>CM033324.1:33201645-35627957 GCA_019359835.1 Pharus latifolius | reverse complement strand
ATTGTATGTGTTGTGTGTGCTCCCGTGCGAATGCAGAGCAAGGAGCGGAAGATTTGGAAGGAACGTTTGAAGATCCAGCAGATTTCTTAGACCCAACTTGGCAAGGCAAGTCGTCACCCTTGATCATGTCTCACCCAGTATTTTGAAATAAAGTAGATTCACTGTTTTAAAGATATATGCATGCTGAATATTTGATAGAACTATGTTTAGAAATATGTGAATAGATATGACCCAACTTTCATGTGGAAACCCCTTTTTGATATCGAATCATCATGCAACCTTGTCACCCTAGGATACCATGCTTAGGCTTTAATCTTATTTAAGTATACATGTTGGATGTGAAATGGCTAATATGTGAGAAATGGATTTGAAACCCCTTTTGTGAAATGAAATGTCAATTTAGAATTGATAGTGAGGATTGGTTTGTATGGAGAGGGTGCGGTGCGCACCAGGGAATGTGGATGGCTCCTCACTATTAATTCATAAGGACTAGAACCATGTGTTGTGCCTCTATGCGGCATGAAAAAGGTACCAACCACTTGCCTGGTATGGGACAGGCACGACTTAGTAGCTTTTTGGTATTAGCAGTTCCCTGCATGGTTTGTCGGTCTGGTTTCTCGCGTGGAGAAACTGGTTGGGCGCAGTTCGTCCGTGAGTGATGTGAGTTCAGAAAAAGCATGAGAGGAAAAGGTGGAAAGAAGGAAGACGCCCTATGCCTCTGATTAAGCCGTGCGCGGTTGTAATCATGACGGTCAAATGTCTCGCGTGGACAGACCAAGGCTATGTGTCCTGCGGGAGCATAGGCCAAAGGCTAGGAAGTAAGGCAGTGGGTAGGACCCACAACGGTACTTGAGACTTAATTGTCTATTTACTAGGCGGGGATACTGTTAATACTAGACTGCAAAAGCGTTGTGTGATCTCGGCCTTGTCACATGCGTATAAGTCGCATGGAGTTGGCCCGACTTGAAAGTCGAGTGAAGAAGTGGATTTAAAAAGAGGTACACCTTTGCAAAGAGTAAGAAAAGTATCGGATACTCTGTACTCCCAGGTCATGGAGTATGTTCGCGGTGGATTTATCCATGTGGTTCAACACAAGTAACTATTTGGAATGTTTTCATAATATGGTTAATTCAAATGGTGGATCACGGAGGATCGCCATTCACAATGTTTTCTTAAAGTCTATTATAAGGTTTTCAAAAACCCCGCTGTTGAAAACAAAATCCTTATTTGAAAGATCAAAGGATTGAAATCTATACTATTTATGATTATAAGACTTAACCCCTTTTCTTGATCACTCCTCATCTATATAATTGCATTTGTAAATAAACGACTTGCTGAGCATTGTGTCAAAGCATGCTCACCCTTGCCTTTTCAAACAAATCAGAAGAGGGATTCGCCGATCCCGATTTGTTTGGTTATGAAGATGAAGCAGAGGATGGGAACGCCCCAGATGATTCGGAGTTCTAGGAGGGTCTCGCGCCGAGTTGAGTCCGATGTGGAGGAAGACCTACCAGAACTGTTGCTGCCAGAAGTGAAGATCTTTGTTGTTGCTGTCTGCTTTGTTTTGTGTGTTCGGTATCTTGATGCCGACTCTTGTATGGATAAACCTGTTATTTTCGTAGCAACTCTAAGTAGCGTCATTCTGGGCGCTATGTTAATGTAATATTGGTCCTTGTGACCTTGTACCTGTTTAATTATGTTTTATGCAATAACTGCTTTCCGCTTGTTGTGAGTTTTGTAATGGTCCAACCTGTGTGCAATCCACCTGGGCGGTTGCCACGGGATTCCTCAAATGAGGGTCCCACACGGGCCTTCACCGGCGTCGAGGCCAGCGTCGTCGATGGGCCGGGGGCTTTTTGAACCCTGGCCTTCTTTGGCTCAGAGCCCCCGGCTTCCTCCTTCCCCCACTTGTGCGATCCGGGGGTAGTGAGGGGCTTCCTTTCCTGTAGCTTTAGCCCGAAGGCCTCGGCTACCATGTTCCGGGGAGGGCCCTCCCCCACGACGCGCACGATGCGCTCGTGCTCATCGGCGAAGTACCTCCCCAGGAGGTTCTCCGCCTTCTCCCGGGCCGCTGGGTACGGCCGGACTGCGAAAGGTAAGACTTAGAAAAACTTGCAAATCAAATGAACCAGGTAATCGAGAACTTACGTCGGGTCACCGGCTTCACCGGGGGCCGCTGGTCTGGGCACATCCCAATCCCCCTCCTCCCGCGCGAGAAGGGGGAGATCCTGAAGAGCATCATCTCCTCGGCGGCGTCCCGCATAGAGCGGACGCCCCGGGAGGCGACGACCTTTTCAAGGAGCCTCAGCTCCTCCTTCGTCCACACCGGGGGCTTTGGGGCGGACGACCGGCTGTAGGTCGGGGCCTCTAGGGAATACACCACCTCATCGTCCCGGACCCGGAGGTAAAACCACCTCCGAATCCAGTCGCCCCAATGATCCCGGGAGGCTGCCACCGGATACTCAGCTACCCGGGACAGTAGCATATGGACCATCGCCGAGCCGAAGGGGGACTTGGGTCCTCCCTTCACCATGTGGGAGCTCCTCGCCGCCGGCTCATAGAAGTACCCGCAGGCTCGCAGCGTGGGCTCCCGTCCGATCGCCGTCTCGAAGAGCCATATGAATAGGCCCATCTGGAAGATGGCGTTCGGCGTGAGGTGGTTCAGAGCCACCCCAAACTCCTTCAAGAACTCTCGGAGAAATGGGTGCACCGAGAGCCGGAGCCCCGCCTCGAGGAAGGCCTCGAAGGCCACGACCTCTCCGGGCCTGGGGCGGGGGGCTCCGCCTTTCTTCACGGGGATCTGGACGTCCCCGTCCTCGACAACACCCCGGTCGATCAGGGACTCTAAGTCCCCGATCGTGAACTCGGAGGCCCAGAGGAAGTCCGCAGCGACTTCCTCCGGGGGCACCTCCGTGGTCTTCACTCGGCCCTTGGGAGCCATCAAGTTTTTTCTGGTGGCTAAGGCTTCGGGGACGGGAGGGACCTAAAGGTTCCGGAGGCTAAGCTTCCGTTAGGTAACAATCGGGAGGGGGCTACTGGGAGAGCTAAGGGCGCTGGAGTTTGAAAAATTTGGAATGAGCTCTCTGGGGCCCCCAAGGCCCTATTTACAGAGGCGAAGCGTGGCCCAGATGGGTGCCACGTGGCACTTTGTGGTACATCCGTGCCGTTGAAATTCAAACCGCGTGCGGGAAACGAAGGGACGGGCACGCGAACCGAGGCACCGGTTCGAACCGCGAGCGCATTTATGGCCAAACGGCTCGGTCATAAGCGCGTGGCACGGGAATCGAAACGTCACCGTTCCGGTAGCTTGACCCGGAGATTTTCCCGGTGACATATACCAAACCCTCCAGGCACTCGAGCATCGTCCCCGGAGGGCATGGGGGGCTGCTGTTGGGGGAAATATCCGCGAGACTAAGTCCAGGTAAGTCGCGCCACATTCGCTCGGGGACAAGGCCCCCAGTGCCAGCCCCGGGCGCCGCCATTAGCCCTGGGACATGGCCCCCGGTGCCTATCCCGGGCGCCGCCATTAGCCCGGGGACAAGGCCTCCGGTGCCTGTCCCGGGCGCCGCCTTTCGCTCGGGGACAAGGCCCCCGGTGCAAGCCCTGGGCGCCGCCTTTTGTCCAGGGACAAGGCCTCGGGTGCCTGTCCCGGGCGCTCCCTTTAGCCCGGGACATGGCCTCCGGTGCCTGTCGCGGGCACCGCCCTTCGCCTGGGGACAAGGCCGCCGGTGCCTGTGCCGGGCGCCTCCTTTCTCCCGGGGACAAGGCCAACGGTGCCTGTCCCGGGCGCCGCCATTCGCCCGGGGACAAGGACTCCGGTGCCTGTCTTGGGCGCCGCCTTTCACTCAGGGACAAGGCCTCCGGTGCCTGTCCCGGGCGCCGCCTTTTGCCCGCGGACACGGCCTCCAGTGCTTGTCCCGGGCGTCGCCGTCCTTCTGGGGACAGGAGCTCTTGATCCCATGTCACGTGTTGGTTGCGTGGCAAGCGCCCCGGTCACGTGCGGGTGACGTGACAAGCACCTCGGGAATCAGCAGCCACCTGTCAAGCATCCGAGGCACCTAGCCAGGAAAAGGACGTTGCTACCCCTCGATCCTACGGCAGCGTCCGAGGTAGTTTAGTCTTTTTTGCTTCTTTTGGGGCTATATAAGCCTTTGTACCCCCTGTTGTAAAGACAACTTGTTCATTTATTGCTAGAATAGCCAAGCTCACAAGTGTGCTCCAGAAGCCTCTCCCCGAGAGAGCCTCCCCAGCCGACTCCGGTCGGGAGCACGTCGACAGGACTAGGGCCCCCATCGGGTCCCGAACCTGTATAAACCTCTGTGTAACTTGTTGTGTTTGTCCGGCGGGCGAGGACCGGTCACCCGGTCAACCCACGTCGTGTTTTCTTCGCTAGGATCGTCCACAAAACCTGTCGGGGTGTTTGCAATACCACGACAATGCATGTTTCAGTTGATTAAAGGCATCAAGACAGTTATCATCAAAATCAAAAGGCACATGTTTACCAAGCAAATGAGTGAGAGGTTTAGTAGTTTTGGAAAAATCATTAATGAAACGACGATAAAAACCTACATGTCCCAAGAAACTGTGTCTGCCCTTCACGTTTGTTGGTGGTGGAAGACTTGATATGACCTCGATTTTTGCCTTGTCGACTTCAATCCGTCATTTAGAAATCACGTGACCAAGTACCACGCCTTCTTGAACCATGAATTGGCACTTTTCCCAATTTAACACTAGGTTAACTTCTTCACACCTGCTTAAGACTCGAGAAAGATTTTGTAGACAGGCATCGAAGGAGGAACTATAGATGCTAAAATCATCTATAAAGACTTCCATTATTTCCTCGATTAAATCTAAAAAGGTAGCCATCATACATCATTGAAAGGTTGCAGGCACGTTACATAACCCAAACGGCATTCGCTGGTAAGCAAAAGTACCAAAAAGACATGTAAACATCATCTTATCTTGATCATCGGGATGAATTGGGATTTGAAAGAATCCCGAATACCCGTCAAGAAAACAAAAATATGCATGGTTGGCTAGCCTTTCCAACATTTGATCAATGAAAGGTAATGGAAAGTGATCCTTCCTAGTGGGGCTATTTAATTTACAATAATCAATGCACATGCGCCATCCAGTAAC
This sequence comes from Pharus latifolius, assembly GCA_019359835.1. Lineage (NCBI taxonomy): Eukaryota > Viridiplantae > Streptophyta > Magnoliopsida > Poales > Poaceae > Pharus > Pharus latifolius. The sequence goes on along the minus strand of CM033324.1, from coordinate 35,622,818 downwards.
AAGTCTAGTAAGGATCAACTCATTGTTAGCATTCTTAACCACAGTCATACCCCCTTTCTTTGGAACCACATGAACAGGAATAACCTAATTACTATCAGAAATAGGATAAATGATACTCGCATCTAATAGTTTAGAAATTTTGGCCTTTATAGTTTCCTTCAAATTTGGGTTTAGTCTTCGTTGACACTCAATGGAGGTTTTAGTTTCATCAACTAGAGAGATCCTATGCATGCAAATTTCAGGGCTAATCCCTTTGATATCATCAATTGAATAACCTAGAGCATTGCGATGCACACAAAGTAAAGAAATCAATTTTTCTAGGTGTGCATCGGTCAAGTTTGCATTAACAATGACAGGTTGCATCTCATCATCATCCAAAAATACATATTTCAGGGAGGAAGGAAGAGTTTTGAGGGTAGGTTTACTTACCTTTTCCTTACCTGTGATGTTGGAATCTGTAACACCCTGAGTTTAGGGGTGAAAACTTCCTTTTTCATGAATAGCATGCATGCATGTATCTGTAGTAGTAGCCAGATCAGTATCTATCTCAAGCCCTAAAATTTTCAAATCTTTCCTGTGAACCCCAAATCAAGATCAGATTGTTCAGATGTGATCTATCAGTTACTCTGAACCTAAAAGTCTTCAGAAGCTAGATTCAATTCCATCTCTAAATCCCGAATTTGTCAAAACTTCTATTTTCGAAAACAGAATTAAGTTAATTACCCTAAATACTCTAAACTCTGATTTAGCCAAATTTTGATCTTATTCAGAGCAGATTATTCTTAAATAATGATCATGGGTATGCCAATACCTTAAACCAGAAAGTTGGCAGCCAGATTTTATCATCTAGACTCTTTTCACAAATCAGTCCAAGAGATATCGCAAATTAGTCCTTTATCTGATATCTACAAACCCAAAAAGGCTAAAATCTTCAGATTAACTCCAAATTCAGAATTTCTTCAGCAAATCTCTTCCAAATACTATTTGATACAATTTTCCCTTCTGTTCGGATTTCAAAATCTCATCCTAAATGCCAGAATTCGAAATCAATTGAAACTCAGATTTCAATTACCCTAAAATATCCTATTTTCAGTTTATATCAAAAACTATTCAAATGTGCCAGATTTTATCAAATATCTTTACCAAATATTTTGTTAAATATAATCTGCCAGATCAGTGAAATCAATTTCAGTTTAAACTTTTCAAATCTCCAGATTTACAGATCAATCCAAAACTCAAAATATGAAATTGCAACTCAGTCCAAATTCGACCAGAGCTCTCAGCTGATTTTCAACCAAAACTCGCCGTGCTTGTGCGCCTTGGTTGCTCGTCACCGGTGAAGCTTCGCCTGCGCTTGTGGCCGTGCATGCTTGTGTGTACGTGTCCTCACTTCAGTCATCGTCGTGGCAACGCCGATGAACAGCATTGCCCCCGTGCGCGACCAGCAGCAGCAACCACAGCTTTTTGTTAGTAGCTTTTGTGCCACGCCAGTTGTTGTCGCCACCACTTGCTTCAGCTAATGCTAAGTCCCGATGAAGCGACAATGTGATCAGCTGCAGAACCGTTGTCGCCGTCGCATCACCGTTCATCGCTATTTCTTCACCACTGTTGCATCTGCGCCCAACCAGTCTCGTCACTGGTGCCAATCTCTTCGCTGTCCCCTCTTCGCAAGCTTCGCCATGCCTATTTAAGCATTCCTGTACCCAACAACTTCTTCACACTTCACTGGAAATCAGCCAAGTCCCAGATTCTTCTGTTTTCGTTTTCCTCTCCGGCGAGCCGTCGAGGAGGCTCACGATGCCAGCACGCCCTGCTGCACCAATCTTCAAATTGAAGCCACCAGTGAGTTCCTCTTATCATTCTCTCTGTGTGGTATCATTTAATTGCTCACCGGTGACCTATAACGCCGGTGATCATCGGAATTCCTGATTTGCCCTGTTCCTGCAATGTAGCTTGATTTATCCCGAAATAACTTTCGAACCTGTAATCTAAATTGATCAGAGAGCTATTTTGAGTATGCCTGTAAACCTAGAATCATCAATTGAGCTCTAATCAAGACTATTCCCAAATTTGAACTTCAACAGTCGCTGGCTCTCATCGCCAGGCTTCTCTGATGATATTCCGATCAAATTGATGCTACCAGTAGCTTACTTGTACCTCTCTATCACTCTCCAAGCAAGGAATTGAGTTCCAACCTCCTATATCAAAAATGCCCAATTTTAGTGCCTTCTTCTCCGGCGCCGGCCACCGGAAAGTTATTCCCAGCCGTTTCAGCCCTAACCACTTTGTCCAGTGTGTGTGCTTTGAACTCCTGAGCATTTTTGTCTTCTAGCCCGACACCTAGATCGGTCTAGATTGAAAGATATAACCTTGCCAAGATTTGTGTTCAGAACTGTTCCAATGCAGTGAGTTCACCGCAGTTCATCACCGGATTTCTTGCTGTCCAGCCATCTTCAGCCGTGGATCCTGTTATGACTTTTGTTCCTGTTACCCAAGCCTACATCCTAGACAAAGTTAGCACACCAGTTGAGCCCTTGAACAGCATTTTATGCTTAGCCCTAGTTTTTGACATTGTCAGCCTTATGCCAGAGCTTGTCAGCCAGTGGCATTGGCCTTGTTTACCCACATCTGGTTGTGCAATTTGAGAACCACTTTGTCCACTGAATTTGTAGAGTTGTGATCTACATTTTCTTCTACTACCACAACTTGAGATAAGCACTCTAGCTTTTCTTGAAGCTATGTCAGAGCCTTGATTTGAATGTCAATCTGCTGACATTTGCTGTTTTTGAACAAACCAGCCACAAAATTGATATCCCTGTTGCAACCTTGAAACCCTAAGATTATCTAATACCTATCTTTAGCCCAGATTCCTTGAAACCCTAGAATCTCGACTCAGTTCAGCTTGCAATCCAAATTATCTCCAGTATCGTTCAATTATTCTTGTAAAGCATTTTTGCATATAAGTCATAAAACATTTTAATATAATAAGTAATCATTGTGTGTGTTGTTTGGTTTGTCGTCGAGCAGATCCAGAAGATGACTTTGAAGATTTTGCTGTTGACTCGTCATTAACTGCTGTATCTTACGACGCGGAAGGCAAGTCATATCCTTGGTCATCTTGAACCTATATTTTAAGAATTGCTATAATATAACCTTGAATATAGATAATATTGCATGAGAAAGATTGAGAATGGTTGATTTATGAATTGGCAGTAATAGACTGGTTATCTGTGAAATATGAAATAAACAAGTTTTGAGCCATGAACTAATATATATTTATGTATATACTTATATTCTTGAAATAAAACCCCTAGCCATGACTAGAATTTTGGTATGGATGGTTGTAGCACTGGAGGTGCTAAGCTGCAAAGGATAGCAGGCACTAAAGGTGCAGGGTTGTGGATGGTCTGGTCTCTGGCATATAAGGACTAGAACCTTGTGTTGTGCTCTAGTGGCATGAACAACGTGCAAACCGCAAGCCTGGTATGGGACAAGCCTGAACAAGTACTTATGTGGATCGCACATGAAACCCCTGCATGAGATGTGTAGTGATGCACGATTTACACAGAGAATGGCTCCCACACATATCACTGAAGGTGATCTTGCACGCTGACCCAGTAATGGGAATAAGCAAAGGGGTGGAGGTTAGGATACAACCTGCCACAACTGTGGTTCGCGGAGACCCACAGGGTCAGGGGTGAATTGTGAGTGAAACATAACAAAAGTTTTTGTTATCTCCACCTTGCCACTCACAGAATGAAGTGAGCCAGGGGTCCAATCAATTTGATAGAACGGGCTTGAAAGTGGAATATCCTGCGGGTAAATTGGTACCTCTCTGCAGAGTTAAAAACGTATTTGAATACTCCGAGCTCCTGGTTTTATAGGAGTCTGCTCCGGTGGATTAAATCCACGGGGTGTGACACAAGTACATTTTCTAAATAAAATTTGTTAAATCAAGATTACCCAAATGACATGTGTTGTCATGATAAGGAGTGCTACCGTGGGCTGTCGTGTGTCGACGTGTCGCGGTAGTGCTATAATCTAGTGAACATGAATAGTGATGCTATATTATGAAAAGTGCTGCCATAAGATGAGATAAGATGAGATGAGATATGAAAGAAAAAGATTATTTTATAAACATCCATAATTCTTGACTAGTCTAGGTTCATATCATCACTACTATATGTATCTACTCTTACCTATGACTTGCTGAGTACGTAAGTGCTCACCCTTGCAACATTCAACTCAGTAGATGGAGCGTACCTTGATCAAGATGTAGGCGTGGAGAACTTTGTGGATCTCGAAGGAGGAGAGTCAATTCCGTCAGAGCCCTGATGTGTGTTGTTCTGCCGTCAACTTCTTTTGTGGGAGGGTCACCTATCTTCTGCTGTGTAGTTAATATTTTGCTAAACCTTGAATGCCGTGAAGGCATTATAATCTCTTTATGTAATATTAAGGCCAGCAGGTCACACTGCTTAAATATTTTGTAAGTTACTCTGTTGCAATATAATATACTCCTGTGTTTGACTTATCCTGGGAAGTCAAAGGTATGTGTATATGGGACTAGCTGCAGCGAGCTAGGTCTCCACGGGAGTAGTCGTAGTCCCCGTTTCGGGGCGCGACAGAATCCGGGATGTCCTCTCTGGGTGTTTCTTTTGTTGGTTCATCGCTGTTTTGATCATCTTCGTCGCTGGTGTCTGATATTTCATCGTTGAATATTTCATCTATTCCTTCTCCAAAAGTGAGTCGAAGCAGCGACTCCTCTTCTGGGACTTCTTCTATATCATCCACGCTGCAAAGTATTTCCTCATACATAGGGCAGTTAACAAGGTTAGACATTTTAAGCAAAATTTTCTCCTCTATGCGAAAAGTAATTCTTCCCTCACGAACATCAATGAGGGCAACTGTTGTTCGATGCATTGCTTGTCCTAATATAATAGGTATAGCAACATCTTCATCCATATCAAGAATGACAAACTCAACTGGAAGATAAAATTTACAAACTTGAAGAGGCATATCTGTTGGAAACCAAGTAAACTACACTAGCAGAATTTCAAAAATTTTACTCGAAGGCTGCAAGTAATAGATCATAGATTAGATTGTTACCAATAGCGGAAGCAGATTTGGTGAAGCGATCGAATGTTCACAGCAACCGTTTGCGGATCGTGCTGATCAGCAGATGTAGATGACAATGATAGCTCACGGATTGTTCTAATCAGCGCGCGCAGCAATTGCAGCAATGCCTCTACCGATATCCACACGTTTCGGGATGGAACGTCGTATGATGGTGTGTTAGCACCAACGCATACGACAAGGGTTTAAGGGCTATCAAAAGAGATGGCAGTTATGGCTTTGGTGATGATCCTAAAAGCCCATCATACATCTTTATATATAGGGCGCCCATGCAGAAAAAATCCTAACGTATTAGGTTTCCTGATGTGATACGAATCTTATCCGAACTACCCATGTAGAAGAAATTCTAACAGATTAGGTTTCTTGATGAGATTCAAATCTTATCCGAACTGCTCATGCAGAAGAAATCCTAACAGATTAGATTTCCTGATGTGATTCAAATCTTATTCAAATTCGTATCTAATACGTACATTCCATGATAGACCCAATCCGGATCTGATACAAAAACACATAACAAACCCAATCCGAATGCATAAGGAGTCTAATATTAAGTCTCCGAATCTGATACGGAAACCCATACCAAACCCAATCCAAATGGATAAGGAGTCTAAACCCAATCCAAATACATACGAAGTCTAATATTAAGTTTCCGAATCTGATACGGAAACCCATACCAAACCCAATCCAAATGCATAAGGAGTCTAAACCCAATCCAAAAGCATAAGGAGTTTAACATTAAGTCTCCAAATCTGATATGGAAACCCAAAATAGACTTAATCTGAATTACATTGTTCCAACCTGTTAAGTGTGTGACCCTGTAGGTTCATGTATATTTTGTCACGACCCGGGAATACTTACCCGAATTGTAAGTCGGTAGAGGCCCCTAGCAGGACATAACGACAATCCAAATACACACAAAGTAAACCTATGTAATGTCTTCATGTTGATCCTCTTGCCATACGATACCAGATTAAACCCAAGGTAGGAAATGTGCCACCCTTGTACAGTTCAATCCTTTCTCGATCACATAGTGAATTGATCTTCCCGTAGTTGACACTCAACACAAATGGCATGGCCATGCACTTCTCAATTCATCTATATCGAGGGGCCCAGAGATATCTCTTCCATTATATGAGATATGCTAATTCCATCTTAACTATTCATATTCCTCCGCATGGCTCATAGCATACCTGAATATTACCTTTATTACTAGTTAATTAAAAATAGCATTTTGTAGTATCAAAGTATACTACTACACATGTAGGAAACTATGATGGTCTCAGGTCTAAGGATCAATCATAAACATTATTTGAGACCAACTGGTGACACTTAAATAACAAATCCAAACAGTGTCTCAAAATGGGTCTATCCAACATTATATTCTCCAATATATGTCCACATTATTGATTTGATATCTTATATCCATGGTCCGTGAAACATAACCATCAATCAATAAATGCGCTGATCCATTAATTTATAATGTCCTATTTAAAGATAATGGATCAGGGATTATATTAGAATAATATCATCAAATAAATTTAGAGTCTCATGAACAAGTCACATACTTGTTGGTCAAATTAAGATGATAATTTATTCAAAAATAACATATTATTCAAATGTTCATAAATATAACAAAGATAAATACAACTCTATGATTTTCCCTAGGACATATCACTGACAACCTCCCACTTGGACTAGAGTCAATCACAAATGTATCTAATACCTATTGCTCTAGTATGTACCTCATGCTTTGGTTGCAGGAGAGGCTTTGTCAACGGATCAACAACATTCAAATCCGTGGACACTTTGCAAATCTTCACATCACCTCTATTCACGATTTCTCGGATGAGGTGATAACGCCTGAGTATATGTTTGGATTTCTGACGAGACCTTTGTCACAATAGAGATCCACTGGGCTTGAAATGGTAGAAACCACGCCAAGTTCAGAGATGAAATTTTTAATCCAAACAGCTTCTTTGGCAGCTTCAGAAGCAGCAATGTACTCTGCTTCTGTTGTAGAATCAGCAATAGTTTCTTGCTTAGAACTCTTCCAGCTTACAGCTCCACCATTAAGAAAAAACACAAAACCAGATTGCGATTTGAAATCATCTTTGTCGGTTTGGAAGCTAGCATCGGTGTAACCACTAACAACGAGCTCTTCCTCACCTCCATAAACCAGGAACACATCCTTAGTCCTTCTCAAGTATTTAAGGATGTTTTTTACAGCAATCCAGTGATTCTCACCTGGATCTGATTGGTATCTGCTAATAACACTTAGAGCATAGGAGACACCTGGGCGTGTACAAAGCATGGCATACATAATAGACCCAACAGCAGAAGCATATGGAATCTTATTCATTCGGTCCCGCTCATCACATGTTGAAGGACATTGACTCTTTCTAAGACTAATGCCATGTGACATAGTCAGAAAACCTTTCTTGGAATCCTGCATGTTGAATCTATTCAATACTTTGTCAACATATGTACTTTGGCTTAATCCAATTAGCCTTTTAGATCTATCTCGGTAGATCTTAATACCCAAAATATATGCTGCCTCACCTAAGTCTTTCATAGAAAAGCTACTTTTCAATGAGGACTTCACCGACTCAAGCATAGGAATATCATTTCCGATCAAAAGTATGTCATCCACATATAAGACCCGAAAAACAAGTGCGCTCCCATTTGCCTTTTTGTAAACACAAGGCTCTTCTTCATTTTGATGAAGCCAAACTGTTTGACTACTTCATCAAAACGAAGATTGCAACTCCGAGATGCTTGCTTCAAGCAATAAATGGATTTATGAAGCTTGCATACTTTCCCAGTATTTTCTGGATCGACAAAACCTTTAGGTTGTGCCATATACACATCCTCACTTAGGTCTCCATTTAGGAAAGCCATTTTGACATCCATCTGCCATATCTCATAATCAAAATAGGCAACAATAGCTAGGATGATCCTGATTGACTTTAACATAGCAACGGGCGAAAAGGTTTCATCATAATCAACACCTTGAATTTGCTTGAAACCTTTCGCAAGTAATCGTGCTTTATGGATATGAACATGACCATCAATGTCAATCTTTTTCATATAAACCCATTTGCACTCAATAGTTTTTACACCATCGGTAGATCAACCAAGTTCCACACTCGATTGTCATGCATGGATTCAATTTCGGATCTCATGGCTCCAAGCCATTTCTTAGAGTCAGGACTCATCATCGCTTCTTCGTAAGTCTTGGGCTCATCATTATCTATCAATAATACTTCACACTGTTCCATTGTAATGAACATGTACCTTCCAGGTGCGTGACGTACCCTTTCAGTCCTACGTGTAACCAGTGCTTGTCCTGCATTTTTTACATTATTTTGCAGGTCTTGCTGAGCTTCAGTGGGTGCTGAAATAATTTCCAGTGGTTCCCGAATTTTTTCAAGTTGAACTATGCTCCCACTTACTCCTTTTGAGAGAAACTCTTTCTCCAAAAAGACACTATTTCGGGCAACAAACACTTTGTTTTCTTCTCGATTATAGAAGTAATATCCTTTTGTTTCCTAAGGATATCCCACAAAGAAGCATTTATCTGATTTGGGTTTGAGCTTATCAGTCATTAAATGTTTTACATTAGCCTCACAACCCCAAATCTTAAGAAATGACAACCCGGGACGCTTTCCATTCCATATCTCATATGGTGTCTTTTCTACGGCTTTTGATGGAGCCCTATTTAATGTGAACGCAGTTGTTTCTAGAGCATATCCCCAGAAGGACAATGTAAGATCAGTTGGCTCATCATTGACCGATCCATGTCCAACAAGGTCCTGTTCTGTCGTTCTGACACACCATTCCATTGAGGTGTTCCTGGAGGGGTCAATTGTGGAACAATTCCGTGTGGTTTTAGATGATCACCAAATTCTTGGCTCAAATACTCCCCTCAACAATTAGATCGTAGGGTTTTGCTTGTCTTGCCAAGATGATTTTGTACTTCATTCTGAAATTTCTTGAATTTATCAAACATTTCAGATTTATGCCTCATTAAGTAGACATATCCATATCTACTAAAGTCATCGATAAAAGTTATGATGTACTGAAAACCACCTCTAGCTGTTGAACTTAATGGTCCACATACATCAGTATGAGCAAGAGCCAATACGTCACTTGCCCTTTCACTTTCACCTGTGAAAGGTGCCTTTGTCATTTTGCCAAGTAAACAAGATTTACACACATCAAATGATTGAAAATCAAATGAGTCTAGAAGACCATCTTTCAGGAGTTCCATGATGCGTTTCTCATTTATATGGCCTAAACGACAATGCCAGATAAACGTGGGATTCAAATCATTGGGCCTAATCCTCTTAGTACATATGTTATAGACAGGTAATTCAAGATTTAGTTGATAAAGCCCATTTTCCAATGAGGCATTGCCATAAACATATCATTTAAATTAAAAGGAACAACGATTGTTCTTTCTTCTAAATTCATAACCCAGCGTGTCCAAACACGACACGGATACAATGTTTTTGCTTATGGTGGGAACATAATAACAGTTATTAAGTTCTAAAACTAATCCTGAAGGTAAAGCTAATATAAAAGTTCCAACAGCTAATGCTGCAACTCTTGCTCCATTGCCAATGCAAAGTTGAACCTCGCCCTTAGCCAAATTTCTACTCCTTTTAAGCCCCTGCATCGAAGTGCACATATGAGCAGCCGATCCAGTATCAAATACCCAAGAGTCGGAAGGAGAAGTAGATAAATGAACTTCTATAACATATATAACTGAAGGAGTCTCACTTTCCTTCTTTTTCTTTAAATCATCCAAGTATTTCTTGCAATTCCTCTTCCAATGGCTAGATTCCTTGCAATAGAAGCATTCAGTAGTAGGGGTGCACTTGGCTTGGACTTTCCTTTGGAATTAGGCTTAGCGCTAGAGGATCTTTCTAGAGCTTTGCCCTTTCCCTTAGCCTTTCCCTTGCCTTTCTTCTTAAAATTTTTTTCCCTTTTGAACCATCATTACATTATTACGAATTTTCTTAATGTTCTGTTCCACTTGACGAGGATTGATACCCGAGCTAGATCAAATAAATACACGACTGGTTCAGGACAGATTCGAACCAGACAAGTGTCTGTTGATACGAACTCAAGTTACTCTGAGAAGCACAGGCATGTGGTCGCAGGCTTTACGCGATCAGACCATAGACAATGCGGAAACAGAAGACCGCAGATGGTGCGCAGTCAGGTATTAACAAGCAACGCGCGGTCAGAACACCTTTGACCAGGAGATGCGGGATTGTTCTGTCCCTACAACAGGGATATCCCGAGTATTTCGAAGATCCTTCCACATATGGCGACAACCGTCAGGAGGTTAATACATGCGGTTATTCCTCAATAACACGTGTTAAACCTGCGTGGGAGTTAGGGGCAGTTGCCAAAACTGCACCAGAGCAACTGTTCGATGTCGTTATGTCCTGGCACCTTTTTGACCAGTATAAAAGGGTAAGCCAGCACATCAGATGATCAGATCGAAAGATCAAGCAATAAAAAACACCCAGAGGATCAGAAGATAGTAGTCTAAGTTAGCTAGATTTCACAAGACTTCCTGGCATTGTCTTGTATAAACATATAGGAAAGATCTTCATCTGTGACGATACTTTTCCTAGCTTTGTAATTCTTTCTACTACATATAGTGAAATCCCAACAGGACGTAGGGCTATTACTCCCACCATCGAGGGCCCAAACCTGTATAAATCTCTCTGTGCTCTAGTTATCTTTGATTCATCATACCTTCCCGGAGGTACACCCTAAAAGGTCTCACAACCTACAAATTCTGCATAAGTTCGACTAAGGACCCCGAGTCCGAATCGTCGACACCTGGCGCCCACCGTGGGGCCTTTCTCAAGGCATTCTAATTTTCATCCGGAGGTTCACTGAATTATGGCTGGGGCATATGATTCTGAGAACGACTTCGATCTCGAGGATTATGCTCACATTCTGATGCCTTCTCCTAGCGATCCTGTCCCGATGGAGGAAACCGGAGGTGAGGACATCCCAGAGGTCGATTCGACCATTCAGGTTATGTCTATCGACCAGGAGGCGAATCCGGTCTATCATAACCCACTTAGGTTCTTAATGCATTAGACGGCGAATCCGGTCTGTCATACGACTCTACGAAGGGGAAGAATGCTGTAGACCAGGAAATCAGCCCAGGGAGGTTTGATCTTGATAACCTCCATCGTCTCTTTGATTTTGAGTCTGACTCGGAACAAACGGAGATGTTTTCTCCCTCGGCGACCTCTCTCCCTAGACAGTTCGCTGCCTTATCAGAAGAAACTCCTGATCAACAGGCTGCAAGGGAAGAACAGTAATGCAAACAAAAGGAAGATCAAGATCTCGAGCAACAAGACAACGAACTACGCAGAACTGCCCTAGAGGCTCTTCAAGATGCGCAGGCTCATTACGATGCTGCTCTGAGTTCTTCCTGACGATCGCGTGGTCGCAAACGCGACCAGACACCCTCTTTGCCTCCAGAGCGTTTCCCGGTGGACGGAGAGACGGTGACACCTGGTGCCCCTAGGAGAAGTACGCATGGCCGGCTTCGATCTATCGCGGAGGTCATGCGTAATTTTCCTCCTACAGTCACGGATGCGTAGAAACCGGCCTTCACCAGAATCCTTGCGGAGAGGTTGGATGAGGTCGCATCTGAGGTGACCCCTACGGCTTCTTCCCGGTCAGCGACACGTTTGCACAATCGAGAGCAATCTCACTCTGGTTCTGGTCGACGGAGTCTCCCGCCACCTGTACCATCCCAGCAGGACAAGTCCAGATGGGCGCAGGATTCTCGTGATAGGGATCGGGTTCCTGTCCACTCTCGTTTAGGGCCACGAGTGGTTTCTCCATTGCGTGAGGTTGCCCGTGATCCGATTGAGAACCGCAGGACAGTTCACGGTCCCTACGTTGGTTGTAAGGCTTTCTCGCCCGGCCTTCGTGCGGTCGTTTGACCAGACAAGTTCAAACCAGGGGCCATAGAAAGGTTTGATGGAACTCAGAACCCGTACCGAGTTCCTCCAAATCTACATTACTGCCATCCAAGTGGCAGGCGGCGATGACCAGGTCATGGCCAACTACCTGCCAATAGTCCTCGAAGGACTGGCGATAACCTAGTTGTTTAATCAACCCGAAGGTTCAATTTATAACTGGGAAATGTTGTGCATTGCTATCCTCAACAATTTCCAAAATTGTAATCAGAAGCCGGGTAAAGAGGATGACCTCCATCGACTATGGCAAACTTCGACCAAAACCCTTCGTCAGTTTGTCAAGAGATTTGTTGGGGTGAGGAATACCATCCCAAACATATCTGATAGCTCCGTTATTAGGGCATTTAAACATGTTGTTCGATATCGGAGATTCACCGAAGATTTGCTCATCCACCCTCCTCGATCAATAGCCGATCTCTTTGATATGGCTGATCGATATTCCGACGCAGCCGAGGCTGTCCAATGGAACCGGATGGTCGATAAAGGTAACCTACCGCCTCAACTAGGTCTTAAGGATGCTAGGAACGAAGATTCAAGCAAGAAGCCAGAATCTTCATCAGGCGGGAAATCGAAGAAGTCAAAAAGGAATCGCTCTGGACAGTACCTGGAGGTCGTAGTCGCAGAGAAGCCTCCTTCAACCAAAGGTAACAAGCCTTCGTTTAAAAATAAAACTGCTTCTGGTGGTTGTAGTGCCGACCAGCCAGAGAAGTCGACTAACCCGCAGGAAGGCAAGAAATGGTGTCCGCTCCACAACTGCGCAGGCCACGACCTCAAGAACTGCAGGAGTTGGTTGAAGCAGTTAGATGACTTCTACCAGGGGGTTGAACCGATGCCGACCTTACCGACTAAGGAACAAGTATGCGGGCTAAGAGACGCCGATGGGGACGAAGAGATGTCTTACCAGGTACCTCGTAATCATGTTAATGTTATTTTCGGAGGTTCCTCCTCTTTTGTTTCCTAAAGGCAATTTAAGGCCTTTTATCGAGAGATTAACCAAACGAAGACATCCCTTGGTGAACCCCAGTACCCCCGTTGGTCGGATACACCTCTGACGTTTGATCGCTCTGATTGTCCTGCGGGGCTTACCCGACAATTGAGGCTTTCTCTGGTCATTACCCCAATTATCAGTAATGCGAGAGTCGAAAGGGTCCTGATCGACGGAGGAAGCTACTTGGACATTCTATTGGTCAAGGCACTCAACGAGATGCAAATTCCTCGTTCAAAAATTAAGCGCATAATCCACCCGTTTTATGGGATAATTCTTGGTCCCTCCATGATGCCGTTGGGATAGGTGGTCCTCCCGATCACACTGGGAGAACCAGATAACTTCCGAACAGAGTTGGTTCCTTTTGATGTAATTGATTGTGATTTGGCTTACAACGCAATCTTTGGCAGGCCAACTCTTGCTAAGTTCATGATGGCAACACACTATGCTTACCAGTGTGGCAAATTGCCTGGCCCCAAAGGTGTCATCTCGATCCGAGGCAGTCGCAACGTGGCATTGACATGTGATTGGCTATCTTTGGAGATGGTGGACCAACTTCCCCTCCGGGATGCTCAGGTTGCCACAGTCACCGCTGACGCGATCAAGGCTGCCCCTCGACCAGATGAGAAACTCAAACTAGTTCCATTGTACCCAGATGATCCATCCAAGACAATTCGGATTGGATCAGGCCTGGATGACAAATAGGAACTCGAGCTCATTACTTTCCTCCGGGCTAACGCAGATGTGTTTGCGTGGAAACCATCTGACATGCCCGGTGTCCCAAGGGAGGTAATCGAGCACAGGTTAGCAATTCGACCTGGACAGCGACCAATAAAGCAAAAGCTCAGGCGTTTTGCTGTTGACCGACAGGAGGCCATCCGAGAGGAGTTGGATAAGCTCCTAAAGGCCGGGTTTATTCGCGAGGCCGATCACCCGGAATGGCTTGCAAACCCGGTCATGGTCCGCAAGTCAAATGGTAAATGGCGCATGTGCGTCGACTACACCAGCCTCAACAGTGCCTGTCCGAAGGATGACTTCCCCTTCCCCACATCGACCAGCTGGTCGACTCAACCGCAGGTTGCGAACTGATGAGTTTCCTGGACGCTTACTCAGGATATCATCAAAGTAGCATGGCAGAAGAAGATGAAGAGAAGACTGCCTTCATCACCCCGTTCGGCACCTACTGCTATGTTAGAATGCCGTTCGGTCTCAAGAACACAGGTTTCACGTACCAGTGCTTGATGCAAAAGACCTTTCTTTCCCAGATAGGGCGTAATCTCAAAGCATATGTAGACGACTTGGTTGTAAAGAGCACTAAAAGATTGTCTCATTTAGACGATCTCGCTGAAACCTTCTGTAATTTGAATCGCTTTGGAATAAAATTAAACCTGGAAAAATGTTCTTTCGGGATTTCTTCAGGAAAAATTATGGGTTTTCTTGTTTGTTTCAGAGGCATTGAAGTTAATCCTGAAAAAATCAGGGCTATCGAACAGATGAGGTCTCCCTTGACCATGAAGGATGTTCAGCGCCTGGCAGGTCGCATGGTGGCATTAAGCCGATTCATATTGCGACTAGGCGAGAGGGGACTACCTTTCTTCAAAGCCCTACGCAAACATCATAATTTCACATGGTCCGATGAGGCCGAAAAAGCATTTCAGGAGGTGAAGGCGTATCTATCTAGTCCACCAGTCTTGGTGTCTCCCGACAAAGGAGAACCATTACTTCTCTATTTGGCGGCCACGCCGCATGCGGTCAGCGCTGTCCTAATCGCAGATAGAGAAGGGATACACAGACCCGTCTACTATGTAAGCGAGGTACTTCATGGCCCTAAGGAATGATACCCTGAGATCTAAAAGATACTTTACGCACTACTAATGGCTTCCCATAAGGTACGACATTACTTTCAAGCACATAAGATCACAGTGCCCTCATCTTTTCTATTGCGGGATATTGTCCGTAATCCAGAGAAATCTGGTCGGATCGCCAAATGGGCTGTCGAGCTCGGTGCTTTCGATATCCATTTCACGCCCCGCACTGCGGTTAAGTCTCAGGTCTTGGCCGATTTCATGGTCGAATGGACCAATCCTGAGCCACCCGTGTGGGTACCCGAAGAATTGGAATGTCCCGATTACTGGACAATGTACTTCGACGGCTCTCGTAGTTTTCAACACTCAGGGGCTGGAGTGGTCTTAGTTACGCCTCAGGGAGAACAACTTAAGTTGGTCTTTCAACTACACTTTGTTGCGACCAATAACACAGCAGAGTATGAAGGTCTTTTTGCAGGGCTCCGGGCAGCAAAATTCCTCGGGGTCCGTCGATTAGTGGTGAGGGAAGACTCACAGCTGGTCGTAAACCAGGTAAACAAGGAGTACAGCACCTCCGATGAGACAATGGCTCATTACCTGGGGGAAGTGAGGAGGTTGGAAAAACACTTCAGTCATTTCGAAGTCCAATACATCCCGCGAAAGGACAACATTCTCGCAGACCAATTATCCAAAATTGGGTCCTCACGCACATCCGCTCCGACAGGAGTGTTCGTTGAACACTTGGAACATCCTTCGATTATGACTTCGGTCGAGGATGATCTGGTAACAGTCTGCATTACCAACCTCGGACAGGAACAGGATTGGACTCATCCATTGAGAGTCTATCTTGAACATGGGACCTTGCCCGAGGATGAAACCGAAAGTGATCGGTTGATTCGAAAAGTGCGTCTATACAAACTCATCGAAGGAATTTTGTATAGGAAGGGTACTCAGGGAGTATTCATGCGCTGCATATCTTAGGAAGAAGGTAAATCTCGCTTGAGAGAAATTCATGACTGTGTATGCAGTGCGCACACGTCATATCGTACACTGCTCAGAAAAGCTTTTCGACAAGGATTCTACTGGCCTTTGGCACTCGATGATGCCAAGAATATGGTCAAAACGTATCCTTAATGTCAGTTCCATGTGAGACAGGTTCACCAACCTGCCTATGCCTTGCAGACCATTCCCCTTGCATGGCCTTCCGCGGTCTGGGGGATGGATATTGTCGATCCTATGCCACAAGCGGTCAATGGATACAAGTTCTTGTTCATAGCCATTGACACGTTTACAAAATGGATTGAGGCCGAACTGGTACGCAATATTACCACTACTGCATCACAGAACTTCTTCCATAAGAACATTGTTGCTCGATTTGGTGTTCCGAATCATCTCATTACGGATAACGGTTCTCAGTTCGCTAGTGATCTTTTTCTGGATTATTGCGATCAGATTGGAACCAAGGTGTGCTTTGCTTCTGTGGCTCATCCACAGAGCAATGGTGCCGTGGAACGTGCCAACGGGCAGATATTGCAAGGCATCAAGAAACGTGTTTTTGACCGCCTTAAGACTCGCTCGGGGCCTTGGGCAGACGAGCTCTACACCGTTCTATGGGCATTGTGAACTACCTCTAGTCGAGCCACTGGTGAGATGCCTTTCCATCTGGTCTACGGGGCTGAGGCCGTGTTACCTATGGAAATTAGTATTGGATCTATTCGAACAGATCAATTTGAACAAGTTGACCAAACCGAACAGCGATCGCAAGATCTCATCCTCGTAGAAGAAAAGCGTGATCGTGCTTTGATCAAGTCCGCGGTTTACTTGCAAGCTTTGCGCAAGTATCATAGCAAAAGGGTGCGACCACGTAGTCTTCACGTGGGCGATCTGGTTTTACGTAAAATACAAGACCAATCCACTCGCAACAAGTTTCCCCGAAGTGGGAAAGCCCTTATACCGTTGTTTCGGTGCCGCGACCAGGATCAGCTCGGTTAGTGATGGAGGATGGTCGAATCTTATCCAATACTTGGAACATCGATCAACGACGCAAGCTTTACGTGTAAGTATCCAATCTCTTTTCCTTTTCAGTTAGCATGGTTTAATAAAACGAGTGCTTTTTTGATTCATACGTCGAATATTTCCTTTTATGCCCATGTGTTACGAATTTGGCTCCGGGGCTGGTCGCCGATGGTTATATCGCCACAATGCCCTAATCGGATTCGCCGGCCGATCTCATGACCACTTCCAGACAAGACACTCCTCAATAAGCCGTTTCTCAATGCACACGGGGCTTGCTGGCATTTCCTTGGTCATCACAGTGGCTGCCGATTCGCAATAAGATTAGACATTGCATCGAATATAATTGCTGGCCTGGTCGAATATCCCTAGTCGTTACACCCATATTTTTCCTGTGCTTATAATACTAAGTCTTCAGTATATATAATCACAGGCGGGGACTAGGGGAATATAGTTACAGTATGAAACAAAAAGAAAGTGCTTTCTTTTGAAACAAAACCAAAAAATACATGCATTGCATTCTATAAACTGTATCTTTACAGGTATAAGGATTTACATAATGCCAAGCTCATTTAAGAGTTTATCTACAAGAGGTTTAACTTCCTCCATGATAACCTCAAGTTGGTCTTCACTCTCGATCTCTACCTCTCCTACCAATGGGTTTAGATCCAAGTCTGGGCCATGGTGGAGACGAAACCGGTAGAGAATGGCAGAGGCTGCTGATCGGACTCTTACTTTGATCGCCTCTTGTTGTCGCCTAGTATCTTCAGGAAGATACTCAACAAGTGATTCCACTTGGGCTGCAACCAGTTTGGACCAGTCACTAAGGCTGAGGTCGTCCGCCGCGGTTTCGACCACATCAGCCCTTAGTAGACTGGCCACCATCTTTAGTTTTTCAAAGATGTCTTGTTGAGCCCTGCCGCAGGTCGAGAGGGATGTGCTTAAGTCTTTGTTCTCCCTGTGGATAGAATCGATGGTCGCCTGGAGGTCTTCTTTATCTTGACCAAGCTGGCTTATTTGATCGACTTGCGCTGTAGTAAGAAGGTCGTTACAAGCAATCCGAGCGACAAAATTAATTCGCTCTGGTCGGAAGCTAACTTACATGAGAGCTGTGATCGCAGTTTGCTTAGTTCGGCCTCTAGATGTGAAATTGTGGTGGCCACCCTGAGATCATGGTTCTCCCGATCAACAAGGCTCTTCGTCAGAAAGGCATTCTCTCTGTAACAAAACAGACAATTGTCATGGCAGGTCTATGATCAGGCAAACCAAAGAACATCTTCCTTACTGTTGCAAGAGATCCATTTCCTCTTGCATGGCCTCGATACTATCCACCATAGCCGACAATCTGGTCGCCATGCGGGTCAGTTCATATAAAATGGAGGGAAATCAGCTGCAAAATCTGAACATTCCTAAGCAAAGTTCGGATACCATGAGGGGTGTTCAACATACCTCAGTATATTCCCGGAATGACCTGTTCTTCGGGATGATCGGAGGTCGAGTTGATGGACTCGCCTTATCCCCGGTGGGAGCAGCAGATGAATGTTCCTGCTAAGCCTTATTTCTTGCCGGGGTCACAGATTTTAATACCTGCGATTGGGCCTCCGTGTCCAACTCATCCGCAACGACCCGGATGACTTCCTAGGCCGAAGGGATAGAGCTCTCTTCACCAGAGACTTCAGCGCCAGAGGGAACTTCGACCCTCGCCAAGGCTATTGGGGGGTTCGGCACTGAATCTCTACGCCTAGGGAAGAAAAGAAACTGCCAGTTTCACGGTTGATCGCCACAGTCCAATCCTGTATAAAACAGGAGAGAATTCTTACCTTAGTTGAAATCCCATCAGCTTTCGGGATTTCAAAGACGGTTCCCCAAGGAAAAGAGGACAATCACCCTCCGTTCTGGTCTTCCTCTTTGTGAACAAGACCTTGTCTTTTCCTCCCTGTGTGTCTCAATCCGTAAGCACACACATGAGGAATGATGAAGATCTAAGCGGGATCTTGCTTTGTTATTCCCGCTCCTGTCGTCAGGAGCGGAGTACTCGCCGCCCTAGGACTAACAGGAGTCATAGAGGAAATTTCTTCTTCCTGTACAAACGTGGCTTGATAAATACGAACACAGATGAATTGTAACGCTCAAGATTGCGAGGAATCTTACCACAGTCATCCCTTCAACCAAGGGTGAAGAAGTTACAGACCCGGAAGCCTCCAGGGCTTCAGGAGCAGAGGTTTCACCCTCGACCACAGGGTTCTCAGTGGCCGCAGGGTCCGCCATGACCACCTCTGAGGGCCGAGACAGCACCTCGTCGACTTGAGGAGTAATCGCTTTCCTCTTCCGGCAAACCAGAGGAATGTTGTCTTCCTCCTCCTCGCTTCCTTCACCCTGTACGACGAAGAAGTAATTCCAGTTCACACCTGGGGTAACAGGAGGCACATGATATCTTACCGCAGTATTCCTCGCGGTAAGGGGAGTTCTATGCGAGGAGCCTTCCCCGAGAAATTTCTTGGATTTCTTGGGGGCGGGTTCCCTCGCTCTGGGCCTTAAAGAGGTTTTCTTCACTCTCTTCATTGTCAGCTTTCCCAGGAAACCGACGCTTTCACTTGGATACGTCGCCTCGGCAAATTTCCCCAAAAGCTATGCCGTTCTAGTTCCCTTGTTAGTACAAGACACACATATGACTTACAGACAGAACATAACGAGAAACAACATACCTTTCGACGTTCTTGTCTGAGGTCGTCGTTGGCATTGATCAAGCTTTGGGGGCAAGGCGATCCCTTGGTTCCCTCCACCTCGACACTATTTGCCTTGAGGAGGTAATTTGTCACCAGAAGACAAGTTAACAAACATGATTTTCTTTTAGGAGAAATGTATGTTTTTGTTGGTTAAGTGACATACCATTGTTGTAGTCCAAGGTGCTGTCCGCCATGGACTGAATCTCCCAATCCAGATGAACCCTTTCGCGCAGGGGGCTCACCCGATTCTTCACGAAGTCGCGAATGATGTCGCGAGCCGTTAGTCCTTGTTGGACTAAGTGAAGAATCACCTCAGCTTGCTTCTGCTGCTCTCCATTCAAAGCAGGGAGGGAATCCAACTCGCTGGACTTCTCTGGCTATGAGTTCAAAAACCACAGCCCGCTCTCGAATGGAGGGGTGCAGTAGAACCACTTCTGGTACCACTCATGCACGGAGTCTCGGAGGGGTGGGAAGGGATACTCTTTCTTCTCCCTTATCCGGAAATAAATGCATCCGACGGCATTGGCGCTCTTTGACGACACCGAATAGTAGAAGCATCGGAAGAGATCCACACTTGGATACACTCCGACGAAGGCTTCGCACAGATGCTAGAAGATTGCCAGGATCAGGACAGCATTCGGGTGGAGATTCACCAACTCCAACCCATAGTGCTCCAAGATCCCCTTCAAGAACCGACTCTCAGGGAATCGGAACCCGCACCTCAGGTACTCTTCGAAAACCACCAACTCGCCCTCTTGGATGATTGGGGTTTCTTGATCTTTCCCCGCAGGTCGCCAGTTGATCAGCAATCTTGGGGGAAGGATGTCTTCCTTCTCCAGCGCCATCAGGCTCTCCTCTATATGATGAACTGATCGGCTCCAAGACGTCATTTTTGGAAGAGATTGTGAGCGAAAAGCTAGTGGCTTTGGGGGTGATCGAAGATGAGGAATGAGGGTTTTGAGCGGCAAAAGTTCTAAGGCTGAATGCTGGATGTGTGGCTTCCTCAATAAGCTACCTGCTCCTTTTATAGGCCCGAGGAGACGTTCCACTGAGGGTAACGTTCCATTGAATATTCTATTCATTTCCCATAATGGATGTTTTCTCTGGTAAACCCGTTATGCGTTCCCTGCATCGAATCCGAAACAAAAGGTTTCCTTTGTTTCGAATTTGAGGATTAAAGATGGGCACAAAAACATGAAAAGTTCTACAAAGGATTTTCGGAGGACATTTTCCTTCATGTTTTTTGTAAACTTTCACGAGTTGATCATAAAGATATTCTATGATCCAATTGCTGGTCATACGATTGCTTTTTGATCAGATTGCTGTATTATCAGAACTATGTCACTGATTAGACTCCAATACTAGTCGAAGTAGTGGTCTGATCGAATTTTGGTTCTGATCATGGTAACCTTCCAGATCGAATTTCAGTGCTAACCGCAGCTTTAAGTCTGATCGCAGTATCAGTGCTAGTCGCGGTAGCGTATTAATACGTTTCTGGTCGCGGTACTGGAATTTACCTATGTATGAGTGGTCGTAAAGACATTTCTTATAGCATTGTTTTCACATAGAGGTTGTAAAGAATAGCTGTATGATATGAAGTAAAAGAAATATTTATTTCTGGCAATCTTTGCATACAAAAGGGATGCAGGCGACCAAAGCATCAACCTGATCCAAGAGGAGTTTACAAAGTTCTCCTAGGGACATATTGGCGTCAGTAGGATCTACGCTGATGGCCCCAAGGGAACTAGCAACTACTCTAAGCCTATCTACATCATCCCTAACAAGAGACGCACTACCATTCCTGATCGAATCGAGAGTTCTCGCTGCTGTCGAGCATAGTCCCTCTCTAGGCGGAATTGGTGCTCCTCTTCACGGGATCTTTCAAAACAATATGGCAGGTGCAGAATTACCGAAGACATCTCTTCGGTCTTCTTCTCCAGGGCCTCTTTTTCCCCTTGGAGAGTCTTTTCGAGGGGAGGAGGTTGAACTTCAGTAGGCTGGTCACTGGGGGCTCCAACAATTTTCGTCTCCTACATTTGCAAATGTTAGTTTTACTAACTATAACAACAAACGAAGGGAGACGGAACTAATTACCAATCCTCGCAAGTGACAGGTTGAAGTACTTCCCCCAGAAAGTAGATCACCCGATAAAAACCGAGGATCATCAGATGGTGGAAGTGCAACTTTCCCACCAGAAGATTGCTTCCCCAACACAAGTTGAGGATCATCTGGTCGTGGAAGTAGAGCTTGCCGACCAGAAAATTGATCAACCGAACAAAAATGGGGATCATTGGGATGAAATGGAGAAAGCCGAGAAGAACGTCCCTCCAAAGTTGGAGATGAAGGTTCGACCTGCCGAGGTGCATGAACATGAAGGACTACGGGAACTAAAGGGAGAGAGAGCAATGATGCATCTTTCACCTTTGTTCTACTGGAGGATCCCTCGTCAACCTTGGGTTTCTTCCTTAAAGGCGACGGATCTTTGGACGTCTGTGAATCCTGTTCAAATTCAAGTAAAACTTCTTTTTCATCACTCTCAATCTCGATGATGTTTTGGTCTGCCATCGAGAAGTGTATGGAAGAGAAGAGAAGATGGCTTTGAAAGAAAACTTAGCTGGGAGAAGATTTGTCAAGCTTTTAAGTCCAGAGGCTTCGATATTTATAGCCGCCAGTGTGACGGTTCAGTTTCCGAACGCCTCGAGTTTTTAAAGCATTTACAATTTTACCTCGGGTTAAAAAACGCTTTCTATGGCGCTCTCATTACCCATCACATATTACCCAGAGTCCGTCTCGGGGAACCAACTGCCACACTTAGTGCGCCACTAAGTGGGGGATTTGAAGCGTCGGGTTAAGTATCCGATGTAAGTCTTGAAATTTGAAGTAAACATGTCCCTTCGTTCTCTTCAAATTTGGGGGCTAGCTGACGAGGATTGATACTCGAGCTAGATCAAATAAATACATGACTGGTTCAGGATAGATTTGAACCAGACAAGTGTCCGTTGATACAAACTCAAGTTACTCCGAGAAGCACAGGCATGTGGTCGCAGGCTTTACGCGATCAGACCACAGACAGTGTGCGAACAGAAGATCGCAGATGGTGCGTGGTCAGGTATTAACAAGCAACGCGTGGTCAGAACACCTTTGACCAGGAGACGCGGGATTGTTCTGTCCCTACAACAGGGATATCCCGAGTATCTCGAAGATCCTTCCATGTATGGAGACAACCATCAGGAGGTTAATACATGCGGTTATTCCTCAATAACACGTGGTAAACCTGCGTGGGAGTTAGGGGCAGTTGCCAAAACTGCACCCGAGCAACTGTTCGATGTCGTTATGTCCTGGCACCTTTTCGACTAGTATAAAAGGGTAAGCCAGCGCTTCAGATGATCGGATCAAAAGATCAAGCAATAAAAAACACCCAGAGGATCAGAAGACATTAGTCTAAGTTAGCTAGATTTCACAAGCCTTCCTGGCATTGTCTTGTATAAACATATAGGAAAGATCTTCATCTGTGAAGATACTTTTCCTAGCTTTGTAATTCTTTCTACTACATATAGTGAAATCCCAACAGGACGTAGGGCTATTACTCCCACCATCGAGGGCCCGAACCTGTATAAATCTCTCTGTGCTCTATTTATCTTTGATTCATCATACCTTCCCGGAGGGACACCCTGAAAGGTCTCACAACCTACAAATTCTGCATAAGTTCGACTAAGGACCCCGAGTCCGAATCGTCGACACCGCTGTTTTAAGCATCCCATGCAATTCAGTCAATGATTTGTCCAGATTATTCATGTTATAGTTCGTGAAAAACTGGTCATAGCTCAAAGGGAGCGATTGGAGAATCATATCAGTAGCCAACTCTTGACTAAGGGGAAACCAAGCTTTTCCAAATTCTCAATGTAACCAATCATCTTGATCACATGAGGACTGACTGAGCTCCCTTTTACCAACTTGCAATCATGCAATTTATTGGTGGTTTCATATCTTTCCACCCTGGCCTGCTCCTCGAATAAGTTTCTAAGACACACGGCCATGTCATAAGCTGTCATGTTCTCATATTGCTTCTAAAGCTCAGAGTTCATGGTGACTAGCATTAGACAGCTGGCATCAAGTGCGTCATCGGTATGCTTTTTGTAAGCATCCTTTTGAGCACGTAGAGCACTAGCGGCTAGTTCATCAGGTATAGGAGTCCCTAGAACGTAGTCTTTTTTCTCTTGTTTGAGAACAATTCTCATGTTTCTATACCAATCAATAAAATTTGTTCCATTGTGTTTTTCTTTATTAAGGACAGATTGCAAACTGAAATTGTTTGAGGAGCTACCACTATCCATGGTCTACCGCAGTAAAGAAATGCAAAATTTTAGCATTGTATTTATGAAAAGTCTTTTATTAAACAATTCAATAAAAGATGTACCAACTATACATATTTTAGAACAAAAATCCCTCAACAAATATATACAGTAGGCCAAGATCCATATTTCACTAAGTTCTAGTGAGCTTTGGCATCACTGCTAGAAACCTAGTTATTTAGGTAAGCAACCCCTTACTAATTATATCATATATAACTCTTGTTTATTGGGTGTCATCCCAACACCATGCCCAAAAGCCCAAAACCGTTTTGATGGCCTTGTTAAGTTAAACCAATTCTATGCTTATGGGTGTCCAACACACATCCTGCCTTATTAAGATAATTGATGGTGCCCTGATTTGTCAGACCCACCAAGCAACAATCAAAATCTTGACAGGTGCAGCAATTGGAAGGGTATAATAAATACTTAAATTTTATGAGGGGTTAAAACATGGCAAAACATCCATATGCACGAAAATAACCATCAGCTAGATGATCTAACAGGTGCAATTTCAACTATATTTAACTTTCGTTGGCAGTAACCTTGGCCAGGAAAGACCGCGACTGTTTTCGCTCACACCATGAAGGAAAGCGTTCCACCAAGCGGGGCTTATTAAGAAAAACCTTATGATGTGTTCTTTCCTTAGACACCAAAGTTGACAGCTTCTGGTTGTCAAGTGTAATCTTTATGTTTCATGAGGGGTTAAAAGATGTCACAACATCTATATGCATGAAAATAACCATCAATTAGATAATCTCACATGCATAACTATGACTATATTTAACTTCCGTTGGTAGTAACCTTGGCCAGGAAAGACCGCGACTGTTTTCACTCACACCATGAAGGAAAGCGTTCTGCCAAGCGGGGCTTATTAAGAAAAATCTTATGATTTGTTCTTTCCTTAGACACCAAAGTTGACAGCTTCTAGTTATCAAATATAATCTTTTTTTTTAATTAATCACATTAATCAAATTTTTGAACCAATCTAATTGGTTTAAATCCCCTTAAGTCATTCATATTAACTCCAATATGAATATCTAGAATAGGCAGCTAATGTCATATATAGATCCAATCTATACACATATGATTTAGAAGATCCAATCTACTATTGTCATATAAACCCTAACATCACCTCCCTCTGGCCCATGCTAGGATCATTAGACATTAGTTCATATTAAAGTTGGCCAAAAAATAGTTCATCACTTGGATGTCAAAACAAACATGTATAACGAAACTTATACGGTAACAGATTGAATGAACTAGTAGATCTAATCTACTATAACTTCATATATCACATATATATATATATATATATATTATTAATCCAGATCTAATACTATACAGGATGGCTCTGATACCACGTACTATTGGAAACCGAGTAAGCTACACTAGCAGAATTTCAAAAAATTTTACTCGAAGGCTGCAAGTAATAGATCATAGATTAGATTGTTACCAATAGCGGAAGCAGATTTGGTGAAGCGATCAAATGTTCACAGCAACCGTTTGCGGATCGTCCTGATCAGCAGATGTAGATGACAACGACCTCTCACGGATCATTCTAATCTGCACAGCAATTGCAGCAGCGCCTCTACTGGTATCCACACGTTCCGGGATGAAACGTCGTACAATGGTGTGCTAGTACCAACGCGTACGACAAGAGTTTAAGGGCTATCAAAAGAGATGGCAGCTATGGCTTTTGTGATGATCCTCAAAGTCCATCATACATCTCTATATATAGGGCCATGCAGAAAAATCCTAACAGATTAGATTTCCTGATATGATACGAATCTTATCCCAACTGCCCATGCAGAAGAAATCCTAATAGATTAGGTTTCTTGATGAGATTCAAATCTTATCCGAACTGCTCATGTAGAAGAAATCCTAATAGATTAGATTTCCTGATGTGATTCAAATCTTATTCAAATTCGTATCTGATACGTATATTCCATAACAATATCTTCAAGGATTCCCTCCGAATGCTTTAATGAACGATCAGCAAGTTGCAGAACCATGTGTGTAGGCTTGATCTCACCCATGCTCATACATTGTGCGATGGTTAAGGGCATCACACTAACACTTGCACCTAGGTCACAAAGAGCTCTATTTATGTGTAATGTACCTAATTTGCAAGGGATGGAGAAGCTCCCTTGATCCCGTAGCTTTACCGGCATCCTATTCTGAATTAGAGCACTACAATTTTCAGTTAAAGCAACGGTTTGAAATTCACTCAAATCCCTATTTTTAGTAATTATATCTTTCAAGAATTTTCCATAAGAAGGCATTTGAGTTACTAAGTCAATGTAAGGCACAGTCACATTAAGATTTTTCAAGATTTCTACAAAATTTTCAAATTGCTTATCGAGTTTCACTTTTACGTACCTTGCTGGAAAAGGTGGAGCCGGATTAGAAATACGTGTTACCTGATTTTCTCCACTTTCCTTTTCTTTTGGTTCGGCAACCTTGTCATCATCCTTTGTCGGTTCTGATGGTGTTTCTCTAGCATGACTTGTCGACGCAAGTTCGGTTGATGGTGTTCATTCTGGTAGCTTTGTTCCACTCCTAAGGATCACTGCATTAAAAACAAGAGGTTTAGAACAAGATATAGAATTTATTTGCCCAGAATTGTGAGGATTGATAGATTGAGAAGGAACAGGGTTATCATTTTTTGGTGCAGGATTTGCCAATTGAGAGATTTGAGTCTTGAGCATGCGGACATGAGTTGATATGGAGTCTATCTTTTGGCTCATGGACGTCTTCTGTTTCTCTTGGTTTGCTAGAATGTTCTCAAGCATGCACTCCATGTTCGACTGCTCGGGTTGTAGTTGATTTGGTGGTCGATAGGGTTGCTGATTTTGTGGTTGGAATGGCGGCCTTTGAGCTTGATATTGGGGGTTTTGTTATTGTAGTTTCTGCTGTCCAAAGTTTTGTTGTTGGCACTAAGGTTGCTGATTTTGTCCTGACCATGAAAAATTTTGATTGCTACGCCATCCAGAGTTATACGAGTTAGGAAAAGTATTACCTTGCCTTTGTTGCATACTCTGAAAAGTGTTTGCCTCCTCCATGGATGGGTTAAATTGGCATTCATGGCCATAGTGGCCTTGTATGCCGCACAGTTCACATATAGGAGCATTTGAATTAACAAATGAAGTAGCAGAAGATCCAAGAATTGATAATCTATTAGTGGGAATTGCTACCTGTTTGGCCAGTTGTGACATTGCACTTACATCCATGCTATTGGTCAGATTTTGTTGAGCAGCTCGTTCAGTTCCCCATTGTGTGTCACAAACGGTTTTGACCTCAAAGCCGTATGTGAAAATCTATTATCACACTACGATAAGGAGACTATCACAGATGGTTTTGAGGTAAAAATCATTTAGGATAAGGGGACTATCATAGACAGTTATAAACTAAAAACCGTCTGTGCGTATTAACTTTTTTAAAGATTGGTCTGTTTTTGTGGCTAGCCTCATGAATCATGCTATCCATGCCCTCTGTACAATAGCATTTCATATATACAACTCAACATTTAATATATACAACTCAGCGTTTCATTTCATATATACATAGAACTCAGCTTTTAAGACAAACGCAATCTCAGCTTTTGGTACAGATACACAGAAACAATGAATCGATCAAATTGTAAGTTTAATGCAACATTTCAAAAATATGTACAATTGAGATTGAACAAATAAAAGTAAATTGACAATTAAAGTCAGCATGTTAGATATGTATTACTGTACAAGTCTCAGTTAGTAAGGACCACACTAATACAAATCGAGCTGGTCCCTAAACAGCCCCTTAGGTGCTATAACTTGTTCCATGAAAAACATAGCGAGCATCCCTTGAACTAAACCAATCTGCGAAAGGTCAAATCTTTCCGAAGGGAAGTCAACCCCTTGCAGCAAAAGTTGCTACAGAAAAAATTAGCTCAATGCAGCTATAAATTTTGCCAAATCGATACAAAGGGAGGCAGTTGTATACCTCGGAGAAATTCGGCCGGTAAGGGGTGATTAGGTCGTACATGTGCTGCATCACGTAGAACCCACATGTAATGTCGTCCAGCTGCTGATGGCACTACAAACGTACAGATTGAGAGTTAGCTAGGGAGACATTATAAAGTAAAATAGATGCCAATTGAAATTTGTACCGGACATTGTATCCACTCAAACTCATCGGCTCGCCGCTTGTGCTGTTGCCCTCCCTTGGCAAAGTAGTTTGTGAAATCCCTACAAATAATCAAAATTGACAATTTGAGGACTGTAAATCTAGATGCAACACGGGTCCACATGAATATCATAAAACATGTTAACCTTTCGATTACATCTCGCGCACCATCATACTCGTACCGTTTTCTCTGCAATGAATCATGGTAGAACACCTTGTTCCATTTCGGAAGAAGCACCAGCATAATCCAATGGTACCTACATGTTACGCGTAAAGAATTTATAATTTCATCTAAGTCTGCGGTGTGCATATGGAGACACTAATCTACAAGTAAAGTACTGATGAAAGCACTCATCTCTGGTTGTAGGGTACAAGTATGTACTCCTTGTCGACCTAAGCAAGCAACCATCTTTTGATGTAGTTGACAACGAAGTCTGCGGAGCTCTTAAACATCACCTCGGCGACCAGCAGGGGGTCCACGAAACCAACAGATTCTTGTTTAGCTTTGGCATATCTGGTCATGCAACTACACAGAAGTAACCAATTAATAAATGACATATATCCATATATGCACGAACAGGCGTAGGATAGTAGATACTTACAGCACCCAAGACCGTAGGATTGACACGTCGAACACATCTTTGTTGAATAAATTGTGCAGGTCTTCGAAGGTCACCATGTATGTCACGGCGTTGTTGTGGAACTCTGCCACGGTGTACTTGACCATGAAGTGCGTCGGATGCTGCGTCTTGGTCTCGTTTTTCTTCTACATGTACCATGCATGCAGGCTCTGGCATGCGAGACCCATGCTCCGAATTGTCGTATCGGGGGCCATGGGCATCCCTAGAATGAACGGCATGGAGACGACGTGCTCTTCTCACTCTCCTTCATTGTGCTCTTCTTTGGTTTTCCCATGGAAGCCAGCTTCTTGCTGCCTTGCCTCCTAGTGAGCGTTAGCTTCGTCGTCTGACCTGTCAGCTAGCTTCTCGGAGGAGGGGTCAACTCGCTAGTAGGCTGAGTTTCAATGTGCATAGGGGTAAGAATCTAAATATAGTAATGGTCACTAACTTCAATGGCTATTATTATAGTACAAAATTATGAAACCAGTGGGGAATTACCTCATCCAGGACGATGTCCTTCTTGGGCCATTGCACGAACGTGTGCACCACAGTCCCGAGAGTGGTAATCTCATCATTCGGTGGCTTGTCCAATGGAAATCCCTTGCAATGTTCGAAGACAATGACTACCTGGACCTGTGAAAAACCCTCAGATAGAGGGACACTGTGGATCGTTGTCCCCTCCGTGCATGGTTGTGCCATCCCACGGCCAGCCTTGACCAGGAAGAGACCGGCCCGCACCACAAGCTTGTAGGACACGGGTTCCTACAAATAGTGCACATTAAGATGACATCAGGGTACACATTAAATTTCACTTTCGAATGAATTAACAAATAAAAGTGGTCATTACCTGCAGAAAGTCCACCGGATATGAGGGGGCTCCAGATGCGAATCCCCCAATGTGGATGCGTAGCTGATTTGGTGGGCAAGACCGAGGCTCTGTAAGTCCGCTGTTGCAGGGGGATGCCCTGGGACTGTCTTATCTCCTCATACATTGCCCACATCTCGGCAAACTCCTACCTGAACTCCGATCGGATCTCCTCCTTGATCCATTCGTCGCGGGCTTTGTAGGATCTCTTTCTCCTCTTAGCTGCCTCCTCATCATCATCGAAACCTGCCCTCCAAGGCACAGTGGCACCTAGGCCGCGCACAAGGCCCAGGTGCTCCTTATTTCCCAGCACCTTTGTTAGGATATCCCCCTCCCTGCTAGGCATGAAAGATCCGGATGACTCCTGTGCACTCAGCGCCGCCTAGAATAGGAGAACTTAGCAATACAACCCATTGCATGCGTGTTACGAGGATAGTAAGTTAGAGATCTTACCAGTCGGTCGATCAGTTCCCTATCTGCAGGGTTATTCACCAAGACGCTTTCGAAGGAGGTCATCTTCAATCTTGCTCGACACCAATTGCGGGCGCGCACGTCCGTTATCCCCACATAAGGAGCGAAGGCCGAAGACTGCGAAGCCTCCTCGTCCTACTTCCTCCACAGCACCTTCTTCCCCACATACCCACCGGTGCCTAAACTATTTGGGTGGGTATTCTTCGCCTGGTTAGCCTTGGCCTTCTCACTAAGCGCCTAGAACTCATGTGTGCCCTTCATCTCCATGAACTGTTGCCATGCGTCGGAAGTCACGAAAGGGTAGTCATCGAAGGGGGTCTTCGACTACTTCATATAGTGCTTGACAAGATGACTCCTGAAGCTCTTCCAGACCATATTTATTGCCTTCAGTGTCGCCCGGCAGATGGTGAACCGACGATCCTCAGGAATGTCAAACACCGCCTACATTTCTTCCCACAGCTCTTCCTTGCACTCTCGGGGCACTTCACGCCAACCGAAGGTGGTGATGGGCACCTGCTCCCTTGCCACTTTGCCGCATAGTGAGCGGTACTGACAGACTAGTTTCACTTCTGCCTGTTGTCGTCGAAGTCTATGTGCTATTTTTCCCGCCTGTCAAGACGTGCACAAGTCGTCCAGCCTCATCCATTTCTCTTATGCAGCTGGGCCATGATGGACGGGGCGACGTCTGGCCCAGGCGTCTCATCACCAGAGAGGTCGCTCTGACTCCCCAACCAACTCATTTCGTCATCGGATATATGGTTACTAAATTCCAACCTGAAGAAGAAGAGGAGAAGGATGATGATGATGTTGCTGCCGATAATATAGGTCAGGGAGAGGGAGGAGGGGCACCTGAGACTAGCCGGAGGAGGAGGAGCCGGAGGTGGTCGCGCCAGACGGTAGGAGGCCGGAGAGAGGCAGTGTGCGTAGCCGCCGGGGAGCTAGGGCAACTGAAGTGAAAAGTTGCAAAGTGTGGAAATGAGTGGGACGAAGCCCGCCTTAAACCATATCAAATGAGCGTGGTTCACATTGTAGAGTACTGTCACAGACGAAACTGAACTCAGAACTGTCTGTAATAGTTCTGTCACAGACGGTTTTGACTTCAGAACTTTCTGTGATAGTGCTTTACAATCTGAAACTCTGAGTACTATCACAGACAGTTCTGAGTCCATAACCGTCTGTAATAGTTCTATCACAGATGGTTCTGATCTCAGAACCATATGTGATTGTGCTTTACAATCTGAAACTCCGAAACTGTGAATACTAAAATTGCAATACTGAAACTCTGAAACTCTAAAACTGAGGTCAGAACCGTCTGTGATTGTGCTTTACAATCTGAAACTCTGAATACTGAAATTTCAATATCCGAAAAGCCTCAAATCTTTGCAAATGATGTCCAAATGCTCCAAAATTTGGCTAAAACCTCAAGAGACATATTTGCAGCGTAGAGAAATCAAGTTTGAAAGATTTTGGTGAAGAAATTTGAAGTTGGAAGAAATTTTGTGTTGTAGTTTTTGTATTATCTGAAGAGAGGAACTCGAGCACTCAGATATTGCAAATTAAGTCCAAATGCTCCGAAAATAGGTTACAACCTTAAGAGTCCCATGTGGAGCATGCTCAAATAAATTTTGAATAAATTTGACCAAAGATTTTGATGGTTTAGTCAAATTTGCCTAAGGAGTGGTTTTTGGTCAGCCTTGACAAGGTCAAAACTCTGTTGCATAGACTTTTCATACATACAGCCATCTCGAACCCCTAGTTTTTGCAGCTTCTTGCCAGCTTATTTACATACACATGGGGACTTTGACAGACAATTTGCACCTATGTATGTACACATCCATATTATCCTCAACAATCCACTTGCCGCAGCCCTACAAAGGCAAGAATTAGAGGATAAGCTATACCGATGGAAATAGAGAGATAAGGATAGTGATCCTTACGCATGTAACTGGTTTCATTGGTGTCTTTGATATCGAGCTGTACGTCGTCTCCAAATGGAGGCATCTCATCGAATTGATTGTATTCTTCCTTGTCTATGACATTTTCAACTCTAACAATCCTTCTCTTGCCATGAAGGACGACGTGACACTTCTTATTGGTTGGGTCAGTGACATAAATGACCTAAATGGCTTGCTTTGCAAGTATGAATGGCTCATCTTTATAAGAAACTTGATCAAGATCCACAGAAGTGAAACCATAACTGTCAACCTTCACACCCTGTGAGATTTGGACCTATCGGCATCGAAACAGGGGAATCCTTAACAGTATGTAATCGAGCTCCCAAATTTCTTCTATGGACCCGTAGTACGAGTTCAATCCACGTACTACCCTTGTTGGGCCTGTCTCACTGAACTCCTCATGAAATGTTTCTACGCTCACTCCACTATTTTGCATAGTGCTATTTTGATCTTAAGTTTTCGTGTAAAATGTCTACGCATTGATGTTGTATCCCTACCATGTCTATATAGTAAATGTTGGCCCTTTTTCCAACCATTTAAGATTCTCTCTTGCAGACTCCCCGCTGAATCGCACTTTCATCCACGCGTTGAATCGACTGTTATGTTCTCTCATGATCCAAACCTCGGATCGGCTAGGATTGTCTTGTCGTAGCATCTCCTTATGCTCGTCGATGTACGGAGACACCTCCGTCATGTGTTGCAAGACCCAAAAATGTGCTTTCGAGTACATTTTGAAATCAGGAGTGATTGCTCTCAGTCCAATAGTTTCAACACCATCAAGCGTCCCCTCGTGACGAGACACAAGAACTCCTATTACTTCTACCTCGGCCATGTAATCAATGCAGAACTCAACAACCTCTTTCGTTGCATAACCTTCGACAATGCTGCCCTCGGGCTGAGAGAAATTCCTCACGTAGGCCTTAAGTACACCCATGTACCTCTCAAACGGATACATATAACGTAGGAATATGGGTCCACATACCTTGATTTCTCTAACAAGGTGGACAGTGAGATGAACCATGATATCAAAAAATGATGGAGGAAAATACATTTCAAGCTAACAGAGAGTTTGACCCACCTCGCTCTGTAGAGAATCTAGTCCCTCGAGATCAATGACCTTGCAAGAAATTTCATTGAAGACATAACACAGCCTCGTGATCGTCTCTCTGACCTTATGCGGCAGAATACTCTAGATGGCAACAGGAAGCATTTGTGTCATCAACACATGACAATCGTGAGACTTCTACCAATCAATTTCAAATTGCCCATGGACACAAGCTTTTTCATATTTGCGGAGTAACGCGATGGAACTTTAACACCATAGAGACACTTACAAAGTTCTGTCCTCTCAGCCTTGCACAAAGTATAGCAGGCAGGGGGAGGTATATACAGCCTTTCTCGTCCTCTCTCGGTGCTAGCTCAGGCTTGATTTTCATTTCGATCATGTCACACCGCACATTGACGCCATCCTTTGTCTTCCCCAGAATGTTCAGCAATAGGCCGATTAAACTATCACAAACATTCTTCTCTACGTGCATGACATCAATGCAATGCCGAACCTCTAAGTGCTCCCAATACAGTAAGTCCCAAAATATCGATCTCTTCTTCCAAATGTTCTTCGTGCGGGGTTTCTATTTACGACCCTTTCCAAACACAACGTCTACGTCTTTCACCCGTGAGTAAACTTCTTTCCCGATCATAGACTTCGGGGCTGAACCCTCTTCCTTGTGGCCGTCAAATTCCCTCTTCCTCTTACAATACGCGTCATTCTTTAGAAGA
Organism: Pharus latifolius; assembly: GCA_019359835.1. NCBI lineage: Eukaryota > Viridiplantae > Streptophyta > Magnoliopsida > Poales > Poaceae > Pharus > Pharus latifolius. The sequence goes on along the minus strand of CM033324.1, from coordinate 35,588,928 downwards.
AACCTACGGTGACGCATCTACAATGTTTTCCTGCAATTCTCCAGACATACGCTCTCAGTCTCATCTTCGCAGTGGGGACAGGCATTGGCTTCTTTCGTACTAAGGCTTTACAAATTTCCAAGCGCAGGGAAATCATTGATGGTGCAGAATATCATAGCATATATGATGAAGTTCTCTCACTTGTATGCGTCCCATACCTACACCCCTTCTGATGAGGACATCACCAACACAAATATGAACGCCGCTCCTTCCACTCCTCCCACGCCGTCGCCTGAAGACCATGGACAACATCAAGTCGGCATGAACCCACATGTCAAGTTTTTCAAGCCATCTACACTGAAGGCCCTGCATACCACGATGCTCTAAGACGAGCCCAAGATGAAGCCCAAGTCATCTACGCTCCAAGACAAGCCCAAGATGAAGCCCAAGTCATATGCGAGCCCGATTCGGCCATCCAGGAGCACACCAACTTCAAACGGACGTCCAAGCCACGTATGGAATCCGCTTGGGGTGAATGAGCACTTTACAGAGAAGCCCACGATGCCACCTTTCCAATGGATCTGGCCCCACTGCCAAATTCTGTCTAGATCACCTGCAATCGATGAAACAATTCACGGACAGATTCTGCCCGGTGCTGTGTGACCTCTACTTTAGGCCCAAGGCCTATGTATCCCTAGGGTTACTGTCGCGCCCCGACCTGGGACAACGACTACTCCTGTGGGGACCCAGCTCACTACATCTGATCCCATACATGCATACCATTGACTTCCCAGGATAAGTCAAGCACATGAGTATATTTATATCACAGCAGAGTAACTTACAAAATATTTAAGCAGTGTGGCCTGCTAGCTTTAATACAACATAAAGAGATTACAATGCCTTCACGGAATACATGGTCTAGCTAAAGCAAAATAAAAACAACTATACAGCAGAAGATAGGTGACCCTCCCACAGTAAGAAGTTGACGGCAGAACAACACACATTAGGACTCTGGCGGAACTGGCTCTCTTCCTTCTGGATCCAAGAAGTTCTCCACGCCTTTATCTTGATCATGGGATGCTCCATCTACTGGGTTGTATGTTGCAAGGGTGAGTACTTACGTACTCAGCAAGTCATAGGTAAGAATAGATACATGTAGTAGGGATGATATGAACCTATGCTAGTAAAGAAGTGTGGATGGTTGTAAAATAGTCTTTTCTTTCATATCTCATCTCATGACAGCACTTTTCATAACATAGCATCGCTATTCATGTTCACTAAATTATAGCACTATCGCGACATGAAGACACACGACAGCCCACGGTAGCACCCCTTATCATGACAACACATGTCATTTGGGTAATCTTGACTTATCAAATTTTATTTAGAAAACATACTTGTGCCACACCCCATGGATTTAATCCACCGCAGCAGACTCCTATAAACCCGGGAGCTCAGAGTATTCGAATATGTTTTTAACTCTGCAGAGAGGTACCAATTTACCCGCAAGATATTCCACTTTCATGCCCTTCCTATAAAAATGATTGGACCCCTGGCTCAGTTCATACTGTGAGTGGCAAGGTGGAGATAACAAGAACTTTTGTTATGTTTCACTCACAATTCACCCCTGACCCTGTGGATCTCTCGCGAACCACAGTTGTGCCGGGCTATACTATACCCCCACCCCCAAGCATCTTCCCATTACTGGGTCAGCGTGCATGATCACATTCAGTGATATGTGTAGGAGCCGTACTCCGTGTAAATTGTGCATCACTTCACATCTCATGCAGGGGTTTCATGTGCGCTCCGCATAAGTACTTGTTCACGCCTGTCCCATACCAGGCTTGCTGTTAGTATGTTGGTCATGCCACTAGACGCACAACACAAGGTTTTAGTCCTTATATGCCAGTGATCAGATCATACCACAACCATGCACCTTCAGTGCCTGCACATCCAGTGCAGCCAAGCACCTCCAGTGCTACCGCCATTCCATACCAAAATCGTGGTCATGGCTAGGGTTTTTATTTCATGAATATATATAAGTTCATATACAATAGTTCATGGCTCACTATTTGATCATTTCACATTTCACAGGCATCCAGCCTAATACTGCCAATTCATAATTCAACCATTCTTTCACATGCAATATTATTTATATTCAAGGTCATATCACAGCAACTCATAAAATATAGGTTCAAGATGATCAAGACTATGACTTACCTTCCGCGTCGTAAGAAACAACAGTTGATGTCGGGTCTGGCTGGATGCCTGTGAAATGTGAAATGATCAAATCGTGGTCATGGCTAGGGTTTTTATTTCATGAATATATATAAATTCATATACAATAGTTCATGGCTCACTATTTGATCATTTCACATTTCACAGGCATCCAGCCTAATACTGCCAATTCATAATTCAACCATTCTTTCACATGCAATATTATTTATATTCAAGGTCATATCACAGCAACTCATAAAATATAGGTTCAAGATGATCAAGACTATGACTTACCTTCTGCGTCGTAAGAAACAACAGTTGATGTCGGGTCTGCGATGAAGTCTTCGAACTCAGGCTCTTGCTCTACCCTCCAACAAACAAGCACACAAAGATCACAAACTGTTTTAAATGCTTTAAAATCTATATGCAACATGGTCTTAAGAGAAAAGATATTGGCGATGTTGAAACGGACTGAGATTGCAAGCTGATCTGGGTCGAAACCCTGGAATTTATAGAACCTGAGCTAAGGATGGTGTTAGAAACTCTTAGGGATTCAAGGCTGCAATATGGACATCAAGTCCGCGGCTGGTTTACTCAAAAACAGCGAATGTCAATAGATCGACATTCAGTTCACGGCCTGACAAAGCTTTAGAGAAAGCTAGAGGGCTTATCTCAAGATGTGATAGTTGAAGGAAATGTAGAGCATGGTCCTATAAACTTGGTAGACAAAGTTTTTTCGTTTTTCATAACCAGAAGTGGTCAATTTGGGCTAATGCCACTGGCTGACATTAAGCTAACACAGGCTGACATTGTCAAGGATTGGCATTGGAATGGTTCTGGAGACTCTTAGTAGGAAAAATGGGTTCTGTTTCAAGCATTGGGTGCATAATGCTATGAGGTAGCTATTTGACAAGGTGATTTTTACAGAAAAGGTCTAGAAGTTAAGGATTTTGCAAAGACACCCCTGGACACAGTGAACTGGATGTCAGTGCATTGTCAAAACTAGGGCTTTGATGCTTTGTCTAATTTCGGGCTTGATTGCTTCGCCAATTATGTCTTGGAGGTAGACAAAGATAACAGGAACTTGTTGGTGGTTGTTTTAGGACCTGAGATGGCCGGACGATGATGAACGGCGATGATGAACTACGGTGGCGACACGGCACAATGAAGCCACTGGACAAGATCTTGGCACAGCGATATCTGGTGATTCTGTGCAGATTCAGGGATCGAGCTCGTAGAGGAAAGTGTTCAGGAGATCAAAGCAAAGGCACTGGACAAGGTTTCGATGAAGGCAGTGGCCGGCGGCGACTGGGCGGCACACTGGCGGCACGGCAACGAATGGTAAAACACCTAAGTTACAATCCGGTGCTGCGCTGCTGAAACCTGGCGTTGCTGGAGCTAGCTAGGGCCAAAAGACACTATTTGCTGCACTGGACTTGGCTAAAGGTTGAACGGTGGCGAGCGGCGATGAGCTGCCCCGGAGGGGATTCAGCCTCAATGGCGACAGAGCAAATAGATGATTCAATCACAAAATTCAAAGTACAGATGAGCTTCTAGATTGCTACAGATGGTGGAGCGGAAAGGAATCGGCCTGAGGCGGCGCCAGTGAGAAGTTCGACGCTGTGGCCAGAGAAGACATTGATTTGGGCATTTCTGCTATGGGGCTTTGGAATTCAATTCCTTGCTGTGAGGGTGACAAGGAGATGTGGGATAGCTATGGGTGGAGTCAATTTGGTCGGAGGGTCGCCGGCGTGGCCTGGCGACGTGAGCCAGTCACCAGTGGCTCGTGAGAAAGGGGGAAACTCCAATTCGAGCTTAATTTTGAAATCTTGATGAACAGGCTTGTTAAGGATAGCTCACTGATAAATTTAGTCTACTGGTACGAGGGTTAATCTGAACTAAATCAAACAGCATAGCTGGAACAGGGGTTCTGGCAATTCCGGCAATCACCGGCGATGAGGGGCACGGGAGTTCAATTAAATGGTACAGCACAGAGAGTTTGATGAGGGGAACTCACTGATGGCTTCAATTTGAAGGTTGGTGCAGTGGGGCGTGCTGGCGTCGTCGACCTCCTCGGCGGCTCGCCGGAGAAGAAGACAAGGTCAAAGGAAATGGTTTAACTTGCTAAGAAGTTCTGGAGGGCAGTGCTGGAGATGAAGAAGTTGCTTTGGGTTGCTATTTAAAGGCAAAAAAGATGAAGCGAAGCTCACTGCTTGAAGGCTAAGGTGCTTCTGCTGGTGAAGACTTCGGGTTGAAGCAACGGCGAATAGGTTTAGCTGCGTGAGCTGCTGATGTGCTGGACAAAGATTCCCACGGCGAGAGCTGAGGTGCAAACACGTGTGCGCATGCAAGCACGGCCGTGAACGAGCACAGGCGAGTGCGGCGCTGCTCGGCGGCAAAAGGCACGGCGACACAGCACACCTGGTCGCAGTCGCAGTGGTGCTGGTCGAAGTGGTCGAACACTGTGCACTGTGCTGGCTGTGGTCGAGGTCGAAGGAGTTGGTGCTCTGGTCGTGAACTACGGCTCCGGTCGAACCAGGGACCTGGTTGCAAGAATCTTTGATTGAATTCTGGACTGATTTGTAATTTCTGGTTTAGAGAGGGGTAATCTGCAATCTGGTTTCATAGATGAGTATAAACTTATTCCTTGTACTCATCCAGTAAGAAATTTGGTAAAATCTAGCATGATTTGATGGTTTTTGATATAAACTGAAAATAGGGTATTTTAGGGTAATTAAAATCTGAGTTTTGTCGATTTCGAATTCTGGCATCTAGGGTGAGATTTTGGAGTTTGGTCAGAAGGGAAAATTGTATCAAATAGCATTTGGAAGAGATTTGTTGAAGAAATTTTGAATTTGGAGTTGATCTGAGGACTCATTCGCGATACAATTTGGACTGATATGTGAAAAAGGCTTAAATGAAGAAATTTGGCTGCCAACTTTTTGGATTAAGGTATTGGCATAGCCATGATCATAATCCAAGAATAATCTGGTATGGATTAGGTCAAGATCTGGCTAAATCTGAGTTTAGAGTATTTAGGGTAATTGGGATATTAATTAAATTCTTGTTTTCGAAAACAGAAAAGGATTGCAAGATCTGAGAGTTTAGAGATGGAATTGAATCTAGATTCTGAAGGGTTTTATTCTCATGATAGATAGTAGGTCACATCTGGAAAGTCAGATCTTGATTTCGGTTCATAGGGAAGATTGGGAGATTTTTGGGGCTTAGAATAGATTAGGGTTGAACTGAAATACATGCATGCATGCATGATGTTCATGGAAAGGAAATTTCCACCCCCAAAACCAGGGAGTTACAGTTACGTGGGGGTGGGGTCTCTGGCTGGTGGCCTACCTCTGGCTGCCATACTCCTACTACAAATCCCGCCACCCCCTATCCTTTTCGGTAGGTTATTTGCTACGTTGTTCCCCCGTTGTGTGAGAGACAGTTGTTCATCGGAGTAGTGTCCCCCAACCTGTTTTGATGAAAGATAACCTGAATTTGTTCATTCCGAAATTCAGAGTGCTTTGCATCTTGTTCTTGCTCGTTTCTTCTACTGCGTGCAGGAATTAACCTTCGTGGTAAGGTCATCAGGGCGTGAGCATGGTTGATAACGTCAGGTGCATGGTGTAGCGATTGCAAGGACTCAATCCCCGCTGATTGGAAGCCTTGAAACGTGAACGTCTTCGTTCTGCAAAATAGAACCTATGGAAAATCGGGCCGCTGTCGCATCAATTGGTATCAGAGCCACAGTTGCCCATTAGGTATCACCACTTTTCCCTTTGTTTTGTTGCTGTTTTCCGTCACCTAGAGTCCAAAAAAAACAAGGTTCACAAAAATATTTGTTTTTCCCCTTCCAAACCTATTTGTGCCTTTCGATCTGTTAATTTTGGTTTGTTAAATTGAGTTTGCATCCATTCTAGCATTGTCTAGGTGCTGGTCATAGCTTTGATCCTTTAAAAAAAATCCCACACCAACAACCCATCCAACAACCCAAACCCTAATTTCCAATCTCCACCAGAAAAATCCCTTTTCTGCAGCCGCCACCAAAAGTGCCATAACTTTTGATGCCTTGATCCTTTTTTATGAAGCAAAAACCAGTAGATTCATAACTCAATTTCCTAGCTTCCTGTAAATTTTGACGTCGATCCATCAAGGTAGTAAAAACTGATGTGGTCGGGAGTATAACCTAGTTTCTGTTTGAAAATCTGCAACAGTGCACATTTGTGATTTTTGTGCTAATTTTTGTGTTAGTTTTCAGAAAGTGGGCCCAAAGAAAAATTTGTAGAAAAAGCCGTCAGGAAATAGTGAAAAAAATCATTGCAAAAGAAGCACATGACAAAAAGATACGGTCAAAATACCAACTTGGTGTCACATGGACAGAAATCAATAGTTTCCAAATTAGGTCTGCTCTTTGTGCTTTTAGGTTCCAAATTGCATATCATTGAGCTATCTCGTGTCTACCACTTGTATCCACTACTATACACTTGCCTTAGACTATCACCCACCCTTGGTTGATCAGCAACTTAGGCTCAATGCTAGATATGAACAAAAATTCGATTCTATGCAATTCTGAGATTAATTGATTGTTTAATCCTTGCTATTCATATATAGCATTCCAAGCTCCACTTTCTTCCAACTCAGTTACAGATTTACTTTGCAATCACGTGCTCCCCCACTGTCACAAGTTGTCACGAACCAGCCTACTGAATTGCCTCGCCTGTCGCAGTTGGTAAGAAACTTGCAAGAGCTTGGTAAGAAGCTTGAGCGGGAGTGACTTTTACTCCTTGTCCACCACCTAGTAGTTGATAGGGAGAATATATACACTGTGTTTCTCTTGTCTTCTACAAACAATGAAGGATCAGAGACTGGAGTTTCGGATGGTGATGATTGTGTTACAAGAATGGAGCTCGTGAAGTACATGGAGGATCATCAAAGCGCGTTGAGAGGCATCGATGAAAACCTCACCAAGCTTGCTCAAGAGTGGAGCACCTGGAGATGGAGTGAATCGAGCGGAGCATCGCCAACCTCATCACAAGAGTGGAGCACCTTGAGATGTAGCCACATCCACCTGCAGCTCCTGGCCCTCCCAATGGAGGTCGAAGGGTGGGAAACCTTGCTGCCCATGGCGATGAAGAAGCATCCCTCACCGACGACATAGAGAATGATGAAGGTGAAGGAAGTGTCGGCATTCTGGATGATTGTTCTGCTGAACGGGAGGCATGACTACGCCATCGTCTTCGCCGCAATCGTCATGGTATGAGAGGTGACAATGGTAATGTTAATCGACATCTTGGTAATGTTAGTGACGCATTTTCTAAAGTTAAATTTACCATGGCATCTTTTGCGAGTCGTTATAATCTGGATGAATATTTCTAATGGGAGTTAACCGCGGATCAAAAATTCTCAAGTTTTGAAGTTCTGAAAGAACATAGAATTAGACTTGCCACTAGTGAATTTACTAACTTTGCATCATATTGGTGGCATGAAATTAAACAAACGGATAATGTACCTACCACTTGGAATGCTTTGAAAGAATTAATGCGAGCTAGATTTGTACCCTCATATTATGATAGAGATTTATTAAATAACTTGCAACACTTGAACCAAGGTAATAAGTCTGTAGAAGAGTATTATCAAGAGTTACAAATCGGTATGTTGCATTGTAAAGAACAAGAAGAAGAGGATGCAAAAATGTCTAGATTTTTTGGGGGTTTAAACCACAAAATTCAGGACATATTAGAGTATAAGGATTATCATAATACTTCTCGTTTGTTTCATCTTTCTTGCAAAGCTAAAAGGGAAGTACAGGGATGACAAGCTCATTCACGGGAAGGTATTTTTGGTGGATCTACTTCAGCTCGGTCCACACCTACCCCCAGTGCACCACCTGCACCCTCTGCTGGTCGTTCTACTTCGTCTACTTTCCGTGCACGTCCCGCTGATTCTACACCACTATCACGTGCTACCGCAGCGAGCAAATCAGCGACGGTGCAAGCACCGGCAAAGAGAGCTTCATCGGTGGCTTCCACGGGCAGGACTCGTGACACGCAATGCTACCATTGCAAGGGATGGGGCCATATCATGAAGCACTGTCCAAATCAGCGGGCCCTCATTGCAAAAAAAACGGTGAGTATACCAGTGCTAGTGATATTGATGAGGAAGATTTGGCTCTTGTTGCGGCTAACCCGGCAGGTAACGAACATGAGATAGACAGCGATGACGATGGAGTGGACAGATTTGGAGCTGAAGCTTCCGAGAGGTATATGAGCATTGTAGCGCAGTGAGTACTTAGTGCTCAAATGGAGAGAGCAGAGCAAAATCAGCGCCACACCCTGTTCCAATCGAAGTTCGTTGTGAAGGAAAGATCATATCATGTCATCATCGATGGAGGGAGTTGCAACAACCTTGCTAGCACTGAGTTGGTCGAAAAGCTTGGCTTGACCCTGCAGTAGCACCCGCGGCCATATTACATTCAATGGTTGAACACTTGCAGTAAGTTGAAGGTCAATAAAATTGTGACAGTGCCTTTTTGATTGGTACCTACCATGATCATGCAGATTTTGATATAGTGCCTATGCAAGCTTGTTCCTTGCTTTTAGGTAGACCTTGGCAATATGATACTGGTGCAACTCATCATGGTTGAAGTAATAAATACACTCTTATGCACAAAGGAAAGAAAATCACTTTGCTTCCTATGACAACTGCTGAAATTGTGCAATATGATAAAGAAAGAGCTAAAAGAGATAAAAATGACTGTGATAAAAGTGAGAATTAAATTGTAGCTAAAGAATTGAACCCACTTAACAAGAACGAACCTAGCTCTATGACATCTGAAATTAAATTGAAGGGTGTTGTTTTACTAGCTACTACGTCTGTTTTGCATGATATGTCTCCTGTTTTGCCACCTGTTGCTCCTAATCTTTTGCAGGAGAATGCACTTGAGTCGAGGACGACTCCAATTTAAGAAGGGGAGGATGATGAGGACATCACCAACATAGATACGAACGCCGCTCCTTCCACTCCTCCCACGCCGTCGCCCGAAGACCATGGACAACATCAAGTCGGCATGAACCCACATGTCAAGTTTTTCAAGCCATCTACATTGAAGGTCCAGCATATCACAATGCTCCAAGAAGAGTCCAAGAAGAAGCCCAAGTCATCCATGCTCCAAGGCAAACCCAAGATGAAGCCCAAGTCATATGCGAGCCTGATTCGGCCATCCAGGAGCACACCAACTTCAAACAGATGTCCAGGCCACATACGGAGTCCATTTGGGGTGAATGAGCACTTTACAGAGAAGCCCATGACGCCACCTTTCCAATGGATTTGGCCCCACTGCCAAATTAGGTCTAGATCATCCGCATTCAATGAAACAATTTGCGGACAGATTCTTCCCGGTGCTGTGCCACCTCTACTTTGGGCCCAAGGCCCATGTATCTCTAGGGTTACGTGGGGGTGGGTTCTCTAGCCAGTGGCCTACCTCTGGCCACCATACTCCTACTTCATATGGCCGCCACCCCCTATCCTTTTTCAGTAGGTTATTTGCTACGTTGTTCCCCCGTTGTGTGAGAGACAGTTGTTCATCGGAGTAGTGTCCCCCAACCTAGTTTGATGAAAGATAACCTCAATTTGTTCATTCTGAAATTCAGAATGCTTTGCATCTTGTTGTTGGTCGTTTCTTCTACTGCATGCAGGAATTAACCTTCATGGTAAGGTCATCCGGGCGTGAGCATGGTTGATAACGACAGGTGCATGGGTGTAGCGATTGCAAGGACTCAATCCCCGCTGATTGGAAGCCTTGAAATGCAAACGTCTCAGTTCCGCAAAGTAGAACCTATCGGAAGATCGGGCCGCTGTTGCATCACCTTCGTTCGACATTGTTATTAAATCCTCTATCAATGGTGCTAGATACACATCATATCGTTTCTGGGTTGTTTTGGTCCTGAGATAAGTAGAGACATCATGATGTACTTGTGCTTCATACACAACCAAGGAGGAAAATTGTAGATACACAAAAGAACCGGTCAAGTGCTATGCCGACTGCTCATGTTACCAAAAGGATTCATTCCATCGGTACTCAACCCGAACATTTTATTCCTCAATTCCGCTCTAAAGTTTTCAAATTCCCTGTTGATGTTTCTCCACTGCACAGAATCAGCGGGGTGTCTCAGCTTTCCATCCTTCTTCCAGTCTTGCGAATGCCAACACAATAATTTTGCCTCTTTACGGTTTGCAAATAAATGCTTCAAGCGGGAAATGACGGGCAAATACCACAACACCTTAGCAGGAGGTCCTTTCTTTATCTCATCAGCACAGCCGCCGTCGTCAGTCTAGTCCTTATGCTTATAGCAAGATGCGCCGCACAACGGACAAACATACATATCCTTGTAGTCGTTATGGTAAAGCATGCAATCATTAGGGCATGCGTGTATCCTTTCTACTTTCATTCCCAAGGGACACAACAACTTTTTCTCTTGGTAGGTGTTTTTTGGTAACTCGTTTCCTTCCGGAAGTATGTCCACTAAAAGATCTAACAGTGTCGTGAAACTCTTGTCAGTCCAGCTGTTACTTGCTTCAATTTTAACAGTTCAAGCATGAAGGCCAACTTTATGTACTTCGGCTTGCAACCAGGGAACAACGGCTTTTCTGAGTCCTCAATCAAGCTCTTGAATTTACCAAACACCCTTTCACTGTAATTTTGTTCCACATCATGCAACATGTCATCTAAATTGTCATCCTCTGGCATATCCTCATCGAAATCGTTATTGGGATCCGATATGTCCTGTTCCTCAACCTGAGTGACACTTGTTTCTACAATTTGCTCTTCGCCATGGTGGATCCAACACGTGTACCCCTTTTTGAAACCACGTCGAATCAAGTGGGTCAAAATTTGAGATGAGTTGGTGAACATCTTAAGATTCTCGCTGTCTACACAAGTATAGTACATATATCGTAAACCCTTCTTCGCCATGTCTTGCTCAGCAACTTTTTGGAAATCTAAAACACTTTTGATGTATTCTTCACACACACCGTTGTCATTATACATCCAGTCTCAATGGACCATCTGCAATTAAATTCATACACATGCTAAGTAATAATCTACACGGTCAACACACGATTAAACTGCTAATCTAGCGAGCTAGTGTTTGTGGCAGTAATTATTCTACGGGTTTGCGGGTATTACTTCAAATGCAAGCAATTAATTAATTGGACGCATAGATGAGTTGGGACAAATGAGAGTTACAACTAGGATTTGCTACTCTAGCTTCCCTTCACTCTCCCTCTTTGATCAATCAATGATGATGAAATCAAGTAATGTATGCATTAATTAGTAGAAAAAACCAACCTTGGATCTTCAAATTTTTGTCCCCTAATTCTCCCTTTTTGAGATATTGCTCTTCTTTGCCCCAGATCTCTTCCAACTGGACAAGATGTGGAGCGAGATTGTACAGCTAGCTCAAAACAATGATTTTGTGGCCTACGGGTTCAATATAGACGATTCTAGCATCATAACCGTCTGTAATAACAAACTATCACTGACGGTTTTCATGTCAAAACCGTCTATAATAGCGCTACCATGGAAGCACCAACACTAACTGTTCAAAGCTCAGAACCATCTGTAATACCATACTATCATAGACGGTTCTGAGGTCAGAACCGTCTGTGATAGAGCAGAACTATCACAGATGGTTTTGAGATAAGAACCGTCTGTGATAATTAGAATATCACAAACGGTTTTGATCTCAGAACCAACTGTGATAACTTAACATGTTCTCCCGCCAAAGATTGCCGCTCCCATGATCGCACTTAATCAGACCGCGATAATCGTTATATGATCGCGATAGTCATTATGTGATCTCACACAGTGCACATACCTTTCTATGGTCGCCAAAAGCTAAAGAAAGAGATAAGATAGCAGTCCAAGAACATGCTGGACATAATCCATTAGCAAAAATTAGAAAATTGAAAAATTGACATAAGAACAAATTTTTCATTAATAGTTTTTCATCACTTACAAAAACAAAAAAGTAAAAATACAAAAGGTGGTGGGGTCAAGGAGTGGTCTAAGCCCTGGCTGCACTAGAATAAAGTCAGTTTGATTTGCAGTCAGGACGCAAGACTCCTCCAGCGACAAGTTTTCTTTGGATCAACTATGTATGCGTCAAGAAGGCCTGTGACCTCTCTCAGCTTTGCGATGGTATCCTTCATAGTGAGACTATAGCCAGCGATGGTTATATCCGCGGCATGCTTCTCCTCACGAAGAGTCTGCTCCTTTTGTCGAAGCAGCCTCATCCTCTCCCTAGCCTTGTCACCATTCATCTTCAAGTGCTCAATGCGCTTGAAGAGATCCTCCAGGTCAAGCCCTCGCTGAGTGTACTTCTCCATAAGGAGCTTGTGCTCCTCCTGGAGGGCCCTCAGCTCGGCCTTCACTTTGCCCAACTCTTCCCCAGCTCCCCTTCCCTATGCAAATCAACAACTTACTCCAAGTCAAGAATCTACTGAACAGGTGACGAGGATTATTAGTTACTCTTTTAGGCCTCCAAGGTCACATGTAACAATGATTGCAGTCTTGACGATGGTCGCCCAAGGCCGAAAAAATGGATGTAAGGTAATCCAAGGGCGTTCAAGATATAACCGAAAAACCATACCCAATTCACGCAAAAATTCGAGACATTTGTTATCACAGAGCTTAAGTTTTATGTTGTATCTAAGAGTGACGAAGTCACGAATGCAACTCTTGTAAATCTCGCTCTCACAGATACAAGGACTAATCTCATTACCGAGGTCACAGTACTACGCGAGCACTCCTAAAATATTAATTTACCTTGATCCTTATGATTGATCGACCTCAAGACAATCATAAACCCCTAGTGAGGTAACTGTCCAAGGAGGTCAAGACGGTAAAGCAGCTTTACGATGACCCAGTCAAGACTGTCCAAACCACCATGTACCCATGATTCATGGCAACCGCCATCCACGATCTCACTATCCCCACTTCCAGATAGTTAAGAGAGATCGTGGGGCACGCCATCAGGAGAACAACCGGCAACCTCTTCGACAAGTACAAAAAGGCCTTCAAAAAGAGGATCAAGGGACAGATTGACAGAGAGAGAAGACTAGGTTTAGCCAATAGGATTAGCTAGCTACTTACTGTAAAGAACCTCTCTGTAACCATTTTTTTACATAATCAATCTCACAAGACGTAGGGCTATTACCCAGCTTAAAGAGGGCCTGAACCTGGATAAACCCTACTCCCGTGTCCTTAGATTCATTAATACCTTGAACAACTTGAGAATTTGTCTGATTGGCTCCATCTTTCCTCACCTTCTCCTTTGCATAAGCTCAGCAGGGGAACCCTTGGTTCCAATCGTCGACAGCTGGCACCCACCATGGGGCCCTGAAGATATTTTCATCAGGATTCATTGTATTCATGGATCATTTCCCTTGCCTACACAATTCTGAAAATGATTTCGATCTCGAGAATCACGTGGATGCAATGGAGGAAGATACCGTCCCTGCTAATGGTGACGACGATGCCCTTACAGTTTGTCTTGGGGAAGCGCCCGCTTCGGTCCCAACCACATCTGCCGAACAGGAATCGGACCAGGTGATTCACTTACCCTCAGCAGGGGATGAGTATGTGCCAGAACCGATTGCTTTGGCCAACTTGGAAGGGGACAACCTCGACATCCGTCTGGAAAACTTTTCCCCAGACAATCTAAAATCTCTCTTTGATTTTGAGTCTGACTCAGACAAAGATGAAATACTTTCTCCATCTGCAAACTCGATCCCTAGAGAAATTTCTGCACTTTAGGAGGAAATTCGAGAGCAGCGTGATGCTAGGCAGGAATGAGAATGTAGACAGAAAGAGGACCAAGAACGTGAAAGGCGGGAGGCTGACGTTCGCATGGTCACACTGTATTTCGCGACCCTGGTCCTGGAACATCTCGACAACCCTCCCCGGGAGGCCGCGGGTGTAATTACACGCTTATTCCCTCTCTGAATTAGTCACCACCGGCAGAGGCGACCTCACCAGGAACTCCACCGGCACCTCACAGGAATCCGGAGGATCGTTGTCGATGATTGAGACTTAGGGTCCTTAGTCGATCTTACACATATTTGTGAGTAAAAAGTGGAGACCTTTCAAGGTGTTTATTAGGTAAGTTAAGGTAAGTATGAATTGGAGACACACCAAGTTATACAGGTTCGGGCCCTCAACAAATTGAGTAATAAACCTACATCCTATGGTGTTTCTACTATGTATATGAATGTTTACAGGAAAGGAGAGATTGTTACAAAGGTTGACAATCTCTCTCAATGATTTTGTCTATTGTCTATTGCTTGAGTTGTTCAAGTCTTCTTCTGAATCTCTTAATTGTTCATATCTATATCCTTATCTTGTCCTTCCTTCCCTCCTTTTTTTTGAGAGGGACTGTAGTGTACCCTTCCCTCCTTTTAAACTGATTGAAAGGATGCCAACGTGAAGCAGTTCAGGAAATTGGATGGTTGCTAATATGCGGTTGCATAACTGCAGTTTAATCTTTATCTCTTCGTCAGTTAACATGTGCAATTATGGATAGCCGCACATCTTAACTCCTCGACAATTATCTTCATACGTGGGAGAAGAAGTTATCTTATCCTGGAAATGTGTCTGGTAAGCTCAAACACTAATCAAGTTAAATGTAAGCCTTAGATCACCTTGGTCGCACATATCCTGCAATCTTATGGTCACGCAAGTTCTGCGACCATAGGGTGGTTCTACACTCGCGACCTTCTGGTACACAGGAAATCACTTCTATGACCATAATGGCTGCTAATGCACAGATTCACATATCATATCCGAAATATCTTAAATATGATATATTCAATAAATAACTAGCTCAGGTAATATATTCAATAAATAATCTCTTTATTACTTCAAATTTAAGAATCCTTGGATACAGTACCCGACGTTTCACCTTCCTTTGTTGTGATATACACCGTGTGGCGGTTTGTTTCCCAAGAAAAACTCTGGGTTTAACTTGTCAGGTAATCATGAAGTCTTTTACCACATACTCGAGGCAAAACGTAAGTGCGTTTAGGAGCTCAAGGCCTCTGTGAATACGAATTGTCGCCTCTGGGCTCTATAAATAATGAAGCTCTTTGTTATGAGACTTACAAGCTTTCATTCACTAAGTCTTTAGAACTTCTCCTCATCTTCTTACTCCACTTCTCCTTCTCTGTTCTCATCTTAATGGCGAACCGAGATGCCAAAAAGATTGTTGAGAGCGATGAAGAAGAAATAGTAATAGAAGACCAGATTGAACAGGCTCTTCAGAAGGTAATTCTCTTCTGAGAAATCTGCATTAAATCTTTTCTTCGTGGTTTGAGTGTTTCCAAAGTATTGCATTTTGGAATTCTTTAGATGTTTGAAGACTCGACACCTTCAAAGAAGCGATCTGGAGATGACGCAGGATCATCTAGTGGAGCTTCATCCAAAAAACTAATGGGAACCGAAGACTGGGTTGCCACATTACCCTCAACTCTTTCTTTGCTTCCATCTTCTGAGGTGTTGGCTACCACTACATCTACGGTGCCTTTGTCACCAAGTCCTCTTCCATCCTCATCTTTTGCCACCTGGTCTGCAACCCAGGTTATCATCTTTATCCTTTCTCCTTGTTACATAATTTTGGAACCAGGAAGACAAGGCTCTTTGGGTCCTCAGCAAACAGCTTGCTGAGATCCAAGTTCTTCTGAGGAAGAAGACTGCCATGCGCAAAACTCTCCAACAAGAAAAAAAAAAGAGCTGCAGGAGTGCTTTAACAGGCGAGGACACAACCTTGAGACTATTCTCACGGTTATGGAATGCCTATCAGTGAGCTATAATGGGGCTCGCGAAGAGGCGCGGTTGGCCCGCATAGAGAGAGATCTATCTAATGCAATCAGGGACAACTGCTTCTTTGCAATAAAAGACGATGTTGATAGGTTAAGAAATGTCGCGGGTTCCCTTGGGGCAGCTAGTGCTAATCCCACTAATGACAATCTATCCCTTGGAGAACTTTGTAAATTACTTTCAGATCAGGTTGACGCTTTGGTTGCCTGTATACCTTTTCTATGTAAAGAATGTAAGAAATAAAATTCCTTTTCTTTACATCTCGAATTCTTTTAATGATTACGTATAATCTATAATCATCAATTGGAATTCTTGAATAAATGTCACAGTGTGAAAAATGGTTACAGGTAAATGTCTCTACGATCATAACATCCACAGGTAATAAATACTTTGTTCATGATTAAACTAGGACAGTACTGAGGTCACAGAATAGCATTGAGACCATGCATAGTACTGAGATCATAGAATTACTTTAAAACCATAATAGTACTGAAATTACGAGATTACCCTAAAATCATAGGGTATTAAAACCACAAAAAAATCCAATATAATTACTTGTACCATAGCCCCCGAATGTGAAATAAAATAACCTTTTAATTTCCAAAAAAGATGCATTTGTTTCAAATTCCACCAGGGTTAACAATATGGTTTCGGGTTCAATATGTGAAAAACCCGTTATGAGGAAATGTTAAAAATAATGAACACAGCAAGTAGTGGTTTTGGGCAGATAAAAGGAAGGTACCTTCCTTGAGAAGCTTTTAGAAAACCCTCTTTCGCATTAGCCACTCCGCCGCAAAAAGCCCTCTTCTCCATCAGTTGCCAACTCTGCTTCTAGAAAAACTCCCATCTTTTTGCAAAGATTTGATTATCGCAATGGCGTCCTGGAGCCGATCGAGCCATTGCAATGTTGAGAGTTTGGTAGCGTTGGAGAAAGAGGAAATCCTCCCCCTGCAACTGCTGATCAACTGGCGGCCAGCGGAAAAAAGGAATAGACCCCAATCATGCAAGAAAACGAATTGGTGATCTTTGAAGACTTTCTTCGCTGTGGACTCCGTCTTCTAGAGAGCAAATTTCTCCTAGATGTCCTTGCACATTATGATCTGGAACTGGTAAACCTTCACCCCAATGTTGTTCTTATCTTGGCTGTGTTCCAGCACCTTTGTGAGGCATTCATCGGGGTGTTTCCATGCGTGAACCTATTCCGTCAATTCTATTTTTCTGCATGGTCAAAGATCACCAGTGTAGATTTTCTCCTAAGGGAGAAGAAAGAGTACCCCTTTCTCCCTTTGCACGAATCAGTACACGGATGGAACCAGAGATGTGTTGTGGTATTGCGAATACCCTAGCAGGTTTCGTGGAGGTTCCTTGCTAAGCAAATACGATGCGAGCTGACCGTGCGACTGGTCCTCTCCCGTCGGGAAAACACAGCAAGTGACACGAGGATTTATACAGGTTCAGGTCTCAGTGGAGACCCTAGTCCTATCGACGTGCTCCCAACAACAGTTGGCTAGGGGAGTATCTCGTGGGGAGAGTGCTCCTAAGCACGCCTATTCGTTTTTGTGTATTGATGCAAATGAATTGTTCTTAGTTACATGTGAGAGATACAAGGGCTTATATAGGCCCAAAAGATGCAAAAAGACTAAACTACCCCGGTTGCAGCTGTTGGATTAAAGGACACTAGCGTCTTTCTCCCGGCCGAGGGGGCTGGATGCTTGACAAGTGTCCTCGCCGGTTCCCGAGGCGCTCCTCGCGTCACCCTCACGTGACCCCGCCTGGGACGGTGGTGCCGGGGCCTTTGTCCCAGAGCAAAAGGCGGCGCCTGGGACGGGGGTCACCAGGGCCCTTGTCTCCGGCCAAAGCCGGCACCCGGGACGGCGGCACTGGGGCCTTTTTCCCTAGCACCCGGGACAGCGGTATCGGGGCCCTTGTCCCCGGGCAAAAGGCCGGGCCCGGGACAGTCCCAGGGCCCTTGTCCTTGGGCCAAAGGCTGCACCCGGGACGGTGGCACCGGGGCCCTTGTCCCCGAGCGAAAGGCGGCGCCCCAAGACGCGGGTCATTGGGGCCCATGTCCCTAGGCCAAAGGGGGCACCCAGGACGGGGGTCACCGGGGCCCTTATCTCTGGGCCAAAGGTGGTGCCCGGGACGGGGGTCACCGCGGTTAATGATCGGGTTCGATCGTGTGGAGATTTCCCCCAACAGCGGCCCCTCATGTCCTTCGGAGACGTTTCTTAAGTCCCCGGAGGGGATGGTTCACACTACCGGGAACATCTCCCCCGGAAGGGATTTTCGGCGCCTTGCCGACGCCTCTACTCTTGTGCTAGGCACTTATTGTGGTGCCGTTGATCATCATGTCTCCATTGGTCTCGGTTGTTGTGCGCCGTTGGCCATAATGGCCTCGCGCGGTTTGAACCACCGATGCGTCGTTTGCCGCACGCGCCCCTTCAATTTGCAGGCGCTGTTTGAACTAGATGGTGCGGATTTATCACGATGGTCCACGTGGTGCTCATCGGGGCCGCGTTCAAGGTCTATAAATAGGGCTTCGAGGGGCTCGGAGAGGACACTTGAACCCTCGATCCACAATCACCACCAACACTCTAATCCCTCCTAGTAGCCCTCTCCAAGAAGCCTAGTCTCCGGAAACCTAAACTCCCCGAACTTAGCTCTCCGGTAGCTTAACCCATCGGAAACCCAGATGGCTCCAAAGGGTCGTGCCAAGGCTGCCGATGTGCCTCCGGAGGAAGTCACCGCGGACTATCCTCTGGGCCTCCAAGTCCACCTCGGGGGACTTGGAGTCCCTCGTGGACCGGGGGGTTGTCGCAGACGGGGACGTCCGGATCCCCCTGAGGAAGGAGACTATGCCCCGCCCCCAACTCGGAGAGGTGGTTGTCTTCGAAGCCTTCCTCGAAGCTGGGCTCCGGCTCCCAGTGCACCCGTTGCTCTGGGAGTTTCTCCTTGAGTACGGGGTGGCACTAAACCACCTGACGCCCAATGCCCTCATCCGGATGGGGCTTTTATTTGGCTATGCGAGACGGCCACCGGGTGGGAGCCGATGCTCCATTTGCTCTGATACTTTTATGAGCCCGCCGCGAGGAGCTCGCATATCGTCCGAGGGGCCCGAAGTTAGCCTTCAGGTCCATAATGATGCGGCTATTGCCTTCCCGGGTGGAGGAGTACCCGGTGGCGGCCTCCCGGGACCACTGGGGGATTGGCTCCGTAGGTGGTTCTACCTCCGGGTCCAGGACACCAGAGTCACCTACTCTCCGGAACCTTCCTCCTACTGCCAGTCGTCAGCCACCAAACCCCCCAGGTGGACCGAAGAGGAGTTGAAGCTCCTCAGCAAGATGGTGGGCGCCCGGGGCGTCCGGTTCATGAGGGACGCCGCGGAGGAGTTGGCGCTCCTCAAGCTCTCCCCCTTCTCGCACGGGAGGAGGGGGATCGGAATGTGCCCGGCACAGCGGCCCCGGTAGAAGCCGGTGACCCAATGTAAGTTTTCGGTAACCCACTTTGATTCTTGTCAATTTCTCTAACTCCTTTTATTTATGTAGTCCGGC
This sequence comes from Pharus latifolius, assembly GCA_019359835.1. NCBI lineage: Eukaryota > Viridiplantae > Streptophyta > Magnoliopsida > Poales > Poaceae > Pharus > Pharus latifolius. The sequence continues at coordinate 35,569,308 of CM033324.1, read as the reverse complement.
CATACCCAGCCGCCCGGGAGAAGGCGGAGAACCTCCTCGAGAGGTACTACACCGACGAGCACGAGCGCATCGTGCGCGTCATCGGCGAGGGTTCACCCCGGAACTTGGTGGCAGATGCCTTTGGGCTAAGGCTACCAGAGAGCATGCCTCTCCTGAACCCCGGCTCCCACAAGCGGGGAAGGATACCACCGGGGGTACCAAGCCAAAGCGCACCAAGGTTGCGAAATACTTTTTCTCTTTCCAAACTTATGGCAATGCTCATCATGACATATCATTAATATCTTTTATAAACTCTTAGAAGTACTACCATAGCACGACAACACATGTCTGCCCATGTTAGCACCTCATTTCATGACAATACATGTCAAGCACATATGCGCAAAGTCTAACAAAATTTATTTGGAAAGCATACTTGTGTCACATCGACATGGATAGGATCCACCGCGCGCAGGCTCCTATAGACCCAGAAGCTCGGAGTATTCAAATATGTTTTTAACTTTGCAAAGGTGTACCACTTTAATCCACCGATTACTCAGCTTTCAAGTCGGTACCTCTCCATGCGACTTTTACGCATGTGACAAGGCCGAGATCACACAACATTTTGCAATCCTAGCATGAACAATTCCCCTAGCTGGTAAATAGACATGTCAGTCCCCATTATCGTTGTGGGTACTCCCCACAGCCAATTCTACCTAGCCTTGGCCTATGGTCCCGCGAGACACATAGCTTGTTGATTCAACCGCGCACGACTCGAAATCCAGGCGTAGGGCGCCTTCCTTCTCACACCTTATCCTCTCATTATTTTTCTGATCTCACACCACTCATGGTCCTCTATGGCCCACCAGTTTCCTCTCGAGAAACCGGACCGACAACCATTGCAGGGAAAAGCTAATACTGGGAAAACTACTATGTTGCGCCCGTCCCATAACGGGCAAGTGGTTGGTACGTTTTTCATGCCGCATAGAAGTATAACACAAGGTTCTAGTCCTTACATGCATGTGACCAGTGCATTCCACAAACCCTGCACTCGTCAGTGCCACCGCCATTCCATACCAAACTATGGCCACGGCTAGGGTTTTATTTCATGAATATACATATATACATATATATTAGTTATGGCTCACAGTTTTATCATTTTATAAAGAATCTCCTCATCTTTTATCGGCATATAGCCTAGTACTGCCATATCATACTTTTCTTATTTCATCACATGCAATACTGCTTATAGTCAACGCAATATCTTAGCAATTCATAAAATATAGGTTCAAGATGTTCAAGAATATGACATGCCTTTCATGTCATAAGGTACAACAGTCGATGTCGGGTCTGACGAAATCTTCGTACTCAGGCTCTTGCTCTAATCAAAGATCAACCAAAGCAAACAGTAATCACAACCCATTTTAAATACATTAATAATCTATATGCAACATGCAAAGGAGAAACACTCTCGGTGGTACTGGAACAGGTAAGTTCGAGAGCTGGATTTGAGTTAAACTTGGAGATTTATGGAATTAGGGTTGAGGACGAATGCTAGAGACTCTTGGGGTTTCAAGGCTGCAATATGGACATCAAGTCCGCGGCTGTTTTGCTCAAAAATGACGAATGTCAAAAGGTCGACATTCGGTTCAGGGCTCTCTCATAGCTTCAGAGAATGCTAGAGAGCTTATCTCAAGGTGTGGTAGTTGAATAAAATGTAGAACATAGAATAAAATGTAGAACATAGCTCTACAGGCTTAGGGGAGAAAGTGGATTTTAGTTTGCATAACCAGAAGTGGTTAAACTGGCCCAATGCCACTGGCTGACAAGTGTTGGCATTGTCGCAAAATGACATTAACAAGGTTTGGATAATTCCCAGGGGCCAAAAAGGGGTTTGATTCAAGAATTTCGTGCATAATGTGGTAAGGTAGCTATTTGACAAAGTGGTTTTCACAGGAAAGTCTAGAAACTCCAAAAGTTTTGCAAAGAGGCCCCTAGACACCGTGAACTATGTGTCTTTGCACTGTCAAAACCAAGGGCTTGAGTATTTGATCAATCTTCTTGAGCTTTGCTTCGCCAACTATGTCTAGGAGGTAGGCGAAGATAACAGGAACTCATTGGTGGTGGTTTCAGGAACTGAGATCGCCAGACGGTGGTGAACGGCGACGAAGAAATACAGTGGCGACACGGCAATGTACAGCCACTGGAAAAGATCTTGGCACAAAGATAACTTGCGATTTGGCTGAGCATCGAAGGGAAACGCAGTGGAGTGATATGCTGAGGAGGTTGAGGCAAATCCGCAGGACAAAGTAGATTGAACAACGGCGATGACACGACGGCGAACGGCGAGGGCGAACTCGTCAGTTTTCATAAGCAAGGTGAGCTACGGTGGCAGCAAGCTACAGATGATAAAACTCGAAATTGATCAAAGGTTTATGCTCCTGGGATTGCATAGATGTTGCTGGAGCGAGCAATTTGGTTATGAAGGCGATTTGGGGCTCGCCAACGCTGATGCCGAACTCGAAGAAGACGGTGAGGCAGGCGCAACTGCTACAAGGCAGTGCTGGTCAATTAAGCTTGGCTAAACCGTCTACGTGATTCAAGAAACGATTTGGTGTAGTTAGTTTGGTCGAAGGTGAGGTGAAACACACCGACGACGTGAGGCGTCCACGGCTGCCCGCGAAGAACAGGAAAACTCCAACTTGAGCTCCAATTCAAATTCCAGCTAAACAGTCTTGCTAAGAGCACTCTAATGATCAATTGGTTCTACTAAAAGGTGTACTGAAATCAGCTGGAAAGGTTTCAATTGCCGAAACAGGACAAATCCAAAATAAGGCGATCACCGGTGTTGAGGCTCACCGAAGATCGATTACTTGTTACAGCATAAAGAGGTGAGGTAGAGACACTCAATGGTGAATTTGATTTGGAGGTTGATGCAACGGAGCTCCCTGTCGTCGTTCTGCCCCTCGGCAGCTTGCCGGAGAAGAAGACGAAGATGAGAAGAAACAAGACTTAGCTGGTTCTGGTGGGTGTGAAGAAGTGGCTGGCTACTGGGATGCTTAAATAGCAGAAGATGGGAGCTCTTGAGACTTGGAGCAAATCGGGAGGATATCAATTTGACTGGCGATGGTGGCGACGTTCGAGACGGCGTGCAGCGGCCTCGACGACTTTGTTAGCTGGCGTGCACGCTAGCTCCTAGCTGGTGCAAAGGCAAAGGAAATGGTTGGCCTCAGCATGGCGTTATCGTGGTGCAAAAGATTTGACACGGCTGCAGGCACACATGCGCGAGACGAGACGGTCCTGGTCGAAGTTGCTGGTCCTGGTCGTTGCCGCGGTGGTCGGCTCCGGCATGGCACGTGTCCAACATGCAGGCACATCGGTCACAAGCGCTAGCGAAGAGCAGGACTTCATCGGCAGTGAAGATCACGGCGGCGCTGAGTTCAAGCGTGTCGGCAGGTGCTGGATTTGTGATTTGGACTGAACTGTAAATACTAAAAATATTTCTGGACTGATTTGTGAAAAGGACTTAAATGATGGGATCTGGTTGCCAACTTTTTGGATTAAGGTCTTGCCATACCCTGGTTCATAATCCAAAGATAATTTGATATAGACCAGGTCAAGATTTGCTCAGATTGGCTTTTTGAAATTAAGAGTACTTAGGGTAATTAGGATATCAAAAAATTCCGTTTTCGAAAATAGAAAGAGACTGATAATTCTAAGAGTTAGAGGTCGAATCTGAAATGGCTTCCGAAGGCTTCTCTACTCAAGATAATTACTAGGCCACATTTGGATGGTCAGATCTTGATTTGGGCCTAAGGCATTGATTTTGAGATTTTTGAGCTCCAGAATAGAATAGATTTGAATTGATCTTGCTACTTCTAAAGAGACATATGCATGCATGGTTTTTCATAAAAAAAGAAATTTTCACCCCAAAACAAGGGTGTCACAGACACCGCCCCTCCCGGAAGATTCCGGGGGGGCGGCAGGAACTGGAGAGTTCATGCGCCTCCTTGAGGCCTCCGGCGAGGCCGGGGAGAAGGAGGTAGTCAGCGATGAGGGGGTGTCTGACTCAGTGAACTACGCCCCCTCGCCGCTCCCGGTGGTGCCACCTTCGGTGGCCCCAAAGCTACCAAAACCGGAGCACCCGGAGGTGCGCTTCGCGGATGCTTCCCCCCGCGCGTCAAGTAGCCGGTGGACGAGGCGGCAATCCCCTCGGCTTGCACGGTACCCGCAGCCGCGGGCCCCTCGGGGGCTCCGCGATACAGGAAGGGGAAAGGGCTCCTCTTCTTCGTCCACTTCCTGTATCGCGGAGCCCCCGAGGGGAGCCCGTGCACCTCTTCTTCGTCCACTTCTTCTTCAGCAGAGAGGACTACGGCCGGTGCCACGGCGGTCCACATCACCCCCGCGACCCTCGTGAGGGGGCTCGCCGACGGAGACCCCCTTGTTGTCCACCGGTGAGGTCTTCTGGTTCGCCGAGGGCCTCCAGACCCAGAAGGTGCAGGAGTACATCTCGTTAGGGATGCTCCACGACCGGTGCGGCGAGCTACAGTCGCTCCACATCCAAGTTCGTTCCCAGAGCATCCGGCCACTTTCTTTTGAGGATTTCACTAACTCTTTTAGCTTCGACTAACCTTTGTGTTTACAGGGGGTAGCCCTCGCCTGGGGCATGGAGGTGCACTTCAAGAAGGCGCTGAAAGAGGTGGAGGGGACGGCCGCCACCTTTTTTGACAAGCGGGACGAGGCTCTCCAAGAGTTGGTCCGAGTCCGGGCCCAACTCCACGCATCAGAGGTTGCCAACGACCAGCTCTGGAGGGAGGTGAAGGCGAAGGAGGACACCCTCCGGGAGCTCGAGGGCTCTAGCACCCAAGAGGTGGTGTAGGTCGGTCGTTCCGTCCGTTCGGCCCTCGAGGGGCTCGAGCTGAGCCTCAGCCCGGGAGGCGGCTCCGGCGCGGTGCCGGCAACATCCGCGGAGGCTGTGCTTTTTCTCAACGCACAAGTTTCCGTGATCCCGGAGGCCGCCGATGCTCGGGCCCGGGGCCGGGCGATCCCGGTTGTAGCCGCCACCACGGGACTCGTGGAACTCCGAGTGACCGGCGCCCAGACGATCGGAGGTCGGATTCCCCGAGTTCTTCGAGCCGCTGCAGCAGGGGGTGGAGTAGCTGGGGGGGGTACTTCTACAACCGGAGCATGCGGGTGCAGTTCTCGGCTCCAGAGCCCCCGAGGGTGGACACCGCAGGTCCGGCAAAGGAGACCTCCCTGGCGGAGGAGAACAATGACCATGTATGAGCCTCCCCCCGGGCCTTTAGATAGGTCCTTTTTTGTTTTTTAGGATTTTTTCTCCCAATAGTGTCGATGATTCAGACTTGGGGTCCTTAGCCGAACTTATGCAGAATTTGTAGTTCGTAAGACCTTTCAGGGTATCCCTCCGGGAAGGTATGTAGAATTATGGAGAACTAGAACACAGAGAAGTTTATACAGGTTCGGGCCCTCGATGGTGGGAGTAATAGCACTACATCCTGTTGGGATTGCACTATGTGCAGTAAAGAGTAACAAAGTGATGGGAAAAGACCTTCACAGGCGAAGATTTTCCCTATCTGAGTGTACAGAATGAAGTCTGGAAGGCTTATGGAAACTAATCTAAGCCGTAGTCTTGGCTGTTTGATTCTTCAAGTGAGATGTGTTGTATCTCGTGATCCTTCGATCCTCTGTTTGATGTACCATGTTGCCCTTCTATACTGACTGAAAGGGCGCCAAGTCATAATGGCATCAAACAGTTGCTTGGATGCAGTTTAGAGAACCGCTCTTAACTTCCACGCAGGTTTAACACATGTTATTCGTGGATAACCGCACGTATTAACCTCCTGACGGTTGTTCCTCTACGTGGAAGAATCTTCGGGATACTTGGAATATTCCTATAGCAGGAATATATTAATCCCACATTCCCTGGTCGAAAGAGCTCTGACAGCGTGATGTTGGCTGACCGCGCAACATCTTCAGCCTTCTGTCCGCACACAGCATACGAACTTCTGACCGCGCCCTAGCTGCGATCTGATTGCGTAAAGCCTGCGACCTCGGGCTGGTACTTCTCAGAATGACTTGAGTCCGCACAGCCAGGCACGTGTCTGGCTCGAATCTATCCTGAACCAGTCGTGCACTTATTTGAACTGACTCGGGTGTCAATCCTCGTCAGATAGCTTCTTAGAGGAAGCCCCAGAGACTTTTACAAAAGCTTTTCCTTCAATGAAATGAAACGGATTTTTTGCTATGTCTTGGATCAATTTTACCAGGTGCCCCGGGGGGAAGCTCTCAAGGGAGGGCTCCCCAGAGTTGAGCGTTTTGACTTTAGAGGTGCCCCGGTGGGGCCAAGGGCAGCTCCGGAGATAGGGTCTCCGGGCTCCAGAGGGTATCACCCGGGGGACTCCCAAGCAGCCTTAGTTTTGCTGAGCCTTGTCTCTAGAGGACTTGCGGTGGCTCCCGGAGTGGCACCTTGACAACTTCGACAACCACCACACCGAGTTGTCTCCCCCACGACCGGGGTCCCGGAGGGTTCCGCGACTTCAGATACTCCCACTAGCGGGCTACGAGTATTGGCCCGAGGACTTGCTTCGAGAGGCTCAGCGGCGCATAAGAAGCTTGTACCGGGACCTCGCCCGGGAGCTATTGGAGGGCCTCCGGGATTATTAGGTTGAGGAGCCCCCAAGGAGGGGGGCTGTCCCCCATTATATTTTCCCATGGGGGTTTAACTTCCCGGGACGTCTTGGCCCACCGGGGGGTTGTCCCCCAATTAGATCTTGTACCGTACCCACCGGGGGGGGGGGGGGGTATCCTCCGGTTAAATGTTTCAACAAAGCTGAGTTTGCTTGTTCGTTAAACTTGTTTTTGAAATTTTCGAAGGAGTCCGGGCATGAGTTATCCCCCCCCCCCCACAGCGGGTTGCAACTTGACTCTGCACGCTGTGGGGAAGGACCCGGACGTTAATGATTACCGGGGTCACGCCCATTTTTGAGGCTTGGAAAAGCTCTCCGAGAATCCTAGTAAGGAATCCTCCGGTCTCGTGATAACGCGGACCGGATAGAAACACTCCGGGAAGAAAATTTTCTGAGAATCCCGGTGAGAGATCCTCCGGCCACCGTGAGAATGGGGAGCCAAGTAAAACTCTCCGGGAAGAAAATTTTCCAAAAATCCTAGTGAGAAATCATTCGGTCACCGTGAGAACGGGGAGCCGGGTAAAAATTGTCCATGAAGATTTTCCAAAAATCCCGGTGAGAAATCCTCCAGTCGCCGTGAGAACGAGGAGCCTAGTAAAAACTCTCCGGGCAGAAAATTTTTCAAGAATCCCGTCTCGCTGGGGAGACAATTTGCTCCGAAGGAGGGTAAGCCCGATGACGGGTCTGAGTGTTGGAGGGGGGACTAGTCTCTCAAATTGACTCATTACCATAGTCCTTGAGGATTGGGTTGTCGCTTACCCCCTCAGTCCACGAGGGGTGATTGTAAGCTGCCCTACGGGAGTGGGGCTCCCGCCGTAGGGACTTTTATGCTGCAATAGCCTGCGTCCTCACGGAGAGGGCATCCTCAATAGGAGGGCATCATCTTAAGAGACAGTAAGGAAAGAACCTGCAATGACTCGAGTTGGAGAAAAAACCACTTGTTTTGATAGAACTCGAAATACAACGCCACCCCCCGCGAAGCCGCGGCGGGGGAGGGAAGGTGAATACAACGTCCCCCCACGTCACCGCAGCGAGGGATACAGTGCCTCCCCCTGCGAAGTCATGACGGGGGAGGGAGTAGGCCCGGAGGCTAGACATAGAACTTGCGAAGCAAGCCTACGTTCCATGTTTGCTTCAGCTCTTGATCTTGGAGGTTGGAGACCTTGTAAGCCCCCGAGCCCAGGGCTGCAGAGACCCTGTAGGGTCCTTCCCACTTGGGGGAGAGCTTGCCCTGGGCATGGGGGTCGGTCACGCACTTGAGCATGAGGTCCCCAAGGCGGAAAGCACTCGCGCGGACGCGACGATTGTATGCGCACGCCATTTCGCACTCGTAGATGGCGTGGCGGAGGAGCGCTCGGTCACGTTCTTCTTCGACAAGGTCGACTTCCAGCCGCTGATTGGCTTCATTGGCTTGGTATGTTGTGGTCATAGCTCCATCTAGGAGCTCGACCCGTAGCGACTGGAAGCCAATCTCCGTTGTACTGCTCGGGAGGTGATGCTGGCCAAGGGTTCAGCCTCCACCCACTTGGAGAAATAATCGACTACGACCACCACATACTTGTAACCCCCGGGTGCTGGGGGGAAGGGGCCTAGAAGGTCCGTCCCCCAGCACGTGAAAGGCCAAGTGATGGGTATGGTCTGTAGTGCTGTGGAGGGAAAATTGAAACCCTTGGCCATCTTTTGGCAGGCCACGCATGCAGAGATAAGGTCTCGCGCGTCGCGGACCACTGTGGGCCAATCGAAGCCCTGGCGAAGAACCTTTGCCCCGACGGTGCGTGGGGCCAGGTGAGACCCACAACTCCCCGAGTGAATATCCTCGAGGACTTGAAGTCCTTCTGCCCGTGAAAGGCAGCGGAGCAGGACAGAAGCCCCCCGCTTGAAGAGCTTCCCTTCTAGCAGAAGGTATGCCCGTGCTTTGGCACGAAGTCGCTTTGTCTCAGTTTCACTGGGAGGGTCCCCTTCCCCCTTATGAAGGAGATGAGGGGATCCATCTAGGACGCCACCTGGGTAATTTCGGAGACCTCCAGGACACAGGACTCAGGGTCCGTGTCCGGGGGGTCACCAAGGGCTTCGCGATGATCTCCAAGAAGGCACCTCCAGGGAGAGGTTCCCGAGCACTGATTGCCCGGGCTAGGGCATTGGCCCGGTCGTTATCCCTTCGGGGGATGTGCCGGGCCTCCAAGCCCTCAAAGTATTTCTCCATCTTGCGCACCTCCCCCAAGTACAGGCTCAGGTTCATGTCATGGCATAAGTAAGACTTGTCCATTTGGCAGACCACGAGCTGGGAATCTCCTTTGACAAGGAGGCGATGGATCCCCAGGGAGCGCGCGAGGCATAGCCCCAAGAGAAGGGCCTCATATTCGGTGACGTTATTCGTTGTGGGGAACTCGAGCCTCGCTGCGTACTCCAGCGCCCTTCCTTCGGGGCTCCGGAGGACTACTCCCGCGCCTGCCCCAGCGAGGCACAAGGAGCCATCAAGCATGAGCGTCCAATGGTCATTGCACTGGGGTGACTCACGGAGAGTCTCCCCCTCTGTCTCAGGAGCGGGGGTCCATTCCGCCATGAAGTCAACGAGGACTTGTGATTTAAAGGTGGAACGCCCTGTGAGGGAGAGGGAGAAGGGAGCGAGCTCGGCCCCCCACTTCCCGATCTGGCCAGTTGCCTCCTTGTCATGAGGAGGGCGTGATCGGGTGATCGGGTGCCCCACGAAGGGAGAGATGACGAGACCGTGATCGGGTGCCCCACGAAGTAGCCATGAGGAGGGCGTAGCAGATCTTCTCCATCTCTCTGTACTGAGTCTTAGCCCCTTGAAGTGCTTCACTCACGTAGTACACGGGACGCTGCTGCCCGTTCTTCTCCTTTACCAATACTGCGCTCACAGCGATTGGGGTCGTGGCGAGGTAAAGGAGCAGGGGTTCTCATGGAGATGGGCTCACGAGCACTAGAGGGCTCGTGAGATACCTCTTCAAGTCGTCGAAGGTCTCCTAGGCCTCGGGAGTCCATCGAAACCCCTCGAGGCCCCGGAGGAGTTTGAAAAACTGAAGGCCACGCCGACCAGTGAGTCGCTGCAGATCTTTGACGGAACACGGGGGGGGCATGTCTAGGAAGGCCCGAATTTTTTCGGGGTTGGCCTCTATGCCTCGCTCGGACATAAGTAAGCCAAGCAGCTTCCCCCCTCGTATGCCGAAGGCGCACTTTTTTGGGTTGAGCTTTAACCCGTACTCGCGGAGGCTACGGAAAGTCTCCGCTAGGTCGTTGACGTGAACGGTCGCGCGGGAGCTTTTGACAACCGTGTCGTCGACGTAGACCTTGACGTTGCGGCCAATTTGGTCTTTAAAGACCAGTGACATGGAAGGTTGCTCCAACATTCTTCAGCCCAAAGGGCATGTGGACGTAGCAGAAGGTCCCGAGGGGAGTTATAAAACTAGTCTTTTCCTAGTCCCCTTCCACCATCCGGACTTGGTGATAGCCCAAGTACACGTCCAAGAAGCACATCAGCTCGCACCCCGCGGTCGAGTCGACTAGTTGGTCGATCCGTTGGAGTGGGAAGTTTTCTTTTGGGCAAGCGCGGTTGAGGTCGGTGAAGTCCACGCACATCTGCCACTTGCCGTTCGACTTCATCACGAGGACAGTGTTTGCCAGCCACTCGGGATGCAAGACCTCCCGAATGAACCCCGCCTGAGCTTGGTCATCTCGACCTTGATAGCCTCTTGGCGTTCAAGGGAGAGATTTCTTAACTTCTGTTTGACCGGGGGATGACCGGGGGTCACAGCGAGCTTATGCTCGATGACCTCCCGGACGACGCCCTGCATGTCGGCGGGCTTCCACGTGAAGACATCGAAGTTCTTGCGTAGGAAGGCCGTGAGTTGCTCCGCATGCTCTTCAGAGAGGTCCGCCCCGATCTTGACAGTCCTGTCGCCATCATTCGGGGATAGCGGGACCCTCCGGAGGTCCCCTTCCGGACGCAGCTTGGGGGGAGACCTCCCAGACGAGACGGCCGTGGCGTCCGGTGCCGAGGAAGAGGTCTCTCCCCCTGGGGCCTTGATCACATTGACGCTCCTGATCATCACGGTGGCGCGATCATATAAAGTGCGGGCCACGTCCTGGTCACCTCGGGCGGTGATCACGCCGTGAGGCCCAGAGATCTTCACGCAGAGATAGCTCTGGTGGATCGCTGCCCCCAAGCAGCTGATTGTGGTCCTCCCCATGATTGCATTGTATGAAGAAGGGAGGTCCACTACGTCGAACCGGACCATCTCCGTCCAGTAGTTGTCTGGGGTACCGAAGGTCATGGCGAGATCCACCTTGCCCACCGGGTGGACGGTCTTCCCCGGGACGAAGCCCTGCAAGGGCTCAGCTACGGGCTGCAGCAACTTCTCGTCGACCTACATTTCCCTGAATGCCTTCAGGTACAGGACATCGGTGGAACTCCAGCCGTCGACGAGTATACGCGCCAGCTAGCAATTGTAGACAGTGGTGGAGACAATGAGCGCGTCATCATGGGGGAAGTGAACCCCGCGCGCGTCTTCCATTATAAAAGTGAGGAGGATGTCCGACCACTTTGGTGGCCGAGACATGTGTAGCACCCCCCACAACCTTTACCTCCCGCGCATACTCCTTGCACTGGCGCTTGGAGTCCCGCCCTAAGGCAGACCCCCCCGTGATGACGTTGACATGCCTTTGGGAGGTTTGAAAGGGGAGCTCTTCTGTTGAGCCCCCTTCCCGTGCTTGTCCTTGTTGCCCCCCCGAGGGGGCAGGAAGAGCCGGCAAAGCTGGTTGGGGGGCAAGGAGGCAGGACTCTCTCCCCCCTGCCCACACTGGTCGAGGAATGCAGCGAAGTGTTGGAGAAGCTGGTGGCATTCCCGGGTAGCGTGGGTATTGGACTTGTGGAAAGTGCACCACAGGCCCTCCTTGCCTCCCGCAGCGGAGCCTTCACGACCGCAGGACGGCTGTCCCCCCCCACGGCCTTTCGGCTTGGGGAAGGGACGGTTGCCCTTGGGGGCATCACACGAGCCGCCTCCGCCCTCGAGGACAAAGGTGTCCCAAGGCCGTGGCTCACTACGGTTGCCCCTCTTGGGGTGCTTGAGGGGGTCCCTAGCCTCCCAATCAACGGGGGTTGGGAGCCCCCTGGTTCTTCTTCCAAAGGTCATCCTCCTCCGCCCGAGCGTATTTCTCGAGCACAGTGAAGAGCTCATCGGCGGAGGAGGGGGCAGCTCAGGGAGAGTCTCCGATGGAGCTCCCTGGGGAGGATCCCGCTCTTGCACGCCTCAATGTGGAGTCAGGGACGTGAGCCACTTTGCTCTTGACCTGAGCAAAGCGTTTGACGAAGCTACATATGGTCTCCCCTGTCCTCTGCCGGACAGTGTAGAGCTGCGACGAGTCCGGGGGACGCACGTAGTTCCCCTGGAAGTTCGCACAGAATTCGCGCTTAAGTTGCGCGAAAGACTTGATGGAGCCGGCCCTCAGGTTGTAGAACCACAAGCGGGCGATCTCGGTAAGGTAGAGGGGGAAGATGTTGCATTGCACTGTCTCATCCCCCCAGCCATTGAAATGGCAGTGGAGTACACCTGCACAAACTCGTAAGGAATGGCCTCACCATTGTAATGCTCGATGTGTGGCAGGCGGTATGGTCGCGGCCATCGAATGCATCGGAGTCAACGGCACAACGGTTAGTTGGCCCCCTCGACCTCCCGGGGAGAGTCCCAGTCACTGTCCCCTTTGACGGGGGACACGCATTCGTTGTCGTACTCAGGGAGGGGTCCAAGAGTTCCGATGGTGCGGTGGTAGCGTCTCTTCTCCTCCGGGTTAGTCTAACTAACCTCCTGGACGTCTGGGCACCCCCCGGAATCGGCGGGTGCTTCCTCGGCGGGTCTCTTCCCTCGGCTAGGACATGAGTGTGGTTCACCGCGTCCACGAGCCAAGGGGGGCTCCGTCCGGTAGCGTAAGGGAGCCTCTCCAGACTTCGTGGTATGCATTTGCTCAACCTCCTCCCTGGTAAAGCGAACCTGATCCGCCGGGGGAGCCTTCGGGGGCGGCCCCGGGGGAGGAGGGAGCTCATGCGCGGCGATTACCGGCTCGGAGGGTGATACTAGGACGCTGGCGGAATCCACCACCGGGTAGGTCCCCGGAGCGACGTCCGGAACTGGAGGGGGGGTGCCCTCACGGGGGAGGTCCCGCTGCAGCGTAGGAGCCGTCGGGTGGGCCGCCTTCGGTGCGGCAAACGTGACCGGCTGGGCGAAACCGGCTCCCGTCCTCGGGAAGATCCCCGATGTAGGGTGAGCCCCCGATATGGGGAAGGCTCCGGGTATAAGGTAAGCCCCCGGCATGGGGAAGGCTCCGGACGATAGCCCCGCCGGAGGGTCGTAACCCCCGGTGGGATCATAGGTCCCAGGAGTGACCGGGCCTCCGAGGATCGGAGGGGCCACCGGGTGTCCCATAAACAGGGGCATTGCCCCCATGAACGGGAATTGCGGCAAATAGATGGGCGCCGGCGGCCGCGCCAAAACACGGAGTAGCTCATCCATGGAGCGCTGGGCGCGGAGTTGGCCCTCCACAAGAGCTTCGAGCAGGGTGTCCCGGGATGCTGGGGGAGCCGCTGGGGGAAGGCTAGTCCCCACCGGGGCACCCGCAGTCACCGGGCTAGACCCGGAGGCCTGTCCACTAGAAACAACTGGAAGGGTCAGAGGTGGTACCTGGGTTTGGCCGTGTCCGGCCGGAAGTGCCGGGGCGGCTGTGTCTCGAGGGGGTGGCGCCGGGTCACTGGGACCGGCATCACTGGGTAGGGTGCGAGCCCTCGTTCTTGGGGGAGCCATGGCGATTTGTCACGACATCCCCACGAACGGCGCCAACTGTCGTGGTATTGCGAATACCCCGGCAAGTTTCGTGGAGGTTCTCAGCTAAGCAAAGACTACACGAGCTGACCGCGCAACTGGTCCTCTTTCGTCGGGCAAACACAGCAAGTGACACGAGGATTTATACAGGGTCAGGTCTCAGTGGAGACCCTAGTCCTGTCGATGTGCTCCCAACAATGGTTGGCTAGGGGAGTTCTCTCGTGGGGACAGTGCTCCTAAGCACGCCTACTCGTTTTTGTGTATTGATGCAAATGAATTGTTCTTAGTTACATGAGAGAGATACAAGGGCTTATATAGGTCCAAAAGATGCAAAAAGACTAAACTACCCTAGTTGCAGCCGTTGGATTAGAGGACACTAGCATCTTTCTCCCGGCCGAGGGGGCTGGATGCTTGACAAGTGTCCTCGCCAGTTCCTGAGGCGCTCATCGCGTGACCCACACGTGACCCCGCCTAGGACGGTGGCGCCGGGGCCTTTATCCCTGGGAAAAAGGCGGCGCCCGGGACGGGGGTCGCCGGGGCCCTTGTCTCCAGGCCAAAGGCGGCGCCCGGGACGGTGGCACCAGGGCCTTTGTCCCCGGGCAAAAGGAAGCGCCCGAGACGCGGGTCACCGGGGCCCTTGTTCCCGGGCCAAAGGCGGGGCCTTGTCTCCGGGAGAAAGGCGGCGCTCGGGACGGCAGCACCGGGGCCTTTGTCCCCGGGCGAAAGGCGGCGCCCGGGAGGGGTGTCACCGGGGCCCTTGTCCCCGGGCCAAAGGCGGCGCCTAGGACGGGGGTCACCGGGGCCCTTGTCTCCAGGCCAAAGGTGGCGCCCGGGACGGAGGGTCACCGCGGTTAATGACCGGGTTTGATCGTGCGAAGATTTCCCCCAACAAGATGATTCTACTGCTCCACACCAGTGGTGAGCAGCCTGTGGTTTGAGAACCGGCGGCTAGTGAAGTACAGCGAAATGGACTCGTTCCAGTATTAGGCGCTGACTTGCCGAAACAAGCGCAAGTAATTCTTCACTTAGTCCACCAGGAATTGACAGCACGAGATATCATCCGCGACTTCGTGAAGAATAGGATAAGCCCTCTAAAGAAGAGGGAGCATACTGCCTGGGAGGTGCAGTCCATGGCGGATAATACCCAGGACTACAATAATGGTAAATTTACTTGTTCACAAAATATGCATTATTACTGATGATCAATTTCATACTAAGTAATTGCGATTGTGAAACAGTCTTGTCCGTATCAGAAACTGATAGGAGGACAAACAGCCTTCGAAGTCATATAACGTAATGACAGAAGGAGCTCTAGGTTCACCCCGTCCTCAAAGCTTGATCAACAGCGGCGATGATTTGAGACAAGAACGTCAAAAGGTAAGCCTTCTTTTGAGAAATTTGTCCATAAATGCCTGTTGATATCGATCATCAAATCACAAATCATGAAATGATGCAATTGCTAAAGGGGCAAGTTATCAGGACAAAGTGTCCTTGGATGATGTTGGGCCTTCTGGAAGGCCAGCATCGAAGAGAGTAAATGTCATCTCTTCTAAATCCAAGAAGATGAAGGAGCCAACCTCTAGAACATCCAAGACCAAAAGAGGGGCTTCATCAAAGGCAAAGAAAACCACTGCGAAAGCTGCTGCGGTAAGGTTTTCTCTTCCCCTGTTATACCATGTACGAATAGGAGTCACTTCTTAATCGTATAGGGTGAGGGGGGCGAGGGTGAGGAAGATGACGTTCCTCTCATCCGCCGAAGGAGAAGAACGATGAACCCTCTGGAGATTGACATCCCAGAGAGACCCCCCTCCCCTACCATTGCCAATATACTGTTCTCAATGGCAGAAACAGCTATTGAGGTAGGGGATCCCATGACCGCGGGAATACTCGTAGTCACAAGGGAAGTTGCCAGCCCTGAGTCCAGAACTTCCACAACTATGGTCGCGAAGGACTCTGTGGCCATAGTTTCAACAACCTCAAATCTGGTGACACCTCCTTCAAATGCAGAAGGAGCTGTTCCGGTAAGAACATCATACTCCACGATTTTTACACCATTGCATATATTAATCATCTTTTGAATAAGCAGGAAGAGGAGTCTACTATCATGTTCAAGAAGAGGAAAACAAGGACGAGCCCCGATGACACCGCAACAGGGTCGCTTAGCGCGCTCCTTTCTCCAAGGAGCACATTGTTGCATCTAGGCCTTCATGCCTAACCCTAATTTTGATGATTAATGAAAACAAAGTGCTTTAGACTAACTGTGCTTCTGAGATTTTTTATACAGAGTTTGTTCGGGACGAAATACGAGATAATCAAGATAAACCCGACATGAAGTAAAGCACAAGGTGCAGAGGAGAAAAGACAAGACGCAAACGTGAAGATGCAAAGGACCTAAGGTAATTTGTAATTTCATTTTCTTCTGATCTCGGAGTTCGGAGATAGATCGGTTAAGGACTTTGTTGCTTAGATTTTAACCGTACTATAAAGAGGGGTGGCAAAAGTCCTCTCTTCATCTCCAACATAAACCGAGAAACTTAGGTCATTGCATTGCATCTTTTTTTTGGATTTGAGTTGAATTTAATTTGAAAGTTTGGATTTTCAGTTGATTTTTTGACAGCAGAAGAGTTTTTCAGTTTTACAGAAAGATCTTGGCATATTTGATTTTTACTTCTGTTGAAAAAAATGTACCTCTTAAAATTATCTTTCAAACGAGCTATTAAACACCTCTTTTCGATTTCTGGATTTAAAGTTATAGTTTCTTTTGTTCAGACTGATTGTCAGTTTGCTAAACTGACTGTCAGTTTGAATGTCCGTTCAGTTAAACTGACATTTGTCCAGAGAGGGTGTATTTTGGGCTGAAAAATTTTGAACTAAACTGACTATCAGTTTGGTATAACTGACTGTCAGTCTGGAGTTCGACCTCAGTTGTTTTTATCTGAGTTTCTATTTGATTTGGTCGAGTTTTTGGTCGAACTGACTGTCAGTTTGCATAACTGACTATCAGTTGTGGGTTTCAAGTTTCCATAAACGACCACAAACGACTAGCTATTTTTTATCCGTAAATTTTGTCGGCCGTTATACACGAAACTGACTGTCAGTTAGGCAAACTGACTGTCAGTTTGTGTTGCTGATTTTCAGCCCTAGCTCCAACGATTCTTTTGATTCTTGAGGCTATAAATAGGGGCTTTGGGTATGAGTTTTACATAACAAGCAGCATCATTCTCTTATACACTCTTGAGCTTTATTTTTCTACACAAAATCTTGATCTGTTGATCAAGTCGAGTGTTCTCTGATCCACCGAGTGTTTCAGTTCATTGCATTTTCATACTCGTAGTTTCTCAGTGCGTGTTTGGAGGTTTAGAGAAGACCTCGCTGCTTATTACTCTTGGTGAGCACCCTCACCTAGACGGTTCAGAGGCGTGGCCGTTGAGCTCTCCAATTTGGAGATTGTTGGAGAGGCTCGGCAAAAGTGTACAAGGCATCGGTGCTCGCCTTTCCAGAGTGGACAAGGAGCAACCACTAGTTGATAATAATACCCTTTGTGGGTATTGAGGCAAAACTCAAGTGACTTGAGTGCTTCAACGAGGATTAGTGGAGACTGGGCGAGTCTCTGATACCTCGGTAAAAATCACTGTGTTCATTTTCTTCTCTTCTTGCTAATATTTTTATTTGCTCTTGATTTGCAATTATTTAAAGTTTTAAAAGCCTCCTATTCACCCCCCCTCTAGTCGGCATCCTTGATCCTACACACATCACCGGACCCCAAAAGTCGGATGGGGCTTCGAATTAGGTAAGAATACCACGTCTTACCAAATCTTGATTCTGAAATCAGCAATATTGCAGATTGTGATTTTTCCAAGAACCCTACACCTAGCACTCTGCTGACCCCACCAAAACCTAGCGAAACACCTACCATGGAGGTCGCGTGAAATGCAGGCACAAGCGCAATGGCTGAGATGGCTCCTCAGACCATTGTGGAAGAAATAATTGCGGATCTCCAATCCAATCAGACGGAAACCGCACCATCTGTCTTGACCGCGGGAGCAAATCAGCAAGAAACAACATTTGCTGCTCCCATTGTCAAGGAAAGAACTGGTCTCGTGGTTCAACCTTCAAGTGAACCCGAGAGCATGCTCAAGACAACTTTCAACAATTTCTTAGAGGTAAGTAAAAAAGTTTTATCTTCTCTGAAATTGAAAATCTTAGGAATGTTCAAGTTTAAACAATAGGTTTTACTGTGTTTTAGGATCTGACCCAAATGTCGACCAAGTCAAAAGCTCTAGCAGAACAAATTGAGGTCGCACAAAAGGAGATCAGCCATCTACAATAGTAAGTATCCATACATTGCTTATACCAGCCTGAACATCATCCAAGCATAATGATTACCTCTCTAGTCGCAGGGAAAACTCCTCCTTGATGAAAAGCATGGCTAATCAACAAGGTGAGGAAGAAACTGCGGCCGTAAAATTTCCTTCTATGGAGAAAGAACTCAACGAGGCGCAGAAAAAGCTTGCCTGTAAGTTTACTTTCAGCCAAGAGAAGTTATTTCTTTACATGAACTGTTGTAACCCCATTACCTTGTTCATGTAGCACAAGAGGAACAGATAAGTGTTCTTTATAAGGAAAGAGACGACTTCCAGCAAAAGTGTGCCCAGGCTGAAACTCAAAACGAGCAACTTCGTGCAACCACTGAGCATCAAAGTGCAACAATTGAATCATTCAGAAAGACGACCGAAACTGTCTGTGAGGAGAGGAAAACCCTGAAGGCGACAATCTCAACCTGTAGCGGCATTCAGTCAGAAGTCTTCAAAAAACTGAAGATGGTTGCCGATTTACTGAAGGCTGATATCATCGATCCTCAAAAGGAAAACTTAAGCCTCAATGAATCATGTAAATTGGTTGCGGCTCAAGCTGAATCACTTCTCAAGTACCTTCCTGAAGATACAAAGCAGCAAAAAGAGGCATTGAAGTCCAACATAAGATCTGCGGCCTCTGCCATTTTGTGCAAATTAAGACATCACCAAGGCCCAAATTTGGATTTGAATCCGGTGGTGGGAGATGCCGAATTTGAGAGTGAAGATCAACTTGAAGCCATAATGGAAGAAAGTCAAGCCCTTGATCGAAAATCTCTTGAAAGAACTTGGCTTATCATAATCTCATTGTAATGAATAATGATCCTCTTTTTGAATTGTCCCTACACATATACAATTATAATAGAAAATATGCAGATGTATGCCTTTCACTTTTGGAAAAAATGTACTTAATCTCGTCTTATATTATGGCCGTATTCCCCTAGCCCCCTCCTGAGATCATACATACTGAAGACATTATATTATAATCTCAAGAGAAATATGGGTTAAAGATGATCGATGAGTACCTAGTGAGTTTCTTATACGTTAAGAAACAATTTAGAAAGAAAAGTCTCAACTAGGTATGATCATCTGGTCACACCAATACTAACCTTAATATAATACCAAAGTTTATTACGAACTGACAGCCCCTCGAATGATCAGAAACATGCTAGTAAGTCCTGTATGCATTGAGAAATGACTTATTTAGGGATGTCTTATCTAGATGCAACCATGAGATCGGTCAATGAATCCAACTTGGTTACTATAATAAGATGATCATTGGCGACCAACCCCCGAGCATAGCTCGATAAAGAGAGGACAAAGGTCAGGAATTAAATCATAATGTAACGCGAAAAAAGGTACATGTTATTTTTAACAAAATCATGCTAACTGAAAAGGAAAAAGGAAATGGAAAAACTTACACATAAAACTTGCGTAGTTGACCTATATTCCAAGTATTGGACAAGATCCTTCCATCTTCCATCGCCAATCGAGCTCATCCTGGTCGCGGCACTGAGACCACAGTATAAGGGCCTTCCCACTGAGGGGAGAATTTGTTGCGATTAGACTGGTTTTGGATTTTTCGTAAAACGAGGTCGCCCACATGAAGACTACAAGGTCGCACCCGTTTACTATGGTATTTACGCAAAGTTTGTAAATATGTTGCAGACTTAATCAACGCCCGATCACGTTTCTCCTCATGGAGAGTAATATCTTGGACACGTTGTTCACGTTGCTCAGAATGATCAAATTGATCTACACGAATAGAGCCAATACGAATTTCCATAGGTAAGACAACCTCGGCACCATATACCAATTGAAAAGGTGTCTCACCCGTAGCTCGACTACATGTGTGTAGTGCCCATAGAATGGAGTAGAGTTCATCTACCCAAACCCCTGAGCGCATCTTAAGGCGATCGAAAACTCAATTCTTGATGCCTTGTAATATTTGCCCACTGGCACGTTCAACAGCACCATTACTCTGTGGATGAGTCATAGATGCAAAACACACTTTGGTCCTAATATCATTGCAATAGTCTAGAAAAAGACCACTAACGAATTGGGAACCGTTGTCGGTAATAAGACGACTTGGAACACCAAATCGTGTTATAACATTCTTATGAAAGAATTTCTTCGCCACAGTAGCGGTAATATTGCGGACTGGCTCAGCTTCAATCCACTTAGTAAACGTACCAATGGCTACGAACAAGAACTTATATCCATTAACCGCTTGGGGCATAGGACCCACTATATCTATTCCCCAAACCGCAAAAGGCCAAGTTAAAGGAATAGTTTGTAAGGCATATGCAGGCTGATAAATGTAACACTCTGAGTTTAGGGGTAAAAACTTTCTTTTTCATGAACATCATGCATGCATGTATCTGTAGTAGTAGCCAAATCAGTATCTATATCAAGCCCTAGAATTTCTAAATCTATCCTGTGAACCCAAATTAAGATCAGATCTCTCAGATGTGATCTATCAGTTACTCTAAACATAAAAGCCTTCAGAAGCCAAATTCAATTCCATCTCTAACTCTCAGATCCTGCAATTTTTTAGAGTTTTCGAAAACAGAAATTCTAATTAATATCCTAATTACCCTAAATACTCTGAACTCAGATTTAGCCAAATCTTGATCTAACCCAGACTAGATTATTCTTGGATTATGATCATGGGTATGCTAATACCTTAATCCAGAAAGTTGGTACTCAGATTTCATCATTTAAGCCTTTTTCACAGATCAATCCAAATTATATCGCAAATTAGTCCTTTATCTGATATCTGGAAACCCAAAAAGGCTAAAATCTTCAAATCAACTCCAAATTCAAATCTGTTTTAGGGAACACCTCCCAAATACTAATTAATGTAAAATCTTCTTTTATCAGAATACCCAAATCTCATCCTAGATGCCAGAATTCGAAATCGATCGAAACTCAGATTTAATTTACCCTAAATACCCTATTTTTGGTTTATATCGAAAGTCATTAAATCATGCCAAATTTTACCAAATTTCTTGCTGGATGAGTATAAGGTATAAGTTTATACTCATCTATGAAATCAGATTACAAATTATCTATCTCTAGATCAGAAATTACAAATCAGTCCAAGTTACAAACAAAGATTCTTGCAATCAGGTCCCTGGTTTGACCAGAGCCACTGTTCATGACCAGAGCAGCAGCAGTTCGCGACCACAGCTTGCAGTGCATAGCTTCAACCAACACTGTTGTGACCGCGACCAGAGCACTGTGTCGCCGTGTTTTCGCCGCCGATCGAGCGTCGCTCTAGCCGTGCTTATTCACAACCGTGTTTGCATGCGCACACATGTTTGCACCTCAGTTATCACCGTGGCAGTTCTTGTCCAGCACAACAGCAGCTCGCGCGCCAGAGAGAAGCTGCACCTTCTCGTTTGCTCGTCGTTGCTTCAACCCGAAGTCTTCACCGGCGCATGCATCTTAGCTCCAAGTAGTGAGCTTCGCTTCACCTTGCCTTGCCTTTAAATAGTAGTCCCGAGTAGCTCCCTTGTCATCAACACTGCTCTCTAGAGCTTCTCAGCAATTAAACAAAATTTTCTTCGCTGCTGTCGTCTTCTCCGGCGAGCACTGAAGGAGGCTCACGGTGACAGCTTCAACCGCAGCCCCTTCATTCAAATTAACAGCACCAGTAAGGTCTTCCCATCTCCCTTATCGTGCTCTAGCTTTGAATTGAGTTCATATGCACTTCATCGCCGATGATCGCCGGGAAATGCCAAAACCCCTGTTTCAGCTCTACAACTCGATTCAATCAAAATTAGCCTTTGATCCAGTAGAATAAAATGATCAGTGAGCTTTATTTAGCAAGCCAGTGAATTCAGATTTCAAAATTAAGCAAGAATTGAAGCTATCTCCAAGCTTGAGCTTCACCAGTCGCCGGCTCTTGCCGCCAGACTTCTCCGGTGATGCTCCGGCCAAATTGATCGTGCCAATAGCTTCCATATGCATCCCTCTTACTCCTCGAGCAAAGAATTGAGTTCAAATCGTGTATAACGAAAAACCCCGAATCCAGTGTCATCTTCTCCGGTACCGGCCACCGAAAATGTATTCCCGGCTGATCCAGCTCCAGCAACCTTGTCCACTAGATGCGCCTCAATCTCCTGAACAATTTTGTCTACTAGCTCGACATCTAATTCGGCCTAAATCAAAAGTTATAGCTATGCCCTAATGTCTGTCCAGTGCCAAGATTTGAAACTTCAGCCACCATGTTCTTCGCCAGTTTTCATCACTTTCCGGCCATCTCCTGCCCTAGATCCTGTTGAGTAAATTGTTCCTGTTATCAAATCCTACCTCCCATACAAAGTGGTGCATCAATTGGAGCCCTAGATCAAAAGATATGGTAACCCTAGTTTCTGGCCATGTCAACCCAATGTCAATCTATGTCAGTCAGTGGCATTGAATCTGTTTACCTACTTCTAGCCATGCATTTTGAGCATGACTTTGTCTCTTAGACTCCTGATGTTGTGATCTACACTTTCTTCTTCTATCACAACTTGAGTTGAGCCCTCTATTAACCACTGATCCTTTGTCAACACCTTGAACCGAATGTCGACCTGAAGACATTCGTCGATTTTGGGCAAACCAGCTGCGGACTTAATATCATTTCCATACTCTGGAACCCTAAAAGTTCCTAGCACCCATCTTCAACCCTAATTCTATGAGTTAGCCCTAATCAGCTTCAAAATCCAATTATGCCAGAATCATCGAGACATTTCATCTTTGCATTATTGCATGTAGTATAATAATGTATTGAAAAGGTTGTGATTCTTGGTTGCTTGCTTGATCTTTGCTCAGAGTCGGAGCCAAAGTTCGAGGACTTCACTGCTGACCCGACATCAACTACTGTTTCTTACGACACGGAAAGCAAGTCATAGTCTTGATCATCTTGAACCTATATTTTATGAGTTGCTATGATATGACCTTGAATATAAATATTATTGCATGTGAGATTTGATGAATTGTGAATTGGCAGTACTAGGCTGGATGCTCATGAAATGTGAAATGATCAATTAGTGAGCCATGAACTATTATATATACTTATATATATTCATGAAATAAAACCCCTAGCCGTGACTAGAATTTTGGTATGGATGGCTGTAGCACTGGAGGTGCTTAACTGCAAAGGATAGCAGGCACAGAAGGTGCATGGTTTGTGGATGGTCTGGTCACTGGCATATAAGGACTAAAACCTTGTGTTGTGCATCTAGTGGTATGACCAACGTGCTAACCGCAAGCCTGGTATGGGACAGGCCTGAACAAGTACTTATGTGGATCGCACATGAAACCCCTGCATGAGATGTGTTGTGATGCACGATTTGCACGGAGTGCGGCTCCCACACATATCACTGAAGGTGATCAAGCACGCTGACCCAATAATGGGAATATGCATTCGGGGTGGGGGTTTGGCTACAACCCACCACAACTGTGCTTCGCGAGAGATGCACAGGGTCGAGGGTGAATTATGTGTGAAACATGACAAAAGTTCTTGTTATCTCCACTTTGCCA
The DNA here is from genome assembly GCA_019359835.1 of Pharus latifolius. Classification (NCBI taxonomy): domain Eukaryota; kingdom Viridiplantae; phylum Streptophyta; class Magnoliopsida; order Poales; family Poaceae; genus Pharus; species Pharus latifolius. The sequence continues at coordinate 35,545,911 of CM033324.1, read as the reverse complement.
CTCACACATGTTTGTGAGGGAGGGTCTAATCATATTGAGAGGATGGGCATGAAAGTGGAATATCTTGCGGGTAAATTGGTACCTCTCTACAGAGTTAAAAACATATTCGAATACTCCGAGCTCCCGGGTTTATAGGAGTCTGCTGCGGTGGATTAAATCCACGGGGTGTGGCACAAGTATGTTTTCTAAATAAAATTTGATAAGTCAAGATTACCCAAATGACATGTGTTGTCATGATAAGGGGTGCTGCCGTGGGCTGTCGTGTGTCGACGTGTCGCGATAGTGCTATAACTTAGTGAATATAAATAGCGATGCTATGCTATGAAAAGTGCTGCCATGAGATAAGATATGAAAGAAAAGATTATTTTACAAACACCCATAATTCTTGACTAGTCTAGGTTCATAACAACACTACTATATGTATCTACTCTTACCTATGACTTGCTGAGTACATAAGTACTCACCCTTGCAACTTACAACCCAGTAGATGGAGTTTATTATGATCAAGAAGAAGGCGTGGAGAACTTCTTGGACCAAGATGAAGGAGAGCCAGATCCGCCAAATCCCTGATGTGTTGTTCTGCCGTCAACTTCTTACTGTGGAGGGGACACCCATCATCCGCTGTGTAGAAGTTTTTATTTTGCTTTAACTAAACCTCGAATGCCGCGAAGGTATTGTAATCTCTTTATGTAATATTAAGGCCAGCAGGCCACACTGCTTAATTATTTTGTAAGTTTTTCTGCTGCAATGTAAATATACTCCTGTGCTTGACTTATCCTGGGAAGTCAAAGATATGCATATATGGGACTAGCTACAGCAAGCTAGGTCTCCACGGGAGTAGTCATAGTCCCATTTTTGGGGCGCGACAAAACTTGGTATCAGAGCAGCATGAGAACTTGACTGTAGGATGACACCCTTAGAAATTGGCTCGCCAGGAAGACATAATTTATGTAAAAAAAACTATTTCTCTAAAAACTCTATTTTGATAAAAATGAGCTTTGTAGCTCCTAAAAACCTTTATTTCAAAAATCCTGTTGGTTTTCTAAAAAGAATCAGTAAGGTAGCAAAAGTGTGTTTTGTTTAGCTGGGGGTGATATAGATTGAGCTGGTGGGTGCTCTTGATAGCCTTATGATTCGCTGTTGCTTATGCAATGGTTAACTTGTGTATTATGGCTAGTAGACTAAGTATTTCATGCACTAAAATAGTTTGCATTAATTTCTGCACTGCTGTCTTAGTTGGCCCTAGTTAGTTAGATCGGTCCGAACCCTTTTCAGAGCCACCATGGTTGATACAAGAAGGAGATCTCGAAGCGGCGGAGAGGGCAGAGAACAAACTCCGTAGGAAGAAGATCCTACGGCGAGAGACCCTTTGTTTCAGCAAGGATCTCAGAGTTCCAATTCTCCCAGAATGAGCAACCCAGTTTGCAGGAAAGCTTTCAGTCTATAGAGAAGGAAAATATAGAAGGAGAGGGTCAGAAGAGAAGGATGCCTCAACAAGTGTGACAACAACTAAACTCAACCAGAGGGAGAGTCCCTACCGCCTCTAGTTTTCAACCATCATACCAGACTCCCAGACCAATAACAATGTTATGCCCCAACTACAAAGGAAACCACCTTCAGAAGAACTGTCCTCGTGCGAGTGTCCAATGTTTTCATTGCGGACAACGTGGGCATCGCAAAGAATTCTGTCCCTGGATTCAACTCCCTATTTCCATAGCCAGATCTTAGGCAGGGACGCAGTCAGGAGCACCCAGAACATCACCACTACAGAACCCCAAGAGAAACATACAAAGAGGAGGAGCCATGACTACCAGAGGCAGAGGAAACCATCTCCAAAAGGACTACCCTCACATGAGCATCCATTGTTTCCACTGCGGGAAATGTGGACATCGTAGAGAATTTTGTCCTTGGATTCAACTTCCACCATCCATTGCCAGGTCACAAGCAGGAACACAGCCAGTAGCACCCAGAGTACCGGTGTTACCACCACAGAAGTTTAGAGGAACTCCACCAGGAAGAGGAGGAAGCATGGCCAATCGAGGAAGAGGAAGAGGTAGAACACCAACTGCAACTCCAGGAGGAAAGCTAAACTACACAATCGTGAACACCAACTGCCCAAGGAAGAGGTAGAACACCAACTGCAACTCCGAAGGCCAATAAAAACCCTGTCGAAAAGCCTTTCTGACCAATGTCCAATAAGATGCATGTGCACTACACACACCATCGTGAATTTCTTTCAAGAGGGATTTACCTTCCTCTTGTGATATATAGCGCATGAATACTCCTTGAGTACCCTTTCTATATAAAATTCCATCGATTATTTTATATAGTCGCGCCTTTCGTACTAACCAATCACTTTCGGCTTCATCCTTGGGAAAGGTCCCATGTTCAAGATAGATCCGCAATGGTCAGGTCCAATCTTTTTCATGTCCAAGGTCGGTAACGTAAACTGTCACCAGATCATCCTCGATCGAAGGCATGTCAGAGGGTATTGTAAGTGTTCAATGAACACTCCTGCCGGAGCGGATGTACGTGAGGACCCAATTTTTGATAATTGGTCTGCGAGTATATTATCCTTTCGCGGAACAAATTGGACTTCGAAATGACTAAAGTGTGTTTTCAATTTCCTCACTTCTTCCAGGTAATGAGCCATTGTCACATCGGAGGTGCTGTACTCCTTGTTTATCTGGTTTACGACTAGCTGTGAGTCTCCCCTCATCATTATCGACGGATTCCAAGGAATTTGGTTGCTCGGAGCCCAGCAAGAAGACCTTCATACTCTGCTGCGTTGTTGGTCGCAACAAAGTGTAGTTGAATGACATAATTGAGTTGGTCGCCCTAAGGCGTAATTAAGACTACTCAAGCCCTTGAGTATTGAAAACTATGAGAGCCGTCAAAATACATCATCCAATGATTGGTGCCTTGTAAATCTACATATTCTTGCATAGGAGGTTCAGGATTAGTCCATTCAACCACAAAATCTGCAAGAATTTGAGATTTAACTGCGACACGAGGGGGTGAAATGGATGTCAAACGCTCCAAGTTCCACTGACCATTTCGCAATGCGACTAGATTTTTCTGGATTTCAGATAATATCTCCTAATGGAAAGGACAAAGGCACAGTAATCTTATGTGATTGAAAGTAATGTCGTAGGTTGTGGGAAGCCATCAGAAGAGTGTAAAGTAACTTCTGGACTTTAGGGTAACACTCCTTTGGTCCATGAAGTACTTCACTTACATAATAAATTGGTTGTTGTACACCTTCTCTCTCCGTGACCAGAACTGTGCTGACCGCGTGAGCGGTACCCGCCAAGTAAAGGAGTAATGGCTCCCCCAAAATTGGAGAGACCAGTACTAGCGGACTAAATAAATATGCTTTGACCTCTTGAAAGGTTTCTCGGCTTCATCCGACCAGATAAAACCATCGTGCTTACGGAGAACCTTAAAGAAAGGCAATCCACGTTCGCCTAGTCACGATATGAAACGGCTTAAAGCCGCCATGTGACTTGTTAGGCTCTGGACATCCTTCATGGTCGAAGGATATCTCATTTGCTCAATGGCCCTAATTTTTTTAAGATTAACATCAATTTCTCTCGAACAAACAAGGAAACCCAAAAGTTTACCAGAAGAAACTCCGAAGAAGCATTTCTCGGGATTCAACTTTATTCCATGCTTATTCAAATTACAAAAGGTTTCAACAAGTTCATCTATGTGACTAGATCTTTCAAACTCTTTACAACCAAATCATCGACATAACCTTCCAAATTACGCCCTAATTGGCAAAGAAAGGTCTTTTGCATCAAGTGCTAGTACGTTGAACCGGCATTCTTGAGACCAAATGGCATTCTGACATAGCAGTAAGTGCCAAATGGTGTGATGAAGGCAGTTTTCTCTTCATCTTCTTCTGCCATGCTAATTTGATGGTACCCTGAGTAAGCATTCAGGAAGCTCATCAGTTCACAATCCACTATAGAATCGACCAACTGATCGATGAGAGGAAGGGGAAAATCATCCTTTGGGCAGGCACTATTTAGGCTGGTGTAATCGACGCAAATACGCCACTTACCATTTGACTTTAGGACCATGATCGGATTCGCGAGCCATTCAGGATGATCGACTTCTTGAATAAATCCTGCTTTTTGGAGTTTGTCTAAGTCCACACGAATGGCTTCTTGTCGGTTGATAGCAAAGTGTCTGAGCTTTTGCTTTGTTAGTCATTGTCCAAGCTGAATAGCTAGCTTGTGCTCAATCACTTCCCTTAGGACTCCAGGCATGTCGGATGGTTTCCACGTAAATACATCTGCGTTAGCTCGGAGGAATGTAATGAGCTCGAGTTCCTATTTGCCATCCAAACCTGATCACATATGTGGTTGTGGTCGCAACTTGAACATCCCGAAGGGGAAGTTGATCCACCAACTACAGAGATAACCGATCACAAGTAAGAGCCATATTCCGGCTACCTCAGACCAAAATCACACCTTTTGGGCCTGGTAGCTTAACGCATTGATAAGCGTAATGCGCCGCCGCCATGAACTTAGCAAGTGTTGGCCTGCCAAAAATAGCGTTATATGCCGAACCGCAATAGGTTACATCAAATGTAATTAATTCTATTCGGAAATTGTCTGGTTCACCCAATGTTACCAGTAACACAATTTGTCCAATCGGCATCATTGAGGGACCAGGAATTACACCATAAAACGGATGAAATATGGGTTTAATCTTTGAGCGAGGGATTTGCATCTCGTCAAGAGTCTTGACCAATAATAGGTCCAAAGAATTGCCCCCGTCGATCAGAACCCTTTCGACCCTAGCATTGCTAATTATAGGGGTAATGACCAAACGAAGTCATAATGGTCATGTAAGCCCCTTGGGACAATTGTCTCAGTCGAAGGTTATGGGTGTTTCTGACTAGTGAGGATATTGAGGCTCCCCAAGGGGGGCTTCAACTTTATTTACCTCACGGTAAAAAGTTTTAAATTGACGCTTAGAAGCATAAGAAGAAGAACCACCAATGATAATATTGACATGATTTTGGGGTACCTGGTAAGACATTTCTTTATCCCCATCAGCGTCTCTAACTTCGCAGGCTTGATCTTGCTGTGGTATGGTCGGCTTGGGTCCGGTTCCCTGGTAGAAGTCTTCCAAGCTCTTCACCAGTTGCGACAATTCTTGAGATCATGTCCAAAAGAATTGTGCAATGGACACCACTTCTTATTTCCTTGTGGGTTAGCTGGTTTTCCTGAATGGTCGCTGTCGCGGCCACCAGAAGGAGTTTTATTATTACCTTGTCGTTGTTGCATACCCTGAAAAGCATTTGCCTGCTCCATGGATGGGTTAAATTGGCATTCATTGACATAGTGGCCTTGTATGCCGCATAGTTCACATATATGTGCAATTGCATTAACAGATGAAGTAGCAGAAAATGCAAAAATTGATAATCTATCAATGAGAATTGCTACATGTTCGACCAGTTGTAACATTGCACTTATATCCATGCTATTGGTCGGATTTTGTTGCGCAGCTCGTTCAGTTCCCCATTGTGTGTAGTTCTGAGTTATACCTTCAATGAGGTCATATGCTTCGTCTACACTTTTGTTCATCAGTGCGCCGCCAGCTGTGGCGTCTACGGCCATTTGTGCATTGTAGTTCAATCCACTATAAAACGGTTCAACTACAAGCCACTTTTCTAGTCTGTGACGCGGACATTTGATCAGCAAGTCCTTGTATCGTTCCCAAGTGTCGTAAAGTGATTCACCTACCTGCTAAGAAAAACATGCAATCTGATTGCGCATTTGAACAGTTTTAGCAAGAGGAAAAAACTTACCAAGAAAAGCACGCGAGAGTTCGTCCCAAGTAGTGATTGACGCAGGAGGAAGAGTGTATAATTGATCGCACCCGAAAGGATTGCGCGCGATTGTGTAATAATAACCGCAATTGAACGGTTGAACATTGAACACTTAAGGGTCGAATTCCACGAGGAAAAGTGTATCCGTCCTTCTAGCTTAATGGGTCACTGATTAAGTCTAAACGATGTTGGCGTTGTTATTTTTCTATAACTAAATCTATCAATCTAGGGTTTGCAAGCTGGAATGAAAATCTAGGATTTCGAGAATTCTGTAACTATCCGGTGCAATTCTATCCAAGGTCTGAGGATTGTAAGTTAATTTCAATTGTTTTCTAAGACAAATTAAGTTTCTAGTTCAGGGTGCTGGGTCAACAGTAAGAGGATCGCTTCCACTGTCACGTTTGGCGAGAGCCTCTCTCCTGTTCAGGATCCCGCGTCATAGTGCTAAGGACTCAAAAACTCCCCTGAATTCTTGCTAAGACTCAACTGTTACGTCTATTGTCGAAACGAGAATTTAGGGTTTGGAGGAAGAAAACATCATGAAATTACTCCAAAACTTGAAATAAAGACCGAGGAAGAATCACGCCATCAGGATTAGGTCATCCCTAACCCTAGATGTGATCTACTCGCTAAAAGCCATAATAATGCAGAAATAACAATAAGAAATAAATAAAAACTTACTTGATTGCTTGAAAACTGAAGTTGTCATGCTTGTCGGCTCACAAAAGTAATGAAATAGAGAGGGGATTCTAAACTAAACTAAGCCCTAATGGCTAGTATGTAAAAAAAAGGCATAAGGAAGCATCCAAGTTGAGCCAAAAGCTTCTCTATTTATAGTACATATGAAAACGTATCCAAAAATAACTCCTTGACGTGCAGGCGACGAAGTCTGCTTTCAAACGGTGTGAGAACAGACAAATCTGAGTCAAAACCGACCAGATTCGACCAGTTCTGATCCAATACAACTTAAAACCGAGCAAATCTGGCTAAAACCAACCAAACTCAACTAGTTTGAGTCAAAACTGCATCAAAACAACCACAAATGACCAGTTTGGATCAAACCCGCTTCAAAACGGCTCATCCACGACCAATTCGGGTCAAAACCGCCTCACAATGACCAGTTTGGATTGAAACTGGTCAAAACCACGCTAAGGAATCCAATTCGAACACGACTGGGACACGTGGCGCAATCACAGATGCACACGCGTCGTGGCCGAAACCGACTCGATCACGACTGGGACACGTGGCACAACCGCAACTACACGCGTGTCTTGGCTAAAATCGAATCGATCACTACTGGGACACGTGGCACAATGACGGCCAAACACGTGGCGCAACCGGGACCGAGCGGGAAACTTCTTCGACTGCGACCAGGTCTTCTTTTGCGAGAAGGAGTTCGTTTCAAGTAAAAATCCTTTTTGCGCCTGGTTTCATACGGATTTGATCTTTTACCTGCCAATTCGACTTCGACCAGGTCTCTTTTCTTCTTCAGATGGTTTTCTTGGTCGTTGGAGGCTCAAATGTGGTCGAAATTGCTTCAGATTTGGAGGATCTGATCCCTGAAACATGATGAATAAAACCGTGAAAGCAATTTGTGAAAATAATTAAATTTTGCACATAAAATATCACATCAGAGGAGTTTTAAGCATGATTTTTCATGTTTTCAATACTAAACATAGGATAAAAGTGCTACCAAGTTAGCACTTATCAATAACCATGCTCTCACCTTCTTGCAAAGCGAGAAAGGAAAAAACCTCAAACGAAGTGCATCATGTGTTACTCCATGAATCTTGAAAGTATCACAATGCTCAAGAAACATGTGCAAATGTAATCATGGATCTTCAGCGGGAAGACCACTGAACTGGTTTTGTTGAACCAAATTTAAAAGCGCAGGTTTTATTTCAAAATTATTTGATTCAATCGGTGGTCTAAGAATACCTTATTGCAACCCCATGCTCAGTGGGATTGCATAATCTTTGAGTCTCTTTTGGTCCTCCATTGTTGGTTTTTCTTCAATGTCTTCAAAAGTTTGCTAGTTTTCCACCAATCTTACATGTCTTGCCTCGTATCGAAGTTGGCGTGCGGTTTTGATAGGTTTATCCGAGCTATCCAGCTTTGCACTACTTCCCTGAAAGGTTAGTGGTGCAAAGAGAAAAAGAGAATAGAAGCAAGATTGAGAAGTGAGTTTGACTTATATCATCGAAAATTAATCTAAAAAGATGAATTACCATTGTTCCCTGGCAACGGCGTTAAAAACTTGATCACAACCAAAAGGGTCGTGATTGTGTAATAACCGCAAGTGAACTGTTGAACGTTGAGCACTTGAGGGTCGAATTCCACGAGGAACAAGCGTATTCGTCTTTCTAGCTTAATGGATCACTGATTAAGTCTAAATGAGTTTTTGGGTTGTTTTTCTACAACTAAGTCTATCAATCTAGAGTTTGCAAGCTGGAATGAAAATCTAGGATTGTAGGAATTCCATAACCATATGGCGTAATTTTATCCAAGGTCCGAGGATTGTAAGTTAATTTCTATTGCTTTCCAAGACAAATTAAGTTTCCATTTTAGGCGTTGGGTAAACAGTAAGAGAATCGCTTCCACTGTCACATTTGGCGAGAGCCTCTCTCTTGTTCAGGATCCTGTGTCAAAGAATTAAGGACTCAAGAACTCCCCTAAATTCTTGCTAAGACTCAACTGTTACATCTGTTGCCAAAACGAGAATTTAGGGTTTGGAGGAAGAAAACATCATGAAATTACTCCAAAACTTGAAATAAAGACGAAGGAAGAATCACGCCTTCAAGATTAGGTCATCCCTAACCCTAGAGGGGATTTACTCAGTAAAAGTCATAATAATGCAGAAATAACTATAAGAAATAAATAAAAACTTACTTGATTGCTTGAAAACTGAAGTTGACGTGCTTGTCGGCTTACAAAAGTAATGAAATAGAGAAGGGGGCTCTAAACTAAACTGAGCCCTAATGGCTACTATGTAAAAAAAAGCTTCTTGATGTGCAAAACATGTCCAAAAATAACTCCTTGACATGCAGGAGACAAAGTTTGGCTTCAAACGATGCGAGAACGGATAAATCTGAGTCAAAACCAACCAGATTCGACCAGTTTTGATCCAATACGACTAAAACCAACCAAATCTGGCTAAAAAAACCAAACTCGACCAGTTTGAGTCAAAACTAGATCAAAATGGCCCACAAACGACCAGTTTGGATCAAACCCGCTTCAAAACAGCCCATCTACGACCAATCCTATTCAAACCTACCTCACAACGACCAATTCGGATCAAAATTGATCAAAACCGAGCCGAGTAATACAATTCGAACACGACCATGACACGTGGCGCAATCGCGGCCACACACGCGTCGTGGCAAAAACTGAATCGAACACGACTGGGACACGTGGCACACTTACGGCCAAACACGTGGCGTAGCCAAAACCGAGTGGGAATCTTGTCTATTGTGTTGTATTCGACCATGTCTTCTTTTCGAGCAGGAGTCTTTTCAAGTACAAATCCTTTTTTCACTCAAGATTCGTACAGTTTAGATTTTTACCTGCCAATTTGACTTCGACCAGGTCTTTTTGCTTCTTCAATTTGGTTTCTTGGTTGTTCAAGGCCCAAATGTGGTCAAAATTGTCTCAAATTTGGAGGGTTTGATCTCTAAAACATGATGAACACAACCGTGAAAGAAATTTATGAAAATAATCAAATTATACACATAAAATGTCACATCAAAGGAGTTTTAAGCATGATTTTGCATGTTTTCAATACTAAACCTAGGATAAAAGTGCTACCAAGTTAGAACTTATTAGCTGCACCTCTCCCCCACTACCGGCTGACACCCTCTCTCCCACTGATCCCCCACCGCACCCCCACCTCAAAACCCTAGCGGCAGCGGTGTGTGGCGGAGAGAGGAGGCGGAGCAGCAACAGCGGAGGGCGGAGGTGAAGCGACCAAGCACGAGGTTGGAACGGCGAGGCAGATCTACAGGCCCGGAGTGGCACAACAAATTAGCTGGCCTGTCGCCGGAGCACCACAATGGGGCTTGGAAAGGGGTCGAGGCCGGTGGCCCGGCGCGGCAGAATGGCCAGCAAGGCCCAGTGCGGAAGAGGGGTAGAGGGGGGTGAGGGCTGGTGCCACGGCCACTTCCTCATCAGCGCAAGCAAAGGTGCATGATCCATTCCGCCTTGTCCTCTCATGGGTTGGTCCTGTTGCAATTTGTTCTGATCGTGTTGTGAATTTGATGCATGTTGTGCATTGCAATTTCTTAGTGCTTTGTCATAATCAGTGAATATACCTGATTTTGTGGTGACGGTGGTGGCAATTAAGGTTGATTTCGCTGTGATAACCAATAGATTAATGCAAATCCTTGTCTCAACCAGTGTACCTGGTACCTGCCATTATTACATTAGTGCTGCTATCGACGATTTGACTGGTGATTATGTCTTGAGACTAAGCTAAAACTTGCTTTTGTAGTGCTGCTATCGACGATTTGGACTCGGGGTCCCCTGTCAATCTTACACAGATTTGTGAGTTGTATGTGAGACCTTTCAATGTGCCCTCAGGTAAGTTAGGATAAGCAATGTAAATAGGGACGCAAAGACTTATACAGGTTCAGGCCCTCAATAGTGGGAGTAATAGTCCTACATCCTATTATGATTTCACTATGTATGGGAAAAGAGTTTACAGTGAGAAGAGATTATCACAGGTGATGATCTCTCCTTATACTTCTATCTAACTAACTATGTCTAAGTCTAAAAGTGTGGATGACTTGTTGTCTCTTGACGTCTCCCTCCTTCATCGTGCATTTAGCCATCCTTTTGTACTGAATGAAAGGATGCCGACGTGAAGCAGTTCTTGACAGTTGCTATGGTGCAGTTTGTGTAACTGCACTCCTTCTCTTCACCGGTTAAGCACATGCAATCATGGATAACCATACATGTTAACCTCCCGGCAGTTGTCCTCACACGTGGGAGAAGTTTCTTTGTGCCTGGGAACGTGTTCAGTAAAGGCTTGAACACCCCCAGGCTACCTTGGTCGCGCACAGTCAGCGACCCCTTGACCGTGCACTACCTGCGGTCTTATGATCGCGCAAAGGCTGCGATCACAAGCTAACTCTGTGTCCGTCTGCAACCATAGTGGCTGCTAAGACATAAAGACACATATCTCATTCGATCCTGACTTTACCCGACATGTGTTAATCAAACTAGCTCGGGTGATAATCCTCGTCAGCTGCTTCTGTTGATTTTGGACGCTGAGCACATCCATTTCCTTTAGCCATCAGATTATTAAGCCATCAAGGCATAGTTTGATGTCACTTCTCTTTGCACATCTGACTTAATCAGAAAGACCATGTGCACGAACAAATTCTTTTATAAAAGTATATGGAAATCTCTCTAATTACCGACAAACATTTTTTTGTTTCACTTGTCGGTGAAGTCCTCTCATCCTCCCGAAATACCTGAACACCCACTAATATGTGAGGATCCTGTGACTTGTTAAGAGAGTGAAAACTAAATATGCAACACAAAAAAATTTAACACACAAGAAAAAAAATAGATTTTTATCGAGTTTGTTGCACTCCTTGTATCCTACATATTTGTTTTTAAATTTATTTGTACAATGAAGAAGCACTGTCCCTTGTACTGCCTCTTACCCAACTCATGAGTCATGACTCGAGCCGAGCCAACTCAGCTCACTCGAGCTCGCCTATTGTCCAGGCTGACCCAATTGCTACTCTCAACTTCACCCTCCACTACACTCCTCTTTCTACACATTGTAATTCTCTGCAATCTCCACCCTCCACTGCACCGGTGCCCGGCATCGATCTACGCTGCACCGCTACATCATTGCGTCTTCTTTGCTGGTGGCGGCGGTGGTTGGCTTGGCACTAGCTCTCGGTGAATCTTTTTCTCGTTGGGGCTGAGATAGGCAGTAGAGACAATGGCAATTACGTGCAAGGTGCATGCGTGCAAGCTCAATCTGATGTTCCGAGCCCTCGAATTTAACTAGTTGATATCGGAGAAATTGCACGCAAGGTGCTCGCTAGTATTCCCGAGTGACTTGGGATGCTCAATTCTAGAAACGTTGGGTTTGCCGTAGTGGCCTCTCATTTGTTAGGGCATTTTATTCAATTTGTTGTCATGTATTATGCTAATTCTAGAAATTTGGTGGATTAGTCACCAGGCAAGTTTGTTTTTCTAATGTTTTCTTATGTATATGATTTAACTTTGGCTCCCTCTAACAAGAGAAGAGTTTAATATGCGGGAAATTTTGTTATGGGATATCACTCTTCAATTCTTTTCCTTCAATCTGTAAGTTGTAATTTTAGGATGAAGTAGCAGTACATTACATATGAGGAATTCATTCATTATTTCAACCCATCAATCACCTTGAATGAAACATTTGTGCTTTATTTAGAGTGGTCAATACCATTAGTCAGTTTGGAATCTGTTTATTGCTTGCAAGCTAGCGTGAAGCATATTACGGATATAGTTTTTAGGATAAAGTAGCATGGTCGAATGCTATGTTATCTTGTATGGTACTAAGCATATTTTGGATATACTATTAGTCAGTTTGGAATCAATATGTTGGCGTATGCTTGAATTCTTCTGTTCTTTGTCAGTTTGACTAGCTAAATTACCTATCTCTTGCTGCATTGAGCTCCCGCCAATCTTGGAGATGTCAGCATCCAGTCCCATTACTCTACAAGTTTCCCATGTTGTTCTTGATTTGGATGGTACCCTCTTAAATACAGGTGATTGAAACTTCAAAAAAATAGCTCACCATCTAGTGTTAGGTTCAATTCTCATTACAAAATGCATCGATGGTTTCCCTTTGGATTCTCAATTTTGCCTCTTGTGCCTCTACCATATGAAAAATTGCAGTGTAAATCAAGTACTCAAATCATTTCTAATCAAACAAGGTGAAAAGTGGGATATAAGTTCCTTTGCCACAATTATGCTAATGTTTATTGAGTAGTATTGTCAGCAAAACTCCTCTCTCTTATATTTTCTTTTGCAAAATGTATATTAATATGCTATCTCAATCAGGAATTTAGATATAGTTCTCTTTATGATTGCTTTTGCTTCATAATATGTATGTTAATGTACATGCCTATACATAAATATTCCAATCCATTTCTTCCATGTATATTTGTGTGTGTAGATTTCTGATTCTAAAGCATGCTTATGTGCTTGTGTCTGCATCAGCACATGCACATGTTTGTATTTGTATAATTGCATCACTGCATGCTTATATGTATTCTCAGCTTTAACTGTAGAATTTTTGCTGAATTTCTTGTGGAAATAATACTTCAAGACTATGGATAGACCACCTTTAGAATGTGCATCCTCCCTAGACAATCAACTACAAACCTTCACATAAACAAAAAATCAAAAAGTAAAAGAATTTGAATTGCTTTCAATAATTCTTAGCACAAGTTTGGCTAATCCACTCTCGAACAGCCATTGATCCAACATTTGGTATTAGAGTAGGTTTATTATGGCTTTTAAGAGTAGTTTTTTCAACATAACAAATGAACTCTTTGCAGGAGATTGCCACGTCCTACTGTCTCCAAGGTCTTTTCCCAAGCTCTCCACTTCCAACTTCATTTGAGCTAATGTAGCAACCCCAGGTAACTTTTTCTAAACAAGACCACGTCAACTTTGGCATTCTGCTTCCAATTTTGATATTTTCTTGACATCCTCTAAATGCTGTTTGGTTGCCACATCTGCTGACCACACACTCATATTCTTCTCTTCATTGCGATTTCAAGCTCTTTGGAGACAACATGTAGCTCGTACTTCAGTGAATTTATCTCCTTTTCACCAGACTGAATCGTGCTCTTCAACACTTCAATGTCGGCTAGCTTCTGCTCAAGCGTTTTCCTCACCAACTTTCATCAGCAAATTTTCCCGTTCTTGAAGAGATCTTGAGAGTGCATCATTCTGAGCACTAGCTCTAATAAGCTCCTGTTCAAAATCAACTAATTCTGCTTCGAACTCAGCCTTTATCTTCTCCCACTGCTTGGTCTTTACAAATATTACATCATGTAGCTTTTGCTCACTTTCTTCCTTTACAGTCCTTACTTGCTTCATGCATTCCTTCATAGCACCATCCAGATGAGCAGTTCTTTTCCTCAGTTGCTAGCTTGGACAATGTCACAGTTTCTAGTTGAATCTTCAGTGCTGAGGCCTCCACTTCGGCTTTCTCCCAACTTGACAAGATGAGACATGTATTAGTTTATTGAATTGAAAATAGATTGAATACTGTAGAAAGGTAAAGTAGATTAATGAGAAATTGTATTCAATTCAGAGAGAACTTTATCACACACACCACCATAGTAGGATTTAACCAGAAATGGTCAATGGCAATTTCCGTCTCGTCAAACCATAACCAATGGACAGATCAACTGCTATAGGTAGTCATTTGCTTCTAGCCAAAAAACAAAGATTTAGAGCAATCAAACCATCTCTGAACAGCAACTCTAGCATGCTGCTTTACTAGGCCATCTTTGGCAGTGATCTCAGATTGCATCGAAGACAGTTTTTCATTCAAGAACTCCACCTTTTCATTTAAGACCTTTACTTGTTCTTCTGATTCAGTAAGATGTGCATATGTTTCTGGTGAAATCTGCACAAATTTTGGAACTTTGTCATCCTACAAAATAGTAAATTGATTTTAGAAGAGAATAATCTATCAAAAGATAAGTGCAATAGTCATCACATTAGTCTCCAATAACAATCAATAGCTAATGATAAAATTGTTAACACCTTGTCACCAATGACCAAATGCACTGCTGCTACCAAGGGAGTAACAACAAGCTAGAAAATGTCGCACAATAATGCAAATATGTAGTGCATAGTAGAAGTCAAGGTACTTGATAGAAAATAGAATAGGTACTTGAGTTCGATGTTTACTGTACCAATTTAAAGCCATTGTCCCACTGAAGGCTATAATATGTCAATTTCACTTTACTAGTGAGCATGAAGAATACTGTTCCTTGGTTTTACCATGTGCAGTTAAGCTATTGTGCTACTCAAGCAGTAAAAACAGGCTTGAAAAATAGCATGCATATATCCAGTGCAGTAGAATAGAAGTCAAAGGTACCCCATAGAAAATAGAAATAGCTACATAAATTTGGGTTCAATGTCAGCGTGTTAAATTATGCATGTCACATTAAGGCGTGAGTTCAATGTTAGGCAAAAAATCATGGTTATGTTGGTCAAGTTAGAGAATTAAATGTATGTGTAGGCATCTAAGAAAAACAAGTAAGAGTAGTGTAACTCCTACCATAAGGAGATAGCTATCATAAAGTAATTGAAACAAATAAAATGTCTGGTAGGAACAAAGTTTCTTTCATAAATGAGATAAAGTGAAACCACCACAATATCAACCGATGGAAGATACAAGCAGGCAAAAAGTTACTTGAACCTGTTTTGGTTTATTGGAATTATGCAATGTGTTTGTGTACGACGATTTGTCAGAAGATTTCTTCTTCCAAGGCCAGCTATGTCGATCCATGCTTCAGTATGCATCTAATCAAATGTGTTGAATCATTTGTTAGTTAACCAAATACAAGAACAAATTGTCTATCTATGTCCTGCATGGATAAAAATTGCAACAGAGAAAGGAAGAAAAAACACCTGATGCAACCAACATATAAGTTTAGTTTGGACCAATTTGTGATTAATTTGGACGAGAAGTTGATTAATCCCGATCCCTTGGAGTATTGAAATTCTATTCCCACATTTGTGCCACTTCATTAATTGCTAAATTCAGTTTGAGCCCAAGGTGAGGAGTATTTGCTAACCCCCCATCTATTTGTGTTCTTGTTCATAAACTCATTTCAGATTCAAATCCAAATTAAACTAGTAATAATACTAGTTGATTTTATTTCAGATATATCTATAGTTTGTATGTTGAGAATTGTTATTTCCCTCTTGTCATGAGTAATAATAGCTACAATCTCCAAAACAACCTGAACATAAATATAGATAAATTATCAGAGCAATCCTATCCTGGCACTGAAGAAAATAGTAAACAAATCAAATAGTTTAAATGTTTTATTTGTGAATGCCTTACCATAAGTTTGCAATGCTCTTGTTTCTTGACATAAGATTTTGATTTGGAATTTCTTGCAGTAAGTCATATAATAAGGAAAGGAAAATTTCTAAGAAGATTTTAAGGTCTTTGGCATTTACCATGGACAAGTGTTGGATGAGTGCGGCTAGGTAGAAAACAAACACTCAATCATTAAATCAAATAGAAAGCTACTTTATGTGAATCTTTTGATTGAAACTAATGACAATAAAATGTAGGTACTCAATTGAATATAACCAAGGCGTAAAGGGTTTAGTAGAGTTCTCTTTTTGCAAATTCTGCAAAAGGAGATGAAATTCTATGCCCTTGTAGAAAATAAAATGCACAATTGAAATTTTGTATCATACTTAATATTTTTATACATGTGAGGTATTATCAACATAATCCACATGTTATTCATTTTATAAATATTAAGTGTATGTTCATTGCGCATTGAACTAGTAGTTCACTTTCATATGATTAATTTCTTTTATCAAGTGTATGCAAGTCATGTCACAATCAACACAATTTTCTTATTCGTATAAGCAACAAGTTGTACTACTTGTTATACAACAATCAACCAACTATTTTTTATTATAATTGCCATATGTTCTTGAAATTACTTAAAGAAAAAGTTATTGATTTATATTTATTTCAAGACTATTGTAATAGATATCTTTTCTTATGCAGGTGGTTAACAGTAAGGTGTTCAAAGCATATGAAGTGACGAAGATATTTTATGTCATATGAGGAGTTTGAAAGTGAAATATTTTACTTTTGATAGTTATAGTTGGAACAAAATATATAGAATTAAGAATATTATATATGGGCATACATTGGGTATAAAGAATTCTTAAGTGATATTTTTTATAATTGTTTCAGAGGTATTATATGTATTTTGGTTGGTTTTTTCAATTGAATAATTTGTGACGATTACGAATCTTGTCAATGGCTATATAAAGCAAAGAATTCAATATAATATATAATTGTGTCATTTATCCTTTGTTTGATAATTTTGTTGCAAAATATAGTGTGATTTGTGTTTAGTCAGTGTGCCTATTATAGTTTTAGTTGTTATATTGTTGCCTAATTACTCAAAAATATATTTAAAATTAATTATTCACAATTCCCAACAGTACATTTACTACAAATAATTCACATATTCAAATTTGAATGTCTGAATTCTCAATGACACATCAACTGGTAATAATTTATTTCAAACAGTTGTACAGTTTGGAATAATATTTTACAAGTGGACATACCAGTAGGAAAATTTCAATCTTTCCAAGCTACAGATGAGAAAAAATATTTTAAATAGTTGTACAGTTTGGAATAATATATTACAAGTGGACATACAACTAAAAAAAATTCAAACTTCCAAGCGACCTACAGCTGGGAATATTTTTTTACCATTGGACCTACAGATGAGAAAAAATATTTCAAATAGTTGTACAGCTCGGAATAATATATTACAAATGGACATACAGTTGGAAAAATTCATACTTTCCAAGCGACCTATAGTTGGGAATACTCTTTCACATTAGACCTACAAATGAGAAAAAATATTTCAAATAGTTGTACAGCTTAGAATAATATATTACAACGGAAAAAAGTTCAAACTTTCTAAACGACCTATATGTGGGAATACTCTTTTCCATTGGACCTGCAGCTAGAAAAAACTTTTCGTAACGCCTTTTCGCCCAGTTGTAGCAAACCTTATTCCAAACAGCTAAAGTGCTACCAATACTAGATTTTACCAGCTGCTCTATTGTTAGTATTGAAGTGCTATCTTATAGTGGGGGTAAGGTTGAGGCATGGCTATGATTAAGATTGAGTTTTTTAATATAGGTATTTGTGTTGTTTCTAGAATGGGTATCCATACATATTAAAGTTTATGATATCATTCCCCCCATAAAATATATGTATAAAGCATTTGCAATTGAATAATACGTGATATACATGTTCATTAAATACTTACAACAGAAGAATACATGCATTTAAAAATGAGCATTCAACACTTACAAATTAAAAATATATGTTATTTACAACTAAAAAAACTGAGAGACAACATTTAAACAATATTATGAATAGAATTCACCATTAAACCCTAAAAGGCATTAGTATACGTAGTATTCCCTCAATTTAAAAAAAACAACCACAGAAAAGTTAGTAGACAACATTTTAACAATAATATGAATAGAATCCACAACTAAACTTTAAAAGGGCATTAGTATACGTAGTACTCCGTCCAGTTTTAAAAAACAACTACAAAAAAACTGGGAGACAACATTTTAACAATATTATGAATAAAATCCACCATTAAACTCTAAAAAGGCATTAGTATACATAATTTTCCCTCTAGTTAAAAAAATATCATTTTTATATATGTATCAGTCAAACTTTTCTAATTGTGAGCAGTACTACATTTCTATATATTTAGATTAACTAGAATAAATTTGTACAAACATATTCACTGTAAAAATACTTTTATAATATTACTGGTGAAAAATACTTCTCACATTCTTATGCAATATTGGTGTGAGAAGGCACATCATATGGATTTCTTCTGACCCAAAATCCTTCGCAAGGCTCATCGTATGGCTCACACGTTTCACTTTCCAAGCACCATGGGGCCCTTCTCCAAAGCTGCTCGGTCCGCGTTATGCACCCACATGTGCACCATACAAGAGAGAATTTTTTTTTTTTTTTATGTATGTGCGCCCCACTTCTTGCAGCAGCAACCAATACGATTGCAAGAGGGAGTCAACAAGTGTAGGTCTGGGGAGACAAGTGTAGATCCTACCAGACCTACATCTTTATTTTTTTCAACGCACTTCACTCATAATAGATGGATCCGAGAAATTTTTGAGCTCCTATACCGTTGATAAAGTTAATTTTTGGCGGTTTAGCCATTTTAAGCTAATTTGATATGTTTTAAGCCCGTTTAAGCCATTTTTAGCTGGTTTAATTCGTTTTACACTGGTTTAAGTTTTTTTTATGTCCATTTAAGTCATTATAAACTGCTTTGTAAGTTACTTTAAAATAAAATTACACATTCTCCTTCCTCTGGCACACTCACCTCTAAAACTAATCTATTGAAGTATTTGACTTTAGACCATCCTCCATATTAACTTGGTGCTTGTGTTGTCACTTAAATAAGCACTCTCCAGTTATCTTTACCTCCAATACAAACACTCATCGAGAAAATCAGTATATAGGTCCCACATCTTAAACCCACCAATAAAAAGAATTCTCTTTTGCTTTTATATAAAAAAAATTGTTTTAAAATTACAAGCACTTGCTGCTTTGGAAACTCTTAGTGTTTAAGGAGAGAAAAGTTAAACCAACAAGATACTTTCTCTTTCTTTCAACACCTCGAGATTGGAGATGAGGTCATCTCCATCAGCTTAGTACGCACCAAGCATGAGTTTTTTTAAAATAACCCACATAAAATAAATAATTACAAAAATAACCTATAATTCCAAAAATTTTCACTTCCCAAAACTCGACAAGCCAAACCTCATCTCGACCGCGACCGCGACCACGAGCCTGTAACGACCACAACACCAGCTTGTCGAGTGGCAAAAATTCGTTTTAATTGTGGCGAACGTGGGATTCAAACCCAGGCGGCAGGGTGAGAGGGGGTATGGTAACCAGCTGGGTTAGAGATTTGGCTGCTCAAAAGCCATGAGCCGGCAAAACTTCGTTTTAATTGTGAACGTGGGATTCGAACCCAGGCCGCGGGGGGTGAGAGGGCGTGTGGCAACCAACTGGGGTAGAGCCTTTGGCTGCTCAAAAACCACTAAACAATCTTATATTGACTCACTTGTCGAGTGCCCAACACTCGACAAGCTGTGGTCCCCTACTTACCCTCTGGTCCCCCTCTCCCTCTCCATTATTTTCTCTCTGTTACTTTCAAAACAACCGGCACACGCACTCTCTTCTCTATCTCTCATTTTTATTTAGATTTAGATCTAGCAAAATCCATCTGTTAAATTGATTTGGTGTAGAAGAGAAATTTGTAAAGGATTTCGAGCTCTTCGAAAGGAGGTAATTTTTTTTAAAATGCATTTATGATTCTATTAATTATGTTACTAATCACGTGATTAAGATTTATGTTTATGTATATAGAACAACTAGGGTTTATGTGTGTATTGTAGGTATTATGTTTTTAGGATATATGTTTAGAAATTATGTGCATGTGTGTATGTTTTTGTTGGGGGAAATCTCCGCGGGATCAAGTCCCTCGAGAACTGGTGGACACCTCTCAAGCATCCAAGGTTCCTAACTGGAAGAAGGACGGCGGTGCCCCCCGATCCAACGGTGGCAAGCGGGGTAGTTTAGTCTTTTTGCATCTTTTGGGATTATATAAACCCTTGTAACCCCTCATGTGAAGAGAACAATTCATTCTTACGGTAATAGACAATCAAATAGGTGTGCTCTGGAGCCATCTCTCCCCCGAGAGAGCTCCCTTAGCTAACTACAGTTGGGAGCGCGTCGACAGGACTAGAGCCTCCACTGAGGTCTAAACCTGTATAAACCCTTGTGTCACTTGCTGTGTATGCTCAATGGGAGAGGACCGGTCACGCGGTCAGCTCGCGTCGTCTTTTCTTCGCTAGGATCTTCCACGAAACCTACCGGGGTATTCGTAATACCATGACAGTTGGTGCCGTCCGTAGGGACCCGTGATGAATCGCCATAGCTCCCCCAATAACGAGGGCTCGCACCCTTCCCGGTGACGCCGGTCCCGGTGACCTGGGGCCACCCGTCCGAAGCATGGCCGTCCGAAGCACCGACGTCCGGACACGGCCAAACCCAGGTACCACCTTTAACTCTCCCGGTCATTTCCAGCGGACAGGGCTCCGGGTCCAATCCGACGACCTTGGACGCTCCCAGGGGGACAAGCTTTCCCCCGGTGGCTCCACCGGCTTCCCGGGATGCGCTGCTCGAAGCTTTGGTGGAGGGCTAGCTCCGCGCCCAGCGCTCGATGGACGAGCTCCTTGAAAGGGATCTAGGATATCGACTAGAGGGGGGTGAATAGACGATTTTAACAAATTATCAATAAAACAAACAATTTAGATAATGAGAGCAAATAAATAACACAAGATGAACAAAACACAATATCAACACAAGGATATATCCCGTGGTCTCGGTGATTTGCCGATCACCCCTAATCCACGTTGAGGCAAACTCAAATCTCTAACCGCTCCTCTATCTAGTCAACCTTCTCTCGAGAAGTGACCTAGATCTTGAGCCGGATTAGTGTGATGAGTTATCCAAACCTCAATTTCACTAAGGATGCACTTTACCGCTCCGGCAAGGCGTGCTCAACCCTTTCACAAGACGTTTTGAGGAGTCTTCACAATCTTCCTTGAAGATCTCTCCAAAACCTTTCTCCTAGCCGTCTAGGAGCCGGCAAACTCCAAGAGTAACAAGCCGGTGATGATCACTTAGCCTTCTTCTAGTGCCACAAGATTGATTTAATGATCTAAATGCAATGCACTAGAAGATCTCAAATGCACACTCTCACAAATTCGAGAATTTGAACCCTAGAGTGTATGAAACTAGCTTAAGCTCTCAAGGATGATGACAATGCTCAAGATTATGCCAAAAGTTGTGAACAGGGCCGTGCATGGGAGTATATATACCCCCCACAATAAATATAGCCGTTACAGGCCGTTGGGAGAAAAAGATCACCTGGCGGTCAGATCGCAGGTATAAGCTCGGTCAGACCGCCGCAATTGCAACGGCATTAAACAGGCGCAATAAATGCTCAACTGCCCTTGTCAGGCACACACACGGTCAGACCGGAGCCTATTTCGATCAGACCGTGAAACTGTCCAGAGACGACATAGTTTCTGGACACTTTATACGGTCAAGCCGAAAAATACGGACAGACCGGCCATACGGTCAGACCGTAGTTCAAAAGCACGGTCAGACCGATTTAATCAAATGGTCAGACCGTCATAGCTCAAAAACAACAGAAAGATAAATCAAGAAGTTCCAGGAGTCTGACCTAGGTCTCAACTACGGACAGACCGACCTTTTAAAGGAATACACTATACTTAGACATAACGTTGGTCAGTCCGAGAATTCTATTCGGTCAGTCCGTGAATTCGGTCAGACCGGTCCAACAGACGGTCAGACCGACTGAGACAGTGCTGAGCAGAATTGAGTTGAAACAAGCATTTTCAAAATATATGACCTTCTAGTATGCAATGCAAGTTGATTTTATGATTTGTGGCACATAGATGAAGTATTTTGTGATACACCACATGCTCCTCTTAATAGTACGGCAACTATCCTAAAATCCGATCAAAATTCTTCTCTAAACACCTTAGACCGGTAAAAATGGAAAAGACCCTATTTCGTACCTTTGCCCTTTTGATCAATGCCCTTTCTTCATCATGAGGCTCTTTCTTCGCCTTTCATTAACCTGTCTTTTTAGTCTCTTCTTGACACAACTAGGCAGGTAACGTTAGTGTAGCATTTGTAGTTGTCATTAATTATTAAAACACTCTTTAGGGTCCTAGAAGCTAAACTCCTCCGCGTTTTGGCGCGGCCGCCGACCCCCATCTACCCGCAGTTCCCGTTCATGGGGGCAATGCCCCCGTTTATGGGGCATCCGGTGGCCCCTCCGATTTTTGGAGGTCAGGTTGCCCCCGGGGCCTGTGGCTCCAACGGGGACTACGCTCCGGCAGGCCCGTCATCCGGAGTCTTCCCGACCTTGGGAGCATTCCCGGGGCCGGGGACTTACCCCTTCCCCGGGGCATTCCCCATGCCAACGGTTCACTCCGCGCCCGGGGCATTCCCGGAACCGGACGCTGGCCTCTCCCCACCGGTCGTGCCCATCGTTCCAGAGGAGGCCCGCTGGACGACTCCCGCGCCGTCGCTGGACCTTCCTTGGTAGGGCCCCCACTCTCCGGCTGGACCTTGCCCGGTAATGAATTCCACCCATGCCCCGGTTGCGCCTCCCGCACCCGCAATCGACGCGCATGAGCTCCCCCCTCCCCCGGGGCCGCCCCCTAGGGCTCCCCCGACGGGTCAAGTCCGCTTCACCCAGGAGGAGGTTGAGCAAATGCGTACCACCAAGTCTGGGGAGGAGCCTCCCCCGGGTCATGGACGCGGGGAGCCCCGCTCCAACTCTGGCCGGGGGAAGAGACCGCCGAAGAACCAACCGCTCCTGGGGAATGCCCAGACGTCCTGGTGGTCAGCTCCACCAACCCAGAGGAAAAGCGGCGCTACCGCCATGTCGGCAGACCTCTTGGGCCCCTCCCCGACTCCGACAATGAGCGCGCGTCCCTTGTCAAAGGGGACAGCGACCGGGAATCCCCCCGAGAAGTGGAAGGGGCTAACTAGCCGCTGTGCCGTAGACTCCAGTGCATTCGATGGCCGCGGCCTTACCGCCCGCCGCACATCGAACACTACAATGGTGATGCTGACCCTTATGAATTTGTGCAGGTGTATTCCACAGCCATTTCAGCGGCTAGGGGGGATGAGACAGTTCAATGCAACATCTTCCCCCTCTACTTGACTGGGATCGCCCGCTCGTGGTTCTACAACCTGAAGGCCAGCTCCATCAAGTCCTACACGCAACTAAAGCGCGAGTTCTGCGCAAACTTCCAGGGGAACTATGTGCGCTCCCTGGATTCCTCACAGCTGTACACCGTCCGACAGAGGACGGGGGAGACCATCCGCAACTTCTTCAAGCGCTTTGCTCAGGTCAAAAACAAAGTAGCTCACGTCCCTGACTCCACAGTCATTGGGGCGTGCAAGAGCGGGATCCTCCCTGGGGAGCTCCACCGGAGACTCCCCCAAAGCTGCCCCTCCTCTGGCGACGAGCTCTTCAACATACTTGAGAAGTACGCTCGGGCGGAGGAGGACGGCCTCTGGAAGAAGAACCAGGGGGCCCCCGCCCCCGTCGACCGGGGGGCCAAGGACCCCCTCAAACGCCCCATGGGGGGCAATCGTGGTAAGCCACGACCTTGAGACACCTTCGTCCTCAAGGGCGGAGGTAGCCCGCTTGATGCCTCCAAGGGAAACCGTCCCTTCCCCAAGCTGAGAGGTTGTGGGGGAGGGCAGTCATCCCATGGTCGCGAAAGCCCCGCGGCAAGAGGCAGGGAAAGTCTGTGGTGTACCTTCCACAAGTCCAATACCCATGCCACCCGGGAATGCCACCAACTGCTCCAACACTTCACCGCATTCCTCGACCAACTTGGGCAAGGGGGGGGACTCCTGCCTCCTTACCCCCTCATCCGGCCTTACCGGCCCTTCCTGGCCCTACGGGGGGATAGCAGGGACAAGCGCGGGAGGGGGAGCCATCAAAGACTCTCTCCTTCCAAACCTCCCAAAGGAGTGTTAACGTCATCATGGGAGGGTCCACCTTCGAGCGGGACTCTAAGCGTCAGCTCAAGGAATACGCGCACGAAGTAAAGGTGGTGGGGGTGCTGCATACGTCCCGGCCGCCCAAGTGGTCAGACGTCCCCCTCACTTTTACGGTAGAAGATGCGCGTGGGGTTCACTTCCCCCATGATGACCCGCTCATCATCTCCGCTACCTTCTACAACTGCCATCTAGCCCGCATCCTCGTGGATGGCCGGAGCTCCGCCGACGTCCTCAACCTAAAGGCATTAAGGGAGATGCAGGTGGACAAGAAGCTCCTGCAGCCCGCAGCAGGGCCCTTGCAGGGATTCGTCCCGGGGAGGATGATCCACCCCAATGGGAAGGTGGATCTCCCCATGACTTTCAGCACCCCGGACAACTACCGGACAGAGATGGTTCGGTTTGATGTGGTAGACCTCCCCTCTTCTTACAACGCAATCAACCGCTTGGGGGCCGCAATCCACTAGAGCTTCCTCTGTGTGAAGATCCCCGGGCCTCAAGGTGTGATCACCGTCCAGGGAGACCAAGACGTGGCTCGTGCTTTATATGAGCGCGCCGCCACGATGATCGGGAGCATCAACCTGATCAAGACCCCCGGGGGGGGGATACCTCTTCCCCGGGGCCAGACGTCGCCACAATACCTTCCGGGAGGTCCCTCCCCAAGCCGCATCCGGAAGGGGACCTCCGGAAGATCCCGCTATCCCCGGACGACGGGGACAAGACCATCAGGATCGGGGAGGATCTCCACGAGGAGCACGCGGAGCAACTTGCGGCTTTCCTGCGCAAAAACTCTGACGTTTTTGCCTAGAAGCCTTCCGACATGCGAGGCGTCGCCCGAGACGTCATCGAGCACAAGCTCGCGGTGACCCCCGGCCACCCCCTGGTCAAGCAGAAGCTAAGGAACTCTCCCTTGAACGTCAAGAGGTGATCAAGGTCAAGATTACCAGGCTCCAAGAGGCGCGGTTTATTCGGGAGGTCTTGCACCCCAAGTGGCTTACGAACCCCGTCCTCATGAAGAAGTCAAACGGTAAGTGGTGGATGTGCGTGGACTTCACCCACCTCAACCGCGTTTGCCCCAAAGACAACTTCTCGCTCCCACGAATTTACTAGCTGGTCGACTCGACCGCGGGGTGCGAGTTGCTGAGCTTCCTGGACGCGTATTCGGGCTACCACCAAGTCTGGATGGTAGAAGGGGACGAGGAAAAAGACGAGTTTTATAACTCCCCTCGAGACCTTCTGCTACGTCCACACGCCCTTCGGGCTAAAGAATGCTGGAGTGACCTTCCAGCGACTCATGACGCTAGTCCTCAAGGCCCAGATCTGTCGCAACATCGAAGTCTACGTCGACGACGCGATCATCCAAAGTCCCCGCGCGACTGCTCACGTCGACGACTTAGCAGAGACCTTCTGCAACCTTCGCACATACGGGCTGAAGCTCCACCCGGAGAAATGCGCCTTCGGCATACGCAGGGGGAAGCTTTTGGGCTTCCTGGTGTCCCAGCGGGGCATAGAGGCCAACCCCGAAAAGATCCGGGCGCTCCTGGACATGCCCCCGCCACGCTCGGTCAAAGACGTCCAACGACTCACCGGCCGCTTGGCCGCGCTGAGTCGTTTCGTCTCGCGGTTGGGGGAACGAGGCCTCCAATTCTTCAAAATCCTCCGGGGGCTCGGAGGGTTCCGGTGGACCCCCAAGGCCCAGGAGGTCTTCGACGATTTGAAGAAGTATCTCACGAGCCCCCCGATGCTCGTGAGCCCATCTCCAGAAGAGCCTTTGCTCCTTTACCTCTCCGTGACCCCGGTCGCCATAAGTGCGGTATTGGTAAAGGAGCAAGACGGGCAACAGCGTCCCGTGTACTAGTGAGTGAAGCCCTCCAAGGGGCCAAAATTCGGTACACAGAGATGGAGAAGATCTGCTACACCCTTTTGATGGCATCCCAGAAGCTTCGTCATTACTTCCTTGGGCACCCCATCACTGTCCCGTCATCCCTCCCTTTGGGGGAGGTGCTCCGGAACAAGGAAGCCATCGGCCGGATAGGAAAGTGGGGGGTCGAGCTTGTCCCCTTTCCCCTTTCCCTCACGGGGCGCTCCGCCATCAAGTCACAAGTCCTCGCTGACTTTGTGGCGGAGTGGACTCCTGCCTCCGGGCCCGGGGACGAAAACCTCCCTGCACCACCCCAACGCAACGACCATTGGACACTCATGTTCGATGCCTCCCTGTGTCTCGCTGGGGCTAGCGCGGGAGTAGTCCTCCAGAGCCCCAAGGGGAGGGAACTGGAGTACGCGGCGCGACTCAAGTTCCCTTCCACGAACAACATCGCCGAATACGAGGCCTTGCTCCTTGGGTTGCGCCTCGCGCACTCCCTGAGGATTCGACGCCTCCTAGTGAAAGGAGACTCCCAACTTGTAGTTCGCCAAATGGACAAGTCCTACGTGTGCCATGACGCAAACTTGAGCCTCTACTTGCAGGAAGTGTGCAAGATGGAGAAGCACTTCGATGGCCTAGAGGCCCAGCACATCCCGCAAAGGGACAACGACCGGGCCGATGCCCTATCTCGGGCAGCCAGTGCCCTAGGACCGCTCCCCAAAGGGGCCATCTTGGAGATCATCGTGAAGCCCTCGGTGGTCTCCCCGGATGCGGGTGATGCGCCCTGCGTCCCAGAAGTCAGCGAAATCACCCAGACTTCATCTTGGATGGATCCCCTCATCTCCTTCATCAAGGGGGAGGGAGACCCTCCCAACCAGACCGAGGCGAAGTGTCTCTGGGCCAAGGCTCGGGCATACCTCCTGTTGGAGGGGAGGCTTTACAAGCAGGGGGCTTCCGCCTTGCTCTGTTGCCTTCCACGGCCGGAAGGGTTCCGGCTTGTCAAGGATATTCACTCGGGAAGCTGTGGGTCTCATATGGCCCCGCGTGCCATCGCGGCCAAGGCCCTTTGCCAGGGTTTCTATTGGCCCACTGTGATTCACGACGCACGAGACCTTGTCTCCGCATGTGAGGTCTGCCAGAAGATGACCAGGGGTTCGAACCTCCCCCCGTAGCGCTGTAGACTATCCCCATCACTTGGCCCTTCGCGCGCTGGGGGATGGACTACCTAGGCCCCTTCCCCCCAGCGCCCAGGGGCAACAAGTGTGCGATGGTCGCAGTCGACTACTTTACTGTAACACCCTGAGTTAGGGGTGAAAATTTCCTTTTTCACAAATGGCACGCATGCATGTATCTGTAGTATTAGTCAGATTAGTTTTTATCTCAAGCTCTAAAATCTCCAAAATCTATCCTATGACCTCAAATTAAGATCAGATTGTTCAGATGTGATCTATCAGTTACTCTGAACTTAAAAGTCTTCAGAACCTAGATCCAATTCTATCCCTAACTCCCAGAATTATCAACTCCTTCTGTTTTCGAAAACAGAAATACCTTATATTACTTAATTACCCTAAGTTTCAGAATCCAGATTTAATCCGAATCTTGACCAAGTTCAGACCAGATTATTTCTGGAATATGATCATGGGTATGTCAATACCTTAATATAAAAAGTTGACAGCCATATTTCATCATCTAAACCTTTTTCACAAATCAGTCCAAGACTTATCGCAAATTAGTCCTTATCTGATATCTGAAAACCTAAAAAGACTAAAATCTCCAGATTAACTCTAAATTCAGAATTTCTTCAGCAGATCTTTCCTAATTGCTATTTGCCACAAGTTTCTCTTCTGTGCAGATATCAAAATCGAACCCTAAATGCCAGAATTCGAAATCGACAAAACTCAAATCTAATTTACCCTAAATTACCCTATTTTCAGTTTGTATCAAAAGCTATCCAAATGTGCCAAATTTTATTTTCAATCCTTGCCAAATCATCTGTGGAATAAAGATTGCCAAAATAGTAGAATCAAATTCAGAACAGACCTTCCGAATCATTAGATTTACAGATCAGTCCAAAACTCAAAGAATTGAAATTGCAAATGAATCCATTTTCGACCAGGCCGTTTGCTGTACGCGACCAGGACTCGCCGTGGGTTCTTGCGCCGTGCACGTTCGCCGCCGGCCAAGCTTCGCCGCACTTGTGACCGTGCATGCCAGTACGCACGTGTCCTTGCCTCAGCCGTCACCGTGGCAGCGTCGTTGCTACGTCGACGACCAGCGTTTGCTCCCGCGCGCGATCAGCAGCAACTTTGTCAGCAATCCATCGCCACGTAGCCTCGCCGCGCCAGTACTTGTCGCCACCGCTTGCTACAAGCTTCGCCAGGTCCCGATGAAGCGACATTGTGATCAGCTGAAGGCTTGTCGCCGTCGCATCACCGTTCTTCGCTGTGTCTTCGCCGCTGATGTCCAGCACGCAAGCAACCTCATCACCAGCAGTCAATCACTTCGTTGTTCCCCTTCGTCATCTTCGCCTGGCCTATTTAAACCCTACTGTGTGCAGCAGCTTCTCCACACTTCACCAGAAACCAGCCAAGTTCCAGAATTTGCTGTTTTCGTTTTCTTCTCCGGCGAGCCGTCGAGGAGGCTCACGGTGCCAGCGCTCTACACTTAATCTCCTGCCAAATTAACAACACCAGTGAGTTTCCCTACTCATCCTCTCTGTGTGATAGCATTTAATTGTTCTCCGGTGGACTCTAACGCCGATGATCGCCGGAAATGGCTGAAAGTCGAAGATGCCCTGTTCCGGCAATGCTGGCCAATTTACCCCGAATTAGCCCTCGAACCTGTGAAGTAAATTGATCAGTGAGTCAAATCAAGCAAGCCTGTGAAGTTGGATTTCGAAATTTAGCAAGAATTGAACCTTTTCCCTAAACCGAGCTTCACCAGAAAACCGGCGATCGTCGCCAGGCTTCTCCAGTGATCCTCCGGTCAATTTGATGTTACCAGAAGCTTCTCTATACCTCCTAGATACTCTCCAAGCAAGGAATTTAGTTCTCTCGGCCTATAGCAGAAACCCCCAACTGGCAGTGTCTCTTCTCCGGCGACGATGATCGGAAAAGTGATCCCGGCCATTTCAGCCCTCGAAACCTTGTCATTTAGATGTGCCCCAGTCTCCTGAGTATTTTTGTCTTCTAGCCCGACACCTAGATCGGCCTAGATTGGAAGTTACAGCCATGCTAAGATCTTGTCCAGAACTGCTCCAGTGCAACCAGTTCATCTCTGTTCATCATCAAATTTCTTGCTTTCCAGCCATTTTCAGCCATAAATCCTATTGAATGATTTATTCCTGTTATCAATGCCTACCTCCCAGACAAAGTGGTGCATCATTTGGGGCCCTAGATCAAAAGTTATGCTAAGCCCTAATTTCTGGCCATGTCAAGATTAATGCCAGGCTATGCCAGCCAATGGCATTGGCCTTGTTTACCCACTTCTGGTTGTGTAAATTGAAAACCACTTTGTCCACTAAATTTGTAGAGTTGTGATCTACATTTTATTCTACTACCACAAGTTGAGATAACCCCTCTATCATTCATCAACCCTATGTCGATGCTTTGAACCGAATGTCGACCTAAAGACGTTCGCTGTTTTTGAGCGAACCAGTCGCAACCTTGATATCATTCTGATATTTTGAGACATTTGGAACCTTGTAAACCTTTGACAGCTAATCTTAACATTGGTTTCCTTAACTTAACCCTAATCAGACTCTAAACCCAATCATTTCAGAATCATCAAGACTTCATCTTTGCATCTTTGCATAAAGTATAATAATGTATGGAAAAGATTATGATTATTGGTTGTTTGTTTGATTGGAGAGCAGATCAAGAGCCCGAGTTCGAGGACTTCATTGCGGATCCGACGTCAACTGCTGTATCTTACGACGCGGAAGGCAAGTCATATCCTTGTTCATCTTGAACCTATATTTTAAATGTTGCTAAAACATAACCTTGAATATAGGCAATATTGCATGTGAAAGATTGAGAATGGTTGATTTATCAATTGGCAGTACTAGACTGATTATCTATAAAATGTGAAATAAACAAGTTTTGAGCCATGAACTATTATATGTATTTATATACTTATATTCATGAAATAAAACCCCTAGCCGTGATCAGAAAAATGGTATGGATGGCTGTAGCACTGGAGGTGCTAGACTGCAAAGGAATGCAGGCACTGAAGGTGCAGGGTTGTGGATGGTCTGGTCATTGGCATATAAGGACTAGAACCTTGTGTTGTGCGTCTAGTGGCATGAACAACGTGCTAACCGCAAGCCTGGTATGGGACAGGCCTGAACAAGTAATTATGTGGATCGCACATGAAACCCCTGCATGAGATGTGTAGTGATGCACGATAAACACGGAGCGCGGCTCCCACACATATCACTGAAGGTGATCAAGCACGCTGACCCAGTAATGGGAATAAGCAAAGGGGTGGAGGTTTGGATACAACCTGCCACAACTGTGCCTCGCTGAGAGCCACAGGGTCAGGGGTGAATTGTGAGTAAAACATAACAAAAGTTCTTGTTATTTCCACCTTGCCGCTCACAGTATGAAGTGAGTCAGGGGTCCAATCATTTTGTTATGATAGGAAAGGTTTGAAAGTGGAATATCTTGCGGGTAAATTGGTACCTCTCTGCAGAGTTAAAAACGTATTCGAATACTCCGAGCTCCCGGGTTTATAGGAGTCTGCTGCGGTGGATTAAATCCACAGGGTGTGACACAAGTACTATTTTCTAAATAAAATATGTTTAAATCAAGATTACCCAAATGACATGTGTTGTCATGATAAGGAGTGCTGCCGTGGGCTGTCGTGTGTCGACGTGTCGCGGTAGTGCTATAATCTAGTGAACATGATTGATGATGTTATATTATGAAAAGTGCTGCCATAATATGAGATGAGAAAGGAAAAGACTATTTTACAAATATCCATAATTCTTGACTAGTCTAGGTTCATACCATCACTACTATATGTACTTACTCTTACCTATGACTTGCTGAGTACGTAAGTGCTCACCCTTGCAACATTCAACTCAATAGATGGAGTCTACTTTGATCAAGATGATGGCACGGAGTATTACGTGGATCCAGAAGGAGGAGAATCAGTTCCGCCAGAGCCCTGAAGTGTGTTGTTCTGCCGTCAACTTCTTTTGCGGGAGGGTCACCTATCTTCTGCTGCGTAGTTAAATATTTTGCTAAACCCTGAATGCCTTGTAGGCATTGTAATCCTCTTTATGTAATAATAAGGCCAGCAGGCCACACTGCTTAATATTTTGTGAGTACTCTGTTGCAATGTAATATACTCCTGTGTTTGACTCATCCTGGGAGGTCAAAGGTTTGTGAGAATGGGACTAGCTGCAGCGAGCTAGGTCTCTACAGGAGTAGTCGTTGTCCCAGTCTCGGGGCGCGACATTTACTAAGTGGGTAGAGGCCGAACCTCTGGCCAGCATCATGTCCCGGGCGGTACAGCGGTTTTTCTAGAAAAATATCGTATGTCGTTTTGGCGTCCCCCGAGAGATCACTGTCGATAATTCGACTCGGTATATTTCTGGGAATTCTGCGAAGGCCTGGGGCTCACCATCCACTTCGCCTCGGTAGCTCACCCAAAAAGCAACGAGGCCGTCGAAAGGGTCAACGGCGTGATCCTACAGGGGTTACGCTGACGGCTCGAATAAGTTGCCTCCAAACGGGGTGCGTGGGTGGAGGAGCTTCCGAGCATCCTCTGTTCCATGCGAACGACCCCGAGCCGGGCAACGGGACGCACCCCCTTCTCCCTTGTATACGGGGCCGAGGCAGTACTTCCTTCGGAGATTGGCTTCCGGTCACTGCGGGTCGAGCTCCTAGACGGAGCCACGACCACGACATACCAAGCCAATGAGGCGAATCAACGACTGGAGGTCGATCTCATGGAGGAGGAACGCGACCGAGTGCTCCTCTCCCACACCATCTACTAGCGCGAAATGGCGCGCGCATTCAACCAGCACATCCGCGAGAGGGCTTTCTGCCTCGGGGACCTCATCCTCAAGCGCGTCACAGACCCCCAAGCCTAGGGTAAGCTCTCCCCCAAGTGGGAGGGCCCCTACAGGATCTCGGCAGTCCTGGGCTCGGGGGCTTACAAGCTCTCCAACCTTCAAGAGCGGGAGCTGAAGCACACATGGAACGTGCGCTTGCTTCGCAAATTCTACGTCTAGCCTACAGGCTCGTCCCCTCCCCTGGAGCGATTATGCTGGAGGGGAGGGGGATGTTGTACTCACCATTCCCTCCCCTATCGCGATCTTGCGGGGGGAGGTGTTGTATCTTAACTCATTATCAATACAAATGGTTTTTCCCTCAGCTCTGGCTCACTGCAGGTTTTTACATTACTGTCTCTCACGGCGGTGCCCTCCCCGTGAGGATGCCCTCTTAGCAAGGATGCCCTCCCCGCGAGGAAGTGGGCTGTCACGACCCAACAAGTCCCTACAACGGGAGTCCCACTCCCGTAGGGCGGCTTACGATCACCCCTCGTGGACTGAGGGTGTAAGCGACAAGCTGGTCCTCAAGGACCGAGGTAACGAGTCAATTTGAGAGACTAGTCCCCTACTCAAACACTCAGACCCGTCATCGGGCGCATTCTCCTCTGGGAGTCAATTGTCTCCTTAGCGAGATGGAATTCTCGGATATTCTTTCTTGGAGATCTCGTGCCCATCTCCCCATTTTCACGTTGACCAGAGGGTTTTCTCCCGGAAAATTTATCCCTGGGAATTTTGCTTTCTTGGATATCCTCTCGGAGATCTCGTTCCTGGCTCCCTGTTTTCATGGCGACCGGAGGGTTTTCTCCCAAAAAGATTATTCCTGGGAATTTCGGATTTCCTTGGATGTTCTTCCCCAGAGACCTCATTCCCGGCTCCTCGTTTTCATGGCGACCGGAGAGTCCTCTCCCGGAGGAATTCCTAGAAATCTTGGGCATTGTCTCCCGGACAACTCTTTCCCGGCTCCCCATTCTCACGGCGACCGGAGGATCTCACCGGGACTTTCAAAAAATTGTTCCCAGAAGTTTTTCCCGACCCCCCGTTCTCACGGCGACTGGGAAAATTTTCTCACTGGAACCTTTGGAAAACTTGAGGAATTCTTAATTGAAGGGTTCTTACCTCGGGGCTTTGTCACCTCCACAACGCGCTATGAAGGGGGGCGTAACTTGTTCCCTGGAATCACCTTGTTCCGGACCCGGAAAATTCACGAAGTACACAAGCAAACTTAGCTTTATTGAAAACATTCATTTAACCGGAGGACATCTTCCCCCTCCGGTGGGCATCGTTACATTAAACACGGTACAACCCGGAGTGCAACCCAGAAGGCTCCTACGCCTAATAATCCCGGAGGCCCTGTGATAGCTCCCGGGCGAGGTCTCGATACAAGCTTCGTACACGACGCTGGGCCTCCCGGAGTAAATCTTCGGGCCAATCCTCATAGCCCGCCGGTGGGAGTATTTGAAGTGGAGGAACCCTCCAGGACCCCGGTTGCGGAGGGGACAGCTCAGCGCGGTGGTTGTCGAAGTTGTCCAAGTGCCACTCCAAATGCCACCACAACCGGATCGGCTCCCGGGAAACACCCCTGCCATGTCCCCTGGAGAAGAGACTTAATAAGATGAAGGCGGCCTGGGCATCCCCCAGGTGACACACGTCAGAGCTCGGAGGCTCCACCTGCGGAGAGTCTCCCCTCAACCTCGGGGGCCTTTGCCCGGAAGCAACCTCTCGAGGCCTGGGAGTAACCCCCCGGGAAACCTGGTAAATTTAATTTGAAGACTTAGCAAAAAATTCCATTTCTATTGCATCAAAACATTTTTGTACAAGTGTCTGGGGCTTCTTCTAAGAAGCTACCAGGAGCAAAAACCCTAAGACAAAAAAGAGGGGTCCTATCTAAAGGCCCGGGGGGGGGGGGGGGGGAGGGAGGCTCATACTTGTTCTTTGGTGTCCTCCCCCCGGGAGGCTCCCA
The DNA here is from genome assembly GCA_019359835.1 of Pharus latifolius. Taxonomy (NCBI): domain Eukaryota; kingdom Viridiplantae; phylum Streptophyta; class Magnoliopsida; order Poales; family Poaceae; genus Pharus; species Pharus latifolius. Next base: position 35,511,706 of record CM033324.1, on the reverse strand, counting down.
TCGGAGCCGTAGCGTCCGCCCCCAGAGGTGCCGGCGCTGGGAATCGCACCTGAACTATCCGGTCGTAGAAGCCACCGGCGAGCTGCTCCACTTCTCGCCGAGATGGCTCAAAGAACTCGGGAAAGCTCCGGGGGATCCAACCCCAGATCGCCCGGGCGCCAACCCCCAGTGCTCCACGTGCCCGGCCGCGGCAGCCACCACCGGGATCGCCCGGCCCTGTGCCCAGGCATCAGCGACCTCCGGGATCATTGAGACTTGTGCATTCAGACAACGCACAGCCTCCTTGAGCGTCGCCGGTGCCGCCCCGGAGTTGCCTCCCGGGCCAAGGCTCACTCCGAGCCCCTTGAGGGCTGAGTGTGGACCGAGCGGCCCTCGTCTGTCACAGCCCGGACGCTGGAGCCCTCGAGCTCACGGAGGGCATCCTCCTTGGCCTTCGCCTCCCTCCGGAGCCGGTCGTTGGCATTCTCGGAGGCGTGGAGCTGGGCCCGGACTAGGGCCAATTCCCGGAGCGCACCATCGCGCTCCTCCAGTTAGGCGGTGGCCTTCCCCTCAGCCTCCTTCAGCGCTTTATTGAAGCGCACTTCAATCCCCCAGGTGATGGCCGCCCCCTACAAACGTGAGAGTTAGTTAAAATTCAAGTTGGAGTCTCGAAGAAAACAAGCTACCAGTTCGAGGACGAACCTGGATGTGGAGAGATTGAAGCTCCCCGCAGCGTTCATAGAGCGTCCCTTGCGAGACGTAGCCCTAGACCTTTTGGGTCTGCAGGACCTCCGCGAACCAGTAGACCTCCCCCGCGGATAGCAGGGGGTCTCCCTCCCGACGACGCCGGACCCATTGGGACAGGCAGCGGGCCCCCTCGCGAAGGTCACGGGGGTGATGAGGACCGGAGTTGCGGTGGCCGGCGTCCTTGCCGCCGAAGAAGTGTCTGAGGAGGAGGCCGACGAGCTCTCCGAGGGGGTACCTCCCCGGGGGGGGATAAGGAGGTTTTTTTAAATGTATACGTGTATGTTTTTAGAAATTATGAATAATCATGTGTATGCACGCTCTATGTTTAGAAATTAGGTTTTTTAAATGTATATGTGTATGTTTTTAGAAATTATGAATTTATTTTATCTTTAATTATGAAATTAGATTATTTTTAATTATGTACATGCATGCATGCTCTCAGAAGGCAAATTTGTATAACATGCAAAATAATGCACATCCGTGTAGCTTGAACGCAGATCTGAGCTAATACGAAGGAGTAGGAAGTTTTTAGGATAGAAAAGAATGTATTCGTAAATTATGAAAACACATGGATGCATGATTGTTGAACTTAAAAGAAAAATGGGTTCATAGGATTGTCAGATATAATGGTGTCCTGTTATTTATGCGTGAGATGAATGTGTGTAGGGAATGGAGACACCGGAAAAAATTTGCATATTTTATGGCGACGGCTTAGTTCTCGAGGGGCAAAGCGGGGTTGATATGAGCCGTTGCCAGTATGTGACGGGCGAGCTGAGCGTAGATAACACCTCATTCTTGGACCTGAATTTATGGATCTTGAATATGTTCGGGAAGAGGCCTCGCGATGAAATGGTTCTAATTGATGGGCTAATCGTAAGGGAGGTAGATAATGAGCCATTCTGGATGCTGCTCGAAATAAAAGGGGACAAATCTTGGAGCTCTTATGTTCGAAGAGTGAAAGACCTCCATGGTGGACTGCTCGGCCAGTTCGCAATGTATGTGCAGTTCTGCAACGTAGGACCAGCCGAGCGTGCAGTGGAGGGTGAGCCAAGCATCGTGTCCGGTCCTACAACATTCAGGGCTAGCGAGTGGTCAGATGTATTCTTCCACACTCGCGTGGATGTTTGCGAGGTATAGGATTGCCTTCCATCAGTGTCCGACGAAGATGATTCGACGGACTCAGAGGCATCCGATGGCTCCGATGAGGATAATCCTGGGCCCTGCCGGAGTGGCTCGATCATTCAGCATATAGTCAAGCTATGCTGCCAACAGATCAGGGTTCCAGATGGTCTTTCGAGCGAGGTGGCATACAAGTAGAGCAGGAGTTTCAGAGCAAAGAAGATCTGAAGAATGCCGTGGCGAGCTGGTCTCTTGCAATTAACTAGCAATACGGGGTTGTCAAGTCAAACCCCAACCTATATGTCATAGCCTGCGTAACACCAAGCTTCCCATGGAAGGTTCGTGCCATGCGACCGAAGGATGACATCGGTTTTGTGGTGACAAGAGTTATCGTGCACACATGCCTGCTTACGGAGGCACTGGACAGACATAGGAACTTGACGTCCTCGTATGTTGGTAACATCATCCAACCGGCTGTGCGAGAGAACATTTCGATAATGCCAAGAGAAATCATGAAGCAAGTTGCCGATAAGTGTGGGTACACTATACGGTATGGAAAGGCATGGAGAGAAAAAAAAAAGGCCATTGAGGGCATGTTCAGCACATTTGACCACGGCTACAACAATGTAATGCGGCTGCTGTGCAACATCGCTCAGACCAACCCAGGCACGTTTCTGGATGTCTTCGATCAGCCAGCTGTACGTTGAGACGGTAGCCCCATACAAAACACTCGAGTGCTCCATCGATTATTCTGGCCATACCACCAGTGCATCGAGGCATTTGCTTATTGTCGTCCGATCATATGCATGGATGGTACATTCTTGACCGGAAAGTACAAGGGCACGCTTCTCATTGCTATTGTTGCGGATGCTAATGACCAATTGCTTCCATTGGTGTACACGATCGTCGAGTCAGAGAACTCGGAGAGCTGGTTGTGGTTTTTGGGCAATGTGAAGCGGGCCGTTGTCGGTGATCGAGAGAAGGTCTGCATCATATCGGACCGACACCGAGGGTTACTCCACGCCATTGAGGTAATGCGCGGGGCCCCAGATGCTCCGTACAAATGGGAGGATGTGCGCAGTCGTTGGTGCATGTGGCACATTGTGGCAAACCTTTTCACGAACTTCCACAGCAAAAAAATCATGGATCTGTTCAAGCGGCTATGCGTGCAAAACCAACTGACAAATTTCCAAGCTGTGTTTGACAAACTGGAGGCATTGACAGTGAAGTACTCCACGAGGAGGGCTAGCAATGCTGTCGACGATGTGAACGTCAGCAAATTCTCTCAATGGATTCAAGACAAGGACATCGAGAAATGGTCCTTGCTGCACGACGAAGATGGTGCAAGGTTTGGGATAATGACGACCAACCTTTCAGAGGTGTGCAATTATGTGTTGAAGGGAGTGAGGTGTTTGCCGGTGACTGTTGTAGTGGAGATGACATGGTACCGCACAGCTGAGTACTTTAACAACAGAAGTGTTGCGGCCAAAACGCCAGTCGATGATCCCATGAGAACCTTGCCCGATGTTGTGCAATCCTACTTGACTGCTCACATAGACAAGGCCCAGAGGCACGAGGTGACTGTAATAAACAGGCTTCACCGAATAATTCAAGTCCACCTCCGGCAGAAGAACGTGAGCGGCCAACTTAGGCCTAGACGGGTGCACAAGGTCATTCTTGGAGATGTCACTGAGTGCACATGCAATGAACCAAAGCTACTACAAAAGCCCTGCTCGCATGTCCTTGCTTCATGTGCGGCGCTCGGTGTGAGCCCTGTGCCTTACCTTTCGGAGTACTTCAGTCTTGATAATCTTTCTAAGATATGGAGTGGCATGTGGAGAGTTTTCATGACGCTCGGTGACTACAGAGTTATCCCTGCTGGCGAGGCTACCTGGATCCCAGATGTAAGTCTTAGGCGAATGGGTCCTGGGCGACGGAAGACACGTCGAATACACAATGACATGGATGAGTCACAGGGGGTAGCTCACGAGCTAGGAAATGCTTGATCTGTAGGCAGCCCGGACATAGAAGGAAGGATTGTTTGAATGAACCCGGACCATCGACCTAGCTATGTTGTGTGTGTTCAACGAAACTTTGTAATACACTTCTCATTTGCATTGGATGTTGTAATCTGTATGTTATTTTATTTCGGCCTGTGGACATCTTAATTTCAATGTTATGTTAGTTTCATGTTGTGTGCTTGACGAGGATTGTTACCCAAGCTAGTTCGGAGCAAATGCACGTCTGGTTCAAGACAGATTCGAACCAGACGAGTGTTCGTTGCTATGATCTCAGATGGCCTGAGAAGCGCGGACACATGGTCACAAGCTTTGCACGATCGTGAGGCCGCAGACAGTACGCGGTCAAGAGGCCGCAGACAGTACACGGTCAGGAGGCCGTAGGTGATGCGTGGACAGAAGGTCGCAAGACAGTGCTCTGTCAGAAAGACAGTGCGCGGTCAAAATGACAGTGCGTGGTCAGAAGGTCATTGACTACTATCGACCAGGATGACTCGGGGCTGCTTAAGCTCTACAACAGGCATATCCCGAGAATCACGAAGATCCTTCCACGTATGAAGACAACTGCCAGGAGGTTAACTCGCGCGGTTATCCCTTAATTGCATGTGTTAAGCCTGCGTGGAAGTTAAGTGCGGTTATCAAAACTGCACCCGAGCAACCGTTCAAAGCCGTTGTGCATTGGCGCCCTTTTGACCAGTATAAAAGGGTAAGTGGATGCACAAGAAGAGGACGGATTCAAGAGACATCAAGATCTGACATATCGAACAGATCCCAGAGATCGAACAAATCTAAGCTATCAACATCAACAAGCTTCCATAGGCTAGTTTAGTCATTTTCTAGACAATCACACAGAAAAAATCTTCGCCTATGATGATCTTTTCCACAACTTTGTAACCTTTTTCCTACACATAGTGAAATCACAACAGGACATAGGGCTATTACTCCCACCATCGAGGGCCTGAACCTATATAAATCTCTCTGTGTTCCAACCGACATTGCTCATCATCCCTTTCCGGAGGGACACCCTAGAAGGCCTCAGAACTCACAAATTCTGCATAAGTTCAACTAAGGACCCCGAGTCCGAATCATCGACAACTGGCGCCCACCGTGGGGCCTTTCTCAAGGCGTTCTTATTTCTATCCCGAGGTTCGGTGAGCCATGTCTGGAGCATATGATTCCGAGAACGACTTCGATCTCAAGGATTATGCCCACATCCAGATGCCTTCACCTAGTGATCCTATTCCAATGGAGGAAACCAAAGGCGAAGACATCCCGGAGGTCGATTCGACCACTCAGGTCATGTCTATCGACCAAGAGACAACCGACGCAGAACCAGAGCCCAATGCGGTTTCTACTGCGTTAGAGGTTGAATCCGGTCCATCGCGCGACCCTGCTGAGGGTAAGGGCGATGTCGACGAGGAATTTAGCCAGGGGAGGTTTGATCCTGATAACCTCTACCGTCTCTTTGATTTCAAATCCGACTCGGAACAAACAGAGATGTTTTCTCCATCGGCGACCTCTCTCCCTAGGCAATTCGCTGCCTTATCAGAAGAAACTCCCGATCAGCGAGCTGCTCGGGAAGAACGGGAACACAAACAAAAGGAGGATCAAGATCGTGAGCAACAGGATAACGAACTTCGCAGAACGGCCCTAGAGGCTCTTCAAAATGTGCAAGCTTGTTACGACGCTGCTCCGAGTTCCTCCCATCGACCACATGGTCGCAGACGCAACCAGACACCATCTTTACCCCCGGAACGTTTACCGGCGGATGAAGAGACGGTGATACCTGGCGCACCCAGGAGGAGCACGCATGGCCAGCTTCGATCCATCGCAGAGGTCCTGCGTAATTTTCCTCCTACGGTCACAGATGCGCAGAAACCAGCTTTCGCCAGAATCTTGGCCGAGAGGTTGGACGAGGTCGCATCTGAAGCGACCCCTACAGCTTCTTCCCAGTCGGCGATACATTCCTACGAAAGAGAATATTCTCAATCTAGTTCTGATAGACGGAATCGTCCACCACTAGCGCCGTCTCGACATGACAAAGCCAGATGGGCGGGAAATACTCGTGATCGGGAACGAATTCCTGTCCACTCTAGCCTGGGACCACGCGTGACCTCTCCTTCGTGTGAGGTCGCCCGAGATCAGGTTGAGAGTCGCAGGTCCATCCACGGTCCTTATGTTGGTTGTAAAGCTTTCTCGCCCGGCCTTCATGCGATCGTTTGGCCAGACAAGTTTAAACCAGGGGCCATAGAAAGATTTGACAGAACTCAAAATCCATCTGAGTTCCTTCAAATTTACATCACTACTATTCAAGCAGCAAGTGGTGATGACCGGGTCATGGCCAACTATTTGCCTACAGTCCTCGAGGGACCGGCAAGAACCTGGTTGCTCAATTAGCCTGAGGGTTCAATCTCTAACTGGGAAATGTTGTGCGATGTCATCCTCAACAATTTCCAAAATTGTTATCAGAAGCTGGGTAAAGAGGATGACCTTCATCGACTACGACAAACATCGACCGAAACTCTTCATCAATTTGTCAAGAGATTTGTCGGGGTGAGGAATACCATCCTGAACATATCTGATAATTTCGTTATCAGGGCATTTAAACACACCGTTCGATATCGGAGGTTCACGGAGGATTTTCTCATCCATCCTCCTCGATCAGTAGCCGATCTTTTTTATATGGCTGATCGATATTCCGACGCAGCCAAGGCTGTTGAGTGGAATCGGATGGTAGACAAAGAAAACTTACCGCCTCAACCAGGTCTCAAGGATGTGAAGAGGGAGGATTCAAACAAGAACCCAGAATATTCATTAGGTGGGAAGTCGAAGAAATCAAAAAGGAGTCAATCTGGACAGTGCCGAGAGGTCGCAGTCGCAAAGAAACCTCCATCGACCAAAGGTAACAAACCTTCCATTAAAAATAAAACTGCTTCTGGTGGTCGCAATGCCGACCATCCAGAGAAGTCGACTAACCCGTACGAAGGCAAGAGATGGTGTCCACTCCACAACTCCGCAGGTCACGACCTCAAGAATTGCCGGAGTTGGTTGAAGCAGTTAGATGACTTGTACCAGGGGATCGAACCTATGCCGACCTTGCCACCTAAAGAACAAACTTGCGGGCTAAGAGACGCCAGCGGGGATGAAGAGATGTCCTACCAAGTACCTCGTAATCATGTCAATGTTATTTTCGAAGGTTCCTCCTGTTTTGTTTCTAAACGGCAATTTAAAGCCTTTTATCGAGAGGTGAACCAAACGGAGACTCCCCTTGGTGAACCTCAATACCCCCGTTGGTCGGATACACCTTTGACATTTGATCGCTCTGATTGTCCTATGGGGCTTACTCAACCATTGAGGCTACCTTTGGTCATAACCCCAATTATCAGCAATGCGAGAGTCGAAAGGGTCCTGATCGACGGAGGTTGTTCCTTGGACACTTTATTGGTCAAGGCACTGGACGAGATGCAAATTCCTCGTTTGAAAATCAAACCCATAATTCATCCATTTTATGGGATAATTCCTAGTCCCTCTTTTGATGTAATTGATTGTGATTCGGCTTATAACACAATCTTTGGCAGGCACTATGCTTACCAGTGCGGCAAGTTGCCTGGCCCCAAGGGCGTCATTTCGGTCCGAGGCAGTGGCAACGTGGCATTGACATGTGATCGAATATCCCTGGGGATGGTAGATCAGCTTCCCCTCCGAGAAGCCCAGATTGCCACAGTGTCCACTGATACGATCAAAGCCGCTCCTGGACCAGATGAAACATTAAAACTGGTTCCGTTGTACCCAGATGATCCATCCAAGACAATTCGGGTTGGATCAGGCCTGGATGACAAATAGGAACTCGAGCTCGTTACTTTCCTCCGAGCTAACACAGATGTGTTTGTGTGGAAACCATCCGACATGCCCAGTGTCCCAAGGGAGGTAATCAAGCACAGGTTAGCAATTCGACCTGGACAGCAACCAATAAAGCAGAAGCTCAGGAGTTTTGCTATTGATCGGCAGGAAGCCATCCAAGTGGAGTTAGATAAACTCCAGAAGGCCGGGTTTATTCACAAATCCGGTCATGGTCCGCAAGTCAAATGGCAAGTGGCGCATGTGCGTCGACTACACCAGCCTAAATAGTGCCTGTCCGAAGGATGACTTTCCCCTTCCCCGCATTGACCAGCTAGTCAATTCTAATGCGAGTTGCGAACTGATGAGTTTCCTGGACGCTTACTCGGGATATCATCAAATTAGCTTGGCAGAAGAAGATGAAGAGAAGACTGCCTTCATCACACCATTCGGTACCTACTGCTACGTCAGAATGCCGTTTGGTCTCAAGAACACAGGTTCCACATACCAGCGCTTGATGCAAAAGACCTTTCTTTCCCAGATGGGGCGTAATCTTGAAGCTTACGTAGACGACCTGGTTGTAAAAAGCTTAAAAAGTTCATTTCATTTAGAAGATCTTGCTGAAACCTTCTGTAATTTGAATCGATATGGAATAAAGTTAAACCCGAAGAAATGTTCTTTCGGGGTTTCATCTGGAAAACTCCTTGGTTTTCTTGTTTGTTCCAGAGGAATCGAGGTTAATCCTAGAAAAATCAAGGCTATTGAACAAATGAGGTCTCCCTCGACCATCAAGGATGTTTAGCGCCTAGCAGGTCGCATGGCGGCATTGAGCCAGTTCATCTCGCGACTAGGCTAAAAGGGACTACTTTCTTCAAAGCCCTGCGCAAACACCACAATTTTACTTGGTCCGATAAGGCCGAGAAAGCATTCCAGGAGGTTAAAGAATATTTATCTAGCCCGCCGGTCTTAGTTTCTCCCAACAAAGAGGAACCATTACTCCTTTACTTGGCGGCCACACCTCACGCGGTCAGCGCTGTCCTGATCGCAGAAAGAGAAGGTGTGCACAGACCCGTCTACTACGTTAGCGAGGTACTTCATGGTCCTAAGGAGTGATACCCCGAGGTACAGAAGATACTTTACGCGCTACTGATGGCTTCCCGTAAGCTACGATATTACTTTCAAGCACATAAGATCACAGTGCCCTCATCTTTTCCATTGGGGGACATTGTCCACAATCCGGAGAAATCTGGTCGGATCGCCAAATGGACTGTCGAACTTGGAGCGTTCGACGTCCATTTCACGTCCCGCACCGCGGTCAAGTCTCAGGTTCTAGCCAACTTCGTGGTCGAATGTACTAATCCTGAGCCGCCCGTGCAGGCGTCCAAGGATTTGGAATGCCCTGATCACTGGACAATGTACTTTGACGGCTCTTATAGTTTTCAACACTCAGGGGCTGGAGTGGTCTTAGTTACGCCTCAGGGCGAACAGCTGAAGTATGTCATTCAACTACACTTTGTTGCGACCAACAACACAATAGAGTATGAAGGTCTTATTGCAGGGCTCCGGGCAGCAAAATTCCTCGGAGTCCGTCGATTAGTGGTGAGGGGAGACTCACAGCTGGTCGTAAACCAGGTAAATAAGGAGTACAGCACCTCTGGTGAGACAATGGCTCATTACCTGGGGGAAGTGAGGAGATTGGAAAAACACTTCAGTCATTTCGAAGTCCAATACATCCCGTGAAAAGACAACATTCTCGCAGACCAATTATCCAAAATTGGGTCCTCAAGCACATCCGCCCCGCAGGAGTGTTCGTCGAACACTTGGAACATCCTTCGATCATGACTACGGTCGAGGATGATCTGGTAATAGTCTGCGTTACCAACCTCGGACAAGAACGGTATTGGACCCATCCATTGAGGGTCTATCTCGAACACGGGACCTTGCCCGAGGACGAAACCGAGAGCGATCGGTTAGTTCAAAAAGTGCGCCTATACAAACTTATAGAAGAGGTTTTGTATCGGAAAGGTACTCAAGGAGTATTCATGCGCTGTGTCTCCCAAGAGGAAGGTAAATCCCTCTTGAAAGAAATTCATGACGGTGTATGCGGTGCACACACGTCATTCTGAACACTGATCGGGAAGGCTTTCCGACAAGGATTTTACTGGCCTTCGGCACTTGATGATGCCAAGAATATGGTCAAGACATGTCCTCAGTGTCAGTTTCATGCGAGACAGGTTCATCAACCTGCCTACGCTTTACAAACTATCCCTCTATCATGGCCCTTCACGGTCTGGGGGATGGATATTGTTGGTCCTATGCCACAAGCGATCAATGGATACAAGTTCTTGTTCGTAGCTATTGACACGTTTACAAAGTGGATTGAGGCCAAACCAGTACGCAACATTACTGCTGCTGCTGCACAAAAGTTCTTTCATAAGAACATTGTGACTTGATTCGATGTTCCAAAAAGTCTCATCACTGATAATGGTTCCCAGTTTGCTAGCAGTCTTTTTCTGGACTATTGCGACACCATTGGAACCAAGGTGTGCTTTGCCTCTGTAGCTCATCCGCAGAGCAATGGTGCCGTTGAACGTGCCAACGGGTAAATATTGCAGGGTATCAAAAAGCGCATTTTTGATCGCCTTAAGACACTCTCGGGGGCTTGGGTAGATGAGCTCTATACCGTTCTGTGGCCACTACACACTACTTCTAGTCGAGCCACCGGTGAGACACCTTTCCATCTGGTATACAGAGCTGAGGCTGTGTTACCCATGGAAATTAGTATTGGTTCTGTTCGAACGGATCAATTCGAACAAGTCGATCAGGACGGACAACGATTACAAGATCTAATCCTCCTAGAAGGAAAACCTGACCGAGCTCTAGTCAAGTCCGCGGTGTATTTGCAAGCTTTGCGCAAATACCATAACAAAAGAGTGCGACCACGTAGTCTTCACGTGGGCGATCTGGTTTTACGTAAAATACAAAACCAATCTAATCGCAACAAGTTCTCCCCACAATGGGAAGGTCCCTACACTGTTGTCTCGGTGCCGCGACCAGGATCAGCTCGGTTAGCGATAGAGGATGGTCGGATCTTATCCAATACCTGGAACATCGATCAACTACGCAAGTTTTACGTGTAAGTTACCAAACAATTTTCCTTTTCAATTAGCATGATTTAACAAAATCAGAATCAGTACTTTTAGTTGTTTCATGTGATAATTATTTCTTTCACCCATATGTCACGAGTCTGGCTCGGGGGCTGGTCGCCGATAATTATATCGCTATAATACCCTGATCGGATTTGCTGGCCGATCTGTTGATCACTTCAAGACAAGACACCCCTTAATAAGCCGTTTCTCAACACACACGGGGTTTGTTGGCATGTCCTTGGTCATTAGAGTGGCTGTCGGTTTGCAATAAGGTCGGGTGTTGTATCGAACATGATTGTCGGTCTGGTCGGATATTCCTAGTCGTCGTTACACCTATATTTTTCCTGTGCTTATAATACTAAGTCTTCAATATGCATAATCACAGGAGGGGGCTAGGGGAATATGGTCGCAACATGAAACAAAAAGAAGCGCTTTCTTTCAAAAAATAATGCATACATTCGCATTGTATAAATTATATCTGTACAGGTACAAGATTTACAATAGGCCAAGCTCTTTCAAGAGATCTTCTACTAGAGGTTTGACTTCCTCCATTATGACCTCAAGGTAGTCTTCACTCTCGACCTCTACTTCTCCCCCCACTGGATTCAGATCAAGATCTGGGCCATGGTGGAGACGAAGCCGGCAGAGGATGGCGGAGGCCGCTGATCGCACTCTCGTCTTGATCGCCTCTGTTTGCCGCCTTGTATCTTCAGGAAGATACTCGAGGAGTGACTTTTCTTGGGTCACGACCAATGTGGTCCAGCCGCTAAGGCTAAGGTCGTCCATCTCAATTTCGACCACATCAGCCCTTAGCAAACCGGCCACCATCTTCAGTTTTTCGAAGATGCTCTGTTGAGAACTGCTGCAAGCTGAGAGTGATGCATTCAAGTCCTTGTTCTCCTGGCAGACAGACTCAACTTTCGAGTTCTGCAACTCGATGGTCGTTTGGAGATCCTTTTTCTCTTGACAAAGATGGCTTATTTGGTCCTCTCGTGCTGCGATGAGAGACCATCACAAAAAGTTTGCATGACAAATTAATTCACTTTGGTCGGAAGTATACTTACAGGAGAGTTGTGACTGCAGTTGTTGGAGTTCAGTCTCCAGAAGGAGATCTTGGCAGCCGCCCTGAACTCCTGGTTTTCTCGATCAGCGAGGCTCTTGATCAGAAAGGCGTTTTCTCTGTGACAAAAGAGACAGTTGTCAAAATAGGACTAACATTCAGGCAGATGAAGAAACATCTTTGTTGCGGGAAATCTCCGCGAGACTAAGTCCAGGTAAGAAGCTACGCCATTTGCCTAGGGACAAGGCCTCCGGTGCCTGTCCCGGGCGCCGCCTTTTGCCCGGGGACAAGGCCCCCGGTGCCTGTCCCAGGCGCAGCCATTTGCCCAGGGACAAGGCCCCCGGTGCCTATCCCGGGCGCCGCCACTTGCCCAGGGACAAGGCCCCCCCTCCCCCCCGGTGGCTTGTCCCGGGCATTGCCGTCCTTCCGGAGACAAGAGTCCTCGGTCCCGGGTCATGTGCGGGTGACGTGAGAAGTGCCTCGGGAATCAGCGGACACCTGTCAAACATCCAAGGTGCCTGACCGGGAGAAGGACGTTGCTATCCCTCGATCCAGCGGTAGCAGGCGGGGTAGTTTAGTCTTTTTGCGTCTTTTGGGGCTATATAAGCCCTTGTAACCCCTCGTGTAAAGGAAAATTGCTCATTATTACTCAGAATAGCCAATCTCACAGGTGTGCTCCAGAGCCATCTCTCCCCGAGAGAGCTCCCCTAGCTGACTCCGGTCGGGAGCACGCCGATAGGACTAGAGCCCTCACCAGGACCCGAACCTGTATAAACCCTCGTGTCACTTGCAGTGTTTCACCGACGGGGGAGGACCGGTCACCCGGTCAGCTCGCGTCGTATTTTCTTCACTAGGATCGTACACAAAACCTGCCGGGGTATTCACAATACCACGACAGTTGGCGCCGACTGTGGGGACACGTGACGAGATGCCATGGCTCCCCCAAGAACAAGAGCCCGCGCCCTTCCTGGTGACGCCGGTCCCGGTGACCCGGCGCCACCTGTCCAGGACACGACCATCCCGGTGCTTCCGCCAGGAGGCGGCCAGACCCAGGTACCGCCTCCCACCTTCCCTCTTAATTTCGATGGTTCGACCTCCGGGTCAGTCCCGGTGACCGCGGTAGCCTCGGCCGAGACTAGTCTCCCCCCGACGGCTCCCCCGGCTCCCCGGGACGCCTTGCTTGAGGTTTTAGTGGAGGGCCAGCTCCGCGCCCAGCACTCTATGGATGAGTTGCTCCGCGTCTTGGCTCGGCCACCGGCCCCCACATACCCGCAGTACCCATACCCGGGGGTTATGCCCCCGTTTATGGGTCACCCGGTGGCCCCTCCGGTCTCTGAAGGCCCGGCCGCCTCGTACGACCCCGCCCGGAGCCTTCCCGATGCCGGGGAGTTACTTCATGCCTGGGCCCTTCGTGGCACCGGGGGGATACCCCGTTTCGGGCCCATTCCCGGGGCCGGGGGCCCATTACATGCTGGGGATTTTCCCTGCGCCGGGAGCCAGTCCCACCCCACGGGTCGCGTCTACCGCACCGGGGGCGGTCGACAGAGCAGCTCCCGTGCTGCAGCGAACCTCCCCCCACAGCGGCGCCCCGGTTCCAGACGTCGCCGCGGGGGTTCCCCCCTCGCCGGTTCCAGATAATACAGGGGTTTCCCCCTTTTCGGTTCCGAACGTCGCCGCGGGGGCCCCCTCCCCAGTTCCGAATAATGCAGAGGTTTCCCCCTTTCCAGTTTCGGAGGTCGCCATGGGGGGCTCCCCCCTACCAGCCCCGGCAGCGCCCGAGCCGGTAGCTATAGTGCATGAGCTCCCTCCTCCCCCAGGGTCGCCCCCGAGGGTGCCTCCGGCATACCAGGTCCGTTTCTCCCGGGAGGAGGTCAAGCGAATGCGTACGGCAAAGTCCGGAGAAGAGCTTCCCCCGGGTCATAGACGCGGAGAGCTTCGCTCCCGCACCGGCCGGGGGAAGAGACCCACCGAAGAGCCAACCTCTCAGGGGGAGAGCTCGAACATCTTGGAACTCAGCCCCGGCCCGGAAGAGAAGCGTCGTTACCGCCATGCCGGCGGACCTCTTGGGCCACTTCATGACTCCGACAACGAGCGCGCGTCCCCTGTCAAGGGAGGCAGCGACCGGGATTCTCCTCGAGAAGTGCAGGGGGCCAACCAGCCGGTGGGCCGCAGACTCTGGTGTATTCGATGGCCGCGACCTTACGGCCCGCCGCACATTGAGCATTACAACGGTGAGGCTAACCCTTATGAATTTGTGCAGATGTATTCCACAGCCATCTCGGCGGCTGGGGGGGACGAGACGGTGCAATGCAACGTCTTCCCCCTCTACCTCACCAGGATCGCCCACTCATGGTTCTACAATTTGAAGGCCGGCTCCATCAAGTCATTCGCGCAGCTCAAGCGCGAGTTCTGCGCGAACTTCCAGGGGAACTATGTGCGTCTCCTGGATTCCTCGCAGCTGTATACCGTCCGGCAGAGGACGGGGGAGACCATCCGCAGCTTCTTCAGGCTCTTCGCTCAAGTCAAGAGCAAAGTGGCTCACGTCCCCGACTCCACTGTCATCGAGGCATGTAGAGCGGGATCCTCCCAGGAGAGCTCCACCGGAGGCTCTCCCGCAGCTGCCCCTCCTCGGCCAACGAGCTCTTCAATGTACTTGAGAAGTACGCTCGGGCGGAGGAGGACGACCTCTGGAAGAAAAACTAGGGGGCTCCCGCCCCCGTTGACCGGGGGGCTAGGGACCCCCTCAAATGCCCCAAGCAGGGGGGTCGTAACGAGCCACGGCCTCGGGACACTTTTGTCCTCGAGGGCGGAGGCGGCTCGCACGACGCCCCGTGGGGCAATCGTCCCTTCCCCAAGCCGAAAGGCCGCGAGGCAGGACAGTCATCCCGCGGTCGGGAAGGCCCCGCGACGGGAAGCAGGGAAGGCCCGTGGTGCACCTTCCACAGGTCCAGTACCCATGCCACCCGGGAATGCGACCAACTGTTGCAGTAGTTCGCCGCGTTCCTCGACCAGCATGGGCAGGAGGGGGGACTCCGGCCTCCTTGCCCCCTCAGCCGGCCCTGCCGGCCCTTCCTGCTCCCGCGGGGGGTCAGCAGGGGCAGACGCGGGAGGGGGAGCCGTCAGAGACTCTCCCCTTCCAAACTTCCCAGAGGCGTGTCAACGTCATCATGGGAGGGTCCACTTCCGGGCGGGATTCCAAGCGTCAGCGCAAGGAGTACGAGCGTGAAGTGAAGGTGGTGGGGGTGCTGCACACGTCTACGCCACCCAAGTGGTCAGACGTCCCCCTCACCTTCACGGCGAAAGACGCGCGTGGGGTTCGCTTCCCCCATGACGACGCGCTGATCGTCTCCGCCACCATTTACCACTGCCACCTGGCCTGCATCCTCGTGGATAGCGAGAGCTCCCCCGATGTCCTCTACCTAAAAGACTTCAGGGAGATGCAGGTGGACGAGAAGCTCTTGCAGCCCGCAGCAGGGCCCTTGCAAGGATTCGTCCCGGGAAAGGCGATCCACCCCGTGGGGAAGGTGGATCTTTCCATGACGTTCGGCACCCTGGAGAACTACCGGACTGAGATGGTCCGGTCTGACATGGTGAACCTCCCCTCCTCCTACAATGCAATCATGGGGAGGACCACGATCAACCGCCTGGGAGCCGCGATCCACCAGAACTACCTCTGTGTGAAGATCCCCGGGCCTCACGGCGTGATCACCGCCCGGGGAGACTAAGACGTGGCCCGCGCTCTATACGAGCGCGCCGCCGCAACGATCGGGAGCGTCAACATAATCAAGACCCCGGGGGGGGAGGCCTCTCCCCCGGAGTCAGACGTCGCCGTGATACCTTCCGGGAGGCCCCTCCCCAAGCCGCGTCTGGAAGGAGGCCTCCGGAAGATCCCGCTGTCCCCAGACGGCGGGGACAAAACCATCAAAATCGGGGCGGAGCTCCCCGAGGAGCATGCAGAGCAACTCGCGGCTTTCCTGCGAGAAAACTCTGACGTTTTCGCGTGGAAGCCCTCCGACATGCGGGGCGTCGCCCGGGATGTCATCGAGCACAAGCTTGCAGTGACCCCCGGTCACCCCCAATCAAGCAGAAGCTGAAGAAACTCTCCCTTGAACGCCAGGAGGCGATCAAGGTAGAGATTGCCCGACTCTGAGAGGAGGGGTTCATTCGGGAGGTCTTGCACCCCGAGTGGCTTGCGAACCCCGTCCTTGTGAAGAAATCAAACGGCAGGTGGCGGATGTGCGTGGACTTCACTGACCTCAACTGCGCCTGCCCCAAGGACAACTTCCCTCTCCCGCGGATTGACCAACTGGTCGACCCTACCGCGGGGTGCAAGTTGATGAGCTTCCTGGACGCATACTCGGGCTATCACCAAGTCCGGATGGCGGAAGGGGACGAGGAGAAGACGAGTTTCATAACTCCCCTCGGAACCTTCTGTTACGTCCACATGCCCTTCGGGCTGAAGAACGCTGGAGCGACCTTCCAGCGGCTCATGACGCTGGTCTTCAAGGACCAAATCGGTCGCAACGTCAAAGTCTACGTCAACGACGCGGTCGTCAAAAGTCCCCGCACAACCGCCCACGTTGACGACCTAGCGGAGACCTTCCGCAACCTCCGCGCGTATGGGTTGAAGCTCAACCCGGAGAAGTGCGCCTTCGGCATGCGTGGGGGGAATCTCCTGGGTTTCCTTGTGTCCCAGCGGGGCATAGAGGCAAACCCCGAGAAGATCCGAGCATTCCTAGACATGCCCTCGCCGCGCTCGGTCAAGGACGTTCAGCGACTCGCCGGCCTTCAATTCTTCAAGATCCTCTGGGGGCTCGAGGGATTCCGGTGGACCCCCGAGGCCCAGGAAGCCTTCGACGACCTGAAGAAGTACCTCACGAGCCCCCCATAGCTCGTGAGCCCATCTCCGGAAGAGCCCTTGCTCCTCTACCTTGCCGCGACCCCGGTCGCCGTAAGCGCGGTATTGGTAAAGGAGCAAGATGGGCAGCAACGTCCCGTGTACTACGTGAGTGAAGCCCTTCAAGGGGCCAAAACTCGGTACACGGAGATGGAGAAGATCTGCTACGCCCTCCTGATGGCGTCCCAGAAGCTTCATCACTACTTCCTGGGGCACCCCATCACCGTCCCGTCATCCCTCCCCTTGGGGGAGGTGCTCCGAAACAAAGAGGCCACCGGCCGAATCGGGAAGTGGGGGGCCGAGCTCACCCCCTTTTCCCTTTCCCTCATGGGGCGCTCCGCCATCAAGTCACAGGTCCTCGCCCACTTCGTGGCGGAGTGGACTCCTGCCTCTGGGACCGGGGACGAAGACCTCCTAGCGCCGCCCCGACGCAGCAACCATTGGACACTCATGTTCGATGGCTCCCTGTGTCTCGCCGGGGCTGGTACGGGAGTGGTCCTTCGGAGCCCCGAGAGGAGGGAACTCAAGTACGCGGTGCGGCTCGAGTTCCCCGCCACAAACAACGTCGCCGAATACGAGGCTTTGCTCCTCAGGTTGCGCCTTGCGCGCTCCCTGGGGATTCGACGCCTCCTAGTGAAAGGAGACTCCCAGCTTGTAGTTTGCCAAATGGACAAGTCCTACTTATGCCATGACGTAAACTTGAGCCTTTACTTGTAGGAAGTGCGCAAGATGGAGAAGCACTTCGACGGCCTAGAGGCCCGGCACATCCCCCGAAGGGACAACGATCGGGCCGACGCCCTAGCCCGGGCCGCCAGCGCCTGGGAACCGCTCCCCAAAGGGGCCTTCCTGGAGATTATTACGAAGCCCTCGGTGACCTCCTCGGACACGGGCGACGAGCCTCGCGTCCCAGAAGTTGCCGAGATCACTCGGACTTCATCTTGGATGGACCCCCTTACCTCCATCAAGGGGGAGGGGGACCCTCCCAACAAGACCGGGGCTAAGGGCCTCCGGGCCAAAGCACGGGCATACCTCTTGCTGGAGGGGAAGCTCTACAAGCAGGGGGCTTCCGCCCTGCTCCGCTGCCTCCCACGGCCAGAAGGGCTCTGGCTTCTCAAAGACATCCACGCGGGAAGCTGCGGGTCCCATCTAGCCCCGCGCACCATCGCGGCCAAGGCTCTTTGCCAGGGCTTTTATTGGCCCGCGGTGATGCGTGACGTGCGAGACCTTGTCTCCGCGTGCGAGGCTTGCCAGAAGATGGCCAAGGGTTCGAACCTCCCCCCCAGTAGCGTTGCAGACTATCCCCATCACTTGGTCCTTCGCACGCTGGGGGATGGACTTCCTAGGCCCCTTCCCCCCAGCGCCTAGGGGCTACAAGTATGCGGTGGTCGCGGTCAACTACTTTACTAAGTGGGTAGAGGCTGAACCCTTGGCCAGCATCACGTCCCGGGTGGTACAACGGTTTTTCTGGAAAAACGTCGTTTGTCATTTTGGCGTCCCCCAGGAGATCACTGTCGATAACGCGACCCAATTCAACTCGGCATATTTCCAATAAATCAGTGAAGGCCTGGGGCTCACCATCCACTTTGCTTCAGTGGCCCATCCCCAAAGCAACGGGGCCGTTGAAAGGGTCTATGGCATGATCCTACAAGGGTTACGCCGACGACTTGAGCAAGCCGCTTCTAAGCGGGGTGCATGGGCTGAGGAGCTCCTTAGCATTCTCTGCTCTATGCGCACGACTCCGAGCCGGGCAACGGGACGTACTCCTTTCTCCCTGGTATACGGGGCTGAGGCAGTCCTCCCCCCGGAGATTGGCTTTCGGTCGCTGCGAGTCGAGCTCCTACACGGAGCTACGACTGCAGCGTACCAAGCCAACGAGGCAAATCAACGACTACAGGTTGATCTCGTGGAGGAGGAACGCGATCGAGCGCTCCTCCGCCACGCCATCTACGAGCGCGAAATGGCGCTCGCATACAACCAGCACGTGCGCGAGAGGGCTTTTCACCTTGGGGACCTTGTCCTCATGCGCGTCACGGACCCCCAAGCCCAGGGCAAGCTCTCCCCCAAGTGGGAGGGCCCCTACAGGATCTCGGTGGTCCTGGGCTCAGGGGCTTACAAGCTCTCTAACCTTCAAGAGCAGGAGATGAAGCACACGTGGAACTTGTGTTTACTTCGCAAGTTTTACATCTAGCCTACGGGCTCGTCCCCTCCCCCGAAGCGATTACGCCGGAGGGGGAAGGGGGACATTGTAATCACCGTTCCCTCCCCTGTCGCAATTTCGCGGGGGGAGGCGTTGTATTTTGGTTCATTGTTAATGCAACTGGATTTTTCTTCAGCTCTGTCTCAATGCAGGTTTTTTACATCACGGCCCCTCACGGCGATGCCCTCCCTGTGAGGATGCCCTCTCGACGAGGATGCCCTCCCCATGAGGAAGTGGGCTATCACGACCCAACAAGTCCCTACAACAGGAGTCCCACTCCCGTAGGGCGGCTTACGATCACCCCTCGTGGACTGAGGGTTTAAGCGGCAACCCGGTCCTCAAGGACCGCGGTAACGAGTCAATTTGAGAGACTAGTCCCCTACCCAAACACTTAGACCCATCATCGGGCGCATCCTCCTCCGGGAGTCGATTGTCTCCTCAGTGAGACGGAGTTCTTGGATATTTTTTCTCGGAGATATTATTCCCAGCTCCCCGTTTTCACAGCGACCAGATGGCTATCTCCCGGAAAAATTACCTCCGGAAATTTCGGCTCGGATTTTCTTGGATGTTTCTCCCCGGAGACCTTATTCCCGGCTCTCCGTTTTCACGGTGACGGGGGGGTTCTCTCCCGGAAAATTTCCCGGAGACATTGGGCTTCCCAAAAACCCAGTTCCCCGTTTTCACGGTGACCGGAAGGTTTTCCCCCGGGAGAATCCTGTGGAATTTCGGAATTTTGGTATTTCTCCCGGAGACCTCGCTCCCGGCTCCCCGTTCTCACGGCGACCGGAAAGTTCCCTCCGTAAATTTCGTCTTGGATTTTCTTGGAGATTTTTCCCCGGAGACATCATTCCCAGCTCCCCGTTTTCACGGCGACTAGAGAGTTCTCCCAGAAAAATCTATTTTTCCCAGAGACTTCGTTCCCGGCTCCCCATTTTCACGGCGACCGGAGAGTTCTCCCGGAAAAATTCCTCGGACATTCTTGGATGTTTTTTCCGGAGACCTCATTCCCAGCTCCCCATTTTCACGGCGACTGGAGAGTTCTCCCGAAAAAATCTATTCCTTTTTCCCCGGAGACCTCGCTTTGGGAAAACTTGGAAACATTTTTAAGCGACGGATCTTCATCCCTGGAGCTTTGTCACCCCCACAGTGTGCGGAGCTATCCCTCCGGCCTGCTGTGGGGGGGGGATAAGGAGCACCCGGGAATCACACCGTTCCGGACCTTCAAAGATAAACGGGCAAACTTAGCTCTATCAAAGAAATCTCAAAGCGAACACTCAACTTTATTGATCATTCAACCGGAGGACATATTCCCCCTCCGGTGGGCATCACTACATCGGATACGATACAACCTGATTATAACCGGGAAAGTCTACGTCCTAAGTCTAATAATCCCAGAGACCTTCCGATAGCTCCCGGGCCAGGTCCCGGTACAAGCCGCGTATGCGGCGCTGGGCTTCCCGGAGCAGGTCCTCGGGCCAATACTCATAGCCCGCCGGTGGAAGTATCCGAAGAGGGGGAATCATCCAGGACCCCAGACGCGGAGGGGGTAGTTCAGCGCAATGATTATCGAAGTTGTCCAGGTGCCACTCCGGATGCCATCGCAACCGGATTGGCTCCCGAACATTGCCCCCTCTGCGTTCCCCGGAGAAGAGACTTAACAAGATTAAAGCGGCCTGGGCGTCCCCCAGGCGGCACCTGCCGGGGCTCAAAGGCCTTGCCCCCGAGGAATCTCTCCAAGACCTTCGCCCAGGAGCAACCTCCCGGGAAAGCTGGGACATTGCATTCATAGACTTAGAAAAATTTCAATTTCTATTGCATTCAAAATACTTTCGTACAAGTGTCCGGGGCTTCCTCTAAGAAGCTACCGGGAGCAAAAACCTAAAAAGCAAAAAAGGGTCCTATCTAGACCCGGGGGGAGGTTCATACTTGGTCATTGGCGTTGACCCCCCAGGGGGGCCCCCGCCGGAGCCGGCGCATCTGCTCCCGGAGGCGCCAGTGCTGGGAATCTCGCCCGGATTATCCGGTCGTAGAAGCTGCCGGCAAGCTGCTTCACTTCTCGCCTCGATGGCTCGAAGAACTCCGGGAAGCACCGGGGGATCCGGCCCCCGATCGCTCGGGCACCAACCCCCCGGTGCTCCACGAGCCCGACCGCGGCCGCCACCACGGGGATCGCCCGGCCTCGCGCCCGAGCATCAGCGGCCTCCGGAATCACGGAGACTTGCGCGTTGAGGAAACGCACAGCCTCCTTGAGCATCGCCGGGGCCACCTCGGAGCTGCTCCCGGAGACTAGGCTCATGCCAAGCCCCTTGAGGGCTGAGCGAACGAGCGGACCGCATCCGGCACCGCCTGGACACTCGAGCCCTCGAGCTCCCGGAGGGCGTCCTCCTTCGCCTTGGCCTCCCTCCAGAGCCGGTCGTTGGCGGTCTCGGAGGCGTGGATTTGGGCCCAGACCCGGGCGAGCTCCCGGAGGGCATCGTCCCGCTACTCCCGGTAAGCGACGGCCCTCTCCTCTGCTTCCTTCAGCGCCCGGCCGAAGCACCTCTCGAGCTCCCAGGTAATGGCCGCCCCCTACAAACTCAAGAGTTAGAAAAAATTCCAATGGGGGGCGCCGAAGGAAAACCCACCGGCTCGAGGAAGTACATGGATTTGGAGAGATTGAAGCTCCCCAAAACGCTCGTGGAACGTCCCTTGCGAGATGTAGTCCTGGACCTTCCGGGTCTGCAGGCTCTCCGCGTAACGGTCGACCTCCCCCGCGGAAAGCAGGGGGGTCTCCCTCCCGGTGCCGGACCCGTCTCGGCCGACGAAGGGCCCCCGATCATGAGTCACCAGGGTGATGTGGACCGGGGTGGCGGTTACTGGTGTCTTCGCTGTCGAGGATGTGGCCGCCGAAGAGGTGGCCGAGGAGCTCTCGGAGGGGGTCCCTCCCCGGGGAGCGATCGGGAGCCCCTTCCCCTTCCCAGGCCGTGGGGCCCCCGGAACCTCCGTCTCCGGGGGAACCTCGTAGACCGAGGGGCTTCCCCCCTCGTCCAACGGCCACTCCACACGCGGGGGCAAGGCCTCCGGAAACCGAACCTCCAGCCTCTCCAGCTCCGGTAACGCCGGGGCCACCGAGAGGGCTATCGCCGCAGGAGGCGACGGGGCGTAATCCGCCGAATTAGACGCCCCTCCCGTCGACGGCTGGTCCCTTCCCCCGAGCCTCTGCGGAGCTCTCCAGGGGAGGGGACGTTGTTTCCTTCCGGGCCGGCGCCCGTGCTCGCCCTAACCCGGGAGTTGCATCCCGAGCCTTCACCGGTGTGGAGTCCGGCGTCGTCGATGGACCGAGGGCTTTCTGAGTCTTGGCCTTCTTCGGCTCAGAGCCACCGGTAGCCTCCTTTGCCCTCTTGTGGGAACCAGGAGTGGGGAGGGGCTTTCTCGCCTGTAGCCTTAGCCCGAAGGCCTCGGCCACCAGGTTTCGGGGAGGGCCCTCCCCCATGACGCGCATGATGCGCTCGTGCTCGTCGGCGTAGTACCTCCCGAGGAGGTTCTCCGCCTTCTCCTGGGCCGCCGGGTACGGCCGAACTGCAAAAGGTAAGTTAGAAAAATTCATGAGAAATGAACTAGGTAGCCGGGAACTTACGTCGGGTCACCGGCTTCTGCGGGGGCCGCTGGGCCAGGCACATCCTGATTCCCCTCCCGTGCGCGAGGGGGGAAATCTTCAGTAGCGTTAGCTCCTCAGCGGCGTCCCTCATCGAGCGGACACCCCGGGAGCCAACGACCTTGCCTAGGAGTTTCAGCTCCTCCTCGGTCCACACCGGGGGCTTGGGGGCGGACGACCGGCTGTAGGAAGGAGGCTCCGGCGAGTACGCCACCTCGTCGTCCTGGACCCGGAGGTAGAACCACCTCCGGATCCAATCCCCCTAGTGGTCTCGGGAGGCTTCCACCGGGTACTCCCCTACCCAGGATGGCAGAAGTTGGACCATCACCGAGCCAAACGGCGACTTCGGCCCTCCCTTCACCAGGTGGGAGCTTCTCGCCGCCGGCTCGTAGAAGTATCGGAAAAGCTGGAGCGTCGCCTCCCGTTCGGTGGCTGTTTCGAACAGCCATATGAACAGCCCTATCCGAATGAATACGTTCGGAGTCAGGTGGTTCAAGGCCACCCCGTACTCCTTCAAGAACTCCCAGAGCAACGGATGCAACGGGAGCCGGAGCCCGGCCTCGAGGAAGGCCTTGAAGGCCACCACTTCCCCGGGCCTGGGGCGGGGGGCTCCATCGTTCTTCGCGGGGATCCAGACATCCCCTTCCGCGACCACCCCCTGGTCGATCAGGGACTCCAGGTCCCCGGACGTAAACTCGGAGGCCCAGAGGAAGTCCGCGGTGACTTCCTCCGGTGGCACCTCCACTGCCTTGGCGCGGCCCTTGGGTCCCATCTAATTCTTCCGATGGCTTAGGCTTCGGAAAGTGGGAGGACCTAGGGGTTCCGAAGGCTAAGCTTCCAGGAACGAACTTCCGGGAGAGGGCTACCGGGAGAGCTAAAGGCGCTAAAGGAGCTTGAAGGTTTGAAAGTTTGGAATGAGCTCTTCGGGCCCCCCGAGGCCCTATTTATAGGGGCCAAGCGCGGCCCTAATGGGCGCCACGCGGCCCTTCGTGTTACATCTGCGCTGTTGGAATTCAAACAGTGAGTGGGAAATGAAGGGACGAGCGCATGAAACGAGGCGTCGGTTCGAATCACGAGCGACCATTATGGCCGAACGGCGCGCTCCCATTGAGACAACGGCGCAGTCATAAACGCGCGGCACGAAAGTCAAAGCGTCACAGCTCCGGTAGCTTGTCCTGGACATTTTCCCAGTAACATGAACCATTCCCTCCAGGAACTCAAGCGTCATCCCCAGAGGGCATGGGGGTTGCTGTTTGGGGAAATCTCCGCGAGGCTAATTCCAGGTAAGAAGCTGCGCCATTTGCCTGGGGACAAGGCCCCCGGTGCCTGTCCCGGGCGCTGCCATTTGCCCGGGGACAAGGCCCCCGGTGCCTGTCTCGGGCGCCGCCTTTTGCTCGGGGACAAGGCCCCCAGTGCCTGTCCCGGACGCCGCCTTTTGCCCGGGGACAAGGCCCCCAGTGCCTGTCCCGGACGCCGCCTTTTGCCCGGGGACAAGGCCCCCTGTGCCTGTCACGGGCGCCGCCTTTTGCCCGGGGACAAGGCCCCTGGTGGCTTGTCCCGGGCATTGCCGTCCTTCCGGAGAGAAGAGTCCTCGGTCTCGAGTCACGTGAGAACTACCTCAGGAATCAGCAGACACCTGTCAAACATCCAAGGTGCCTGACCGGGAGAAGGACGCTGCTACCCCTCGATCCAGCGGTAGCAGGCAGGGTAGTTTAGTCTTTTTGCATCTTTTGGGGATATATAAGCCCTTGTAACCCCTCGTGTAAAGGACAATTGCTCATTATTACTCAGAATAGCCAATCTCACAGGTGTGCTCCGGAGTCATCTCTCCCCGAGAGAGCTCCCCTAGCCGACTCCGGTCGGGAGCACGCCGACAGGACTAGGGCCCCCACCGGGACCCGAACCTGTATAAACCCTCATGTCACTTGCTGTGTTTGACCGACGGGGGAGGACCGGTCACCCGGTCAGCTCGCGTCGTATTTTCTTCGCTAGGATCGTCCACAAAACCTGCTGGGGTATTCGCAATACCACGACAATCTTCCTTACCGCTGCAAGCGACTCGTTTCTTGTTGCGCGACCTCTATGCGATTCGCTACGGCCATCGACTTGGTTGCCATACGAGTCAGTTCCTATGACATGGAAGGGGATTAGTTTCAAAGCCTGGATACTCCTATGCGAACTTGAAAATCACAAAAGGTGTTCTACATACCTCAACATACTCGCTGAACGAGTCACTTTCCGGTTCAGCCAAAGGCTGAGTCTCTAAACTCGCCTTGTCCCCAGTAGGAGCAGCAGATGAGTTTTCCTGCTGAGCCTCCTCCATAACTAGGGTCGTAGATTCCAATCTCTGTGATTGGACTTCTGCGGCCATCCCATCTATGATGGCACGAAGAACTTCCTCGGCCCTTGGGATGGAACTTTGCTCGCCCGTGACCTCGGTATCAGGGGAAGCTTCAACACTTGTAGAGGTCACTGGGGGGCTTGGCGCTGCATCTCTGCGCCTAGCATAAGCAAATAGGAGGACCATCGATTAGAGTCTCTTCAGTCGACCATTGTAATACGACCCTGTCCAAACAGGAGAGATTCTTACCTTACTCGAAATCCTACCAATTTCTGGGATTTCGAAGATGGTTCCCCAAGGAAAAGAGGACAGTCGTCATCTGTCCTGGTCTTCCTCTTCCCAAATAAGACCTTGTCTTTTTCTCCCTGTGTGCATGCAAATCTATAAGAACACACATGAGGAATGGTGAAAACCCAGGCTGTAAGGGTCCTTACCGGGGTAACTTTTTCGGTTAGTAGGGATGAAGCCATTGGTCCTGAAGTGTCCTGGACCACAGGCGCTGGGACTTCATCCGCGACCATGAGGTTGGTAGTGGTCGCGGTGACCTGTTCAGTTATTCCCACTCCTGTCAACAGGAGTGGAGTGCTCACCGCCCCAGGACTGGCAGGAGTCACTTCGCGGCGGATAAGGGGGATGTCGTCTTCTTCTTCCTGTATGAGCATAACTCAATGGATATACACAAATGAATGCAAACATTCAGGATTGTGAGAAATCTTACCACAATCGCCCCTTCTGACAGAAGGGGAGGTGTTGCAAGTCATGAGGCTTTATAAGCCTCAGGCACTGGGGTTTCGCCCATAACCATAGGATTACCAGTGGTCACGGGGCCCGTCGTAGTCGTCTCTGTCCCTGTGGTCAGAGACAAGACCTCGCTGGTTTGAGGAGCGATCGCCTTCCTCTTGCGGCGAACCAGAGGAATGTCATCCTTCTTGTCGTCGCTCCCTTCACCCTATACGACGAAGAAGTAATTTCTACCCGTACCTGGGGGTACAGGAGGCGCTGAGTATCTTACCGCAGTCCTTTTCACGGTAAGGGGTTTCTTCTGCGAATAAGCCTCTCCCAGAATCATCTTGGACTTCTTGGGAGCGAGTTCCTTTGCCGCGTGCTTCGAAGAGATCCTCTTCACCCGCTTCGCAGCTGGTCTCCCTGAGGGACCAACGTCCTCACTTGGACGCGATGCCTCAGCAAACTTTCCCAGAAGCTATGTCATTCCAAATGTTCTTGTTAATACAGGGGAAGCGAATGGTCTACAACAGAGCTCGTTAAGAAAGGCCATACCTTTTGGTGCTCCTGTTTGAGATCGTCGCCGGCATTGATTAGGCTTTGGGGGCGAGGCGATCCCTTGGCTCCCTCCACATCGGCGTTGTACCCCTTGAGGAGATAATTTGTCCGTTTTTCAATCTCGAACAAAGGCAGAGCTACATCGCAAACAAGCATGTTAACAAATACGACATTTTTCCAGTAGAAATGTATGTTTTTTTGACTAGACGACATATCATTATTGTAGTCCAAGGTACTATCTGCCATGGACTGAATTTCCCAAGCCGGATGAGCCCTTGGGCTTATCCGGTTCTTCACAAAGTCGCGTATGATATCGCGCGCAGTCAGTCCTTGCTGGACTAAGTGAAGAATGACTTGGGCCTATTTCTTCTCCTCTGCGCTCAGAGCAGGAAGAGAGTCTAATTTGCTGGCCTTCTCCGGTTGGGAGTTCTCGAACCACAGTCCGCTCTCCGACGGAGGGGTGCAGTAGAACCATTTCTGGTACCACCCGTGGACAGAATCCCGAAGGGGCGTGAAGGGGTACTCCTTCTTCTCCCTTATTCGGAAGTAGATGCACCCGACGGCATTGGCGCTCTTCGACCATGCCGAGTAGTAGAAATGTCGGAAGAGCTCCACGCTCGGAAGCACTCCGACGAAGGCTTCGCACAGGTGCTGAAAGATCGTCAAGATAAGAACAGCATTTGGGTGGAGATTCACTAACTCCAACCCATAATTCTCCAAGATTCCCTTCAAGAACTGGCTCTCTGGGAATCGAAACCCACAGCGCAGGTATTCCTCAAAGACCACCAACTCGCCCTCTTAGACGATTGGGGTTTCTTGATCTTTCTCCGCGGGCCGCCAGTTGATCAGCAGCCGTGGAGGGAGAATCTCTTCCTTCTCAAGGGCCACCAGGCTTTCTTCGGTGTGGTGAACAGATCGGCTCCAGGAGGCCATCTCTTTCGAAAGATTGAGAGGAAAGCTGGTGACTTTGGAGGCGACGGAGATGAGGAATGAGGGTTTTGTGCGGCGGAAAACTCTAAGGAAAATGAAGGGTTTCTAGTTGTGTGGCTTCCTCAGGAAGCTACCTTCTCCTTTATATGCCCGAGGCAACCCTTCGTTGAATATTTTATTAATTTCCCATAATGGATGCCATCTCTCTGGAAACCCGTTATGCACTCCCTACAGTGAATCCGAAACAAAATATATTTTTATAATTTTTGTTTCGAATCCAGGGGCTAGGGTGCACACAAAAACATGAAAATTTTGCAAAGATTTTGGAGGAAGTGATCCTTCATGTCTTTTGTAAGCTAATTTTTACGTGTTGATCACAATGCATTTCTGTGATCACCTCAAATTTGCATGTTGATCGCAATACAATTCTGTGATCACTGCAGGTAGGTAATCGCAAAATGCACGGTTATCATCCCATCAAGGAATTATGTTTTTATCGCGGCTTCAGTTCTGATCGTGGCTTCAACTCTGATCGCGGTTTCAGTTCTGATCGCAATAACAGTATTGGTCGCGGTATAACACATCAATGCGTTTCTGATCGAAAGACTTGTTTTCCCTGTGTATGTTTAGTCGTGAAGACATTCCTTAAGACCATGTTTTTGCACAGAGATTGTGAAGAGTTTTTATTTGGGATTATAAGTCTTGCATAATCCTTATTAAAAATTCGAGGTATGAAAGGAAAAGGAAATTTTTATTTCTGGCAATCCTTACATACAAAAGGGATACAGGCGACCAGAGCATCGACCTGATCCGAGATAAGTTTACAAAGTTCTCCTAGGGACATATTAGCATCAGTGGGATCAACACTAGCTGCCCCTAGAGAACTGACTATGACTCTAAGCCTATCTACATCATCCTAAATCAAAGAAGCACTACTATTGCTGATCGTATCGGAGAGTTCTCGCTGCTGCTGAGCATAGTCCCTCTCCAAGCGGAATTGGTGCGCCTCTTCGCGGGATCTGTCAAAACATTCTGTCAGGTGCAGAATGGCCGAAGACATCTCTTCGGTCTTCTTCTCCAGAGCCTCTTTTTCCTCCTGGAGAGTCTGTTTGAAGGAAAGAGGTTGGACCTCAGCAGGCTGGTCGCTGGGGGCTCCAGCAATTTTCGTCTCTTGCACGTACATGTGTTAGTTTTACAAGTTAAAACGACCAGCAGAAGAGATGAAAATAATTACCAATCCTCGCAAGTGAGAGGATGAAGTATTTCCCCCAGAAAGTAGATCACTCGACAAAAGTCGGGAACCATCAGGTCGTGGAATTGCAACTTTCCCACAAAAAGATTGCTCACCCAACAAAAGCTGAGAATTATTTGGTCGCGGGAATGCAACCTTCCTACCAGAAAATTGATAACCCATCAAAAGATGGGGATCGCTTGATCGCAATGGAGAAAGCTGAGAAGAAGGCTTTGAAGGATTATTATGGATCTCCAAAGGTGGAGATGAAGGTTCGACCTGTCGAGTAGCATGCACAGGAAGGACTATAGGGGCCAAAGGAAGAGAGAGCAATGATGCCTCCCTAACCTTGGAACCACTAGGAGATCCCTCGTCAACCTTGAGTTTCTTCCCTGGAGGAACCAGTTCTTCGGTTACCTATGAATTTTCAAAAAGCATTTTTGAAATGATCAGAACATAAGATGGCAACTTGATCCAAAAGTTCTAGAGAAGACTTACCTTATGGAAGTCCTGGTCGAATTCAAGTGTCACTTCCTCTTCATCGCTCTCAATCTCAATGATGTTCTTGGAGCCCTGATCTGCCATTGAGGTGGAAACAGAAGAGAAGAGAAGATAGCTTTGGAAAAGACTTAGCCGGAAAAAAACTTGTGGAGTTTTAGGGCTAAGAGGCTTCGGTATTTATAGCCTCCGGAGGTGACGGTTCGTTTTTCGAATGCCTCGAGTTCTTAAAACACATTTACAATTTTATCTCTGGTTAAAAGACAATTCCACAGCGCTTTCATTATGTCGCGCCCCCGAAACTGGGACTACAATTACTCCCGTGGAGACCTAGTGTGAGACCCCCATTTGAGGATCACCTTGGTAACCGCCCAGGTAGGTTACACACAGCAGGATGTCACATGAGCTCCAAACCAGACAAGCATAGTAATAACATTAAACAAGTATCAGGCCAACATGGCCAATATTACATAGCCAAAGCACCAAAAATGGCACTGAGTAGAGTTGCTAAGAAAATAACAAGTTTGTCGGAACCAGAATCGGTAACCAAGTACCGAACACACAGCATAAAACACAAAGCAACAACAAAAAGCTTGACTTCCATCCGCAGCGAGGTTGGAGTGGCTCCTCCCACATCTGACTTGACTTGGTGCGCAATCCTTCTAGAACGTGGGCTCGTCCGGGGCACTTCCATCTTCTGCCGGGAACTCATAACTGAAGGAATCGGGATCCTCGAATCCCTCTTCTACAGTTGGATATAAATGCAAGGGTGAGCACTTGGTGCTCAGCAACACTCATTCCGGGAATTATTGTGATTGTACTAACATGAGGATGAAACATATGATTCTGGGGTTTTAGTTTCATAAGGATAAAGATATGTAGATTTCCAAGTCATTTGTTCAGTAAAACAGTACTTTTGTCATGAAAATGGTGCTCTAAACATTAAACAGGTTTTCAATAAAACATTAGATGTAGTGGTCTCCCATGAGTCACTACTTTGTTAACCGCATTATGAAGATATTCCAAAACATTACTTGTGCTATAACCCATGGATAACATCCACTACGAAAAGACTCCTGAACCTGGGAGTACAGAGTATCTGATACTTCTTTTACACTATGCAAAGGTGTACCTCTTTTTAAATCCACTGGTTCACTCGGCTTTCAAGTCGGATCAGCTCCATGTGACTTATACACATGTGACAAGGCCGAGATCACACAACGCTTTTACAGTTCAGTACTAACAGTATCCCTGCCCGGTAAATAGACAGTTAAGTCTCAAGTACCGTTGTGGGTTTCCCCACTGCCTTACTTCCTAGCCTCTCTGGTCTATGTTCCCGCAGGACACATAGCCTTGGTCTATGTCCACGCGAGACGTATGACCATTTAAGATTACAGCCGCTCACGGCTTAATCAGGTCTAGGGCGCCTTCCTTCATTTACGCCTTTTTCTCTCATCATTTTTCTGACTCACATCACTCATGGCCGAACCTTGGCCTTCCAGTTTCCACACGAGAAACCAGATCGTCAAACCATGCAGGGAACTGCTAATACCAAAAAGCTACTGAGTTGTGCCTGTCCCATACCAGGCAAGTGGTTGGTACGTTTACAATTCGTATAGAGACACAGCACAAGGTTCTCGTCCTTATGAATCAATAGTGAGGAACATTCACATTCCCTGGTGCGCACCGCACCCTCTCCATACAATCCGATCCTCACTACTAATCCCTTTTATCAGTTTTCTTGACAAAACGGTTTTCATCATAACTTCTCATGTATTTGACCCTTTCACGTTTAATGTGAATATTCAATATATGAGTCCTAGGGTGACAAAAGCATATATATGAAGGTTCAATAACAAAAGGGGTTTCATGATTCATTAGGGAATATCTACTCATGTCATTCAAACATAACTTGTATTTCAACTAAGCATGCATAGTAGAAAACAGTGAATATACTTCATATGAAAATATTGGGTGAGACATGATCAAAGGAATGAGGCTTGCCTTGCAATGTTGGGTCTAAAAACTCAGACGGCTCTTCAAAGACTTCTTCCGCTCCTTCCGCTTCTGACTCTGCGGCAAACAATTAACACACAAACACATACCACATAAGCATACTGAAAATAGTTTCTATAGAAAGTATTAAGTAAATAAGTCATGCATGCAGGGGAAAAGGTTAGGGCAAGGTCACAAGGGCTCTGGTCGAAGAAACGGCTAAAAAGGATTGAACGTCGAGGGGTCGACATTCAGTTCATGACTTTGGCATAACTGGAAACTAGTCTTAGGATGGTTTTCTGGAGAAGTGATAGTAGAGAAAGTTGTAGATCTCAACTCCAGGAATCTAAGGGACAAGGTGGCATTTAAATTGCTCAACCAGAAGGGGTCAAACAAGGCTAATGCCAGTGGCTGACATGCACTGACATAGTGCTGGACATGGCCAGAAACTAGGGCATGGCTTAACTTTTGATCCAGGGCTCCAATTGATGCACCACTTTGTCTGGGAGGTAGGCATTACTAACAGGAACAATATACTCAACAGGCACAAGGGCTGAAAGTGGCCGGAGGGTGGCCAAATCCGGCGATGAACTACGGTGGCTTGGACATGAACTGAGTTACTGGACAGTGATCTTGGTATAGGCATAACTCACAATCTAGGCAAATCCAGGTGTCGAGCTAGTGGAATAAAATGCTCAGGGAGGTGAGGCGAAGCTAAGGGACAAAGTTTCAGACGCTAGATCGGCCGGGAAAGAATTCCGGCGACCGGCGCTGGAGAAGACGACACTGGAGCTTGGGTATTTTTGATACAGGGCGAAAGAGCTCAATTCCAAGCTTGGGGATGGTCTCTAGGGCACAACAAAGCTACTGGAGAGGTTAATTTCATTGGATATCGGCCGGAGAAGCTTGGCGCCGAAGTCCGGCGAACGGCCGAGGTTCCAATTTAGGATTTCTTCGATTTGAGCTCAATTGGGGATTCTGATTCTACAGGCTTGCTCTACTAAGCTTACTGATCAACTTCTTCTACAGGATTGAGGGTTAATTTGGGCTGAATCGAACGGCATTGGGGGAACAGGGCAAATCGGGAATCCGGCGATCACCGGCGATGGGGATCGATCTGGTGCAATTGGCTGCTATGACACAGAGAGGGGAACGAGGGGAACTCACTGGTGAACCTGGATTGAAGAGAGGGGCAGTGAAATGGGCTGGCACCGTGAGCTCACTCACTGGCTCGCCGGAGAAGAAAGTGGAAACGGCGAGAAACTGGAAATTTGGCTAAGTCCTGAGGTTGTGCTTCTTCACAGCGTTGAGGAGGTTTAAATAGGCACGGGGACGGAGCTTGCGAGGGAGAACGCGACAGCGGTTGCTTGCGCCGGGGAGAAACTTGTCGGGCGCAGGCGCAACGACGGCGACGGCGACGTGATCGCGCTTCAGGCGGTGCTGCAGCTTTGCCAGTTGCATTGGAACTTCGTCCGGGACGGCGCAGATGCGGAGGCAACAGCAAGGCTCCGGCGATGACACGTACACGCATGCAACTGCCACGGCAACGGGAGCGCGCGCGAAAACAAAGCTCGGGAGCGCGGCCGTTTATCCGCTGGGCAAGGCGACGCACTGCTGGCACGTGCGCACGGGGTGGCACAGCAACTCACGGGCACAGGCGACAGAAACGGTGGCCGGCGGCGAGCAAACGCGGCGAGAACACGGCGCGGCAACGGTGGCTCGTGCACTGGTCGTGGCAACGACCAGGCGCTGGTCGAAAGGGCCTGAAAATAATACTTGGGCTGTTCTGCAATTTCTGAAACTTGTTCCAGGGGCTGTCTTGTGAAGAAAGTTTGAATAGAACTTGGGCCTGTTTGCAAATTTGGAGATCTGAGGGTCCGATCTGAAATCTGATTTCGCAGCTAAGTTGCAAAAGATTAATAGAACTTATCTGGCCAAAGTTTGGTAAGATCAGGCAAGATCTGAAGGGTTTCGACAAAATTGGGGAAAACAGTTTAGGGTAAAATAGGGTAATTAGGGTTTTAAAATGGCGAGGCTTGAAACTCAGCTTTAGGGTGAGTTTTTGGAGATGGTCCCGAAGGGAAAAATGCTCTGAACAACATTTAGAAGGGAATGGCTGAAGCAGATTAGGGTTTGGGGTCCAGATGTGGATTTTGGCTATTTTAGGGTTTGGCAAAAACAGGGGTGTTACACCTAGCTCGCTGCAGCTAGTCCCATAAGCATACCCTTGACTTCCCAGGATAAGTCAAGCACAGGAGTATATTTACTTTGCAACAGAGTAACTTACAAAATATTTAAGCAGGGTGGCCTGCTGGCCTTGATATTACATAAGAAGATTACAATGCCTTCGCGGCATACATGGTTTAGCAAAATAACATCTACACAGCCGAAGATAGGTGACCCTCCCACAATGAGAAATTGACGGCAGAATAACACACATCAGGGCTCTGGTGGAACTGGCTCTCCTTCATCTGGGTCCAAGAAGTTCTTCATGCCTTCATCTTGATCATTGAACGCTCCATCTACTGATTTGTAGGTTGCAAGGGTGAGCACTTACGTACTCAGCAAGTCATAGGTAAGAGTAGATACATATAGTAGTGATGATATGAACCTAGACTAGTCAAGAATTATGGATGTTTGTAAAATAATCTTTTCTTTCATATCTCATTGTCGACGATTCGGACTCAGAGTCCTCAGCCGAACTTATGCAGAATTTGTAATAGCGTGACCTTTCAAGATGACCCTCCGGGAAGGTATGTAGAAAAATGGAGAACAGGAGCACAGAGAGGTTTATACAGGTTCGGGCCCTCGATGGTGGGAGTAATAGCCCTACGTCCTGTTGGGATTTCACTATAGGTGATAAAGGTTTACAAAATGGCGGGAAAACACCTTCACAGGCGAAGGATTTTTCCTATGTCAATATACAGAATGAAGCCAAAGAGGCTTGTAAAAAACTATCAAATCTAAACCGTAAACTTGGCTGTCTGAGTGGTTGAGATGTGTATCTTGCTTGTATCAGAGATGTTGATCTCTCTCCTTCTTTTTTCCTTTTGTTTGATACACCATGCCGCCCTTTTATATTGGTTGAAAGGGCGCCAAGTCGTAACTGCATCAAACAGTTGCTTGGATGGTTGGATGCGGTTTTTAGAGAACCGCTCTTAACCTCCACGCAGGTTAAACACGTGTTATTCATGGATAACTGCACGTATTAACCTCCTGATGGTTAGTCTTCCACGTGGAGGAATCTTCGGGATACTTGGAATATTCTCGCTATAGGGACAGCCGGACAGATGAACTCCAAGTATTCTGATCGAGAATGTTCTGACCGTGGGATGTTGGCTGACCGCGCAACATCTCCGACATCCTGTTCGCGTATAGCATACAAACTCCTGACCGCGCGAAGCCTGGGTCTGATCGCGCAAAGCCTGCGACCTCGGGCTGATGCTTCTCAAAATGACTTGAGTTCGCACCGCTGGGCATGTGTCTGGCTCGAATCTGTCTTGAACCAACAGTGCATTTATTTGAACTGACCCGGGTGTCAATCCTCGTCACTCATCTTATGGCAGCACTTTTCATAATATAGCATTACTATTCATGTTCACTAGATTATAGCACTACCGCGTCACGTCGACACACGACAGCCCACGGGAGCACTCCTTATCATGACAACACATGTCATTTGGGTAATCTTGATTTAACAAATTTTATTTAGAAAATATACTTGTGTCACACCCCGTGGATTTAATCCACCGCAGCAAACTCCTATAAACTCGGGAGCTCGGAGTATTCGAATACGTGTTTAACTCTGCAGAGAGGTACCAATTTACCCGCAAGATATTCCACTTTCATGCCTTTCCTATCAATATGATTGGACCCCTGACTCACTTCATACTGTGAGTGGCAAGGTGGAGATAACAAGAACTTTTGTTATGTTTCACTTACAATTCACCCCCTGACCCTGTGGATCTCTCGCGAACCACAGTTGTGGCAGGTTGTACCCAAACCTCCACCCCTTTGCATATTCCCATTACTGGGTCAGCGTGCAAGATCACTTTCAGTGATATGTGTGGGAGCCGTACTCCGTGTAAATCGTGCATCACAGCGCATCTCATGCAGGGGTTTCATGTGCAATCCGCCTAAGTACTTGTTTAGGCCTGTCCCATACCAGGCTTGCGGTTAGTACGTTGTTCATGCCACTAGACGCACAACACAAGGTTCTAGTCCTTATATGCCAGTGACCAGACCATCCACAAACCATGCACCTTCCGTGCCTGCTATCCTTTGCAGTTAAGCACCTCCAGTGCTACAGCCATCCATACCAAAATTCTGGTCACAGCTAGGGTTTTATTTCATGAATATAAGTATATACATAAATATATAATAGTTCATGGCTCAAAACTTGTTCATTTCACATTTCACAGATAACCAGTCTAGTACTGCCAATTCATAATTCAACCATTCGCAATCTTTCACATGCAATATTATCTATATTCAAGGTTATATTATAGCAACTCTTAAAATATAGGTTCAAGATGTCCAAGAATATGACTTGTCTTCCGCGTCGTAAGAAACAACGGTCGATGTCAAGTCTGCATCGAAGTCCTCGAACTTAGTTCCTGGAGCTGCTCGGCGACAAACAAGCATACAATAATTACTAACTATGTTAAAATGATTTATGATCTATATGCAGATATGCTTAACAGAATAACTGAACGATACTGGAGATAATTGGGATTGCAAGCTGAACTGAGTCGAGATTCTATGGTTTCAAGGAATTTCGTTAAGGATGGGTGATAGAAGATCTTAGGGTTTCAAGGTTGCAATAAGGACATCAAGTCAGCGGCTGGTTTGTTCAAAAACAACGAATGTCAGCCGATTGACATTCGGATCAAGGCTCTGACATAGCTTCAAGGAAAGCTAGAGAGCTTATCTCAAGTTGTGACAGAAGAAGAAAGTGTAGATCACAACTCTACAAATTCAGTGGACAAAGTGGTTCTCAAATTGCACAACCAGAAGTGGGTAAACAAAGCCAATGCCACTGGCTGGCATGCACTGACATAGTGCTGACAGTGTCAAAAACTAGGGCTTAGCAGCAAATGCAATTAAAGGCTTCATCTGCTGCGCCAATTGTGTCTAGGAGACAGGCTCAAGTAACAGGAACAAAAGACATAACAAGTTCCTTGGCTGGAGATGGCCGGACGGCAAGAAATCCGATGATAAACTGCGGTGATCTTATTGCACTGCAACAATTTTGGACACAAATTTTGGCAAGGATATAACTTGCAATCTAGGCCGATCTAGATGTCGAGCTAGAAGACAAAAGTGTTCAGGAGATTGAGGCACATCTAGAGGGACAAAGTGGTTGAAGCTGGATCGGCTATAATCACTTTTCCAGTGATCGGTGCCGGAGAAGAAAGCACTGAATTGGGCGTTTTTGATACAGAAGGTTTGAACTCAATTCCAAGCTTAGGGAGTAGCTAAGGGGTATAAGGAAGCTATTGGTGAAGTCAATTTGACAGGAGTATCACTGGAGAAGCCTGGCGACGGGAGCCAGCGCCTGGTGAAGTTCCAATTTGGGGAAAGTCTTGATTAGAGCTCAATTTTGAAATCTTGATGCACAGGCTTGCTAAGGATAGCTCACTGATCAATTTGTTCTACTGAATCGAGAGCTAATTTGGGATAAATCGGGCTGCATTGCCGGAATAGGGCAAATCGAAGATTCCGGCGATCACCGGCGTTAGGGTCCACCGGAGAGCAATTGGATGCAACAGAACGATGAGGAGGATGAGAGATACTCACTGGTGGTGTCAATTTGGCAGATAGTACAGTGGTTGAAGCTGGCACCGTAAGCCTCCGTGCTGGACTCGCCGGAGAAGAAGACGAAGGTGGAGGAGATTTGGGACTTAGCTGATTTCTGGTGAAGTGAAGATTACACGGCGATGTGGTGCTTAAATAGACTAGGGCGAAACTTGCAAAGAGGGGACAGCAAAGAAATTGGCGCCGGTGACGAGACTGGTTGGGCGTAGATGATATTTACTTGATTCACCTTATTTTTCTGTACATTTTCCCCATACTTTTGCACATATCAGTCATTTACCTCGGTATATGCCTAGATTATTCCAGATTTGTCGCCAAATCGAGCGGATTACTCGTTTTGCAATTTTTATCGCAGGTCGGCAACGATTGGATGGATTTTTGGCTAACGGATGCGCTTCATCGACTCATTCCGACTCCCGACCGATTCGTGATGGAAGTGCGTGTTCCCACGGTCGCGTAGGAACCAACCGCGTTGAAATCGGAGTCTCCGGCGGCCCAAAATTCCAAACCCTAGCCACGAGGTCCAACTTGTGATTTTCCAGTACTCCGGGGCCTTTTCTGCGAAACTGCCAACCAAGGGCTTTATTCCTAACCGCCGGCATTGGTTGCATTTTGAGCCCAGTTTTTATTTTTTTACCTTCTTTTCTATCT
The DNA here is from genome assembly GCA_019359835.1 of Pharus latifolius. NCBI lineage: Eukaryota > Viridiplantae > Streptophyta > Magnoliopsida > Poales > Poaceae > Pharus > Pharus latifolius. The sequence continues at coordinate 35,474,325 of CM033324.1, read as the reverse complement.
CCCCCAAATCTTCCTCCACACCTCCATCCACCTCGCCGCCGGTGGCCGGGCCGTACGCCGGCGGCTCACCGCCACCACATCTCACCGGATCCTCACCTTCCTGCCTTGTTCCTCCTCTCTTCTTCTTCTTCCTCTATTGCTTCCTCTTCTCTGTCTTTTTCTTACATCAGATCTGCACCGTGCCTTCTCTCCCTCTCTATTGGGTTCTCTACTAAAAGTCTCCCAGAGCCACGCTCACCACCTCCAGCAGCCTTCTTCGCGCCACACCGCCACCGGAGCACCGCCGCTGCGCCCCTTCGTGCTCCGGCGCCAGGCCGCTCCTCCACCAACCCTATCCCGCGCCGCCGAGCCACTCCACCGACAGATCCACCGCGCCATCGTCCCTACGCCGCGCCGCTGCGCTCCCGCGTCCCTACGCCGCCACCACTCCAGCCGGCGGCATCTCCTCTCCACAGCGCCATCTTCACCTCCTCCACCGAGCCGTCTTCGCCTCCGGCCATTGTGCGCCCGATCTGCCGCCGATCTCCGTCCACTACACCGGCGTCACCACTCCAAAGATCTCCCGCGCTTGATCCCAACGCCACCTAGATCCGGCGGATCTCCACGGGCGCCACCTTCTGCTGCACCTCCATCGACTATAGTTCTGGTGCAGCCGGAGCTCGACCATTTTGATGCCTTGGGTCGTCATTGGTCTTAGCTCCTTCACCCACGACCACTCCCTCAACAACCCCCACAGTGACTTCTTCAACAACCCCCAGCGAGCAAAAACCGGTGATAAATCCTCTTCCCTTTTTCATAACACTTCACCAGCAATGAGTTGATGAGCTGATGAGGATGAACAGTGCGTGTATGAGATGATGAGTGCCTGTGAAGAATTGAAATGCTTTTAAGCATGTGTGAACTGCTCTTATAACTTGATAAATTGAATTGTCTTCTGGGTCAACAGCAGGTTTTAAATTGAATAGAAATGCATCTCATTTTAGTCTGGCTGCGGTGCAATCTATTGAGATGAATTGTTCTATTTGTGAATGAACTTGCATGTCTGATTTAATTGTGCTGATTTTTGTGAATTATTGGATGCCACAGCTCATTCGTAAACCTGCATGATTCTACATGTTGTATTCTGTGAATTTAATTTGTGATGCCGAACTGTGATGAACCAATGATCATTTGCACTGCATACTTGATAAGTTGTTTGGCTCTCTGAACTGCATCTTTAAAATCTGAGTTCTATTCGATACAGTTTTGAATTTGGTTGGGTTTTCTTATGGCTAAATCCTTAAGGTATCGAGTTGTTGAAGCCATTTTCTGGAGAATTGGTTGCAGATTCATCGAAATCATTGTTTTGCATGTCTGTTGAGTCTCTTGTGGTGAACCTTGATATAAATTCTAGTTGCTGTGTGAATTGATTTCAATTCTGAAATAGCTGAGTTGTTTGTGTTCTATGTTTATTCGCTGTTGGGGGCGGTCTATGTTATTTCGCTATGTGTTAATTCGTTGATACCGTCGATAGGTGTATGCGTTTCAGTGTTTTCGCTTCTTTATTGCAAGATCACTGAACGATACCTCTTTATCGCTTGTACTCATGATTTCGCATACAGATTTAACACTGACCGAACGTCGCAAGCCTACCATCTCTTTCTCTTTATTTTCTCCAGGCATCTTCTCTCTTTCTCTCGTCTATTTTAGTTTCTTTTTTTTCATTGATTTAATTTAGTTCTTCACGCTTTGCTTCTCTAGTCCCTGTGGAAAGAACGATATAGAATACTCGCCTGTATTGCACCGATCTCGTTCTATTGCGAAACGGTCTAAGCCGGTATCAGTAGGTGCGACAACGGTGAACGGTGATGCGATGGCGCGCAGGCGGTGCAACAGCTGATCAAATTGTCGCTTCATCGGGACTCGGCGCTGGCTGGTGCAAGCGGTGGTGACAATGGCTGGCACGGCAAAGCAACGTGGCGTGAAGTTGCTGACAAAAGGCTGCTGTTGCTGCTGCTGGTCGCACACGAGAGCGTTTGCTGGTCGTTGGCGCTGCCACGGCGATGGCTGAGGCGGGGACACGTACACAAAAGCATGCACGGCCACAAGCGCAGGCGAAGCTTCACTGGCGACGAAGAACGCAGTGGTGCAGCGCAGCTGATTGCGGTCGAAAACGGCGAGATCAAACGAACGCGGGTTCTGGTCGTGAACAGCAGCCCGTGGTCGAATTAGGGGCCTGATTGTGATGATTTTTTATTGGCTTTGGACTGGATTGTAAATCTGATCTTCAAGATGATTAATTTGGAATTTAATTGCATGGTTGAGTATAATATTTCTATTAATACTCATTTAGCTAAAATTTGGAGAAAGTTTGATAAGATCTGAGGGATTTCACCTATTTTTGAAAATAGGGTAGAATTAGGGTAAAATAGATCTGGATTTTATCGATCTCGAATTTTGGTAATTGGAGTGAGATTTTGAAGTCTGATCAAAAGAAAAATCTGTATCAAATAGCATTTGGGAGGCGTTCCCTAAGAAATTCTGGATTTGGAGATGATTTGTAACATTTTGCCTTTTCAGGCTTCTGGAAATTCTGGAAAGGGACTGATCTACGATACTCTTGGACTGATTTGTGAAGAGGGTCTAGTTGATGAAATCTGGCTGCCAACTTTTTGGATTAAGGTATTGAAATACGCTTAATCATAATTCAAGAGTAATAGGGTCTGAACTTGGTCAAGATTTTGATTAAATCTGAATTTCTGAAACTTAGGGTATTTGGGGTAATATCTGTTTTCGAAAACAGAAAGGAGTTGATAAATCTGGAAGTTAGAGATAGAATTGAATCTGGGTTCTGAAGGCTTTTATACTCAGGATAGATAGTAGATCAAATCTGAAAAGTCAGATCTTGATTTGGGTCTACAGGATAAATTTGGAATTTTTAGGGCTTGATAAAGATAATGATCTGGCTATTACTACAGATACATGCATGCATGATGTTCATGAAAAAGGAAGTTTTTACTCCTAACTTCAGGGTGTTACACATTACCTGTCAAATACAACCCAGAGTCCGTCTTGGGAAATAAACCGCGTGAAGCGTCAGGTCACTTATCCGATGCAGGATTAAAATTTGAAGTAAATATGTCTCTTCATTTTCTTCAAATTTGGGGGCTAGCTGACGAGGATTGTTACCCGAGCTAGTTCGGAGCAAATGCACGTCTGGTTCAAGACAGATTCGAACCAGACGAGTGTCCGTTGCTATGATCTCAAATGGCCTGAGAAGCGCGGACACATGGTTGCAGGCTTTGCGCGATCATGAGGCTGCAGACAGTACGCGGTCATGAGGCCGTAGGCGATGCGCGGACAGAAGGTTGCAAGACAGTGCGCGGTCAGAAAGACAGTGCGTGGTCAGAAGGTCATTGACTAATATCGACCAGGATGACTCGGGGCTGCTTAAGCTCTACAACAGGCGTATCCCAGGAATCACAAAGATCCTTCCACGTACGAAGACAACTGCCAAGAGGTTAACTCGTGCGGTTATCCCTTAATTGCACGTGTTAAGCCTGCGTGGAAGTTAAGTGCGGTTATCAAAACTGCACTCGAGCAACCATTCAAAGCCGTTGTGTGTTGGCGCCCTTTCGACCAGTATAAAAGGGTAAGCGGATGCACAAGAAGAGGACGGATTCAAGAGACATCAAGATCTGACAGATCGAACAGATCCCAGAGATCGAACAGATCTAAGCTATCAACATCAACAAGCTTCCATAGACTAGTTTAGTCATTTTCTAGACAATCACACGGAAAAGATCTTCGCCTGTGATGATCTTTTCCACAACTTTGTAACCTTTTTTCTACACATAGTGACATCACAACATGACGTAGGGCTATTACTCCCACCATCGAGGGCCCGAACCTGTATAAATCTCTCTGTGTTCCAACCGACATTGCTCATCATCCCTTTCCGGAGGGACACCCTGAAAGGCCTCATAACTCACAAATTCTGCATAAGTTCGACTAAAGACCCCGAGTCCGAATCGTCGACAGTGCCATCCATGTGTATGTATTTTATTTTCGTCACTAATGGATCAAAGTTTTGACAGGCATGGCCGGCGGGGACAGAGATCTTCCAAAGCTGCTGACCAGCATATATGATCGTGGACATCGCAGCCACGTGTTGTCCGAGGGCTAGGACCTGTAGCCGCTTGTAGTGCGTGCTCGTACTGGCCTCTCCATGAGGGCTATCCCCATCCTTCAGGATACAGGTTTATTGCCGTTCGCCCATATGCTACAAATGGGTCAGCATATCACACTGGACAGGTCGTTGATTACCGCATTGGTAGATCTATGGCGTCCAGAGACCCACACTTTTCACTTCCGCTGGGGGAAGATGATGATCACGTTGGAGGATGTGAGCATGCTGTTTAGTTTACCTGGCAGTGGACATCCCATCGTCCCCCGACCCACACGCGCAGATTGGCGCGCGCAGATGCACCTCCGATTCGACATCGGTAACCACGGTGATGAGATCCCGGCATCTAAGCGTGGTGTCCCCCACCGATTTTTGACACGCTACCGTGAGTGCCCCGATAATGCCCTCGGCGATGTAGTTCGGCAGCATCATTTCGCCTACTTGCTGGTGATGCTGCAGTATATCCTGTTCCCTTCGACACACGGTGACACTGTGTACACGTGGTTCATTCCCCTGGTGGAGAGTATCATTGATGCGGACCCAGGGGCCATGCCACGTTACAACTGGGCGATGGCAGTGTTGTGTGTGACATACAAGTGGCTTTGCGAGGCATGTTGCAGGACCTCAACTGGATCATTGCTGTCTGCATGCCCTGTACTGCTGCAGCTGTGGTCATGGGAGCACTTCCCCGTTGGTCGGCCGCGTTTAGAGCGGCCCATCCATCCGTACGGTGCGCCAGCGGACTACAAGGATTGGATTGATCGACTGACCATGGGAGCCCGTTGGCTGGGAGGTCGGCCGAGGTGGTCATCATCATAGATTCACCGCTGTTATGTGGTGTACTTGGGAGAGTTTGATCTCCTGTTGGACGCACGCGTCGGAGACCATGGACACCGGAGCACATCTCCCAAGTTGCACAGCACGGCATTTCCTCTCATTGCACCGCAAGCCAGGACTGCTGGCTTACGCGCCGGCACATGGTGTTCTCACATGTAGTGGAGCCATATTTTTCGGAGAGGGTGATGCGCCAGTTCGGGCTACACCAGCAAATACCGCCCCGGGAAAGAAATCGACAACGCCATCTCTTGTGGGAGATTCACGTGTATGCCTGGAACATTTTCTATATCTCGGTTACGTACTGAACATATGTTTGTGTCCTTGCTTTATGTGCATCGCGTCACCTTTTGTAGACAAACACGTAAAGGGAAACACTCCGACAACTGGCAGAGCAAGAATGCCAAATGGGTCGATGAGTGGGAGGACCACGCAGCGACGGATGTTGTTGTGGAGGAGCGGCCGTATGACCCTGCGACGTACCAGGCCTATCTTTAGTGGTACGTGCCGCGCACCCATATGCGACTTGCTCGTGCGGCCCCACCTTCGCCGATAGAACTATCACATCAAGACAGTCTTCGATCAAGCCTTGATGTTCAGTTCCCATGCCGGATCCATCGCTTGGTACATTCGTCTTGGCTGGATACTTATGTTGGTCTCTTATCTTATTTATTTTTCCAGAATTCCCATATGAGTTTCACATGTGTGGGCTGACATAGCGGTGGCCATCGAGAGGCAGGCGCACTCCCTGCTGTCCGGCCTTTCTCGGGGAGGACAACGGTTCAAGACGGAGCTGCGTGGTGCCCTACGTTCCATCCACATAGGAGCACGGCGACTCATCTCCGACCTAACTTGTGGCTGAAACACAGATGGATCGGTTCCACACTAGAGAGAGGCCCGGCCACCTAGCCCGATGTCAGCTCGGCCTAGCCTAAGTGGTGCTCGATAGAGCACTTCGTCGGCACAGCGCAGTCATCGTGGCACATCGTCGACTTGGGGCGGTGACGTACCGGGTACATCCGCTAGCCCGTCTCGGCTTTGTCGTTCCTCATCAATGCACACTGCTCGACGCAGAGATCTACATATTGGGGGCTCATCTACACATCGCACTCCCAATTCAGATGACTCTGACGATGAGGACAACATCTGTCAAGACGAGGAGGATGCGAGTAGGGCGTTGGCAGAGTAGCTTGCGGCTGACGAAGAGTGGGACCAGGCTTGTATTAAGCAGGCGGCCCAGAGATAGGGACATTCAGTTCCTTGGGGGTCTACACAGCTGAGCTGGGGGGAGCCCGCCCACGACCAGATGTATCACCACGGCGATCCTGAGTACTACGCTCCGTAGGAGGGCGAGGCCGATTGGGTAGCACAACAGCGAGACAACGAGGACTAGGTCTCGAGCATGCTAGGGATGCAGGACCCTCATGCGCATCAGTACTACCAACAGGATGAGTTAGCGCCGAGCGAGCTCGAAGATCCCCCTCCACCGACACAGCCATCTCAGGGTCATGCAAGGACTGAGCGGCATGGTCCTTCTACCGCGGCTGGGCGGCGATCACATGTGCCACCTGATCGTACTCACCATCTCTTTTCAGAGAGATAGGCATGGGCATAAGAGGGGTCGTCCGAACCCATAGCGAACATGTACTAACACTTTTATTTTTCAATGTGTTACACTATTTATTTTAGTAAATGCATTATTTTCTGGATTAAATTGTGCTCAGTCATTTTGAGATGTGTAACTCCAGTTAATTAGGTTTTCGGTGATCTTAATGTTTTAGACTTCATAGTTTGAATGGTCAAAACGAATCATCCATCTAACTTACAATTTAAAAGATATGAATGTCTCGACCTTGCAGCTTTCTGTGAAACAGCCCGCTCGAGTTTTCACGTCAACTTTTCCATCTTTTAAGCGTTCCGTCAAAAAAAGCTGCAAAAAGCATTCACGTCAACTTTTCCATTTTCGTGACTTTATAACTTCTCGAAACAGAAAGCGACCTGAGTTGTCACCTCAACTTTTCCTTACTTTCACCTTTCCGTGATACAACATCGTGCCCACAGAAAAACACCTCCCCACCGTTCCATAAGTCCCTGCTCCGGCCTACAAATACAAAGTGCATCACCCCCTCATTTTCGCACTGAACCTATCTACTTCCTCACAACACTCACAGGTAATTACTCCTTGTCTGATCTTATGGCTGCTTCAGGTTCGTCCTCCAGAGTGACCAAGGATGAGGGTATGGAGCTATGTGAGCTTCCACCGTGGTGCCACTGCAACAAGATGTGCACGGTGCACATGTCCGCCGATGAACGGTCGCTCTGAATGAGGTTCTACGGTTGCACGATGTCCAAGTACCCTTAGCGAACTGATGTGAGTGTTGCACTATTCTTATTGTTCTCTTGCACACTATTTGACCTATTGTCGCCCTCACATGTGTGCCTCAGATTTACGAGCACAAGTGTGACTTTGTTTAGTGAATTGATATCGAGATGTCGGAGGAAGCCAAGGAACGCGTAAAGTTTCTACAAGAGGCAAAGGCTCACCGCAGGAGCTTCGGTCTCGCAGAGAATGGGGTCCGGATGAGGTTGACCTGTACTGTCAGGCCGAATGGCGTTTTGCACCGGACCGACTTACGGAGGAACAAAGATTGGAGCGTCGGTGCGAAGCTAATTGTACTTTCAGGGCGGAACCAAAGCCTTCTTGCAGCTTTCCCCGTCGTTGGCCCTTCTAGATGATTCCGTGCTTAATTTCCTTCAATGTTTCTCGCTTACTCATGTACTTTATCCATTTTCAATAATATATCTCTCACTAAATATATCTCAGCCTCACTCTAAACCCTAACCCTAACCCTAAACCCTTCAACCCTAACCCTAACCCTAAACCCTAACCCCTAATCCCCAAATTATCATGAAAAAATCTCAAAAATTTTGTTTAGCACTCCTATAAATCATGAGCGAGAAATATTTACGCCAAGAAATAAAATTTGAAAAAATACATACAAAGACCAATAATGTGATATGTGTTGTTGCATTTAAGCAATCAATCATGCGCTACTCTCTCACCCCTGGTCCTGGGTCCGAATCCTGCCTCCTACAATTCAAAAAAAGATTTCTAGTTGACTATGATTGTATAAAATTATATTTTTAATATAAAAATTTGGTGGATTTCGGATAATCTTATCCAAGACAAAACAAAAGTCTTGTGCAAACACAATGGAACTTCAGATGGCTCATTGTAAATCTATATTAATTTGGGCAGTGCCTTTAGAGCAGCCAAAGGCTCTAACCCAGCTGGTTACCATACCCCCTTTCATCCCCCGCGACCTGGGTTCGAATCCCATGTTCGCCACAATTAAAACCAATTTTTTCTAGTCAGTACTTTTAGAGTCAGCCTGGGTTCGAATCCCACATTCGCAACAATTAAAACCAATTTTTGCCGGCTTGTCGAGTGCTGCGAACTCAACAAGTGAGGCCATATAAGCCTGTCCAGTGGCTTTTGAGCAGCCAAAGGCTCTAGCCCAGCTGGTTACCACACCTCCTCTCACCCCCCGCGGTCTGGGTTTGAATCCCACGTTCACCACAATTAAAACGAATTTTTGCCAGCTTGTCAAGTGCTGGGCACTCGACAAGTGAGGCCATATAAGCCTGTCCAATGGCTTTTGAGCAGCTCTAGTCTGGTTACCACACCCCCTCTCACCCCCCGCGGCCTGGGTTCGAATCCCACGTTCGCCACAATTAAAACGAATTTTTTCCAGGTCGCGATCGAGGTGAGGTTTGTCGAGTGCCCATCACTCGACAAGGGGACAAGTCCCACAGGTCGCTTGTCGAGTTCCCAAGACTCGATAGGCTGATGTGGCAGACTATTTGTGAAAAATTTTGGAACTGTGAGTTATTTTTGTAATTATTTATTTTATGTGGGTTATTTAAAAAAACTCCACCAAGCACACATGCCGCTTGCTTGGCATGGGCTTGGCATGAGTCACGCATGCTAACACCTAGTGAGGAGTTAGGTGGGCATCAATCTGTAGGTGGGCACACATACAAAATGCCAAGCAAGCAGCCTTGTTGAAGTGAGCTCGTCTTGACGTAGCGTGGTTTGTAGGCCCCATGCATATCGCGTTCAACACACATGCAAGCTCACACATTTTAATGCTAACAAGTGAGGTCAGAAATGGGTGGGAACTAGTGGCAATGAGGTGTGTGCATGTGAAACGGGCACATGGGACCACAAACTGTATGCGCGATGAGGGTTTTTTAACTAGGTTTTTTGGCTCAGGACTATTTTGACCCACCTGTTAGTCTCACGTGTCTATTTTTTTAACTAGGTTTTTTGTGTTGTATAGTAGAACAAAAAGACTACTCCTGTATACAAAGTAAAAAAAAAGTTATAGTAAGAGAAGCAGCAGCAGCAACAAAGTAGAAAGTGAAAAGAGGTATTTGTTTTTTATGATGTGCCACATTATCTTTTCTCAGAAACCGATGCATTGGAGTCAATGTTCTAAAAGTGATAAGCGGTTAGTGGGCACCACCCTATTACTTAGTACTTATACAGTAGTTAGACACTTACACGACTTTGTAAGTGGATTGTATATTTATTATAAAAAAATATATACATAATATTATAAATCATCTTCCATGCAATCAAGAAGAAATAGAAATAATATTAATAGCTAATACATAGAAAAATTGTTGAGTGTTCGAACTCTACTTAAATCAATAAAAAAATAAAGGAGAAATATTATATGTATTTGAGTTTATTTGAGCCACTTATACAACTGCTTAAGCACTTAAGCCTTAAGCAAGTGCTTAGCCGCTTAAGCGCTAAAACTGCTTACTCCAACCACTTATATAAAATGTAAATAAAGAGGGGACACTTGTCATTTAGGCAACCACTTGGACCGCTTTTCAGGACAATAATGGGAGTACTTAGTTTTTGCTTGGCCATATGCAAGAGTCGACAACCATTAGAGATGGCCAAGTCATTTCCAATGGTTGATTGACTCTTAAAAGAGTGTGTGCCACATAAATATAAAATTTTTATGGAGTCAATCATTTCAATGACTTAATTTTGGAGATAAATTTAAAAAACAAAAATATTTATTTATTCATTAGACAAAATTGATTGAAAAAGTGCACACAACAAGAGGCATAGAACCCGGCCAGCTTCACCAAACACCAATCATGAGCCAAGCACAGGTGAGGTGGAAAAAAATTATTATTTTATTATTTAACACTAACCAAGAGTTTCTATTGGAGATGGCCTAATGAGACTTTATGCCTACTAGATACATACTCCTCTAGAAGCCTCCTTAGGCAGTCTCCAATGGCGGCGCAATCGCCGGCATATGTCGACAAAGGCAATCGTGTGCTTGGCACTTGCTCGGCGTGAAGGGGCGTGCGTTCTTCAGGTGGAGACAAGTGACGGGCGAGTGCATAGCGACGAACGCATCGCCGTTGGAGGAGGAAGAAGACACTTCGTCATGTGTGATTGTGGACCCCACCAAAATTAAAACCGTTTTCGTTCGTGCTTCTTGCAATAGGAATTTCGGGCTTTCCAGCGGGTGTGCCGGTGTGGATTCTGTGCAGTTCGATTACAGTCTGGACTTTGAGTCTTTAACATTACACACAAATTTTTAAATCTAACAAGTACGTCCACAGAACAAAAGGCCCCACTGTCAGCGAGAGGTTTTTACAGTGCGCGTGTGACAAACCAATATAGCTGGGGTCCCACCACTGCCGAATTTGCTTTGCGTCAGTGCACACGCGCATCACCTGTATTTTGACCCATCACACTGACAATTAGATCTCACCTAATTTGTGCCCACATTTCAGTGAAAGAATAAATACGGAGCGCATCAAAGTAAAATCGATAAAAATGAGCCCCACCAACTGTGTTGAGTGCACTACCTCGTTGCCTTCACCCACGCAAGTGAGTTTGACCTCATCTTGCTAACTGGTGGATCTACATTTTCTCGGACCCACTTGTAAGTCAATAAAATGAAAATTTGACCGTTGTATTTATATATTTTAGCCCTCATTTTTCATATATTTGCATAAAGATCCTTCCACCTTACTACCATTGTTTGATGATTCTTGGTTTTTTTATATTTTGGGCCTCGAGAAAAAGAAAAATTACAGATTGATGCTACATTGATAGGGGTGGAAACAGAGTCGGGTCGGGTCGGGTTCAACCCGGCTCCGGATCCGGACGAAGCCGAATATGAGTATGAAAACTCGGACCTGACCCGGGTTCGGATGCGGATGCGGATGTCTTTTTTTGAAAATTCCAGATGCGGATACGGAGTTGGGTTTCACTAAAACGTACCGGATATGGATACGGATACAAGTTCAACCCAGATCCGTATAACATATATAATATTATATCAATGAATCAGCGTCCAACTGCCTCCGCCTCAGCCGCCGCCGCCCCCACATCCAGCCGCGACCACCTCCGCCTCGGCCGTCATTGCCGCCCCCCCCCCCCCCACGTCTAGCCGCAGCTGCCTCCGCCTCGGCCGCTGCCACCGCCACCCCCGTCCCCACGTCCAGCCGCGGCCGCGGCCACCTCGGCTCGGCCCCCGCCCCCTCCCCCACATCCAGCCGCGGCCACCTCCGCCTTGGCCTCCATCGCCACCACCCCCGCCCCCGTGTCCAGCCACCGCCTTCGCCTCGGCAGCCGCCTAAGATGTGGGTCATGGCACTTGAATTTAATCACATCCTAGGATGTGGTTCATGGCACTTAAAAAAACCTAGGATGTGGTTCATGGCTGTTGAATTAAGATCACTGTGTGGTTAGCCATGGTACCACTAAAAGTTTGATTCGTATCATCACATGGATCTGTAGCTTCCTTTTAGTTTCACTGATAAACTTCAACAAATTAGAAGTCTCTTTGAGCATTCACTGCTGCTCTGCATGATTTTCTAAAAAAATAAATATTTCCTAGCTTTGAATTTTGCATAATTTCGACTGATAAAGCTCCTGTGCTGCCTACTTGATAAGACACGGTGAATCACACCAAATTAACCACATCCTAGGTTTTTTTGGACATGTTTTCTATCATAGGATATGCATAATTTCGACTGATAAGAGACGGTATGAATCACACCGAATTTGTACTGGGTTTAGTGTTTAGGAACTAGATTTGATTAAATTCACCATCTTTGAACTCTATTCGTATCAAATTGCCAAACAAAGCCTAGTGTATGAGAACTGGATACAATAACTCCTATTCTGCATGTGATTGTCAATCGATGGTGGATGTTTATGGTGTTTTGAGAGTTATTCTTCTGTCTGTGGTGAACTGATGATACTATCAGAAGATCTATCCGTGTCCGTATCCGCTCCGAATCCATTTAGTACCCATGTCCGTATCCGCAAAATATCCACTCCGTATCCGTATCCGTTTCTTGCATATCCGCATCCGCATCCACATTCGTATCTGGAAGAAAGATGCGGATGCGATATGGGTTTAATACTATCCGACTCGAATCCACTCTGTTTCCACCCCTATTAACATTGATGGTTTGATTATTGCAAGAGTATGAGACTGCATTAAAAGCCAAACAAAAACCAAACTGTTAGAGACTTGACTCTTAATTGACTCTCTGAGATTATCCTCACACGCGTGACAAAGAATATTCTGTTTAAGAGTCAAACAAAAACCAAACCTTTTAGAGATAGTCTTAGAGGCTTTGCCCAGTGGAGGCCTCGGTAGCAGCACACATCTCAAGGCAAGATGGGCGGTTCACATTTATGAAGTGTACACATTTGTTTGCAGTAAGTAATCATTTGAAATATAAACAAGCGATCTGCAACACATCAAGACTACACTCCGGAAGGCCGATGAAGTGACTCGTTAACTACTGCATTCTGAGATAGTAAAACTACCTTTTCTTTTAGGACAAAGATATTGTAAAATTAATTCATAAGGATCCTAATATAACGTATATCAACTCCGAAAGGACCTAAACCCGGGGTCTTAAATTATGAAACTTAAAACACATTACAAAACTTCAAATTATGAAACTTAAAACTGAAAAGCCATAGTTGCGACACATGTAGCATTGTACGCAACGGGGTCTTAAACACCTACCAAACCTACCTATCAGTGATCCAGCCATTGCATTATTGTGTCACATACTGAGTGAAGTTCCATATTAACCGTATTACCTTCTTCAAAAGGCAAACCTTGTTGAATCATTCGACAAGACCTGTTGGGGAAACCTATGATTCCATTGATCTATTTGGTCAAGAGAATAATGAGAAAAGGTCAAATTAATGATTTGAAGTACCTTGATAATAGTGTAGAGAAGTAAAATGAAAAGCAAAAGCGGTACACTGAGACAAATGAACTGTTAAGATAACTAACATAGCCAAGCACAAAAGTATTCTAAGAAAAATATAAGCACAAAAAATAATAATTTTATTCTTAAGGAGAATAAATAGGAATTGTTTCACATAACTGATTTGCTAGCACTAAGCAAAAAAAAAAAGACCATAAAATGATACAATTACAGGCCTGCAGGTTAATCTAAAGCTGAGAATATGAAGGGTTTTTGAGACGCTGATACCATCGTTTGCTCTTACCTCGTCCAACTAAATACCGGTCCCTATTGCAGTACCAGGTTATTACTATGACAGCATAAATAGATACAGACTGCAGAGCGCAAGCAACCCTGGAGTGTGATAAGTGTCCACAATTTCTCGAGCTGAATAGGTGATCAAGTCGAGAAAACATACAACGATAATAGAATGCTCAAAGACAAATCTGTTTCAATAGGAAACAGAAGAACAGATCAGTAAAAGAAGATCATTCTACATTCTACAAGACATTTTTAGAAAGAAAAGCTTATCCCAAGTTTTAGGATACTTACAATTTGTGAATGTTTTTCATGTTTGGGCAATGTAGAGATCTTGCCTTGATATGAGGAAGCATCCCATGGAAGTCCCAGGCTCTATGACAAACTGCTCTCGGAATTGACCTACCCTCTTGCCTGGGATGTCGATGGACATTTCGTCCAAGCTGGGCATCCCTTCAGCTTGCAACCCATCACCGATAAGAAAGTGGTTCCCCACAATGAAAGATCCAAACACACGAATGGCAATTCCTGCTTCCCCATGTGCACGACAGTGGAGCTTCTCAACCACATGAACAATTTTCTCACGAGGCCGGTCACCTCTTAACTTTTTTCTTATGCTTGACAAAGTCTCAAATATGCCATTTTGGCCAACATACACCTTCCCTGAGAAGCTGGCAGAACAGAAAAGGCACCAAAGAACATATCAATGGACATACTCAGAAACAACCAGATTTTTATAATGTGAACAACAAAGGTGAAATCAAGATGGGGAACACAGCTAACACAGGATATAGGTTGGAAAAACTGGTGATAATCAGATATTCATGGCGAGAAGAGAATGGGGACAATGTGAACCGAGCTTACATTTCACCAAGTTGTGTCAGGTTTCGCACAATCACAATGACTCTGAGTGGTATTCGCATTATTGTTTCAAAAAAACACATTCTTTCTAATGTTCGTAAAACTGGAAGGTAGCTTGCCAGTTTGCTGGGTTTTTGGCCAAAAACCCGGCTGGAAACCAGTTAGGTTTCAGCCATCCCTATCCGAGTTGATTGGGAGATGGAAACACACACACACACACACACAACAACAACAACAACAACAACAACAACCCAACAAGAATCTGCCACCAAACAACCAGAAGTTTCAAGGTCAAAAATGGTTTTGAGAACACTCAAGATTATTATATAAATGCTAAAAGAGCAAATCACTGAGAGCATCACCAATAAACAGTAGAAAATGATGCATTTTGGAAATGTGCAAACTACAATGAACACTAGAACTGATTGCTGGTCAGAAAAGTTTCTGAAAAAATGGGTTTCAAGTGTAGTATCTGTTAGCATCCAGTACATCAGATATAAAATATCAGAAACCACATTGCACAAATTAGACTTTGAAAATTTAAATTAGGTCTCAAATCTATAATTGTAGTATTTTCAACCTAGTATTGTTTTTCTTGAATGTCTTATAAATGATTATCTGAACTAATCTGTACATTGACTAGTCACAGGGTCTCTGGTCGGACCAGTGAGTCATTGATCAGATTGTGATTTTCAAAATTATATTTACATATTTCTTAGAAATTATAGAAATCACATTTCATCATAAATTTAGTCATGTCAGGCTGATGAAACATTATTTTTCACTTGCGCACCACTTAGGCCTGATAATAATGTTGATAGAAAAGTGTTAAGGGAAATTAGTTACTACTGTGCATAACGAGTTCATGGGCAAGGTTGGACGGACAAGGGACACGACACGATATAGACGGCGATACAGCATTTCTCTAAATATACTCACACAGTGTTATATCTATATATGTAGAAAATAATATATATTCTCTAACTTAAACCTTAATAGTATATGTTTTCCAGTGGGAGAGTGGGGTTGGGGGAATTAGTACATGCCACTACGAAAATTGAAAATTTGAAAAATACCATTGAAAATCTTGTAATTGGTTGTGTGCCACTAGAAAAGAAAATTTCATTTGAACATGCCACTCTTAACAAGGTCAAAGGATTTGACAAAGCTCAAAATGACTCATGTTTTTTTGTAATTGCCAAAATTTCAAGTATATATGCCATTACACATGCTTGCTCTTTTAAGCATTGTGACAAACACCTTGAGGGCAAACACTTGAGCAGCATCAAGGTGAGGAGCAAGTGACCATCAGCTATGGCAAGTGACAAGTAACCACAACACGGAGCACGGGTGACATGCAAGCAATGTAAGAGCCGATGGCGACTGGCAAGCGACAAGTGACGGGTGGGCAAGGTTGAGCGGCAAGTAACGAAGGAAAAAACTTGGGCACCTATGAGCGTCGATTAGCAGAGGCAAGCAGCATGGATGACAAGCAAGCGTGCAAGCAGGTGTCAACGAGCGACAATCGGCGATAGTGAGCAGCATGGGCAAAACACAAGCACACAAGTTGGTGATCGGTTATCAATAACATCAAGTGGTGTAGGTGATGAGCAAACATGCAAAAGGGAACAACCGAATGATGATCAATAGGGTGCGGGTGGCGTCGGTGACACAGAAGCACACTAAAGGCAACAACAGGTTGATGAGCCGTGCAGACTAGAATAGCAACCAAACATAGTTGGATGGTTATAAGCAAACATCGAGTTCAACGAGCAATGGCGACGGTTGGCATCAAGGCTCTCGGCGAAATGCGAGTCATTATTTGATGTGCTACCATGGGCAGCAGGGATCACACAACCATGTAGCGGCGAGCAGAGAACGGCATTGATGCCGACAAGGTGTATTTTTCAATTTGCCACCAACAAAGCATTCCTCATGCTTCCATACAAAGATGGTAAAAAAGGAACGAGTTGGTCCAATACCAAGAAAAAGCAGACGCCATTGAGGTGCGACCATGGCTGATCTACATCGCCAAGGTGTCACAAACCAGAGGGCCGCATAAGCAGATCGACACGGCATTGCAACAGCATTGAAGGAGTGGATGACATTGGTTGTACCATGTGTGTCAAATGTCAATGTGAGAAAAAAGATAGGGGTATTTTTGGTATTTTTGAAAAAAAATAACTCAAAAGTGGCATATATGAAATCATTTTTTATTTCTAGTGGCATCTAACAAATTAGCTTATTATTTGAGGCATTTTTGGAAATGGGTGGACACTTTAAAGTGTTATGTACAACTAGATAAAACATAGCATTAAAAATAGTCAAACATGACATCTAGTTTCTTTTGTTTGTGTTCTTGTTGGATACATCATGGACACGACATTGACCCTGTGTTTTTCCCTAGGTACGTCATGGATACGACATTGACTCTGCATTAATCTGACATCGTAGACACACTTTGATACGTATCGAAAAAGTATCTGATTCTTGGTGTTCGATACATTGTCAAATATGGATATACCACTTAGTAGAAGTATCAATGCAACCTAGTTCATAGGTTTCCATGTTCTTCAAAATTCTAAAAAAATTTGGCATAGACAAGGTATAATATAGAGCCCAAAAAATTTCCTAGGCAAACATGATAATATATATTTAGTCTGAACTTTATTTGTTTGTTTCTCCTCGTGAGGCAATTCTTATCGCACTTTTATCATAGTCGGTAGAAAGGATGCCCTCTTCGAAAACCGATGGAGCCTTAGAGAATATATGGTCATGTTTGCTCATAAAATTTTGTAAGGTTTCATAATGTCTTCCTCTATGTTCTCTAATTTTTTCAAACTTTTTTGAACTTAGGAACCTATGAACTCATTATCGGCAGTAGTTGCTATGCATAGTATAAAATCTATTTCGAAATATTAAATCAAGAGTTCAGAATATTTTAAGTCTTCTTCTGCATTTTGGATTTGTTTACAATATTTTGTTTTATTAAACTGTGATATTTAGAATTATTTTGGAACTTTTTGCATTTTTGAACTCATAAAAAAAATTTTGTAGTTTGAGCAAGATACTTATAATTTTATACCTTTTGGAATTTACGAGAACTTCTAAGGCAACTATTCAAATTATTACATATAAAAATTGGGCTAGTTTTTTTTTACCTGCAAGTCTACAAAAATGATCAACAAAAATGATCAGGTCACGTGATTTTTTCCTAATCAATTGCAACTCCAGTCTTGTGAGGGTACTCGGTCCAAGCTAGGTTTCAAGTGTGAATTTTCCAGCCCAACCAATAGGACAATCAGTTCTAGTAACTATATTCTTATAACTTAGCGATTCAAAATAGTCCAATTTACTTGAAAGTTTATCCATGTCGTGAACCCTCGAAGTAGGGTAAAAATGGGGCAAATAATAGATGCCCAATCCGATTCCATATCTACAAAACTCTTAATATGGGTATTTTGAGATTTGGTCGATATCTGTATCTGTATTTGGATTCATTTTATTTTATTATGGAGACACGTTAGAATATAGGAAGAGCGATATTCGATTCTGTAACCATATCTGATAGATATCTGAGGGATATTCAACGGATATCCACTAAAAGGATAAAACGGATATTGGTTTGGTGTAATGCCCACATATCCTTATTGTACTTTCTACTACATGTTTCATTTTGTTTATGATAGAGGTTGGGACCTGGTCAATAATATCTACAAAGCAAAATAAAAAATTTATATTTTAATATAAACTCTCTACATTTAAAATTCCCTAAATTATGATATACATTTTGTGGTTAATAATATCCGAATTCTTTCCAGAACCATATTCGCATCTGTATCTATTCCATATCCGAATCCGTAACCATCCGGATCCATATCCAATTCGTTGATATCCGTATCCGACAAAAGATGTTAGGATAAGAGATAGTCACTATGCCCATATCCAATCCATTTTCATCCCTACCTCGAACCAAACATAATTTAACATGAAGTTGTCCAAGTCATACTCATACATAAACATATTGATACTACAACCAATATATCAAACATACATACTACTTGTAAGTTGCCCTCAAAATGGTATACACCAGATGCTATATTGCGCGGTACAACTATTTATTTGGAACCATGACTACAAGAGTAACATTGCTCAAGACCTTGTACCTGAAAGTTGATTCTTCTGTATAGAATGTTTTCATGTGATGCCAGAGTCCATCAGCACCATCAAACATCAGGTAGTAATGCACAGCAAGCATCTGGGAATCACAATATAAAACATCAACTTCTGCTATTTAGGACAAATGATGCCACCTACACATCTTTCACATATAGAGCCAACAATCAACCAGTACATTTTAGGAGCAGAAACAAATCATATAGCAATTCCAGACAAGCCAAAGGAATTTACCTCACCCACCAACAGATTAAAAAAAGAAACAAATCAAAGGCACATCATCAGGTATAGTAGTGTCTTGGGGTGACAGAATTTTAGGAGCAGAAATTATATACTGGTAATTGAGGGTACCTAAACCATTCTTGTAACACAAAATGAAGTGCTTGTCCTGCTTATATTTCTCATGTTGCTTGCTTAATAAATGGCAAAAAAGATACATTCAGACAGCTATTATTTTATTTTGAAGTATTTCATAAATTAGCTGTCATACTGCTAATCATTGGATCCAAGTAACAGCGGTATGTGTACATTTTTCACTCTTGGATGGAAAGTAACCTGCGTTAAAAACTTAGCAAGTTAAGGTAGTCATTGTGTCAGTTTTTGGTATGTAACTATGACAGTCCAGCTTTCCTGAGTTCATGCTTGGGGGGACATGTTTAACCATGTGGTGTGAATTTATGACAAAGTATAAAAAGAATAAGGTGAAAAAGGTTACAAGGAACTCACATCTGCTATCTGCTTTAATCTTTCTGTTGGATCAACAACACTTTTAACATATGCTGCCAAGTCCACACTGCTTTTCTTGTATCTCTTGATGAATGGGTGTGACATGAGCTACAAAAAGTTCAACAAAAAATCGACTACGAGGAAAAGAATGAAGAAAGCATAATCTACTTCATTGATTGACATGCAAAAGTTATCTATATATTATACATATGTAGTTAACATTATGTGCTTGGATCAAGCCATTTACAAATCACTCTCTCTATGCTGTTTATAACCACTGGTAAAATTGAAACAACCCATGAGAAGAATGAAAATTACATTTTGAAATCCTTATCTACAGAAGTCAAAATAATTGAAACAACTATCATATATGACATCACTTTACCTTCTCACACGTTGGCCTCGCATCAGCATCTTTCTGCAAGCAAGCATTGACGAATGAGCAGAACTCTGATGAATAAGCATCTTCTGGTGGTGTTGGTGATGGATCATCCAGTATCTGAAAAATAACTTAATATTTAAGCAGAAAACTATAACATGCAAATGAAATATTCAAATGTTGTCAAGAAGGATCACACATCATATCAATATGATAATACTTATAAGATCACCAGTGTTAACAGCAATTGCTTACTCTACTATTAGATAACTTGTAAATTAAAAAACCACAAACACAAATGAATTACAAGTTCCACACATTAAACCAGACGGGAACTCAGAAAAAATATCTTCTAGAAAGTTAGTTACCCAGAGAACCAGTATTAGCCATGCCAAGGTAACTAATCATACAATCCACCCAAAAATAGCTGAGGGTAGTCAAATTGAATGTAGATAAAAGGGGTTACATCGTATCCAAACATCAAATGAAGAATCAATATCAATAAGAAATCATACAAATGAGGTTACCAATCAACCACCACCGTCTTCCCAAAAAAAAACACTCACCTGCAGCATGAGATTGGCCGGGCCTTCATTTACATTATATGGAAATTTTCCAGTAGCACACTCCAATACAGTTAGTCCAAGGCTCCAAATATCAGCAGCATAAGAGTAGTTCTCATTTCGAATTCTCTCAGGTGACATATAAGTGACAGTGCCTACAAAGGTAGCACACTGGAACAGATTTAGCAGAATATATGACACTGATCCAATCAAGATATTTTGATGTCAATGTAGTACAAATAACATTTTGATGATTGTCACTGAGAACTAGCATACCATAGCCATCGTGTTGTCCAAGCCAGCACTTACACCAAAATCTGTAATCTTAGTCTCGCCCTTGAGATTTACCAGCAAATTTGCAGGCTTTATATCTCTATGCACTAGATGCCTTACTTCATGTAAGTACCGCAGACCCTTGAGAATTATACATAAACATCCATCAATAAAAGCCTGTTCACAGGACTGACTTTGACTTACACTAATGTGAAAACAAAAGATATAAAGATACATACAAGCAATATTTTCTGTAGCATATGTGCAAGAACTGGTTCCGATATAGACTTCTTAACCTTGACAACATCTGCTAAGGAGCCACCATCCATGTATTCAAGAGCAATGCTTATTAGTCCAGAATCAGGCATGTAAAATGCTCCCTGGAATTCAACTAAACCTGGATAACAAGATGCTTCACATAATGTTCTCATCTCATTAAGAATCTGTTGCCTCTTCTCCTGTTAAGGTATCACAGCATGAGAAAAATGATGATTGAAGAAAACACTAGGTCACCACCATCGAATTGAACAATAGAATAAACAAATAATCTTTGCATCACAATCACCTAGCACATCAACAATAAGAAAAGCACAGAAATTACCACAGTATATAACATGTTTCACAAAGTGAGCATACAAAATACAGCAAAAAACGAAAGCCAGTACGCTTTTATTCTTTGATATATCTGTTTTTAGGCTCCCAATACAACAAAGTCTCTTATTGCTGTAATTATATCAGAATTCATCTATGGTCCATTCAATGGAAGGTTAATCAAGTTTGGTTGAGTGTATACAGGTTCACTCAGTTTACTCGAGCTTGGCTCAAGTTTATAAGTTTGTAGCAAGGACATTCAGTCATATTGAGGATTCATAAAGAAAGAAAAAGAATCCTACGAGGTATTATTCATCATACAAAGAAACAGGGGGAAGAGGAACATTTCAATACAGGCTTTGTCTGGCACCATTCAGCAACATTTCCTGTCAGAATATGAATGTACTATGAGATGAAAGGGATATTAGTTAATAGGATCAGATTCAGATTTTACTTCTTGTCTCAAGAAGAATATCCTAATGGGTACATCCATGCCAACCAGACAAGCTCTTATTAGAGCCTTTAAATCTCAGTTGCACCACAAAATCCCAATCAACAATAGAAAGTTCAAATGCAACATAACTTCTAAAAGTCTAGTTTCTTGCAATCTCCTAAGAAAGAAATCTGAAGATTGAGTTGACCTCAATAAAGTGTTATGAGCTACGATTAAGAGATTGAAAAATGGAAAGCCTTTGGATTTACACCACAATTTCAAAGGGCACAAGAGCAGAGTCACAACCTATCTTTTCAATCAGAAAGGATCCAAAGGAATAAGCATATGAACCTTTTCAAATATGTTTATCTTCTTCAAGGCCAAAATTCGATGAATTGGTATGAAAATTGCCCTCTGCACAACACTGCTTGCACCACTACCAATGGGACCAAAAATATGCATTTCATGAGAGGCACAACGGTATGCCTTCTCATCAGAATCTGACTCATCAGGTCCAGTAGTTCGTTTGTGGAACCCAAGCTCATTGATGTTGTACTCACCCAATGATCTACTCAGTAGATTTACAGTTCCACCATCAGAAACCTTCACAAAAGAAAGAATATTAACATCAACATTATTTGCATCTAAGACAAAGAAAGAATATTAACATTAACATTATATTATTTGCATTTAAGCATGCTCAATACATCAATATGAGATACTGTGGAGACGATCATCATATACAGAAGTCATGTTGAAGAAATAGCTCATGACTTTAATTGTAAATGAGACTAGTCAGTGGAGAATACATAAATGAGACCAATCACTGGAGAATACCCAAACATCTCCCCTTGCTCACTTGATATTCTTTTCTTATTTCATACCTTACTTTTTATGTACATTTCTTTCATATGAAACCATAACCCAGTGCTACAATAGTCATGGTTACAGTGTTACACAGTGAAAAATGTGGTGCCAGTTTTAGTTAATGATGAAATTAAAAATAGTTGATATGGAAGTACCCTGAGGCAGTTTTAGTTTAGGAAGTTGTGAAAGGCAGAAGTCACGAAAAAAGATTAGGATTTTAGGAGCCAGGAAAAGAAAATGAAAAAACACGCTGCCATATTGCTCAAATTAACAAAGAGAACCAAATAAGTAACAGAACAATGGGAACAACCTTAAGTTCAGAGACTTTGATCAGGGCATACAAATGAACAAATAACTAGTGGATAGCCTCAGTGCCAACTGCCGAATGATTAGACAACAGCTTGAGCATGTGACCTTACAATCTTTGGAATTGAAAATGTCATTCTCTTGTGATAATTCTATATGGGTACCAATCCCAAGCTAATCTTTTGGTGACCTTACTTTTAGCCTATCGTATAGTCTCTCCACATGCCAGAGTTCAAGCAAGAGATATCTTTTTATTTATTGTTTCCGGTTCTTTTGTAACTGGGGATGAAAATAGTCCCATTTTCAGGGTTCAGGTTCCCAGTGTAAGACCAGCTGGTATTAGGGGTGTTAAGAGTATTATGTTGCAAAAATGTATAAACTAGTGATACAAGGTTGGAAAAATACAAAAACTACGGAAAAATACAAAAACTTCAGAAAAATACAAAAGAACAAAAAGAAAAAAGAAGTGGGCAGGAATCACTGGGAAACCCTTCAGTTTCCTGTCTCCTAGCTGGGTACGGTGGCCACTCAAATTCCAAGAACTTGAACCCCGGTCCCAATAGAATCATTTTTCTTGTTTTCCATCCACTGCTTCCTTCATGCTTTTATCTCTTAAACCTCAAGGTTTATCTTTCAAGAAATGGAAATAACTCCCACGATGTACTTGCAAAATGTTTTAGGGAAAATTAGCTCCAAGACAGTGCAAAAATGTCAAATTAGTAAAATACCATACTTGCAACCAAGATTTTAAATCGTGGTTTGCGCTATCACAATGAGAGAGAAAAAGCTGCAGTGGCTATCATGGAAGCTATCCTACACATCGCGGTTTAGTATAAATATTATTTTTTATTATTTAAAGTATGAGTTAATATAAAACTAATGCGTAGTTTCTCATTAGTTAATTGGAAGCTAGAACATTACAGTAAAGAATATGATTGAGTAACATATATGTATATTTATAATTATATCAGTTGCTAGTAAGTCTTTGATTCAAGCTATTTATGTTAAGTATCACAATAAAGTGATCAATTTGATGCTAACCTATACAATATTATGTTTGATCTTTACTTTTAAAAAAAAAAACTTTCTAGAAATATCAATTAAACATAATCATGAAATGCAACCATGTAAGCCGTATTAAGTATATTAAAACTTACTAGCATATGTGAGATCATATAGATGAGTTATGTAAAGTTTAAAGTTTGCTTGATATTTAATATTTGTAGGAGCCAAATTAATTAAATTTCAATATAATAAATATGAGAATTGAAGAAGAGCATGAAGAAAATGCAAGCATTGTTCTAGAAATTTAAAAGAAAGACTCGTGTAGCATAGAGGACAGCTACATAGCTATTGTGGCTATGAGAATAGCAGATTTAGCGGTCCATATAGCTGTCGTAGCTGTGTTCATGAAATTTTTTTAATCGCATAGTGTTTTATGTCCAAAAATGTTATAGTGGAGCTATCACGGAGCAATAGCGGGCTATTTAAAACATTTCATGCAAAAGTACAATTAAAATACCACTACAAAAGTACCACGTTAGGTTTTATACTATTATGGGGTAACAAACATTAGTTTGAACAATTTTACCCTTCATATATGAGTTCAAATGGTGTAAAAATATAATATGCCTCCTCTAACACCATTGGCTCTTCCAAAGACGCTGGTTCCACCACCGGCTCTACCACAGAAGTCGGTAGAGTTGGTCGTCGGAATACTTGAAGGCGACGTAGTTGTCGGAGTGAACTGCATTGAGCACGAGATTTGCTTCTTCAACTCAGAAGCAGCCATGTACAAGGGAGGAGCTCGAGGGGGTCGATGTGGAGGAGCTCGCCGACTACGGGAATGGCAGCATCAGCCATTGTCGGATCAAGAAGTATCAAAATACCACGAATTCTCGCCAAAACAACCAATTCACCAACCAAATTCACACAAATCTGATGCGAATCTGCGCAAATGCGACCCAAATCAACACTAATCGAACACAGAGAGAGAGGAGGAGAGGCAAGGAGGGGGCATAGGAGGAATGGTGGGGGCAACGGCCGGCCGGCTGGTGCATTGAGCCATTGGCGGCCGCAACATCACTCCTGCATGTACCACCAATGATAAGAAAAGAGCAATTCAACTAGGCCAAGTTTGAAAGGGGCAAAATTGGTATTTCTAGAAAAATCTAATATTGAAAATTTTGAAAATATACACTAACAGATCCTAATAGAAGTCGTAAAAAAACTAACGGGGTACTTTTGCAATGGTATTGTGCTAAGCCTAGAAGTTTTGAGTGGTATTTGCTAATTTTGGCACTTTTGGAGTGCCACGAATTTGCCAATATTTTTAACATTATGACTTCCATTTCGTTTCTGCATTAAAACAAATTATATTTTTCTTCTGGACATTTGTAACATGGGGAGACCACACCTGTAGATTTCCCTTTTCTATTGGCACAGAAGTCACAATCATCAATTGTAATTAAGCATAGACCTGTGCATTTCCATGGCCCGGGCCGCAGCTTGGCCCAGTTTTTTGGGACAGATTTTCAAGGCTCAGCCCAACCCTAAAATGCTAGTTTTGTCATGCCCATGCCAAGTCAGCTGATCCCATTCATTTTTAAGGGCCGAACCAAGCTTGGGCTGAGCTCAAGCTACTAATAGAGTGGGTATACCAAGCCTGACCCAGCCTTAAACCCCCACCGAGCCACCCAGACAAGCCAAAACTACATAGGTCTAATACAGCTCATCCAGCAACAAAAAGATAAACCCAACTTTCTCACCTCAAATTGTCAGACTATAGGAAAAAATACACAATGCTACACCACCACTCTAACCCATATCCAGCAAAGGTGACAAGTGTTAGTGATATGTTCTCAAAAAAATCATAGAGATATTTTTATCCTTATTATGTTTATGTTATGAATACTTGAATAATATGTTATTTTTGTTTTTGAATAAATTATCATTCTTGTTTGATCAATAACTACGTGACTTATTTGTGAAACTCTTAATTTATTTGGTGATACTATATATGAAATTTTGATCCACTATCATTAAATAGGATATTATTCATTAATAGATTAACACATATATTGATTGATGGTCATGTTTCGTGGACCGTAGATATGAGATATCAAATCAATAATGTGAACATATGTTAAAGAATATAATGTTTGGATTTATCATATAAATGTCACCAGTTAATCTCAAATAATATTTATGATTGTACTTCAGACCTCAAATCGTCATAGTTTCCTACATATGTAGTAGTATATTTTGATACTACCAAACGCTACTCTTAAATGAGTAGTAATGAAACTAATATTCGAATATACTATAAACCATGCGGAGGAATTGGAATGATTAAGATGGAATTTTTCTTTCATAGAATGAAAGATATCTTTAAGCCCATCGATATAGATGAATTGAAAATTGTATGATCATGCCATTTTTGGTTGAATGTCAACTACGGGGAGATCAATCACTGAGATCGAGAAAGAATTGAACCCTGCAAGAGTGGCACATTTCCCACCTTGAGTTTAATCTGATATCGTATGGCAAAAGAATCAACATGAGTACATTATAGAGATTCGTTAGATATGATTTTCGTGTATATTCAAATAGTTGTTATGCCCTACTAGGAGCCACTATCGACTCACAGTTCAGGTAAGTGTCATCGGACCGCGACCAAATATGTATGAACTTACAGGGTCACACACTTAACAGTTGAAACAACTCAATTCGGATTGGATCTGTTATGGGGTTTCGTATCACATTAGTAGATCTAATGTAGGACTCCTATAGTTCAAATAGCATTCATTATGTGATTTCGTATCACATCAGGAGATCTAATGTAGTGGACTCCTGCGGGGTTCCAAATAAAGGGAGACACGGTGAGCTTTCAAAGATATCAAGAAATCCTGGCCGCCATCTCCACTAAAGCAAGAACCCCTAAATCCTAATCGTGTGTGTTGGTGTTAGCACACCAACATATGACGTTCCATCCCAGAACATGTGGATATCTGTAGAGGCGCCGCTACAATTGCTGCGTTGATCAGGACAATCCACAAGTGGTCGTAGTGAGCCACGAAAGGCTCCTATTCCACGAGCGGTCGTTCGCTGTACATATTGTTTAATCAATCACTTCACCAACTCTCCTTCCGCTGCGGTAACAATCTAATCTATAGTCTAGTACTTGCAGTTTTTGAATAGAAATTTTTGAAATTCTACTAACATAACTTAGTCATTCTCCAACAATAAGCACACTCAGACAACCATAACCTCAAAACACTTGCGGTGTAATGAATAAAAGAAGTGTAAACCTCAAAAATGAAAGATGAAAATATTAAAATAATGCTTTCCACCTTAATTTTTCAACAATTCCAGAAATATACCAAAAAACTTAGGATATTGTTTGATATTTTCCTTTTTTTCCCTGTGTGAGTTAAGAGATCTAGGAACAACTCTATCAAATTCAATCAATTGAGCATTATTAGAAACTTGAGAAAAGAACAAGGAAAAATAGTGGTCACTTTCAAGTTTTAAAGCTGGACTAGGATTTTCTTTTGCTTTTGCCCATTTTTTTTTTTTGAGAGCAGCTAAACATGGCCAAGGTAGTTCAAGAAAATGAGATTTCCACTGAAGATTAAGCTTGTTTTGAGTCCTGATGTAAATGTAGCTGCTAAAGCATAAGGGTCACCCTCATACCTACATAACCACAGACACTTAATAACATCTGCCAATTGTCAAGCTGGCATATAGCTTCTACCTCATGATCAACATCACAACTAGGGATCAATAAAGTCATAAAATCATATATAGACTTGGGATTTTGTTTCATACTTGAGGTCCAAATTTTTTATGCTTTTCATCTCAGTGAAAAAAGTGAGCACCCCATGGTGCCTTACCTTAATCCAGTAAGACACTTTCTGTGCACTTCACCTCACCTTAGCACCTAGGCAAGTGCCTCTTGCACCTTTGAACATGCTCATCACTGCCTATGCAAGAAGTGCAGAAGATATTCAACTACCTTAATGGCATTCTTATTGCGTAAAAGCAGGGCCAGCCCTAGGCATGTGCGAACTGAGTGCTCGCACAGGGCCCTCAAAATCTGAAGGGCCTAATGTTTGAAACAAGTTTATAGATTAGATGGTTAGAATTTTAGTATGTCTTGATTATTTTCCCTGTTAAGATGGTTAGAATTTTAGTATATCTTGATTATTTTTCATGTTAAGAGATGATCTAATTGGCAAATCAAAGAAAGGAAAAGTATCATATTGGTCACGCAAATTTGGTGTTAGGTCTGTTTTAGGCCATGAACTTTTGATTATATTGTTTTAGCCCCATAGTTTAGGGGTATATACTATTTTGGTACCTCTTGCTAAGAAATTCACGAGTCTATTAGGTACTGGAGTAATTGATGATGATAGTTTCAAGAAATTTGTAAAGACCTAATGAAAGATTTTGTTTCAATGGATATTAAGAACTGAAATTAGATAGTAGTTTGTAGTTTCAAGAAATTTTTTATACCTTCTTTTAGAAGAAAATAGTTGCATTACAAACATCATGTTAAATATTAAATATATTTTTGCATTTTAGTAAATGTTTTGTCTTATGTTTAGGCCCCATTACAGTTTTGACACAGGGCCTTGAAATACTTCGGGATGGCCCTGCATAAAAGTCAACATCCTGAGAGCTTATAAACTACTACTTTTTATCAATAATCAAGTCCCAAGCCAGATATGTTGTTTCCAGGCTTTGAAGCTTTACACCAGCATCAACTCCATGAGTAGCTATCCAGTATAGACTAGGGACCATAGTAAGCAACACATAACGGAAGCCCCTCACTAGCTTGGATCATACAGTGATTGGAAAATTGAGCAAAGCAAAGAAGCCATGCTGTGCGCCAAATTGAAAGCTAATATCCAAAGCAACCTCCTAACCAGCTTCAAAGCTGGTCAATGGTGCTTCCTAAACTCATTACAGTGCAAGGCAAAAACAATGGTAAAATTACAAAATGAAGAGGGAATAAAAATGCTATATTTATTTATTCAGACTACAAGGCTCCTTATATCTGTGAAGAATTAATGGAACAGGATAGAGAACTGTATCCATAAAGAAAGCTGAGTTCCAAAACCAAACACGATACATATCTAAGAGGAAAAAAAGGGAAGGCCATAAACCTCTTTGCACATGTCACGGAAATAGCATTTTTATAAACCTTCGAAAAGTTGCCAAACATAAGACAAGAAAAGAATCAATACATCAAGTTAGCACCCATCATATATCATGTCCATTCTCCAAACATATTGGCTACGGGCTGTGCAGATTTTCTCTTTAACACAAATCAAACCCACAGGATGAGGGCCAATTGTCACTCAGCAGATATGGAACCTTAACAACAAATCACTACCATAGCAACCAAAGAATTAGCAATCGGATCAATATTCATGCTGTTTGCACCTAAAATACACTGCCCTAAGCTTCACAATGAAATGTTAGCGATATGTCCTAAAGAAAACCATATAGATGTATTTATCTTTGTTATGTTTATGAACATTCCAGTAATATGTTATTTTGTTTTTGAATAAATTATCATCTTAGTTCGATCAACAAATGTGTGACTTATTCGTGAAACTCTAAATTTATTTGATAATATTATTCTATAAAATTCCTGATCTATTATCTTTAAATAGGACATTATTGATTATTGGATTAGTACATATATTGATTGATGGCTATGTTTCACGGATCATGGATATAAGATATCAAATTAATAATGTGGACATATATTGGAGAATATAATGTTAGACCAATTTTGAGACACTGTTTGGATTGTCATTTATGTGTTACCAGTTGGTTTTAAATAATGTTTATGATTGATCCTTAGACTTAAGACCATCACAGTTTCCTACATGTGTAGTAGAATACTTTGATACTAGCAAAAGCTACTTTTAATTGAGTGGTAATAAAGGTAATATTCGGGTATACTATGAGCTATGCGGAGGAATGTGAATAGTTAAGATGGAATTTGAATCTCTTATATAATGATAGAGATATCTCTAGGCCCCCCCGATATAGATCAACTGAGAAGTGCATGGCCATGTCGTTTGTGGTTGAGTGTCAACTACAAGAAAATTAGTTCACTATGAGATCGAAAAAGGATTGAATCATGCAAAGGTGGCATATTTCCTCCCTTGGGTTTAATCTGGTATCGTATGGCAAAAGAATCAACACGAGTACATTATATAAGTTCGTTGATTATGATTTTCATCTATATTTGGATAGTCATTATGTCCTACTAGGAGCCACTACCGACTTACAATTCAGGTAAATATTCCCGGGTCGTGGCCAGATATGCATGAACCTATAGGGTCACACACTTAACGGGTTGGCACAACAATTCAGATTTGATCTGTTATGGGGGCTTTCGTATCAAACTAGGAGACCTAATATTAGACTCCTGCAATTCGGATACAATTTGTTATGTGATATTATATTACATCAGGAAACCTAATCTGGTAGAATTCCTTCTGCAGGGCTCTATATAAAAAGAGCTATGATGGACTTTGAGGATATCACGAAAAACCCAAATTGTCATCTCCTCTAAAGCAACAGCCCCTAAACTCATGTCATGCGCGTTGGTACTAACACACCATCATAAGACGTTCCATCCTGGAACGTGTAGATACTGGGAGAGGCGCTACTATAATTGTTGCACTAATTAGGATGATCTACGAGCGATCACTGTCATCTACATCCACTGATCAAGACGATACCGAGCGGTCGCTACGCCCATTCGATAGCTTCACCAAATATCCTTCTGTTATTGGTAACAATCTAATCTATAGACTATTATTTACAGTCTTCGACTAACAATTTTTGAAATTCAGTTAGTGCAACTTACTCGGTTTCCAACATGAATGCATTTTAAAGTAGTATCAAATCCAAGGTTTGAGCCTTTACCCTTAACTCCAGCAGTCAATAGAACATAACATAGTTTGAACTACTGCATTTTTCTACCAGCATTTACAAAATTAATACTTTCTTTGGGAAATATCAGAAATTGCTTGTCCAATGCACATATCGTGTTAACAGATCAACTTATGCGAGTCATTTTAAGGATCCTTCTGCCTTGCAAACTCTCCAGGTGTTCCAATTCATATGCCCATTTATATCAACGATTCAATTATTGAAACAAAGTTTGCCCTCTCTACTTGTGCGTGCTTACCACATAGGAATCGCAAGCGTCCTCCGGCAAGGGCGCCCTGGTGGGCATGCCCCTGCCCGGGTCGTCAAACAGCAACGGCTGCAGCTTCTTCCTCAGCTCCTCCAACCCCGCCATCGGCGCCTTCACACGCGGCGCGTCTTCCTCACGCCGGCCTCAGCTCAAATCCGAGGCCGTTGTCTCACTTGCCCTGCACGAGAAAGACCTAAACTAACTGTAATTACTAACTGGGGAAGGAATCAGGGGCCGAGAATTCTGCATTCGGCAGCTCACCTTTCGGCCGCGGCGGCCGGCGGCGGCAGCTCTGACCGGTCGTGATGGGAGGCGCGGCGTGGGGGAGAACCCTAGTCTCCGCCTAGTTCGGGATCTTGCGATGGTAGTTGGCCTTCCTGAGAGAGGGAAAGATAACTTAGTTTTAGGTATGTCGGGGAGCAATGAGAGAGGAGGTGAGGTGGGCATCCACCGGCACCTCCCCTCCGGCGTATCTTGTCATCTATATATCTTCGTTTTTTTTGCTCAACAATTCTCACTTCAGTTCCTTGGCCCCGTGGAGTTTCTTTTATTAAATAATCAATTTTATAAAAACCCAAAAATATAACCATTTTATTTATATTAAATGGATCCTCACTAAGCAAATAATCAGTGCAGGTGTTAGACATTACATGATAATATTGTGGCCTATGATATTACAAGATCTCTCACTACAACGTTAAAAAGGAAAACAGGTCGCAGTCTGAGTCTGACAACACCACAATATACCAAAGTAAAATTTAACGCCACATGCTATGAAATTACCTCTCACACTTAGTCATTTCGTGGTAGATGGTAGTCATTGGAACTATTTTACTTATGATATTAGATCTCAACAGGTAGTGCCACTAGTTATGATGACACATAGATATGACCTAGCACCACTGTCTATGATGTTATTTATCCATAATTCTGGTTGAGAGTGTCAACATATAATGTCATAGACAGTAACGCTGGATTTTACCCATATAATATCATAGCTTGTGATGTTAGTCTTTTATTGATGTGGATAGTTTAAATAAAATGGTATATGTCTAGTTTTGGAATTTTTTTTAAATCAATTATTTAATAAAAAAATTCTGGCATAGTCGGTTTGCTTACTGTTGCCGGTCTGTTTATTTTCTTTTTTTCTGAAAATTAAAAAAACAAACAAAATTCATTCACCCCACAAGTTATGTTGAAACATTATATTCCTCATAAGTGCTTAACAATTTCAAAACTCACTGTCATGAGTTTTCCATTAAATTTAAACTTAAAGCACAAAAAAATTAAAAATCACTTCCACTGACATGTTAGACCATATATCAATGATTATGATTTTCTTTTATTTTTTCTCTTCTTTCTTCTTCTTCCCCTTCTCTCCCTCTCTCCTCTCTCCCCCTAAAAAGAGAAATTGATGATTTCGTCACCATCAGAATTGGTGTGATGGTAGTGTTTCTCGTGTTAAGATTTTGCCTCCGCTACACCAACGACATTGTCAACGAGTTTGTTTCAAACTACTTCTAATAGCGAGTTCTCAACTGTCATCTTCCTGTCAAAATGATCAAAGAGGTGGACCTATATCGTGTCAAGTTGTGGGACATCATGTTACTCCCCACATTGTTGAAAGTAAAGCATAATAATTATTTGCATGGCTTTGAAAGGAAGGTTGTGAGGATGAAGGCGACACTTATGTTCCACACCAAGAGCGCATCATTAACACTAAACCCTTAATATTCTTTTCAAATAATCTAATCCATTTTAAAAAAACAATTAGAGAAACAATCTACAATTATTAAAATTTTCAAAACTAACACCTAGTTGCCATACAAATTAGTGATAAGACTGAAAACACATGTCAGCACAGTCATCATTTCGGCTAGCAACTACACTGACAACCAAATTCAAGCGTCACCTACCAAATTGGAGCACAGTACAATTTTAATCGAAATTTTACGATTCTTTTAAGATTAATACTTTACAATTTATAATTTTAATTGATGATCTATTTAAATCAATAGATTTGTAAAGTCAAAACGATCAGACTAACACAAATGGATCGTCAATTGGAATTGTAAATCATAAAATATTGTATTTGGATCTTACACGTCTATCGGGACCAATATCTTGTGATCTATAATTTTGATTGTAGATCCATTTGAAACAATGGAGTTGGTCAAAAGGATGGATCAACACAAATGGGTTATCAATCGGAGTTATAGATCACAAGATATTGGCTCTAAAGAAGTATGAGATCCAAATACAATTGACGAGGATATGTACTGCATCCTTAGTCAAAAGTTTAAAGTGATGGGACCTGCTTCCATTAACTCTCACATTCGACCAACCATCTTTTGGGTTGGGCTACTTACGAAAAATCCTTTTGGTCGTATGGCGTACCTCACCCTAAAACAAGGACTCTTGGTCGAAGGAACATGCTACCGTGACCTCCTAGTCAAAAGTTCACGTACTTATTAACTGCTCCATGCAGTTACTCATCGAGGTGGTTCCCTGTTAACCACCTAGATACGCATCTCTTTGAAGAGAATTAATTGATGATAACTGCTAATTATCGACGGTTATTAGATAACCGACGTCCTTATAAGATATATATATCACATTAGATTTGGGGATAGAAGGAGAGAGAACTTACTTGTACTCAAGATACACATAATAAAGCAAGAATAGGATGTAGGGCTATTACTCATCTTTTGAGAGTCTGAACCTATATAAAAATTCTTTCTCTCTTTTTACAGCTGTCGTGGTATAAAATATACCACTGGCAGGTTTCACGGAAAGACTTGAAATGGGAACGACGGTGCGAATTGATCAAGCGACCGATCACTTCCCACCGGGCAACACAACAATTGACACGGTGATTTTTATATAGGTTCGAGTCCTGATGGGGGCCCTAGTCCTGTCAGCGCCCTCCGGACGTGAGTCCACTAGGGAGGTGCTCTCTTGGGAAGAGAGGTCTCCAAAAGGGCCTATTGTTTTTGAGTGTGTAAAAATGAATTGGAAAAATTCTCTTCACAAATGAGATACAAGGGTGGTATCTATAAGCCCCAAAACATGCAAAAAGAGTAAAGAGCCCTAGCTACGGCCGTCGGATCGAGGGGCGTTGACACCATTTCACTGGCCGAAGGGTTTGGATGCTTGACAAGTGTCATCTCTAGTTCCCAAGGAGCTCTTGACGTCACTTGCATGTGACCTCACATGACCTCGCACAAGAGGCCCCCGTGACTTCTCCCGGTGAACGTCCGGGATTTTCCCCGGTAGTCCTCTGGGATTTTTCCCTGTAGACATCTGGGGTTTTGCCCGTGGACGTCCGGGATATTCCCTAGTAGTCCTCCGGGACTTTTCCCCGTAGACCTATGGGGTTTTGCCCGGTGAACATCCGAGATTTCCCGGTAGTCCTCCGGGACTTTTCCCGATGGACGTCCGGGATTTTGCCCGGTGAACGTTTGGGGTTTTCCCCGGTTAACATCCGGGGTTTTCCTCGGTTTCCTTAGGGAGACCGCTATGGCTTTTCCCGAGAGGCCTCCGCGATAATTCACGGGAGGCGTCCGGGGTTTGCCACGGGAGACTTCTGGGGCTCGGAGAGATGCCCGTGGTCTTTCACGAGGGGCCTCCGCGGCTTCTCCCGAGAGATAGCCCTCTGGGATTTTTCATGGGAGCTCTCCGGGATTTTCCCGGTAGACGTCCAGGATTTTCCCCGGTAGCTGTGGGACCCTCATTTGAGGAATCTGGTGGCAACCGCCCAGGTGGGTTGCACTCAGAAATGGCACATTGCAGCTCACAACAACAAGATGCATTATATAAAAATGCGAGTAATTAAAAACAAGTGCTGATCACAAGGACTAACATTACAATAACTTAGCGCCAAAATGACGCATTTAAATGTTGATACAAATTAAGGATTTTTCGACACAAAGGTCGGCACAAAATAAATCAACAATAATAAACAAAAGGATTTCATCAGTCTTCTTCTTTAGCAGCAGCGGTTTGTATGGGCCTTCTTCCACATCGGACTCTACCTTGGTACATAACCCTCTAACAAGTTGGGTCTTCAGTTTCTTCTTCTTGTTCCACGTTGGGTTCAAGACCGTAAGATTCAGGGTCGATGAATCATTCTTCTAAATTTGTTTGTAAAAGCAAGGATGAGCACATTGTCCACATGGTGCTCAACAAGTCCCAAATAAGAATGCAAGTATACTTAGATGAGGGGGATTTCTCAAGGAATGGCTTTCTGGTTTTATATTAGCACATAGAATGGATTCTCACACTCAATCTTCAAAGAAAAGATCTTTTATTTTCAAAAGCGGTGCTTTTAAAACCCTAAGCTAGATTTTTAGGAAACGTTGTGTGTGGCGGTCCTCCATGAGTCACCACTTTACTCAGATTTTGTGAAAAACTTTTCAAAAGCTACTTGTGCTGCATCGATGTGAATAGAATCCACAGCGCGCAGACTCCATAACCTGGGAGCTCAGAGTATCCGATACTTTTTAAACTTTGCAAAGGTGTACCACCTTAATCCACCGATCATTCGGCTTTCAAGTCGGTACCTCTCCATGCGACTCTTACGCATGTGACAAGGCCGAGATGACACAACAGTTTACAGTCCTAACATTAACTATTCCCTGCCCGGTAAATAGACAGTCAAGTCTCAAGTACCGTTGTGGGTCCTCCCCACTGCCTTACTTCCTAGTCTGGGTCCATGTTCTCGCAAGACACATAGCCTCTCTTGATTACAGTCGCGCACGACTTAATCTGGCATATGGCGTCTTCCTTCTTTCTACCTTTTCCTCTCATGATTTTTCTGAACTCACATCACTCATGGCCTTCTGCGGCCCACCAGCTCTCGCAAGAAACTGGATCGACAACCATTGCAGGGAAAAGCTAATACTAAAGAAAGCTACTAAGTTGCGCCCGTCCCATAACCGGGCAAGTGGTTGGTACTTTTTTATGCCGCATAGAAGCACAACACAAGGTTCTAGTCCTTATGAATCTTTAGTGAGGAGTATTCTTTCACATTCCCAGTGCGCACACAGCACCATCCAATCAAACCATCCTCACTATCGATTCCAATCACATTTTCTTTCACAAAAGGGGTTTTGAACATGCTTTTCTCATATGTGACCATTCAACATTTAACATATAATCTTGAACATAGCATAGCCTAAGCATGATATTCTAGGGTGACAAGGGTGCAGGGATATTCAATGTCAAAAGGGGCTTTTCAGTTATTTAGGTCATACCTAATCATTTCATTAAAACATAACTCTTATTTGAATCTAGGGCATGCATATACTTGAAAACAGTTAACATACTTTATTTCAAAATATTAGGCTAGACATGATCAAGAGTTTGAGACTTGCCTTGCAGTGATGGGTCTAGCTGCTCAGATGAATCCTCGAAGATCTCTCCTGCACCTTCAACTTCTGGTTCCAAGGCGGACACAAACAACACATACACACTATATAAGCATACAAGCACTAGAAAATAATACGTAAATACATCATGCATGCAGGGAAAGGGTTTGGGCATGGTCACTTGATATTGATCGGAGATATGGGCTCAAAAGGACTTGAATGTCGAAGGGCTGACATTTGGCTCATGGTTTGACATAGCCCTAAATTGGTTCTAGGTTTGTTTTCTGGAGATGTGACAGTAGAAAATATTGTAGAACATGGTTCAAAAGGCTTAGTGGACAAAGTGGCATTTCAATTGCTCAAATGTAACAAGTCTAAATCATCCAATGCCACTGGTGGACATGCACTGACATAGTGCTAGACATGGCCAGAAACTAGGGCATTGCATAACTTTTGACTCAGGACTCCAATTGGTGCACAACCTTGTCTGGGGTTTAGGCCTTGATAACAGCTACAAAACTCTCAACAGGCTCAAGGGCAGAAAGTGGCCGGAGGGTGGCCAAATCCGGTGAGCAAACACGGTGGCCTGAACTACTGGACAGTAATCTTGGCATGATCATAACTTTTGATCTAGGCCGATTCAGGGTTTGAGCCAGTGGAGTAAATTGCTCAGGGGGTTGAGGCCTAGCTAGATGACAAGTTTTCATCGGCTGGTTTGGCCGAAAAACGAACTCCGGCGATCAGGGGCGAAGACAAAGGCACCGATTTGGGCATTTTCATTCCAGGGTGTTTGAACTCAATTCCACACTCGGGAAGCATCTAGGGGTCATCACGAAGCTACTGGTGTACTCAATTTTTCCAGAGAATGGCTGGAGAAGCACGGCGGCGTTCTCCGGCGAACTGCCGAGGCTTGAACTTGGGGATTCGACGCTCGGGGCAAAATTGACGATTCCAAACTTGCAGTCTTACTCCTCCTAGCTTACTGATCACTATTCTCTACTGGCACGAGGATCAATTTGGCTTGAATCGCTCGGCATTAGGGGAACAGGGGATTTGGGCCTTTCCGGTGATTGCAGGCGTTGAGGTTCGCCGGGGATCAATTAAATGCTATGACACATACCGGGGGATGAGGGAAGCTTACTGGTGGTGTTGGTTTGGAGAGAGAAGCTGCGGGCGAAGCTGGCGCCGTGAGCTCCAGAAGTGGCTCGCCGGGGAAGAAGACGAAGGCACGGCGATGGCAAGCTCTAGAGCTAATGCTACGGTTGCTGGCGAGTTGAGGTGTGAAGTGAAGCACTGGCGAGAGGGGGCTTTATATAGCCGTGGGGTTGAGTCCTCGGGAGCGGCAGCAAATCGACGGGGATACTCTCTGGCACCGGAGCAGTCGACGAGGTGCATGGGAACACGGCGGGAGCTCTGCTAGAGATAGGGTATCGCGCGAAATCGGGACTTCGTCAGGACGACGGGATAGCGAGCTTCGGCATGGCAACCAAGTGGCAATAAAGTCCTGACAATGGCAGGCATGCGCGCGAACGGTGAAGCCACGGTCTCCGGTCATCGCCATGGTGGCATTCCTTGGCGCGATGCGAGCACGTGCGGTACACGCTGGCTTCGATCGTTGGCGGCGGCGAACCTGGCCGGCGGTGAAGGCTACTGTGGTTCACGGCAACGGCAACAGCTGCGGTCGAATGTCCTCAGGTCATGGTCGTGCACACGGCTCTGGTCGTGGTCGAAGAAAGGGCCAGGGGCTTGTTTGCAAGGTTTTGGACTGATTTGTGAAGGTTTGGACTAAACTGCGAGGATTTTGGTTCGGGAACTTAGGCCTATTTGCAAATCTGAAGATCTGAAGGGCTAATTTGAATTCTGACTTTGCAGATGAGTGTTACCAAAATACCTGGACTCATCCAGCAGAAAGAATGGCAAAATCCGATAAGATCTGAGGGTTTCGACAAAAATCGAAAACAGAGTAAAATAGGGTAATTAGGGTTTGACATTTTGCTGGGGCTGAAACTAGGGTTTCGGTTGAGATTTTGGAATTCTTCCAGAAGGGAAAAACGTTCAGAAAAATGAAATAAAGATAATCGCTTGATCAGATTTGAATTTGGAGATGACCTGAGACTTTTAGCCTTTTTGGGCTTTCTGAAAATTCTGAAAAGGACTAAACTGAAACACTTTTGGACTGAAATGTGAAAATGATATGGGAGATGAAGTTTAGCTGCCAACTTTTTAGGTTAAGGTAGTGGCATACCTAAGATCAAGATAGGGTTGAGACATCAGGGATTCCAAAGAAGATATGCTGACTCGTGAGCAGAAAAGATAGCCAAAAACTGGGATGTTACAGTAGCCTTCCTGGATTTTCCACGGGAAGTGCCTATGATTTTTCCCCCAACAACAGCCATTGGTGAATTCTCTTTATAATATTGCATAGTTTTCTCGCAACCCAAATCAAATCTGCTGTAAGATCGAGGATCATAATTTTTTATTGTTGACAACTTGCACTAACCGTGGGGACTCCGCAATACACTTCCTTATAGTATTGAAATCCTTATTGTAGAGATTCATATGGTTGTGGCACTCTATGATAGCAAGAATGACCTTGATTTCATTTTTGAAGGAACCAATGATAATTGTCACATCCTCGTCGATGAGGATGATCAGATTCATTTGAATTTTGGATATGACTCAAAGGTCGTAGAAATCTCGCCAACCTCAGACACTTTACCCTCTCCAGAAGATGAGTCTGAGCAACAGCCACAAGCCGACCTTGATGGTTCTGACCAGTAGGACATTGGCTCTATGGAGGAGTTGTTTCCTGAGGCCAAAGAGATTGATCTTGACTTCGATTTCATTTCCAAGGACGAAGAAACATTCTTAAGCCTAGACAACACCTATCGCCGAGAAGTGGTGACAATAGGTTCAACTCCTGATATACCCTCTACAAGCTAGCAAGGGCTTGAGGGTAGAACTAATGTTGACGTCGTCAACACCACTCTACTTGAAAACGTTAACACTGCCCAAGATGGTGATAACAATCGAACTGGTGTTGATGTCACTGGAATGAATCTTGATCCTCCGGGACAGATTTCTTGAAATTCTCCAATAGACCTAACTCTTGCAGGTCTACCAGGGATTCCTCCAATTGTCGACACTTCGCTTGTCGGTGATCAGAGAGATTTGGATACTCCATCGGCACCACAGCGTAATAGGCATCTGCCAAATTTGCAAGCACTGGTGGCTGACTGTCTTAAGGAGGCTGTTGATCAGTTGCAAAACTATGATTCAAACCTACGACTGGTGCAAGGTTTTGATCAATTTGCAGCCTACTTAGCTAAGATGATTAGCCTGGTAGCACACTAGATATCGCAGCAATTGCGATTTCAATGGACAGGGGTGCAATCCTCTGCCAGTACAGCCATAAAGACCGACCCTCCAAGGTTGACGGTCATGATTCCCAAGGTCACCACCACGAGCCAATTGCACGGCGCAACGTGCATGAGTGCTTGGGGCCAAGGGATCTCCCTTCTCGCCATTTGGGAAAACTGGCCAATGATCTCCTGCAGAATCGTATAGTCGAAGTCCACAAAGGCGCCAGCATGAACCTATAACGGGTTGTAAAGCCTTTTCAAAGGATTTGCAAGCAGTTAGGTGGCCAGATAAATTTTGACCAACCATTATGGAATGGTTCAATGGGATCAAAATTCCTCTGAATGTCTCCAGATATACTGCACGACAATTCAAGTTGCAGGGAGTGATGACAAGATCATGGCAAATTATCTTCCTATTGTCTTGGAAGGCTCTGCTAGATCTTGGTTGTCTAACCAACCTGTTGGGTCCTTATACTCTTGGGAACATTTGTGCGATCTCCTGATCGCCAATTTCCAATGTACTTATGTCCGTCCCGGCAAAGAGGATGATCTACATCAACTACGGCAAATGAAAGATGAAACTCCCCATCAATTCATCAAACGTTTTGTCCATGTTCAGAATACGATCCCAGAGATCACCGAGCAATCAATTATTCGAGCCTTCAAACAAGGCATTCGTTATACCCAGTTCACAGAGGATTTAAATATTAATCCTCCAAAGAATGTCTAGAGTTGTTTGATATGGCTGATCGCTACACTATAGCTAGTGAGACGGTTCAGTGGAATCGAATGACAGACATGGGTAACCAGCCTTAGGTCTTGAGGAGGAACCTGATGTGTACAGTGTCCCGATCTTCCGATAGGTAGAGGTAAATTGATTGATAGAGAATTCGACGTTGATGATCCGACTTCCAATCAGAATTGATTCGAACCCCTGCAATTGCTACACCACGGCTCCGTTGGTTATCAACCCGCCAAGACACGGTTGACCTCACCAATAAGGCTTATCCCTGCATGCAAATCGAGAACACAAGCAAGAACATAGTAGACACAATCTAAATATTGCCAACTACCAATGAAGAGTACGAGTTGGGGTTCTACAAACCGATGAACGGGAAAAACTGTCTAAGCAGTATAATCTAAGAAAAACCCACCGAAAAGGATAGGGGGTGGCGGCCATATGTAGCAGGAGTATGGCGGTCAGAGGTAGGCCACCGGCCAGAGAACCCACCCCCACGTAACCCTAGGGATACATGGGCCTTGGGCCCAAAGTAGAGGCGGCACAGCACCCGGCAGAATATGTCCGTGAATTGTTTCGTCGATTGCGGGCTATCCAGACAAAATTTGGCAGTCGGGCCAGATTAGTTGGAAAGGTGGCATCATGGGCTTCTCCGTAAAGTTCTCATTCACCCCAAACGGACTTTGTACGTGGCCCGGAAATCCGTTTGAAGTTGGCGTGCTCCTGGATGGCCGAATCGGGCTCGCGGATGACTTGGGATTTTCTTGGAGCGTGGACAACTTGGGCTTCTTCTTGGGCTCGTCTTGGAGCATCATGGTATGCTGGACCTTCAGTGTAGATGGCTCGAT
The DNA here is from genome assembly GCA_019359835.1 of Pharus latifolius. Taxonomy (NCBI): domain Eukaryota; kingdom Viridiplantae; phylum Streptophyta; class Magnoliopsida; order Poales; family Poaceae; genus Pharus; species Pharus latifolius. Next base: position 35,433,026 of record CM033324.1, on the reverse strand, counting down.
AGGCTTGACATGTGGGTTCATGCCGACTTGATGTTCTCCATGGTCTTCGGGCGACGGAGGGGGAGGAGTGGAAGGAGCGGCGTTCGTATCTATGTTGGTGATGTCCTTATCAGAACCTTTGAAAGTAGAAAAAAAGGTGTTTCTAGTTCGAATAGTAGCAATAAAAAGGGCCAATCGTCACGAGAGGTCGCTACCTTTGAGCAACGAGAACCCAAACCTGAGCTTGGAACGTCTAACTCTCGTTCAAACAAACCTTCCCGTAAGGATGTTTGAACGAGCGGCCAAAAGGCCAATAGACACCCTAGCAACCAGAAGGAAGTGGTTGAGTCTTCCAAGAGCGACCAAAAGAACAAGTGGTGTTTTTGTAGAAGGCACAAGGTCATGATCTTAAGACCTATCGTGTCTGGTTGGAGCAGCTTGATGACTATTATTCTGGAAATGTTCCATTTCCTATTCCCCCCAAGGAAGAGGATGCGCATGGATTCAAAAGCCAGGTTCTACCTTTTCAAGACTCCGATAGACACATCAATGTGATCATCGAAGGTTCAGCAACCTTCACTTCAAAGCACCAATTCAAAGTGGCTTGGTGAGAAGTAAACATAATTGAAGGATCTCCTACAAACCTTAGTTTCCAAAATGGTCCAAAACCTTCGTGGTCTTCAACCAAACTAACTACCAAGGAAATCAATCATTCCCTCACCGATACCCATTAGTCGTAACTCCTATGACCAATAACTATAAGGTGGGTTGGTCTTAATTGATGGAGGTAGTGCTCTGGATATCTTGTTTTCCAGTGTTTTGAATGAGATGGATATTCCCCAGACTAAGCTTCAGCCGGTGATGAACTCTTTCCATTGCGTGATTCCAAGCTCTTCAGCCAAACCGATTGCTCAAATTGCTCTACTCGTTACTTTCGGGGAGCCTGACAACTTTCGGATAGAATTGATCACCTTTGAGGTGGTTGATTTTGAAGCTGTCTATAATACTATCTTAGGGCAATACTCATTATCAAAAATTATAATAGTTTTGCATTATGCTTATCAATGCGTCAAGCTACTGGGCCCCAAGGGAGTAATTGTGGTTCACAGCGACAAGAGAACTGCCTTGTCCTGTGATAAGAAGACTCTAGAGTTGGTTGACCAACTACCCCTTCGAGAGGTGCAAGTTGTTCGAACAATGGTCCTTGGACCAAAAGTTCACCCTGCATTGAAACTACAAGAAATCATTTGCAAGATTCCACTATCTCCGGATGACCCTTCCAAAATTGTTCATATTGTCTCAGGCCTTGACAGTAAATAGAAAGGCGAGCTCATTTCTTTCCTCTGAGAAAATGTTGACGTGTTTGCCTAGCAACCGTCCGGCATGCCCAAGGTCCCCAGAGAACTAATTGAGCACAGGTAAGCAATTTGGCCTTACCAATGGCCCGTGAAGCAAAAACTCAGACGTTTTGCACTGGACTGACAAGAGGCAATTCAGGAAGAGTTGGAAAAACTTCTTAAGGCTGGTTTCATTTGTGAGATCAACCACTCGAGTGGCTTGCGAATCCAATCATGGTGAAGAAAGCCAATGGAAAATGGTGCATGTGCATCGCCTTCACCGATTTAAATCGTGCCTGTCCAAAGGATAATTTGCCCCTTCCACGCTTCATCAACTCGTGGATTGAACTGCGGGATGTGAGATGATGAGTTTTCTGGACGCGTACTTTGGATATCACCAGATTAGCATGGCACGAGAAGATGAAGACAAAATTGCCTTCATCATACACTTTGGTGTATTTTGCTATGTCAAAATGACATTTGAATTAAAAAAGGCTTCTCAGCGAATAGAGTAGTTGTGGGTAGTGTAATATGTGAGATCACAGATCATTGCGACCACAGAGGTCTGCGGCCACAATCTATTAAAGCCACAAGTATTTGTGATGGGCCTTTGTGTCTAATTGACTAGACGGGCTGGGTTATGTCCAGAATATCTTGGATTATCCCATGATCTCTCTCCGTGGTCTCTTACGACTATGGAAAGGCATACATAGATAGTTTGGTTCTCTCTCTCTCCATGGTCTCCTGCGACCACAGAAAGGCATAAGAAAATAACTTGGGTAATAATCCTCATTAGCTAGCCCTTGAATTTGAAGCGAAATGATTATTTTAATTGGGGCAATGTTTCGGGTTCCAAAAAAATGACTTTTCGGTTTGGATTTTAATAGGACACAAGAAATGCTTTGAGTGCACTTGTCAATTCCAACATGATAGGCATTTAATGGTTATCTCTGTCGTAATTGAAAGGTCATTCTTTATAGAATTCTTTGGAGGCTAAGCATATAAAGCCTCAGAAGCAACGCTTCGTGTTCCCAGTTGTGGATCATGATGAGTAGGATTAAAATTTTTTCATTTAATGCTCGTCATGACAGTCTGACACACACACCAAGAGGTCTTTTCAAACTTTGATTGGAATTCGAAATGACAGGGCGTCTCTTTGGAATCGGAAAGAATGTTTTCAAAGAACATTTCCGTTTCAAATTTGGGGGCTAGCTGACGAGGATTTTTACCAAGTCCTTTGTCTATGCCTTTTCGTGATCGCAGGAGACCACAGAGAGGGATCCGAGTCCTTCATCTATACCTTTTTGTGATCGCAAGAGACCACGAAAAGAGATTCGAGCTATTTGGTTATGCCTTTCCAAGGTCGCGGGAGACCACATGAAGAGAGCTAAGTCATTTGTTTATACCTTTCCCTGGTCACTGGAGGCCATGGAGAGAGATCGAGGAATAAGTCCAAGATATTCTGGACATAGCCCATTTTGTCAGATTAAACACAAAGGCCATCATGGGTAATTAATTCTTGTGGTTTTAATACATTGTGGCTGCAGACTTCCATGGTCGCAATCATCTGCAATTACACTACCCGTGACCACTATGGCTGTGGAGATATTTGCCCTTAGTCTACATGGTCGCGAAGATATAATAATCCTCAATCCATAGCCGCAGTCTGTACGCGACCTCGGAACAAAAGAGTTATTAGAACTGGAAATACCTCTGAGTTAAGAGGGTCTGGTCGAGAATTGTTGACCATGGTCTAAGAGTTGTATGATTGCTTTATAACAATACTCTGGCTGATATTCCCGGGGCAATACTCTTTTTATTGACAGGATAAGGATAACTATGCTATGCAGTTATCCGTAAATAGTCAATAAGATATGAATGGGTGCGCAATTATCTATAACCGCACACTCTAACCGGTGAATAGCAACTTCTTACAACCGTTGTGCAGTTATCACCGAAGCGTCCCTTTGATTGAGCAACTGGCGCTCTCTTCATTGACTATAAAAAGGAGGCCTGACGAACAAAGAGGACAGACTGGACGACAAGTCGAGAGACAATGAACTTAGAGACAAAAAGATCAATCCTTGAAGCCTAGCATAGGATTAGGGGATTAGAATCAGCACATACTCTGTAATACCATTATTCACATAATGAGAATACAACAGGAGTAGGGCTACTACTCAGACTACAAGGCCCGAATCTGTACAAACACATGTTCACTTGTCCATATTTACAGTAATTTCCCTTTGGTGAATGTTAGATATTGATTTTTTTTAGAAATAACCTATTAAAAAAAATAAATTTCAAAACTAACCCAGAACTTTAAAAAATTGCAAAAGTAACGTTTAGTTGCAAGCTGCAACACACGACTGAGCTTCAGTCGCTAGCCCAGCTAGCAACTGAATATGTGGCAGTGCGCAGTGCACCGCTGGCCCAACCAGCCCGCCACATCAGGTTTCAGTCGCTAGCCCGGCTAGCGACTGAAACCCGCACCCTTCAGTTGCTAGCTGGGGTAGCGACTGAAACCAGTACATATTGCCATGCCAGCAGCCCTGCAGTCGCTTTCGCAGTTACTTTTTCACAGTTTTTTCGAAAAAAACAGAAGAGAAGAGAAGAGAAGAGAAGAGAAGAGAAGAGAAGCAGTTTTCGACAATTTGTTTACTTGAGGTATATTTTTTTAACTCGTAGATATTACGTACATTTAAATATTTGTTTAATATTGTTTTAGGGTTTAGAAATGTAATTATTCTAGGGTTTCTGAGTTTTAGGGTTTAGAAATTGAGTTGTTTGTTTCCGGGTTTTAGGGTTTCAGCGGTTTAGGGTTTCCGGGTTTTAGGGTTTCTGGTTTTAGTTTTTAGAAATTAAATTGTTCGCTTCACCCTACGTATAAAAATTTAAATTTCTGCTTCACCGCTTCACCGTAGGAGAGGTCTTCTAGGGTTTCCTGGTTTTAGTGTTTCAGCAGTTTAGGGTTTCCGGGTTTTAGGGTTTAAAAATTCAATTGCTCGCTTCTCCCTACGTATAAAAATTTAATTTCTGCTTCAACACTTCACCGTAGGATAGGTATTCTAGTGTTTTCGGGTTTTAGGGTTTCAACGGTTTAGGGTTCTGGGTTTTAGGGTTTTTGGTTTTTAGGGTTTAGAAATTGAATTGCTCGCTTCACCCTATGTATAAAAATTTAAATTTGTGCTTCACCGCTTCACCGTAGGACAGGTATTCTAGGGTTTCTGGGTTTTAGGGTTTTGAAATTGAATTGCTTGCTTCACTCTATGTATAAAAATTTAAATTTCTGCTTTACCCTAGGCATAGAAATGTAAATTTAAATTTAATTGTTCGCTTGACCCTAAGACATAATCTGTTTAGGCTATGGAGCAACCTTGTGTCAACGATTGGGACTCAGGGTCCTTAGTCGATCTTATGCAAATTTGTAAGTTGCGGGACCTTTCAGGGTGCTCCTCCGAGAAGGTAGGATGAATAATATCTGTACGGGCACAAGAGAATTTATATAGGTTCGGGCCCTCGATGGTGGGAGTAATTGCCCTACGTCCTGTTATGATTTCACTATATGAGAAAAGATGTTTACAAGAGGGAGGAAGAGATGATCACAGGCGAAGATCTCTTCTATGTTAGTGTTTATCTAACTATGTCTAAGTCTTCAGGTTACTTGGACTCCTGGTAATGCTTGTACGCTTAACCATCCCTTAGAACGTGCGTTGACCACCTTTTTATATTGACCAAAAGGGCGCCAACGCGAAACGGCCTCGAACGGTTACTAGGATGCAGTTTTGTTAACCGCACTTAACTTCCACGCAGGCTTAACACATGCAATCAAAGGATAACCGCACATGTTAACCTCCTGGCAGTTGTCTTCATACGTGGAAAGATCCTCGTGATCCTCGGGATATGCCTGTTCAAAGGTTTAGACATTCTCGAGTTATTCTGGTCGTAGATAGTCAATGACCCTCTGACCGTGCACTGTCTACAGTCTTCTGACCATGCACTGTCTGCGGCCTCATGATTGCGCAAGGGCTGCAATCATAGATCATCTTTGTGTCCGCGCTCTTCAGGCCGTCTGAGACCAAAGCGACAGACTTATAGGCACACGTCTAATCTGATTCTGTCTTAAACTAGACGTGTATTATTTTGAACTAGCTCGGGTGATAATCCTCGTCACCTGAAGGGCATGGTGCCGAAGGGAAATAAATGGGTGCTTAAGAGACTGAAAGGTGGCAAATCCTGGGGTTCGTTTGGACGATTTGTGACAAATCCAGTGTATGGCCGCGGAGTGATCATACTTTATGCTGAAATCTTAAGTGCACATAGTTCGGTAGGAAGTCATTTCGTGGGAATCAGAGGTGGCATCGCTAGTATCAGTACTGAAGGTGGTACTGGTAGTGCCGATGGTAGTACCACTGCCAGTGTACCTAAGAGAACAGCAAGAGTAGTGCATACAAGTCAGTTTGGTGACCATCAAGTAGATGCAGCTGATGAATTGCCTAAATTGAAGGAGAATTTAAATGAGGATGAGTACACTGATGCTCAGATATGTATGAATCTCCTGAGGAACCTACGGAACAACAGAATCCTATAAATGAATGGACTGATCCATCATCTTTGATTTTCGCTGTGGTTCCTGATGAGTTGAATTCCTGATGGTCCTATAATGAAACAACCGTTCAGCTTGGGCCGCTATTTCGCAGTAAGAAAGATGCGAGAATGTAACATCCTTATTTTTGGCTATCTTTTCTGCTTGCGAGTCAGCATATCTTCTTTGGAATCTCTGATGTCTCAACCCTATCTTGATCTTAGGTATGCCACTACCTTAACCTAAAAAGTTGGCAGCTAAACTTCATCTCCCAGATCATTTTCACATTTCAGTCCAAAAGTGTTTCAGTTTAGTCCTTTTCAGAATTTTCAAAAAGCCCAAAAAGGCTAAAAGTCCCAGATAATCTCCAAATTCAAATCTGATCAAGTGATTATATTTCTTTCACTTTTCTGAACGTTTTTCCCTTCTGGAAGAATTCCAAAATCTCAACCGAAACCCTAGTTTCAGCCTCGACAAAAGTTTCAAACACTAATTACCCTGTTTACCCTAATTACCCTGTTTTCGATTTTTGTCGAAACCACCAGATCTTATCGGATTTTACCATTTTTCCTACTGGATGAGTCTAAGACATTTAGTAACACTCATTTGCAAAGTCAAAATTCAAATCAGCCCTTCAGATTTCCAGAATTGCAAATAGGCCCAAGTTCCCGAGCCAAAACCCTCGCAGTTTAGCCCAAACCTTTGCAAGTGAGTCCAAAACCTTGCAAACAAGCCCTTGGCCTTTTCTTCGACCACGACCAGGAGACCGCGTGCACGACCGCGACCAGTGCAATTCGACCAGCGCCCCGCCGCTTTGCCTCGCCGCTGGACTCATCGCCGGCGAAGTTCCCCGCGCTGCCACCATCGCAGCCACGTAGCCACCACCTGCGCACAACCGTGCCGCCACCGTGGAGCACCTCACCCGCGCTGAGCTGTGTTCTTCCCCGCGCGCGCGCGTGCCTGCTGTTGTCAGGAGCTTTACGCCACATGGTTGCCATCCCGGAGATCGCTACCTCATCGTCCTGACAAAATCCCGATTCCGCGCGATACCCCGTCTTTGGCAGAGCTCCCGCCATGTCCCGATATGCCTCGTTGACCGCTCCAGCGCCAGAAAATATCTCACCGGCGATTGCTGCAACTCCCGAGAGCTCAACCCGCGGCTATATAAGGCCCCCTTCGCCCAGCATCTCTTCACACACCACCCGCAGCTGCAAGCCTTAGCCTCCACCACCAGAGAACAATCCAGTTCATCAGCGCCGCCGCGAAGACCTTCTTCCCCGGCGAGCTGCTCCTGAAGGTCACGGTGCCAGCTTCGCCCGTAGCTTCCCCCTCCAAACCAACATCACCAGTAAGATCCCCTTAACCCCCTGTATGTGTCATAGCCGTTAATTGACCCCCGGCGAACCTCAACGCCGGCAATCACCGGAAAAGCCGTAATCCCCTGTTCCCCTAATGCCGAGTGATTCCATCCAAATTGATCCTCGTGCCAGTAGGGAATAATGATCAGTGAGCTAGGAGGAACAAGCCTGTAAGTTTGGAATCGCCAATTTTGCCCCGAGCGTCGAAATCCCATGTTCGAGCCTCGGCAGTTCGCTGGAGAATGCCGCCGTGCTTCTCCAGCCATTCTCTGGAAAAATTGAGTACGCCAATAGCTTCGTGATGACCCCTAGATGCTTCCGGAGCGTGGAATTAAGTTCAAACGCCTTGGAACGAAAACGCCCAAATCGGTGCCTTCGTCTTCGGCCCCGATCGCCGGAGTTCATTTTCCGGCCAAACCAGCCGATGAAACCTTGTCATCTAGCTAGGCCTTAACCCCCTGACCAATTTACTCCACTGGCTCGAACCTTGAATCACCTAGATCAAAAGTTATGATCATGCCAAGATTACTGTCCAGTGATTCAGGCCACCGTGTTTGCTCACCAGATTTGGCCACCCTCCGGCCACTTTCTGCCCTTGAGCCTGTTGAGAGTTTTGTAGCTGTCATCAAGGCCTAAACCCTAGACAAAGTTGTGCACCAATTGGAGTCCTAAGTCAAAAGTTATCCAATGCCCTAGTTTCTGGCCATGTCTAGCACTATGTCAGTGCATGTCCACCAGTGGCATTAGATGATTTAGACTTGTTACATTTGAGCAATTGAAATGCCACTTTGTCCACTAAGCCTTTTGAACCATGCTCTACAATATTCCCTATTGCCACATCTCCAGAAAACAAACCTAGAACCAATTTAGGGCTATGTCAAGCCATGAACCGAGTGTCAGCCCTTCGACATTCAAGTCCTTTTGAGCCCATCTCTTCTATCAATGTCAAGTGACCTTGCCCAAACCCTTACCCCTGCATGCATGATGTATTTACGTAATATTTTCTAGTGCTTGTATGCTTATATAGTGTTTATGTGTTGTTTGTATCCGCTGTGGAACCAGACGTTGAAGGAACAGAGGAGATCTTCGAGGATTCATCTGAGCAGCTAGACCCATCACTGCAAGGCAAGTCTCGAACCCTTGATCATGTCTAGCCTACTATTTTGAAATGAAGTATGTTAACTGTTTTCAAGTATATGCATGCCTTAGATTCAAACAAGAGCTATGTTTCAATAAAATGATTAGGTATGACCTAAATAACTATAAGCCCCTTTTGACATTGAATATCCATGCACCCTTGTCACCCTAGAATGTCGTGGTATTGCGAATACCCCAGCAGGTTTTGAGAACGATCCTAGCGAAGATTACGCGGCGCGAGTTGACCGGATGACCGGTCCTCCCCCGCCAGACAAGCACAAAAAAACGACACGAGGATTTATACAGGTTCGGGTCCCGGTGGGGGCCCTAGTCCTGTCGACGCGCTTCCGACCGGAGTCGGCTGGGGAGGCTCTCTCCGGGGGAGAGGCTTCCGGAGCACGCCTGTGAGTGTAGCTATTCCAATAAAAGTGATTCGATCCTTTACAACAGAGGGGTACAAGGGCTATTTATAGCCCCAAAAAGAAGCAAAAAATCCTAAACTACCCCGGAAGCCACCGTCGGATTGAAGGGTAGGAACGTCCTTCTCCCGGTCAAACGCCTTGGATGCTTAACAGGTGGCCGCTGATTCCCGAGGCGCTCCTCGCGTGACCTGCACGTGACAAACAACTCGAGACTTTACCTTTAGAAGGGCGATGAGGCCCGGGGCACGTGCCGGAGGCCAGGTCCCCGGTCCAAAGGCGGCTCCCGGGACCGGCGCCGGAGGCCAGGTCCCGGGGGCCAAATGGCGGCGCCCGGGGAGTGGCTGGAGACCACGTCCCCGGGCAAATGGCGGCGCCCGGGACGGCGCCGGAGGTTAGGTCCCGGGGGCCAAAAGGCGGCGCCCGGGGAGGGGCCGGAGGCCACGTTCCCGGGTAAATGGCGGCACCCGGGACAGGGTCGGAGGCCAGGTCCCGGGGGCCAAACGGCGGCGCCCGGGACGCCGCCTGTGAGACCCCCATTTGAGGATCACCTTGGTAACCACCCAGGTAGGTTACACACAGCATGATGTCACATGAGCTCCAAACCACACAAGCATAGCATTATAGATAACCAAGTATCAGGCCAACATGGGCCAATATTACATAGCCAAAGCACCAAAAATGGCGCTAAGTAGAGTTGCTAAGAAAATAATCAGTTTATCAAGACAAGAATCGGTATCCAAGTACCGAACACACAACACAAAACAAAAAGCAGCAACGAGCAACTTGACTTCAATCAGCAGCGGGGTTGGAGGGACTTTTCCCACATCTGATTTGACTTGGCGCATGATCCTTCTAGAACGTGGGCTCGTCCGGGGCACTTCCATCTTCTGCTGAGTATTCATAACCGAAAGAATCGGGATCCTCGAATCCCTCTTCTACAGTTGGATATAAATGCAAGGGTGAGCACTTGGTGCTCAGCAACACTCATTCCGAGGATTAATGCAATTGTACTTACATGAGGGTGAAACATATGATTCCGGGGTTTTAGTTTCATATGGATAGAGATATATAGATTTCCAAGTCATTTGTTCAGTAAAACAGTACTTTGTCATGAAAATGGTACTTTAAACATTAAACAGGTTTTCAATAAAACATTAGATGTAGTGGTCTCCCATGAGTCACTACTTTGTTAACCGCATTATGAAAACATTCCAAATATTACTTGTGCTATAACCCATGGATAACATCCACTACGAAAAGACTCTTGAACCTGGGAGTACAGAGTATCTGATACTTCTTTTACACTTTGCAAAGGTGTACCTCTTTTTAAATCCACTGGTTCACTCGGCTTTCAAGTCGGATCTGCTCCATGTGACTTATACACATGTGACAAGGCCGAGATCACACAACGCTTTTGCAGTTCAGTATTAACAGTATCCCTGCTCAGTAAATAGACAATTAAGTCTCAAGTACTGTTGTGGGTCCTCCCCACTGCCTTACTTCCTAGCCTTTGGCTTATGTTCCCGCAGGACACATAGCCTTGGTCTGTGTCCACGCAAGACATATGACCATTCAAGATTACAACCGCACACGGCTTAATCTGAGGCGTAGGGCGTCTTCCTTCTTTCCACCTTTACCTCTCATTATTTTTCTGAGCTCACATCACTCATGGCCGAACTGCGGCCCACCAGTTTCCACGCGAGAAACCAGACCGACAAACCTTCAGGGAACTGCTAATACCAAAAAGCTACTAAGTTGTGCCTGTCCCATACCAGGCAAGTGGTTGGTACGTTTACAATTCGCATAGAGACACAGCACAAGGTTCTTGTCCTTATGAACCAATAGTGAGGAGCATTCACATTCCCTGGTGCACACCGCACCCTCTCCATACAAACCAATCCTCACTACTGATCCCTTTTATCAGTTTTCTTGACAAAACGGTTTTCATTATAACTTCTCATGTATTTGACCATTTCAAGTTTAATGTGGATATTCAGTATATGAGTCCTAGGGTGACAAAAGCATATATATGAAGGTCCAATAACAAAAGGGGTTTCATGATTCATTAGGTAATATCTACTCATGTCATTCAAACATAACTTGCATCTCAAATAAGCATGCATAGTAAGAAACAGTGAACATACTTCATATGAAAATATTGGGTGAGACATGATCAAAGGAATGAGGCTTGCCTTGCAATGCTGGGTCTAAATACTCAGACGGATCTTCAAAGACTTCCTCTGCTCCTTCAGCTTCTGACTCTGCGGCAATCAAACAACACACAAACACATACCATAAGCATACAGAAAATAGTTTCCATAGAAATTATTAAGTAAATAAGTCATGCATGCAGGGGAAAAGGTTAGGGCAAGGTCACAAGGGCTCTGGTCGAAGAAACGGCTAAAAAGGATTGAACGTCGAAGGGTTGACATTCAGTTCACGGCTTTGGCATAGCTTCAAACTGGTATTAGGATGGTTTTCTGGAGAAGTGATAGTAGAGACAGTTGTAGATCTTGACTCCAGGAATCTACTGGACAAGGTGGCATTTCAATTGCTCAACCAGAAGGGGCTGAACAAGGTCAATGCCAGTGGTTGACATGCACTGACATAGTGCTGGACATGGCCAGAAACTAGGGCATGGCACAACTTTTGATTTAGGGCTCCAATTGATGCACCACTTTGTCTGGGAGGTAGGCATTACTAACAGGAACAAATCACTCAATAGGCTCAAGGACAGAAAGTGACCGGAGGGTGGCCAAATCAGGTGATGAACTGCGGTGGCGACACGGCACAGGCACAGCTTTGGACAAAGATTTGGCAAAGGCATAACTCACAATCTAGGCAGATCCAGGTGTCGAGCTATTGGAAAGAATTGCTCAAGGAGCTGAGGCAAAGCTAAGGGACAAGGTTTCAGGAGCTAGATCGGCCGGGAAAGAATTCCGGCGACCGGCACTGGAGAAGACGACACTGGAGATTAGGGGTTTTTGCTACAAGGCGTTTGAACTCGATTCCTTGCTCAGGGAGTGAAAGGGTGGAGTGTAGAAGCTACTGGTGAAGTCAATTTGGTCGGAGAATGACCGGAGAAGCTTGGCGCCGAGGTCCGGCGAACGGCTGAGGTTCCAGATTGGGATTTCTTCGATTTGAGCACAATTGGGGATTTTGATTCCACAGGCTTGCTAAGAAATGGCTAAGGATCAGTTTCTACTACTGGGACGAGAGCTAATTCGGGATGAATCGGTTAGCATTGGGGAAACAGGGCAGTTGGGCTTTTTCGAAGATCACTGGCGATGGGGATCGTCGGGGTGAAATTGGTTGCTACTACACAGAGATATAGGTGTGGGGAACTTACTGATGAACTTGGATTGGAGAATGGTGCAGCGAGATGGGCTGGCACTGTGAGCTCACTTGCTGGCTCGCCGGAGAAGAAACGAAAACAGCGAGAGCTCTGGAAAAATGGCTAAGTCCTGGGGCGTGCTTCTTCACAGCATTGAGGGGGGTTTAAATAGGCACAAGGACGGAGCCAACGAGGGAAAACACGACAACGGTTGCTTGCGCCGGGTAGAAACTTGTCGGGCGCAGGTGCAACGACGGCGACGGCGACGTGATTGCGCTTCAGGCAGTGCTGCAGCTTTGCCAGTGATGCCAGGGCGCCTTGGAACTTCGCCTGGGACGGCGCAGATGCGGAGGTAGCGAGGTAGCTTTGGCAACGACACGTAGTGCCATGCAAATGTCACGGCAACGGGAGCGCGCGCGAAACGCTGCTGGAGCGCGGCCGTTTAACCGCTGGACATGGCGAAGCAACGGTGCTGGCACGTGCGACCAAAAGCAGTGGCCGGCGGCGAGCAAAAGTAGTGGCCGGCGGTGAGCAAAAGCAGTAGCCGGTGGCTCAGCTGATCACGAGCACAAGCGACCAAAAGCAGTGGCCGGCGGCGAGCAAACACGGCGAAAACTCAGCACGGCTCCGGCGACGCGCGCTGGTCGTAGGCAACGACCAGGTGCTGGTCGAATGGACCTGAAAAGAAGATTTGGGCCGTTCTGCAATTTTAAAACTTGCTCCAGGGACTGTTCTGTGAGGAAAATTTGAATAGAACTTGGGCCTGATTGCAAATTCGGAGATCTGATGGTCCGATCTGAAATCTGATTTCGCAGATAAGTTGCATAAAATTATTAGAACTTATCCGGCCAAAGTTTGGTAAGATCGGGCAAGATTTGAAGGGTTTCAACAAAATTGGGGAAAAGCAGTTTAGGGTAAAATTAGGGTAATTAGGGTTCTGAGACGGCAAGGGTCGAAACTAAGTTTTAGGATGGGATTTTGGAGATGATCTAGAAGGGAAAAATGTTCTGAACAACATTTAGAAGGGAATGGCTGAAGCAGATTAGGGTTTGGGGTCAAGATGTGGATTTTGGCTATTTTAGGGTTTGGCAAAAACAGGGGTGTTACACCGCCGGAGGCCGAGTCCCGGGAGCCAAATGGCGGCGCCCGAGACGGCGCCGCAGGCCAAGTCCCGGGGGCCAAAAGGCGGCGCCCGGGGAGGGGCCGGAGGCCACGTCCCCGGGCAAATGGCGGCGCCCGGGACGACGCCGGAGGCCAAGTCCCGGGAGCCACCCGGCCTCTGCCCGGGCGCCGCCATTTGGCCCCCGGGACCTGGCCTCCGGCGCCGTCCCGGGCGCCGCCATTTGCCCGGGGACGTGGGCTCTTGCCGCTCCCCGGGCGCCGCCTTTTGGCTCCCGGGACTTGTCCTCCGGCGCCTTCCCGGGCGCCGCCATTTGCCCGGGGACGCGGTCTCCGGCCGCTCCCCAGGCGCCGCCTTTTGGCTCTGGGGACTTGGCCTCCGGCGCCGTCCCCGGGCCAATGTGACACGACTTACCTGGACTTAGCGCCGCGGAGATTTCCCCCAACAGCAGCCCCCCATGCCCCCCGGGGACGATACTCGAGTCCCCGGTGGGTATGGTACACATCACCGGGAAAATCTCCGGACCAAGTCACCGGAGCCGTAACGCTTCGGTTTCCGTGCCGGACGCTTATGGCCGCGCCGTTTCGTCATAAATGCGCTCGCGGTTCGAACCGGCGCCTCGATTCGCGCGCTCGTCCCTTTGTTTCCCGCGCATGGTTTGAACTTCAACTGCCGAGATTGGTTCGCGAGTTGCCACGTGGCGCCCATCTGGACCACGACTCGCCTCTATAAATAGGGCCCTAGGGGGCCCGGTAGCTTCATTCCAAACTCTTCAGCCTCACGATTTTTGCTCTCCCGGTAGCTCTCTCGGTAGCTAGCGCCCGGTAGCGAGCGTCCGGGACTTCTAGCCGTAGCCTCCTGCAAAGTTAGCCACCGAAAACAAACAAACCTGATGGCACCGAAAGGTCGAGCGAAGACTACCGAGGTGCCCCCGGAGGAAGTCGCTCCGGACTTCCTCTGGGCGTCCGAGTTTACGACCAAGGACGCCGAGTCCATGGTCGAGCGTGGCATCGTCGCCGACGGGGACATCCGAGTCCCCGTGAAGAGAGACGGAGCCCCCCGCCCCAGGCCCGGAGAGGTCGTGGCCTTCGAGGCCTTCCTGGAGGCGGGGCTCCGGCTCCCGGTGCATCCCATGCTCCGGGAGTGTCTGAAGGAGTACGGGCTGGCGCTCAACCACCTCACCCCAAACGCCCTCGTCCGGATGGGCATCTTCATCTGGATCTTTGAGATGGCCACCGGGAGGGAGCCCACGCTATGCGTCTTCCGGTACTTTTACGAGCCGGCGGCGGGGAGCTCTCACCTGGTGAAGGGGGGACCCAAGTCCCCCTTCGGCTCGGTGATGGTGCAGATGCTGCCGTCCCGAGTGGCTGACTACCCGGCGGCAGCGTCCCGGGACCATTGGGGCGATTGGGTCCGGAGGTGGTTCTACCTCCGGGTCCGGGACGACGGGCTGACGTACGCCCCGGAGCCCGCCTCCTACAGCCGGTCGTCCGCGCCGAAGCCTCCGGTGTGGACGGACGAGGAGCTCGAGCTCCTCGGCAAGGGGATCATCTCCCGGAAGGCCCGCTCTATGCGGGACGCCGCCGAGGAGATGATGCTCCTCCGGATCTCCCCCTTCACAGGCGGGAAGAGGGGGATCGGCATGGGCCCCGAGCAGCGGCCCCCGGTCAAACCAGTGACGCGACGTAAGCTCCGAGAACCTGCTGCATTATACTTACGAATTTTTGAAAATTTGACTAACTCTTTACCTCTTGCAGTCCGGCCGTACCCGGCGGCGCGGGAGAAGGCGGAGAACCTCCTCGGGAGGTACTTCGCCGACGAGCACGAGCGCGTCGTGCGCCTCGTGGGGGAGGGTCCTCCCCGGAACCTGGTGGCTGAGGCCTACGGGCTGAAGCTTCCGGAGAGGAAGCCCCTCCCCACCCCCGGTTCACACAAGCGGGGGAAGGATGCGGCCGGGGGCTCTGAGCCTAAGAAGGCCAGAGTCCAAAAGACCCCCGGTCCATCGTCGACGCCGGCGGTGACTCCGGCGAAGCCCCGGGACGAGACCCCCGGGACCGAGCGCGCCCGGGTGCCGGCACGGAAGGAGACGACACCCCCTCCCCCGAAGAGCCCCGTTGGGGCTCGGGGGAAGGAACCGGCTGCGGACGGGGCGGCCTCCGACTCGGCGAACTACGCCCCGTCGCCGCCATCGGTAGTAGCCCCGCCACCAACCCCGGCTCCCTTGGAGCCGGAGAAACTGGAGGTGAGGTTCGCGGAGGCCTCGCCTTCGCGGATGGAATGGCCCGTGGACGAGGGGGGAGCCCCTCGGTCTACAAGGTCCCGCTGGAAGTGGGGGCCCCGGGGGCCCTCCGGCCCGGGAAGGGGAAGGGTCTGATGGTCGCCCCCCGGCGAGAGACCCCTTCTGGGACTTCCTCGGCCACCTCCTCTGGGGGCACCTCCGCAACGAGGACGACGACGACCGCCACCTTGACTGAGGTCGCGCTGGGCGCCCAGGTTCGGGAGCCCGCTACCGGCCGCGGCCGGACCAGCGCCGGGCGGGCGACCCCCTTGCTTTCCGCAGGGGAGGTTGAACGCTACGCGGAAGGCCTGCAGACCCCGAAGGTCCAGGCCTTCGTTGCCGGAGGGACGCTCCACGATCGCTTCGCGGAGCTCCGGTCTCTCCAAGCCCAGGTATTCACCCGAAGTGACTATCGCTTTCCTTTGGCTCCTACATCCAAAAATTTTTCTAACTCTGGAATTTTATAGGGGACGGCGATTACCTGGGGCGTCGAGCAGCGCGTCATCCGGCTGCTCAAGGACGCGGAGGACAGGGCCGCCTCCTTCCTGGGCCAGCGGGACGAAGCTCTCCAGGAGCTGGCCCGGGTCCGGGCCCAAGTTCACGTCTCGGAGGCGGTGAATGGCCGCCTCCGAGAGGAGACGAAGGCGAGGAGGGAGGCCTTCTAGGAGCTCGAGGAATCGAGCGTCCGGGCGGTGGCGGACGCGGGCCGCTCCGTCCGTTCGGCCCTCGAGAGCCTTGGCGTAAGCCTAGGCTCCGGGAGCAGCTCGGAGGTGCCCTCGGTGACCCTCGCGGAGGCCGTGCGTTTTCTCAGTACGCAGGTCTCCGTCATCCCGGAGGCGGCTGACGCCCGGGCTCGGGGCCGGGCGATTCCCGTCGTTGCGGCCGCGGCCGGGCTCGTCAAGCACCGGGGAGTGGGCGCCCGGGCGATCGGGGGCCGCATCCCGCGGATCTTCCCCGAGTTCTTCGAGCCTTCACGCCGGGGGGTGGAGCAGCTCGCCGTGGGCTTCTACGACCGGATCATCCGGGCGAGATTCCCGGTACCGGCGCCTCCGGCGGTGGACGCTCCGGCCCCGGCCTCGAAGGAAACCCCCCGGGGGGAGGACGCCAATGAACATGTATGAGCCTCCCCCCAGTAGCTTCTTAGAAGAAGCCTCGGACACTTGTACATAAACATTTTGAATGCATTGGAGTTAGAATTTTTTCTAAGTCTTTGAATTGAATGCATTGTTACCAGGGTTCCCGGGAGGTTACTCCCGGGCGAAGGTCCGGGAGGGGCTTCCCGGGGGACGCCCAAGCGGCTTTGATCTTGCTAAGCCTCGTCTCCGGGAAGCGCGGCGGGGACAGCGTCCGAGAGCCGATCCGGTTGAGGTGGCATCCGGAGTGGCACTTGCACAATTTTGACAATCATCGCGGTGAATTGTCCCCTCCGCGACCAGGGTTCCGGATGGTCCCTCCACTTCGCAATCTTCCACCGGTGGGATACGAGTTCTGGCCCGAAGATGTGCTCCGGGACGCTCGGCGCCGCGTGCGAGCATTGTACCGGGACTTGACCTGGGAGCTAGCGGAGAGCCTCCGAGAGTATTAGGCGTAGGAGCCTTAGGACGTAGAGGATCCCCCGGGTTAGAGCTCGGGTTGTATCGTTTCCGAAGCCCACCGGAGGGGGAAGATGTCCTCCGGGTTTGACAATCAATAAAGCTGTTTATTTGCTTCTTCTCTTGTTGTCTTTTTGTTTCTTGTTCTTGGATGGTCCGGACCACTCCTTTTCACAAGAATGAGCTAAGTTTGCTCGTGGGCGGTGCGGTCGACACCCGGGGGTTCCTTATCCCCCCCCGCCCACCGCGGGCCGGAGGATAGCTCCGCGCGCTGTGGGGGTAGCAAGGCCCCCGGGATGGAAGTCACCTGTAGCATAGGAATTTTTCTAAGTTAAAAATTTTAAAACGAGGTTTCCAAGGAGAAGACCTTCCGGGAGACAATCGTCCGGTCGCCGTGAGAATGGGGAGCCGGGAATAAGGCCTCATGTGGAAGAAACGTCCAAAAAAACCCGATGAGATTTCCGGAGGCAAGCTTCCTAGGAGACAATCGTCTGGTCGTCGTGAGAACGGGGAGTGTCGCGCCCCGAAACTGGGACTACGACTACTCCTGTAGAGACCTAGCTCGCTGCAGCTAGACTCATATATGCAAAGCATACACATACCCTTGACTTCCCAGGATAAGTCAAGCACAGGAGTATATTCACATTGCAACAGAGTAACTTAGAAAATAGTTAAGCAGTGTGGCCTGCTAGCCTTGATATTACATAAGAAGGTTACAATGCCTTCACGGCATACATGGTTTAGCAAAATAACATCTACACAGCAGAAGATAGGTGACCCACCCACAAAGAGAAGTGGATGGCAGAACAACACACATCAGGGCTCTGGCGGAACTGATTCTCCTCCTTCTGGATCCACGAAGTTCTCCATGCCTTCATCTTGATCATTGAACGTTCCATCTACTGATTTGTAGGTTGCAAGGGTGAGCACTTACGTACTCAGCAAGTCATAGGTAAGAGTAGATACATATAGTAGTGATGATATGAACCTAGACTAGTCAAGAATTATGGATATTTGTAAAATAACCTTTTTCTTTCATACTTCATCTCATGGCAGCACCTTTCATAATATAACATCATCATTCATGTTCACTAGATTATAGCACTACCGCGACACGTCGACACACGACAGCCCACGGCAGCACTCCTTATCATGACAACACATGTCATTTGGGTAATGTTGGTTTAACACATTTTATTTAGAAAATAGTACTTGTGTCACACCTCGTGGATTTAATCCACCGCAGCAGACTCCTATAAACCCGGGAGCTCGAAGTATTCAAATACGTTTTTAACTCTGCAGAGAGGTACCAATTTACCCGCAAGATATTCCACTTTCAAACCTTTCCTATCATAACAAAATGATTGGACCCCTGACTCACTTCATATTGTGAGCGGCAAGGTGGAAATAACAAGAACTTTTGTTATGTTTTACTCACAATTCACCCCTGACCCTGTGGATCTCTCGCGAAACACAGTTGTGGCGGGCTATACCCCCACCCTTACTCATTTCCCCATTGCTGGGTCTAATGTCAGATCACCTTCAGTGATAGTGGGAGTTAGCCTCCATATCAATCATCACAACACATCTCATGTAGGGGTTTCATGTGCAATCCACATAAGTACTTGTTCAGGCCTGTCCCATACCAGGCTTGCGGTTAGCACGTTGTTCATGCCACTAGACGCACAACACAAGGTTCTAGTCCTTATATGCCAGTGACCAGACCATCCACAACCCTGCACCTTCAGTGCCTGCATTCCTTTGCAGTCTAGCACATCCAGTGCTACCGCCATTCCATACCATTTTTCTGGTCACGGCTAGGGGTTTTATTTCATGAATATAGGTATAATAATACATATAATAGTTCATGGCTCAAAACTTATTTATTTCACATTTCACAGATAACCAGTCTAGTACTGCCAATTCATAAATCAACCATTCTCAATCTTTCTCATGCAATATTATCTATATTCAAGGTTATGTTTTAGCAGCATTTAAAATATAGGTTCAAGATGACCAAGGATATGACTTGCCTTCCGCGTCGTAAGAAACAGCAGTTGATGACGGGTCAACAGCGAAGTCCTCGAACTTGATTTCTGGATCTGCTTGATGACAAACAAACAATACACACAAATATTACTTATATATTAAAATGATTTGGGATCTATATGCAGATATGCTTAACAAGGATAACTGAACGATACTGGAGATAATTGAGATTGCCTGTTGAACTGAGTCGAGAGTCTAGGGTTTCAAGGAATTGGCTAAGGATGGGTGTTAGATGCTCTTAGGATCTCAAGGTTGCAATAAGAACATCAGTTTTGCGGTTGGTTGGATCAAAAACAACGAATGTCAGCAGATTGACATTCGGATCAAGGTTTTGACATAACTTCAAGGAAAACTAGAGAGCTTATCTCAAGTTATGACAGTAGAAGAAAGTGTAGATCATAACTCTACAAATTCAGTGGACAAAGTGGCTTTCAAATTGCACAATCAGAAATGGGTAAACAAGGCCAATGCCATTGGCTGGAATGCACTGAGACAGTGTCAAAATTTAGGGTTTAGCGGCAAATATAATTCAAGGGCTCAAATCAAGTTGTGATAGAAGAAGAAAATGTTGATCACAACCTCAGAAATCTAAGGGACAAAGTTATGCCCAAAATGCACATCTGGAAGGAAGTGAAAAGGGCTAATGCCACTGACTGACATAGTCTGGCATTGATCTTGACATGGCCAGAAACTAGGGCTTGGCATAACTTTTGATCTAGAGCTCCAAATGATGAACCACTTTGTCTGGGAGGTAGGCAAGGATAACAGGAACAATTAAGTCAACAGAATCTAGGGCAAGAAATGGCTGGAAAGTGATGAAATTCAGTAATGAAATGAGGTGAACTGGTTGCACTGGAGCAGTTCTGGACAAGATCTTGGCATGGATATAACTTGAATTCTGGGCAGTTTCAGAGATCGAGCTAGAAGACAAAAATACTCAGGGGGTTAAGGCACACACGGTGGACAAGGTGATTTGAGCTGAAACGGCCGGGAAAACTTTTCCGGTGAACTGTGCCGGAGAAGAAGACATAGGATTTGGGGGTTTTTGCTGTAGAGGGTTTGAACTTAATTCCAAGCTCAGGGAGTATCTGTGGAGTATAAGGAAGCTACTAGGATGGTCAATTTTGTTAAAGGATGGCTGGAGAAGCCTGGCGACGATCGCCGGTTTCTGGAGAAGCTCAAAATTGATGAAAGCTTCGATGGAAGCTCAATCTGGAGATTTAAGTACACAGGCTTACTGGAAATGGGTCACTGATCATCTTCCTTCACAGGATCGAGAGCTAATTCGAAGTAATTTGGCCTGCATTGCCGGAACAGGGCATTCTTCGAATTTCAGCCATTTCCGGCGATCACCGGCGATGAGATGCATGAGAGTTAAATTAGATGCTACAGCACGATGAGAGTGGAGAGGGAAACTTACTAGTGCTGTCAATTTGGTGGTTGAGACTGCGGTTGAGGCTGTCACCGTGAGGCCTCGAGCTGGTCTCGCCGGAGAAGAAGACTAAGACAGAAAATCTGAGACTTGGATGATTTCCAGTGAGGTTTGAGGGAGCTGCTGAGCACAGGAGCACTTAAATAGGCCAGGCAATGCTACAAAGAAGGGACAACGAAGTGATTTGGCAGCTGGGAAGGTGACTGGTTGCGTGCTGAACATCAGCGGCGAAGACACAGCGAAGAACGGTGATGCGACGGCGACAAGTTCGCAGCTGATCACAGTGTCGGTTCATCGGGACTTTGCAAGGCTGTAGCAAGCGGTGGCGACAAGGGCTGGCAAAGTAAGCAACGTGGCGCGGTGTTGCTGACAAAAGCCTGTTGCTGGTCGCGCGCAGGAGCAAATGCTGTTCAACGGCGCTGCCACGGCGTTGCCATGGCACGGCTGAAGCAAGGACACGTGCACACAAGCATGCACGGTCACGAGTGCGGCGAAGCTTCACCGGCGGCGAGCAAACACGGCGCAAGGAAACCACGGCGATCTCTGGTCGTGCACAGCAGCTGTTGTCCTGGTCGAAAAGGGCTGATTTGCAATATTTGATTTTCTTGATTTGGACTGAATTGTAAATCTGAAGATTTGGATGATTTGATCTGGAATTGATTCTGCTGTTTTGGTATACTTAATTCAATAGATGATTTGGCACAGCTAGGAGATAAAGTTTGAGACATTTGGGTGACTTTTGATATGAACTGAAAACAGAGTAGATTAGGGTAAAATAAGTCTGAATCTTATTGATCTCGAATTCTGGGATTTAGGGTTTGATTTTGAGATACTCATATAGGAAGAATTTGTGTTGAAAAGCATTTGGGAGGTGTTACCTGATTCAGATTTGAATTTGAAGATGATTTGCAACATTTTGCCTTTTCTGGCTTTTAGAAAATCTGGAAAAAGGACTGATCTGCGAATCTGGAGTTTTGGAAGGTTTAAACTGAATTTGATTGCACTGATCTGGCAGATTATATTCAACAGAATATTTGGCAAGAACAGTTGATAAAATTTGGCACATTTGAGTAGTCTTTGATACAGACTGAAAATAGGGTATTTTTAGGGTAATTGAATCTGAGTTTCAATTGATTTCGAATTATGGTAATTAGGATGAGATCTTGAAATCTGCACAGAAGAAGAACTTGTTTCAAATAGCATATAGAAAAGATTTGCCGAAGAAATTCTGAATTTGGAGTTAATCTGGAGATTTTAGCCTTTTTGGGTTTTCAGATATCAGATAAGGACTAATTTGTAATAACTCTTGGACTGATTTGCCAAAAAGGTTTAGATGGTAAAATCTGACTGCCAACTTTTTGGATTAAGGTATTGGCATACCCTTGATCATAATCCAAGAATAATCTGGTCTGGACTTGGCTAAGATTTTGATTAAATCTGAATTTCTGAAACTTAGGGTATGTAGGTAATTTAAGATATTTCTGTTTTCGAAAACAGAAAGGAGTTGATAAATCTGGAAGTTAGAGATAGAATTGGATCTGGGTTCTGAAGGCTTTTAGATTTAGGATAACTGATAGATCAAATCTGGCAAGTCAGATCTTGACTTGGGGTCACAGGATAGATTTTGGAGATTTTAGGGCTATAACAGAATAAAGCTGAGGCTGATTTGGCTGATCTAGAAGAGACATATGCATGCATGACTTTTAAGAAAGAACTTTTCACCCCAAAACTCAGGATGTTACAGGGAGCCGGGAATAGGGTCTCCGGGGAAGAAATGTCCGAGAAATCCGTAACTTCTCCGGGAGACAGTCGTCCGGTCGCCGTGAAAACGGGGAGCCGGGAATAGGGTCTCCGGGATGCATTCGTCCGGTCGCATGAGAACGGGGAGCCGGGAATAAGTTCGTCGGGGACCAAATATCCAAGAATGCCATTAGACGTCCCACTGGGGAGAGCGTCGAACGTCGACTCCCATAGGAGGAAGATAGATCCAAGAAAGCCATTAGACGTCCCACTGGGGAGAGCGTCTACTCCCGGAGGAGGAAGTGCCCGAAGACGGGTCTTGAGTGTTTGGGCAGGGGACTAGTCTCCCAAAGTGACTCGTTACCGCGGCCACTGGGGACCGGGTTGCCGCTTACACCCTCAGTTCACGAGAGCTGATCGTAAGCCGCCCTACAGGAGGGACTTGCTGGGTCTGGGCCCACTTCCTCAAGGGGAGGGCATCCTCCTAGGGAGGGCTTCCTCGCGGGGAGGGCATCCTCGCGGGGAGGGCATCGCCGCTAGGGGCGGTAATGAGAAGAACCTGCAACGAGACGATTGAAGAGCAAGACCTATGTATTGCTAACAAAAAGAAGTACAGTGCCTCCCCCTGCGAAGTCGCGAAAGGGGTGGAAAAGGTAAATACAGTGTCCCTCCTCCCCCTCCGGCGTGAACGCTCCAGGGGAGGGGACAGGCCCGTAAGGCTAAACATAGAACTTGCGAAGTAAACGCAAGTTCCACGTGTGCTTCAGCTCCTGCTCTTGAAGGTTGGAGAGCTTGTAGGCCCCCGAGCCCAGGACCGCGAAGATCCTGTAGGGGCCCTCCCACTTGGGGGAGAGCTTACCCTGGGCCTGGGGGTCTGTGACGCGCTTGAGGACAAGGTCCCCAAGGCGAAAGGATCTCTCGCGGCGACGTCTGGAACTGGAAAGGGGGAAGCCCCTGTAATATCCGGGATCGGCAAGGGGGGAGCCCCCCGCGGCGACGACCGGAACCAGAAAGGGGGAAGCCCCTGTAACATCCGGAACCGGCGAGGGGGGAGCCCCCGCGGCGACGACCGAAACTGGAAAAGGGGGGAGCCCCTGTAACATCCGGAACCGGCGAGGGGGGAGCCCCCGCGGCGACGACCGGAACCGGATAAGGGGGGAGCCCCTGTAACATTTGGAACCGGCGAGGGGGGAGCCCCCGCGGCGACGACCGGAACCGGAAAAGGGGGGAGCCCCTGTAACATCCGGAACCGGATAAGGGGGGAGCCCCTGTAACATCCGGAACCGGCGAGGGGGGAGCCCCCGCGGCGACGTCTGGGACCGGGGAGCCGATGCGAGGGGGGGTTCGCTGAGGCACGGGAGCTGCTCTGTCAACCGCCCCCGGTGCGGTAAACGCGACGCGAGGGGCGGGACTGGCTCCCGGCGTAGGGAAAACCCCCGGCATGAAATGGGCCCCCGGCCCCGGGAATGGGCCTAGAATGGGGTACCTGTCGACGATTCGGACTCGGAGTCCTCAGCCGAACTTATGCAGAATTTGTAATAGTGAGACCTTTCAAGATGACCCTTCGGGAAGGTATGCTGAACAATGGTGAACAGGAGCACAGAGAATTTAGACAGGTTCGGGCCCTCGATGGTGGGAGTAAAAGCCCTACGTCCTGTTGAGATTTCACTAAGTGTGGTAAAATGTTTACAAATAGAAGGAAAAGTCCTCACAGGCAAGGATTTTTCCTGTAAAAGCGTACAAAGATAAGCTAAAAAAGACTTAAAAATGCTATACGAGGTGTGCCGTAGACTTGGCTAACTTCGGTCCTCTCTTGATTGATACTTCATGCCATCCTTTTATACTGCTTGAAAGGGTGCCATGTGAAGAAAACTGCATCAATCGGTTGCACGGACGGTTGGATACGGTTTTTGGAACTGCTCTTAACCTCCACGCAGGTTAAACACGTGTTATTCATGAATAACTGTACGTGTTAACCTCCTGACGGTTGATTTTCCACGTGTAGGAATCTTCGGGATACCTAGAATATCCTGTCGTATGGACAACCGAATAAATAGATCCCAGGCATCCTGATCGGCAGATGTTCTGACCGCGGGATTCGGCTGACCGCGTAATATCCCAAATGTGTAGTTCGCGTATAGCCCACGAACTTCTGACCGCGCAAGGCTTACGGTCTGACCGCGTAAAGCTGCGACTTGATCGCGTAAAGCTTACGACCTCGTGGTGATGCCTCTCAGGAATAGCTTGAGTTCGCATCTCCAGACACATGTCTGGTTCGAACCTGTCTTGAGCCAGAAGTTTATTAGAAGTGACCCGGGTGTCAATCCTCGTCAGCCAGCCCCCAAATTCGAAGAAAACGGAGAGACGTGTTTATTTCGAATTTAAAAACCGTGCATTGGATTTTTAACCCGGCCCTTTAACTTCTCCACTTAGTGGCGCACTAAGTGAAAACGGTTGGTTTTCCAAGACGGGTTCTGACATTACGTGACGGGCAATGATGGCGCCGT
This sequence comes from Pharus latifolius, assembly GCA_019359835.1. NCBI lineage: Eukaryota > Viridiplantae > Streptophyta > Magnoliopsida > Poales > Poaceae > Pharus > Pharus latifolius. Next base: position 35,408,156 of record CM033324.1, on the reverse strand, counting down.
AGAGATTTTTATCTCGAGGTAAAATTGTAAATGTCTTAACGAGACTCGAGGTGTCTGGGAGGCGAACCGTCGACCTGGCGGCTATAAATACCAGACCCCTGGTTATGTAAAGATTTACAATTCCCTCTCACGCCTAAGTCTTTTTCTTGTTATCTGGCCTCCTTCCTTTTCACATACTCCTCCCAATGGCAGATCACGAAATCATCGAGATTGAGAGCGATGAAGGGGAAATTGTCGAACAAGGGTCTCAAACTAATGAGGTCCTGTCTCCCTTAAGGAAGAAACCCAAGGTTGACGAAGGATCTTCCAGTGGAACAAAGGTGAAGAATGTAGCGAGTTTCTTTCTTCCTTCAGTTCCTTTGACCCTCCCTGTTCATGCCTCTCGGCAAGTTAGGCCTTTATCCTTAGAGAAAGATCCCTTCACGTTCAATTCTCCCATCCTTTTAGGTGATCAACATCCTGGTCGGCAAGCGGTGACTATCCCTCGATCAGATGATTGCCATATTGGGTTGGCGAAGCAATCTTCTTCTGGGAAGGTTGCACTTCCACCATATGATGATCTTCCTCCCAAGATGGGTGTATCAACGGGTTATGCACCGGGACAGGTAACAATTCTTCTCCCCTTTTTGCTGACAATTTTAGTTAATATGACTAACTTTTGCAAAATGCAGGAGGTAGGAGGCCCCAGCGATCAGCCTTCTGCTGCTCCATCTCTTCCTTCCGGACAGACTCTTCTGGAAGAGAAGAATGCCCTGGAGAAGAAGACCGAGGAGATGGCCTCGAAGATTCTGCGTTTAGCAGAATGTCTTGATCGATCCCGAGAAGAGGCGCACCATTTCCGTCGAGAGAGGGACTTCGCTCAGCAACAGCGAGAACTCTCTGACTTGATTAGGGACAATAGTGCGTCTGTTGTTAGGGACGATATAGATAGACTTAGAGTAGTTGCTAGTTCCTTGGGGGTTGTCAGTGTAGATCCTACTGACAACAATATGTCCCTCGGGGAACTTTGTAAACTTCTTTCGGAACAAGTCGATGCTTTTATCGACCGTATTCCTTTTGTATGTAAAGAATGTAATAAATAAAGTTTCTTTTATTCATATGAACATTCTTCATACCTTCTGTGCGAAATTATGGCTAAACGCTTAGTCCGCGACCATTCATACACAGGAAATTTCAGTTCTGCGATTAGAATCGCGCTTTAAAAGATCACCATGACCTGCCCTGATGCTGCGATCAGACTTAAGGCCGCGGTTAGACTGAATTGCGACCAGAGTTGAACATCCGGTTAGACTATTACTTCGATTAGAAACGAAGTTTTAGCCTAGAACATGATTTCGATAAAACCATAACCCAATTAGAAACACTTCAGTATGTTGAAAATTGGGTTACGTGATTTTTTCGAACAAAATGTTCAAAGTATAAAAAGGAAAAACTTCCTCTGAAAAGTACTGGAAATTTTTCAGTCCTTTTACACTTTCAGTTTCTAAAACAAAGAAGTCTTTTTGTTTCAGATTCGACGCCTGAACACTTTATCGGGTCCATCAGAGACAGTATCTATTATGGGAAATGAATAAAGCATTTAATGGAACGTTTGAAACGAGCCGCTTACTCATTAATGCGTCGCCTTGGGTCTATAAAAAGCAGTAGGTAGCTTCTTGAGGAAGCCACTCAGCCGCGAAAAAACCCTTAGAATTCCCGCCGCTCAAAACCCTCACTTTCTTCAGCCTTCATCTTCCCCAAATCGCCAGCTTCCCCTTTGATTCTACACCATAGATAGCGTCCTGGAGCAGATCCATTCATCATTCTGAGGAGAGCCTGATGGCGCTTGAGAAGGAGGAGATCCTTTCTCCGCGGCTACTCATTAACTGGCGACCTGCGGAGAAGGACCAAGAAACCCCAACTGTCCAAGAAGGCGAGTTGGTGGTTTTTGAGGAGTATTTTCGTTGCGGGTTCCGATTCCCTGAGAGTCGGTTCCTTAAGGATATCTTTGAACATTACGGGTGGGAACTGATCAACCTCCACCCCAACGCGATGCTGATTCTTGCAGTATTCCAGCATCTCTGTGAAGCCTTCGTCGGAGTATATCCCAGCGTGGATCTTTTCCGATGATTTTACTTTTCGGCGTGGTCGAAGAGCACCAACGCCGCCGGATGCATCTACTTCCGGCTGAGGGACAAAAAGGAGTATCCCTCCCCACCCCTGCGAGACTCAGTGCACGGGTGGCACCAGAAATGGTTTTACTGCACCCCGCCGACCGAGAGCGGGCTGTGGTTTGAGAACTCGCGGCCGGAGAAAATGAGCGAGTTGGATACTCTCCCGGCGATGAACGCGGAGTTCATGAAGCATGCCGAGGTGATCCTTCACTTAGTCGAACAAGGGCTGACGGCACGTGACGTCATCCGAGACTTTGTGAAGAATCGGGTGAGCCCCCTACGTGAAAGGGCTCATCCGGCTTGGGAGATCAAGTCCATGGCGGACACTACCCTGGACTATAACGAAGGTACTCATTTCTGACATTGAAATCCTTTTGTCATTTTTGAAATGTATTAATTTAACTCGTATCTGGGAACAGTCCTGCCCTCAGCTGAGATTGAGAGGCGGACTAACTACCTCCTCAGGGCGTACAACGCCGAGGTAGAAGGCCCCAAGGGATCTCCTCGTCCCCAAAGCTTGATTCATGCTGGCGACGACCTTAAACAGGAGCGCCGAAAGGTAAACTTTCCACTTGGCCTCTGTTTTTCAGGTCTCATGTATATCCAGCACTAATCAATTCCATTGGAATGAGAATAGCTCCTAGGGAGGTTTGCGGATGCAACATTCCCAAGTGAAAATGTCGGCTCTCTGAAGAAGCCGACGGCGAGGAACGTGAAGAAAGTCTCTCAGAGACCTAGGACAAAGAGTCCTGCCTCTAAGAAGACCAAGCTGAACCCTGGAGAGGGGTCTTCACGAAGCGTTCCTCGTCTCGCAAGAAAGACTGCGGTAAGATATCGCATTCCTGCTACTTTTTCAGGCGCGACATGGAATCACTTCTTCGTCGTACAGGGAGAGGGGAGCGAGGAGGAAGAGGATGACGTTCCTCTGATCCTTCGAAGGAGGAAGATCGCGGATCTTCCATCCAGCGATGCCCCAAGTTGCCCCGCAGAAACCACAGCTGCCGAAGAGGTGGCCGTGGCTGATCCTGCGACCACCGAAGATCTTGTGGACGCGGGTGACCTTCCAATTCCTGAAGCCCCCGAGGTTTCAGGATCAATCATCTCTGCTTCCCTGGTCGAAGGGACGACTAAGGTAAAGGATCTTTTCGATTATTCCCTCCATGACTCTTTCTGCGCATTTGACAAGTTAATGTACATACAGGAAGGAGAGCTTCCCCCTGGGTCCACTGGGGATTCCAGGGAGGAAAATCCTCCTCCTCCGCGGACAGAGGAGGAGGTAGACGAACAAAGGCCGGTTGTGACGGTTCCAGCAACTCAGGAATCGCCAAGGCCTTCAGATGCAGCCCCACCAGTTAGTCCGGTGGCCCAGGTAAAGACCTATGTGTCTTTACTTGTCCCCTAAGAATATGCTTGTAACGTGACATTTGCAGGGGGGTGCTGTCTTATTTACCATAAGGAAGGCAAGAACCGGAGACGGCTCTCCTTCACAAGGGGAATTTTCCCAGAAGTCTCAGGAACGAATGGGATTTCGAATAAGGTAAAAACTCTTACTTGACAGTAATCTTAGATAAAAGCTGTCTGATCCATTCTTCCTGTTAGGCAAAAGAAGACAGCGCCTATACCTTCAACCGCCACTGGGGTGGTTGAAGCCAGGGCTAATGAGGGAGCCTCTAACGAAGAGCGCTCTACTCCCGTGGTTCAGGAAGTCGTCCGGACCGCGGGAGGTGAAACAAGTGCAGGGACTAGGTCACCACCAGTGGCCTCTGGGGGTGGCGTCCGGCCGGCACTCCCAGCAACTGTCCCCGTCACAGGCACTTCAGGCGCGCTAGCAAGGATTCCTGCTAGCATGGATGATGCCGCTTTGAATAAGTTTATGAAGGTATGATCACCTCTGTTTCGGCGCTTGAATCGCCTTTAGAGCATACTTGACTCTCTTGCTTTGTGTCACAGGGCTTGTCATGGGTGACGAGCCAGTCGCATGCTGCAATGGCTAGCATGGCGGCTGTTCAAAAAGATCGTGACAGCTTGCGCAAGTGAGGATCGTCATTCTTCTGTTAATATAAGTAGGCTTTAATTGTGACTAACTTGATTTTGCTGCAGAGAGGTTACATTCTTGAAGAAAGAGTTAGCCAAGATAAGTCTGAACTCAGTTTCAGAGTTCCAGAAACTACGGACTGAAATCAATAAACTTCAGTCTGAGAAGGCTGGTAAGTCGATCCTCAATTTGGGAAGACTTAAAGCCGTTTCTTGTTTAATAACCTCTTTTCTCTGTACAGCGCAAGCAGGTCACATTACACAGCTTGTCAAGGACAAGATGCTTCTTGAGTCCTCGCTCAACCATACTGATCAAGTGGTCAAAGAGTTGAGCCTACTGGTCTTCGAAAAACTGAAGGCCATAGCCAGTCTCTTGAATACCAACGTGGTTGAGTTGAGGAAGGATGACCCAACTGTCAGCGATTGGGCATTACTGCTCACAACTCAAGCAGAATCACTGCTCGAATATCTCCCTGGAGATTTACGGCGACGTGAAGAGACAATCAGGACGAGAGTCCGATCAGCCGCTTCTGCCGTACTCAGCCGGGTTCGACTTCACCATGGCCCAGATGCGAATCTGAGCGCGCTGGTGGGACCGGTTGAGGTCGAGAGTGATGAACTGCTTGATGCCATTATTGAAGAAGTTAAGCCCTTCGTTGACAAACTTTTGGCTGAGCTGAGGATCGAATGATCCTTATATTTTGTAATCAAACAATTGTAATTATAATGCTATGTATGTAAAACTATTTTTTTCAAAAGAAAGTGCATATTCACATCATAAGTTTCACACTATAAGTATATTCCTCTAGCCCCCGCCTCTGTTTTATGAATACTGAAGCCTTAGTATTTTAAGCAGAGGGGAAAAAATAAGTATGATGACCAGGGATATGTGCTTCAAACCGATGGCAAGATTAAATTAACATTTTAACCTTATTGCAAACTGGTAGCCACCCAATTGACCGAGAACTAGCCAGATAGTCCCGTGTGCATTGAGAAACGGCTTATTTAGGAGTGACTTATCTGGAAGTGATCATGGGATCGACCAGCGAATCTGGTTAAAAAATGCTGTAATAACCTAACCGCCGGCGATCAGCCCCCAGGTCGAATTTGTATAATTTGGGCTTTAAAGAAAAACACTTATAATATGAAAACAAGACATGCTTTTTATGAAAAGATGCTAATTGAACAGGAAAAAAGTGATTGGAATACTTACACGTAAAACTTGCGAAGTTGATCGATATTCCAAGTATTGGACAAAATCCGACCATCCTCCATGGCTAACCGCGCAGATCTTGGCCGCGGCACTGAGACGACAGTGTATGGTCCCTCCCACTTTGGGGAGAATTTATTGCGGTTAGACTGGTCTTGAATTTTTCGTAAAACCAAGTCGCCCACGTTGAGATCACGTGGTCGCACCTTTTTACTGTGATACTTGCGTAGAGCCTGCAAGTATACCGCGGATTTAATCAGGGCGCGATCACGCCGTTCTTCCAGGAGGATGAGATCTCGCGATCGCTGTTCGGATTGGTTGACCTATTCGAATTGATTCGTGCGAACAGATCCAATACTTACTTCCATAGGCAACACAGCCTCGGCCCCATAGACCAAATGGAAGGGTGTCTCACCGGTGGCTCGACTAGAAGTAGTCCGTAGTGCCCATAGAACAGTATAGAGCTCGTCTGCCCAAGCCCCCGAGCGGGTCTTGAGGCGATCAAAAACACGTTTTTTGATGCCTTGCAATACTTGCCCATTGGCCCGTTCTATGGCACCATTGCTTTGTGGATGTGCCACGGAAGCAAAGCACACCTTGGTCCCAATCTGATCGCAGTAGTCTAGGAAAAGACCGCTAGCGAACTGAGAACCGTTGTCTGTGATGAGACGGTTTGGAACACCAAATCGTGCCACAATGTTCTTGTGAAAGAACTTTTGTGCGGCTGATGCAGTAATATTTCGTACTGGTTCGGCCTCAATCCACTTCGTGAATGTGTCAATGGCTACGAACAAAAACTTGTATCCATTGACCGCTTGTGGCATAGGACCGACGATTTCCATTCCCCAGATCGCGAAAGGCCATGCGAGAGGAATAGTTTGCAATGCATAAGCAGGTTGATGAACCTGTCTTGCATGAAACTGACACTGTGGACACATCTTGACCATAAGCTTGGCATCATCGAGTGCCGAAGGCCAGTAGAATCCCTGTCGAAAAACTTTTCCGACCAGTGTTCGGTATGACGCGTGTGCACCGCATACACCGTCATGTATTTCTTTCAAGAGGGATTTTCCTTCCTCCTGAGATATGCAGCGCATGAATACTCCTTGAGTACCCTTTCTGTACATAACCCCATCTATGAGTTTGTACAGACGCGCCTTTCGAATTAACCGATCGCTTTTGGTTTCATCCTCGGGTAGGGTCCCATGTTCAAGATAGACCCTCAATGGATGAGTCCAATCTTGTTCCTGACCGAGGGTGGCAACGAAGGCTATTGCCGGATCATCCTCGACCGAAGTCATGATCGAAGGATGGTCCAAGTGTTCAATGAACACTCCTGCCGGAGCGGATGAGCGTGAGGATCCAATTTTGGATAATTGGTCTGCGAGAATGTTGTCCTTTCGCGGGATGTATTGGACTTCGAAATGAATGAAGTGTTTTTCCAATCTCCTCACTTCCCCCAGGTAATGAGCCATTGTCTCATCGGAGGTGCTGTACTCCTTGTTTACCTGGTTTACGACCAGCTGTGAGTCCCCCCTCACCACTAATCGACGGACTCCGAGGAATTTTGCTGCCCGGAGCCCTGCAAGAAGACCTTCATACTCTGCTGCATTGTTGGTTGCAACAAAGTGTAGTTGAATGACATACTTAAGCTGTTCGCCCTGAGGCGTAACTAAGACCACTCCAGCCCCCGAGTGTTGAAAACTACGGGAGCCGTCAAAGTACATTGTCCAATAATCGGGGCACTCCAGTTCCTTTGCCAACTGCACAGGTGGCTCAGGGTTGGTCCATTCGACCACAAAGTCGGCCAAAACTTGAGATTTAACCGCCGTGCGAGGGGTGAAATGGATCTCAAAGGCACCGAATTCGACCGCCCATTTGGCGATTCGACCAGATTTCTCTGGATTTCGGACAATATCCCCTAAAGGAAAAGAGGAGGGTACTGTGATCTTGTGTGCTTGAAAGTAATGTCGTAGCTTACGGGAAGCCATCAGTAGCGCGTAAAGTATCTTCTGGACCTCAGGGTAGCGCTCCTTAGGACCATGAAGTACTTCGCTCACATAGTAGACGGGTCTGTGCACCCCTTCCCTTTCCGCGATCAGAACTGCGCTGACCGCGTGTGGGGTGGCCGCCAAATACAGAAGTAATGGTTCATCCTTTTCAGGAGACACCAATACTGGCGGACTGGATAGATATGTTTTTACCTCCTGAAACGCTTTTTCGGCCTCATCTGACCACGTGAAGTTATGATGTTTCCGCAAGGCTTTAAAGAAAGGTAGTCCCCTTTCGCCTAATCGCGATATGAAGCGACTTAAAGCCGCCATGCGACCAGCCAGGCGTTGAACATCCTTCATGGTCGAGGGCGACCTCATTTGTTCAATAGCTCTGATTTTCTCAGGATTAACCTCAATGCCCCTGGAACACACAAGAAAACCAAGAAGCTTTCCTGAAGAAACCCCGAAAGAACATTTCTCCGGGTTCAATTTTATTCCAAAGCGATTCAAGTTATAGAAGGTTTCAGCAAGATCGTCCAAATGAGACAATCTTTTGGTACTCTTTACAACCAAGTCGTCTACATATGCTTCAAGATTACGCCCTATCTGGGAAAGAAAGGTCTTTTGTATCAAGCGCTGGTACATGGAACCAGCGTTCTTGAAACCGAACGGCATTCTGACGTAGCAGTATGTGCCGAACGGGGTGATGAAGGCAGTTTTCTCTTCATCATCTTCTGCCATGCTAATTTGATGATATCCCGAGTAGGCATCCAGGAAACTCATCAGTTCGCAACCCGCAGTGGAGTCAACCAGCTGGTCGATGCGGGGAAGGGGAAAGTCGTCCTTCGGACAGGCACTGTTGAGGCTAGTATAGTCGACGCACATGCGCCACTTGCCATTTGACTTGCGGACCATGACCGGATTGGCGAGCCAGTCCGGGTGATTCACCTCGCGGATAAACCCGGCTTGTAAGAGTTTGTCTAACTCTTCTCGGATGGCTTCCTGTCGGTCGGTGGCAAAACGCCTGAGCTTTTGCTTTATTGGTCGTTGTCCAGGTCGAATTGCTAACCTGTGCTCAATTACTTCCCTTGGGACTCCGGGCATGTCGGACGGTTTCCACGCAAACACGTCTGCGTTAGCTCGGAGGAAAGCAACGAGGTCGAGTTCCTATTTGTCATCCAGGGCTGACCCAACCCGAATTGTCCTGGATGGGTCATCTGGGCACAAAGGAACTTGTTTGAGTTTCTCATCTGGTCGAGGAGCAGCCCTGATCGCATCGATGGCGACAGTGGCGACCTGGGCGTCCCGGAGGGGAAGTTGATCGACCATCTCCAAAGATAGCCGGTCGCACGTGAGTGCCATGTTGCGACTACCTCGGACCGAAATGACACCTTTGGGGCCAGGCAATTTCCCGCACTGATAAGCATAGTGCGTTGCCATCATGAACTTAGCGAGAGTAGGCCTGCCAAAGATTGCATTATAAGCTGAATCACAATCGATTACATCGAAAGTAACCAATTCTGTTCGGAAGTTATCTGGTTCTCCCAGAGTGACCGGGAGGACCACTTGTCCCAATGGCATCATGGAGGGGCCTGGGATTATCCCATAAAACGGATGGATTATGGGCTTGATCTTCGAACGAGGAATTTGCATCTCGTCGAGTGTCTTGACCAATAAAAGATCAAGGGAACTTCCCCCGTCGATCAGGACCCTTTCGACTCTCGCGTTACTGATGATTGGGGTAATAACCAGAGGTAACCTCAATGGTCGAGTTAGCCCCGCAGGACAGTCAGCGCGGTCGAACGTCAAAGGCATATCCGACCAACGGGGATATTGAGGTTCACCAAGGGATGTCTCCGTTTGGTTAACCTCTCGGCAAAAAGTTTTAAACTGCCTTTTGGAAACGAAAGAGGAGGAACCTCCGAAAATGACATTAACATGATTTTGAGGTACCTGGTAAGCCATTTCTTCATCTCCATCGACGTCTCTAACCCCGCACGCCTGCTCTTTGGGCGGTAAGGTTGGCATTGGCCCAGCTCCTTGGTAGAAATCATCCAGCTGTTTCAACCAACTCCTGCAGTTTTTGAGATCGTGGCCTGCGGAATTGTGGAGTGGACACCACCTTTTGCCCTCCTGCGGATTAGTTGATTTTTCTGGCTGGTCGGAATCCCGGCCACCAGAAGCAGTTTTACTTTTAAAAGAAGACTTATTACCTTTGGTCGAAGGTGGTTTCTCCGCGACCGCGACCTCACGGTACTGTCCAGAGCGGTTCCTCTTCGACTTTTTTGACTTCCCACCCGGTGAAGACTCCGGCTTTTTGCTCGAATCTTCTTTCTTGGCGTCCTTGAAGCCTGGTTGGGGCGGTAGGTCCCCCTTGTCAACCATTCGATTCCATTCGACTGCCTCGGCTGCATCGGAGTATCGATCAGCCATATCGAACAGATCGGCCATCGATCGAGGAGGGTGGATGAGCAAGTCTTCCGTGAATCTCCGGTATCGAACGGCATGCTTAAATGCCCTGATTACAGAGCCATCAGATATGTTCGGGATGGTATTTCTTACCCCGACAAACCTCTTGACAAACTGCCGAAGCGTTTCGGTCGAAGTTTGCCGCAATCTATGCAAGTCGTCCTCCTTACCCGGCTTTTGGTAACAGTTTTGGAAATTGCTGAGGATGGCATCGCATAGCATTTCCCAATTATAGATAGAACCCTCAGGCTGATTGAACAACCAGGTTCTAGCCGGTCTTACGAGGACTGTTGGCAGGTAGTTGGCCATGACCTTGTCATCGCCTCCTGCTGCTTGGATGGCAGTAATATAGATCTGAAGAAACTCGGATGGGTTCTGAGTTCCATCAAACCTCTCAATGGCCCCTGGTCGAAACTTATCGGGCCAAACGACTGCTCGTAGGCTAGGCGAGAAAGCTTTGCAACCAACGTAAGGACCGTGAACCGTCCTGCAACTTTCGGTCGGGTTTCGAGCAAACTCACTTAATGGCGGGGTTACTCGGGGTCCCAAACGAGAATGAACGGGAACTCGATCCCTACTGCGAGAGTCCTGCATTCGCCGATATTTGTCCTGTCGGGACGGTATAGGCGGCGGGTAACTCCGTCGGCCAGAGCCAAAATGAGGACCATCTCGATCACGGGAATGTGTCACTGAGCGGGAAGAGGCTGTCGGGGTCGCCTCGGATGCGACCTCATCCAGTCTTTCCGCCAGGATCTTGAAAAAGGCCGGTCTCTGCGCATCCGTGACTGTAGGAGGAAAATTGCGCATGACTTCCGCGATAGATCGCAGTCGACCATGGGTACTTCTCCTAGGGGCACCAGGCGTTATCGTTTCCTCGTCCACTGGGAAGTGCTCCGGTGGTAAGGAAGGAGTCTGGTCACGTCTATGACCACGCGACCGTCGAGAAGAACTCGGGGCAGCATCGTAACGAGCCTGCGCATCTTGAAGAGCCTCTAGGGCAGTTCTGCGTAGTTCGTTGTTTTGTTGCTCGAGATCTTGCTCCTCCTTCTGTTTGCGATCTTGTTCTTCCCTGGCAGCCTGTTGATCGGGAGTTTCCTCCCACAACGCAGCAAACTGCCTAGGGAGAGAGGTCGCCGATGGGGAGAACATCTCGGTTTGTTCCGAGTCGGACTCGAAATCAAAGAGACGGTGAAGGTTATCAGGGTCGAATCTTCCTGGGCTAATTTCAGGGTCACCATCATATTTTCCCTCAGCGGGATCGTACGATGGGCCGGACCCATCACCTAGCACATTAAGAACCTCTGTGGGTTCTGACCCTGTGCCAGTTACCTCCTGGTCGATCATCATGACTTGGGGAGATGATTCAGCCTGGGGAAGATTCTGGCCTTCGACCTCTTCCATCGGAACAGGATCACTTGGAGAAGGCATTGGGATATGAGCATAATCCTCGAGATCGAAATCATTCTCGGAATCATATGCTCCAGCCATGTTTCGGCGAACCTCCGAATTTCAATTAGGACGCCTTGAGAAAGGCCCCACGGTGGGCGCCAGCTGTCGACGATTCGGACTCGGAGTCCTCAGCCGAACTTATGCAGAATTTGTAATAGTGAGACCTTTCAAGATGACCCTTCGGGAAGGTATGCTGAACAATGGTGAACAGGAGCACAGAGAATTTAGACAGGTTCGGGCCCTCGATGGTGGGAGTAAAAGCCCTACGTCCTGTTGAGATTTCACTAAGTGTGGTAAAATGTTTACAAATAGAAGGAAAAGTCCTCACAGGCAAGGATTTTTCCTGTAAAAGCGTACAAAGATAAGCTAAAAAAGACTTAAAAATGCTATACGAGGTGTGCCGTAGACTTGGCTAACTTCGGTCCTCTCTTGATTGATACTTCATGCCATCCTTTTATACTGCTTGAAAGGGTGCCATGTGAAGAAAACTGCATCAATCGGTTGCACGGACGGTTGGATACGGTTTTTGGAACTGCTCTTAACCTCCACGCAGGTTAAACACGTGTTATTCATGAATAACTGTACGTGTTAACCTCCTGACGATTGATTTTCCACGTGTAGGAATCTTCGGGATACCTAGAATATCCTGTCGTATGGACAACCGAATAAATAGATCCCAGGCATCCTGATCGGCAGATGTTCTGACCGCGGGATTCGGCTGACCGCGTAATATCCCAAATGTGTAGTTCGCGTATAGCCCACGAACTTCTGACCGCGCAAGGCTTACGGTTTGACCGCGTAAAGCTGCGACTTGATCGCGTAAAGCTTACGACCTCGTGGTGATGCCTCTCAGGAATAGCTTGAGTTCGCATCTCCAGACACATGTCTGGTTCGAACCTGTCTTGAGCCAGAAGTTTATTATAAGTGACCCGGGTGTCAATCCTCGTCAGTACCCCCCTGGTGCCATCGAAGTGCCTCTGCATCTTTCGCACCTCCTGCAAATAAAAGACTAGAGTTTGCGTTACGGCACTGGTAAGGCTCGGCCTTTTGGCAAACTACGGGCCGAGAATCTCCCTTCAGTAGGAGCCGTCGGATCCCCGGGGAATGCGCGCGGTGCAACCTGAGGAGCAAAGCCTCGTACTCGGCGACATTGTTGGTTCTGGGGACAGCAGGACCTTCCGGAGGCCCCTTTCGGACAAGGCTTGGGGAGGGGCCTCCCGGCAGGTATCGCTGTGATGCCTCGTTCCAGGGGGGAGACCTCCCCCCCGGGCGCCCCAATGATGTTGACGCTTCCGATTGTGGCGGCAGCGCGCTCGTATAGAGCACGAGCCATGTCTTGGTCTCCCCGGACGTTGATCACGCCATGCAGCTGGGGATCTTCATGCAGAGGTAGTTTTGATGGGTGGCAACCCCCAGCCGGTTGATTGTGGTCCTCCCCATAATCGCGTTGTACGAGGAGGGGAGGTCCACTACGTCGAAGCGGATCAGCTCGGTCCGGTAGTTCTCTGGGGTGCCGAACGTCACAGGAAGATCTACCTTGCCCACGGGGTGGATCGCTTTCCCCGGGACAAAACCTTGTAGGGGCCCGGCTGCGGGCTGCAGGAGCTTCTCATCCACCTGCATCTCTTTGAAGGCCTTCAGGAATAGGACGTCGGCGGAGCTCCCGCTGTCCACAAGGATGCGGGCCAAGTGGCAGTTGTAGATTGTCGCGGAGACGATGAGCGCGTCGTCGTGGGGGAAGCGAACCCCTCGCGAGTCTTCCGCCGTGAAGGTGAGGGGGACGTCCGACCACTTAGGTGGCGGGGACACGTGTAGCACCCCCACAACCTTGACCTCGCGCGCGTACTCCTTACACTGGCGCTTAGAGTCCCGCCTGGAGGCGGACCCTCCCACGATGACGTTGATGTGGCGCTGAGAAGTTTGAAAGGGGAGAGCTTCTGAAGGCTCCCCCTCCTGCGTCTGCGTCTGTTGATCCCCCGCGGGAGCGGGAAGGGCCGGAACAGCTAGCCGAGGGAGCAAGGAGGCCGGGGTCTCCCCTCCTTGCCCGCGCTGGTCGAGGAACGCCGCGAAGTGCTGCAGCAGTTGGTCGCAGTCTCGGGTAGCGTGGGTACTGGACCCTTGGAAGCTGCACCACGGTCCTTCCCGCCTTCGCCCCGCGGGGCCTTCTCGGCCGTGCGAAGACTGTCCTCCCCCATGACCTTTCGGCTTGGGGAAGGGGTGGTTGCCCCTCAGGGGGTCGCGTGAGCCGCCTCCGCCCTCGAGGACAAAGGTGTCCCGAGGCCGTGGCTCGTTATGCCCCCCTGCCTAGGGCGCTTGAGGGGATCCCTGGCCCCCCTGGGTCTTCTTCCAGATGTCGTCTTCCTCCACCCGAGCGTACTTTTCGAGTACGTTGAAGAGCTCGTCAGCGGAAGAGGGACAGCTCCGGGAGAGCCTTCGGTGGAGCTCCCCCGGGAGGATGCCGCTTTTGCAGGCTTCGATGACCGTAGAGTAGGGGACGTGGGCCACTTTGCTCTTCACCTGAGCAAAGCGCTTGAAGAAGCTTCTGATGGTTTCCCCAGTCCTCTGCTGGACAGTGTACAGCTGCGAGGAGTCCAGGGGGCGAACATAGTTCCCCTGGAAGTTCGCGCAGAACTCCCGCTTGAGCTGCGTAAAAGACTTGATGGAGCCGGCCTTCAGGTTGTAGAACCAGGAGCGGGCAATGCCGGAGAGGTAGAGGGGGAAGACGTTGCACTGTACCGTCTCGTCCCCCCCGGCCGCGGAGATGGCTGTGGAGTAGACCTGCACAAATTCGTAAGGATCTGCCTCACCGTTATAGTGCTCGATGTGTGGAGGGCGGTAGGGCCGCGGCCACCGGATGCTGCGAAGTCTTCGACACCGGGGGTGGTTAGCCCCCTGCACCTCCCGGGGAGAGTCCCAGTCGCTGTCTTCTTTCACGGGACCTTCGTTGTCTGAGTCTGGAAGCGGTCCGAGAGGTCCGCCAGAGTGGTGGTGGCGACGCTTCTCCTCCAGACTGGGGCTGAGTTCCCGGACGTCCGGGTTCTCCTCCGGAGAGGTTGGCTCTTCAGCGGGTCTCTTCCCTCGACCGGTGCGAGAGCGAGACTCCCCGCGCCCGTGGCCGGGGGGAAGTTCTTCCCCGCACTCTGGTGAATGCATTCGCTCGACCTCCCCCCGGGCGAAACGGACCCGTTCCGCCGAGGGAGGGAGCTTATGCACTGTAGCTGCTAGCCCGGAGGCTTCCGAGGCCGGCTGGGGGGAGCTCCCTGCGAAGACCCCCGGGGCCGGAAAGGGGGAAGCCCCTGTATTGTCCGGAACCGGGGAGGGGGCGCCCACGGCGACGTTCGGAACCGAAGTGGAGGGAGACCCTGTGGCAACGACCGGAACCGGAAAGGGGGGAGCCCCTGTATCATCCGGAACCGGCGAGGGGGCAGCCCCCGCGGCGACGTCCGGAACCGGGGAGCCCATGCGGGGGGAAGTCCGCTGAGGCACGGTTGCTGCTCTGTCGACCGCCCCCGGTGCGGTAAACGCGACGCGGGGGGCGGGACTGGCTCCCGGTGTAGGGAAAACCCCCGGCATGAAGTGGGCTCCCGTCCCCGAGAATAGGCCTGGGACGGGGTAACCCCCTGGTGCCACGAAGGGCCTTGGCATGAAGTAGCCCCCCGGCACCGGGACGGGCCCGGGTGCCGGGAAGGGTCCGGACGTATATCCCGCAGGGGGAGGGAACCCCCCGGCAGGATCATATGGGGTGGACAGACCCCCGGAGACCGGAGGGGCCGCCGGGTAACCCATAAACGGGGGCATAGTCCCCGAGTACGGGTGCGACGCAAATGTGGGGGCCGGAGGCCGCGCCAACATGCTGAGCAGCTCATCCGATGAGCGCTGGGCGCGGAGCTGGCCCTCCACTAGAGCCTCAAGCAGGGCGTCCCGGGGAGCCGGGGGAGCCGTCGGGGGGAGACTGGTCCCGGCCGAGGTCCCCACGGTCACCGGGAACGACCTGGAGGTGGAAGCACCTAAGTTAAGAGGGAAGGAGGGAGGCGGTACCTGGGTCAGGCCGCCTCCGGGCGGAAGCGCCGGGACGGCAGTATCCCAGACGGGCGACGCCGGGTCTCCGAGACCGTTGTCACCGGGAAGGGTGCGAGCCCTTGTTCTTGGGGGAGCCATGGCGTCATGTCACGAGTCCCCACGGACGGCGCCAACTGTCGTGGTATTGCGAATACCCCGGCAGGTTTTGGGAACGATCCTAGCGAAGATTACGCGGCGCGGGTTGACCGGATGACCGGTCCTCCCCCGCCGGACAAGCACAAGAAACGACACGAGGATTTATACAGGTTCGGGTCCCGGTGGGGGCCCTAGTCCTGTCGACGCGCTCCCGACCGGAGTCGGCTAGGGAGGCTCTCTCCGGGGGAGAGGCTTCCGGAGCACGCCTGTGAGTGTAACTATTCCAATAAAAGTGATTCGATCCTTTACAACAGAGGGGTACAAGGGCTATTTATAGCCCCAAAAAGAAGCAAAAAAGCCTAAACTACCCCGGAAGCCACCGTCGGATAGAAGGGTAGGAACGTCCTTCTCCCGGTCAAACGCCTTGGATGCTTCACAGGTGGCCGCTGATTCCCGAGGCGCTCCTCGCGTGACCTGCACGTGACAAACAACTCAAGACTTTACCTTTAGAAGGGCGATGAGGCCCGGGGCACGTGCCGGAGGCCAGGTCCCCGGTCCAAAGGCGGCTCCCGGGACCGGCGCCGGAGGCCAGGTCCCGGGGGCCAAATGGCGGCGCCCGAGGAGTGGTCGGAGACCACGTCCCCGGGAAATTGGTGGTGCCCGGGACGGCGTCGGAGGTCAGGTCCTGGGGGCCAAAAGGTGGCGCCCGGGGAGGGGCCGGAGGCCACGTCCCCGGGTAAATGGCGGTGCCCGGGACGGGGCCCGAGGCCAGGTCCCGGGGGCCAAACGGCGGCGCCTGGGACGCCGCCGGAGGCCGAGTCCCGGGAGCCAAATGGCGGCGCTCGGGACGACGCCGGAGGCCAAGTCCCGGGAGCCAAAAGGCGGCGCCCGGGGAGCGGCCGGAGACCGCGTCCCCGGGCAAATGGCGGCGCCCGGGACGGCGCCGGTGGCCAAGTCCCGGGAGCCAAAAGGCGGCGCCCGGGGAGCGGCCGGAGCCCACGTCCCCGGGCAAATGGCAGCCCCCGGGACGGCGTCGGAGGCCAGGTCCCGGGGGCCAAATGGCGGCGCCCGCGGAGAGGCCGGAGACCACGTCACCGGGCCAATGTGACACGACTTACCTGGACTTAGCGCCGCGGAGATTTCCCCCAACAAGAATATCATGCTTAGGCTATGCTATGCTCAAGATCATATGTTAAATGTTGAATGGTCACATATGAGAAAAGTATATTCAAAAACACTTTTGTGAAAGAAAATGTGATTGGAATCGATAGTGAGGATGGTTTGATTGGATGGTGCTGTGTGCGCACTGGGAATGTGAAAGACTCCTCACTAGAGATTCATAAGGACTAGAACCTTGTGTTGTGCTTCTATGCGGCATGAAAAACGTACCAACCACTTGCCCGGTTATGGGACGGGTGCAACTTAGTAGCTTTCTTTAGTATTAGCTCTTCCCTGCAATGGTTGTCGATCCAGTGTCTTACGAGAACTGGTGGGCCGCAGAAGGCCATGAGTGATGTGAGTTCAGAAAAATCATGAGAGGAAAAGGTGGAAAGAAGGAAGACGCCCTATGCCAGATTAAGTCGTGCGCGACTGTAATCAAGAGAGGCTATGTGTCTTGCGAGAACATAGACCCAGGCTAGGAAGTAAGGCAGTGGGGAGGACCCACAACGGTACTTGAGACTTGACTGTCTATTTACCGGGCAGGGAATAGTTAATGCTAGGACTGTAAACTGTTGTGTCATCTCGGCCTTGTCACATGCGTAAGAGTCGCATGGAGAGGTATCGACTTGAAAGCCGAATGATCGGTGGATTAAGGTGGTACACCTTTGCAAAGTTTAAAAAGTATCGGATACTCTGAGCTCCCAGGTTATGGAGTCTGCGCACTGTGGATTCTATTCACATCGATGCAGCACAAGTAGCTTTTGGAAAGTTTTCACAAAATCTGAATAAAGTGGTGACTCATGAAAGACCGCCACACACAACATTTTCTGAGAATTTAGCTTAGGGTTTCGAAAGCACCGCTTTCGAAAGTAAAGATCTTTTCTTCAAAACCAAGTGTGAAAATCTATCCTATATACATATACAAAGCCAAAGAGCTATTCTTTGAGAAATTTCCTCCTCATCTATATATACTTGCATTCTTATTTGGGACTTGTTGAGCACCATGTGGACAATGTGCTCACCCTTGCTTTTACAAACAAATTTAGAAGAGGGATTCGTCGACCCTGAATCTTACGGTCTTGAACCCAATGTGGAACAAGAAGAAGAAACTGAAGACCAAACTTGTTAAAGGGTTATGTACCAAGGTGGAGTCAGATGTGGAGAAGGCCCGTACACCGCTGCTGCAGAAGAAGAAGACTGATGAAGTCCTTTTGCTTATTATTGTTGTTTCATTTTGTGCCGACCTTTGTGTCGAAAACTCCTTAATTTGTATCAACATTTAAATGCGTCATTTTGGCGCTAAGTTATTGTAATGTTGGTCCTTGTGATCAGTACTTGTTTTTAATTACTCGCATTTTTATATAATGCATCTTGTTGTTGTGAGCTGCAATGTACCTTTTCTGAGTGCAACCCACCTGGGCGGTTGCCACCGGATTCCTCAAATGAGGGTCCCACAGAGAAAAGCCATCTGTGCGTGGGCTGTTTCACTGAATAGGCCATTCTGGGTAGATAGATCAACTCTGAGCTTGTGGACTATGAGGTGCCTGGTCAAGAATTGTCCGTGGTACGTACGTGTCACACGCCCACAGGACGAGCCTTTCTTTCATGTGACTAGAGTCGCAGACCATAGATGTCTGGCGGAGGGCATGGTGCAGCATCATAAAAATATCACCTCCAGCTTTGTTGCCAGCCTAATACTATCAATAGTAAAGGAAAATATGGCAATGGTAGCGAAAGTAATTATTGCACATGTTGCGGAGAAGTCGAGGGAGAGAACTACAGCAGTTGGCTGTGGTTCTTGGGCAAACTGAAGAATGAGGTCGTCAAAAATTGGGAGCGCGTGTGCCTAATTCATGACGGAACGTAGGAATGCTGAGCGCGATCGAGTACATGCAATCGGGAGTGGATCTGGCACTGAGTTGGGATGACTTACAGAGTCGTTGGTGCTCTCGACATCTTGGTGCGAATTTTCACACTCGTTTCAAGAGTAGGCGCCTGATGCAGGTGTTCAAGCGGCTAGCAAAGCAGAACCAACAGTCCAAGTTCTCAGATATATGGAAGTCGTTGGATGAGAGTACATTCAAGGTAATGCAAGAGCCAGGTGAACCAGATGGTGGTGGCGTAAGCGGTGAGGGAAGCCACAAAAGGCGTCTTAGTTTCAGTCAGTGAATTCGACTCAAACCAAAGGAGAAGTGGTTGTTGCTACACGACATGCTATGGAATCATGACGACCAATCTGGCCGAGGTGTACAATTTTGTACTGAAGGGTGTGCGATGTTTACCACTCATTGCCATAGTTGAGATGACATTCTATCGCACAATAGCATACTACGACAGTAGGAGCTTGGCGGCATCAGCACTTGTGCACGACCCTTTGGTACACTGGCCAAAAAGATTAATGATTACCTCGAATTTCGCACGAGAAAGTCGTTGACACATGATGTCTCAGTACTGAGTCGTTTGAACGGAAACTACAAAGTTCGGCTAGGGCACAAACATGTCCACGGCACATTGAGAGCAGGTCGGGTCCACGAATGCCGAATTAGAAATGCAGATGTTGAATGTACATGCAACAAGCCTCAGCTGTTGCACATTCCTTCCTCGCATGTTATCACCGCCTGCTCCATTCCTGGGATCGATCCGGCACAGTATATCTCAACTTATTATAGTCTGCAGTACCTGTGGAAAACTTGGGAGGGTGTCTTCCACGGGTTTGCGGAGAGGGGAAACTATCGGGAGCTATCGCCGGAAGATGCCATCACGTGGATCCCCGACAAGAGGCTCCTTGTGAACCATGCCGGCCGACGTCGAGCTAGGAGGATACACAATGATATGGATGCCGCGGAGTGTGAGGATGACCTACGTAGATGCACTACTTGCAGACAGCCTGGGCGCACACGAAACCGATGCCCGCAGGTAGCAGGCATGTCAACTACTCGAGAAACTGAAGTAATTCACTTTATTCTGTATGGGTTGTTGTGAATTTTCTTAAATAAAATTGTAATGTTGCAATGCATTGTTGTTAATTAAATATAATGTTTCACTTTATCGACCAATAAGTGATAGCTATAGGTATGGCAGACGATCAGTAGTTTCCTGAGCTGATTACACAGCACCATCAGGAGCGTCACGGTGCTCGACGCCTTCTACAGGGTATCGTTCTGCCAGCTCTACGCATGAGGACACCGTGGGAGATGTGGCCCCTGGATGAGCAGTTTGCGCCCTATTTGCTCGAGGCCGGACTGCTTCCGTTCGCCCGCATGGTAGATCGGGCTCGGCAATTCCCCTTCGATCGAGCCCTAATTAGTGCGCTCGTGGACCGATGGAGGCCCGAGATGCACACCTTCCACTTCAGTTTCGGCGAGCTCACCATCACGTTGTAGGACGCTAGCATGCTGCTCGGTCTGCCTATTCGCGGGGACATATATGTCCCCGTGGCCACTGAGAGAGCTGCATGGTGCCTGGATTTCTTGTAGCGCTTCGAGGGCGTAGGGCTAGTAGGGGGTTTTGAGCAGACTGCGGGAGTTCCCCAGAGCTATTTGCACACCGTCCGGGATGCTCCGCTCCCCGTGGCCGCTCCAGAGGAGGTTTTTAGGTGCCACTTTGAGGCGTACTTGCTGTACCTTTTTGGGTGGTTTCTCTTCCCTGGCACCCACAGAGAAATCTGTGAGCAACAGTATGTTTAGCTCGCCAAGACTATTGTCGACTCCGACCTGGGGAACGTGCCGCGGTTCAGTTTCAGATCCGTCGTACTCTGTCACACCTACAGGGGGTTGTGCGACGCCACGAGCAGAGACCAGGTGAGCTCTCTTTTTGCTGGGTGCGCCGTACTCTTGCAGATGTGGTCATATGAGCATTTCCCCGTTGGCCGACCGCTGGTGCTGCGGGATCAGTTCGCGTTGGCCGATGATGTGAGGGACGGCCCGTGATGGGATGGAGGTGGGCGAGGCTGAGTTTGAGGTGGTCCATAGATCAGGCGCACCTCTGCTATCCTTCATATGCCACAAGCTTCGATCTACTCCTCAACGACAGCGTCATCTGGGATCCGTGGACCACGTCAAACTTGCAGTCCGTCACACCAGTTGGCCTTTCTTCTCTTTGTATGCAGGATGTTGTTTACTGGCGTACACAGGTTCTTCTAGTTTCTCGCACATGGTTGAGGGGTACTCGCCTGAGCGAGTTCTGCACCAGTTCGGCCTATGTCAGCATGTCCTGGTGCCGCCTCCTTGATAGATCCCGCACCATATTCACGAGTACGTCAAATATGCGTTACATTCGCACGTGACTTTATAAATGATTTCTATCACTAATTAATTTCTTTTGTCCACAGGAAATCGAGGAAGGGTCGAGTGAGGGACGATTTCATTGTTCAGTAGCGGCCCTATGTGGAGGAGTGGATCAATTGGGCCCACACATGCACGGTGGAGGAGAATAGGCCGTATGGCCACGACATCCATTTTCGTACCTGGCCTGGTACCGACCTCGCATGATCTACCGATTGGTGGGTGGTCTACCAGCCGTGCCTGATGAGCCCGTCCCTCCTACCACCATCGATGAGCGCTTCGATTGACGCCTTCCAGGGCGAATCCACTCTTCTGTGAGTTTGTAAGCTCTCTGCAACCTTACTTTCACATGGATTGTCAATCTATAATTGCATTAAATCGTGTGCGCAGCTAGACACCCTCGGCGCCGTCTCTGCTGGTGAAGGGGACATGATGATCTGGTCCCGCACCACACCCACCTTGCCCAGCGACGATGTCTGCGCATATTATGCAGAGGTCGAGTGGCAGGTCGATCAGATTCTGGTCGACTTCAGAGTGCTGCTGCCACCTCACATGACCGTGATTCCCCCACCATCACAGTTGGTGCCGGCTCCTTCGTCGCATGTGCCACCTCAGGACCACCCCTCGTCGTCGCGCCCTCTACCTCCACAGCCACGTTTCATGCCTGCCGACAGTTCTTCAGATGAAGAGGTTGATATTCCTGTGTGGCACCAGTCTCTCGGTTAGACACAGCAGCATTCTACGCAGCCTGACTTCCTTGCTGATGCTCCACTACCTACGCAGCCGACATAGCCATCCCAGGCTCCACCATCTGCGCAGACACCATTGACGAGGAGACGACATGTTAGGGATCGTCAGCCTCCCTCTCGCTACACACCATCGGAGTATCAGGGCTAGCCACAAAGGGGGAGAAGGCATTAGTTTGACGTAGAGTTTTATCGTACTTTCCAGTTTTCTGTGTGTATCTTTCATACTTTTGAACTTCTCTACTTATTGTTTAGGATATTTTGATTAATTAGCATTGAGGTACGAAATCTGTAATTTTAGTTTTAGAATGGTATCTCAGATATTTCTAGTTTTACAACCATAATTGTCACATACATGTGTTTTGCGATGGATGGATATTTTGTTTAATTAGCATCAACGAGGTATGAAATCTACGAAATCTGTTATTTTAGGTTTACAAGGTTATCTCAGATATTTGTAATTTTACAACAATATTTGTCAAATACATGTGTTCTGCGATGGATGCAGGTGAATACATATGTCAAATAGAAGGATAAATGTCAAATACATATATCTTCCATGGTTGTCCTCAAGAAAAAAGTATTAATATTTGTAACTAGCATAATTTTTAGAAACATATTTTAGCCTAACTGGTTTCAATCCTCCAACTTTGCCCCCTTTGGTCCGGGTTCGAATCCCACGCCCACCCCTTAATTTGCACTGCCTTATTTTGCACTGGTTTTAGTTGCTGGGTGAGGGTTTTAGTCGCTGGGTGAGCTAGCGACTGAAACCTGACGTGGCGGGCGAGCTGGGCCAGTGGTGCGCTGCGCTCTGCCATGTCTTCAGTCGCTAGCTGGGCTAGCGACTGAATGTTACTTTTACAATTTTTTAAAGTTCCGGGTTAGTTTTGAAATTTATTTTTTTAATAGGTTATTTCTAAAAAAATTCTTAGATACTACCTCCCTACAAAACAAACTAAATTCATGTAAATTCGACTTGGGATCTTGTTCTAATCGTCGACAGCTGGCGCCGACCATGGGGAGGACAAGGTTTTTTTCTTCTTCACTAAAGTTATCTGTATTTATGGATCCATTACCCTGTGCATACGATTTCGAGACCAACTTCAACCTCGCCGACTATGTCGATGTCACCACACCACCACATCAGCCAATCAAGCCATCTCTAGCCTCCGCACTACAATTACCCACCATGATAACTCTAACCACACCTCCCCTACCCTACGTTCTTTGTTTTTAAATTGCATTTGTATTTTTTTTGTCTTGAAAGTTGTTTCTTCAATCTATTTTCTATTTGCATAATTTCAGATTTCATAGATTGGAATTCCAACTTGGAGATTGTTGCTGTCAGGTTTCATCTTTGGAAAAATCAGTTGCAATCAGGTAATATTAGTATTATTTACAGCTATATGATTCTTGTCTGTATGCAATCAGGTAGTATTATATAGATATGATATTTAGGGATTGTTGTTGTATTATTTAGATATGATATTTAGGGACTTCGAACTTGGGGTTTGTTGCTGTAGGATTCTTGTCTGTATGCAATCAGGTAGTATTATTTAGATATGATATTTATGAATTCAAATTGTAACACCAAATTTCTGTACTTTCTAGTCTTATGCTGATCAAATTCTTGTTAATAGGCTCTTCTATTCCCATGTTGCATAGGTGGAGGAATGTTCAGGACTATTTTGACCAAAGTAATAAAGTGCAAGGACTCAAGTGATCAACAACAAAGTGAATTCTATATTAGTTGGTGCACATGGTCCTAAAGAACATGGGATTTGAGCATGGATAATGTGCAAACTAACAGTGTATATTTTGAGTAGTTTCTATCACTGATCATTCTTAAAGAGTTTTACATGTTAGGAAGGCTCTGGACAAAGCCAATCATTGTACTCTAAAAGACATGCATGCCATTTGATTGATTGGTGTTATACAATCTAACCACTAAACATAAAAATAGTAGTCTTCTGTAATATAGAGTCATAACTATTTAACAATTTTTTTATCTATCTCTTTGGCTAGACATCAGTAAATTTTGTATAATTTTAGTATATAGATTTGAAATATTATGGAAACACTCCTAGTTATCTGATTGTGTTTGTGCATATATATGCTCCTACAGAATCCGCAGATTAGATCCATTGTGATGTTGGAGCTTCTGCATGAATCTGAAACCACTTTTACACTAAAGAGTTTGAGGTGCTTTAACAGCTCTAACTTCAAGTTTACAAAATACGCATAAAGTTAGAACTATTTATATGGTTATGCCATTGATTACAACTACAATTTTATTCTATTATAAGATGTAAATTTTATTTAAAACAACAAAGTAATGGAGTCTTTTGCCAAATACTTCCAAAACTCTGGTTTTTAGTATATTTCGAATTATAGTTATCATATATGACTCCAGTTTCTCTGTGATAGAAGTCAAAGTCAGAGGTTGGAAGTATTTGTTAATCCCCCATCTATTTGTGTTCTTGTTCATAAACTCATTTCAGATTTGTTGGGGGAAATCTCCGCTCGATCGGTCCCGGTGACCATGACCCGGACGCCGCCATCTGCCTGGTGGCAAAACCCCCGATGGCCCGGGGACAAGGGCCCCAGTGACCCCGTCCCAGGCGCCGCCCTTCGCCCGAGGACAAGGGTCCCGCCCTGGGCGCAGGGTCACATGGGGGTCACGTGAGGAACGCCTCAAGAACTGGCGAGGACACTTGTCAAGCATCAAGCCTTCCTCAGCTGGTGGAATGACGTCAGTACCCCCTGATCCAACGGCTGTAGCCAGGGTAGTCTAGTCTTTTTGCTTTTTTTGGACCTGTGTATGCCCTTGTACCCCTCTTTTGTAACAGAGGACAATTCATTTTCATCAATACACAAAAAACCAATTGGCGTGCTTTGGAGCGCTCTCCCTGCGAAAACTCCGCCAGCCGACTCAAGTCGGGAGCACATCGACAGGACTAGGGTCACCACTGAGACCTAAACTTGTATAAATTCTCGCGTCACTTTGTGCTTCCTCGACGGGAGGTGACCGGTAATGCGGTCAGCTCGCGTCGTTGTTCGTTAGCTAGGATCTTCCACAAAACGTGCCGTGGTATTCGCAATACCACGACAGGTGGCGCCGTCCGTGGGGACTCGTGACGAATCGCCATGACTCCCCCAAGAACGAGGGCCAAGGCCCTCTCTCTTCCCAGTGGTGCTGGTCCCAGTGACCCGGCGCCGCCCATGCGAGAAGACGCCGCTGTGACAACACTATCGACCGGGGACGTTTGGAGAGAGGTACTTCCCCGAACTTCCGAAGTCCCCGGTGCAGGTATTCCCACTTTCGGGCCACCGGACGCGACCGTGCTTGTGGGGCCTAGTGTCCCCCAACCGGTGGTCTAGACCCCCAGAGACCCCCTTGCTTGGGGCTTTGGTCAAGGGCCAACTGTGAGCCTGCGACCATTGCGCATGGGCTCCCTCCTCCCCCGGGGCCACCTCTGAGGGCCCCCCAGCAGACTAGACCTGCTTCACCCGGGAGGAGGTCGAGCGAATGCGCACTGCGAAGTCTGGGGAGGCCCCCTCCCGCTACCTATCAGAACTCCCCCTGGCGCGCGGTTGCGGTGAGCCACGCTCCAGTCCCGACCGGGGGAAAAGGTCGGCCGAGGAAGCGACTGCCACCTTTGGGGGACACCTGGAGATCCAGGAGGTTAGCTCGACTAACCCCGAGGAGAAGAGGCGCTACCGTCGCACTGGCGGACCGCTGGGACCCCTCCCCGACTCCGATAACAAGCGCATGTCTCCAGTCAAAGGGGATAGCGACCGAGAATCTCCCATGGAGGTTGAGGGGGCTAATCAGCCGCTGTGCCGCCATCTCCGGTGCATCCGCTGGCCGGGGCCTTACCGCCCGCCGCATATCAAGCATTACAACGGTGAGACCGACCCTTACGAATTTGTGCAGGTGTACTCCACCGCTATATCGGCGGCTCGGGGGGACGAGACGGTGCAATGCAACGTCTTCCCCCTCTACCTCACCGGGATTGCCCGCTCATGGTTCTACAACCTGAGGGCCGGTTCCATCAAATCCTTCACGCAACTCAAGCACGAGTTCTGTGCGAACTTCCAGGGGAACTACATGCGTCCCCTGGACTTGTCGCAGCTTTACACTGTCCGACAGAGGACAGGGGAGACCGTCCGCAGCTTCTTCAAGCGCTTCGCTAAGGTCAAAAGCAAAGTGGCTCACGTCCCTGACTCTATAGTCATCCAGGCGTGCAAGAGCAGGATCCTCCCTGGGGAGCTCCATCAGAGGCTCTCCCGGAGCTGCCCCACCTCCGCCGACGAGCTCTTCACTGTGCTCAAGAAGTTTGCCTGCGGAGGAAAATGACCTCTGGAAGAAGAACCAGGGGGCCGGGCAGGAGGCCAGGGACCCCCTCAACAAGCCCCCTAGGAGGAGTGATCGCAGCGAGCCACGGCCTCGGGACACTTTTGTCCTCGAGGCGGAGGCGGCTCGCAGGACGGCAACAAGGGCAACCGCCCTTTCCCTAAGTCGAAAGGCTATGGGGGGGAGGGGACAGCTATCCCACCGTCATGAAGGTCCCCCCCAGGGAAGGCAAGGAGGGCACGGCCAACTTGTGGTGCGCCTTCCACAAGTCAAATACCCACGTTACCTGAGAGTGCCACCAGCTCTTACAGCACTTCGCCGCGTTTCTCGACCAGCGTGGGCAGGGGGGAGGGTGCTCTGCCTCCTTGGCCCCAGCGTCGGCTTTGCCGGCTCTCCCTGCTCCTGCGGGGGAGTAGCAAAGACCAGCACAGGAAAGGGGCTCAGCTGAAGAACTCCCCTTCCAAACCTCCCAAAGGCACGTAAACGTCATTACGGGGGGATCTGCCTTAGGGCGGGACTCCAAACGCCAGCGCAAGGAATACGCACGGGAGGTAAAGGTTGTGGGGGTGCTACATATGTCCCGGCCACCAAAATGGTCAGACGTGCCCCTCACCTTCACAGCGGAAGACACGAGCATGGTTCGCTTCCCCCATGACAACGCACTCGTCGTCTCCGCCACAGTCTACAGCTGTCATCTGGGGTGTATTCTCATCAACGGCGGAAGCTCCGCCGACGTCCTGTACCTGAAGGCGTTCAGGGAGATGTAGGTCGATGAGAAGTTGTTGCAGCCGGGCCCTTGTAGGGCTTCGTCTCGGGGAAGACCATCCACCCGGTGGGCAAGGTGGATCTCCCCATGACCTTCGGTAGCCCAGACAACTACTGGACGGAGATGGTCCGGTTCGACATAGTGGATCTCCCCTCTTCATAGAACGCAATCATGGGGAGGACCACAATCAACCGTTTGGGGGCAGCGATCCACTAGAGCTATCTCTGCATGAAGATCCCTGGGCCTTACGGCGCGATCACCTCCCAAGGCGACCAGGACGTGGCCCACGCTCTGTACGAGCGTGCCACTGCGATGATCAGGAGCATCAACCTGATCAAGGCCCCCGGGGGGAGAGGACTCTTCCCCAGCATCAGACACCCCGGTCGTCCCTTCCGGGGAGCCTCTTGCAAAACCATGCCCAGAGGGGGACCTCTGGAAGGTCCCGCTGTCCCCAGACGATGGGGGCAGGACCATCAAGATCAGGGCAGAACTCTCTGAAGAGAAAGCGGAGAAACTCGCGGCCTTCCTATGCAAAAACTCTGATGTCTTTGCATGGAAGCCTGTCGACATGCGCGGTGTCGCTCGGGACGTCATCGAGCATAAGCTCGCTGTGACGCCCGGCCACCCCCCAATCAAGCAGAAGTTGAGGAAGCTCTCCCTTGAGCGCCAAGAGGCCATCAAGGTGGAAATCGCCAAGCTCTGAGAAGTAGGGTTTATTTCGAGAGGTCTTGCACCCTGAGTGGTTGGCAAACCCTGTTCTCGTCAAGAAGTCGAACAGCAAGTGGAGGATGTGTGTTGACTTCACCGACCTCGACAAGGCTTGCCCAAAGGACGACTCCCCACTCCCGCAGATTGACCAGCTGGTCGATTCGATCGTGGGGTGCGAGCTTATGAGCTTCTTGGATGCGTATTGGGTCTATCACCAGGTCCGGATGGCGGAAGGGGACGAGGAAAAGACGAGTTTTATAACTCCCCTCGGCACCTTCTGCTACGTCGATATGCCCTTCGGGCTAAAGAACACTGGAGCAATATTCCTGTGACTTATGTCGTTGGTCTTCAAGGACCAAATCGGTAGCAACGTTGAAGTCTACGTCAACGACACGATTGTTAAAAGCCTCTGCTCACCCGCTCACATCGACGACTTAGCGGAGACCTTCCGCAACTTCCGTGAGTACGGGTTGAAACTCAACCCGAAGAAATGCGCATTCGACGTATGCGGGGGAAGCTGCTAGGCTTCCTCGTGTCCCAGCGGGGCATAGAGGCCAACCCCGAAAAGATTCAGGCCCTACTGGACATGCCCGCACCGCGCTCCATCAAAGACGTACAGCGGCTTACCGGCCACATGGCCGCACTAAGCCACTTCGTCTCGCGGTCTGGGGAGCGCGGCCTCCAATTCTTTAAGGTCCTTCGAGGCCTCGAGGGGTTCTGTTGGACCCCCGAATCCCAAGCTGCTTTCGATGATTTGAAGAAGTATCTCATGAGCCCCCCAATGCTCGTGAGCCCATCTCCGGGGGAACCTCTGCTCCTTTACCGCTGCGACCCCGGTCGCTATAAGCGTGGTAGTGGTGAAGGAGCGGGATGGTCAGCAGCGCCCGGTGTACTATGTGAGCGAGGCCCTTCAGGGGGCTATGACTCGGTACACGGAGATGGAGAAGATTTTCTATGCTTTTCTCATGGCATCCCGGAAGCTCCGTCACTACTTCTTGGGGCACCCGATCACGGTCCCCGTCTCTCCCATTGGGGGAGGTACTACAGAATAAAGAAGCCACCGTTCGGATCGGAAAGTGGGGAGCCGAGCTCGCTCCTTTCTCCCTCTCGCTCACGGGCCGCTCCACCATCAAGTCACAAGTCCTCACTGACTTTGTAGTGGAATGGACCCCCGCCTCTGGGACAGAGGGAGAGAACCTCCCCGAGCCTCTCCGGCACGACAACCATTGGACCCTCATGTTCGATGGCTCCTTGTGTCTTGCTGGGGCCAGTGCGGGGGTAGTTCTCCAGAGCCCCAAGGGAAGGGCGTTGGAGTACGCGGTGAGGCTTGAGTTCCCCGCTACAAACAACGTCGCCGAATACGAGGTCCTACTCCTGGGGCTGCGCCTCGCGCGCTCCCTGGGCATCCGTCGCCTTCTTGTCAAAGGGGACTCCCAGCTCATGGTTTGCCAAATGTACAAGTCTTACTCGTGCCATGACCCGAACCTGAGCCTATATTTGGGGGAGGTGCGCAAGATGGAGAAGCACTTCGAGGCTCTGGAAGCCCGGCATATCCCCAGGAGGGATAGTGACCGGGCCGACACCTTGGCCCGGGCTGCCAGTGCCCGGGAACCTCTCCCCGGGGTTGCTTTCTTGGAAATCATTGTGAAGCCCTCGGTGACCTCTCTGGACACGGACCACGAGTCCGGCGCCCTAGAGGTCTCTGAAATCACCCGAGCAGCATCCTGGATGGATCCCCTCGTCTCCTTCATAAGGGGGGAAGGGGACCCTCCCAACGAGACCGAGGCGAAACGCCTCTGTGCCAAGGCGCGGGTGTACCTCCTGCTAGAGGGGAAACTCTACAAGCAGGGGGCTTCAGCCCTGTTCCGCTGCCTCTCGCGGTTAGAAGGACTTCAACTCCTTGAGGACATCCACTCGGGGAGTTTGTGGGTCTCACCTGGCTCCGCGAGCCGTCATGGAAAAAGTCATTCGACAGGGCTTCTATTGGGCCACCGTGGTTCGCGACGCGTGAGACCTCATCTTTGCGTGCGAGGCCTGCCAGAAAATGGCAAAGGGCTTCAACTTGCCCTCCACAACACTGCAAACCATCCCCATCACTTGACCCTTGGCATGCTGGGGAATGGATCTCTTAGGTCCCTTCCCCCCAGTGCCCAGAGGCTACAAGTATGCGGTAGTCGCAGTGGACTACTTTTTCAAGTGGGTGGAAGCTGAGCCCTTGGCCAGCATCACCTCCCGAGCAGTGCAGCGGTTTTTCTGGAAAAACGACGTGTGTCATTTCGGGGTCCCCTGGAAAATCACTATTGACAATGGAACCCAATTCGACTCTGCGCACTTCCGGGAATTCTGTGAGGGCTTGGGAGTACCCTCCACTTCGCCTCTGTAGCTCACCCCCAGAGCAACGGAGCCATCGAAAGGGTCAACGGCGTGATCCTACAAGGGTTACGCCGGCGACTTGAGCAGGCTGCCTCCAGGTGGGGCGCATGGGCAGGGGAGCTTCTGAGCATCCTCTGTTCTATGCGCACGACCCCGAGCCGGGCAACGGGACGCACGCCCTTTTTGCTCGTATACGAGGCTGAAGTAGTTCTCTGCTCGGAGATTGGTTTTCGGTCGCTGCGAGTCCTGGGTCCTGGGCTCGGGGGCTTACAAGCTCTCCAACCTCGAAGACCAGGAGCTAAAGCATACTTGGAACATAGGCTTGCTCCGCAAGTTCTACACTTAGCCTCTGGGCTTCCCCTCCCCCATTGCAATTTTGCAGGGGGAGGCGCGGTGAAATGCTCGCCACTCCCTCCCCAAATGCGATCACGCGGGGGATATTGTATTAACCATTCCCTCCCCCGTTGCGGCTCCGCGGGGGGAGGCGTCGTATTTCATCTTCATTAATGCAAATGGTTTTTTTCCCACGAGTTCTTACAGATTCCTAGATTATCGTCTCCAAGGTGATGCCCTCTACGAGGATGCCCTCCCCGTGAGGACGTAGGCTATCACAGCCTAAAAGTCCCTATGACGGGAGCCCTGCTCCCGTAGGGTGGCTTACGGTAACCCCTCGTGGACTGAGGGGGTAAGCGGCAACCTAGTTCTCATGAACTGCGGTAGTGAGTCGCTTTGAGAGACTAGTCCCCCTCAAATACTCAAGCCCGTCATTGGGCTCATCCTCCTCCGTGAGCTTCCCTCTCCGTGGGTTATCAAGCTCGTCCTCCCTCGGGAGCGAGCTTCCCCTCCAAAGGGCTTTGGAAATCTCAATTGTTGGAATCCTTCGGGATTTTTCGGCCGGAAGTTTCCTTACCGGCTCCCTGTTCTCACGAAGACAGGGGGAACTTACTACCGGCCCTTGGAATTTTTCGACTGGAAACTTCCCTACCGGGCCCCCGTTCCCATGATGACCGGGGGAACTTTTTACTGGCCTCCGGAAGCTCCCAACCGGGGCTATATGATTTCAGTAATTATCGGCGTCCGGGCCTCTTCGTGCCTTACCACAGCGCGCGGAGGCAAGCTACCCCCCGCTGTGGGTGGGGGGGATAACCCGGGCCCGGGCAGTTCAATATCGTTGAAAAATTTCGAAGACAAGAAAAGTTCAAGGAACGAGCAAACTCAAACTTTATTGATACATCTAACCGGGGGACATGCCCCAGGTGAGTATTGATACAACATTTAACTGGGGACAACCCCCCCTCCCGGTGGGTCAAGATGTCCCTGGGATG
Organism: Pharus latifolius; assembly: GCA_019359835.1. Lineage (NCBI taxonomy): Eukaryota > Viridiplantae > Streptophyta > Magnoliopsida > Poales > Poaceae > Pharus > Pharus latifolius. The sequence goes on along the minus strand of CM033324.1, from coordinate 35,376,973 downwards.
AAAGCTTCGGGCAATTACAAGATACAAACCAGGGAGTTAAACCCCCGCGGGAAAATACAACGGGGGACAGCCCCCCGGGGGGCGCCTACACCTAATAATCCCGGAGGCCCTCCGGCAGCTCCCGGGCGAGGTCTCGGTATAAGCTTCTTATGCGCTGCTGGGCCTCTTGAAGCAAGCCCTCGAGCCAATACTCGTAGCCCGCCGGTGGGAGTATCCGAAGCGGCGGAACCCTCCGGGATCCCGGTCTCGGAGGAGATAGCTCGGCGCGGTGGTTGTTGAAGTTGTCAAGGTGCCACTCCGGAAGCCACCGCAACCAGATCGGCTCCCAGTAGGCACCCTCACCGCACCTTCCAGAGGCAAGGCTTAACAAAACCAGGGCTACTTGGGTTTCCCCCTTTCCGGGAACGAACCCCCGGGCTCCTGGGGAGCTCCCCGAGCAAAAGCGCTCAACCCTTGTGAGCCCTCTCCCGGGAGTTAACTCCCGGGACACCTGCTTGAAGCGAATCAAGACCTAGCAAAATTGAGTCAAGACTTAGCAAAACATCTTTCGTTCATTGAAGAGAACTTTGTACAAGTCTCCGGGGCTTCCTCTAAGAAGCTACCGGGAGCAAAAATCCTAAGCAAAAAAAGACCTATCTAAAGGCTCGGGGGGAGGCTCATACTTGGTTATTGTCGTCCTCCCCCTGGGAGGCTTCCCTCGCCTCCGGAGCCAAGATGTCCGCCCTCGGGGCCGCCGAAGCCGAAAATCGCGCCCGCACAATCCGGTAGTAGAAGCCCTCGGCGAGCTCCTCCACCTCCCGCCGTTGTGGTTCGAAGAAGTCGGGAAAGCCTCACGGGATCCGGCCTCTGATCACCTGGGCGCCGGTCCCCCGGAGCTCCACGAGGCCCGCAGCGACGGCCACCACCGGAATAGCCCAGCCACGGGCACCGGCGTCGGCGGCCTCCGGGATCACGGAGACTTGTGCATTGAGAAAACTCAAAGCCTCTGCAAATGTGGTCGGCGCCGCGCTGGAACCACCTCTCGGGCCGAGGCGCAGCCCGAGCCCCTTGAGGGCCGAACGGACGGAGCGGCCTGCCTCCGCCACCGCCCGGACGGTGGAGCCCTCGAGCTCCCGAAGGGCGCCCTCCTTCGCCTTCGCCTCCCTTCGGAGGCGGTCGTTGGCGCTCTCTGAGGCATGGAGGAGGGCCCGAACCCAGGCCAGCTCCTGGAGGGCCTCGTACCGCTCACTGCAGAAGGTGGCGGCCTTCCACTCCGCCTCCTTCAACGCCCTTTCGAAGCACTCCTCTATGCCTCGGGCGAGGGCTATCCCCTACAAACGTGAGGGTTATTCGAAACCAAGAGTTAGAAAAGTTTTCGAGGAAAAAGTAGTCGAACGCCTCGGAAACAAACTTACATGGATGTGGAGCGACAACAGTTCTCCACACCAGTCATTGAGCGTCCCTGGCGAGACGTACTCCTGGACCTTCGGGATCTGGAGGCTCACGGCCAACCAGTGAGCGTCGCCCGGAGACAGTAGGGGGGTCTCTCTCCCCGTACCCTCAGACCCATCTCCACCGGCGGATCTTGGTATCAAGGCCGCGGGGGTGACGTGGACCAGCGTAGCCCCGACCGCGGCCCTCGTCGCCCGGGACTCAGTCTCTGAGGAGGTGGAGGATGAACTCTCCGAGGGGGTGTCGCCCCGAGGAGGGATAAGTAGTCCCTTCCCCTGTCCGTGTCGCGGGGCCCCCGTAACCATAGGGACTGTGCCAGTCGAGGGACGCCCCCTCGTCCACCGGCCACTCGACGCGCGGAGGGGAAGCCTCCGCGAAGCGTACCTCCGGGCGCTCCAATTTTGCTGCCTCTGGAGCCACCGGAAGCGCAACCACCGGGGACGGCGAGGGGTCATAGTTCGCCGAATCGGACGCCCCCCCGTCACCGGCCGCCCCCTTCTCCCCAGCCTCATCGGAGGTGCATGAATTCTTTCGTCACCACCGGCCCCCCGGAGGGCTCCTCCTCCGGGGGGGCCGGCGTAGCCCCGCGCCTCAGGGGCTCCTGCGCACGCCCCGACCCAGGGGTTGCGCCCTGTGCCTTCGTGGGCGTAGAGCCAGGTGTCGTCGCCGGGCCGGGGGCCTTCTGCACCTTGGGGCGCTTTGGCTCGGGGCCCCCAGCGGCCTCCTTCCCCCGCTTGTGGGAGCCGGGGGTCGGGAGAGGCGTCCTCGCCAGTAGCCTCAGCCCGAAGGCTTCCGCTACCAGGTTTCAGGGACGCCCCTCCCCGATGATGCGCATGATATGCTTGTGCTCGTCGGTAGGACCTCCCGAGGAGGTTCTCTGCCTTCTCCCGGGTGGCCGGATATGGCCAGACTACAAAAACGAAAGTGTTAGAGAAAATCCCAAACTAAGGAGTGGGTCACCGGACACTTATGTCGGGTCATCGGCTTTTGTGGGGGCCGCTGCGCCAGGCACATCCCGATTCCCCTCCTCCCGTGCGAGAAAGGGGAGAGCTTGAGGACCGCCAACGCCTTTGCGGCGTCCCTCATGGACCTTAGGCCCCGGGCGCCCACCATTTTGCTGAGGAGCTTCAGCTTCTCGGAGGTCCACACCTGGGGATTGGGGGTGGACGACCGACTGTAGGAGGGGGGCTCCGGGGAGTAGGTCACCTCGGTGTCCCAGACCCGGAGGTAGAACTACCTCCGGAGCCAGCCCCCCAATGGTCCTGGGAGGCCACCACCAGGTATTCCTCCACCAGGGACGGTAGCAGCTGCATCATTATGGAGCCAAAGGCGGACTTCGGCCCTCCCTTGATGAGGTACGAGCCCCTTGCCGAGGGCTCATAGAAGTACCGGAGGAGCCGGAGTGTCGGCTCCCGTCCGGTGGCTGTCTCACACAGCCAAATGAAGAGGCCCATCTGGATGAGGGCATTGGGCGTTAGATGATTGAGCGCCACCCCGTATTCCTGGAGGAACTCCCGGAGCAACGGATGCACCGGGAGCCGGAGACCCACCTCTATGAAGGCCTCGAAGATGACTACCTCCCCGGCTCGAGGGCGAGGCGCTGTTTCCTTCCTCGGGGGAATCCGGACGTCACCGTCCGTGAGGATCCCCCGGTCCACGAGTGACGAGGATTGACACCCGAGTCAGTTCAAAATAAGTGCACGACTGGTTCAAGATAGATTCGAGCCAGACACGTGCCTGGCGGTGCGAACTCAAGACATTTCGAGAAGTACCAGCCCAAGGTCGCAGGCTGTGCGCGATCAGATCGCAGTCTTTACGCGATCAGACCGTAGCTAGTGCGCGGTCAGAAGTTCGTGTGCTGTGCGCGGACAGAAGGCGGAAGGTGTTGTGCGGTCAGCCAACATCGCGCGGTCAGGATTCTTTCGATCAGGGAACTTGGGAGTATTCTGGCCCTATAACAGGAATATCCCAAGTATTGCTAAGATCCTTCCACGTGGGGGATCAACCGTCAGGAGGTTAATACGTGCAGTTATCCACAAATAACACGTGTTAAACCTGCGTGGGAGTTAAGAGCGGTTCTCCAAACCGCATCCAAGCAACCGTTTGATGCAGTTACGACTTGGCGCCCTTTCGGCCAATATAAAAGGGCGGCATGGTGCATCAAACAGGGAGATCGATCGAGAGATCAAGACACAACATATACCACTTGAAGAATCAAATAGCCAAGGCTACGGCTTAGATTAGATAGCTTCATAAAGCCTTCTAGGCTTCTTTTTGTACACTCGTACAGGGAAAACCTTCTCCTGTGAAGGTCTTTTCCCGTTATTCTGTAACTTTTTACTACACATAGTACAATCCCAACAGGACGTAGGGCTATTACTCCCACCATCGAGGGCCCGAACCTGTATAAACTTATCTGTGCTCCAGTTCTCCATAATTCTACATACCTTCCCGGAGGGTCACCCTGAAAGGTCTCACTATTTATAAATTCTGCATAAGTTCGGCTGAGGACCCCGAGTCCGAATCGTCGACAACGAGGGACTCCAAGTCCCCTGAGGTAAACTCGGACTCCCAGAGGAAGTCTATGGTGACTTCCTCCGGGGGTACATCTGCGGCTTTGGCGTGACCCTTCGGTGCCATTTGGGTTTCCGGTGGGCTAAGCTACCAGGAGGCTAGGTTTCCGGCAACCTAAGTGTCTACAGACTAGGTTTCTGGAGGCTAAGCTACCATAGTTTGAATTTCTACTTCAATTACATTCCATAGATGCTGTAGATGCTCAACGGCATGTCGTCAACTAGATTTTGGTCGTCACCATCGATCTCGACACCGGCCGTGCCATTCCAGTATTGCCGTTTGTGAAATCCGGTTGTCGGTCAACAGGAGCTACCCAAACTGATCACCAATGAAGTGGATGGAGCCCTCTAGTGTAGTGGCCTCAAGCTGGACTCCAACCGCAGTCGAAATTGCCGCCGGCGAAGACTTCACCGCCACAGACCACTGCGCGCTACAAATGCCAACCAAAGCCAGCCGAAGACCATTTTTTATAGAAAATGTCAGCTTCTGATGCTTGTTAGGTTAGCCGACTAGTTTTAGGGCTTTATTTCAAATTCTAACAGTGTCATTTCATTTGTTATCTTAATTAGAGTCTAACCATATAATTTGTATTTCATAAAAGTCCTCTGTTAGCCCATAATTGATAAAAATGTTAAAACCCTAATTGAAGTATATATATTAAATTGATATATAAACCCTAAAAGTGCCAAATCACCTTAGAAAGCTAGGAATTTGATTTAGATTGAATGGTTAGAACCCGTTGCCTATTTTACATTTCATTGCCTTCAGAATCTAGGTCAAATTCGGCCTCTAAGACCAACTAATCAACCTTTTTACCCTTTTCGAAAACATCGTTCTTATTTTACTCTGTTTTCATTTTGTTTCATTTTCGATTCCTAATGAGACCCTTTTATGGTTCGACTTCTTCGATTAATCATCGCAGCGACTTAAGTATAATTATGGTAGACCCTCGGCATGCATTTTATTTTATCTGTCAAATACTTAATCATATTTTGATCAATAGTGTACTTTAATTATAAATAGGACTTGAGATACCTACTGCTGAGGAGCAAATCGCCGAGACTATACCAGGAGAACCAATCCTAGAGGAACGAGGCAAGTCAATTGAACTTGATCATTTAGATTTAAAATGTTATATTGTAGTTGATAAAAGAAACTTTTGCCATTGCATTATACAGTTCAAATATATGATAATTTGATAATTATTCTATTAAAAAGATGTCTTGTGTGCCATATAAGAATTTAATTATAAAGGAAAAATGTTCGGGTAGAATGGATTAGAATGTTGATGGTGCATGAGGCACAGGGGCATTGTGGTTAAGTTCTTTACCCGAACACTTAAGGACCAAACCACTGTGCTTTAACTTCTAGTGGCATGTTACCGTACTAACAACAAGCCTGATATGGGATAGGCATGACCCAGTAACTTTGTCAAGTACTTAACTCAGCTCTGCATGGATAGTGAGATATGAAAGTGATGTTGATGTGTTAATGAGATGTGATCCCTCCATTGATCCACTGCTAGACAAAGGGGAGTACCCTACCGTGGACTAGCACTAGAAAAGGATCGGGGTAGGGGTATAGCCCGCTACAATGGCTATAGGTTTTGTTTGATGCATGATAAGACTTTAGCCGGGCAGAGCTAATGTTATTATAAGACAATGAGAAAAGCATGTGAGCTTCAACTCAGTCGCACACAATATTGTTACGTGTATATGCGCTGATAGTAGTAGTCGAAGTAAATTGTGGGAAAAGTAGTACACCTCTACAGTGTTTAAAGAATCTATTCGAATACTCCGTACCCTCGGATTAGGGTATGTCATGGTCAGTGAATTGTCATGTGGTTAAGCACAAATAGATTTCCAAAATTTATTTTAAAATTTTTAAGTTCAACCTTGAAAAGCTAATAAAAAATGGATATGTTATATTCTTGTTAAAGTAAATAGGAGAGTACATTTTTGCAACTACCATATTGCAATAAGAAATCATAAGCTGATTTAATATGAGTACCTTTTTGAGCATCTATACTTTATGAATCCTTGAATATGTACATTTGTGCATTTGCCTCACTTGGCTTGCTGAGTATCCTGTACTCACCCCCGAAGTTTCAAATTAATAGAAGAGTATGAAGCCGACCAAGAACCACCTAAGGAGGAACCAGCTCTGCTCGAGGGCGAGTTTGATCAGCTCTTTTGATGTCGCGGTCCACGACCGAGTTCAACTGTGGGAAGGGCTGTTTTATGCATGTAACATAAATAAATTGTGACCACCGTGGTCTCTTTTGTGAGATTGTACATTATCGTTGTATAATTAAATGTTTATCAGCTGTGGCTGTGATATACACTCTCTATACAACTATATCCTGGGGAGTTGTACTCCATGGGGTGATTGCCATGGCAATCCCTTATGGGACATTCCGTCACAAGTTGGCCAGGGGTTTGACATTGTGAGCCTTGGGCGACCGGCCCTTCTGCGCAATATGGATTAGACAACCAGAAGTCTCCACCAGTAGTACTTGACTTGGTCTCAGCGCCACTTGAACTTCTTAGTTCACTTCAGGCCTGGACATTTTAACCGTGAGGCCGGGAGCATATCCGTGGCCAACGAGGATTTGTTCGACCTCTTCAACTGCCGGGAACTTGATATGTCCATCATACGGACTGAAGTCCTATGAGTTTGCTGATCCTATATGTTGTCGTAGTTTATTTAATAAATATAATCACTTTGTATGCAATACTTACTAATGTCTACTTTGCATGCAGGTGCATGTACAGGTTAGTGTCGATGAGGGCATGTGACAGGGTGGGTTTCCTCGACCCAGCAAAAATAAGCCTCACGATACTAGAGTAGGATGCAGCACATGCGGAGCAATACATATCAAGGGCACTACTAGTGCAGCAGGACCGAAAGTTCATTCTTGCGCCATACCACCAAAGGTTAGTGCATTTCCTACTAATTTAACTCATTCTTGTATGTTACGCCTAACATATACATGAAACGGTTCTCTTTTATGTACAATGTTGGGGCCACTGGATCCTCGTCATCATTTGCCCATGGAGGAATGAGGTGTACTACCTCGATTCGATGATTGATAGGGTAGCACATGTTTTCACCCTCAAGTGGCACATAGACGCGTAAGTAACATAGTTGATTTGAATTTTGATATGACTAGCTAATTAATGATAATATATTAACCAACAATGCTAAATTAAATGTAGAGCTTTCAAAAATTATGTTACTACTAGAGGGAGGCATGACGCGTCGAAGGGCACAACAATTTCTTGGAAAGCATATGAGGTAATTAAGAAGGATGAAACTACTCATGATGAGTCTTAATTTATGCTAATTAGTTCTTTCGAGTTAATATGGGTTTATGTCTTCGCATATGCGAAAATCCCAATGCCATCAGCAGCCACAATCGTGAGAATGTGGGTTCTATGTCATGAGGTTTATGTATGATCTGATCAGGACAGACTTTGCCCAATTCCCTAAGATAAGCATTTTTCCTAACTCAAAGTCGAACATTGGATGTGACGTATGTTCCTAACTTCATACATGCATGCAGAGCGCCATGTCAAAAGACAAATACAAGCCATCTCAGATAAAGGAGTTGCGACAAATTTGGGCTCAATATGTGATGGATGAAGTGGCTGTCAATGATCGATAGTAAATGACTTTTGTAATATACATTGAATGTGTGAATTGTTGTATGTATCTATTTGTATTGGTATATTTGTGAATAGATTCAATCTGTGAATAATTAAATTCAATTGTTCAATGTGTATGTATCTCTATATTGATGTATTTGTGAATAAATTCAATCTGTGAATAATTAAATTCAATTTGTTCAATGTGTGTATCTTTGTATTGGTGTATTTGTGAATGTACCTTTTTAATTTGTATCTGTAGCTTCTAATGGTTCGAATGTACCCTTTTAGTTGGTGTATGTAGCTTCTTGTAACATATTCTAACGGTTACTAACTCAGAACCGATAGAATAATAATACTAACGGTTTGTTTTGCCAAACCATTAGAACAAGGCTCCCTAACTTCTAGCGGTTACTACTAGAGAACCGTTAGAAGAAATTGTGCTAGTACTAAGGTTCCAGGTTATTTAACTATTAGAATAAGGCTCCCTCTGATCGAACCATTACCAGCTCTCTTCTAGTGATTAATAACCTGGAACTGTTAGAAGAAATTTTATAATACTAACAGTTGCGATTATCAAACCGTTAGAATAAAGTAAGCTATTCTAATGGTTCCCTAATATAGAATCATTAGAATATAGTTATTGTACTGATGGTTTTCTAACCGTTAGAGTAGTGCTAGGCTTGATCTATCGTGCTGATCACTAGTAGTATGAGAACTGTTAGTACAGACTTTTTGAACTGTTAGTGCAAAATATTTCTGTAGTAGTGGTTATTACTGGCCAACGGCACTTAACGATGCCATGCAGTTGGTCAAGACTTGCCTATAGTGTCAATTTCATGCTCGGCAGGTCCACCAGCCAGCATATGCATTACAAACTATTCCTTTAACTTGGCCATTCATCATTTGAGGAATAGATATCGTGGGTCCTATGCCCCGAGCAATCAATGGGTATAAGTTCTTGCTCATAGCCATTGATCTGTTTACCAAATGGATTGAGGCTGAACCAGTCCAAAACATTACTGCCGCTGCGGTGAAGAAGTTCTTTCAAATGAACATTGTGACACGATTAGGTGTTCCAAGTCATCTCATAACTAACAATGGCTCCCAGTTTGTCAGTGGTCTTTTTTCGGACTATTGTGACCACTTTGGGTCTAAAGTTTGTTTCGCATCTGTTGCTTATCCACAGAGTAATGGTGTAGTTGAATGCGCCAATGAGTAGGTAATACAAGGGGTTAAGAAACATGTTTTCAACTGCCTTAAGTTACACTCGGGGACTTGGGTAGAAGAACTTTACTCCGTTTTATAGGCATTACGCACTACATCCAGTAGAGCCACAAGAGAAACACCTTTCCAATTGGTTTATGGTGCAGAAGTCAAGTTGCCAATTGAATCAAAATTGGTTCTGCTCGCGTGGGTCACTTAGATGTCATAAATCAAAGTGAAAAATGCAAAGACGATATTACTTTTCTTGAAGAAAAATGCGATCGAGCACTGATCCCCGGCAACGGCACCAAAAACTTGATCGCAACCAAAAGGGTCGTGATTGTGTAATAGCCGCAAGTGAACAGTTGAACATTGAGCACTTGAGGGTCAAATTCCACAAGGAACAAGCGTATTCGTCTTTCTAGCTTAATGGATCACTTGGTAAGTCTAAATGAGTTGTGGGTGTATTTTTCTAGGGCTTGCAAGCTGGTATGAAAATCTAGGGCTTCGGAAATTCCATAACCATCTGGCATAATTCTATCTAAGGTCCGAGAATTGTAAGTTAATTTCAATTGTTTTCCAAGACAAATTAGGTTTTCAGTTCGGGGCGATGGCTCAACAGTCAGAGGATCGATTCCATTGTCACATTTGGCGAGAGCCTCTCTCCTGTTCAGGATCCCGCGTCAAAGCGATAAGGACTCAACTGTTACGTCTGTTGCCAAAATGAGAATTTAGGGTTTGGAGGAAGAAAACATCATGAAATTACTCCAAAAGTTGAAATAAAGGCCGAGAAAGAATCACGCCTTCAGGATTAGGTCATCCCTAACCCTAGAGGTGATCTACTCGCTAAAAGCCATAATAATGTAGAAATAACAATAAGAAATAAATAAAAACTTACTTAATTGCTTGAAAATTGAAATTGTCATCCTTGCTGGCTTACAAAAGCAATAAAAATAGAGAAGGGGCTCTTCTAAACTAAAACTATGCCCTAATGGCTTCTAAAACTAAGAAAGAGATGATTAATTGAGCCAAAATCTTCTCTATTTATAGTACACAGGAAAACGTACAATAAATCTGAGTCCAAACAGACCAAAATTGACCAGTTGTGACCCAATATGACTGAAACTGACCAAATCTGGCTAAAGACAGCCAAACCCGACTAGTTTGAGTCAAAACTGGATCAAAATAGCCCACAAACGACAAGTTTGGATCAAACCCGCATCAAAGCGGCCCATCTATGACCAATCCTGGTCAAACCAGCCTCACAACGACCAATTTGGATCAAAACCGAGCGGAGGAATCCAATTCGAGCATGACCAGGACATGTGGTGCAATCACGACCACACACACGTCGTGATCAAAATTGGGTCGAACACAACTGGGACACGTGGCGCAATTGCGGCCAGACACGTCTCGTGACAGAAACCGAGCGGGAATCTTTTTCAACCATGTTGTAATCGACCAAGTCTTCTTTTCAAGTAGGACCAATTCGACTTCGACCAGGTCTTTTTGCTTCTCCAGTTGGGTTTGTTGGTCGTGTGAGGTTCAAATGTGGACGAAATTGCCTCAAATTTGGCAGGTTTGAGCCCTGAAACATGATGAACACAACCATGAAAACAATTTCTGAAAATAATCAAAATTTTCACATAAAATGTTGCATCAAAGGAGTTTTAAGCATGATTTTGTATATTTTTGATACTAAACCTAGGGTAAAAGTGCTACCAAGTTAGCACTTTTCAATCCATTCAGTAGCATATTTACAAGCTCTATGTAAATACCACAATAAAAGGGTGCGACCACGTACACTAAATGTGGTGGACTTGGTTTTAAGAAAAATTCAAAACCAGTCTGGACGCAATTGCATGAGACTAGACAAGGCCGCATCTTAAGTAACCGTTTTATTGAAAATATTTTTTTGTGTGCATAAGTTAAGTAAATCTTCCCTCCCCCAGTGGGTCGATTATACTTTACTCTTACACATTTTTTTTATTTTTAAAGAGAATGGTAATTAGCAATCTAGGCATAAAAAGTGACATAAGAGAGTTAATTCCAAAAAATGATTTTATTAGAAATCTTCAATTTGGAAGAAGTCAAGTACAATTTAATAGATAAGTTCAAGCTTTAATGGTCAATTAAAGATAAATACTGAATATAGGCAATGGAAATTTTTAAGAGAGCTAAGTTTAATAGATCATATGCAAAGATGTGATAGAATAATCATCTAATTGATTTATGATCATCTTCAAAATCAGGCATTCCAGGTGATAAATCTCTTTTTATTTTTCAGTTTCTGATGGAATGTGGTGGAATGATGATTCGATGAAGACTAAACAAATGGTGAAGTGAACATTGCCCAAGCTAAATCAGACTAAGCAATCGGTTAAGTGAACACCCCCAAGCTAAATCAGACATTGTCCTCAATGTATGGAGATAGTTACAGATTGCCGTGTGTGGTCGTGCTTCAAGTTGGTAGATGTTGTGGAGGATGATGATGTGAAAGAGGATGTTGTGGTCCACGTAGCTCCAATGGTGCAGTCCAAGGTGTCGCAAGTTAAAAACCTGAAAAGAGAAACAAAAAGAAACAAAAAAGAAAAGAAAAATAAAAGAAAATACTTGCATACCTTGGAGATCACTCGTCGGAAGCTGGTGGAGGAGAATGGTAGAATTGTGGAAATGTATAGGATGGATAGGGTTGTGGTGGATAGAGTTGTGGGGAAAGTCCGTGGTGGTGGAGGTTGTCCCTGTAGTGGGTACGTATGCCAGGAAATGTGTCTTCTGAGAGGATGTGTCTTGCGTGTACATGATATTCGTAGAGGCGATCTACGCGGCCGATGAGGTGGTCCATCTTGGAATCCATCGAAGTCCTGTGTTTTGCAAATTCCAACCTAAAGTCGAAGAGACTAGTGCACAAGGACTTTATGGAAGCATGTAGAGCAGCAATATTAGTCGCTGCTGGTTGGTTAGACTCAGCAGCACTTGAGGAGTTAGAATTAGATGAGCTAGATGGGAGCATTCTCCAATTCTGCTCATTAGATAAGCAAGTCTGAGAAATATTGGGCAAAAGGATAGAGGGAATTCCATTAATAATTCAACGAAAAGAAATCTCTTCCCTCCTACAAAACCCCATTGAAAACAATGCATTCAAATCAAAGGTAGCTACGGGCACAGATTCTTGATAATCTTTAGTATCAAACACTAAGACTGATGCTATGTGAGTGATTAAGCCACATAAGACTATGGGAGAGGTTTTGCGTCAATCCTTCCCAATACTTTCAAGGCGACGGGCAAAGTAGGCTGTAGATGATACATGAATGTTGCCTAACATAGCCCACAAAAATTCAACCTCGGTTTCTAAAACTTTATCCTGATTACTGTCACGGCCCAAAATTGTTCCGACCATGAGACGCTGTAAATAGCGAACGGCTGGATTACAAATTTTGGTGGCCTTTGATTTACCTGGTCGAAAAAGATGTTGCCCTTCCTTAGCTATATCACTCCAAATTTTACCGGGGGTGCAAATAATAGAATCATGAAAAGTTCCCCCGGGTTTAAACCCCAACAGATTTGCAAATTCATCTATTGAAAAATTATAGTCCACATTTGAAAATCTAAATGTAACACCTTCAGTTTCATCTAGAGGAACACATATAGTGTTTTGTTCGAAGGAGGCTAGAATCTCCCATACGACTTCATGAAAAGTAGGAACCGGAACTCCTAGAAGCGCATCCCAACCCACATTACTAAGCAGGTATTTAACATCATCTTTAATTCGTAGGGATCTAGTGGCATGAACATCTAAAAATATAGTAGGCCACAAAGGTCTCTTCTTTAAATGCACAAATCTAGCAAGATGATCAAGGTTTGTAAAGAAAATATGTGGGAAATATGGATCTGAGAAAGTTTGAGGAGACATACCATGTTTGCACTTTGTTACCTTCTTGACATTGCATCGGGGAGTCATCATTGCCATAGAAAACTTCAAATCCGGGGTGTCGAGGCGCAAGGAGGCATAATTCATAGTCAGATTGAAGCTTGAACGGTTGGATTTGGATTTGTGTGGCTAAGTGTGGAGAGGTTTTGAGAAAAAGTTTGGCAAAAATAATGGATGGGTGCTGTTTGGAGAAGAAGGCTATGGCTAAATAGGGTGGTAGGATGAGTTAGAAAAGGTTTTGGGTAAGAAAAGTACAAAAAGGAATCAAAAAGGACATTTCAACTGAAAAAGGAGAGGAAACTGAGCCTGGCACGACCATGGGCACGGGGCGTGCCCGATTCGACCATGGGTTTTACCCGCTACGACCAAGTGGTCGCACTGACGGCGCCACTACCATGGGCATGGGCCGTGTTTGGTGCAGTTCCACCTGTTACGACTAGCTGGTCGCACCAATGGGCCACGTTCATGAAGACGGGGCGTGTTTGGTTCGGTGTGAGACTTGTTTGGGATGTTCGACCATCTAGTCGCACGGATGAGGGCACGACCATGAGCACGTGTCATGGAAAACACAAGCACAGGACGTGCCACTAGTCGTGGTTTTTGCGGTTGAAAATAGAAAACTTTTTTAATATTTTGAAAATTCAACCCAAGCGTACCACTTGTCGTGCCCGTGATTGTAGTCGCATTGGGAGGTTTTTGAAAACTTGAAATTTTCTTTGAAAAAAAACCCGAAACCGGCACTGGTCGTGGTTGAGGTTGTGCTCGACTCGATTAAAAAGGAAAATCTTTTATTTTATTTGAAAAATCCACTCGAAAGCAGCACTCGTCATGCTCATAGCCATGCTCATCTCGGGAAGTTTTAACAACTCTGTTTCTTTTGAAAAATTTCCACCCGAAGCTTGCACTGGTCGTTTTTCTAGTCGTGCTCGTATTGGGTAAAAAGGAAAATTTTGAGTTTCTGAAAAATCATCAAACCGAAGCCACCACTGGTCGTAAACCTAGTCGTGGTCGTTGCGGTTGAGTTGAAAAATTGCTTTTTGAAATTTTGAACCAAACAAAACCCCAACACTGGTCGTGCAAGTGGTTGTGGTTGGCTCGGCCAGTTTGAAAATTTTTTATTTCTTTGTTTTCTCAAAAGTGTTAGCCCTAGTTTATGAAAAACAAGTTTTGGGTGGTCAAACAGCGTCGAAATTGAGTGATTTTTGCGCCACTGTGTTCATAAAAGAGAGAACTTCATGTTAGTGTACCGGGTTACCTCCTGGCTAGCACTGGTTTAACATCCTACTCAACAGAACATCCTCGGCCATTCAAAAATATATGGAATCAAAAGAATCAACTGAGTTCAACGTACTTACTTGGTCTCCCATATTGTAAAACTTGATATGGTGCATGTTTACCTTGAAAGTGGTGCCGTTTTGTGCTCGAAGCTCTACAACACCATACAAAAAGACCTTTTCTAGCATGTATGGCCCAGTCCATCGCGATTTCAATTTTCCTGGGAACAATTTCAACCAAGAATTGAATAATAGAATAAAATCACCTGGTTTAAATTCATGGTTGAGGATCCGTTTTTCGTGCCACTTTGACGAGGATTATCACCCGAGCTAGTTTATCTAATATATATCATGTTCATGTTAAGTCCAGACGTGATATGTGACCCTGTGCCCTAGCAGCCACTATGGTCACAGAGGACAGCTTCCTGCATACTAGAAGGTCGCGGGCAGACAGAGTCAATCTATGGTCGCAGTACTTACGCGACCATAAGGTCGTAGGATATGCGTGACCAAGATGACTTGAGTGTGTTTGAGCTTTACCAGACACGTTCCCAAGTCTAAAAGATAACTTCTTCTCCCACGTGTGAAGACAACCGCCAAGAGGTTGGGATATGCGGTTATCTATAACTGCACATGTCAACCGGCGAAGAGGTTAGTGTGGTTATACAAATTGCACTATGGAAACCGTCCAAAACTATCTCACGTTGGAATCCTTTCATTCAATATAAAAGGATGGCAGATGATGATTAACGAGAGGGGAGGAACAAGACACCATAAGCAACAATAGACAGAAGTACTAAGGGAGATTGTTTAGCCTCTGCAACAATCTCTCCACCTTGTAAATTCTCTTATACATAGTGAAAAACACAACAGGATGTAGTGCTATTACTCAATCTTATTGAGGGCCCGAACCTATATAATTCCTCGTGTCCTTGATTTATGCTTGTCTTAACTTATCTGAGGACACCTTGAAAGGTCTCACACTTAACTCATAAATTTGTATAAGATCGACTAAGGACCCCGAGTCCGAATCGTCGACAGCTAGCATCCACCGTGGGGCCTTTCTCAAGGTGTTTTCTAGTTATCAGGAGTTCTGATAAGTCATGTCTGGGGTGTATGATTCCAAGAACGATTTCGATCTTGATGATTATGCTCATATTCAGATGCCCTCACCCGACGATCCCATTCCTATGGAAGAGGTTGATCACGAGGATGTTCTTGAGGAACATCCTGAGTATGCATCTTCTCCGATCTTGGTCATGTCCATCGACCAAGAGACAGAGAAGGTAGAACAGACGCCTCATGTGAGTCCTGCCATATTGGAGGCTGAATATGTACCACAACACATCACTTTAGAGATGTGGATGATGGTAATCTGGAGCTTAGTCCTGGGGGGTTCGACCCGGACAATCTCCAGTCTCTCTTTGATTTCGAATCTAATTCGGAACAAGGAGGGATGTTCTCTCCATCTGCGACCTTGCTCCCCTGAGAATTTGCTGTGTTATCGGTGGAAACTCCTGAACAGCGAATTGCTAAGGAAGAATAGGAACACACACAAAAGGAGGAACAGGAATGAAAACAAAAGGAGGATCAGGATCGCGAGCAACGAGAAAATGAGATTCGTAGGGCTACTAAGGAAGCCTTGCACCTCGCACAATCTCGTTATGATGCCGCTCCTAGTACCTCCCATCATCCGCATGGTCGCAGGCACGACCAAAAACCTTCTTTGGCCCCGGATTATCCTCCAGTGGTTGAAGAAATGGTAACGCCTGCGGTGCCCAGGAGGAGTACACAAGATCAAATTCGTGTTATCACAGATACCCTGCGTAATCCTCCTCCTAATATCGAAGATGCGGATAGGCCAACCTTGGCCGTGTAGGATTGAGGATGCCAACTAGAGGGGGGTGAATAGGAGGCTTTAAAACTTTTTGACTAAAAACAATTTAAGAATATTTTGCACTGAGAAAGAGTAAGAACAGTGATTTATCCTGAGGTCTCGGAGACTCACCGGGTCTCCCCTACTCCTCATTGAAGCACTCAAATAAATGAGTCTTCCTTCAATATCCACGAAGGATATTTTTCACTAAGGTTGCTCCTTCTCCACTCCGGATAGGCGAGCACCAATGCCTTTCACAAAATATGCCTAGCCTCTCCGATAACCTCCGTTAATGGAGAGGTCAACGACCACGCCTCCAAACCGTCTAGGTGACGGCGCTCACCAAGAGTAACAAGTTGCAAGATCTTCTCTTGACTCCCAACAAATAACGAGAAACTTCTAAGGATGCAAATGATGCAAATGAATGCTCTTGGAGGATCTCTCTCAATCACAAACATTGATACTTGATCAAAAGATCAAGATTTTAGCACCTGGAAACTTTGACTCAAGTGCATACTCAGAGATATGTAGGAAAAACTGATTAAGAATGTTCAGAAAAACTGCTCAAAAACTACTCGAAAATGTTTTGAAAAATAACTCAAAAGATGTATAAAAATCTGCTCAAATGGTGTTTAGAAATCGGCTCAAAATAGTTTTTAAAAACTGCTCAAAACTATTTATAAAAACTGGTCAAAACAGTGGAGAAATCTGCTCAAAAGTGTTTATGAAAAATTGATCAAAATAGTGGAGAAATCTGCTCAAATGTGTTTATAAAAAACTGATCAAAACAGTGGAGAAATCTGCTCAAAAGTGTTTATAAAAAAACTGGTCAAAACAGTGGAGAAATCTGCTCAAAAGTGTTTATAAAAAATAGTCAAAACAGTGGATAAATCTACTCAAAAGTGTTTATAAAAACTGGTCAAAAATCTGTTCAAAAACTGTTTAAAAACAACTAAAAAAATAACAAAAACTTCTCAACAACTTCTTATAAAACTGCTCAAAACTTCTAAAAACTGCTCAAAACTTCCTACTCAAAATGTATAGAAAAGATGCTCAAATGTGTGTACAGAGACTGCTAAAAAATGTATATGAGAATGTAGCATGAGATGTGTGAAAATACTGCTCAAAACACCTGTATTTATAGCCCAACATCTCAGCTAGCCGTTAGGTCGAATAAGCAAAGAAATCAAGCCAACTAACAGCCAGCTTCGACCTCTAACGGCTAGTAAATAGACATTGGAATCTCTAGTCGAATGAACAGTCTTACTGGTCGAATGAACAGTGTTACTGGTCGTATGAACAGTGCCTGGTCAAATGAACAGTACTCGAGTGACCTCTGGTCGAATGAACAATACTAAAAAAACAGTTTCAGCCCCTCATTGAAATCTATGTATTTCTCATATTTTGACCAAGAATACGAATGATGCGAATGCAACAAATGACCTAATAGTTTCTCAGTTTTTTCCGGAAATGAAAGAGATTTCGCAAACTCTCTTAATAGTACGGCTAAAAATTAAAAAGAATTTCTATAAAATCCGGTCAAACTCCAAACTCCGAGACCGATAGAATAAACAAGCACTTACCTTAAGTCTTTGCTGCTTCCTTCTTGGCAACCTTGCTCTTGTGATCTTGCAGACCTTCCCGGATCACTTGCAAACTTTATAGAAATAACACTGCATACAAATAGCTCAAAGACACAATTAGTCCAAGACACTTAATATAATCAATAATCAAAATCAACCCAAAAAAGGGCCTAGATGCAATAGGCCAGAATCTTGGCGGAAATGCTCGATGAAGTTGCATCTGATGCAACTCCAACGCCATCATCCTGCTCAATGATTCGCTCCCATGAGAGAGATTACTCTCACTCTTGTCATGGCAGGCGCAATCGATTGCCATCAGGACCAGTTCGGCATGATAAGGTCAGGTGGGTTGGAAGTTGTCGTGATTGCGTACCAATCCATTCTTGCCTGGGTCCACGTGGTGCATCTCCTCAAGGTGATGTCACCCGTGACAATGTCGAAGGTCGCGGACTTCTTCACAGTTCCTATGTCGATTGTAAAGCTTCTTACCAGGCCTCCGTGCTGTGGTCTGGCCGAACATGTTTAAACCAGGAACGATCGAGAGATTTGATGGAACTCAGAACCCATCCGAGTTTCTTCAAATCTACATCACTGCCATTCAAGTGGCAGGTGGAGATGATTGCATAATTGAAAATTATTTGCCAACGGTTCTCAAAGGACCAGCATGAACCTGGTTGTTTAATCAACCAGAGAGATCGATTTACAATTGGGAAATATTGTGTGATGCAATACTCAACAATTTCCAGAATTGTTATCAGAAGCCTGGCAAGGAGGATGATCTTCATCGCCTGCGCCAGACTTCTATAGAAACTCTTCGACAGTTCATCAAGAGGTTTGTTGGAGTGAGAAATACAATTCCAAACATCTCTGACAACTCCGTTATCAGGGCATTCAAACATGTCATACGATATCAGAGGTTCACCGAGGATTTACTTATCCATCCACACCGGTCGGTGGCCAATCTCTTCGACATGGCTGACCGTTATTCCGATGCGGCCGAGGCCGTAGAATGGAATAGGATGGTGGATAAAGGAATTTTTTCGCCTCAACCAGGTCTCAAGGATGACAAAAAGGATGAGTCTAGCAAGAAACCAGAATCATTATCTGGCGGGAAATCTAAGAAGTCCAAGAAAAATCGGGCTGGACTGTGTCGAGATGTCGCCATCGCTGAGACACCACCACCAGGGAAAGGTAACAAGTTTTCATTCAAAAGTAAAACTCCTTCTGGTGGCCGTGATAGCAACCATTCGGGAAAACAACCTAACCCGCAGGGAAACAAGAAGTGGTGCCCGTTCCACAATTCTTCGGGACACGATCTCAAGAATTATTGTGACTGGTTGAAGCAACTAGATGATTTCTATCAAGGAATCGGACTTATGCCGACCATACCACAAAAGGACTAGGCCTGTAGGGTTAGAGACTTTGATGGAGATGAAGAAATGTCTTACCAAGTACCCCAAAATCATGTTAATATTATTTTTGGTGGTTCTTCTTCTTATGCTTCTAAGCGTCAATTCAAAACTTTTCACCGCGAGGTAAACAAAGTTGAGGCTCCCCTTGGTGAGACTCAATATCCTCGTTGGTCGGAAACTCCTTTGACCTTTGATCGTGCTGATTCTCCCAAGGGGCATATGCGACCATTGTGACTTCCTTTGGTCATCACCCCATAATTAGCAATGCTAGGGTCGAAAGAGTTATGATTGATGGGGGCAGTTCCTTGGACCTTTTATTGGTCAAGGCACTGGACGAGATACAAATTCCTCGTTTGATGATTAAACCCATAATTCACCTGTTTTATGGGATAATCCCTGGTCCCTCAATGATGCCGATGGGACAGATTGTATTACTGGTAACATTGAGAGAACCAGATAACTTCCGAACATAATTGATTACCTTTGATGTAAATGATTGCAATTCGGCATATAACGCTATTTTTGATAGGACAACTCGTGCTAAGTTTATGGCGGTGACACATTATGCTTATCAATGCGCAAAGCTACCAGGCCCCAAAGGCGTTATTTCGGTCTGAGGCAGCCGGAACACAGCACTCACTTGTGATCGGCTATCTCTAGAGTTGGTGGATCAGCTTCCCCTTCGGGATGTTAAAGCTGCAACCACAGCCTTAGATACGATCAAAGTTGCCCCGCGACCAGATGAGAAGCTAAAGCTAGTTCCGTTGTACCCAGATGATCCATCCAGAATCATTCTGATTGGGTCAGGTCTGGATGACAAATAGGAACTCGAGCTCGTTACTTTCCTCCGGGCTAATGCAGATGTGTTTGCGTGGAAACCATCCAACATGCCTAGAGTCCCAAGGGAAGTAATTGAGCACAGACTAGTAATTCGGCCTGGATAGCAACCAATAAAGCAAAAGCTCAGAAGCTTTGCTGTTGACCAGCAAGAAGCCATCCGTTCGGAGTTAGGAAAACTCCAGAAGGCAGGATTTATTTGCGAGGTCGATCATCCTGAATGGCTTGCAAATTCGGTCATGGTCCTAAAGTCAAATGGTAAGTGGCGCATGTGCATCGATTACACCAGCCTAAACAGTGCCTGCCTGAAGGATGATTTTCCCCATCCTCACATCGATCAGTTGGTCGATTCTACCACGGGTTGCGAACTAATGAGCTTCCTGGATGCTTACTCAGGGTACCATCAAATTAGCATGGCAGAAGAAGATGAAGAGAAAACTGCCTTCATCACACCATTTGGCACCTACTGCTACGTCAGAATGCCATTTGATCTCAAGAACACTGGTTCCACATATCAGCGCTTGATGCAAAAGACCTTTCTTTCCCAGTTGAGGCATAATCTAGAAGCTTACGTTGATGACTTGGTCGTAAAGAGCTTAAAAAGCTCTAGTCACTTAGATGATCTTGCTGAAACCTTTTGTAACCTGAATAAACATGGAATAAGTTAAACCCTGAAAAATTCTCCTTCGAAGTTTCTTATGGTAAACCTTGGGGTTTCCTTGTTTGTTCACGAGGTGTCGAGGTTAATCCTAAAAAAATCAGGGCCATTGAACAAATAAGATCTCCTTCGACCATGAAGGACATCCAGAGCCTAACAAGTCGCATGGAGGCTTTAAGTCATTTCATATCGCGACTAGGTGAACGCGGACGGCCTTTCTTTAAGGCTCTTCGCAAACACAATGGTTTTACCTGGTTGGATGAAGCCGAAAAAGCCTTCCAAGAGGTCAAAGTATATTTGTCTAGTCCGCCACTGGTCTCTCCAAATTTAGGGGAGCCACTACTACTTTACTTGGTGGCCACCCCTCACACGGTCAGTGCAGTTCTGGTCACAGAGAGAGATGGTGTGCAACAGCCAATTTACTATATAAGCGAGGTACTTCATGGACCAAAGGAGTGTTACCGTGAGGTCTAAAAGATACTTTACGCACTTCTCATGGCTTCTCGTAAAGCTACGACATTACTTTCAAGCACACAAAATTATTGTGCCTTCGTCCTTCCCATTGGGAGATATTATCCAAAATTCGGAGAAATCTGATCGTATTGCGAAGTGGACAGTGGAATTTGGAGGATTTGACATCCATTTCACCCCTTGCATAGCAGTTAAATCTCAAATTCTTGCAGATTTCGTGGTCGAGTGGACTAATCCCGACCCTCCTTCGTAAGAATTCAAAGATTTACAATGCTCCGACCATTGGACGATGTATTTTGATGGCTCTTGTAGTTTTCAACACTTGGGGGCTGGAATGGTCTTAATCATGCCTCAAGGGGACCAACTCAAGTATGTCATTCAATTACACTTTGTTGCGACCAATAATGTGTGAAGGTCTTATTGCAGGGCTTCAAACAGCAAAATTCCTTGGAGTCTGTCGATTAGTGGTGAGGGGAGACTCACAGCTAGTCGTAAACCAGGTAAAAAATGAGTACACCACCTCCGATGAGACAATGGCTCATTACCTGGGGGAAGTGGGGAAATTGGAAAGATACTTCAGTCATTTCGAAGTCCAATATGTCCCGCGAAAGGATAATATAATCACAGACCAATTATCAAAAATAGGTCCTCATGCACATCCGCTCCGGCAGGAGTGTTCGTCGAACACTTAAAACACCCCTCGATCATGGTTTCGATCGAGGATGACTTGGTGACAGTTCACGTCGCCAGCATTGGACATGAAGAAGATTGGACCCGACCATTGTGGATCTATCTCGAACATGGGACCTTGCCCAAGGATGAAACCGAATGTGATTGATTAGTTCAAAA
Organism: Pharus latifolius; assembly: GCA_019359835.1. Classification (NCBI taxonomy): domain Eukaryota; kingdom Viridiplantae; phylum Streptophyta; class Magnoliopsida; order Poales; family Poaceae; genus Pharus; species Pharus latifolius. Next base: position 35,355,224 of record CM033324.1, on the reverse strand, counting down.
GGCGCGTCTATATAAGATTATTGATGGAATTTTATATAGAAAGGGTACTCAAGGAGTATTCATGCGCTATATATCTCAAGACGAAGGTAAATCCCTCTTGAAAGAAATTCATGACAGTGTGTGTGGTGGACATGCCTCTTATCGTACGATGGTCAGAAAAGCTTTCCGACAGGGTTTTTATTGGCCTTCGGCACTTGATGATGCCAAGTATTTGGTCAAAACATACCCATAGTGTCAGTTTCATGCAAGGCAAGTTCATCAGCCTGCATATGCCTTACAAACTATTCCTCTAACATGGCCTTTTGCGGTCTGGGGAATAGACATCGTGGGTCCTATGCCCCAAGCGGTCAATGGATATAAGTTCTTATTCGTAGCCATTGACACGTTCACCAAGTTGATTGAAGCTGAACCAGTCCGTAATGTTACCACTGCTGCGGTGAAGAAATTCTTTCATAAGAATATTGTCACATGATTTGGTGTTCCAAGTCGTCTTATTACTGACAACGGTTCCCAGTTTGTAAGTTGTCTCTTTTTGGACTATTGCGACGATATTGGGACCAAAGTGTGCTTTGCATCTGTGGCTCATCCACAGAGCAATGGAGCCGTTGAACGTACCAATGGGCAGATACTACAAGGTATCAAGAGGCGTGTCTTCGATCGCCTTAAAATGCACTGGGGGCTTGGGTAGATGAACTCTACTCTGTTCTATGGGCACTACGCACTACTTGTAGTTGAGCTATGGGTGAGATGCCTTTTCAACTAGTATATGGTGCCGAGGCTGTCTTACTTATGGAAATTCGCATTGGTTCTGTTCGTGTGGATCAATTTGACCATTCTGATCAACATGAATAACGTGCCCAAGATATTACCCTCCTTGAGAAGAAACGCGATCGGACGTTGATCAAGTCTGCAATATATTTACAAGCATTACGTAAATACCATAGTAAATGGGTGTGACCTTGTAGTCTTCATGTGGGCGACCTAGTTTTACGAAAAATACAAAACCAATCTTGTCGACAATTTGGACTTGGGGTCCTTGGTTGATCTTACGCAGATTTGTGAGTTGTATGTGAGACCTTTCAATGTGTCATCAGGTAAGCTAAGGTAAGCAGTGACGATAAGGACGCAAAGATTTATGCAGGTTCAGGCCCTCGATGGTGGGAGTAATAGCCCTACGTCCTGTTATGATTTCACAATGGGAGTAAAACAGTTTACAGGGAGAAGAGATTATCATAGGTGATAATCACTTCTATATTTTTGTCTATCTAACTATGCCTAAGTCTTCAAGCTTTGTTGACTCGTTGTCTTGCTTGTTAATTGCCCTTTGCATTGTGCATCAACCATCCTTTTATACTGGATGAAAGGATGCCAAATGCGAAGCGGTTTGGGACGGTTGTCCTGGTGCAGTTCGTATAACCGCACTCATCTCCTTCGCCGGTTAAGCAGTGCAATCATGGATAATCGCACATGTCAACCTCCTGGTGGTTGTCTTCACACGTGGGAGAACTTTCCTTGTGCCTGAGAACGTGTCCAGTAGAGACTTGAACACCCCCCAGGTTACCTTGGTCGCATATAGTCAACAACCCTCTGACCGCGCACTGCCTGCGACGATCGCGCAAGGGCTGCAATCATAAACTTACTCTGTGTCCATCGGCGACCATAGCTGCTTCTAAGACACACAGACACATATCAAATTCGATCTGGTCTTGAATCCGACATGTGTTAAATAAACTAGCTCGGGTAATAATCCTCGTCAGCTATCCCCCAAATTTGAAGAAATGAAAAGACTTATTTACTTCAAATTTAATTTGCATTGAATAATGTAACCTGACACTTCAACTTCTTCAGTTGGCACTGTTCCACCATGTGGCAGTTTATATCCCAAGAAAAACTCTGAGTTTTTCTTTACAGGTAATCATGAATTTACTGACCTAAAAAACCGCTTAATGCACTTTTAAAAACTTGAGGCATCCGTGCATACGAACCATCACCTCCTAGTTCTATAAATAGCAAAGCCTCTCAATTCTTAAGACTTACAAACTTCTGGCTAAGTCCTTTAGGAAATTTGCTTCTGACTCCCTGTCTCGTATTTCCTCCTTTACTCTCATCTTGATGGCGAACCAAGATCCCAAAACGGTTATTGAGATTGAGAGTGATGAGGAAGAAATAGAAAAGACACAAGATATCCAAAAGGTAAACTTCTTCTAAAACATCTTATGATTTTCTGAGTCCAAGATTTTTCCTAAGCAATTCATTTTAGACTTCACAGGTGAGTGAGGAAATGGCCTCTCCAAAGAAGAGATCTAGAGATGATGAAGGATCTTCCAGTGGAGCTACATCGAAGATTCTAAAGGGTGCTGGTACCCATGTTACCACATTGCCCCTTGCAACTCATACAGTTGCATGTTTATCTCCATCTTTGGAGATCCACAACAATCCTTCAAACCATCCCACTTCTGGAGGAAGTCTCACACCCCCGTGACCAAGTGATCCTCAGCTTTTGTTGGGTGATCAACTTTCTGGGGAAAGTCTTACACTTTCATGTCCAAATCTCCCCAAAGATTGGTTTTTTCCTCTGCTTCTCAGGTAATAGCTATCTTCACCCTCCCTGTTGGTTACATGTTTTATGAATTAACCATGAATACACAGGAGGTGAAGGCCCCTGGAGCCCCCAGTGATCAGCTTGCTGAGATCCAGGCTCTTCTTGGTGAGAGAGTAGCCTTGACTAGAACTCTTCTGAGAAGATGTCTTTGGCCATTCTGCACCTGGCAGAATGTTATGATGGTTCTTGCGAAGAAGTGCACAGGTTCCGATCGGAGAGAGATTATGCTCGACAGCAGCGAGAACTCTCCGATACAATAAGGAATAGTTGCACTCCTTTGCTAAGAGATGATGTAGATAGGCTTAGAGCTATTGCTAGTTCTCTTGGGGTAGTCAGTGTAGATCCCACTGATGCCAACATGTCCCTTGGAGAACTTTGTAAATTACTCTCGGATCAAGTCGATGCTTTGGTCGCTTGTATCCCTATTGTATGTAAAGACTGCAAGAAATAAGAAACTTCTTTTCCTTACATATCTGGCTTTTTGAATGATTATAATTGATAACCACTAATTGGAGTTCCTTTTGAGTCTTCTGCGTGAAAAAATGATTACAGAAAAGCATTTCTGCGACCAGAACATAGGTAGAACATTTCTATCCGAACTTAATTTTGGACAATTCTTAGGTCTCAGAACATCATTGAGGCCATACAGAATACTGCGGTCATAGTATAGCACAGAGACCATAAACAGCATTGAGGTCACAGAATAGTGTTGCGACCATATATTGTACTGCGATCACAGAATAGCATTGTGATCAGTCCAAAAAATATGAGGTTACCCTAAACTTATAAGGTATTAATTCCTCAAAAAATCATAAAAATTTCTCACATGATTATCTGTACCATAGCCCTCGAATGTGAAATAAAATGATCTTTAATAATTTGAAAAACATACATTTTGCTTCAGATTCATAACCAGGTAATAGATATGATAAAGGGTTCCAACAGGAGTAATACCCGTTATGGGAAATCATTAAAATAATGTGCCTGGCGAGGAGTCGTCTTGGGCATATAAAAGGAAGAGGTAGCTTACTGGAGAAGCTTCACAGCGAAAAATCCTCTTAGCCATTCTTGCCGCACAAAACCCTCGTCTTGCACCTTGCTCTCATCGCCTCCAAAAGCAAAAAACCATCCGCACCATTGATCAGATTGTCAATGGCGTCCTGGAGCCGATCCATCCATCACAATGAGGAAAGCCTAGTGGCACTCGAGAGAGAGGAGATTCTTCCCCCATGGTTGCTAATCAATTGGCGGTCGGCGGAGAAGAACGAAGAAACCCCAGTTGTTTGTGAGAACGAACTGGTGATCTTCGAAGAATACCTACGATGTGGGTTTCGACTCCCGGAGAGCGAATTCCTCCAAGAGATCCTCGAACATTAGGGATTGGAACTGGTGAATCTCCATCCAAACGCCATTTTGATCCTGCCGATTTTCCAGCATTTGTGCGAGGCTTTTATCGGAGTGATGCTTAGCGTGGACCTTTTCCGGTGCTTCTACTTCTCAACATGGTCAAAGAGTCCCAATGCCTCGGGCTGTGTATACTTTCGTATAAGGGAGAAGAAAGAGTATCCCTTCCTCCCCTTGCGAGATTCAGTGCACTTTTGGCACCACAAATGGTTCTACTGCACTCCACTTTCAGAAAGCGGCCTCTGGTTCGGGAATAATCGACCAGGGAAAAGCTGCGAAATGGATACTATTCCTGCTCTTGATTCAGAACTGAAGAAGCAGTCCCAAGTGATTCTCCACTTAGTCCATCAGGGATTAACAGCATGGGATATCATTCGCAACTTTATGAACAATAGGGTGAGCCCCCTGCGGAATAGGGAACATCCTGCTTGGAAGATAGAATCCATGGCAGAAAACACCCTGGACTATAATACAGGTACGTCTTTCTGGTCCAAAAAACACACAATTATTCTGATGAAAAGATGTCGTATCAAGTAACTTGCCTTTTGTAACCCAGTGTTATCATTGTCCGAGATCGAAAAATGGACAAATAGCCTCATGCGGTCTTATAATGCCGCAACGGAAGGAGTTCAAGGATCACCCCATCCTCAGAGCTTAATACATAGCAGCGACAATCTAAAATAGGAACGTCAAAAGGTATGACCTTTTTCATAGAACTTGTTTGAAGTCGTATAATTGATTTGGATTGCCAAACCAAGTATTTTGTTACGATACAGCTGCTGAAGGGGCAAATCGCTGGGACAAAGCATTCTGGTGACAACGCTGGTCCCTCTGGGGGGTCAGCGGCGAAGAGGGCAAAGAGAACCCCTTCGAAGAAGAAGATGAAGGAGCTGGCTCCTGAAAAATCCAAGAAAATCCTAGGAGGGGCTTCTACGAAAAAGAAGACAACAACCACAAAAAATACCGCGGTAAGATTTTCTGTGCCCCCTGTACTCCCAAGTGCGAATAGGAATTACTTGTTAGTTGTACAGGGTGAGGGGAGCGAGGATGAGGAAGACAAAGTTCCTCTCATCCACCGCAAGAGGAAGGCTTCAGACCCTCTGGAGATCAGTGTTCAAGAGAGGTCATCCTCTCCTATCATCGCTGAGGTCTTGTCCCCCCTAGTGGGGACGGAAACGGCGACAAAGGATCCCATGGCTGCAGAAAATCTTGCGGTCATGGAGGAAACTCCCAATCCTGAGGCCCAAAAGACCCCAGGGTTGGTAACCCCTCCTCCGATTATCGAAGGGACGGTTGTAGTAAGGACGTCACAATCTCTGAACTTTCATTTCCCTGTATATACTAATCGTGTTGTAAACATGCAGGGAGAAAAAGACACAGCCTTGTTCAAGAAAAGGAAAACAAGGGCCAATATTGATGATACTTCAACAGGGGCACCCAGTGGGCTTCTTTCTCCCCAGAACTCATCTCCGAAACCCAAACCTTAGATAGGGTTTCGTATAAAGTAAGTATACCATCCCTTGTTAATTCTGCGTTATCAACAAGAGACATTCTAAGTTATAATACTTAGGCATAGGGACCCTGTATCTAGTGCTCCAGCGATTTCACCAACCATCGGTGCATCAACTACCATGGAAATCGCGGGCGAGACAAGTCCAACTCCCGTGGCTGAGGAAACCTCTCAAGCCATCGTGGAGGAAATAATAGCAGACATCCAATCTCAGGGGATGGAAACCTCAATCCTGACCACAGGGGTGGATCAGCAAGAAAAAACATTTACTACCCCTACTGCAAAGGATAAAATGAGCTTCAAGGTTCAACCTGTAGCTGAACCTGAGAGTAATTCATTCAATGACTTTGTAGAGGTAAAGACTCTCTTATCGCTTCTGAATATTGCCAAAACTTAGGAATTTTCAAGTCTCAAGAGCCATATCTTACTGCGTTTCAGGATTTAACCCGAGTGGAGACCAAGTCCAAAGCTTTAGCGAAGCACATTGAGGTTGCACAACGGGAGATCAGTCAGCTACAACAGTAAGTGTAATGTGTCTCATCTATATTAACTTGAAATCTCATCTAAGTATAATTATCGTCTTCCTTGTCGCAGGGAAAATGCCTTCCTTAACAAGAGCATGGCTGATAGGGAAAATCAGGAAGAAGCTGCAGCCGCGAGATTTTCTTCCTTAGAGAGGGAACTTCACAAGGCACAGTCAAAGCTTCCATGTGAGTTTACTTCCGACCAAAAGAAACTATTTCTTTACATGAACTGCCGTAAAATCGATTATCATGTTCATGCAGTACAAGAGGATCAAATAAGCCCGATGCAGTACAAGAAGATGGTGGAAACTTTCCTCAGAGCTGATGTGGTCGAAGCTCAAAAGGATAACCCCAGCTTTGGTGAGTTAGCCACTTTGGTCGCGGCTCAAGCTAAATCACTTCTCGAGTATCTCCCTGAAGACACAAAACGGCAAGAAGAGGCAATGAAGACCAATGTAAGATCCGTAGCCTCTGCCATTCTATGCAAGTTGAGACTTCACCATGGTCGCAGAGTTCGAGAGTGATGATCAGTTTGAGGTTATATCCGAAGAAGTCAAACCTCTCATCGAAGAGATCTTGAAAGAACTAGGCTTACCATGACACATTGTGATAAACAATGATCCTCTATATATTTTTTATACAACACCTATAAATATATAGTTATACTATATAGATGCATGCCTTGGGTTTTCATTTGAAAAGTGTGTACTTAATTCCATCTTATATTATGGCCATGTTCTCATAGCCCCCTCCTGAGATCATAAGTACTGAAGACGTAGTGCTATAATCTCAGGAAAAACATGGGTTTTTGACAATCAGAAATATCTAGTGAGTTTCTTATACGTTTAGAAATGGTTTACAAAGAAAAGTCTCGACCTAGATACAATCATCTGGTCGTATCAATGCTGATCTTATTACAATAACAAGTCTTATTACAAACAGGCAGCCACTCATATGGTCAGAAACATACTAGTAAGTCGCGTGTGCGTTTAGAAACGGCTTATTTAAGGATGTCTTATTTAGATGCGACCATAAGATCGGCCAGCGAATCCGACCAGGTTATCATAGTAAGATGGTCATCAGCGACCAGCCCCTGAGTGTAGCTCAGTATGGGTGTGGCGAAAGAGAAAAAGAAACCATAACGTAATTCGAAGAAAAGTACACAGAAATGTTTTCTTAACAAAATATGCTAATTGAAAAGGAAAAAAGAAATGGGAAACTTACACGTAGAACTTGTGTAATTGATCTATGTTCCAAGTATTGGACAAGATCCTTCCGTCCTCCATAACTAATCGGGCCGATCCTGGCCGCCGTACTGAAACTACAGTATAAGGGCCTTCCCATTGAGGATAGAACTTATTGCGGTTAGACTGGTTTTGGATTTTTCGTAAAACTAAGTCACCCATGTCAAGACTACGAGACCGCACCTGTTTACTGTGATATTTACGCAAAGCTTGTAAATATACTGCGGACTTGACCAGCGCCTGATCGCGTTTTTCCGCGAGGAGGGTTAAATCTTGGGTGCGTTGTTTGAGTTGATCAGTCTGATCGAATCGATCTACCCGAACAGAACCAATACGGATTTTCATAGGTAATACAGCCTCAGCGCCATATACTACTTGGAAAGGCGTCTCACCCGTAGCCCGACTACAAGTAGTACGCAGTGCCCATCAAACGGAGTAGAGTTCGTCTACCCAAGCCCCCGAGTGCATCTTAAGGCAGTCAAAAACACGTTTCTTTGTGCCTTGAATATCTACCCCTTGGCACGTTCAATGGTGCCATTGCTCTATGGATGAGCTACAGAAGCAAAACGTACTTTGGTTCCAATATCGTCGCAATAGTCCAAAAAGAGACCACTAACGAATTGGGACACATTGTCGGTAATGAGACGACTTGGAACACCGAATCATGTGACAATGTTTTTATGGAAGAATTTCTTCGCTGCCGCAGTGGTAAAATTGCGGACTGGTTCACCCTCAATCCACTTCGTAAACATATCAATGGCTACGAACAAAAACTTGTACCCGTTGACCGCTTGGAGCATAGGACCCACAATGTCTATCCCCCAGACCGTGAAAGGCCATGTTAGAGGAATAGTCTGCAAAGTATATGCGAGCTGATGAACCTGTCTCGCATGAAATTGACACTGAGGGCATGTTTTGACCAAATGCTTGGCATCGTCAAGTGCCAAAGGCCAATAAAAACCCTGTTGGAAAGCTTTTCCGACCAGTGTGCAGAATGACACGTGTACACCACATACACCATCAAGAATTTCTTTAAGGAGGGACTTACCTTCCTCTTGAGATATGCAACACATGAATACTCCTTGAGTACCCTTCCTATACAAGGCCCCATCTATGAGTTTGTATAGGCACGCTTTCCGAATTAACTGATCACTTTCCGTTTCATCCTTGGGCAAGGTCCTATATTCGAGATAGACCCTCAATGGATGGGTCCAATCTCCTTCATGCCCAAGGTTGGTGACACAGACTGTCACTGAGTCATCTTCGATCGAAGTCATGATCGAAGGGTGTTCTAAGTGTTCAACGAACACTCCCGCCAGAACGGATGTACGTGAGGACCTAATTTTAGATAATTGGTATGCGAGAATATTGTTCTTTCGCGGGATATATTGGACTTCGAAATGACTGAAGTGTGTTTCCAATCTCCTCACTACCCCAGGTAATGAGCTATTGTCTCATCGGAGGTGCTGTACTCCTTGTTTACCTGGTTTACAACTAGCTATGAATCTCCCCTCACTACTAATCGACAGACTCCGAGGAACTCAGTTGCCCGGAGCCCTGCAATAAGACCTCCATACTCTGCTGCATTGTTGGTCACAACAAAGTATAATTGAATGACATACTTGAGTTGGTTACCCTGAGGCGTGATTAAGACCACTCCAGCCCTCGAGTGTTGAAAACTACGAGAGCCATCAAAATACATCGTCCAATAGTCGGTACATGGTAAATCTTCGGATTCTTACGCAGGAGGGTCAGGGTTAGTCCATTCGACCACAAAGTCTACAAGGATTTGAGATTTAACTGCGGTGCGAGGGGTGAAACTGATGTCGAATGCTCCAAGTTCCACTACCCACTTCGCAATGCGACCAGATTTCTCCGGGTTGTGGATTATATCTCCCAATGGGAAGGACGAGGGCACAATAATTTTGTGCGCTTGAAAGTAATGTCTTAGCCTACGGGAAGCCATCAGAAGTGCGTAAAGTATTTTCTGGACCTCAGGGTATCGCGCCTCTGGACCATGAAGCACCTCGCTTATGTAATAGATTGATTGTTGTACACCTTCTCTTTCCACGATCAAAACGGCACTGACCGCGTGAGGGGTGGCCGCCAAATAAAGAAGTAGTGGTTCCCCCAAATTCGGGGAGACCAGTACTGGCGGGCTAGACAAATACCTTTTGAGCTCTTGAAAAGCTTGTTCGGCTTCATCCGACCAAGTAAAACCATTGTGTTTGCGAAGAGCCTTGAAGAAAGGCAGCCCTCGTTTGCCTAGCCTCGATATGAAACGGCTAAGAGCCACCATGCGACTTGTTAGACACTGGATGTCCTTCATGGTCGAAGGAGATCTCATTTGCTCTATGGCCCTGATCTTCTCAGGATTAACCTCTATACCTCTCGAACAAACAAGGAAACCCAAAAGTTTGCCAGAAGCAACTCCGAAGGAACATTTCTCCAGGTGCAATTTTATTCCATGCTTGTTTAGATTATAGAAGGTTTCAGCAAGATCATCTAAGTGACTCGAGCTTTTCAAGCTTTTTACAACCAAATCATCGACATAAGCTTCAAGATTACGCCCCATCTGGGAAAGAAAGATCTTTTGCATCAAGCGCTGGTATGTGGAATCGGTGTTCTTGAGACCAAATGGCATTCTGACGTAGCAGTAGGTGCCAAATGGTGTGATGAAGGCAGTCTTCTCTTCATCTTCTTCTGCATGCTAATTTGATGGTACCCTGAACAAGCATCTAGGAAGCTCATCAGTTTGCAACCCACCGTAGAGTCGACCAACTGATCAATGCGAGGAAGGGGAGAGTTATCCTTCGAACAGGCACTGTTTAGGCTGGTGTAATCGACGCACATGCGCCACTTACCATTTGACTTTCGGACCATGACCGGATTTGCAAGCCACTCAGGATGATCGACTTCACGAATAAATCCTGCCTTTTGGAGTTTATCTAACTCCACTCGGATAGCTTCTTGCCGATCAGCAGCAAAGCTGTCAATGATTTGGACTCGGGGTCCTTAGTCGATCTTATGCAAATTTGTGAGTTGCGGGACCTTTCAAGGGGCTCCTTCGGGAAGGTAGGATGAGTAATGTCTGTACGGGCACAAAGGATTTTATACAGGTTCAGGCCCTCGATGGTGGGAGTAATAGCCCTACGTCCTGTTGTGATTTCACTATATGAAATAAGATGATTACAAGAGGGAAGAAGAGATGATCACAGGCGAAGATCTCTTCAATGTTAGTGTTATCTAATTATATCTAAGTCTTCAGGTTTGTTGGACGCCTGGTAGTGCTTGTATGCTTGACTGAATAACTAACTGTCCTTAGAACGTGCATTGACTACCTTTTTATACTAGACACAAGGGCGCCAATGCAAAATGGCCTTGGACAGTTGTTAGGATGCAGTTTTGTTAACCACACTTAACTTCCACATAGGCTTAACACATGCAATCAAGGGATAACCGCACATGTTAACCTCCTGGCAGTTGTCTTCATACGTGGAAAGATTTTCATGATTCTCAGGATATGCCCGTTCAAAGAGATAGGCCTTCCCGAACTATTCTGGTCGCAGATAGTCAACGACCCTCTGACCGCGCACTGTCTGCGGTCTAATGATCACGCAAGGGCTGCGATCATGAATTATCTCTGTGTCCGCACCCTTTAGGTCATCTGAGACCATAACGACGGACTTATAGACACACGTCTAATCTGATTCTATCTTAAACCAGACGTGTATTACTTTGAACTAGCTCAAGTGATGATCCTCGTCAGCTAGCCCCCAAATTTGAAGAAAATGAAAGGACATATTTGCTTCAAATTTTTATCCTGCATCGAATTATGAACCCGAAGTTTTAACTTCAGCTGATACTGTCCCGCCGTGTGATGGTTCACATCCTGAGAAAATCCCTGAGTTTTTCTTGGCAAGTAATGATGACTTATGCGAGTCATTGTGATGGCAACTGTAAGTGCGATTTAAGAACCCGAGACGTGTGTGAGAACGAACCGACGCCTTCTGGCTCTATAAAGTGAAGAGCCTTGCAGTTCTTTGAACTCACAAGTTTCCCACCACAACTAAGTCTTTCAGTGTTACTCCTCCTCTCCAGTTTCTCCCTCTAAGCCTCAATCATTATTTCGATGGCAGATCAAGACCCCAAGAAGATTGTTGAGATTGAGAGTGATGAAGAGGAAGTGATACTCGAACTTGACCAGGACTTCCAGAAGGTAAGACTTTTCTGGGACTCTGGTTCAGGTCGTCATTTCATATCCTGATCATTTTCCAAATGCATTTTGGGAACTTACAGGCAACTGAGGAACTGATTCCTCCAAAGAAGTAACCAAAGGTTGACGAGGGATCATCCAGTGGAGCTTCTTTTACGAGTGCAAAAGTTGGGGATGCATCATTACACTCTCTTTCTTTGTCCCATATAGTTCTCCCTGTCCATGCAACTCAGCAGGTTGAACCTTCATCTCCACCTTTGGAGATCCATAACGATCCTTCCATCCTTTATTCTTCTGAACAGCTTTCCCTATCGCGACCAAGTGATCCCCAGCTTTTGTTGGGTGATCAATTTTCTGGTGGGATGGTTGCACTCCCGCGACCAGATGGTTCTCGACTTTTGTCGGGTGATCTACTTCCCGGGGGAAGTTCCTCATCCTCCCATCCAACTTTACTGCGAGGATTGATAATAATCTTCATTCTCTCTGCTGGTCATTTTATCTTTTAAAACTAACGCATACATGTGCAGGAGACAAAAATCTCTGGAGCCCCCAACGATCAGCCTGCTGAAGTCCAGTCTCTTTTGGGTGAGAGTGTATCCCTCGAGCAAACTCTCCAAAAAGAAAAAGAGGCTCTGGAGAAGAAGACCGATGAGATGTCTTTGGCCATTCTGTATCTGGCAGAATGGTATGACAACTCCTGCGAAGAAGCGCGCCAATTCCGCTTGGAGAGGGACTATGCTCAGCAGCAGTGAGAACTCTCCAATACAATAAGGAATAATAGGGCTTTTTTGATTCGGGATGATGTAGAAAGGCTTAGAGCCATAGCCAGTTCTCTAGGGGCAGCCAGTGTTGATCCCACTGATGTTAACATGTCCCTGGGAGAACTTTGCAAAAGGCTATCGGACCAAGTTGACGCTTTGGTCGCCGCGTCCCTTCTGCATGTAAAGACTGTCAAAAATAAAGGATTTCTTTTTCTTACATACCTGATCTTTTAAAAGGATTATGTAAAACTTATAATCCGAGTTGAAGTTCTTTATATTCTGTGAGAAAATGGTTACACAAAAAATGCCTTTGCGACCAAAAACACTCAGGTAGGTTTTTGTCCAAAACTGGCTCAGGACAGCTCTTTGGTCTTAGAATAATGTTAAGACCGTAGACTGCGATCAGAACTAGAGTAACGATTAGAAAACAGTTCTCCAGTCTCAGAATAGCATTGAGTCCGTAAACTACGATCAGAACTAGAGTAACAATCACATAATAGTGTCTTGACCACAACACGTTATGACCACACATATCCGCAGCGATCACAGGATTTCGTTGCGATCAGTATAGAGGTCAGAATTTTGTTCCAAAGCCATAAGGGATTAATTACTTCCTTAATAAACTTTTAGGAATTTTCAATATTTTTATCTGTACCATAGCCCCCGAATGCGAAATAAAATGATAAAAACACATTTCATTTCATATTCATTACTGGGTATGGATAACGGGTTCCAAGAGGAAAGACACCCATTATGGGAAATTAATAAAATATTAGGTGAAGGGTTGTCTCGGACATATAAAAGGAAGAGGTAGCTTACTGGAGAAGCCAAAAACCCTTCATTGTCTTAGACCCTCCTGCCGCACAAAACCCTCTTTTACATTCCTCGTCTTCGTCATCTCCAAAGTCACCACTTTTCTTCTCAATTCTTCATAAAAAATGGCGTCCTGGAGCCGATCCGTCCAACATACAGAAGAGATCCTGGTGGCACTAGAGAGAGAAGAGATTCTCCCCCACGACTGCTGATCAACTGGCGGCCAGTGGAAAAAGATCAAGAAACCCTAATCGTCCAAGAGGGCGAATTGGTGATCTTCGAGGAATACTTGCGCTACGGGTTCCGATTCCCAGAAAGCGAATTTCTGAGGGGAATCTTGGACCATTACGGGTTGGAGTTAGTAAATCTCCACCCAAATGCAGTCCTTATCCTGGCGATTTTCCAACATCTCTGCGAAGCCTTTTCGGAGTGTTTCCAAGGGTGGAGTTTTTCCGACGCTTCTACTTTTCGGCATGGTCAAAAAGTGCCAATGCCGCTGGGTGCATCTACTTCCATATACGGGAGAAGGAGTACCCATTCCCGCCTCTACAGGATTCTGTTCATGGGTGGTACCATAAGTGGTTCTACTGCACCCCTCCGTCGGAGAGCGGACTATGGTTCGCGAACACCCAACCGGAGAAAGCCAGTGAGTTAGACTCCCTTCCCACTCTGAGCGTGGAACAGAAGAGACAATCTCAAGCTATTCTTCACTTAGTTCGGCAAGGCTTGACCACACGTGATATCATACGCGACTTCGTAAAGAACAGGATGAGCCCCAGTGTGAAAGGGCACATCCGGCTTGGGAAGTGGAGTCCATAGCGGACAGCACCCTGGACTATAATAATGGTAGTCCTCTAGTCAACAAAACATGCATTTTTACTGATGAAAAGACGTCGCATTTGTTAACATGCTTGTTTATGACTCAGCGCTATCCTTGTCCGAGATTGAGAAACGGACAAACTACATCCTTCGGGCGTATAACACCGCTCTGGAGGGAGCTAGAGGATCGCTTCGCCCCCAGAGCTTAATTAATGCCGGCGACGGTCTTAAGCAAGAGCACCGAAAGGTATGATTTATTCAAACAAGCTCTGTTGGAAACCATCCATTTGTCTTGTATTAACAAAAGCATGTTGAATAATACAGCTTATGGGAAAATTTGCTGAGGCAATGCGTCCAAGAGAGGACGTTGGTCCTTCGGGAGGACTGACTGCGAAGAGGGTGAGGAGGACCCCTTCAAAGCACGAAGTGAAGGAGTCTGCTCCCAAAAAACCTAAGAAGATTCTGGGAGAGGCTTCTTCGCAGAAGAAAACTATTATCGCGAAAAAGATTGCGGTAAGACTCTCGGTACCTCCTGTAACCCCAAGTACGAGTGGAAATTACTTCTTCGTCGTACAGGGTGAAGGGAGTGAGTATGGGGAACACAACATTCCTCTAGTTCGTTGCAAGAGGAAAATGACTGACCTCTTGGTAACAAGCATCCCAGAGAGGTCGACTTCCCTTCCGGTCGACGAAATCTTGTCCCTGACTGCAGGGACATAAATGGCTATAATGGGCCCCGTGACCACTGACAATCCCGTGGTTTCGGGTGGAACCCTGGTACCAGAGGCTCGTGAAGCCCCTGGACTAACAACACCTCCCCTACTGATAGAGGGAGAGACTATGGTAAGAATCCTCACAATCTCGCACATTTTTGTTCCTCTGTACATACCCATTGAATTGTGTTCATACAGGGAGAAGAGAATATTGTCCTTTTTAAGAGAAGGAAAACAAGGAGAGAAGAAGACTCTTTCCCAAGAGCACCTAGTAGGCTTCTTTCTCCTGGGAGCTCATCATCGAAACCCAAACCATGGGTGGGGTTTCGAATAAAGTGAGGACTTCTCCTATCGCCATCTAAATATGACTGACGGGAGGCATCTCGCCTTACAATATGTTTGTCTATCTATTGGCGTAGGGATGCTGCACCTAGTACCCCGGCAACCTCGACAAACCATGGTACACCCACAACAGAGGTCGCGGGAGAGCCAAGTCCGACTCCCATGGCCGAAGAGGTTTTTCGGGCCATCATGGATGGAATGGCAGCGGAAATCCGATCCCAAGGGACGGAAACCACAGTCCTGGCCATAGAGGGGGATCAACAGGAAAGATCATCTGCTGCCCCTACCGCAGACACAGCAAGTCTTGAGGTTAGACCTCACGCTGATGTTGAGTACGGCTCATTCAGCGATTACATAGAGGTATGAACAACTCTTCTTTTTTTATTTTCAAACTCGCAAAAATTCAGGAACATTCAAGTCTTAAGAGCAATTTCTTATCGTGTTCCAGGACTTGACCCTGGTGGCGACCAAGTCGACAGCTATAGCAAAGCATATCGAGGTCGCGCAACGGTAGATCAGCAGGCTGCAACAGTAAGTGTGGTGCTCTTTATTCGTGTTAACTTGAATCTGAATTTAAGCATTGCTGATCGTCCTTCTTGTTACAGAGAAAATGCTTTTTTGAATAAAAGCATGGCTGATCGAGAGAATCAAGAAGAAGCTGCGGCCACGAGATATTCTTCTCTAGAGAAGGAACTTCGCGAAGCGCAGTCCAAACTTTATTGTAAGTATACCTTCGACCAGAAAGCGTCATTTCATTACATGAACTGCTGTAAGAATCATCTGCCATGTTCATGCAGCACAAGAGGATCAAATAAGCCGTCTTTCAGAAGAGAAGAAAAACCTTCGGACGACCATCGAGTTACAAAGCTCGAAGATTGATACTGTCAACATGGAGAATGAAGGTTTAAACAAAACAATCTCTTCCTACAGCTGTACTCAATTGAACATCTTCGAAAAGCTGAAGATGGTGGCTACTCTGCTAAAAGCAGATGTGATCGAATCGCAAAAGGACAATCCAAGCCTTAGCGAGTTAGCCACATTGGTCGCAGCCCAAGCCGCATCACTCCTCGAGTATCTTCCTGAAGATACAAAACGGCAGGAAGAGGCACTGAAGTCAAATGTTAGATCTGTAACCTCTGCCATGCTTTGCAGATTATGATTTCACCATGGCCTAGATTTGAATCTGAAGCCGGTGGTAGAAGACGCAGAGATCAAGAGTGATCGACTAGAGGCCATCTCTGAAGAAGTCAAGCCTCTAGTCGAAGATCTACTGAAAGAGCTAGGCCTTATTTGATTCCTTGTAATGATCTCTCTTAGTAATTATACCTGTGAAATTACATTTATAACATGCAAATGTGTGCCTTAAATTTTTGGAAAAGAGTGATACTTTCTTCGTTTCAAATTATGACCATATTCTCTTAGCCCCTCTTGAGATCATAAGTACTGAAAATCTAGTATTATAATCTCTGAAAAAATATGGGCATTATGAATACCCAAGAAATGCTTTAACTTAAATATGATGATCCGATCAAACCAATACTGACCTTAATACAACATCTGACCTTATTACGAACTGGCAGCCACTTGAATGATCAGGAACATGCCAATAAGTCCTGTGTGCGTTGAGAAATGGCTTATTGAGGGATGTCTTAGCTGGATGCGACCATGAGATCGGCCAACAAATCCGGTTAGGGTATTGTAGCAAGATGATTATCGGCGACCAGCCCCCGAGCCGGGCTCGGTATAGGTATGAAAAATAAAGAAAACGAACATAACATGACCCGAAGAAAAGTACTCACGAAGTTTTTGTTAAACCATGCTAATTGAACAGGAAAAAAGATTGGGAAACTTACACGTAAAAATTGCGCAGGTGATCAATGTTCCACGTATTGGATAAGATTCTACCATCCTCCATCGCTAACCGAGCCGATCCTAGTCACGGTACTGAAACAACAATGTAAGGGCCTTCCCACTGAGGAGAGAACTTATTGCGGTTAGACTGGTTTGTATTTTTCGTAAAACCAAATCACCCACATGAAGACTACACGGTCGCACCCTCCTATTGTGATATTTCCGCAAAGCTTGCAAATATACTGCTGACCTTATCAATGCTCAATCACGCTTTTCTTCGAGGAAGGTTAAATCCTGAGTACGTTTTTCGATCTGATCAATCTGGTCGAATTGATCTGTTCGGACAGAACCAATACGAATTTTCATAGGTAACACCGCCTCGGCGCCGTATACCAATTGGAAAGGTGTCTCACCAGTGGCTCGACTACAGGCATTGCGTAGTGCTCATAGAACGGAGTAGTGTTCATCTACCCAAGCCCTCGAGCGCATCTTAAGGCGATTGAAAACACGTTTCTTGATGCCTTGTAATATCTGTCCATTGGCGCGTTCGACAGCACCATTTCTCTGTGGATGAGCTATAGAAGCAAAGCACACCTTGGTTCCAACATTATCGCAATAGTCCAGGAAGAGGCCGCTAGCGAACTGAGAACCGTTGTCAGTGATGAGACGACTTGGAACACCAAATCGAGTGACGATGTTCTTATGAAAGAACTTCTGTGCCGCAGCAGCGGTGACGTTACGGACTGGCTCAGCCTCAATACACTTTGTAAACGTGTCAATGTCTATGAACAGAAATTTGTAACTATTGACCACCTATGGCATAGGTCCCACAATATCCATCCCCCAGACCGCAAAAGGCCACGTTAATGGGATGGTTTGCAAGGCATATGCGGGCTGATGAACCTGTCTGGCATGAAATTGACACTAGGGGCATGTCTTGACCAAATTTTTGGCATCATCGAGTGCCGAAGGCCAGAAAAAACCTTGTCGAAAAGCTTTCTCGACAGTGTGCGAAATGACGCGTGCGCTCCACACACACCGTCATAGATTTTTCTTTCAAGAGGGATTTACCTTCCTCTTGAGAAATACAATGCATGAATACCCCTTGAGTACCCTTCCTATACAAAACTCCTTCTATAAGCTTGTATAGGCGCGTTTTTCGAATCAACTAATCACTTTCGGTTTCGTCCTTGGGTAAGGTCCCATGTTTGAGATAGACCCTCAATGGATGGGTCCAATCCCCTTCTTGTCCAGGGTTGGTAACGAAGACTGTTACCTGGTCATCTTTGACTGTAGTCATGATCAAAGGATGCTCTAAGTGTTCGACGAACACCCCTGCCGGAGCAGATGTACATGAGGACCCAATTTTAGATAATTGGTCTGCGAGAATATTGTCCTTTTGCGGGATGTATTGGACTTCGAAGTGACTAAAGTGTTTTTCCAATCTCCTCACCTCCCCCAGGTAAAGAGCCATTGTCTCATCGGAGCTACTGTAGTCCTTGTTTACCTGGTTTACGACTAGCTGTGAGTCTCCCCTCACCACTAATCGACGGACTCCAAGGAATTTCGCTGCCCAGAGCCCTGCAATAAGACCTTCATACTCTGCTACGTTGTTAGTCGCAACAAAATGTAATTGAATGACATACTTGCATGGTCGCCTTGAGGCGTTACTAAAACAACTCCAGCTCCCGAGTGTTGGAAACTACAAGAGCCATCAAAATACATCGTCCAATGGTCGGTACACGATAAGTCTTCGGATTCTTGCCTTGGAGGGTCAGGGTTAGTCCATTCGACCACAAAATCTGCAAGGATCTGAGACTTGACCACAGTGGGAGGGGTGAAATGGATGTCAAATGCTCCAAGTTCTGCAGTCCACTTTGCAATTCGACCAGAGTTCTCCGGGTTTCGGATAATATCTCCCAAGGGGAAGGACGAGGGCACTGTAATTTTATGTGCCTAAAAGTAATGTCGTAGCTTGCGGGAAGCCATTTGTAGCGCGTAAAGTATCTTCTGGACCTCAGGGTAACATTCCTTAGGACCATGAAGTACCTCGCTCACATAATAAATGGGTCGTCGCACACCTTCTCTTTCTGTGATCAGAACAGCGCTGACCGCATGAGGTGTGGCCGCCAAATAAAGAAGTAGTGGTTCCCCTGTGACCGGGGAAACCAACATCGGTGGACTAGATAAGTACGCTTTAACCTCCTGGAACGCTTTCTCGGCTTCATCCAACCAGGTAAAACCATGGTGCTTGCGGAGAGCTTTGAAGAAAGGTAATCCCCTCTCGCCTAGTCACGATGTAAATAGACTTAAAGCCGCCATGCGACCTGCCAGGCACTGGACGTCCTTTACGGTCGAAGGAGACATCATTTGCTCGATGGCCCTGATTTTTCGGGATTAACCTCGATTCCTCTAGAACAGACGAGAAAGCCTAAAAGTTTACCAGATGAAACCCTGAAAGAACACTTTTCTGGGTTTAATTTTATTCCAAATCGGTTCAAATTACAGAAGGTTTCAGCAAGATCATCTAAATGAGTCAAGCTTTTCAAGCTTTTTACAACCAAGTCATCTACGTAAGATTCAAGATTATGCCCTATCTGGAAAAGAAAGGTCTTTTGCATCAAGCGCTAGTACGTGGAACCGGCGTTCTTGAGACCAAATGGCATTCTGACGTAGCAGTAGGTGCCAAATGGTGTGGTGAAGGCAGTCTACTCTTCATCTTCTTCTGCCATGCTAATTTGATGATATCCTGAGTAAGCATCCAGAAAACTCATCAGTTGCCACCCGCAGTAGAATCGACCAACTGATCGATGCGGGGAAGGGGAAAATCATCCTTCAGGCAGACACTGTTTAGACTGGTGTAATCGACGCACATGCGCCACTAACCATTTGACTTACGGACCATGACCGGATTTGCATGCCATTTCGGATGATCGACTTCTCGAATAAACCCTGCTGCTTGGAGTTTGTTTAACTCCGCGCAGATAGCTTCTTTCCGATCAACAACAAAGCATCTAAGCTTTTGCTTTATTGGTCGCTGTCTAGGTCGAATTGCTAACCTGTGCTCAATTACCTCCCTTGGGACACTGGGCATGTCGGATGGTTTCCACGCAAACACATTTGCATTAGCCCGGAGGAAAGTAATAAGTTCGAGTTCCTATTTGTCATCCAGGCCTGACCCAATCCATATTGTTCTAGATGGATCATCTGGGCATAATGGAACCAGTTTTAGCTTTTCCTCTGGTCGAGGGGCGACTTTGATTGTATCCGCAGCCGTGGTGGTGATCTTGACATCCCGAAGAGGAAGTTGATCCACGAGCTCCAGTGATAACCGCAAGTCAATGCCACATTGCGGCTACCTCAGACCGAGATAACACCTTTGGGGCTAGGTAACTTGCTGCACTGATAGGCATAGTGCGTCGCCATCATAAATTTAGCGAGAGTTGGCCTGCCAAAAATCGCATTATAAGCCGAATCACAATCAATTATGTCGAAAGTAACTAACTCTGTTCGGAAATTATCCGATTCACCCAGTGTGACTGGGAGCACCACCTATCCCATCGGCATCATCGAGGGGCCAGGAATTATCCCATAAAATAGATGGATTATGGGTTTGATTTTCGAACGAGGGATTTGCATCTCGTCCAATGCCTTGACCAGTAAAATGTCCAAGGAACTATCTCCATCGATCAGGACCCTTTCGACTCTCACGTTACTGATAATTGGGGTAATGACCAGAGGTAATCTCAATGGTCGAGTAAGCCCAACGGGACAATCAGAGCAATCAAACGTCAAAGGAGTGTCTGACCAACGGGGGGGTATTGAGGTTCGCCAAGGGGAGCTTCCGCTTGGTTAACTTCTCGATGAAATACTTTAAACTGTTGTTTAGAAACAAAAGAGGAGGCACCTCCAAAAATGATATTAACATAATTACGAGGTACCTGGTAGGACATTTCTTCGTCCCCGTCGGCGTCTCTAAGCCCGCAAGTCTACTCTTTCGATGGCAAAGTTGGCATCGGCCCAATTCCTTGGTAGAAGTCATCTAGTTGCTTCAACCAGCTCCGGCAATTCTTGAGGTCGTGTCCCGAAGAGTTGTGG
Organism: Pharus latifolius; assembly: GCA_019359835.1. NCBI lineage: Eukaryota > Viridiplantae > Streptophyta > Magnoliopsida > Poales > Poaceae > Pharus > Pharus latifolius. Next base: position 35,334,327 of record CM033324.1, on the reverse strand, counting down.
ATCGAGCACCACTTGCCTTCCTGCAAGTTAGTCGGTTTTTCTGGCTGGTCGGAATTGCGACCACCAGAGGCAGTTTTATTTTTAAATGAAAACTTATTACCTTTAGCCGGCGGCAGCTTTTTTGTGACTGCGATCTCCCGGTACTGTCCGGTTCGATTCCTTTTGGTCTTCTTTGACTTCCAGCCCGATGAAGACTCCGGCTTCTTGCCTGTATCCTCTTTTTTCTCGTCCTTGAGACCTGGTTGGGGCGGTAAATTTCCTTTATCAACCATCCTATTCCATTCAACGGCCTCAGCCGCGTCTGAATAGCGATCAGCCATATCAAAAAGATCGGCAACTGATCGAGGAGGGTTGATAAGTAAATCTTCCGTAAATCTCTGATATCGAACAGCGTGCTTAATGCCCTGATAACGGAATTATCAGATATGTTTGGGATGGTATTTCTCACCCCGACAAACCTTTTGACAAACTATCGAAGAGTCTCTGTAGAGGTTTGTCGTAGACGATGAAGATCGTCTTCTTTCTCGGGTTTTTGATAACAATTCTGGATATTGTTGAGGATTGCATCGTACAACATTTCCCAGTTATATATCGAACCCTCGGGCTGATTGAATAGCCAGGTCCTTGACGGTCCCTCAAGAACCGTCGGCAAGTAGTTGGCCATGACACAATCATCCCCACCAGCCGCTTCGATAGCGGTGTTGTAAATTTAAAGGAACTCTAGCGGATTTTGGGTCCCATCAAACCTCTCAATAGCCCCTGCTTGAACTTATCCGGCCAGACGACCGCACGGAGGCCTGGCGAGAAAGCCTTACAACCTACATAGGGACTGTGGAGAGTTCCGTGGTTTCCAACATATCCACGAGCGATTTCACGCGATGGAGATGTGCCACGTGGTCCCAGACAAGAATGCACGGGAATTCAATCTCGATCACGAGAACTTCCCATGCGCCTGGATTTGTCATGCCGAAGTGATCCGGATGGTAATTGATTACGCCTACCATGACTAGAGTAAGAATACTCCTTTTCATGGAAACGTATCGTAGACCGGGAGGAAGCTGTAGGGGTTGCATCAAATGCGACCTCATCCAGCTTCTCCGCCAGGATCCTAGCAAAAGCCGATTTGTCCGCGTCAGTGAGGGTAGGAGGAAAATTACGCAAGACCTCTACGATAGATCGAAGCTGGCCATGCGTACTCCTCTTTGGTGCGCCAGGTGTAATCATTTCTTCATCCGCCGGTAAATGCTCTGGGGGTAAAGAATGCGTCTAGTCGCACCTGCGACCATGTGGGCGACGGGAGGAACTAGGGGTGGCGTCATAACGAGCCTGCGCATTTTGCAGGGCCTCTAGGGCTGTCCTGCGGAGTTCGTTATCTCGTCGCTCGCAATCTTGGTCCCCCTTTCGTTTGTGTTCTTGTTTCTCCTTTTGTCTGCGCTCCTGTTCTTCCCTAGCAATCTGCTGATCGGGGTTTTCTTCCGACAAGGCAGCGAATTCTCTGGGGAGCGAAGCTACAGAAGGAGTGAACATCTCTGTTTGCTTCGAGTTGAATTCGAAATCAAAGAGAGAGTGGAGGTTGTCAGGATCAAACCTCCCTGGACTGAGTTCTTGGTCGCTGCCATCCTGGTCCCCGACGGGAACACATGGCGACTGAAACTCAATTTTGCATATGGTGGAATTGACATCAAGTTCCAGACCTGTCTCTTTCATCCCCTAGTCGATGGACATGACCCGGGTAGGGGAAGACGTGTCCTCTTGACGTCCCTTCGGAATGTCTTCGCAACTGACCTCTTCCATTGGAACGGGATCGCTAGGCGAAGGCATTTGTATATGGGCATAATCGTCGAGATCGAACTCGTTCTCGGAATCATATGCTCTAGACATTGCTCACCAAACCTCCAGATGAAGGGAAAGCACCTTGAGAAAAGGCCCCACGGTGGGCGCTAGCTGTCGACGATTTGGACTCGGGGTCCTTAGTCGATCTTATGCAAATTTGTGAGTTGCGGGACCTTTCAGAGCGCTCCTTCGGGAAGGTAGGATGAGTAATGTCTGTACGAGCGCTAAGGATTTTATACAGGTTTGGGCCCTCGATGGTGGGAATAATAGCCCTACGTCCTGTTGTGATTTCACTATATGAAATAAGATGTTTACAAGAGGGAAGAAGAGATGATCACAGGCGAAGATCTCTTCAATGTTAGTGTCTATCTAATTATATCTAAGTCTTCAGGTTTGTTGGACGCCTGGTAGTGCTTGTATGCTTGACTGAATAACTAACTGTCCTTAGAATGTGCATTGACTACCTTTTTATACTAGACAAAAGGGCGCCAATGCGAAATGGCCTTGGACAGTTGTTAGGATGCAGTTTCGTTAACCACACTTAACTTCCACGCAGGCTTAACACGTGCAATCAAGGGATAACCGCACATGTTAACCTCCTGGCAGTTGTCTTCATATGTGGAAAGATCTTCGTGATTCTCGGGATATGCCTATTCAAAGAGATAGGCCTTCCCGAACTATTCTGGTCGTAGATAGTCAACGAGCCTCTGACCGCGCACTGTCTGCAGTCTCTGGACCACGCACTGTCTGCAGTCTTATGATCACGCAAGGGCTGCGATCATGAATTATCTTTGTGTCCAAGCCCTTTAGGTCATCTGAGACCATAGTGGCAGACTTATTGACACACGTCTAATCTGATTCTATCTTAAACCAGAGGTGTATTACTTTGAACTAGCTCGGGTGATAATCCTCGTCAAAAGCGTCTAAGCTTTTGCTTTATTGGTCACTGTCTAGGTCGAATAGCTAACCTGTGCTCAATTACTTCCCTTGGGACTCCAGGCATGTCAGATGGTTTCCACGCAAACACATCTACATTTGCCTGGAGGAAAGTAACGAGCTCGAGTTCCTATTTGTCGTCCAGGCCTGATCCGATCCGAATGGTTCTAGATGGATCATCTGGGTACAACGGAACTAATTTCAACTTTTCCTCTAGTCGCGGGGCGACTTTGATCATTTCGGAAGTTGTGGTCACAATCTTAACGTCCCAAAGGGGAAGCTAATCCACCAGTTCCAATGATAACCGATCACAAGTTAGCGCCGTATTCCGGCTACCTCTGACCGAGATAACGCCTTTGGGGCCCAGCAACTTGCCACACTGATAAGCGTAGTGCGTCGCCATCATAAATTTAGCGAAGGTGGCCTGCCAAAAATAGCGTTATAAGTTGAATCACAGCCAATTACATGAAAGGTAATCAGCTCTGTTTGGAAATTATCGGGTTCTCCCAGCGTTACTGGAAGTACCACTTGCCCCATCGGCATCATGGAGGGACCAAGAATTATCCCATAAAATGGATGAATTATGGGCTTAATTTTTTAACGAAGAATCTGCATCTCATCTAGAGCCATGACCAATAGATTGTCCAAGGAACTTCTGTAGGATCGAGGATGCCGACTAGAGGGGGGGGTGAATAGGAGCCTTTAAAACTTTTTGACTAAAAATAATTTAATAATATTTTGCACTGAGAAAGAGTAAGAAAGACAAACATAGTGATTTATCCCGAGGTCTCAGAGACTCGTCCGGTCTCCCCTACTCCTCGTTGAAGCACTCAAATGAATGAGTCTTGCTTCAATATCCATGAAGGATATTTTTCACTAAGGTTGCTCATTCTCCACTCCGGATAGGCGAGCACCGATGCCTTTCACAAAATATGCCGAGTCTCTCCGACAACCTCCGTTAATGGAGAGGTCAACGGCCACGCCTCCAAACCGTCTAGTTGAGAGCGTTCACCAAGAGTAACAAGTTGCAAGATCTTCTCTTGACTCCCAACAAATACCGAGAAACTTATATGGATGCAAATGATGCAAATGAATGCTCTCAGAAGTTCTCTTTCAATCACAATGAATGATACTTGATCAAAAGATCAAGATTTTAGCACTTGGGCTCAAGTGGATATCAAAAATATATCTCTTGGTTCTTTAGAAAAACTGCTCAAAAAAATGTATATAAACATTGATCAAAGTCTGTCCAAAAGTGTTTATAAAACTGATCAAAAATGTGAACAGAAGCTTCTCAAAAATCTATTCAGACACTGTTTAAAAACTACTCGAAAATGTGAACAGAAACTATTCAAAAATGGTTTTCAAAACTACTCAAAAATAGTAGCGAAAATTTGCTCAAAAGTGTTTTAAAAATGGGTCAAAAACAGTAGCAAAAATCTGCTCAAAAGTGTTTTAAGAACTGCTCAAAAGTGTTTTAAGAACTGCTAAAAAACAGTAGCGAAAATCTGCTCAAAACTTCTTCTAAAAACTTCTCAAAATGTATAGAAAAGATTCTCAAAGGTGTGTACAGAGACTGCTCAAAAATGTGTATGAGAATGTAGCTTGAGATGTATGAAAATATTACTCAAAACACCTGTATTTATAGCCCAACCTCTCAGTTAGCCGTTAGGTTGAATAAGGAAGGAAATCAAGCCAGCTAATAGTCAGCTTCGACCTCTAGCGGCTAGTAAATAGCTGTTGAACCTCTGGTCGAATGAACAGTGTTACTGGTCGAATGAACAGTAACTGATCAAATGAACAGTGTATGAATAGTGTCTGGTGAAATGAATAGTACTCATGTGACCACTGGTCGAATGAACAGTACCTGGTCAAATAAACCGCACTCGGATGACCAGTTTCAGTTCCTCTTTGAGATTCTTGACCAAGATTGTGAATGAATACGAATGCAACATATGACCTAAGAGTTTCTCAGTTTTTGCCGGAACTAAAAGAGATTTTGCAACCCCTCTTAATAGTAAGGTTTAAACTAAAAAAGAATTTCTTATAACATCCGGTCAAACTCCAAACTCCGAGACCGGTACAATAAACAAGCACTTACCTTAGGTCTTTGCTGTTTCCTTCTTGGCGACCTTGCGCTTGCGATCTTAGCTCGCGACCTAGGGCGACCTTGGCTCACGACCTGTAGATCTAGGCGACACTGTGACCTTGCACTTGTGACCTCGGGTGACCTTTCTTCTTTTCTCCTAATCTTATTGATTATATCAAAGCAGATAGATTAGTCCTAAACACTTAATGTCATCAATAATCAAAATAAACACAAAAAGGGCCAAGATGAAACAACTTCCCCATCGATTAGAACCCTTTCAACTCGAGCATTACTAATAATTGGGGTAATGACCAAAGGCAGCCTCAATGGTCACATAAGCCTAATTGGACAATCAACTCGATCAAAAGTTAAAGGAGTTTCCGACCAACGGGGGTATTGAGGCACACCAAGGGGAGCCTCTGCTTGATTTACCTTGCGGTAAAACATCTTAAACTGACGCTTAGAAGTAAAAGAGGAGGAACCTCCAAAAATAATATTAACATGATTACAGGGTACTTGATAGGACATCTCTTCGTCTCCATTAGTGTCTCTAAGTCCGCAAGCCTGATCTTTCGGTGGCAAAGTTGGCATCAGCCCAATAACTTGGTAGAAGTCATCTAGCTGCTTCAACCAATTTCGGCAGCTCTTGAGATCGTGTCCCGAAGAATTGTGGAACTGACACCACTTCTTGTTTCCCTGCGGGTTAGTTTGTTTTCCCAGTTGGTCGCTATCGCGGCCACCAGAAGAGGTTTTATTATTAAATGGAAACTTATTACCTTTTCCTGGTGGTGGCTTCTCTGCAACTGCAACCTCCTGATATTGTCCAGTCCGGTTTTTCTTGGACTTCTTTGATTTTTTGCTGGATGACGATTCTAGCTTCTTGCTTGAATCCTCCTTCTTAACATCTTTAAGTCCTGACAGAGGTGGTAAGTTTCCTTTATCCACCATTCTATTCCATTCCACGGCCTCAACCGCATCGAAATAGCGGCCAGCCTCCGATATCGCACGGCGTGTTTAAATGCCCTAATAACGGAGTTGTCATATATATTCGGAATGGTATTCCTCACTTCGACAAATCTCTTGACAAACTGTCGAAGACTATCTGTAGAGGTCTAGCATAGACGATGAAGATCATCCTCTTTACCAGGCTTCTGATACCAGTTTTGGAAATTTTTGAGTATAGCGTTACACAACATTTCCCAGTTATAAATCGAACCCTCTGGTTGGTTGAACAACCAGGTTCTCGCTAGTGCCTCAAGGAATGTTGGCAAGTAATTTGCCATGAAACAATCATCCCCACCTGTTGCTTGAATAGCTGTGATGTAGATCTGAAGGAATTCGGATGGATTCTGAGTTCCATCAAATCTTTGGCTTGAACTTATCTGGCCAGACCACTACACGGAGGCCGCTGAGAAAGCTTTGCAGCCAACATAGGAACTGTGGAGATTTATGCGGCTCTCATCCTGATCGCGGGCGACCTCATGTTGTGGGGATACGCCCCATGGTCCTAGACGAGAATGGACGGGAATGCGACCTCGATCGCGGGGATTTCCAACTTGCCTGGATTTGTCATGCCGATCTGATCCTGGTGGTAGTCGATTATGCCTGCCATGACTAGAGTACGAATACTACCTCTCATGGGAGCGAATCGTAGACCAGGATGAACCAGTTGGAGTTGCATCAGATGCATCTTCATCTAAATTATCCGCCAGGATTCTGGCAAAAGCCGGCTTGTCCGCGTCTTCAACATTAGGAGGAAAATTACGCAAGACCTCTGCAATAGAACGAAGTCGCCCATGTGTGCTCCTCCTGGGCGCACCAGGTGTTACCGTTTCTTCATCCGCCGGTGGATAATCCGGAGAAAAGGAAGGTGTCTGGTCGCGTCTGCGACCACGAGGACAATGAGAAGAACTTGGAGCGGCATCATAACGAGACTGCACGAGCTGCAAAGCTCCAGTGTAGTCTTGCGTAGTGCGTTATCTCGCTGCTCACGTTCTTGATCTTCCTTTTGCTTGCGCTCTTGTTCCTCCTTTTGTTTGCATACTTTCTCCTCTCTAGCAATTCACTGTTCTGGAGTTTCCTCCGACAAAGCAGCAAATTCTCGGGGGAGCGTGGTCGCAGAAGGAGAAAACATCTCCATTTGTTCTGAATCGGTTTCGAAATCAAAGAGAGACTGGAGGTTGTCGTGATTAAACCTCCCAAGGCGAAGCTCTAGGTTACTATCATCCATATCCTCAACAGCGACGTGTTGTGGTATAGAATCAGCCTCCAAAGTGGCAGAACTCACACGGGGCTCTTGATCTATCTTCTCTGTCACCTGGTCGATAGACATGACCTGGGTGAGAGAAGACGCATCCTTATGATGTTCCTCAGGAACATTTTGTAACACCCTGAGTTTAGGGGTAAAAACTTTCTTTTTCATGAACATCATGCATGCATATATCTGTAGTAGTAGCCAGATCAGTATCTATCTTAAGCCCTAAAATTTCCAAATCTATCCAGTGAACCCAAATCAAGATCAGATTACTCAGATGTGATCTATCAGTTACTTTGAACATAAAAGCCTTCAGAAGTCAGATTCAATTCTATCTCTAACTCTCAAATCTTGCGATCCTTTTCTGTTTTCGAAAACAGGAATTTAATTAATATCCTAATTACGCTAAACACTCTAAACTCAGATTTAGCCAAATCTTGACCTAATCCAGACCAGATTATTCTTGGATAATGATCATGAGTATGCCAATACTTTAATCCAGAAAGTTGGCAGCCAGATTTCATCAATTAAGCCTTTTTTACAAATTAATCCAAATTGTATCGCGAATCAGTCCTTTTTCTGATATCTGGAAACCCAAAAAGGCTAAAATCCTCATATCAACTCCAAATTCAGAATTTCTTCAGCAAATCCCTTCCAAATGCTATTTGATACAATTTTCCCTTCTGTCTAGATTTCAAAATCTCACCCTAGATGCCAGAATTCGAAATCGACCAAAACTCAGATCTTAATTACTCTAAAATACCCTATTTTCAGTTTATATCAAAAACCATCAAATCATGCCAGATTTTACCAAATTTCTTGCTGGATGAGTATAAGGTATAAGTTTATACTCACATGTGAAATCAAATTGCAGATTACCCCTCTCTAAACCAGAAATTACAAATCAGTCCAGAATTCGATCAAAGATTCTTGCAACCAGGTCCCTGGTTCGACCGGAGCTGCAGTTCGCGACCAGAGCTCCCAGCTCCTTCGACCACAGCCGGCACAATGCTCGACCACGGCTGGAACTCACGACAGCTTCGACCAGCACCGTTGCGACCGCAACCAAGAGCGCCGTGTTGCCGTGCCTTTTGTCGCCGATTAGCGCTGCGCTAGCCCGTGCTTTTTCACAACCGTGTTTGCATGCGCACACATGTTTGCACCTTAGCTATTGTCGTGGCAATCCTTGTCCAGCACATCAGTAGCTCGCGCGCCAGCGAGAAGCTAAACCTGCTCGCCGTTGCTTCAACTCGAAGATTTCATCGGCGCAAGCACCTTAGCCTCCAAGCAGTGAGCTCCGTTCTGTCCTATGCCTTTAAATAGCAACCCAGAGCAGCTTCTTCATCTCAGCACTGCTCTCCAAAATTTCTTAGCAATTAAACCACATTTCTTCATCTTCTTTTTCGTCTCCGGCGAGCCGCCGAGGAGGTCGACGACACCAGCACGCCCCATTGCATCAAACTCCAAATTGAAGCCGCCAGTGAGTTCCCCTCATCAAACTCTCTATGCTGTATCATTTAATTGAACCCCCGTGCCCCACATCGCCGGTGATTGCTGGAATTGCCAGAACCCCTGTTCCAGCTTTGCAATTCGATTCAATCCAAATTAGCCCTCGATCCAGTAGAGTAAATTAATCAGTGAGCTTTATTTAGCAAGCTAGTGCATCAAGATGTTGAAATTGAGCTCAAATCGAAGCTATCTCCAAGTTTGAGCTTCACCAGTCGCCGGCTCTCACCGCCAGGCTTCTCCGGTGATGCTCCGACCGAATTGATTGTGCCAATAGCTTCTAAATGCATCCCTCTTACTCCCCGAGCAAGGAATTCAGTTCAAACCTCGTATAGCAAAAACCACCAAATCCTGTGTCATCTTATCTGGTGCCGGCCACCGGAAATCTGTTCCCGGCTCATCCAGTTCCAGCCACCTTGTCCACTAGATGCGCCCCAGTCTCCTGAACAATTTTGTCTAGTAGTTTGACGTCTAATTCGGTCTAAATCAAATGGCTATGCCCTAATTTCGGTCCAGTGCCATGACTTGAAATTCTAGCCGCCATGTTCATTGCCGATTTCTTCGCCGTCCGGCCATCTTCAACCTTGGAACCTATTGAATCATTTGTTCCTGTTATCAAGGCCTATCTCTCAGACAAAGTGGTGCATCAATTGGAGCCCTAGATCAAAAGATATGGTAAACCCTAGTTTCTGGCCATGTCAGCCCAGTGCCAATCTATGTCAGCCAGTGTGGCATTGAACCTTCTTACCTACTTCCAGCCATGCATTTTGAGCATAACCTTGTCTCTTAGATTCCTGATGTTGTGATCTACATTTTCTTCTTCTGTCACAACTTGAGTTGAGCCCTCTATCAACCATTAATCCTTGTCGACACCTTGAACCGAATGTCAACCTAAAGACGTTCGTCTTTTTGGGCAAATCAGCTGCGGACTTAATGTCATTTCCATACCCTGGAACCCTAAAAGTCCCTATCACCCATCTTCAGCCCTAATTCTGTGAGTTAGCCCTTATCAGCTTCTAAATCCAATTATTCCAGAATCATCGAAACATTTCTTCTTTGCATTATTGCATGTAGTATAATAATGTATTGAAAAGGTTGTGATTCTTGGTTGCTTGCTTGATCTTTGCTCAGAGCCAGAGCCAGAGTTCGAGGACTTCACTGCCAACCCAACATTAACTGCTGTATTTTATGACGTGGAAAGCAAGTGATGTGGACAGTGTCCCAATCTTCCGATAGGTAAAGGTAAATTGATTGATGGAGAACTCGACGTTGATGATCCGGCTTCCAATCAGAACTAATTCGAACTCCTGCAATCGCTACACCACGGCTCCATTGATTATCAACCACGCCAAGACACGGTTGACCTCGCCACGAAGGCTTGTTCCTGCTGCAAATCGAGAACACAAGCAAGAACGAAGAAGAAGCAACTGAATTGTGAATTGTATTAAGCTCACGAGTTGGGATTTCACAAACCGAGTTCAGCGAAACTGCAATGGCAGAATAATCTAAGCAAAATCCAAATCTAAACAGTGACGGCTACTGAGTATATGAAGAGGTGGTGTGGCTAGGGTTTCTCATGACCTACTATGGAATACATGGGCCGAAGGCCTGAAACAAGGTGTCACAGCACCGACTTGGCCCAATCAGAATCTGGTTGAAATTTTTTTTATTAATTTCCAGAGATCCAGAAGGAATTTGGATGTGGGACCAGATCTATTGGAAAGATCTCGTCGTGGGCTTCTCCGTGGACTATAAGAACGTCCCAATTGGACTTCGTATGAGGGAGTTATGGTCATTTGAAGGCAGGCTACTCTTGGATGGCCGAACCGGACTCCAACTCGAATCCGTCTTGGACTCCAACTCGACTTGGGCTCCTTGCTGGTTCTCGCGTCCTTGCTGGTTCTCTCCATGGTTCCTAAGTACAATATTATCATCATTAGGTAGTAAACCATTCTCAAAACCATATATATATAACTTGGGAATGAGTTCACCTAGCAAAGCAACAATCGGGCTCGGTCGTGCGTTATTGGTCCTTGTGTAACAAGCGGAGGATTATGGTTGGTGCGTGTATCCCGAAGAAGTGATGTCCTCATCATCCTCCCCCTCTTGAAGTGGAGCCATCCTCGGCTCAAGCTCGTCTTCCTCTCCCAAGTACGGCTTCAAATCCGTGGTCCAAAAGCTCTTGGAATTGTCGCTGAATTTTCTTTATCTCCTCTGGATTTTTCCTCTAATTGGTGGCAGCCCCGGGGGTATCTCAACGGGGGAAACGTCCTCATACTCCTTACTTTACCGCTATTGTTGAACCACTGAACATGGTATGGATGGGGATGTGCAAGTGTGGTCAAGCCAAGGTTCTTGACCAGATCTAAACTCACCAAATTGTTGCAGCTCCCACCATCAATTATGGTTCTAACACGTCGGTCCTTGACAACGAAGAACATCTGAAACAAATTGTGGCGTTGGGCTCTCTCTACTTGCTCCATTTGTGTGCTCAACACTCGCTGCACAATAAAGGTCCGGTAGTTATCCGTCGCCGCAGTGCCTAAAGTTTCCTCATCATCGTCGTCCGCATCATGTTCAAACTCATCATCACCTGCATGGTTAGCTGCAAGAACTAATTCATCTTCCACATCACTTGCACTAATGTACCCACCATCCTCAGTAGCAATGTATGCGCGCTGACTTAGGCAATCCTTCATGACATGTCCCATGCCCTTGCAGCGGTGGCACACAATCCCTGTCGTGCGACCCGTGGAAGCAACCGATGAAGAACTATTTGCTGGCGCCTGCACATTAGAAGTTTTGCTCACTTCAGAAGTTCGTGGAGGTGGAGGTGGACACTGCTGCTCCATACTGTCCAACCTGGTAGCAAGGTCGGAGATGCGTCGGTCCATCCTCTCAAATGCAGTCTGGTTCTCACGGTTGGTTCGAGCCATGTCATCAATGTGCTTATCAAGTTTTGCACTGATGTCGGCCAACATCTTGCGGATTTCATCTTCCTCTTCTACAGCTCGAGCTCTTGTTTGCGGTCCTGCCATGGTTAGTAGTAGAAAACAGAAGACAACACAGGAGTATTATCCCTATGACTACTATGTGGGGACAAGTGGGACTCTCACAAAGCGTCTTACCACGCTCTTACAAGTGTTCTCACCAAGGCAGTAGGGGTGCAACCGGTGGCTGGTTCGTGATACCGTGACGAGCGTGAGTGAGGCGATTGCAAGGTAAATCTGTAACTGAGTTGGAAGAAAGTGGAGCTCGGAATGCTAATATATGTGTAGCAATAATTCAATATCAGTAATGCAAAGTTGAAAATTAGTCCAACGTAATAGTCAAAGTGCTGGAACTAGCCTAGATTCAGATCTAGCTCAAGCAAGCAACTAGAATCACAAAGGACTAGAACCCAAGATGCACCACTGAAAATTTTCTTCTTTACTACGCATATTTTTCTTCTATGATTTTTTTCCTTTTTTTTAAAAAACAGTGCGGCTTTTGTTTTTTTTTTTTTTTGCACTTGCCTCTTTCTTTTGCAACTGTACAACAAAATAGAAATGTTGTTTTGCAACTTCGCACTCCAAAAGCTCCGAATTTGAAGATCTACCCAATAGAAAAGTTGTGGAAAATCTTTTTATCTTTCCAACAAGCACAAGAAAGTCAAAAATGGAGTTGGGAATCAAAAGATATGGAAATTTTATCGAAGCTATCTCAGATTGAGCAATTTGAATCTGAATTGGACTAGAGTTTGAAGATTACACAACTAACTTTGCCCAAAATTTAGCATGATAAAAACAGCCGAATTTGAAGATTACCCCAACTAACTTTTTGTGGGATTTCTCACAACGATTCCAGAAAGTATAAGTTTATTCCAATCCGAGCTTGGATGAAAGAATTATAATGAAAATACCGAAACAGACGTATTAGATTCAAACTCTACACCATCGACATTAACGGCCCAATATTTCATAGATCAAAGCCGAATCTGACTTCGACCTCAACAATAAAGTTGTAGAGTACGATCTGATGTTTCCAGAAAGTACAAGAATGTGAAAATCTGAGTTCATATGAGGAAGATATGATGAAAACAACGAACTGGACAGTGGCAGATTCGAATTGGACGCGACGACGAGGAGATCGACGTGCAATTCGACTCCGCGACGAGATGCAAGACTAAAACTAGACCAAGACTAAAACTAAAAACCAGCACTCGACAACGATGGACGAAAATTCAAATATGCAAACTAACAAGAACGATGCAAGGCTTATGGCTAGGGTTTGGACAAGGTAAACAATTTTTTTGTAGGGCAAATTTTCTGGACTCTAGGACGAAGAACATAATCAATCTAAACAAAGAGGGGATACAGTGTTACCTATCGGGCAATCTTCGCTCTGATACCAACTGATGTGAACGGTGTCCCGATCTTCCGATAGGTAAAGGTAAATCGATTGATGGAGAACTCGACGTTGACGATCTGGCTTCCTATCAGAACTGATTCGAACTCCTGCAATCGCTACACCATGGCTCCGTTAGTTATCAACCACGTCAAGACACGGTTGACCTCGTCACGAAGGCTTGTTCCTACTGAAAATCGAGAACACAAGCAAGAACAAAGAAGAAGCAGCTGAATTGCGAATTGTATTAAGCTCACGAGTTGTGATTTCACAAACTGAGTTCAGAGAAACTGCAATGGCAGAATAATCTAAGCAAAATCCAAATCTAAACAGTGACGGCTACTGAGTATAAGAAGAGGTGGTGTGGCTAGGGTTTCTCATAACCTACTAGGGAATACATAGGCCGAAGGCCCGAAACAAGGTGTCGCAGCACCGACTTGGCCCAATCAGAATTTGGTCGAAATTTGTTTTGTTAATTTCTGGCGATCAAGAATGAAGTTGGATGTGGGATGAGATCCATTGAAAAGATCTCGTCGTGGGCTTCTCTGTGGACTATAAGAACGTCCCAATCGGACTTCGTATGAGGGAATTATGGTCGTTTGAAGGCAGGCTGCTCCTGGATGGCCGAACCGGACTCCAACTCGAATCCGTCTTGGACTCCAACTCGACTTGGGCTCCTTGATGGTCCTCGCGTCCTTGCTGGTCCTCTCCATGGTTCCTAAGTACAATATTATCATCATTAGGTAGTAAACCATTCTCAAAACCATATATATATAACTTGGGAATGAGTTCACCTGGCAAAGCAACAATCGGGCTCGGTCGTGCGTTATAGATACTGAAGGCTTAGTATTATAAACACAGGGGAAAAACGAGTGTAACGACCAGGGGTGTGCGATCAGACCAACAATTATGATCAATGTAAGGCCTAATCTTGTTGCAAACCAGTAGCCACTCAGGCGACCAAGGACATACTAGCAAGCCCCGTATGCGTTGAGAAACGGCTTATTTAGGAGTGACTTGTCTAGAAGTGGTCGTGAGATTGTCCAGCGAATCCGATTAGAACGTTGTAGTGATATAACCGCCGGCGACCAGCCCCCGAGTCAAGTTTGTAACACATGGGTATGAAGGGAGATGTTCATTGTATGAAACCAAAAGACTTTTTGTTTTATTAAACAATGCTAATTGAACAGGAAAAAGGATTGAATACTTACACGTAAAACTTGCGTAGTTGATCGATGTTCCAAGTATTGGACAAAATTCGACCATCCTCCATGGCTAATCGCGCTGACCCTGGTCGCGGCACCGAAATAACAGTGTAAGGGCCTTCCCACTTCGGGGAGAATTTGTTGCGATTAGACTGGTCTTGAATTTTTCGTAAAACCAGATCGCCCACGTGAAGACTACGTGGTCGCACCCTTTTGTTATGGTACTTGCGCAAAGCTTGCAAGTATACCGCGGACTTGATCAAAGCGCGATCACGCCTTTCTTCCAAGAGGATGAGATCCTGTGATCGCTGTTCAGCCGGATCAACTCGTTCGAATTGCTCTGTTCGAACAGATCCAATACTAACTTCCATAGGCAGCACGGCCTCAGCCCCATAGACCAGATGGAAGGGCGTCTCACCGATGGCTCGACTAGAGGTAGTTCGCAGTGCCCATAGAACGGTATAGAGCTCGTCTGCCCAAACCCCCGAGTGAGTCTTAAGGTGATCAAAAACACGCTTTTTGATGCCTTGCAGTATCTGCCCGTTGGCCCGTTCCACAACACCATTGCTCTGTGGATGTGCCACAGAAGCAAAGCACACCTTGGTCCCAATCTGATCACAGTAATCCAAGAAAAGACCACTGGCGAACTGAGAACCATTGTCCGTGATGAGACGGTTTGGAACACCAAATAGAGCGACAATGTTCTTATGGAAGAATTTTTGTGCTGCTGATGCAGTAATATTCCATACCGGTTCGGCCTCAATCCACTTTGTAAACGTGTCAATAGCTACGAACAGAAACTTGTATCCATTGACCGCTTGTGGCATAGGACCGACAATATCCATCCCCCAGACCGCAAAAGGCCATGCAAGGGGAATGGTTTGCAATGCATAGGCGGGTTGATGAACCTGTCTTGCGTGGAACTGACACTGAGGACACATCTTGACCATATGCTTGGCATCATCGAGTGCCGAAGGTCAGTAGAATCCTTGTCGAAAAGCTTTTCCGACCAGTGTCCGATATGACACGTGCGCACCGCATACACCGTCATGTATTTCTTTCAAGAGGGATTTACCTTCTTCCTGAGATATGCAGCGCATGAATACTCCTCGAGTACCCTTTCTATACAAAACTCCTTCTATGAGCTTGTACAGATGCGCTTTTCGAATCAACCGATCACTTTCGGTTTCATCCTCGGGTAGGGTCCCATGTTCCAGATAGACTCTCAATGGATGAGTCCAATCCTGTTCCTGACCGAGGTTGGTAAGGCAGACTGTTACCGGATCATCCTCGACCGAAGTCATGATTGAAGGATGGTCCAAGTGTTCAATGAACACTCCTGCCGGAGCGGATGTGCATGAGGACCCAATTTTGGATAATTGGTCTGCGAGAATGTTGTCCTTTCGCGGGATGTATTGGACTTCGAAATGACTGAAGTGTTTTTCCAATCTCCTCACTTCCCCCAGGTAATGAGCCATTGTCTCATCGGAGGTGCTGTACTCCTTGTTTACCTGTTTTATGACCAGTTGTGAGTCTCCCCTCACTACTAATCGACGGACACCGAGGAATTTTGCTGCCCGGAGCCCTACAAGAAGACCTTCATACTCTGCCGTGTTGTTGGTCGCAACAAAGTGTAGTTGGATGACATACTTAAGCTGTTCGCCCTGAGCCGTAACTAAGAACACTCCAGCCCCCGAGCGTTGAAAACTACGAGAACCGTCGAAATACATTGTCCAATGATCGGGGCATTCCAATTCCTCAAGCACCTGCACGGGTGGCTCAGGGTTGGTCCATTCGACCACAAAGTCGGCCAAAACCTGAGACTTAACCGCCGTGCGAGGCGTGAAATGGATATCGAAAGCGCCGAGCTCGACCGCCCATTTGGTGATTCGACCAGATTTCTCCGGATTTTGAACAATATCCCCCAAAGGAAAAGAGGAGGGTACTGTGATCTTGTGAGCTTGGAAGTAATGTCGTAGCTTACGGGAAGCCATCAGTAGTGCGTAAAGTATCTTCTGGACCTCAGGGTATCGCTCCTTAGGACCATGAAGTACCTCGCTTACATAGTAGACGGGTCTGTGTATCCCTTCCCTTTCCGCGATCAGGACAGCACTGACCGCGTGCGAGGTGGCCGCCAAATAGAGAAGCAATGGTTCTCCTTTGTCGGGAGATACCAAAACTGGCAAACTGGATAAGTATGTCTTTACCTCCTGAAATGCCTTTTTGGCCTCATCAGACCATGTGAAATTGTGATGTTTTTGCAGGGCCTTGAAAAAAGGTAATCCCCTTTCGCCTAGTCGCGATATGAAGCGACTTAAGGCCGCCATGCAACCAGCCAAGCGTTGAACATCTTTCATGGTCGAGGGCGACCTCATCTGTTCGATGGCCCTGATTTTCTCAGGATTGACTTCAATGCCTCTAGAACAAACAAGGAAACCAAGAAGTTTTCCCGAAGAAACCCCGAAAGAACATTTCTCCGGGTTCAATTTTATTCCAAAGCAATTCAAATTATAGAAGGTTTCAGCGAGATCATCCAAATGAGACAACCTCTTAGTACTTTTTACAACCAAGTCGTCTACATATGCTTCGAGATTACGCCCTATCTGGGAAAGAAAGGTCTTTTGCATCAAGCACTGGTACGTGGAACCTGTGTTCTTGAGACCAAACGGCATTCTGACGTAGCAGTAGGTGCCGAACGGGGTGATGAAGGCAGTCTTCTCTTCATCTTCTTCTGCCATGCTAATTTGATGGTATCCTGAGTAAGCGTCCAGGAACCTCATCAGTTCGCAACACGCGGTTGAGTCGACCAGCTGGTCAATGCGGGGAAGGGGAAATTCATCCTTCGGACAGGCACTGTTGAGGCTGGTGTAGTCGACGCACATGCACCACTTGCCATTTGACTTGCGGACCATAACCGGATTTGCAAGCCATTCCGGGTGATCGACCTCGCGAATAAACCCGGTTTTCAGGAGTTTGTCTAACTCCTCTCGGATGGCTTCTTGTCGGTCGACAGCAAAACGCTTGAGCTTTTGCTTTATTGGTCGTTGTCCAGGTCGAATTGCTAACCTGTGCTCGATTACCTCCCTTGGGACGCCGGGCATGTCGGACGGTTTCCACGCAAACACATCTGCGTTAGCCCAGAGGAAAGTAATGAACTCGAGTTCCTATTTGTCATCCAGGCCTGATCCGACCCGAATTGTCTTGGATGGATTATCTGGGTACAAAGGAACTAGTTTGAGTTTTTCATCTGGTCGAGGAGCAGCCTTGATCGCGTCAGCGGCGACTGTGGCGACCTGAGCGTCTCGGAGGGGAAGTTGGTCGACCATCTCCAGAGATAGCCGGTCACACGTTAGTGCTACGTTGCGACTGCCTCGGATCGAGATGACACCTTTGGGGCCAGGCAATTTGCCGCACTGATAAGCATTGTGCGTTGCCATCATGAACTTAGCAAGAATTAGCCTGCCAAAGATTGCATTGTAAGCTGAATCAGAATCAATTACATCAAAGGTAACTAATTCTGTTCGGAAGTTGTCCGGTTCTCCCAGTGTGACCGGGAGGACCACCTGTCCCAACGGCATCATGGAGGGACCAGGGATTATCCCATAAAACGGATGGATTATGGGTTTAATCTTCGAACGAGGAATTTGCATCTCGTCGAGTGCCTTGACCAATAAGATGTCCAAGGAGCTTCCTCCGTCGATCAGGACCCTTTCGACTCTCGCATTACTGATGATCGGGGTGATGACTAGAGGGAGCCTCAGTGGTCGAGTAAGCCCCACAGGACAATCAGTGCGATCAAATGTCAAAGGTGTATCCAACCAACGGGGGTACTGAGGTTCACCAAGGGATGTCTCCGTTTGGTTAACCTCTCGATTAAAGGCCTTAAACTGCCTTTTCGAAACAAAAGAGGAGGAAACTCCAAAAATAACATTAATATGATTATGAGGTACCTGGTAAGACATCTCTTCGTCCCCGTCGGTATCCCTAAGCCCGCATGCTTGTTCCTTTGTTGGTAAGGTTGGCATCGGCCCAAATCCCTTGGTAAAAGTCATCTAACTGCTTCAACCAACTCCTGCAGTTTTTGAGATCGTGGCCTGCGGAGTTGTGGAGTGGACACCACTTTTTGCCTTCCTGCGGGTTAGTCGACTTTTCTCACTGGTCGGTGCTACGACCACCAGAGGCAGTTTTATTCTTAAACGAAGGCTTGTTACCTTTGGTCGAAGGAGGCTTCTCTGCAACTGCGACCTCGCGATACTGTCCAGAGCGGTTCCTTTTCGACTTCTCCAACTTCCCGCCCGACGAAGATTCCGGCTTCTTGATTGAATCTTCTTTCCTAGCGTCCTTGAGACCTGGTTGAGGCGGTAGGTTACCTTTATCGACCATCTGGTTCCATTCGACCGCTTCGGCCGCATCGGAGTATCGATCAACCATATCAAAGAGATCGGCTACTGATCGAGGAGGATGGATAAGCAAGTCTTCGGTGAATCTCCGATATCGAACGGCATGTTTAAATGCTCTAATAACGGAGCTGTCAGATATGTTCGGGATGGTATTCCTTACCCCGACAAACCTCTTGACAAACTGACGAAGGGTTTCGGTCGAAGTTTGTCGTAGTCGATGGAGGTCGTCCTCTTTACCCGGCTTTTGATAACAATTCTGGAAATTGCTGAGGATGGCGTCGCACAGCATTTCCCAATTGTAGATAGAACCTTCGGGCTGATTAAACAACCAGGTTCTTGCCGGTCCTTCAAGGACTGTAGGCAGGTAGTTGGCCATGACCCGGTCATCGCCTCCTGCCGCTTGGATGGCAGTAATATATATTTGAAGGAACTCGGAGGGGTTCTGAGTTCCGTCGAATCTTTCTATAGCCCCTGGTCGAAACTTGTCTGGCCAAATGACCACACGAAGGCCGGGCGAGAAAGTTTTGCAACCAACGTAGGGACCGTGAATTGTCCTGTGAATTTCGACCGGATCGCGAGCAACCTCACACAATGGAGAAGTCACTCGTGGTCCTAAGAGAGAGTGAACAGGGACTCGATCCCTACTACGAGAATCCTGTGCCCGCCTTGTCCTGGCGGAATGGTACAGGCGGCGGGTAACTTCGTCGACCAGAACCAGAGTGAGAACACTCTCGGTCGCGGGAACGAGTTACCGACCGGGAAGAGGCCGTAGGGGTCGCCTCTGACGCAATCTCATCCAACCTCTCCGCCAGGATTCTGGTGAAGGCTGGTTTCTGCGCATCCGTGACAATAGGAGGGTAATTACGCATGACTTCCGCGATAGATCGCAGTCGACCATGTGTACTTATCCTAGGGGCACCAGGTGTTACCGTTTCTTCGTCCACCGGGAAACGCTACGGAGGCAAAGAAGGGGTCTGGTCGCGTCTGCGACCACGTGACCGTCGGGAAGAACTCGGAGCAGCATCGTAATGAGCCTGCGCATTTTGAAGAGCCTCTAGGGCAGTTCTGCGTAGTTCGTTGTCCTGTTGCTCGAGATCTTGATCCTCCATCTGCTTGCGTTCCTGTTCTTCCCTAGCAGCCAGTTGATCAGGAGTTTCCTCCGATAAGGCAGCAAACTGTCTAGGGAGAGAGGTTGCCGATGGAGAAAACATCTCGGTTTGTTCCGAGTCGGACTCGAAATCAAAGAGACGGTGGAGGTTATCAGGGTCGAACCTCCCCGGGCTGATTTCCTGGTCGTTATCATCTTTCCCCTCGACGGGGTCGTATGACGGACCGGACTCACCCTCTAGCGCATTAAGAACCTCGGTGGGTTCTAACCTTGCGCTAGTCGCCCCCTGGCCGATGGACATGACCTGGAGAGTCGATTCGACCTCTGGGAGATTTTCGCCTCCAACTTCTTCCATCGGAACAGGATCGCTTGGAGAAGGCATTGGAATATGAGCATAATCCTCGAGATCAAAATCGTTCTCGGAATCATATACTCCAGCCATGATTCAGTGAACCTCCGAATGAAAATTAGGACGCCTTGAGAAAGAGCCCCACGGTGGGCACCAGCTGTCGATGATTCAGACTCGGGGTCCTTAGCCGAACTTATGCAAAATTTATAAGTAGTGAGACCTTTCAGGGTGTCCCTCCGGGAAGATATGTAGAATTATGGAGAACTAGAGCACAGAGAAGTTTATACAGGTTCGGGCCCTCGATGGTGGGAGTAATAGCTCTACGTCCTGTTGGGATTTCACTATGTGTAGTAAAAAGAGTTATAAGGTGACGGAAAGATCTTCACAGGCGAAGATTTTCCCTATCTAATCAAAAGATGAAGCCTGGAAGGCTTATAGAAGCTATCTAATATGGGCTATAGTCTTTGAGTTGTTTGATCAGTTGATCTTTGAATGAGATGTTACGTATCTCGTCTCTCGTCTCTTTTTGTGTGATCCTTCAATCCCCTATTTGATGCACCGTGCTGCCCTTTTATACTGGTCGAAAGGGTGCCAAGCCGTAACGGCATCAAACGGTTGCTTGGATGCTGTTTAGAGAACCGCTCTTAACTCCCACGCAGGAATAACACGTGTTATTCGTGGATAACCGCACGTATTAACCTCCTGACGGTTGTTCTTCTACGTGGAAGAATCTTCGGGATACTTGGGATATTCCTACTACAGGGACAGGTTAATCCCACGTTCCCTGGTTGAAAGTGTTCTGACCGCGCGATGTTGGCTGACTGCACAACATCCTCAGCCTTCTGTTCGCGCACCGCATACGAACTCCTGACCGCGCACTAGCTGTGGTATGATCGCGTAAGGCCTGCAATCTCGGGCTGGTACTTCTCAGAATGACTTGAATTCGCACCGCCCGGCACGTGTCTGGCTCGAATCTATCCTGAACCAGTCGTGCATTTATTTGAACTGACTCGGGTGTCAATCCTCGTCAGCTAGGGGTTTTATTTCATGAATATATATAAGTACATATATAATAGTTCATGGCTCACTATTTGATCATTTCACATTTCACAGGCATCCAGTCTAGTACTACCAATTCATAATTCAACCATTCTCAATCTTTCACAAGTAATATTATGTTACCTCCTCTCCTGTCCCCAGGGGTGGAGGGTTTGCCTCCCTGGGACTCAGAGGAGTCACAGGGGGAAGTTCTTCTCCCTGTATAAGTGTAAATTCGATAAACACACGTACAGAGAAAATTGAGAAGTTAAGACCACGAGGAAGTCTTACAGTGGTCGTCCCTTCGACCAGGGAAGGAGAAGCAACTGACACTGAAGCCTCTGGGGCTTCGGGAGCAGGAATCTCACCCGCGACCACAGGATTCCCGGTGGCCGCGGGGCCCACTGTGTTTGCTTCTGTTTCCACGGGACGAAGTGGAGTCTCGCCGGATGGAGAGTCTGTAGTTTTCCTCTTCCGGCGGATCAGGGGAACATCATCTTCCTCCTCCTCCTCGCTCCTCTCTCCCTGTACGACGAAGAAATGATTCCAGTTTGTACCTGGAAGAACAGGAGGTACGTGATATCTTACCGCAGTTTTCCTTGCGGTAGGAGGAGTGCTCCGTGAAGACCCTTCCCCAAGAATCTTCTTGGATTGCTTGGGGGCAAGATTTCTCGTCCTGGGCTTCGAGGAGATCTTCTTCACGTTCTTCACCGTCGACTTTCCCAGGAAACCGATGTTTTCACTCGGGAACGTCGCCTCGGCGAATCTCCCCAAGAGCTGTGTCGTCCCGACGAATTTGTCAGTACTGAGTGTACATGAGACCTGCGAATGGGAACTAAGTGAAAGGTGACATACCTTTCGGCGCTCCTGTTTGAGGTCATCGCCGACGTGAACTAAGCTCTGTGGGCGAGGCGATCCCTTGGGGCCCTCCACTTCAGCATTGTAGGCCCTGAGGAGGTAATTTGTCCGCCTCTCAATCTCGGAGGAAGGCAGGACTGTTTCCAGAAGACCAATTAGAAAGCATATAACAGGGGTATGAGGTTTCGGTGTCGAAATCGCATACCGTCGTTGTAGTCCAGGGTGTTGTCCGCCATGGACTTGATCTCCCAAGCCGGATGAGCCCTTTCACGCAGGGTGCTCACCCGATTCTTCACGAAGTCACGAATGATGTCGCGAGCCGTCAGTCCCTATTGGACCAAGTGAAGAATCACCTCGGCGTGCTTCATCATGAACTCAGCATTCATCGCCGGGAGGGAGTCCAACTCGCTCAGCTTCTCTGGCCGCGAGTTCTCAAACCACAACCCGCTCTCAGACGGAGGGGTGCAGTAAAACCATTTCTGGTGCCACCCATGCACCGAATCTCGCAGGGGTGGGAAGGGATACTCTTTCTTCTCCCTTATCCGGAAGTATATGCATCCGGCGGCATTGGTGCTCTTCGACCAAGCCGAATAGTAGAAACGTCGGAAGAGATCCACGCTGGGATACACTCCGACGTAGGCTTCACACAGGTGCTGGAACACCGCCAGAATCAAGATTGCATTTGGGTGGAGATTTATCAGTTCCAGCCCATAATGCTCCAGAATGTCCTTCAGGAACCGACTCTCAGGGAATCGGAACCCGCAGCGCATATACTCTTCGAAGACCACCAGTTCGCCCTCTCCGACAACTGGGGTTTCTTGGTCCTTCTCCGCGGGCCGCCAGTTGATTAGCATCCTCGGAGGAAGGATCTCCTCCTTCTCCAACGCTAGAAGACTCTCCTCGGAGTGGTGGACCGATCTGCTCTAGGACGCCATTTCTTGTGAGGAATCGGTAGGAAAGTTGGTAACTTTGGAGAAGATGAAGGCTGTGGAGAATGAGGGTTTTGTGCGGCGGAAGTGTTGAGGAAGGGTTTTTGGCTGTGTGGCTTCCTCAAGAAGCTAACTGCTCCTTTTATAGACTTGAGGAGGCGCACTACTGTGAGTAACGTTCCACTCAAACGTTCCACTTAATATTTTATTCATTTCCCATAATGGATACTATCTCTGGCGGACCCGTTAAGTGTTCCTAGTATCGGATCTGAAACAAAAGGACTTCTTTGTTTCAAGATTTGAAGATACAAAAACATGAAAAGTTTTTCAAGGGTTTTCGGAGGACATTTTACTTCATGTGTCTTGTAAACTTTCATGAAAAAATCCTATGACCCAGTTTTTGGACATACGGATATGTTTTAATCAGATTGTAGTATGGTCAGAACCATGTCTTCGACTAAGCTCCGATTTTAATCGAAGTGATGGTCTGATCGAGTTTTGGTTCTGATCGCTACAATCTTTCAAATCGAACTTCAGTTCTAACCGCGGCTTTAAGTCTGATCGCAGTATCAGTGCTGGTTGCGGTACAACGATAAAATGCGATTCTGGTCGCATAATTGAATTTTGCCTCTATATGAGTGGTCGTAAAGACATTGCTTATGGCCATGATTTCGCACAGAAGATGTAAAGAATATTCATATGATATGAAGAAAAAGAAAGCTTTATTTCTAACATTCTTTACATACAAAAGGGATACCGGCGACCAGAGCGTCGACCTGATCCGAGAGTAGCTTGCAAAGCTCTCCTAGGGACATGTTGTTGTCAGTAGGATCTACACTGACAACCCCCAGGGAACTAGCAACTAATCTAAGCCTATCTACATCATCCCTAACAAGAGATGCACTATTGTTCCTAATCAAGTCAGAGAGTTCTCGCTGTTGCTGAGCGTGGTCCCTCTCCTGACGGAACTGGCGCGCCTCTTCACGGGATCTTTCAAAACATTCTGCCAGGTGCAGAATCGCCGAAGACATCTCTTCGGTCTGCTTCTCCAGGGCCTCTTTTTCCCCTTGAAGAGTCTGTCCAAGGGAAGGAGATGGAGTCTCAGCAGGCTGGTCGCTAGGGGCTCCAACAATTTTTGTCTCCTACATTTGCAAATGTTAGTTTTACTAACTATGACAACAAGCAAAGGGAGATAGAAATAATTACCAATCCTCGCAAGTGACAGGTTGATATAGACATCCTGGAAAGTAGATCACCCGATAAAATTCGAGGATCATCATATGGTGGAAGCGCGACCTTCTCACTATAAGATTGCTTCCCCAACACAAGTTGAGGACCATCGGGTCGTGAGAGAGCAGCTTGCCTACCAGAAAATTGATCATCCGAACAAAAGCGGGGAGTATTGGGATGAAATGGAAAAAACTGAGAAGAACGTCCCTCCAAAGGTGGAGATGAAAGTTCGACCTGCCGAGGTGCATGGATAGGAAGAACTAGAGGAACAGAAGGAAGAAAGAACGGTGATGCGTCTTTCACCTTTGTTCTGCTGGAGGATCCCTCGTCAACCTTGGGTTTCTTCCTTGAAGGAGATAGATCTTCGGGCATCTGTGGCTCTTGCTCGAAAACTTCATCCTCATCACTCTCAATCTCGATGATGTTGTGGTCTGCCATCGGGAAGTGTATGAGAAGAAGAATGAAGATAGCTTCAAAGGAAACTTAGCCGAGAGGAGAAGTTGTGGAGCTTTGTAATTCGAAGGCTTCGGTATTTGTAGCCGCCAGGGTGACGGTTCGCCTTCCGAACGCCTCGAGTTTTTAAAAGGCATTTACAATTTTACCTCGGGTTAAGAAATGTTTCAACAGCGCCATCATTACCCGTCACGTATTACCCAGAGCCCGTCTCAGGGAAGCAACCGCCACACTTAGTGCGCCACTAAGTGGGGGATTTGAAGCGTCGGGTTAGAAATTCGATGTATGTCTTAAAATTCGAAGTAAACACGTCCCTTCGTTCTCTTCGAATTTGGGGGCTAGCTGACGAGGATTGGCACCCAAGTCAGTTCAAATAAATGCACGACTGGTTCAGGATAGATTCGAGCCAGACACGTGCCGGGCGGTGCGAATTCAAGTCATTCTGAGAAGTACCAGCCCGAGATCGCAGGCCTTACGCGATCAGACCGCAGCTAGTGCGCGGTCAGGAGTTCGTATGCGGTGCGCGAACGAAGGCTGAGGCTGTTGTGCGGTCAGCCAACATCGCGCGGTCAGAACACTTTCGACCAGGGAACGTGGGATTAATCTGTCCCTGTAGTAGGAATATCCCAAGTATCCCGAAGATTCTTCCACGCAGAGGAACAACCGTCAGGAGGTTAATACGTGCGGTTATCCACGAATAACACGTGTTATTCCTGCGTGGGAGTTAAGATCGGTTCTCTAAACCACATCCAAGCAACCGTTTGATGTCGTTACGGCTTGGTGCCCTTTCGACCAATATAAAAGGGCAGCATGGTGCATCAAATAGGGGATCGAAGGATCACACAAAAAGAGACGAGATACATAACATCTCATTCAAAGATCAACTGATCAAACAACTCAAAGACTATAGCCTAGATTAGATAGCTTCCATAAGCCTTCCAGGCTTCATCTTGTATGATTAGATAGGGAAAATCTTCACCTGTGAAGATCTTTCCGTCACCTTGTAACTCTTTTTACTATATATAGTGAAATCCCAACAGGACGTAGGGATATTACTCCCACCATCGAGGGCCCGAACCTGTATAAACTTCTCTATGCTCTAGTTCTCCATAATTCTACATATCTTCCCGGAGGGACACCCTGAAAGGTCTCACTACTTACAAATTTTGCATAAGTTCGGCTAAGGACCCCGAGTCCGAATCGTCGACACTAGCCACGACCAGAATTTTGGTTTGGAATGGTGGTAGCACTGGAGGTGCTTAACTGCAAAGGATGAGCAGGCACTGAAGGTGCATAGTTTGTGGATGGTCTGTCACTGGCATATAAGGACTAGAACCTTGTGTTGTGCATCTAGTAGCATGAAACACGTACTAACCGCAAGCCTGGTATGGGACAGGCCTGAACAAGTACTTATGCGGATCGTACATGAAACCCCTGCATGAGATGGAAAACAATACACAAATTTCACAGAGTGCGGCTCCTACACGTATCACTGAATGTGATCATGCACGTTGACCCAGTAATGGGAAGAGACTTAGGGGTGGAGGTAGTACCTGCCACAACTGTGGTTCACGAGAGATCCATAGGGTCAGGGGGTGAATTGTGAGTGAAACATAACAAAAGTTCTTGTTATCTCCACCTTGCCACTCACAGTATGAAGTGAGCCAGGGGTCCAATCATTTTGATTGGAAGGGCATGAAAGTGGAATATCTTGCGAGTAAATTGGTACCTCTCTGCAGAGTTAAAAACATATTCGAATACTTCGAGCTCCCGGGTTTATAGGAGTCTGCTGCGGTGGATTAAATCCACAGGGTGTGGCACAAGTATGTTTTCTAAATAAAATTTGATAAGTCAATATTACCCAAATGACATGTGTTGTCATGATAAGGGGTGCTGCCGTGGGCTGTCGTGTGTCGACGTGTCGCGGTAGTACTATAATTTAGTGAACATGAATAGCGAGGCTATGTTATGAAAAGTGCTGCCATGAGATGAGATATGAAAGAAAAGACTATTTTACAACCATCCACACTTCTTTACTAGCATAGGTTCATATCATCCCTACTATATGTATCGACTCTTACCTATGACTTGCTGAGTACATAAATACTCACCCTTGCAACTTACAACCCAGTAGATGGAGCGTCCATGATCAAGAAGAAGGCGTGGAGAACTTCTTGGACCCAAATGAAGGAGAGCCAGTTCCACCAAAACCCTGATGTGTGTTGTTCTGCCGTCAACTTCTTACTGTGGAAGGGACGCCTATCTTCCGCTGTGTAGATGTTTTTATTTTGCTATAGCTAAACCTTGTATGCTGCGAAGGCATTGTAATCTCTTTATGTAATATTAAGGCCAGCAGGCCACACTGCTTATATATTTTGTAAGTTTTTCTGCTGCAATGTGAATATACTTCTGTGCTTGACTTATCCTGGGAAGTCAAAGGTATGCTTGTATGGGATCAGCTGTAGCGAGCTGGGTCCCCACGGGAGTAGTCGTTGTCCCCAAGTTGGGGCGCGACACATCTTCATGATCAACTGCTTCCATTGGAACGGGATCACTAGGTGAGGGCATTGGTATATGGGCATAGTCATCGAGATGAAAATCATTCTCGAAATTGTACGCCCCAGACAGGACTTACCAAATCTCCTGATTAAAGAAGAACACCTTGAGAAAGGCCCCACAGTGGGCGCCAACTGTCGCCAATTTAGACTTAGGGTCCTCTGTCAATCTTAAGCAGATTTGTGAGTTGTATGTGAGACCTTTCAATGTGCCATCAGGTAAGCTAAGGTAAGCAATTACGATAGGGACGCAAAGATTTATACATGTTCGGGCCCTCAATGGTGGGAGTAATATCCCTACATCCTGGTATGATTTCACTATGGGAGTAAAACAGTTTACAGGGAGAAGAGATTATCACAGGTGATAATCACTTCTATATTTTTGTTAATCTAACTATGCCTAAGTCTTCAAGCTTTGTTGACTCGTTGTCTTGCTTGTTAACCGCCCTTTGCATCATGCATCAACCATCCTTTTATACTGGATGAAGGGATGTCAAATGCGAAGCTGTTTGGAACGGTTGTCCTAGTGCAGTTCGTATAACCGCACTCATGTCCTTCACCGTTTAAGCATGTGCAATCATGGATAACCGCACATGTCAACCTCCTGGCGGGTGTCTTCACACGTAGGAGAAGTTTCCTTGTGCCTGAGAACGTGTCCAGTAGAGAGTTGAACACCCCCCCAGGTTATCTTGGTCGCATATAGTCAACGACCCTCTGACCGCGTACTGCCTGCGGCCTCACGATCGCGCAAGGGCTGTGATCATAAACTTACTATGTGTCTATCGACAACCATAGTTGCTACTAAGACACACAGACACATATCACATTCGATCTGGTCTTGAATCCGACATGTGTTAAACAAACTAGCTCGGGTAATAATCCACGTCAAATCTAATCGCAAAAAATCCTCCCATCAGTGGGAAGGCCCTTATACTGTGGTCTCAGTACCGCGGCCAGGATCAGCCCGACTGGCGATGGAAGATGGAAAAATCTTGTCCAATACTTGGAACATAGATCAATTATGCAAGTTCTACGTGTAAGTTATTCCATCTCTTTTATCTTTTTCAATCATCATGATTTGTTAAAAATAATATGTACTTTACTTCGCATTATGTGATGGTATATGATTCCTTTTGTCCCATCCTTACCGAGCCACGCTCGTGGGCTGGTCGCCGATGATCATCTTATTATGATAACCAAGTTGGATTCGCTGGCCGATCTCATGGTTGCATCTAGATAAGACATCCCTAAATAAGCCGTTTCTCAACACATATAATACTTACTAGTATGTTTCTGATCATTCGAGGGGCTGCCAATTCGTAATAAACATTGGTATTATATTAAGGTCAGTTTCGGTGCGACCAGATGATCGTATCTAGGTTGAGACATTCCTTTATAAACCGTTTCTTAACATATAAGGAACTCACTAGATATTTCATGATCATCAATTACCCATATTTCTCCTGAGATTATAATATGGCCTTCAGTATGTATGATCTCAGGAGGGGGCTAGAGGAATATGGCCATAATATAAAACGAAATTGAGTACATCTTTTTGAAAATTGAGAGGCATGCATTCGCATATTTTCTACTGTAATTGTATATGTACAGGTACAATTAAAACAGAGGATCATTGTTCATTACAATGAGCCAAGTTCTTTCAAAAGGTCTTCAGTGAGAGGCTTGACTTCTTCCATGATGGCTTCAAGCTGATCTTCACTCTCGATCTCGACATCTCCCACCACTGGATTCAAATTCAAATTTGGGCCATGGTGATGTCTTAATTTGCACAAAATGGTAGAGGCTACAGATCTTGCATTGGTCTTCATTGCCTCTTCTTGCCGTTTTGTATCTTGAGGAAGATACTCGAGAAGTGACTCAGCTTGTGCCGCGACCAGTTTGCACAATTCGCTGAGGCTTAATTTGTCCTTTTAAGGGTCAATAATATCAGCCTTCGACAAATTCGCAACCATCTTCAGTTTTTCAAGATCTGGTCGCTGGTGCTGCCACGGCGACGGTTTTGGCGCGGACACGTGCGCACATGCAAGCACAACTGAGCACAGGCACAGGCGAGGGCGAAGCTTGGCCGGTGACGAGAAAACACGGCGAAGCGTGGCACTGGTCGAAGTGTGCTGGCGCTGCTGGTCGAAACAGGGATTGGACCTGATTGCAAAATTTGGATTTTGGCTTTGGACTGATTTGTAAATTCTGAGATTTGGAGGATTAGGGTTGATTTGAACTTCACAAATCTGGCAAACCTTATCCAACAGATAATTTGGAAAGGATATTTGTTAAAATTTGGCAGATTTGAATAGTTTTCAGATAAAACGAAAACAGTAATTTAGGGTATTTAAAATCTGAACTTTATCAAAATTGAAATTCTGAGATTTAGGATGAGATTTTGGTATCCTCATAGAAGAAGATTTTGTATTGAATAGCATTTGGGAGATGTTCCCTAAAACAGATTTGAATTTGGAGTTGATTTGCAACATTTAGCCTTTTCAGGCTTCTCGAAAATCAGAAAAAGGACTGATGTGTGATACTTCTTGGACTGATTTGTGAAAATGGTCTAAATGATAGGATTTCACTACCAACTTTTTGGATTAAGGTATTGACATATCCTTGATCATAATCCAAGAATAATCTTGTCTAGATTAGGTCAAGATTTGTTTAAATCAGAGTTTAGAGTATTTAGGGTAATTAGGATACTTAATTGATTTCTGTTTTCGAAAACAGAAAGGATCGACAAATCTAGGAGTTAGAGATCGAATTGGATCTGGCTTCTGAGGGCTTTTATTCTCAGGATAAATAGTGGGTCATATATAGAAAGTCAGATCTTGATTTGGGTTCACAGGGAAGATTTTGAGATTTTAGGACTTAGGATAAAATAAGTCTGGGCTGATTTTGCTGATCTTGAAGAGACATATGCATGCATGACTTTTTATGAAAAGAATTTTCACCCCAAAACCCAGGGTGTTACACATGTCTTCCACGATACCTTCCGGATGTTTTACCAAACAATCGGCAAGTTGCAGAACCATGCGTGTAGGCCTGCTCTCACCCAAGCTCAAACGTTGTGCAATGGTTAAAGGCATCACACTAACGTTTGCGCCTAGGTCGCAAAGAGCTCGATTTATGTGTACCGTACCTATGTTGCAAGGAATGGAGAAGCTCCCTTGATCCCGCAGCTTTACCGGCATCCTGTTCTGAATTAGTGCACTACAATTTTTGGTTAAAGCAATGGTTTGAAATTCACTCAAATCCCTCTTTTTAGAAAGTATATCTTTCAAGAATTTTCCATAAGAAGGCATTTGAGTTACTAAATCAGTGAAAGGTACAGTCACATTAAACATTTTCAAGATTTTCACAAATTTTTCAAATTGCTTATCGAGTTTCGCTTTTACGTACCTTCCTGGAACAGGTGGAGTTGGATTATAAATACATGTTACCTGATTTTCTCCACTTTCCTTTTTTTTTGGTTCAGCATCCTTGTCATCATCCTCTGCCCACGGTAATGGTACTTCTTCAATTTTTCTTGTCGATGCAGTTTCGGTTGGTGGTGTTCGTTCCGGTAGCTTAGTTCCACTCCTTAAGATCACTGCATTAGAAACAAGAGGGCTAGAACAAGATATGGAATTAATTTGTTCAAAATTGCGAGGATTGATAGGTTGAGGAGAAAGAAGGTTATCATTTTTTGGTGTAGGATTTGCCAATTGTGCGATTTGAGTCTCGAGCATGCGGACATGAGTTGATATGGAGTCTATCTTTTCACTCATGAACGTCTTCTCTTTCTCTTGGTTTGCTAGAAAATTCTCTAGCATGCGCTCCATGTTCGATTGCTCGGGTTGTCGTTGATTGTGCGGTCAATAAAGTTGTTCATTTTGTGGTTGAAACGGTGGCCTTTGAGCTTGATATTGGGGATTTTGTTGATGTATTTACTTGTGTCAAAAATTTGGTTGTTGGCGTTGAGGTTGCTAATTGTCCTGACCATACAATATTTTGATTGTTGCACCATCCAGAGTTATACGAGTTAGGAAAAGTATTACCTTGCCATTGTTGCATACCTTGAAAAGTATTTTCCTGTTCCATGGATGGGTTAAATTGGCATTCTGACCATAGTGGCCTTGTACGCCGCACAGTTCACATTTAGGTGTAATTGCATTAACAGATGAAGCAGCATTTGATCCAAGAATAGATAGTTTATTAGTTAGAAGTGCTATCTGTTCAGCTAATTGCTACATTACACTTACATCCATGTTGTTGGTCGGAGCTTGTTGAGCAGCTTGTTCGGTTCCCCATTGTGTGTAGTTCTGAGTTATACCTTCGATGAGATCGTATGCTTCGTCTACACTTTTGTTCATCAATGCACCGCTAGCTGCGGCGTCTACGGCCATTTGTGCATTACAGTTCAATCCACTATAAAATGTTTGAACTACAAGCCACTTCTCTAGTCT
This sequence comes from Pharus latifolius, assembly GCA_019359835.1. Taxonomy (NCBI): domain Eukaryota; kingdom Viridiplantae; phylum Streptophyta; class Magnoliopsida; order Poales; family Poaceae; genus Pharus; species Pharus latifolius. The sequence goes on along the minus strand of CM033324.1, from coordinate 35,302,744 downwards.
GTGATGCAAACATTTGCTCAACAAGTCCTTGTATCATTTTCAAGCATCGTAAAGTGATTCACCTACTTGCTGAGAAAAAGATGTAATCTGGTTGCAAATTTGAACAGTTTTAGGAGGAAAAAACTTACCTAGAAAAACTCGTGAGAGTTTATCCTATGTAGTGATCGACACAGGAAGAAGAGTATATAGCCATGCTCTTGCCTTCTCACGAAGCGAGAAAGGAAAGAGTCTTAAAGAAAGTGCATCTTGTGTTACTCTATGAATCTTGCAAGTATCACAATGATCAAGAAACATGTACAGATGTAATGATGGATCATCAGTGGAAAGACCGCTGAATTGGTTTTGTTGAACCAAATTTAAAAGCGCACGTTTTATTTCGAAATTATTTGATTCAATCGGTGGTTTAAGAATACCTAATTGCAACCCCATGTTGAGCGGGATTGCATAATCCTTGAGTCTCTTTTGGTCCTCCATTATTGGTTGTACCTTGATGTCTTCAAAAGTTTCTAAGTTGTCCTCCAATCTTACCTGTCTTGCCTCGTATCGAAGTTGGCTCGAGGTTTTGACAGACTTGTCCATGCAATCCAGCTTTGCGCTACTTCCCTGAAAGGTTAGTGGTGCATACAAAAGAATAAAAAGAAAAATATAAGCACGATTGAGAAGTGACACTGACTTATATCATCAAAAATTAATCTAAAAAGATGAATGATGCCAGCCTAGACCGTCTCGCAAGAGAACGAGATCGGAGCAGTAGAGCGAGTATTCATTCGTTCTTTCCACAGGGACTAGAGAAGAAAAATATGAAGAACTAAACTAAATCGAATGACAAAAGAAAATAAACTAGAAAAAAAGAGGGAGAAAATGTTGGACGAATGTGAAAGAAAGAAAGAAGTGATCTCCTCGACAAGAGACTAGTGTTCGTTCTGGACTAGCGTTTCATAATACAAACGATAGAAAGAAATCGTGTAGTAGTAGTGTGAGAGGCAGCACTGACAGCTATCATCGATCACAATCTATGGCAAGTATCAACAAACACAAGTACAAAACAAACACTAACCATCTACAATTCCCCAGCTATCCTCAAGAATGTCGAATGCAAGGTGACTCAAACCCACAGGATTCTTAACATGCACTGGTAGTTGAAATAACAAGGTCCACTGAAACCGATTCAACAATCAAATGCAAATTATGGAATGCTCAAAGAATGGGAGTTCTTCATCTCAGATCAATGCAAAAGAAAGCAGTAACAAGAACACTGGAGTTGAATTCAGCAGGGTCTCAACATCAGCATCAAATTGTGGTTTCACACACAAAAACTAGACCTAAGAAAATTCATAAGAAAGCCCTTGTAGCATTCACACTCTGAATTGAATCCTCATGAACTTAATCCCAATAGTGACAATCAACAAACAAGAAATTGCAATCACTGAAGAGAAGTGTATCAATTGATTAAGCAACTGAAATGACTAATTTAGTGTCTCATCACAAGCAATCAACATAGAGAAAAATCAGATGAAGAGCAGCTGATTTAAAGATCTCCAGAAAACTAACAACTCAATTCCAGGAGCTCAAGCCACACAGAGAAGATTCTAATTAGACTGCACAAGACTAAATGGGAGAAATTCTGTTAAGCATCAATCACAGCATCATGTCTAGAAGCAATCATTCCTCCGATTCATCCAAACAATAGAATTTAGTTCTTTACAAGCATTGCAGGAAACAGAGGAGAGGAAGAAGAGAAGGGTTTGAGAGCAGGTATTCACTGAAGTGGTTGACGATGCAGTGTGGATGTGGTCGTCGATGCAATCGAAGCCGTACAGGAGGTTGTGGAAGAGGAGCGTGGACGTCGGTGCTGAGGAAGAAGGAGAAGTCGCTGAGGTCGACGAAGAGGTCGATGAAGCAGAACAAGCAGGTGCTCGCTGTCGAAGGTGGTGGAGTGGCTGTTGTCGTTGTCGGCCCACAGGACGAGGTTGCCACGGTGCTAGAGCAGATCCGGTGATGGAGGTGGTGGGATCGGGCGATCCGGCTTCGGCTCATGCGGCGGTGTGGGATCAGTGAGGGCGGATCGATCAGCAGAGGTGGTGGCGCCGCGAGGTGGGAGGTGGCGGCACATCCCGAGGGCGGCGCGGAGGCTCTGTAGTGGTGAGCGCCGACGCGACGCAAGATCGGCACGGCAGAGGTGGCGGATCGGCGAGGGACGCGGCGGCAAGGGCGGCGCGGGATCGGTGGAGCCGTATAAGATGGCACGGGCTGTGGAGGTGGCGATGGCCGAGGGGGGCGGCGGATCTAGCTCGGGAGGCGGCAGATCTGGACGCAGCGCGTGGCGGAGGCGGTGGATCGACGGCGGTGAGCGCGAGGACGGCGCAGCGGCGCGATCAGGCGGATCCGACGGCGGCGCATGAGATGCGATGGCGCAGGTGAGGTGGTGGATCCGGCGGCGGGAGCTGTGGAGGTGCGGCGTGCTCGCCGAGGGAGGCGACGGCGAGGCACGGAGGCGCGATCGAAGGCTACGGCGTGGGTTGTTCTGTGGCGGCGGCGCGGAGCGGAAGATCCGACGCGGGAGAGCCACGGTGAGTGCGCGTGGCGTGGAGAGGAGGAAGAAGAGGATGCAACACAGATCTGGTTGCGTGCAGCTAGATGAGGACAGGACGACGACGAAGTCAACGGCTAAAAGTTTTGGGGATGAGAAAGGAGGGAGGAGAGAGAGAGAGAGAGAGAGAGAGAGAGAGAGAGAGAAAAGTAGCTCGTCGGCGGCGTACGGCCTGGTCATCGCCGGCGTGGTGATAAGATGTCTGGATCGCGAGGGGTGAGACAGAAGAAGAACATAACAAAAGAAAAACCGGGTTCAAAGAGGAACTGTGGCCGGCGGCTGGGTTTAGGGAAGAAAGTCAATTTTACAAAAAGGCCCTCGGGGTTTTAGAAAATTATAGTTAAGTCCTCCCCGAGTTAGGATTTAGATTTCTGAGTGTAGGCTGTTTTGCAAAAGAGTGCTTGAGGTTTTAGAAAATTACAAGAAGGTTCTTGGCTGTTAGGATTTGAGATTATGGGCCCCCGGAGACTCTGATTTTGGCATAGTCAGTTCCTACGCGTCCGTAGGAATGCGTGCTTCTATCAGGAATCGACCGAAGGTCAGATAATCCACCCAAATCGCATTGATCTGCAATAAAATCATAAAACAAATAATACGATCGATTTGATGATAAAGATATGTACTATCAATGCAAATGCCGCCTTATGTGACTAAATGTGCATGATCAGGGGGTTAAACATATGAAAAATATGCACAGATATGAGAATTATCAATGAATTACTGTTGTTCCCCGGCAACGGCACCGAAAACTTGATCGCAATCAAAAGGGTCGTGATTGTGTAATAGCCCCAAGTGAACGGTTGAACGTTGAGCACTTGAGGGTCGAATTCCACGATGAACAAACGTATTAGTCTTTCTAGCTTAATGGATCATTGAGTAAGTCTAAATGAGTTATGGGTGTATTTTTCTACAACTAAACTATCAATCTAAGGTTTGCTAGCTCATATGAAAATCTAGGGCTTCGGAAATTCCATAACCATCCGGTGTAATTCTATCCAAGGTTCAAGGATTGTAAGTTAATTTCAATTTTTTTTAAGACAAATTAAGTTTTCAGTTCAGGGCGCTGGGTCAACAGTCAGAGGATCGTTTCCACTGTCACATTTGGCAAGAGCCTCTCTCCTCTTCAGGATCCCGCGTCATAGTGCTAAGGACTCAAAAACTCCCTAAATTCTTGCTAGGACTCAACTGTTACGTTTATTACCAAAATGAGATTAGCGTTTGGAGGAAGAAAACATCATGAAATTACTCCAAAACTTGAAATAAAGACCGAGGAAGAATCACGCCTTCAGGATTAGGTCATCCCTAACCCTAGAGGTGATCTACTCGCTAAAAGCCATAATAATACAGAAATAACAATAAGAAATAAATAAAAACTTCCTTGATTACTTGAGAACTGAAATTGCCGTCCTTGCCGGCTTACAAAAGCAATAAAAATAGAGAAGGGGGACTCTTCTAAACTAAAACTAAGCCCTAATGACTTCTAAAACTAAGAAAGAGATGATTAATTGAGCCAAAAGCTTCTCTATTTATAGTACATAGAAAAATGTGTCAAAAATTAACTCCTTGACGTGCAGGCAATGAAGTCTGCCTTCAAATGGTGCGAGAACGGATAAATCTGAGTCCAAACAGACTAGATTCGACCAATTCTGACCCAATACAACTGAAACCGACCAAATCTGGCGAAAAACAACCAAACCCGACCAGTTTGAGTCAAGACCGGATCAAACGACCAGTTTGGATCAAACCCGCATCAAAACGGCCCATCTACGACCAATCCTGGTCAAACCCGCCTCACAACAACCAGTTTGGATCAAAACCGATCAAAACCTAGCAGAGGAATCCAATTCGAGCATGACCAGGGCACATGGCGCAATCATGGCCACACACGTGTTGTGATCGAAACTGGGTCGAACACAATTGGGACACGTGGCGCAATTGCGGCCAGACACTTGTGTAGCTTCTAGGCCCCTAAAGAGTGTTTTAGTAATTAATGACAACTACAAATGCTATACTAACGGTACCTGCTAAGTTGTGTCAAGAAGAAACTCAAAAGACAGGTTAATGAAAGACAAAGAAAGAGCCTCATGATGAAGAAAGGGCATTGATCAAAAAGGCAAATGTACGAAATAGGGTCTTTTCTATTTTACCGGTCTAAGGTGATTAGAGAAGAATTTTGACCGAATTTTTGGATAGTCGCCGTACTATTAAGAGGAACATGTGGTGTATCACGAAATACTTCATCTATGTGCCACAAATCATAAAATCAACTTGCATTGCATACTAGAAGGTCACATACTTTGAAAATGCTTGTTTCAGTTCTTTTCTGCTCAACTCTGTCTCAGTCGGTCTGACCGTTTGTTAGACCGGTCTGACCGAATATACGGACTGACCGAATAGGGTTTCGGACTGACCGACTTTATGTCAAAGTCTAGTGTATTCATTTAAAAGGTCGGTCTGTCCGTAGGTAAAAACCTAGGTCAGTCACCTGGTGCTTCATGTCCTATCTTTATGATGTTTTGTGTTATGACGGTCTGACCGAGAAATCGGTCTGACCGTGTTTTTGAACTACAGTCTGACCGTCTGGCCGGTCTGTCCGTATTTATCGGCCAGACCGTATAAAGTGTCCAGAAACTATGTCGTCTCTGGACAATTTCACGGTCTGACCGAAATTGGCTCCGGTCTGACCGTGTGTGTGCCTGAAAGGGCAGGTGAGCATTTATTGCGCCTGTTTAATGCTGTTGCAATTGCGGCGGTCTGACCGGGCATATACCTGCGGTCTGACGGCCAAGTGATCTTTTTCTCCCAACGGCCTGTAACGGCTATATTTATTGTGAGGGGTATATATACTCCCATGCACGTCCCTGTTCACAACTTTTGAGCATAATTTGAATATTGTCATCATCCTTGAGAGCTTAAGCAAGTTTCATACACTCTAGGGTTCTAATCCTCGAATTTGTGAGAGTGTGCATTTGAGATCTTCTAGTGGATTGCATTTAGATCATTAAATCAATCTTGTGGCACTAGAAGAAGGCTAAGTGATCATCACCGTCTTGTTACTTTTGGAGTTTGCCGGCTCCTAGACGGCTAGGAGAAAGGTTTTGGTGAGCTCTTCAAGGAAGATTGTGAAGAAGCCTCAAACCATCTTGTGAAAGGGTTGAGCACGCCTTGCCGGAGCGGTAAAGTGCATCCTTAGTGAAATCGAGGTTTGGATAACTCATCACACTAATCCGACTCAAGATCTAAATCACTTCTCGAGAGAAGGTTGACTAGATAGAGGAGCGGTTAGAGATTTGAGTTTGCCTCAACGTGGATTAGGAGTGATCGGAAAATCATCGAGACCACGGGATATATCCTTGTGTTAAAATTGTTCATTGTTCATCTTGTGTTAGTTATTTGCTCTCATTTACTATTAATTGTTTGATTAATTGTTAATTTGTTAAAATCACCTATTCACCCCCTCTAGTCGATATCCTAGATCCCTTTCAATTGGTATCAGAGCTAGGACTCCATTTTTAGAGGATTTAACCATCCCGGAGTAGGATAAAGATGGCTAGTGAGGGTCGGATCAATATTGGCAAACCACCACTCTTTGATGGATCTAACTATGCTTATTGGAAAACTAGAATGATGGTTTATCTTAAAGCCATGGGTGGAAAGATTTGGAAAGTGGTGGATGAGGGCTTTGCAATTCTTGATAATGATGACATGACTAACCTAGATAGAGATAATGTCTTAGCGAATGCTCAAGCCATGAATGTTCTTTATAGTGCTCTAAATCTAGGTGAATTTAATAGAATTTGTAAACTTGAAACGGCCCATGATATTTGGAGAAATCTTATGGATATTCATGAAGGAACCTCAATGGTCAAGGATGCTAAATTATTTATCCATAAGGGCCAATTTGAAAAGTTTGCTATGTTGCCTAATGAAGATGTATCGGAGATGTTTAACCGATTAAATAACATAGTAAATGAGTTAAAAGGGCTTGGTATGGATGTCACAAATGTGGAATTTTGTCATAAGTTTCTTAGAGCTTTACCTTCAAAATATAATACAATTGTAACCTTACTTGTGCGTTCGAACTTGAAGAGTGTGACTCCGTTGGAAGTCTTGAGTGAGATTCTCACTCATGACATATTCAAGAAATCTCAAGAAGAAGTGAAAGATGGGGCTTCCGACTCCAAGAAGAAGAACATAGCACTAAAAGCTCAAGCCTCCAAAAGGGAAGACAATGAAGAAGAAAGTGATAAGAGAGACACCGATGAGGAAATGGCTCTCTTTGTGAGAAGGTTCAAGCGGTTCATGAAGAAGAAATATCAAGGAAAGTCCTTCAAGAAAGGACAATCATCCAAGAGGAACCCATTTGAAGAAAGAAGATGCTTTGATTGCGGTGAAAAGGGTCACATCTCCGCACAATGCAAAAACAAGGAAGAAGAAAAATCGGTGAAGAAGAAGAAGTACGAAAAGGAAGGAGAAAGCAAGAAGAAGGTTTTCAAGAAATATTATAAGAAGAAGAAGGATGAACAAGCTTGCTTCATTGAATGAGATTCGGATGCTTCAAGTACTGATTCCGAAGATGAAGATGAAGCATCACCCAAAGGACTCGCCGGGGTAGCTATCAAGGAAGCTCCATCTCTATTCTCTACTCCTCATTGCCTCATGGCTAAAGGAGAATCGAAGGTATCATGTGACGAAGATGAATATATTTATGATGACCTAGTTGAGATGATCACCGGTTTTGATGACTATATGAGTAAAGAGAAAGAAAAATTCAAGGAATTGAAGAAGAGATACAAAACTCTTCAAAATTCCTATGAGGAGCTAAACACATCTCATGAGAGTCTCAAAGAAACTCATGAGATGCTTAAGGAAGCTCATGACTCACTAATTACTCATAAAGCCAACAAAACGGGTAATGAAATAGGCATCACTTGCAATATTTTGAATGACTTGCCCATGATGTCTACTTCTAGCATATCTACACCTTGTGAAGATTTAATTGAATTCCCATCTAGACCTAAAATTGATGATAATGTGCTTAGTCTTGAAAACAATGAACTTAAGGACAAAATTGAAAACCTAACAAATGATCTAGCTAAATGCTATGTAGGAGAATCAAAATTAAGACATCTTCTAGATAGTCAAAGGTTCTCCTTAAAAAAAGAAGGACTATGCTACATTCCTAAAAAGGGAAAATATGCATTTGTTCCATCTAAAATCGTGTTTGTAAAAGAAAATGGATATTGCAACAAATGTAAAAGTTTAGGTCACATTGAAAAGAATTGTCATGCTAGCAAAAGTAATTCATCTCTTATATTCAACTCTTGTTATGTTTTAAAGAAAATGAACAATGGCAATATTAAAGCCAAATTTGTTGGAACCCCGATCATTGGTGCCAAAAAGAAAGTCATTTGGGTCCCAAAATCCTTGGTAACTAACCTCCAAGGACCCAAAAAGATTTGGGTACCTAAAAGGACCTAACCTTGTTTTGTAAGTAAATTACAAGGCCGGAGGACAACATTGGGTGCTCGATAATGGATGCACTCAACATATGACCGGTAATCACAACATGTTCTCCTCTCTAAATAACGAAGGTGCGGAATATGACAAGATCAAGTTTGGAGACAATAGCAAAGGAAAGGTAAAAGGTTTAGGTAAAATTGCCATCTCAAACGACCTCTCCATATCTAATGTATTGCTTGTTGAATCTCTAAATTTCAACCTCTTATCCGTAGCTCAACTTTGTGATCTTGGATTTATATGTGCATTTTATCCAAAAGAAGTGATTATCACTAGTATTGATGATAATAGGTTGATTTTCAAAGGTTTTAGACATGGCAACCTCTATTTAGTTGATTTCAATTCAAATAATGCTAATTTTGGTACATGCTTGTTCACTAAATCATCTAAAGGTTGGCTATGGCATAGAAGGCTTGGGCATGTTGGAATGAAATAACTAAATAGACTAGTTAAACATGATTTAGTTGTTGGATTAAAAGATGTAAATTTTGAAAAAGATAAATTATGTAGTGCTTGCCAAGCCGGAAAACAAGTTGCAAACTCACATCCAACTAAAAGCACAATGTCAACTTCTAGTCCACTTGAATTATTGCATATGGATTTATTTTGACCAACTACTTTTGTGAGCATTGGTGGCAATAGTTATTGTCTTGTCATTGTAGATGATTTTTCTAGATATACATGGATATTCTTTTTGCATGATAAGTCAATTGTGTTTAACACTTTCAAAAGCTTTGCTCAAAGGGTCGAAAATGAATTTAGTTTCAAGATCAAGAAAGTGAGAAGTGACAATGGTTCCGAGTTCAAGAATACCAAGGTTGAAAATTTGTGTGATGATAAGGGCATCAAACATGAGTTTTCAGCCAAGTATACACCGGAGCAAATGGAGTAGTTGAACGAAAGAACCGGACATTGATAGACATGGCAAGATCTATGCTTTCGGAGTACAATGTTCCGGACACGTTTTGGGCCGAAGCAATCAACACCGCATGCCATGCATCAAATCGTCTTTATTGTCATCGACTACTAAAGAAAACTCCTTATGGGCTTCTCATTGGAAGGAAGCCAAACATTTCCTACTTCCGAGTGTTTGGATGTAAGTGCTATATCTTGCGAAAAGGTACACGCTTATCTAAACTTCAAAGTAAATGTGATGTACGATTTTTATTAGGATACTCATCAAATAGCAAAGCATATCGTGTCTACAACCAAAACTCCGGTTTGGTTGAGGAGACACATGATGTTGAATTTGATGAGACTAACGGCTCTCAAGAGGAGCAAGACAACTTGGATGATGTAGGTAATGAAGGGTTGAGAGTGGCGATGAAGAACATGACCATTGGGGATATCAAGCCGAAAGAGGATAGTGATCAAGATGAAGATCCATCCACTCAAGCTATCCCCTCTTCATCAACTCCTCAACATGGAGATCAAATAGTTGAAGTGGTCAATGTGGAAGACTCCTCTCAACAACAACCGAAAGTACCCTCTACCTCTACTTCACAAACCCGGTTGATCATCCAAGAATCCATCACTCAATTTCAAAAGATCACCCCATCGATCAAATTGTTGGTGACTTGCGTAAGGGTGTCCAAACTCGTTCTTGTCTTGCTTCATTTTATGAAAATTACTCTTTTGTTTCCTCTTTTGAGCCCACACTTGTAGATGAAGCATTAAAAGATCCGGATTGGGTGAATGCTATGCACGAAGAATTAAACAACTTCACCCGCAACAATGTTTGGGAATTAGTAGAAGAACCAAATCCGAATGAGCACAATGTCATTGGAACCAAATGGATTTTCAAGAATAAACAAGATGCAAACGGAGTGGTAGTAAGAAACAAGGCAAGATTGGTGGCTCAAGGATACACTCAAGTTGAAGGCTTGGACTTCGGTCAAAACTTTGCTCCCGTAGCTAGACTTGAGGCCATTAGAATCTTGCTTGCTTTTGCTTCATCTCATAATATTAGACTATATCAAATGGATGTCAAAAGTGCATTTTTAAATGGAAAAATTAATGAATTAGTATTTGTTAAACAACCTCCCAGATTTGAAGATCCTTCAAAGCCAAATCATGTGTATAAACTCTCCAAGGCTCTTTATGGTCTTAAACAAGCGCCTCGTGCGTGGTATGAAAGACTTAGAGACTTCTTAATTTCAAAAGGCTTTAAAATTAGGAAAGTTGATACAACTTTATTTACTAAGAAAATTGGAAATGTTTTCTTTGTATGTCAAATTTATGTTGATGACATCATATTTGGATCTACTAACCAAGATTTTTGCGAGGAATTTGGTAATATGATGTCCAGGGAATTTGAAATGTCTTTGATAGGTGAACTAAGTTTCTACCTCGGACTACAAGTTAAACAACTCAAGGAAGGAACTTTCATCAGTCAAAGCAAATATGTGAAGGACTTACTCAAGAAGTTCAGACTTGAAGAAGCAAAGCCAATCAAGACACCAATGGCCACAAACGGTCACCTTGTCTCTGACGAAGGAGGTAAACCGGTAGACTCAAAACTTTATAGATCTATGATTGGTAGTTTATTATATCTTACTGCTTCTAGACTCGATATTATGTTTAGTGTTTGTATGTGTGCAAGATTTCAAGCCTCTCCTAAAGAAAGTCATTTAATGGCCGTTAAGCGCATTTTGAGGTATCTAAAATATTCATCTAGCATAGTGTTGTGGTATCCTAAAGGTGCTAAATTCGAATTAATTGGATATTTTAATTCCGATTATGCGGGATGTAAAGTGGATAGAAAAAGCACCTCTGGCAGTTGTCAACTGTTAGGAAGATCTTTAGTATCTTGGTCCTCCAAGAAACAAAACTCTGTAGCTTTATCAACCGCCGAAGCGGAATATGTTTCTGCGGGTAGTTGTTGTGCACAATTGCTTTGGATGAGGCAAACATTGTTGGATTATGGAATAAAATTTGAAAAAGTGCCTCTTTTGTGTGATAATGAGAGTGCGGTGAAAATAGCCACAAATCCAGTTCAACACTCTCGGACCAAGCATATAGATATCCGACACCACTTCCTTAGAGATCATGTTAGCAAAGGTGATGTGGTGGTGGATAATGTGAGAACCGAAGATCAATTAGCAGATATATTCACTAAGCCCTTAGATGAAAGTCGTTTTTGCAAACTTCGAAATGAGCTTAACGTCATTGATATATCAAATGTGGCTTGAAATGTTGAACTCATATTGCTTGTGCTTTAAGTATCTCTTGATTGCTTGAATTTCCTCTCTTAGAGCTTTTTAGACCCTTTTATCGGCAATTGAGTAAAGTGAACCAAAAATTTGTTGAGTTATAAGATAAATACTTCCCCTTTGGTGATATTGTCTATATCTCTCTTATAATTATCTTATATTTATATATCACCCTATCCAAATCTCTTATGAGCATCAAATCAATCAAAAATCCTCCAAGATTTTTAGTCCTTCCAGCGGTCGGATCGATCCAATTGCGGTCTGACCGAATGCATCTCCAGAGAGCATCTTAAATTTTCTGCTTCCAGCGGTCTGACCGGTATCTTGTCTACGGTCTGACCGAACTTTCATGACCAGAGACCTTTTTATCCCGAATCTCTGTCCTTTTCACCCTCTTCCCACTTGTCTCTTTCACGTGCGCCTCATAATTTTTTGTTGGATTCTTCCTCTCCGGTCAAACTCTCGCAAAGCTCGGACGAACCGTGGTTCAAGATCACCTTCAAACCATGTCGTCTAGGTATTTTACTCAGATTCTTCTTCGTTATCAATTTCTTTTTTTGTTCATCTTGAGGTTTAGGGCAAATGTGATGAATCTAGTCCAAATCTGGTCATTTCTTGAAATTGATTCATCCCATTGGTGCTATAAGTATTTTCACACGTATATGTGTCCAAATTGTGCCCTAAATTCTAGTAAATCTCAGGATTCATGTCAAACCCTAACTCTACGGTTGCACCGGTCTGACCGCCCTTGTTTCGGTCTGACCGACTGCAACAGCAGAGCCAGAGTTTGCTAATCTGTTATCTTATCGATTCACTTCTTTCACTCTTGCCTCTGAGTATCTTATCTGCTTTATCTCTTGCAAATCTTCTAGTGGTCGAGGTCCTCAAGGAAATGTCTCCATCAGAACCAATAAGAAGAAATTGGCGAAGCGGCCAAAAAGGGCTCAACCGTCGAGCAGTAGTGACTCTCAGGATGATGATTGGGTGCCCTCAGCCGGAGACTCAGAGACAAAACAGTCGTCACATCGTGGTGGATCTTCTCATGTGGGCATGGACATCGAGAGTGAGGACGATGAAATAAACGTCCACGCTTATCAAGGCCCGAAGAAGAATTGGACTTCAAGCGACTATACAAAGGCTAGGACCATCTACGCCTACAATCATGAGAATCACGCCTCTACTCCTCACTTCCACACGATGACACAGCAGGATGCCTTCTATGGACATTTGATCCACAAGAACATCTTCGAACACAAATGGATCGAATGGGCTTATGTTGTGAATCAGCCCATCATGGCTCCTTTGGTGCAGATCTTCAAAGATATTGGGCTCTATGACTTTGTGGAGCACAAATGCCCATGGAACGCCACTGCCATCAGACAGTTTTATGCTACGGTCGAGATCAGATGGGCGGACCAGCAGATCATGTGGATGAGAGGTTCTAGGCGTTATGAGGCCACTTTTGAGGAGTTTGCTGCGGCAAACAAGATAAACTATGAGGAAATGAAGGAGGGGATCAATATAGAGGATGAGGATTACCTCCATGAGGATGACTGGCTCCAGTTTTATGAGCAGCCGGGAGGTGGACAGCGGATTGTACCTAGCACCGTTACAGGTCTCAAAGTCCTCCCTGCTGTAGTCAACAAAATCGTACGAGCCACGATCCATCCAAAGAGTGGAAATCGAGAAGCGGTCCGAGATTACTATTGGAACTTCATCGACCACATCCTCAAGAGTCATCGGATCAACATTATCTCATTTATCTTGAAGACAATTGAGGATGTCTCGGCAACCACTCTGCCGAACCTATACTATGCTCCATTTATCATGTCTTTGCTCCTCAACGTGGATTAGGAGTGATCGGAAAATCACCGAGACCACGGGATATATCCTTGTGTTAAAATTGTTCATTGTTCATCTTGTGTTAGTTATTTGCTCTCATTTACTATTAATTGTTTGATTAATTGTTAATTTGTTAAAATCGCCTATTCACCCCCCTCTAGTCGATATCCTAGATCCCTTTCAACTTGTCATGACCGAAACCGAGCGGGAATCTTTTTGGACCATGTTGTAATCGATTAGGTCTTCTTTTCGAGTAGGAGTCTTTTTTGCCCAAATTCGTACAGATAAGATTCTTTACCCGCCAATTCGACTTCAACTAGGTCTTTTTGCTTCTCTAGTTGTGTTTCTTGATCATGTGAGGTTCAAATGTGATTGAAATTCCCTCAAAATTGGCAGGTTTGATCCCTAAATCATGATGAACACAACCATGAAGGAAATTTCTGAAAATAATCAAATTTTGCACATAACATGTCGCATCAAAGGAGTTTTAAGCATGATTTTGCATGTTTTTGATACTAAACCTAGGGTAAAAGTGCTACCGAGTTAGCACTTTTCAATCTGTTCAGTAGCATATTTACAAGCTCTACATAAATACCACAATAAAAGGGTGTGACCACGTATGCTAAATGTGGGGGACTTGGTTTCAAAAAAAATTCAAAACCAGTCTGGTAGTAATAAATTCTTTCCTCAGTGGGAAGGTCCCTACACTGTGGTCTCTATGCCGCGACCAGGATCGGCTCGATTAGCTATGAAAGGAGGAAGAATATTATCAAACGCCTGGAACATAGACCAGTTGCATAAATTTTATGTGTAAGTTCTTTCCGTTCCCATTATAAATTGCTTATCAATAAGTACATTTATCACTCTATGTTATGGTTGCATTCCCATTTTCAGCCTTACTTTCTATCGGGTCATGCCCGAGGGCTAGTCGTAATAAGTGTCTTAGTATGATGTATAAGTGGATTCGCTGGCTGAGCTCATGGTCACATCTAGTTAAGACATCTCTTTCTAAGCCGGTTCTTACTGCGTAAGGGACTTACTAGTATGTTCTGATCATTCGAGTAGCTGTTAGTTAGCAAAAAACTTACGCATTTGTATTAAGCCTGTTATCTTCGTGACCTCATGATCGCATCTAGTTAAGACATCTCTTTTTAAGCTGGTTCTTATCGCCTAAGGGATTTACTAGCATGCTCTGATCATTCAAGCTGTGGTCTCCTTAGTCCAGGAGAATTATGATGTGACCACTGTACTATGTCTTTAGTATCACTGGTCGTAGGTGGGGGCTAGGGGAATATAACTATAGTGTTAAGTTAAAAAACTAAGTACTTTGCACTTTTCATCATTCATTTTTTTCTACTGATCATATGTATTTGCAAGGTATAAAACAAAGACTCCAATAATAAGGTAAGAATTTTCATTTCATTTCCATTCCATTGTTACAAAAAATTACAATGAGAGGAGATACATCAAGAGAGGTTGAGGTCGCGCAATAGTTTCTCTATCAAAGGCCTGACCTCGGTCATGATCGTGCTTAATTGGTCTTGGCTATGGAAGGTCGCATCTTCCGCCACTGGATTCAGATCTAAATTCAGACCATGGCGATGCCTAAGTTTGTAGAGGATGGGAGACGCTACAGTTACAACATCGCTCTTCAGTGCCTCCTTGTGCCTCCTCGCAATTTAAGGGATACTCACGATCAGAAGATCAGCTTGAGCCACAACCAACTTGTAGGACTCACCAAGGGAAAAATCATCCTTCTTAGGATCGATGACGTCCACCTTCAGTGAGTCTGTGACCTTTCGCAGCTTTGTGAAGGTATCTCTTTCTGTGAGACCGCAGCCCTTGATGGTTTCTTCCAAGGCACCCTTTTCGTTAAGGGCAAGCTTTGCGGTCTCCTTGGCCTTCTTTGTGGCCGTCTTATAGCAGTTGACGACATTTTAAAGTTTATTGAGATCATTTCCACACTCGATAATCTTCTGCTCAAAGTGGTTTTTCTCTTCAGCCAGCTTGCTATTCTCCTCTTTTTGCTCTAAGCAAAGGAAGAAATGGACCCAATTGAGTTCATAAAATTCATAAAGTTCATGAAGGCAATGAAATTTTCTGCCAAAATGAACTTACCATCTACCCTGGTGTACAGTTGGTTGCAAACCAGTTGAAGGCAATCGACTTTTCCTTGGAGAGAGTCAGATAGCATTGCTTTCTGCTCCAAGGTCGCTGTCTTCTCTCCAACAGCCTTCAGTTTGAACTCAAGCACCAGAGTTTCAGCAAGCTTTTCGCTGCTTACCCTCTGGGCTTCAGCCAATTCCTTTTCTAGAGAGGAGCACTCAATGGTCACAACCTTTTTGTTGTTGCGCTCATTGGTGACCACCTCTAGTAAACCAGAGTTTTCCCTGCAACAACAAAAATTATTATTCCAGTTCATAAAGGACTGAGTTTAAAGCAAGGTACTTACTGCTTTAACTTGTCGCACTCCGCTTGTGCGAACTTAAACTGCTCCACCAGTAGGCCAAACATGGCCACACCGCGAGTAGTGTTCTGAATAGAACAAAAGAAGAAGTGTTTGAAGAAAATTCTCAGAGAAGCACTTGAAGTTATGAGCTAAGATGTTTTACTTACCTCCAAGAAATCCTCAAGGTACCTCTCCAGGAGGTCCCCGAGTTCAGCTACTTGGCTCGTAAAAGCCAAGTTGTCCCGCACCTGCCCAACTCTACGCAAAAATTGAGACCGAATGCTCAAGTCAGGGGTAGGGCACTGGATTGTGACGGGTTGCACCGCTGTCTCTTGTGTCCTCTCCTCTCCTTACTCTTCCAAACAAGGGGGAGGCATAGTTTCTTCGACCAGAGGGGGAGCAGAAGTTCCTACCTATTGTTTGTCCCCATGGTTGAGGTCGCAGTCGCGACCTCAGTCTCTCCATCATTGACAGGTTCTATAGATTGGATATCTTGAACCACCTCATCAATGATGGTTGCAGGGTCTTCTTCGACTTCCAGCAGAGGTGCAACTTCAGTCTCAACTGAAGTAGTTGCAGTGGCTTCTTCTGCAGTCGCTGGTTTAGCTGCAACCTCGCTTATGGCAGGCAACTCCGCCAGAATGGTCTCCACCACTTCGACTATACATGGTGTAGCTTCGACCATCGGAGTAGGCGTTGTAGTGGTCGAGGGAGCCCTACACATCTAGTTCTAGGTTTGTTAAAATATTCCTAAGTATTATGACTTAGTTAGAGAGGAAACAAATGCTTACCTGATGCTGAGTCCCAAGAGATTCCCAGATCTCGAAGCCTTGCCTTTGGGGTACAAAAGAGAGGATAGCACAATGGGGGAGGATTGATCGGAGGTAGTTGATGGCTCCTCCTCAAAACGAACAAAGATGTTTCCTATTCTTCCTCCACATTGCTCCCTTCTCCCTGTACGACCATGAGATAATTCCTAGTCGTATTTAATGAGGTTTAGGGAGTTGAAACCCTTACCATGAAAACCCTCCTGGTTATGTCTAGAGGGTCAGTTGCGGTCATGACCGCAGCAAGGTCATGTCGATTCACTGCCTTCTCAATAGTCATTGAGACTGCAGCCGCTGCAGTGGTTGCTGCGACCGTGAGAGAGCGGTAAATGACCGAATTTGCAAGGACCTAGACTTGGCCAAACCTTTGGTCATAGGATGGGTCTTCTTCAACTTCTTCGCTGCAAAACCTCTAGGGTCCTACATCGTCACTGGTTCACCTCTTCTAGGCTGCCTGGCGTTCGAACAGCTATGCAAACCAAAATGAACTACTTTGGTGACTTCTATTCAAAATTAGACATGCACAGATTTTCCGAAAGAGAAATACCTTTCGACGTGCCTGTGCAAAGTCGTCGATATTGCCGACCATGCTCTGCAACCTTGGTGAGTTTATATCACCTTCGGCGGCCATGTTATACGCCTTTAGGAGGTAATTCGTCCTCCTATCTACCTTAGAAATAGGCAAGACTGTTGAAGAAAAAAGACAATCAACATTATTGAAAGGAATTCAATACATGAAAGACAAATTGAAGAATGTACCAATCTGCAAGACTGGCAATTACCCGGGTTATAATCCCTGGTGCCGTCTTCTATGGCCCTAACCTCCCAGGCAGGGTGTTCCCTCTTCTTTAGAGGGTTGATCCGATTCTTCACAAAGTCCTGGATCACGTCGTGAGCGGTGAGCCCCTCATTCACCAGGTATTGAATTACCTGGGCTTGCCTCTTCTGCTCATCATCAAGGGGAGGGGCAGTGTCCTTCTCTCCGCTCTTCTCTGGTCGACGATTCTCGAACTAGAGATGGCTCTCGCTGGGAGTCAAGTAGTAGAACCACCGCTGATACCATCCATGGACGGAGTCGTGGAGGGGAAAATCAGGGTAGTCCTTCTTCTCCCACAATCAGAAGTAGACACAACCAGAAGCATTGGAGTTTTTTGATCACGCCAAGAAATAATACTTGCAGAAAAGAGGAATGCTGGGCAATACCCCAACATATGCTTCGCACAAATGCTGGAAAACAGCAAGGATCAGAATTGAGTTGGGGTTAAGATTTACCAACCCTAGGGCATAATGTGCAAGGATGCTCCGGAAGAAATCGCTCTTCGAAAGACGAAACCCGCAGCGCAAGAAGTCCTCAAAAATCACCAGTTCGCCTAGTTGCACGACTGGGGTTTCTTCTTTGTCTATGGCAGGGCACCATGGAATCAAGGACCTTGAGGGGAGGTATTCCTCCTTCTCTAAGGCTAGCAAGTTTTTGACCATGCGGTGATGAGAACGGGTCTAGGACGCCAATGAGATGAAATTGAGAAAAAAAAGGAGATTGAAGAAAGCTTGGAGGCTAAGAATGCAAGTTTCTAAAGGAGGGTTTTGGAGTTCTCAACTGTGGGTTACATCCCGTAGAAGACATCTTTTTAACCACCACAAGTATCCTTTGCATTTTAATGCTCCTCATGATGGATTTGATAGGTGCACTCAGAGTTTTTCTTGGGACCTGTTAGAATCCGAAACGAAAAGGCACCTTCTTGAGAAGCTGAAACATCACCTTGATTAGATAACCTTTTCGTTTCACATTCGGGGCTTGATGACGGAGATTATTACCCAGTTATCTAATTGTACCTTTCCATGGTCGTTCGCGACCACGGAGAGAGATTGTGGGATAGTCCAAGATCTTCTCGATTGACCCAAGTTATTTGCCTTCCCATGGTCGCAGGAGACCACGAAGAGAGATAATAAGATAGTCCAAGATCTTCTGGACATAATCCAGACCATCTTATCAAATAGGCACGAAGGCCCATCGCGGATGATTATCCCGTATTGAGGTCGCGGACTTCTGTGGTCACAGTGCTTATTGTTGCAGAGTCTGTGGTTTCACATATTACATTACCCGTGATCACTATGATCGTGGAGACATCTACCTGCGGATACCCTAGTCATGGATATAGGGTAATCCCCAATACATGGTCGTAGACAGTACGTGACCAAATAATAAGAGAACTATATATTAACCTGGAAGTGCTTTCAAATCAAGAAAGGAAGGTTTGGTCAAGACTTATCTTACTGACCACGGTTTAAGGGTTATGCGATTATCCTGTCATGCTTGATCGACCATAACCGCCCTCTAATTCTTATGATACGAATATTCCCAAGATAATATAAGTCTCTCTTCACTTATAAGATAACCGTCAGCAAGATGAAGATGGATGTGTAGTTATCCATAACCACACATCATAACAGGTGTACAATAACCGCCAGCAACCGCTGGCAACCGCCAAGTGACCCTTTGTTGAAGCAACCGACACCCTTTGGCAAATTATAAAAAGGGATGAGAGTTAGAAAAAAAGGGAGGAGGATAGATGGAGACAATACAGAGGATATTAGACTCTACAATATACACTTTGTAATCTATCATTCTGATAGTGAAAACACAACAGGAGTAGGGCTTTTACTCAGTCTACGAGGGCCTGAACCTGTATAAACACTGTGTGTCCTTGATCTCATATTTACCGTGATTCTCTTTGGTAATTGATAGAAATTGTCCCCCTACTAAACAAATTAAATTCGTGTAAGTTCGTCTTGGGATTTTGTCCCAATCATCGACAGTTATGAAGTGCTTCCACAATCACACGAATGCGCTCCTATTTACTTCTTCTGGGAGCCAGAGGAGTTTTTGACATTATTGCCTCAGCTGTTGAGGAACGCTCTGGATTTGTAAGTGGCGATTGGTCGCACCTATGCCCACCAGGAGGTCGTTGGTGGGGCGTTCCAAGGTCGAGGTTCATGGCGTCATAGCGAAGTTGTGCAAGGCGCAGAGTTTCCTCTGTGGTCTTGTGAACTTCTTCTCACTACAGGTGAGCTTCAACTTCTTGCCGTTTGTGATCCTCTTCTTCTCGAGCAAGTCGTTGCTCCGAGGTCTCCTCAAAAAGTCCAATGACTTCCGGTGGAGCCGAAACCACAGACAGAGAGAGCATCTCCTCCTTTTCTGAGTCATCCTCAAAGTCACGGAAGGAATGGAAATTGTCTGGAGCAGATTCTTCCAGACCCAACGAACAGTAATCGCTAGGATCTCCCATAGCTGACACGAAGGCATCGGGATTCCCAGCACCCGCGTTGGTCAAGGCAACGGATTGTGGCTCATACTCACCTTTGGATGTGGCAAGGCTCACAGAAGGCATGTGAAATGCTCTTTCAGGCTCTTGGTCGATGGTCATGACCGAGAAGGGAGAAGAATTCTCCTCGGCATAGACTCGAGGGTGACATCGATCTCTTCCATGGGAACATCATCCTCATCCATGATATCAGTGTAGTCAGCAAGATCAAAGTCATTCTCTGAATCGTATGCACAGGGCACAGGATCCATAAATACGGCTAACCTTGGTGAAGAAGAAAATATCCTGCGATCCTGACGAGGATTGATACCCGAGCTAGTTCAAATAAATGCACATCTGGTTCAAGACAGATTCGAACCAGATGAGTGTCCATTGATATGGACTCAAGCTGCTTCGAGGCGCGTGGACACGTGATTGCAAGCTTATGCGATCAGACCGCAGATAGTGCGCGGTCAGAAGCCCGTATGCAAATACGCGGATAGAAGGCTGCAGATAGTGCGCGGTCAGATAATTGCAAGCAATCCGCGGTCAGAACACCCTCGACCAGGAGACGTAGGGTTGCTTAGACTTTACAACAGGGATATCCCGAGTATCCCGAAGATTCTACCATGTATAGAGACAACCGTCAGGAGATTAATACATGTATTTATTCCTTAATAACACGTGTTAAGCCTGCGTGGAGGTTAAGGGCAGTTACCAAAACTGCACCCGAGAAACTATTCGATGCCGTTATGCCTTGGCACCCTTTCGACCAGTATAAGAGGGTAAGCCAATGATTCAGACGAGGAGGAGAGACCAAAAGATCAACAGAAGACATTAGGCTAAGTTTACTAGCTTTTATAGGCATTTTTAGTGGTGTTTAATATCATCACATGGGAAGGATCTTCTCCTGTGAAGACTCTTCCCATAACCTTGTAATTTTCCTACACATAGTGAAATCCTAACAGAACGTAGGGCTATTACTCCCACCATTGAGGGCCCGAACCTGTTTAAAACTCTCTATGCTCCAGTTAACTTTGGTTCATCATCCCTTCCTAGAGGGACACCCTGAAAGGTCTCACAACTCACAAAATTTTGCATAAGTTCGACTAAGGACCCCGAGTCCGAATCGTCGACAGCTGGCGCCCACCGTGGGGCCTTTCACAAGGCGTCCTAGTTTTCATCCGGAGGTTTGCTGAATCATGGCTGGAGCATATGATTCCGAGAACAACTTCGATCTCGAGGATTATGCCCACATTCAGATGCCTTCTCCCAGCGATCTTGTTCCGATGGAGGAAACCGGAGGCAAAGACGTCCCGGAGGTCGATTCGACCACTCAGGTCATCTCTATCGACCAGGAGGCGACCAACGCAGAATCAGAACCTACTGAGGTTCTCAATGCGTTAGAGGTTGAATCCGGTCCATCATACGACCCTACTAAGAGGAAGAATGATGTTGACCAGGAAATCAGCCCGGGGAGGTTTGACCCTGATAACCTCCATCGTCTCTTTGATTTCAAGTCTGACTCGGAACAAACGGAGATGTTTTCTCCCTTGGCGACCTCGCTCCCTAGACAGTTCGCTGCCTTATCGGAAGAAACTCCCGATCAACGGGCTGCTAAGGAAGAACAGGAATGCAAACAGAAGGAAGATCAAGATCGTGAGCGACAAGACAACGAACTTCACAGAATAGCCCTAGAGGCTCTTCAAAATGCGCAGGCTCGTTACGATGTTGCTCCGAGCTCTTCCTGGCGATCGCGTGGTCGTAGACGCGACCAGACACCGTCCTTACCCCCAGAGCGTTTCCCGGCGGACGAAGAAACGGTAACACCTGGTGCCCCTAGGAGAAGTACGCATGGCCGACTTCGATCTATCGCAGAGGTCATGCGTAATTTTCCTCCTATGGTCACAGATGCACAGAAACCGGCCTTCACCAGAATCCTGGCAGAAAGGTTGAACGAGGTCGCATCAGAGGCAACCCCGACGGCTTCTTCCCGGTCAGTGACATGCTCCCATAACCGAGAGCACCCTAACTCTGGTTCTGATAGACGAAGTCACCCGCCACCCGTCCCATCTCGGTAGGACAAATCCAGATGGGCGCAAGATTCTCGTGATAGGGAACGAATTCTTGTCCACTCTCGTTTGGGACCACGAGTGACTTCTCCGTTGCGCGAGGTCGCTCGTGATCCAATCGAGAGCTGCAGGTCAATTCACGGTCCCTATGTTGGTTGTAAAGCTTTCTCGCCCGGCCTTCGTGCGGTCGTTTGGCCAGACAAGTTTAAACCAGGGGCCATAGAGAGGTTTGATGGAACTCAGAACACGTCCGAGTTCCTCCAAATCTACATTACTGCCATCCAAGCGGCAAGCGGTAATGATCGGGTCATGGCCAACTACTTGCCAACAGTCCTCGAAGGACTGGCAAGAACCTGGTTGTTCAACCAACCCGAAGGTTCAATCTATAACTGAGAAATGTTGTGTGATGCCATCCTCAGCAATTTCCAAAATTGTTATCAGAAGTCGGGTAAAGAGGAAGACCTCCATCGATTGCGACAAACTTCGACTGAAACTCTTCGTCAGTTTGTCAAGAGATTTGTCGGGGTGAGGAATACCATCTCGAACATATCTGATAAGTCCGTTATCAGGGCATTTAAACATGCTGTCCGATATTGGAGATTCACCGAAGATTTGCTCATCCATCCTCCTCGATCAGTAGCCGACCTCTTTGATATGGCTGATCGATATTCCGATGCAGCCGAGGCTGTCGAATGGAATCGGATGGCTGATAAAGGTAACTACCGCCTCAGCCAGGTCTTAAGGACATTAAAAGGGAGGATTCAAGCAAGAAGCCAGAATCTTCATCGAATGGCAGGTCGAAGAAATAAAAAAGGAGTCGATCTGGACAGTACCGCGAGGTCGCAGTCGCAGAGAAGCCTCCATCGACCAAAGGTAACAACTATTCATTTAAAAATAAAACTGCTCCTGGTGGTCGCGGTACCGACCAGCCAGGGAAGTCTACTAACCCGCAGGAAGGCAAGAAGTGGTGTCCGCTCCACAACTCCGCAGGCCACGACCTCAAAAATTGCAGGAGCTGGTTGAAGCAGTTAGATGACTTCTACCAGGGGATTGGACTTATGCCGACCTTACCAACTAAGGAACAAGCATGCCGGTTAAGAGACGCCGACGGGGACGAAGAGATGTCTTACCAGGTACCTCGTAATCATGTTAATGTTATATTCGGAGGTTCCTACTCTTTTGTTTCTAAGAGACAATTTAAAACTTTTTATCGAGAGGTTAACCAAACAGAAAGTTCCCTTGGTGAACCTCAGTACCCCCATTGGTCAGACACACCTTTGACATTTGATCGCTCTGATTGTCCGATGGGGCTCACTTGACCATTGAGGCTTCCTCTGGTCATTACCCCGATTATCAGCAATGCGAGAGTCGAAAGGGTCCTGATCGACGGAGGTAGCTCCTTGGACATCTTATTAGTCAAGACGCTTGACGAGATGCAGATTCCTCGTTTGAAAATCAAACCCATAATCTGTAACAGCCCCAAAATTCCATTCTTAAACCCTTCCCTTCTCAGATTTTTCCTTCGGGTCTAAATCTTCCGAAATTCTGATTAATTATCTTCCTATTCTGATTAGCAAAATTCTTTTACCAGTTCAACCCTAAATCACCCCCAATATTTTTATCATGCATACACATTTTTAAATTCATGGCATCATAATTTTATACATTAAACAAATGTCTATTTGAAAATTGCATAAATGAGTTGAATTAAATTAAAATGATACAAAGAAAGTTCTGAAAAAAAAGAGTATTTATTTAGATACTTCAGTAGGAAGATATTGCATTGGGTGAAACAAAAAAATCCACACAAAACATAAAAGAGGGTGAATCTGGTCGTCCTGCTGCTGATTTGGCCTCCACTTCCTCGTCGCCGTTTGTCTTCCTCCGGTCGTCGTTTGCTTGTCTCAGCTTTTCATTCAGGTGTGCACCTTAGCCCTCTCCATTTTTCTCTTCTAGAGCTTTTCGTTTTGACCACCGTAGCTCCCTCCATCAGCATGTTACCTTCTTCCTATCGCCGGCGTTGATCTCTTTCTTCAACCTCCAGCCGCCGTGATTTTCTTCCGATTCCGGCCGCCACTTGCTGCCATTGTTGGCCCCCAGCATCCCCCTTGTACCCTCCACCACCTCCCAAACTTCCAGACCTTCTCTCCTCTCCGGCGAGCCCCACCGGAGCTCAAACCGTGGCTACCCGTGCTGAAATTCTGCTGCTACAGTACTCGGATTGCTACAATGCTCGGCATTTGTGACTGATTCTTTTAATTGTTCAATGCTCTAGAAACCTCCGATCGAAGATCCGTCTGCTCCATAAGATTTGTCTCAGTCCAAACTTACAGATCTCAAATTTTTCTTCCGATCCGAGTCCCAGATCTTATTTTTCCCTTTTCCAGATCCGATTTTACCCGGTTTTACCCTAAAATCTCGCCAAAAGTGATTTTTCTCCGTTCGACCTCCAAATCCAGATTTGTCTGAACCACCCCGCCACAAATTCTTCCTGCCACATATTCTCCTTCAGCCACCTCTTCAGATTCCGATCCTAAAACCTTGTTCCGTCGTTTTCACCTATTTTCGAAAAACGATCTTTTCGATTTTATCCTAAAATACCACTATTTTCAAAAACTTCCGTTTTCCAGTCTTTTTCAGATCCGACTCCGAGGCTATTTTACCTGGACCTACTAGGATTTAGATTTACATTTATTAGTCCCATACTTATGCATTTTGATTGATCGGTGCTCTTTTCATTTTTAGAACCTGCTCATCCAGAAGCCGAGGAGCAGCCGATCGAGGATGTCGCCGAAGATCTTATCGCGGGAAATCAAGGCAAGTCACCACCACCTTGATCATATTGAACCTATGTTTTCAAGTTAGCTAAGTATTTTGTTTCGCAAATATTGTGCATATTAATTGAGTAGACTAAGTATGTTTGAATATGCTTGTTTAGTATTTGTCCCAAAGTGAAGACCATTCTTGATTCTCAAGCCTGTATAATGTTCTTGATGCCCTAGGTTAATGTTAAGGCATAATAGCAGTGGCACAAACTATCTGCATGAGTAAGAAAATGGTTTTTCAAAGTCAAAGATGCTTTTAAAATGTCTATCCTAAGGAGGAGAGGTATGTCAGTCTGAATATTGAAATTATGATGATGTTGGAAACATGATAACGTTGTTAACTGGTAAATTGTTAACATGGAAATTGTTAACTGGTAAGATTGTTAACAAGCTAATGTTGAAACCTGTGCATAAAGTCGAATAGGAAAAACTCCTCTCTAGAATAGTTAAGGACTAACAACCTTGCGTTGAACATCTAGTAACATATTATCGTACCTCTACAAGCCTGGTATGGGACGGGCACGACCAAGTATCCTTGCCGAACTATTGCCCTAGCTCTGCATAGAATAATAAAAATGCACTAAATTGTCACTGGTCAGGGAGGGAAGATCCCCCTTGGCCCACTTGCATGGGCGGATATGGGTGAGCCCAACCGCATCGTTTGAGAGAAAAATCGTGCAACTGATGTGATTCTAGGGCACGAGTGTTGGATGGTGTGGTCCCCAACACAAAACCCCTCTTGTGTCCGCTCACTATTGGAGGAGAGGGTCTCCATCGCAGTCCAATACTGGGTGAGGGGTAGGGTGAAGGTGTGAGAGGGAAGTGACGAGGATTGACACCCGGGTCAGTTCAAATAAATGCATGGGTAGGTCAGCTCAAGTTATTCTGAGAAGCATCAGCCCGAGGTCGCAGGCTCTGCGCGATCAGACCACAGGCTTCGCGCGGTCAGGAATTTGTATGCTGTACGCAGACAGAATGTCGGAGATGTTGCGCGGTCAGCCAACATCCCGCGGTCAGAACATTTTTCGACCAGGGTACTTGAGGTTTACCTGTCCGACTGTTCCTATGGCGGGAATATCCTAAGTATCCCGAAGATTCCTCCACGTGGAAGATCAACCGTCAGGAGGTTAATACGTGCAGTTATCCGTGAATAACACGTGTTAAACCTGCGTGGAGGTTAAGAGCGGTTCTCTAAAAACCGCATCCAATCGTCCAAGCAACTGTTTGATGCAGTTTACCACATGGCACCCTTTCGACCAGTATAAAAGGGCGGCATGGAGTATCAAACAGAAGGGGCGAGAGATCAAGAGATCAACGTCTCTGACACAAGTGAGATTCAGCACATCTCAACCACTCAAATAGCCAAGCCTACGGCCTAGATTAGATAGTATTTACAAGCCTCTTTGGCTTTTTTCTGTACACTTATATAGGAAAAACCTTCGCCTGTGAAGGTCTTTTCCTCCCCTTTTGTAAATCTTTCCCACACATAGTGTAATCCTAACAGGACGTAGGGCTATTACTCTCACCATCGAGGGCCTGAACCTGTATAAATTTCTCTGTACTCCTGTTCTCCATTTTTCTACATACCTTCCCGGAGGGTCATCTTGAAAGGTCTCACTATTACAAATTTTGCATAAGTTCGGCTGAGGACTCCGAGTCCGAATCATCGACAGCTGGCGCCCACCGTGGGGCCTTTCTCTAGGCGTCCTAATTTTAATCCGGAGGTTCGCTGAAACATGGCTGGAGTATATGATTCCGAGAACGATTTTGATCTCGAGGATTATGCTCAAATTCCAATGCCTTCTCCAAGCGATCCTATTCCGATGGAGGAGGTTGAAGGCCAGAATCTTCCAGAGGTGGAATCATCTCTCCAGGTCATGTCCATCGACCAGGGGGCGACTAGCGCAAGGTCAGAGCCCACAGAGGTTCTTAATGCGCTAGAGGATGAATCCGGTCCGTCATATGACCCCGCTGAGGGGAAGGATGATATCGACCTGGAAATCAGCCCGGGGAGATTCGACCCTGATAACCTTCACCGTCTCTTTGATTTCGAATCCGACTCGGAACAAACCGAGATGTTTTCCCCATCGACAACCTCTCTCCCTAGACAGTTCGCTGCCTTGTCGGAGGAGACTCCCGACCAGCAGGCTGCTAGGGAAGAACGGGATCGCAAACAGAAGGAGGATCAAGATCTCGAGCAACAAAACAACGAACTACGCAGAACTGCCTTAGAGGCTCTTCAAGATGCGCAGGCTCGTTACGATGCTGCTCCAAGTTCTTCTAGGCGGTCTCGTGGTCGCAAACGCGACCAGACCCCTTCTTTGCCTCCGGAGCATTTCCCGGTGGACGAAGAAACAGTAACGCCTGGTGCCCCTAGGAGAAGCACCCATGGTCGACTGCGATCTATCGCAGAAGTCATACATAACTTTCCTCCTACAATCACGGATGCGCAGAAACCGGCCTTTTTCAGAATCCTGGCGGAAAGACTGGATGAGGTCGCATCTGAGGCGACCCCAACAGCCTCTTCCCGCTTGGTAACACGTTCCCGCGAACGAGAGTATCCCCACTTTGGTTCGGGCCGGCGAAGTTACCCGCCGCCCGTACCGTCCCGACAGGACAAGTACCGACGAACGCAGGATTTCCGTAGTAGGGATCGAGTTCCTATCCACTCTCGTTTGGGACCACGGGTAACTTCACCATTGCGTGAGGTCGCCCGAAACCCGGTTGAGAGTCACAGGACAGTTCACGGTCCCTACGTCGGTTGTAAAGCCTTCTCGCCTGGCCTACGTGCGGTCGTTTGGCCTGATAAGTTTCGACCAGGGGCCATTAAAAGGTTCGCCGGAACTTAGAACCCATCCGAGTTCCTTCAAATCTATATCACTGCCATCCAAGCGGCAGGAGGCGATGACCGGGTCATGGCCAACTACCTGCCTACAATCCTTGAGGGACCGGCTAGAACCTGGCTGTTTAACCAGCCCGAGGGTTCCACTACAATTGGGAAATGCTGTGTGACGCCATCCTCAGCAATTTCCAAAACTGTTACCAAAAGCCGGGTAAAGAGGACGATCTTTATCGGCTACGACAAACTTCAACCGAAACTCTTCGGCAGTTTGTCAAGAGGTTTGTCGGGGTGAGGAATACCATCCCGAACATATCTGATGGCTCCGTTATCAGGGCATTTAAGCATGCCGTTCGATACCGGAGATTTACCGAAGACTTGCTTATCCACCCTCCTCGATCAATGGCTGATCTGTTCGACATGGCTGATCGATACTCCGACGCAGCCGAAGCGATCGAATGGAACCGGATGGTCGACAAGGGTGACTTACCACCTCAACTAGGTTTCAAAGGCGCCAGGAAAGAAGATTCAAGTAAGAAGCCGGAATCTTCGTCAGGTGGGAAGTCGAAAAAGTCGAAGAGGAACCGCTCTGGACAGTACCGCAAGGTCGCAGTCGCAGGGAAGCCACCTTCGACCAAAGGTGACAATCCTTCATTTAAGAATAAAACTACCTCTGGTGGTCGGAGTGCCGACCAGCCAGAAAAGTCAACAAATCCGCAGGAAGACAAGAAGTGGTGTCCACTCCACAACTCCGCAGGCCACGACCTCAAGAACTACAGGAGTTGGCTGAAGCAATTGGATGATTTCTACCAGGGAGTTGGGCCAATGCCAACCTTACCGCCTAAGGAACAGGCGTGCGGACTTAGAGACGCCGACGGAGATGAGGAAATGTCTTACCAGGTACCTCAAAATCATATTAATGTTATTTTCGGAGGTTCTTCTTCTTTCGTTTCCAAAAGGCAGTTTAAAGCTTTTTACCGAGAGGTTAACCAAATGGAGACATCCCTTGGCAAACCTCAGTACCCCCGTTGGTCAGATACACCTTTGACATTCGATCGCTCTGATTGTCCTGCGGGGCTTACTCGACCATTGAGGCTCCCTCTGGTCATCACCCCAATCATCAGTAACGCGAGAGTCGAAAGGGTCCTGATTGACGGAGGGAGCTCCCTTGACATTTTATTGGTCAAGGCACTCGACGAGATGCAAATTCCTCGTTCGAAGATCAAGCCCATAATCCATCCGTTTTATGGGATAATCCCAGGCCCCTCCATGATGCCATTGGGACAGGTGGTCCTCTCGGTCACGCTGGGAGAACCGGACAACTTTCGAACAGAATTGATTACTTTCGACGTAATCGATTGTGATTTAGCTTATAATGCAATCTTTGGCAGGCCAACTCTTGCTAAGTTCATGATGGCGACGCACTATGCTTACCAGTGCGGTAAATTGCCCGGCGCCAAAGGTGTCATCTCGGTCCGAGGCAGTCGCAACGTGGCACTCACGTGCAACCGGCTATCTTTGGAGATGGTCGATCAACTTCCCCTCCGGGACGACCAGGTCGCCACTGTCGCCACTGACGCGATCAAGGCTGCTCCTCAACCAGATGAGAAACAAAAACTAGTTCCGTTGTACCCAGATGATCCATCCAAGACAATTCTTGTCGGATCAGGTCTGGATGACAAATAGGAACTCGAGCTCATTACTTTCCTCCGGGCTAACGCAGATGTGTTTGCGTGGAAGCCGTCCGACATGCCCGGTGTCCCAAGGGAAGCAATCGAGCACAGGTTAGCAATTCGACCTGGACAACGACCAATAAAGCAAAAGCTCAGGCGTTTTGCTGTTGACCGACAGGAAGCCATCCGAGAGGAGTTGGACAAACTCCTGAAGGCCGGGTTCATTCGCGAAGTCGATCACCTGGAATGGCTCGCCAATCTAGTCATGGTCCGCAAGTCAAATGGCAAGTGGCGCATGTGTGTCGACTACACTAGCCTCAGCAGTGCCTGTCCGAAGGACGACTTTCCCCTTCCCCGCATCGACCAGCTGGTCGACTCAACCGCGGGCTGCGAACTGATGAGCTTCCTGGACGCTTACTCAGGATATCATCAAATTAGCATGGCAGAAGAAGATGAAGAGAAAACTGCCTTCATCACCCCGTTCGGCACCTACTGCTACGTCAGAATGCCATTTGGGCTCAAGAACGCAGGTTCCACGTACCAGCGCTTGATGCAAAAGACCTTTCATTCCCAGATAGGGCGTAATCTCGAAGCATATGTAGACGACTTGGTTGTAAAGAGTACTAAGAGATTGTCTCATTTGGACGACCTCGCTGAAACCTTCTGTAATTTGAATCGCTTTGGAATAAAGTTAAACCCGGAGAAATGTTCTTTCGGGGTTTCTTCAGGAAAACTGCTGGGTTTTCTCGTTTGTTCCAGGGGTATTGAAGTTAATCCTGAGAAAATTAGGGCCATTGAACAAATGAGGTCGCCCTCGACCATGAAAGATGTTCAACGCTTGGCTGGTCGCATGGCAGCCTTGAGTCGCTTCATATCGCGACTGGGGGAAAGGGGATTGCCTTTTTTCAAAGCCTTGCGGAAGCATCACAATTTTACATGGTCGGATAAGGCCGAAAAAGCGTTTCAGGAGGTAAAGACATATCTATCCAGTCCGCCAGTGTTGGTGTCTCCTGACAAAGGAGAACCATTGCTTCTTTATTTGGCGGCCACACCGCACGCGGTCAGCGCCGTCCTGATAGTGGAAAGGGAAGGAATACACAGACCCGTCTACTATGTGAGCGAGGTACTTCATGGTCCTAAGGAGCGCTACCCTGAGGACCAGAAGATACTTTACGCGCTACTGATGGCTTCCCGTAAGCTACGACACTACTTCCAAGCTCACAAGATCACAGTACCCTCCTCCTTTCCTTTGGGGGATATTGTCCGAAATCCAGAAAAATCTGGTCGAATCGCCAAATGGGCGGTCAAACTCGGTGCCTTCGATGTCCATTTCACGCCCCGCACGGCGGTTAAGTCTCAGGTTTTGGCCGACTTTATAGTCGAATGGACCAACCCTGAGCCACCCGTGCAGGTGCCAGAGGAATTGGAATGCCCCGATTACTGGACAATGTACTTTGACGGCTCTCGTAGTTTTCAACACTCGGGGGCTGGAGTGGTCTTAGTTACGCCTCAGGGCGAACAGCTTAAGTATGTCATCTAACTACACTTTGTTGCAACTAACAACGCGGCAGAGTATGAAGGTCTTCTTGCAGGGCTCCGGGCAGCAAAATTCCTCGGAGTCCGTCGGTTAGTGGTGAGAGGAGACTCACAGCTAGTCATAAACCAAGTAAACAAGGAGTACAGCACCTCCGATGAGACAATGGCTCATTACCTGGGGGAAGTGAGGAGATTGGAAAAACACTTCAGTCATTTCGAAGTCCAATACATCCCACGAAAGGACAACATTCTCGCAGACCAATTATCCAAAATTGGGTCCTCACGCACATCCGCTCCGGCAGGACTGTTCATTGAACACTTGGACCGTCCTTCGATCATGACTTCGGTCAAGGATGATCCGGTAATAGCCTGCGTTACCAACCTCGGTCAGGAACAGGATTGGACTCATCCATTGAGAGTCTATCTTGAACATGGGACCCTACCCGAGGACGAAACAGAAAGCGATCGGTTAATTCAAAAAGCGCGTCTGTACAAACTCATAGATGGGATCTTGTACAGAAAGGGTACTCAGGGAGTATTCATACGTTGCATATCTCAGGAGGAAGGAAAATCCCTCTTGAAAGAAATACATGATGGTGTATGCGGTGCGCACGCGTCATATCGGACACTGGTCGGCAAAGCTTTTCGACAAGGATTCTACTGGCCTTCGGCACTTGATGATGCCAAGCATATGGTCAAGATGTGTCCTCAGTGTCAGTTCCACGCGAGACAGGTTCATCAACCTGCCTATGCTTTGCAATCCATTCCCCTCGCATGGCCTTTCGCAGTCTGGGGAATGGACATTGTTGGCCCTATGCCACAAGCGGTCAACGGGTACAAGTTTCTGTTCGTAGCCATTGACACATTTACAAAGTGAATCGAGGCCGAACTGGTACGAAATATTACCGCGTCAGCAGCACAAAAGTTCTTTCATAAGAACATTGTTGCTCGATTTGGTGTTCCAAACCGTCTTATCACCGACAATGGTTCCCAGTTTGCTAGTGGTCTTTTCCTAGACTACTGCGACCAGATCGGAACTAAGGTGTGCTTTGCTTCTGTGGCACATCCACAAAGCAATGGTGCAGTGGAACGGGCCAATGGGCAGATACTACAAGGCATCAAAAAACGTGTTTTTGATCGCCTTAAGACTCGCTCGGGGGCTTGGGCAGACGAGCTCTATACCGTTCTATGGGCACTACGAACCACCTCTAGTCGAGCCACTGGTGAGACGCCTTTCCATCTGGTCTATGGGTTGAGGCTGTGTTGCCTATGGAAGTTAGTATTGGGTCTGTTCGGACAGAACAATTCGAACAGGTTAATCAGTCCGAACAGCGGTCACAAGATCTCACCCTCTTAGAAGAAAGGCGTGATCGCGCTTTGATCAAGTCCGCGGCATACTTGCAAGCTCTGCGCAAGTATCACAGCAAAAGGGTGCGACCACGTAGTCTTCAAGTAGGTGACCTGGTTTTACGAAAAATTCAAGACCAGTCTAATCGCAACAAATTCTCCCTGAAGTGGGAAGGCCCTTATACTGTTGTCTCAGTGCCGCGACCAGGATCTACGCGGTTAGCCATGGAGGATGGTCGAATTTTGTTCAATACTTGGAACATTGATCAACTTCGCAAGTTCTACGTGTAAGTATTCAATCCCTTTTCCTATTCAATTAGCATTTTTTTCATAAAACAAAAAATGTTTTGGTTTCATACGATGAATATTTTCCTCCATGCCCATGTGCTGCGAATTCGACTCGGGGGCTGGTCGCCCGCGGTTAGATCATTACAACGTCCTAGTCGGATTTGCTGGCCGATCTCATGACCGCTTCCAGACAAGTCACTCCTAAATAAGCCGTTTCTCAATGCACACGGGGCTTTCTGGCAAGTCCTCGGTTATCTGAGTGGCTGTCAGTTTGCAAACAAGGCTAGGCGTTACTTTGATCATAATTGTTGGTTCGATCACATATCCCTGGTCTTTATATTCACTTCTCTCCTGCGGTTGTAATACTAAGTCTTCAGTATCTACAATCACAGGCGGGGGCTAGGGGGATATGTTTATAATATGAAATGACACAAAACAAGAATATATATGCAAATCAAAATATATATATATTCATTTTCAAAAATGAATTTCCATATACATTGCATTGTATACAACTGTTTCTGTACAGGTATAGGGATCATTCGATCCCAAGCTCAGTCAGGAGCTTATCTACAAGGGGCCTAATCTCCTCCATGACGGCCTCTAGCTGTTCTTCACTCTCGACCTCAACCGGTCCCACCAATGGATTCAGATCTGCATCTGGGCCATGGTGAAGACGAACCCGGCTGAGGATGGCGGAAGCGGCTGACCGAACTCTGGTTCTGATCGCCTCTTCTCATCGCTGTGTATCCTCAGGGAGATACTCAAGAAGTGACTCCGGTTGGGCCATGACTAGCGCAGACCAGTCATCTTGGCTGAGATTATCTCTTGTGGTTTCGACCACATCAGCCTTCAGAAGATGAACCACTGCCTTCAGTTTTTCGAAGATTGAATGGCTCAGCTTTCCGATCGCCCTTTCGGAGGTTAGAATAGAGTCCCGGAGGAGTTCATTGTCCTGACTGAGTTGCTTTATTTGACCCGCTTGTGCTGCAACAAGAGAAAAGATTACTCGCATGTTATGAAAACAAGTCTTCCAAATCAGGAATCGACTTACCAGCAAGTTGTGACTGCAATTTGTTGTTTTCGATCTCTTGGTTCCTAGTCACTGAGATTGAATGGAGCTTGACTGTGGCCACTTCTTTGTCCAGCAATGCCACCTTTCTGCAGTAGAACAGAAGGAGTGGTCATAACCAATTTATATCTATACAAGTTGAAGAGTAATGATCCTTACCTGCGCAAGTTGTCCCGTTCTCTTTGTATGGCCTCCACGCTCGCCGCCGTAGCACGCAATGTGGCCATCATCCGGGATAGTTCCTATGATACAAAAAAGGAGTTAAAGGTGTCCTATGCACAATTCAGGCACCAAAAGGGAAGTTCATCATACCTTCATGAACTCCCGTAAGGAGACGTCTTCCGGATCAACAGGAAGACTCGCTGAGGGCCCCGATGCGGCTACAACAGGGGCAGTTGGTGGGAGTGCCTGCTGAGCACTGCCCCCAGTCGCCGTTGGTTGCGACTGGGTTCTCGCGCCTGTTTCTCCCCTCGCAGCCCAGACGACTTCCTGGACCAAGGGGGCGGAGCGCTCCTCACTGGAGGCTCCTGCACCAGCAACGACTTCAACCCTCCCCGAGGTGGTTGAAGAGTTGGACGCTTTTTCTTTTTGCCTGACAAAGGGAGAAAGGATCAAACAATCACAATTCGTGACCATCATTCAAATACAATCAGGATAAAGGTTCTTATTTGAAATCCCATTAGCTTTTGAGATTTCAGGGAAGGTTCTCCTCGAGAAAGGGGACAACTGTCGTCCGTCCTGGTCTTCCTCTTGGAAAACAAGGCATCTCCCCCCTGGGTGTGTTCCTCTGTGAGCACTCTTCTAGGGAAAGATAAAGACGAATGGAAGAATCTTTACCTGGGCAATCGGTCCCGTTGGCGGGGTTGCATCCGAAGGCCTTAATGGCTCTTGGACTTCTGGGGCCGGCGCCTCGTTTGCAACCGCCACAGGATCTTGTGCGACCACCTCCACTCCTGTCTCCAGGGGTGGAGGATTTTCCTCCCTGGGACTCGCTGGAGTCACGGGGGGAAGCTCTTTTTCCTACATAAGCATTGACTTATCGAATGCACAGGGGGAATTGAAGAAAACGAGACTGTGAGAGAATTTTACCACGGTCGTCCCTTCGACCAGGGAAGTAGAAATCACTGGCCCTGAAGCCTCGGGGGCTGGGATGTCTGCGGCCATGTGGGTTTCGATGGCCGCGGGATCTGCTACAGCCGCCTCTACGGTAGTAGTTGGTTCTACGGAAAGGGTTGGAGCGTCACCGGATGGAGAGCCCGCGGTTTTCCTCCTCCGGTGAATTAGAGGGACATCATCGTCTTCCTCTTCCTCGCTCCCTTCTCCCTGTACGACGAAGAAGTAATTCCAGTTCGCACCTGGAAAGATTGGAGGGACATGATATCTTATCGCAGTCTTCCTTGCGGTAGGAGGGACGCTTCGTGAAGACCCTTCCCCAAGGTTTAGCCTTGCTTTCTTGGGGGCAGGATTCCTCGTCCTGGGTCTCGGGGAAACCTTCTTCACGTATTTCGTCGTCGGCTTCCCCAGGGAACCGATGTTCTCGCTGGGAAACGTCGCCTCGGCGAACCTCCCTAGGAGCTGATTCTCATTCCAATGGAATTGTTAGTGCTGGACCTACATAAAACCTGCAAAACAGAGGCCAAGTGGAGAATGTACCTTTCGGCGCTCCTGTTTAAGGTCGTCGCCGGCGTGAATTAGACTCTGGGGGCGAGGCGATCCCTTGGGGCCCTCTACCTCGGCGTTGTACGCTCTGAGAAGGTAGTTAGTCCTCCTCTCAATTTCCGCTAAGGGCAAGACTGTTCCCAGATACGAGTTAAATTGATGTATTCCAGAATTGACATAAGGGGTTTCAGTACCAGAAACGAATACCTTCATTATAGTCCAGGGTACTGTCCGCCATGGACTTGATCTCCCAAGCCGGATGAGCCCTTTCACGCAGGGGGCTCACCCGGTTCTTCACAAAGTCTCGGATGACGTCGCGTGCTGTCAACCCTTGTCCGACTAAGTAAAGAATCACCTCGGCGTGCTTCATGAGCT
The DNA here is from genome assembly GCA_019359835.1 of Pharus latifolius. Classification (NCBI taxonomy): domain Eukaryota; kingdom Viridiplantae; phylum Streptophyta; class Magnoliopsida; order Poales; family Poaceae; genus Pharus; species Pharus latifolius. Next base: position 35,267,316 of record CM033324.1, on the reverse strand, counting down.
CCGAGTTCATCACTGGGAGAGTATCCAACTCGCTTGACTTCTCCGGCCGCGAGTTTTCAAACCACAGCCCGCTCGCTGTCGGCGGGGTGCAGTAAAACCATTTCTGGTGCCACCCATGCACTGAGTCTCGCAAGGGTGGGAAGGGGTACTCCTTCTTATCCCTTAGTCGGAAGTGAATGCATCTGGTGGCGTTGGCGCTCTTCGACCACGCCGAGAAATAAAATCGCCGGAAGAGATCCACACTGGGATACACTCCGACGAATGCCTCGCACAAGTGTTGAAACACCGCCAGTATCAACACTACGTTTGGGTGGAGGTTGATTAGCTCCAACCCGTAGTGCTCGAGGACATCCTTCAGGAACCGACTCTCAGGGAATCGGAACCCGCAGCGCAAATATTCTTCAAAAACCACCAACTCGCCCTCTTGGACGATTGGGGTTTCTTGGTCCTTCTCCGCGGGGCGCCAGTTGATCAGCAGCCGCGGAGGAAGGATCTCCTCCTTCTCCAACGCCACTAGGCTCTCCTCAGAGTGGTGAATGGATCAGCTCCAGGACGCCATTTTTTGGTGGAGAGTCGAAGGCAAAGCTGGCGACTTTTGGGGAAGATGAAGGCTGAGAAGAACGAGGGTTTTGTGCGGCGGAAATGTTGAGGGTTTTTGACTGTGTGGCTTCCTCAAGAAGACACCTGCTCCTTTTATAGACCCGAGGAGACGCACTAATGTGAGTAACGTTCTATTCAAACATTTCACTGAGTATTTTATTCATTTCCCATAATGGAGATTGTCTTTGGCGGACCCGTTAAAGTGTTCCAGGCATTGGATATGAAACAAAAAAACTTCTTTGTTTCAGAAACTGAAAGTGCAAAAGCCTGAAAAGTTTTTCAGTACTTTTCAGAGGATGTTTTTCCTTTATATGCTTTGAACATTTTTATGAAAAAATCCTACGATCCAATTTTTGGACGTATGGATGTATTTTGACCGGGTTGTGGTATGATCGAGACCATGCTTTTGATTAAGCTCCGATTCTAATCGAAGTAATGGTCTGACTGAGCCTCAATTCTGGTCGCAGTAAGCTTCAGTTCTAATCGCGGCTTTAAACCTGATCGCGGTATCAGATCTGGTCGCGGTACTTTCGTAAAAAAGTGTGATTCTGGTCGCAGAACTGAGGGTTCCCTGTGTATGAATGGTCACGAAGGCATTACTCATGGCCATATTTTCGCACAGAAGATGTAAAGAATATTTATATGAAAAAGAAAAATTTTATTTCTTGCATTCTTTACATACAAAAGGGATACCGGCAACCAAAGCGTCGACCTGATCCGAAAGAAGTTTGCAGAGTTCTCCTAGGGACATGTTGTTGTCAGTAGGATCTACACTGACAATCCCCAAAGAACTAGCAACTAATCTAAGCCTATCTACATCATCCTTAACAAGAGATACACTACTGTTCCTAATTAAATCGGAGAGTTCCCGCTGTTGCTGAGCGTGGTCCCTCTCTCGACGGAACTGGTGCGCCTCTTCACGGGATCGTTCAAAACATTCTGCCAGATGCAGAATCATCGAAGACATCTCTTCGGTCTTCTTCTCCAAGGCATTCTTCTCCTCTGGGAGAATCTGTCCGAGGGGAAGAGACGGAGTAACAGAAGGCTGATCGCTAGGGCCTCCAGTCTCCTACATTTGCAAAAGTTAGTTACACTAACTATAATTATCAGCAGAAGGAGATGAAGATTATTACCTGTCCCTGTTCGGGACACGTTGATATAGCCATCCTGGAAAGTAGATCACCCGATAAAGAGGGATGATCACCAGATGGCGGAAGTGTAACCTTCTCACCAGAAAATTGCTTCCCCAACACAAGTTGAGGATCTTCTGGTCGTATAGTCACCACTTGCCGACCAGAAAATCGATCACCCAAACAAAAGCAGGGAGTACTAGGGAAGAAAGCTGAAGGAAGAAAAGATGATGGCTCATCTTCTACCTTTGCTCTGCTGGAAGATCCTTCGTCAACCTTGGGTTTCTTCCTTGAAGGAGATGGATCTTCAGGCACTTGAAGCTCCTGCTTAAGAACTTCCTCTTCATTGTTTTCAATCTCAATGATGTTGTGATCTGCCATCTGGAGGTGTATGAAGAGAAGAATGAAGGTAACTTTAGAAAGGACTTAATCGTGAGGAGAAATTGTGGAGCTTTGCAAATTCAAAAGACCCAGTATTTATAGCCGCCAAGGTGACGGTTCACATTCTAAGCACCTCGGGTTTTTAAAAGCATTTATAATTTCACCTCGGGTTAAAAAATATTTCTACAGCGCCATCATTATCTATCACGTAATACCCAAAACCTGTCCCGAGGAACCAACCGTCTTACTTAGTGCGCCACTAAGTGGGGGATTTGAAGAGTTGGGTTAAAAATCCGATGCATGACTTTAAATTCGAAATAAACACGTTCCTTCGTTTTCTTCGAATTTGGGGGCTAGCTGACGAGGATTGACACCCGGGTCAGTTCAAATAAATGCACTGTTGGTTCAAGACAGATTCGAGCCAGACACGTACCCGGCGATGCGAGCTCAAGTTATTCTGAGAAGCATCAGCCCAAGGTCGCAGGCACTGCGCGATCAGACCACAGGCTTCACGCGGTCAGGAATTCGTATGCTGTATGCGGACAGAATGTCGGAGATGTTGCGCGGTCAGCCAACATCCCGCGGTTAGAACATTTTTCGACCAGGGTACTTGAGGTTTACCTGTCCGACTGTTCCTATGGCGGGAATATCCTAAGTATCCCGAAGATTCCTCCACGTGGAAGATCAACCGTCAGGAGGTTAATACGTGCAGTTATCCGTGAATAACACGTGTTAAACCTGCGTGGAGGTTAAGAGCGGTTCTCTAAAAACCACATCCAATCGTCCAAGCAACTGTTTGATGCAGTTTACCACATGGCACCCTTTCGACCAGTATAAAAGGGCGGCATGGAGTATCAAACAGAAGGGGCGAGAGATCAAGAGATCAACGTCTCTGACACAAGTGAGATTCAGCACATCTCAACCACTCAAATAGCCAAGCCTACGGCCTTTTAGATAGTATTTACAAGCCTCTTTGGCTTTTTTCTGTACACTTATATAGGAAAAACCTTCGCCTGTGAAGGTCTTTTCCTCCCCTTTTGTAAATCTTTCCCACACATAGTGTAATCCTAACAGGATGTAGGGCTATTACTCTCACCATCGAGGGCCCGAACCTGTATAAATTTCTCTGTGCTCCTGTTCTCCATTTTTCTATATACCTTCCCGGAGGGTCATCTTGAAAGGTCTCACTATTACAAATTTTGCATAAGTTCGGCTGAGGACTCCGAGTCCGAATCGTCGACAGGAAGATCCCTACAATGCTTCACAACTGTATTAGGAACCCCAACCGGAGGTGAGAGTTCCGTATCACTGACCGGTGGTGAACCTTTTACGGGGCAGAGCTAGTACAATGGCAAGGCAGGGTGAAAAGCGTGTTATTCTCAACTCAGTGGCGCGCTTAAAGCAGCGTGATCGAACCTGGCATAGGAGACTCATATGCTTAAAGTAGCGTGATTGGGCAAAAGCCTATGCTCGTGGTCAACAGTGGTAGTTGAGAAGTCTTGTGGGTAAAGCGGTACCCCTCTGCAGAGTTTAAAATGTATTTAAATACTCTGTGCTCCCGGAATTGGAGTGTGTTATGGTCATTGGATTTATCCATGCTGCAAGGCACAAGTAGTTTTCATGAATCATTTTATCAATTGCTTTAAACTCTTTACTCTTGAGCTACATATGTATATAGTGTAAACTTTCAAAGAAGGTTTTGAATGCTTTTCATGGTTACCAACTGCTAGGTTGTGAAACATTTTTGGAAAAGAACCTCGAATACTTCTTTTGAATTCCATGACATGTGATATACATAATTGCATTTGTTATGTGGTGATTTGCTGAGTACCCTGTACTCACCCGTAACTGAATTACTCCGTCAGAAGCTGAAGAGCCAAGCGACTTGGGTTCATACGAGTGTGAGCCTGAGCCTTTCGAAGATTTCTCCGAGTTTGACCCAGACTTCTAGGCGTCGCGTACCCCGGTCGAGCGACTGTGGGCGAAGATTAGCGTTCCGCTCCTTCTGCGTTTTGGTAAAAAAAAAACTGAAATGTTATTTTGGTACCCTGTTGTGGTATTATTGTAAGGCCTAGTGCCATCAACTGTGGACCCTATAATATTTTGTGGATTATTTATGTATGGTGCTGGTTGTTGTGATATTTATTTCTGGTTCACAACTGACTCCTGGGAAGTTGCGACAGGGGAGTGCTGCTCCGTACTGTGGTGTTAGGTACGGGACGGGGTCCCCACATAATCCATCCATTTTGTGGGATAATTCCTAGTCCCTCTATGATGCCATTGGGACAAGTGGTCCTCCCGGTCACGCTGGGAGAACCAGATAACTTCCGAACAAAATTAGTTACTTTTGATGTAATTCGGCTTACAACGCAATCTTTGATAGGCCAACTCTTGCTAAGTTCATGATGGCTACGCACTATGCTTACCAGTGCGGCAAGTTGCCTGGCCACAAAGGTGTCATCTCGGTCTGAGGCAGTCGCAATCTGGCATTGACGTGTGATCGGCTATCCCTGGAGATGGTGGACCAACTTCCCCTCCGGGACGCTTAGGTTGCCACAGTCTCCGCTGACACGATCAAGGCTGCTCCTCGACCAGACGAAACACTTAAACTGGTTCCATTGTACCCAGATGATCCATCCAAGACAATCCGGGTTGGATCAGGCCTGGATGACAAATAGGAACTCGAGCTCATTGCTTTCCTCCGGGCTAACGCAGATGTGTTTGCGTGGAAGCCATCCGACATGCCCGGAGTCCAAAGAGAAGTAATTGAGCAAAGGTTAGTAATTCGACCTGGACAGTGACCTATAAAGCAAAAGCTCAGGCATTTTGCTGTTGACCGACAGGAAGCCATCCGAGAGGAGTTGGACAAACTCCTAAAGGCCGGGTTTATTCGCGAGGTCGATCACCTGGAATGGCTTGCAAATCCGGTCATGGTCCGCAAGTCAAATGGTAAGTGGCGCATGTGCGTCGACTACACCAGCCTCAATAGTGCCTATCCGAAGGATGACTTTCCCCTTCCCCGCATCGATCAGTTGGTCGATTCTACTACGGGTTACGAACTGATGCGTTTCCTGGACGCTTACTCGGGATATCATCAAATTAGCATGGCAGAAGAAGATGAAGAGAAGACTGCCTTCATCACCCCGTTCGGCACCTACTGCTACGTCAGAATGCCGTTCAGTCTCAAGAACGCAGGTTCCACGTACCAGCGCTTGATGCAAAAGACCTTTCTTTCCCAGATGGGGCGTAATCTTGAAGCTTACGTAGACGACTTGGTTGTAAAAAGCACCAAAAGATTGTCTCATTTAGACGATCTCGCTGAAACCTTCTGTAATTTAAATCGATTTGGAATAAAATTAAACCCAGAGAAATGTTCTTTCGGGGTTTCTTCAGGAAAACTTCTTGGTTTTCTTGTTTGTTCCAGAGGAATCGAAGTCAATCCTGAAAAATCAGGGCTATCGAACAAATGAGTTCTCCCTCGACCATCAAGGATGTTCAACGCCTAGTAGGTCGCATGGCGGCCTTAAACCGATTCATATCACGACTAGGAGAAAGGGGACTACCTTTCTTCAAAACCCTGCGCAAACATCATAACTTTACATGGTCCGATGAGGTCGAAAAAGCATTTCAGGAGGTGAAAGCGTATCTATCCAGTCCGCCGGTCTTGGTGTCTCCCGACAAAGGAGAACCATTACTTCTCTACTTGGCGGCCACGCCATACGCAGTCAGCGCTGTCCTGATCGCGGATAGAGAAGGTATACACAGGCCTGTCTATTATGTAAGCGAAGTACTTCATGGTCCTAAGGAGCGATACCCTGAGGTCCAGAAGATACTTTACACACTACTGATAGCTTCCCGTAAGCTACGACATTACTTCCAAGCACATAAGATCACAGTACCCTCATCTTTTCCATTGGGGGATATTGTCCGCAATCTGGAGAAATCTGGTCAGATCGCCAAATGGGCTGTCGAATTCGATGCATTCGATATCCATTTCACACCCCGCACTGCGGTTAAGTCTCAGGTCCTGGCCGACTTCGTAGTCGAATGGACTAATCCTGAGCCACCCGTGCAGGTGTCCGAAGAATTGGAATGCCCCGATTACTGGACAATGTACTTTGACAGCTCTCGCAGTTTTCAACACTCGGGGGCTGGAGTGGTCTTAGTTACACCTCAGGGTGAACAGCTGAAGTTTGTCTTTCAACTACACTTTGTTGCGATCAACAATGCAGCAGAGTATGAAGGTCTTCTTGCAGGGCTCCGGGCAGCAAAATTCCTTGTAGTCCGTTGATTAGTGGTGAGGGGAGACTCACAGCTGGTCGTAAATCAGGTAAACAAGGAGTACAGCACCTCTGATGAGACAATGGCTCATTACTTGGGGGAAGTGAGGAGATTGGAAAACACTTCAGTCATTTCGAAGTCTAATACATCCCGCGAAAGGACAACATTCTCGCAGACCAATTATCCAAAATTGGGTCCTCACGCACATCCGCTCCGGCAGGAGTGTTCGTGGAACACTGGAACATCCTTCGATTATGACTTCGGTCGAGGATTATATGGTAACAGTCTGCGTTACCAACCTCAGACAGGAACGAGATTGGACTCATCCATTGAGGGTCTATCTCGAACATGGGACCTTGCCCGAGGAAGAAACCGAAAGCGATTGGTTAGTTCGAAAGGCGCGGCTATATAAGCTCAATGAAGGAGTTTTGTATAGGAAAGGTACTCAAGGAGTATTTATGCGCTGTGTGTCCCAAGAGGAAGGCAAATCCCTCTTGAGAGAAATTCATGACGGTGTATACGGTGCACACGCGTCATGTCGTACACTGGTCAGAAAGGCTTTTCGACAAGGATTTTATTGGCCTTCGGCGCTTGATGATGCCAAGAATATGGTCAAGACCTGTCCTCAGTGTCAGTTTCATGCGAGACAGGTTCATCAACCTGCCTATGCCTTACATACCATTCCCCTTGAATGACCTTTCGCGGTCTGGGGGATGGACATTGTCGGTCCTATGCCACAAGCGGCCAATGGATACAAGTTCCTGTTCGTGGCCATTGACACGTTTACAAAGTGGATTGCAGCACAAAAGTTCTTCCATAAAAACATTGTGGCTCGATTCGGTGTTCCAAATCGTCTCATTACTGATAACGGTTCCCAGTTCGCTAGTAGTCTTTTTCTGGATTACTGCGATTAGGTTGGAACCAAGGTGCGCTTTGCTTCTGTAGCTCATCCGTAGAGCAATGGTGCCGTTGAACGTGCCAACGGGAAAATATTTCAAGGCATCAAAAAATGTGTTTTCGATCGCCTTAAGACACGCTCGGGGGGCTTGGGCAGACGAGCTCTACACCGTTCTGTGGGCACTACAGACTACCTCTAGTCGAGCCACTGGTGAGACTCCTTTCCATCTGGTATATGGGGCTGAGGCCGTATTACCTATGGAAATTAGTATTGGTTCTGTTCGGACAGATCAATTTGAACAAGTTTATTAGAGCGAACAGCTATCACAAAATCTCATCCTCCTAGAAGAAAAAGGTGATCGAGCTTTGATCAAATCCGCGGTATACTTGCAAGCTTTGCATAAGTATCATAACAAAAGGGTGCGACCACGTAGTCTTCACGTGGGCGATCTGGTTTTAGTAAAATACAAGAACAATCTAGTCGCAACAAGTTCTCCCCAAAATGGGAAGGCCCTTACACTTCGGTGCCGCGACCAGGATCAGCTCGGTTAGCAATGGAGGATGGTCGGATCTTATCTAATACTTGGAACATCGATCAACTACGCAAGTTTTATGTGTAAGTGCCCAATTCTTTTGTCCTATTCAATTAGCATGATTTAATAAAACCAGAGCTTTTGATTGTTTCATGTGTGGATTATTATTCTTTTGCCCGTATATAACGAGTCTGACTTGGGGGCTGGTCACCAATAGTTATGTTGCCACAATATCCTGATCAGATTCGCTGACCGATCTCATGATCACTTCCAGACAAGACACCCCTCAAGAAGCCGTTTCTCAACGTACACGGGGCTTGCTGGCATGTCCTTGGTCATCAGAGTGGCTGTCAGTTTGCAATAAGATCGGGTATTGTGTTTAATATGATTATTGACCTGGTCGGGTACCCCTTGTCGTTGGTACATATATATTTCTCCTGTGCTCATAATACTACGTCTACAATACATATGACCACAGGCGGGGTCTAGGGGAATATGGTCGCAACATGAAAACAAAAAAGCGTTTTTTGTGCTTTTTAAAACAAAAATAGCATGCATTCGCATTGTATAAGTTGTATTTGTACAGGTATAATAATTTACAGTACGTCGAGGTCATTCAAGAGTTTCTCGACAAGAGGTCTAACCTCCTCCATGATAGACCTAAGCTGGTCTTCACTCTCGACCTCTGTCTCTTCCGCCGCTGCGCTCAGATCCAAATCTGGGCCATGGCGAAGACGAAGTCGGCAGAGGATGGTGGAGGCAGTTGATCGAACTCTTGATTTGATCGCCTCTTTTTTCCGCCTAGTATCTGCAGGAAGATACTCGAGAAGTGACTCCGCTTGGGTCGCGACCAGCGTGGTCCAGTCGCTAAAACTAAGGTCGTCCACCATGGTTTCGACCACATCAGCCCTTAGCAGACCGGCCACCATCTTCAATTTTTTGAAGATGTTTCCTTGAGCACTACTGCAGGATAAAAATGATGTGCTCAAATCCTTGTTCTCTCTGCGAACATAGTCAAGGGTCGCCTAGAGGGTTGTCTTCTCTTGATCGAGCCGGCTTATTTGGTCATCTCGCGCTGCGACAAGAGGCCATTACAAATGCTTCGTACGATGAAACTAATCTATTCTGGACAGAAGTATGCTTATCAGAGAGCTGCGACCGCAATTTTTGGAGCTCGCTCTCCAGGAATGAGATGTGGGTGGCTGCCCGGAACTCCTGGTTTTCCCGATCAACGAGGCTCTTCATCAAATAAGCATTTTCTCTGTGACAGAAAAAAGGATTACCAAGATAAAGTCTTGCATTTGAATGGGTAAAGAAATATCTCCTTACCGCTGCAAGCGACCTTTTTCCTCTTCTGTAGCTTCGATGCTATCTATCATAGTCGTCGACATGGTCGCCATGCGGGTTATTTCCTATGACAAGGAAGGAGATCAGTTTCAAAACGCAGATGCTCTTATGCAAGCACAAAACCTATAAGAGGTGATCGACGTACCACAACATACTCTTGGAATGAGAGTTTTCTTGGTACAGATGAAGGTTGAACTGCTGGGTTCACCTTATCCCCAACAAGGACAGCAAATGTTCCTTCCTGCTGGCCGTTATTCTTGGCTAGGACTGCAGATTCCAATATATCTGATTGGACTTCTGCAGAGACCCTATCCACCATTTCCCGAACGACCTCCATGGCCAAAGGGATTGAGCTTTGCCCGGAGACCTCAGTTGTAGGGGAAGCCCCAACACTGGCCGAGGCCACCGAAGGGCTAGGCACTGGACTTCTGTGCCTAAACAATAGAAAATGTTAACAGTTGAGATTTCTATTGAGATTAAACCTTGTCCATACAAGGGAGATTTCTTACCTTACTCGAATTCCCTCTAATTTTTGGGATTTCGAAGAGAGTTCCCCAAGGAAAAGGGGACAGTCGTCATTTGTTCTGGTCTTCCTCTTCGTAAAGAGGAACCTGTCCTTTTCTCCCTGTGTGCATAAATTCATGAACATGCGCATAAGGAATGATTAAGACTGAGGCTAGGATGATCCTTACTTGGGTGATCTCTTCGGTTGGTAAAGGTACCGTCGCTGGACCATGTGTCTCCTGGACCATAGGCGTCAAGACTGCTTCTGCGACCGCGGGGTTGCTGGCAGTCGCAATGTCCAGTTCTATTATTCCCGCTCTAGGCGTTGTGAGCGGAGCGTTCGCCGCCCCAGGGCTGGCCGCAACTGTTTCGTGGCGGATGGAGGGAATGTTTTCTTCCTACTGCACGAACACTACTTAGTTAACGTTCACAAACTAATAACGACCATCCCAGCTGTGAAGGATCTTACCATAGGCACCCCTTCTGCCAGGGGGAGAGGTGTAGCAAGCCTTGAAGCCCCCTGAGCTTCAGGTACTGGGACATCACCCGCAACCACAGGATTATCGATGGTCGCGGGGCCCGCCGTGGTCGTTTCTGGTCTTGCGGGCGAAAAAAAAACTTCGCCGGACAGGGAGGTAATCATCTTCCTCTTACAGCGGATAAGAGGGACGTCATCTTCTTCCTCCTCGCTCCCTTCGCCCTGTACGACGAAGAAGTGATTCTGGTTTGTACCTAGGGGATTAGAAGGCATTGAGTATCTTACCGCGGTTTTATTTGCGGTAGAGAGAGCTTTGGTAGAGGAAGCCACTCCTAGAAGTCCCTTAGACTTCTTGGGAACATTTTCCTTTGTTCCACGCTTCGAAGAGATCTTCTTTATTCTCTTCGGAGCCGGCTTTCCCAGGAAGCCGACATCTTCGGCTGGGCATGTTGCCTCACCGAACTTTCGCAGGAGCTGTGCCATTCAAGTCGTTCTCGTTAATACCAGATCAGTGGGTGGTCTACGAATGGACTTTGGCAAGAAAGTTTGTACCTTTCGGCGCTCCTGTCTAAGGTCGTCGCTAGCGTTGATCAGGCTCTGGGGGCGAGGCGACCCTTTGGCTCCCTCCACATCAGCACTGTACGCCTTGAGGAGGTAGTTCGTCCATTTTTCGATTTCGGACAAACTCAGAGCTACATCACACACAAACAGGTTAACAGATTCAATTTTTCAGAAGAAATTTATGTTTTTGTTGACTGGGAGACATACCATTATTATAGTCCAAGGTGCTATCCGCCATGGACTGTATTTCCAAGCCGGATGAGCCCTTTCACGCAGGGGGCTCACCCGATTCTTCTCAAAGTCACGGATGATATCGCGAGAAGTCAGTCCCTCCTGAACTAAGTGAAGAATTACCTAGGCCTTCTTCTTCTATTCAGCGCATAGAGCAGGGAGAGAGTCCAACTCGCTGGACTTCTCTGGTCGAGAGTTCTCGAACCATAACCGCTCTCGGATGGAGGGGTGCAATAAAACTACTTCTGGTACCACCCGTGCACAGAATCTCACAGGGGTGGGAAGGGATACTCTTTCTTCTCCCTTATCCAAAAGTAAATGCATCCGGCGGCGTTAGCACTTTTTGACCACGCCGAATAGTAGAAACGCTAGAAGAGTTCCACGCTAGGGAACACTCCGACGAAAGCTTCGCACAAGTGCTGGAAAATTGCCAAGATCAGGACAGCATTCGGGTGGAGATTCACCAATTCTGACCCATAATGCTCTAAGATCCCCTTCAGGAACCTGCTTTCGGGGAATCGAAACCCACATCGTAGGTATTCCTCGAAAACCACCAACTCGCCTTCTTGGACGATTGGGGTTTCTTGGTTTTTCTCCACGGGTCGCCAGTTGATTAGCAACCACGGAGGGAGGATCTCTTCCTTCTCCAGCACTATCAGACTCTGCTCCGTGTGGTGAACTGATCGGCTCCAAGACGTCATTTTTGCAAGAGATTGCAAGAAAAAGTTGGCGGCTTTGGGGATGATGGAAGACGAAGGATGAGGGTTTTGTGCGTCAGCAGTTCTAAGGCGGGATGCTGGTTGCGTATGGCTTCCTCAGGAAGCTACTTGCTCCTTTTATAGGCCCAAGGCAATGTTCCACTAAGGGCAACGTTCCATGGAATACTTTATTTATTTCTCATAATGGATGTTTTCTCTGGGAAACCCGTTATGCGTTCCCAGCACCGAATCCGAAACGAAAAGTGTTCTTTGTTTCGAATTTGGGAATTAGGGTGAACATAAGAACATGAAAAGTTTTACAAAGATTTTCGGAGGACATTATCCTTCATGTTTTTTGTAAACTTTCACATGTTGGTCACAATGTGTTCCCGTGATCTTCTCAGAATATACATTTTGATCATAAAGATGTCCTATGATCATTGCGAATAAGTAACTGCTGTGCATGTAGTTGTCATTTGGACAAGTTGTTGTGTTGTCAAGACTACGATTCTGATCGAACTTCCATCTTGATAGCAATGGTAGTTTTGATCAGATTTCGGTTCTGATCACAAAAACAGTCCTGATCGGATTTCAGTTCTGATCGCGATAACAGTCCTAATCAGATTTTAGTTCTGACCTCCACTATGATTCTGATCGCGGTATCAGTACTGGTCGCAGAGTGACATATTACCGTGTTTCTGATCGTAGTACTCAAATTTACCTGTGTATGTGTGGTCGTAAACACTTATGGCCATAATTTCACACAGAGATTATGAAGAGTTTCCATATTATGTAAGGTAAAGGAAGTCTTTATTTCTGGCAATCCTTACATACAAAAGGGATACATGCGACCAGAGCGTCAACCTGATCCAAGACGAGTTTACAAAGTTTTCCTAGGGACATATTGGCGTCAGTAGGATCTATACTGATGGCCCCAAGGGAACTAGCAACTACTCTAAGTCTATCTACATCGTCCCTAATAAGAGACGCACTACCATCCCTGATCGAATCGGAAAGGTCTCGCTGTTGTCGAGTGTAGTCCCTCTCCAGGCGGAATTGGTGCGCCTCTTCACCGGATCTGTCAAAACATTCTGTCAGGTGCAAAATGGCCAAAGACATCTCTTCGGTCTTTTTCTCCAAGGCCTCTTTTCCCCTTGGAGAGTCTGTTCAAGGGGAGGAGGTTGAATCTCAGCAGGCTGGTCGCTGGGGGCTCCAACAATTTTCGTCTCCTACATTTGTATATGTTAGTTTTACGAACTATAACAACAAGCAAAGGAGATGGAAATAGTTACCAATCCTCGCAAGTGAGGGGTTGAAGTATTTCCCCCAGAAAGTAGATCACCAACAAAAGCCGAGGATCATCATATGGTGGAAGTGCAATCTTCCCACCAGAAGATTTCTTCCCCAACGCGGGTTGAGGATTATCTGGTAGCGGAAGTACAGCTTGCCAACCAGAAAATTGATCATCCGTCAAAGGATGGGAATCACTGGGATGAAATAGAGAAAATTGAGAAGAATGCCTTGAGGGATCATCATGAACCTCCAAAGGTGGAGATGAAGGTTCGACCTGCCGAGGTGCATGAACAGGAAGGACTACGGGAACCAAAGGAAGAGAGAGCAATGATGCGTCTCTCACCTTTGTCCTGCTAGAAGATCCCTCGTCAACCTTGGGTTTCTGCTTTAGAGGAGCCAGATCTTTGGACATCTGTAAATTTCCGAAAATAGCGTTCGAAAAAATGATTAGAACATGATATGGTAACTTGAACCAAGAATTCTAGAAGAGATTTACCTTCTGTGAATCCTGGTCGAACTCAAGTGCCACTTCTTCTTCATCACTTTCAATCTCAATGATGTTTTGATCTGCCATTGAAGAGTGTACAAAAGAGAAGAAAAGATGGATTTGGAAAAGACTTAGCCGGGAAAGGATTTGTGAAGTTTTAAAGTTAAGAGGCTTCGGTATTTATAGCCCCCAGGGTGACGGTTTATTTTTCGAATGTCTCGAGCTTTTAAAACATTTACAATTTTATCTCGGGTTAAAAAAACAAATTCTACAGCGCCATCATTACCTGTCAAATATTACCCAGAGTCCCTCTCGGGAAACAAACCACCACACTTAGTGCGCCACTAAGTGGGGAATTTGAAGCGTCGGGTTATGTATCCGATGTAAGTCTTAAAATTTGAAGTAAACATGTCTCTTCATTTTATTTAAATTTGGGGGCTAGCTGACGAGGATTGATACCTGAGCTAGTTCAAATAAATGCACATCTGGTTCAAGACAGATTCGAACCAGATGAGTGTCCATTGATATGGACTCAAGCTGCTCCGAGGCGCGTGGACACGTGATCACAAGCTTACGCGATCAAACCGCAGATAGTGCACGGTCAGAAGCCCATATGCAAATACGCGGATAGAAGGCTGCAGATAGTGCGCGGTCAGATAATTGCAAGCAATCTGTGGTCAGAACACCCTCGACCAGGAGACGCAGGGTTGCTTAGACTTTACAACAGGGATATCCCGAGTATCCCGAAGATTCTACCACGTATAGAGACAACCGTCAGGAGGTTAATACATGTAGTTATTCCTTAGTAACACGTGTTAAGCCTGCGTGGAGGTTAAGGGCAGTTACCAAAACTGCACCCGAGTAACTGTTCGATGCCGTTATGCCTTGGCACCCTTTCGACCAGTATAAGAGGGTAAGCCAATGCATCAGACGAGGGGGAGAGACCAAAAGATCAACAGAAGACATTAGGCTAAGTTTACTAGCTTTTATAGGCATTTTTAGTGGTGTTTAATATCATCACACGGGAAGGATCTTCGCCTGTGAAGATTCTTCCCATAACCTTATAATTTTCCCACACATAGTGAAATCCTAATAGGACGTAGGGCTATTACTCCCACCATCGAGGGCCCGAACCTGTCTAAAACTCTCTGTGCTCCAATTAACTTTGGTTCATCATCCCTTCCCGGAGGGATACCCTGAAAGGTCTCACAACTCACAAAATTTTGCATAAGTTCGACTAAGAACCCCGAGTCTGAATCGTCGATAGATCCCCACAGTTGGTGCTAGCTATCGACGATTGGGAAAAAATCCCAAGCAAACTTACACAAATTTAATTTATTTAGAAGGGGGATAGTATCAATCAATCACCAAGAATATCACCGTAAGAATGGAACCAGAGATACAATGTTTATACAAGTTCGGGCCCTCATAGTCTGAGTAATAGCCCTACTCCTGTTTGGTTGTCACTATCTGAATGGTGGATTACAAAGGGTACAAAGTTCAACAATCTTTGTATTGTCTAACTCTATATTCTCTCCTCCCTCCTCTCGTCATAAGCCCTTAGCCCTTCTTTTATACTTGTTGAAAAGGCATCGGTTGCTTCATCAGAGGGACGCTAAGCGGTTGCCATCGGTTGCTATACAGCGGTTCAAAATAGTTGTTGTTCACCAGTTGTATTGTGACGGTTATGGATAACCGCACATTCATCCATCTGGGCAGTTATCTTGTTAGTGAATAGACTTATATTATCCTGGGAACAACTGAACGTATCGATCAAAGATCAGTTATGGTCTACTATAACCGCATCAATGTAACACCCTGGGTTTGGGGTGAAAATTCTTTTCATAAAAAGTCATGTATGCATATGTCTCTTCAAGATCAGCCAAATCAGCCTAGTCTTATTCTATCCTAAGCACTAAAATCACAAAATCTACCCTGTGAATCCAAATTAAGATATGACTTTCCAGATATGACCTATTATTTATCCTAAGTATAAAAGACTTCAGAAATTAGATCCAATTCCATCTCTAACTCCCAGATTTGTCAATTCTTTTTGTTTTCGAAAACATAATTTAAATAAATATCTTAATGACCCTAAATACTCTGAACTTTGACTTAATCAAATCTTGACCTAATCCAGACCAGATTATTCTTGGATTATGATCAAGGGTATGCCAATACCTTAATCCAAAAGGTTGGCTGTCAAATTCTATCATCTAGACCCTTTTTACAAATCAGTCCAAATTGTATCGCAAATTAGTCCTTTTCTGATGTTCCAGAAGTCTGAAAGGCTAAAGTCGCAAATCACTCCAAATTCAAATCTGTTTCAGGGAATACCTCCCAAATGCTATTCAATACAAAATCTCCTTTTGCGAGAATATCAAAATCTTACCCTAAGTCCCAGAATTTCAGTTTTAACAAAATTCAGATTCGAATACCCTAAATTACCCTGTTTTCGTTTCATCCAAAAACTACTCAAATGTTCCAGATTTTGTCAAATACCTTTGCCAAATTATTTTCTGAAGAAAGTTTGCTAGAATTTTGAAGTCAAAATCAGCCCTAATCACCTAAATCCCAGATTTTACAGATCAGTCCAAAGCCAAAGTTCAAAAATTGCAATTGAGTCCAAATGCTTGTTTCGACCAGAGCTCCCCGCAGCAACGACCAGCGACCAGTGCCAAGCCACCTCGTCGTGGTCTTTGCCGCTGGCCGAGCTTTGCCTTCGCTTGTGCCAGTGCTCGTTTGTACCTGCATGTGCACACGTGTTCGCACCTAAGCCGTCGCCATGGCAGCACCAGTGACAACCAGCAACCGCACGCGTGACCAGCAGCAACCAACAGCGACCGCAGCAGCACTTTGTCAAGAGTTTCGTGCCACATCGACACGTTGTGCCAGCATTGTCACCTTTGCCTTCGCTTTGCACCAGCCAGTGTCAAGTCCCAATGAATCGACAAATTGAGCAGTTGCAGAGCCGTTGTCGCTGTCACGTCGTCGTCGCCGCTGTTTCTTCTGCGCCCGGCCAGTCTCATCCCCGGCGCAAAGATCATTGTTGTTCCCTCCTTGCCAACTCCGTCATTGGCCTATTTAAACACCCTACCATCCTGTGCAATTCTCACTTCATCAGAAAATCGACTAAGTCCCCAAACTTCTTCATTTTTGTCTTCTTCTCCAGCGAGCCACCAAGGAGGAGCATGGTGCTAGCTCCATCTGCTGCACCATTCTCCAAATTGATTCATCCAGTAAGTCCCTCTTGTTCACCTCATCGTGCTATAGCATTTAATTGAGCTCCGGCGGACCTTAACGTCGGTGATTGCCGTAGATTGCATTTGCCCTATTCCGGCAATGCAGCCCGATTTAGCTCAAATTAGCCCTTCTGTTAGTAGAATTAAATGATCAGTGGAACCTTCTTAGCAAACCTGTGTATTTGGATTTCAAATTCGAGCTCAAACTGTAGCTTCCCCAATGCTCGCGCGCCACCGGCGACCAGCTCACGTCGCCAGGCCGCACCGCTGTTCCTCCGACCAATTGGGCCACCTCTACTCATTTCCTGTGTCTTGTAGATGGTTTAGCCGAAGCCGATTGACTAGCAATACTCCAGAACAACGGCGCCCCTTTTTGCCGTCTTCTTCGAACTTGGCCGTAGCACCAGCGAGCCCTAAAACAACCGTTATAATCAAATTAATCGCTCCAGAACCATCAGTGTGACTCCAGGAGCGTAAGCCCTAAATCAATTTCAAGCTTTAGCTCCTGTAGTTCTCTATCACCATGAGCCGTTTCTGGTATCATCACCCGCGTGCCGTCCGGTCGCCGTCCGATCGCCGTCATTGCCACCTTGTCCAGTAGATTCACCTCAACATCCTGAGTAAATATCTCCACTGCATCGACTTCTGATTCTACCCAAAATCGCAAGTTACAGCTATGCCACAAATTTGTCCAGTAGCTGTTACTATGCCATGTCGCCACCGTGTTTCCTCACCACCGTTCGTCGTCGTCCGGCCATCCCAGTGATCGAAACCACCACCATTGGATTCCTGTTGCTTTTGCCTATCTCCTAGACATAGTTGGCGAACCAATCAAAGCCCTAAATTGATCAAAAGCTTAAGCCCTAGTTTTTGACAGTGCACAGACATTCAGTTCACTGTGCACAGGGGTCTTTTTGCAAAATCCTTGAACTTCTGGACTTTCCTGTGAAAACCTTATTGTCAAATAGATACCTTGTGCAATTATGCACCTAATGCCTTGATCCAAATATGTTTTGTCCACTGGAAATCTTCTAAATCATGTAAATGCCATTCTTGGACATTGTTAGCCCTTGTCAATCTATGTCAGCCAGTGGCATCAACTCAGTTTGATCACTTCTGGTTGTGTAAATTGAAATCCACTTTGTCTACCAAGTTTGTAGAACCATGTTCTACATTCCTTCAACTGCCATATCTTGAGAAGAGCCTTCTAAAGCCATGTCAGGCCTTGAACCGAATGTCGATCTGTTGACATTCGGTATTTTTGATCAAACCAGCCGTGAACCTTGTGTCGATCTTGATGCCTTGAAACTCTAGTAACCTCCAGTACTTAATCTTAGCCCAAATTCCTTGAAACCCTAGAATCTCAACTCAGTTCAGCTTGCAGTCTCAGTCATCTTCAGTATCGTTCAGTTATTCCTTTTAAAGCATATCTGCATGTAGATCATAAAATATTTTAATATAATTAGTAATCATTGTGTGTTTGTTTGTCGCCGAGTAGATCCAGAAGCTGAGTTCGAGGACTTCACTGTTGACCCGACACCAACTGCTGATTTTTACGATACAGAAGGCAAGTCATATTCTTGAACATCTTGAACCTATATTTTAAGACTTGCTAAAATATAACCTTGAATATAATTAGTATTTCATGTAAAAGAATAATTGAAATATGAAATGGCAGTGAAAGGCTGAATGCTTGTGAAATGTGAAATGATCAAGTAATGAGCCATGAACTATTATATGTGTATTTATGTATATTCATGAAATACAACCCTAGTCGTGACCAGAATTTGGTATGGAATGGTGGTGGCACTGGATGTGCGTGGCTTTGGACGGTCTGGTCACTGGCATATAAGGACTAGAACCTTGTGTTTTGCGTCTAGTGGCATAAAAAACATACTAACCGCAAGCCTGGTATGGGACAGACTTGAACAACTAAGTATGCGGATTGCACATGAAACCCCTGCATGAGATGGGAAGTGATGCACGATTGGCACGGAGTGCGGCTTCTACACATATAACTGGATGTGATTGCACGCTGACCCAGTAATGGGAAGAGGCTTATGGTATCAGAGCAACTGTGGTTTTAGTGAAAACCACAGGGTCAGGGGTGAATTGTAAGTGAAACATAACAAAAGTTCTTGTTATCTCCACCTTGCCACTCACATTATGCAGTGAGGAAGGGTCTAATCATCTTGATAGGATGGGCATGAGTCGAATATCTTGCGGGTAAATTGGTACCTCTCTACAGAGTTAAAAACGTATTTGAATACTCCGAGCTTCTGGGTTTATAGGAGTCTGCTGTGGTGGATTAAATCCACGCGATGTGGCACAAGTATGTTTTCTAAATAAAATTTGATAAGTCAAGATTACTCAAATGACATGTGTTTTCATGATAAGGGGTGCTGCCGTGGGCTGTCGTGTGTCGACGTGTTGTGGTAGTGCTATAAATAGTGAACATGAATAGTGATGCTATGCTATGAAAAATACTGCCATGAGATGAGACATAAAGGAAAAGTCTATTTTACAACCATCCACACTTCTTTATTAGCATAGGTTCATATCATCACTACTATATGTATCTACTCTTACCTATGACTTGTTGAGTACGTAAGTACTCACCCTTGCAACCTATCAATCCAATAGATGGAGCGTTCCATGATCAAGATGAAGACGTGGAGAACTTCGTGGATCTAGAAGGAGGAGAACCAGTTCTGCTAGAGCCCTGATGTGTGTTGTTCTGCCATCCACTTCTTGCTGTGGGGGTTCACCTATCTTCCGCCATGTAGATGTTTTATTTTGCTTTAGCTAGACCATGTATGCTGCGAAGGTATTGTAATTTCTTTATGTTGTATTAAGGCCAGCAGGCCACACTGCTTAAATATTTTGTACGTTACTCTACTGTGATATAAATATACTCCTGTGCTTGACTTATCCTGGGAAGTCAATGGTATGCATGCATGGGATCAGCTGCAGCGAGCTGGGTCCCCACGAGAGTAGTGTTGTCCCCAAGGCGGGGGCGCGACAAATTTATGGTATCAGAGCAGCATGAGAACTTGAATGTAGGACGACACCTTTAGGAATTGGCTGCGCCAGGAAGGCATAATTTATCTAAAAACTATTTCTTTGAAAACCCTATTTTTGTAAAAATGAGCTTTGTAGTTTCTATAAAAATTTTGATTTCAAAGTCTTAGTGGTTTTTTCTAAAAATTCGGTAGGGTAGCGAGAGCGCATTCTGCTTTCTCAGAGTGTCTTAGGGGTTTAGCAGGGAATAGTGTAGATAGAGCTGGTGAATGATCTTGATAGCTTTGTGTCTCACTGTTGCTTTTGCAGTGGTTAACTTGTGTATTATGGCTAGAAGCCTAAGTATTTTATGCATTAATGTAGTTTGCATTAATTTCTGCACTGCTGTCTTAGTTGGCCTTAGTTAGTTAGATCTGTCTGGATTCTCTTCAGAGCCATCATGGTCGACACAAGGAGAAGATCCCGAAGTAGCAGAGAGGACAAAGATTAGACTCCGCAAGAGGAAGATCCTATGGCAAGAGAACCTTTGTTTCAGCAAGGATCCCAGAGTTCCAATCCTCCCCAGAATGAGCAACCCAGTTTGTAGGAAATTCTTTTGTCAATGGAGAAGAACCGACAGGAAACCCAGACAGCTCATACCCAGTTGCTAGCTCAAATAGTTCAGAAATTGCTTACTGGAACCACAGAAGGAACTACTGTAGGGGCAAGAGATTAATATACTTCCAGAAAACCCGTCCACCAACTTTCTCTAGTGCAACTGATCCCATGGTTGCCGACGATTGGTTAAAGGGCATAGAGAGGAAACTAGACACAGTTCGATGTGGTTACAGAGAAAAGGTCTTGTTCAGATCTCATCAATTAGCAGGAGCTGCAGCAGCATGGTGGATGAATTACCAAGAAGCCCACCTGAACAAAGACAACATCTCTTGGAGGGAGTTTTGACGAGGATTATTACCCAAGCTAGTTAGATTAACACATGTCGGGTTCAAATTAGATCGAATTCAATGTGTGTCTTTGAATTTGTGTCTTAGTAGCCGCTATGGTCGCTAAAGGGCACAAATTTATTCTATGATCGCAGCCTTTGCGCGATCATGAGACCGCAGACAGTGCGCGGTCAGAGGGTCGCTGACTGTACGTGACCAGGGTAATTTGGGAGTACTTGAGTCTTTACCAAGCATGTTCTCAGGATTAAGATAACTTCTCCCACGTATGAAAACAACTGTCAGCAAGTTAGCATGTGGGGTTATCCACAATTTGCACATGTCTAACCGGCGAGGGAGAAGAGTGCGGTTACACTAACTGCACCGAAGCAACCGTCTAGAACCGCTTCGCGTTTGCGTCCTTTTATTCAGTATAAAAGGAGGATCAGCGCATGATCTAAAGGGCGGTTAACAAGCAAAACAACAAGTCAGCAAAGCTTGAAGACTTAGACATAGATATATAGACAAAAATACTGAAGAGATCATCACCTGTGATAATCTCTTCTCCCTGTAAACACTTTTTCCATATATAGTAAAATCACAACAGGACGTAGGGCTATTACTCTCACCATCGAGTGCCCGAACCAGTATAAATCTTCGCGTCTCTTCCTACATCACTTATCCTATCTTCCCTGAGGAACACCCTGAAAGGTCTCACAACTCACAAATCTACGTAAGATCGACAGGGAACCCCGAGTCCAAATCATCGACAGCTAGCGCCCACCGTGGGGCCTTTCTCAAGGTGTTCTTTTTTCATCAGGAGATTCTGTAAGCCATGTCTGGGGCGTACGATTCCGAGAACGATTTCTATCTCGATGATTATACCCATATACGTATGCCTTCACCGAGTGATCCTGTTCCGATGGAAGAGGTAGATCGTGAAGATGTTCCTGAGGAACATCATGAGGATGCATCTTCTCCCATCCAAGTCATATCCATCAACCAGGAGACAGAGAAGATAGATCAGGAACTCCACCTAAGTCCTAGCACTTTGGAAGCTAAGTCTATACCACAACACCTCGCTGTTGAGGACATGGACAATGGTGACCGAGGGCTCAGTCCTGTGAGGTTTGATCCTGACAACCTTCAATCTCTCTTTGATTTCGAATCCTATTCGGAACAAACAGAGATGTTTTCTCCTTCTGTGACCTCACTTCCCCGAGAGTTTGCAGCTTTATCAGAGGAGACTCCTGAGCAGCGAGTGGCTAGGGAGGAACAAGAACGCAAGTAAAAGGAGGAATAGGAAATAAAGCAAAGGGAAGATGAAGAACGCAAGCGACAAGATAACAAACACCGCAAGACTGCGGTGGAAGCTCGCCAGAATGCGCAGTCTCATTATGATGCCGCTCCAAGTTCCTCCCATCGTCCTCATCGTCGTAGGCGCGACCAGACACCCTCTTTAGCCCCGGACTATCCGTCGGTAGATGAATAAACGGTGACGCCTGGCGCGCCTAGGAGGAGTACGCATGGGTGACTTCGCTCTATTGCAGAAGTATTACACAACTTTCCTCCTAATGTTGAAGACGTGCAAAGACCGGCTTTTGCTAGAATCCTGGCGGATAAGCTGGACGGGTTTGCATCAGATGCAACCCCGACAGCCTCATCCCGGTCAACGATTCGCTCCCATGAAAGGGAGTATTCTTACTCTAGTCAGGGCAGACGTAATCGATTACCATCTGGGTCACCTCGGCACGACAAAGTCAGGCGAGTCAGGAACTCTCGCGATGATGATCGTGTTCCAGTTCATTCTCGTTTGGGACCGTGAGGTGTATCACCACAGCGTGAGGTCGCCCGCGATCATGTTGAAAGTCACCAAACTCTCCACAGTTCCTATGTCAGCTACAAGGCTTTTCACCATGCCTCCGTGCGGTGGTCTGGCTGGACAAATTCAAGCGCAGCTAGAACAATTGAAAGATTTGATGGAACTCAGAATCCATCCGAATTTCTTCAGATCTACATCACCGCTATTCAAGCGGCGGGTGGGGATGATCGCGTCATGGCAAATTACCTACCAACAGTCCTCCAAGGACCCGCGAGAACCTGGTTGTTCAATCAGCCAGTGGGTTCAATTTATAATTGGAAAATGTTGTGTAATGCCATACTCAACAACTTCCAGAACTGTTACCAAAAACTGGCAAACAGGACGACCTCCATCGTCTCCGCCAGACTTCTACCGAAACTCTTTGGTAGTTTGTCAAGAGATTTGTCGGAGTAAGGAATACCATCCCGAACATATCTGAAAATTCCGTCATTAGGGCGTTTAAACACGCCGTCCAATATCGAAGGTTTACTGAAGATCTATTTATCCATCCCCCTCGTAGTAGCTAACCTCTTCGACATGGCTGATCGTTATTTCGATGCGGCTGAGGCTGTGGAATGGAACAGGATGGTGGATAAGGGAAACTTACCGCCTCAGCCAGGTCTAAAAGATGACAAGAACGAGGATTCAAGGAAGAAGCCAGAATCATCATCAGGAGGGAAGTCCAAGAGGTCTAAGAAAAACCGATCTAGACAATACAGGGAGGTCGCAGTTGCTGAGAAGCCGCCGCCGGGAAAAGGTAACAAACCTCCATTTAAGAATAAAACTTCTTCTGGCAGCCGCGATAGCGACCAGTTGGGAAAACAGGCTAATCCGTAGGGAGGAAAGAAGTGGTGTCAGCTCCACAACTCTTCGGGACACGATCTCAAGAACTGCAGTAATTGGTTGAAACAATTAGACGATTTCTACCAAGGGGTCGGACCAATGCCAACTTTCCCACCAAAAGATCAAGCTTGAGGGATTAGGGACACCGATGGAGACGAAGAGATGTCCTATCAGGTACCACAAAACCATGTTAATGTTATTTTTGGAGGTTCCTCCTCTTTTAAGCGTCAGTTTAAGATGTTTTACCACGAGGTAAATCAAGCAGAGGCTCCCCTTGGCGAGCCTCAGTACCCCCGTTGGTCGGAAACTCCTTTGTCCTTTGATCGCGCTGATTGTCCTATTGGGCTTACGCGGCCATTGAGACTACCTTTGGTCATCACCCCAATCATCAGCAATGCTCGAGTCGAACGAGTTCTAATCGACGAAGGTAGTTCCTTGGACATTTTATTGGTCAAGGCGCTAGACGAGATACAGATCCCTCGTTCAAAAATCAAGCCCATAATTCATCAATTTTATGGGATAATTCCTGGTCCCTCGATGATGCCAATGGGACAAGTGGTACTTCCAATAATGCTGGGGGAGCCAGATAATTTTCGAACAGAATTGGTTACCTTCGATGTAATTGATTGTGATTCGGCGTACAACGCTATTTTTGGCAGGCCAACTCTCGCTAAATTCATGATGGCGACGCACTATGCTTATCAATGCGGCAAGTTGCCAGGTTCCAAAGGCGTTATTTCGGTTCGAGGCAGCCGGAATGTGGCATTAACTTGTGATCAGTTGTCCCTGGAGTTAGTGGATCAGCTTCCCCTTCGGGACGTCAAGATAGTGACCACGGTAGTGGATACGATCAAAGTTGCCCCGCGACCAGACAAGAAGTTAAGACTAGTTCCATTGTACCCAACTGATCCATCTAGAACAATTTGGATTGGATCAGGCCTGAATGACAAATAGGAACTCGAGCTCGTTACTTTCCTCTAGGCAAATGCAGATGTGTTTGCGTGGAAACCATCCAACATGCCTGGAGTCCCAAGGGAGGTAATTGAGCACAAGTTAGCAATTCGACTTAGACAATGACCAATAAAGCAAAAGCTCAGACGCTTCGCTGTTGATCGGCAAGAAGCCATCCGAGTGGAGTTAGATAAGCTCCAAAAGGCAGGATTTATTCGTGAAGTCGATCATCCTGAGTGGCTCGTAAATCCGGTCGTGGTCCGAAAGTCAAATGGCAAGTGGCGCATGTGCATCGATTACACCAGCCTAAATAGTGCTTGTCCGAAGGATGATTTTCCCCTTCCCCGCATCGATCAGTTGGTCGATTCTATTGTGGGTTACGAATTGATGAGCTTCCTGGAGGCTTACTCAGGGTACCATCAAATTAGCATGGCAGAAGAAGATGAGGAGAAAACTACCTTCATCACACTATTTGGCACTTACTACTAGGTCAGAATGTCATTTGTCTCAAGAACGCTGGTTCCACGTACCAGCACTTGATGCAAAAGACCTTTATTTCCCAGATGGGGCGTAATCTCGAGGCTTACGTTGATGATTTGGTTGTAAAAATCTTGAAAAGCGTGAATCATTTAGATGATCTCGCTGAAACCTTTTGTAATCTAAACAAATATGGAATAAAGCTAAATTCGGAGAAATGTTGAGTTTCATCTAGCAAACTACTAGGCTTTCTTGTTTGTTCTAAAGGGATTGAGATCAATCCCGAAAAATCAGGGCCATTGAGCAAATGAGGTCTCCTTTGACCATCAAGGACGTCCAGTGCCTAGCAGGTCGCATGGCTGCTTTAAGCCGATTTAGATCGTGAGGACTACCTTTCTTCAAAGCTCTTCGAAAACACAATGGTTTTACCTAGTCGGATGAGACCGAGAAAGCATTTCAAGAGGTTAAAGCATATTTGTCCAGTCCACCATTGTTGGTTTCTATGAACTTAGGAGAACCACTACTCCTTTCTTGGCGGCCACCCCACACGTGGTCAGCGTGCATCTGATCGCGGAAAGAGAAGGGGTGCAACAACCCGTCTATTACATAAGCGAGGTACTTCATGGCCCAAAGGAGCACTACCCTGAGGTACAGAAAATACTTTACGCACTTCTGATGGCTTCCCGTAAGCTACGACATTACTTTCAGGCGCACAAAATCATTGTACCCTCGTCCTTCCCATTGGGGGATATAATCCGCAATCCGGAAAAATCTGGTCGCATTGCGAAGTGGACAGTGGAACTGGGAGCGTTCGACATTAGTTTCACCCCTCACATCGTAGTTAAATCTCAAATCCTTGCGGACTTTGTGGTCGAATGGACGAATCCTGACCCTCCTATGCAAGATTCCAAAGATTTATCATGCACCAACCATTGGACGATGTATTTTGACGGCTCTCATAGTTTTCAACACTCGGGGGCTGGAGTGGTCTTAGTCACGCCCCAGGGCGACCAACTCAAGTATGTCATTCAATTACACTTTGTTGCGACTAACAACGCAGCAGAGTATGAAGGTCTTATTGCAGGGCTCCGAGCAACTAAGTTCCTCGGAGTCTGTCGATTAGTGGTGAGGGGATACTCACAACTAGTCGTAAACCAGTTAAACAAGGAGTATAGCACCTCCGATGAGACAATGGCTCATTACCTGGGGGAAGCGAGGAGATTGGAAAAACACTTCAGTCATTTCGAAGTCCAATATATCCCGCGAAAGGACAATATTCTCGCAAACCAATTATCTAAAATTGGGTGCTTACACACATCCGCTCCGGCGGGAGTGCTCGTTGAACACTTAGAACATCCTTCCATCATGACTACAGTCGAAGACGACCCGGTGACAGTTTGCGTCACCAACCTTGGACATAAAGGGGATTGGACTCATCCATTGAGGGTCTATCTCGAACATGGGATCTTGCACAAGGATGAAACCAAGAGTGATTGGTTGGTTCGAAAAGTGCGCTTGTATAAACTCATAGAAGAGGTTGTGTACAGAAAAGGTACTCAAGGAGTATTAATGCGCTGCATATCTCAAGAGGAAGGCAAGTCCCTCTTGAAAGAAATTCATGACGGTGTATGTGGTGCACACGCATCATTTCGTACACTGGTCGGAAAAGCTTTCCGACAGGGTTTTTACTGGCCTTCAGCACTTGACGATGCCAAGCATCTGGTAAAAACATGCACACAATGTCAGTTTCACGCAAGACAGGTTCATCAGCCCGCATATACCTTACAAACTATCCCTCTAACATGGCCTTTCGCGGTCTAGGGGATAGATATTGTAGGTCCTATGCCCCAAGCAGTCAATGGGTACAAGTTCCTGTTCATAGCCATCGATACATTGACAAAATGGATTGAGGCTAAACCAGTCTGCAACGTTACCGCTGCAGCAACAAAGAAGTTCTTCCACAAGAACATCGTTACTCGATTTGGTGTTCCAAGTCGTCTCATTACCGATAACGGTTCCCAATTGGTCAGTGGTCTTTTCCTGGACTATTGCGACAATATCGGAACCAAAGTGTACTTTGCTTCTGTAGCTCATCAGCAGAGCAATGGCGTCGTTGTACATGCCAATGGGCAGATATTACAAGGCATAAAGAAACGTGTTTTCAATCACCTTAAGATGCGCTTGGGGGTTTGGGTAGATGAGCTCTACTCTATTCTATGGGCACTACGCACTACTTGTAGTCGGGCTATAGATGAGACACCTTTCCAATTGGTATATGGCGCTGAGGTTGTATTACCCATGGAAATTCATATTGTTTCTGTCCGGGTAGATCAATTCGATCAGATTGATCAACTCAAACAACATGCTCAAGATATAACCCTCCTCGAAGAAAAGCGTGATTGGGCGCTGATCAAATCAGCAGTATATTTACAAGCTTTACGTAAATATCACAGAAAAAGAGTGCGGCCGCGTAGGCTTCACGTGGGTGACCTGGTTTTGTGGAAAATACAAAACCAGACTGACCGCAAAAAATTCTCTCCTCAGTGGGAAGGCCCCTATACTGTAGTGTCAATACCGCAGCCAAGATCGGCCCGATTAGCTATGGAGGATGGGAGGATCTTGAACAATACTTGGAACATAGATCAATTACGCAAGTTCTATGTGTAAGTTCCTCATTTCTTTTATCATTTTCAATTAGCATGATTTGTTAAAAAATTGTTTGTATTTCTCTTCGAATTATGTTACGAGTCTTTTCTCTCTTGTCATGCCCATACCAAGCTATGCTTGGGGGCTGATCGCCGATGAACCATCTTACTATGGTAACCTAATCGGATTCACTGGCCGACCTCATGGTCACATCTAGATAAGACATCCTAGAAATAAGCCGCTTCTAAACGCATACGGAACTTACTGGCATGTTTCTGATCATTTGAGTGGCTGCCTGTTTGTAATAAGATTTGGTGCCGTATTAAGATTAGTAATAGTGCGATCAGGTGATCATATCTAGGTCGAGACATTTCTTTGTAAACCGTTTCTAAAGCGTATAAGAAACTCACTAGATATTGCTGATCGTCAAAAACCCATATTTTTCCTGAGACTATAATACTGCGTCTTCAGTATGTATGATCTCAGAAGGGGGCTATGACAATATGGTCATAACATAAAATAGAGTTAAGTACATTTCTTTCAGTTAAAAACATAAGGCATGCATTTGCATAGTATAAACTGTATATTTGCAGGTATTGGAAAAAATAGAGGAGCATTGTTTATTACAATGATTCAGGGTAAGCCTAATTCCTTCAAGAGATCTTCAATAAGAGGTTTGACTTCTTTGGATATGGCCTCAAACTGATCATCACTTTCAAACTCGGCATCTCCCACTACTGGATCTAGATTCAAATTTGGGCCATGATGAAGTCTTAGTTTTCACAGAACGGCAGAGGCTACAGATCTCACGTTGGTCTTCATTGCCTCTTCTTGCCGTCTTGTGTCTTCGGGGAGATACTTGAGAAGTGATTCAGCTTGAGCCGTGACCAAGGTGGCTAATTCACCAAAGCTGGGGTTATCCTTCTGAGCTTCGACCACATCAGCTTTGAGCAAAGTTGCCAGCATCTTCAGTTTTTCGAATGTATTTGATTTGAGTACTACTGCAGGATGAAATCATTGCCTTCAAGGTTCCATTCTCTTCGCAGACAGTGTCAATTTTTGAACTTTGAAGCTCGACAGTCGCCTGAAGATCATCTTTCTCTTTTGAAAGGAGGCTTATTTGATCCTCTTGTACTGCATGAACGTGATAATCGATTTTAGGCAGTTCATGTAACAAAATAATTTCTTTTGGTCGGAGGTAAACTCACATGAAAGCTTTGACTGCGCCTTGTGAAGTTCCCTCTTTAGGGAAGAAAATCTTGCGGCTGCAGCTTCTTCCTAATTTTCCCGATCAGCCATGCTCTTGTTCAGGAAGGCATTTTCCCTGTGACAAGGAAGACGATAATTATACTTAGATGAGAGTTCAAGTTAATATGGACGAGAAGCATTACATTTACTACTGTAGCCGGCTGATCTCCCGCTGTGCGACCTCAATATGTTTTGCTATAGCTATTGACTTGGTCGCCATCCGGGTTAACTCCTGAAACGCAGTAAGATATGGCTCTTGACACTTGAACATTCCTAAGTATTAGCAATATTCAAAAGCGTTAAGAGAATGTTTACCTCTACAAAGTCGCTGAATGAACTACACTCAGGTTCAGCTACAGGTTGAGCCTCAAAACTCATTTTATCCTTGGCAGTAGGGGCAGTGAATGTTTCTTCTTGCTGATCCACCCCCGCGGTCAGTACTGTGGCTTCCATCCCCTGAGATTGGATGTCCGCTATTATTTCCTCTACAATGGCTTGAGAGGATGCCTCAGCCATGGGAGTTGGGCCTGTCTCACCCGTGACTTCTGCGGTAGTTGATGCGTTGATGTCACCGGGGCACTGAGTGCGGGGTCCTTGCGTCCAAACATCATAGCTTATGATATCTCTTGTTGATAACATAGAATTTTCAAGAGCAAATATTCTTACTTTATACGAAACCCTGTCCAGAGTTTGGGTTTCGACGATGAGCTCTGGGGAGAACGAAGCCCCCTAGGTGCCCCTGTTGAAGTATCATCAGCATTTGTCCTTGTTTCCTTTTCTTAAACAGGACAGTGTCTTCTTCTCCCTGCACGATCACAATGTGATTGGTATATGCAGGGAAGTAAAAAATTAAAAGACTGTGAAGTTCCTACCACAGTAGTCCCCTCGATCATTGGGGGAGGAGTTATCAACCCTGGTGCTTCGCAAGCCTCCGGATTAGGAGTCTCCTCCGTGACCGCAAGATCTTCTGCGACCAAGGGATCTTGTGTTGCTATTTCTGTCCTTGCTGTCAGAGACAAGACTTCGACGATGCGAGGAGAGGTTGACCTCTCTGGAACGCTTACCTCCAAAAGGTCCATCACCTTCCTCTTGCAGCGGATAAGAGGAACATCGTCTTCCTCGTCCTCACTCCCCTCACCCGGTATGACTAAGAAGTAATTCCTTTTCGCACTTGAGGGTATATGGGGCACAAAAAATCTTACCACGGTTTTTTTCGCGGTTGTGGTTTTCTTTTTTGAAAAAGCGCCTCCTAAGATCTTCTTAGGTTTTTCGGGAGCAGGCTCCTTCATCTTCCGCTTTGAAGAGGTTCTCTTTACCTTCTTCACCGCTGACCCCCCAGAGGGTCCAGCGTCGTCACTAGGAAGTTTTGTTCCGACGATTCCCCCCAGTAGCTGTATCGTTTTAGGTAGATGGTTTGACGATCTCAATGAAATATACGATTTGCAAATAGTTCCACAAAAAAAAAGGGTCATACCTTTTGTCGTTCCTGTTTCAGATCGTCGCCGCTATTTATTAAGCTCTGGGGACGGGGGTGATCCTTGAGCTCCTTCTGTTGCGGCATTATAAGACCGCAGCAGGCTATTTGTCCATTTTTTGATCTCGGACAACGATAGAACTGTGTCATGAAAATGACAAATTACTGGGTACGCTTGTTACATCAGTACAAATGTACGTTTTGTAGACCAGAGAACATACCTGTATTATAATCCAGGGTACCATCTGCCATGGATTCTATTTCCCAGGCAGGGTGTTCCCGTTTCCGCAGGGGGCTCACCCTATTTCTCACAAAATCGCAGATGATATCCCGCGCTGTTAGTCCTTGATGGACTAAATGAAGAATGGCCTGGGCCTGCTTCTTCAACCTCGGATTAAGAGTGGGAATGGTGTCCATTTCACTGTTCTTCTCTGGCCGATTGTTCTTGAACCAGAGGTGACTCTCCGAAGGTGGGGTGCAATAGAACCATTTGTGGTGCCACCAGTGCACCGAATCCCACAGGGGAAGAAAGGTGTACTCTTTCTTCTCTCTTATGAGGAAGTAGATGCAGCCCGCGACATTGGTACTCTTTGACCATGCCGAGAAATAGAAGCGCTGGAAAAGATCCACGCTGGGCAGCACTCCAACAAAAGCCTCGCACAAATGCTGGAAGATGGCTAGTATCAGAACATCATTTGGATGGAGATTCACCAGCTCCAATCCGTAATGTGCAAGAACCTCCTGGAGGAATCCGCTCTCCAGAAGTCGGAACCCGCATCGTAGGTATTCTTCCAAGATTACCAGTTCATTCTCACCAACGACTGGGGCTTCTTCATTCTTCTCCGCCGGCTACCAATTGATCAACAACCGTGGGGGAAGAGTCTCTTCTCTCTCGAGTGCCACTAGGCTTTCTTTCGAGTGGTGGATGGATCATCTCCAAGACGCCATTGGTGATGAGATCGGTGGAAGGGTGACGGCTTTGGAGATGATGAGGGCAAGGTGTGCAAAAGAAGGTTTTGTGCGGCGAGAATGTTTGAGGTAGCAGAGGGTTTCTGGCTGTGAAATTTCTCTAGTAAGCTACCCCTTCTTTTTATATGCCTGAGACGACTCCTCGCCAAGCGCATTATTTTAATAATTTCCCAAAACGGGTGCCTTTCCTGTTGAAACCCGTTATAATTACCCTGTTATGAATCTGAAGCAAAATGTATCTTTTACTAAGAATCATTTTATTTCATATTCGGGGGGTATGGTACAAATAATTATAGGAGAAATTCTTAAGATTTGTTAAAAAATGACCTTGTGATTTTAGGATAACCTCATAATTTCTGTAGTGATCGCAATGCTATACTGTGATCGCAATATAAGTAATATGTGATCGTAGTACTATGTATGATCGCAATGCTATCCTGTGGTCTCAGTACAATCTTTTTTTGAAATAACCCTATAAAAAAAACAATTGCAAAACTAACTCTTAACTTTTTAAATTTGCAAAAATGGCTTTCAGTCGCGAAATCTTCCTCGCGACAGTCTTTAGTCGCTATACGGTATAGCGACTGAAGATGTGGCACGGCACCCGCAGCTTTCAGTCGCTATACGGTATAGCGACTGAAACCTGGCTGGCACGGCACAGGTGCCAGCGGGGCATTTGTGCCGTGCCACGTCTTCAGTCGCTATACCGTATAGCGACTGAAGACTGTCGCGAGGAAGATTTCGCGACTGAAAGCCATTTTTGCAAATTTAAAAAGTTAAGAGTTAGTTTTGCAATTGTTTTTTTTTATAGGGTTATTTCAAAAAAAAATTCTTATTTTTTATTGTGCATGGTCTCAATGTTATTCTGAGACCTGAAAATCGTCTCGAGTTGATCTCGGATAGAAGGCTAACTATTTGTGTACGTTTGGTCGCAGAATCGTCCTCTAGCAACCATTTTTCACACAGAGAATGTAAAGAATTCTAAATTGGTGATTATAAGTTATACATAATCATCTAAAAAAGTCAAGTGTATAAGGAAAAGAAATTATTTATTTCTTGCAATCTTTACATACAAAAGGGATACAGGCGAGCAGAGCATCGACCTGATCCGAGAGCAATTTGCAATGTTCTCCAAGGGACATATTGGCATCAGTGGGATCAACACTGGTCACCCCAAGAGAATTAGCAATAGTTCTAAGCCTATCTACATCATCCTGTAGCAAAAGAGTGCTACTATTCCTTATTATATCAGAGAGTTCTTACTACTGCCGAGCGTAATCTCTCTCCAACTAGAACCTACTCACCTCTTCGCAGGAGCCATCATAACGTTCTGCCAGATGCAGAATAGCGGAAGACATCTCCTCAGTACACATCTCAAGAGCCTCTTTTTCTTTTTGGAGAGTTCGGCACAAGGCTACTCTATCACCAAAAAGGCCCTGGACCTCAGCAAGCTGATCGCTGAGGGGCCTAGAAGCCCTTGCCTCCTACATTTTTGTCTGCATGGGTTATTTTCAACCAGAAAACATAATCGGAAGACAAAATGGAGGTCATTACCTGAGAGGCAGAGGAGAAAGCCAGGCTTTGGGGTAGATTTAGGCGTGGGAGTGAGAGATTCTCACCAGAAAGTTGAAGGATTGTTGTGGATCCCCAAAGGTGGAGATGAAGATGCAACTGGATGAGTTGCTGAGGCCGAAGAGAAGGGTACTGTGACAACTCAGGTCTCGGTCCCCTTTAGCAATTTTGATGTAGTTCCACTGGAGGATCCTCCGTAATTTTTCATTTTATTCTTTGGAGGAACCAGTTCCTCGAACGCCTGTGAATTTCAAAATGCACTACTTTGAAAAAGATCAGGATGTAAAACGAAGAACTTACAACAAGAATTTCAGAGAAGATTTACCTTCTGGGAATCTTGGTCAAATTCCGATATGACTTCTTTTTCTCCCTCATCACTCTCAATCTCAATAATGTTCTTGGAGCCTTGATTCGTCATTGAGGTAGGAACAGAAGAGGGAGGATGGAACAAGAGAGGAGAAGTAACTTTGAAAGACTTAGCCATAAACTTGTGATTCTTAAGAACTGAAAGGCTCTGCTATTTATAGAACCAGAGGCAACGGTTCACTTGTGCGGGTGCCTCGAGGTTTTAAAAGCGCATTACTGGCTCTCCAAGTCAATAATTCATGATTACCTGTCAAGAAAAACTTAGAGTTTTTTTTTGGGAAATAAACCGCCACACAACGGAATAGTGCTAGCTGAAGAAGTTGAATCGTCAGGTTTTATAATTCGATAGAAATTAAATTTGAAGTAAATAAGTCTCTTTATTTTCTTCAAATTTGGGGGCTAGCTGACGAGGATTATCACCCGAGCTAGTTAAATTAACACATGTCGGGTTCAAGTCAAATCAAATTCAATGTGTGTCTTTGAATTTGTGTCTTAGTAGCTGGTATGGTCGCTAAAGGGCACAAATTTATTCTATGATCGCAGCCTTTGCGCGATCATGAGACCACAGACAGTGCACGGTCAGAAGGCCGCAGACAGTGCCTAGTTAGAGGGTCGCTGACTGTACGCGACCAGGGTAATTCGGGGGTACTTGAGTCTTTACCAAGCACGTTCCCAGGATTAAGATAACTTCTCCCACGTATGAAAACAACTGTCAGCAAGTTAGCATGTGCGGTTATCCACAATTTGCACGTGTCTAAGCGCCGAGGGAGAAGAGTGCGGTTACACTAACTGCATCGGAGCAACCTTCCAGAACCGCTTCGCGTTAGTGCCCTTTTATTCAGTATAAAAGGAGGATCAGCGCACGATCTAAAGGGCGGTTAACAAGCAAAACAACAAGTCAGCAAAGCTTGAAGACTTAGACATAGATAGATAGACAAAAATACAAAAGAGATTATCGCCTATGATAATCTCTTCTCCCTGTAAACACTTTTACCATATATAGTGAAATCATAACAGGACATAGGGCTATTACTCTCACCATCGAGGGCCCGAACCTGTATAAATCTTCGTGTCTCTTCCAACATCACTAATCCTATCTTCCCTGAGGAACACCCTGAAAGGTCTCACAACACAAAAATCTGTGTAAGATCGACAGGGAACCCCGAGTCCAAATCATCGACAAATTTAAGAATCAATTTTGGAAATTTCATATACCTACCGGTGTCATGGCAACTAAGCGCCGGAAATTCCACAATTTGATTTAAGGAAACAAGACAGTCACCGAGTATCTGCACCAATTCACCCATCTAGCTCGGTATGCACCTGGAGACGTCGATACCGAAGAGAGGAAGATAGAACGCTTCGCAGAAGGACTTCAACATTACTTGCAGTACTAAATTGCCTCCCATGAGTTTACAGAATTCCAAACATTAGTGAACAGAGCTTTGAAGGTAGAGGAGAAGAGGAATATGGGGGAAGAGAGCTGGAAGTGAAGGATGTTGCATTTGAATGGACCGCCAAGTGCGAAGAAAGTTTTTAGAAGCTAAAGTAGAAGTTGACGACAACACCAGTCCTTACATTGCCAGATAGTAAGGAAGACTTTGTAGTCTACTGTGATGCTTCAAAGCTAGGAATAGGCTGTGTGTTAATGCAGCAAGGTCGAGTAGTAGCTTATGCCTCACACCAATGGAGGCCACATGAGGAAAACTATCCTACGCATGACTTGGAATTAGCAGCAGTAGTTCATGCGTTGAAGATATGGCGACATTATCTCATTAGGAACAAGTGTGAGATTTATACGGATCACAAGAGCCTCAAGTATATATTCACTTAGACGGAGCTCAACATGCGTCAATGAAAATGGCTAGAATTGATCAAGATTATGACCTTAGCATCCAGTACTATCCAGGAAAAGCTAATATAGTAGCCGATGCCCTAAGCAGGAAGGTCTATAACCTGCAAGAAGCAGTCATACTGAGGAACCCTTACCTACAACAAGAGTTGTAGAATCATCAAGTGAAAATAGTACCACATGGGACGGTTGCTACTCTAATAGTAAAACCCAACTCGAAGAACAGATAGGGAATGCCCAGAAGGAAGATGAGGAGATTAGCAAGATCAAGAGCCGAATCAAGTCAGGAAAGCTCAGGGTTTTACTGAAGACGACCAAGGAATTGTGTGGTATCGAGGAAGGATATGTGTACCTCAAAGCGCAGACCTTAAGGAATTAATTCTCGATGAAGTGCATAAAACTCCATACTCAATACACACCGGTAACACCAAGATATATCAAGATTTGAAAAATCGATTTTGGTGGGATAATATGAAAAGAGAGATCGCATAATACATCGCAAACTGTGACACATGCCAGCGAGTTAAAGCAGAACACCAGAAGATAGCAGGAAAGTTACAACCTTTGCCAATACCACTATGAAAATGGAAAGAAATCGGTATGGATTTCATTACAGGACTACCTAAAACTCAAGGAGGATATGACTCCATATGGGTTATTGTGGATAGACTCACCAAGGGAACTCACTTCATACCAGTCAAAAAGATCTACAACAGTAGTAAATTGGCAGAATTATACATGCAAAGAATACTGGCATTGCATGGTATTCCTAAGAAGATCATCTCAGATCGTGGAGCACAGTTTACATCCAAGTTTTGGGACAGACTTCATGAGACTCTAGGAACTCAGTTGAACTTCAGCACTGCATATCATCCACAGACAGGAGGACAGACAGAAAGAGTAAACCAAATTTTGGAAGATCTTCTAAGAGCTTGTATACTAGATTATGGGACATCATGGGACAAATGCTTACCATTTGCAGAGTTTACATACAATAACAGTTATCAAGCTAGTATACAGATGGCACCATTTGAAGCTCTATATGGACGAAAATGCAGAACCCCATTGCATTGAAATGAGCCAGGAGAACAAAGAGTCATAGGACCGGAGATAGTAGAAGAAGCAGGAGTGCATGATGTGTTCCATGTCTCTCAACTTCGAAAATGTTTAAAGGAACCGACTGACCAGATAGAAGCATAAGAGATATCACTACAGAAGAATCTTACTTACCTTGAGCACCCAATCAAATTCTAGCCACTGATGAACATCAGCTCAGAAGAAAGAAGATCAAGTTGTGTAAGGTTCAGTGGGGAAATCATTAAGATGAAGAAGCCACTTGGGAGAAGGAAGAGGATCTTCAGCAAACATATCCTTAACTTTTCTTGTCTTAAGTAAATCTTGGGGTGAGATTTCTTTAAGGAGGGTAGATCTGAAACACCCTGGATTTGGGGTGAAAATTCTTTCCATAAAAAGTCATGCATGCATATGTCTCTTCAAGATCAGCCAAATCAGCCTAGTCCTATTCTAACCTAAGCCCTAAAATCTCAAAATCTTCCCTGTGAATCCAAATGAAGATCTGACTCTCCAGATATGACCTATTATTTATCCTAAGTATAAAAGACTTCAGAAACTAGATCCAATTCTATCGCTAACTCCCAAATTTGTCAATTCTTTCTGTTTTCGAAAACAGAATTTAATTAAATATCCTAATTACCCTAAATACTCTGAACTTTGATTTAATCAAACCTTGACCTAATCCAGACCAGATTATTCTTGGATTATGATCAAGGGTATGCCAATACCTTAATACAAAAATTTGGCTGTCAAATTCTATCATCTAAACCCTTTTTACAAATCAGTCCAAATTGTATCGCAGATTAGTCCTTTTCGATGTTCCAAAAGTCTGAAAAGGCTAAAAGTCACAAATCAACTCCAAATTCAAATATGTTTCAGAGAATACCTCCCAAATGCTATTCAATACAGAATCTCCTTTTGCGAGAATATCAAAATCTTACCCTAAGTCCCAGAATTTCAGTTTTGACAAAATTCAGATTCAAATATCCTAAATTACCCTGTTTTCATTTCATCGGAAAACTACTCAAATGTTCCAACTTTTGTCAAATACCTTTGCCAAAGTTTGCCAGAATTTTGAAGTCAAAATCAGCCCTAATCACCTAAATCCCAGATTTTACAGATCAGTCCAAAGCCAAAGTTCAGAAATTGCAATCGAGTCCAAATGCTTGTTTCGACAAGAGCTCCCGCAGCAACGACCAGCGACCGGCGCCAAGCCTCCTCGCCGCGATCTACGCCGCAAGCCGAGCTTTGCCTTCTCTTATGACAGTGCTCATTTGTACTTGCATGTGCGCACGTGTTCGCACCTAAGCCTTCGCCGTGGCAGCACCAGCGACCACCAGCAACCGCACGCGCGACCAGCAGCAACCAGTAGTGATTGCAGCAGCACTTTGTCAGGAGCTTCATGGCACGTCGCCACACCGTGCCAGCAATGTCGCCTTTGCCATTGCTTTGCACCGGCCAGCGCCAAGTCCCAATGAATCAACAAATGGTGCAGTAGCAGAGCCGTTGTCGCTGTCGCGTTGTCGTCACCGCTATTTCTTCTACGCCCGGCCAGTCTCATCCCCGGCGCAAAGATCATGGCTGTTCCCTCCTTGACAACTCCGTCATTGGCCTATTTGAACACCCCACCATCCTGTGCAATTCTCACTTCATCAGAAAATTGACTAAGTCCCCAAACTTCTTCGTTTTCGTCTTCTTCTTGGCGAGCCGCCAAGGAGGAGCACGGTGCCAGCTCGAGCTACTGCACCATTAATTCTCTAAATTGATTCAACCAGTAAGTCCCTCTTCTCCACCTCATCGTGCTGTAGCATTTAATTGAGCTCTGGTGGACCTTAACGCCAGTGATCGCCGTAGATTGCATTTTTAATTTTCCCTCTTCCGGCAATGCAACCCGATTTAGCCCGAATTAGCCCTTCTGTTAGTAGAATTAAATGATCGGTGGAACCTTCTAAGCAAGCCTGTGTATTTGGATTTCAAATTTGAGCTCAAACTGTAGCTTCCCCAATGCTCGCGCCCACCAGTGACCGGCTCACATCGCCAGGCCGCACCTCCGTTCCTCCGACCAATTGGGCCACCTCTACTCGTTTCCTGTGTCTTGTAGATGGTTTAGCCGAAGCCGATTGACCAGCAATACTCCAGAACAATGGCGCCCCATTTTGCCGTCTTCTTCGAACCCGGCCGTAGCGCCAGCGAGCCCTAAAACCATCATTATAATCAAATTAACCGCTCCAAAACCATCAGTGTGACTCCAAGAGCGTAAGCCCTAAATCAATTTCAAGCTTTAGCACCTGTAGTTCTCTATCACCGTGAGCCGTTTCTGGTAACATCGCCCGTGTGCTGTCCCGTCGCCACTGGCCATCGCCGTCGGTGCCACCTTGTCCAGTAGATTCACCTCAGCCTCCTGAGTAAATCTCTCCACTGCATCGACTTCTGGTTCTACCCAAAATCGCAAGTTACAGCTATGCCACAAATTTGTCCAATAGCTATTACTGTGCCGTGCTGCCACCATGTTTCCTCGCCACCATTCGTCGTTGTCCGGCCATCCCAGTGATCGAAACCACCACCACTGGATTCCTGTTGCTTTCGCCTATCTCCTAGACATAGTTGGCGAAGCAATCAAATCCCTAAATTGATCAAATGCTTAAGCCCTACTTTTTGGTAGCTACGGCCACCACCGGGACCGCCCGGCCCCGAGCCCGTGCATCGGCAGCCTCCGGGATCACGAAGACTTGCGTGTTGAGAAAGCGCATAGCCTCCGTGAACGTGACCGGGGCTATACAGGAGCCACCATCCGGGCCGACGCTAAGCCCGAGCCCTTCGAGGGCCGAGCGAACGGAGCGGCCCGCCTCCGCAACCACCCAGGAGTGGGAGTCCTCAAGCTCCCGGTGGGCGCTTTCCCTCGCCTTCGCCTCCCTCCAGAGATGGGCGTTGGCGTCCTCCGAGGCGAGGAGCTGGGCTCGGATCCTAGCCAGCTCCCTTAGGGCTTCGTCCCTCTCGGTGCAAAAGGCGGCGGCCTTGTCCTCCGCCTCCTTCAAGGCTGCCTCATAGCGGTCCTCGATGCCCTGAGCAAGGGCCGCCCCCTACGAACCTAAGGGTTAGATGACCTCCTGGGAAAAGTAACCGGGCGACTTGAAAGCAAACATACCTGGAGATGGAGTGAGACCAACTCGGAGCTATGCTCGCGGATGGTCCCCTACTGGACGTAGGCCCAGACCTTCCGGGTTTGGAGGCTCGCAGCGAACCTCCGGGCCTCACCCGGGGACAACATGGGGGTCTCCCTCCCGATGGTTTCGGACCCGTCTCCACCGGAAGGCCCCCTCCAGCCGTCCCGGGGGTTGATGTGGACTGGGCCAGTCTCAGTCGCAACCCCGGGCACTAAGGACTCGGTCTCGGAGGAGTCAGTGGACGAGCTCTTGGAGGGAACATGCCCCTTGGGGGGGGGGACAAGGAGGCCTTTGCCCTTCTCGGGCTGCGAAGCTCCCGAAGCCCTATAGACCGGACAGGCCGAAGGGCTTGCCCCCTCATCCACCGGCCAATCGAAGCGCAGAGGACACGTCTCCGCGAACCGCACCTCTTGGCGCTCAACGCGCGCCGGCTCCCGGACCGCCGGAGGTGTGGCCACCGGAGAGGGCGAGGGGTTGTAGTTTACCGAGTTAGAGACGGCCCCGTCGTTCATCACCTTCGTCTTCTTGCCCGATCCGGTCAGCGCGTTGAGGAGGCGCATGAACTCCCCCGTCATCCCCGGGCCGGGGAAGGCCTCCACCTCCGGGAGGGGCGACGTTGCCCCGGGCCTCGAGGTGGCTCGCGCACGCCCCGACCCGGGGGTTGCCTCACGGGGGCCCTGCCGAGCGTAGCTCTGGGGCCGTTGCTGGGCCGGGGACCTTCCGCGTCTTGGCGCGCTTTGGCTCAGGGCCCCCGGCGGCCTCTTTCCCCCGCTTGTGAGAGCCGGGGGTGGGAGAGGCTCCCTCACCGGTAGCTTCAGCTCGAAGGCTTCCGCCACCAAGTTATGGGGAGGACCCTCCCCGATGACGCGCACGACACGCTCGTGCTCGTCGGCGTAGTACCTCCCGAGGAGGTTTTCCACCTTCTCCCAGGTGGCCGGATATGGCCGGACTACAAAAACAAAAGTGTTAGACAAAATCTCAGACTAAGGAGTGGGCCACCGGACAATTACGTCGAGTCACCGGCCTCTGCGGGGGCCGCTGTGCCGGGCACATCCCGATCCCCCTCCTCCTGTGTGAGAAGGAGGAGAGCTTAAGGAGCGCCAGCTCCTCCGCGATGTCCCTCATGGACCTTTGGCCTTGGGCGCCCACCATTTTGCTGAGGAGCTTCAACTCCTCGGGGGTCCACACCGGGGGCTTGGGGGCGGACGAGCGGCACTAGGAGGGGGGCTCCGCGGAGTAGGTGACTCCGGAGTCCTGAACCCGGAGATAGAACCATCTCCGAAGCCAGTCCCCCCAATGGTCCCGGTCCCGAGAGGCGACCAACGGGTACTGCTCCACCCGGGCTGGAAGGAGTTGCATCATGATGGAGCCGAACGCAGACTTCGGCCCTCCCTTCACCA
This sequence comes from Pharus latifolius, assembly GCA_019359835.1. NCBI lineage: Eukaryota > Viridiplantae > Streptophyta > Magnoliopsida > Poales > Poaceae > Pharus > Pharus latifolius. The sequence continues at coordinate 35,226,815 of CM033324.1, read as the reverse complement.
TGTACGAGCCCCTCACCGAGGGCTCGTAGAAATATCGGAGTAGCCAGAGCGTTAGCTCCCTTCCGGTGGTTGTCTCGCATAGCCAAATGAAGAGCCCCATCCGGACGAGGGCGTTGGGCGTCAGGTGGTTGAGCGCTACCCCGTATTCCCGAAGGAACTCCCAGAGCAGCGGAGGCACCGGGAGCCGGAGGTCGGCCTCGGCGAAGGCCTCAAAGACGACCACCTCTCCGGCCCAGGGGCGAGGCACCATCTCCTTTGGGGGGATCCGGACGTCCCCGTCCGCGAAGACCCCCCGCTCCAATAGGGACTCCAAGTCTCCCGAAGTAAACTCCGAAGCCCAGAGGAAGTCTGCGGTGACTTCCTCTGGGGGTACATCGGCAGCTTTGGCGCGGCCTTTGAGAGCCATCTAAGTTCCCGAGAGGCTAAGTTTCCAGGAGTCTACGTTTCCGGGAGGCTAGGTTTCTGGGACAAGCTCAGAGCGCCGGTGAGAAATTGGGGGCTTAAGGGCTGTGTGAGCTCTCCGGGCCCCCACAAGGCCCTATTTATAGAGCCCCCGTGCGGCTCTGATGGGCGGCACGTGGCCCCTCGGGGTCAATCTGAGCCGCTCTTGTCAAACGCCACTCGCAAATCAAAGGGGCGCACAGGAAACGACGCGCCAAACTTTGAACCGCACGAGGTCATGATGGCCGGCGGCACGCACTAATCGAGGCAACGTCGTAATCATCGACGGCGCCATCATAAAGGTTGAGCACGGTGATTGAAGCGTCACTGAGATCCGGATGCTCCCTCTGAGGGAGATGTCCCCGGTAACGTAAACCTTTACCTCCGGGGACTTAGGATGTGTCCCCGGAGGGCATGGGGGCTGCTGCTGGGGGAAATCTCCGCCCAATCGACCCCGGTGACCCCTTCCCAGGCACCGCCATTTCCCCGGTGACAAGGGCCCCCGGTGACCCCATCCCAGACGCCGCCTTTTGCCCGGTGACGTGACCCGTCCCGGGCGCCGCCATTTCCCTGGGGACGAGGGCCCCCGGTGTCCCTAGTGACCCTGTCCTGGGCGAAGGCCGCGGGGGGCCTCCTGTACAAGGTCATGTGGGGGTCACGTGAGGAGCACCTCAGGAATCGACGAGGGCACTTGTCAAGCATCCGAGCCCTCTGGTTAGCAGAAGGACGTCGGTGCCCATCAATCTGACGGCTGCAGTCGGGGTAGTCTTGTAATTTGCATCTTTTGGGTCTATATATGCCCTTGTACCCGTCTCTTGTAACAGAGGACAATTCATTATCATTAATACACAAAAATGAATAGGCGTGCTTGGGAGCACTCTCCCCACGAGAGAGCTCCCCTAGCCGACCCTTATTGGGAGCACGTTGACAGGACTAGGGTCTCCACTGAGACCCGAACCTGTATAAACCCTTGTGTCACTCTATGTGTTGGTGTGACGGGAGAGGACCGGTCACGCAGTCAGCTCGCATCACTTTTCATTCACTAGGAACCTCTGTAGAACCTGCCAGGGTATTCGCAATACCATGACAATATGTATCTACTCTTACCTATGACTTGCTGAGTACGTAAATACTCACCCTTGCAACTTATCAATCCAATAGATGGAGCATTCCATGATCAATATGAAGGCGTGGCGAACTTCGTGGATCCAGAAGGAGGAGAACCATTCTGCCAGAGCCCTGATGTGTGTTGTTCTACCTTCAACTTCTTGCGTGGGGGTTCACCTATCTTCCGCCGTGTAGATGTTTTATTTTGCTTTTGCTAGACCATGTATGCCGTGAAGGCATTGTATTCTCTTTATGTTGTATTAAGGCCAGCAGGCCACACTGCTTAAATATTTTGTAAGTTACTCTGTTGTAATATAAATATACTCTTGTGCTTGACTTATCCTGGGAAGTCAATGGTATGCATGCATGGGCCCAACTGCAGCGAGCTGGGTCCCCGTGGGAGTAGTCATTGTCCCCAAGGCAGGGGCGTGGCAATCAACCTTAGACCGTTGTCGGAAATATAAATCTCAACCAAACCTTCCTTTCTTGACTCGAAGATACTTCCAGGCTCAATATTTGCCTTAATTCACTAATGATCCTAGTGGATCTTCAGGTCGAGTTTAGAAATAATTCGCGACCTTGAAAAGGGTTCGCGAGCTTGGGAAGGATTTGATCTCTGGTCGGATTATATTCTGATACATATATATATATATATAACCGAGTCTAATACGTTTAGGTTAATTGGTTATTGAATCTGATACTTATTCATACGATTGGACTATAAATATTTTGTAATAGTTCTAGTTTAGATCATCGAGTCTAGATTGAAATCTTAGACACATAGTTCATCGACGTAGGCGAGTGCGTCCTAACGTTCGACGTGTACAAGATCCCTGTTTTCAATAAAGAGCTGTGCTATCTTTTGAATTGTGTTTTTGATCAACTTGGGTTTCAGTAATTCCGAGTAAGATGCCGAATTCCGCATATTAGTATCTGGTCGAGTATAGTCAAAACCCAGCAATACTTCAATCAGATCAAGTTAGCATCAAATCAAGGCTATATCAAAACCTGGTCTAGGGCTTAATATGATTAAGTTGGTATCAGACCAACTATCATGTCCTGTGGATGGTGAAGACTCATCAGGGTCACAAAACCTCCAGCGAAACTCCACAAGAATCTCTTGCAGCTGAAGGTGATCATTCGACAGTTCCTACAGTCACATCTTCAAAGATGTCTGATGATACCTCCGTTCAAGCTAACCTCGCCAAACAAGTGGCTAAGCTCTCCACCTACATGGATAATGTGCTTTCTTGGATTTAGCAGCAGGCTGTGGCTGTATCTTCTGAAGTTGATGCTTCAAAAGGCAAGCTTAAGAGCATGAAGATTGGTGAAGACTTGCTCAGGCTAGACAAAGATGAAGACGAAGACGACCATAAGGCCGACAACCTCGCCAACACCTCCTTAGCTGTCGGATATTTTAAGGTCGAAGCTAAGGTTGACTTACCCATATATGATGGGGTGATCGATGCCGAGAAGCTAGATTCATGGATTGATCAGCTTGAGACCTACTTTGACCTACGAGGGTTCAGTAGCACTCAAAAGGTGAAATTCGCACCTTTGAAGATCAAGGACCACACCAAGACATGGTGGAAGGCTCTTGTCGCCAGTGGTGAAGCTGACGACCTTGTGTGGGGTCAGTTCAAATGACTTCTATGACAAAATTCTACCCGATGGGTTATCTCAAGGAGAGATGGGATCGTTGGCACAGATTATATCAGTGCCACAAACAATCCGTCCAAGATTATACGACGGAATTTCAGAGACAAGCAACGGTCATTGGCATCTCACTCTCTGATCCTCAAGTGTTTGAAAATACATGTCTGGACTTCAGAAATCGATCAGTGCTGAACTAAGCCTGTTCAGTGTCCAGGATATCACGATCACGAGCACGACTGCTATGGCAATCGAGTAGAAAAACAAATCCCGCAATTCCAAGAAAGAGAATTTGACCTCGTCAAAAGGAAAGTTGAGTCCGAAGAAGAGTACTCCGAAGTCTAGTACAAGCATCTCTTGTGATCATTATCATGTTGCCGAGCATACAAAGGATAAATGTTATGCTCCATCCTGAGTTTCGACCAAAGAGAAATGGACAAGGAAAGAAAACAGCTACAGCTACTACGGCTCCACCCGAAGAAAGAGTTGTCCGAGTAAATTCGGTCGATGAGGCAGATACGACCTTGTCTCTGATGGCAATGCCAAAGGAGAAAGGTTCAGATTCCCCAAACGACCATCACTCAACGGAGGACTTGTTCACTATCAACATCCAGGTGAAACACAAAGTGGTCGCAGCCATATTCGATCCCGGAAGTCAGAAGAATTTGCTTTCTATTGGACTGGTTCGACGACTTGGTCTAAAGACGACCACACACCCGTGACTATATCCGCTGGGTTGGTTTATATCCGACGTGAACCAACAGATCATGAGTCAGTGTGTGTTGAAATTTGTGAGCTCTGCACAATATATCGATGAGGTCCAATGAGACATTGTTCCTATGATATTTGTCTGGTGATCTTTGGGAGTCTATTCTTTTATGATCGAGACACTCACTTCCATTGATGAGCACAAGAAGACGAGCTCACTAAAGACGGAGTTAAGTTCGTGATCGGTAGAGATGTCCATGTCAACAATTCGAACTTGATTACCGCAAATCAGGCCAAGCGAATCATCAATGCATGTCACAAATACATGCTTGTTATGATTCGACCAGTTGGTCCACGTGATAGTACTCGAGCAGCGTTGTCGTTGGCGTGCCAAGTATATTTTGGTTGTTTTTCAGCACTGCTAGAGAAATACAGTGATCTTTTTGAAAGTACACAGGGTCGTCCACCGAAATGTCCAGTCGAGCACGAAATTCAGCTCGTGTCCGATATGACACTTCCCAATCTGAGTATGTATCGTAATTCGGTATTGGAGAATGAAGAGATCAAAGAACAACTTGGTGAGTTGCTGAATGATGGTGTCATTCAACCAAGTAGTTTACCATGTGGATCTCTTGTGGTTCTAGTACCAAAGAAAGATGGGACTTGGCATATGTGCATCGACTACTGAGCACTAAATAAGATCACCATCAAGAACCGGTACCCCCTTCCTCGTATTGACGATCTGTTAAACCAATTGAAGCATGCTGTTGTCTTCTTGAAGTTGGATGTTAAGTCAGAATATCATCAAGTCAGCATTCGAGAGGAGGATACGTGGAAGACCGCATTCAAAACGCGACAAGGTCTATTCGAATGACTGGTCATGCCATTTGGCCTCTGCAATGCCCTGGCTACTTTTATGCATTTTATGAATGACGTATTGCAATAGTTCATCGACGACTTTGTGATCGTTTACCTTGACGACATACTGGTCTATAGTCGTTCGTGGGACGAACACCAAGTTCATGTGGAAAATGTGTTAGAACAGCTTTGGCAACATCGACTTCTCCTTAACCGTAAAAAGTGCAAGTTCGGCCAGCAAACTATACTTTACTTGGGATTTATTATCGGCAAGGGTACATTGCAAATCGACCCCGATAAGGCTAAAGTGATTCGAGAGTGGCCTCGACAACAAACCATTACGGAAGTGCATAGTTTTGTGGGAGCATGCCAATACCTTCGGAAGTTCATACGACACTTCTCAATTGTGGCTTCTCTGTTGCATGCATTAACTAGGATCGACCAAAAGTTCGAGTGGATTGGGAAACATGAAGATACTTTCCTCTTGTTGAAGAAGAAGATCAGTGAAGCTCCTGTGTTAGCTTTACCTAATCTACAGAAGCCATTTGAGCTAGAAATCGATGCCTCAGGTTATACAATGGGCGCAGTGCTCATGCAAGAAGATCAACCAGTAGCATATCACTCTGAGTTATTTCGGGGAGCTCAGAAGGACTATCTGACTTACGACAAGGAGTTGTGTGCACTACATCAGGCCGTAAAACATTGGCGGTGTTATCTCTTAGGTAAAGAGACTGTTGTCCACACCGAACACCAACCTTTGCAATATTTGCAAACTCAATCGAAGCTACAGCAAGCTGGACATATGAAGTGGATGTCATATCTGTAGCAGTTTAATCTAGTGATTAAGTACAAGAAAGGCGTATACAACAAACTAGCTGACATGTGTCCCGACCACCAGTTACGACCTTCTGCTTATTAGTGTTTATACAAATCGAGCCCTCATGTCATGATGACTATGCCACAATGTACAGTGAAGATCCTGATTTTTGGTCAGGATCTATTTTATATGCCCAGCTTGTTCTACAATGTACAATGTATAGTGAAGATCCACAATGTACAATGAATTCGAGGTGCTTCACAAGGTATACAAACTCTATATTAAATTGGCTGAGCTCGAAATAGGGAAACCTACAGAGTTTGTTCCGCAAGAAGGACTCTTCACTACTACAGAAATGCTTTTCACTATCGGTTAAAAATCCACTCTACTATCGGTTCTCTTACCGATAGTGGTCGGCACGATAGTAGAGGGCAGCACACTTCTATCGGTTCAAAAACCGTTAGTAAAACATCTACAATCCCAACGTTCACTAATCGCTATCGACTATTTCTTCTATCGGCTCGGTTTTAAACCGATAGTATTGTATAAGTTTTTTCTATCGGCTCGTATATAAACCGATAGTATTGTTTAGGCCTTTTGTATCGACTAGGATCTAAACCGATAGTAATCTAAATATTTTTTTCTATCGGCTCTTATATAAACCGATAGTATTGTTTAGGCCTTTTGTATTGGCTAGGATCTAAACCGATAGTAATCTAAACGTTTTTTTCTATTGGCTCTTATATAAACCGATAGTATTTTGTGGACACATTTAGTACTGGAAACTTTATTCTATCGGTTGTTATATATAAACCGATAGTATTGTGTAGACACAGTTAGTACTGGAAACTTTATTCTATCGGTTGTAGTATATAACCGATAGTACTGAAATATTTATTCTATCGGTTATATTATATAACCGATAGTATTTTGTAGACACGTTTAGTACAGGAAACTTTATTCTATCGGTGTCTGAATATGAACCGATAGTATTGTGTGGACACAGTTAGTACTGGAAACTTTATTCTATCGGTTGTGGTATATAACCGATAGTAATATTAGTTTTTCCTATCGGTTATGTAGTGGCATGGTTAGTACTAAATATTTACAAATATACATACAGCAATACAGAGATACATACAGCAATATACATACAGCAATCAGAGATACATTGGATCATTCACAAATACACCAATATTTACAAATATTCACCAATATTCACATATTGAATTTGTTCACAAATACACTAATACAGTAATATACACATGCATTGGACAGACTGAATTTTTGCACATATTGATCGAGTTTATTCACAAATACATCAATGAATCTATTCACATATATTCACATATATTCACAAATCAATGAATCAACACATTCAATATATATTCATAAATACAGCAATCAACACAAGTCAGTTACTATTGATCGTTGATAGCCACTTCTTCCATGACATATTGAGCCCAAATTGTTCGCAGCTCCTTCAATTGAGGCAACTCATATTGCTCTTTCAACATGGTGCTCTGCATATATGCGTGTATGAAGTTAGGATCGTACGTCACATCCAATTAAAGTTCGACTTTGAGTCAGGAAAAATAGTTACCTTAGGGAATTGGGCAAAGTTTCCCTGATCAGGTCATACATGAATCACATGACATAGAAGCCACATTCCCACGATTGTGGCTGCTGATGGCACTGGAAAAATTGCATATGCAAAGACATAAACCCACATTAACTCGAAAGAACTAATTAAGCTTAAATTAAAAGACTCATCATGAGCACTTCCATCCGTATTAATTACCTCATATTCTTTCCAAGAAATTGTTGTGCCCTTCGACGTGTCATGCCTCCCTCCAGCACTAGCATAATTTTTGAAAGCCCTGTATTTAATTTAGCATTGCCGATTAATATCTTATCATTAATTAGCTAGTCAGAGAAAAATTTAAGACAACTATGTTACTTACGCGTCTATGTGCCATGTGAGGGTGAAAACATGCGCCACCTTGTCGCTCATCGAATCGAGGTAATAGACCTCATTCATCCATGGGCAAATGACGGCGAGGACCCAGTGGCCCCTACATTGCATATATAAGCGAACCGTTTCATACATATGTTAGGCGTAACATACAAGAATGAGTTAAATTAGTAGGAAATGCACTAACCTTTGGTGGTACGGCGCAAGGATGAACTCTCGGTCCTGCTGCGCTAGTAGTGCCCTTGATATGTATTCCTCCGCATGTGCTTGGTCGTGCTCTAGCATTGTGAGGCTTATTTTCTCTGGGTCGAGGAAACCCACCTTGTCACATGCCCTCATCGACGCCAGCCTATACATGCACCTGGATTCAAAGTAGACATTAGTAAGTAGTGCATACAAAAAGTGATTAGATTTATGAAACGAACTGTGATAACTTCAGACAACAGCACACTCACAGGACTCCAGTCCGTATGATGGACATATCAAGCTCCCGCCAGTTGAGGAGGTCGAACAAATCCTCGTGGGCCACCGATATGCTCCCGGGCTCACGGTGAAAATGGGCTGGCCTGAAGTGAACCAAGAAGTTGATGTGGCGCCTAGACCGGGTCAAGTACCACTCGTGGAGACTTCTGGTTATTTGATCCATATTGCGCAGAAGGTACTCCGACACGAGTGGGGACCCGTTCTTGAACGTACCCGGCTGGCTTTGTTTGGCCTTGCCTTTGGCCTTGCCCTTGCCTTTGGGCGGGGAGCGAGTGTATACCTTCGAAGGTTGGGGTGTGGTGCCGTCGGCCTCATTTGATGGCGAAGGGTTTGAGGCCGTCGGAGGAGGCATGGGGGCCGAAGGAGTTCGCTCATGCGTTGTGGCGGGGGTGGTGTCCTCAGGAAGTGTGCTGGTATCCATCGTCCACTTTAAGTACAAACGCTTGAATTAGATTTTGCAAATTAAGTATATTAACTGAGTTGTAAGCTAGAATGGCTAGGGTTTACCTCCTGTAGTCTAACACCCTTCTTGGGCCACTGTATGTACGAGCCCAATGCCTCGCCAATTGTCCGCATTTCGTCCGTTGGGACGGGCAACGGAAAAGAGCTGTAGCCCGGGAGGGCCATGTCCACCTGTACCTTTGCGAATCCAGGCTCCAGAGGTACGCACTGGATCCGGACATCCTCCCAAGACTGGTATACGACCCCGTTTGCAACCGCAACAGGTTTGTCGCCTATGTTGATCAATAGGGTACAGCTCTCCGGCTTCTGCAATTTGCAACAATTATAACAGGTTAGAGAAACAATTCTAACGTAACGGGAGTGGCATCAGCCGAACTACATATATAGCTCAAGAGTTGCAATACCTCGATCAGGTCCACTGGATCCACGTGAACCTTCGAGCCAACACTACTCAGCCTGGCAGCGTCGACCTCGGCAGCTAGATCTAAACCCTTGGACTGCACAACTCGGCTTAGGCGTTCATATTTCTCGTTCATTTGAGCGAACATGTCCGCGAATTGTGCAGTCACATCTGCCCGTATCTTCTGAGATAGCTCCACTTCCCTTTCCTTCCAGCTGCCAGGCTTCTTTGCCTTTTGCCCGGGGTCCGAGAAGCCTTCCTTCCATGGCACCACAGCCCCCATGGTTCGCGTCCGCCCTGGATGCTCCTTGTTCCCTAGAGCCCGGGTAAGGATGTCGTTCTCCCTATGGGGACTGAACAATCCCTCGGTCGCCTCCTTCGAGCAAGAGATCTGTTACATTGAAAGCTCTCCATTGTGAGGAAGAAATATATACAAACTTGTGCGCACACTAGTGATCATAGTTAGCCAACTTACGAGTCGCTGCACGACCTCGACGTCCCTGGGGTTTGGGAACGCCACAGTCCCCGTGGCCGACACGGTCCCTCTGGCCAGCCACCAGCGCTTGCATCGCTGATCGCGGATCTCGGAGAGTGGGAGGTCAGGGGAGTCGACGAAATGCGATGCCTCGTCTTCACCCTTCTTCCACTGCTCCTCCTTCCCCGCATAGCCGCGAGAGCCGAGCCGGTGTGGGTGGTCGTTCCTCCTCTGGATTGCCCTGTTCTTCTCGCTGAGGGCCTTCGTACCAGAAACAAGAAAATTAATGCACCACTGCTTACTGCATACAATGGTGTAACCAAGCAAAGGAACCATTCATACCTTGAACTCAGGAGTCCCCTTCTGTTGGGCGAATTGCTCCCATACCTCCTCCGTTATGAAGGGGTACTTCTCGCATGGAGATTCGCCTTTAGCGAGGAAGGTACTGACGAGGACGCTCTTGAAGGTTTTCCACATGTTGTTCATGTCCTTCAAGCAAGCTATCTTGGGACCATCGTCCGGGATGTTCCACTTGGCCTGTTTCAAATGGTGCATATAAGTAGGACTTACCTAATCTCTAGGATAAACCAAGGGAATGTGATTACTCAAGAGTTCAGTGATTTTGATTAATTTTACCTTCACTTCCGCCCACAGCCTATCCCTCTCATCGGCCTTGACGTCCTTCCAACTCTAGACGGTGATCTTCACCCTTTCCTTCGCCAACAAGCCAACATAGGCAGCATAGTGCCCGGCGTTCTTCCCGATCGGTCTCCCGAACTGGTTGAACTCACAGGAAAGATCCGCGCGTTTGGCCAAACGACCCAACATCGTCGCGCCTCGCGCCTTCCTCTTGCGCTGGGACGAGGCAGCGCCATCTACGTTCGCCCTCGCCGAATCACTAGTATCAGCCGAGGAAGATGCCGACATGACTTTACCTAAAATACCATGAACAAACCATCCAATTGATATGAAGAAAGGTACATGACGAGGATTGACACCCGGGTCATTTCTAATAAACTTTTTGGTTCAAGACAAGTTCGAACCAGATATGTATCTGGTGATGCGAACTCAAGCTATTCTGAGGGGCATCACCATGAGGTCGCAAGCTTTACGCGGTCAGGTTGCAAGCTTTACGCGATCAGGTCGCAGCTTTACGCGGTAAGACCGTAAGCCTTGCGCGGTCAGAAGTTCGTAAGCTATACGCGAACTACACATTCGGGATATTGCGCGGTCAGCCAATATCCCGCGGTCAGAACATCTGCCGATCAGGATACTTGGGATCTATCTATTGCGGTTGCCCGTACAACAGGATATTCTAAGTATCCCGAAGATTCCTACACGTGGAGAATCAACCGTCAGAAGGTTAACACATACAGTTATCCATGAATAACACGTGTTTAACCTGCGTGGAGGTTAAGAGCAGTTCCAAAAAACCGCATCCAACCGTCCGTGCAACCGTTTGATGCAGTTTCCTCTACATGGCACCCTTTCAAACAGTACAAAAGGATGACATGGAGCATCAATGAAGAGGATCGAAAACAGAAAGATCGGAAGATCAAAAAAGGAAGAAAATCATCCAAGTTAGCCAAGTCTACGGCACACCTCATATAGCATTTTAATAAGCCTTCTTTGGCTTATCTTTGTACACTCTTACGGAAAAAATCCTCGCCTGTGAGGATTTTTCCTCCATTTGTAAACCTTTTACCACACTTAGTGAAATCTCAACAGGACGTAGGGCTTTTACTCCCACCATCGAGGGCCCGAACCTGTCTAAACTCTCTGTGCTCCTGTTCACTATTGTTCAGCATACCTTCCCGAAGGGTCATCTTGAAAGGTCTCACCGTTATAAATTCTGCATAAGTTCGGCTGAGGACTCCGAGTCCGAATCGTCGACAGTACATGACAAAGTAATTCACAGAATATTCAGATGAGCAGTGCAAACTAACAAATACTATATTTCCTATTGGTTTTGAAAGGAAAACCGATAGTACTAAGGTCTATATTCAGGAAAATTTAAAAGATTAGCAGTGCAAACTATGCTAATCTCTCTGCTGGAAAATAAAGTCTGTTAAAATTTAAATGAACCTAAATTTGAGATGAAAATTAGAAAATGGGAAGTAATTCACAGAAAATTCAAATTAGCAGTGCAAACTATGATGGCACTACTATTTACTATCGGTTTTCCAAGTCAAACCGATAGTAATCAAGTCTGAATTAGGAAAAATTTCCAAAATTGCTCAGCAGGAACATAAGGTATGTTAAAAAATAAATGAACCTAAATTTGAGATGAAAATTAGAAAATGGGAAGTAATTCACAAAAAATTCAAATTAGCTGTGCAAACTATGATGGCACTACTATTTACTATCGGTTTTCCAAGTCAAACCGATAGTAATCAAGTCTGAATTAGGAAAAATTTCCAAAATTGCTCAGCAGGAACATAAAGTAATTGCTCAGCAGGAACATAAGGTATGTTAAAAAATAAATGAACCTAAATTTGAGATGAAAATTAGAAAATGGGAAGTAATTCACAGAAAATTCAAATTAGCTGTGCAAACTATGATGGCACTACTATTTACTATCGGTTTTCCAAGTCAAACCGATAGTAATCAAGTCTGAATTAGGAAAAATTTCCAAAATTGCTCAACAGGAACATAAGGTATGTTAAAATATAAATGAACCAAAATTTTAGATGAAAATTAGAAATGGGAAAATTCAGTTTAGGGTATTTACTATCGGTTCTGAGTAAGAAACCGATAGTGAACTACACTGTATGACAAATTGCTAGTGATTTTCATCAATTCTGTCATTCTCATAGCTATCAAGTTTGTAGTTCATGAATTTTACTCTAGGTTTCTATTTGTAATCCATGGAACGGGATATGAACCATTGCATACAAAATTAAGCAATACACTCGAGCGATTTGGTCAAGAACACTTACAGTGGATCGTGGAGTGGCCGGAGGCGGTGGCGCAATGCAATGCCAGAGGCGGTGGCGCAATGCAATGCCGGAGGCGGTGGAGAACCAGTGGCGCAGAGGAGCGAAGAAGCGAACGTCGGCGAATCTAGGGTTTTCCGCGCGAGTATTTTTCGATTTGGAATGTGATCAGTTGCACTGGAGGGAAAATCGTGCAGGTTATAACCTAATAAATGAATATTTACTATCGGTTCATCACCACAAAACCGATAGTAAAAACATGTAAGTTAGGGTTTTCGTAACACAGTGTAAATCACTATCGGTTTTGAACAGTAAACCGATAGTAAACTAAGAACAGGGGATCATAACACAGTGTAAATCACTATCGGTTGTGAACAGTAAACCGATAGTAAACTAAGAACAGGGACTCATAACACAGTGTAAATCACTATCGGTTGTGAAAGATAAACCGATAGTACAGTTTAATTTCATATCGGTTTCACAGTTATAACCGATAGTAAAATACAATGCTATTGACCCTAAAGGATTTCCCTTAGAAGAATTACAGAGGATCTCAGTACATCATTTTGTATTGTATTTACTATCGGTTATGACAATAAATCGATAGTATATGTTAATTTCATATCGGTTTGGAGGTTGAAACCGATAGTATAATACTGTTAAATTGATCTAAAGGTATTTCCTGAGAACAAATACAGATGGGTCTCAGTACATCATTTTGCACTTGTAAAGACACCTGAAACCCCATGCAAATGGCTTGCAATAATTTTGAAATAAAATAACAGTAAAGACCAATCATGGAATGAAAATTTGCAGTTTTCATATATATTTGTGAAAAGAATCAATTATTGCTCAAATCAAGTATATACTCCAATTGAAATGAAAATTTGCAGAAATGATTCTCAATGCATCACGTATGTTTTCCCAAAGAATTTTTGAAAAATGATTTGAACATTCTTCGATCCAAGTAATATACGTCACTTACATATTGCAAATTAGTCAAGAATGGTTGTCCACCCATAATCCTTCTTCGTGGTCGTCTCGCAAGTAACTTGTTTCGTCAATATCTTCGGTAGGGACAGATTGAAGGATTCCATCTAAAAATGGAGGTAGTTCGTCGAACTGATCGTACTCTTCTTCATTCACAACGTCTTCGACCCCAACAATACGTGTCTTACTGTGAAGGACAACGTGCAACTTTGGGTTGGCCGGGTCAACGATGTAGAACACCTGTGTGGCTTGCTCAGCAAGTATAAATGGATCATCTTTGTGTGCAACTCTACTGAGATCGACTAGAGTAAACCCATAATTGTTGACTTTAACACCTCGAGGGATTTCGACCCATTGGCATCGAAACAGAGGAATCTTAAGTAATACACAATCGAGCTCCCATATTTCCTCAATAACACCGTAATATGAGTCGAGTGCTCTTACTGCCCTGGCATCCTCCGAAATAGCAAGTAGTGTCACTCCACTACATTGCATAGCACTCTTCTCGTCCTGAGTTCTTGTGTAAAATGAATAGCCGTTGATGTCATACCCCTGCCAAGTCCCTACAGTAAATCTAGGCCCTCTGGCCAACCATGTAACATCTTCATCTACATCACCCTCAGAAGCTTGCAGGACTCTATTTTCGATCCACCCAGCAAACTTCCTATTATGTTCTCTGGTGACCCAAATCTCTGGCTTCAAGGGATTCTGTTTCCGTAACATTTCCTTGTGCTCGTGTATGTATGGCTCCACCCCCGTCATGTGCTGTAAGACCCAAAAATGGGCTTTTGCATACAGATCACTAGAGGGGATGACTGCTTTAAATCCAATCGTTCCAATGCCCTGAAGCCTGCCCTCATGCCGAGATGTAGGAACACCAATTGGGTCAACCCCGGCCATATAGTTGGTGCAAAATTCGATCACCTCCTCAGCGGCATAACCTTCAATGATACTACCCTCAGGCCGATATCGATTCCTTACATATCCCTTCAAGATACCCATAAATCTCTCAAATGGATACATGTAGCGCAGGAACACGGGTCCACAAAACTTAATTTCTCTGACAAGGTGAACAATTAGATGGACCATAACATCAAAAAAGGATGGAGGGAAATACATCTCCAGCTGACAAAGAGTGGTAGTCACATCGCGTTGCAAATCGTCCAGTCCATCCATATCAATTACCTGCAAGGACACAGTTGCAGCAAATATTCAGATCCAAAAAATCTGACAAGTTCCACGAATGGAGCTAATTAACTTGCTAGGAGTACACGCTTACGTACCTTGCCAGATATTGTGTTGAAGAAATAACATAGCTTTGTAATTGTCTCTCTGACTTTGACTGGGAGAATGCCTCTGATAGCAATGGGAAGCATTTGTGACATCAGTACATGACAATCATGGGACTTCATACCAACCAGTTTCAAGTCTTTCATGGACACAAGTTTTTTCAAGTTCGCAGAATACCCGCATAGAACTTTGACACCATGTAGGCACTGACAGAGTTCTGTTTTTTCTCTTTTTGACAAAGTATAGCAGGCCGGGGGAGGTATGTCCGCTTTCCCTTCTCCAATGGTGCAAGCTCAGTCCTTATGCCCATGTCGAGCATGTCACGGCGAACGTTGATGCCATCTTTCGTCTTTCCTGGAATGTTCAACAACAAACCAATCAAACTGTCACAAACATTTTTCTCTACGTGCATGACATCAATGCAATGTCGAACTTGTAAGTGCTCCCAATATGGCAGATCCCAAAGAATCGATCTCTTCTTCCAAACATTTTTTCCTGGAGGTTTAGAACATTTACCAAACTCAACTTTGATGTTCTTCACGCGCAAGTAAAGCTCCTTACCAGTCACAAACACTGGGGCTGATCCTTTCTCAGGCTTCCCATTGAATGACTTCATCTTCTTACGGTAGGCGTGATGCATCGGAAGGAATCTGCGGTGACCCATGTACACTGTTTTTCTGCAGTTCGATAACCACATGCTTTCAGTTTCATCCAGGCAAATAGGACAAGCCTTGACTCCTTTCGTACTATACCCCGACAAATTTCCATAGGCCGGGAAATCATTTATGGTACAAAATATCATGGCCCGCAACATGAAATTCTCTCGCTTATGTGCATCCCACACCCGCACCCCTTCGCTCCACAATTTTTGTAAGTCCTCGACTAACGGTGATAGAAACACGTCAATATCATTCCCGGGTTGTCTGGGTCCTGAAATTAGTAACGACATCATGATGTACTTACGCTTCATACATAACCAAGGAGGAAGATTGTAGATGCATAAAAGAACCGGCCAAGTGCTATGTCGACTGCTCATATTTCCGTGTGGATTCATACCATCCGTACTCAGCCCAAACCTTATATTCCTCACTTCGCCACCAAACTCACCGAATGTTCTGTTAATGTTTCTCCATTGAATGGAATCAGCTGGATGTCTTAGTTTTCCGTCTTGTTTCCGACCTTCAACATGCCAACGCAAGTACTTCGCATCTTTCGGATTTGCAAACAGCCGTTTCAATCTGGGAATCACAGGCAAATACCACACAGTTTTGGCCGGAGGCCCTTTCTTTACCTCATCACATCCATTGTGATAAATTCTGTCCCCATGCTTATACCGCGATGCACCGCATCTTGGACAAACATGCAAATCCTCGTACTCGTTACGGTACAGAACACAATCATTTGGGCATGCATGTATTCTTTCGATTTCCATTCCCAACGGACACAATAGTTTTTTGGCCTGGTAAACCGATCTTGGCAACTCATTTCCCTCTGGAAGCATGTCCGCTAACAGATCCAATAGCGCCGTGAAACTCTTATCGCTCCAACCGTTGCTTGCCTTCAAGTTATATAATCTCAACACAGAAGACAACTTTGTAAATGTTTCACATCCGGGGAACAAAGGCTTCTCAGAATCAACAATTAATTTCTGAAATTTAGCTAAATCGTTTTCGCTGTAGTCCTCTTCTACATCACGTAACATTTCATCTAAATTGTCGTTATCTACATGGACTTCCGAATGAACATTATCAATGTTTTGATCATGATCATCATTACTGCAATCCACTTCCGGGTGCTGCTGAGTGGTAGCGGTAGTGCTCGTTTCCTCAAGATCTTCACCATGCCATATCCAACGGGTATAGCGTGCGTTAAAACCACGACGAATCAAATGACTCCTAATCTGATCAGAGTTGCCGAACCTTTTTAAGTTCATACAATCTACACAAGGACAATGCATATCTTTCTCTCCCTTCTTCGCCTTCTCTTGCTCAGCAAATTTAATAAATCCATTCACACCCTCCAAATACTCAACAGTAGTACGTTTTATTCCATACATCCAATATTCTCGGTCCATCTACAATTATTTCACAAAATTGACAAATTCAAATAAATAATTAATGACTCAGGGCATGCATATATGAATGAAATATAATTAGCTAGGCCATATGTGTATACATGAGCTGTTTAATTACATTAAATGGATTTGTATATATGAAACCCTAATTAACTTGATGCATGCATTAATTGGAAGAGCCAGCCAGCTAGCTGCTTAAATTCAGCAAGCTATAGCTAGCTAGCCAACCCAGCCTTCTAGCTAGCTTGGAGATACATGTATCTAGTTTAATGAATTGCAAGTAGAGAGAGAGAGGGAGAGTGTGAAAGAGTGATCGAGAGAGAGAGAGAGAGGTGATGAGAAGATGACAATACCGAGGGGGATGGAAATATGATCAACCTCTCAGCTAGCTTCTCCAGATCACTCTAGCTTGGAGTTGTGCGCGGCTGAAATGATTCCAACATGTAGAGCGCAGAGCAGGGGTCGACCTAATTAAGTTGTCCAATTTTACTATCGGTTCAACAACACTAACTGATAGTAAAATAAGGTCCCCACTGTCATAACCATTAGTGTATATGAAGTCATTTTACTATCGATTTGTTTTATATAACCGATAGTACTATTTCATATATTGTATCGGTTAGTACAGTAATAACCGATAGTAAAAAGTCAGTAATTTCACTATCAGTTACCCGAGAAAAACCGATAGTACTATTCAATATATTATATCGGTTAATACAATACGAACCGATAGTATAAAGTAAGTAATTTTACTATCTGTTACGAACGAAAAACCGATAGTACTATTGTAATATATTATATCGGTTGGTACAGTAATAACCGATAGTAAAAAGTCAGTAATTTCACTATCAGTTAAAAATGGAAAACTGATAGTACTATTTAATATATTATATCGGTTTGTACAGTAATAACCGATAGTATAAAGTTCGCAATTTTACTATCAGTTACAAAAGGAAAACCGATAGTACTATTTAATATATTATATCGGTTTGTACAGTAATGACCGATAGTAAAAAGTATTTGCATTTCACTAACGTTGGATTAGTGTGTAACCGATAGTAAAATGATGGTTTTCCGCCGCTGTCGTCCTATTCTATCGGATTTTTCCTAGATTGCTTACAACCGTTAGAAAATAAGGATTAGTGGAATGCACTTCTGTAGTAGTGCTTGTACAAGGACAATTTACTTTGTATACCTTGTGAAGCACCTCAAATTCAATGGCTACGAGAAGCGCATACATCAAAGGTTGCTAGTCACTTTGGGGTTACAAAGACTTTGCAAAATCTTGATCAACATGTGTTTTGGCCACGAATGCAGCAGGGTGTGGCTAGTTTTTTTTGAGGTTGTGGTCTTTGCAGCATCTCGAAACTGATAAACCAAAAATTGGGTTTGTACACTCCTTTACCAGTTCCATCATGACCATGGGAAAGCATATCCATGGATTTCTTGGGAGGATTGCCTAAGACCCGACATGGCAATGAATATCTCTCTGTGGTCGTTGACCGATTCTCCAAAATGATCATTCTCATACCTTGTCGAAATACTATCACGGAGAAGAAGCGGCTCTGGTATTCTTTCAGCACGTTTGGATACATTTAAGACTATCGACTTCTATTGTGTCTGATCGTGATACTCGGTTCCTTAGTCACTTTTGGCAATCGCTGTGGACGATGATGGACACAAAGCTAAAGAGGAGTATTGCCTTTCATCCTTAAATTGATGGTCAAACTGAGGTGGTAAATCGAACAGTCGTTCATCTCTTGAGGGGCTTTAACTCTAAGCATCCGAAAACTTGGGATGAAAGCATACCATACCTGTAGTTTGCTTTTAATCGAGCAGTGCAAGGTTCAACTACAAACTCACCTTTTGAGGTCTGTTTGGGATTTCTACTGCAGAGTCCATGCGACATGGAGTTTCTCATCCCTACCTCAGCACAGAATAGCAAGGAGCATCTGATCAGGATCAAGCACAAAAGCTTCTGGAAGGTATTCAACGACTCCATACTGAGGTTGAACAAAACTTGCTGAAATCTCAACTCAAGTACAACGCACGACATGATCGGCACCGAGTTGATGCTCAATTCCAAGAAAGTGATATGATATGGTTACATCTAAGTAAGGAGAGATTAAAAGGTGAAGGTAAAAAGCTTAAACCAATTCGTTATGGTCCTTTTCTGATTTTGCGAAAAATTGGTACTCATGCTTGTCAGCTCGAGTTACCTCTGTACATGGATATTTACTCGGTTGTCAATGTTGAGCACCTCAAACTCTTCGAGCCTTCTATGCTGGATAATGAGCCTGATACCACAGTACCATCTGTTGAAGACTTGGTCTATCAACAAGAAGAACCTCTACCTGATGACGTGATCTTGGAGAAGAAGGTGACGACTGTTGCATCTAGGACATTTTTGGTTGATTTTGATTATTTATGACATTAAGTGTCTTGGACTAATCATGTCTTTGAGCTATTTGTATACAGAGCTATTTCTGTAAAATCTGCAAGTGATCCGGGAGCATCTATAGGTCGCAAGCGCAAAGTCGTAGTGTCGCCCAAGGTTGTAGTCCAAGGTCGCAAGCGCAAGGTTGGTAAGAAGAAAGCAGCAAAGACCTAATGTAAGTGCTTGTTTATTGTACCAGTCTCGGTGGTTAGAGTATTGATCGGTTTTATAGAAAATTCTTTTTAGTTTAACTGTACTATTAATAGAGGTTGCGAAATCTCTTTTAGTTCCAGCAAAAACTGAGAAACTCTTAGGTCATATGTTGCATTTGCATTCATTCATATTCTTGGTCGAAATCTGAGAAAAAAATATATAGATTTCAAAGAGAGACTGAAACTAGTCTTTTGAGCACTGTTCATTCGACTAGAGGTCACACGAGCACTATTTATTTGACCAGATACTCTTCATTTTACCAAACACTATTCATTCAACCATGCACTGTGTGGGACCCTCATTTGAGGAATCTAGTGGAAACCGCCCAGGTGGGTTGCACTCAGAAAGGTACATCACAAGTTCACAACAACAGGATTTACTTTAAACAATAAAGCAAATAGATAAAACAAGTACAAGGTCACGAGAACCACTATTACATTATCATAATGCCAAGAATGGCATTAATTAAAGTTGATACAAAAGTAGAGAGTTTTTCAAAATCAAGAATCAAAAAGAATTGGCATCGGAGTACCGAACACAGAAATATAACACAAAAGCAACAACAAAGGTCTTTATTTCCTTCTGCAGCGGTTCGGCTCGGGCCTTCACCACATCGGCCTCAACTTGGCGCATGACCCTCCTAGAAGCTCAAATCTTCTGGAAAGGTTCCTTCCTCTTCTTGGTGCTCAAGGCTAAAGGAATCAGGATCCTCAAATCCTTTCTTCTGAATTTGTGTGAAAAGGTAAGGGTGAGCATGTTTTTACACGATGCTCAGCAAGTCTCGTTATGAGAATGCAGTATATAGATGAGGGGTTTTCAAGGAAAGAGGTCTTGGCTTTATATATAGGAATAGAATAGATTTTCACTCTTAATTTGAAGAAAAGGTTTCTGTTTTCAAACGCGAGGCTTTTAAAATCCTAAGCTAGATTTTCAGAAGATGTTATGTGTGGCGGTCTCCCGTGAGTCACCACTTTACTCATATTTTGTGAAAACTCTTCCAAAAGCTACTTGTGCTGCATCGACGTGCATAAGATCCACCGCGCGTAGACTCCATGACCTGGGAGCTCAGAGTGTCCGATACTTTTTTATAACTTTGCAAAGGTGTACCACCTTAATCCACCGATCACTCAGCTTTCAAGTCGGATCAGCTCCATGCGACTTTTACGCATGTGACAAGGTTGAGATCACACAACAGTTTACAATCCTAGCATTAACAATTCCCTGCCCGGTAAATAGACATTCCAGTCCTCATTACCGTTGTAGGTCCTCCCCACTGCCTTACTTCCTAACCTTGGTCTATGTTCTCGCAAGACACATAGCCTCTTTTGATTACAGTCGCGCACAACTTAATCAGGCGTAGGGCGTCTTCCTTCTTTCCACCTTTTCCTCTCATAATTTTTCTAAACTCACATCACTCATGGCCCTCATTGGCCCACCAGTTCCTCGCAAGAAACCGGACCGACAACCATTATAGGGAAAAGCTAATACTGAGAAAGCTACTATGTTGCGCCCGTCCCATATCGGGCAAGTGGTTGGTACGTTTTTCATGCCGCATGGAAGTACAACACAAGGTTCTAGTCCTTATAAATCTTTAGTGAGGAGTCTTTCACATTCCCAGTGCACACACAACACCATCCAATCAAACCATCCTCACTATCGATTCCAATCACATTTTCTTTCACAAAAAGGGGTTCTGAATATGTTTTTCTCACATGTGACCATTTAACATTTAACATATAATCTTGAGCATAGTATAGCCTAAGCATGACATTCTGGGGTGACAAGGGTGCATGGATAATCAATCACAAAAGGGGCTTTACAATTATTTAGGTCATATCTAATCACTTTATTTAAATATAACTCTTATTTGAATATAAGGCATGCATATACTTGAAAACAGCTAACATACTTCATTTCAAAATATTAGGCTAGACATGATCAAGGGTTTGAGACTTGCCTTGCAATGCTGGGTCTAGTTACTTGGACGAAACTTCGAAGATCTC
The DNA here is from genome assembly GCA_019359835.1 of Pharus latifolius. NCBI lineage: Eukaryota > Viridiplantae > Streptophyta > Magnoliopsida > Poales > Poaceae > Pharus > Pharus latifolius. The sequence continues at coordinate 35,205,493 of CM033324.1, read as the reverse complement.
TTTCGCTCCTTCAATCTCTGGTTCCACGGCGGATACAAATAATACACACACACACACACACACACACACTATATAAGCATACAGAAGATAGTCTTTATGGGAAATGATACGTAAAATATATCATGCATGCAGCGGAAAGGTTTGGACAAAGCCACTTGGGTGCTGATTGAAGAGATGGGCTAAAAAGGACTTGAACGTTGAAAGGCTGACATTCGGTCCACGGCTAGACATAGCTCTAAATTGGTCTTAGGTAGGTTTTCTGGAGAAGTGGCAGAAGAGAAAGATGTAGAGCACAATTCCAGGAATCTAATGGACAAGGTGGCATTTCAATTGCTCAAGTGTGACAGGTCTAAATCATCTAATGCCACTGGTGGACATGCACTGACATAGTGCTGGACATGGCTAGAAAATAGGGCATGGCATAACTTTTGATCCAGGGCTCCAATTGATGAACCACTTTGTCTGGGAGTTAGGCCCTAATAACAGGAACAAAGTACTCAACAGGCTCAAGGACAGAAAGTGGCCGGAGGGCGGCCAAATCCGACGAGTAAACACGGTTGCCTGGACCTAAACTGGGCTACTGGACAGTGATCTTGGCATTGGAATATCTCTTGATTCAGGTCGACTCAGGGGTCGAGCTAGTGGACAATATTGCTCAAGGTACTGGAATCTACCTAAGGGACAAGGTGTCCGGAGCTAGATCGGTCGGAGAAGAATTCCAGCGACCGGCACTGGAGAAGATGACACTGGACATTGGGGGTTTTCGATAGAGAGGGTTTGAACTTGATTCCTTGCTCAGGGGGTGAGAGGGTGAAGTGTGGAAACTATTGGTGAAGCTAATTTGGCCGGAGGATGACCGGAGTGGCCTAGCGACGAGAGCCGACTTACTGGTGGCGCGCAAACTGGGGAAAGCTATGATCTTAGCTCAATTTCGAAATCTAGATTGGTAGGCTTGCTAAAAGGAGTGTGCTAATCAATTTCTACTACTAGCACGAGGGCTGATTTGGATTGAATCGGGCAGCATTGGGGAAACAGGGGTTTTGGGCTTCTCTGATGATCGCCGGCGTTAAGGTTCGCCGGGGTGCAATTAAATGCTATGACACAGACAGGGGGATGAGAGGAACTCACTGGTGGCTTTGTTTTGGAGAGATATGCTACGGGTGAAGCTGGCGCCGTGAGCTCCAGAAGTGGCTCCGGGGAAGAAAGTGTTCACGGCGGCACTGGGAAAATTGGTTGTTTTCTGGTGCTGGGAGCTGAAGCTTGCAGCTGCTAGGATGGTGTGAAGAGATGCTGGGCGAGGGGGGGAGCTTATATAGGCGGTGGCTGGGCTCTCGGGAGTTGAAGCAAATCAAACAGGATGTGCGTGCCTGGCACCGGAGGCGGGATCGAGATGGCGTGCAAGCGTTGGGACGCGGCAGCGACTCTGCCAGACGAGGGGATCACGCCAAATCCGGCTGGAGCAGGGCAACGGGATCGCTGGCTTCGGCATGGCTGCAACGTGGCGTTGGTTTGCTGCTGCTGGAGCACACGCGCGCGGGGAAATCACGGCACAGGCGCGGCTGAGGTTGCTCCACGGTGGCGGCACGATTGCGCACATGTGGTGGCTACGTGGCGGTGGTGGCATTGTGGGATCTTCGCCGGCGGCGAGTTCTTCGGCGAGCCGAGGTGGTGGGTGCGGTCGAACGATGCTTGGTCGTGGTCGGAAATGGCACAGGGGCCTGGTTGCAAGGTTTGGACTGATTCGCGAAGGTTTGGACTAATCTGCAAGGAATAAGGTTCGGGAATTTGGGCCTATTTGCAAATCTGGAGATCTGGAGGGCTGATCTGAGTTCTGGTTTTGCAGATGAGTGCTACTAAATCACTTGGACTCATCTAGCAAGAAAAAATGGTAAAATCCGATAAGATTTGGTGGTTTTGACAAAAATCGAAAATAGGGTAATTAGGGTAAACAGGGTAATTAGGGTTTTGGAAAATGGCGAGCTTGAAAAATAGGGTTTCGGTTGAGCTTTTGGAATTCTTCCAGAAGGGAAAAATGCTCAGAAAAGTAAAAGGAAGTTATTCACTGAATCAGATCAGAATTTGGAAGTGGTCTGAGACTTTTAGTCTTTTTGGGCTTCTGACAAATCTGAAAAGAACTGATCTGCGATACCTTTGGACTAAAAAGCGAAAATGGTCTGAAAGGTGGAGTTTAGCTGCCAACCTTTTAAATTAAGGTAGTGGCACACCTAAGATCATAATTCTGAGATAAGAGATCAAAAATGGGGTTGAGACATCCGAGAATCCAATGAAGATATGCTGACTGGCAAGCTAAAAAAGTGGCAAAATTTGGGATGTTACACACTATTCATTCGACCAAATATTCCAACGGCTATTTACTAACCATTAGAGGTCGAAGCTGGCTGTTAGCTGTACTGATTTCTTTCCTTCTCGACCATAACGGCTAGTTGAGAGGTTGGACTATATATATGTGTGTTTTGAGTAGCATTTAAACACAACTTCAAGCCAATTCTCATATACACCTTCGAGCATCATTTCTCTACTGTTTTATGCAGTTTTTAAAACAGTTTTCGAGCATATTTCTCCACTGTTTTGAGTAGTTTTTAAAACAATTTTCTATCACATTTCTCTACTGTTTTGAATAGTTTTGAAAACAGTTTTTGAGCATATTTCTCTACTGTTTTGAGCAGTTTTTAAAACAATTTTTTAGCACATTTCTCTACTTTTTGAGTAGTTTTTAAAACAGTTTTTGAGCACATTTCTCTACTGTTTTGAGAAGTTTTTGAAACAGTTTTTGAGCACATTTCTATACATTTTCGAGCAATGTTTGTGAAACATTTTTTGAGCATTAATGAGCCATATTCATATATACACTTGAGCCAAAATTTCCTAGTGCTAAAATCTTGATCTGTTGATCAAGTATCATTACTTGTGATTAAGAGAGAGCCTCCGAGAGCATTCATTCACATCATTTGCATCCTTAGAGTTTCTCGATGGTTGTTGGAGGTCAAGAGAAGATCTCGCAACTTGTTACTCTTGGTGATTACCTTCACCTAGACAGTTTGGTGGCGTGACCGTTGATCTCTCCATTAATAAAGTTTGTCGGAGAGGCTCGGTGTGTTTGTGAGAGATTTGGTGCTCACCTTTCCGGAATGGAGAAAGAGCAACCCTAGTAAAAATATCTTTCGTGAATATTAAAACAAGACTCATTCATTTGAGTACTTCAATGAGGAGTAGGGGAGACCAGATGAGTCTCCGAGACCTCAGGATACATCGTTGTGTTTGTCTTACTTTCTCTTATTTTATTTGTGCAATCTATTTGTTTAATTGATCCTATTTTTATTTGCTTTTAGCACTTTTAGGCTTTAATCTTGCAAAAATTATTTTATTAGAAAAGTTTTTAAAGCCTCCTATTCACCCCCCTCTAGTCGGCATCATCAATCCTACAACGACCACCCGTAGCGGCACATGAGAGTCTTTTCGAGTTAGACGGAAAGATCAACGAGCACGTGCGGCAAAGTGGTATACCCGAGAAGATGGTTAAGCTCAATTTCCACATCTCTAGTTTTGATCAAGTGGTCGCAACAGGGGTTGGCTTCTTCTCAACAGGGGAGTCATGATCTGGGTGGATCTTCAGGTCGAGTTCGGAAAGGATTCGTGACCTCAGAAAGGGTTTGCGACCTTGGGAAGGATTCGATCTCTGGTCAGATTGTATTCCGATCTATACATATAACCGAGTCTAATACATTTAGGTTAATTGGTTATTGAGTCTAATACGTTTAGGTTAATTAGTTATTGAGTCTGATACGTATTCATACGATTGGACTATAAATACTTTGTAATAGTTCTAGTTTAGATCATCGAGTCTAGATTGAAGTCTTAGACACATAGTTCATCGACGTAGACAAGTGCATCCTAACGTTCGACGTGTACAAGATCCCTCTTTTCAATAAAGAGATGTGCTATCTTTTGAACTGTGTTTTCGATCAACTTGGGTTTCGGTAATTCCGAGTAAGATCCCATATTCCGCATATTAGTATCTGGTCGAGTATACTCGAAACCCGGTTATACTTCAATCAAATCAAGTTAGCATCAGATCAAGGCTAGATCAAAACCTTGTCTAGGGCTTAATCTGATCAACACATGGTAAGGATGAAGAAACCACTATTGGTTTCCTCATGAAAAGGATTAAAGATAACTCTCTTATTACATGGTCGCATACTGGCTGCGATCACATAATGGGAATTATCATGTCTCCGTGACCATAGAGTCTGCGGGTAGTGACCACAGACTCCACGATCTTTGGTATTGCAATCACAGAGATCGCAGCCACAATCATTGAGACCATGGGTATAATCATCCGTGATAGGCCTTATATAGTCCAAAAATTCTTAGACTTTCACTTGATCTCTCTTCATGGTCGCGGGAGACCACAAAAAAGCATAAAGAAATAACTCGGGTAATAATCTCCGTCAATACCTTTTGGTAAGGGAGAGATGGAACCCCTGGGGCCAATGCACCTCCCAAAGGGGTGCAGCTAGTCGCGAGAAGTGCACGAGTTACCTTATGCCTCCTCCGCCTATGTCGGGGCTCGTGATCACTACTAGACTCATCGGAAGAACCTAAACTCCTCAATGATGAGGTTGCAGATGGTTCATGCCAGTGTTCGGAGAATGGAACCAGGTCTCCACCCTCTCAAAAACACTCGCACATCTCCTTCTGCACCAGCGTGTTCGCCAGTGGTCCCTAGTGGCTTCGAGGCTTCTGACTTGGTCGTTGTCACCGCGTTATACTGGCATTTGAGATGGTGCTATAGGTGATCGAGAAAGAGTCTTGATCTCCTACTGCACTGTTTGCAAAGTGCCCGTCAAGTTCCGCGCCATCTGGGCTAAAGCAGCTGGATTAGGGATCTCCTGTGCTTCAGTCGACGCAGCTGTGAGTTCTTCTCCACCACACTCATTTGCTCCCATCAAAGGACTAGGAGGGACTCAACTTGGGAAGTGGTTTTCTTTGGCATCTTTGACATATCAGCAAGTAGGATGTCGTCTCCCCATGGACAATGCCAACTATCGAGGGATCGCCTCAACAAGTGAATTTATTTGTTAAGAGGCATGACACACATGTACTAATCTAAGGGAATGAGAATGAGGACATCGAGAAATTTTCACAGGTTCGGGCAAAGTGGGTCCAACCCTACATCTTGAGGTAGTATCCTAGGGCTCTATGATGGTGCTAAAAAGTCTAGGAGTACCGTGACTATACCATAAAGAGATTACAACGATAGCCGAGTGTAGAGAAAGGAAGGAGATTCTCTCTTGAGTGCTAGAAGAAAGTTGCATGGGTGCTAGAATAGACAACCCCTATTCTCAAGTGCTAAAAACATATAACATCTAGCCTAAAGTTTTCCTTTTTTTTCTCTCCTTCTCCCCCTGCCTCATTCCTTACTTAAAGCTCCTCGTCGCCATTAATTCTCCTGAAATATTGGGATGTTGTTGAGTAACTGCAAGGCAGTTACGATTCGAGCGCCAAATTTGGAGAGAGCGGTTTCGAGTCTTATCTGCTGTGAGGTCGTGGGCTTTAAAACTACTGATAGGTGGGTCCGCAATGCCACAGACTTAGTTATTGCTTTTCGGCTATATCCTTGCCACGTGTGCGGCGGCGAAGGCTCCTTACTTTGGTAGTTGTGTGCATTGGATCTTTACCACATGTATAGCAGTAATGATCATCTTCAATAATTATATTAGAGCATATTTTAACAGTACTTAATTTAGTTGACTGATTTTTCGAATAATGTACTATCATAATAAGATGACGAGATTAGATTCCTAAAAGATATTACAAAAATTTTTAGCTATCTCTATTGAATGTGAAAATAATCTTGTTGACAATTAATTCTCACATGAATAGCAGAATCGGTTCGGACCATTCCTAAGATTAGGATTATGATACTACGAAAATTTTTATTAGAATCACATACATACTAAGATTCTACCAATTTAAGATTTTATATAAGAATCGGATCATTTTGCCTTAAATATAGTTATAAAATTAGGAGATTCTCAGACTCGATCGCGAATTGTGATAACCATCCTGCCAACACAATAGTATGCTGCATCTATACCATGTACAGAGAAGTTTCACAGATTGTACATCGATCAAGAAGGTTGGTTATTAATCTCATCTTGTCGGTTTCCTCCGGTCGTTTATGAGATCAATGAGTCAGCTCTTTATGGGTGACTATAATTAGATCCTTAATAGAAGACCCTTTTATGCATGATGGTTCAGATATTTCATACATATTTGGGCATTTGGCTTGAGAAGAAAGATATTTGACTTCGTTAGGTATGTTGGAGTCTATTTAGAGTCAAAAGACTCAAAAACCTGTATTAATCATTAATTTCCCATGACATATTGAAATGAGGTTGTTTCAGTATTCAACTATGTGTTTTTTACACACGAACAATTCATTGTAAGATCATATTTCAATAGTAATATGATTGTTTCTACCAAGACGAGCACACTGGTTAACAAGCCATACTGCCATACAACAATAGTTAGCATATCTTGCCTCGCGCTTTACAAAAGCTGAATAAAATGTTTGGTTAAGTAGACACTACAATTTTCTTAATTTCATGTTTTATTATAACAACCGCCCGATGCTCTCATTATATTTAATACTAGTCCAAAAAATACTATTATACTAGCTATGGTATATTAGGTGTTAGCACCCTTCATTAGGTCCTGGTTCTGCCATTGTGCTGGTACATTTCATAATTTATAGGATAATGTACGTGCTAAGACATTGTATTGTCAACCTATTAAATGTGGAGAAAATGATATTATTTTATGTTATCATTGTATCATCCATAATCACTAATTTTCCCAAACAATTTTTGTATGTGTTTAGCAATTTGTGGCAAAAATGCTAGTCTGGGGTTACTATTCCCAATTTTGATCTTATCATGACTTGTATCACACAGCTATCACACCATATCTTTGGTTTTATTAAAATGGGACAAGCACGTGGACGATCCGGGCTCCAACTTATCCATGGTGGAATCGAAGAACCCAAAAGTGCCTTATCCTTTAGTTAGTATAAATCTATATAATTATTGTCCATGCATAATCTTAATTAGTAATTACACACTTTTAACTCACAAATTTCATATATGCTTCGTATTAATTGATGGTGAAAAGAACTGGGAGAGCAAAGGAAATATAGGAACAATTCAGGTATTTGATATGAAAGATATATGTATTTATTTATGTATATATACTTGCTGATGTATTACCGTGTTGCAAGACTTTCTTTCGCTCTTGCTTTCTTTATTTCTTATGAGTGTTGCAGCGGCATTGGTTGATTTCATTTTCATATTATGCTCTAGTTTTTTCTGACGGTTCAGCTGATTTTTTGTTGATAATTCTTTGCTAGCTAATTAGATATTTGTCGTGTTTAATGTGGTCTAAATGTCGTTTTCTTTAAAAAAGAGAATATCTTCTAGCTGTTGCAGAATATTTGTAGGTATTAGAAATTATTGTCACATCAACAATGCATGACATTTTGGTTCTTTTCATGCTTCAAATAGGAGTCAAATACTTTTTTTTTTTTTAAAAAAAAAGAAAAACACATGTGCTCGAGCCTAGAAGTGAGCATATATATCCACGGTTCAAATTGCGTATAGTTTCCTATGGACGACTATGGTCAAGTGAAAAATTGAAAAAAAAATTCATTTTTAAGAAAGTTTCAAGTGGGAACTTTCTCCCATCTGCTTTCATCTGTTTGATTAGATCGATGCTCTAGTATAACTGTTTAGATTGAGCACGGTTCATCTTGTCCCATCTCATATTAGACTTTGACTTGGTTTGATCTTGAGATGAGCCGTAAAAACTTGGTCTGTTGAGTCCACTTGAGGTTAGTTCAGTCTAGTTTAATAAATATGTCTAAGTCAGTAAGTTTAGATGGGATGAGTTTGATCAAAATATGTTCAAAAAATCAGATTGTATCGAGTTTGAGTTGTGATTTTTGAATTTGAGGTTTCTAGACTGACTATAGAAAGATCTAATTCTAATTCTAACCTCAGGCTAGGCCAACTAAGTCTGATTTTGGTTGAACGGATCAAATTATACTCAAGTCCTCATAATAATATGATAATATCTATTTTAGCCCTCCAATTTTGGATAAGTCCATTTTACACTCCTCACTTGCCAAAAGGAAAAAAATTTCCTCAACTAAATGTAGTTGTAATTTCCAATAGGACATATAAAAAATCTTGACAAGCGATTTGATGGGGGATGATAGATGCCGTAAATGAATTCAACATACTCAGGCTTCTCTGACTCCAATCAAGACTGAACAGCTACCAATATCTCCCCTGAAACTCTAGTTAGAAAATTTTCTGCCAAATTTTTGTCATGCACCGTCCTTCCCAAACTTCTAAACACAACCAACAGTTAGGGATGCTAAAAGGTGGATCCTAAATGAGTCTAAAAGAATTGAGTCCAGAATAGGTTAGTTTGGTGGGTTTAAATAGGTTGAGTAAATTAATGATAATTTTAAAATAGGATAGGGTAAAGGTTGGATTATGATAAAAAAATTAAGGTCTAAATGACTCTAACTCATAAAATAATATGGGTCTTTAATCTATTTTTTTTCTAATTTTTATGTTATTTATGCGTTTTTAGAGTTTAGAATGGTCTCTTTGCAATCCAATTGAGTCTAGGAGTTGAAAATAGATAAGATTTGAGTAAGAGTTAAATTGAAAACGAATTAGTATTCAATTAAGTTTTAAAAATACTTTTTTGGATTGGGTTAGGATTTAATTTTTACGAATGCATATGAGTTAAGATAAGACTAGCATATGATATCATAAAAGCTACCACCAACTATCTAGCCGACATCTATTACTCCCATGTATGCCACACAAATAAGCTCAACCCATACTTCCCGCCTCCCCACCCCACCCCACCCCACACCCCCCCCCACACACACACACACACAACTCACGTGTCAGTCACATGACTTATCACACGCGTGGGCCTCTGATTCAAGCACTAGATCTCAATAGACTCACTGAGTGTGTGTGGGTCCCAATTAAAAATGTAGTCGGATCTCGTGACTTTTTCTTTATTTTATTTTGCTTAGGCTTCCTTTATGAATGTGTTGTTTAGCTCTTCTTCGCTTCACTCAATAAATAATTATTAATACTTCCTTCTATGATCTTTTTGTATGTATTCCCCTCTCTATGCCCAAATTTGCTTCATTTTTTTATTTTCCTTGCCTAATTTTCCGATCGTGATCACGTGATGCACAAACCAACCGTTAATCTTTTTCTCTTTGTGATTTCAACTCCACTTTAGCGCTACCCCTCAACAAATACTCTAAATTTACATGCACAAAACCACAAACAAAACAATTGATTTAAATTAGGGAAGAAGTCCTTTTCTTTCCTTTAAATTAGGGTCCCATTTTATTTGACTAGGTATGGCTAGTTTTTGGTCTTTCGTTTCCGAGAGCAAGCTATTTGGAGAGTCTACCTGAAATTTACCCAAATTTGCTTTAAACACAAATGCAGAAATTTTGTATTCAAATAGCATAAAATTAAAATACAATGGGCAAACAACTTATTATCAAAAGAGAAATATGTGTAATTAATAGCAAAGGAAGCCTTGATCAAGGAATCAAACAAATTGGAATCTTTGTCATGAGTGAATATTTTTTTCACACATCCTTGTTATCCAGAATGGTAAAGTTAAAAACTGTACGTAAAACTAAAGAACACGTCCTTCTCTAGCAAGGCCATATAATGCTTTGCCTAAATGAGTAACGGAACCAAATCTTTAGGTTATTGAACTCTTTGGAGGCCTTTTTTATTCCTGAAATTTGTAGTCGAGTTCGGAACAAATATTCTAATTCTCTAATAGATAGGCGCAACAGATAAATTGACTCAATAATGAATTTTATAATAGAATGTTTATTTTTATCCGAGGTTTGTAATTTAGTCTGATCCTATGAATCTCTCCAACAAGACTTCTTAGTCGGAGCACGCCACCCAAGCCACAATTGCGAGTCTTTCTTTTTAGTGGGCCCCATAGGCACGCGTCAACCGAAACAACACTTTTGGAGCAAAATCAGTCACGTCAAAACACGTTTTGTAAGTCCCACAAATTATTTTTTTTGTTACGTGCAACCCACAAAAAATAGTCATTGACATGTGGGTCAAATTTCTTGCGGAACCTGCACGTCATTGAGTGGAGATAGCTGCACCGTTGCGTCTCAAGGTGCATATGGTGGGCCCATCACCACTACAGCGCAACAACTTTTAAATTTCAAACCGTACTTTTACATCGTAACTACTGTTGGTGATATGTCCTATAGAAACGGCGCCATTGGAGCAAAACCAATCGCGTCAAAACACGTTTTGTAGGCCCACAATTATTGTTTTATGTTATGCACAACTCGCAAAAGATAGTCACGAACAGGTGAGCCAAATTTCTTGCAGAACCTGCACGTCATTTGAGTTGAGAAAAGTGCACCACGGTGTCTCGAGGTGCGTGTGGTGGGCCCATCACCACTACAGCGCAACAACTTTTAAAATTCAAACCACACCTTTACACCGTAACTACTGTTAATGATATATCATAGAGAAAATCACAGAGATATATTTATCTTTGTTATATTTATGAACATTTGATTAGTATGTTATTTTGTTTTTGAATAAATTATCATTTTGGTTCGATCAACAAATATGTGACTTGTTCGTAAAATTCTAAATTTATTTGATGGTATTATTCTATAAAGTCTTTGATCCATTATCTTTAAATAGGACATTATTGATTAATGGATTAGCATATAATTGTCTGCTTTGCTGTCCTCCCGCCTTTTTGTGCTTGATGTCAAAGGTGGAGAGATTGGGGAGAGTTTCTTGTATCTAGATGACATTATTGACAGTTTATATGCTCGTTTATTCATTGTGGACTCTTAATTGACTCATATGTATATGTATATATGCATGCATTCAGGGGGAGTTCTTGTATATCTAATGCCTATGCATATACTTAGGGGGAGTCATTAAATTTTATTCATTTAAACACTTATTATCATCAATCATCAAAAGGGGAGAGATTATTGCTTCTAGGCCCTTAATCTTGATTTTGATGATAAATGACAACAAGTGTTTTAGACTAATCTATTTGCTTTGAGTATAATCAATAAGATTAGGTGAAAAGAAGAAACGTCAAATGGGAGTCGCAAGACGGCAGCCGCAAAGACCTAAGAACCATTTCTGTAAAGTCTGCAGGTAATCCGGGAGGATTTGCAAGTCGCAGTAAAGTTTGCAAGTAATCCGATAGGATCTGCAGGTCATAGTTCAAGGTTGTGAGCCAAGGTCGCAAGTGCAAGGTCGCAGTATCGCCCAGGTCGTAGTCCAAGGTCGCGAGCCAAGGTTACGAGCCAAGGTCGCAAGTGTAAGGTCGGCAAGAAGAAAGCAGCAAAGACCTAACGTAAGTGCTTGTTTATTGTACCGATCTCGATGTTTGGAGTATTGACTGGTTTTATAAGAAATTCTTTTTAGTTTAACCGTACTATTAAGAGGGGTTGTAAAATCTCTCTTAGTTCCAGCAAAGACTGAGAAATTCTTAGGTCATATGTTACATTCGCATTCATCCACAATCTTGATTGAATCTGAGAATTTCAAAGAGGGACTGAAACTAGTCATCCGAGCATTGTTCATTTGACCAGACACTATTCATTCAACCAAATATTCCAATGGCTATTTACTAGCTGTTAGAGGTCGAAGCTAGCTGTTAGTTGTACTGATTTCTTTCCTTCTCGACCATAATGACTAGCTGAGAGATTGGGCTATATATATGTGTGTTTTGTGCAGTATTTCTACATATCTCAAGCTAAATTCTCATACACATTTTTTAGCAGATTTTCTATATATTTTTGAGTAGATTTTTGATCAGTTTTTATAAATACTTTTGAGCAGATTTTTGATCAGTTTTTATAAACACTTTTGAGCAGATTTCTCTACTATTTTGAGTATTTTTTAAAACACTTTTGAACAGATTTCTATACATTTTCGAGCAGTGCTTTTAAAACAATGTTTGAGCAGATTTCTACATATTGATTAGCCACATTCATATATACACTTGAGCCAAAATTTTCTAGTGCTAAAATCTTGATCTGTTGATCAAGTATCGTTCCTTGTGATTAAGAGAGAGAGTGATGAGGTCACCACGAACACAGATACGAACGCTGCTCCGTCAACTCCTCCCACTCCGTCGCCCGAAGATCATGGAGAACATCAAGTCGGCACAAACCCCCATGCCAAGCCTTTCAAGCTGTCGTTGTATTTCAAATACCGCGGCAGATTTAGTGGAGGTTCCTAGCTAAGCAAAGACGACGCCAGCTGACCGTGCGACCGGTCCTCTCCCGTCGGGCAAACACAGCAAGTACGCGAGGATTTATACAGGTTCAGGTCTCAGTGAAGACCCTAGTCCTGTCGACATGCTCCCAACAAGGGTTGGCTAAGGGAGCTCTCTCGGGGGGAGAGTGCTCCTAAGCACGCCTATTCTTTTTTTGTATTGATGCAAATGAATTGTCCTTAGTTACAACAGAAGGATACAAGGGCATATATAGGCCCAAAAGATGCAAAAAGACTAGACTACCCCAGTTGCAGCCGTTAGATTGAAGGGTGCCAGCGTCCTCTTACTGGACAAGGAAGCCCGATGCTTGACAAGTGTCTTCGCCGATTCCCGAGGCGCTCCTCACGTGACCCCGCCCGGGACCCGATCGCCGGGACCCCTGTCCCCGGGCAAAAAGCGGCACCCGGGACAAGGGTGTCGGGCAAAAGGCGGCACCCGGGACAAGGGTGCCGGGACGGGGCCACCGGGACCGATCAACCGGAGATTTCCCCCAACAGCAGCCCCCCATGTCCTTCGGGGACGCGCCGATCGCCCTCGGAGGAAATGGTCTATGTCACTGGAAACATCTCCGGACGGGACCTCCGGGTGTCGACGTCACTTCGGTTTTTGTGTTCGAGCTTTATGACGGCGCCGCCTCGATCAGCGTGCGCTACCGACCATTATGACTTCGTACGGCTTGAAAATTAGCACACTGTTTCACGCGCCCCTTCGATTCGCGCGCGGCGTTTGAAAAATGTCGGCTCAAATCAATCCCGAGGGGCCTACGTGTCGCCCATCGGGGCCTCGCGGGGGCTCTATAAATAGGCCCTTAGAGGGCCCGGAGGGCTCACACTAAACCCTCACCTCAACTTTCCATCGGTGCTTTGATCTCTCCCGGTAGCTCTCTGCCGGAAGCCTAGTTTCCGGAAACCTAAATTCCCCGAACTTAGCTCCCTGGTAGCTTAGGCCACCAGAAACCCAAATGGCTCCAAAGGGCCGCGCCAAGGTCACCGATGTGCCTCTGGAGGAAGTCACCGGGGACTTCCTCTGGGAATCCGAGTTCACCTCGGGGGACTTGGAGTCCCTCGTGGACCGGGGGGTCGTCGCCGACGGGGACGTCCGGATGCCCCCCGAGGAAGGAGACCATGCCCCGCCCCCGGCTCGGGGAGATGGTCGTCTTCGAGGCGTTCCTCGAAGCTGGGCTCCGGCTCCCGGTGCATCCGTTGCTCCGGGAGTTTCTCTGGGAATATGGGGTGGCACTCAACCACTGACACCCAACGCCCTCATCCAGATGGGCCTTTTTATCTGGCTGTGCAAGACAGCCACCGGGCGGGAGCCGACGCTCCAATTGCTCTGGTACTTCTACAAGCCCGCTGCGAGGAGCTCGTACATCGTCAAGGGGGGCCCGAAGTCCGCCTTCGGATCCATAATGATGTAGCTACTGCCGTCCCGGGTGGAGGAGTACCCGGTGGCGGCCTCTCATGATCACTGAGGGAACTAGCTCCGGAGGTGGTTCTACCTCCGGTTCCGGGACACCGGGGTGACCTACTCCCCGGAGCCCCCCTCCTACTACCGGTCATCAGCCCCCAAGCCCCCAGTATGGACCGAAGAGGAGCTGAAGCTCCTCAGCAAGATGGTGGGCGCCGAGGCATTCAGTCCATGAGGGACGCCGCGGAAGAGTTGGCGCTCCTCAAGCTCTCCCCCTTATCACATGGGAGGAGGGGGATCGGGATGTCCCCGGCGCAACGGCCCCGCAAAAGCCGGTGACCCGACGTAAGTATCCGGTGACCTACTTCGGTTTTTGGGATTTTTGCTAACTACTTTTATTTTTGTAGTCTGACCATCCCCATCCGCCTGGGAGAAGGTGGAGAACCTCCTCGAGAGGTACTACGCCGATGAGCACGAGCGCATCGTGCGCGTCATCAGGGAGGGTCATCCCCGGAACTTGGTGGTTGAAGCCTTCGGGCTAAGGCTATCGGAGAGGACGCCTCTCCCGACCCCCGGCTCCCACAAGCGAGGGAAGGAGACTACCGGGGGCACCGAGCCGAAGTGCGCCAAGGCGCAGAAGGCCCCCAGTCCAGTGGTGACATTGGACCCTATGCCCGCGAAGGCCCAGAACGCAGCCCCCGAGCCGGGGCGTACACAATTAAGCGCCCCCTAGGCATGGGGCGACGCCGCCCCTCCCGAAGGAGTCCTCCGGGAGGGTGGTAGGGACCGGAGAGTTCATGAGCCTCCTCGAGGCCTCCGGCGCGGCCGGGGAGAAGGAGGCAGCCGGCGATGAGGGGGCGTCCGACTCAGTGAACTACGCCCCCTCGCCGCCCCCAGTGGTGGCACCTCCGGTGGCCCCGGAGCTATCGGAACCGGAGCACCCGGAGGTGCTCTTCGCAAAGGCTTCCCCCCGTGCGTTGAGTGGCCGGTGTACGAGGGGGCGAGCCCCTCGACTTGCGCGGTCCCCGCGGCTGTGGGCCCCTCGGGGGCTCTGCGGTAAGGGAAAAAGAAAGGGCTCCTGATCCCCCCCCAAGATGGCGTTCCTTCGGGGAGCTCGGCCTCCACCTCTTCTTCAGAGATCGAGTCTTCGGTGGCGAGGACTATGACCAGTGCCACACTGGTCCACATCACCCCCGTGACCCTCGTAAGGGGGCCCGCCGGTCCACATCACCCCCTTCTGTCCGCGGGTGAGGTCTTCCGGTTTGCCGAGGGGCTCCAGACCCGAAAGGTCCAGGAGTACATCTCGCAGGGGACGCTTGGCGACCGGTGCAGCGAGTTGCAGTCGCTCCACATCCAGGTTCGTTCCCAGAGCGTCCGGCTACTTTCCTTCAAGAATTTCACTAACTCTTTTTGGCTTGGAATAACCTTCGTGTTTATAATGGGCGGCCCTCGCCTGGGGCATAGAGGCGCGCTTCGAGAAGGCGTTGAAAGAGGCGGAGGGGAAGGCCGCCGCCTTTTCCGGGGAGTGGGACGAGGCACTGCAGGAGTTGGCCCAGGTCCGAGATCAACTCCACGCCTCGGAGGATGCCAACGACCGGCTCCGGAGGGAGGTGAAGGCGAAGGAGGACGCCCTCCAGGAGCTTGAGGGCTCCAACACCCGGGCGGTGGCGGAGGCGGGTCGCTCGGTCCGTTCGGCCCTCGTGGGGCTCGGGGTGAGACTTGGCCTGGGGGGTAGCTCCGGCGGGGTGCCGGCGACACTCGTGGAGGCTGTGCGTTTTCTCAACGCACAAGTCTCCGTGATCACGGAGGTCGCCGACGCTCGGGCCCGAGGTCGGGCAATCCCGGTGGTGGTCGCCGCTGCGGGACTTGTGGAACTCCGGGGAACTGGCGCCCAGGCGATCGGAGGCCGGATCCCCCAAGGCTTCCCCGAGTTCTTCGAGCTGCTGCGGCGGGAGGTGGAGCAGCTCGCGGGGGGCTTCTACGACCGGATCGTGCTGGTGAGGTTCTCAGCTCCGGTGCCCCCGAGGGTAGACACCGCGGCTCTGGCAAAAGAAGACCTCCCGGGGGGAGGAGAACAATGATCAAGTATGAGCCTCCCCCCGGGCCTTTAGATAGGTCCTTTTTTGCTTTTCAGAATTTTTGTTCCCAGTAGCTTCTTAGAGGAAGCCCCGGAGACTTGTACAAAACTTTTGCATCAATGAAATGAAATGGATTTTTTGCTAAGTCTTGGATCGATTTTATCTGGCGCCCCGGGAGGTTGCTCCCGGGGGAGGGCTCCCCGGAGTTCAGCGCTTTGACTTTAGAAGTGCCCCGGTGGGGCAAGGGGTCGCTCCGGAGATGGGGCCCCAGGGCTCCGGAGGGTATCACCCGGGGGACGCCCAAGCGGCCTTAGTTTTGCTAATCCTTGTCTCTGGAGAGCGCGGAGGGGGTGCCTCCCGGGAGCCGATCAGGTTGCGCTGGCTCCTGGAGTGGCACCTTGACAACTTCGACAACCACCACGTCGAGTTGTCTCCTCCGCGACAGGGATCCCGGAGGGTTCCGCCGCTTCGGATACTCCCACCGGTGGGCTACGAGTATTGGTCCGAGGACTTGCTCTGGGAAGCCCAGCGGCGCATAAGGTGTTTGTATCGAGACCTCACCCAGGAGCTGTCGGAGGGCCTCCAGGATTATTAGGGGCAGACGCCCTCCGGGGGGCTATCCCCCATTATATTTTCCCGTGGGGGTTTTACTCCCCAGGTTGTATCTTGTATTTGCCCGAGGCTTTTGTCCCCGGGACGTCTTAACCCACCGGGGGGGTGTCCCTTGATTAGATGTTGTACTAATACCCACCGGGGGGGGGGATGTCCCCCGGTTAAATGTATCAATACAGCTGTTTGCTTATTCCTTTCTTTTTGAAATCTTCCCAGGGTAGTCCGGGCATGAGTTATCCCCCCCCCCCCCCGCAGCAGGTTGCAGCTTGGCTCCGCACGTTGTGGGGAACAAAGGGGCCCGGACGTTAATGATTACCGGGGGCCCAAGGCAAACTCTCCAGGAAGAAAATTCTCCGAGACTCCCGGTAAGAAATCCTCCAGTCTCCGTGAGAACGGGGAGCCAGGTTAAACGATTTTTGGGACCGAGAATTTGCTCCCGAAGGAGGGTAAGCCCGATGATGGGTCTGAGTATTAATTTGAAGGGTGGACTAGTCTCTCAAATTGACTCGTTACCGCAGTCCTTGAGGACTGCGTTGCCGCTTACCCCCTCAGTCCACGAGGGGTGATTGTAAGCCGCCCTACGGGAGCGGGGCTCCCGTCGTAGGGACTTTTAGGCTGCGATAGCCTACATCCTCACGGAGAAGGCATCCTCAATAGGAGGGCATCGTCTTAAGAGACGGTAAGGCAAGGACCTGCAAGAAACTCGGGTTGGAAAACCACTTGTATTGATAGAAATTGAGATACCAAGCCTCCCCCCGTAGAACCGCAGTGGGGGAGGGAAAAGTGAATACAACGCCTCCCCCAACGTAGTCACCACGGGGGAGGGAGGAGTGAATACAACGTCTCCCCCCGTGTAACCGCGGCGAGGGATACAACGCCTCCCCCTGCGAAGTCGCAACGGGGGAGGGAGTAGGCCCGGAGGCTAGATATAGAACTTGCGAAGCAAGCCTATATTCCATGTATGCTTCAACTCTTGATCTTGGAGGTTGGAGAGCTTGTAAGCCCCCGAGCCCAGGACTGTAGAGAGCCTATAGGGGCCTTCCCACTTGGGGGAGAGTTTGCCCTGGGCTTGGGGGTCGGTCACGAGCTTGAGGACAAGGTCCCCAAGGCGGAAAGCTCTCACGCGGACGCATTGGTTGTACGCGCGCGCCATTTCATGCTCGTAGATGGCATGGAAGAAGAGCGCTCGGTCGCGTTCTTCTTCGACGAGGTCGACTTCTAACCGCTGGTTTGCTTCATTGGCATGGTATGCTGTGGTCGTAGCTCCATCTAGGAGCTTGACCCACAGCGATCGGAAGCCAATCTCCGAGGGGAGAACCGCCTCAGCCCCGTACACGAGCGAAAAAGGCGTGCGCCCCGTTGCCCCGCTCGGTGTCGTGCGCATGGAACAGAGGATGCTTAGAAGCTCCTCTTCCCACACGCAGCGTGCTCGAGTCATCGGCGTAACCCCTGTAGGATCACGCCGTTGACCCTTTCGATGACGTCGTTTCTCTGTGGGTGAGCCACAGAGGCGAAGTGGAGGGCAGACTTCCCGAAAATATGCGGAGTCAAATTAGGTCCCGTTATCGACAGTGATTTCCCGGGGGTCCCCAAAATGACACACGATATTCTTCCAGAAAAACCGATGTATTGCTCGGGAGGTGATGCTGGCCAAGGGTTCAGCCTCCACCCACTTGGAGAAATAATCGACTGTGACCACCGCATACTTGTAGCCCCCAGGTGCTGGGGGGAAGGGACCTAGGAGGTCTATCCCCCATTGCACGAAAGGCCAAGTGATGGGAATGGTCTGCAACATCATGGAGGGCAAATTGAAACCCTTGGCCATCTTATGGCAGGACTCGCACGCGGAGACAAGGTCTCGCTCGTCGCGTACCACTGTGGGCCAATAGAAGCCCTGGCAAAGAACCTTTGCCACGACGGCGCGTGAAGCCAGGTGAGACCCACAGCTCCCCGAGTGGATGTCCGTGAGGAGTTGAAGTCCTTCCGCCCGTGGGAGGCAGCAGAGCAGGGCGGAGGCCCCCTCTTGTAGAGCTTCCCCTCTAGCAGAAGGTATGCCCACGCTTTGGCACGGAGCCACTTCGCCTCGGTCTCGCTGGGACGGTCTCCTTCCCCCCTTATGAAGGAGACGAGGGGGTCCATCCAGGACACCATGCGGGTGATCTCGGAGACCTCCAGGATACGGGACTCGGGGTCCGTGTCCGGGGAAGTCACTGAGGGCTTCGCGATGATCTTCAGGAAGGCACCTCCGGGGAGAGGTTCACGAGCACTGGCTGCCCGGGCAGGGCGTTGGCCCGATCGTTATCCCTCTGGGGGATATGCCGGGCCTCCAGGCCCTCGAAGTGTTTTTCCATTTTGCGCACCACCCCCAAGTACAAGTTCAGGTTTGCATTATGGCACAAGTAATACTTGTCCATTTGGCAAACCACGAGCTGGGAATCTCCTTTGACAAGGAGGCGACAGATCCCCAGGGAGCATGCGAGGCGCAATCCCAGGAGAAGTGCCTCGTATTCGGCAACGTTGTTCGTGGCAGGGAATTCGAGCCTTGCTGCATACTCCAGCGCCCTCCCTGACGAGGATTGACACCCGAGTCAGTTCAAATAAATGCACGACTGGTTCAGGATAGATTCGAGCCAGACATGTGCCAGGCGGTGCGTGTTCAAGTCATTCTGAGAAGTACCAGCCCGAGATCGCAAGCCTTACGCGATCAGACCGCAGCTAGTGCGCGGTCAGGAGTTCGTATGTGGTGCGCGAACAGAAGGCTGAAGGATGTTGCGCGGTCAACCAACATCGCGCGGTCAAAACACTTTCGACCAAGGAACGTGGGATTAATCTGTCCCTGTAGTAGGAATATCCCAAGTATCCCGAAGATTCTTCCACGTAGAGGAGCAACCGTCAGGAGGTTAATACGTGCGGTTATCCATGAATAACACGTGTTATTCCTGCGTGGGAGTTAAGAGCGGTTCTCTAAACCGCATCCAAACAACTGTTTGATGCCGTTACGGCTCGGCGCCCTTTAGACCAGTATAAAAGGGCAGCATGGTGCATCAAACAGGGGATCGAAGGATCACACAAAGAGGACGAGATACGTAACATCTCATTCAAAGATCAACTGATCAAACAACTCAAAGACTATAGCCTAGATTAGATACCTTCCATAAGCCTTCCAGGCTTCATCTTGTATGATTAGATAGGGAAAATCTTCGCCTGTGAAGATCTTTCCATCACCTTGTAACTCTTTTTACTACACATAGTGAAATCCCAACAGGACGTAGGGCTATTACTCCCACCATCGAGGGCCCGAACATGTATAAACTTCTCTGTGCTCTAGTTCTCCATAATTCTACATACCTTCCCGGAGGGACACCCTGAAAGGCCTCACTACTTACAAATTTTGCATAAGTTCGGCTAAGGACCCCGAGTTCGAATCGTCGACACTCCCCTCAGGGCTCCAGAGGACCACCCCCGCGCCGGCCCTAGCGAGACACAAGGAGTCATCAAACATGAGCGTCCAATGGTCATTGCACCGGGGTGGCTCGCGGAGACTCTCCCCCTCCGTCTCGGGAATGGGGGTCCATTTCTCTACGAAGTCAGCACGGACTTGTGACTTGATGGCGGAACGCCCTATGAGAGAAAGGGATAAGGGAGCGAGCTCAGCTCCCCACTTCCCTATCTGGCCGGTGGCCTCCTTGTTCCGCAACACCTCCCCCAAAGGGAGAGATGACGGGACCGTGATCGGGTGTCCCAAGTAGTGACGAAGCTTCCATGATGCCATGAGGAGGGCGTAGCAAATCTTCTCCATCTCCGTGTATCGAGTCTTAGCCCCCTGAAGGGCCTCACTCACGTAGTACACGGGGCACTGGTGCCCATCTTGCTCCTTTACCAGCACCGCACTTACAGCAACCGGGGTCGCGGCGAGGTAGAGGAGCAGAGGTTCCCCCGGAGATGGGCTGACGAGCATTGGGGGGCTCATGAGATACTTCTTCAAGTCGTCGAAGGCGGTCTGGGCCTCGGAGGTCCACCGGAAACCCTCGAGGCCTCGAAGGAGCTTGAAGAACTAGAGGCCACGTTCTCTCGACCGCGAGACGAAGCGGCTCAGCGCGGCCATATGGCCGGTCAACCGCTGTACGTCCTTGATGGAGCGCGGTGGGGGGCATGTCCAGCAAGGCCCGAATCTTCTCGGGGTTGGCCTCTATGCCCCGTTGGGACACGATGAAGCCAAGCAGCTTACCCCTCGCTTACGCCAAAGGCGCACTTCTCTGGATTTAGCTTCCACTCATATTTGCGAAGGTTGTGGAAGGTCTCCGCCAGGTCGTCGAGGTGAGCAGCCGCACGGAGACTTGACGACCGCGTCGTCAACATAGACTTTGACGTTGCGGCCGATCTGGTCCTTGAGGACCAACGACATGAGTCGCTAGAATGTTGCTCCAGCGTTCTTCAGCCCGAAGGGCATGTGGACGTAGTAGAAGGTCCCGAGGGGAGTTATAAAACTCATCTTTTCCTCGTCCCCTTCCGCCATCCGGACTTGGTGATAGCCCGAATACGCGTCCAAGAAGCTCATCAGCTCACACCTCGCGGTCGAGTAGACTAGTTGGTCGATTCACGGGAGTGGGAAGTTGTCTTTTGGGCAAGCGGGGTTGAGGTCGGTGAAGTCTACGCACATTCGCCACTTGCCATTTGACTTCTTCATGAGGACAGGGTTTGCCAGCCACTCGTGGTGCAAGACCTCCCGAATAAATCCTGCCTCTCAGAGTTTGGTAATTTCAACCTTGATAGCCTCTTGGCATTCAAGGGAGAGCTTTCTCAACTTCTTTTTCACTGGGGGTGACCAGGGGTCACAGCGAGCTTATGCTCGATGACCTCCCGGCAATGCCTTGCATGTCGGCGGGCTTCCACGCAAAGATATCAAAGTTTTTGCGTAGGAAGGCCGCGAGTTGCTCCGCGTGCTCTTCGGAGAGGTCCGTCATCCGAGGACAGCGGGACTTTCGGGAGGTCCCTCTCCAGACGCGGATTGGGGGGAGACCTCCCGGAGGGGATGGCCGTGGCGTCTGGCACTGGGGAAGAGTTTTCTCCCCCCGGGGCCTTGATCATGTTGACGCTCCCGATTGTCGCAGTGGCGCGCTCATAAAGGGCGCGAGCCATGTCCTGGTCGCCTCGAGCAGTGATCACTCCGCGAGGCCCAGGGATCTTCACGCAAAGGTAGTTTTGGTGGATTGCGGCCCCCAGACGGTTGATGGTAGTCCTCCCCATGATGGCGTTGTAAGAAGAGAGGAGGTCCACCACGTCGAACCGGATGAGCTCAGTCCGGTAGTTGTCTGGGGAGCCGAAGGTCATGGGGAGATCTACCTTCCCCACCGGGTGGATGGTCTTCCCGGGGACGAAACCTTGCAAGGGTCCGACCGCGGGTTGCAGCAGCTTTTTGTCGACCTGCATTTCCCTGAATGCCTTCAGGTACAGGACGTTGGCGGAACTCCCGCCGTCAACAAGGATGCACACCAGTTGGCAATTGTAGACGGTGGCGGAGACAATGAGCCCGTCGTCATGGGGGAAGCGAACCCCGTGCGCGTCTTCCGCTGTGAAGGTGAGGGGGACGTCCGACCACTTTGGTGGCCGAGGCATGTGTAGCACCCCCACAAACTTTACCTCCTACGCATACTCCTTGCACTGGCGCTTGGAGTCTCGCCCTGAGGCAGAACCCCCCGTAATGCGTTTACGCGCCTTTGGGAGGTTTGGAAGGGGAGCTCTTCGGCCGAGCCCCCTTCTCGCACCTGTCCCTATTACTCCCTGGAGGGTGCAGGAAGAGCCGGCAAAGTTGGCTAAGGGGGCAAGGAGGCAGGACTCCCTCCCCCTGCCCACGTTGGTCGAGGAATGCGGCGAAGTATTGGAGAAGCTGGTGGCATTCTCGGGTAGCGTGGGTATTGGACTTGTGGAAAGTACACCACAGGCCCTCCTTGCCTTCCGCCGCAGGGCCTTTGCAGCCGTGGGGAGGCTATCCCCCCCCCCCCCACGGCCTTTCGACTTGGGGAAGGGACGGTTGCCCCTGGGGGCATCTCACGAGCCGCCTCCGCTCTCGAGGACAAAGGTGTCCCGAGGCCGTGGCTCGCTACGGTTGCCCCACTTGGGACATTTGAGGGGGTCCCTAGCCTCCCAATCAGCGAGGGCAGGGGCCTCCTGGTTCTTCTTCCAAAGGTCGTCCTCCTCCGCCCGAGCGTATTTCTCGAGCACAGTGAAGAGCTCGTCGGCGGAGGAGGGGCAGATCCGGGAGAGTCTCCGATGGAGCTCCCTGGGGAAGATCCCACTCTTGCACACCTCAATGACTGTGGAGTCAGGGACGTGAGCCACTTTGCTCTTGACCTGAGCGAAACGCTTGAAGAAGCTATGGATGGTCTCCCCCATCCTCTTCCAGATGGTGTAGAGCTGCGATGAATCCAGGGGACGCACGTCGTTCCCCTAGAAGTTTGCAAAATATTCACGCTTAAGCTGCGCGAAAGACTTGATGGAGCCGGCCTTCAGGTTGTAGAACCACGAGTGGGTGATCCCGATAAGGTAGAGGGGGAAGACGTTGCACCACACTGTCTCATCCCCCCCAGCCTCTGAGATGGCCGTGGAGTACAGCGGTTGGTTGGCCCCCTCCACCTCCCCGGGGGAGTCCCGGTCACTGTCCCCTTTAATAGAGGACGCACATTCGTTGTCAGAGTCGGGAGGGGTCCAAGAGGTCCACCGGAGCGACGGTGGCGTCTTTTCTCCTCCGAGTTATTTGAACTAACCTCTTGGAAGTTTGGGCACTCCCCGAAAGCGGCGGTTGATTCTTCGGTGGGTCTCTTCCCTCGGCTGGGACGGGAGTGTAGCTCACCGCGACCGCAAGCCAGGGGGAGCTCCGTCCGGTAGCATGAGGGAGCCCCTCTGGACTTCGTGGTACGCATTTGCTCAACCTCCTCCCGAGTAAAGCGGACCTGATTCGCCCGGGGTGCCCTCAAGGGCGGCCCCGAGGGAGGAGGGAGCTCGTGCGCGGCGAGCCCTGGTGCGGGGAGGGGGGATCTGCTGCCGGGCAGGCCCCCGGAGCGACGTCCAGAACCGGAGAGGGGGGTCCCTCACGGGGGAGGTCCTGTAGTGGAGTGGAAACCGTCCCGCGGACCGCTTCTGGCGCGGTAGACATGACTGGCAGGGCAGAACCGGCTCCCGGTGAGGGGAAAACTCCCGGCACGAGATGGCCCCCCGGTCTCAGGAAGATCCCCAGTGCGGGGTGAGCCCCCGGCATGGCGAAGGCTCCGGGTATAAGGTAAGCTCCCGGCATCGAGAAGGCTCCCGGCGCCGGGAAGGCTCCGAACGACGAGCCCGCTGGAGGGACGTAGGCCCCAGTGGGATCGTAGGTCCCGGGAGCGACCGGGCCTCCAAGGATCGGAGGGGCCACCGGGTGTCCCATAAACGGGGGCATGGCCCCCATGAACGGGAATTGCGGTGGATAGACGGGGGCCGGCGGCCGTGCCAAAACGCGGAGTAGCTCATCCATGGAGCGCTGGGCGCAGAGTTGGCCCTCGACAAGAGCTTCGAGCAAGATGTCCCGGGAAACCGAGGGTGCCGTCGGGGGGAGGCTAGTCCCCACCAAGGCATCTGCGGTCACCAGGCTGGACCCGGAGGTTTGTCCACCGAAAATAACTAGAAGGGTTAGAGGTGGTAACTAGGTTTGGCGGCGTCTGGCTGGAAGCGCTGGGGCGGTTGTGTCTCGAGGGGTGGCACCGGGTCACTGGGACCAGCGTCACCGGGTAGGATGCAAGCCCTCGTTCTTGGGGGATCCATGGCAATTCATCACGACGTCCCCACGAACGGCGCCAACTGTCGTAGATTTCGAATACCCCGGCAGGTTTAGTGGAGGTTCCTAGCTAAGCAAAGACGACGTGAGCTAACCGTGCGACCGGTCCTCTCCCATCGGGCAAACACAGCAAGTGACGCAAGGATTTATACAGGTTCAGGTCTCAGTGGAGACCCTAGTCCTGTTGACATGCTCCTAACAAGGGTTGGCTAAGGGAGCTCTCTCGAGGGGAGAGTGCTCCTAAGCACGCCTATTCGTTTTTGTGTATTGATGCAAATGAATTGTCCTTAGTTACAACAGAGGGATGCAAGGGCATATATAGGCCCAAAAGATGCAAAAATACTAGACTACCCCAGTTGCAGCCATTGGATTGAAGGGTGCCAGCGTCCTCTTACTGGCCAAGGAAGCCTGATGCTTGATGCCCCCGAGCAAACCTTTGTCCCCAGGCAAAAGGCGGCGCCCAGGACGGGATTAGCGCCTGGTATGAGCCTCGTGGAGAAGCAATGGCTAGTCCACGAGCGTCCGGTGACAAGGGGGACGGGATCACTGGGGCCCTTGTTCCTAGGCAAAAGGCGGCGCGGCGCCCGGGACGAGTTCACTGGGACCGATCAACCGGAGATTTCCCCCAACACAAGCCATCTACACTGAAGGTCCAGCATACCACAACGCTCCAAGACGAGCCCAAGAAGAAGCCCAAGTTGTCCACGCTCCAAGACGAGCCCAAGAAGAAGCCCAAGTTATCCACATTCCAAGACAAGCCCAAGATGAAGCCCAAGTCATCCGCGAGCCTGATTCAGCCATCCAAGACCACGCCAACTTCAAATGGACGTCCAGGCCACGTATGGAGTCCGTTTGGGGTGAATGAGCACTTTACAGAGAAGCCCATGACGCCACCTTTCCAATGGATCTAGCCCCACTGCCAAATTTCATCTGGATCTTCCGCAATCAATGAAACAATTCACAGACAGATTTTGCCGGGTGCTGTGCCACCTCTACTTTGGGCCCAAGGCCCGTGTATCCTTAGGGTTACGTGGGGGTGGGTTCTCTGGCCGGTGGCCTACCTCTGGCCGCCATACTCCTGCCACATATGGCAGCCACCCTGTATCCTTTTGGGTGGGTTTTGCTTAGATTATACTACTTAGACAGTTTTCGCCGTTCATCGGTTTGTGGAACCCCAACTCGTACTCTTCATTGGTAATTGGCAATATTTAGATTGCGTCTACCGTGTTCTTGGCTGTGTTCTCAATTTGCATGCAGGGATAAGCCTTATTGGTGAGGTCAACCATGTCTTGGCATGGTTGATAACCAACGGAGTCGTGATGTAGCGATTGCAGGGGTTCGAATCAGTTTTGATTGGAAGCTGGATCGTCAACGTCGAGTTCTCCATCAATCGATTTACCTCTAACTATCGGAAGATCGAGACACCGTTCACATCAGTTGGTATCAGAGCGAAGGTTGCCCGATAGGTAACACTGTATCCCCTCTTTGTTTAGATTGATTATGTTCTTCGTCCTAGAGTCCAGAAAATTTGCCCTACAAAAAAAATTGTTTACTTTGTCCAAACCCTAGCCATTAGTCTTGCATTGTTCTTGTCACTTTGCATCTTTGAATTTTAGTCCATCGTTGTCGAGTGCTGGTTTTTAGTTTTAGTCTTGGTCTAGTTTTAGTCTTTCATCTCGTCGTGGAGTCGAATTGCACGTCGATCTCCTAGTCATCGCGTCCAATTCGAATCTGCCGCTGTCTAGTTCGTTGTTTTCATCATATCTTCTTCATACAAACTCGGATTTTCACATTCTTGTACTTGCTGGAAACATCAGATCGTTCTCTACAACCTTTCTGTTGAGGTCAAAGTCAGATTCGGCTTCCATCTAGAGATATTAGGTCATTAATGTCGATGGTGTAGAGTTTGATTGTAATACGTCTATTTCGGTATTTTCATTATAATTCTTTCATTCGAGCTCGGATTGGGATAAACTTATACTTTTTGGAATAGCTGTGAGAAATTCCACAAAATGTTAGTTGGGGTAATCTTCAAATTCGGTTGTTTTCATCACACTAAAATTTGGGCAAAGTTAGTTGTGTAATCTTCAAACTCTAGTCCAATTTGGATTCAAATTGCTCAATCTGAGACAGCTTCAGTAAAATTTCCATATCTTTTGATTCCCAATTCCATTTTTGACGTTCTTGTACTTGTTGGAAATATAAAAAGATCCTCTACAACTTTTCTGTTGGGTAGATCTTCATATTCGAATCTTTTGGAGTGCGAAGTTACTGAACAACGTTTCTGTTTCATTGTACAGTTGCAAAAGAAAGAGGCAAGTGCAAAAAAAAAAACAAAAGCCGCACTGTTTATTAAAAAAAGGAAATAAAAAAATTCAAGTGCAAAAAAATCATAGAAGAAAAATATGTGTAGCAAAGAGGAGAATTTTCAGTGGCGCATCTTGGGTTCTAGTCTTTTGTGATTCTAGTTGCTTGCTTGAGCTAGATCTGAGTCTAGACTAGTTCCAGTACTTTGACTATTAATTTGGACTAATTTTCAACTTTGTATTACTGATATTGAATTGTTGATACACATATATTAGCCTTCCGAGCTCCACTTTCTTCCAACTCAGTTACAGGTTTACCTTGTAATTGCCTCACTCACGCTTGTCACGGTATCATGAACCAGCCACCGGTTGCACCCCTACTGCCTTGGTAAGAACACTTGTAAGAGCGTGGAAAGACGCTTGAGTGTGTGTGATTTTCCCCTCCACAACCTAGTAGTTGATAGTGATAATACTCCGGTGTTGTCTTCTATTTTCTACTAACAATGACAGGTGATACATCTGATGGAGACGAGTGTATTACAAAAGGAGAACTCATGAAACTCCTGGGTGAACAACACAATGCCATTAATGAGCACCTTAATAGCAAGCTTGAAGATACTACAGCTACCATGAACAACTTGCAATGAGACATGGAGACACTCACCGATAGTTTGGCCACGCTCACTACACGCATTGAAAGAATGGCAAAAAAATTAGCCACCTAACTACGGTGCCAGAAGGGGGGAAGTGCGCGATGCAACACAAGATAATGAGGCGTCCATTGCAGGAGATGATGATGATCATGAGATGGACAGCGATGGTGAGGAGATTTTAGGCATCGCTGCCACGGAGAGTTACAG
Organism: Pharus latifolius; assembly: GCA_019359835.1. NCBI lineage: Eukaryota > Viridiplantae > Streptophyta > Magnoliopsida > Poales > Poaceae > Pharus > Pharus latifolius. Next base: position 35,178,000 of record CM033324.1, on the reverse strand, counting down.
GGCCCTCATTGTGCAGCAAGTATTGAGCACTCAAATGGAGCAAGCGGAGAAGCTACAACGTCATAATTTGTTTCAGATGTTACTCATCGTCAAGTATTGACGTGTTCGTGTCATAATTGATGGTGGAAGCTGCAACAACTTGGTGAGTTCAAATCTGGTCAAGAAACTTGGCTTGACCACATGTGCGCATCCTCATCCATATCATATCCGATGGTTCAACAATAGTGGTAAGGAGAACGTAACACAAACTGCGAGAGTGCATTTTTCCATTGGAACATACCATGATTTTGCTGATTTCGACGTAATGCCTATGCAAGAATGTTCACTTTTATTAGGCCGTCCATGGGAATTTGATACTAATGCAACTCATCATGGTAGAAGTAATAAATACACTCTTATGCACAAAGGAAAGAAAATCACTTTGCTTCCTATGACACCTGCTGAAATTATGCAATGTGCTAAAGAAAGAGCTAATAGAGATAAAACTGTCTGTGATAAAAGTGAGAATCAAATTGTAGCTAAAGAACTGAACCCATTTAACAAGAAAGAACCTAGTTCTATGAAATCTGAAATTAAAGTGAAGGGTGCTGTTTTACTAGCTACTACGTCTGTTTTGCATGTTATGTCTCCTATTCTGCCGCTTGTTGCTCCTAATCTTTTGCAGGAGAGTGTACTTGAGTCGAGGACGACTCCACTTCAAGAAGAGGAGGATGATGAGGTCATCACCAAAACAGATACGAACGCTGCTCCGTCCACTCCTCCCACGCCGTCACCCGAAGACCATGGAGAACATCAAGTCGGCATGAACCCACATGTCAAGTCTTTCAAGCCATCTACACTGAAGGTCCAGCATACCACAACGCTCCAAGACGAGCCCAAGAAGAAGCCCAAGTTTTCCACGCTCCAAGACGAGCCTAAGTCATCCGTGAGCCCGATTCAGCCATCCAGGAGCACGCCAACTTCAAACGGACGTCCAGGCCACGTACGGAGTCCATTTGGGGTGAATGATCACTTTACGGAGGAGCCCACGACGCCACCTTTCCAATGGATCTGGCCCCACTGCCAAATTTCATCTGGATCTCCCGCAATCGACGAAACAATTCATAGACAGATTGTGCCGGGTGCTGTGCCACCTCTACTTTGGGCCCAAGGCCCGTGTATCCTTAAGGTTACGTGGGGGTGGGTTCTCTGGCCGGTGGCCTACCTCTGGCTGCCATACTCCTGCTACATATAGCCGCACCCCTATCCTTTTGGGTGGGTTTTGCTTAGATTATACTGCTTAGATAGTTTTTGCCATTCATCGGTTTGTGGAACCCCAACTCGTACTCTTCATTGTAATTGTCAATATTTAGATTGTGCCTACCGTGTTCTTGCTTGTGTTCTCGATTCGCATGCAGGGATAAGCCTTATTGGCGAGGTTAACCGTGTCTTGGCGTGGTTGATAACCAATGGAGCTGTGGTGTAGCGATTACAGGGGCTCGAATCAGTTTTGATTGGAAGTCGGATCGTCAACGTCGAGTTCTCCATCAATCGATTTACCTCTACCTATCGGAAGATCGGGACACTGTTCACATCAGAGAGCATTCATTCACATCATTTGCATCCTTATAGTTTCTCGGTGGTTGCTCGAGGTCAAGAGAAGATCTCGCAACTTGTTACTCTTGGTGATCGCCTTCACCTAGACGGTTTGGTGGCGTGGCCGTTGATCTCTCCATTGATGAAGTTTGTCGGAGAGGCTCAGTGTGTTTGTGAGAGGTTTGGTGCTCACCTTTTTCCGGAGTAGAGAAGGAGCAACCCTAGTGGAAATATCCTTCGTGGATCTTGAAGCAAGACTCATTCATTTGAGTGCTTCAATGAGGAGTAGGGGAGACCAGGCAAGTCTCCAAGATCTCGGGATACATCGTTGTGTTTGTATCTCTTCCTCTCTTTTTATTTGTGCAATCTATTTGTTTAATTGATTCAGTTTTTATTTGTTCTTAGCTCTTTTAGGCTTTAATCTTGCAAAAGTTGTTTTATTAGAAAAATTTTTAAAGCCTCCTATTCACCCCCCCTCTAGTCGGCATCCTCAATCTACAGATGGGTGTTCAGGATCAACCTAAATGGAACCGAACCTACATTGACACTGGCAAAAGAGCAAAACTGAATGAAGATGGTGCACACACATTGTCCTCATCCAACCTAGATGTCCACATGGAGGAGATGCAGCTAGAAGGTTGTGACACAGCGAAGGAGAAGCGCAAAGGAACAGGCAAGAAGCAATCACCCTTAACCAACGCAGATGTACATAAAGACTTACGAACCTTTGTCAAGATTCACACTGAGCGCTTGGAAGCAACGGACCATGCAGCCTCCTCTCTGAATGATCACAACAAGTTTATGGGAAAGTTAGCACTTGCCAAGTCATTCACAAAATTGGTGACAACGAACAAATCAAAATGCAACAATGATGAAATGAAGGATCATGTGAAAGCGTTGAAGTTTGTTAAAGATTTAATCAAGGAGGCTAATCTGGACTAGATTATTCATGTATCATTTTATTTCCACTTTGTACTTGTAGAACTACGTATCCATCATTTAAGCAATTAAAATATCTTTGGAGAAATTTATCTGTCAGACCCCTCGGCCCCGTAGCAACTGCCTAGGATAGGTTGCTTTCAACAAGTGCATCACAAACACAACCCAAACAAAACATAAACTTATTTTACAACCATTATTGGGTTTAGAGTAGAGAAGACTTTACGCCATAATTTACAATAAAGACCAACCAAACCAACATAAAGTTTTCAGGGCTTTTTTTAAACAGCACAGTGGGCACCACAGTCGAGCTCATCTTGAAGCATAGCCTCAGACCCAATGGTCACAATTGGAGTCTTTAGGCGGCTCTGGTTCTTCTTGTTCTAGAGTAGTTTCTTCAATAAGGGTGTCTGTTGAGGAGAACAGCAAGAGTGAGTACAGATGTACTCAGCAAGTCTCAATTTAGGAATTTATCTTTTGCATGATGGGGAATATCATTAAACAGTTTGAGGTGCATAGAATAATGTTTCATAAATACATTTCCATGCTATGATAGGATCATTAATTAGTAGAATAATACTAGAAAGCATTTCTGTGATTGAAAAGTTGGATCCAGACAAAAATTCCTGTTTGCCCATTTCAATTTAATTTCTCAATACTATTGTGCTATTCAGTTATTACTCATGGCATACCCCAACCGGGGGGATGGAGTACTCGAATACTTTTTAAACTTTGCAGAAGGGTACCGCTTTACCCACATGAGTCCAACAACCTTTCTGGTCAAGCCAATTTCATGCACAGCTTTGCATGTGACTAGGTTGAGGAAACAAGACTCTCAAATGCTTTGTATTAATTTATATCTCTGCATGACAAGTGGATTGTATTAGTCAACCTTGTCGTTGTGAGGTACTCCTCAATCGGAGGCGCACTTCACACCTTCATCACGGAACTTAGGGTCAGAGTCCCGAATGACCGCTCCTCTCACAACTCCCCCATCACCCATTCAAGCCATAAGTTTAAGTAACTAAACTTATTAAGGTCCAAATATCCCAAATTTGGAGTCTTGAATGATAACGACCACCATACAGAGATAAAAATTGATACACAGTAATTTACTAGCCGAGTTCAATTATTTGATCATGGGGTTGGTACGTTAATATACCCATGGTTGTTTAGTACAATTGGTTATATCCTTATTCACATGTAGGCTACTATCCATTCCCCTTTTGAGTCAAATCTCAATTGACCCTTTTTCCCATCTTCCCATTCGTAGTCTCTTACATGAAATGATAATATTTAGAAGTATAATTCTTTTTTACTTTATTGAATTATTTATCACTATGATGTTATGTTCGCATATTAGTTATCCCATATGTTGTACACTTATAATCTTAAGGCATCAAGGATTTCATTATTTGGTTCGATCAATCAAGGATGGCTAATCAAATTTAGGTCGATATCTACACAGAGTTATTAAAAATATGTCTCTTAATAAACAAATATACTCTAAAATGTTTATCATTAAATTAAATAACTCAAAAATATGGGTTGACGAAATGTTCAAGGTTTTGAGACTTGCCTGACTTTGGGAGGATTGGATCCGCAACGGTCGAGTCAGAATCTCGCTCCTAGAACTTGAGGATTTCGTCTTCTGGGCACATACGAGTGACAATAAATAAATCAATCACACAGAATTATAGTAATAATATACTAAAATACATACAATATAGAAATGCATATTTGAGTACAATTGCACTTGGTTTCGCACTATTTAGGGTTTAAAACGAATCAAAATGCGTTGACTTTCTACAGCGACAATACCCAAATAGTTTCGGATTTGGACCAAACTTCACTGGTAAGCTAAAAATACTGAAGCATACAAAGTGACGCGAGTGCGAGTGGTTTTGCAATTTGGCCCTTGGAAAGCTGGTTTTGGCACAAGAATGCCCTGTATTGGCATTCAGAGTGCGCGCGGCGCGGCGCTGACACTACACTGGCCACGGGCACATGCTCGCGTGCTGGAGCCGAATCACACCAAACTCAAGTATTGGAAAATGTTGCTGGAGTCCTGGGGCACACTTTGGAGGCGTTGGTGTCACCGGAGCATAGCCGGCGGCGAGGATTCAGCGACGATACGGCGCTGTAAGCAACGGCTGCAAGCCAAACTATGCCACGACCATTGTCTTGCATGCTAGCAATGTCTAGGAGCATGTCTAGGCTCCACAGAAGATATTGGTAGGGAGCTGGCCAACGATGAGCTCGCTGGAGAGGCTGGCGATGGAGTGGCGGTTTGAAACCGAGAAGCGGCGCTGGGTTCACCGTGGATAGCCCAAACGTAGCCACGCCTGAGTGATCCAGTGGCCCGATCCAGTCAAGTAATAATTTCTTGTGATCCAAAATTTTGACCTAATTAGAAATTAGTTAAAAGGGCTTATTTAAAATTTATTTTGGGTTTTGTCGATGATTTCTACCTTGCATAAAACAAAATATTAGTGGCCTCTACATGATCATGCAATGAAATGCAGATGAAACTGTAATTTAAAAGCTTTTGGAGAGATGAATTTAGGATGTGACATTATCTGTTGGATGCTTTTGATTGAGTACTAGCCGTTGGACGTTTTTGTTTGGATACTAGTCGTTGGATGTTTTTGTTTAAATTCTCGTTGGAACATTCTATTGGACGCTTTTGTTTGGAAAATAGTCTGTTGCACGCTTTTGTTTGGAATATTCTTGTTGGAACATTTCAATTGGAAACTAGAAATTGGAATATTCGACTTAGCCTATATAAACTAAGCTATCCCAACACATACCTCTCATCCTCACCAATACTCCTCCTTTCAAACACTCACTTGTCATCTTCAAGTGCCCTTCCTTCCAAATCCCTCTCCCTCAAAAATGTCATCTAGGTCTAACTCAAGCACATGTAGTGAAGAAGAAGAGGCCATCAATATTTTACATAATTTCCTTGCAGGATTCGTAGAGGAAAATCCGGCCATGGTGGAGTTAGAAAAGCATCTTATTACCGGTATGAAAGCCAGACTACAAACTTCTACCCCACGCTGTAGCCAGCGTGGTAGCAAGAGATACATCGACAAGGGCCGTGAAGACGGCTATACCGCCTCATGGCGGACTACTTTTGTGAGAATTCAATTTACCCCGACTACCTATTTTGTGGGAAGTTCTGGATGAGGAGACCCCTCTTTCTTCGATGTTCATATCTCTTTGTTTGATGAAACTTTGTAATTGTATAAAGCCCCATGTTATCAAAAAGACATGTGAATTGTTAAAAAATACTCACTGGTCGAATTTGAGCTGAAGTGATCTGGTCGGATTTTGACCCAAGTTGGAGCTGGTTGAGTTAGACCTGGATTGAAATTGATCAAATCTGATTCAGACTAGGTCTGGTCAAAATCAGACTCGGACTAGGCCTGGTCGAGTCAGACTCGGACTAGGTCTGGTCGAATCTGTTGGATCTAAGTTGATCTAGGTTTTGATGATTAATGACGATTTAGATAAACTACTGATGATTAATGTTAATTTGGATAATGACAGCTTTGATGATTAAATGACAATTTGGATAAACCATGTGTTAGCACAAGCAAATTGAATTGTCATGTGTTAAACCCTAAAGTTAATGTCTGCCTTGCTGTGGTTTAATATTGATGCATATGTTGAGGGGGAGCTCTGTGGTTGCATCAAGCTTGTGCTAATTGTTCATTGAAATGTCATGTGTTAAATCCTAAAGTTTGATGACTCTTGTTGTGGTTTTGATATCGATACACATGTTGAGGGGGAGCTCATCATATTAGTCATATGTGCTTACATCGAGCTTATGCTAATCATTATCATGACATGAGTAGTATAGATCTTATGCATATTTATTTTATCATATATGGATCTATATGATTGTAAGATTCATCTCTTACTCATTTGTTGTTTGTTGAAATTGGTTTTGTCATTTCACCGAAAAGAGAAATTGTTGAGTTAACTCCTTTGTGGAGTAATTTCTCTGGTGATTGATGACAACCTAACTATTAGACTAACGATGTGTGCTGAGTGTATGTGTTGTAGTCTCAAGGTGTATTGAGAGATGAAAGCAAGCAAGGCTGTGTAGAGAATGATGTCGATATGAGCCATCTTAAGCGAGGTCGAGCTTTGCAAAGTCAAGCTTCGCAAGGTCGAGCTTCACGAGGTCGAGCTTCACCGAAGGTAAGATCCAAGATTAAGGATTATTTTCTTAGGATTTTATCAGTATCGGTGTGATCCGGGAGGATCTTCAGGTCGAGTCGCATATGGCTTCGCGACCTTAACCATGTTCGGAAAGGTTTTGCGACCATGGTTTGGTTTGCGACCTTGAAAAAGAATTTGTTCCCTGTTTGGAATTGTAATCCGATCCAAATAGATATAACTAAGCTTATCTGCTTTGGGTTAGTTAGTTATATGAGTCTAATACGTTTAGGTTATTGAGTCTTAAACGTACTCATACGATTGGACTATAAATACCTTGTAATAGGTCTAGTTTAAATCATTGAGTCTAGATTAAGTCTTAGACACATAGTTCCCTTAACATAGGCAAGTGCGACCTAACATTCAATGTGTAAAGCCCTCCTTGAAATAAAGAGTTGTGCAATTACTTTGAGCTGTGTGTCGATCATCTTTTGGGTTTCGGTAATTTCGAGTAAAATCCCGTAATTCCGTATATTAGAATCTGGGCGAGCCTAGTGCGAAAACCAAGACTAGGTCTCAAATGGATCAAGTTGGTAACAGAGCAACTTTCCTATCCTGTGGATGGTGAAGACTTGCCAGGGTTACAAATCCTCCGGCGAAACTCTAGGCAATCAATTGACGGTTCCTACAGCTGCGTCTCTGACAATGTCTGACAATACCTCTGTTCAAGCTAACCTAGCTGAACAAGTGGCTAAGCTCTCCACCGACATGGAAACTGTGCTTGCTTGGATTAAGCAGCAGGCTATGATTGTATCTCCTGAAGTAGGGAAGGTTATGGGTGTGAAGACTGGTGAAGACTTGCGTAGGGCAGACGAAGATGAAGACGAAGGCGACCACAAAACCGACGACCTCGCCAACACCTCTGTATCTGTCAGATCTTTTAAGGTCGACACTAAGATTGATATACCCATATATGATGGGGTGATCGATCCCGAGAAACTGGATTCTTGGATTGACCAACTTGAGACCTACTTTGACCTAAAAGGGTTTAGTAGTGCTCAAAAGGTGAAGTTCGCACCTTTGAAGATGAAGGACCACGCCAAGACTTGGTGGAAGGCCCTTGTCGCCAGTGGTGAAACTGACGATCTTGCGTGGGGGTAATTCAAACGACTCTTACGACAAGAATTCTATCCGATGGATTACCTTGAGAAGAGATGGGAACGTTGGCACAGATTGTACCAATGGCGCGACCAGACCGTCTAAGACTATACTACGGAGTTTCGAAGACAAGCAATGATCATCGGCATATCACTATCCGATCCTCAGGTATTTTGGAAATACACATCTAGACTTCAGAAATCGATTAGTATAGAGCCAAGTCTGTTCGGCATCCAAGACATCGCGACCGTGAGCACAACTGCTATGGCGAACGAGAAGAAGAACAAATCCCGCAACAACAAAGGCACGAAGGACAATGCGACCTCGACAAAAAGAAAAGCGAGTCCGAAGAAAAACACTTCGAAGCCTGGCATGGGTACTTTTTACGACCATTGTCAAGTCGTGGGACACACCAAAGATAAATGCTACAAGCTTCATCCTGAACTTCGACCAAAGAAAAACGGACCAGGGAAAAGAACAGCCACGGCTACTGCGACTTCACCTGATGAAGAAGTTGTCCAAGTGAATCCAGTTGATGAGGGGGATAAAACCTTGTCTCTGATGGCAATGCCGAAGGAGAATGGTTCAGATGCACTGAACGACCATCACCCAATGAAGGACTTGTTCACCATCAATATCCAGGTGAAACACGAAGTGATCGCAGCGATATTGGATCCCTGAAGTCAGAAGAATCTAGTCTCCGTTGGACTAGTTCGGTGACTTGGTTTGAAGAAAACCACACATCCGCGACCATATCCGCTGGGTTGGTTTACATCCGACGTGAACCAACAGATTACGAGTCAGTGTGTGCTGAAGTTTGCAATCTCTGCACTGTATATCGATGAGGTGCAATGCGATGTTATCCCTATCGATATCTGTCAGGTGATCTTTAGGAGTCTGTATCTGTATGATTGAGACTCTCACTTCCATCAGCGTGCACAAGAGTATGACCTCACCAAAGACGGAGTTAAGTTCGTGATCAGTAGAGACATCCACGTCAACACTTCGAACTTAATTACCGCAAATCAAACCAAATGAATTGTCAATGCATGTCATAAGTACGTGCTTGTCATGATTCGACCCATTGGTCAAGGTGAGGGTACTCGACCAGCGTTGTCATTGGAGAGCCGAGAGAATTCTGGTCGTTTGTCGGGCTGCTGAAGAAATATAGTGATCTGTTCGAGAGTACCAAGGGTCATCCGCCAAAACATCCAGTCAAGCACGAAATTCAGCTTGTGTCTGATGCGACACTGCCCAATCTGAGTATGTATCGCAACTCAGTATTGGAGAATGAAGAGATCAAGAGACAACTTGGTGAGTTGCTGAACGATTGCTTCATTCAACCGAGTAATTCACCTTGTGGATCTCCTGTAGTGTTAGTGCCAAAGAAAGATGAGACTTGGCATATATGCATCGACTACCGAGCGCTGAACAAGATCACCACCAAGAACCGGTACCCCCTTTCTCGTATTGACGACCTGCTAGAACAATTGAAGCATGTTGCTATCTTCTCAAAATTGGATCTAAAGTCAGGGTATCATCAAGTCAGCATCCGAGAGGTGGTAAATCGCACAGTCGTTCATCTCTTGAGAGGATATAACTCGAAGCACCCGAAGACCTGGGATGAAAGCATACCGTACCTATAGTTTGCTTTTAATCGAGTAGTGTATGGTTCGACTGAAAAATCGCCGTTTGCGGTTTGTTTATGATTTTTACCACAGAGTCCATTCGACATGGAGTTTTTGATCCCTACCTCAGCACAAAACAGCAAGGAAGTATCTAATCAGGATCGAGCACAAAAGTTTCTGGAAGGTATTCAACTGCTCCATCGTGAGGTTGAACAAAACTTACTGTGAGCTCAACTTAAGTACAAGGGGCAATATGATCGGCACCGATTTGATGCTAAATTCGAAGAAGGTGATATGGTATGGTTACATCTGAGTAAGGAGAGACTTAAAGGTGAAGGTAAGAAACTCAAACCCATTCGTTATGGTCCTTTTTGGATTTTGCGGAAAGTGGGTAATAATGCTTGTCAGCTCGAATTACCTCCATACATGGATATTTACTTGGTTGTCAATGTTGAGCACCTCAAACTCTTCGAGCCTTCAATGCTGGATGATGAGCCAGATACCATAATACCATCTGTTGAATACTTGGTCTACCAACGAGACGAACCTCTATGCGAAGATGTGATTCTGGAGAAGAAGGTGACTACCACCCGCAGTGGCACAAAGGAGACTTTTTGAATCGGTCGGAAGGATTAACGAGTACGTGCAGCGAAGTGGTACACTAGAGAAGATGGACAAGCCCAATTTCCACATCTCCAGTTTAATCGAGAGGTCACAACAGGGGTTGGCTCCTTCTCAACAAGGGAGTCATGATCCGGGAGGATCTTCAAGTCGAGTCGCATATGGCTTCGCAACCTTAACCGTGTTCGGAAAGGTTTCATGACCATAGTTTGGTTCACGACCTTAAAAAGGAATTCGTTCCCTGTTCGGAATTGTAATCCGATCCGAATAGATATAACTAAGCTTATCTGTTTAGGGTTAGTTAGTTATATGAGTCTAATACATTTAGGTTATTGAGTCTGATACATACTCATACGATTGGACTATAAATACCTTGTAATAGATGTAATTTAAATCATCGAGTCTAGATTGAAGTCTTAGGCACATAATTCCCTCGACATAGGCAAGTGCGACTAACGTTTGACGTGTAAAGCCCTCTTTGAAATAAAGAGTTGTGCAATTATTTTGAGCTGTGTTTTGATCATCTTTTGGGTTTTGGTAATTTCAAGTAAAATCCCATAATTCCGTATATTAGAATCTGGGCGAGTCTAGTGTGAAAACCAAGGCTAGGTCTCAAACGGATCACAGTGTTTGGAGATAGACCGGTTTGATTGGACTTCTTTTTACTAGTTTGACCGTACTATTAAGAGGAGTCGAAAACTAATAGCTTGAGTCTATCTAGTGTGGAAGCTCAAATGTATTCATATCATCTTGCACTAATGCTTAATCACCTCTTGCATTTCTAGAAAGTCTAAGTGTAGTTTGTTTGCATTAAAAATGTTTTGAAAACTGTACTTAGTTGTGGTCGCTAGCTAAAGAAATCTGTTTTATAACTAGAGCTGGTCATGGTCGTATTTGCACTTTTTGATCGTATCCTTGTTTGGTGTTTGGGCGTGGTCATAGGAGTTCATACTGGTCGTACTAGTTTTCAACTTGATTGCGTACGCTCGACCAAATACACTCGACCACCTGTTTTCGACCGGATATTCGACCTGTGTTTTAAGTTCCTAAATCAAATTGGTCATGGTCGTTGCTGAGTGACAGCAGATATATCCGCGAGAAAACAGAAAATTGCATGTGCATATAACCAGATTTGAGTTTTGAGTAAAATTGGTAAGTCCTGTTTTCGATTTGCACAGGCCGGACATTGTCTGTGGTGGCTGGACATTGTCCAACCAGTACACAACTCTAGTGGCAAATGCAAATCGTAAACAGAGATAGATGAATATGTCTGGGGGTTTTTGTCCGGGGAAGGCCGGACAATAAAACTTGAGAGTTTTATTTGGAATGTAACCAGAGACGTTTAAATCTGTCCGGGGGCTTTTGTCCAGGACAGGCCGAATGTTGTCCAGCTTGTACAATTTCTGTGAGCCTCATATTTGAGAGTGAACCAGAGACAAATGCATCTATCCGGGCTTTTTGTCCGGACAAAAGATAATTTGTCCGACCTTCACAAAAATAGCCTAACAGTAACTGACACGTTTGCAATAGTCATATCCTTCTCTGCACGAGATAGGTGAGCACCAAACCTTTCATACGTTGTTTGCCGGCCTCTCCAACAAACTTCACCCGGAGAGATCACGACTCTCATCTGACACCGTCTAGGCGAAAGCGATCACCAAGAGTAACAAGTCGGACCCTTTCACTTGAACAAATCACGTGCTAAAAGCTCAAATGATGCAAATGTATGCACACACACAATCACTAGCTTGCAAATGGTGGATTAAGTGCACTAAGCACTCAGCCTCACACAAAGGCTTTCTCTCAAATCCACTCAAGATTTTGACTCAAATCTAGCCTCTAGATGCAATAGAACACATGCAATGGACTTGGCTAGCTTTTACACAGTGATATCAACTTCTTGAGCAGCTTCAAATGAATGTCAACACGAGGTATATATAGCCCCAAAGGAAAACTAGCTGTTTGCAACATCTTAACGAAATTTTGTACAGGCCGGACATTGTCTGGCCATGCCGGACATTGTCTGGCCATGCCAGACACTGTCCGGCCAGTACAACAAAATACAATCGTTGCAAACGTGTCAGTTACCGTTGGGCTATTTTTGTGAAGGTCGGACAAATGATCTTATGTCCAGACAAAAGCCCCGGACAAATGCATTTGTCTCGGTTTCACTTTCAAAGACGAGGCACACACAATTTGTACAGGCTGGACAATATCCGGCCATACTGGACAAAGCCTGGCCCATCCCAGACAAAACCCCCAGATGGATGCAAACGTCTCTGGTTTACATTTTGCAATACACTTAAAGATTTTGTACAAGCCGGACATTGTCAGGTCAATATAAATTGACAGTAAAACAAGTATACCTTTTGATTTAGAGATCCGATTGAGGCGCTTTTTGGCTTGTTGGAAAGATAACTCAAGGGGCTACAATTTTTTCAACAGAAGTGAGACCTAGATAGGCCTAGATATTTCTAGGAAATTCAAAAATCTTCCTGCTGCCAAAATGTCCAACACAAATGTCATTTCTAATGCAATTTGTCTGTTTTCTCGCAGATATGTCTGCTGACACTCAACAACAACCACGACCAATATGATTTACGAGCTTGACTCACAGGTCGAATATCTGGTCAAAAACAGGCAGTCGAGTGGATTTGGTCGAGCGAGCTGGTCATGGTACACAAGCGAGTTGAAGACTGATACGACCAGCTTGAACTCCTATGACCACGACTAAACCCTAAACAAGGATACAGCCAATCCGGTAACACGACCACAACCACATACCAAACAAGGGTACGATCAGAATGTGCAAACACGACCATGACCAGCTCTAGAATTGAAATAGAATGCTCTAGCTGGTGACCACGACTAAGTGTAGTTTTCAAAACATTTTCATTAATGCAACACAAACTACACTTAGACTTTCTAGCAATGCATGAGGTGATTAATCACTAGTGCAAGATGATATGAATGCATTTGTGCTTCCACACTAATAGACTCAAGCTACTAGTTTCCGACCCCTCTTAATAGTACGGTCAAACTAGTAAAAAGAATCCTATCAACCCGGTCTATCTCCAAACACCGAGACCGGTAAAATCCTAAGAAAACAATCCTTAATCTTGGATTTTACCTTCAATGAAGCTCGACCTCGTGAAGCTCGACCACTCAAAGCTTGTCCTCACAAAGCTCGACCTTGCTAAGCTTGACCTTGCTCGAGATGACTCATATCGGCATCATCCTCTTCACGACCTTGCTTGCTTTCATCTTGCAACCATTCTAAGACTACCACATACACTCAATGCACAACGTTAGTCTCATATTTAGGTTGTCATTAACCACCAGAGAAATTACTCCACACAGGAGTTAACTCAATAATTTCTCTTTCCGGTGAAATGACAAAACCAGTTTCGATAAGCAACAAATGAGTAAGAGATGAATCGTACAATCATATAGATCCATATATGATGAGAAATGCGCACACGCGATCTATATTACTCATGTCATGATAGCAATCAGCACAGATGACTAATATGATGAGCTCTCCCTCAACATATGCAACGATGTCAAATCCACAACTGGAGTCATCAACCTTCAGGATTTATCTCATGACATTACGATTAATCAATCAGCGCAAGCTTGATGCAACACAGAGCTCCCCTCAACATATGCATCAATATTAAACCATAACAGTGAGTCATCGACTTCTAGGTTTTAACAAACAACAATTCAATATACTTGTGCTGAACCAGGATTTATTCAAGTTGTCATTTAATCACCAAGACTGTCATTATCTAGATTAACATTAATCATCAAGGGTTTATCCAAATCATCATTAATCATCAAAACCTAGATACCTAAATCGACCTAGATCCAACAATCTCCCCCTTTTTGATGATTGATGACAACAACCTCTATAAATCCAAAATAGATTTTTCAACTCCCCCTCAATATGTGCAATAACATTTCGGAACTGAGCAAAGCATCTAATCATTTAAGTTAAAAGATATGAATGATAATTGAGCACAAGTTCAATCAAGTCATCTTCCAAAATATCAACTATCTCAAATTTCTCTAACTCAATTATCTCTCCCAAATATCAATATCAATGACATCAAATGATATCTCTTCACATTTAGATATCAATGTACCAATGATCTCTAATATCAATCTCTCATTATCCGAATATCACATGATATCTATCTCTCCCCCTTTGTCAAATAACTCAACTATCTGTAGTCTCTCTCAAACTCTCCTAAATTCTCTCCCCTTAAAGCTCTCAAATATCTCTCCGCCTTTGTCATCAAGCATAAAAAGGTGAGTTAAAAAATTAAATTTTGACAAGAAATATTTTTGGGAGCAATTGAATTTTACTTGAAATGGTTTTTATGCAAAAAACAAGATATCAAGAAAGTTTGTTGGAAATGATTTTGAACATATTTTCAAGGTATGGAGAGGAAATCAAGACAATCAACACACAACAAATATAACGATGACATTTAATCAAAAAAGTTTAGAATTGACCGCTTTTTCATGTTCATCCATGTCGAGATGTCCATATGTTGCCTTGAGAGTTGTAATAACATTATCATCATGCAACTCGAGGCTCTTGAGCGATTTCTTCACACGCTTAAATTCACTCTTGAACATTCCGTTCTTGAGTTGCTTGTTTTGTCGTGCACGGAAGTAACTTTCCTCTTCAATCATTTGCATCTCGATTTCCCTAAACATCATCTTACAAAGATTCTTGACAGAGGGATTCATTAGTAGTATGAAAATAATGTCATCAACATACATTTTAACACAAAAATGTCTCTATTAAATGTTTGATGATGATTGTGTCAACCTTCTCATTTTGAAAATCATTTGATATAAGAAAAGATTTTAAGCTTTTAAAACAAACTCAATTGGAAACAATAGTTTCAATTTTCAAAAATTTCACTTATTTTGGCATTAAACACAAAAAGAACATACAAATGAAGAATAGGCCAAAATGAGCTTTGTCGAAACAGTTTTAGGTCACAAAGTTTGGAGAAAGATATATGACCTAATGAAGAGTTCAAATTTTCTAAAAGAAACTCAAATCTCGAATTCATTTGAATATGCTCCAAAATCATGACTATAATCTTTACTTTGATATGCAAAACACAATCAAAAGCATTTCAAACCCCATCATATGAACCATGATCAAATGCAAAAATATGGGAAGAAAACAGCAGAAACCTGACTAAAGCAAGTAAGAAGAAGAAAAATTTGAAAGATCAAGGAACCATCCAGTTTGCACACAGGGCCCAATAGTGTCTTCTAGGGCCGGACAAAGTCCGGATTCGGTGGACAGAGTCCGGCTCTAGGTGGACAACGTTCGAATGGTTCAGAAAAGTCTGCTAAAACTCTAAAATTTTTGATTTTTGCAAATTTGCTTCAAAAATTGAATCAAGTTCCATAATAGGTTTGAATATCATGGCAGGAACTAAGATGAATAGAATTTGGATGAATTTGATTTGAAAAAGATCTTGAATTTAATCCTCAAAAGTGATTTTGGGGTAAAACGGGTAAAACCAACAGATTTTCATGAAATCTTCAATTTTCGATGAAAGTTCGATTTTTCTCAAATCTTTGGACTTGGATGAGTTTGAAATACTATTTAAAACCAAGACATGGAAGAAAGTCCGGTCCAAATAGCTCAAATCACAAAATGCACATTTTGGGTATTTTCGGGTCGAAAGACGTTTTCGGGTGACCTAGGATATGTGATAACTTGAAAACAGTAGGTCTTTTCAGAAAAAGTTAAATACGAACTATCTTTGGGTGAGTGAGTTATAAATGTTTCATATAGAAAGTTTTGATCAAATCTCAACCTATCTTGTTTTATGGAAATGAATCATTTTGGGCCAAAACAAGATCCCGAAGTTTTCAATTTTGTCAAAATGTTGCATTTTAGCTCAAATACCTTTTGTTTCACCTTCAAAACCTTTGAAAAAATATTTGAAATGTATTTTTGAAGGTTTTGAGCACTTTTCCACCTTTTTGCTCGAAAATGACCCTTATTACCTAAACATTTGCAAAATATGATACATGTCATTGTAACGAATACCCCGGCAGGTTTCTTCGAACGTGCGTAACACATGTACAGTGATGCGAGCTGACCATGCGATCGGTCACCTCCCGTTGGACAAGCATAGAGATTGATACGGTGATTTTTATACCGGTTTGGGTCCCAGTGGGGGCCCTAGTCCTGTCGGCACCCTCCAAACGCGAGTCCGCTGTGGAGGTGCTCTCTCGGGGAGAGAGGTCTCCAAGGGAGCCTGTTGTTTGTGTATATGAAAAAAGGAAATTCCATCCCCTCAAATGAGGTACAAGGGGGGTATATATAGGCCCCTAAACATGCAAAAGACCAAAAAACCCTAGCTACGGCTGTTGGATCGAGAGGCGCCGGCATCATTTCACCGGCCGAAGGGTTTGGATGCTCGACAAGTGTCCTCGCCGATTCCCGAGGCGTTCCTCACGCCACTAGCACCTGACCCCGCGCGTCCGGGATCGGCCCCGGGAAGCTTCTGGGATTCTCCGGGTCCCCGGTAGGTCTCCGAGTATCCGGTGACCCCCGGGATCTTCCCCGGTGAGTCTCCGGGATTTTCCCCGGTGACTCTCTGGGATTTTCCCTAGTAGATCTCTGGGATTTTCCCCGGTAGGTCTCTGACTCCCGGGTTGCCATCCGGGATTTTCCCCGGTGAGTCTTTGGGATTTTCCCCGGTAGGTCTCTGGCTCCCCGGTGGCCATCCAGGATTTCCACCAGTGGGCCTCCGGGATCTTCCCTGGGAGGTCTCCGGCTCCCTAGTTGCCCTCCGGGATTTTTCCCCGGGAGACATTTGAAACTTCCCCCAACAGCAACCCCCCAAGCCCTTGGGGACACAAAGCGACCCCCGAGGGTATGTGTAGAACTTGCCCCGAGGGCATTTTCACCTTCCAGAACGCGCCCCGGGATGCGCACGATGCTTCGGCTCCCAGGCCTTTTCCCCGCGGGAACCCTCGGTACACACGCTCTCGCACCATTTCGATGCATCAATCCCTCGTACGACCCCTCGATGAGCGTGCGGCAGTTCAAATCAACAGTCCAGATGGGTGCGGGGACACATGGCGCCCATCCGGGGTCCCCCCCTCATCGCTTATAAATAGGTAGGGGGGCCCTCCGGTCTGGGACACTTCACACCTCAACCCATAAACTCGCTCTCCCGGTAACCTCGTTTCTGGTAGCCTCTTTTCCGATTGCTCCCGGTGACTTTTCTCCCGGTAGCTCCCAGTGACCTTTCTCCTGGTAGCTCCCGGTGACCTCTCTCCTAGTAGTTTCTAGTGAGTTCACCCCAATGGTGCCGAAGAACCGCGACAAGGCGTCCGAGCTGCCCCCGGAGGAGGTGACATCTGATTTGCTCGGGGCTACCGAGTTCTCCTCCGAGGACCTCGAGGCATTCCTGGAGTTGGGGTTCTTCTTGGCCGGGGACATCAAGGTCCCTGGGTCAGAGGAGCTGGTGCCAAGCCCCCGCGAGGTGGAGGTGGTGGCTTTTGAGGCCTTCGTGCAGGCGGGCCTCCGACTCCCGGTGCATTCGCTACTCCGGGTGTTCTTGCAGGTATACGGCCTCTCGCTCAACCATCTCACCCCAAACACCCTCGTTCGGATGGGGCTGTTTGTGTGGCTGTGCGAGACGGCCGCCAGGAAGGAGCCCACCCTCCTCCTTCTTCGGTACTTCTACGAGCCCTCGGCGAGGGGTCCGCTGGTGACGAGGGGCGGACCCATGTCGGCTTTTGGCTCTATCATGATCCAGTTGATGCCAGGCAGCGCCGACGAGTACCCAGTGCTGGCCTCCCGGGACCACTGGGGGGACTGGCTCCGGCAATGGTTCTACCTTCTGGTGGGCGACCCAGGGGTGACGTATTCTTTGGAGCCTTCTTCGTATTGCCGGTTGGGCGGCCTGATCACCCCCGAGTGGAGCGATGTGGAGATGGACCTCCTCAGCACGATGGCAGAGGCCCAGTTCCAGAGGTCTATGCGGGATCCCGCGGAGGAGATGGCACTCCTCCGGGTGGCGCTCTTACACACTCGCCGGGGAAGGGGGATGTCAGCAGCACACCGGCTGCCCCAGATGGCGGTGGCAGACCGTAAGAACCCGGGCTTGTTTTTCTCGAAGAGAGGCATTTCCTAACCCCTACCATTCTTTTCTTTTTGCAGTTAGGTCCTACGACTGGGCCCTGGAGGTCGCGCTGACTCTCCTCGGGCAGTACTATGGAGATGAGCGCGAGCGGATCAGGCGCATTATCGGGGAGGGTCCTCCTCGGAACATTGTTGCCGAGGCATTCGGGCTGAGGCTCCCGGCCTGGGTGCCTCTTCCCACTCCTGCCTCACACAAATGGGGAAAGGAGGTGGCCTGAGGGCCTTCGAAGCGCTCTCGGTCGCAGAAGAGCCCCACGAGGTCTCGGGCTCGGAGGAGTCCCGTGAGGGCCCGGGTGTCACCTCCGACTTCGTCCACGGAGGCCCTGGCTGCGACGCCGGCCGATGTGCCAGGCACTGCCCCAGCCACTCCCGGCATGGTGGACCCGCCCCTGGGGGCCGGTCCCTCTGGTGGCACGATTGCCGGCCCTGGGCTCCGACTCGGAGATGTATGCTCCGAGTCCTTCGCTGCCCCTGCTCCTATTGGGCCCCGGCCGCAGCCATCGCCGGGTGAGGTCTCTATCCAGTTCAGGATGCCTAGGGGCCTGCCGATGGCCTCGATCTTAGCCTCGAAGGCAGGCCCCTTGGCGGTTCGGCCAGCGGTGGCGGCGCCCCCTCCACCGGGGAGGAGCAAGGGCCTCTTCATCCGCCCCGGGATTCTGGCCCCGTCGATGGACCTGACTTCTGGTTCCTCAGAGGGCGGAACCCCGGAGGAGGGCACCTAGCTAGGCGGAGAGGCCTCGCAGGGGAGCGACCTGGGGGCAACGCAGGAGATATCGAGGAGGTGATCACCTCCGGGCTTCTGGTGAGTCGCTCGTCTTTCGTTCTCGCTTCTATTTTCATTTTCTGACCGTTCTTTTCTTCCAGACGGTGACACTGGCCAGGGGCCTCCAGGCGCGGTTCGTCACGCGCCTCTGGGCTGCCGAGGATATGGTGGCATTTGAGCGCTTCGGGAAGGAGAAGGCGCTCGGAGACCTAGCCTTGGAGCGCTTTGAGAAGGAGCGGGCACTTGGGGAGCTTGCCGCGGTCCAGGCTCGGCTTGCGGCCGTCGAGGACGCTGCTTCCCGGCTCCGGAGGGTGTTGCAGGCGGAGCGGGGGATTGCTCGGGAAGCCGATACCTCGTGTTCCTGGGCCATCATCTCCGGGGGGAGGGTGATTTGCTCCACCCTGGAGGAGTTCAGGGTTGAGCTCGGGCAGGGGCGAGCTCCGACCCGATGCTGACGTCGATCAGGGAGGCCACACATTTTCATGAAACGCAGGTCTCATTGATACCGGTCGTGGCGGAGGCCCGGGAACGAGGCCTCACTGTCTTGGTCATCGCCCTGGCAGCGGCTCTCATCAGTTTGCACAGCGCGAGTGCCCGGGTCATCGGGGAGTTGGTTCCCCGGAGCATTCCCGCCTTCTTTGACCCTCAGCGAGTAGAGCTAGAGGGGTTTGCCGAGGCCCTCTTCGACTGGATCACCGGTGCGATGGAGGCGGGCTGCAAGCGCCCGGTACAGAATGCGGCCGTCGCCGCGGAGGTCCCCCCGGGGGGGGGGGAGACAAGGATGGACAAGTATGAGCTCCCCCCCCCCCCCCCCGACTAGATTTGATTTTTTTTATAGACTTTTTTCTCCCAGCAACTTCTTTAGAATAAGCCCCAAAAACTTGTAAATCTTTCATTATTTGAAATGGAAATCTTTTTGCTAAGTGTCTCTCGTTTGTCAGCAGGTGTCTTTAGATATTTCTCTTGGGGGGTTTTTACACCCCGGGGGGCGTAGCCCGGAGAGTGCTGGAGTGCCCAAGCAGCCTTCGGGAGACCTAGCCCGGGGAGTGTCCGAGCGGCCTCGATTTTGCTAAGTTTGGCCGCTGAGGGAGCGGCCGGCGGGCTAGCCCCCGGGTCTATTCTCGATGTTTCCATGACGGGGCGCGCTCTCCGGGAGCCAATCCGGCTGCAGTGGCTCCCGGAGTGGCACCTAGAGAACTTCGACAATTGCCGTGCCGAGTTGTCTCCACCGAAGCCGGGGTCCCGGAGGGCCCCCCCGCTCAGGATACTCCCCCTAGCCGGTTATGAGTATTGGCCGGAGGATCCCCTTCGGAGGGCCCTCCGACGCGTGAGGAGCTTGTACAAAGATCTTTCCCGGGAGATCTCGGAAGGCCTCCGGGATTATTAGGTGTAGCTGCCCCCCAGAGGGGGTTGTCCTCTAGAATAGTTTTCCGTGGGAGCCTAACTCCCCGGGTTGTATCTTGCGTGTGCTTGGGCCTTGTCCCGGGGGCACCTTAGCCCACCGGGGGGGTTGTCTCCCGGCTCAATGTTGCATTAATAAAGTTGTGAACTTGCTTGTTTGCCATGTCTTCGAAATTCTTTGAAATTGTCAAAATTATCTTCAATTTTTTTTTTCAAGTTATTATCTCCTGTCCGGCCCCGGGTTATCCCCCCCACCCAACAGCGGGGTGCAACTTGGTTCCGCGCGCTGTGGATAAGGAACGAAAAGGCCCAGACTTCGATAACTATCGGGCCGGTCACATAGCCCCCGGTCGGAAGTTCCGAGGACTGGTAGCAAAATTCCCAACCGAAAAATTCCGAAGACCGGTGAGAAGTTCCCCCGGTCACCATGAAAACGGAGAGCCGGTCAGGAAACTCCCAATCAAAAATTTCATATGATAATCAAGAATTCCTAAAGTCAAGGCTCCCGTGACCCACAGAGGACAAAAGCTGCTCCCGAAGGAGGGTTCCGTGACCCGGCAGCGGGTGTAGAGTATTTTAAGGGGACTAGTCTCTCAAAGTGACTCGCTACTGCAGTTCATGAGAACTGAGTTGCCTCTTACCCCCTCAGTCCACGAGGGGTTACTGTAAGCCGCCCCACGGGAGCGGGGCTCCCATCGTGGGGACTTTTAGGCTGCGATAGCCTACCTCCTTGCGGAGAGGGCATCTTCGCGGGGAGGGCATCCTCGTAGAGAGGGCATTGCCTTGGAGGTGGAGAGATAAGAATCTGCAAAAACTCCAAAGTCGAACGAAAAGCCATTTGTGTCAATGAATATGAAATATAGCACTTCCCCCCGCGAAGCCGCGGCGGGGGAGGGAACAGTGATTTTGCAAAAATCCTAGAGTTGAGCGAAAATCCATTTGTATTGATGAAGATGAAGTACAACGCCTCCCCCTGTGAAATCGAAACGGGGGAGGGAGTGAGCCCGGAGGCTAGATGTAGAACTCGCGGAGCAAGTCTACGTTCTAAGTGTGCTTCAACTCCTGGTCTTCAAGGTTGGAGAGCTTATAAGCCCCCAAGCCCAGGACCGTGGAGATCCTGTAGGGACCCTCCCACTTGGGAGAGAGTTTGCCCTGGGCTTGGGGGTCGGTCATGCACTTGAGGACTAGGTCCCCACAGCGGAAAGCTCTCTCGTGGATGCGCTGGTTGAATGCACGCGTCATTTCGCACTCGTAGATGGCGTGATCAAGGAGCGCTTGGTCGCGTTCTTCTTCGACAAGGTCGACTTCCAGCCACTGGTTCGCTTCGTTGGTTTGGTATGCCGAGGCCGTAGCCCCGTCTAGGAGCTCGACCCGTAGCGACCGAAAACCAATCTCTGAGGGGAGGACCGCTTCAGCCCAGTACACAAGCCAGAAGGGCGTACACCCCGTTGCCTGGCTCGAGGTCGTGGGCGCGTCATTTCGTGTTCGTAGATGGCGTGATGAAGGAGTGCTCGATCGCGGTCTTCTTCGATGAGGTCGACTTCCAGTCGCTTGTTCGCTTCGTTGGTTTGGTATGCCACGGCCGTAGCCCCATCTAGGAGCTCTACCTGCAGCGACAGAAAACCAATCTCCGAGGGGAGGACCGCTTCAGCCCCGTACACGAGCGAGAAGGGAGTACGCCCTATTGCCCGGCTCGGGGTCGTGCGCATGGAGCAGAGGATGCTCGGAAGTTCCTTCGCCCATGCACCCCGCCTAGAGGCGGTCTGCTCGAGTCACTGGTGTAATCCCTATAGGATCACGCTATTGACCCTTTCGACGGTCCTGTTGCTCTGTGGATGAGCTACGGAGGTGAAGTGGAGGATAGTCCCCAAGCCTTCGCAGAACTCTCGGAAATACGCTGAGTTGAATTGGGTCTCCTTGTCGACGGTGATTTCTTGGGTGACTCCAAAGCAACATACGACATTCTTCTGGAGGAACCGCAGTACCGCGCGGGTGGTGATGCTGGCCAAGGGCTTAGCCTCCACCCACATGGAAAAATAGTCCACAGCGACCACCGTATACTTATAGCCCCCGGGCGCTGGGGAGAAAGGACCAAGGAGGTCCATCCCCCTGCGCGCGAAGGGCCAAGTTATGGGGATGGTCTACAGTGTTGTGGAGGGTAGCCTGGTGCCCTTTGCCATCTTCTGGCAGGCCTCGCACGTGGAGACAAGGTCTCGCGCATCGCAGACCACAGTGGGCCAATAAAAACCTTGGCGGAGAACCTTTGCCGCAACTGCGCGTGGGGCCAGGTGAGACCCGCAACTCCCCGAGTGAATGTCCTCGAGGAGTCGGAGTCCTTCTGGCCGTGGGAGGCAGTGGAGCAAGGCGGAGGCCCCCCGCTTGTAGAGCTTTCCCTCCAGTAGGAGATATGCCCGCGCCTTGGCGCAGAGACGCCTTGCCTCGGCGTCGCCGAGAGGCTCCCCCTCCCCCCTTATGAAGGAGATGAGGGGATCCATCCAGGATGCAGCCCTGGCGATCTTAGAGACGTCCGGAGTGCGGGACTCGGGGTCCGCACCCGGAGGGGTCACTGCGGGCTTCGTGATGATCTCGAGAAGGCGCCCTGGGGACGGGCTCCTAGGCGTTGGACGCTCGGGCCAGGGCGTCGATGTGTTCGTTATCCCTCCGGGGGATATGCCGGGCCTCTAGGCCCTTGAAGTACTTCTCCATCTTACATACCTCCCCCAAGTAGAGGCTCAGGTTCGCATCATCGCACAAGTAGGACTTGTCCATTTGACAAACCATGAGCTAGGAGTCCCCTCTTACCAGGAGGCGACGGATCCCCAGGGAGCGCCCGAGGTGCAATCCTAGGAGCAGGGCCTCGTATTTGGCAATGTTGTTCGTAGCCGGGAACTTGAGCCTCGCCGCATACTCCAGCGTCCAGTGGTCGTTGCGCCGAGGCGGCGTGGTGAGAGTCTCCCCCTCCGTCCCGGAGGCAGGGGTCCATTCCGCCACGAAGTCAGTAAAGACTTGTGACTTAATGGCGGAACGGCCCATGAGGGAGAGGGAGAAGGGGGCGAGCTTGGCTCCCCATTTGCCAATCCGGCCGGTGGCCTCTTTGTTCCTCAGCACCTTCCCCAAGGGGAGAGATGACCGGACCGTGATCGGATGCCCCAGGAAGTAGTGACAGAGCTTCCGGGACGCCATGAGGAGGGCGTAGCAAATCTTCTGCACCTCCGTGTACCGCGTCTTAGCCCCTTGGAGGGTTTCGTTTACATAGTACACGGGGCGTTGCTGCCCGTCCTGCTCCTTCACCAACACCGCGCTCACGGCGACCGGGGTTGCATCGATGTAAAGGAGCAGGGGTTCTTCCGGAGATGGTCCCACGAGCATTGGAGGGCTCGTGAGGTACTTCTTCAGGTCGTCAAACAGCACCTGGGCCTCAGGAGTTCACCTAAACCCCTCGAGGCCCCGGAGGATTTTGAAGAACTGAAGGCCGCGTTCCCCCGACCGCGAGACAAAGTGGCTCAGCGTGGCCAGGCGGCCGGTAAGCCGCTATACGCCTTTCATGGAGCGCGGCGGGGGCATGTCCAGCAGGGCCCGAAATTTTTTGGGATTGGCCTCAATGCCCCACTGGGACACAAGCAAGCCAAGCAGCTTTCCCCCGCGTACGCCAAAGGCACACTTTTCTGGGTTAAGCTTCAACCCGTACTCGTGAAGGTTGCGGAAGGTCTCCGCTAGGTTGTCGATTTTGGCGGTCACGCGGAGGCTTTTAACGACCGTGTCATCAACGTAGACTTCTACGTTGCGGCCGATTGGTCCTTGAGGACCAGCGATATGAGGCATTGGAAGGTTTCTCCAGCGTTCTTCAGGCCGAAGGGCATATGGACATAGCAGAAGGTGTCGAGGGGAGTTATAAAATTCATCTTTTTCTCGTCCTCCTTAGCCATCCGGACCTGATGGTAGCCCGAATACACGTCGAGGAAGCTCATCAACTCACACCCCGCAGTCGAGTCGACCAGCTGGTCGAACCTCGGGAGTGGGAAGTTATCTTTTGGGCAAGCTTGGTTAAGGTCGTTGAAGTCCACGCATATTCTCCACTTGCGCTCGACTTCTTCACGAGGATGGGGTTCGCCAGCCATTCGGGGTGCAAGACCACCCGAACAAACCCACCTCTCGGAGTTTTGCAATTTTGGCCTTAATAGCTTCTTGGTGCTCAAGGGAGAGCTTTCTAGCTTTTGCTTGACTGGGGGGCGGCCAGGCGTTACAGCGAGCTTGTGCTCGATAACCTCCTGGGAGACGCCTCGCATGTCCGCGGGTCTCCACGCAAAAACGTTGGAGTTTTTGCGGAGGAAGGCCGCGAGCTGCTTTGCATGCTCCTTGGAGAGTTCCACCCCGATCTTGATGATCTTTTCCCCGTCTTCCAGGGACAGTTGGACTTTCTTGAGGTCCCCCTCCGGGCGTGGTTTTGGCAGGAACTTCTCGGAGGAGGCGACCGAGGTGTCTAAGGCCGGGGGGGAGTTCTCTCCCCCCGAGGTCTTGATCAAGTTGACGCTCCCCGATCGTTGTGGTGGCGCACTCGTATAGAGCACGGGCCACATCCTAGTCGCCCCAAGCGGTGATCACGCCATGAGGCCCAGAGATCTTCACGCAGAGATAGCTCTGGTGGATTGCCGCCCCCAGACGGTTGATCGTGGTCCTCCCCATAATCGCATTGTATGAAGAGGGGAGGTCCACTACGTCAAACTGGATCATTTATGTCCGGTAGTTGTCTGGGGCATTGAAGGTCGTGGGGAGGTCCACCTTCCCCACCGGGTAGATGGTCGTCCCCGAGACAAAGCCCTGCAAGGGGCCGGCCGCGGGCTGCAGCAGCTTATCGTCAACCTGCATCTCCCTGAATGCCTTCAAGTACAGGATGTCAGCGGAGCTTCCGCCGTCGACAAGGATACGCGCCAGCTGGTAGTTGTAGACGGTGGCGGATATGATGAGTGCGTCGTCATGGGAGAAGCGAACCCCACGCGCATCTTCCGCTGTGAAGGTGAGGGGAACGTTCGCCCACTTTGGTGGCTGGGACGTGTGTAGTACCCCCACAACCTTTACCTCCCGCGCGTACTCCTTGCACTGGCGTTTGGAGTCTCGCCCCGAGGCAAATCCCCCCGTAATGATGTTCATGTGCCTTTGGGAGGTTTGGAAGGGGAGCTCTTCGGCTGAGCCCCTTTCTCGTCCTTGTCTCTGCTGCTCCCACGAAGGACCAGGGAGAGCTGTGTCGACAATTCGGACTCGGGGTCCTTAACCGAACTTATGCAGAATTTGTAGGTTGTAAGACCTTTCAGGGCGTCCCTCGTGGAAGGTATGATGAATCAAAGAGAACTGGAGCACAGAGAGGTTTATACAGGTTCGGGCCCTCGATGGTGGGAGTAATAGCCTACGTCCTGTTGGGATTTCACTATGTACGGTAAAAGGATTTACAGAGGTATGGAAAAGATCTTCACAAGCGAAGATTTTCCCTATGTGTTTGTACAAGACAATACCTGGAAGGCTTGTGAAAGCTATCTAACTTAGACTACTGTCTTCTGATTGCTTGATTTGATGATCTCGATTTGATGTGTCTCGACCACCTTTTCTGTTTGATGCATTGGGCTATCCCTTTATACTGGTCGAAAGGGTGCCAAGTCACAACGGCATCAAACAGTTGCTTGGATGCAATTTCGGCAACCGCTCCTAACTCCCACGCAGGGTTAACACGTGCTATTTATAGATAACTGCAAATATTAACCTCCTGACGGTTGTCTCCATACGTGGAAGAATATTCGAGATACACGGGATATCCCTATTATAAGGGCAGATCAATCCCGCGTCCCCTAGTCGAAGGTGTTCTGACCACGCGTTGTTTGTTGACCGTGCACCATCTGCAGTCTTCTATCTGCGTATGGCACACGAACTCCTGACTGCACACTAGCTACGGTCTGATCGCGCAAAGCCTGCGACCTCATGCCTGTGCTTCTCAGAATGACTTGAGTTCGCACCACCAGGCGCTTGTCTGGTTCGAGTCTGTCCTGAACCAGCCTTGTATTTATTTGAACTGGCTCGAGTATTAATCCTCATCAAGCTGGTAAAGCCGGCGGAGGGGGCAAAGAGGTAGGGCTCCCTCCCCTCTGCTCGCGCTGATCGAGGAATGCAGCGAAGTGTTGGAGAAGTTGATGGCATTCTCGAGTGGTGTGGGTATTGGACTTGTGGAAGGCACACCACAAGTTGGTTATGCCCTCTTTGCCTCCCGTCGTGGGGCCTTCTCGACTGCTGGATGACTGACCCCCCATAGCCTTTCTACTTAGGGGAAGGACGGTTCCCTTGTTACCGTCGCGCGAGCCGCCTCCGCCCTCAAGGACAAAGGTGTCCCGGGGCCGTGGCTCACTGCGATTGCTCCTCTTGGGACGCTTGCTGAGGGGGTCCCTGGCCTCCCGGTCAGCGGGGGCAGGTGCCCCCTGGTTCTTCTTCCAGAGATCGTCCTCCTCCTCACAGGCATACTTCTCGAGCACAGTGAAGAGCTCATCGGCGGAGGAGGGACAACTCCGGCAGAGTCTCCGATGGAGCTCCCCATGGAGGATCCCGCTTTTGCACGGCTCAATGACCGTAGAGTCAGGGACGTGAGCAACTTTGCTCTTGACCTAAGAGAAGCCCTTGAAAAAGCTGCGGATGGTCTCCCCCGTCCTCTGACGGATGGTATAGAGCTGCGACGAGTCCAGGGGACGCACGTAGTTCCCCTGGAAGTTTGCACAGAACTCGCGCTTGAGCTGCGCAAAGGACTTGAGAGACCCGGCCCTCAGGATATAAAACCATGAGCGGGCGATGCCGGTGAGGTAGAGGGGAAAGACGTTGCATTGCACCGTCTCGTCCCCCCAGCCGCCGAGATGACTGTGGAGTATACCTGCACAAACTCGTAAGGATCGGCCTCATCGTTGTAATGTTCGATGTGTGGCGGGCGGTAAGGCCGTGGCCAGCGGATGCACCAGAGGCGACGGCACAACGGCTGGTTAGCCCCCTCAACCTCCTTGGGGGGTTCTCAGTCGCTATCCCCCTTGACCAGGGACGCGCGCTCATTATCAAAGTCGGGGAGGGGTCCCAGCGGTCCGTCGGTGCGACGGTAGAGCCTCTTCTCCTCGCGGTTAGTCGAGCTAACCTCTTGGACATCCGGGTACCCCTCGGAGGTGGCAATAGGCTCTTCGACTAGTCCCTTCCCCCGGTCGGGCCGCGAGCGTGGCTCACTGCGATCGTGAGCCAGGGGGAGTTCCGGCCGGTAGCAGGACGATGCCTTCCCAGGCCTTGCAATACGCATTTGCTCGACCTCCTCCCGGGTGAAACAGGTCTGATCGACCGAGGGTGCCCTCAAGGGCGGCCCCGGGAGAGGAGGGAGCTGATGCGCATTGGCCGCCGGTTCGGAGGATGCCACCGGTGCGCGGGATTGGCCCGACGCCGGATCCGCGTTCGAAGCAGTGACAGGAGTAAATGCGGGGAGGGTCCCCGGAGCGACCACCAATGTGGACGCCGGGGGGACCTCAGGCATCGGCCCGGAAAGGCCCCTAGGCATGGGTGCGGGGGTAGCTTCCGGCGCGGGGGAAGTCCCTAGCACAACGGCAGTCGCCTGCGGAGGTTCTGGGCCCGGTGCAAGATAGCCCCCGGAACAGGAAAGGTTCCGGGCATGGGCTGGCCACCCGGCGCAAGAAACACCCCCAGAGCGGGAAACGCTTCGGGCATGGCCAAGCCCCCGGGCGTGGGAAACATTCTCGGCGCGGGGAAGGCGGCCGGATGCTCCATGAAGAATGGAGGCGATGCCCCCATAAATGGGTATGGGGGCGGGTAGACAGGAGCCGAGGGCCGTGCTAAGAAGCACAATAGCTCCTCCAGGGTGTCCTGGGCATAGACTTGGCCCTCGACCAAAGCCCCCAGCAAGGGATCTCCAGAGACCGAGATGGAGAGTTGGGGGGTGCTAGGTCCCGCAAGCGCGATCGCGGTCACCAGATTGGAGATGGGAACCCTCCTACCAGAGACTATAGGAGGAGAAGATGGCTCCTCTCCCCGGGTGTCCCCGGACGATAGAGTCGTAACAGCATCATCTTGCGGGGGCGGCGCCGGGTCGCTGGGACTGGCACCGCCGGAGAGGGAGAGGGCTTGAGCTCTGGTTCTTGGGGGAGCCATGGCGATTCATCACGAGTCCCCACGGACGGCGCCAACTGTCGTTGCATTACGAATACCCCGGCAGGTTTCTTTGAACGTGCGTAACACGTGTACAGCGACACGAGCTGATCGTGCGATTAGTCACCTCCTGCCAGACAAGCACAGAGATTGACACGGTGATTTTTATACAGGTTCGCATCCCGGTGGGGGCCCTAGTCCTGTCGGCACCCTCCGAACGCGAGTCCGCTTGGGAGGTGCTCTCTCGGGGAGAGAAGTCTCCAAGGGAGCCTGTTGTTTGTGTATATGAAAAATGAAATTCCCTCCCCTCAAATGAGGTACAATGGGGTATATATAGGCCCCTAAATATGTAAAAGACCAAAAAGCCCTAGCTACGACTGTTGGATCCAGGGGCACCGGCGTCATTTCACCGGCCGAAGGGCTTGGATGCTCGACAAGTGTCCTCGCTGGTTCCCTAGGTGTTCCTCATGCCACCAGCACGTGACCCTGCGTGTCCGGGATCGGCCCCGGAAAGATTCTGGGATTCCCCCGGGAGCTCTCCAGCTCCCCGTTGACCCTCCGAGATCTTCCTTGGTGAGTCTCCAGGATTTTCCTCGATGACTTTCCGAGATTTTCCTCAGTAGATCTCCGGCTCCCCGGTGGCCATCTGGGATTTTCCCCAGTGAGTCTCCGGGATTTTCCCGATAGGTCTCCGGCTCCCCGGTGGCCATCCGGGATTTCCACCGGTGGGCCTCCGGGATCTTCCCCGATAGGTCTTCGGCTCCCCGGTGGCCCTCCGGGATTTTTCCCCGGAAGACTTTTGAAACTTCCCCCAACAATACATGTGCATAATTAGGGTATACAAGGGTTCAATGACTTTGAAGTTTCTCCCCCTAAATGTGTCATCCAAGTTTGGTCACGAATTATGTGCAAGAGATGAAAATGAACTATATTTGAAAAACAAGAGTTCAACAAAAATCAAAACAAAAGTGAAGATTACGAACTCATTCTTTATGGCCTATAACAAGGAATGTTTGAAGCAGGAGGATGCTATTTGGCATAAATTTGATTTGCTTTCATTTTTTAAAATTCTTACCAAATAGTTTTTGGATCAAACGATTGAGTACCAAAGATAAATCAAAAAGATCCAAATGAACTCAAATCGAGAAACCATCCAAATGAATATCAAAACTCATGAAAAGTCTCAAAGAGATAAATAACATCAACGCAAACACTTTCCATGAAGATCCAAGATTCAAATATTTTAGTCATATGAAAGAATGAAGAGATTAGCATCCAATTTGACTAAGAATTTTCTTAACCACCGTGGCTTCTTTTTAATCATCGAAACATATGTAAAGAAGTTCCAAAAATTCCAAAATAAGTTTTGGAAATAAATGATGCAATGAGGAACTAGATTTCCTTTTATAGTGAAGCCAAGATTGGATCCAACAATGTGATATAAAAAAGACAAATGTTGGTCAGATTTAAAAGTTTCAGATTTCAAGTTTGAGAAAATCATTTTACTCTTGTAAAAGCACCTGAAAATCTATGCAAATGACTTCCAATAATTCTGAAATAAATTAGCAATAAAGAAAAATCATAGAGGATAAAGTATCGTATAGAAACTTTCTTCAAATAGCCAATCAACTTAAAGATATAAAAATGACAAATCAGCCCAAAACCATGAGAATTCTGAATTTTTCAAGTGTCGTATTTGATTTGCGAAAAGAGTCAATTATGCTCAAATCAAATCCAATTGAGATGAAAATTTGCAGAAATGATTCTCAATGCATCAAATACATTTTCCAAAAATAATTTTCCAAAAATAATTTTCCAAAAATAATTTTCCAAAAATAATTTTCCAAAAATAATTTTTTAATCAAGAATTATGGTCAAATGATCTTTGTATTAAGTAAGAAGGTTAAAAATCAACAAATTTTTACAAATTGAGTTCAAATTTGATTTTCATGAGATTTTTGACATGAAAGAGTTTACATGAGTTAAAAATATCATTTTGAGCCGAACCTAAAAAAAAACCATTCAAATAGCTAAACTCATGTTTTACACATATAGGGTATTTCGGGTCAAGTCAAGTTTTTCGGTGAGATTCAAATACCCATAACTTTCAAATAAGAACTCTTTTGAGCAAGATTTCAATTTCAAACTTCTTTGGGGTAATAATATCTAGGAGTTTTGTAAAGCAAATTTTTGCAAACTCCAAATAGATTTTGATTTATGTTCAAAAATGATTTGATTGAAAACAAGATACCCGAAGATCATTTTGAAGCTAGTTTTTGATAAAATGAACCTTTTGAGATCGTTTTTTCATCCAAAGCCTCTAAAAACCTTTTAAATACATTTAGAAGACCATTTTGAAATGAATTGATGATTTTTGGCCTTTTTAATGAACATTTGACATTTTTGATGAAATGAACTCATTTTTGAAAACTTATGCTTGCAATTTTGAAATGTCTCACATATAGGGGTGTGAAGGACAACGGAAGCAATTATAACCCCCCAAATAACGCAACAACATAAGTTTCAAATTTTAATTCTTTTGCATAGTTAACCATAATGATTTAAAACAATCAAAGAATAAAAGGAGAAAATGCAATGCAAATATTTTTATGTAAAATATCAAAAGATTTAAGTCCTTTTTGGTACCCAAACCATACGAGACCCTCTAGCCTTATCGCATAAATCTTTTGGTACACAAATAGCTCTATCTTTAGGCCTTAGAAAATGGGAATTTATAGGTTTTGCAATTAAACCCTTTTTAGAGTACGAAATCAAATAAGAGTCAAAAGAACCAACTTTCCTTTCGAATAAGATCAAGAAGGAGCCTCTCCGTTCGACTAGGCAGTCCTTTTCTTTCCTCCACAGATCCACTCAAGTAATCCCTAAAGGCTACCATGAGTGAGTGCTGATCATACATAGCATGTATCATGCATTACATTAGGAGGTGATGCCCTGTTCGTTGGTGCCCGTGTTGGTCCATTCATGAAGATGAAGAGAAGCATGGTGCAAAAGAAGCTCTAATCCAATGAGAGCCCAATGAGAGCTTCCTTTGCACCATGCTGCGCCGGTGGTCGATCAAAGTTATGAAGGCCATATGTTACTTTCAATCAAAGATCAAGACACCACCAAGGTCGCTGTCGATCAAAGATCTAAAGGTCGTATGCTACTTTCGATCAGAGATCAAGACGCCACCAAGGTCGCTATCGATCAAAGATCTGAAGGTCGTATGCTACTTTTGATCAAAGATCAAGACGCCACCAAGGTCGTCATCGATCAATGATCTGAAGGTTGTATGTTACTTTCGATCAGAGATCAAGACGCCACCAAGGTCGCCTTCGATCAAAGATCTGAAAGTCGTATGTTACTTTCGATTAGAGATCAAGACGCCACCAAGGTCACCATTAATAAAAAATCTGAAGGTCGTATGTTACTGTCGATCAAAGATCAAGGCACCTCCAAGGTCACCGTCGATCAATGATCTGAAGGTCGTATGTTACTTTCGACTAGAGATCAAAACGCCACCAAGGTCGTATGTTCACTTTTGGGCAAGGACATGAAAACAGTAACTTGATCAAAATCAATTGGTTTTTTGGTCGAAATCGACAAGTATTTTCAGGCAGAGACCACAAAACAGCAACTTGATCGAAATCAAGTGCGTTTCTGGTTGAAACCGACAAGTGTTTCCAGGCAGAGACCACAAAACAGTAACTTGATCAAAATCAAGTGCGTTTCTGGTCGAAACCGACAAGTATTTTCGGGCAGAGACCACAAAACAACAATTTGATTGAAATCAATTACGTTTTCGGTCGAAACCGATAAGTATTTTCGGGCAGAGAGTTTACAAAATAGCAACTTGATCGAAATCAAGTGCGTTTCTAGTCAAAACTGACAAATATTTTCGGTCAGTGACTTGAAAACAGCAATTTGATCGAATCAATTTTGTTTTTGATCATGACCAGTTGCAGAGATTCAGCCAAGACCAGTTTCATTGATTCAACTAGAAGGCAGCATTCCATTAAGACTAGTTGCTCCAATTCGACCAGAGGCTTCCAAGTTGCAATTCGACTAAAGAAAGGCTCTGTTCAGAGAAATTTCAATTTGTCTCACGGGAGAAGATCAATGATAACTACTAATCTAGAAGTTCGATCGATCCAAATTTTTATGGTGAACAGAAGACTTGAAGTGAAGTATATCCACCAAGTTCAAGACAATCAAAGATCCCGAAGTTGCACTTTGATCAGAGCTAAGTTCCAGCCTGACGTGCGGGAGAAGATCAATGGTAACTTCTAATCCAGAAGACTGATCGACCCCAAACGTTTATGCAAGGCAGAAGGTTCAATGTGAAACAAATCTTCCAAGTTCCACCTCAATCAGAAGTCAAGAAAATCATCAGAAAACAATTGCAAACAATTATTGTCTTGCTGAATTTCAGCTTGACATACAAGTAATACAATGGAGATAATTTTCAATCTGATAGTCCGATTGATCTTAATTTTTGATGAGCAATCGAAGATTTGTCCAAAAGCTATCCTACCAACTTTCATGCCATTCAAAGGACAGAAAGGTTCCCATCCAGCTAATCGAAGGGGAACCAATGTTCAATCACGTCTAAAGTTGTCAAGACAAGTCAATTGATTTCTAAGCTATTGATGATTGTTCCGATGTGCTGCTTATCATGCAATGTGCATTTCCTGAAGCTAAGAAAGTTAAAAGTGTTATCACAATCCATTTCTATCCATATTTTTAATGTCGCTCGGTACTGATGAGGTGAAGGCAGCATTTTTGTTCGGGTATCGACGAGGCCAAACAACTTTTGTCCGTGACTGACGAAGCTGGACACCATTCATACCAAGTACTGATGAGGCGAAGGCATCCACTTGTTTGCAACTGACGAGGTTGAACAACCCCCTGGCCGGGTATCGACGAGGCGAAGGCCACTCATTTTGTGATAATACCATAGACTGACGAAGCTATGGATTTGCATATTTGCATGCATGAGCATACGCATTACATTTATTTATCAAGAGAAATTTTGAAGTTTTGAAGCTTAAAGATGATGACCATCAGCACAGCTTAATTAGAGGTTTTCTGTGGACTTGTTCTACAGATGTAATTAACCAGGAGTTTTTTAAAAGCCCTGAGGAACCAGGAACCACATAATCCCCTGAAGTCAAGATGTACTTTCCTTTGGCACAATGAGAGCTTGTAAATCCCAAAGGGACTTATAATTTGTAATTCTTTTCAGAATTAATAAAATACAATGTTCCCCTAAGATTGTGTATTCTCTACCTTTTTATATGTATACTTATGTATACTAGCATGCCCGCACCTCGAAAAAGGGGCCAATTTTCTGGAAGAGAGATCTTCTTGGTGAAACACTCTTGGTGAGTGGTTTACCTTTTTCACTGAGAGAAGAAATGCTACTAACTGTAGAGGGTTGTCGCCTATATAGAAGTGCACTACGACCATTCGTTTGTTGATGTATGGCTAACCTACCAATGCTGTCGATGAATACTTATGGATCGGGGAATCCACAACAATCCAGTGCTTGGAGAAATTTGTCGAAGGAGTAATCGACAACTTCAGTGAGGAATATCTCCGACAACCAACCATCGAAGACATGTAGAGCCGATTGCAACAAGAAGAGGTGCGTGATTTTTTAGGAATGATAGAAAGCTTAGATTGTATGCATTGAGAATGGAGAAATTGACCAATAATATGGAAAGAAAAATTTACTCATGGTGATTATAGAGTTTCGACCATTATACTAGAAGTGGTCGCCTAACATGACCTTTGGATATGACATGTCTTCTTTGGTGTTGCTGGGTCCAACAATGACATTAATGTGTTGAACCAATCACTCTTATTCATTGACATTTTGCAAGGATAAGTTTCTCAAATTCAATACTTCATCAATAAAAAGCAATAACATGGGATACTATCTAGCAGATGGTATATACCCAAAATGGCTGCATTTGTGTAGACGATACCCCTACCCTACACAAACAAATTCAGATTATTTGCACAACATCAAGAAGGAGCTAGGAAGAACGCGAAGCGAGCATTTGGAGTTCTACAATTTCGGTTTGCCATCCTCCATGTCCCCGCTCGCTTTTAGCAATGCTCATCTCTTGCGAAAATCATGAAGGCATGTGTCATATTACATAATATGATTATTGAGGATGAGCGAGACTTTGATGACCCATTCTATGATTTCGACGACGGTCAAGAGACTTCTAATATAACACCGCCTTATATCCAACATGGTGCTCCAGTTGCTTTCACCGGTGTAGTCGCGAGAAATTCCGAATTTGTGCCCAACTGATATATGCCTAGCTCAAAGGGGATTTGATTGAGCATATTTGGCAGTGTTTTGGAGGTGGTCATGGCAACTAGTTATTTTGTTGCATTTCTAAAATTTTTAATTAGAACATTTATGTTAAATTTTAAGTTTAAATGTCCGAATATATCTAATGTTGTATGTTTAATTTTATGTTTAACCGTCTGAATTTAATAAAAAAATTATTTTCATTATGTCGAATTTTTCATCCGCAAGTTAAATTTTTATTTGTTCAAATTATCCTTGTACAAATTTTTTGTTAATTTTTTAATTATTTAATGAATAATAGGATGCAAAAATCAATTTTGATATTTAATACGCATGACTGAAAAACATCTCGAAGAGTAAGTCATTGAAGTGGTTGACTCTTAGAAAGACTTGTTGTGTAGGTCTCACAAAAAATTTTCCAAATAATTCTCTATTGGAGTGAGGAAGATTTTTAGGGAGACTATTCACTCACATAACATAAAATAGTTTCATAAAAATTCTCTCGAAAAATCTCAATTATTAGAGACAGTTTAAATAATCACAGGAAGATTTATTTTGTAGTGTATCTGTTTACATGTGGTTGCAAAATGTTGGCAAGGGAAGGCGGGGAATGCAAAGTTGGAATTGCTTCCCCGAAGTTCCACGCTCCCCACTTGCTTGCAAGAAGATAAAAAGGACCCATCATGCCATGCCATGAGATTCACACACACAGGCACAGTCTTCGGGACATCAAAATAGAGAGAGAAGGAAGGAGGAAGAAGCGGGGACAAAGACCATCACCCTCCGCTTCCTCCGCTTCGCCTCCCATCTCTGCTCTCCTGTTCGGCCTCCATTTCTTATAGTAATTTTTATTCCAATTCTACAGCCCATCACTTGCTAGTTCGATCAAAGTCTCATCTTAACTTATACTAAATTCCACTCATTTTTTGTTTGCCATGAAGAAATCAAGAAAGAGCAAATAACTTAGCAGCAACAAAAGGACAATATCGACAAATTTGGCATTCGGATCAGTGTAGCGTGGTTGAGATTCGTTCAATGGCCGGATTGGCCGCTACGGAGCGCTGCGTCTTCGGGATCCACGCGCGGCCGCCGTCACCGCGGCCGTCGCTGCTCCTTTTCCACCTCCGCCGCCGCCGCCCCACCGCCCGGCTCGCCCTCGCCCACCGCCACCGGCGACTCCTCGCCCAGCGCGCCGTCGCCGCTCCCACCGACCGCTCCAGCGACGTAGGACGCTTTTTTTTTTTTTTTACATTGCATTAGTTTGTGCCCTTCAACTGTTCGATGATTTATTCGTGTTACTTTATTTCTTCTTTCTTGGATGCAGCTTGCTGGGAGGTACTCCCTGGATTCCAGCTCCGAGCTTCAGGTGCCGGTTGATGCATGATTTGCTGTAAATTTGTTCCTGTGAATTAGTGGTTTATGAACTATCTATGATGCATGTTGTCATGGAACAGGTCACCGTAAATCCGGCACCGAATGATTTGACAGCGGAGATTGATCTTCTGGTGACGAACACCAGTGGCTCCCTCACTCTGCATTGGGGGGCTCTTCGCCCATATAAGAGGTGTGAGTACCAGCTTCTGTGGTTGGTTACAATGGGAATACGTGTGCTCATGATGTGGCCTTTATGTGAGTCACTGATCAACCTGGGTTCGTTGGTTGCAGGGAGTGGTTCCTGCCATCCCGGAGACTGGACGGAACAATTGTATACAAGAACAGGGCCTTGAGAACGCCTTTTATAAACGTAAGTCTTGCATAAACGGTTATTGTGATACCCATATCTTGTTTGGTTTCTGAAGAACTTTTGTACCGCTAAATGTACAGTCAGGTCCAAACTCTACACTCAAAATAGAGATAGATGATCCAGCGGTGGAAGCCGTGGAGTTTCTCATCTTTGATGAGGCACGAAATAAATGGTGAGCGGTTGCTGCTGCTCATTCAGCTATGCTTGCTTATTTCTGGACATCCCGAAACGTAATGCTCTTGTTTGGACAGGTTTAAGAACAATGGCCAGAATTTCCAAATTCGGCTGCAGGCGAACCACCATGAGGGACAAAGTTCCTCTGGCACCACTGTTCCTGCTACTGCGGTGCCAGAAGATCTTGTGCAGATCCAAGCATACCTTCGGTGGGAAAGAAAGGGAAAGCAGTCATATACACCTGAGCAGGAGAAGGCAAGTTTTGACACAAGTTCCTTTGTACCATCTAAAAAGAACTAATATACTAATTAGGAAATGTTGTGGCGTTCTCTAGGTGGAGTATGAAGCAGCACGAGCTGAGTTAATACAGGAATTAAACAGAGGTGTTTCTTTGAAGAAGCTTCGTGCTAAACTGACAAAAACGTCCGAAGAAATTGAAGGTGACAGTGATACCCCTGTGTCTCAAAGTACTGTAACTAAAGTTCCAGAGGAACTTGTGCAAGTCCAGGCTTACATAAGGTGGGAGAAAGCAGGCAAACCAAATTATCCTCCTGAGAAGCAACTGGTAATGCTCTAGATCATCAGCTCAAGAGATATTTGTTTGGTTAAAATCATGATACAGAGGGCATTGTCTTTTGTTTATCAGGTTGAGTTTGGGGAAGCAAGGAAAGAACTGCAGGCTGAGTTGGACAAGGGAACCTCAATTGATCAATTGAGGAAGGCAATTTTGAAAGGAAACATTGAAACTAAAGTTTCCAAGCAACTGAAGAACAAGAAGTACTTTTCAGTAGAAAGGATTCAGCGCAAAAAGAGAGATGTCATGCAGCTTCTTAATAAAAATTCACCTGCCGCTGTAGAAGAGCAAGTAGAGCCCACGCCAAAAGAACCAACTGTCCTTGATCTCTTCATGATGTTTTTACAAGAGCAGAATGATTGCCAAATTCTTAGCAGAAAGATCTTCGAGTTTGGTGATAAGGAGATTTTGGTTAGCATTCTTGAAAAGTTGACTGATATTTCATATTTGGCGGCCTTGTTTCCACCAGGCTAATTAGAATTTTCTTGTCCCACCAGGCTAATTAGAATTTTCTTGTCTTGAAGGCAATTGTCACCAATGTTCTTGGTTCAACCAAAGTTTGGTTGGCAACAAACCATTTGGAGCCACTTATTCTTCACTGGGCACTGGCAAAAAAGGCCGGAGAGTGGAAGGTAAAAGTATTGCAAAAATTTTTGCATTTGCTAAAGTTGCAAACTGCAAAATCACCATCTGAAAGAGACACTCTGTACCAACAAGGCGCTTTTTAACTGTGCAGGCACCTCCTTCGAGCGTTTTGCCTTCTGGTTCAACATTACTAGAAAAGGCATGTGAGACTTCATTCAATGGGTCTGATTTAGATGGTTTGCGTTACCAGGTACATATAATTTCATTGACCTATTGTTCCTTTGTTCTCATTTATGTCCCTGTCATCTCATGACTTGTGTATATCCAGGTTGTTGAGATAGAGCTTGATCATGGGAGTTACAAGGGAATGCCCTTTGTTCTCCGGTCTGGTGAAACATGGATAAAGAACAATGGCTCTGACTTTTACATTGATTTCAGCACTCAAGTTACCAAGACTACAAAGGCAACTTTCGATGTCCACTTTTAGCCTTGCTGCCTTATTACGCGCTTGCACACAACCCCCACCCCCTCCTCTCTTACTAACATATTCTTCAATTTGTTCTTGAATAAAGGACACTGGGGATGCTGGTAAAGGCACTGCAAAGGCTTTGCTAGAAAGAATAGCATATCTAGAGGAGGATGCCCAGAGATCTCTTATGCACAGGTGAAACAGTAAAAGATTTATACTAATATATGAATAGTTTCATGCTGGTAGATCACTAAAACTGCTTCTGTTCCTATATAGATTCAATATTGCAGCAGATCTAGTTGAGCAAGCCAGAGATGCTGGCCTATTGGGTATTGTTGGA
Source organism: Pharus latifolius (assembly GCA_019359835.1). Lineage (NCBI taxonomy): Eukaryota > Viridiplantae > Streptophyta > Magnoliopsida > Poales > Poaceae > Pharus > Pharus latifolius. The sequence continues at coordinate 35,139,168 of CM033324.1, read as the reverse complement.
CTTTTTGTTTGGATCAGATTCATGGCTACCAGGCAACTTATATGGAACAAGAACTACAATGTGAAGCCACGGTACTTGTTTCATATCTTTTCAATAAATTTTCAGTCTGCATAGGCAGTTAAAGAAACAAATTGTTGACTGTTAACCCTAAGAGTGCACCAAAAAAACATAATGCAATTTAGAAATATGGAAAATGATCTGTTTACATATGACAAACTCAATTGACTAGAATGATTTGCATCTTCTTCCACATGATGTAATAGAAATATATAACCATGCAGGGAGATAAGCAAAGCCCAAGATCGGTTTACAGATGATCTTCAGAATATGTACAAAACTTATCCACAATATAGAGAGATCCTAAGGATGATGATGTCTGCTGTTGGTCGTGGAGGTGAAGGTGATGTCGGTCAGCGTATTCGTGATGAGATATTAGTTATCCAGGTACATTCATGTTCATAAGCAAAAATCCGCTTATGTTTTTTGTTTGTTAATTTTTTGAATTAGATGTTGAGTTGTGATTGGGGTGTTACTTGTTAATGAAAACAAGGTTGTTGGTATTGTAGAGAAACAACGATTGCAAAGGTGGAATGATGGAAGAGTGGCATCAGAAACTGCACAACAATACAAGCCCAGATGATGTACTGATATGCCAGGTATTGGGTGTTTTGAATTATTTAGTACTATGAAGTTTTCAACTTTGACATAATTATCAAATATCTTCCTCTTTTGGCAGGCTCTAATTGATTACATCAGGAGTGATTTTGATATTGGTATTTACTGGGACACCTTGAACAAAAATGGTATAACAAAGGAACGTCTATTGAGCTATGATAGGCCCATTCATTCAGAACCAAATTTTAGGAGTGAGCAAAAGGAGGGTCTACTCCATGACTTGGCAAATTACATGAGGACCCTGAAGGTATGCGAAGCAATTGTGATCATTGTTAAAGAGATGTCTAACATGCAAGATGTTTCTGATGTGGAATTCTGATTTTGCAAAGGCCTTCCGGGAAATACATAGAAATTTATAAAATTACACACTAATCTACAATTTCAAAAAATTACAAATCTATCCTAAACAGCATTTGCTATCAGCAGAAAAGGCAGTGCCGGCCATTTGTGTTTATGCTGTTTGCTGTTTCGAACCATGTAGGAATCTTTGCTAAGAATATTCATAGCTTTGGGCCACATCACTATTCCACTATTGGTATATGCAGAAAAACCCTAGATTACCATGCATTCTCTTTCCCTGTGCTCACTGCTATGCTACGCATATCAATTTCTGGTCAGATAGCTTCATAATAGTTCTGCAAAGCTTCTGCATGATTTCTCTCCAATTGAGCCAACAACCATTAGGCCATTCATTTTATTCAAAAACGTTTCGACTACAGAATAGAAATCAAATCAGTCCATCGCCCTTGGTCCTCCAAGCATTGTCCTTGCTCCAAACAATGGCCTTGAATTTTCGTAAAGAATCATCCATTGGAAAGTGATGAATCATTTCTTAGCATCTCCAACTAAATCATGTACTATGTGTGGTAAATCAGTTCCTTTTGTCTGATCTAATTATGCAAGAGTATACCACATATATATAACATCTATGTGATGTGCTCATGGGCATAAGCAAGAAGTGATCTTGTATCATAAAAAAAATTGAGTCATTTCTTAATAGAAGAACTATTCATATATTGTAGGAAAGAAACTAATCATTTCTTATTAGAGGAAATTACTAATTTATTAGAACAAGAAGCTATTAATTTAATGTAGGAAAGAAACTAGGAGTAAATTTTTTATGCCACTGTAAAATTTTAATATTTTGTATTACTGACATTTGTGTGCGGTCTATCTTGTCAGTTTCACAAACCACAATTTCAAAAGATCTGCAGTGGAATAGAAGAAATTTTCCCGGGAAAATATGAAACTAATTCTTTGTTATTAGAGGAGATTAATCGTTTAATGGAGGACACTAAGAAACAAATCACTTCTTACTACAGTAAATTCAGAAATCATGATTTTTTGGGGCATGGATTACCATTTGGAGACAATAATTATTTGATTATACCCACAGAAAATACAAAATTACAAATAGGCCACAAATGTGCACTCAGAAATCAATTAAATAGTGGTTCAGAGAGGGTGGAAATGACATTGTATATGTTATGTTTCTGGTAAATTAGATTAGGTGTGCAAGAAACTGGTTAGGACCTGTGACATATGTGTCATATATGATTTAGCTGGGAATGTTAGGAAATTATTAATAAGCTTCCATTTTATTTGTGACAATGGGTTGCTGTTTGAAGAAGGGACAACACATGAGGACCAAGGGATGCAGTGGCATATCCAAGAATTTAATTCTATGGCATTGGGTCAAACCATACATAGTAACATTTCAAAATGCATTTATATATACATTGAAAATATAGTGCATATGTTATGACAATTGCACCCAGATCCCTTTGTTTACAATTGATGCATCATAGCATTACTCTAACAATCTCAAAAATATCACTTGAGATATGGGCTGTGGGTTCAAACTTTATTTGCTGAAAGTGAGTTTTTTCTTCTACTGAAGGAGGGTTCCCTGTGGGGTCAGTTGACCCACATTTCATACAATTGGTCCTCCGCTGGAGGGATATGCAGTGATGTCCATAGTGACTCATGTATCATGCATGCAGAAACCAAGATTTTTTTGGCATACACTAAATGCAATATAACAACATAACCTAAAGATTTGAACATTATTGGCAGAAATAGACATGAAACTGCAAATACAATTAGCACATACTGCCAATGTGGGTCATTCTGCTAATGCTTTCTGTTTTGTTAGTATATTCACAATTTTTGATCTTATTGATCAATGTCTGAATCATTGGTAACAATTTGCTCTTCTAAATAACAAGTTGATAGCTTTTAGTAGGCTGTGCATAAATTATTATAAAACTTGATGGCTATCCATTGGAAGTCTCGCGGGGCAATTTTCTATGTATATGCTGTAGTCCTGTTGGTCATAGGAAATGCCATTTCTCTACTAAACAAAAAAAAAATGAAAATGCCATTTCCTGATTGATCTTTTCCTGAAGCTTAATGCTATTCTCATTTTGGTTCTTTAATTTCTGTTAGGCTGTTCACTCTGGTGCTGATCTTGAATCTGCTATAGCAACTTGTATGGGATACAAAGCAGAGGTACGAGTTTTCACCCATCTGCTGAAATACTTGAGATATCTGTGTTCATATTGACTGAAGTAAAATTTAACTTGTACAGAGTGAAGGTTTCATGGTTGGTGTTGAGATCAATCCGGTTAAGGGTTTGCCATCTGGATTTCCTGTAATAATCCTTGCACCCTTTTCTTAACTTTTCTTACCAGATGTGCCATCTTATAGTCATGAAGGTCACTTTGTGATATCCCTTGCTTGAACAGGAGTTGCTTGAATTTGTGCTTGACCACATCGAGGATAAATCAACAGAACTACTTCTTGAGGTGAGCAACACTATGTCAGGAAACTTAGTTCAAATAAATAACGATGCTACATCAGGACTTCTATTCAAAAACAACTATTTAGATATTTCATGGTGCAACAATTTTTCTATACATGCAGTGTCATAGATTTTCCATGTGAATGACTTGTTACAACGTTTGATCGCTATGTTACAGGGGTTGTTGGAGGCACGAGTTGGACTGCGCCCTTCACTCCTTGGCTCACCTGAACGCATGAAGGATCTTATCTTTTTGGACATTGCTCTTGATTCTACTTTCAGGACAGCAGTTGAAAGGTCATATGAGGAACTGAACAATGCAGCGCCTGAGGTTAGTTATACATATTGCACTGTAGATATTCTTTTGTGTGTGTGTGTGTTGGTTCCCTATTTGGATTTTGTTTTTGCTTATTTAAAATTGTTGTCTCGTGTTCATGCTTTGTTATCCAGAAAATCATGTACTTCATCACCCTTGTTCTTGAAAATCTTGCCTTGTCCACTGATGACAATGAGGACATCCTATATTGCCTAAAGGTATGCTTGATCTCTGGTTCCATGTTATCTATAACCAAAATAATTTTTATAGTACATTTCTAATAAGTTTGATATCATAGTGGGGTTCTTGTTGTTTACATTTATGTCAGAGAACTGTACAAAAGTTTCTTCCTATCCTTTTTCAATCTATTAGCCCGTTATGCACTATCATATTAATGAATGTGGCCACGCTATGTTTTTTCAAAAAAAAATTCAAAAATTAAATCAGCAAGTATTTCATACTTTGATATTCTTGAGATAAGCAGAAAATGCGTTAAATTAAATTAAACATGCAGTGATTTGCTGTTCACATGCTTCCCTTTTGCACCGCAAGTAAAAAAACGTAGAACTGGAAAAAAGAAAATAATTGACTCGACTTCATTTTATCTATAAAACAGTATTACTTTTCTTTTGAATTTGTTTGTGATTTCTGATTTGTGATCTGATGCCAAGATGACTTCTGATATGTTTCTTGTAGGGATGGAACCATGCACTAGAAATGGTTAAGCGAAAAGATGATCAATGGGCACTATATGCGAAAGCATTTCTTGACAGAACTAGACTTGCCCTCGCAAGCAAAGGAGAACAGTACTACAATATCATGCAGCCTTCAGCTGAATATCTTGGCTCATTACTTGGTGTTGACCAATGGGCGGTATGTGTTTTATTAAATTCTGCATGATATTTCTTATTTGGTTGTCTTGGAACTTGTCTTAAGTACCATTTTTGCAGGTTAACATCTTTACAGAAGAAATTATTCGTGGTGGATCAGCTGCTTCTTTGTCCACACTTATCAACCGATTTGATCCTGTTCTGAGGAAAGTCGCAAACCTTGGAAGGTAAAACATATAAATGCTTGACTGCTGTTGGATTTTCCCCCATCTTGATCCAAAGTGTGTGATCTTAAAAGAATGTATGGTTTTGAAATAGTGTTATTAGGTGATTACTTGCCATAGTTTAATGTGAACCTAAATAAGATAATTCTTCTTTTATAATGTTTTTTACTCCGTGGTTGACATTTAACTCTCGGTACCAGTTGGCAGATTATAAGCCCAGTTGAAGTATCAGGTTATGTGGTGGTTGTTGATGAATTGCTTGCCGTTCAGAACAAATCTTATGGTAAACCAACCATCCTTGTGGCAAAAAGTGTCAAAGGAGAGGAAGAAATACCATATGGTGCTGTTGCAGTGATTACACCTGATATGCCAGATGTTCTGTCTCATGTCTCAGTCCGAGCAAGGAATGGGAAGGTTTTTTCTCTTTACAACCATACTGTTTGATTTCATATGTGTTTTTCCCCCTTTGTATCGATCGAACGCGGCATATATATTTGATCAATATAAAAATTTCCTCTCTTTAAAGGTATTGTTTGCCACATGCTTTGATCATAACATCTTGTCTGAACTTCAAGGACATGAAGGGAAGCTGCTTTCCTTAAAGCCTACTCCTGCAGATATTTCCTATAGGTAATTTTTGTTCTTGGATCATATACATTGCATCACATTTGACTTCTTCTATAAGACTAGAGCCTTGTTTCATTATATTGGGGATAAGGGTAACTAGGTATAGGGAGCTAGTGCTGGCAGTTGTTTGAAGGATGGTTTCAGTACTGTTAGTGATGGCTAATAAGATTAGACCACAGTTTTGATAACAGCTTGGACTTTGGAAAAGACTAGTAGCTCAATCCCAATGTTACGGATTGCACAATGCTTGTATTGTATTTGTCTAATGATCACAAGTTCACAACCATTATTACAACCCAGAATGCAATCTCTGGCCTATACTTTTCCTGCTTTTCTTGTTTTCATCATAGTCATTCATGTGTAATGCTCTGTTTCAAACATTAATGTCTTGTATCTACCTTTTCCTGCTCATTCAATAGAGAGATTGTGGAGAGTGAACTTCTGGATTCAAATTCTCCTAATGCACAGGATGGCCAGTCAGCACCATCTGTATCATTAGTCAAGAAGCAGTTTCTTGGAAAATATGCAATATCAGCCGAAGAATTCTCTGAGGAAATGGTCGGTAATCTAATGCTATACTAATCTTTGCCTACGTATTAGGCATATTTACTTCTTGCAGTGGACCTCGATGTGAGTTGTTCTATATGAAAATTTTGGCCTTGTACTAGTTTGACTCACTTCTATGTTTCTGTTATCAGGTTGGTGCTAAGTCTAGAAATGTAGCATACCTTAAAGGAAAAGTTCCTTCGTGGGTTCATGTCCCAACATCAGTTGCACTACCTTTTGGGACCTTTGAGAAGGTTTTGTCAGATGAGGTTAACAAGGTTGGTCACATTCTTTGCCATCATACTTAAACATTACTGGTAGGCCATGATTCTTTTGCAGTCTGCTGCTTCTGCATGATCCAGAAACACCTTTGGAACAATATAAATCTGTGATTTTTTTTTTAACTGAAGCTTGTTTGGTATGTTTTGTCACAAGTCACACACACACACAAAGGGTTTTCTGGCACGTCTAAGGGTCATCTTTATATATGATGCTCTAATGCAGTACTGCACCAATGCAATCTTTAGTAGCAAAATAAACTTTATTCTATAATCTTGAAATTACATCAGCAGGTATAGCTCAGGTAGCATGCAGTAGAATTAACTGTTTTACAGGAACACATGAATGGTGGCGTGCTGATCTTATAGATACTTGATGGTTCTTTATTTTGAATTGGCAGGAAGTAGCACATAATATACAAATGCTGAAGGGCAAACCTGCTCAAGAAGAATTTAGTGCTCTCAGTGAAATACGAAAAACTGTTCTTGACCTTGTAGCTCCTACTCAACTGGTAAGATATTGTAGTACATGCACAGCTGATGAAGCATGTCTATATCATACAACTAGTAAGATTGTAGGGCTGCAGGCTTAAGTCATTGTTTCAGGTGAAGGAGCTGAAGGAGAAGATGCAGGGTTCTGGAATGCCGTGGCCTGGAGATGAAGGTGAGCAACGTTGGGAGCAAGCATGGACGGCAATTAAAAAGGTCAGTTTCCCTATTATTCAGACTGCATCTAGTTAGTCAAATTTAACAGGAAATCCAAGATGGTGGAATCATCTCTCTGTTATGCTTATTTAGGTGTGGGCTTCAAAGTGGAATGAAAGAGCATATTTTAGCACACGCAAAGTGAAGCTCGATCATGACTACCTTTCCATGGCTATTCTTGTTCAAGAAGTTGTCAATGCAGACTATGCCTTTGTTATTCATACTACCAACCCATCGTCTGGAGATTCCTCTGAGATTTATGCTGAAGTAGTGAAAGGACTTGGGGAGACCCTTGTGGGAGCCTACCCTGGTCGTGCCATGAGCTTCCTTTGTAGGAAGGATAATCTTGACTCTCCCAAGGTAAAAATATTTCTGCATTCCTTCATGGTGTCTTATGTAAAGGTGTACTTGGAGTTAACCATATTGCTTCAACAGGTATTGGGTTACCCAAGCAAGCCAATTGGTCTCTTCATAAGGCGATCAATCATCTTCCGCTCAGATTCCAATGGTGAGGATCTGGAAGGTTATGCTGGGGCAGGACTCTATGACAGGTTAGCGAAAATCCTTCATGAAACATGGGTTAGCTAAAGATGTTTAAGAATCGTTTTGGAGTTAACAGTTAAGTTCTGGTGCTTCTCACAGTGTGCCGATGGACGAGGAAGCTCAAGTCATCCTCGACTACACAACCGACCCTTTCATCACGGACTGTGGCTTCCGTAACTCAATCCTCTCGAGCATAGCTCGCACTGGCCATGCCATCGAGGAGCTGTACGGTTCTCCACAGGATGTTGAAGGAGTAGTGAAGGATGGGAAAATCTATGTTGTCCAGACAAGACCACAGATGTAATATGTATATCTAGCTAGCTTAACAAGGGCACAGATCACAATTATTTCCCCTGAAAAAAGAAAAAAGAGACTAGGGCACACAAGGGGCCTTGTGGCTTGTATAGTTGTACTTCCGGATGTACAACACATGTACATTCTTATTTATATGAATAAATGCTGGAATAAGCTTTTGGTCATACACTATAGTTTCAAGTGGTCGTTTTGTATAATTGTATTATCACCTTTTCTTTTTTGAAGTATCGTAAGTGTACTCATATGACCAGGGAAAATGTAGACATCAGTAGTTTTCTTGCATTTGTCCGTCTCTATTTATGTCCAACAAGTTGAAAAGTATCTTTCAGTTCTTGTAAATATATATTCTCTGGGAAAAGAAAGCTACTTGAAGATATTAGCAGCAGATATCTGAACAGAGCTATCTTCAATTCCCAGGAAGCTCAAAGACACAGGAAGAATCACCAGAAGACAGAAATGGTAGTGTATCAACACTTTTTGAATTTTTTTTTATGAACAAACCATTAAAAACAATTTCAAAACTAATCTGAAATTTTTAAAAATATCAGAAATAACCTTCAATCGCTGGACCCAGTTCGCGATTAGATTTCAATCACGAACTGTCTGCGACTGATTAGTTGGCACGGTTCATATGCATCGCTGGTGATATCGGCCTAGACCGTCTCATAAAAGGACGAGATCGGTGCAGTAAAAGTGAGTATTCTGTCGTTCTTTTCTCAGAGACTAGAGAAGCGAAACACGTAAAACTAAACTAAATCGAGGTCAAATGAAAATAAAGCAGACGAAAGAAATAGATAGAAAGAGTCAGATGCTTCTTAATGTCAAAAGAAATACAAAGAGAAAGGTGAAAAACTCGTGACCTAACTAGTGTTTGACCTAGACTAGCGTTTCATTAACACAAGCAATAGAGAGGAATCGTGTAGTGATTGTGCTCGAGACAGCGCAAACGACTATCAGTGATCGCAATCTACGGCAAGTAACGACGAATCACAAGTACAAAGTAAACACCAATCATCTACAGTTCCCCAACTCCCCTCAATCCAGCAACAACAAGCACAAGGCCAACTTAGAGCTCGACTCACAATCTTTCATTCACAGTCATTTGCAAGCAAAAGAATTAAACTTTGATGCATTCCATCCAAAAATGTAAGTTGAATTCAGTTCAAACAAAATATGAAAAGCACAATTATGGATTAAGTTCTTATTGTTGCATTTAGACCCTTTTTGGGTTGATTTTGATTATTAATGACATTAAGTGTGTTGGACTAATTATGTCTTTGAGCTATTTGTATGCAGTGTTATTTCTATAAAGTTTGCAAGTGATCCGGGAAGGCCTGCAAGATCGCAAGAGCATGATCGCCAAGAAGGAAGCAGCAAAGACCTAAGATAAGTGCTTGTTTATTCTACCGGTCTCAAAGTTTGGAGTTTGACCGGATTTTATAAAAATTCTTTTTAGTTTTTAACCGTACTATTAAGAGGGGTTGCAAAATCTCTTTTAGTTCTGGCAAAAACTGAGAAACTCTTAGGTCATTTGTTACATTCGCATTAATTCATATTCTTGGTCAAAATCTGAGAAATATATAGATTTCAAAGAGAGGTTGAAACTGTTTTTTAGTACTGTTCATTTGACCAGATTACGATCAGAGGTCACTTGAGCACTGTTTATACGACCAGTAACATGGTTCATTCGACCAGAGATTCCAATGGCTATTTACTAGCCGTTAGAGGTTGAAACTAGCTGTTAGCTGGCCTGATTTCTTTTCTTTTCGACCACAACGGCTAGCTGAGAGGTTAGGCTATAAATACTAGTGTTTCGAGCAGTATTTTCACACATCTCTGTAGGATCGAGGATACCGACTAGAGGGGAGGTGAATAGGAGGTTTTAAAAACTTCTAAAACAACTTTTGCAAAGAAAGAACGAATGAATTTATATTGCACAATTAAAAAAGAAGAGAGTAGAAGACAAACACAAGATTTTCCTCGAGGTCTCAGAGACTCGCCCGGTCTCCCCTAATCCTCGTTGAAGCACTCAAATGAATGAGTCTTGCTTCAATATCCATGAAGGACATTATTCACTAGTGGTTGCTCTTTGTCCACTCCGGAAAGGCGAGCACCGATGCCTTTTACAAACACGTCGAGCCTCTCCAACAGTCTCCGAACTGGAGAGGTCAACGGCCACGCCACTAAACTGTCTAGGTGAGGGCGTTCACCAAGAGTAACAAGCTGCAAGCTAGGTCTCTTCAAGACCTCCAACACGCACCGAGAAACTCTAGATATGCAGAGATGATGCGAACAGAACACTCGGTGGATCACAAAAGCTCTCGACTTGATCAACAGATCAAGATTTTAAACTCCAAAACAAATACTCAAGTGTATGTATGAGAAGAGGGCTGCTTGTTGTACAAAGCATCTGCTCAAAGCCTCTATTTATAGCTCAAATGATCAAAAGAGCTGTTGTGCACGAGCTGGAAAATCAACAGTGCAAACTGACAGTCAGTTTGGGTCACGACCAGAAAGAAGTAAAATCCGGACTAAACTCAGCTAGTTGTTTGATGTCGTATATGGAAATAAAATAAAACAAATTGACAGTCAGTTTCTAGCTTAACGACTGACAAAAATCACTGATAAAATTTTGCTGGTCGTATAAGAAAACTGATATCTCATACTGACAGTCAGTATCACAAACTGACAATCAGTATCGACAACAAAAACGATCAGATAAAACAAAAACACAAAACAATTAGCTCGAGGTCGAACCTCATACTGATAGTCATCATGGTGTACTGCCAGTCAGTTTAGTTCAAAAAATTTTGGCTCAAAAATCACCTTCTATGGACAACTGTCAGTTAACAAAACTAACAATTCAAACTGATAGTCAACATAGATAAAAACAGCTATAAATTTTAATCCAGAGATCCGATTTAAGAGTTTAATAGCTTGTTTGAAGGATAATTAAAAGGGATATCTTTTTGTCAACAGAAGCAAAAGCCAGATCTACCTAGATCTTTCTAAAAAATACAAAAACTCTTCTGTTGTCAAAAACTTATCTAAAAACTAAATCTCTTCAAAACAAATCCAACCGAAAAGAATGCAATGTAGTGATATAAGAGTTTATCGGTTTATGTTGGAAATGTAGAGAGGAATTGCAACCTCTCTTTATAGTACGGTTAAAACTAAGAAATAATTTCCTAAACCGATCGACCTCCAAAAACCGAGATCGGTAAAAATAAATACGCATTTTACCTTAAGTCTTTTGTATCTTTATTCTTGGCGACCTTGCGCTTGCGACCATAGCTCACGACCTTGGACTTGCAACCTCGGACGACACTGCGACTTTGTGCTTTCGACCTCGGCTCGCGACCTTGTGCTTGCGACTTTGGCAATACTGCGACCTTAGGCGAAATAGCTCTTAGGTCTCTGCATACATATACCTCAAAGACATGATTAGATCAAAAACACTTAATGTCATCAATAATCAAAATCCACAATAATAGGGGTCTAGATGCAACAATCTCCCCCTTTTTGATGATTGATGATAACAAGTGTTTAAATGAATAAAATCAAATGACTTCTCCTAAGTACATGCATAATTAACAGATATTCAGGAACTTCTCCTAAATGCATGCGTTTATAAATACCCATATGAGTCTTTTGAGATTTGAGAGTGAATCTATAATGATAGATTATGAGATATCTCAAGAATCTTTCTCCCTAATCTCTCCCCCAAGTATAAACAATGTCTTTAATAAAGCAAGAAACTCAAGAATCTCTCCCCCTTTGTCATCAAGCACAAAAAGGCGGGAGGACAGGAAAAAACAGACATTTATGTTAGATCAACTAGCATTTGATATATCAATAATATTCAATTCACCTCTGAGAAAGCAAAATCTAGTTTCATCTAGGGGTTTGGTGAAAATATCTGCTAGTTGCATGTCTGTTCTGATATAACTAACATCTATATCCCCTTTTGCCACATGATCTCTTATAAAATGGTGCCGTATTTCAATATGTTTAGTTTTAGAGTGTTGAACAAGATTATTAGCAATTTTAATGGCACTTTCATTATCACAAGAGTGGCACTTTATCAAATTTAATTCCATAATCTAGAAACGTCTGCTTCATCCACAAAATTTGAGCACAACAACTACCAGTAGACACATATTCCGCTTGGGTGGTGGAGAGAGCTACAGAATTTTGTTTCTTAGATGACCACGACACTAATGATCTCCCCAATAATTGACAACTTCTAGATGTGCTTTTTCTATCAATTTTACAATCAACATAATTTGAATCCGAATAACCAATTAATTCAAAGTTTGTATTTTTTGGATACCAAAGACCTAAATTGGGATAGCATTTTAAGTACCTAAGGATTATTTTAATAGCAATCAAGTGGCATTCCTTAGGGTCTGATTGAAATCTAGCACATAAGCACACACTAAAAATGATATCACGCCTAGATGCAGTGAGATAAAGCAAACTACCAATCATAGACTTATAGAGTTTAGAATCGACCGATTTTCCATTGTTGTCCAATCCAGATGTCCATTTGTGTCCATGAGAGTTTTGACTACTTTCGCATCTTCCATCCCAAAGCGCTTGAGCAAGTCCTTCACGTACTTCGTTTGACTCACGAACGTACCGTTCTTGAGTTGCTTAATTTGAAGTCCGAGGAAGAAGCTTAGCTCGCCAATCATTGACATCTCGAATTCCCTAGACATCATTTCTCCAAACTCATGACAGAAATGTTCATTAGTAGATCCAAAGATAATATCATCAACATATATCTGACAAATGAACAGATCTTTTTCAATCATTTTTGTAAAGAGAGTTGTATCAACCTTCCCAATTTTAAAACCTTTTGATAATAGAAAGTCTCTAAATTGTTTATACCAAGCTCGAGGAGTTTGCTTGAGATCATAGAGAGCTTTAGACAGTTTAAACACATGGTTTGGAAGTTTAGAATCTTCAAAACCGGGAGGTTGTTCAATAAAAACTAGTTCAGATATCTCACCATTTAAAAGGCACTTTTTACATCCATTTGAAATAACTTAATATTAAAATTTGATGTATAAGCAAGAAGTATACGAATAGCTTCAAGTCTTGCCACAGGTGCAAAGGTTTCATCAAAGTCTAAACCTTCGACTTAGAAAAACCTTGTGCAACAAGACGAGCTTTGTTTCTAATTACTACACCATTTTCATCTTGCTTATTTCTGAAAACTCATTTTGTTCCAATTACATTATGATCCTTGGGTCTTTCTACTAAAGTCCAAACTTCATTTCTAGAAAATTATTAAGTTCATCATGCATAGCATTAACCCAATCAGGATCACTAAGAGCTTCATCTACATGTTTAGGTTCTAGAGATGATACAAAAGAATGATTTCACAAAAGAAGCAATACGAGAGCGAGTTTGAACACCCTTACTGACATCACCCAATATCTGATCTAGAGGGTGATCTTTGGTGATGGTTTGATGTTGCCTTGGTACTTCTTATTCTTCTTGTGCTGCTTCTTCTTGATCTTGCTCTGGTGGATCAATATGTGGTGATGATACATGTTGATCATCATTCTCAATGTTCTCATCATCTTCTTGATCATCTTCTCTTGGTTTGATGTCTCCTATGGTAATGTTCTTCACAGATTCTTGAAGATCTTCACCTGAAACTTCACAAGAGACTTGCTCCTTTTGTGAGCCATTAGTTTCATCAAATTCTATATCGCATGATTCTTCAGTGCAACTAGTATATTTATTAAAGACTCTATAAGTCTTGCTAGTGGTAGAGTATCCGTCTAAAAAGTCTTCATCTACTCTTCTTTGAAATTTACCACAAAAATTTCTTTTTCTAAGGATATAGCATTTGCAACCAAAAACTCGAAAAGAAGAAACATTTGGCTTGCGCCCAATAAGAATTTCATAAGGGGTTAAATTAAGAAGAGGATGCAAATAAAGTCGATTAATAGAATAGCAAGTAGTATGCACGGCTTCGGCCCAAAAGCGAGTAGGAGTGTCATACTCACTTAGCGTTGTTCTTGTCATTTCTATTAGTGTTTGATTTTTCCTTTCTACAACTTCATTTTGCTGTGGAGTGTAAGAAGTAGAAAATTCGTGTTTAATGCCCAAAGAGTCACAAAAATCAACTAGGGTTGAATTAACGAATTCTCTACCATGATCACTACGAATTTTCTTGATGGAAAGTTCAAATTCAGTTGAAACACGTTTTGCAAAACTTTTGAAAACATCGGGGGTTTCAGAGTTTTGAGAAATAAAGAAAACCCAAGTGTAGCGAGTAAAATCATCTACAATAACAAAACCATAGTTGTTACCCCTGATACTTTAGAACTCAGAAGGTCCAAATAAATCCATATGCAATAGTTCCAAAGGTTTGCAAGTTGAAAGAACACGCTTAATTGGATGTGAAGTAGCTACTTGCTTGCCAGCTTGACAAGCGCTACAAGGTTTATCTTTTTCAAAATTGTAACACCCTGAGTTAGGGGTGAAAATTTCCTTTTTCATCAATAGCATGCATGCATGTATCTGTAGTAATAGCCAGATCAGTATCAATCTTAAACCCTAAAATCTCCAAATCTAACCTGCGGCCTCAAATCAAGATCAGATTGTTCAGATGTGATCTATCAGTTACTCTGAACTTAGAAATCTTCAGAACCCAGATCCAATTCTATCTCTAACTTCCAGAATTATCAAGTCCTTCTATTTTCGAAAACAGAATATCCTATATTACCTAAATACCCTAAGTTTCAGAAATCCAGATTTAATCCAAATCTTGACCAAGTTCAGACCAGATTATACCTGGAACATGATCATGGGTATGCCAATACCTTAAACCAGAAAGTTGGCAGCCAGATTTTATCATCTAGACTCTTTTCACAAATCAGTCCAAGAGTTATTGCAAATTAGTCCTTTATCTGATATCTGGAGACCCAAAAAGGCTAAAATCTTCAGATTAACTTCAAACTCAAAATCTCTTCAGCAAATCTTTTCTAAATGCTATTTGCCACAAGTTTCTCTTCTGTTCAGATTTCAAAATCTCATCCTAAGTGCCATAATTCGAAATCAATTGAAATTCAGATTTCAATTACCCTAATTTACCCTATTTTCAGCTCATATCAAAAACTATTCAGTCGTGCCAGATTTTATCAAACATCTTTGCCAAATATCTTGTTGAATATATCTGCCAGATTAGTGAAAGCAAATTCAGTTTAAACCTCCCATAATTCCAGATTTACAATTCAGTCCAAATCAAAAACCTGAAACTGCAGTTCAGTCCATTTTCGACCAGGCCGTTTACTGTGCACACGACCAGTACTTGCCGTGTTTTGCTTCCTTGCGCCGTGCACGTTCGCCGGCGGCCAAGCTTCGCCTGCAACTTGATCGTGCATGTTGTTGCGCACGTGTCCTCGCCTCAGCCGTCATCGTGGCAGCGCCGCTGCAACGTCGACGACCAGCGCCTGCTCCCGCGCGCGACCAGCAGCCTTTTGTCAGAAACTCCTCGCCACGTCGCCTTGCCGCGCCAGTTGTTGTCGCCACTGCTTGCTCCATCTTTGCAAAGTCCCGATGAACGACAATGTGGACAGTTGCAGTCCTGTCGCCGTCGCAATCACCGTTCTTCGCTGTGTCTTCGCCGCTGATGCTCAGCACGCAATCCATCTCATCACAGCTGCCAATTACTTCGTTGTCTCCTCCTTGCAAGCTTCGCCTGGCCTATTTAAGCACTCCTATGCTCAGCAGCTCCCTCCACACTTCACCAGAAACCAACCAAATTCGAAATCTCTCTGTTTCAGTCATCTTCTCCGGCGAGCCGTCGAGGAGGCTCACGGTGCCAGCACTCCACACATCATCTCCTGCCAAATTAACAACATCAGTGAGTTCCCCTACTCATTCTCTCTGTGTGATGTCATCTAATTGCTCCTCGGTGACCTCTAACGCCGGCGATCACCGGAAATTGCCGTTTGCCCTGTTCCTGTAATGTGGCTCAATCCAGTACAAATTAGCTTTCGATTCTGTAAACAAAATTGATCAGTGAACCAAATCAAGCAAGCTTGTGAAGTTAGATTTCGAAATTGAGCAAGAATCGAAGTTTTTCCCTAACCCGAGCTTCACCAGAAACCGGCGATCGTCGCCAGGCTTCTCCGGTGATTCTCCGGTCAATTTGATGTTACCAGAAGCTTTCTTTTACCTCCTAGATACTCTCCAAGCAAGGAATTAAGTTCTCTCGGCCTGTAGCAGAAACCCCCAAATGGCAGTGTTCTTCTCCGGCGCCGATCACCGGAAAACTTTTCCCAGCCGTTTCAGCCCTAACCACCTTGTCCAGTGTGTATGCTTTGATCTCCTAAACATTTTTGTCTTCTAGCCCGACACCTAGATCGGCCTAGATTGGAAGTTATAGCTTTGCCAAGATTTTGTCCAGAAATGATCTAGTGCAGTGTGTTCACCTCAGTTCTTCATCAGATTTCTGGCTGTCCAGCCATCTTCAGCCATATATCCTATTGTAACTTTTGTTCCTGTTACTCAAGCCTACCTCCCAGACAAAGTGGTGCATCATTTGGAGCTCCAGATCAAAAGTTATGCCAAGCTTTAGTTTTTGGCATTGTCAGCTCTATGCCAGAGCTTGTCAGCCAGTGGCATTGACCTTGTTTACCCACTTCTGATTGTGCATTTTGAAAACTACTTTGTCCACTGAATTTGTAGAGTTGTGATTTACATTTTCTTCTACTACCACAACTTGAGATAAGCACTCTAGCTTTTCTTAAAGCTATGTCCAAGCCTTGATCCGAATGTCGATCTGTTGACATTCGCTGTTTTGATTAAACCAGCCACAAAATTGTTATCCCTATTGTAATCCTGAAACCCTAAGATTATCTAATCACCATCCTTAGCCCAAATTCCTTGAAACCCTAGAATCTCGACTCAGTTTAGTTTGCAGTTCAAATTATCTCCAGTATAGTTCGATCATTCTTGTTGAGCATTTCTGCATATAAGTCATAAAACATTTTAATATTATAAGTAATCATTGTGTGTTTGTTTGTCGTCGAGCAGATTCAGAAGCTGACTTTGAAGATTTTGCTGTTGACCCGTCAACAACTGCTGTATTTTACGACGCGAAAGGCAAGTCATATTCTTGGTCATCTTGAACCTATATTTTAAATGTTTCTATAATATAACCTTGAATATAGGCAATATTGCATGTGAAAGATTGAGAATGGTTGATTTATGAATTGGCAGTACTAGACTGGTTATCTGTGAAATGTGAAATAAACAAGTTTTGAGCCATGAACTATTATATGTATTTATATACTTATATTCATGAAATAAAACCCCTAGTCGTGACCAGAAAAATGGTGTGGAATGGCTATAGCACTGGAGGTGCTAGACTGCAAAGGATATGTAGGCACTGAAGGTGCAGGGTTGTGGATGGTCTGGTCACTGGCATATAAGGACTAGAACCTTGTGTTGTGCGTCTAGTGGCATGAACAACGTGCTAACCGCAAGCCTGGTATGGGACAGGCCTGAACAAGTAATTATGTGGATCGCACATGAAACCCCTGCATGAGATGTGTAGTGATGCACGATAAGCACGGAGAATGGCTCCCACACATATCACTGAAGGTAATCAAGCACGCTGACCCAGTAATGGGAATAAGCAGAGGGGTGGAGGTTTGGATACAACCTACCACAACTGTGGTTCGCAGAGAGCCACAGGGTCAGGGGTGAATTGTAAGTGATACATAACAAAAGTTCTTGTTATCTCCACCTTGCCGCTCACAGTATGAAGTGAGTCAGGGGTCCAATCATTTTGTTATGATAGGAAAGGCTTGAAAGTGGAATATCTTGCGGGTAAATTGGTACCTCTCTGTAGAGTTAAAAACGTATTCGAATACTCCGAGCTCCCGGGTTTATAGGAGTCTGCTGCGGTGGATTAAATCCACGGGGTGTGACACAAGTATATTTTTCTACATAAAATGTGTTTAATCAAGATTACCCAAATGACGTGTTGTCATGATAAGGAGTGCTGCCGTGGGCTGTCGTGTGTCGACGTGTCGCGGTAGTGCTATAATCTAGTGAACATGATTGATGATGTTATATTATTGTCGACGATTCGGACTTGGAGTCCTCAGCCGAACTTATGCAAAATTTGTAATGGTGAGACCTTTCAAGACGACCCTCCGGGAAGGTATGTAGAACAATGGTGAACAGGAGCACAGAGAGATTTATACAGGCTCGGGCCCTCGATGGTGGGAGTAATAGCCCTACGTCCTGTTAGGATTTCACTATAGGTGATAAAAGGTTACAGAAATAGCAGAAAAACTCCTTCACAGGCAAAGGATTTTTCCTGTGTAAACATACAGAGTAAAGCCAGGGAGGCTTGTAGAAACTATCTAATTTGGGCCGTAGACTTGGCTGTTTTTCGTAGTTGAGATGTGTTATGTCTCACTTGTATCAGGAGTCTTCTTCTTCCAAATGGATTGGATGATCCCCCTTTCTCGGTCCTCTATGCCACCCTTTTATATTGGTCGAAAGGGTGCCATATGAAGAAAACTGCATCAAACGGTTGGATGCGGTTTTTGGAGAACTGCTGTTAACTTCCACGGAGGTTGTTAACACGTGTTAATCATGAATAACCGCATATATTAACCTCTGACGGTTGGTCTTCAACGTGGAGGAATCCTCGGGATGCTTGGAATATCTTGTTATATGAATAACCGAATGACCCTCCAAGCATCCTGGTCGAGAATGTTCTGACTGCGGAATGTGAGCTGACCGCGCAACATCCCGGATATCCAGTTCGTGTATAGCATACGAACTTCTGACCGCACAAAGCTGTCGGCCTGATCGCACGAAGCCCGCGGCCTGATCGCGTAAAGCTTGTGACCTCATGGTGATGTCCCTCAGAATAGCTTGAGTTCGCATCGCCAGATACATGTCTGGTTCGAACCTGTCTTGAACCAAAAGTTTATTAGAAGTGACCCGGGTGACAATCCTCGTCAGCTAGCCCCCAAATTCGAAGAAAACGAAGAGACGTGTTTATTTCGAATTTTAAGACCATGCATTGGATTTTTAACCCGACTCTTCAATTTTTCCACTTAGTGGCGCACTAAGTGAAAAACGGTTGGTTTCCCAAGACGGGTTCTGACATTATGTGACGGGCAATGATAGTGCCGTAGAACTGTTTTTATCTCGAGGTAAAATTGTAAATGTTTTGACGAAACCCGAGGCGTCTGGAATGCAAACCGTCACCCTGGCGGCTATAAATACCAGGCTCCTGGATTTCTAAAACTTCACAATTTCTCCCCACGCCTAAGTCCTTTTCTTGTCACCTTGCCTTCTTCCTTCTCACATACTCCTCCTGATGGCAGATCACGACATCATCGAGATTGAGAGTGATGAAGAGGAAGTTGTCGAACAAGGGCCTCAAACGATTGAAGACCTGTCTCCATTAAGGAAGAAACCCAAGGTTGACGAAGGATCTTCCAGTGGAACAAAGGTGAAGAATGTAGCAAGTTTCTTTCTTCCTTCAGTTCCTTTGACTCTCCCTGTTCATGCCTCTCGGCAAGTTAGGCCTTTAACCTTGGAAAAGAATTCTTCTCAACTCTCTCCTTTTCCCTCCAATTCTCCCATCCTTTTGGGTGATCAACATTCTGGTCGGCAAGCGGTGACTATCCCTTGATCAGATGATTGCCATATTGGGTTGGCGAAGCAATCTTCTGATGGGAAGGTTGTACTTCCACCATCTGATGATCCTCTTCCCAAGATGGGTATATCAACAGGTTATGCACTAGGACAGGTAACAATTCTTCTCCCCTTTTGCTGATAATTTATAGTTAGTACGACTAACTTTTGCAAAAATGCAGGCGGTTGGAGGCTCCAGCGATCAGCCTTCTGCTGCTCCATCTCTTCCTTCCGGACAGACTCTTCTGGAGGAGAAGAATGCCCTGGAGAAGAAGACCGAGGAGATGGCCTCGAAGATTCTGTGTCTAGCAGAATGTCTTGATCGATCCCGGGAAGAGGCGCACCATTTCCGTCGAGAGAGGGACCATGCTCAGCAACAACGAGAATTCTCTGACTTGATTAGGGACAATAGTGTGTCTGTTGTTAGGGACGATGTAGATAGACTTAGGGTAGTTGCTAGTTCCCTGGGAGTTGCCAGTGTAGACCCTACTGACAACAACATGTCCCTTGGGGAACTTTGTAAACTTCTTTCGGAGCAAGTCGACGTTTTGATCGACTGTATCCCTTTTGTATGTAAAGAATGCAAGAAATAAAAGTTTCTTATTTCTCATGAATATTCTTCACATCTTCTGTGCGAAAATATGGCCATAAACTTTATGTTCGCGACCATTCATACACAGGAAACTTTAGTTCTGCGATCAGAATGATGCTTCCAAAAGCATCGCGACCTGCCCTGATACCGCGATCAGTTTCAGGGCCGCGGTCAGAACTGAATTGCGACCAGAGTTGGAACTCGGTTAGATTGTCACTCCGATTAGAATCGAAGTTTAGTCTAAAACATGGTTTCGATCAAACCATAACCCAATTAAACATATACCAGTACGTTAAAAATTGAGTTGCAGAGCATTTCCATAAAAAATGTTCAAAGCATACAAAGGAAAAACATCTTCTGAAAAGTATTGAAAATTTTTCAGTCCTTTTGCACTTTCAGTTTCCGAAATAAAGAAATCTTTTTGTTTCAGATCCGATGCCTGAACACTTTATCGGGTCCGCCAGAGGCAGTATCCATTATGGGAAATGAATAAAGTATTCAATGGAACATTTGAAATGAAACGTTTACTCACATTAATGCGCCGCCTTGGGTCTATAAAAAGAGCAGATGTCTTCTCAAAGAAGCCACACAGCCAAAAACCCTCATCGTTCCCGCCGCACAAAACCCTCATTTTCTTCAGCCTTCGTCTTCCCAAAATCGCCAACTTTTCCTTTGATTCTCCACCAAAAATGGCATCCTGGAGCCGATCCATTCACCACTCTGAGGAGAGCCTAGTGGCGTTGGAGAAGGAGGAGATCCTTCCTCCGCGGTTGCTCATCAACTGGCGGCCCGCGGAGAAGGACCAAGAAACCCCAACCGTCCAAGAGGGCGAGTTGGTGGTTTTTGAGGAGTACTTGTGCTGCGGATTCCGATTCCCTGAGAGTCGGTTCCTCAAAGATGTTCTTGAGCACTATGGGTGGGAATTGATTAACCTCCACCCCAACGCGATGCTAATCCTTGCGGTGTTCCAGCATCTCTGTGAGGCGTTCATCGGAGTGTATCCCAGCGTGGATCTTTTCCGGCGATTCTACTTCTCGGCGTGGTCGAAGAGTACCAACGCCGCCGGATGCATCTACTTCCGGCTGAGGGATAAAAATGAGTATCCCTCCCCACCCCTGCGAGACTCTGTGCACGGGTGGCACCAAATGTGGTTTTACTGCTCTCCACCATCCGAGAGCAGCCTGTGGTTTGAAAACTCGCGACCAGAGAAGTCGAGCGAGTTAGATGCTCCCCCGGCATGAACTCAGAGCTTTTGAAGCATGCCGAGGTGATCCTTCACTTGGTCAATCAAGGGTTGACAGCTCGAGACGTCATCCGAGACTTTGTGAAGAATCGGGTGAGTCCTCTGCGCGAAAGGGCTCATCCGGCATGGGAGATTAGGTCCATGGCGGGCAGCACCTTGGACTACAGTAAAGGTATTTATTTCTTTGGCGCTGAGCTTTGCCATTCTTGAATTGCGCAAATTCTGACTCGAATTTGGGAACAATCCTGCCTTCATCTGAAATTGAGAGGCGGACCAACTCCCTCCTTAGGGCCTACAATGCTGATGTAGAGGGCCCTAAGGGATCGCCTCGCCCACAGAGCCTGATTCACGCCGGCGACGACCTTAAACAGGAGCGCCGAAAGGTACACTCTCTATCTGGCCTCCATTTTTCAGGTCTTATGTATGTCCAGCGCTAAACAATTCCATCGGAAATGTGAATCAGCTCCTAGGAAGGTTTGCCGAGATGACTTTCCCAAGTGAAAACGTCGGCTCTCAGGGGAAGCCTGTGGTGAAGAATGTGAAGAAGGTCTCCCAAAGACCCAGGACAAAGAGTCCTACCCCCAAGAAGGCCAGGCCAAATCCCGGGGAGGGGTCTTCACGGAGCATTCCTCCTACCGCAAAAAAGACGGCGGTAAGATATCACATCCCTTCTGTTTTACCAGGCGCAGATTGGAATCACTTCTTCGTCGTACAGGGAGAGGGGAGCGAGGAGGAAGTGGATGATGTTCCTCTGGTCCTTCGGAGGAGGAAGATCGCGGACCTCCCATCCGGCGATGCTCCAAGCTGCCCCGCAGAGACCACTGCTACCGAAGAGGTGGTCGTGGCAAATCTTGCCACCGCGGAAAATCTTGGGATTGCGGATGACCTCCCAGTTCCTGGTGCCCCCGAGGCTTCAGGGTTGATTGTCTCCGCTTCCCTAGTCGAAAGGACGACCTCGGTAAAGATTCCTTACGGTCATACTTTCTTCAATTCCCCCTGTGTACTTGATAAGCTAATGCTTATGCAGGGAGAAGAGCTTCTCCCCGCGACTACCGCGAGTCCTAGGGAGGAAAATGCTCCACCTTTGCAGACAGAGGTGGAGGTGGTTGAGCAAAGGCCGACTGTGGTTGCTCCGGCGATCCCGGACCTGCCAAGGCCTTCAGATGCAGCCCCACCAGTCAGCCTGGTAGCCCAGGTAAAGACTTGCTTTTTGTCTCTATCTCTTTCTTAGGAATATGCTCATAGCAGAACACATCCAGGGGGGAGATGCCTTGTTCGCCAAGAAGAAAGCTAGAACCGACGACGGTTCTCCTTCTCAAGGGGAACCTTCCCAGAAATCCCAGGGGCGGATGGGATTTCATATAAGGTAAGAACCTTTAACTGGGCTATAATAAATGGTGATAAAAATTGCTCAATTTGTCTTCTTTGTTAGGCAAAGAAAGACGGCGTCCAGCTCTTCAACCGCCTCCGGAGGGGTTGAAGCAGTAGCTGGTACAGGAGCTTCCAACGAAGAACGCTCCACCCCTGTGGTCCAGGAAGTCGTCTAGACCGCAAGGGAAGGAATAAACACAGGGACCCAGTCGCGACCGATGACTACTGGGGGTAGCGCCCAGCCGGCACTCCCACTGACTGTCCCTGTGGTAAGCACATCCGGGGCTCTGGCGAGGATCCCCGCTGGATTGGATGATGCTGTCTTACAAAAGTTTATGAAGGTATAATAAACCTCTGTTCTCGTGCCTGAATTGTACTTAGGACACCTTTGATCCCCTTCCTTTGCATCACAGGGGTTATCCTGGCTAACAGGCCAGTCGCATGCTGTGATGGCCAGTACAGAAGCCATTCAGAAAGAATGCGACAGATTGCGCAGGTGAGGATCATTACCCTTTGGTTAGTATGGGTGCATTTTGATTGTGACTGCCTTGATTTTGCTGCAGAGAGGTTACATTTTTGAAGAAAGAGGTGGCCAAAATGAGGCTCAATTCAGTCTTGATGTTTAAGAAACAAGAGACCGAAATCAACAAACTTCGATCAGAAAATGCTGGTAAGCCGATTCCTGATTAAGAAGACTTGAATCCATAACATGCAAATAATCTCCTCTCTCTGTACAACGCAAGCAGGTTGAATTACACAGCTTAGTCGGGACAAGGGGCTTCTTGAATCCTCGATTCACCACACCGATCGGGCGATCAAAGAGCTGAGCCTCCTGGTCTTCGAAAAACTGAAGGCCGTGGCTGATCTTCTGAAAACCGATGTGGTAGAACCAAAGAAAGCCAACCTCAGCGTAAGCGACTGGACATCGCTGCTCACTGCCCAGGCAGAATCACTGCTTGAGTATCTCCCTGGAGATGTACGGCGACGCGAAGAGGTGATCAGAACCAGGGTTCGATCAGCCGCAGCAGCCGTACTCAGCCGGGTTCGACTTCACCATGGCCTATATGCAGATCTGAGCGCACTGGTGGGTCCGGTTGAGGTCGAGAGTGACGAGCTGCTCGATGCCGTCATGGAAGAGGTCAAGCCCTTCGTAGACAAGCTCCTGACTGAGCTGGGGATCGAATGATCCTTATTTTTGTATCCAAACAATTGTGTATAATGCAATGTGTATAAAAAACCATTTTTGCCAAAAAGTACATATTTTGCAATTTTATATTATGAGTTCCATACTATAAGCACATCCCCCCTAGCCCCCGCCTCTGCTTATGAATATTGAAGCCTTAGTGTTATAAGTAGAGGAGAAAACATAAGCGTAACGACCAGGGGTGTGCATTTTAAACCAACGATCAGGATCAATGTAACGTCTAATCTTATTGCGAACTGGTAGCCACTCAGATGACCAAGGACTTGCCAGATAACCTCGTATGCGCTGAGAAACGGCTTATTTAGGAGTGACTTATCTGGATGTGGTCATGAGATCGACCAGCGAATCCGATTAGATTGTTGTAATGATCTGACCGCCGGCGGTCAGCCCCCAGGTCGAATGCATATGATACGGGCTTAAAGAGAAAAACTCATTGTATGAAAGCAAGACATATTTTATTTTATGAAAAGATGCTAATTGAACAGGAAAAAAGGGATTGGAATACTTACACGTAAAACTTGCGAAGTTGATCGATGTTCCAAGTATTGGACAAAATCCGACCATCCTCCATAGCTAATCGCGCCGATCCTGTTCGCGGCACTGAGACAACAGATAAGGACCTTCCCATTTTGGGGAGAATTTGTTGCGATTGGACTGGTCTTGAATTTTTCGTAAAACCAAGTCGCCCACGTTGAGATCACGTGGTCGCACCTTTTTACTGTGATACCTGCGTAAAGCCTGCAAGTATGCCGCGGATTTAACCAGGGTGCGATCACGCCGTTCTTCTAAGAGGATGGGATCTTGCGCCCATTGTTCGGACTGATTAACCTGTTCGAATTGATCTGTCCGAACAGAACCAATACTTACTTCCATAGGCAATACAGCCTCGGCCCCATAGACCAAATGGAAAGGCGTCTCGCCGGTGGCTCGACTAGAAGTAGTCCGTAATGCCCATAGAACGTATAGAGCTCGTCTGCCCAAGCCCCCGAGCGGGTCTTAAGGCGATCAAAGACGCGCTTTTTAATACCTTGCAGTATTTGCCCATTGGCTCGTTCTACGGCACCATTGCTTTGTGGATGTGCCACAGAAGCAAAGCACACCTTGGTCCCAACTTGACCTCAATAGTCCAGGAAAAGACCGCTGGCGAACTGAGAACCATTGTCTGTGATGAGATGGTTTGGAACACCAAATCGTGCCACAATGTTCTTATGGAAGAACTTTTGTACGGCTGATGCGGTAATATTTCGTACTGGTTCGGCCTCAATCCACTTTGTAAATGTGTCAATGGCTACGAACAGAAACTTGTACCCATTGACCGCTTGTGGCATAGGACTGACGATATCCATTCCCCAGACCGCGAATGGCCATGCGAGAGGAATGGTTTGCAACCCATAGGCAGGTTGATGAACTTGTCTTGCGTGGAATTGACACTGGGGACACGTCTTGACCATATGTTTGGCATCATCAAGTGCCGAAGGCCAGTAGAATCCTTGTCGAAAAGCCTTTCCGACCAGTGTCCGATATGACGCGTGCGCACCGCATACACCGTCATGTATTTCTTTCAAGAGGGATTTTCCTTCCTCCTGAGATATACAACGCATAAATACTCCTTGAGTACCCTTTCTGTACAGAATCCCATCTATGAGTTTGTACAGACGCGCTTTTCGAATTAACCTATCACTTTCGGTTTCGTCCTCGGGTTGGGTCCCATGTTCAAGATAGACCCTCAATGGATGAGTCCAATCTTGTTCCTGACCGAGGTTGGTAACGAAGGCTATTACCGGATCATCCTCGACCGAAGTCATGATCGAAGGACGGTCCAAGTGTTCAATGAACACTCCTGCCGGAGCGGATGAGCGTGAGGACCCAATTTTGGATAATTGGTCTGCGAGAATATTGTCCTTTCGCGGGATGTATTGGACTTCGAAATGACTGAAGTGTTTTTCCAATCTCCTCACTTCCCCCAGGTAATGAGCCATTGTCTCATCGGAGGTGCTGTACTCCTTGTTTACCTGGTTTACGACCAATTGTGAGTCTCCCCTCACCACTAATCGACGGACTCCGAGGAATTTTGCTGCCCGGAGCCCTGCAAGAAGACCTTCATACTCTACTGCATTGTTAGTTGCAACAAAGTGTAGTTGAATGACATACTTAAGCTGTTCGCCCTAGGGCGTAACTAAGACTACTCCAGCCCCCGAGTGTTGAAAACTACGGGAGCCGTCAAAGTACATTTTCCAGTAATCGGGGCACTCCAGTTCCTCTGCCAACTGCACGGGTGGCTCGGGGTTGGTCAATTCGACCACAAAGTCGGCCAAAACCTGAGACTTAACCGCCGTGCGGGGCGTAAAATGGATCTCGAAGGCACCAAGTTCGACCGCCCATTTGGCGATTCGACCAGATTTCTCTGGGTTTCGGACAATGTCCCCCAAAGGAAAAGAGGAGGGTACTGTGATCTTGTGCGCTTGAAAGTAATGTCGTAGCTTACGGGAAGCCATCAGTAGCGCGTAAAGTATCTTCTGGACCTCAGGGTAGCGCTCCTTAGGACCATGAAGTACCTCGCTCACATAGTAGACGGGTCTATGTATTCCTTCCCTATCTGCGATTAGAACAGCGCTGACCGCGTGCGGTGTGGCCGCCAGGTAAAGAAGCAGTGGTTCTCCTTTGTCGGGAGACACCAATCCTGGCGGACTGGATATATATGTTTTTACCTCCTAAAATGCTTTTTCGGCCTCATCCGACCATGTAAAATTATGATGCTTCCGCAAGGCTTTGAAGAAAGGCAATCCCCTTTCGCCTAGTCGTGATATAAAACGACTTAAAGCCGCCATGCGACCAGCCAGGCGTTGAACATCCTTCATGGTTGAGGGCGATCTCATTTGTTCGATAGCCCTGATTTTCTCAGGATTAACTTCAATGCCCCTGGAACACACAAGAAAACCGAGGAGTTTTCCTGAAGAAACCCCGAAAAAACATTTCTCCGGGTTTAATTTTATTCCAAAGTGATTCAAATTACAGAAGGTTTCAGCGAGATCGTCCAAATGAGACAATCTCTTGGTACTTTTTACAACCAAATCGTCTACATATGCTTCGAGATTACGCCCTATCTGGGAAAAAAAGGTCTTTTGCATCAAGCGCTGGTACGTGGAACCTGCGTTCTTGAGACCGAACGGCATTCTGACGTAGCAGTATGTGCCGAACGGGGTGATGAAGGCAGTCTTCTCTTCATCGTCTTTTGCCATGCTAATTTGATGATATCCTGAGTAAGCGTCCAGAAAACTCATCAGTTCGCAACCCGTAGTCGAGTCGACCAGCTGGTCGATGCGGGGAAGGGGAAAGTCATCCTTCGGACAGGCAGCGTTGAGGCTAGTGTAGTCGACGCACATGCGCCACTTGCCATTTGACTTGCGGACCATGACCGGATTGGCGAGCCATTCAGGGTGATCCACTTCGCGGATAAACCCGGCATGTAGGAGTTTGTCTAACTCCTCTCGGATGGCTTCCTGTCGGTCAGCAGCAAAACGCCTGAGCTTTTGCTTTATTGGTCGTTGTCCAGGTCGAATTGCTAACCTGTGCTCAATTACTTCCCTTGGGACACCGAGCATGTCGGACGGTTTCCACGCAAACACGTCTGCGTTAGCCCGGAGAAAAGCAACGAGGTCGAGTTCCTATTTGTCATCCAGGGCTGATCCGACCCGAATTGTCTTGGACGGATCATCTGGGTATAAAGGAACTTGTTTGAGTTTTTCATCCGGTCGAGGAGCAGCCTTGATCGCATTGGCGGCGACAGTGGCGACCTGAGCGTCCCGGAGGGGAAGTTGATCGACCATCTCCAAAGATAGCCGGTCGCACGTGAATGCCACGTTGCGACTGCCTCGGACCGAGATGACACCTTTGGGGCCAGGCAATTTCCCGCACTGATAAGCATAGTGCGTTGCCATCATGAACTTAGCAAGAGTCGGCCTGCCAAAGATTGCATTATAAGCTGAGTCACAATCGATTACATCAAAAGTAACCAATTCTGTCCGAAAGTTGTCTGGTTCTCCCAGAGTGACCGGGAGGACCACTTATCCCAATGGCATCATGGAGGGGCCTGGGATTATCCCATAAAACGGATGGATTATGGGCTTGATCTTCGAACGAGGAATTTGCATCTCGTCGAGTGCCTTGACCAATAAAAGATCAAGGGAACTTCCCCCGTCAATCAGGACCCTTTCGACTCTCGCGTTACTGATGATTGGGGTAATGACCAGAGGTAGCCTCAATGGTCGGGTTAGCCCCACAGGACAGTCAGCGCGATCGAACGTCAAAGGCATATCCGACCAGCGGGATGTCCACTCTGCGACGAAGTCGGCGAGGACCTGCGACTTGATGGCGGAGTGGACGGTAAGGGACAGGGAGAAGGGGGCGAGCTCGGCCCCCCACTTCCCGATCCGGCCGGTGGCTTTCTTGTTCCGCAGTACCTCCCCGAGGGGGAGGGACGACGGGACGGTGATAGGGTGCCCCAGGAGTAATGCCAAAGCTTCCGGGACGCCATGAGGAGGGCGTAGCAGATTTTCTCCATCTCCGTGTACCAAGTTTTGGCTCCTTGGAGGGCCTCACTCACGTAGTACACGGGACGTTGCTGCCCCCCTTGCTCCTTCACCAAGACCGCGCTGACGGCGACAGGGGTCGCGGCGAGGTAGAGGAGCAAGGGCTCTTCCGGAGACGGACTCACGAGCATTGGGGGGCTCGTGAGGTACTTCTTGAGGTCGTCAAACGCCTCCTGGGCCTCGGGGGTCCAGCGGAACCCCTCGAGCCCTCGGAGGATCTTGAAGAACTGGAGGCCCCGCTCCCCCGACCGGGAGACAAAGCAGCTGAGTGCGGCTAGGCGGCCGGAGAGCCGCTGGACATCCTTGACGGAGCGCGGCGGGGGCATATCTAGGAACGCCCGGATCTTCTCGGGGTTTGCCTCAATGCCCCGCTGGGACACGAGGAAACCTAGGAGCTTCCCCCCGCGCACCCCGAAGGCGCACTTCTCCGGGTTGAGTTTGAGCCCAAACGCGCGGAGGTTGCGGAAGGTTTCAGCCAGGTCGTCGAGGTGGGAGGCTGCGCGGGGACTCTTGACGACCGCGTCGTCTACGTAGACTTCGACATTGCGGCCGACTTGGTTTCTGAAAACCAGCGTCATGAGGCGTTGGAAGGTTGCCCCCGCATTCTTGAGCCCGAAGGGCATATGGACGTAGCAGAAGGTTCCGAGGGGAGTAATTAAACTCGTCTTTTCCTCGTCCCCTTCCGCCATCCGGACTTGATGGTAGCCCGAGTAGGCGTCTAGGAAGCTCATGAGCTCGCACCCCGCAGTGGAGTCGACAAGTTGATCAATCCGTGGGAGCGGAAAGTTGTCTTTGGGGCAGGCGCGGTTAAGGTCGGTGAAGTCCACACACATCCGCCACCTGCCTGTTGATTTCTTGACGAGGACGGGGTTCGCGAGCCACTCGGGGTGCAGGACCACCCGAATGAACCCCGCCTCTCGGAGCCGGGTGATCTCCGCCTTGATTGCCTCTTGGCGCTTGAGGGAGAGTTTTCGCAGCTTCTGTCTGACCAGGGGGTGACCGGGGGCCACTGCGAGCTTGTGCTCAATGACCTCCCGGGCGACGCCCCGCATGTCCGAAGGCTTCCACGCAAAAACATCGGAGTCGGCTGGGGAGGCTCTCTCCGGGGGGAGAGGCTTCCGGAGCACATCTGTGAGTTTAGCTATTCCAATAAAAAGTGATCCGATCCTTTACAACAGAGGGGTACAAGGGCTATTTATAGCCCCAAAAAGAAGCTAAAAACCTAAAGTACCGCGAAAGCCACCGTCGGATTGAAGGGTAGGACCGTCCTTCCCCCGGTCAAACGCCTTGGATGCTTGACAGGTGGTCGCTAGTTCCCGAGGCGCTCCTCACGTGACCTGCACGTGACAAACAATTCGAGACTTTACCTTTAGGAGGGGGATGAGGCCCGGGACGGCGCCGGAGGCCAAGTCCCGGGGGCCAAATGGCGGTGCCCTGGGAGGGGCCGGAGGCCACTTCCCCGGGCAAATGGCGGCGCCCGGGACGGCGCCGGAGGCCAAGTCCCAGGGGCCAAATGGTGGCGCCCGGGGAGGGGCCGGAGGCCACATCCCCGGGCCAATGGCGGCGCCCGGGACGGTGCCGGAGGTCAGGTGATCCGATCCTTTACAACAGAGGGGTACAAGGGCTATTTATAGCCCCAAAAAGAAGCTAAAAACCTAAAGTACCGCGAAAGCCACCGTCGGATTGAAGGGTAGGACCGTCCTTCCCCCGGTCAAATGGCGGCACCCGGGACGGCGCCGGAGGCCAGGTCCCGGCGGCCAAATGGCGGCGCCCGGGGAGGGGCCGGAGGCCACGTCCCCGGGCCAATGGCGGCGCCCGGGACGGTGCCGGAGGTCAGGTCCCCGGGCAAACGGCGGCGCCCGGGACGGCGCCGGAGGCCAGGTCCCGGGGGCCAAATGGCAGCGCCCGGGGAGGGGCCGGAGGCCACGTCCCCGGGCCAATGGCAGCGCCCGGGACGGAGCCGGAGGCCAGGTCCCGGGGGCCAAATGGTGGCGCCCGGGGAGGGGCCGGAGGCCACGTCCCCGGGCCAATGGCGGCGCCCGGGACAGTGCCGGAGGTCAGGTCCCCGGGCAAACGGCGGCGCCCGGGACGGCGCCGGAGGCCAGGTCCCGGGGGCCAAATGGCGGCGCCCGGGGAGGGGCCAGAAGCCACGTCCCCGGGCCAATGGCGGCGCCCGGGACGGCGCCGGAGGCCAGGTCCCGGGGGCCAAATGGCGGCGCCCAGGGAGGGGCCGGAGGCCACATCCCCGGGCCAATGGCGGCGCCCGGGACGGTGCCGGAGGTCAGGTGCTCGGGCAATCATGACGCAACTTACCTGGACTTAGTCCCGCGGAGGTTTCCCCCGACAAAGATGAAGCAGAGGATGGGAACGCCCCAGATGATTCGGAGTTCTAGGAGGGTCTCGCGCCGAGTTGAGTTCGATGTGGAGGAAGCCCTACCAGAACCGTTGCTGCCAGAAGTGAAGATCTTTGTTGTTGCTGTTTGCTTTGTTTTGTGTGTTCGGTATCTTGATGCCGACTCTTGTATGGATAAACTTGTTATTTTCGTAGAAACTCTAAGTAGCGTCATTCTGGGCGCTATGTTAATGTAATATCGGTCCTTGTGACCTCGTACCTGTTTAATTATGTCTTATGCTATAACTGCTTTCCGCTTGTTGTGAGTTTTGTAATTGTCCAACCTGTGTGCAATCCACCTGGGCGGTTGCCACGGGATTCCTCAAATGAGGTTCCCACACACTCTCCCCACGAGAGAACTGCCCTAGCCAACTCTTGTTGGGAGCACATCGATAGGACTAGGCTCTCCACTGAGACCTAAACCTGTATAAATCCTCGTGTCACTTGCTGTATTTGTTCGACAGGAGAGGACCAAATGCTTAGTCAGCTCGTGTCGTCTTCGTTTAGCTAGGAACCTCCACAAAACCTGCCGAGGTATTCCCAATACCACGACAGATCCAAAACTACATGAAATGGGGGAATGAACACACTCCATTAAGATTGATCCAACCGTAGCACCAACCCACTCAACAACAACAGTCGTACCAAGGACCATGGTCATATTTCAGCAACAAAAACAACAACCGTACCGGCCACCACATCAACAACAAAATCAACCCAAACAATCCAACATTGAGCACATGCTAGAAGCTTTCCTGGCAATTCAAGAGAAGAAAAAGGTTGCACTGAACTAGAAGATTGACTCCATCTCTATGCACGTTGGCAAGCTCGAGACTCAATTCATGTGAATGGCCAATCCCGCACTAATGATTTCTAACCCTCTTCCTTCTCAACCTATTAACCCTCATGATTCTGAACATATTAATGCTATATCTTATGTAGATATTGTTGATTTGAATGGTGCAAGAAGTTTCCAAAAAGAGAAGGTGCAACTGGAACCAACGAAAACACCTACCAAGGATTTGACGCTGATGACCGACCTTAACCATGATGATCCACCTGCGCCGGCAGACGATCTCGGTAAGGATGAACAATCAAAAGAAACTGGATCAGGTAATAATGTGGTAACACATATTTCTAAACCAATTCCATCTTTTCCAAGTCATTACCTCCAATCTAATTTAGGAGGTTTTAGAAAACTTGAAAATTTCTTTGAAAATCGACCCGAGACTAGCATTGGTCGTGGTCAAGGTCATGCTCAGCTCGGGTAAAAAGAAAAACTTTAATTTTTTTGGAAAAAATTGCACCCGAAAGCGCCACAGGTAGTACTCGAGGTTGTGCCCGGTTCGGGTAGAAAGAAAAAATTAGTTTTTCAAAAAATTACTAAACCGAAGCCATCACTGGTCAATCTATGGTCATGGTCAATTCGGCTAAGAAGAAAAATTGAGTTTTTGAAACTTTAACCAAACCGAACCAAGCATTGGTCGACCCTGGAAGAAGTCCTTGGTTAAATACATAATTTGGATAACCAGCATATCATGGTTCTTTTTGAATCAAGTAAAGGTGCTCCTCGGGTAAGGCATCATTGATGTGAACATCGGTGGTGTCAGTGAAGAGCTGTGAAAGATGATCAACGGCGACATTCTCAGCAACCTTCTTATCTTTAATCTCAAATCAAATTCTTGTAGCAGTGTGATGCATCGTGCGAGTTGTGGTTTGGTTTCTGTCTGGGTCAAAAGATACTTAAGAGCAACATGATCAGTATGCACAATATCTTTTGAGCCAATCAAATATGGACAAAATTTATCTAGGGCATAGACTACAGCAAGCAATACTTTTTCAGTTGTGGTGCAGTTAATTTGAGCATCATCCAAAGTCTTTCTTACAAAATACATAGTCACGAGGATTGTTAGCTGTACTTAGACTCTCATGATCGCACACAACACTCCATGATCGCAAATACCTTTCTATGGTAGTAGAAGGCTTGGGAAAGAGATACTAGATAATCCAAGGATGTTCTGGACATACCCATTAATCATATTGTTTTCTTGCAAATTTAGATGTGAGACTCCAACTTAAATACTTATTATCATAAAATTTATAAATCTTGTGCTGTATCCGCGGACGCCATTGTCACAAAGGCAACTCCCTGTGACCATACCCTCTCATAGATACAAAGCTGATATCAACACATGGTCACAGAGGTACGCGATTACGTTCCACCTTAACCAAACCTTGATCCTTATGATTATTCCCGAGATAATCATAAGTCCCTGGCAAGGTAACTGTTGGAGGGGAATTTGAATGATGAGGCAGTATCACGATGCCGAGTGAAAGCTGTCTAACCTGTCATGTAACCACGACCTATGGCAACCGCCACGTATCCACTACCCACAGCTACCCCCTCGAGGCAGTTGTGATCAGTCATGGAACGTGCCTTCAGGAGGATAGCTGATGATCTCTTTGGCAAGAATAAAAGGACCTTCCAGGAAAAGATCAAGAGAGGATGATCAACTACAGAGAAGATTAGACATAGCTATTAGCGAGTACATTCACTTTGTAACACTCTCTCTGTAATTCTTTTCTCCACATAGATAAATACACAAGATGTAGCGTCATTACTCAGCTACGAGGGCCCCAACCTGGATAACTTCTCATGTCTTAGATTCGTTGATACTTTGAATACCTTGATACTTGTCTGATTGGCTACCTTTATTACCCATCTCAATTTTGCATAAGTTCGACAGGAGGACCCCTGGGTTCCAATCGTCAATAGCTGGCACCCACCGTGGGGCCTTGAAGGCATTTTTACCAAGGTTCATTGTATTCATGGATCCT
This sequence comes from Pharus latifolius, assembly GCA_019359835.1. Classification (NCBI taxonomy): domain Eukaryota; kingdom Viridiplantae; phylum Streptophyta; class Magnoliopsida; order Poales; family Poaceae; genus Pharus; species Pharus latifolius. The sequence goes on along the minus strand of CM033324.1, from coordinate 35,105,386 downwards.
TTCCCTTGCCTACACGATTTCGAGAATGAACTCACTCTCGAGAATCAGGTAGGATGAAGATAACATCCCCATCAATGGTGTCGACACTACCCTCGAGACCTGCCTCGGGGAAGTATCATCTTCAATTCTGGCCACGTCTATTGGAGAAGAACCAGAAAGAGCAATTAACTTTCCCTCAATGAGTATTACCACAACTGAGGATGAGTATGTCCCGCAACCTATTGTCCCGGATGATACGGAAGAAGATGATCTCGAGCTTTGTCTGGAGAACTCTTCCCCAAAACAATTTAAAGTCTCTCTTTGATTTTGAGTCGGACTCAGACAAAGATGAGATGCTTTCTCCATCTACAAACTCTATTTCTTGGGAAGTCGCCGCACTTTCTGAGGAAACCGCTCAGCAATGTGGTGCCGGGAAGAATGAGAGTGCAAACAGAATGAGGACACAACGGGCAAACAGCGAGAGATCGTGGTCCACAAGGTCGTAGAAGATTTCCTATGCCTTGCACCAACCCGCACCCGCCATGATACCTCTATCCGCGACCTTAGTCTGGGAACATCTCGACAACCACGTCTAGGTGGTCACAGGCATGAGCACACGCCGCTCTCACCTCCAGATTACTCCCCAATAGTTGAGGTCACCACGCTGGAACCTCCACCGGCACATAGAAGGAATATAGAGGACCGTATCTGGAGAATTGCATATGCACTCCGCAATCCTCCCTTTGGTCTCGCGAACAACGATGGGATTACATTCGCAAGAGTGCTTGTAGATAGCCTCGATGAAGTTGCCTTGAACATTACTCCAACAGCATCATCGCATTCAACGACCAGAGGACAACACAGTTCCTATCAAAGCCACAAGATACATAACCCACTCATACCCGACATCACAAAACCAGCCGAACCAGCACTTCCCGCGACCACAATCGCGTACCAGTGCACTCGCGTTTGGGGCCACGTTGTGAGCTTCCTCAAGCCGATTCCTTCCGTGACCATGATGATAGTCACGATGATTGACGACCGCGCAGTATGTACGTGGGTTGTAAAGCTTTTTCACCCAGGCTATGAAATGTAGTTTGGCCTAATACGTTTAAGCTCGGTACAATTGAGAGATTCGATTGGACTCAAAATCCAACCGAATTTCTCCATATCTATGTCACTGCCATCCAAGCTGCTGGAGGAAACGAACGGGTTATGGCGAATTATTTGCCGATGGTCCTTGAGAGTCCAGCATGGACCTGGTTGTTCAACCAACCAGAAGGATTGATCTACAATTGCGAGATGTTGTGTGATGCTATTCTCAACAACTTCCAAAACTGCTATGAGAAGCCTGGCAAAGAAGATGATCTACATCGTTTGCGCCAAACTTCAACTAAGACTCTTCGGCAGTTTGTCAAAAGACTTGTAGGAGTGAGGAATACCATTCCTAACATCTCTGATACTTCAGTTATTAGAGTTTTTAAACACAGTGTTCGATACCAAAGGTTCATGTAGGATTTGAGTATCCATCCGCCATGATCAATCTTAGATCCTACATGGCTGATCGATATTCCGACGCAGCTGAGACTGTACATGGAATAGAATGGTGGATAAAGGCAACCTGCCTCCTCAACCTAGCCTAAAAACTGAAAAGAAAGACGATTCAAACAAGAAGTTTGAATCCTCTTCAAGTGGCCAATCCCAGAAGCCCAAGAAGAATGGAGCAGGCTGATTCTGTGAGGTCGTAGTCTTGGGCAAGCAACCACAGGAGAAAGGTAAAAAAGTTTCATTCAAATTTAATAAACCTCCTTCCGAAGGTCGCAATGGAAACCACACCGAAAAATAGACTAACCCGCAGGGAAACAAGAAATGGTGTTCATTGCACAACACTTCTGGACACGACCTCAAGAATTGTCCCACCTAGTTGAAGCGCATGGAAGATTTTTACCAAGGTAACGCACCGATACCTACTATACCAGAATAGAAGCAATCCCGCGGAATTAAAGATGCCGATGGAGATGAGGAAATGGCATACCAGGTACCTAGTAATCATGTTAATGTTATTTTCAGTGGATCTTCATCTTATTATTCTAAGCATCAGTTTAAAGCCATTTACTGAGGGGTAAATAGTGTTGAAGCTCCTCTTGGAGAGCTTCAGTATCCCCATTGGTCAGAAACTTCCTTGACCTTCAGCTAAGAAGAATGTCCTAAAGGGTTGTCACAACCACAATGACTTCCTTTAGTCATTCCCCCATCATTAGCAATGCTAAAGTGCCACAGGTGCTGGCCGACGGAGGAAGTTCACTCGACCTATTATTAACCAAAGCTCTTGACGAGATGCAGATACGTCGTTCAAAGATAAAACCAGTGGCACACACATTTTTCAGGATTATCCCTACTTCTTCAATGATGCCTATCGAGCAAAGAGTGTTACCTGTGACACTCAAAGGATCAGAGAATTTTTGAATAGAGTTAATTACTTTCAATGTAATTGATATTGATTCAGCTTACAATGCCATCTTTGGCAGGCATTCACTTGCCAAGTTTATGGCACCGACACACTACGCTTATCAATGCGTCAAAATACCAAGACCAAAAGGCATCATCAGAGTCAGAGGAAGTCAAAATACGCCTCTCACTTGTGATCGCATTTCTTTGGAACTAGTCGACTTAACTTCCCCTACGGGATGTCAAGTTGGCGACCAAAGAGCCTGATGCTGTCAAGACGACTCCGCGACCAGACAAAAAACTCAAGAAAATTCCTCTATTCCCAGATGACCCGTCTAAGACTACTTGAATTGGGTCAGCACTGGTTGAAAAATAGGAACTCGAGCTCATTACTTTCCTTTGAGCTAACGCAGATGTGTTCACATGAAAACCACCCGACATGCCCGAAGTCCCAAGGGAAGTGATCGTGCATAGGTTAGCAATTCGGCCTGGACAACGACCAATAAAGCAAAAGCTCAGACACTTTGCTCCTTATCGTCAAGAAGCCATTCGTTCGGAGTTAACCAAACTCCAGGAGGCTAGCTTCATTCGTGAGGTGAACCATCCAGAATGGCTCGCGAACCCGATCATGGTCCTCAAGTCCAATGGTAAGTGGCGCATGTGCGTCGATTACACCAACCTTAAGAATGCCTGCTCGAAGGATGACTTTCCCCTTCCTTGCATCGATCAGTTGGTCGATTCAACAGCGGGTTGTGAACTGTTGAGCTTCCTGGATGCTTACTCAGACTACCATCAAATTAGCATGGCAGAAGTAGATGAAGAGAAAACAGCCTTCATCACACCCTTTGGCACCTACTGCTACATCAGAATGCCATTTGGGCTTGAGAACACTGGTTTCACGTACCAGCGCTTGATGCAGAAGACCTTTCTATCTCAATTACGGCATAATTTAGAGGCTTACGTAGATGATCTGGTTATAAAGAGCTTAAAAATCTCTAATCATGTAAATGATCTCACTGAGACTTTCTGTAATTTGAAAAAACACGGAATCAAGTTGAATCCCGAAAAGTGCTCTTTTGGAGTTTCTTTTGGTAAACCTTTAGGTTTTCTTGTTTGTCTGCATGGCATTGAGGTTAATCCCAAAAAAATACGGGCTATTGAGCAAATGAGATCCCCTTTGACAACGAAGGACGTTCAAAGTCTAACAGGTCGAATGGCGGCTTTGAGCCGTTTCATATCGCTGTTAGGTGAACGTGGTTTACCTTTCTTGAAGGTACTACAAAAGCACAATGGTTTCCAGTGGCCGGATGAAGCCGAAAAAGCTTTTAAGGAACGCAAAGCATATTTATCAAGTGCTCCAGTGTTGGTTTGAGAGCCTTTGCTCATTTACTTAGCTACTACCCCTTGCACGGTCAGTGCAGTCCTAGTATCAGAAAGGGAAGGAGTGCAATGACCAGTGTATTACATAAGCAAAGGACTAAATAGACCAAAGGAGCGTTACCCCAAGGTCCAAAAACTACTCTATGCCCTCTAAATGGCTTCTCAAAAGCTGCGAATTACTTTCAAACCCACAAGATTTTTATGCCATCGTCCTTTCCCTTATTGCCATTCTCTGAAATCCAGAAGCAACTGGTCGAGTAGCAAAATGGGTGGTAGAACTTGGAGTATTTGATCTCTATTTCACTACTTGAGCAGCCATCAAATCTCAAATTCTTGCAGATTTTGTGGTCGAATGGACTAATCCCGAACCACTTTCGCAAGAGCCAACAGATTTGTCAACTAACGACCTTTGGATGATGTATTTCGATGGTTCTCATGGTTTTTCAAACTCGGGGGCTGGAGTGGTCTTAATCACGCCTTCGGGCGACCAACTCTAGTACGTCATACAACTCCACTTTGTTGCTACCAATAACATAGCAGAATATGAAAGTCTTCTAGCCAGGCTTCGAGCAGTCAATCCCTTGGAGTCCATCGGCTAGTGGTGTGGGGAGACTCATAGCTAGTCGTAAACCAGGTAAACAAGGAGTACAACACCTCCGACGAGACAATGTCTCGTCACCTAGACTAAGTGAGGAAATTGAAATAATACTTCAGAAATTTCAAAGTCCAATTCATTCTACAAAGAGACAATATTCTAGCAGATCAGTAATCAAAATTTGGGTCCTCACGCACATCCGCTCTAGCAGGAGTGTTCATTAAGCTCTTAAAATATCCCTCGATCACCAAGAAGACGGAGGCGATGACTAACGTCACCGCCCTTGAGCATGAAGCAGATTGGATCCCGCCATTGAGGATCTATCTTGCGCATGGGACTTTGCCCGAGGATGAAATCGAAGCTGATCAATTAGTTAGAAAAGCATGCATGTGTAGACTGGTCGAAGGGACCCTGTACAGAGGTGGGTCTCTAGTGTAGTGGTAAAGTCACTAGGTGGCACACTGGAGGTCTTGAGTTCAACTCCCTACCTCTACCATTTATTCCTGTAGGGTCGAATCGGCGGTACCCTACAGTCTCTCTAAAAAAAAGGGACCTTGTACAAAATGACTACGCAAGGAGTACTCATACGTTGCATCCCTCAAGAAGAAGGACACAACCTTGTGAGAGAAATCCACAGAGGCATGTGCGGTGCACATGCATCCTATAGGACACTAGTCGGCAAAGCTTTTTGAAAAGGCTATTGCCGGCCTACGGCACTAAATGATGCCAAACATTTGGTCAAGACATGCCAGCAATGTCAATTTCATGCTGGCAAGTTCATGAGCCGGTTTATGCACTACAAACTATTCCCTTGACATGTCCATTTGTCGTATGGGGAATAGATATTTTGGGGCCAATACCCCAAGCCGTCAATAGATATAAGTTCCTGTTTGTAGCGCTTCATACATTCACTAAATGGATCGAGGCTGAACTAGTCCGAACCATTACCGTCACAGCAGCGAAGAAGTTCTTTCATAGGAACATTGTGACATGATTTGGAATTCCAAGTCGTCTCATCACAGATAACAGATCCCAATTCGTTAGTGGTCTATTCCTAGATTATTGCGACGATATCGGGACTAAAGTATATTTCGCATCCGTCACTCATCTGTAGAGCAACGAGGTAGTTGAACGTGCCAACAAGAAAATAATACAAGGGGTCAAGAAACGTGTTTTTGACTGCCTTAAGTTACGCTTGGGGCTTGGGTAGAGGAACTCTATTCCGTTCTATGGGCACTTCGTACCACACCTAGTGGAGCAACAGGCGACACACCTTTCCAACTGGATTTTGGTGTCAAAGCCATGCTGCCAAGTGAAATCCAACTTGGCTCTTCTCACATTGATAACTTCGATATCGCAAATCCAAGTGAAACACATGAAGATGAACTCATTCTTCTGGAAGAAAAGCATAATCAAACACAATTTTGGTCGGCAACGTATTTACAAGCTTTGCATAAATATCATAGCAAAAGGGTACGGCCATGTAGCCTTCACGTAGGAGACTTGGTTTTGAGAATGATCCAAAGCCAGTCTGGTCACAACAAATTCTCTCCTCAATGGGAGGGTCCCTACACAATAATCTCAATGTCACGATCTGGATCGGCTCAATTAGCTATGGAAGACGGCAGAGTTTTCTCTAATATTTGGAACATAGACAAGTTGCAAAAATTTTACGTGTAAGTTCTTCCACTTCCTTTGTACATTTTCAAATTTAATATGGCATTTTTCCACTTTATGTTGTAATTATTTTCCTACCTTTCATCCCTACCTTTACTCGGGCCACGCCCAGGGGCTTGTCGCAATAAGCATTTTTATCATAATGCCTAAGTAGATTCGCTGACCGATCTCAAGATCGCATCTAGTCAAGACATCTCGTTTTAAGCTGTTTCTCAACACATAAGGGACTGACGAGGATTGTAACCCAAGTTAGTCACCTTTGCCATTCTATAGTTGCAAGAGCTAAAGAACGAGACTTGCTACCTCTCTATGGTCTCAGGAGCCCAAGAGGGAAACAATAGACTTGTCCAAGATATTCTAGACATGACTTATTCTATGGTCTCACTCTATGATGTCACGGACTTTGTGATCTCTAGATATCAACAATACCGAGGTTGCAGAGATCATGGTCTCACATACCCACGAATACTGTGCACATGGAGATATTTTTCCGTGGTCGCCCAGGTCGTAAGATAGCCATGTATTGTTGTAGTTAATACGTGACCTTGGCTTATTAAAGAGTTAAAATGTCTAACGGTCATATGATTAGTTTCATTCAATCATATGTAGTAGTTGAGCATGCGTTACCACTACCGTCGCATGGATGTTTTAGCTCCTTAATTCCTTGTAACTGACAAGAAGATGAGAGTGCAATCATAAATGGGCATAATTGCACATTATGGCCGGAGCACGTCTGCCTCTTAGCAACCCTTCAAATCCCGTAACCGACGATTGGTAATGAGCTATAAAAAGGAGGATTGCTGCGGGAGATCAGGCAAGAGATTCAAGACACAATACTTTAGGACTAGCCATAGTAGATTTACATTGACTGTAAGCTAAAGAGTACAAGATTGTTCTTAGTCTACCTAAGAACATCCTTGATTCTCTTCTTGTAATCCTTAATAGTGAATCCCAACAGGACATAAGGCTATTACTCATCGTCAGAGGGCCCAAACTTGTATAAATTCCTTTCTTCCTCTGATATAGATACCGTAATTTACCTGAGATTCACCTTAGATTGGCTTCACATTCTTCTTTAACATTTATGTAAGTTCGACTAAGGACCAGAGTCCCAATCATCAACAATTGGCACCCACCGTGGGACCTATTTCAAGGTGTCTTTCTTCATCAAGAGTTTCAGTAAGCCATTTCAGGAGTTTACGATTCCAAAAATGATTTTTATCTTGTAGATTATGTTGATCTTAACATGGAGGATGAGACTCTCTACATGGAAGAAAATGAAGTTCACTCAGAACCTGCTACTGAGGAGTATCCTCAAGACTTGATCCGTGATCAAGAACTTGAGCCGGTGGTACGTTCACCTCCTATGAGTCCTACCACATCAAATGGTGACTATGTGCCAGAACCCATCGTCCCAGATGATATGGGAGATGAGAACCTTGAGTTCAGTTTGGAAGGTTTTGCTCTAGAAAACTTGAATTCTATCTTCGACTTTGAGTCTGAATCCAATGAGGAGATGCTCTCCCCGTCTGCGAACTCAGGGAGGAAGAAGATGCAAGCGGGAAGAAGATGAAGCTCGAGAGCAGCGAGAGGCAGAGGTTCGTAAGGTAACAGAGCTAGCTCTGCAACTTGTGCAATCTCACCATGATGCCGCAGCTCGCGACTTGGCCCCTGGAACCTCTCGTTCGTGACATCATCATAGTCGTAGGCGGGATCAAACTCCTTCATCAGTTCCAGCCTATCCTCCGATGGATGAAGCTATGATAACTCCCATGGCGCCTCGAAGGAGCACACAGGAGCGTATCCGTGTGATTGCAGATACTCTTCGTAATCCTCCTTCTGATTTGGCAAATGATGAAAAAAAATTTTTGCAAGGATTTTGGAGAACAACCTCGATGAGGTAGCAACTGTTGTGACTCCAACATCGTCCTAGCAATCAACAACTCGTTCTCAAGAATGGGACAGTTATCACTCAAGCCAGGGACATTCCCATGGACACACTCCATCGGCCCGGTATCGCAAAACCAAGCATATAGGTAATTTTAGTGACCTTCGACGTGAGCCAGTACATTCACGATTAGGACTGCGAGTGGATTCTTCTCGCGATCATAATCATGAACCGGTGCGTTCGCGCTTGGGGCCACAGGTTAGTTCATTCCGTGACCTTGATGGAGGTCGCGAGGAACAGCAGCGACGTCCGTCATACGTAGGTTGCAAGGATTTCTCTCCAGGATTATGTGCGGTAATCTCCCCAGATAAGTTTAAACCCGAAACAATCGAATGATTCAACGGGACCAAAAATCCTTCCGAATTTCTACAGATTTACATCACTACCATCCAAGCGGCTAGTGGTGATGAACGGGTTATGGCGAATTATTTGCCAGTTGTTATGGAAGGTCCAGCACGGACCTGGCTATTTAATTAGCCCGAAGGATCTATTTAGAATTGGGAAATGTTGTGTGATGCAATCCTCAACTATTTCCAGAATTGTTATCAAAAACCTAGCAAGGAAGATGATCTCCATTGATTGCGCCAAACGTCCATAGAAACTCTTCGCCAATTTGTCAAAATATTTGTGGGAGTAAGAAATACTATTCCCAACATTTCAAACAGCTTCGTTATCAGGGCAATTAAACATGTCGTTCGATATCAGAGGTTTACTAAAGATTTGCTTATTCATCCACCACAATCAGTCACAGATCTCTTTGACATGATTGATCGTTATTTCGACGCGGTTGAGGCCGTTAAATGGAATAAGATGGTGGATAAGGGAAATTTGCCACCTCAACCAGGTCTCCAAGCCAACAAGAAGGATAAATCAGGCAAGAAACCTGAGTCATCTATGGGCGGGAAATCGAAAATGGTGAAGAAAGCCAGAACCAACCAATTCTAAGGGGTCACCGTCATCGACAAGCAGCCTCAAGGAAAAGGTAAGAAGGTTCCATTTAAAACTAACAAAGTTTCTCCTACTGGTCGCAGCGACCAAGCAGACAAACAAGTTAAACCGCAGGGATCAAAGAAATGGTGTTTGTTCCACAACGTTTCATCACATGATCTTCAGAATTGTTGGAGTTGGTTAAAGAAGCTAGATGATTTTTACCAAGGTAAAACTCCCATGCCTATAGTACCAGGTCAAGGATAACCCTGCGGGAACAAAGGCGCTCATGCGGACAAAGACATGCGATATCAGGTACCAAACAATCATGTTAATGTTATTTTTGGTGGTTCTTCATCTTAATGTTTCTAAGCGTCAATATAAAAATGTTTGCTGTGAGATAAGCAATATTGAGGTTCCTTTGGGAGAGCCTCAGTTTCCCCGATGGTCGGAGGTATCCCTGACCTTCATCCGGGAAGATTGTCCTAAGGGGTTGACGTGACCTCGGTGCCTCCCTTTGGTGATATCCTCTACTATTACCAATGCTAAGGTAGGGCGAGTATTGGTTGATGGAGGGAGTTCGCTTGATCTCCTATTTGCCAAGGCTCTCGATGAGATGCAAATTCCTCGTTCGAAGATAAAGCCAGTGGCACAGCCGTTTTTTGGGATAATTCCAGGTTCCTTTATGTTACCAATTGGACAGATTGTGCTACCAGTAATACTTGGGGAACCAGCGAATTTTCGAATAGAATTAATTACTTTTGATGTAATTGATTTTGATTCTGCTTATAACACCATTTTTGGCAGGCCTTCTCTCGCTAAGTTCATGGCGGCGACGCATTATGCTTATCAACGCGTCAAGGTCCCAGGTACTCATGGCGTGATCACGGTGAGGGGCAGTCAGCATACAGCCTTAACTTGTGATTGAATTTCCCTGGAACTGGTCGATCAACTTCTTTACGAGATGTTAAGGTTGCGACCTCGGCACCAGATGTGGTCAAGGGATCCCCGTGACCAGAAGAAAAACTCAAGCAGGTTCCTTTATTCCTAGATGATCTATCTAGAACTATTCGGATTGGATCAAATATAGATGATAAATAGGAACTAGAGCTCATTGCTTTCCTCCAGGCTAAAGTGAATGTGTTTGTGTGGAAAACCTCAGACATGCCTGAAGTCCCAAGGGAAGAAATTGAGCACAAGCTAGCCATTCCGCCTAGATAGAGATCAAGAAAGCAAAAACTCAGACATTTGCTCCTGATCGGGAAGAAGCTATCCTTTCGGAGTTGGATAAACTCTAGAGTGCTGGTTTCATTCGTGAGGTCGACCATCCTGGATGGCTCGCAAATCCGGTCATTCTCCTGAAATCAAACGGTAAGTGGCGCATGTGTGTCGATTACACCAATTTGAATAGTGCCTGCCCAAAGGATGATTTTCTTCTTCCCCATATCGATTAGTTGATTGATTCCATAGCGGGTTGTGAAATGATGAGCTTCCTGGATGCTTACTCACACTACCATCAAATTAGCATGGTAGAAGAAGATGAAGAGAAGACTGCCTTCATCATCCCATTTGGTACTTACTGCTACATCAGAATGCCATTTGAGCTCAAGAATGCTAGTTTCATGTGCCAGCGCTTGATGCAAAAGACCATTCTTTCTTAGATAGGGCATAATTTACAAGTTTATGTTGATGATTTGGTTGTAAAGAGCCATAAGAGCTCTAGTCATATAGATGATCTTACTGAAACTTTTTGTAATTTGAATAAACATGGAATAAAGTTGAATCCTGAAAAGTGCTCTTTTGGGGTTTCTTCGGGTAAGCTTTTGGGTTTTCTTGTTTATTCAAGAGGCATTGAGGTTAATCCCAAAAAAATTTGGGCCATTAAACGAATGTGATCCCCTTCAACTATGAAGTGCAAAGTTTAACGGTCGAATGGCAGCTTCGAGTCATTTTATTTTGAGGTTAGGAGAATGTGGGTTACCTTTCTTTAAGGTTCTACGCAAGCACAATGGCTTTCGATGGTTGGATGAAGCCGAAAAGGCCTTTCAGGAAGTGAAAGAATACCTCACTAGTGCTCCGGTGTTGGTTTCCCCTATTAAGGGATAGTCATTAATCATCTATGTGGCTGCTACCCTTCATGCAGTCAACGTAGTGTTGTCCGCAGAACGGGAGGGAGTACAACGACCAGTTGATTATGTAACTGAAGTGCTTAATAGACCGAAGGAGCATTACCCTGAAGTCCAAAAGCTCCTTTATGCTCTGTTAATGGATTCTGGAAGCATCGACATTACTTTCAAGCACACACGATTTTTGTGTCATCGTCTTTTCCTTTAGGGGACATTCTCCGTAACCTGGAAGTCTTTGGTTAAATTGCGAAATGTGCAGTTGAACTTGGAGCATTCAATCTCTGTTTCACTGCTTGAATAGCAATCAAATCCCAAGTTCTTGCAGATTTTGTTGTTGAATGGTCTAAATCCCGAACCACAGGAATATGACACAATGGATTTGGATAATTCTGACTGTTGGACGATGTATTTTGATGGTTCTCATAGTTATCAACACTCGGGAGCTGGAGTAGTTTTATTAACAGCTCAGGGTGATAAACTCTGGTATGTCATACAGTTACACTTTGCTGCTATTAATAATGCACAGAGTATGAGGGTCTTCTTACTGGGCTTCAAGCAGCCAAATCCCTTGGGTCCATCGATTAGTGGTAAGGGGGACTCACAGCTAGTCGTAAACCAGGTAAACAAGGAGTACAACATCTCCAATGAGACAATGGGTCATTACCTGGACGAGGTGAGAAAATTAGAAAAATAGTTCAGTAATTTTGAAGTCCAATTCATTCCTCAAAAAGACAATATTCTCACAGACCAACTGTCCAAAATTGGGTCCTCACGTGCATCCACTCTAGCAGAAGTGTTCATTGAGCACTTAAAATCCCCTTCTATCAAAGAAGGGTCAACAGCGATCACTGACGTCGCGACCTTAGGGCAAGAAGTGGATTGGATTCATCCATTGAGAATCTATCTTGTGCATGGGACCTTGCCTGAGGATGAAACTGAGAGAGATCGGTTCGTTAGAAAAACACGCATGTATAGACTCATTGAGGGAACTTTATATAGAAAGGGAACTCAAGGGGTACTTATGCGGTCTATTTCTCAAGAAGATGAAAAATCCCTTCTAAGAGAAATACATGGAGGCATATGTGGAACACATGCTTCTTATCGAACACTAGTTGGAAAATCTTTTCGATAGGGCTATTACTGGCCTATGGCACTTAATGATGCTATGCAATTGGTCAAGACATGCCCACAGTGTCAATTCCCTGCTCGGCAAGTTCATCAGCCGGCATATGCTTTGGAAGCCATTAATTTAACTTGGCCATTCGTTGTTTAGGGAATAGATATTGTAGGGCCAAGCCTCAAGCTGTCAGTGGGTACAAGTTTTTATTCATAGCCATTGATACATTCACTAAGTGGATTGAAGCTGAGCATGGAACTCGACTTTTGTGACCATGGGAACAGACGCAGTCCCAGGCTGGTCTTCCATTCCCATGGTCGTGGGAACAACTGCAACATCAATACTTTCATCATTAACAAGTGCTGAGGATTCGACTTCTTGCATGACCTTGTTAATGATGGGAACCTCAGTGGATATAGTGACATCTAGTGCTGCAGATGAACCCGCAACACACCCTATGGCAAGAGTTTCTGCCATAGTAGTCGCTGTCTCCTCAACCACATTTGCTTCAATTTCAGGAATTGAAGTCGATTGTATGGAGGTGGAGCTTGACCTGTACATTCATGTTGCAATTACATGAATTATACCTAACTAAGTATTAAAAGTTAGTTACCTAAAATTGAGTCCCAAATAATGTTGAGCACTCAAAACCCCACTAACGAGAGGCAAAAGTGCGGGTAGCATCTTTTTTGGAGATTTCTTCAGAGGCTCTGTAGATCTTTTCCTCCAAATGATAAGAGGAATTTCATCTTCCTCTTCCTTGCTCCCCTCTCCCTATATGATTAAGGGATAACTACCACTCATACTTAGCAAAATATGAGGGGAGTGAATCCTTACCGCTGCATTTTTTGCTCCAATTTGCTTAGCACTAGGAGAAGCTCCCCCTAAGGTAATCTTGGACCTAGGAGCTGAAGTTTTCACTTTCTTAGTTGCCTTCATTGCAGCTAGGTCTTTAGCTTTCGAAGCTTTTAACTTTTTTGCTAAGGGACCCCCAGAAGTCGCAGCATCATCCATGATCCTCTTCGTTCCAGTTTGGACTAGCAGCAACTATTTACATCAAAATGCATTTCTTCAATTATTATTATTCAAAAGCGAACACATGTACAAGTTTACCAGAAATTTTTACCATTCAACATTCTTGTAACAATTCGTCGCTGCCACAGACCAGGCTCTATGGTCTTGGCAGGTTCGTTTCACCTTCTATGGTCAGATTAAATAGCTTCAAAAGAGCATTTGTTCTCCTATCGACCTTAGAAACAGGTAGACCTGTTTTGGGATATACAATTAGCCCATCTAGATTGATGACAATTTTCCAATCTGCAAGAAAAGATTTTACCTTGTTCATAATACAGGGTCCCATCTTGCATAGAGTGCACCTCCCAAGCAAGGTGCACCATTTTCTTCAATGGACTGATTCGGTTCTTGATGAAGTCCCGAATCACATCTGGAGCTGTTAAGCCTTCCTGTGCTAGACATTGAATTGTGTAGGCTTGCTTCTGCAGCTCTTCATCTAGATCAAGGGCAGAATCCTTTTTGTTGCTTTTCTCTGGCAGACGATTCTCGAACCAGAGACTGCTTTCTTCAGGAACAATGTATTAGAACCATCGCTGATTCTATCAATGAACAGAATCATGCAGAGGAACAACTGGATAATCTTTTTGCTCCCTCAGACGGAAGTAAACACATCCAGCAGCATTTGTGCTCTTGGACCATACCAGAAAGTACCAACGACAGAAAAGCGCGATGCTTGGCAAAACTCCAACAAAAGCCTCGTACAAATGCTGGAATATGGATAAACTCAACACGGAGTTGGGATGAAGGTTTACCAGCTCTAGCCCAAAGTGATTGAGAACGCTAAGCAAGAAATCGCTTTCTGGGAGATGAAACCCGCAGCATAAGAAATCTTCAAAAAGCACCAGTTCATTTTCTTGCAGAACTGGTGTTTCTTCTTTCTCGGTCGGGCAACAGGGAATCAGTTTCCTTGAAGATAGAATCTCTTATTTCTCCAAAAGCTCTAGATTTTCCACATCACAGTAGATGGACCGTCTCCAGGATACCATTTGATCAGAGTCAAGCGTCGAGGGGTTTTGGAGGAAGAGGGTTTTTTGCGGCGTAGGGTGGCGAAGTTTGCAAAACAAAGAGTTTTTGAGACTTTGGACACTGTAAGTTACTCACGCACCCGTTTTTGGCATTAAATGTCTCCCATCATAGATCTGACGGGCGCACCCAAAGTCCTCCTTGGGACCTATTCTAATCCAAAACAAAAATGAATATTTTTGAAATCTGAAAAGTAATTTCGTTTCAAATTCAAGGGCTAGATGTCAGTCACTCATACTATAGCTAGGAGAGTCTATGATCTCAATTTTCTATTGTCGCAGAGATCATGGTTATAGTATAATGTTATACTACCTCTGAATGTCATGGTCACAGAGATATTTACCTGCAATCATTTTTTCTCGCAGAGATATAATTATATTATGCGTAATCAAATTCATCAAAAAGTTTGGATGTAAGGAAAATATCTTTATTATTTCTTACAATCTTTACACAAAAAACAAACACTGGCTACCAATGAGTCAACCTGGTCTGAAAGTAAAACACAAAATTCCCCAAGGGACAAGTTATCGTTAGTGGGATTAATGGTAACTGCCCCAAGGGAGTTAGCAATGCTCCTCAGTTTCTCGAGGTCGTCTTTTATTGTGAGACTACAATTGGCCCTTATAGCATCAAAGATGTCCTTCTATTCTCGAATAAGGTGTCTCTCCATGTGAGCCAATCTTGTAGCCTCATGACCTCTGTCACAGTTAGCCTTCAAGAAATCAATAAGCCTGAAGGAAGCTTCGAGGTCGAGTCCTCGCCTAATGGACCACTCCTCGATCTCCTCTTTTTCTTCTTAAAGAGTCCTGCAGAAAGCAGTCTTTTCCTTCAGAAGAACATAGATCTCAGCAAGTTGTTTGCTGAGAACCCACAATGCCTTGTCCTCCTAAATAGACAAAGGATCAATCCAGGTCGTATACAAGAAGAATTAAGAATGCGCAATTGTTTACATGGGAGGCAGATGATGGCTAGGTAACAAGGAAACTCGGTAAAAGAGCAGTTCTATCCTCCCTGCATATTTAATAAAAATTAAGTCATTCCTCAACTTTGATTCAGAAGGATATGGTAAGAAAGATCCTACAATTGATGACCTTATCTCCTTCCTTCTATCAAAATCACTTTGAGCAGAAGGGGATAACATCATGGTCTAAGAAGCAGTGGCAGCTAACGCCATGGACTTCATTAGTTTATTCAATGAAGATCCACTGGATGACTCCTCAACTACCTAAAGAATTCCAACATGTGTTACTTTGGAAAACTTTTTACCCAAAAAGGGAAGATGTACGCAAATTCTTCAAAAGAGGGTTACCTTTTGAAAAGCCTGCATGACATTATCTTCTATGGCTAATTCCTCTTCGTCACTCTCAATTACTTATTTGGAGTTTTGACTCGCCATTAGAATGAGAACAGTGAAGAAGGGATGTGGTTAGAAGATGAAAAGAAGTTCTAAGACTTAACAAGTGAAAGCTTGAAAATCCCAGAACATAAAAGTTAAGTATTTATAGAGCCCGAAGGTGACGATTCGTATTCTTAAAACCTCGAGTTCTTAAAATACATATTAAATGTTTTGTCTTGAGTTGCAGCAAAAGACTTCATTATGGCTTGTCAAAATTGCACCCAAAGTTCTTCTTGGGAAACAAAATGACACACGGTGAGAAACAGAGCACGACTTTTTGAAACAAGAGAAGGTGAAACATCGGGATATTTATATAATCAAATTTAAAATGACAAATTTTATCACTTGTTATTTCAAATTCGGGGGCTAGCTGACAAGGATTATAACCCGAGTTAGTCACATTTTCCCGTTCTATAGTCGCAAGGGCTAAAGAACGAGACTTGTTACCTCTCTATGGTCTCAGGAGCCCAAGAGGGAAACATAGACTAGTCCAAGATATTTTATAATCTCTTATTCCATGGTCTCACTCTGTGATCACTAGCACAAAAATTCTTTCTTCTAACAGTTTAAAACACACATTTACAAACGGTTTTCGTACCGTTAGTGATCGGCACAATAGAACAAGTCTATTCTACTCTAACGGTTTCAAACCGTTAGAAAAGAATAATCTTTTCTAGCGGTTCCTTACTAAAAACCATTAGAAAAGATCAATCTTTTCTAACAGTTCACTAATAAGAACCGTTAAAAAAGATCACTCTTTCTTTTCTAACGGTTCCTTACTAAAAACCGTTAAAAAAGATCAATCTTTTCTATTGGTTCACAAATAAGAATTGTTAGAAAAGATCATTTTTTTCTAATGGTTCCTTACTAAAACCGTTAAAAAAGATCAATCTTTTCTATCGGTTCACTAATAAGAAACGTTAGAAAAGATCACTCTTATATTTTTTTTTGCTTAATATGTTGTAGAAAACTATACCAAAACAGTTAGCTATTCTTGTTTTTTTTTTGCATCGTATATTTTTTCAAAGAGTGCATCCTAATAAGAAAAATCCATAGCTAAATCTATGTCCAAATGGAAATGTGCCATACTGCATTTCAGTAACTCTTGCTTTTGGCAGTGATCAGATACAAGATTTTATCAGTGAAAACAAACACGAAATACAATAGCCGGTCAACTAGATGTCATGTCATGCATCAGATTCCACTCCAAATAGCAATATACATGTTACATAATAAAATGAAAAACAAAACAGAAGAAAGGATTTATATATGCTTCTCTATCTTGTGTTAAATGTCTTATATACAATGGCTTGATCAACAATGCATTCAGCAACTTCCATTTTGCCTTTCTAATTTTATTGCTTCATATGAATCCATAACCTTTATAAACTTTTCCTCAGGAACTTCTGGTCCACACAAAAAGGGAAATACTATGAGCATGCAAATGGGCATGAATTAGCTATGCACACAGGTAGAAGAGGAAAAAGCAGAAACCATAATTACCTTTGTTATTTGGTTTTGATCTGGATGGTATTCCATTGCTTTTCTCCTTAAAACAGTCTGCAATGCACATCGTAAAAGAGGAAATTATGATAAACAGATGCATGTTACAAGGCTTAGCAATTTAAGGAGTAATTTAAGTAAGATAAACACATACAAAAGCCTATTGACTGTGTCTGGGAATAATTTAGGTAAATCATGGAACTAATCTTCGTGTCGACGTTTCTTAAGCAGTCAAACATAGATATATGCATAAACCTAGCTCATATAAGCTACTGGACTTGGTTTCAATGTCTAACTTGATCAGACTGATTGCATTGCATCTGACTAGAGCATAGTTGTCAAGATGAACTGACATCACTGCATCTGCAGGCTTCTACTTGTTCTCCATCTGAATAAGTTTGAAGGAAGATTTGTTGGTTTAAATCCTCAAAGAAGTCAAGTTGGTACACACCTGACACTCCCTAACATCTGAGCTTAGATCACCCCCTGTTCAGCACAAGAAAAGAATTAGTTCTTGTCATTAGAAGATATCCTGAGATGTTCCAATGCACAATTAGGACCTGCAAGTGTTTGCGTGTTAGGTAGCAGCCACAAGACTAAATTTCTCCTAAACAAGGGGAAATGGGCAATTTATCCTGAAATAATTCAGAAAGAAGTGCATCTACGCTTTCCAAAAAAAACTATACAGATTTAAAAAACCTATAACATTGATGTTTTTTTGCAAATCAACCTCTCAACTCCTCATTTGGCATTTGGTTTAACATTTGTGCAACTTTCTTTTAAGCAATGAAAGGGAACATTGCCTATCATCATGCATCTTGTTTTGAAAGAACCTAGTTATCTTCATGAATCTAATTATCTAAACCATGGAAAGTTGAGAACTATATGATATTTCATTGCATCCATAATTATCACCAAGCACTGTTCATACATCGAGGGACGATGAAAATACATGATACTTCACTACTTTGATGCATAAGACTGTCTATTATGTATGTACATGCTGCATCATATGTACTGCACATCTGAGCACCATCCTCCAACAGTATCACTAGCATTGTACTGTCCATAGGAAAAGGCTGCAATCACTTAATTTTTCCTTTTCTTTTGAAAAAGCAAGACTGCAATTATTTGATGCCTCCTACATATCTCACAGTAGCAATCAATTCCGTGCCCTACAAAACACACAGACTTCTTAAACCATTCCTGACTTTAGGTTTGATTATTTAGTTGTTTCAGTTCAGCCGTAACCAAGAATTGCAACCTTAAACCAAATGGGCAGTAATGGCATTGCTAAAAACAACATCTATTCCAACTATAGCTGCACATTGAAACAGTCCAATCCCAGAGACTTGCAATGATATGATCCTTAATCCCTAGCATTTCTAGCCATTACATATTAATCATCATATCAGTTACACCGGACTACTAAATTAACACATAATAAAATGGGTCCCTATAGCTTTAAAACTGGACCAAAATGCTGACACAGGAGCCAACTTGTATTGTCCTATGGAAAAATCAGTGTTCATACCTATATGCCATGCAAATGATTTATAGCTCCAACTTGTATTGTCCTCCTCCTGCTGTATTTATCCTTCAGCTAGCTTCTGCACTCAGCTATCAGCTCTTGACTTCTACAAGAAAGCTGTTTATGTATTGTTCAGTTCCCATTGCACTACTTCAATGGGGCGCTCCCCGTGCTGTGAGAAGATCAGCCTAAAGAAAGGCCCGTGGACACCAGAGGAGGACCAGAAGCTGCTTGCCTACATTGAGGAGCATGTACATGTAAGCTGGCGCACGCTGCCCTCGAAGGCTGGTGAGTGTGGACAAAAGATACAGTCAAAATGGATGAAATACTCCCTGAATCCGCAAACTTATTGAATGGTAGCATCCAAAAAATTTGGGGAAGCCATAAATTAGAACCAGCTTAAAAAAAGCAACTCTATCTTTCTCAGGCTCCAAATCCAAACCCAGAACCTTTTTTTGAAAAAGAAAACAAAAAACAGACCATTGTTGATGCAAAGGATGGAGCTCGCCGGCGTGGAGTAGTTGGCGAAGGTGAGGCGTGGCACTATCGGCGAGATTAGCCCACAGGACGTGGTCGTGGTCGAAGAGCTGGTAATCACAGCTATGGGTGTTGGAGCTGCGGCCGTGGGCTAGGGCTTGAGCTGCGCCGGTGACACGAATTGGATGTGGCCGGAAAGAGAGAGAGAGAGAGAGAAGGAAGAGAAGAGGAGAGGTGGTGTGGAAAGCAGGGCGAAGGCGGCGGCCCGGTGAATTTGTAGTGGTATGGTCATGCAAGGACAGAGGAAGAAGAAGAAAGGACGAAGATGGGAGAACGAGAAAAAAGAGAGAGAAGGTGGCGCGGGCGCGAGAACCGACGGTGCACAGCGAGATTGGCGGCAGTGCGGATCTAGGTGGCAGCACAGGATGGAGGCGCGCGGGGGATCGGCGCGGGCATAGGAGTGGATTTGGGGGGCGGCGTTAGCATTTAGGGCGGAAGAAGAAGGAGAAGAAGAAGAAGAAGAAGAAGGAAGGAGGAGGAAAAAGGGAGAGCGGTGGCTGGTGTAGACCTGGCCGGCGGGTGGGGAGGGAGGTGGCGGATCAGCGAGGTAGGTGGGGAAGTGGGGAGAGGGAGAAGGGCGAAGTGTGATTGTAGATGTTGGGTTTGGAGGTTATTTATTAAATCACATGCTTTCTTCTAACGGTTCCAAACAAAAAAATCATTAGAAGAAACATATTTCTTCTAACAGTTAATATATAAAGAACCGCTATAATAAAATCAAATCTATTCTAAGGGTTCTAAAAATACAACCATTAGACGAAATATATTTCTTCTAACGGTTAATATATAAAGAACCGTTAGAATAAAATCAAATCTATTCTAACGGTTCCTAAAATACAACCATTAGATAAAATATGTTTTTTCTAATGGTTAATATATTATGAATCGTTAGAAAAAATCATGCCGGTTTTGCTAACGATAACTTACTTCGAAACCATTAGTAGAAATGCCTACAAATGCCTTTCTCCACCCCACACTATGTACACTAACGATTTTCTTCTAGATCACGAATAACCGTTAGAAGATAGGGGTTATCAAATTGCATTTTTGTGCTAGTGGATGCCACGGACTTTGTGATCTCTAGATATCGACAATACCGAGGTCGCAAAGATCGTGGTCTCACATACCCACGAATATTGTGCACATGGAGATATTTTCCCATGGTCGCCCAGGTCGTAAAGATAGCCATGTATTTTTGTAGTTAGTACGTGACCTTGGCCTATTAAGGAGTTAAAATGTCTAACTGTCATATCATTAGTTTCATTCAATCATATGTAGTAGTTGAGCATGCGTTACCACTATTATCGCCTGGATGTTTTAGCTCCTTAATTCCCTGTAAATGACAAGAAGATGCAAGTGCAATCATAAACGGGCATAATTGTACATTATGGCCGGAGCACGTCTGCCTCTCAGCAACCCTTCAAATCCCATAACCGACGATTGGTAACGAGCTATAAAAAGGAGGATCACCGGGGGAGATCAAGCAAGAGATTCGAGACACAATACTTTAGAACTAGCCACAGTAGATTTACGTTGACTGTAAATTAAATAATACAAGATTGTTCTTAGTCTACCTAAGAACATCCTTAATTCTCTTCTTGTAATCCTTAATAGTGAAATCCAAACAGGACATAGGGTTATTACTCATCCTCAGAGGGTCCGAACCTGTACAAATTCCTTTCTTTATCTAATATAGATACCATAATTTACCTGAGATTCACCTTAGATTGGCTTCACATTCTTCTTTAACATTTACGTAAGTTCGACTAAGGACGAAAGTCCCAATCGTCGACAAGGACTTACTAGCGTGTTACAGACCACACGAGTGGCTATCAGTTTGCAAAATGCTTATGTGTTTTTAATTCAAATGTTTATTCTTGCGACCATGAGATCGCATATAGCCAGAGTTCCTCTTTTTAAGTCAAAATCTCATGCATAAGAGACTGCCTTATATGTTCTCACTCACTCAGGCAATGATTTCATTTCAATCCTGCAACCAGGATACTACACTTCAGCATACACATGGTCACGGGGGGGGGGGGGGGGGGGGGGGGGTGGGGGAGGGGGGGCTAGGCAAACATAACCATAACATTAAGTCAAGAAGTTTGCTCATCCATACATTTTCTTTTGAATCATCAGAATCTTTACTAACTGTATGTATTTGCAAGGTACAAAATCATTGCTAAACCAGATAAAGATTTCCATTTTCATTTCCATAAAAGTATTATTACAAGATGTCATCGCAGATTTTATATCGAATGAGATCAAGATCTCGAAGCAATTTCTCAACCAGAGGTTTCACCTCATCCATTATATCACTCAACTAACTCTCATTGTCAAAAGTAGCATTTTCACCGACAGTGTTCAGATCTAAATTCGAACCGTGGTGATGCCATAACTTGCTGAGGATAGCGGAAGCTACAGCCCCAACGTTGGACTTCAAAGCTTCCTTTTGCCTCCTAGCAATTTCAGGAATGCTCTCAACCAGTGAGTCAACTTGAGCGGCGACTAATTTGCAAGACTCATTGTGGGACCCTCATTTGAGGAATCCGGTGGCAACCGCCCAGGTGGATTGCGCTCAGAAAGACACATCACAAGCTCACAACAACAGGATTTACTTTAAACAATAAAGCAAATAGATAAAACAAGTACAAGGTCACGAGGACCACTATTACATTATCATAATGCCAAGAATGACATTAATTAAAGTTGATACAAAAGTAGGGAGTTTTTCAAAATCAAGAATAAAAAAAGAATCGGTATTGAGGTACCGAATACAGAAAAATAACACAAAAGCAACAACAAAGGTCTTCATTTCCTTCAACAGCGGTTTGGCTCGGGCCTTCACCACATCGGACTAAACTTGGCGCATGACCCTCCTAGAAGCTCAAATCTTCTGGAAAGGTTCCTTCCTCTTCTTGGTGCTCAAGGCTAAAGGAATCAAGATCCTCGAATCCTTTCTTCTGAATTTGTGTGAAAAGGAAAGGGTGAGCATGTTTTTACACGATGCTCAACAAGTCCCATTATGAGAATGCAGGTATATAGATGAGGGGTTTTCAAGGAAAGAGGTCTTTGTTTTATATATATAGGAATAGAATAGATTTTCACTCTTGATTTGAAGAAAAGGTTTTTATTTTCAAAAGTGAGGCCTTTAAAATCCTAAGCTAGATTTTCAGAAGTTGTTGCGTGTGGCGGTCTTCCATGAGTCACCACTTTATTCACATTTTATGAAAAACTTTCCCAAATGCTACTTGTGCTGCATCGACGTGGATAGAATCCACCGCGCGCAGACTCCATGACCTGGGAGCTCAGAGTATCCGATACTTTTTGTAACTTTGCAAAGGTGTACCACCTTAATCCACCGATCACTCAGCTTTCAAGTCGGATCAGCTCCATGCGACTTTTACGCATGTGACAAGGCTGAGATCACACAACAGTTTACAATCCTAGCATTAACAATTCGCTGCCCGGTAAATAGACATTCCAGTCCTCATTACCGTTGTGGGTCCTCCCCACTGCCTTACTTCCTAGCCTTGGTCTATGTTCTCGCAAGACACATAGCCTCTTTTGATTACAGCCGTGCACGACTTAATCAGGCATAGGGCGTCTTCCTTCTTTCCACCTTTTCCTCTCATAATTTTTCTGAACTCACATCACTCATGGCCCTCACTGGCCCACTAGTTTCTCGCAAGAAACCGGACTGACAACCATTGCAGGGAAAAGCTAATATTGAGAGAGCTACTATGTTGCGCCCGTCCCATTCCGGGCAAGTGGTTGGTACGTTTTTCATGCCGCATGGAAGTACAACACAAGGTTCTAGTCCTTATGAATCTTTAGTGAGGAGTCTTTCACATTCCCAGTGTGCACACAGCACCATCCAATCAAACCATCCTGACTATCGATTCCAATCACATTTTCTTTCACAAAAAGGTGTTTTGAATATACATTTCTCACATGTGACCATTTAACATTTAACACATAGTCTTTAGCATAAGCATAGCCTAAGCATGATATCCTAGGGTGACAAAGGTGCAGGGATATTCAATCACAAAAGGGCTTCACAATTATTTAGGTCATATCTAATCACTTTATTTGAATGTAATTCTCATTTGAATATAAAGCATGCATATACTTGAAAACAGCTAACATACTTCATTTCAAAATATTGGGTGAGACATGATCAAGGATTTGAGACTTGCCTTGCAATGCTGGGTCTAGTTACTTGGATGAAACTTCGAAGATCTCTTTCGCTCCTTCAATCTCTGGTTCCACGGCGGATACAAATAATACACACACACTATATAAGCATACAGAAGATAGTCTTTATGGGAAATGATATGTAAAATATATCATGCATGCAGGGGAAAGGTTTGGACAAAGTCACTTGGGTGCTGATTGAAGAGATGGGCTCAAAAGGAGTTGAACGTCGAAAGGCTGACATTCGGTCCACGGCTAGACATAGCCTTAAGTTGGTCTTAGGTAGGTTTTCTGGAGAAGTGGCAGAAGAGAAAGATGTAGAGGACAACTCCAGGAATCTAATGGACAAAGAGGCATTCCAATTTCTCAACTGTAACAGGTCTAAATCATTCAATGCCACTGGTGGACATGCACTGACATAGTGCTGGACATGGCCAGAAACTAGGGCATGGCATAACTTTTGACTCAGGGCTCCAATTGATGCACAACTTTGTCTGGGAGTCAGGCCTTGATAACAAGAACAAAGCACTCAACAGGTTCAAGGGCAGAAAGTGGCCGGAGGGTGGCCAAATTTGGCGAGTAAACACAGTGGTCTGGACATAAACTGAGCTACTGGACAGTGATCTTGGCCTTGGAATATCTCTTGATTCAGGGCGATTCAGAAGTCGAGCTAGTGGACAATGTTTCTCAGGGTACTGGGATCTTTCTAAGGGACAAAGTGTCCGGGGCTAGATCGGCCGGAGAAGGATTCTGGTGACCGGCGCTGGAGAAGATGACACTGGTCATTGGGGGTTTTCAATACAGAGGGTTTGAGCTTGATTCCTTGCTCAAGGAGTGAGAGGGTGAAGTGTGGAGACTACTGGTGAAGCTAATTTGGCCCGAGAATGACCGGAGTGGCCTGGCGACGAGAGCCGATTTACTAGTGGCGCGCAAACTGGGGAAAGCTATGATCTTAGCTCAATTTCGAAATCCAGATTGGTAGGCTTGCTAAATGGAGTGTGCTGATCAATTTCCACCACTGGCACGAGGGCTGATTTGGATTGAATCGGGTAGCATTGGGGAAACAGGGGTCTTGGGCTTTTCTGATGATTGCCGGCGTTAGAGTTCACCGGGGTCCAATTAAATGCTATGACACAGACAGGGGATGAGAGAAGCTCACTGGTGGCTTTGGATTGGAGAGAGAGGCAGCGGTTGAAGCTGGCGCCATGAGCTCCAGAAGTGGCTCGCCGGGGAAGAAGATGTTCACGGCGGCGCTGGGAAAGTTGGTTGTTTTCTGGTGCTGGGAGCTGAAGGTATGCACTGAGGGTTGGTGTGAAGAGATGCTAGGCGAGGGGGGAAGCTTATATAGGCAAAGGGCTAGGCTCTCGGGAGTTGAAGTGAATCGAACAGGATACGCGACTGGCACCGGAAGCGGGATCGAGATGGCGTGCAAGCGTTGGGACACGGCAGCACTATGCCAGACGAGGGAATCATGCCAAATCCAGCTGGAGCAGGGCGACAGGATCGCTGGCTTCGGCATGGGTGCAACGTAGCGCTGGTTTGCTGCTGCTGGAGCACGTGCGCGCGGGGAAATCACGGCACAGGCGCGGCTGAGGTTGCGCCACAGTGGCGGCACGGTTGCGCACAGGTGGTGGCTACGTGGCGGTGGTGGTGGCAGCGTGGGAACTTCACCGGCGGCGAGGTCTATGGTGAGGCGAAGTGGCGGGGCGCCGTCGAACGGTGCTGGTCGTGGTCGAAAATGGCACAGGGGCTTGGTTGCAAGGTCATTACTCAGCGAGGGCCCGAACCTAGATAAATTCTCATGCCTTAGATTTGCATATAATTTGAATACCCTGGTACTTGTCTGATTGACTCCCTTTATTACCCATCTCAATTTTGCATAAGTTCGACAGGAGGACCCCCGGGTTCCAATCGTTGACACATTGTATGTAAAACCTTATTTGTTCTTTGCCCTAGAACAGCTCCAATCGCATAATCAATAACATCACACATCAATTCAAAAAATTCATTCCCATTTGGAGGTTGTATGATGGGAGCAGTAGTTAATGCATGTTTCAATTGATTAAAGGCATCAGGACATTTTTCATTACAATCAAATGGTGCATCTTTACCAAGCAATTCAGTGAGAGGTTTAGCAATTTTTGAAAAATCTTTGATGAAACAACAGGAAAAACCTATGTGTCCCAAGAAACTGTGTATGCCCTTCATGTTGGTTAGTGGTGGAAGACTTGCTATGACGTCGATCTTTGTCTTGTCGACTTCAATCCCTCGTTTAGAAATTATGTGGCCAAGCACCATGCCTTCTTGAATCATGAATTGGCACTTTTCCCAATTAAGTAGAAGATTTATTTCTTCGCACCTGCATAATAATCGAGAAAGATTATGTAGACAGACATCGAAAGAGGAACCATAAACGCTAAAATCATCTATGAAGACTTCCATTATTTCTTCAATTAAATCCGAATAGATGGCTATCATACACCTTTGAAAGGCTACAGGTGCGTTAGATAAGCCCAAATGGTATTCAGCGGTAAGCAAAAGTACCAAAAGGACATATAAACATTGTCTTATCTTGATCATCAGGATGAATTGGGATTTGAAAGAACCTCGAATACCCGTCAAGCAAACAAAAATATCAATGTTTGGCCAATATTTCCAACATTTGATCAATGAAAGGTAATGGAAAGTGATCCTTCCTAGTGGCGCTATTCAATTTGTGATAATCAATGCACATGCTGTGGGACCCTCATTTGAGGAATCCGGTGGCAACTGCCCAGGTGGGTTGCACTCAGAATGATACATTGCAAGCTCACAACAACAAGATGCATTATATAACAATGCAAGTAAATAAAACAAGTGCTGGTCATAAGGACCAACATTACAATAACATAGCGCCAAAATGACACAATTTAGTGTGGATACAAAATCAGGGAGTTTTCTTCGACGTGAAGGTCGGCACAAAATGAAACAACAACAACAAGCAAAAGGGCTTCAACGATCTTCATCTTCAACTGCAACGGTATTGCATGGGCTCCCTCCACATCGGGCTCAACTTGGTAAGAGACCCTCTAGTAAGCTGGATCCTCGGGGACAGTTTCTTCTTCCTCCATATTGGGTTCAAGACCGTAGGACTCGGGATCAATGAATCCTTCCTCTAAATTTTGTTTGCAAAAGCAAGGGTGAGCACATTGTCCACATAGTGCTCAACAAGTCTCAAATAAGAATGTAGGTATATAGATGAGGGGGGGGGGGGGAACTTCCAAAAGATGGGCTCTTTGGTTCATAGATAAGGATAGACTAGTTTTTCAATCTAAGTTTTGAGGACAATATTTTGCTTTCAAAAAGCGGGGCTTTTAAAATCCTAAACTAGATTTTCAGAAGATGTTATGCATGGCGGTCTTCCATGAGTCACCACTTTAATCAATATTGTGAAAAACTTTCCCAAAAGCTACTTGTGCTGCATCGACGTGGATAGAATCCACCGCGCGCAAACTCCATGACCTGGGAGCTCAGAGTATCGGATACTTTTTATAACTTTACAAAGGTGTACCACTTTAATCCATCGACCACTCAGCTTTCAAGTCAGTACCTCTCCATGGGACTTTTATGCAAGTGACAAGGCCGAGATCACACAACAGTTTACAATCCTAGCATAACAATTCCCTGCCCGGTAAATAGACATTCCAGTCCTTAATACCGTTGTGGGTACTCCCCACAGCCAATTCTTCCTAGCCTTGGCCTATGGTTCCCCGAGACACATAGCCTGTGGATTCAGTCGCACATGACTCAAATCCTGGCGTAGGGCGTCTTCCTTCAGTATGCCTGATTCACTCATTAGCTCACACCACTTGTGGCCCTCTGTGGTCCACCAATTTCTTCTCGAGAAACCAGACCGACAACCATTGCAGGGAAAAGCTAATACCGAGAAAGCTACTATGTTGTGCCCGTCCCATACCGGGCAGGTGGTTAGTACATTTTTCATGCCGCATAGAAGTACAACACAAGGTTCTTGTCCTTACGAATCTTTAGTGAGGAGTCTTTCACATTCCCAATGTGCACAAAGCACCAACCAATCAAACCATCCTCACTATCGATTCCAATCACATTTTCTTTCACAAAAGGGGTTTTGAACATACTTTTCTCACATGTGACCATTTAGCACTTAACACATAATCTTGAGCATAAGCATAGCCTAAGCATGATATCCTAGGGTGACAAGGGTGCATGATATATATACACCATGAGGGGCTTAACAAGGAATTAGGTCATATCTACTCTTATTCTTTCTATATAGCACTTTATTTGAACATAGAGCATGCATATATTTTAAAACAGAAATTAGTCTAGTTTTCTCAAAATACTGGGAGAGACATGATCAAGGTTAGAGACTTGCCTTGCAGTGTGGGGTCTGAAGGCTCTGAGGGTTCTCCGAAGTCTTCTGTTGACTCTTCTGCTTCTTGCTCTATTCTCGCACACAACAATGAGGCAATTCAACACATCGCACCACAGAAACATACAGAAAATAGTTTCTATAGGAAATAATAGTAAAATATAACATGCATGCAGGGAAAACAATTTGGACAAAGATACTTGAGCGCTGCTCGAAGAGATAGGTTCAAAAGGGGTCGAACGTCGAAGGGTCGACATTCGGTTCACGGCTAAACATGGCCTTAGGTCGATTTTAGGTGAGTTTTCTGAAGATGTGGCAGTAGAGTAAGTTGTAGATCATGGCTCCAGGAATCTAGTGGACAAAGTGGCACTTCATTTGTCCAACCAGAAGGGCTCAAACAGGGTTAATGCCAGTGGCTGACATGCACTGACACTGAGCTGACATCGTCAAAAGCTAGGGCAAAGCAGTGGATTTGGCTTTGGACTTCAAATGCTTCGCCAACTATGTCTGGGAGGTAGGCAAGAGAAACAGAAACACGATGGTGGTGGTTTCAAGGGTTGAGGTGGCTGGACGGCGATGAACGGCGGTGATGAACTGCGATGGCGACACGGCACAAACGCAAGTTCTAGACCAAACTTGGCAAGGCTAAACTTGCAATCTGTGCAGATCCATAGGTCGTGCTAGTAGAAGATAATGCTCAGGGGATCGAGGCGAGCACACAGGACAAGATGACATCCGCTAGAACGGCCGGGAATAGATCTCCGATGATCAGTGCCAGAGAAGATGACACTAGAATTGGACGTTTCTGTTACACGGTGAGAGCAATAGAGGGGTAGAAGGAAGCTACTGGTGAAGTTGGTTTGGTCGGAGAATCGGCGGCGAGGCATGGCGACGTGAGCTGGTCGTCGGTAGCACGCGAAAAAGGGGAAAGCTACACAGCGACCTTCAATTTGAAAACTAAGAAAACAGGCTTGCTGGAGGTGCTCTACTGGTCAAGATACTCTACTACGAGAAGGATCAATTTGGGCTAAAACGGGCGGCATTACCAAAACAGGGCAAAAGGGGAAATCCGGCGATCACCGGCATCATGGTCTGCCGGGATGAAAATAAAAGCTATGGCACAAAGAGGTGGATGAGAGAGACTCACCAGTGCGATTAGTTTGAGGTCTGGTGCAGCAGAACAGGCTGGCACTGTGCTCCACTCTGTTGGCTCGTCGGAGACGAAGAAAGAGGTGAAGAAGCTGGGACTTTAGAGGTTGCTGGTGGTGTGAAGAAACTCTGGGCGAAGGGGGAGGGTTTATATAGGCAATGGCTGGGGCTTCGAGACTTGAAGCAAATCGAGTGGGATACGGCGTTAGGACACCGCAGCAGCTGGATTGCCTCGAGAGCTGCAGTGGCTAAAGTGACCGGGCAAGGTGGTGACAATAGTGAAGACGCAGCATACACGGCGGCCTCGAGAACAGGCAAGCGTGCACTGGCGATGGCAGTGACGCAGCGACTGGGGCTCCGGCATGGCTGCGACGTGGCGAAAAAGTTCTTTTGTCAAAGCAGCAACAGCAGGCGGTGGTGAAGCCGCGCGCGCGAGAGGAAAATTGGCATGCTGGTGCTGCTGCAACAGCTCCATGGTGGCCAATCAGGAGCACAGATGTGGTGGCGAGTCCACGGCGAAGATGGTGACGGTGGGGCTTCACTGGCGGCGGCGAATCATGGCGAAACAGCACTGGTCGCGGTCGAAACGGGTGCTGGCCTGGTCGTGGTCGAACGACCTGGTCGAAACAACAGCGGCTTGGTCGAAAGAAGGGCTGAAAAAGAAGTCTTGGGCCAATCTGCAATTTCTAGAACTTTATTCTTGGACTGAATTGTGAATCTGGCAATAAACTTGGTTTCGGTTGGAACTGGCTTTTCCAAATGGACTCACTAAATTCAGTAAGTAGGTTTACAGGGATAGAAGACACAATCTGTTGTTTTTGGTCAGGCTTTGAGAAAAACGAAAACAGAAAGATAAGGGTAAATAGGGTAATCAGGGCCTGAATTTTGTCAAGGTCTAAATCTGGGACCTAGGATGAGATTTTGAGATTTTGCCTGAAGAGGATTCTGTTCAGAATAGCAGTTGGGAGATATTCCCTGAATCAAATCATGGTTTGAGGCTGATTTGTGGATTTTAGCCTTTTTAGGCTTCTGAGGAAATCAGAAAAGGACCAATCTGAAATACTTTTAGACTGAAATGCGAAAATGGTATGAAAGGTGGAGTTAAACTGCCAACTTTTTAAAATTAAGGTAGTGACGTACCTAGGACCATGATTGTAAGATAAGAGATCAAAAATGGGGTTGGGACATCCGAGAATTCAATGAAGATATGTTGACTGGCATGCTAAGAGGTAGCAAAAACTGGGATGTTACACATGCGCCATCCACTGACAAGTCCAGTAGGCATCAGTTCATTGTTAGCATTCTTAACCGCAATCATACCCCCTTTCTTTGGAACCACATGAACATGACTAACCCAATTACTATCAGAAATAGGATACATGATACCCGCTTCTAGCAGTTTAGAAATTTCAACTTTAATAGTTTCCTTCAAGTTAGGGTTTAGTCTACGTTGATGTTCAACGGAGGTTTTTGTTTCATCAACTAGAGAGATTCAATGAATGCAAATTTCAGGGTTAATCCCTTTGCTATCATCAATTGAATAATCGAGGGCATTATGATGCACACGAAGTAAAGAAATTAATTTTTCTAGATGAAAATTAGTAAAGTTTGCATTAACAATAACATATTGCATCTCATTATCCTTCAAAAACACATATTTCAGCAAGGAAGAGTTTTAAGTGTAGGTTTACTTACTGTTGGGGGAAATCTCGAACGTTTCACGAGATTTGGCCCGGATGCCTCTCGGGGAGAGTCCCGGACGCCTCCCGTGGAAAATCCCGAAGGGCTCCCGTGGCAAACCCCGGACGCCTCCCGTGAAATATCATGGAGGCCTCCTGGGAAAAGCCACGGAAGGCTCCCGTAGAAGACTACGGGCACCTCCCATGGAAAGTCACAAAGGGCTCCCGTGGCAAACCCCGGACGCCTCCCATGAAATATCATGGAGGCCTCCCGGGAAAAGCCACGGAAGGCTCCCGTAGAAGACCATGGGCACGTGGAAAGTCTCGAAGGGCTCCCGTGGCAAACTCCGGACGCCTCTTGTGAAATATCATGGAGGCCTCCCGGGAAAAGCCACGGTGGGCTCCCGTAGAAAACCATGGGCACCTCTCGTGGAAAGTCCTGAAGAGCTCCAATTGCAAACCCCGGACACCTCCCATGAAATATCATGGAGGCCACCAGGGAAAAGCCACGGAAGGCTCCTGTAGAAGACCACAGGCACCTCCCATGGAAAGTCCCGAAGGGCTCCCGTGGCAAACCTCGGACGCCTCCCATGAAATATCACAGAGGCCTCCTGGGAAAAGCCACGGAGGGCTCCCGTAGAAAACCACAGGCACCTCCCGTGTAAAGTCCCGAAGGACTCCAATGGCAAACCTTGGACGCCTTCCATGAAATATCACAGAGGCCTCCCAGGAAAAGCCACGGAGGGCTCCTGTATAAGGCCAGGGCACCTCCCGTGGAAAGTCCCGGAGGGCTATCGGGGGAAGTCTCGGACGCCTCCCGTGGAAAGTCCCGGAAGGCTCCCGTGGAAAGTCATGGAGGCCTTTTGGGAAAAGCCACGGCGGGCTCCTGCAGAGGACCACGGGCATCTCTCCGAGCCCCATATGTCTCCTGTGGCAAACCCCGGGCGCCTCCCGTGAACTATCACGAAGGCCTCCCGAGAAAAGCCATGGGATCTCCCGTGCAAGGTCACATGCGGGTGACGTGAGGAGCACCTCGGGAACTAGCGAGGGCACTTGTCAAGCATCCAAGCCATTGGTTGATAAAATGGCGTCAACAACACTTGATCCGACGACTGTAGCTAGGGCTTTTCGGTCTTTTTTCTTCTTTAGGGGCTTGTATATACCCCCTTGTATCCCATTTGTAACAGATCCAAATTTCATTTTACACATACAAACAACAGGCATCCTTTGGAGACCTCTCTCCCCGAGAGAGCACCTCCCCAGTAAACTCACGTCCAGAGGGTGCCGACAGGACTAGGGCCCCACCAGGACCCAAACCTATATAAAAATCAACGTGTCAATCTCTGAGTACCCCGGAGGGAGGTGACCGGTCACTCGATCAGCTTGCGCCGCTGTTCGCGTGTCGCACACATCCATGAAATCTGTCGGTGGTATATTTTATACCACGACACGTACCTTTTGTTGGTTCATCTTCTTTGCTGTTGTCAATTTTTTTGTTGTTAAGAATTTCATCCATTCCTTCTTCCAAAGAGAGTCAAGTGGTGACTCGTCTTCTAGGACGTCTGTAACATCCTGAGTTTTGGGGTGAAAAGTTTCTTTCTTAAAAATCATGCATGCATATGTCTCTTCTAGATCAACCAAATCAGCCTCAGCTTTATTCTGTTCTAGCCCTAAAATCTCCAAATCTATCCTGTGACCCCAAGTCAAGATCTGACTTGCCAGATTTGATCTATCAGTTATCCTAAATCTAAAAGCCTTCAGAACCCAGATTCAATTCTATCTCTAACTTCCAGAATTATCAACTCTTTTCTGTTTTCGAAAACAGAATATCTGTTATAACCTTTTACCTTAAGTTTCAGAAATTCAGATTTAATCAAAATCTTAGCCAAGTTCAGACCAGATTATTCCTGGATTATGATCAAGGGTATGCCAATACCTTAATCCAAAAAGTTGGCAGCCAGATTTCACCATCTGAACCTTTTTCACAAATCAGTCCAAGAGTATCGCAGATCAGTCCTTTTTCCAGATTTTTCTAAAAGCCAGAAAGGCAAAATGTTGCAAATCATCTCCAAATTCAAATCTGATTCAGGGAACACCTCCCAAATGCTTTTCAATACAAATTCTTCTTTTATGAGTATCTCAAAATCAAACCCTAAATCCCAGAATTCGAGATCAATAAGATTCAGACTTATTTTACCCTAATCTACTCTGTTTTCAGTTCATATCAAAAGTCATCCAAATGTCTCAAACTTTATCTTCTAGCTGTGCCAAATCATCTATGGAATTAAGTATACCAAAACAGCAGAATCAATTTCAGTTTAAACCTCCCAAAATTCCAGATTTACATTTCAGTCCAAAACTCAAAGAATTGAAACTGCAGTTCAGTCCATTTTCGACCAGGCTAGCTACTGTGCGCACGACCAGAGATTGCCGTGGTTGCCATGCGCCGTGCACGCTCGCCGCCGGCCAAGTTCCGCTTGCATTTGTGCTCGTGCATGCTTGCTCTTCCTGTTGCGCACGCGTCAGTGTCTCAGCCATCGCCGTGGCAACACCGTGGCGGCGTCGACGACTAAAGCTTGCCCTGTGCGCGACCAGCAGTGACTGTTGTCAGCATCTTCTTGCCACGTAGCTTGCCTTGCCAGCCGTTGTCGCCACCACCTTGCACCGCTCGACATGGTTGAGTCCCAATGTAGCACAGCTTCGCCTTGCCAGTGCACCGTCGCTTCACCGCTCGCCGTTGTTGCAGCTGCGCCCGGCAAATCTTGTCATCTGGCACAAATTCAATGCTGTAAATTCTTGCAAGCTACGCCCACTGCTCTATTTAAACTACCAGTGCCTTGTATCATCTTCTCTTCATCAGGACTTAGCCAATTTTGCAAATTCTCTCGCTGTCGTCTTCTTCTCCGGCGAGACCAGCTCGAGGCTTCACGGTGACAGCCTCAACCGCAGCATCTCCTGCCAAATTAACAGCACCAGTGAGTTCCTCTCATCTCACTCATCATGCTGTACCATTTAATTGCTCACCGGTGACCTCTAACGCCGGCGATCACCGGAATTGCTGATTACCCTGTTCCTGCAATGTAGCTTAATTCAGGCCGAATTAGCTTTCGATCTTGTGGAAGAAGTTGATCAGTGCGCCATTTCCAGCAAGCCTATGCATCAAGATCTCCCGATTGAGCTTCAATCGAAGCTTTCCCCAATTTTGAGCTTCTCCAGAAACCGGCGATCGTCGCCAGGCTTCTCCGGCCATCCTCCGGCCAAATTGATCGTGCAGGTAGCTTCCTCTTATCTCTCTTTCACTCTCCAAGCTTGGAATCGAGTTCATTCGACCTGTATCAAAAAGCCCCAAATGGCAGTGTTTCTTCTCCGGCGTCGATCACCGGAAAACCTATTCCTGGCCGTTTCAGTTTCATCCACTTTGTCATTCAGGTGTGCTTCAACCTCCTGAACATATTTGTCTTCTAGCTCGATCTCTGAAACTGCCCAGAATCCAAGTTATAGCCATGCCAAAATCTTGTCCAGAACTGCTCCAGTGCAACTAGTTCACCTCAGTTCATCACTGAATTTCATCACTTTCTAGCCATCTTCTGCCCTAGATCCTGTTGAATGATTTGTTTCTGTTATCATTGCCTACCTCCCAGACAAAGTGGTGCATCATTTGGAGCTCTAGATCAAAAGTTATGCCAAGCCCTAGTTTCTGGCCATGTCAAGATCAATGCTAGACTATGTCAGTCAGTGGCATTAGCCCTTTTCACTTCCTTCCAGATGTGCATTTTGGGCATAACTTTGTCCCTTAGACTCCTGAGGTTGTGATCAACATTTTCTTCTTCTATCACAACTTGATTTGAGCCCTTGAATTATATTTGCCGCTAAACCCTAATTTTTGACACTATTCTGGTGCATGCCAGCCAATGGCATTGCCTTGTTTACTCATTTCTGATTGTGCATTTTGAAAGCCACTTTGTCCACTGAATTTGTAGAGTTATGACCTACACTTTCTTCTACTATCATAACTTGAGATAAGCTCTCTAGTTTTCCTTGAAGTTATGTCAGATTCTTGATCCGAATGTCAATCTGTTGACATTCGCTGTTTTGATCAAACCAGCCACAAAACTGATGTTCTTATTGTAACCTTGAGATCCTAAGAGCATCTAACACCCATCCTTAGCCAATTCCTTGAAACCCTAGATCTCAACGCAGTTCAGCTTACAATCTCAATTATCTCCAGTATCGTTCAGTTATCCTTGTTAAGCATATCTGCATATAGATCCTAAATCATTTTAATATATAAGTAATATTTGTGTGTATTATTTGTTTGTTGCCGAGCAGATCCAGAAATCAAGTTCGAGGACTTCGCTGTTGACCCGTCATCAACTGCTGTTTCTTACGACGCGGAAGGCAAGTCATATCCTTGGTCATTTTGAACCTATATTTTAAATGTTGCTATAATATAACCTTGAATATAGGCAATATTGCATGTGAAAGATTGAGAATGGTTGATTTATGAATTGGCAGTACTAGACTGGTTATCTGTGAAATGTGAAATAAACAAGTTTTGAGCCATGAACTATTATATGTATTTATATACTTATATTCATGAAATAAAACCCCTAGCCGTGACCAGAAAATGGTATGGATGGCTGTAGCACTGGAGGTGCTAGACTGCAAAGGAATGAAGGCACTGAAGGTGCAGGGTTGTGGATGGTCTGGTCATTGGCATATAAGGACTAGAACCTTGTGTTGTGCGTCTAGTGGCATGAACAACGTGCTAACCGCAAGCCTGGTATGGGACAGGCCTGAACAAGTACTTATGTGGATCGTACATGAAACCCCTGCATGAGTTGTGTTGTGATGATTGACTTGGAGGCTGACTCCTACTATCACTGAAGGTGATCTGATATTTGACCCAGTAATGGGAAAATGAGGTGGGGTGGAGGTTATGATACAGCCTACCACAACTGTGTTTCGCTGAGAGCCACAGGGTCGGGGGTGAATTGTAAGTGATGCATAACAAAAGTTCTTGTTATCTCCACCTTGCCACTCACACATGGTTGTGAGGAGGGGTCTAATCATTTTGTTATGATAGGATGGGCTTGAAAGTGGAATATCTTGCGGGTAAATTGGTACCTCTCTGCAGAGTTAAAAACGTATTCGAATACTCCGAGCTCCCGGGTTTTATAGGAGTCTGCTGCGGTGGATTAAATCCACGGGGTGTGACACAAGTATTATTTTCTAAATAACATATGTTTTAATCAAGATTACCCAAATGACATGTGTTGTCATGATAAGGAGCGCTGCCGTGGGCTGTCGTGTGTCGACGTGTCGCGGTAGTGCTATAATCTAGTGAACATGAATGATGATGTTATATTATGAAAGGTGCTGTCATGAGATGAGGTATGAAAGAAAAAGATTATTTTATAAACATCCATAATTCTTGACTAGTCTAGGTTCATGTCATCACTACTATATGTATCTACTCTTACCTATGACTTGCTGAGTACGTAAGTGCTCACTCTTGCAACCTACAAATCAATAGACGGAGCGATCAACAATCAAGATGAAGGCGTGGAGAACTTATTGGATCCAGAAGGAGGAGCGTCAGTCCCGTCATTTCCCTGATGTGTGTTGTTCTGCCGTCCACTTCTCTTTTGTGGGTGGGTCACCTATCTTCTGCTGTGTAGATGTTATTTTGCTAAACCATGTATGCCGTGAAGGCATTGTAATCTCCTTATGTAATATCAAGGCCAACAGGCCACACTGCTTAACTATTTTGTAAGTTACTCTATTGCAATGTGATATACTCCTGTGCTTGACTTATCCTGGGACGTCAAGGGTATGAGTATGCTATGCATATATGGGACTAGCTGTAGCGAGCTAGGTCTCTACAGGAGTAGTCGTAGTCCCAGTCTCGGGGCGCGACAACGTCTTCTAGAGTGTCCTTGCTGCAAAGTTTTCCCTCATACATATGGCAGTTAACAAGATTAGACATTTTAAACAAAATTTTCTCCTCCCCTATGTGAAAAGTAATTCATCCCTCACGAACATCAATGAGAGCACCTGCTATCTGGAGCATTGGTCATCCCAATATAATAGGTATAGCAACATCTTCATCCATATCAAGAATGACAAAATCAACTGGAAGATAGAATTTACCGACTTGAAGATGCACGTCTTCTAGGATCCCTTTCGGATGCTTTAGTGAGCGATCAACAAGTTGCAAAACCATACGTGTAAGCTTGATCTCTCCCATGCTCAAATGTTGTGCGATGGTAAGAGACATCACACTCACGCTTGCACCTAGGTCGTAAAGAACTCGATTGATATGTACTGTACTTATGTTACAAGGGATGGAGAAGCTCCCTTGATCCCGCAGTTTTGTCGGCATCCTAGTTTGGATTAAAGCACTACAATTCTCGATCAAAGCAACGATTTGAAATTCACTCAAATCCCTCTTGTTAGTAAGTATATCTTTCAAGAATTTTCCATAAGAAGACATTTGAGTTACTAAGTCAATGAAAGGTATGGTGACATTAAGCTTTTTCATGATTTCCATAAACTTTTCAAATTGCTTATCGAGATTGGCTTTAATGTACGTTCCTGAGAAAGGTGGAGTTAGATTATAAAGACGTGTTACCTGATTTTCTCCACTTTACATTTCTTTTGGTTCGGCGACCTTGTCATCATCCTCTGCCGGAGATAATGGTGTTTCTATTGTTTTACTTGTCGACAAAGGTTTGGTCGATGGTGTTCATTCTGGTAGCTTTGTTCCACTCCTTACGATCAAAGCATGAGAAATAAGGGGGTTAGAACAAACTATAGAATTTATTTGTTTAGAATTTAGAGGATTGATTGGTTAAGAAGGAAGAGGGTTATCTCTAATCATTGCAGGGTTCGCCAATTGTGCAATTTGCGTCTCGAGCATGTGGACGTGAGTTGATATGTTGTCTATCTATTGGCTCATGGACGTCTTCTCTTTCTCTTGATTTTCTAGAAGGTTCTCTAGCATGCGCTCTATGTTCGACTGCTTAGGTTGCCATTGGTGTGACAGTCGATATGGTTGCTGATTTGTTATTGGTACGATGGTCTTTGTACTTGATATGGGGGATGTTGGTGTAGTAGCTGCTGTCCAAAATTTTGTTGATGACGTTGAGATCGCTGATTTTGTCCGGACCATGCGAAATTTTGGTTGTTGCGTCATCTAGAGTTGTAAGAGTTAGAAAGGGCATTACCTTGCCAGTGTTGCGTATCCAAAAAAGCATTTGTCTGCTCCATAGATGGGTTAAATTGGCATTTTTAGCCATATTGGCCTTGTATGCCACACAGTTCACATACAGGTGTAATGGCATTAACAGATGAAGTAACAGATGATCCAAGAATAGCTAATTTATCAATGAGAAGTGCTACCTGCTAGACATTGTGCGTAATTTTGAGTTATACCTTCGATGAGATCGTATGCTTCGTGTGAGAACCACGAAGCTGGTCGACTGGTAGGAGGCCACGTGACTGGCTAATAGAGAGGTCATGATGCTGACACCTAAATCTATGCGTTGGACTTTTGTTCTGGGAAGAGGGCTATCAGACTGTGCAGTATCTGTTAGGGGTTCCTTGTAGCCACCTCTCAGCCCGAGCAAGTGCCGCTGCTCACCCCTATATTTACTTGTCATCATCTAGCATTCGAATTCGGGTCATTTCGGATCATTTCCGAGTCTCAAAAACATTAAACAAAATAAGAGAGAAAAAGAAAAAAAAAAGAGAATTTTCTTTTAGAAATCAGGCCAGACACAAGGATGAGCCAGAGGCCCAATAGACCACAGCTTTGCATTTTAGCCCTGAAGCTTTATCATATCACAGCCCCATTGAAACTTTTTGCACAAAACCCTCCAGCTTCTCTGATTTTGCAAATCAGTCCAAATTACACCAATCCTGCTTAGTACAGCGCCACCTATTTGCCGGAACAGTGACCACAGCCACCTCAACCCTCTTTGATTCGGTTGCATGCGCAGCACACAAATAAATCAGGCTTTACAGCACAATTCACACACAGCAACACAGATCACTAGGAGCTAAGGTAAACCAGTGAGGGCAGTAGAGATTAAGGCAAAACCACCAGACTCAGGGTAAGACTCAGGGTAATCCAGTAAAACTTTAAAACTTTAGAACAGAGATAGAGATAGCAAGCAAATTCAGACATCTATTCATCTTTATGACCTTGTGATCACAGGAGTAGCAGCCACAGGAGCCACACAGGAAACAGAAGGGATGCAGAGCCAACAGCAAGGTTATAACTGAACCTAACTTTAGATTTTAGCATATTTTAGCCACTGAATTGTCATAATTTGTCTAGCTCTTAGTTGTTTAACTAGAGAGTGAAGTGTAAGCCATAGCAATTGCTCCAGAATCACCCAAAACCACGAGAAAACCTATAGATCATTGCTGCCACATGAGATGCATACCTCCAGCAACATCATCTCAGTCACAATCATCACAAATTCACAAAATCACACAGTTAGCAGTAGTAGGACACTTCATCTAGCATCTCTAGTCATCACAGATCACACATACATGAATACAAGCATCACAACACACAAATGCCACAAACCAGAACAGAGCACAACTCAAACCTAGCACCAAGGCCACACCAGAATTAGAAGACCTTACCTGAGGCGCGAGCAGCGGGGACCAGGCAGCCGACGAGCCGGCCGGCGGCGCGTCGCGCGACGGGCTACCGCGCGGCCAAGCCGTTAAGGCGCGGCCGCGAGCCGCGGACGGGGGAGCGAGCCGGCGCGGCCCGGGCTACGGCCGACCGCGACGCTGGCACCGGGGAAAAGCCGCGGGGTCGCCGTTGGGACTCACGGTGGCTGGGATTGGGGACTATAGTTAGGGTTTGTAGGAACCATCGGGCGCGAGGAAAGGAGCAAGGAAGTGGCGACAAGCCGGAGGGAGGAGCGCGCGGTGACGAGCGGCGCGGCGGCGGCGGCGCCGGAGCCGGGGGCGTCGGTCCCGGCGACTAGGGTTAGGCGGCCGTGCGTGTGTGTGTGTGCTATGTGTGGTGTAGTGTGGTGTAGTGTGTGTGTGTGTGCCTGGTGCAATTGGCCACAGGAGAGAGAAGGGAAAGGGGGAGTTGGGCCTGGGCCGGCCCAACTCGAGCCGAAGGGAGTTGGGCCGGTTCAGGCCCAACCGAAATCTTTTCTATTTATTTCTTTTTCCAAATTTAGATTCTATTTTAAATTCTGATTTAAGTCTAATTGAACACTGTTTCATATCTAATTAAAAATCTATTTAATGCAGATATTTAAATAACTAAATATTAATACTAACTAACAATTGCAAATTCTAAAATTTTATCTAGTTTAATAAGAGTATAATCAAATTAGATTTATGTATAGGCACACAAATACATCTTTATTGTTTTAATAAATAAAGTAATTTCATTATTTCTTGTAGTTTTCAATCTAGGTAAAAGAATTTTTAAGGATATAAATTATTTTGTTTCTATTTCCAAGTAACCAACCGGTTAGTTTGCCAACTTAAATAACCTTGGCATTAAATCAATATCTTGACTTAATTATTTTAAACATTATAAAACAAATGCCAATAATATTATTCGTTTGGGGAGCTACCTAACTCAAAGTGGTGATATAATTTCATTATGCAGTTCAATTAAACTAAACTAGATTTCTTATTTTATATGGGAGGGTAGTCATTGCGTTAGAAGAAGGGACGACCACGTCTAAGTATTGTTCCTCAGCATAGAGATCACCGTTATTCTTTCAGAAGCTATATGCGCTATTATTTTTAATTCTAGGAGCGGAGCCGGGCGAGGAATTCCAGGGCAACACTCATATATCGGATTCTGACTTTTCTACTACAGGCAAGTTTGTTCTTGATCATATTGATCGTGTTTTATTGATTTTATTTGGCTATCCCTTATTTGATAATCTATGTGGTATTATCATATTGCATCAAAAGAATATTTTATAAAAGGATAAAAGTTAATCTTGAGAAAAGCGTTGTGAATAGAGATTGAATGTTTTGATGATAGTTGTATAAAGTATGATTATAAAGTTAAGGACACAACCAATTGTCATTTCTACCCAGCGCCGTAATACTCGTATCAACCACAGACCTGGTATGGGACGGGCCTAGTCAAGTATCTTATCTGGAAGCTGGTATAACTCCACAATGGGAACGTATATGTGTATGTATGTGGTGGCACGAAGGGAGACTGCCCTGTTGAGGGTTCTGGAGCTATAGGCTCAACTGGTGGGTGTAGCGGATGCGTCCGACTACACAGGTATGGTGGTACCATACCAGTGGAGAGAACTAGTGGAAGGGTTTGAAAAAGGCTTTGTTCTCTTGGTGATGTCACGCATTATCAGAAATGCGAAGCACTGTTGACGAACACCGACATGGAAATCAAGAGATTCTGTGGGTAAAGTGATACCCCTCTGCAGAGTAAAACGTGGATATTCACTCCTTACTTCCAGGTTGGAAGTTGCGTCGCGGCAGGAAAGGAGACCTATAGATGGTCTCACCCTGTGGTACAAATGTTCAGTAGAGTTTACTTAATAATTGGAGTCATTTACAATCACAAATAAATTTCTAAATCAAAACTCATCCTTGCTAATATGATATAATATCCCTTTTGACTAGTTAAGGTCTGCATGGTGCATTTATACATTCCCATTGCTTGTTGAGTGCCTCGGCACTCATTCTTGTTATTGTATGATCCTTGTTAGACTTTGAGTACTCTTTGGGTGACGCATTGCCGTCCGGCACACCAAAAGAAGAAGTTTACCCAGGAGAGGACATTTGCGAGTTTGACCCAACCTACTTCAGCACCGGCAATGAAGACTGTCGACCACCATGATCAGGCCTAAACTATTTTCCCTTTTGCTGCAATAATTATACTTATGCTGGTATATGTAACTAAACTCTTTGTTATGTTAAGCCTTATTTAATTAAACCATGTTTCTGTTTCGCTACTCTGTAATAAACATCGCCGGATAAGATGATTTTATTCGGAAATGTTCATAGACAAGATGTGCTACCACGTGGGTGGTATGTCAGGTCGCCGCACTTCGTCTACACTTTTGTTCATTAATGTGCAGCCGGCTGCGGTATCAACACCATTCGCGCGTTGTAGTTCAACTTGCTATAAAACGTATAAATTACAAGCCACTTTTTTAGTCTGTGATACGAACATTTGATCAACAAGTCTTTGTACCGTTCCCAAGCATCGTAAAGTGATTCACCTACCTGCTAAGAAAAAGATGCAATCTGGTTGCAAATGTGAATAATTTTAGCAGGAGGGAAAAACTTACCAAGAAAAGATCATGAGAGTTCATCCCATGTAGTGATTGACATAGGAGGAAGAGTGTATAGCCATGCCCTGGCCTTCTCGCGTAGCGAGAAAGGAAAGAGCCTCAATTGAAGTGCATCCTGTGTTACTCCATGAATCTTGAAAGTGTCACAATGCTCAACAAACATATATAAAAGTAAAGATGGATCTTCAGTGAGGAGACCACTAAATTGATTTTATTCAACCAAGTTCAAAAGTGCATGTTTTATTTCAAAGTTATTTGATTCAATTGGTGGTCTAAGAATACCTGATTGCAACCTCATACAGAGCGGGATTGCATAATCCTAGAGTCTCTTTTGGTCTTCCATTATCGGTTGTTCTTTGTTCTCTTTAAAAGTTTGCTGCAAATTTTTCTCCATTCTTACCTGCCTTGCCTTGTACTGAAGTCGACGCTTAGTTTTGACAGC
This sequence comes from Pharus latifolius, assembly GCA_019359835.1. NCBI lineage: Eukaryota > Viridiplantae > Streptophyta > Magnoliopsida > Poales > Poaceae > Pharus > Pharus latifolius. The sequence goes on along the minus strand of CM033324.1, from coordinate 35,062,941 downwards.
TCTATCAAAGCTATCTAGATTTTCACTACTTCCCTGAAAGTTAGTGGTGCACAAAAAGAAGAAAAAATAAAAATAGAAGCAAGATTGAGAAGTGAGATTGACTTATATCAACAAAAATTAATTTGAAAAGATGAATTACCATTGTTCCCTGGCAACGGCGCCAAAAACATGATCGTGCGCATGGGGGTTCAGTGGTCGCGCATGGAGATGGTGTGTAAGTAATGACCACAAGCGAACGGTTAAACATTGAGCACTTGAGGGTTGAATTCCATGAGGAACAAGTGTATTCATCTTTTAGGTTAATGGATCACTGAGTAAGTCTGAATGATTTGGGGGTTTGTTTTTCTGTTGACGATTGGGAGAATATCCCAAGCCAAACTTATATGAATTTAATTTGTTTAGTAGGGAGACAATTTCTATCAATCTCCAAAGGAACTCACCATAAATATAGAACAAGACACGCTATGTTTATGTAGGTTCGGGCCCTCGTAATCTGAGTAATAGCCCTACTCTTGTTGAATTCTCACTATTATAATAATGGATTACAAAGTATGTATTCCTGTCTTAAATCTCCTCTTCTGTTCTGTTCTGTCCCCCTATACAAGTCCTAACCCTCGTTTTATACTTGTTCAAAAGGATGCCAGTTGCTTAATTGGAATTATGCTTGGCGATTGCTACACAACTGTTACAAGCGATTGCTGTTCACCGGTTAGAATGTGTGGTTAGTTGTTCGCTGGTTAGAATGTGCGGTTATGGATAACTGCACATTCATACTCATCTTGTTGATGGCTATCTTGTCAGTGAAGAGAAACTCAAACTATCCTGGGAACAATGGATTATAATGGTCAAAGGGTGGTTATGGTCGAATAAGCATAACATCATAACTCTTAGACTATGGTCGGTAATATAAGTCTTCGACCAATCCTTCCTTTCTTTGTTCAAAGGCACTTCTAGATTCAATATTTGTCTTAATTCAATAACATGGTAAGGATAAGGAAACCATTATTGCCGTGAACATAGTGATCTCGGGTAGTTGTCTCCGCTATCATAGTGACTATGGGTAGTTGTCTCCACAATCATAGTGACCATGGGTAATGCAATATGTGAGACCACAGACTGCGACAATAGGGATTGTGACCACAAAAGCCCGCGATCTCAATTACGAGATAATCATTAATGATGGATTCTTCATGTCTGGTTGACAGGAAGAGTCAGATTATGTCTAGAAGATCTTGGACCATCCTATTACTTCTCTCCACGGTCTCCTATGACCATGGAAGGGAAAATAACTTGTCTTTCTCTTTCTGCGGCCTCCTGTGATCATGGAAAGGCATAAGCAAATAACCTAGGCAATAATCTCCGTCAGCTAGCCCCCGAATTTGAAACAACAAGGTTCTTTTTAATTAAAACGATGTTTCAAATTCCAAAGAGACACCCTGTCGTTTCAAATTCTAATCAAAGCCCGAGAAAACCTCTTGGTGCCTGTGTCAGACCATCATGACGGGCATTAAATGGAAAGTTTCAAGCCGTCTGATATGATCCACTGCTAGGAACTCGAAACGTTGCCCCTTGAAACTTTATATGCTTAGCCTCCATGCTTCTTCTTAGAATTTCCAAGTTCTAAACATTTCACATTCAAGCTCTCTCCTTTCTTTCCCATTCATCTCAATGGTGTCTTAGACCCATTCTCTCCACTACACAGTCGAGAACTTGCTAGCCTTGGAGAAGGAGGGATATCTCCCCTCAAGGTCATTGATCCCATGGTGCCCTGCCGGAGAAGAAGAAGAAACCCCAGTCATGCAATCGGGTGAGGTGGTGATTTTCAAAGATTTCTTGCACTGCGGGTTTCGTCTCCCATAGAGCGAATTCTTCTTGGGCATCCTTGCACATTATGATTTGGATTTAGTGAATCTCCACCCCAATTCCATTCTGATTCTTGCTGTCTTTCAGCATTTGTGCGAAGCTTATGTTGGGTTTTTGCCTAGCATACCCCTTTTCCACCAGGTTTATTTTCTGGCGTGGTCAAAAAATTCCAATGCTTCTAGGTGTGTCTACTTCCACTTGCGGGAGAACAAAGACTACCCGTACCTTCCCCTCTGTGACGCCATCCATGGATGGAGCGAGTGGTGGTTCTACCGCAGTCATCTTTGGTTTGAGAACCATTGACCAAAGAAGAGCGAGAAGAAGGATTCTGCCCCTCCTCTTGATAAAAAGTAGAAGAGGCAGGCACAGGTAATCCACCAGCTGGTGAATGAGGGATTGACTGTCCGTGATGTGATCTGGGACTTTGTGAAGAACTGGATCAGCCCTCTGAGGAACAGGTAACATCTTGCCTGGGGGGTCAGAACAATAGAAGATGTCTCCAGGGAATATCACCCTGGTAATTGCTCGATCACTTAGATTGGTATATTCTTTCAGTTCATTTTTGACTTATCTAAACTGAAGTATTTTTGAAAAATGTTAATTGTTCTTTTCTCGATAGTCTTGATCACTTTTGAGGTCGACCGGAGGACAAATAGCCTCTTGAAGGCCTACAACGAAGCCGTAGAAGGTGATATTAGTGCACCAAGGCCGGAGAGCATGGCTCGCAACACTGATGACCTTGTGTAGGTGCATTGAAAGGTATTTCTCTTTCGGAAAGTCTGCACATATCTTAGTTCGAATAGGAGTTACCAAAGTAGTTCATTTTGGTTTGCACAGCTATTCGAGCGCCAAGCGGCCCAGAAGAGGCGAACCAGCAATGATGTAGGACCCTCAAGTGGTCCTTCATCAAAGAAGCCGAAGAAGGGCCGCCCTGTGACCAAAGGTTTGGCCAGGCCTAGAGCCATACAAATTCGGCCATCCGCTGCCCCGTCAACAAATGCTGTGACCACTGTGCCAACTGCATGTCCATCATCTCCACGAGCCTCTATTCCACCGGTTGCGACCTTGGTGGCATCTCCTAGGGCAACCGCAGCTTCAGCTGCGGCCACGAGTATCCCCTGGCCATGGAAATTCCTGTGACCGCGAGAGTGAAGGCAATAGTGAGTGGCCCGAGCCCTGCTATGGTAAAGTCAACAACCGGTCCTTTGACCATGAGGGTTGTTATGGTAAGGGTGGCGGGCCACCCCAGAAAGGGGCCCTTCTTCGCCTTCCCTCAAACTTTACCAAATACGACTAGGCATTATCTCATAGTCGTATAGGGAGAGGGGAGTGACGAGGATTGTTACTCGAGCTAGTTCGAAATAATGCACATTTGGTTCAAGACGGATTCAAACCAGATGAGTGTTTGAAGGTCCGCTATTATGGTCTCAGACGACCTGAGAAGCGTGGACACAAGAATGACATGGTCGCAGGCTTTGCGCAATCATGAGATCGCAGACGTTACGCAGTTAGGAGGCCGCAGATAATGCGCGGTCAGAAGGTCGTTGACTATCCTCGACCAGAGTAAAAACTCGGGATTTCTTAGCTCTGCAACAGCCATATCCCTAGGATCATGATGATTCCTCCACGTGTAAAGACAACTGCCAGGAGGTTAACATGTGCGGTTATCCCTTGATTACACGTGTTAAGCCTGCGTGGGAGTTAAGTGCCGTTACCAAAACTGCTCTTCTACAACCGTTCAAAACCGTCGTGCATTGGTACCCTGTTGATCAGTATAAAAGAGAGATCGAAGACGACGACAGGGAGAAGGGAGACAAGCTTTGATAACTTAGTTTAGTCGTTTTTTAGACAATCACACAGAAAAGATCTTCGCCTCTGATGATCTTTTCTCCAACTTTGTAAACCTTTTCCCATACATAGTGAAATCAACATGACGTAGGGCTATTACTCCCACCATCGAGGGCCCGAACCTGTATAAATCTCTCTTTGCCCCAACTGACATTGCTCATAATCCCTTTCTGGAGGGACACTTTGAAGGGCCTCACAACGCACAAATTCTGCATAAGATCGACTAAGGATCCCGAGTCTGAATCATCGACAGCTGGCGCCCATCGTGGGGCCTTTCTTAAGGCGTTCTTATTTCTATCCGGAGGTTCGGTGAGCCATGTCTGGGGCATATGATTCTGAGAACAAAAAAAAGATCTCGAGGATTATGCCCACATACAGATGCCTTCACCTAGTGATCCTGTTTCAATGGAGGAAACCGGAGGCGAAGATGTCCCAGAGGTCGATTCGACCACTCAGGTCATGCCTATCGACCAAGAGACAACAGACGCAGAACCGGAACCCAATGTGGTTCCTACTGTGTTAGGAGTTGAATCTGGTCCATCGCACGACCCTGCCGAGGGCAAAGGCGATGCTGATCATGAATTTAGCCCGGGGAGGTTTGATCCTGATAACCTCCACTGTCTCTTTGATTTCGAGTCCGACTCAGAACAAACAAAGATGTTCTCTCCATCGGCGACCTCGTTCCCTAGGCAATTCACTGCCTTGTCGGAAGAAACTCTCGATTAGCGGGCTGCTAGGGAAGAACAGGAGCGCAAGCAAAAAGAAGAGCAAGAGCGCAGACAAAAGGAGGATCAAGATCGTGAGTAGCAAGATAATGAACTTCGCAAAACAGCCCTAGAGGCTCTTCAAAATGCGCAAGCTCGTTACGACGCTGCTCCTAGTTCCTCCCGTCGTCCGCATGGTCGCAGACGCGACCAGACGCCTTTTTTACCCTCGGGACATTTACCGGCGGACGAAGAGACGGTGACACCTGGCGCACCCAGGAGGAGCACGCATGGCCGGCTTCGATCCATCGCAGAGGACTTTCGTAATTTTCCTCCTACTGTCACAGATGCGCAGAAACTCGCTTTCGCCAGAATCTTGGTAGAGAGGTTAGATGAGGTCGCATCCGAAGTGACCCCTACAGCCTCTTCCCGGTCGGTGATACGTTCCCACGAAAGAGAATACTCTAGCTCTAGTTCTGGTAGACGGAATCGGCCACCACTAGTGCCGTCTCGGCATAACAAAGACAGACGGGCGGGAAATTCTCGTGATCGGGAACGAATTCCTGTCCACTCTCGTCTGGGGCCACGCGTGATGTCGCCTTCACTTGAGGTCGCCCGAGATCAGGTCGAGAGTCACAGATCCATCCATGGTCCTTATGTCGGTTGTAAAGCTTTCTCGCTCGACCTCCGTGCGGTCGTTTGGCCAGATAAGTTTAAACCAGGGGCTATCGAAAGATTTGACGGAACTTAGAATCCATCAGAGTTTCTTCAAATTTACATCACTGCTATTCAGGCAGCAGGTGGCAATGACCGGGTCATGGCCAACTATTTACCTACAGTCCTCGAGGGACCGGCAAGAACCTGGTTGTTCAATCAACCCGAGGGTTCAATATATAATTGGGAAATGTTGTGCGATGCCATCCTCAACAATTTCCAGAATTGTTATTAGAAGACGGGAAAAGAGGACGACCTCCATCGACTACGACAAATATCGATAGAAACTCTTCATCAGTTTGTCAAAATATTCGTCGGGGTGAAGAATACCATCCCGAACATATCTGATAATTTTGTTATCAGGGCGTTTAAACACGCCGTTCGATATCGAAGGTTTACGGAGGACTTACTCATCTACCCCCTTGATCAGTAGCCGATCTTTTTGATATGGCTGATCGATATTCCGACGCGGCCGAGGCTGTTGAGTGGAATCGCATGGTGGACAAAGGAAACTTACCACCTTAACCAGGTCTCAAGGACGTAAAGAGAGAGGATTCAAACAAGAAGCCGGAGTCTTCATCAGGCGGAAGTCAAAGAAATCGAAAAGGAGTCAAACTGGACAGTACCGAGAGGTCGCGGTCACAGAGAAACCTCCGTCGACCAAAGGTAACAAATCTTCGTTTAAAAATAAAACTGATTCTGGTGGTCGCAGTGCCGACCAACCAGAGAAATCGACTAACCCGCATGAAGGCAAGAGGTGGTGCCCACTCCACAATTTAGCAGGCCACGACCTCAAGAATTGTCGGAGTTGGTTGAAGCAGTTGGATGAAATCTACCAGGGTATCGGACCAATGCCAACCTTGCCACCAAAGGAACAGACTTGCAGGCAAAGAGACGCCAGCGGGGACGAAGAGATGTCCTACCAGGTACCTCTAATTATGTCAATGTTATTTTCGGAGGTTCCTCCTCTCTTGTTTCTAAACGGCAATTTAAAGCTTTTTATCGAGAGGTGAACCAAGTGGAGACTCCCCTTGGTGAACCTCAGTACCCCCGTTGGTCGGATACTCCTCTAATGTTTGATCGCTCTGATTGCCCTGTGGGGCTTACTCGACCATTGAGGCTACCTTTGGTCATTACCACAATTATCAGTAATGCGAGAGTCGAAAGGGTCCTGATCGACAGAGGTAGTTCCTTGGACATTTTATTGGTCAAGGCACTGGACGAGATGCAAATTCCTCGTTCGAAAATCAAACCCATAATTCATCCGTTTTATGGGATAATTCCTGGTCCCTCTATGATGCCATTGGGACAGGTGGTGCTCCCCATCACGCTGGGTGAACCAGATAACTTCCGAACAGAATTGGTTATCTTTGATGTAATTAATTGTGATTCGGCTTATAATGCAATCTTTGGCAGGCCAACTCTTGCTAAATTCATGACGGCTACGCACTACGCTTACCAGCGTGGCAAGTTGCCTGGCCCCAAGGGCGTTATTTCGGTTCGAGGCAGCCGCAACGTGGCATTGACGTGTGTCGGTTATCCCTGGAGATGGTAGATCAGCTTCCCCTCTGAGAAGCCCAGATCGCCACAATGTCCACTGATACGATCAAAGTCGCTCCTCGACCAGATGAAACATTCAAATAGGTTCCGTTGTACCCAGATGATCCATCCAGGACAATTCGGGTTGGATCAGGTCTGGATGACAAATAGGAACTCGAGCTCATTACTTTCCTCTGAGCTAATGCAGATGTGTTTGCGTGGAAACCATCTGACATGCCCGGTGTCCCAAGGGAGGTAATTGAGCACAGGTTAGCAATTCGACCTGGACAGTGACCAATAAAGCAGAAGCTCAGGCGTTTTGCTGTTGATTGGCAGGAAGCCATCCGAGAGGAGTTAGATAAGCTCCAAAAGACCGGATTTATTCGCGAGGTCGATCATCCGGAATGCCTTGCAAATCCAGTCATGGTCCGCAAGTCAAATAGCAAGTGGCGCATGTGCGTCGACTATACCAGCCTAAATAGTGCCTGTCCGAAGGATGATTTTCTCGTTCCCCGCATCGACCAGTTGGTCGATTCTACTACGGGTTGAGAATTGATGTGTTTCTTGGACGCTTACTCAGGATATCATCAAATTAGCATGGCAGAAGAAGATGAAGGGAAGACTGCCTTCATCACACCATTCGGCACCTACTGCTATGTCAGAATGCCGTTTGGTCTCAAGAACGTCGTTTCCATGTACCAGCGCTTGATGCAAAAGACCTTTCTTTCCCAGATGGGGCGTAATCTTGAAGCTTATGTAGATGACTTGGTTGTAAAAAGCCTAAACAGTTTGTCTCATTTAGACGATCTTGCTGAAACCTTCTGTAACTTGAATCGATTTGGAATAAAATTAAACCCGGAGAAATGTTCTTTCGGGGTTTTGTCTGGAAAATTTCTAGGTTTTTTTGTTTGTTCCAGAGGAATCGAGGTTAATCCCGAAAAAATCAGGGTTATCGAACAAATGAGGTCTCCCTCGACCATCAAAGATGTTCAGCGCCTAGCAGGTCCCATGGCGGCATTAAGCCGATTCATATCGTGACTGGGCAAAAAAGGACTACCGTACCTTTCTTCAGAGCTCTGTGCAAACACCATAATTTTACTTGATCCGATGAGGCCGAGAAAACATTTCAGGAGGTCAAAGCATATTTATCCAGTCCGCCGGTCTTGGTTTCTCCCAATAAAGAGGAACCATTGCTCCTTTACTTGGCGGCCACACCTTACGCGGTTAGCGCTGTCTTGATCGCAGAAAGAGAAGGTGTACACAAACCCGTCTACTACGTAAGCGAAGTACTTCATGGTCCTAAGGAGCGATACCCTGAGGTCCAAAAAATACTTTACGCACTGCTGATGGCTTCCTGTAAGCTACGACATTACTTCCAAGCACATAGGATCGCAGTGCCCTCATCTTTTCCTTTGGGGGACATTGTCCGAAATCCGGAGCAATCTGGTCGGATCGCGAAATGGGCTGTGGAACTCGGAGCGTTCGATATCCATTTCACGCCTCGCACCGCGGTCAAATCTCAGATCCTGGCCGACTTCATGGTCGAATGGACTAATCCTGAACCGCCCGTGTAGGAGTCTGAAGATTTGAAATGCCCCGATCATTGGATGATGTATTTTGATGGCTCTCGTAGTTTTCAATACTCGGGGGCTGGAGTGGTCTTAGTCACGCCTCAGGGTGACCAACTGAAGTATGTCATTCAACTACACTTTGTTGTGACCAATAACGCAGCAGAGTATGAAGGTCTTATTGCAGGGCTCCGGGCAGCAAAATTCCTCGGAGTCCGTCGATTAGTGGTAAGGGGAGACTCACAGCTGGTCATAAACCAGGTAAACAAGGAGTACAACACCTCCGATGAGACAATGGCTCATTACCTAGGGGAAGTGAGGAGATTGGAAAAACACTTCAGTCATTTCGAAGTCCAATACATCCCACGAAAGGACAACATTCTTGTAGACCAATTATCCAAAATTGGGTCCTCACGCACATCCGCCCCGGCAGGAGTGTTCGTCGAACACATGGAACATCCTTCGATCATGACTACGACCGAGGATGATCCCGGTAACAGTCTGCGTTACCAACCTTGGACATGAACGAGATTGGACCCATCCATTGAGGGTCTATCTCGAACACGGGACCTTGCCCGAGGATGAAACCGAGAGCGATTGGTTAATTCGAAAAGCACGCCTATACAAACTTATAGAAGGAGTTTTGTATAGAAAAGGTACTCAAGGAGTATTCATGAGCTGTGTGTCCCAAGAGGAAGGTAAATCCCTCTTGAAAGAAATTCATGACTGTGTATGCGGTGCACACGCGTCATTCCATACACTGGTCGGGAAGGTTTTTCGACAAGGATTTTACTGGCCTTCGGCACTTGATGATGCCAAAAATATGATCAAGACATGTCCTCAATGTCAATTTCATGCGAGACAGGTTCATTAGCCTGCCTATGCTCTACAAACTATCCCTCTATCATGGCCCTTCGCGGTTTGAGGGATAGATATTGTTGGTCCTATGCCACAAGCGGCCAATGGATACAAGTTCTTGTTCGTAGCTATTGACACGTTTACAAAGTGGATTGAGACCGAGCCAGTATGCAATGTCACTGCTGCTGCTGCACAAAAGTTCTTTCATAAAAACATTGTGACTCGATTCGGTGTTCCAAATCGCCTCATCACTAATAATGGTTCCCAATTCGCTAGAGGTCTATTTCTAGACTATTGCGACAATATTGGAACCAAGGTGTGCTTTGCCTCTATAACTCATCCACAGAGCAATCGTGCCGTTGAACGTGCCAACGGGCAAGTATTGCAGGGCATCAAAAAGCGTGTTTTTGATCGCCTTAAGACACGCTTGAGGGCTTGGGTAGATGAGCTCTATACCGTTCTATGGGCACTACGTACTACTTCTAGTCGAGCCACTGGTGAGACACCTTTCCATCTGGTATACGGAGCTGAGGCTGTGTTACCCATGGAAATTAGTATTGGTTCTGTCCGAACAGATCAATTCGAACATGTTGATCATAACGGACAACGATTACAAGATCTAATCCTCCTAGAAGGAAAACGTGATCGAGCCCTAGTCAAGTCTGCAGTGTATTTGCAAGCTTTGCGCAAATACCATAACAAAAGGGTGCGGCCACGTAGCCTTCACGTGGGTGATTTGGTTTCACGTAAAATACAAAACCAATCTAATCGCAATAAATTCTCCCCTCAATGGGAAGGCCCCTACACTGTTGTCTCGGTGCCGTGACCAGGATCTGCTCGGCTAGCAATGGAGGATGGTAGAATCTTCTCCAATACATGGAACACTGATCAACTGTGCAAGTTTTACGAGTAAGTTTCCCAACCCTTTTCCTTTTCAATTAGCATGATTTAACAAAATCAATACTTTTATTTGTTTCATGTGATAATTATTCCTTTCGCCCATATGTTACAAGTCTGGCTCGGGGGCTGCTCGCCGATAATTGTATCACTATAATACCTCGATTGGATTCGCTGGCCAATCTCGTGATCACTTCCAGACAAGACACCCCTCAATAAGCCGTTTCTCAATGCACACGGGGCTTGCTGGCATGTCCTTGATCATTAGAGTGGCTGCCGGTTTGCAATAAGGTCAGGGTTGTATTGAAAATGGTTATCGGTCTGGTCGGATGATAATACCTAAAGTCACAGTATTCCTTAGGTATTCCTGGTCGTCGTTACACCCATATTTTTCTTGCGCTTATAATACTAAGTCTTCAGTATACATAATCTCAGGAAGGGGCTAGGGGAATATGGTCGCAACATGAAACAACAAGAAGTGCTTTTCTTTCAAAAATTAAGGCACGCATTCGCATATTATAAATGTAATTTTACAGGAATAGGTTATGAGAGATATCATTACAAGAAAATCAAATGAGGCCTAGCTCTTTCAGTAGATCTTCCACTAGAGGCTTGACTTCTTCAGAGATGGCTTTCAATCGATCACTCCTGATCTCTGCATTTCCTACCACCAGCTTCAAATTCAAATTTGAGCCGTGGTGGAATCGTAATCTGCAGAGAATGGCAGAGGCTACGGGTCTGACATTTGACCTTAGCGCCTCTTCCTTCCATTTGGTATCTTCAGGAAGATACTTGAGGAGTGATTCGGTTTGTACCGCGACCAGTGTGGCCAACTCGCTAAGGCTTGGATTGTCCTTTTGCGACTCGATCACGTCTATTTTTAGCAGAGTGGCCACCATCTTCAGCTTTTCGAAGATGTCTAATTGAGTACCACTGCAGGAGGAGATTGTTTCATTCAGTCCCTTATTCTCCATGCTGGTAGTATCAATTCTCGAGCTTTGCAATTCGATGGTCATATGAAGGTTTCTGTTCTCTTCTGAAAGATGGCTTATTTGATCCTCTTGTGCTGTATGAACACAGTAAATATTTACTATAAGTAAAGCTCATATGATGTGAAGTTTTCTTCTGGTCGGGAGTGTGCTTACAAGCAAGCTTTGATTGCACGTCGCGAAGTTTCTTCTCCAAAGAAGAATATCTCGCAGCTGCAGCTTCTTCTTGACTCTCTCGATCAGCCATGCTCTTGTGCAGAAAGGCATTTTCTCTGTATCAAGAAGGACAACCAGTTACGCTTAAATACGGATTCAAGTTAACATGAATGAAGAGCACTATACTTACTGTTCTAGCAGGCTGATCTTCTGTTGTGCTACCTCAATATGCTTTGTTATAGCTGTTGATCTGGTAGCCACCCGGGTCAAGTCCTGGAACACAATAAGAAATTGCACTTGAGGCTTGAATGTTCCGGAATTTGTTGCGGATTGGAAAATAAAAAATTGTTCATACCTCTATGTAATCGGTTATTGAGTCACTCTCAACATCAGCATGAGGTCTAACCTCAAGACCTGTTGTGTTCGCGGTAGGGGAAGTAGATGACTTTTCCTGCTGTTCCCCCTCTTGAATCAGGACTTCAGATTCCGTCCCTTGGGAATGGATTTCCTCTGCCATTCCATCCACGATGGCCCCAAGAACCTCTTCGGCCACGGGAATCGGGCTTGGCTCTCCCGCGACCTCCGTAGTGGGTGTGCCATGGCTTGTCGAGGTCGTTGGGGTAATGGGTGCCGCATCACTGCACCAACAAAGAAACATATTGAAAGGTGAAGAAACCTCTGGTTGGTCATATTTAGATGATAATTGGAAAAGTTCTCACATTATCCGAAACCCCACCCATGGTTTGGGTTTCGATGATGTGCTCCCGAGTGAGAAGAACTTGATGGCTGCTCTTGGGGAAGAGTCTTCATCTGTCCTCATTTTCCTTCTCTTAAAGAGGACAGTATCCTCCTCTCCCTATATGAACACAACTCAAAAGATGTGCACAGAGGAATGAAAACATGCAGGATTGTGAGAAATCTTACCACAATCGCTCCTTCTATCAGAAGGGGAGGTGTTGTAAGTCCTGAGGCTTCATGAGCTCAGGCACTGGGGTTTCACCCGTAACCACAGGATTGTCAGTGGTCACGGGGCCCATTGTAGCCGTCTCTGTCCCTGCAGTCAGAGACAAGACTTCACCGATTTGAGGGGAAGCCGACCTCTCTGGGATGCTTGTTCCCGAAAGGTCAATCGTCTTCCTCTTGCGACGAACTAGAGGAATGTCATCCTCCTCGTCCTCGCTCCCTTCACCCTGTACGACGAAGAAGTAATTTCCACTCATACTTGAGGTTATAGGGGGTACTGAATATCTTATCGCAGTCATTTTTGTGGTTGTGATTTTCTTTTGTGATGAAGCCCCTCCCAGGAACTTCTTGGGTTTTTTGGGAGCAGGGTCCTTCACTTCGTGCTTCGAAGGGGTCCTCCTCACCCTCTTCGCAGCTGGTCTGCCCGAAGGACCAACGTCCTCGCTTGGATGCATCGCCTCAGCAAACTTCCCCATAAGTTGTATTATTCCAAATGCTTTTGGTAATACAGGACAAGTGGATGATTTACAATAGAGCTTGTTAGGAAAGGTCATACCTTTCGGCGCTCCTGCTTAAGATCGTTGCTGGCGTTAATTAAGCTCTGGGGGCGAGGCGATCCCTTAGCTCCCTCCACAGTGGCGTTCTATGCCCGAAGGAGGTAGTTTGTCCGTTTCTCGATCTCAGACAAAGATAGAGCTGTGTCACAAACAAGCATGTTAACAAATACAAAATTTTTTAATCAGTAAAAATGTATGTTTTGTTGATTAAAGGACATACCATTATTATAGTCCAGGGTGCTGTCCGCCATGGACTTAACTTCCCAGGCTGGATGTGCCCTTTCACGCAGGGGTCTTATCCGATTCTTCACGAAGTCCCGTATGATATCACGTGAGGTCAAGCCTTGCTGGACTAGGTGAAAAATAGCTTGAGCTTGTTTCTTCTGTTCTGCGCTCAGAGCGGGAAGGGAGTCTAACTCACTGGCTTTCTCCGATCGGGTGTTCGCGAACCATAGTCTGCTTTCCGACAGAGGGGTGCAGTAGAACCATTTCTGGTACCACCCGTGTATAGAGTCCCGTAGGGGCGGGAAGGGGTACTCTTTCTTCTCCCTTATATGGAAGTAGATGCACCCAGCGGCATTGGCACTTTTCGACCATGCCGAAAAGTAGAAGCGTCGGAAAAGCTCCATGCTTGGAAGTACTCCGACGAAGGCTTCATAGAGGTGCTGGAAAATCCCCAAAATAAGAACTGCATTTGGGTGGAGATTCACTAACTCCAGCCCATAGTGTTCCAAGATTCCCCGCGGAAACTCGCTTTATGGGAATCGGAACTCGCAGCGCAGGTATTCCTCGAAGATCACAATTCGCCCACTTGGACGATTGGGGTTTCTTGATCTTTCTCCGTTGGCCGCCAGTTGATCAGCAGCCATGGAGGGAGAATCTCTTCTTCTCTAGTGCCACTAGTCTGTCTTCTGTATGGTGAACGGATCGGCTCCAGGATGCCATTTCTTGTGAAGGATTGGGAAGAAAGGTGGTGACTTTGGAGACGATGAAGATGAGGAATACAAAAGAGGGTTATGTGCGGCGAGAAACTCTAAGGCAAATGAAGGGTTTTTGGTTGTGAAGCTTCCTCAGGAAGCTACCTTCTCCTTTTATATGCCCGAGACAACCCTTCGCCAAATATTTTATTAATTTCCCATAATGGGTGCCTTCTCTCTGGAAACCCGTTATGCACTCCCTACAGTGATCCGAAACAAAATATATTTTCAGTATTTTTTGTTTCGAATTCGGGGGATAGGGTGCACACAAAAACATGAAAATTTTGCAAAGATTATTGAGGAAGAAATCCCTCGTCTTTTGTAAACTAATTTTTATGTGTTGATCACAATGCAGTTCTGTGATCGTCTCAAGATTTGCATGATGATCGCAACGCAATTCTGTGATCACTGCAAGTGGGTAATCGCAACATATACGATTATCATTCGATCAAGGTATTATGTTCTGATCGTGGTTTCAGTTCTGATCGCAATACCAGTACTGGTCGTGGTATAACACATCAATGCATTTTTGATCGAAAAAGTTGTTGCGAAGCCATACTTCGGATTTACCTATGTGTGTGTGATCGCAAAGGCATTTTTGGTGACCATGTTTTTACACAGAAATTGTGAAGAGTTTTAATTCGGGATTACAAGTCTTGCATAATCCTTCTTGAGAAATCAAGGTGTGTAAAGTAAAGGAAATTTTTATTTCTGGCAATCTTTACATACAAAAGGGATACAGGCGACCAGAGCATCGACCTGATCCAAGAGAAGCTTACAAAGTTCTTCTAAGGACATATTGGCGTCAGTAGGATCTACACTGACCACCCCAAGAGAACTAGCAACTACTCTAAGCCTATCTACATCATCCCGAAGCAAGGAAGCACTACTACTCCTGATCGTATCGGAGAGTTCTCGCTGTTGCCGAGCGTGGTCTCTCTCTAGGCGAAGTTGGTGCACCTCTTCGCAGGAGTTGTCATAACATTCTTCCAGGTGCAGAATGGCTGAAGACATTTCTTCGGTCTTCTTCTCCAGAGCCTCTTTTTCCTTCTGAAGAGTTTGTTCGAAGGAAAGAGGTTGGACCTCAGCAGGCTGGTCGCTGGGGGCTCCAGAAATTTTCATCTCCTACACATGTATGTGTTAGTTTTACAAGATAAAACGACCAGCAGAGGAAATGAAAATAATTACCAATCCTCGCGGTAAGATCGGACGGGAGGATGAAGTGTTTCCCCCAAAAAGTAGATCACCTGACAAAAGTCGAGGACCGTCAGGTCGTGGGAGTGCAACTTTCCCACGAGAAAATTGATCACCCAACAAAAGCTGAGGATCATTTGGTCGCAGGAATGCAACCTTCCCACCAGAAAATTGATAACCCATCAAAAGATGGGGATCGCTTGATCGCAATGGAGAAAGATGATCAGAAGAAGGAGAAATCCTTGAACTAGCATTTTGGATCTCCAAAGGTGGAGATGAGGGTTCGACCTGCCGAGTTGCATGGACAGGAAGAACTACATGGGACAAGGAAGGAGAGCACAATGATGCATCCCCAACCTTTGTACTGATGGAGGATCCCTCGTCAACCTTGGGTTTCTTCCCTAGAGGAACCAGCTCTTCAGTCACCTGTGAATTCCCAAAAAGCATTTTGGAAATGACCAGAATATAAAATAACAACTTGAACCAAAAGTTCCAGAAAAGACTTACCTTCTTGAAGTCCTGGTCAAGTTCGAGTATTACTTCCTCTTCATCGCTCTCAATCTCAATGATGTTCTTGGAGTCCTGATCTGCCATTGAGGTGAAAACAGAAGAGAAGGAAAGATAGCTTTGGAAAAGACTTAGCCAAGAAAAACTTGTGGAGTTTTAGGACTAAGAGGATTTGGTATTTATAGCACCCAAGGGTGACGGTTCGTATTTTCGAATGCCTCGAGTTCTTAAAACATATTTACAGTTTTATCTCTGGTTAAAAAACAAATCAACAATGCTATCATTACTTGTCAAAAACAACCTGGAACCCGTCTCGGGAAATAAACCGCCGCACGTAGTGCGCCACTAAGTGTAGAAGTTGAAGCGTCGGGTCACTTATCCGATGCAGGATTAAAATTTGAAGTAAATATGTCTCTTCATTTTCTTCAAATTTGGGGGCTAGCTGATGAGGATTGTCACCTGAGCTAGTTCGAAATAATGCACATTTGGTGCAACACGGATTCGAACCAGATGAGTGTCTGAAGGTCCGCTATTATGGTCTCAGACGACCTGAGAAGCGCGGACACAAGAATGACTTATGGTTGTAGGCTTTGCGCGGTCATGAGATCACAGACGTGATGCGGTCAGGAGGCCGCAGACAATGTGCGGTCAAAAGGTCGTTGACTATCCTCGACCAGAGTAAAAACTTGAGATTGCTTAGCTCTGCAACAGGCATATCCCTAGGATCGTGATGATTCCTTCACGTGTAAAGACAACTGCCAGGAGGTTAACATGTGCGGTTATCCCATGATTGCACGTGTTAAGCCTGCGTGGGAGTTAAGTGCGGTTACCAAAACTACTCTTCTACAACCGTTCAAAACCGTCGTGCATTGGTACCCTTTTGATCGGTATAAAAGAGAGATCGAAGACGATGACAGGGAGAAGGGAGACAAGCTTCGATAAGTTAGTTTAGTCATTTTTTAGACAATCACACAGAAATGATCTTCGCCTGTGATGATCTTTTCTCCAATTTTGTAAACCTTTTCCCATACATAGTGAAATCACAACAGGACGTAAGGCTATTACTCCCACTATCGAGGGTCCGAACCTGTATAAATCTCTCTGTGCCCCAACTGACATTGCTCATCATCCCTTTCTAGAGGGACACTTTGAAAGGCCTCACAACTCACAAATTCTGTAAAAGATCGACTAAGGACCCCGAGTCCGAATCGTCGACAGGGAGCGATGTGGAGGAGGAACTGGAATTCTCTCTTCTTGTTCTGAGGATGAGATCCTCAATGGCTCCCGATGAATCCTCGCCGATGGCACTATCCTTGCTTTTATATCCCAAAGGTGGGGCGTCGAGTTCCCAAAATCCCTTGGGACTCAGCATTAGGTAAACATTTATTTTCCCAACTAAGTTATTTTACTTAGTTAGGAATAGTTTATCCAATTATAAACTAGATGTATAGGGCTCCTTTTGAAACTGAACCAACTGTGGTCGAAGAGGAAGCAACTACTATGGCAGAATTGCCTACCATTAGTGAGGTTGCAACAGATCCAACGACTATAGAAGAAGCCACTGCAACTACTGAAGTTGCATATTTGTAGGATGTCAAGGAGGACCCTGCGACCATCATTGGTGAGGTGGTTCAATATATTTAATCTACCAAACCCACCATGATGGAGAAGATGAGGTCACGGCAGCGATCGCGACCATGGGGATAGGTGAACAGGCAGATGCATCTACTCCCCCTCTAGTCGAAGACACTATGCCTCCCTCTTTTTTGGAAGAACAAGAAGTGGAGAGGACATAGCAAACGGCGCTGCAACCTGTCAAAATTCATCGCCCTGCCCCTGACTTGAGCATTCAATCTCAATTTTTAGGTAGAGTTGGGCAGGCGCGGGACAACTTGGTTCTTCCAAAAATAGTTTAACTTGGGGACCTCCCTAAGAGGTACCTTAAGGAGTTCTTGGAGGTAAGTAAAAATCTTTACCTCATAACTTCAATTGTTTTTTCAAGAATTTTCTTCAAACACTTCCTTTTTGTTTTATTTAGAGCACTGCTTGCGACGTGGCCATGTTTGGCAAGCTGGTGGGGCTGTTTAAGGTCACACAAGAGGAATGCGACAAGTTAAAGCAGTAAGTAACTTGCTTCAATCTCAGTCCTTTATGAACTGGAATAGTAATTTCTGTTGTCACATGGAAAACTCTGCTTTGCTAGAAGAGGTTGTCAATGAGTGCAACAACAAAGAGGTTGCAACCATTCAACACTCTCTTCTGGAGAATAAAATGGCTGAAGCCCAAAGGGTAAGTGCCTGATGCTTGTTGAAACCTTGGCGCTTAAAGCCAAATTAAATGGTGCTGTAGAGAAGGTAGTGACATTGGTGCAAAAAGCATCGTTATGTGATTCTCTCCAAGGGAAAGCTGAGCACCTTCAAATGTTGATGGTAAATTCATTTCAGCAAAACTTTGCATTGCCTCTGTGAACTTGTATGAATTTTATGAACTACGTTGAATTCGTTTCTTTCTTTGCTTAGAGCAAAGAGAGGAGAACAGCAAGCTAACTGAGGAGAAAGATCACTTTGAATAGAAGTTTATTGAGCATGGAATCGAAATAAACTTCAAAATATTGTTAACCACTACAAGACGGCCTCAGAGAAAGCTAAGGCGGCCGCAAAGCTGGCCCTTAATGAAAGGGTACCTTGGAAAAATCATCAAAGGCTGCGGTCTTACCGAAAAGGATACCTTTGCAAAATTGCGGGAGGTCGCGGACTCACTAAAAGCAAACGTTATCGATCCTAAGAAGGATGACTTTTCCCTTGGTGAGTCATGCAAGCTGGTCGTGGCTCAAGTCTATCTTCTGGTCGTGAGCATCCCTGAAATTTTGAGGAGGCACTGAAGAGCGATGTTGCAACTATAGGCTCTACCATCCTCTGCAAACTTAGGCATCACCATGGTCCAAATTTAGATATGAATCCAGTGGTGGAAGATGCGACCTTCCATAGCCAAGACCAATTGAGTACAATCATGGTTGAGGTCAGGCCTTTGATAGGGAAACTATTGCGTGACCTCGGCCTCTCTTGATGTATCTCCCCTCATTGTAATTTTTTGTAACAATAGAATGGGAATGAAATGAAAATTCTTACCTTACTATTGGAGTCTTTGTTTTATACCTTGCAAAAACATATGATCAATAGAAAAAATGAATGATGAAAAGTGAAAATTATTACCTTATTATTGGAGTCTTTGTTTTTTTTAAATTAACGCTATAGTTATATTCCCCTAGCCCCCTCCTACGACCAGTGATACTGAAGACATAGTACGGTGGTCATAGGATAATTCTCCTAGACAAAGGAGACCACGGCTTGAATGATCAGACCACGCTAGTAACTCTCTTAGGCGGTAAGAACCAGCTTAAAAAGAGATGTCTTAACTAGATGCGATCATGAGGTCGTGAAGATAACTAACTTAATATAAATGCATAAGTTTTTTACTAACTGACAGCCACTCGAATGATTAGAGCAAGCTAGTAAGTCCCTTAGGCGGTAAGAACCAACTTAGAAAGAGATGTCTTAAATAAATGCAACCGTGAGATTGGCCAGCGAATCCACTACATTATACTAAGGCACTTATTGAGACTAGCCCTTGGGCATGACCCAATAGAAAATAAGGCTGAAAATGCGAATGTATCCATAACATAAAGTGTTAAACGTACTTATTGATAAGTAATTTCTAATGGGAATGGAAAAACTTACACATAAAATTTACGCAACTGGTCTATGTTCTAGGCGTTTGACAATATTCTTCCGTCTTCTATAGCCAATCGAGCCGACCCTGGTTGCGGCATAGAGACCATAGTGTAGAGACCTTCCCACTGAGAAGAGAATTTATTGCGACTAGACTGGTTTTGAATTTTTCTTAAAACCATGTCCCCCACGTTTAGCATACGTGGTCGCACCTTTTTACTATGGTATTTACGTAGAGCTTGTAACTATGCTACTGAACGGATCAGTGCCCGATTGTGTTTTTCTTTGAGAAAAGTAATATCATCTTTGTGTTTTTCACTTTGATTTATGACATCTAGGTGATCCACACGAGTAGAACCAATTTTGATTTCAATTGGTAGCATGGCTTCTGTATCGTAAACTAGTTGGAAAGGCGTTTCGCCTGTGGCCCTACTAGATGTAGTACGTAATGCCCATAGAACGGAGTAGAGTTCTTCTACCCAAGCCCCCGAGCATAATTTAAGGCGGTCAAAAACACATTTCATAACCCCTTGTATTAGCTGCCCGTTGGCACATTCAATTGCACCATTACTCTGTGGAGGAGTTAAGGATTTTTCAATGGGTAAAGAAATAGATGCGAAACAGATTTTAGTCCCAATGTTGTCGCAATAGTCCAAAAAAAGACCACTAACAAACTGGGATCCATTGTCTATTATAAGATGACTTGGAACACCAAATCGTGTTACAATGTTGTTTTTAAAGAACTTCTTCGCCACAACGGCGGTAATGTTTTGGACTGGTTCAGCCTCAATCCATTTGGTAAATGTATCAACGGCTATGAATAAGAACTTGTATCCATTGACAGCTTGGGGCATAGAACCCACAATATCTATTCCCCATGTGGCAAATGGCCATGTTAAGGGAATAGTTTGAAATGCATATGCTGGCTAGTGGACCTATCAGGCATGGAATTGACACTATGGGCAAGTCTTGACAAATTGCATGGCATCATTAAGTGTTGTTGGCCAGTAATAGCCTTGTCAGAAAGCTTTTCCAACCAGTGTCCTATAGGAAGCGTGCGCACCGCACATGCCTCCATGAATCTCTCTTAGGAGGGATTTGCCATCTTCTTGAGGAATATTGCACATTAGTACCCCTTGAGCACCTTTTCTATACAAGGCTACTTCAACCAATCTGTACATTCGTGTTTTTCTAACTAACTGATCACTCCCGGTTTCGTCCTCGGGCATGGTCCCATATGCAAGATAATGCCTCAATGGTTGGATCCAATCTACACAATGATTGAGGGTGGCGATGTTAGTCATCGCCTCTGGTGCCTCTACGGTGGTTGCGATTGATGGCTTTTTTAAGTGCTCGATGAACACTCCTGCCGGGGTGGATGCACGTGAGGAACCAACTTTTGACAATTGATCTGTGAGAATATTGTCTCTTTGCGGAAAGAATTGGACTTCAAAATTTCTAAAGTATTTTTCCAATTTCCTCACTTCGTCTAGGTATAGAGCCATTGTCTCATCGGAACATTAGTATTCCTTATTCACCTAGTTAACGACCAGCTGTAATCTCCCTTCACCACTAATCGATGGACTCCAAGGGATTTGGCTGCTCGAAGGTCAGCTAGAAGACCTTCATACTCTGCTGCATTATTTGTAGCAACAAAGTATAATTGTACGACATATTGGAGCCGGTTACCCTGAAGCGTAATTAAGACCGCTCCAGCCCCCTAAGTTAGTGAAACTACAAGAGCCATTGAAATACAATGTCCAGTGGCTGGTATCCTCTAAATCTGATGTTTCCTGAGTGAGTGGTTCGGGATTAGTCCATTCGACCACAAAATCGGCAAGGATTTGGGATTTAATTGCAATCCAGGCCATGAAATGGAGGTCGAATGCTCAAAGTTCTATAGCCCATTTTGCAACTCGACCTGTTACTTCCGAGTTATGGAGAATATCCCCTAAGGGAAAGGATGAGGGCACAGTAATTTTGTGCACTTGAAAGTAATGTCGCAGCTTCCTTGAAGCTATTAAGAGAGCATAAAGTAATTTCTAGACCTCAGGGTACCTTTCATTTGGTCTATTTAATACTTCACTTACATAATAAACTGGCCATTGCACTCATTCCCTTTCCGCAACTAGGACAGCGCTAACCGCATGAGGGGTAGCAGCCAAATAGATGAGTAATGGCTCTCTCAAGGTCGGGGAAACCAATATTGGAGCACTGGCTAAATATACTTTTACTTCCTGAAAGGCATTTTCGGCCTCGTTCGATCACTGGAAACTAATGTGTTTATGTAGAACCTCAAAGAAAGGTAATCCACATTCACCCAGCATCGAAATAAAATGACTTAAAGCCGCCATTTGACTGGTTAGGCTTTGTACCTCCTTCTTGGTCGAAGGAGATCGCTTCTACTCAATGGCTCAAATTTTTTCTAGATTAACCTCAATACCTCGTGAACAAACAAGGAAACCCAAAAGTTTACTAGAAGAAACTCCAAAGGAGCACTTTTCAGGATGCAACTTTATCCCATGTTTATTCATGTTATAGAAAGTTTTAGCCATGTCATCCACATCACTAGAGCTTTTTACGCTCTTTACAACCAGATCATCTACATAAGCTTCTAAATTATGCCCTAATTGTGATTAAAAAGTCTTCAGCATCAAGCGCTGGTATGTGGAACCAGCATTCTTTAGCCTAAATGGCATTCTGACGTAGCAGTACATGCCAAATGGTTGGATGAAGGCAGTTTTCTCCTCATCTTCTTTAGCCATGCTAATTTGACGGTACCCTGAGTAGGCATCCAGGAAGCTCATCAGTTCACAACCCACTGTTGAGTCAACCACTTGGTCGATGCAAGGAAGGGAAAATCATCCTTTAGGTAGGTTACATTGAGATTGGTGTAATCCACGCACATTCACCACTTACCATTAGGTTTCAGAACCATGACCGGATTTGTGAGCCATTCAGAATGGTTAACCTCGCGAATAAAGCCAACCTCCTGGAGTTTATCTAAATCTGAACAAATGGCTTCTCTCTGAGGCAAAGCGTTTGAGCTTTTGCTTCATTGGTCGCTACCCAGGCTGAATTCCTAGCCTGTGTTTGATCACTTCCCTTGGGACTCCAGGAATGTCAGAAGGTTTCCACGCAAACACATCTGCATTAGCTTGGAGGAAAGAGATGAGCTCAAGATCCTATTTGTTCTCCAGTTCTAACTCGATCCAAACAGTTCTGGATGGGTCGTCTTCGAATAATAAGTTTTTCATCTGGTCGTGGAGTTGCCTTGACCGCATCTAGATCTTTAGCTTTGGTCATAGCCTTGACATCCCTGAGGGGAAGCTAGTCAACTAATTCCAAGGAAATGCGATCACAAGTGAGTGCCGAATTTTGGCTGCCCCTCTTCGTGATCGCGCCTTTTGGTCCTGGCACCTTGATGCACTGATAAGCATAAAGCCTCACTGTCATGAATTTGGCAAGCGAGGGCCTACCAAGAATTGCATTGTATGCTGACTCAAAATCAATTACATCAAAAGTAACCAATTCTGTTCAAACATTTTCTGGTTCACCGAGCGTTACCAGTAGTACAATCTGGCCGATAGGAGTGTACGAAGGACCAAGAATAATTCCAAAAAATGGGTGGACCACACTTTTAATCCTCTAATTAGGAATTTACATCTCATCAAGTGTTTTTACAAAGAGCAAGTCAAGAGAACTATCTCCATCGACTAGGACTCTACCCACTTTAGCGTTGCTAATCGTGGGGGATATAATCAGAGGGAGTCGCCATGGTCGCAATAGTCCTCTGAGGCAATCTTCCTGGCTAAAGGTCAGGGACATCTCTTGACGAGGATTGACACCCGGGTCACTTCTAATAAACTTTTGGTTCAAGACAGGTTCGAACCAGACATGTATCTGGCGATGCGAACTCAAGCTATTCTGAGGGGCATCACCATAAGGTCGCAAGCTTTACGCGATCAGGTCGCGGGTTTCATGCGATCAGACCGACAGCCTTGTGCGGTCAGAAGTTCGTATGCTATACGCGGACTGGATATCCGGGATGTTGTGCGGTCAGCCCACATTCCGCGGTCAGAACGTTCTCGACCAGGGTGCTTGGGGTTTATTCGGTTATCCTTATGTCAGGATATTCCAAGCATCCCGAGGATTCCTCCACGTTGAAGACCAACCGTCAGAGGTTATTATATGTGGTTATTCATGATTAACACGTGTTAATAACCTCCGTGGAAGTTAACAGCGGTTCTCCAACAACCGCATCTAACCGTTTGATGCAGTTTTCTTCGTATGGCACCTTTTTAACCAGTATAAAAAGGTGGCAAAGTACATCAAACGGGAGGATCCAAGACATTTGGAAGAACAAGACCCCTGATGTAATGGAGATACAAGATATCTCGACCACTCAAACAGCCAAGTCTACGGCTTAGATTAGACAATACTTACAAGTCTCCTATAGCTCCTTTTTGTACATTTACATAGGGAAAACTTTCGCCTGTGAAGGTTTCTCCCTGCTAGTTTGTAAAGCTTTATCTCATATAGTGAAATCCTAACAGGACGTAGGGCTTTTACTCCCACCATCGAGGGCCCGAACCTGTATAAATCTCTCTGTGCTCCTGTTCACCATTGTTCTACATACCTTCCCGGAGGGTCATCTTGAAAGGTCTCACAATTACAAATTTTGCATAAGTTCGGCTGAGGACCCCGAGTCCGAATCGTCGACATCTCTGACTAGCAAGGGTATTGAGGCTCTCTTGGGGAAGCTTCAATATTATTCACCCCTCGTCAAACAGAGTTAAAATGACGCTTGGAAAAATAGGACGAACAACCTCCAAAAATAACATTAACATGATTATTTGGTATCTGGTATGGCATATCCTCATCTCCATCGACGTCTTTATTTCCACTGGGTTGTCCTTTTTCTGGTATAATAGTCATAGGTGCTTTACCTTCGTAGAATTCTTCCATGCACTTTAACCAGTTTCGATAATTCTTGAGGTTGTGTCCTAGAACCTCATGCAACAAACACCACTTCTTGCTCCCCTGTGGGTTAGTCTATTTTTCCATGTGGTCGCTGTTGCGTCTGTCGACGATCGGAACCCGGGGGTCCTCCTGTCGAACTTATGCAAAATTGAGCTATGTAATGAAGGGAGCCAATCAAACAAGTATCAAGGTATTCAAAGTATCTACGAATCTAAGACATGGGAATTTATCTAGGTTTGGGCCCTCGTAGCTGAGCAATGACCCTACTCTTGTGTATATATCTATGTGGAAATAAGAATTATGGAGAGAGTGTTACAAAGAGAATGCAGTGTCTATTTCTATTAGACTATGTCTAATCTTCTCTGTCGTTGGTCTTTTTATAGTCGCCGAAGAGATGGTCGGTTGTCCTTCTGAAGACGTGCTCCACGATTGCCCTTAACCGCTTTGTGACAGTTGCTGCAAGTCGTGTTTATGTGATAGTGGTCGTAGGTCAGGCCTACGTGGCAGTTAAGCAGCTTTGACCAGTCGTTGTGGAAACTGCTTCACCATCCTTACCTACTTTGACAGTTCCCTTGTCAGGGACTTATGATTATTTCAGAAATAATCATAAGGATCAAGGAACGGTTGTGGTGGAGGGTGATCGCGTACCTCTGCGACCACATATTGATATTAGGCTTTGTCTCTGCGAGAGGGTGTGGTCATAGGTAGATGTTTTTGCGACCATAGTGCTCACGGATACAGCACAAAACTATGGACTTTACAATAATAAGTGTTTAAGATCTACAGAGTCTCATACCTAAAAATTGCAAAAATTAAATATAATTGATGGGTTATGTCCAGAATGTCCTTGGACTACCTGGTATCTCTTTCCAAGCCTTTTGTGACCATAGAAAGGTATGTGCGACTATGGAGTGTTGTGAGCGACCATGGAAAGGTATGTGCGACAATGGGTGTCTTAGCACGGCTAACAATCCTCGTCAGCTAGCCCCCGAATTTGAAACGACAAAGGCCCACTACATTGGCTTTTTCACTTCAAATTCTAAACAGTATCCCGTTGCTTCGAATTCTCGCACTGTGCTGTGTCGTTTCGAATTCCAACACAACTCGAGGAGAAAGTTGAGGAAGTGGTTACCAAGCAGGCACTAGGGAAGATCTCGAGGCCTTCTCGCTGCGCCCTAGGCTAGGAACTCAAAACATTGCCTTAATTCTATAAATAGCTACCACACTGCTGTGAAACTCCCAATTCTTCATGAATTCTCTAAGTCTTTAGACTCCACGCCTCCCAGACTTTTCCTCTTCTTCTTTTGTTTCAATGGCATCCCCAATCCAGGAGTGACTTGATGAGGAAGAAAGTTTGGCTGCCGAAGGCAACGTTAAGGCATTGGGCTCACAGGGGATTGGTGTGGACAATGTTGCACCTTCGTCTCAAGAGGTAATTCTCCCTTGGTAGGTTCGTACAGGTTCTTTCTTTTTGAATTCAGCTTTTCCAAACTCCTGGGTTTTTTGTAGTTGCTCGATCGTCCAACAGCTTCCAGGAAGCGATCTGGTGATGATGTTGGATCATCCAGCGGATCCTCAACAAAAAGGATGATTGGGGCCTCTACCCCGACTATACAGAGTGCTCATCATGGTTTGAGGTGAACGCTTGTTTTTTCTCTAACCAGGTTGAGTCATTTAGTTAGGAATGATTTTATCCAATTGTGAATTTGTCGTATAGGTCATATTAGACTACTTCTTTTAGAGTCGCTTCCGTCGCGGCCGAGGAGGATGTGGAAGTTATGGATCCTGCTGTGGCCCAACCAGCATCGGTCTCCCTGGTAAGGATCCTCGCTGTTTAGATCTCTCTTTTTGTTATGCTCATGACTTGGAATGATCTCATGGTTGCATAGGGAGACGAAGCTGGGAATACGGCCAACGAAGAGCTGGCTGAGGCCTTGGTGTCCTTGAAGGAGAAGACTGCATTGTGCTGCTCCCTCCAGGAGGAGAATGAGCGCCTCGAGGAGAACTTCATTCAATGAGGACTCGACCTTGACTCTGTCCTTCAAGTCGTTGACCACTACAAGACGGTCAGCGAGAGGGCACGAGAGACTGCAAAGCTTACTCAAGACGTTGAGAAGCTTGTACGCAAGGAAAAGGATGCTTTGGATGCTTTAATCGAAGGCTGCAGTCACACTGAGGGGGATACCTTTAGGAAACTAAAGGTGGTTGCAGATGCTCTTGAGGCAGAAGTTGTTAAACCTGAAGGGTCAACTTGTCTCTTGAAGAGTCTTGAAATTTGGTTGCGGCTCAAGCTGATTCGCTGGTCGCCAACATCCCAAAGTCTGTGATGAGGTACAGGGAGAGACTATGGACCGATATCAATGCTGCAGTTTCTACTATCCTCTGCAAGCTTAGGCATCACCACGGTCCAGGCTTAGATTTAAATCCAGTGGGGGATGCAGTTCTTGGCAGTGAGGAGTAGCTGAACATGGCTAGGGCTGAGGTCAAGCCCTCAGTAGATAGATTATTATATGACCTCGACCCCTCTTGATGTATCCCTTCTCATTTGTAAATTTTTGCAAATATTATCAATGAAAATTTTTACCATGTCAATGAATTTTTTTACCTTGAAAAATTTCAATATAATTGATAGACTATGTCCAGAATATCCTTGGACTATCCCTTATCTCTTTCCTTGGCTTTCCGAGACCGTAGAAAGCTAAGTTCGACCAGGGAGCGTTGTCCGTGACCATGGAATGACTATCGTGATCATGAGGAGGATATGTGCGACCTCAGAAATACCTAGGCGATTCAATTTTGGGTAACAATCTTTTTCTGCTAGCCCTCGAAGTCGAAATGAAAAGATTTTCTTTTCCCTAAAAAAGGCAATTCAAGCTCTAAAAAGGCGTTTCAGGTTTTGAAAAGGCGTTTTTTTGTTTCGACTTCCCTCTGAACCCAAGAACTTTGGGTGTGCATGTCAGGTTTGTTGTGATGGGCATTAAATTGAAAAACTCCTTTTTGTCTCATGACGTGAACAACGGTCAGGAACCCGAGGAAAGTGACCTTTTAAACCTTGCATCCCGAGACCTGCCTGTGCACGCAACCTTCCTAAAAATTTCCTAAGTTTTCTCATAGTTCTTTGCTTTCTTCTGAGCCCTTAGCCTTCATCTTCCTCTTTCCAAACTTCACCCAATGGCTTGCTGGATGCGATCCAGTCACAGATTGGAAGAGAGTCTGTAGGTTTTGGAGGCTGACGATTACCTCCCTTCTAGGTCGCTGATACCATGGCGTCCTGCTAGGGAGAGCGAGGAGAGCCCGAAGGTGCAAGAGGGCAAACTAGTGTTGTTTGAGGATTTCCTGCATTGCGGCTTCTGCTTGCTGGAAAGCGACTTCTGCCGGGAGATCCTTGCCCCTACGAGTTGAAGTTGGTGAATCTAAACGCCAACTTGATGTTGATGCTCACAACGTTTCAACACTTGTGCAAGGCCTACATTGGTGTTTTGCCCAGTGTGACGTTGTTCCGCCGATACTATTTTCTCGCGAGTTCGAAGGGCACTGCCACACCAGGATGTGTCTACTTTCGGTTGTGGGAGAAGGAAGACTTTCTCCCCTTCCCACTGTGTGTCTTGGTTCACAAGTGGTACCAGCGATGGTTCTACTACACCGCACCAAAAGAGAGCCATCTCTGGTTCGCTGATTGGTGACCAGAGAAGAGCAAGGAGAAAGATGTCGCTCCCTCCCTCAACGACAAGCAAAAGAGGCAAGTCCAGGTGATTAAACATCTGATGAACAAGGGCTTGACACTCATGACGTGATCCAGGATTTTGTGAAAAATTGGATCAGCCCTCTGAGGAAGAGGGATCACCCTACGTGGGAGGTCAGGGCGATGGAGGATGCCACCAGGGATTTCAACCCTTGTAAGCGCCTCAACCTTTAAGATTTAGTCAGATTGGTAGATTGTGTCTTAATCTATTTTTCTCTGGAGGTGTTGTTTTGATTATTGTTATTCTTTTTCAGCCTTGTCCCCTTCGGAAGTCGAAGTGAGGACGAATTTTCTTTTGAAATCTTTTAATCCAGTCGAGGAAGGTGACATGAATGCGTCGAGACCGAAGAGCCTAGTCAGTAACACCGACGAGATTGGGCAGGCGCGTCAAAAGGTATGACTCCTTCGGGAAACTTGTGCAAATGTGATTTTAGGAGATAATTTTACTGATGGAATTTCTTCGAGTCTATGTAGTTGATCACATGACCACCAGCCCAAAAGAGGCTTGCCGGCGGCAACGTTGAAACCTCCAGTGGTCCTTCATCAAAGAAGTCGAAGAGGGCTCCCTCTGTGACCATGGACATGGCCAGGGCGAGAGCTTTACGAATAAGCCCAATCTCCCCTCCCGTGAACTCAGACGTAGAGGCTGTGACCACTACAATAGCAGGAGTTTCTACGACAACATCACCTACTGCGACCTGGGCAATAGGTCACAGCCGCGACTGGCCCTGATGTCACCACCAGAAGGGTCATTGTGGTAATGTCTCTGACTTCCCAATTGTTTCCTTCTACAACTATAAATTATCTTAAGGTCGTGTAGGGGGAGGGGAGAAATGTAGAGGAGGACACTTTCTTGTTTTTCTCAAGAAGGAAAACAAGGACTTCAACCCTGAGGAATTATCCACGCTCTTATCTCCCAAGGGCGTGGCCTCAAGTTCTCACAACCCCATAAGACTCAGCATCAGGTAAATGTTATCCCCTTCTCCATCTAAATCATAATGTTTTAGGGAAGGGTAATTTGTTGTATTGGTGATTAATTTCAAGGCTCCTTCTACTATTTTGTCTATGCCATCAACTGAGGTTGCGGATAGAACAATAGAAGCGACAGCCAAAGAATGCTTCACTACGATAGCTGAGGTTACGGTTTCATAGGCCGTCGGTGGAGAGCCTGAGTCCATCATTGGAAAGGTGGTGAAAGATATCCAATCAGGTGTTCTCACCAATGATGAGGTGACTGAGGCCGCTGTTGAGATTTCCACTACAGAGATGGACGAACAGGTAAATATCTTTTCTCCCCCTGTGGTTGAGGAAATTGCATCTCTCTCTCTTGTTTGGGAGAACAAGGAGAGGAGAAAGCGGAAGAGATGGTAGTCCAACCTGCCCAAATCCAACGCCCCGCTGAAGACTTGAACCCTCCAGCAGTGCCTTCTAGTTTGGCTTCTGTTGGCCAAACAAGCGGATCTGAAGGTCTCTCTGAGAGGTCTTTTCATGACTTTTTGGAGGTAATTAGAATTCTTTACCATTTAGGCTTTGTGTTATTTCCTTAGGAATTTTACTCCTAGTACTTTCTTGTTGTATGCAGGATGCAGCTCGCGTGGCGACCTCATCTGTTTCGCTGATGGAGCATTTGAAGATCGTGTAAGCTAAATATAGCTAGTTGAAGCAGTAAGTGTCTTGCTTCTGTGCTTAGTCTTTTTGATACAGTAGTAACATTCGTTGTTGCAGGAAAAATGCTGCTCTACAGAATAAGATGGCTAAAGCCGATGAAAGGCTCGCCAAGACCCTGGCACTTGAAGCCAAACTAAAAGAGGCTAAAGAAAGAGTTGCGACCTTTGAGCAAGCATCAGGATTGTGCAATTCACTGAAAGAAAAAACTGAACAACTCCTAGTGCGTTGCAAGGAGCAACAAGACAAAATGAAATGTAAGTTCACTTTTAGCCAAAGTTGACCTTACCTTGGTAAATTTTACGAATCTGATTGAACCCATTTCTTCTCCTTTTTAGTACAAGAACAGCAGATGAAGAAACTAACCGAAGAAAGAGATCAATTCAAGAAAAAATTAATCCCGAGGGGGATGAACATTGATACGCTTCACAAGGTTTGTGAGCATCTCGAAGCATCCAGCAACAGGTCCAGAGACACTACTAAGCTTGCTCGCAATGAGAAAGGCGCTTTAGAAGCGACCATCAAGAGCTGTAGTAGTGTCGAGTTGGATACTTTCAAGAAACTGAGAATGCCTATGAACTTACTGAAGGCAGACATCATTGATACCAGAAAGGATGACTTAAGCCTCAACGAGTCTTGCAAGTTGGTCACCGCTCAAGCTAACTCACTGGTCGCGAGCATTCCAAAAACTGCTAGGAGGCAAAAGGAAGCTTTGAAGTCCAACGTTGGGGCTATAGCTTCCGCTATCGTTAGCAAGTTAAGGCATCACCACGGTCTGAATCTGGATCTGAACCCCGTGGGTGAAAATGCTATCTTTGACAATGAAGATCAGCTGAGTGCTATGATGGATGAGGTGAGACCTCTAGTTGAAAGTTTGCTTCGAGATCTTGATCTCGTTTGATGTAAAGTCTGCTATGACATTTTGTAATAATGAACATATGGAAATGAAATGGAAATGCTTACTTGGTTTAGCAATGATTTTGTACCTTGCAAATACATACAGTTAGCAAAGATTTGAATGATTGAAAAAAAAACCGTAAGGAATGAAAAATGTTAAGTACTTAGTTTCCTAACTTAATGCGATAGTTATGTTTTCCTAGCCCCCTCCTGGGACCATGCTTCCATTGAAAGTGGTATCATGTTCACGGGATTGAAATCAAACTGTGGCATAGTTTGATCAAGAACATACAAGTCAATCTTTTATGCATGAAGAGACGGCTTAAAAAGAGGTGTTTTGACTATATGCGATCACATGGTCGCAAGGACAAACTTTTAATGTAAATGCCAAAGATTGTTGTGAATTGACAGCCACTCGAATGATCTGTATCATGCCAGCAAGTCCCTAATGCATTAAGAAACAGCCTATAAAGAGATGTCTTGACTAGATGTGATCATGAGATCGGCCAGTGAATCCACTTAAACATTGCGTTAAAGGTGTTTATTGCGACCAGCCCCCGGGCGTAGCCTGAGAAAAAGGGTAGGGACGAAAAGTAGGAAAACAACTACTACATAAAGTGAAAAAAATGCTTTATTGAATTATGAAAATGTACAAAGTAAGTGGAAAGACTTACACGTAAAATTTTTGCAACTGATCTATGTTCCAGGTGTTAGATAGAACTCTTCCATCTTCCATAGCTAATCGAGTTGATCTAGGTCGCGCTATTGAGACCACAGTGTAGGGACCTTCCCATTCAGGGGAGAATTTGTTGCGACTAGACTGGCTTTGGATCTTTCTCAAAACCAAGTCTCCCACGTGAAGGCTATGTGGTCGTACCCTTTTGCTGTGATATTTACGCAAAGCCTGTAAATATGCTGCAGACTAGATCAATGCTTGATTACGCCTTTCTTCTAGAAGCAAGAGTTCATCTTCGCACATTTCACCTTGATTGATAATATTGAAGTTACTAACGCAAGGAGAGCCAAGTTGGATTTCACTTGGCAGCATGGCTTCTACACCAAAAACCAATTGGAAAGGCATTTCACCTGTAGCTCGACTGTGTGTGGTACGAAGTGCCTATAGAACGGAGTAGAGTTCCTCTACCCAAACCCCCAAGTGCAACTTAAGACAGTCGAATACACAGTTCATAGCCCTTTGTATGATCTGCCCGTTGGCACATTAAACTACCCCATTACTCTGCGGATGAGCGACGGCTGCGAAACAGATTTTGGTCCTAATATTGTCACCATAGTTGATGAAAAGACCACTAACGAACTGAGATCCGTTATTCGTGATGAGATGACTTGGAACGCCAAATCGAGTTACAATGTTCTTATGAAAGAACTTCTTCGCCGCTGTGGCGGTAATGGTTCGGACTGGTTTAGCCTTGATCCATTTAGTAAATGTATCAATGGCTACGAATAAAAAATTATATCCATTGATGGTTTGGGGCATTAGCCTGAGAATATCTATTTCCCATACGGCGAATGGCCAAGTCAAGGGAATAGTTTGTAGTGCATATGCAGGCTAATGAACTTGCTGAGCATGAAATTGACACTGTGGGCAGGTTTTGACTAATTGTCTGTCATCATTTAGTGTCGTAGGCCAATAATACTTTTGGCGAAAAGCTTTTCTTACTAGTGTTCTATAGGATGCATGTGCGTCGCACATGCCTCCATGGATTTTCTCAGAAGTTTTTGTCCTTCTTCTGGGGGTATGCAACGCATGAGTACTCCTTGAGTGCTCTTCTTGTACAACGTCCATTCAACCAGTATGTACATACGTGCTTTTCTAACTAACTGATCAGCTTTGGTTTCGTCCTCGAGCAAGATCCCATGCGCGAGATAGATCCTCAATGGTTGAATCCAATCTGCTTCATTCTCAAGGTTGGTGAGGTTAGTTATCACCTCTGTCTTCTCGGAAATTGAGGGATGTTTTAAGTGTTCAACGAACACTCCTGCCGGAGCGGAGGCGTGTGAGGACCCAATTTTTGACAATTGGTCCGTGAGAATATTCTCTTCGTGGAACGAATTGGATTTAAAAATTTCTGAAATATTTTTCCAATTACCTCACTTTGTCCAAGTAATGATCCATTGTCTCATCGGAGGTGCTGTACTCCTTGTTTACCTGGTTTATGACTAGATATAAATCTCCCTTCACCACTAGTTGATGGACTCCAAGGGATTTGGCTACTCGAAGCCCAACCAAAAGACCTCCATATTCTGCCGCATTATTGGTCACAACAAAGTGGAGTTTATGACATACTGAAGTTCATCACCCTGAGGTGTGATTAAGACCACTCTAGCGCCCGAGTATGAAAAACTATGAAAACCATCGAAATACATCATCCAATGGTCGGTAGGTGACAAATCTATGGGTTCTTGTAGAAGTGGTTTGGGATTAGTCCACTGTAACACCCTAGTTTTGGGGGTGAAAATTTCTTTTCATGGAAATCATGCATGCATGTATCTCTTTAGAAGTAGCAAGATCAGTTCAATTCTAATCTATCCTAAGCCCCAAAAATCCCAAAATCTATCCTGAAGATCCAAATCAAGATCAGGTTAGCCAGATATAATCTACTATCTATCCTGAGTATAAAAGCCTTTAGAAGCCAGATCAAATTCGATCTCTAACTTCCAGAATTATCAACTTCTTTTTGTTTTTGAAAACGGAATTATTATATTATCTTACTTACCCTAAATACCCTGAGTTTCAAAATTCAGATTTAACCAAACCTTAACCTAATCTAGACCAGATTATTCTTGGATTGCGATCATGGGTATGCCAATACCTTAATCCAAAAAGTTGGCAACCAGATTCCATCATTGAAGCCCTTTTCGCAAATCAGTCCAAGTTGTATCACAGATTAGTCCTATTTTGAATTCCCGAAGTCTTAAAAGGCTAAAAGTCACAAATCAGCTCCAAATCTTAATCTGATTTAGGGAATACCTACCAAATGGTATTCAATACAAAATCCCCTTCTGTGAGGATCTCAAAATCGTATCCTAGATCATAGATTCTCAACCTCGACCGAAACCCAGATTTGAAATACCCTAAATTACCCTGTTTTCACTTCAACTCAAATTTGATCAAAAGTTCCCAGAATTTATCAGATCTTCTCTCAAATCATCTGTTGAATAAAGTTCTTCAAATCTGTGAAGTCAAAATTAGCCCAAACAACCAAATTCTCAGAAATTACGAACAGGTCCAAATTCAAAACCAAAATCCTTGCATTTCAGTCCCTGTGCCTTTCGACCAGATCCAGCTGCTGTTTCGACCAGAGCTGCCACGACCAGGAGTTGTGCCGTTTTCGACCCCAGGCCCAGCGCGACCAGGAGCACAACTGCAACGCGAACTTTACCACCAGTGGAGCTCCGTCGTTGCCAGTTTCGCTACAACCTCGTCGCCACATGCGCGCTCCCGATTGGCCGCCGTGGCAGCACTGTAGCAGCACCAGCATCACCCGAATCTTTCCCCCGCATGCGCGCGCCACCGCCTGCAGCTATGTCAGAAACTTTACGCCACATTGCCTCCATGGCGAAGCCACCAGTCACTTTGCCACTGCACCAGCCAAAGCACGCGCTGTCGCGCCCCGAAACTGGGACTACGACTACTCCCGTGGAGACCTAGCTCGCTGCAGCTAGTCCCATATATGCATACCCTTGACTTACCAGGATAAGTCAAGCACAGGAGTATATTTACTTTGCAGCAGAGTAACTTACAAAATATTTAAGCAGTGTGGCCTACTGGCCTTAATATTACATAAAGAGATTACAATGCCTTCGTGGCATACATGGTTTAGCAAAATAACATCTACACAGAAGAAGATAGGTGAGCCTCCCACAATGAGAAGTTGATGGCAGAACAACACACATCAGGGCTCTGGCGGAACTGACTCTCCTCCTTCTGGATCCAAGAAATTCTTCATGCCTTCATCTCGATCATTGAACGCTCCATCTACTGATTTGTAGGTTGCAAGGGTGAGCACTTACGTACTCAGCAAGTCATAGGTAAGAGTAGATACATATTGTAGGAATGATATGAACCTAGACTAGTCAAGAATTATGGATGTTTGTAAAATAATCTTTTCTTTCATACCTCATTTCATCTCATGGCAGCACTTTTCATAACATAGCATCGCTATTCTTGTTCACTAAATTATAGTACTACCGCGACACTTCAACACACGACAGCCCACGGCAGTACCCCTTATCATGACAACACATGTCATTTGGGTAATCTTGACTTATCAAATTTTATTTAGAAAACATACTTGTGTCACACCCCGTGGATTTAATCCACCGCAGCAGACTCCTATAAACCCGGGAGCTCAGAGTATTCGAATACGTTTTTAACTCTGCAGAGAGGTACCAATTTACCCGCAAGATATTCCACTTTCATGCCCATCCTATCAATATGATTAGACCCTTCCTCACAACCATGTGCGAGTGGCAAGGTGGAGATAACAAAAACTTTTGTTATGTTTCACTCACAATTCACCCCTGGCCCTGTGGATCTCTCGCGAACCACAGTTGTGGCAGGTTGTACCCAAACCTCCACCCCTATGCATATTCCCATTACTGGGTCAGCGTGCATGATCACCTTCAGTGATATGTGTGAGAGCCGCACTCTATGCAAATCGTGCATCACTTCACATCTCATGCAGGGGTTTCATGTGCGATCCACATAAGTACTTGTTTAGGCCTGTCCCATACCAGGCTTGCGGTTAGTACGTTGTTCATGCCACTAGACACACAACACAAGGTTCTAGTCCTTACATGCCAGTGACCAGACCATCCACAACCTTGCACCTTCAGTGCCTGCACATCCTTTGCAGTTAAGCACCTCCAGGCTACAGCCATCCATACCAAAATTCTAGTCACGGCTAAGGGTTTTATTTCATGAATATAAGTATATAAATACATATATAATAGTTCATGGCTCAAAACTTGTTCATTTCACATTTCATAGATAACCAGTCTAGTACTGCCAATTCATAATTCAACCATTCTCAATCTTCCACATGCAATATTATTTATATTCAAGGTTTTATTATAGCAACTCTTAAAATATAGGTTCAAGATGTCCAAGAATATGACTTGCCTTCCGCGTCATAAGATACAGCAGTTGATGACGGGTCAACAGCAAAATCCTGAAAGTCAGCTTCTGGATTTGCTCGGCGACAAACAAACACACAATGATTACTTATTATATTAAAATGTTTTATGACTTATATGTAGATATGCTTAACAAGAATAACTGAATAATGCTAAGATTAGTTGAGACTACAGACTGGACTGAGTCAAGATTCTAGGGTTTCAAGGAATCTGGGCTAAGGATAGGTGTTATATGTTCTTAGGGTTTCAAGGTTGCAATAGGGACATAAATTTTGTGGCTGGTTTGATCAAAATTAACGAATGTCAACAGATCGACATTCGGTTTAAGGCTCTGACATAGCTTTAAGAAAAGCTATCTCAAGTTGTGGTAGAAGAAGAAAATGTAGATTATAGCTCTACAATTTCAGTGGACAAAGTTATTTTTAAAATGTATAGCCAGAAGAAAGTGAACAAGGCCAATGCCACTGGCTGACAAACTCTGGCATAGGGTTGGCAATGTTAAAATCTAGGGCTAAGCATAAAATGTTGTTCAAGGGCTCAACTGGTGTGCTAACTTTGTCTAGGAGGTAGGCTTAAGTAACAGGAACAAAAGACATAACAGGATCCACGGCTGAAGATGGCCGGACGGCAAGAAATCCGGTGATGAACTGTGGTGATTTCCCTGCACTGAAATAGTTATGGACACAGATCTTTGCAAAGCTATAACTTTCAATCTAGACCGATCTAGGTGTCGAGCTAGAAGACAAAAATGCTCAGGAGTTCAAGGCACACACACTGGACAAAGTGGATAGGGCTGAAACCGCTGGGAATAACTTTCTGGTGGCCGGCGTTGGAGAAGAAGGCATTGGAATTGGGGGTTTTTGATACAGGAGGTTTGAACTTAATTCCTCGATTGGAGAATGAAAGAGGGATACGAGGAAGCTACTGGTGATGTCAATTTGACTGGAGCATCGCTGGCGTAGCCTGGCGACGAGAGCCGGCGACTGGTGAAGCTCAAAATCGGGAAAAGCTTCAATTGGAGTTCAATTGAGGATTCTGAGCTTACAGGCTTGCTACACTCAGTTCACTGATCATTTTAGTCTATTGATTCGAGGGCTAATTTGGAATAAATCAAGCTGCATTGCCGGAACAGGGCAATTTGAGAATTCCGGTGATCGCCGGCGTTAGAGGTCACCGGTGAGCAATTAAATGCTATCACACAGAGAGAAGGATAAGAGAAACTCATTGGTGGCTTTAATTTGGCAAGTGGTGCAGTGGGGCGTGCTGGCACCGTGAGCCTCCTCGACGGTTCGCCGGAGAAGAAAACGAAGGTGGGAAAATCTGGGACTTAGCTGATTTCTGGTGAAGTGTGAAGAAGCTACCGGGTACAAGGGTGCTTAAATAGGCACGGCGAAGCTTACAAAGAATGAATAGCAAAGGAATTAGCACCAGGGACTTAGCTGGCTGGGCGCAGGTGCGACAACGGTGAAGAAACAGCGGCAGCGACAAGACGGTGAGTAGGCAGCTCTGTGCTGATCAAATTGTCGGCTCGTTGGGACTCAACGATGCTGGGCGGTGCAAAGCGGTGGCGACAAAACTGGCACAGCGAGGCAACATGGCGTGAAGTTGCTGACAAAGGTTGTTGCCGGTCGCACGCGGGAGCAGATGTTGGTCGTTGACGTTGCAACGGTAATGGCTGAGGTGCGGACGTGTGCGCACATGCAAACACAAGTGATAACGGGCTCAGGCGCAGGCGAGGCTTGGCCGGCGGCGAGCGAACACGGCGCAAAGACCACGGCGAGGCTCTGGTCAAAAATCAGTTGGGCTCTGGTCGAATTGGACTGAGTTGTGATTTCTAAATCTTGGCTTTGGATTGATCTGTAAATCTAGAGATTTGGAAGATTTAAACTGAAATTGATTGCACTGATCTGGCAAACTATATTCAACAAAATATTTGGTAAAGATATTTGATAAAATCTGGCACATTTGAATAGTTTTTGATATAAACTGAAACTAGGGTATTTTAGGGTATTTGAAATCTGAGTTTTGGTCGATTTCGAATTCTGGCATTAAGGATGAGATTTTGAAATCTGGACAGAAGGGGAAATTCTTTCAAATAGCATTTGGAAGAGGTTTGTTGAAGAAATTCTAAATTTGGTGATGATTTGCAACATTTAGCCTTTTTAGGCTAATGGAAAATTTGGAAAAGGACTGATCTGCGATACCTCTTGGACTGATTTGTGAAAAGAGTCTAGATGATGAAATCTGGCTGCCAACTTTTTGGTTTAAGGTATTGGCATACCGATGATCATAATCTAAGAATAATCTGCTCTGAATTAGGACAAGATTTGGCTAAATCTGAGTTCAGAGTATTTAGGGTAATTAACTTAATTCTATTTTTGAAAACAGAAGTTTTGACAAATCTGGGATTTAGAGATGGAATTGAATCTGACTTCTGAAGACTTTTAGGTTCAGAGTAACTAATAGATCACATCTGTACAATCTGATCTCGATTTGGGTTTACAGGATAGATTTTAAGATTTTGGGATTAGAATAGAATAAAGCTGGGGCTGATTTGACTAATCTAGAAGAAACATATGCATGCATGACTTTTATGCATAAAAGATTTCACCCCCAAATCCAGGGTGTTACACGTGCCGACCGTGCTGTAAAGCCGTCGAGACCGTTGCACACCGCCACCGTAGCCAACCAAATTGATATTCTCCCGATTTGCTTCAATTATCGAGACCATCAACCACTGCTTTTTAAGCTCCCCCGTAGCTAGCAGCAACTTCACCCCACTGCAGAGCCAGCAAAGCCTCTGTCTTCTCGTCTTCGTCTTCGTCTCCGGTGAGCCAGCGAGGAGGAGCTCGATGCTAGCTCACACCACTACACCATCTTCCGATCCAACCTCACCAGCGAGTACCCCTCACCCATTTCTCTGTGCTGTACTATTTAATTTCACTCCGGTGACCTCTAGCGCCGGTGATCGCCGAAATTTCCAATTCCCCTATTCCGGCAATGCTATTTGATTTAGCTCGAATCAGCTCTCCTGCTTGTAGAATTGCATGATCAGTAGATCCTTCTTAGCAAGCCCATGCTGTTAGATTTCAAATTGAAGCTCGGATTGGAGCCTTTCCATGTTTTCGCGTGCTGCCGTGAGTAGCTCACATCGCCGGCCCGTGCCACTTCACCTCCGACCAAATTGACCGTATCAACGTGATCCTTGAACTCTGTAGATGGTGTAGCCAAACCTAATTAACCGGAGCTATCTTATATCAGCGGCGCCCCAGTCGCCGTCTCCTTCGAGTCCGGTGTCAACACCGGCGAACTCTAATGCTCAACTACAACTCAATCCCTTACCCTAACATGATCAGTAACACCCCAGGAGCATTAATCCTCAACTAATTTCAAGTTTCATCCTCTGAAGCTCATTGCCGCCATAGCTCACCTCAGTTCCTGAAAGCCAACGACTTCAACATCGCCGTTCGCCGCCCACTCTTCGATTAACTTTGCCAGCAGCTTCGCCTTGACCTCGCCTACCAATTTGACAAAGTTACCAAGGCAGTGCATGGGAGAATCGATTAATTTATCAAGCCCTAGAATATGGCCGTGCACTAACATTCAATTTACTGTGTCCAAGGACCTCTTTGCAAATTCCCTAAATTCTAAACCTTTTCTGTGAAAACCACCTTGTCAAATAGCTACCATACTACATTTTGCATCTAATGCTTTGATCAAATCCCATTTTTCCCACAAGAAATCTCCTAAAACATGTCAATGCCATTCCTTGACAATGCCAGCCCTTGTCAGTTCATGTCAGCCAATAGCATTGGGCCAGTTTAACCACTTCTGGTTATGCAACCTAAAAACCACCTTGTCCACTGAACTTGTAGAGCTATGTTCTACATTTTATTCAACTACCACACCTTGAGATAAGCTCTCTAGCATTCTCTGAAGCTATGTCAGGGCCCTGAAACGAATGTCGACCTATTGACGTTCGTCGTTTTTGAGCAAAACAGCCGCAGACTTGATGTCCATATTGCAGCCTTGAAACCCTGAGAGTCTCTAGCATTTGTCCTCGACCCTAATTCCATGAATCTCCAAGATTAACTCAAATCCAGCTTTCAAGCTTACTTGTTCTAGTATCGCCGAGAGTATTTATCCTTTGCATGTTGCATATAGATTATTAATGTATTTAAATGGATTGTGATTCCTGTTTCCTCGTTTGATCTTTGATTAGAGAAAGAGCCTGAGTACGAAGATTTCATCACAAACCCGACATTGACTGCTGTACCTTACGACGCAGAAGGCAAGTCATATTCTTGAACATCTTGAACCTATATTTATGAATTGCTAAGATATTGCCTTGACTATAAGCAGTATTGCATGTGATGAAATAAGAAAAGTGTGATATGGCAATACAAGGCTGTATGCTGATAAAAGATGAGGAGATTCTTTATAAAATGATCAAACTGTGAGCCATAACTAATATATATGTACATATGTATATTCATGAAATAAAACCCTAGCCGTGGCCAGAGTTTGGTATGGAATGGTGGTGGCACTGACGAGTGCAGGGTTTGTGGAATGCATTGGTCACTGGCATGTAAGGATCAGAACCTTGTATTCTACTTCTATGCGGCATGAAAAACGTACTAACTACTTGCCCGGTATGGGACGGGTGCAACATAGTAGTTTTCCCGGTATTAGCTTTTCCCTGCAATGGTTGTCAGTCCGGTTTCTCGAGAGGAAATTGGTGGGCCACAGAGGGCCATGAGTGATGTGAGATCAGAAAAATAATGAGAGGATAAGGTGTAAGAAGGAACGCACCCTACGCCTGGATTTTGAGTCGTGCGCGACTGAATCCACAGGCTATGTGTCTCGCGGGACCACAGACCATGGCTACGTAGAATTGGCTGTAGGGAGTACGCACAACGGTAATGAGAACTGAAATGTCTACTTACCGGGCAAGGAATTGTTAATGCTAGGATTGCAAAATGTTGTGTGATCTCAGCCTTGTCACATGTGTAAAAGTCGCGTGGAGAGGTCCCGACTTGAAAGCTGAGTGATCGGTGGATTAAAATGGTACACCTTTGCAAAGTTTAAAACATATTCGAATACTCCGAGCTCCCGGGTCTATAGGAGCCTACGCGCGGCGGATCCTATCCACGTCGATGTGACACAAGTATGTTTTCTAAATAAAATTGGCTAGACTTAACTCATGTGTGCTTGACATGTGTTGTAATGAAATGAGGTGCTAACATCGGCAGACATGTGTTGTCGTGCTATGGTAGTAATTCTAAGAGTTTATAAACGATATTAATGGTATGTCATGATGAGCACTGCCATAAGTTTAGAAAGAAAAAAAATATTTTGCAACCTTCTCTCCTTCCCTAATAGCATAGGTTCATATCATTTCTACTATATGTCCATACTCTTGTCTATGACTTGCTGAGTACGTAAGTGCTCACCCTTGCAATTCACTATCCAATAGATGGAGTGTCCCTTGATCAAGACGAAGGCCTGGAGAACTTCTTGGATCTCACTAGGAAGAGAGTCAGTTCCACCCAAGTCCTGAAAATTGTTGCTCTGCTTTCAACTTCTTGCTGTGGGGGTTCACTTAGCTTCTGATGAGTAGTTTCTCTTCTGCAACCAAACTTATTTATGCTGTGATGGCTTTTTAATTTATTATGTTGTAATGAGGCCAGCTGGCCACACTGCTCAATGTAATGTAAGTTAAACTGATGCAATATACTCCTGTGTTTGACTCATCCTAAGAAGTCAAAAGGTATGGGATCAGCTATAGCGAGCTGGGTCCCCACGAGAGTAGTCGTGGTCCCTATGAAGGCAGGGCGCGACAAATTGTGGTATCAGAGCAGTACAAAAACTTGACTGTAGGGTGACACCATTGGGAATTGGCTGCGCCAGGATGGTGTAATTTATCTAAAAATTAGTTCCCTGGAAACTGTATTTTTGTAAAAAGGGGCTTTGTAGCTTTTTTTTTTTAAAAAAATTTGATTTCAAAAATTATATTTGGTTTTTCAAAATTCGGCAGGGTGTCAAGAGCGTGTTTTGCTTCCATCAAGAGCCTTGGGAGTTGGGCTATGTTGCTTTGGCACATAGTCCAGTTCTTGGGGATAGAGACTTATTCGAGTAGTTAGTCGACCGTTAAGGGGGTTTAGCCGAGAGATAGTGTAGATAGAGCAGGTGGATGCTCTTGGTAGCTTTTGTGCTTCGCCGTTGCTTTTACAATGGTTAACTTGTGTATTATGGCTAGAAGCCTAAGTATTTTATGCATTAATATAGTTGCATTAATTTTTGCACTAGTGTCTTAGTTATCTCTTAGTTAGTTTAGATCTGCCTGGATTCCCTTCAGAGCTAGCATGATTGACACAAGGAGAAGGTCCTGGAACAGCCACGAAGAAAGAGAGCGAACTCCGCCAGGAGAAGATCCTATGAGGAGAGGATCCTTATTTCCACAAGGAGCCCAGAGTTCCAACCCGTCTCAAGAAGAGCAGCCAAGTTTGCAAGAAATCCTTTTGTCTATGGAGAAGAATCGACAGGAAGCCCAGACAGCCAATACCCAACTGCTAGCCCAAATAGTTCAAAGACTACCTACCAGAGCCACGGAAAGAACTACCATAGGCGCCAGATTGGCAAACTCCCAGAAAACTTGTTCCCCGACATTCTCAAGCGCGATCGACCCCATGATCACCAATGATTGATTAAGGGATATAAAGAGGAAACTAGACACAGTCCGATGTAGCAATGGAGAGAAGGTTCTGTTTGGATCCCATCAGTTAGCAGGAGCTGTAACCGTATGGTGGATGAATTACCAGGAGACTCACCTAGACAAAGATAACATTTCTTGAACGGAATTCAAGGAACAATTCCAGAAGTTTCACATACCCACCAATGCCATAGCTGCCAAACGCCGGGAATTTCGAAACCTGATTCAAGGAAACAAGACCGTCACAGAGTGTCTGCACTAACCCAACCATCTAACTCGATCTGTCAAGATGTAACCTTCAGTATAGAAGAGGTAGAATTCGCAGCATGTTTGTTGGTATTAGAACTACAAGGTCTAGACGTTATATTGGGCATAGATTGGTTGTCCCAACATAAAGGTCTAGTAGACTTTAGGGAGAAAACCACAAGCCTTGTCAGTAACCAAGGGGAGAAAGTTCTATTCTATGCGGAAAGATCGTCAGCCAAGCAACCGCTAGGATCTATTCAAGCACTACATAAGTTATGCCTGGAAAAAGTACCCATAGTGCAACTACACCCCGATGTGTTTCCAGAAGAACTTCCGAGAATGATACCCAATAGGAATATCGAGTTTCTCTATTGAGCTTAAATCAGGAGCGGCACCCATAGAAAAACGACCTTATCTGATGCCAGTCACAAATTGGAAAGAGCTCAAGAATCAATTGGAAGATTTAGAAAGCAAAGGATTCATCAAGCCCAGTGCTTCACCATGGGGAGCCCAGTATTGTTCGTGAGGATGGAGCTCTACGGATGTGCGTGGATTATCGAGCCTTAAATGAGCTGACCATAAAGAACAAGTATCCATTGCGGAGGATCGACGACTTGTTTGACCAACTTCAAGGGGCTAAGGTATTTTCCAAGATAGACTTGAA
Organism: Pharus latifolius; assembly: GCA_019359835.1. Classification (NCBI taxonomy): domain Eukaryota; kingdom Viridiplantae; phylum Streptophyta; class Magnoliopsida; order Poales; family Poaceae; genus Pharus; species Pharus latifolius. The sequence goes on along the minus strand of CM033324.1, from coordinate 35,019,813 downwards.
GTCTGGATACCATCAATTGAGGATCAAGGAAGAAGGACATACCAAAGACCGCCTTCACTACCAGATATGGGTTGTATGAGTTTATAGTAGTACCAATTGGCTTGACCAATGCCCCAGCCGCTTTCATGAACGTCATGAACAGCATGTTTATGGATTTTCTAGACCAGTTTGTCGTGGTGTTCATAGATGACATTCTGATGTACTCCAAGAGCCCGAAGGAGCATGAGCAACATCTGCACCTAGTCTTAGGAAGACTACAATTTTACACCAAGTTTGACAAATGTGAATTTTTTATAACAAGGATTGCATTTCTTGGACATGTCTTAACGGAAGAAGGAATTTTAGTGGATTCAGCTAAGATTACTGCAATCAAAGAGTGGAAAAAGCCACTATAGTTCCAGAAATTAGAAGTTTCTTGGGTTTAAGAGACTACTATAGGAGATTCATTGAAGGATTCTGCCAAATTGCCAAACCTCTCAGTAACCTGCCAAAGAAGGACGTTGAATTTGAATGGACCGCCAAGTGTGAAGAAAGCATTCAGAAGCTAAAACAGAAATTGGCAAAACACCAGTCCTCACATTGCCAGATAGCAAGGAAGACTTCGTAGTTTATCACTAGTACAGAAATGCAGTCTACTAACCCCTATCTTCTATCGGTTATTAGCGAAACAGTACAAAACCGATAGAAAATGTGCCTCGCGGACATAAAAGCCCGACGGATGTATTTTCCCTATCGGTTTCTAAGAAACTTACCGATAGAATAAATAGTATGATTTACTCTAGCGGTGATGAACATATTTTCCGTTAGAAGAGATGCATAAGTACTGACGGAAGAATGTTGTGCGCCGATAGGACTGGTCGACTTCAACAACTAGACTTATTCTATCGCTACTGTATGAATATACTGACAGAGTATATTAAAAATTCCTATCGGCAATATGTAGTTCGCCGATAGAATAGTTGACCTTCTACAAATATTTTTATTCTATCGGTAATGGATTCTTTTACCGTTAGAATATATAGAAAATTGCATAGGACTGTTCGTCTTCTAATAGTTTTATTCTATCGGTAATGAATATTTATACCGGTAGAATATTGCACAAAATATCTTAGAACTGTTGGCCTTCTACAACTAGTAATATTCTATCGGTAATGTACGTACATACCGATAGAGTATGTACAAAAATTCCTATCGGTAATATTTATTGTGCCGATAGAACCATTCGGCTTCTATAGATGTTTTTATTACTAACGGTATTCTGTTTTCTTACCGATAGAAAATATATAATTGTATAAATACACGGGTATGTCTCTTTCATTCTCACAGTTCATCTGGGGCTCGTAGTCCTAACCTGTAAGCTCCATGGACGGCCGGCGCACCTCTACAGGGGACCGCTGCACCTCCGCACCTCCATCGACGCCCTCTAGACGTCGGCATCCCAAGGAAGGTACGTAAAATTTCTGCAATATTGTTAGATTATTCTAATCCGATTATGGCAATAATTCTGCTTTTTTTGTATCCTTCATTTTGATGTGTCTTCTTTTCAATATGATTATGATCTGTTCAGGTCCTTGGATGATGCTCGTGAGGGGCAACGTATTTCACGATTCTTCATCGCAGTACGCTGCCTACGTTGGCTTGTTGGCGAAAGAAATGGTGAAGATCACCGTCGAGAGCTGGAAGGACGTGAAGGGCGAGATCTTGGTTGGCTCGGTCGAGAAGATGCTTAAGCCCAGCGTGTTTCTCAAATCAGGACCTATAGAAAGCATCTTACATGTTTTTGCATGCACCAGCTTGTGGCCAGATGCTTACCTGCTTGGAGAAGAAGAATTGTTGTTATTTGCACAGCCATTCTACACCATCACTACACAGAACAACATCTTGGAAGGTAGGTTCTTTTTGTTAATGGAGTTGAGTTGAGTTGAGTTGAGTTGATCGAGTTTGAGTCCGAGGAAATCACCAATACGTACAAATGTATGTCGACGGCAGTTCCAGCTCCTCGGGCGTCTTCGAACTGAACTCCTATGGTTAAGTCCAATGTGGTTCAGACATTTGCTGTTTTGGATGAATGGATTTGTGATGTATCAGGTCTAACTTGTAGTCGGTAGTTGCATTATGGCAACCTGCAAAGGTTCCCTTTTATGTAAAATGCATGTATGGGCCACTGGGTCCTCGTCGTGATCTGTTGTTAATTTCAGACGTGGCTTTTGTAATATCAATCGAATGTGTGAATTGTTGTATTTGTATATTGTTGTATATTTGTGTATCATGTATTGCTAATTGGGACATGAATTTGAATGTGCAGGGAGCATTTGTGTATTTAATTGTATTGGTAGGTAGGTGTGTATTTGTACTGCTGTTTCAGACATGCACTTCAATTTGTGAACTGGCATGTGTATGTTTGTACCTGAATTTGTATTGGTGAACTGGCATGTGTATGTTTGTACCTGAATTTGTGAACTGGCATCTGTAATTTCTTTGGCAAGATGAAGTCCCAACTACCTACGAAAAGTATTTTTGTGTCTTCTAGTTAATCCACAAATTAGCATTTCTTGAAATATATTGCTTTATCTTCTAGTTAAGATCCGTTTGATGTAAGATCTGTTTGATGTTACATTGATATGATTCCTTGAATGTGAGAAATGGCATGTGCATGTTTGTCCCAGTTTGGTAACAGTACCTCCTCTAACGGTAAGTACACATATATACCGATAGGAAAACACATATATTTGTTCAGTCAGGCATATTCTAACGGTAAATACACATATTTACCGGTAGGAAGCACATATATTTGTTCAGTCATGCATAATCTAACGGTAAATGCACATATTTACCGATAGAAAAATACATATATTTGTTCAATCATGCATATTCTAACGGTAAGTACACATATTTACCGATAGAAAAATACATACATTTGCTCAGTCATGCATAGTCTAACGGTAAATGCACATATTTACCGATACAAAAACTAATGCTCGAGTGTCATGCATCATCTAACGGTAAGTACACATATATACCGATAGAAAAACACATATATTTGCTCAGTAATGTATATTCTCTAACGGTATGTGTGTGTTTGTACCGATAGAATATGTGAGCGGCAAATTACCTAAGTTAGTCTGACGGTTATTTCATGTATTTACCGTTAGAAAAATGTCCATTATAAGGAAAACCCCACTCGACCATTGCTGAGCTGTTCTTTAATTTGTTCTGTTGCACTCTGTGTCCCTCTGTTTGTGACGAAAGTTCCAGCTACACTGCTAGGGTGATCAGCGCAGGCTGGAGGGAAGTTGATTGCGCCCCTCTCTTTAAGGTATGCTTAATCGTCGACACTTATCTCTCTCTCCCTCTAGATCTCCCTTCCTCTCTACTTGCAAGCTAGCTGTATTGTGTAGTTCCAAGTTTGTAGCTCTAAGCTTGGGAGCTTGGTAGCTGGAAATGCGTCATGTTTTAGGAGCTAACTAGCTTGTATTGTGTAGTTAGCTAGGTTAATTAGTGTTAATTTCGTCAGGCTAGGGTTCAACACATGTATCTGTTGTAAGAGGCTGTACATGTACATATACATAACTTAATCGGGCAGGTTTCATGCATGGCTTACTCGTTAAATTTTGTTAATTGTAGATGGACAGGAAATATTGGATGTATGGAATAAAACGTACTACTCTTGAATATTTGGATGGTGTGAATGAGTTTATTAAATTTGCTGAGCAACAAAAGGAGAGGAAGGGAGAGAAAAATATGCTCTGTCCTTGTACAGATTGTATGAACTTGAAGAGGTTTAGCAACTCTGATCAAATTAAGAGTCATTTGATTCGTCGTGGTTTTAACGCGCGATACACCCGTTGGATATGGCATGGCGAAGATCTTGAGGAAACAAGCACCACTACTACCAATCAGCACGACTCGGATGTGGATTGCAATAATATCGATGATCATCCCAATTTTGGTAATGTTCATTCCGATGTGCACGTAGATGATGATGATGACAATCTAGATGAGATGTTACGTGATGTAGAGGAAGATTACAACGAAAATGACTTCTGTGAATTTGAGAAACTGATTGCTGACTCTGAGAAGCCTCTGTTCCCTGGATGTGCAACATTTACAAAACTGTCTTCTGTGCTGAGATTATATAACTTGAAGGAAGGAAACGGTTGGAGTGATAAGAGTTTCACGGCACTATTAGATCTTCTAGCGGACATGCTTCCAGAGGGAAATGAGTTGCCAAGATCTACTTACCAAGCCAAAAAACTGTTGTGTCCGTTGGGAATGGAAATCGAAAGAATACACGCATGCCCAAATGATTGTGTGTTGTACCGTAACGAGTACTCCAGTTTGCATGTTTGTCCAAGATGCGGCGCATCGAGGTATACGCGTAGGGACCGGATTGACAGTGAACGTCACGAGGTAAGGAAAGGGCCCCCGGCAAAAACTGTGTGGTACTTGCCTGTGATACCTAGATTGAAGCGGCTGTTTGCAAATCCGAAAGTCGCGAAGCACTTGCGTTGGCATGCTGAAGCCCGGAAACAAGACGGAAAACTGAGACACCCAGCTGATTCTATTCAATGGAGAAACATCAACAGAACATTTGCTGAGTTCGGCGGCGAACTTAGGAATGTAAGGTTCGGGCTGAGTACAGATGGTATGAACCCACATGGTAATATGAGCAGCCGGCACAGCACTTGGCCGGTTCTTTTATGCATCTACAATCTTCCTCCTTGGTTATGCATGAAGCGCAAGTACATCATGATGGCGTTACTAATCTCAGGACCCAGACAACCCGGAAATGATATTGACGTGTTTCTAGCGCCTTTAATCGAGGACTTACAGAAATTGTGGAGCGAGGGTGTGCAGGTGTGGGATGCATACAAGAAAGAGAATTTCATCTTGCGGGCCCTGATATTTTGCACCATAAATGATTTTCCTGCCTACGGCAATTTGTCGGGGTATAGTACGAAAGGAGCCAAGGCTTGCCCTATTTGCCTAGATGAAACTGAGAGCATGTGGCTGCGAAACTGCCCGAAAACAGTGTACATGGGTCACCGCAGGTTTCTTCCGGTGCATCACACGTACCGTAAGAAGAGGAAATCATTTAACGGGAAGCCTGAGAAGGGATCAGCTCCAGTGTTTCTGACCGGTAAGGAGATTTACTCAAGCGTGAAGGACATCAAAGTTGAGTTCGGTAAGCATTCTAAACCTCGAGAAAAAAATGTTTGGAAGAAGAGATCGATTCTCTGGGATCTACCGTACTGGGAGCACTTACAAGTTCGACATTGCATTGACGTCATGCATGTAGAGAAAAATGTCTGTGACAGTTTGATTGGTTTGTTGTTGAACATTCCGGGAAAGACAAAGGATGGTGTGAAAGCTCGTCGTGACATGGTGGAAATGGGGATAAGGACTGAGCTTGCACCTTTAGAGAATGGAAAGCGTACATACCTCCCCCCGGCCTGCTACACGTTGTCGAAGAGCGAAAAAACAGAACTCTGTCGGTGCCTGCACGGTGTTAAAGTTCCATGTGGGTACTCCGCGAACTTGAAAAAACTTGTGTCTATGAAGGACCTAAGACTGGTTGGCATGAAGTCCCACGACTGTCATGTCTTGATGTCACAGATGCTTCCCATTGCTATCAGAGGCATTCTCCCAGTTAAAGTCAGAGAGACAATCACAAACCTATGTTATTTCTTCAACGAAATATCTTGCAAGGTAAGTACGTGCACTCGTACTATAAGTTCACTACCTCCATTTGTGGAGCTTAATTAGAAGATTTTTCTGATATGAATATTTGGCGCAACTGTGTTCTCGTAGGTAATTGATCCCGATGGACTGGACGCTTTGCAACGCGACGTGGTTGCAACTCTTTGTCAGCTCGAGATGTATTTCCCTCCATCCTTTTTTGATGTTATGGTCCATCTGATTGTTCACCTTATCAGAGAAATTAAGTTTTGTGGACCTGTGTGCCTGCGCTACATGTATCCATTTGAGAGATTTATGGGTGTATTGAAGGGATACGTAAGGACTCGTCGTCGACCCGAGGGGAGTATCATGGAAGGTTATGCCGCCGAGGAGGTGATTGAATTTTGCACAGATTATATGGCCGGGGTTAACCCAATTGGTGTTCCTAGGTCCCGACACGAGGGTAGGCTTGAGGGAATTGGAACGATTGGATTCAAAGCTATCGTCCCCGCTCGTGATGTGTACGCAAAATCACATTTTTGGGTCTTACAACACATGACGGAGGTCGAGCCATACATACACGAGCACAAGGTAATGTTACGGTCACAGAATCCTTCGAAGTCAGACGTTTGGGTAAGCAGAGAACATAACAGGAAATTTGCTGAGTGGATCCAAGAAAGAGTCACGCGAGCTGCCGAGGGCTCCCGTAAGTGAAACTGTGACATGGTTGGCTAGAGGCCCAAGATTCACTGTAGGGACTTGGCAGGGGTACGACATCAATGTGTATTCATTTTACACAAGAGCTCAAGACGCCAAGAGTAGCACGCAATGTAGCGGAGTGACACTGTTTGCTATTTCCGAGGATGCCAGGTCAGTAAGGGCGCTGAACTCATATTACGGTGTTATTGACGAAATATGGGAGCTCGATTACGGATTACTTAAGATTCCCCTGTTTCGATGCCAATGGGTCGAAATCCCTCGAGGTGTTCAAGTTGACAGTTACGGGTTTACTCTCGTCGATCTTGGTAGAGCCGGACACCAAGACGATCCATTCATACTTGCAAAGCAAGCCACACAGGTATTCTACATCGTTGACCCGGCCAATCCAAACTTGCATGTTGTCCTCCACAGCAAGAGACGTATTGTTGGGGTCGAAGATGTTGTCGACGAAGAGGAGTATAACCAATTCGATGAAATACCTCCATTTTTAGAGGACATTCAATCTATCCGTACTGAAGATATCGACGAAACAACGTATCTGCGAGATGACCACGAAGAAGGATTATGGGTTGAGAACCATTGATGATTAATTTCTATTTCAGGGATAAATGCCAAGCAAACAGCCCACAAGTTCTGCAGCAAGGTGAGGAACTTATCATTAATACATCAGGCAGTACATTTTTCTTTAGAATTTAATGATAAGCTAGTTCACAGCATTAATACATCTCAATTTTACTCCACAGCATGAGTTCTAACATGTACAATACCTTTATCCTGTAAATATTTAATTCTTCCCTTCAAATAGCACTTGCAAAAATCTCATCGCAGCCTCTTCAAATTAAGTTCAGCAAAAATCCCTTTTTTCTGACGGTATTTTGTTATTTATACCGATAGAGAAGGACATCTTCTCTCAGGCACTTCAAAACGTTTTCTATCGGTATTGTTCTGTTTTACCGTTAGAATAAATTCGTTTGTCTCACGGTATTTGTTGTCTGACGGTTTTTTCCTGTTTTTACCGATAGAATAAGACTCTACCGCTTTGAATTCTCAAACGTGTCGCCATGCGTCGCCTTGGAAACTCTATAAGTACCTCGCCATGCGTCGCGGTATTTTGTTGTTTTTCTAATTCTCGAACGGTTCGACTCCTCATCTTCTCTTTCACAATGGCAACCTCCATGGGATCGTCATCCACGGCCTCCCCGGTAAGAACTCTAAATCTCCTCGGTTTACCCCTGTATTGTTAATCCATGTTCAGTTCATTCTTGACCTGTTGATTTGCACAGGGAATGGTAGCCGTCGAAGACACTGCCAAAGTGAAGGCTGACCTGAGGGCCCTCCAGGAGGAGCACAAGCTCCTTACAGACAAGCACACTCAGCTACGGCTTGACCTTGACGATCTCTTCCAGCGCATTAAGCGCATGAAGACGGATGGTGACAATGCTAGGGCGAGGACGAGGCGTCTTCGTGAGGAGAAGAAAGCCGCGGATATGACCATCGCTGGCTGCGGTTTGACTATGAAGGATACCATAGTGAAGCTGAGGGAGGTCGTAGGCCTTCTTGACGCGGTAGTAGTTGATCCTAGGGACAACTTGTCGCTAGAGGAGTCCTGCGTCCTGGCTGCAAGTCTAACTGACTCTATTCTACATGCAGCCAGGGCTAAGACCACCCCTTGACCTAGCATTTTGGGTTTTATTTTTTTTTGTAAGTGATAAAACAACAATGAATGAACAATTTCTTTTTATGTCAATTTTCCAATTTTCCGGCTATCTTCCCTCTTTCTTTAACATTCTGCAGCTTTCAACCACGGTCTGTTTGATGTCAAATTAATTGTGTACCTTTTCATTACTCTGACGGTATTTTGTTGTTTTTACCGATAGAAAAAGGGCACACAAATCTCAAGCACTTAATCAAAAAAATTTTCTGGGGAAAATTGGGCTCACGGGATTTTTTTGTTTATACCGATAGAAAAGGGCACCTTTTCATTACTCTCACGGTATTTTGTTGTTTTTACCGATAGAAAAATGGCACCCAATCTCAAGCACTTTAAAAAATTTTCTGTGGAAAATTGGTCTCACGGGATTTTATTGTTTATACCGATAGAAAAATGCATCCACTAATTCGAATATTTTTCTGGGAAATTTACTTTTTCTATCAGTATTATTTTGTTGTTTCGATAGAAAATTACATAAGTCTATCGGTATCATTTTGTTATACCGATAGAAAAGTTCCTCCGCTACTTTATTACTCGTACACGGCCCTTTAGTTTCCCTCCACTCGAACAGTTCCACCTTAGAGCATTGCGTCTCTTCGAGAGCGAAGAAAACCCCAACCTCCGCCGTGAGCACTCACTTCCTCTCTCCCACACGACGATCGCCAGCTGGACACTGGTTCATCACTACCACCGGTTCTTATTTTCGTCCTTCGCCCGCCGCTGCTGCGTTCTACACCGCCTCTCCATCACCAGAACTGATCGCCGCCGTAAATACCCTAATTCGTCGTTCTATTTCCAGCATCTTCTTTATTTGATCCTAGTGTTTTGCACGTACTAATTCTTCGAGTTTTGCAATTACACTAGGGTTCCCTATTGTGTTGGCTTATGTACATTCCGCAGGCAATGTTGATTTTAATTAGGGTTTACATAATATGTTCCAGTGCTGTAATGAACCTGTTTTGAGATTTTAACTTCTCTATACTGCTGTATGTGTGATCAATTGTATCCAACTGCCATGTAATGCAGATTATATGTTGGAGGTGTTCTTACACATATTCTATCGGCAGCTCATGTGTTTACCGATAGAAAATTTTTCTGCACAAGTAGTAAAACTTAATTTGGATCTGGAAGGACATGAGCCATGCAATGTACTAGTTTGGTTGGGAATTTGTACTCACTTCGTATGAATATATGGCAATGTGGATGGGTCTTCGATGTATATGTTTCAAATGCCTATATACATGACTTTTCCCAACCTAATAGCTGTGAAGTCCTGATGACTCACATACAGGCTAGGCTAAAGATTATGCACAGTGGCACTTAGATGCTTGTGTGCATATTTACGTGTGAAATAATAATGCTGGCCCATGAATATTAGTGTAGAAAATCATCGAGAATGTTATGTGATGACAGTGAATGGTGGCTTGTCAACAAAATTCCATATGTAGAGAACATTGTTATGTGCTATCGGTATCTCACGTGTTTGCCGATAGAAAAATTGTCTTGTGTGGAGGTAATTGTTATGGTCTATCGGCAGCTCATGTGTTTACCGATAGAAAATATTTCTGAAGAGTTCAGTAAGTAATTTATGCGTGTCTTTCTTTTTGTATTATTTTCCCTTTTGCCATATATATGGTTTGTTGAAGGTTTTGTAGGGGAAGACATGTCGTCGTCTTCATCGGATGGTACTAGTGGTTCGACTAGGGCCAACCCCATCGTAACTACTGAAGATGGGGCTGTTACATCCCAGCGCAAGAGGGTGGGGCGAGGCGCGACGACGTTGGGGCGTTTGGCCAAACGCACTGATCTTTCTTGTGAGTTCAACCAATTTGGGAGGCCGATTGGAAAGAATGCTGGGAGGTACGCGGCCTACGTTGGGCTGTTGGCGAAAGAAAGGGTGAAGATCACCGTCCAGAGCTGGAAGGACGTGACGGCGGACGAGAGGGATAGGTTGTGGGCGGAAGTGAAGGTTAAATGAACTGAAATCGCTGAACTCTTTCGTAATCACGTTCTCTTGGCTTATACTAAAGTTTAACTAACTCGTGATTAATTGTATGCATTTTTCGGAAACAGGCTAAGTGGAACATCCCCGACGATACACCTAGGACTGCCTGCTTGAAGGACATGAACGGAACATGGAAAACCTTTAAGAGTTGGCTCGTCAGTAACTTCCTAGCTGCGGGGAAATCTCCTTGCGAGAAGTACCCCTTCATATCGGAGGAGGTATGGGAGGAATTCACCAAGCAGAAGGGGACTGAGGAGTTCAAGGCCCTTAGCGAGAAGAATAGGGCGATCCAGAAGAGGAACGACCACCCGCATCGGCTCGGATCCCGGGGCTATGCGGGGAAGGAGGAACAGTGGAAGAAGGAAGACGAACAAAATCCTGTGATCGACACCCCTGAGTTGCCGCTCTCCGAGATCCGGGATGAGAGGTGCAAGCGATGGTGGAGGGGGAGGGGGTCCGTGTCGTCCACGGGGTCTGTGCAGTTCGCAACCCCTGGGGACACCGACGTTGTGAGGCGAATGGTAAGTTGGCTAACCTCGTAAACTGTGTGCGCACAAGTGTATATAAGGCAATTTGTCTCACAAGGTACCTTCAAATGTAACAGATCTCTTTTGAGAAGGAGGCAGCGGAGGGATTGTTTACCCCGCAGAGGGAGAACGACATCCTCACCCGGGCTCTAGGAAATAAGGAGCATCCCGGGCGGACACGGGCCGTGGGAGCCATTGTGTCGTGGAAGGCCGGTTTCGTAGATCCGGCTCCACCGAGGAAGAAGGCCCGCACCTGGAAGGAAAAGGAAGCTGACCTCTCCGATAAGATACGGGCTGAGGTACGGGAGGAGATACGGGCGGAGATGCGGGCTGAGATACGGGCTGAGGTACAGTCTGAGGTGCAGACCGAGGTCGCACAAATGAGGGAAGAGTTTGCACGGTTGAGAGAAACATTGCTGGCCAAGAGTGCAGATGCGGATCCCCAGGACGACGGTACCCCGCGGGGTCGGATAAGCAGTTGCGCTTCGAAGGTACTCGCGGATCCAGTGGATCTACTTGAGGTACTGCAAGCCTTCATCTGTGCACTTAAGTTGATGCCACTCCCATTCTGTTAGAGTTGTTTCGCTAACCTATTTTAATTGTTACAAATTTGCAGGGGCCGGAGGGCTGCATCCTACAGAATCACGTAGGCGCCGGGCAGGAAGTGGTTGGACACGGCTTCGTATATCCGTCTGGGCCGGATGTCCGGGTCCACTGTGTACCTCTGCGGTTGGGTTTCGCAAAGGTACAGGTGGACATGGCCATGCCGGGCTACAACGATTCTCCGTTGCCAGTCCCAACAGAGGAACTGCAGACACTTGCTGAGGCAGTGGGCTCCCACGTACAGTGGCCCAAGAAGTGTCTTGTAATACAACCGGTAAATCCTACACATTTTAGATTACATCCTACTCAGTACACTCAACTTGCATAATCTAACATACGTGCTCATTAATTGAAGTGGCCTGCCGCGGGGCTACCAGGGGACTGCGCCCCCAGCTCGGGGCATGAGGGCCGATCTCGTGCGAGCCTAGACACATCAAAGACGGCCTCGACCCCACCCAGCGCATCCACGCCTCCACCTCGGAAGAAAGCCGCCATCACCTCGCCCTTGCCTTCGAAGGTACGCGCTCAGTCCCCGGCAAAAGGCAAGGGCGGCAAAGGCAAGGGCAAAGGGCGACAGGGACTGCCGCGGACGTTCACGAACGCGCTCCCACTCCTGTCGGAGGCATCTTTGCGGAAATTGGATCGATCAACCAGAGACCTCCACGACTGGTACCTACATCGAGCTCGGCGCAGCCTGAACTTCTTAGTTCCCTACAGGCCTGGGCAGTTCCACCGTGAGCCCGGGACTATATCCGTGGCACACGAGGATCTGTTCGACCTCTACAACTGGCGGGAGCTCGATATGTCCATCATACGGACTGGAGTCCTGTGAGTTTGCTGATGCTATGTATTGCTGTTTTCTAACTCTGTTTGCTAACTCTGCATTAATGTTGCAGTTCATTTGAATACTGAGTAACTTTATGTGAAATTAATATTAATCTCGTCCTTCGCATGCAGGTGCATGTACAGGCTAGCATCGGAGGCTGCGTGTGACAAGATGGGTTTCCGCGACCCAGAGAAAATAAGCCTCACGATGCTAGAGCAGGACGCCGCGCACGCTGAGCAGTACATATCCAGCGCGCTGATGGCGCAGCAGGACAGGGACTTCATTCTGGTGCCGTACCACCAAAGGTTAGTGCATTTCGTACTAATTTAACTCAATCTTGTATGTTACACCTGAGATGTACTTTGAGCTAGCGGTCCTCTTTTACGTACCATGCAGGGGCCACTGGATCCTCATCGTGATCTGTCCGCCGAGGAACGAGGTGTACTACCTCGATTCGATGCGTGACAGATTATCAATGGAATATGTGCTCAAGGGGAATATGGAGGCGTAAGTAACTTATATGTTTGATTTATATTTTGACCTCACTAGCTAATGATAATACATTAACTGGCAATACTAACTGAAATGCAGGGCTTTTTATAAATATGTGTCCGCTGGAGGGAGGCATGCCGCACCGCAGGGCTCCGTACTAGCTTGGAAAGAATATGAGGTACTCACGAGACTTTTTGTTTATGCTTAATTAGTTTATGGAAACAATATATAGCTAACATGTCTTCGCATATGCAATTATCTCAGTGCCATCAGCAGCCGCAATCGTGGGAATGCGGGTTTTATGTGCTGCGCTACATGTACGACCTAGTGCAGACAAACTTTTCCCGATTCCCCCAGGTAAGCATCGATAGCTAACTCAAATTTCAAAAATGGGTGTCACGTTCTAAATTAGGATCGAAGTTAGTTACTCAGTATGCACACATGCTTGCAGATCGCCATGTCGAAAGACCAATATGAAAATGCAAAGATTATATATCTTCGACAAATCTGGGCACAATATGTCATGGAGGAAGTAGCGCCCAACCATCCAGCATGACAATTTTCTCCTTTTTGTGTACTCTGCATAGACTGTTCATATACATGTGAATAAATATATATATGTGAATAAATGTCCACATTGGATTGCAATCTGTATTTGTCCATACATATGTGAATAAATGTGAATAACTGCCTAATGTGTCAATTTGTTCTGTGAATTTACCTTGCATCTGTACTGTATTGTGTATCCAATCTATACTGTATTGCATCTGTACTGTATATGTGAATGTACTGTATTGTGAATGCAAATAAAGTACTGTATATGTGAATGCTCTATCGGTAAATTCATCAACAACCGAGAGACTACTGTACTTTTTTCTATCGGTACAATCAAAATTAACCGTTAGAAGAGGGTGACCTTTCCTGCCGGTGAACTCATACATATCCGATAGAGTACTAAGCTTTTTTCTGTCGGTAATATTGTAATTAACCGTTAGAATAGTGGTACTTTTCCAACCGCTGACGACGAGTTTTCTATCGGTACACTCCTAATATGCCGATAGAATAGTATGATTTTTTCTGTCGGTAATCTTGTAGTTAACCGTTAGAATAGTGGTACTTTTCCAACCGCTAGCGACGAGTTTTCTATCGGTAAACTTGTAAGATGCCGATAGAATAGTATGATTTTTCCTATCGGTAAACTTATAATTAGCCGTTAGAATAGTGGTACTTTTCCAACCGCTGACGACGAGTTTTCTATCGGTACACTCCAAATATTCCGATAGAATATTATGCTTTTTTCTGTCGGTAAACTTGTAATTAACCGTTAGAATAGTGGTACTTTTCCAACCGCTAACGACGAGTTTTCTATCGGTACACTCCTAATATGCCGATAGAATATTATGATTTTTTCTGTCGGTAATCTTGTAATTAACCGTTAGAAAAATGGTACTTTCCCTGCCGATGGACGTAAGACTACGACGGGTTTTCTATCGGTAGATTCATAATATGCCGATAGAATAGTGAACTTCTTCTGTCGGTTATTTACCGATAGAAAATGTCCAGTCTTGTTCTATTGTGTCTATCTCTATCGGTACAAAAATCGATAGTAGAAGGGTGTTTTTTACCGATAGAAGACTGCAATTCTGTACTAGTGTATCGTGATGCTTCGAAGCAAGGGATAGGCTATGTGTTGATGCAGAAAGGCCAAGTAGTGACTTATGCTTCACGTCAATTGAAGCCACATGAGGAGCATTATCCCACACACGACTTGGAGTTAGTAGTAGTAGTACATGCCTCAAAGATATGGCGACACTACCTGATCAGGAACAAGTGTGAGATTTATACCTATCACAAGAGTCTGAAGCATATCTTCATACAAACGGAGCTCAACATGCGTCAACAACAATGACTGGAATTGATCAAGGACTATGATCCCAGTATCCATTGACATTTAGGAAAGGCTAACATAGTAGCAAATGCCTTGAGCAGAAGGCTTACAGCTTACGAGGAAGAGTAATCCATACTTGCAACAAGAGATACGGGATCTTCAGATGGAAATGACATCACAAGGAACATTAACCACCTTGGTAATAGAACCCCAACTTGAAGAACAGATAAGGAATGCCCAGAAAGAGGATAAAGAGATTTGCAAGATTAAGAGCCGAATCAAATTGGGAAAGGCTCAGGATTTACTAAAGTCAACAAGCAAGAAAATTGTACAGTATCAGGAAAGGATTTATGTTCCTAAAGCACAGACCTTAAGGAATTAGTTCTACCTGAGGGCAGGAAACCCCGTGCTCCATTCACCCAGAAAACACAAAGATGTATCGAGATTTGAAAAATCAGTTTTGGTAGGATAATATGAAGAAAGGGATCACAGAATACATTGCAAACTGTGATACCTGTCAGCAAGTTAAAGCAAAACATCAGAAGATAACCGGGAAGTTACAACTTTTGCCAGTACCACTATGGAAATGAGAAGAGATTAGAAAGGATTTTTTCATAGGACTCCCAGAATATGACTCCATATAGGTCATCATTGACAAACTCACCAAAGTAGCACACTTCATCCCAGTTAAAGAGAACTACAATGGGGGTAAATTAACTGAGTTATCCATGCAAAGAATAGTGACAACACTTGGGATTCCTAAAAAGATCGTTTCAGATCACGGAGCACAGTTTACATCAAAATTTTTGAGCAGATGCCATGAAACACTAGGAACCCAATTGAATTCTAGTACTGCATACCACCCTCAGACAGGAGGACAAACAGAGAGAGTGAACCAAATTTTGGAAGATCTTCTAAGAGCTTGCATACGAGATTATGGGACATCATGAGATAAATGCTTACCATTTACAGAATTTGCTTACAACAATAGCTATCAGACTAGTTTACAAATGGCACCATTTGAAGCTCTATATGAACAAAAATGCAGAACTCCGTTGCATTGGAGTGAGCCAAGAAAACGAAGATTCATAGGACCAAAGATAGTGGAAGAGGCAGAAGCTCGTGTAAAGCTTGTCAGAGAAAGGCTGAAGACAACATAGTCTCGACAAAAAGAATTATGCGGACAATCGGTGAAGAAGAGCTATCAATCGAAGCAAAGTGATCTGGTTTACCTCAAGTCACGTCATTCAAGGGATTGCGAAGATTTCAAGAGAAAGGAAAGTTATCTCCTAGGTATATTGGACAATTCAAAACACTTAAGATAAAAAGAGAAGTGGCCTATACCCTCAGAATTAGTAGGAGTGAAAGATGTATTCCACGTTTCACAACTTCGGAAGTGTTTGAGAGAACCAACCGACCGAATAGAAGTTTATGAAATATCACTGCAGAAGATCCTTTCAAATCTCAAGCACCAAATCCAAATTTTGGACACTGACGAGCAAAGAAGATTAAGTTATGCAAGGTTCAGTGGGGAAGCCATACAGAACGAGAAGCCACTTGAGAGAAAGAAGAAGGTCTTCAGCAAAAGTACCCCCCCCCCCCTTATCTTTTCTTGTCGTAGTAAATCTCGGGGACGATATTTCTTTAAGGAGGGTAGATTTGTAACACCCTGGTTTTGGCGGTGAAAATTTCTTTTCATGAAAATCATTCATGCATGTATCTCTTTAGAAGTAGCAAGATCAGTTCAATTCTAATCTATCCTAAGCCCCAAAAATCCCAAAATCTATCCTGAAGATCCAAATCAAGATCAGGTTATCCAGATATAATCTACTATATATCCTGAGTATAAAAACCTTCAGAAGCCAGATCAAATTCGATCTCTAACTTCCAGAATTATCAACCTCTTTCTGTTTTCGAAAACGGAATTATTATATTATCTTAATTACCCTAAATACCCTGAGTTTCAGAATTCAGATTTAACCAAATCTTAACCTAATCTAGACCAGATTATTCTTGGATTGTGATCATGGGTATGCCAATATCTTAATCCAAAAATTTCGCAACCAGATTCCATCATTTAAGCCCTTTTCGCAAATCAGTCCAAGTTGTATCGCAGATTAGTCCTTTTCTGATTTCCCAGAAGTCTTAAAAGGCTAAAATTCACAAATCAGCTCCAAATTTAATTTGATTTAGGGAATACCTACCAAATGCTATTCAATACAAAATCTCCTTCTGTGAGGATCTCAAAATCGTATCCTACATCTTAGATTCTCAACCTCGACCGAAACCCAGATTTGAAATACCCTAAATTACCCTGTTTTCACTTCAATTCAAATTTGATCAAAAGTTCCCATATTTTATTAGATCTTCTCTCAAATCATCCGTTGAATAAAGTTCTTCAAATCTGTGAAGTCAAAATTAGCCCAAACTACCAAATTCTCAGAAATTATGAACAGGTCCAAATTAAAAACCAAAATCCTTGCATTTCAGTCCTTGAGCCTTTTCGACCAGATCTAGCTGCTGTTTCGACCAGAGCGGCCACGAACAGGAGCTGTGCCGTTTTCGACCCCAGGCCCAGCGCGACCAGGAGCACAACTGCACCACGAACTTTATCGCCGGTGCAGCTCCGCCGTTGCCAGCTTCGCCGCAACCTCGTCGCCACATGCAGGCACCCGATTGGCCGCCGTGGCAGTGCTGCAGCAGCACCAGCATCACCTGAATCTTTCCCCCGCACGCGCGCGCCACTACCTGCAGCTATGTCAGAAACTTTACGCCACATTGCCTCCATGCCGAAGCCGCCAGTCGCTTTGCCACTGCACCAGCCAGAGCACGCGCCGACCGTGTTGTAAAGCCGTCGAGGCTGCTGCACACTGCCACCGTAGCCAACCAAATTGATATTCTCCCAATTTGCTTCAATTATCGAGAGCATCAGCCACTGCTATTTAAGCTCCCCCGTAGCTAGCAGCAACTTCACCCCACTCCAGAACCAGCAAAGCCTCTGTCTTCTAGTCTTCGTCTCCGGCGAGCCAGTGAGGAGGAGCTCGATGCTCGCTCACACCACTGCACCATCCTCCGATCCAACCTCACCAGTGAGTACCTCACCCATTTCTCTATGCTGTACTATTTAATTTCACTCTGGTGACCTCTAGCGCCGGTGATCGCCGGAATTTCCAATTCCCCTGTTCCGGCAATGCTATTTTATTTAGCTCGAATTATCTCTCCTGCTTGTAGAATTGCATGATCAGTAGATCCTTCTTAGCAAGCCCATGCTATTAGATTTCAAATTGAAGCTCGGATTGAAGCCTTTCCCTGTTTTCGCGCGCCGCCGTGAGTAGCTCACGTTGCAGGCCCGTGCCACTTCACCTCCGACCAAATTGACCGTATCAACGTGATCCTTGAACTCCGTAGATGGTGTAGCCGAACCTAATTAACCAGAGCTATCTTATATCAGCGGCGCCCTAGTCGCCGTCTCCTTCGAGTCCAGTGCCAACACCAGCAAACTCCAATGCTCAACTACAACTCGATCCCTTACCCTAACATGATCAGCAACACCCCAGGAGCATTAACCCTCAACCAATTTCAAGTTTCATCCTCTGAAGCTCGTTGCCGCCATAGCTCACCTCAGTTCCTGAGAGCCAACTACTTCGACATCGCCGTTCGCCGCCCACTCTTCGATTAACTTTGCCAGCAGCTTCGCCTTGACCTCGCCTACCAATGTGACAAAGTTAGCAAGGGAGTGCATGGGAGAATCGATTAATTTATCAAGCCCTAGAATATGGCCGTGCACTAACATTCAATTTACTGTGTCCAAGGACCTCTTTGCAAATTCCCTAAATTCTGGACCTTTTCTATGAAAACCACCTTGTCAAATAGCTACCTTACTACATTTTGCATCTAATGCTTTGATCAAATCCCATATTTCCCAATGGAAATCTCCTAAAACATGTCAATGCCATTCCTTGACAATGCCAGCCCTTGTCAGTTCATGTCAGCCAATGGCATTGGGCCAGTTTAACCACTTCTGGTTATGCAACCTAAAAACCACCTTGTCCACTGAACTTGTAGAGCTATGTTCTACATTTTATTCAACTACCACACCGTGAGATAAGCTCTCTAGCATTCTCTAAAGCTATGTCAGGGCCCCGAACCGAATGTCGACCTATTGGCGTTCGTCGTTTTTGAGCAAAACAGCCGTAGACTTGATGTCCATATTGCAGCCTTGAAACCCTGAGAGACTCTAGCATTCGTCCTCGACGCTAATTCCATGAATCTCCAAGATTAACTCAAATCCTGCTTTCAAGCTTACCTGTTCTAGTATCACCGAGAGTATTTCTCCTTTGCATGTTGCATATAGATTATTAATGTATTTAAATGGATTGTGATTCCTGTTTGCTTGTTTGACCTTTGATTAGAGCATGAGCTTGAGTACGAATATTTCATCAAAAACCCAACATCGACTGCTGTACCTTACGACGCGGAAGGCAAGTCATATTCTTGAACATCTTGAACCTATATTTTATGAATTGCTAAGATATTGCCTTGACTATAAGCAGTATTGCATGTGATGAAATAAGAAAAGTGTGATATGGCAGTACTAGGCTGTATGCCGATAAAAGATGAGGAGATTCTTTATAAAATGATCAAACTATGAGCCATAACTAATATATATGTACATATGTATATTCATGAAATAAAACCCTAGCCGTGACCAGAGTTGGGATGTAATGGTGGTAGCACTGACGAGTGCAGGGTTTGTGGAATGCACTGGTCACAGCCATGTAAGGACCAGAACCTTGTGTTATACTTCTATACAGCATGAAAAACGTACTAACCACTTGCCCGGTATGGGACGGGCGCAACATAGTAGTTTTCCCGGTATTGGCTTTCCCTACAATGGTTGTCGGTCCGATTTCTTGAGAGGAAACAGGTGGGCCACAGAGGGCCATGAGTGATGTGAGATCAGAAAAATAATGAGAGGATAAGGTGTAAGAAGAAAGGCGCCCTAAGCCTGAATTTTGAGTCGTGCGCGACTGAATCCACAGGCTATGTGTCTTGCGGGACCATAGACCAAGGCTAGGTAGAATTGGCTGTGGGGAGTAGCCACAACGGTAATGAGGACTGAAATGTATATTTACTGGGTAGGGAATTGTTAATGCTAGGATTGCAAAATGTTGTGTGATCTCGGCCTTGTCACATGCGTAAAAGTTGCGTGGAGAGGTCCCGACTTGAAAGCTGAGTGATCGGTGGATTAAAGTGGTACACCTTTGCAAAGTTAAAAATATATTAGAATACTCCAAGCTCCTGGGTCTATAGGAGCTTGCGCACGATGGATCCTATCCACGTCGATGTGACACAAGTATGTTTTCTCAATAAAATTGGCTAGACTTAGCTCATGTGTGCTTGACATGTGTTGTCATGAAATGAGGTGCTAACATGGGCAGACATGTGTTGTCGTGCTATGGTATTACTTCTAAGAGTTTATAAATGATATTAATGGTATGTCATGATGAGCACTGCCATAAGTTTAGAAAGAAAAAAATATTTTGCAACCTTCCCTCCTTCCCTAATATCATAGGTTCATATCATTTCTACTATATGTCCATATTCTTATCTATGACTTGCTGAGTACGTAAGTGCTCACCCTTACAATTCACTATCCAATAGATGGAGTGTCCCTTGATCAAGATGAAGGCCTGGAGAACTTCTTGGATCTTACAAGGAAGAGAGTCAGTTCTACCCAAGTCCTGAAAAGTGTTGCTCTGCTTTCAACTTCTTGCTGTGGGGGTTCACTTTGCTTCTGACGTGTAGTTGTTCTTCTGCAACCAAACTTATTTTTGCTGTGATGGTTTTCAATTTATTATGTTGTAATGAGTCCATCTGGCCACACTGCTCAATGTAATGTAAGTTAAACTGATGCAATATACTCCTGTGTTTGACTCATCCTGGGAAGTCAAAAGGTATGGGATCATCTATAGCGAGTTGGGTCCCCACGGGAGTAGTTGTGGTCCCTATGAAGGCGGGGCGCGACATCCACTCGACCACAAAATCGGCAAGAATTTGAGATTTGATTGCTACTCGAGCAATAAATGGAGGTCAAACGCTCCATGTTCTACCGCCTACTTCGCAACTCGACTAGTTGCTTCTAGGTTTTGGAGAATGTCCCCTGATGGAAAGGACGATGGCATAGAAATCTTGTGCGCTTGAAAGGAAGGTCGCAGCTTTCAGGATGCCATTAAGAGGGCCTAGGGTAGTTTTTGGTCCTCGCGGTAATGCTCCTTTGGTTCATTTTGTACTTCACTCACATAGTACACTGGTCATTGCACCCCTTCTCATTCTGTCACTAGAACTACGCTGACCGCATGAGGGGTTGCAGCTAAGTAAATGAGCAAAGGTTCTCCCACATTTGGGGAAACAAACACTGGAGCACTCGATAAATATGCTTTGACTTCCTCAAAAACTTTTTCAACTTCGGCCGACCACTGGAAACCATTGTGTTTACGTAGCACCTTAAAAAATGGTAATCCACCTTCACCTAACCGAGAGATGAAGCAACTCAAGACCGACATTCGACCTGTTAAGCTTTGAACTTCCTTCATTGTCGAAGGGGATCTCATTTGCTCAATGGCCCTCATCTTATCGGGATTAACCTCAATTCCTCTTGAACAAAAAAAGAAACCCAAAAGTTTACCAAAAGAAACTCCAAAAGAGCACTTTTTGAGATTCAACTGGATTCCATGTTTATTCAACTTACAGAAAGTCTCAATGAGATCATTTACATGATTAGAGCTTTTTAAGCTTTTTACAACCAGATCATCAATGTAAGCCTCTAAATGCGCCCTAATTGAGAAAGAACAGTCTTCTGCATCAAGCGTTGGTACGTGGTACCAGCATTCTTGAGCCCAAATAGCATTCTTACATAGCAGTAAGTGCCAAATGGTGTGATGAAGGCAGTTTTCTCTTCATCTTCTTTTGCCATGCTAATTTGATGGTAGCCTGAGTAAGCATCTAGGAAGCTCATCAATTCGCAACCCGCTGTGGAATTGACCAACTAGTCGATGCGAGGAAGGGGATAGTCATCCTTCGAGCAGGCATTATTAAGATTGGCGTAATTGATGCACATGCACCACTTACCATTAGATTTCAGGACCATGACCGGATTCGCGAGCCATTCTGGATGGTTAACCTCGCGAATAAAACCATCTTCCTGGTGTTTATCTAACTCTGAATGAATGGCTCCTTGTCGATCAGGAGAAAAGCGTCGAAGCTTTTGCTTTATTGGTCTTTGTCTTGGCCGAATTGTTAGCCTGTGCTCGATCACTTCCTTTGTGAGTCTGGGCATGTCGGATGGTTTCCACACAAACATATCTATGTTAGCTTAAAGGAAAGCAATGAGCATGAATTCCAATTTGTCGTTAAGTGCTGACTCAATCCGAACGGTCTTAGATGGGTCATCTAGGAATAAAGGAACCTGCTTGAGTTTTCATTTGGTCGCGGAGTACCCTTGACCACATCGGGTTCCTTGGTCTCCAGCTTAACATCCCGTAGGGGAAGTTGGTCGACCAGTTCCAAGGATATGTGATCACAAGTGAGAGCCGTATTTTGGCAGCCTCGAACTGTGATTACACCTTTTGGTCTCGGTACTTTGACGTGCTGATAAGCATAGTGCATTGCTGCCATGAATTTGGCGAGTGAAGGCTTGCCAAAGATGACATTATAAGATGAATCAAAATCAATTAAATCATTTCTTGAGGTCGTGTGTAAAGCCGTTTTGTAATGGACACCATTTCTTGTTTCCCTGCGGGTTAGTCTGTTTTTCCGTGCGGTCGCTATTGCGTCCGCCAGAAGGAGGTCTATTAAATTTGAATAGAACTTTTTACGTTTCTCTTGTGGTTGCTTGTCCATGACCGCAACCTCTCAGAGTTGGCTTGTTCCATTCTTCTTGGGCTTCTTAAACTTTTCACCTGCAAATGATTCAGACTTTTTGCTCGAATGTTCTTTCTTTTCAGTTTTGAGGCCAGCTTGAGGAGGTAAGTTGGCCTTATCCACCATTCTATTCCATTCTACAGCCTCAGCTGCATCAGAATATCGATCGGCCATGTCAAAAAGCTCTGACACTGATTGTGAAGGATGGATACTTAAGTCCTCGGTGAACCTTTGGTATCTAACACAGTGTTTGAAGGCCCTAATAACCGAAGTATCAAAGATATTAGGAATGGTAATTCGCACTCCTACATATCTCTTAACAAACTACCGAAGAGTTTTGGTTGAAGTCTGGCGCAGACGATGGAGATCATCTTCTTTGCCTGGCTTCTCATAGTAGTTCTGGAAGTTCTTGAGGATGGCTTCACACAACATCTCGCAGTTGTAGATCAATCCTTCTGGTTGATTGAACAACCAGGTCCGTGCCGAACCTTCAAGGACCATTGGTAAGTAATTCGCCATAACCCGTTCATTTTCTCTGGCTGCTTGGATAGCAGTGACATAGATCTGGAGAAATTCGGTATGATTTTGAGTCCCATCGAATCTCTCGATCGCACCGGGTTTAAACTTATCAGCCCAGACCACATTTCGCAGTCCTAGCAAGAAAGCTTTACACCCTACGTACATACTATGCAGTTGTCGATCGTCACGACCCTCATCATGGTCGTGGAAATGGTCGTCCTGAGGAAACTCGTGATGCGGTCCAAGGCGCGAGTGCACTGGTATGCGATGAAGGTCGCGTGAAGTACCAGTTCGCCAGGCTTTGTCTCGCCGAGTATGCATCAGATTGCACCTCTTCTGGCTTTGATGGGAACCTTCTCGCCCTTGGGAGCAAGTGGTCGAACGCGAGGATGCTTTTGGAGTTATACACGAGGCGACCTCATCGAGGTTTTCCGCAAGAACTCTTGCGAATGTTGCCCCATCATTGTTCGCGAGACCAGAGGGAGGATTGTGAAGTACCTCTGCAATCACCCAGATACGGTCCTGCATGTTCCTTTTGGGTGCCAGAGGCGTTTTTAACACCATCGCCTCAGCTGTTGGGGAATGCTCCTGAGCTGAGAGCAGCGTGTGTTCACATCTGCGACCATCCGAATGTCGTTGACGAGAAGTTCCCAGACCAAAGTCACGAGTAGCAGTATCATGGCGAGCTGGTGCAAGTCGTAGGAAATCCTCAGCGACCTTGTGGACTTCGGCCTCTCCCTGCTCACGCACTTCGTCTTCCACCCGTTTGTGCTCTTGTTCTTCCCTAGCAACACGTTGCTCGTGGGTTTCCTCAGAAAGTGCGGCGACTTCCCTCGGATTTGAATTTGCGCATGGAGAAAGCATCTCATCTTTGTATGAGTCAAACTCGAAATCAAAGAGAGATTTTAAATTGTCTAGGGAAAGTTCTCCAGACAGAAGTCAAGACCATCATCTCCCGTATCGTCCAGGACAATGGGATGTGGCACATACTTGCCCTCAGATGTGGTAAAACTCACGGAGGGTAAGTGAATCGCCTTGCCCGATTTCTGATCAGCAGATGTGACTAGAAACGATGCTGATGCTTCCTCGAGTGAAGTCTCAAGGGTAGTGTCGTCACCATTAATGGGGACGCTATCTTCATCCCTGGCATCTACATGATCCTCAAGATCGAGTTCGTTCTTGGAATCGTATAGACAAGGGAAAGGATCCATGGATACGATGAACCTTGGTGAAAATTTCTTCAAGGCCCCATGGTGGGCGCCAGCTGTCGATGATCAGAACTGGGAGGTCCTCCTGTTGAACTTATACAAAATTGAGATGGGTAATGAAGGGAGCCAATCAAACAAGTACCAAGGTATTGAAAGTATCTACAAATCTAAGACAAGGGAATTTATCCAGGTTCAGGCCCTCGTAGTTGAGTAAAGGCCCTACTCCTGTGTATTTATCTATGTGGAAAAAAGAATTACAAAGAGAGTGTTACAAAGAGAATGCAGTGTCTATTCCTATTAGGCTATTCTAATCTTCTCTGTCGTTGGTCTCCTCTCCCCGATCCTTCCCTTGAAGGTCTTTTTATAGTCGCCGAAGAGATCGTCAGTTGTCCTTCTGAAGACATGCTCCACGATTGCCCTTAACCACTTTGTGACGGTTGCTGCAAGTGGTGTTTATGTGATAGTGGCTGTAGGTCGTGGCTACATGGTAGTTAAGCAGCTTTGACCAATTGTAGTGGAAATTGCTTCACCATCCTTACCTTCTTCGACAGTTACCTTGTCAGGGACTTATTATTATTTTGGGAATAATCATAAGGATCAAGGAACAGTTATGGTGGAGGGTGATTGTGGGACCAACACACTTCAAGACAAGCAACTACTACACGAAAGATCTAACGTCTGTTGTGGTTAGGCACAAAAGGTTAAACCAGGGAAAGTCTGGGATCACACGTCGGCATTGGAAGAACCATAAGGCTCTACCTCTTCTGAGACCTCCTCCTGATCTTCATCTGCGTCCATCAGGTCCAACTCCACGTTCTGGGATCTCGTAGACTACCACTGAGGCATGAAAACTGTCTAAGGAGACATAACGCAAAAACGCCTAAAAGTTAGAAAGTTAGAAATAATTTTCAAAGAATTTTCAAATAATCAAAAAGAATAACCACATAACATACTTTTCTTAGGAAAATTAGATTTTCGTAATTAGATTTTAGTCAAATACTCTAATGATTTTCTGTTCTAGGGACACCAATGTCTATAGAAGGGTCATGACCTACAGTCGAGCCTTTGCTCTGATACCAGCTTCTATGGGACCCTCATTTGAGGAATCCGGTGGCAACTGCCCAGGTGGGTTGCACTCAGAAAGGTACATCACAAGCTCACAACAACAGGATTTACTTTTAAATAGTAAAGTAGGTAGATAAAACAAGTACAAGGTCATGAGGACCACTATTACATTATCATAATGCCAAGAATGGCATTAATTAAAGTTGATACAAAAATAGGGAGTTTTTCAAGATCAAGAATCAAAAAGAATCGGTATCAAAGTACCGGACACAGAAAAATAACACAAAAGCAACAACAAAGGTCTTCATTTCCTTCTGCAGCGGTTCGGCTCGGGCCTTCACCACATCGGACTCAACTTGGCTCATGACCCTCCTAGAAGCTCAAATCTTCTGGAAAGGTTCCTTCCTCTTCTTGGTGCTGAAGGCCAAAGGAATCAGGATCCTCAAATCCTTTCTTCTGAATTTGTGTGCAAAGGCAAGGGTGAGCATGTTTTTACACGATGCTCAGCAAGTCTCGTTATGAGAATGCAGGTATATAGATGAGGGGTTCTCAAGGAAAGAGGTCTTGGCTTTATATGTAGGAATAGAATAGATTTGCACTCCAAAGATATGAAGAAAAGCTTTTAGTTTCAAAAGCAATACTTTGAAAACTTAAGTTATACTTTGAGAAATCATTATGTGTGATGGTCTTCCATGAGTCATCACTTTTATCAACCCACTTTATAAAAACATTCCAAATATTGCTTGTGCTGAACCACATGGACAAATCCACCGCGAACATACTCCATGACCTGGGAGTACAGAGTATTTGATTTTTTTCTTACACTTTGCAAAGGTGTACCTCTTTTTAAATCCACTTCTTCACTCGGCTTTCAAGTCGGATCAGCTCCATGCGACTTTTACACATGTGACAAGGCCGAGATCACACAACAGTTTATAATCCTAGCATTAACAATTCCCTACCCGGTAAATAGACATTCCAGTCCTCATTACCGTTGTGGGTACTCCCCACAGCCAATTCTTCCTAGCCTTGGTCTACGGTCCCACAAGACACATAGCCTGTGGATCCAGTCGTGCATGACTCAAAATCCAGGCATAGGGTGTCTTCCTTCTTTCCACCTTATTCTCTCCTCATTTTTCTGATCTTACATCACTCATGGCCCTCTGTGGCCCACCTGTTTCCTCTCGAGAAACTGGACCGACAACCATTGCAAGGACAAGCTAATACTGAGAAAGCTACTATGTTGCGCCCGTCCCATACCGGGCAAGTGGTTGGTACGTTTTTCATGCCGCATAGAAGTACAACACAAGGTTCTTGTCCGTATGAATCTTTAGTGAGGAGCCTTTCACATTTCCAATGCGCACACAGCACCAACCAACCAAACCATCCTCACTATCGATTCCAATCACATTTTCTTTCACAAACGGGTTTTGAACATACTTTTCACACATGTGACCATTTAGCATTTAACATAAAATCTTGAGCATAAGCATAGCCTAACCATGGTATCCTAGGGTGACAAGGGTGCATGGATATTCAATCACAAAAGGGGCTTCACAATTATTTATGTCGTGGTATTGCGAATACCCCGGCAGGTTTTGAGAACGATCCTAGCGAAGGTTACGCGGCGTGGGTTGACCGGATGACCGGTCCTCCCCCGCCGGACAAGCACAAGAAATGACACACGGATTTATACAGGTTCGGGTCCCGGTGGGGGCCCTAGTCCTGTCGACGCGCTCCCGACCGGAGCCAGCTGGGGAGGCTCTCTCCAGGGGAGAGGCTTCCAGAGCACGCCTGTGAGTTTAGCTATTCCAATAAAAGTGATTCAGTCCTCTACAACAGAGGGGTACAAGGGCTATTTATAGCCCCAAAAAGAAGCAAAAAAGCCTAAACTACCCCGGAAGCCACCGTCGGATTGAAGGGTAGGAACGTCCTTCTCCCGGTCAAACGCCTTGGATGCTTGACAGGTGGCCGCTGATTCCCGAGGCGCTCCTCGCGTGACCTGCACGTGACAAACAACTCGAGACTTTACCTTTAGAAGGGCGATGAGGCCCGGGCACGTGCCGGAGGCCAGGTCCCCGGTCCAAAGGCGGCTCCCGGGACCGGCGCCGGAGGCCAGGTCCCGGGGGCCAAATGGCGGCGCCCGGGACGGCGCCGGAGGCCAGGTCCCGGGGGCCAAATGGCGGCGCCCGTGACGGCGCCGGAGGCCAGGTCCCGGGGGCCACATGGCGGCGCTCGGGGAGTGGCCGGAGATCACGTCCCCGGGCAAATGGCGGCGTCTGGGACGGGGCCGGAGGCCAGGTCCCGGGGGCCAAACGGCGGCACCCGGGATGGCGCCGGAGGCCGAGTCCCGGGAGCCAAATGGCGGCGCCCGGGGAAGGGCCGGAGGCCACGTCCCCGGGCAAATGGCGGCACCCAGGACGGCGCCGGAGACCAAGTCTCGGGGGCCAAAAGGCGGCGCCCGGGGAGGGGCCGGAGGCCACGTCCCCGGGCAAATGGCGGCGCCCGGGACGACGCCGGAGGCCAAGTCCCGGGAGCCAAAAGGCGGCGCCCGGGGAGGGGCCGGAGGCCACGTTCCCCGGCAAATGGCGGCGCCCGGGATGATGCCGGAGGCCAAGTCCCGGGAGCCAAAAGGCGGCGCCTGGGGAGCGGCCGAAGACCGCGTCCCCGGGCAAATGGCGGCACCCGGGACGGCGTCGGAGGCCAAGTCCCGGGAGCCAAAAGGCGGCGCCCGGGGAGCGGCCAGAGACCACGTCCCCGGGCAAATGGCGGCGCCCGGGACGGCGCCGGAGGCCAAGTCCCGGGAGCCAAAAGGCGGCGCCCGGGGAGCGGCCGGAGACCCTGTCCCCGGGCAAATGGTAGCGCCCGGGACGGCGCCGGAGGCCAAGTCCCGGGAGCCAAAAGGCGGCGCCCGGGGGGCGGCCGGAGACCCCGTCCCCGGGCAAATGGCGGCGCCCGGGACGGCGCCGGAGGCTAGGTCCCGGGGGCCAAATGGCGGCGCCCGGGAAGAGGCCGGAGACCACGTCCTCGGGCCAATGTGACACGACTTACCTGGACGTAGCGCCGCGGAGATTTCCCCCAACAGCAGCCCCCCATGCCCCCCGGGGACGATGCTCGAGTCCCCGGTGGGTATGGTACACGTCACCGGGAAAATCTTCGGACCAAGTCACCGGAGCCGTAACGCTTCGGTTTTCGTGCCGGACGCTTATGGCCGCGCCGTTTCGTCATAAATGCGCTCGCGGTTCAAACCGGCGCCTCAATTCACGCGCCCGTCCCTTCGTTTCCCGCGCACGGTTTGAGCTTCAACGGCCGAGATTGGTCCGCGAGGTGCCACGTGGCGCCCATCTGGACCACGGCTCGCCTCTATAAATAGGGCCCTAGGGGGCTCGGTAGCTTCATTCCAAACTCTTCAGCCTCACGATTTTTGCTCTCCCGGTAGCTCTCTCGGTAGCTAGCGCCCAGTAGCGAGCGTCCGGGACTTCTAGCCGTAGCCTCCTGCAAAGTTAGCCACCGAAAACAAACAAACCTGATGGCACCGAAAGGTCGAGCGAAGACGACCGAGGTGCCCCCGGAGCAAGTCGCTCCGGACTTCCTCTGGGAGTTCGAGTTTACGGCCGAGGACGCCGAGTCCATGGTCGAGCACGGCGTCGTCGCGGACGGGGACATTCGAGTCCCCGTGAAGAGAGACGGAGCCCCCCGCCCCAGGCCCGGAGAGGTCGTGGCCTTCGTGGCCTTCCTGGAGGCGGGACTCCGGCTCCCGGTGCATCCCATGCTCCGGGAGTTTCTGAAGGAGTATGGGCTGGCGCTCAACCACCTCACCCCAAACGCCCTCGTCCGGATGGGCATCTTCATCTGGATCTTCGAGACGGCGACCAGGAGGGAGCCCATGCTACGCGTCTTCTGGTACTTTTACGAGCCGGCGGCGCGGAGCTCTCACCTGGTGAAGGGGGGACCCAAGTCCCCCTTCGGCTCGGTGATGGTGCAGATGCTGCCGTCCAGAGTGGCTGACTACCCGGCGGCAGCGTCCCCGGACCATTGGGGCGATTGGGTCCGGAGGTGGTTCTACCTCCGGGTCCGGGACGACGGGGTGACGTACGCCCCAGAGCCCGCCTCCTACAGCCGGTCGTCCGCGCCGAAGCCTCCGGTGTGGACGGACGAGGAGCTCAAGCTCCTCAGCAAGGTGATCATCTCCCGGAAGGCCCGCTCTATGCGGGACGCCGCCGAGGACATGATGCTCCTGCGGATCTCCCCCTTCACAGGCGGGAAGAGGGGGATCGGCATGGGCCCCGAGCAGCGGCCCCCGGTCAAACCGGTGACGCGACGTAAGCTCTAGGAACTTGCTGCATTATACTTACGAATTTTTGAAAATTTGACTAACTCTTTACCTCTTGCAGTCTGGTCGTACCCGGCGGCGTGGGAGAAGGCGGAGAACCTCCTCAGGAGGTACTTCGCCGACGAGCACGAGCGTGTCGTACGCCTCGTGGGGGAGGGTCCTCCCCGGAACCTGGTGGCTGAGGCCTACGGGCTGAAGCTTCTGGAGAGGAAGCCCCTCCCCACCCCCGGTTCACACAAGCGGGGGAAGGATGCGGCCGGGGGCTCTGAGCCTAAGAAGGCCAGAGTCCAAAAGACCCCCGGCCCATCGTCGACGCCGGCGGCGACTCTGGTGAAGCCCCGGGACGAGACCCCCGAGACCTAGCGCGCCCGGGCGCCGGCACGGAAGGAGACGACACCCCCTCCCCCGAAGAGCCCCGTTGAGGCTCAGGGGAAGGAACCGGCCGCGGACGGGGCGGCCTCCGACTCGGCGAACTACGCCCCGTCGCCGCCATCGGTAGCAGCCCCGCCACCACCCCCGGCCCCCTTGGAGCCGGAGAAACTGGAGGTGAGGTTCGCGGAGGCCTCGCCTCCGCGGATGGAATGGCCCGTGGACGAGGGGGGGAGCCCCTCGGTCTACGAGGTCCCACCGGAAGTGGGGGCCCTGGGGGCCCGCCGGCCCGGGAAGGGGAAGGGTCTGATGGTCGTCCCCCGGCGAGAGACCCCTTCCGGGACTTCCTCGGCCACCTCCTCTGGGGGCACCTCCGCAACGAGGACGACGACGATCGCCACCCCGACCGAGGTCGCGCCGGGCGCCCAGGTTCGGGAGCCCGCTACCGGCCGCGGCCGGACCAGCGCCGGGCGGGCGACCCCCCTTGCTTTCTGCAGGGGAGGTTGAACGCTACGCGGAAGGCCTGTAGACCCCGAAGGTCCAGGCCTTTGTTGCCGGAGGGACGCTCCACGATCGCTTCGCGGAGCTCCGGTCTCTCCAAGCCCAGGTATTCACCTGAAGCGACTATCGCTTTCCTTTGGCTCCTACATCCAAAAATTTTTCTAACTCTGGAATTTTATAGGGGACGGCGATTACCTGGGGCGTCGAGCAGCGCGTCATCCGGTTGCTCAAGGACGCGGAGGACAGGGCCGCCTCCTTCCTGGGCCAGCGGGACGAAGCTCTCCAGGAGCTGGCCCGGGTCTGGGCCCAAGTTCACTTCTCGGAGGCGGTGAATGGCCGCCTCCAAGAGGAGGCGAAGGCGAGGAGGGAGGCCTTCCGGGAGCTCGACGCATCGAGCGTCCGGGCGGTGGCGGACGCGGGCCGCTCCGTCCGTTCGGCCCTCAAGAGCCTTGGCGTAAGCCTAGGCTCTGGGAGTAGCTCGGAGGTGCCCTCGGCGACCCTCGCGGAGGCCGTGCGTTTTCTCAATACGCAGGTCTCCGTCATCCCGGAGGCGGCTGACGCCCGAGCTCGGGGCCGGGCGATTCTCATCGTTGCGGCCTCGGCCGGGCTCGTCGAGCACCGGGGAGTGGGCGCCCGGGCGATTGGGGCCCGCATCCCGCGGAGCTTCCCCGAGTTCTTCGAGCCTTCACGCCGGGAGGTGGAGCAGCTCGCCGGGGGCTTCTACGACCGGATCATCCGGGCGAGATTCCCGGTACCGGCGCCTCCGGCGATGGACGCTCCGGCCCCGGCCTCGGAGGAAACCCCCCGGGGGGCGGACGCCAATGAACATGTATGAGCCTCCCCCCGGGTCTTAGTTAGGGCCCTTTTATTTTCTTAGGACTTTTGATCCCGGTAGCTTCTTAGAAGAAGCCCCGGACACTTGTACAAAAACATTTTGAATGCAATGGAGTTAGAATTTTTTTCTAAGTCTTTGAATTGAATGCATTGTTACCAGGGTTCCCGGGAGGTTGCCCCCGGGCGGTGGTCCGGGAGGAGCTCCCCGGGGGACGCCCAAGCGGCTTTAATCTTGCTAAGCCTTGTCTCCGGGAAGCACGGCGGGGACAGCGTTCGGGAGCTGATCCGGTTGAGGTGGCGTCCGGAGTGGCACTTGGACAACTTTGACAATCATCGCGCTGAATTGTCCCCTCCACGACCGGGGTTCCGGATGATACCTCCCCTCCGGATACTTCCACCGGCGGGATACGAGTTCTGGCCCGAAGATGTGCTCCGGGACGCTCGGCGCCGCGTGCGAGCATTGTACTGGGACTTGACCCGGGAGCTAGCGGAGAGCCTCCGAGAGTACTAGGCGTAGGGCCTTAGGACGTAGAGACTACCCCGAGTTAGGACCCGGGTTGTATCGTTTCCGAAGCCCACCGGAGGGGGAAGATGTCCTCCGGGTTTCATGATGAATAAAGCTGTTGCCGCTTTTGTTGTTTTTTTATTCTTTCTTCTTGGATGGTCCGGACGACTCATCTTAACAAGAATGAGCTAAGTTTGCTCGTGGGCGTTGTCACCCGCACCCGGGGGTTCCTTATCCCCCCCGCCCACAGCGGGCCGGAGAGTAGCTCCGCGCGCTGTGGGGGTAACAAGGCCCCCAGGGTTAAAACAACCTGTAGCATAGGAATTTTTCTAAGTTAGAAAATTTAAAAATGAGGTTTCTTAGGGAAGGACCTTCCGGGAGACAATCGTCCGGTCGTCGTGAACGGGGAGCCAGGAATAAGTTCTCGTGTGGAAGAAACATCCAAGAAAACCCGATGAGATTTCCGGAGACGAGCTTCCTAGGAGATGATCATCCGATCACCGTGAGAACGGGGAGCCGGGAATAGGGTCTCCGGGGAAGAAGTGTCCAAGAAATCCGTAACTTCTCCAGGAGACAATCGTCCGATCGCCGTGACGACGGGGAGCCGGGAATAAAGTCGCCGGGAGGCAATCATCTGGTCGCCGTGAGGACGGGGAGCCGGGAATAAAGTCGCCGGGAGGCAATCATCCGGTCGCCGTGAGACCAAATATCCAAGAATGCCATTAGACGTCCCGCTGGGGAGAGCGTCTACTCCCAGAGGAGGAAGTGCCCGAAGACGGGTCTTGAGTGTTTGGGTAGGGGACTAGTCTCCCAAAGTGACTCGTTACCACGGCCGCTGGCGACCGGGTTGCCGCTTACACCCTCAGTCCACAAGGGCTGATCGTAAGCCGCCCTACAGAAGAGACTTGCTGGGTCTGGGCCCACTTCCTCACGGGGAGGGCATCGTCGCGGGGAGGGCTTCCTCGCGGGGTGGGCATCCTCACGGGGAAGGCATCCTCGCGGGGAGGGCATCGCCGCTAGGGGCGGTAATGAGAAGAACCTGCAATGAGACAATTGAAGAGCAAGACCTATGTATTGCTAACAAAATGAAGTACAGTGCCTCCCCCTGCGAAGTCACGAAAGGGGAGGAAAAGGTAAATACAGTGTCCCTCCTCCCCCTCCGCTGTGAACGCTCCGGGGGAGGGGACAGGCCCGTAAGGCTAAACATAGAACTTGCGAAGTAAACGCAAGTTCCACGTGTGCTTCAGCTCCTGCTCTTGAAGGTTGGAGAGCTTGTAGGCCCCCGAGCCCAGGACCGCGGAGATCCTGTAGGGGCCCTCCCACTGGGGAGAGCTTACCCTGGGCCTGGGGGTCCGTCACGCGCTTGAGGACAAGGTCCCCAAGGCGGAAAGCCCTCTCGCTCGTAGATGGCGTGGCGGAGGAGCGCTCGGTCGCGTTCCTCCTCCACGAGGTCGATTTCCAGGCACTGGTTGGCCTCATTGGCCTGGTACACTGCGGGTGTGGCTCCCTCCAGGAGCTCGACCCTCAGTGACCGGAGGCCGATCTCCGGGGGGAGGATTGCCTCCGCCCCGTAGACCAGGGAGAAGGGAGTACGCCCCGTCGCCCGGGACGGGGTCGTGCGCATGGAGCAGAGGATGCTAGGGAGCTCCTCTGCCCATGCACCCCGCTTAGAAGCGGTTTGCTCGAGTCTCCGGCGCAACCCCTGCAGGATCACGCCGTTGACCCTCTCGACAGCCCCATTGCTCCGGGGATGGGCCACTGAGGCGAAGTGGATGACGAGCCCCAGGCCTTCGCAGAATTCCGGGAAATAAACCGAGTCGAATTGGGTCCCGTTGTCCACGGTGATTTCCCGGGGGACACCAAAACGACATACGACGTTTTTCCAGAAAAACCGCTGGACGGCCCGGGACGTGATGCTGGCCAAAGGCTCCGCCTCAACCCACTTTGTAAAATAGTCGACCGCGACTACCACATACTTGTATCCTCCGGGCGCTGGGGGGAGGGCCCTAAGAGGTCCATCCCCCAGCGCACGACGGGCCAAGTGATG
The DNA here is from genome assembly GCA_019359835.1 of Pharus latifolius. Taxonomy (NCBI): domain Eukaryota; kingdom Viridiplantae; phylum Streptophyta; class Magnoliopsida; order Poales; family Poaceae; genus Pharus; species Pharus latifolius. Next base: position 34,986,058 of record CM033324.1, on the reverse strand, counting down.
GGGATTGTCTGCAGCACTATAGGGGGGAGGTTCGAGCCCTTCGCCATCTTCTGGCATGCCTCGCACGCGGAGACAAGGTCTCGCGCATCGCGCATGACCGTGGGCCAGTAGAAGCCCTGCCGGAGGGCCTTGGCCGCGATGGCATGCGGGGCTAGGTGAGAACCACAGCTCCCTGCGTGGATGTCTTCGAGAAGTTGAAGTCCTTCCAGCCGGGGGAGGCAGCGCAGGAGGGCGGAAGCCCCCCGCTTGTAGAGCCTCCCCTCCAGCAGGAGATATGCCCGAGCTTTAGCCCGGACGCGTTTAGCCTCTGTCTCACTAGGAGGGTCCCCCTCCCCCTTGATGAAGGAGATGAGGGGGTCCATCCAAGACGGAGTCCGGGTGATCTCGGCGACCTCCGGGACATGAGGCTCGTCGCCCGTGTCCGGGGAGGCCACCGAGGGTTTCGTGATGATTTCCAAGAAAGCCCCCTTGGGGTGCGATTCCCGGGCGCTTGCCGCCCGGTCCAAGGCATCGGCCCGGTCATTGTCCCTCCGCGGGATATGCCGGGCCTCGAGGCCGTCGAAATGCCTCTCCATCTTTCGCACTTCCTGCAAATAAAGACTTAAGTTTGCATCATGGCACAAGTAAGACTTGTCCATTTGGCAAACTACGAGCTGAGAATCTCCCTTGACTAGGAGGCGTCGGATCCCCAGGGAGCGCGCAAGGCGCATCCCGAGGAGCAAAGCCTCGTATTCGGCGACGTTGTTGGTTGCGGGGAACTCGAGCTGCGCGGCGTACTCGAGTTCCTTCCTCTCGGGGCTCTGGAGGACTACTCCCACACCAGCCCCGGCGAGACACAGCGATCCATCGAACATGAGGGTCCAATGGTCACTGCGTCGGGGCGGCACAGGGAGGTCTTCATCCCCGGACCCAGAGGCGGGAGTCCACTCTGCGACGAAGTCGGCGAGGATCTGCGACTTGATGGCGGAGCGGCCGGTAAGGGACAGGGAGAAGGGGGCGAGCTCAGCCCCCCACTTCCCGATAAGGCCAGTGGCTTCTTTGTTCCGCAGTACCTCCCCCAGGGGGAGGGACGACGAGACGGTGATGGGGTGCCCCAGGAAGTATGCCGAAGCTTCCGGGACGCCATGAGGAGGGCGTAGCAGATTTTCTCCATCTCTGTGCACCGAGTTTTGGCCCCTTGGAGGGCCTCACTCACGGGATGCTGCTGCCCCCCTTGCTCCTTCACCAAGACCGCGTTGACGGCGATGGGGGTCGCGGCAAGGTAGAGGAGGAAGGGCTCTTCTGGAGACGGACTCACGAGCATTGGCGGGCTCGTGAGGTACTTCTTGAGGTCGTTGAAGGCTTCCTGGGCCTCGGGGGTCCAGCGGAACCCCTCGAGCCCTCGGAGGATCTTGAAGAACTGGAGGCCCCGCTCCCCCGACCGGGAGACGAAGCGGCTTAGTGCGGCTAGGCGACCGGAGAGCCGCTGGACATCTTTGACGGAGTGCGGCGGGGGCATACTAGGAAAGCCCGGATCTTCTCGGGGTTTGCCTCAATGCCCCGCTGAGACACGAGGAAACCTAGGAGCTTCCCCCCGCGTACCCCGAAGGCACACTTCTCCGGGTTGAGTTTGAGCCCGAACGCGCGGAGGTTGCGGAAGGTTTCAGCCAGGTCGTCGATGTCGGAGGCTGTGCGGGGACTCTTGACGACCGCGTCGTCTATGTAGACTTCGACGTTGCGGCCGACTTGATCTTTGAAAACCAGCGTCATGAGGCGCTGGAAGGTTGCCCCCGCGTTCTTGAGCCCGAAGGGCAAATGGAGGTAGTAGAAGGTTCTGAGGGGAGTTATGAAACTCGTCTTTTCCTCGTCCCCTTCCGCCATCCGGACTTGATGGTTGCCCGAGAAGGCGTCTAGGAAGCTCATGAGCTCGCACCCCGCTGTGGAGTCGACGAGCTGATCAATCCGCGGGAGCGGGAAATTGTCTTTGGGACAGGCGCGGTTAAGGTCGGTGAAGTCCACGCACATCCGCCACCTGCCGGTTGATTTCTTGACGAGGACGGGGTTCGCAAGCCACTCGGGGTGCAGGACCTCCCGAATGAACCCCGCCTCTCGGAGCCGGGTGATCTCCACCTTGATTGCCTATTGGCGCTCGGGGGAGAGTTTCCGCAGCTTCTATTTGACCGGGGGGTGACCGGGGGCCATTGCGAGCTTGTGCTCAATGACCTCCCGGGCGACGCCCCGCATATCCGAAGGCTTCCACACAAAAACATCAGAGTTTTCACGCAGAAAAGCCGCAAGTTGCGCTGCATGCTCCTCGGGGAGCTCCGCCCCGATCCAAACGGTTTTGTCTTCGTCGCCCGGGGACAGCAAGACCTTCCGGAGGCCCCCTTCCGGACGCGGCTTGAGGAGGGGCCTCCCCCCCGGTCGTCTTTATGAGGTTGACGCTTCCGATTGTGGCCGCAGCGCGCTCGTATAGAGCACGGGCCATGTCTTGGTCTCCCCGGACATTGATCACACCATGCGGCCCGGGGATCTTCATGCCAAGGTAGTTTTGCTGGGTGGTAGCCCCCAGCCGGTTGATTGTGGTCCTCCCCATAATCGCGTTGTAGGAGGTGAGATCTACTACGTCGAAGCGGACCAGCTCGGTCGGGTAGTTCTCCGAGGTGCCGAACGTCATAGGAAGATCTACCTTGCCCACGGGGTGGATCGCCTTTCCCGGGACAAAACCTTGCAGGGGCCCGGCAGCGGGCTGCAGGAGCTTCTCATCCACCTGCATCTCTTTGAAGGCCTTCAGAAATAGGACGTCGGCAGAGCTCCCGCCGTCCACAAGGATGCGAGCCAGGTGGCAGTTGTAGATAGTCGCGGAGACAATGAGCGCGTCGTCGTGGGGGAAGCGAACCCCTCGCGCGTCTTCCGCCGTGAAGGTGAGGGGGACGTCCGACCACTTAGGTGGCGGGGACGCGTGTAGCACCCCCACAACCTTGACCTCGCGCGCGTACTCCTTACGCTGGCGCTTAGAGTCCCACCTGGAGGCAGACCCTCCCATGATGACGTTGATGCAGCGCTGAGAAGTTTGAAAGGGGAGAGCTTCTGAAGGCTCCCCCTCCTGTGTCTGCTCCCCCCCGCGGGAGCGGGAAGGGCCAGAACAACTGGCTGAGGGGGCAAGGAGGCCGGAGTCCCCCCCCCTGCCCGCGCTGGTCGAGGAACGCAGCGAAGTGTTGTAGCAGCTGGTGGCAATCTCGGGTAGCATAGTTACTGGACCCATGGAAGCTGCACCACGGTCCTTCCCGGCTCCTCCCCGCTGGGCCTTCCCGGCCGCGCGAAGACTGTCCTCCCCCATGACCTTTCGGCCTGGGAAAGGGGCGGTCGCGCGAGTCGCCTCCGGCCTCGAGGACAAAGGTGTCCCGAGGCCATGGCTCGCACGCCCCCCCTGTCTGGGGCGTTTGGGGGGATCCCTGGCCCCCCGGTCGACGGGGGCAGGAGCCCCCTGGGTCTTCTTCCAGATGTCGTCTTCCTCCGCCCGAGCGTACTTTTCGAGTACGTTGAAGAGCTCGTCGGCGGAAGAGGGGCAGCTCCGGGAGAGTCTTCGGTGGAGCTCCCCCGGGAGGATGCCGCTTTTGCAGGCTTCGATGACTGTAGAGTCCGGGACGTGGGCCACTTTGCTTTTCACTTGGGTGAAGCGCTTGAAGAAGCTTCTGATGGTTTCCCCAGTCCTCTGACGGACAATGTACAGCTGCGAGGAGTCCAGGGGACACACGTAGTTCCCCTGGAAGTTGGCACAGAACTCCCGCTTGAGCTGCGAGAAAGACTTGATGGAGCCCGCCTTCAGGTTGTAGAACCCGGAGCGGGCAATGCCGGAGAGGTAGAGGGGGAAGACGTTGCACTGTACCGTCTCGTCTCCCCCGGCCGCGGAGATGGCAGTGGAGTAGACCTGCACAAATTCGTAAGGGTCTGCCTCACCGTTATAGTGCTCTATCTGCGGAGGGTGGTAGGGCCGCGGCCACCGAATGCTGCGAAGTCTTTGGCACAGGGGCTGGTTAGCCCCCTGCACCTCCCGGGGAGAGCCCCGGTCGCTGTCTTCTTTCACGGGACCATCGTTGTCTGAGTCCGGAAGCGGTCCGAGAGGTCCGCCAGAGTGGCGGTGGCGACGCTTTTCCTCTGGACCGGGACTGAGTTCCCGGACGTCCGGGTTCTCCGCCGGAGAGGTTGGCTCTTCAGCGGGTCTCTTCCCCCGACCGGTGTGAGAGCGAGGTTCCCCGCGCCAGCGGCCGGGGGGAAGTTCTTCCCCGCGCTCTGGTAAATGCATTCGCTCGACCTCCCCCCGGGCAAAACGGACCTGTCCCGCCGAGGGAGGGAGCTCATGCACTGTAGCTACCGGCCCGGAGGCTTCCGGAGCCGATTGGGGGGAGCCCCCTGCGATGACCCCCGGGACCGGAAAGGGGGAAGCCCCTGTATTATCCGGAACCGGGGAGGGGGCGCCCACGGCGACGCTTGGAACCGAAGTGGAGGGGGCCCCAGTGGCAACGACCGGAATCGGAAAGGGGGAAGCCCCTGTAACATCCGGAACCGGTGAGGAGGGAGCCCCCGCGGCGACGTCCGGAACCAGGGAGCCCGTGCGGGGGGAAGTCCGCTGAGGCATGGGAGCTGCTCTGTCGACCGCCCCTGTCGACGATTCGGACTCGGGGTCCTCAGCCGAACTTATGCAAAATTTGTAATTGTGAGACCTTTCAAGATGACCCTCCGGGAAGGTATGTAGAACAATGGTGAACAGGAGCACAGAGAGATTTATACAAGTTGGGGCCCTCGTTGGTGGGAGTAAAAGCCCTACGTCCTGTTAGAATTTCACTATATGTGATAAAGGTTTACAAACTAGCGGGAAGAAACCTTCACAGGCGAAAGTTTTTCCTATATAAGTGTACAAAAAAGAAGCTCTAGGAGACTTGTGAATATTGTCTAATCTAAGCCGTAGACTTGGCTGTTTGAGTGGTTGAGATACGTTATATCTCACTTGTATCAAGGGTCTTGTTCTTCCAAATGTCTTGGATCCCTCCGTTTGATGTACTTTGCCACCCTTTTATACTGGTCGAAAAGGTGCCATATGAAGAAAACTGCATCAAACGGTTGGATGCGGTTTCTGGAGAACCGCTGTTAACTTCCACGGAGGTTATTAACACGTGTTAATCATGAATAACCGCATATATTAACCTCTGACGGTTAGTCTTCAACGTGGAGGAATCTTCGGGATGCTTGGAATATCCTGATATAAGGATAACCGAATAAACTCCAAGCACCCTGGTCGAGAATGTTTTGACCGCGGAATGTGGGCTGACCGCGCAACATCCCGGATATCCAATTCGCGTATAGCATACGAACTTCTGACCGCGCAAAGCTGTCGACCTGATCGCACGAAGCCCGTGGCCTGATCGCGTAAAGCTTGCGACCTCATGGCGATGCCCCTCGGAATAGCTCGAGTTCGCCTCGCCAAATACATGTCTGGTTCGAACCTGTCTTGAACCAAAAGTCTATTAGAAGTGACCCGGGTGACAATCCTCGTCAGCTAGCCCCCAAATTCGAAGAAAACGAAGAGACGTGTTTATTTCGAATTTTAAGATCATGCATTGGATTTTTAACCCGACTCTTCAATTTTTCCACTTAGTGGCGCACTAAGTGAAAAACGGTTGGTTTCTCTAGACGGGTTCTAACATTATGTGACGGGCAATGATAGCGCCGTAGAACTGTTTTCATCTCGAGGTAAAATTGTAAATGCTTTGACGAAACCCGAGGCTTCTGGAATGCAAACTGTCACCCAGGCGGCTATAAATACCAGGCTCCTGGATTTGTAAAACTTCACAATTTCCCTCCACGCCTAAGTCCTTTTCTTGTATCCTGCCTTCTTCCTTTTCACATACTCCTCCTGATGGCAGATCACGATATCATCAAGATTGAGAGTGATGAAGAGAAAGTTGTCGAACAAGGGCCTCAAACGATTGAAGTCCTGTCTCCCTTAAGGAAGAAATCCAAGGTTGACGAAGGATCTTCCAGTGGAACAAAGGTGAAGAATGTAGCAAGTTTCTTTCTTCCTTCAGTTCCTTTGACCCTCCCCGTTCATGCCTCTCGGCAAGTTAGGCCTTTGTCCTTGGAGAAAGATCCCATCACATCCAATTCTCCCATCCTTTTGGGTGATCAACATTCTGGTCGGCAAGCGGTGACTATCCCTCAATCAGATGATTGCCATATTGAGTTGGCGAAGCAATCTTCTGATGGGAAGGTTGCACTTCCACCATCTGATGATCCTCCTCCCAAGATGGATATACTAACGGGTCATGCGTCGGGACAGGTAACAATTCTTCTCCCCTTTTGCTGATAATTATAGTTAGTGCGACTAACTTTTGCAAAATGCAGGAGGTTGGAGGCTCCAGCGATCAGCCTTCTGCTGCTCCATCTCTTCCTTCCGGACAGACTCTTCTGGAGGAGAAGAATGCCCTGGAGAAGAAGACCGAGGAGATGGCCTCGAAGATTCTGCGTCTAGCAGAATGTCTTGATCGATCCCGGGAAGAGGCGCACCATTTCCGTCGAGAGAGGGACTACACTCAGCAACAGCGAGAACTCTCTGACTTGATTAGGGACAATAGTGCGTCTGTTGTTAGGGACGATGTAGATAGACTTAGGGTAGTTGCTAGTTCCCTGGGGGTTGCCAGTGTAGATCCTACTGACAACAACATGTCCCTTGGGGAACTTTGTAAACTTCTTTCGGAGCAAGTCGACGTTTTGATCGACTGTATCCCTTTTGTATGTAAAGAATGTAAGAAATAAAAGTTTCTTATTTCTCATGAATATTCTTCACATCTTCTGTGCGAAAATATGGCCTTAAACTTTATGTTCGCGACCACTCATACACAGGAAACTTTAATTCTGCGATCAGAATCATGCTTCCAAAAGCATTGCGACCTGCCCTGATATCGCGATCAGTTTCAGGGCTGCGGTCAGAACTAAATTGCGACCAGAGTCGGAACTCGGTCAGACTGTCACTCCGATTAGAATCGAAGTTTTAGTCTAAAACACGGTTTCGATCAAACCATAACCCAATTAAAAACATTCCAGTACGTTAAAAATTGAGTTGCAAAGCATTTCCATAAAAAATGTTCAAAACATACAAAGGAAAAGCGTCTTCTGAAAAGTACTGAAAATTTTTCAGTCCTTTTGCACTTTCAGTTTCCGAAACAAAGAAGTCTTTTTGTTCCAGATCCGATACCTGAACACTTTATCGGGTCCGCCAAAGGTAGTATCCATTATGGGAAATGAATAAAGCATTCAATGGAACGTTTGAAATGAACCGTTTACTCACATTAATGCGCTGCCTTGGGTCTACAAAAAGAGCAGATGTCTTCTCAAAGAAGCCACACAGCCAAAAACCCTCATCATTCCCGCCGCACAAAACCCTCATTTTCTTCAGCCTTCGTCTTCCCAAAATCGCCAACTTTTCCTTTGATTCTCCACCAAAGATGGCCTCCTGGAGCCGATCCATTCACCATTCTGAGGAGAGCCTAGTGGCGCTAGAGAAGGAGGAGATCCTTCCTCCGCGGTTGCTCATCAACTGGCGGCCCACGGAGAAGGACCAAGAAACCCCAACCGTCCAAGAGGGCGAGTTGGTGGTTTTTGAGGAGTACCTGCGCTGAGGGTTCCGATTCCCTGAGAGTCGGTTCCTCAAGGATGTCCTTGAGCACTATGGGTGGGAACTGATTAACCTCCACCCCAACGCGATGCTGATCCTTGCGGTATTCCAGCATCTCTGTGAAGCGTTCGTCGGAATATATCCCAGTGTGGATCTTTTCCGGCGATTCTACTTTTCGGCGTGGTCGAAGAGCACCAACGCCGCCGGATGCATCTACTTCCGGCTGAGGGACAAAAAGGAGTATCCTTCCCCACCCCTGTGAGACTCTGTGCACGGGTGGCACCAAAGGTGGTTTTACTGCTCTCCACCATCTGAAAGCAGTCTATGGTTTGAAAACTCGCGACCAGAGAAGTCGAGCGAGTTAGATGTTCCCCCGGCGATGAACTTGGAGCTTTCGAAGCATGCCGAGGTGATCCTTCACTTGGTCAATCAAGGATTGACGGCTCGAGACATTATTCGAGATTTCGTGAAGAACCGGGTGAGTCCTCTGCGTGAAAGGGCTCATCCGGCATGGGAGATTAGGTCCATGGTGGATAGCACCCTGGACTACAGTAAAGGTATTTATTTGGCGCTGAGCTTTCCCATTCTTGAATTGTGCAAATTCTGACTCGAATTTGGGAACAGTCCTGCCTTCATCTGAAATTGAAAGGCGGACCAACTCCCTCCTTAGGGCCTACAACGCCGATGTAGAGGGCGCTAAGGGATCGCCTCGTCCACAGAGTCTGATTCACACCGGCGACGACCTTAAACAGGAGCGCCGAAAGGTACATTCTCTATCTGGCCTCCGTTTTTCAGGTCTTATGCATGTCCAGCGTTAAACATTTCCATCGAAAATGTGAATCAGCTCCTAGGAAGGTTTGCCGAGACGACTTTCCCGAGTGAGAACGTCAGCTCTCTTGGGAAGCCAACGGTAAAGAACGTGAAGAAGGTCTCCCAAAGACCCATGACAAAGAGTCCTGCCCCCAAGAAGGCCAGGCCAAATCCCGGGGAGGGGTCTTCACGGAGCGTTCCTCCTACCGCGAGAAAGACAGCGGTAAGATATCACATCCCTTCTGTTTTACCAGGAGCAGATTGGAATCACTTCTTCATCGTACAGGGAGAGGGGAGCGAGGAGGAAGAGAATGACGTTCCTCTGGTCCTTCGGAGGAGGAAGATCGCGGATCTCCCATCCGGCGATGCCCCAAGCTGCCCCGCAGAGAACATTGTTACTGAAGAGGTGGTCGTGGCAGATCCTGCCACAGCGGAAAATCTTGGGATCGCGGATGACCTCCAAGTTCCTGAAGCCCCTGAGGCTTCAGGGTTAATTGTCTCTGCTTCCCTGGTTGAAAGGGCGACCTCGGTAAGGATTTCTTACAGTCATACTTTCTTCAATTCCTTCTGTATATTTTGACGAGTCAATGTTTATACAGGGAGAAGGGCTTCTCCCTGCGACTACCGCGAGTCCTAGGGAGGAAAATCCTCCTCCTCCGCGGACAGAGGGGGAGGTAGTTGAGCAAAGGCCGGTTGCGGCGGCTCTAGCGACCCAGGAGTTGTCAAGGCCTTCGGATGTAGCCCCACCAGCCAGTACGGTAGCCCAGGTAAAGACCTTGCTTTTTGTCTCTATCTTTTCCTTAGAAATATGCTCATAGCTGAACACATCCAGGGGGGAGCTTCCTTGTTTGCCATGAGGAAGGCAAGAACCGATGATGGTTCTCCTTCCCAAGGGGAACCTTCCCAGAAATCTCAGGAGCAAATGGGATTTCAAATAAGGTAAAAACCTTAAACTGGCAATAATCTTAAATAAAAACTGCTCAAATTGTCTTTCTTGTCAGGCAAAGAAAGACGACGCCCAGCTCTTCAACCGCCTCCGGAGGGGTTGAAGCCGCAGCTGGTACAGGAGCTTCCAACGAAGAACGCTCCACCCCTGTGGTCCAGGAAGTCGTCCAGACCGTAGGGGAAGGAATAAATGCAGGGACCCAGTCACAACCGATGACTACTGGGGGTAGCGCCCAGCCGGCACTCCCACCAACTGTCCCTGTAGTAAGCACATCCGGGGCTCTAGCGAGGATCCCCGCTGGATTGGATGATGCTATTTTACAAAAGTTTATGAAGGTATAATAAACCTCTGCTCTCGTGCCTGAATTGTACTTATGACACCTTTGATCTTCTTCCTTTGTATCACAGGGATTATCCTGGCTAACAGGCCAGTTGCATGTTGTGATGGCCAGTACAGAAGCCATTCAGAAAGAACGCGACAGCTTGCGCAAGTAAGGATCATTACCCTTTGGTTAGTATGGGTGCATTTTGGTTGTGACTGCCTTGACTTTACTGCAGAGAGGTTACATTTTTGAAGAAAGAGGTGGCCAAATTAAGGCTCAGTTCAGTCTCAATGTTTAAGAAACAAGAGACCGAGATCAACAAACTTCGATCAGAAAATGCTGGTAAGCCGATTCCTGATTAAGAAGACTTGAATCCATAATATGCAAATAATCTCCTCTCTCTGTACAGCGCAAGCAGGTCGAATTACACAGCTTAGTCAGGACAAGGGGATTCTTGAATCCTCGATTCGCCACACCGATCGGGCGATCAAAGAGCTGAGCCTCCTGATCTTCGAAAAACTGAAGGCCGTGGCTGATCTTTTGAAGACCGATGTGGTAGAACCGAAGAAGGATGACCTCAGTGTAAGCGACTGGACATCACTGCTCACTGCTCAGGCAGAATCACTGCTTGAGTATCTCCCTGGAGATACACGGTGACGCGAAGAGGCGATCAGAACCAGGGTTCGATCAGCCGCAGTAGCCGTACTCAGCCGGGTTCGACTTCACGATGGCCCAGATGCAGATCTGAGCGTACTGGTGGGTCCGGTTGAGGTCGAGAGTGAAGAGCTGCTCGATGCAGTCATGGAGGAGGTCAAGCCCTTAGTAGATAGGCTCCTGACTGAGCTGGGGATCGAATGATCCTTATTTTTGTATCTAGACAATTGTGTATAATGCAATGTATGTAAAAAATCATTTTTGACAGGAAGTACATATTTTGCATTTTTATATTATGAGTTCCATACTATAAGCACATCCCCCCTAGCCCCCGCCTCTGCTTATGAATACTGAAGCCTTAGTGTTATAAGCAGAGGAGAAAATATAAGCGTAACGACCAGGGGTGTGCGTTTTAAACCGACGATCAGGATCAATGTAACGTCTAATCTTATTGCGAACTGGTAGCCACTCAGATGACCAAGGACTTGCCAGATAGCCCCGTATGCGCTGAGAAATGGCTTATTTAGGAGTGACTTATCTGGAAGTGGTCATGAGATCGACCAGCGAATCCGATTAGATTGTTGTAATGATCTGACCGCCGGCGGTCAGCCCCCAGGTCGAATGCATATGATACGGGCTTAAAGAGAAAAACTCATTGTATGGAAGCAAAACATATTTTATGTTATGAAAAGATGCTAATTGAACAGGAAAAAAGTGATTGGAATACTTACACGTAAAACTTGTGAAGTTGATCGATGTTCCAAGTATTGGACAAAATCCGACCATCCTCCATAGCTAACCGCGCAGATCCTGTTCGCGGCACTGAGACAACAGTATAAGGACCTTCCCATTTTGGGGAGAATTTGTTGCGATTAGACTGGTCTTGAATTTTTCGTAAAACCAAGTCGCCCACGTTGAGATCACGTGGTCGCACCTTTTTACTGTGATACCTGCGTAAAGCTTGCAAGTATGCCGCGGATTTAACCAGGGTGCGATCACGCCGTTCATCTAAGAGGATGAGATCTTGCGCCCGTTGTTCGGACTGATTAATCTGTTCGAACTGATCTGTCCGAACAGAACCAATACTTACTTCCATAGGCAATACGGCCTCGGCCCCATAGACCAAATGGAAGGGCGTCTCGCCGGTGGCTCGACTAGAAGTAGTCCGTAATGCCCATAGAACGGTATAGAGCTCGTCTGCCCAAGCCCCCGAGCGGGTCTTAAGGCGATCAAAGACGCGCTTTTTAATGCCTTGCAGTATTTGCCCATTGGCCCGTTCTACGGCACCGTTGCTTTGTGGATGTGCCACAGAAGCAAAGCACACTTTGGTCCCAACCTGATCGCAGTAGTCCAGGAAAAGACCGCTGGCGAACTGAGAACCATTGTCTGTGATGAGACGGTTTGGAACACCAAATCGTGCCACAATGTTCTTATGGAAGAACTTTTGTGCGGGTGATGCGGTAATGTTTCGTACCGGTTCGGCCTCAATCCACTTTGTAAATGTGTCATTGGCTACGAACAGAAACTTGTACCCATTGACCGCTTGTGGCATAGGACCGACGATATCCATCCCCCAGACCGCGAATGGCCATGCGAGAGGAATGGTTTGCAACGCATAGGTAGGTTGATGAACTTGTCTTGCGTGGAACTGACACTGGGGACACATCTTGACCATATGTTTGGCATCATCAAGTGCCGAAGGCCAGTAGAATCCTTGTCGAAAAGCCTTTCCGACCAGAGTCCGATATGACGCGTGCGCACCGCATACACCGTCATGTATTTCTTTCAAGAGGGATTTTCCTTCCTCCTGAGATATACAACGCATGAATACTCCTTGAGTACCCTTTCTGTACACAATCCCATCTATGAGTTTGTACATATGCGCTTTTCGAATTAACCGATCACTTTCGGTTTCATCCTCAGGTAGGGTCCCATGTTCAAGATAGACCCTCAATGGATGAGTCCAATCTTGTTCCTGACCGAGGTTGGTAACGAAGGCTCTTACCGGATCATCCTCGACCGAGGTCATGATCGAAGGATGGTCCAAGTGTTCAATGAACACTCCTGCCGGAGCGGATGAGCGTGAGGACCCAATTTTGGATAATTGGTCTGCGAGAATATTGTCCTTTCGCGGGATGTATTGGACTTCGAAATGACTGAAGTGTTTTTCCAATCTCCTCACTTCCCCCAGGTAATGAGCCATTGTCTCATCGGAGGTGCTGTACTCCTTGTTTACCCGGTTTACGACCAGCTGTGAGTCTCCCCTCACCACTAATCGACGGACTCCGAGGAATTTTGCTGCCCGGAGCCCTGCAAGAAGACCTTCATACTCTGCTGCATTGTTGGTCGCAACAAAGTGTAGTTGAATGACATACTTAAGCTGTTCGCCCTGGGGCGTAACTAAGACCACTCCAGCCCCCGAGTGTTGAAAACTACGGGAGCCGTCAAAGTACATTGTCCAGTAATCGGGGCACTCCAGTTCCTCTGCCAACTGCACGGGTGGCTCAGGGTTGGTCCATTCGACCACAAAGTCGGCCAAAACCTGAGACTTAACCGCAGTGCGGGGCGTGAAATGGATCTCGAAGGCGCCGAGTTCGACCGCCCATTTGGCGATTCGACCAGATTTCTCTGGGTTTCGGACAATATCCCCCAAAGGAAAAGAGGAGGGTACTGTGATCTTGTGCGCTTGAAAGTAATGTTGTAGCTTACGGGAAGCCATCAGTAGCGCGTAAAGTATCTTCTGGACCTCAGGGTAACGCTCCTTAGGACCATGAAGTACCTCGCTCACATAATAGACGGGTCTATGTATTCCTTCCCTATCCGCGATCAGAACAGCGCTGACCGCATGCGGTGTGGCCGCCAGGTAAAGAAGCAACGGTTCTCCTTTGTCGGGAGACACCAATACTGGCGGACTGGATAGATATGTCTTTACCTCCTGAAACGTTTTTTCGGCCTCATCCGACCATGTAAAGTTATGATGCTTCCGCAAGGCTTTGAAGAAAGGCAATCCCCTTTCGCCTAATCGCGATATGAAACGACTTAAAGCCGCCATGCGACCAGCCAGGCGTTGAACATCCTTCATGGTCGAGGGCGACCTCATTTGTTCAATGGCCCTGATTTTCTCAGGGTTAACTTCAATGCCCCTGGAACACACAAGGAAACCAAGGAGTTTTCCTGAAGAAACCCCGAAAGAAAATTTCTCCGGGTTTAATTTTATTCCAAAGCGATTCAAATTACAGAAGGTTTCAGCGAGATCGTCCAAATGAGACAGTCTCTTGGTACTTTTTACAACCAAATCGTCTACATATGCTTCGAGATTACGCCCTATCTGGGAAAGAAAGGTCTTTTGCATCAAGCGCTGGTACGTGGAACCTGCGTTCTTGAGACCGAACGGCATTCTGACGTAGCAGTATGTGCCGAACAGGGTGATGAAGGCAGTCTTCTCTTCATCGTCTTCTGCCATGCTAATTTGATGATATCCTGAGTAAGCGTCCAGAAAACTCATCAGTTCGCAACCCGCAGTCGAGTCGACCAGCTGGTCGATGCGGGGAAGGGGAAGTCATCCTTCGGACAGGCAGCGTTGAGGCTAGTGTAGTCGACGCACATGCGCCACTTGCCATTTGACTTGCGGACCATGACCGGATTGGCGAGCCATTCCGGGTGATCCACTTCGCGGATAAACCCAGCCTGTAGGAGTTTTTCCAACTCCTCTCGGATGGCTTCCTGTCGGTCAGCAGCAAAACGCCTGAGCTTTTGCTTTATTGGTCGTTGTCCAGGTCGAATGGCTAACCTGTGCTCAATTACTTCCCTTGGGACACCGGGCATGTCGGACGGTTTCCACGCAAACACGTCTGCGTTAGCCCGGAGGAAAGTAACGAGGTCGAGTTCCTATTTGTCATCCAGGGCTGATCCGACCCGAATTGTCTTGGATGGATCATCTGGGTACAAATGAACCAATTTGAGCTTTTCATCTGGTCGAGGAGCAGCTTGTATCGCGTCGGTGGTAACAGTGGCGACCTGAGCGTCCCGGAGGGGAAGTTGATCGACCATCTCCAAAGATAGCCGGTCGGATGTGAGTGCCACGTTGCGACTACCCCGGACTGAGATGACACCCTTGGGGCCAGGCAATTTCCCGCACTGATAAGCATAGTGCGTTGCCGTCATGAACTTAGCAAGAGTCGGCCTGCCAAAGATTGCATTATAAGTTGAGTCACAATCGATTACATCAAAAGTAACCAATTCTATCCGGAAGTTGTCTGGTTCTCCCAGAGTGACCGGGGGGACCACTTGTCCCAATGGCATCATGGAGGGGCCTGGGATTATCCCATAAAACGGATGGATTATGGGCTTGATCTTCGAACGAGGAATTTGCATCTCGTCGAGTGCCTTGACCAATAAAAGATCAAGGGAACTTCCCCCGTCAATGAGGACCCTTTCGACTCTCGCGTTACTGATGATTGGGGTAATCACCAGAGGTAGTCTCAATGGTCGGGTTAGCCCCACAGGACAGTCAGTGCGATCGAACGTCAAAGGCATATCCGACCAGCGGGGGTATTGAGGTTCACCAAGGGATGTCTCCGTTTGGTTAACCTCTCGGCAGAAGGTTTTAAACTGCCTTTTGGAAACGAAAGAGGAAGAACCCCCGAAAATGACATTAACATGATTTTGAGGTACCTGGTAAGCCATTTCTTCGTCTCCGTCGACGTCTCTAATCCCGCACGCCTGCTCTTTAGGCGGTAAGGTTGGCATTGGCCCAACTCCTTGGTAGAAATCGTCCAGTTGTTTCAACCAACTCATGCAGTTTTTGAGGTCGTGGCCTACGGAGTTGTGGAGTGGACACCACTTCTTGCCCTCCTGCGGATTAGTTGATTTTTCTGGCTGGTCGGAATCCCGACCACCAGAGGCAGTTTTATTTTTAAATGAAGACTTATTACCTTTGGTCGAAGGTGTCTTCTCTGCGACTGCGACCTCGCGGTACTGTCCAGAGCGGTTCCTCTTCGACTTCTTTGACTTCCCACCCAGTGAAGACTCCGGCTTCTTACCTGAATCTTCTTTCCTGGCGTCCTTGAAGCCTGGTTGGGGTGGTAGGTCCCCCTTGTCGACCATTCGGTTCCATTCGACCGCTTCGGCTGCGTCGGAATATCGATCAGCCATGTCGAACAGATCGGCCACTGATCGAGGAGGGTGGATAAGCAAGTCTTCAATGAATCTCCGGTATCGAACAGCATGCTTGAATGCCCTGATTACGGAGCCATCAGATATGTTCGGGATGGTATTCCTCACCCCGACAAACCTCTTGACAAACTACCGAAGTGTTTCGGTCGAAGCTTGCCGCAGCCTATGCAGGTCGTCCTCCTTACCCGGCTTTTGGTAACAATTTTGGAAATTGCTGAGGATGGCATCGCATAGCATTTCCCAATTGTAAATGGAACCCTCAGGCTGGTTAAACAACCAGGTTCTAGCCGGTCCTGCGAGGACTGTAGGCAGGTAGTTGGCCATGACTTTGTCATCGCCTCCTGTTGCTTGGATGGCAGTAATATAGATCTGAAGGAACTCGGATGGGTTCTGAGTTCCATCAAACCTCTCAATGGCCCCTGGTTGAAACTTATCGGGCCAAACGACTGCTCGTAGGCCAGGCGAAAGGCTTTGCAACCAACGTAAGGACCGTGAACCGCCCTGTGATTCCCGGTTGGGTCTCACGCGACCTCATACAATGGCGAGGTTACTCGTGGTCCCAAACGAGAGTGAACAGGAACTCGATCCCTACTACGAGAATCCTGCATTCGCCGGTATTTGTCCTGTCGGGACGGTATGGGCGGCAGGTAACTCCGCCGGCCGGAGCCAGAATGAGGACCATCCCGCTCACCGGAATGCGTTACCGAGCGGGAGGAGGCCGTTGGGGTCGCCTCGGACGCGACCTCATCCAGTCTCTCCCCCAGGATCCTAAAAAAGGCCGGTTTCTGCGCATCTGTGACCATAGGAGGAAAATTACGCATGACTTCCGCGATAGATCGCAGTCGACCATGGGTACTTCTCCTAGGGGCACCAGGTGTTATTGTTTCTTCGTCCACTGGGAAACGCTCCGGTGGCAAAGAAGGGGTCTGGTCACGTTTTCAACCACGCGACCTTCGAGAAGAACTCGGAGCAGCATCGTAACGAGACTGCACATCTTGAAGAGCCTCTAGGGCAGTTATGCGCAATTCGTTGTTTTGTTGCTCGAGATCTTGATCGTTCTTCTGTTTGCGATCTTGTTCTTCCCTGGCAGCTTGATGATCGGGAGTTTCTTCCGACAACGCGGCAAACTGCCTAGGGAGAGAGGTTGCCGATGGGGAAAACATCTCAGTTTGTTCCGAGTCGGACTTGAAATCAAAGAGACGGTGAAGGTTATCAGGGTCGAACTTTCCTGGGCTAATTTCCGGGTCATCATCATATTTTCCCTCAGGGGGGTCGTATGACGGGCCGGATTCATCGCCTAGCACATTAAGAACCTCCGTGGGTTCTGACCTTGCGCCAGTTGTTCCCTGGTCGATTGACATGACCTGGAGAGACGATTCAACCTGTGGAAGATTCTGGCCTTCGACTTCCTCCATCGGAACAGGATCGCTTGGGGTAGGCATTGGTATATGGGCATAATCCTCGAGATCGAAATCGTTCTCGGAATCATATGCTCCAGCCATGTTTCAGCGAACCTCCGAATTTCAATTAGGACGCCTTGAGAAAGGCCCCACGGTGGGCGCTAGCTGTCGACGATTCGGACTCGGGGTCCTCAGCCGAACTTATGCAAAATTTGTAATTGTGAGACCTTTCAAGATGACCCTCCGGGAAGGTATGTAGAACAATGGTGAACAGGTGCACAGAGAGATTTATACAGGTTCGGGCCCTCGTTGGTGGGAGTAAAAGCCCTACGTCCTGTTAGAATTTCACTATATGTGATAAAGGTTTACAAACTAGCGGGAAGAAACCTTCACAGGCGAAAGTTTTTCCTATATAAGTGTACAAAAAAGAAGCTCTAGGAGACTTGTGAATATTGTCTAATCTAAGCCGTAGACTTGGCTGTTTGAGTGGTTGAGATACGTTATATCTCACTTGTATCAAGGGTCTTGTTCTTCCAAATGTCTTGGATCCCTCCGTTTGATGTACTTTGCCACCCTTTTATACTGGTCGAAAAGGTGCCATATGAAGAAAACTGCATCAAACGGTTGGATACGGTTTCTGGAGAACCGCTGTTAACTTCCACGGAGGTTATTAACACGTGTTAATCATGAATAACCGCATATATTAACCTCTGACGGTTAGTCTTCAACGTGGAGGAATCTTCGGGATGCTTGGAATATCCTGATATAAGGATAACCAAATAAAATCCAAGCACCCTGGTCGAGAATGTTCTGACCGCGGAATGTGGGCTGACCGCGCAACATCCCGGATATCCAGTTCGCGTATAGCATACGAACTTCTGACCGCGCAAAGCTGTCGACCTGATCGCACGAAGCCCGTGGCCTGATCGCGTAAAGCTTGCGACCTCATGGCGATGCCCCTCGGAATAGCTCGAGTTCGCATCGCCAAATACATGTCTGGTTCGAACCTGTCTTGAACCAAAAGTCTATTAGAAGTGACCCGGGTGACAATCCTCGTCAGCCCCCGGTGCGGTAAACGCGACGCGGGGGGCGGGACTGGCTCCCGGTGTAGGGAAAACCCCCGGCATGAAGTGGGCTCCCGGCCCCGAGAATAGGCCTGGGACGGGGTAACCCCCTGGTGCCACGAAGGGCCCTGGCATGAAGTAGCCCCCCGGCACCGGGACGGGCCCGGGTGCCAGGAAGGGTCCGGACGTATATCCCGCAGGGGGAGGGAACCCCCCGGCAAGATCATACGGGGCGGATAGATCCCCGGAGACCGGAGGGGCCACCGGGTAACCCATAAACTGGGGCATAGTCCCCGAGTACGGGTGCGACGCAAATGTGGGGGCCGGAGGTCACGCCAATACGCTGAGCAGCTCTTCTATTGAGCGCTGGGCGCGGAGCTGGCCCTCCACTAGAACCTCAAGCAGGGCGTCCCGGGGAGCCGGGGGAGCCGTCGGGGGGAGACTGGTCCCGGCCGAGGTCCCCACGGTCACCGGGAACGACCTGGAGGTGGAAGCACCTAAGTTAAGAGGGAAGGAGGGAGGCGGTACCTGGGCCAGGCCGCCTCCGGGCGGAAGCGCCGGGACAGCAGTGTCCCGGACGGGCGGCGCCGGGTCTCCGAGACCCGGGTCAACGGGAAGGGTGCGAGCCCTTGTTCTTGGGGGAGCCATGGCGTCTTTTCACGAGTCCCCACGGACGACGCCAACTGTCGTGGTATTGCGAATACCCCGGCAGGTTTTGAGAACCATCCTAGCGAAGGTTACACGGCACGGGTTGACCGGATGACCGGTCCTCCCCCACTGGACAAGCACAAAAAATGACACACGGATTTATACAGGTTCGGGTCCCGGTGGGGGCCCTAGTCCTGTCGACGCGCTCCCGACCGGAGCCGGCTGGGGAGGCTCTCTCCGGGGGAGAGGCTTCTGGAGCACGCCTGTGAGTTTAGCTATTCTAATAAAAGTGATTCAGTCCTCTACAACAGAGGGGTACAAGGGCTATTTATAGCCCCAAAAAGAAGCAAAAAAGCCTAAACTACCCCGGAAGCCACTGTCGGATTGAAGGGTAGGAACGTCCTTCTCCCGGTCAAACACCTTGGATGCTTGACAGGTGGCCGCTGATTCCCGAGGCGCTCCTCGCGTGACCTGCACGTGACAAACAACTCGAGACTTTACCTTTAGAAGGGCGATGAGGCCCGGGGCACATGCCGGAGGCCAAGTCCCCGGTCCAAAGGCGGCTCCCGGGACCGGCGCCGGAGGCCAGGTCCTGGGGGCCAAATGGCGGCGCCCGGGACGGCGCCGGAGGCCAAGTCCCGGGGGCCAAATGGCGGCGCTCGGGGATTGGCCGGAGATCACGTCCCCGGGCAAATGGCGGGGCCCGGGATGGGGCCGGAGGCCAGGTCCCGGGGGCCAAACGGCGGCGCCCGGGACGGCGCCGGAGGCCGAGTCCCAGGAGCCAAATGGCGGCGCCCGGGGAAGAGCCGGAGGCCACATCCTCGGGCAAATGGCGGCGCTCGGGACGGCGCCAGAGGCCAAGTCCCGGGGGCCAAAAGGCGGCGCCCGGGTAGGGGCCGGAGGCCACGTCCTCGGGCAAATGGCGGCGCCCGGGATGACGCCGGAGGCCAAGTCCCGGGAGCCAAAAGGTGGCGCCCGGGGAGGGGCCGGAGGCCACGTCCCAGGGCAAATGGCGGCGCCCGGGACGACGCCGGAGGCCAAGTCCCGGGGGCCAAATGGCGGCGCCCGGGAAGAGGCCGGAGACCACGTCCCCGGGCCAATGTGACATGACTTACCTGGACTTAGCGCCGCGGAGATTTCCCCCAACAATTTAGGTCATATCTAACCACTTTATTTGAACATAATTCTCATTTGAATGTAAGGCATGCATATACTTGAAAACAACTAACATACTTCATTTCAAAATATTAGGCGAGACATGATCAAGGGATTGAGACTTGCCTTGCAGTGAGGGGTATAGTTTCTCAGACGATTCTTTGAAGATCTCTTCCACTCCTTCAACCTCTTGTTCCACGGCGGATACAAATAATACACACATACACTATATAAGCAAACAAAAATAGTTGCAATAGAAAATAATAAGTAAATATATCATGCATGCAAGGGGAAAGGTTTGGAAATGGCCACTTGGGTGCTGATTGAAGAGATGGGCTCAAAAGGACTTGAACGTCGAAAGGCTGACATTCGGTCCACGGCTAGACATAGCCTTAAGTTGGTTTTAGGTAGGTTTTCTGGAGAAGTGTCAGTAGAGAAAGTTGTAGAGCACAACTCCAGGAATCTAGGGGACAAAGTGGCATTTCAATTGCTCAACTAGAAGATGATAAACAAGGCTAATGTCAGTGGCTAACAAGCACTAACATTTGGCTGACAATGTCAAAAACTAGGGCAAAGCATTAGATTTGATTCTGGACTTCAGACACTTCACCAACTATCTCTAGGAGATAGGCGAAGATGCCAGGAACACAATGCAAGTGGTTTCGAGGCAAAAGATGGCCGGACGGCAATGAACGACGGCGATGAACTGCGGTGGCAACATGGTACAGACACAGTTCTGGACAGAAACTTGGCAAGGGCATATCTCACGATTTGGGCAGATTCAGATGTCGAGCTAGTGGAAGGAATTGCTCAGGGAATTGAGGCCAAGCTAAGAGACAAGGTGGCCTTGGCTGGATCGGCCGGGAAGCAAACTCCGGTGAACTGTGCCGGAGACGAAGACACAGAAATTGGGCGTTTTTGATTTAAAGTATCTGAGCTCGATTCCAAGCTTGTGGAGTAGCTGAGGTGTATCAAGAAGCTGCTGGAGGAGTTAAATAAGCTAGAGGATCACCAGAGAAGCTCGGCAATGAGCTCCAGTGAACAGATGAAATTCCAATTTGAGGGTTCTTCGATCTGGGCAAAACTGAAGGTTTTGATCTTACAGGCTTACTCTACTTACCTCACTGATCACCTTGTTCTACTAGCATGAAGGCCAATTCGGTTTAAATCACTCAGCATTGGAGGAACAGGGGAAAAGGGGAGATATTCACTGAATCAGATCAGAATTTGGAGGTGGTCTAAGACTTTTAGTCTTTTTGGGCTTCTGACAAATCTGAAAAGGACTGATCTACAATACTTTTGGACTAAAAAGCGAAAATGGTCTGAAAGGTGGAGTTTAGCTGCCAACTTTTTCAATCAAGGTAGTGGCATACCTAAGATCATAATTCTGAGATAAGAGATCAAAAATGGGGTTGAGACATCCAAGAATCCAATGAAGATATGCTGACTGGCAAGCTAAAGAGGTGGCAAAATTTGGGATGTTACAGTGATCGTGTACCTCTGCAACCATGTATTAATATTAGGCTTTGTCTCTATGAGAGGGTGTGGTCGTAGGTAGATGTCTCTGCAACCATAGTGCTCGCGGATACAGCAAGACTATGGACTTTACAATAATAAGTGTTTAAGATCTGTAAAGTCTCATAGCTAAAAATTGCAAGAATTAATATAATTGATGGGTTATGTTCAGAATATCCTTGGACTACCTGGTATCTCTGATGAGGACATCACCAACACGGACATGAACACGGTGCCTCTCACTTCTTGCACTACTTTTGCTACCTCCACTACATCGTCGAAACATCAAAGAGGACGACGAGTCGGCATGAATCCATGTGCTGAACCATTCAAATCATCTACACCGGAGGGTCAGCGAGCCACACCCAATACAGAGCAACCCACGAGGCACAAAGTCAAGCCCAATTCGTCCACGAATCCGGTTCGGCCATCCAGCAGCAGTCCGACTTCAAATGGATGTCCAGGCCACGTACGGAGTCCGTTTAGGGAAAATGAGTACTTCACGAAGAAGCCCACGATGACACCTTTCCAATGGGCTTGGGACTATGGCCAAATTCATTCTAGATTGTCCGCAATCGATGAAAAAATCCACGGACAGAACCTGCCGGCTGCTGTGCCACCTCTACTTTGGGCCCAAGGCCCGTGTATTCCTAGGGTTACATGGGGATGGGTTCTCTGGCTGATGGCCTACTTCTAGCCACCATACTCCTGCTACATATGGCCACCACCCCCTATCTTTTTTGGTTAGGTTATTTGCTAGGGCATCGGCCCGGTCATTGTCCCTTCGTGGGATATGCCGGGCTTCGAGGCCGTCGAAGTGCCTCTCCATCTTGTGCACCTCTTGCAAGTAAAGGCTCAGGTTTGCGTCATGGCACAAGTTAGACTTGTCCATTTGGCAAACCACGAGCTGGGAGTCTCCCTTTACTAGGAGGCGTCGAATCCCCAGGGAGCGTGCAAGACACAACCCGAGGAGCAAAGCCTCATATTCGGCATCGTTGTTGGTTGCAGGGAACTCAAGCCATGCCACGTACTCGAGTTCCTTCCCCTCGGGGCTCCAGAGGACTACTCCCGCACCGGCCGCGGCGAGACACAGGGACCCATCGAACATAAGTGTCCAATGGTCGCTGCATCGGGGCGGTGCGGGGAGGTCTTCGTGGTGTGACACTGGGTGCCCGATCTTCCGAAAGGTACGTGATAGATTGATTGGTGGAGTTTCAACGTAGAACGATCCGGCTTCAAATCAAGCACGATCTGAACCCCGCAATCGCAACACCACTACTCCGTTGGTTATCAATCTCGCATGAGCGTGATTGACCTCACCAAGAAGGCTTATCCTTGCTGCGAATCGAGAACACAAGCAAGAACAGGAAGAAAGCAAACTGAATTGCAAATACGAATGATTAATCTCACAAGTTGGGGTCTCACAAACCGATCAAGCGGCGAAACTGTTCGAAGACAGAATAATCTAACCAGAACCCAACCTAACTCGGATGACGGCTACTGAATATAAGGTGTTAGGGTCGGCCAAGGAACCCTGGACGCGCCCTAATGGGCTCCAACGAGGTACATGGGCCAACGGCCCAAAGACGGTGGCGCAGCACCCTGACAGATTCCGGATGCTGACTTTTTTCGACGATTCCCATTGGCTCCGGTGGAATTTTGATGTGCGACTAGTTCCATTGGAAAGCTTATCTCCTTAGCTTTCCAACGGTATATAAACCGTCGAAAACGGAGTCCGTATGTGTCCTGGGCGACGATTTTAGTACAGACTGCTCCTGGATTCCGCGGTGGACTCGAACTTCGAATTGGTGACGGGATGGGCTTCAACTCCAACTCAAATTCGACGTGGTTGTTGGCCTCCTTTGCTTCCTTGCGGATGGGCTTCACCTCCAACTCGAATTCGACGTGGTTGTTGGCCTCCTTTGCTTCCTTGCTGGTCTCCATGCCTGCGCTGATCCTCTCCATGATTCCTAAGTATAATAGCATCATTAAATAGCAATCCATCCTCGAAAATACAATGCGATTCACTTAGGAGCGAGTTCACCTGTTGAGGAAGTAGTCGTGCTCGAGCTCTTGTTATGGGACCTTCAAGGGCCGGTTCAATGCGCGTATCTGAAGGTATGATGTCCTTATCAGACTCCCCTTCTTGAATTTGAGTCGTCCTCGACACAAGCTCACTTTCTTCTCCCATGTATGGTCGCAAATCTGCAATGTTAAATGTGGGACTAACCCCAAAATCTGCAGGCAGGTCTAACTTATATGCATTGTCCATCGATATATCCTCCCAAGGCGCGCTAGGAACAGGTAGAGGCATATAAAGACCATGGGGATTAAGACGGGACTTAGCTTTGTTGCATGTAGTACAGCGTGCGACGTAGCGCTCGACGTCGCACCGCAGCCGTGGCCAAAAGAAGTGTGTGACCAGCACCTCCTCCGTTTTCTTCACGCCAAAATGTCCCATCAATCCGCCTCCGTGTGCTTCCTGCAACAACAAAAGACGAACCGAGCTAGCTGGAACGCATAGCTTGTTAGCACGATATAGCAAACCATCATGCAACACATATTTATTACAAGTTCGTCCCGCTTTGCACTGAGCATAAGCATCTTTAAAATCAAGATCAGTGGCATACAAAGCTTTGATCGTTTCTAGGCCAAAAATTCGGCAATCAAGTTGTGACAACATGGTATATCGCCTAGATAAAGCATCTGCAATAACATTGTCTTTTCCTTTCTTATGTTTAATGATGTATGGAAATGACTCTATGAATTCAATCCATTTAACATGTCGTTTATTCAGATTAGCTTGTCCTCTAATGTACTTCAAAAATTCATGATCAGAATGTATGACAAATTCTTTGGCCCAAAGATAATGTTGCCAAGTTTGCAAAACACGCACTAAAGCATACAATTCTTTATCATAAGTCGAATAATTCAAAGATGGACCACTCAACTTCTCACTAAAGAAAGCAACGGGTTTACCTCCTTGTATGAGCACTCCTCCAATGCCAATGCCGCTCGCATCACATTCTAGCTCGAATGTCTTGTCAAAATCAGGAAGTTGTAGCAAAGGCGCCTGTGTAAGCTTCGCTTTGAGGACGTCAAAAGCATGGTCGTGCGCTGGTCCCCAACGAAAAGGAACTCCTTTCCTTGTCAATTCGTGGAGAGGTGCTGCAATGGTGCTGAAATCCCGCACAAATCGCCGATAAAATCCTGCAAGACCAAGAAAACTGCGCACCTGCGTGACAGTCGTCGGAATCGGCCAGCTAGTAATGGCTTCAATTTTCGCCTCATCCACCTCAATTCCCTGTGAAGTGACAACATAGCCAAGAAACGAGACTTGATCGGTGCAAAAGGTGCACTTCTCAAGGTTACCAAACAAGCGTGCATCACGTAAGGCAATAAAAACAGCTCGTAAATGTTCAATATGTTCATCATGTGACTTGCTGTAAATGAGAATATCATCAAAGTATACCACCACGAATTTGCCAAGAAAAGCACGCAAAACTTCGTTCATCAAACGCATGAAAGTGCTAGGTGCATTAGTTAAACCAAAAGGCATGACTAACCACTCATAAAGCCCGAACTTAATTTTGAAAGCAGTTTTCCATTCATCTCCCAAAGCCATTCGAATCTGGTGGTACCTACTACGCAAATCAATTTTTGTGAAAATAATAGAACCACTCAACTCATCAAGCATGTCATCTAACCTAGGAATAGGATAGCGATATCGAATGGTGATGTTATTAATGGCTCTACAATCAACACACATGCGCCAACTGCCGTCTTTTTTAGGAACCAAAAGAACAGGAACAGAACAAGGACTAAGGCTCTCACGTACGTACCCACGGTCCAAAAGGTCTTGGACTTGTCGCTATATCTCCTTAGTTTCCTCGGGATTGGTCCTATAAGCAGCATGGTTCGGCAAGCTCGTCCCTGGAATCAAATCAATCTTGTGCTCAATTCCCCTCACAGGTGGCAGCCCCGGTGGAAGCTCAGAGGGAAACACATCCTTGTACTCCTGCAAAAGGTTAGCAACAGCGGGGGGCACCGAAAAAGACATGTCCTCAAGCGAAAACAATGCCTTTTTGCAAGCCAAAGCATAGCATATCCCATTAGGCTCATCAATTTTAGCAAGATCAATTTTATTTGCAAGCAAAGTAGGAGTTTTCAATTTAATTACTTTCTGATTTTCAGATTGTAACAGGTTCTTTTGCTTATCATTACGCGTCCTATCCTTTTCATATTGCACAATTTCAGCAGGGGACATAGGAAGCAACGTAAGTTTCTTTCCCTTATGGATAAGAGTGTACTTATTAGCTCGACCATGGTGAGTTGCATCAGTATCAAACTCCCAAGGACGCCCCAACAAAAGGGCACAAGCATCCATAGGTACGACATCGAAATCAGCAAAATCGTGGTAGGAGCCAATAGAAAAATGCACTCTTGCTGTTTGAGTTACCTTGACCTTGCCGCTGTTGTTCAACCACTGAATGTGGTAGGGATGGGGGTGTGCTCTTGTGGTCAAGCCAAGCTTCTGGACCAAGTCGGTGTTCACCAAATTGTTGCAGCTGCCGCCATCAATGATGGTGCGGACGCGGCAGTCCTTGACGATGAGGAACATGTTGAACAAGTTGTGACGCTGCAACTTGTCATCCGTCTCAACTTGGGCACTCATCGAGCGCTGCACAATGATGGTTCTGTAGGTCTCCGTTGCTGCGGTGCCAAGTACCTCCTCATCACTGCACTCCTCTTCCTCTTCTTCGCCTGCAACGTTAGTGGCGAGGGAATATTCATCTTCAACATCAGAAGCACTAACATACCCGCCATCAGCGGTAGCAATATATGCCCTTTTGCTAGGACAATCTTTCTGTACATGACCCATGCCCTAGCAGCGGTGGCACATGATCCCTGTAGAACGTCCCGTGGAAGCCACCGAAACGGAGCTCGCTGCCGGTGCCTGCAAAGTCACAGATTTGCGTACCTCAGGAGGTCGCGAAGGTGATGAAGATGGTGCTGGACGCGAGGCGCTCTTGGAAGGGACAGGTGGCTGCACAGTTTGTTTGTCGCGACCGGATTGCGTAGTCCGAGGAACAAAGTTGTTGGAGAAGTTGTTCCGCTGTCTCCGGTCTGCTAAATGTCGTCCCTGCAATTCTTTTTCTGCCAACATAGCAAGCTGGAACAAACGATTGACAGTAGTATATTCTTTGTAGTCAACAATATCCTGAATTTCACGCCTCGACCCCCCATAAAACCGACAAATTTTATCTTCGGTTTCCTCTTGTACCCCACAACGTATCATGCCCTTTTGTAGCTCAGTGTAATATTCCTAGACAGACATATTACCCTGCTCTAAGCGCTGCAATTTCTTACGCAAATCACGTTGGTAGGAAGGAGGAACAAAACGTTCACGCGTAGCTTCTTTTAACCTAGCCCATGTGTCAGGTTGTAAGCAGAGAGTAGCAAGTTCATTCCACCAGATGATAGCAAAGTCTTTAAATTCACTAGTGGCTTGCCTAACTCGATGTTGCTCAGGAACTAAGTGAGAATTAAACTTTTGCTCAACAGTCATCTCCGAATCTAAGTAAACCTCAGCATCATAGGCACCATGAAAAGGAGGGATGGAAAATTTCACCTTAGCAAAAGGATCATCATTGGCACGACCATGATGGTGGTTGTTATTACCTCCCATACCGTGCTGATTGCGGCGAAGGCGTTGGCATAGTCGTGCCTCTTGTGTCATCCGTTGGTTCACCTCTCCATTGTTGCCATATTCAACGTCTTGGTCATCGTCATGGAGGGGTGGCTGTTGTGGCTCCAAAGCTTCAATTCGTCCAGCAAGGGTGGACACGCGTCTGTCGAGGCCCTCAAACTGATGCTGTGAAGCCGTGGCATGGTCACTGAGCATCTTGGCCAGCCTCTCCTCCAAACCGCCCAACAAGTCCCTAAGCTCGCTGTGCAGCACACAGTCCTCAGTAGAAACCCTGTCCTTCCCGTTGGAACTTTCTGTCATTGTGAGCAAGACAACAAAAGATAACAGAAAATATTATCCCTAGCAACTACTAGGTTATGGGGAAGTGGGATCACACACTCTCCTGCGTCTTACCAAGTTCTTACTAGGTTCTTACCAAGGCGACAGGTAGCACAACTCAGAGGTATATCAACAGTATGTGAAGCGATTGCAAGACCCAATCCATACCTGATAAGAAGATTGTGGAGCTTGGATATGCAATATTTAGTAGCAAGGAATATGCAATCATCAAAATCAGAATAGCAAAGCTGAATAAATATCCAAAGTACTTGTCAAAGTTGCTGGCCTAAACTCGTTCTCAGACCTAGCTCAAGCAAGCAAAACAAATGACGTAACACTGTCGATACAAATGATGCAAGCACTTCTGATTTATTTTTTTATATCTTTTTTTTTCCTTGGTTTTTTTTCTTTTTTTACCACTTGATGTGACACTGGGTGCCCGATCTTCCGAAAGGTACGTGATAGATCGATTGGTGGAGCTTCGACGTAGAACGATCCGGCTTCTTTTTTATGCACTTGCCTTTTTCACCTTTTTTTTTTAAATATCAATAGTGCCGTATATGAGAGATTACAAGATATATACACAAACACTCAATTTTCTCTCGCTGGAAAAAACAGATCTACTATGCAGAAAGTTCCTATGCTGTTTTCGGATTTTTGGAGGCCTCAAACGCTAAAACGTATAACAGAAAAGTTGTAGATAGTTTCGTTCTGATCAATTTGCATATATGGAAAACCAATTTTGGATAACGGATCTAGGAGATATGGGCCCCGCAATACAGTCTATGTAGGAAATCCGAAATCAAACAGATTCACTTCCAACGAGATTTTGGACTTGAAAACGGCGTTTCTAGAACTTCTCACAATGGACAAAGTTGTAGAGAATTTTCTGAGCTACAATTTAGAAACTGAATTTGTCCAATTAGGAGTTCAGACGAAGGAGATAAAAGCAAAATACCGAACTTGACAGATTGACACCCGATTTGGACGCGGCGGCAACGACGACGTGATGGCGTTAGACTCAACGTCAAGATGCAAGACTCAAACTAGATCAAGAACGTACTCTAAACCAGCAACAAGACGATGACGATGGATACAAATTCAACAACGCGAAACTGAAAACGAAATCGCGAAAGGCACAAAGTGGCTTGGACGATGGATATGACGGCGAACTCAAATATTTTTGTGGGGCAATTTTCTGGACTCTAGGTGAAAGATGAATAATGAACAAAGGGGATATAAGTATACCTGACGGGCAACTGAGGCTCTGATACCACTTGGTGTGACACTGGGTGCCCGATCTTCCGAAAGGTACGTGATAGATCGATTGGTGGAGCTTCGACGTAGAACGATCCGGCTTCAAATCAGGCACGATCAGAACCCCGCAATCGCAACACCACTACTCCGTTGGTTATCAATCTCGCGTGAGCGTGATTGACCTCGCCAAGAAGGCTTATCTCTGCTGCGAATCGAGAACACAAGCAAGAACACGGAAGAAAGCAAACTGAATTGCAAATACGAATGATTAATCTCACAAGTTGGGGTCTCACAAACCGATCAAGCGGGGAAACTGTTCGAAGACAGAATAATCTAAGCAAAACCCAACCTAACTCGGATAACGGCTACTGAATATAAGGTGTTAGGGTCGGCCAAGGAACTCTGGACGCCCCCTAATGGGCTCCAACGAGGTACATGGGCCAACGGCCCAAAGACGGTGGCGCAGCACCCTGACAGATTCTGAATGCTGACTTGTTTCGACGATTCCCATTGGCTCGGATGGAATTTTGACGTGGGACCAGTTCCATTGGAAAGCTTATCTCCTTAGCTTTCCAACAGTATATAAACCGTCGAAAACGGAGTCCGTATGCGTCCTGGGCGATGATTTTAGTACAGACTGCTCCTGGATTCCGCGGTGGACTCGAACTTCGAATTGGTGACGGGATGGGCTTCAACTCCAACTCAAATTCGACGTGGTTGTTGGCCTCCTTTGCTTCCTTGCGGATGGGCTTCACCTCCAACTCGAATTCGACGTGGTTGTTGGCCTCCTTTGCTTCCTTGCTGGTCTCCATGCCTGCGCTGATCCTCTCCATGATTCCTAAGTATAATAGCATCATTAAATAGCAATCCATCCTCGAAAATACAATGCGATTCACTTAGGAGCGAGTTCACCTGTTGAGGAAGTAGTCGTGCTCGAGCTCTTGTTATGGGACCTTCAAGGGCCGGTTCAATGCGCGTATCTGAAGGTATGATGTCCTCATCACTTCGTCCCCGGGCCCGGAGGCAGGGGTCCACTCCGCCACGAAGTCGGCGAGGACCTGTGACTTGATGGCAAAGCGGCCTGTGAGGGAAAGGGAGAAGGGGGCGAGCTCGGCTCCCCACTTCCTGATCCGGCTGGTGGCCTCTTTGTTCCGCAGCACCTCCCCCATGGGGAGGGACGACGGGACGGTGATGGGGTGTCCCAGGATGTAGTGACGAAGCTTCCGGGATGCCATCAGGAGGGCGTAGCAGATCTTCTTCATCTCCGTGTACCGAGTCTTGGCCCCTTGGAGGGCTTCACTCACGTAGTACATGGGGCGCTACTACCCACCTTGCTCCTTTACCAATACCGCGCTTACGACGACCGGGATCGTGGCAAGGTAGAGGAGCAAGGGCTCTTCCGGAGATGGACTCATAAGCATTGGGGGACTCATGAGGTACTTCTTCAGGTTGTCGAAGGCCTCCTGGGCCTCGAGGGTCCATCGGAACCCCTCGAGCCGCCGGAGAATCTTGAAGAATTGGAGGCCGCGTTCCTCCGACCGCGAGACGAAGCGGCTCAGCGCGGCTAAGCGGCCGGTGAGTCGCTGAACGTCCTTAACGGAGTGCGGCGGGGGCATGTTCAAGAACGCCCGGATTTTTTTGGGGTTTGCCTCTATGCCCCACTGGGACACAAGGAAACCCAGGAGCTTCCCCCTGCGGATGCCGAAGGCGCACTTCTCTGGATTGAGCTTCAACCCATACGCGCGGAGGTTGTGGAAGGTTTCTGCTAGGTCGTCAACGTGGGCAGTTGCGCGGGGACTTTTGACGACCGCGTCGTCGATGTAGACTTCGACATTGCGACTGATTTGGTCCTTGAAGACCAGTGTCATGAGGCGCTGGAATGTCGCTCCCGCATTCTTCAGCCCGAAGGGCATGTGGACGTAGCAGAAGGTTCCGAGGGGAGTTATGAAACTCGTCTTTTCCTCGTCCCCTTCCGCCATCCGGACTTGGTGGTAGCCCGAATAGGCGTCCAGGAAGCTCATCAACTCCCACCCCGCAGTGGAGTCGACCAGTTGGTCAATCCGCGGGAGTGGGAAGTTGTCCTTGGGGCATGCGCTGTTGAGGTCGGTGAAGTCCACGCACATCCGCCACTTGCGTTCGACTTCTTCACGAAAACGGAGTTCGCGAGCCATTCGGGGTGCAAGACCTCCCGAATGAACCCCGCCTCTCGAAGTCGGGAGATCTCCACCTTGATCGCCTCTTGGCGTTCAAGGGAGAGTTTCCTCAGCTTCTACTTGATTGGGGGGTGACCGGGGGTCACCGCGAACTTGTGCTCGATGACATCCCGGGCGACGCCCCGCATGTCGGAGGGCTTCCATGCAAAAACGTCGGAGTTTTTGCGCAGGAAGGCCGCAAGTTGCGCTGCTTGCTCCTCGGGGAGCTCCACCCCGATCCGGACGGTTTTGTCCCCATCGTCCGTGGACAGCGGGACCTTCTGGAGGCCCCCCTCCGGACTCGGCTTGGGAAGGGGCCTACCGGGAGGTATCACGGCAACGTCAGATTCCGGGGGAGAGACCTCCCCCCCGGGGTCTTGATGATGTTGATACTCCCGATCATTGCGGCAGCGCGCTCATATAGAGCGCGGGCCACGTCTTGGTCTCCCCGGGCAGTGATCACACCGTGAGGCCCGGGGATCTTCACGCAGAGGTAGTTCTTGTGGATTGCGGCTCCCAGGCGGTTGATCGTGGTCCTCCCCATGATCGCGTTGTAGGAGGAGGGGAGGTCCACCACGTCAAACCGGACCATCTCAGTCAGGTAGTTCTCCGGGGTGCCGAACGTCATGGGGAGATCCACCTTCCCCACGGGGTGGATCGCCTTCCCCGGGATGAATCCTTGCAAGGGCCCTACTGCGGGCTGCAAGAGCTTCTCGTCCACCTGCATCTCCCTGAAAGCTTTTAGGTAGAGGACATCGGCTGAGCTCCCGCCATCCACGAGGATGTGAGCCAGGTGGTAGTTGTAGATGGTGGCGGAGACGATAAGAGCGTCATCATGGGGGAAGCGAACCCCGCGCGCGTCTTCCACAGTGAAGGTGAGGGGGACGTCCGACCACTTGGGTAGCGGAGACGTGTGCAGCACCCCCACTACCTTGACTTCACCGCGTACTCCTTACGCTGGCGCTTGGAGTCCCGCCCGGAAGAGGACCCTCCCATGATGACGTTAACACGTCGCTGGGAAGTTTGGAAGGGGAGAGTTTCTGACGGCTCCCCCTCCTGCGCCCGTCACTGCTGTCCCCCCGCGGGAGCGAGAAGGGCCGCTAGAGCCGGCTGAGGGGGCAAGGAGGCCGGACCCGTGGAACGTGCACCCCGATCCTTCCTTGCTTCTCCCCGCGGGGCCTTCCCAACCACGGGACGACTATCCTCCTCCATGGCTCTCGGCTTGGGGAAGGGGCGGTTGCCCCTCAGGGCGTCACGGGAGCCACCTCCGCCCTCGAGGACAAAAGTGTCCCGAGGCCATGGCTCGTTACGACCCCCCTGCCTGGGGCGTTTGAGGGGGTCCCTGGCCCCCCGATCAGCGGGGGCGGGAGCCCCCTGGTTTTTCTTCCAGAGGTCGTCCTCCTCCGCCCGAGCGTACTTTGCAAGTACGTTGAAGAGCTCGTCGGCGGAGGAAGGGCAGCTTCGGGAGAGCCTCCGGTGGAGCTCTCCCGGGAGGATCCATCTCTTGCACGCCTTGATGACCGTGGAGTCAGGGACGTGAGCCACTTTGCTCTTCACTTGAGCGAAACACTTGAAGAAGCTACGGATGGTCTCCCCCGTCCTCTGCCGGACGGCGTACAGTTGCGAAGAGTCCAGGGGACGCACATAGTTCCCTGGAAATTCGCGCAGAACTCATGCTTGAGCTGCGTGAATGACCTGATGGAGCCGGCCTTCAAGTTGTAGAACCAGGAGCGGGCGATCCCGGTGAGGTAGAGGGGGAAGACGTTACATTGTACCATCTCGTCCCCCCAGCCGCCGAGATGGCCGTGGAGTATATCTGCACAAATTCATAGGGGTCGGCCTCACCGTTGTAGTGCTCGAGGTGCGGCGGGCGATAAGGCCGCGGCCACCGAATGCATCGAAGTCTACTGCAGAGCGGCTGATTAGCCCCCTGCACTTCCCGGGGAGAGTCCCGGTTGCTGTCTCCTTTGACGGGGGACGCGCCCTTGTTGTCGGAGTCAGGAAGCGGCCCAAGAGGTCCGCCGGCGTGGCGGTAGAGACGCTTTTCTTCCAGGCCGGGGCTGAGTTCCCGGACGTCTGGGCTCTCCCCCGGAGAGGATGGCTCTTCGGCGGGTGATCCGTTTGAGACCTAGCCTTAGTTTTCGCACTAGGCTCGCCCAGATTCTAATATGCGGAATAACGGGATCTTATACCCGAAACCCAAAGTAATTGCACAACTCTTTATTTCAAAGAGGGCTTACACGTCGAACGTTAGACACACTTGTCTACATCGAAGGAACTATAAGTGTCTAAAACTCAAATAAGTTATATGACTCTTCGATTGTATTCGATGATCTAAACTAGACCTATTACAAGGTATTTATAGTCCAATCGTATGAGTACGTATCAGACTCAATAACCTAAACGTATTAGACTCATATAACTAATCCTAAACAGATAAGCTTAGTTATACACATTCGGATCGGATTACAATTCCGAACAGGGAACGAATTCCTTTTCCTGGTCGCGGACCAATCCATGGTCGCAAATCCTTTCTGAACACGGTTAAGGTCGCGAAGCCATATGCGATCAGGACTTGGTCGCGAAGCCATATGCGATCAGGACTTGGTCGCGAAGCCGCATGCGATCAAGACTTGGTTGCGAAGCCGCATGCGATCAGGACTTGGAGATCCTCCCGGATCATGACTCCCTTGTTGAGAAGGAGTCAACCCCTGTTGCAACCTCTCGATCAAACTGGAGATGTGGAAATTGGGCTTGTCCATCTTCTTTGGTGTACCACTTTGCCGCACGTGCTCGTTGATCTTTCCGACCGATTCGAAAAGTCTCCTTGGAGCCACTGTGGGTGGTAGTCACCTTCTTTTCCAGAATCACATCTTCACGTAGAGGTTCTTCTCGTTGATAGACCAAGTCTTCAACAGATGGTACTATAGTATCTGGCTCATCATCCAGCATTGAAGGCTCAAAGAGTTTGAGGTGCTCAACATTAACAACCGAGTAGATATCCATGTATGGAGGTAACTCGAGCTGACAAGCATTATTACCCACTTTCCGCAAAATCCGAAAAGGACCATAACGAATGGGTTTGAGTTTCTTACCTTCACCTTTAAGTCTCTCCTTACTCAGATGTAACCATACCATATCACCTTGAAATTGCACATCAACTCGGTGCCGATCATGTCGCGCCTTGTACTTGAGTTGAGCTTTCAGCAAGTTCTGTTCAACCTCACGATGGAGTTGTTGAATACCTTCCAGGAACTTTTGTGCTCGATCCTGATCAGATGCTTCCTTGCTGTTCTGTGCTGAGGTAGGGATCAAAACCTCCATGTCGAATGGACTCTGGGGTAGAAATCCTAAACAGACCTCAAACGGGGACTTTCCAGTCGAACCATGCACTGCTCAATTAAAAGCAAACTGCAGGTATGGTATGCTTTCATCCCAGGTCTTCGGGTGCTTCGAGTTATATCCTCTCAAGAGATGAACGACTGTGCGATTTACCACCTCGGTTTGACCATCAGTTTGCGGATGAAAAGCAGTACTCCTCTTTAGCTTGGTGTCCATCATCGTCCAGAGCGATCGCCAAAAGTGACTAAGGAACCAGGTATCACGATCAGACACAATAGAAGTCGGCAGTCCGAAGTGTGTCCAAACGTGTTGAAAGAATACCCGAGCAGCGTCTTCTCCCGTGATAGTCTTTTGACAAGGTATAAGAACAATCATTTTGGAGAACCGATCAACGACCACGAATAGATAGTCGTTGCCATGTCGGGTCTTAGGCAATCCTCCCAAGAAATCCATGGATATGCTCTCCCATGGTCTCGATGGAACTGGCAAAGGAGTGTACAAACCTAATTTTCGGTTTGCCGGTTTCGAGATGCTGCAGAGACCACAGCCTCGAACAAAACTAGCCACATCTTGCTGCATACACGGCCAGAACACATGTCGGTGAAGATTTTGCAACGTCTTTGTAACCCCAAAGTGACCAGCTACATTCGATGTATGCGCTTCTCGCAACCATTGAATTCGAGGTGCTCCACGAGGTATGCAAAGTAAGTTGCCTTTGTACAAGAGTCCTTCTCGACGAACGAACTCCGTAGGCTTCCCTGTTTCGAGCTCAGTCAGTACTGTTTGAAAATCAGGGTCTTCACTATACATCGTGACATAGTCATCATGACATGAGGGCTCGATCTGCATGAACGCTGATAAACAGAGGGTCGTAACTAGTGGTCGCGACAACATGTCCGCCAATTTGTTGTGTACGCCCTTCTTGTACTTAATCACCAGATTAAACTGCTGCACATACGACATCCACTTCATGTGCCGAGCTTGTTGTAGCTTGGACTGAGTTTACAAATATTGCAATGGTTGATGATCGATGTGGACAACCGTCTCTTTCCCCAAGAGATAACACCGCCAATGTTTCACGGCCTGATGCAGTGCGCATAACTCCTTATCATAAGTCGGGTAGTTCTTCTGAGCTCCCTGGAATAACTCGGAGTGATATGCCACTGGTCGACCTTCTTGCATGAGCACTGCGCCCATTGCATAACCTGAGGCATCGGTTTCTAGCTCGAATGGTTTCTGGAGATTCGGCAAAGCTAACACAGGCGCCTCGCTGATCTTCCTTTTCAGGAAGAGAAACGTGTCCTCATGTTTCCCTATCCACTCGAACTTCTGATCGATCCTGGTTAATGCATGCAATGGAGAAGCCACAATCGAGAAGTGTCGGATGAACTTCCGAAGATATTGGCATGCTCCCACAAAACTACACACATCCGTAACTGTTCACGGTCGTGGCCATTCGCGAATCACTTTTACCTTATCTGGGTCGATTTGCAACGTACCGTTGCCGACCAGGAATCCAAGGTAAAGTAGAGTTTGCTGGCCGAACTCGCACTTCTTACGGTTGAGGCGAAGTCGATGTTGCCGAAGCTGATCGAACACTTTTTCGACATGAATGAGGTGCTCATCCCACGATCGACTATAAACTAGTATGTCGTCGAGGTAAACGATCACAAAGTCGTCGATGAACTGTCTCAATACGTCATTCATAAGACGCATGAAGGTTGCCGAGGTGTTGTAGAGACCAAACGGCATGACCAGCCATTCGAATAGAC
This sequence comes from Pharus latifolius, assembly GCA_019359835.1. Lineage (NCBI taxonomy): Eukaryota > Viridiplantae > Streptophyta > Magnoliopsida > Poales > Poaceae > Pharus > Pharus latifolius. Next base: position 34,950,127 of record CM033324.1, on the reverse strand, counting down.
CTTGTCGTGTTTTGAACGCGGTCTTCCACGTATCCTCCTCTCGGATGCTGACTTGATGATATCCTGACTTAAGATCCAATTTGGAGAAGACAACAGCATGCTTCAATTGGTCTAGCAGGTCATCAATACGAGGAAGGAGGTACCGGTTCTTGATGGTGATCTTGTTCAGTGCTCGATAGTCGATGCACATACGCCAAGTCCCATCTTTCTTTGGTACTAACACCACAGGAGATCCACAGGGTGAACTACTTGGTTGAATGACACCATCGTTCAGCAACTCACCAAGTTGTCTCTTGATCTCTTCATTCTCCAATACTGAGTTGCGATACATACTCAGATTGGGCAGTGTCGCATCGGACACAAGCTGAATTTCGTGCTCGACTGGACGTTTCGGCGGACGACCTTGGGTAGTCTCGAACAGATCATTGTATTTCTCCAGCAGTCCCGAAAAACGACCAGAATTCTCTCGGCACGCCAGCGACAATGCTGGTCGAGTACCCTCACCTTGACCAATGGGCCAAATCATGACAAGCACATACTTATGGCATGCATTAACAATTCGTTTGGCTTGATTTGATGTAATCAAGTTCGAAGTGTTGACGTGGATGTCTCTACTGATCACGAACTTAACTCCGTCTTTGGTGAGGTCGTACTCTTGCGCTCGCCGATGGAAATGCGCGTCTCGATCATACATATACGGACTCCCAAATATCACCTGAAATCGATAGGGACAACATCGCATTGCACCTCATCGACATATCGTGCAGAGATCGCAAATTTCAACACACACTGACTCGTAATCTGTTGATTCACGTCGGATGCAAACCAACCCAGTGGGTATGGTCGCGGGTGTGTGGTTGTCTTCAAACCAAGTCACCGAACCAGTCCAGCGGAGACCAGATTCTTCTGACTTCCTGGATCGAATATCGCTGCGACCACTTCGCGCTTCACCTGGACGTTGATGGTGAACAAGTCCTCTATTGGGTGATGGTCGTTTGGTGGATCCGAACCCTTCTCCTTCGGCATTGCCATCAGAGACAAGGTCGTATCCGCCTCATTAACCGAGTTCACTCGGACAACTTCTTCGTCGGGTGAAGTAGCAGTAGCCGTGGCTGTTCTTTTCCCTGGTCCATTTTTCTTTGGTCGAAGTTCAGGATGAAGCTTGTAGCATTTGTCCTTGGTATGTCCCGTGACTTGACAATGTTCACAAAAAGCACCCGTGCAAGATTTGGGAGCGTTCTTCTTCGGACTCGGCTTTTTCTTTGTCGAGGTCGCACTTTCCTTCGTGCTTTTGTCGCTGCGGGATTTGTTCTTCTTCTCGATCGCCATAGCAGTTGTGCTTGCGGTCGCGATGTCTTGGACGCCGAACAAACTTAGCTCAGTACTGATCGATTTCTGAAGTCCAGATGTGTACTTCCTAAATACCTGAGAGTCGGATAGTGAGATGCCAATGACCATTGCTTGTCGCCGAAACTCTGTTGTATAGTCTTGGACGGTCTGGTCGCGCCGTTGGTACAATCTATGCCAACGCTCCCATCTCTCCTCAAGGTAACCCATCGGATAGAATTGTTGTCGCAGAAGTCGTTTGAATTGACCTCACGCAAAGTCGTCAGCTTCACCACTGGCGACAAGGGCCTTCCACCATGTCTTGGCGTGGTCCTTCATCTTCAAAGGTGCAAATTTGACCTTTTGAGTGCTACTGAACCCTTTCAGGCCAAAGTAGGTCTCAAGTTGATCGATCCAAGAATCCAACTTCTCGGTATCGATGACCCCATCATATATGGGTATATCAATCTTAGCGTCGACCTTAAAAGATCCGACAGCTAAGGAGGTGTTGGCGAGGTCGTCGGTCATGTGGTTGCCTTCGTCTTCATCTTCGTCTGTCCTGCGCAAGTCTTCACCAGTCTTCGCACCCATACCCTTCCCTACTTCAGGAGGTACAATCATGGCCTACTGCTTAATCCAAGCAAGCACGGTTTCCATGTCGGTGGAGAGCTTAGCCACTTGTTCGGCTAGGTTAGCTTGAACGGAGGTATCGTCAGACATTGTAGGAGACGCGGCCGTAGGAACCGTCAATTGATCGCCTGGAGTTTCGCCGGAGGTTTTGTAACCCTGGCGAGTCTTCACCATCCACAGGATAGGAAAGTTGCTCTGATACCAACTTGATCCGTTTGAGATCTAGCCTTGGTTTTCGCACTAGGCTCGCCCAGATTCTAATATGCGGAATAACGGGATCTTATACCCGAAACCCAAAGTAATTGCACAACTCTTTCTTTCAAAGAGGGCTTACACATCGAAGGTTAGACACACTTGTCTACGTCAAAGGAACTATAAGTGTCTAAAACTCAAATAACTTATATGACTCTTCGATTGTATTCGATGATCTAAACTAGACCTATTACAAGGTATTTATAGTCCAATCGTATGAGTACGTATCAGACTCAATAACCTAAACGTATTAGACTCATATAACTAATCCTAAACAGATAAGCTTAGTTATACACATTCGGATCGGATTACAATTCCGAACAAGGAACGAATTCCTTTTCCTGGTCGCGGACCAATCCATGGTCGCGAATCCTTTCCGAACACGGTTAAGGTCGCGAAGCCATATGCGATCAGGACTTGGTCGCGAAGCCGCATGCGATCAGGACTTGGAGATCCTCCCGGATCAGCCGGTCTCTTCCCCCGGCCGGTGTGGGAGCGAGGCTCCCCACGTTCGCGACCCGGGGGAAGCTCTTCCCCGCACTTAGCCGTGCGCATTCACTCGACCTCCTCCCGGGAGAAGCGGACCTGGTCCGCCGGGGGCACCCTCGGGGGCGGCCCCGGGGGAGGAGGGAGCTCATGCCCTGTAGCTACCGGCCCGGATGTTACCGGGGCCGGTAGGGGAGAGCCCCCTAAGGAGACCCCCGGAACCGGAAAGGGGGAAGCCCCTGTATTATCCGGAACCGAGGAGGGGGCACCCGCATCGACGCTCGGAACCGGAAAGGGGGAAGCCCCCGTATTATCCGGAACCGAAGAAGGCGGTCCCCCCGCGGTGACGACCGGAACCGGAAAGGGAGAAACTGTAACATCCCAGTTTTTGGCTATCTTTTCTGCTCACGAGTCAGCATATCTTCCTTGAAATCCCAAATGTCTCAACCCTATTTTGATCTCTTATCTCAGAATCATGATCTTAGGTATGCCACTACCTTAACCTAAAAAGTTGGCAGGTAAGCTTCCTCTCCCAGATCATTTTCACATTTCAGTCCAAAAGTATTTCAGATTAGTCCTTTTTAGAATTTTCAAAAAGCCCAGAAAGGCTAAAAGTCCCAGATCATCTCCAAATTCAAATCCGGTCAAATGGTTGTCCCCCTTTTACTTTTCTAAACGTTTTTCCCTTCGGGAAGAACTCAAAAATCTCAACCGAAACACTAGCTTCAGCCCCAACAAAAAAAATCAAACCCTAATTACCCTATTTTACCCTGTTTTCGATTTTTGTCAAAACCCTCAGATCTTATCAGATTTTGCCATTTTCCCTGCTGGATGAGTCCAAGTGTTTTGGTAATACTCATCTGCGAAATCAGATTGCAAATCAGCCCATCAGAATCCCAAATTTGCAATCAGGTCCTAAATCCCGAGAAGAATCTTCGCAATTCAGTCCAAAGCCTCGCACTTTAGTCCCTAGCTTCTTTTCTTCGACCACGACCAGAGCTCGCGTGCACGACCACGACCTGAGGACGTTCGACCGCGATTGCTGCCACCGTTCGCCGTGAACCACCGTAGCCTTCACCGCGGGCCAGTTGTGCCACCGCCAACGGCCGAATCCTACGTGTACCGCACGTGCTCACGTCGCGCCAAGAAGCTCCACCGTGGCGATGACCGGAGACCGCAGCTTCACCGTTTGCGCACGCGTGCCTGCCATTGTCAGAGCTTTACTGCCACAAGGCTGCCATGCCAAGACTCGCCATCCCGTCGTTCTGCCAAATGCAGATTTTGCGCGATACTCCGTCTCTGGCAGAGCTCCCGCCGTGTCCCAATGCGCCTCACTGACTGCTCCGGTGCCAGAGAGTATCTCCCCATCGATTTGGTGCCGCTCCGGAGGACTCAACCCCACGGCTATATAAAGCCCCCTCTCGCCAGTGCTTCACTCCACACCCACACTTTACCAGCAACCCGAGACTTAGCCCTAGAGCTTGCCGTTGCCGTGCCTTCGTCTTCTTCCCCGAGGAGCCGCTTCTGGAGCTCACGGTGCCCGCCTCGACCGTTGCTTCTCACTCCAAACCAAGGCCACCAGTAAGCTCCCCTCATTCCCCTGTACGTGTCATAGCATTTAATTGAACTCCGACGGGACCTAGCACCGGCGATCTCCGAAATTGTCTGTTGCCCTGTTCCCCTAATGCCGAGTGATTCAAGCCAAATTGATCCTCGTGGTAGTAGAGAAAAGTAATCAGTAAGCTAGGAGCAGTAAGCCTGCAAGATTGGAATTATCAATTTTGCCCCGAGCGTCGAATCCCCAAATTCGAGCTCTGGCAGTTCGCCGGAGAACGCCGCCGTGCTTCTCCAGCCATCCCCTGGCAAATTTGAGTACACTAGTAGCTTCGTGATGACCCCTAGATGCTTCCCGAGCGTGGAATTGAGTTCAAACGCCCTAGATCAAAAATGCCCAAATCGGTGCCTTCATCTTCGGCTTCGATCACCGGAGTTTGTTTTCCGGCCGAACCAGCTGATGCAACCTTGTCATCTAGATAGGCCTCAACCCCCTGAGTATTTTACTCCACTGGCTCGAACCCTGAATCGGCCTAGATCAAAAGTTATGATCATGCCAAGTTCTGGCCAGAACCATGTCTATGCCGTGTCGCCACCGTTGTTCATCGACGCCGCTCATCGCCGTCCGGCCACTTTCTGCCCTTGAGCCTGTAAGTGATTTGTTCCTGTCATCAAGGCCTAACCCCCAAACAAAGTTGTGCATCAATCGGTGCCCTAGGTCAAAAGTTATGCAATGCCCTAGTTTCTGGCCATGTCCAGCACTATGTCAGTGCATGTCCACCAGTGGCATTGGATGATTTAGACTTATTACATTTGAGATATTGAAATGCCACTTTGTCCACTAAGCCTTCTGAGCCATGTTCTATGATATTCCCTACTGTCACATCTCCAGAAAACGTACCTAGAACCAATATAGGGCTATGTCAAGCCATGAGCCGAATGTCGGCCCTTCGACATTCAAGTCCTTTTGAGCCCATCTCTTCGATCAATATCAAGTGACCTTGTCCAAACCCTTTCCCCTGCATGCATGATATATTTACATATTATTTTCTAGTACTTGTATGCTTATATAGCGTGTATGTGTTGTTTGTGTCTGCCGTGGAACCAGAAGTTGAAGGAACAGAAGAGAACTTCGAGGATTCATCTGAGCAGCTAGACCCATCACTACAAGGCAAGTCTCAAACCCTTGATCATGTCTAGCCTATTATTTTGAAATGAAGTATGTTAACTGTTTTCAAGTATATGCATGCCTTAGATTCAAATAAGAGCTATGTTTCAATGAAATGATTAGATATGACCTAAATAACTGTAAAGCCCCTTTTGACATTGAATATCCATGCACCCTTGTTACCCTAGAATATTATGCTTAGGTTATGCTATGCTCAAGATTGTATGTTAAATGTTGAATGGTCACATATGAGAAAAGCATGATTAAAAACCCTTTTTGTGAAAGAAAATGTGATTGGAATCGATAGTGAGGATGGTTTGATTGGATGGTGCTGTGTGCGCACTAGGAATGTGAAAGACTCCTCAATAGAGATTCATAAGGACTAGAACCTTGTGTTGTGCTTCTATGCGGCATGAAAAACGTACCAACCACTTGCCCGGTTATGGAACGGGCGCAACTTAGTAGCTTTCTTTAGTATTAGCTTTTCCCTGCAATGGTTGTCGATCCGGTTTCTTGCGAGAACTGGTGGGCCGCTGAGGGCCATGAGTGATGTGAGTTCAGAAAAATCATGAGAGGAAAAGGTGGAAAGAAGGAAGACGCCCTATGCCAGATTAAGTCGTGCGCGGCTGTAATCAAGAGAGGCTATGTGTATTGCGAGAACATAGACCCGGGCTAGGAATTAAGGCAGTGGGGAGGACCCACAACGGTACTTAAGACTTAACTGTCTATTTACCGGGCAGGGAATTGTTAATGCTAGGACTGTAAACTGTCGTGTCATCTCAGCCTTGTCACATGCGTAAAAGTCGCATGGAGAGGTACCGACTTGAAAGCCAAATGATCGGTGGATTAAGGTGGTACACCTTTGCAAAGTTTAAAAATTATCGGATACTCTGAGCTCCCAGATCATGGAGTCTACGCGCTATGGAATCTATCCACGTCGATGCAGCACAAGTAGCTTTTGGAAAGTTTTTCACAAAATCTGAATAAAGTGGTGACTCATGAAAGACCACCACACACAACATTTTCTGAAAATCTAGCTTAGGGTTTTAAAAGCCTCGCTTTCGAAAATAAAGACCTTTTCTTCAAAACTGTGTGTGAAAATCTATTCTATATACATATATGAAGCCAAAGAGCTATTCTTTGAGAAATTCCCCCTCATCTGTATATGCTGCATTCTTATTTGGGACTTGTTGAGCACCATGTGGACAATGTGCTCACCCTTACTTTTACAAACAAATTTAGAAGAAGGATTCATCGACCCTGAATCTTACGGTCTTGAACCCAATGTGGAACAAGAAGAAGAAACTGAAGACCCAGCTTGTTAGAGGGTTACGTACCAAAGTGGAGTCCGATGTGGAGAAGGCCCGTACATCACCACTACTGCTGAAGAAGAAGACTGATGAAGTCCTTTTGCTTATTATTACTGTTTCATTTGTGCCGACCTTTGTGTCGAAAACTCCTTAATTTTGTATCAACATTATGTGCGTCATTTTGGCGCTAAGTTATTGTAATGTTGGTCCCTGTGATCAGCACATGTTTTTAATTACTCGCATTTTTATATCATGCATCTTGTTGTTGTGAGCTGCAATGTGCCATTTCTGAGTGCAACCCACCTGGGCGGTTGCCACCGGATTCCTCAAATGAGGGTCCCACAGAATCTGGTATCAGAGCAAAAGGCTCGACTGTAGGTTGTAACCCTTAGATAGACTTTGGCGTTCCTAGAAGAAAAAGTTCGCTAGTTCTTTGAAAATTTTTTTTTTACGAAAACCTATTTTCCTTAAGCAAAATGTTATTTTCGATTTTTGGAAAAAGGCTTTAGACTTCTCTTTAAACTCATAGATGCCTTTCGTTCTGTCTTCAAATGGCTTCCGATAGGAGATACCTTCATGGAGACGAGCTTGGATCGTGGGCGCTGTTACTGTGGATGGTGCTGCAATTTCTTGGAGCACGGGACAGTCAGAGGCCAGTATACTGTGTCTGGCAGGATGAGATCAACGGACGACCCATTGGTTGTCGGGCTTCAGTGATTGTCTATGAGATACCCGAGCATGGGAGAGGCTCAGTAAGACGTCAAGTCCGTAGAGAAGAAGAAGAAGATGCTATCTTAGACGCTGCCCGTCGTGCCGTAGGTACCGTCCGGCAGTTGTACAGCGACTACCTTTCTGATTCCCCCTACCGCTTCGTGCCTTACCAGGTCCCCGGATCAGAGTACCGAGTTGTTCTTCCGTCCAGCGACCGAGAGGACGCTATTCTGATGAAGACCCGAGACGTCGTTCGTGCTCGGAGATTGGATACACCCTCCTACTTCGAGACTATCAGCGTGTTCGCGATGACCGCCACTACCTTGAGGGCATGCTTATGAGGGCTCATGCAAGTCTCCAAGAGAAGGAGAGGCAAATTCAAGAATTGGCTGAATCAAGTGGAGAGAAGGACCTCAAAGCTGCAGAGTCAGTAGTCAAGAAGAGTTGCCCAAAGTTGAAGATCACCGCTCACAAAAGAGTAGGAAACTTAAAGGAGTATCTCAGCGGTTTCACGCCTGCGTCGCGCGGCATAGTCATCAACAGTCAGACGATCGAGCTTCCCTGCACTACGGAGAAGGAAAAGACCCCTGAAGGAAAAGGGAAGGGGATTGTCAACATTGACGATGACAAGGAGGATGATCCGATGGATGCAGATGACGATGAGGAGGAGGATCCCGAGGAGGTAGAGCCTTGTGATTCTTCCGATGATGCTGAGGAGTGACCGCAGACTTCCTTTGATTCGACCTTTTGTGCCTGACCTAGCAGACGCTAGATTTCCTTTTGTTGTAGCAGTTGTTTTAGTATGGTTGATGTATGCTGGATGTTAGATGAGCTCTGTAAGCCGATGAGGCTAGAAGCTTTGTATCTTTTGAAAAGCTGATTTATGAAAAAGTCATTTTGCATATCCTTACTCTTATCTCTTGAGTTAAATGCCAGCATTCTGCTAGCATCCTTGTATGTGATTCTTTCTGAAATCAATGTCTCTATTCTTAACCTCCTGTTTGAGTAGGATGGTTAACACACGTGCAAGACCCCAAGAAGGAAAGCTAGAGGGAAATCCCAGCAATGCAAGGGCTACACCCGGAACAAGAAGCCGTACTAACCCTGATAGACCAGGATCTTCGACAATGCCACAAGGAGGTGACATCAATGATGTACTGTTATGGATGGAGCGAAACCGACAAGAGTTAGCAACTGTGCAGAATCAGATCTTAGGACAGTTGATGCAACACATCGCATCTGGACAAGCTGAGGGATCCGCAACTGGTGTGAAATTAACCGACTTTCAGAAAACACGTCCCCCGACTTTTTCGAGTACAAAAGACCCCATCGTGGCCGACGATTGGTTAAGAGATGTGGAAAGGAAGTTGAACACCGTTAGGTGCAGCGACGAAGAGAAGCTTCTGTATGGATCAAATCAACTAGGTGGACCCGCTGCTGCTTGGTGGGAAAATTACCAGACTGTACACTCCAACAGAGATTCGATCACCTGGAACGAGTTCAAGGAAGAATTCCGCAAGTACCATGTCCCAAAAGGCGTTGTTCAAGTAAAACGCCGAGAGTTCGTAAATCTGCGACAAGGAAACAGGACCGTCAAACAGTACCTGCATGAATTCATTCAACTGACAAGGTATGCCCCCCTGAAGATATTGCGACGGAGGAGAGGAAGATCGACAAATTTTGCGAAGGACTACAAAACTCCTTGCAATACCAACTGTCATCTCATGAGTTTACGGACTTCCATGTCCTGATAAACCGACTACTTAAGATGGAGGAGAAGAGGGGAGTGATTGAAGAAGACCAAAAGAGGAAGGCTTTGCCCAACTCTTACCAATGAAGTGCTAGTCGAGGGAGACCGATGCCTGCTTACCGGCCAGCCTTCAGACCGCCGCAAAGACCCCAGAGGCCTGCGCCTACTGCAATACCACAGTGTACCGGATGTAGAGGAACCACTTCTTGAAGGATTGTCCCCTGAAAAATGATGAATGCTTTCATTGTGGAAGAAAGGGACATCGCAGGAACACTTGTCCACTACAGTACTTACCATCCAATGTTGCCCGAGCACAAGCTGCAAGACCCCCTGTTCCAACCCAAGGCTTCTCCAGAAATGCTCCACCCTCTAGAGGAGGAAGATTCCAGAATGGCCGAGGGAGAGGAATGCCTATTGCAGGTCGCGGAAGACTCAACTACGCATCTGCCGTTGAAGCGGGAGAAGCATCAGACGTTGTGATCGGTAGGATCTTCATTCACTCTGAACTTTCAGTTGCATTATTTGACCCAGGTGCTACTCATTCATTTGTGTCAAGACCTTTCATGCTCAGAAATAAGTTACCAGTGTCTGCAATAGAGTCCCCTATTTTAATTCAATCCCCTGGGGCTCGGATGCCTGTTAACTCTATCTGTAGAAATATCGCCTTTAGTATTGGCAATCTAGGATTCCTAGCAAACCTGCTAGTTTTGGACCTTCAAGGATTAGATGTCATCCTTGGAATGGATTGGTTAGCCAAGCATAAAGGTCAAATGGACTGTGAGAAGAAAGCAATAACCCTGACAAATGCTGAAGGAAAACAAGTCACATTCCACGCAGAGAGATCAATGGTGAACAACCGAGTGTGTAGTTTGAATAGCTTAGAAGGAGTTGAGTTTGAAGGATTTCCAATAGTAAATGAATATCCAGAAGTTTTTCCTGAAGAGCTTCCTGGAATGCCACCAGATTGGGACATTGAATTCTCAATCGAGTTAAAACCCGGATCTGCCCCTTATGCAAGAAAGCTTGCACGTATGACAAGTGAAGAACAAGAAGAACTAAGAAAGCAAGTGGAAGAATTGGAAAGAAAAGGATTTGTTAGAACAAGTTCCTCACCTTGGGGAGCCCCTGTGCTTTTCGCTAAAAAGAAAGACGGCAGTCTATGACTTTGTGTCGACTACCGGAAACTGAATGATATGACAATCAAGAACAAGTACCCTTTACCAAGGATCGATGATCTCTTTGATCAACTAAGAGGAGCGAAGATATTCTCAAGGATCAACCTGAGGTCCGGATACCACCAACTGAAGATTCGAGAACAAGATATTCCAAAGACTGCATTCAGAACGAGATATGGATTGCATGAGTTTATCGTGGTGCCGTTTGGTTTAACGAATGCACCAGCAGTGTTCATGAATTTAATGAACAAAGTTCTCATGGAATTTCTGGACAAGTTTGTCATTGTGTTTGTCGATGACATTCTCATCTTTTCGGAGTCACAGGAAAAGCACACACATCATCTCATGATGGTGCTGGAAAAGTTAGTAGAACATCGATTGTATGCCAAGTTTGATAAATGTGCCTTTTGGTTAAAAGAAATTTCATTCTTAGGCCACATTATCTCTGGCAAAGGAATCTCCATGGATCCATCAAAAATTCAGGCTATCATGGAATGGAAACAACCGGAAACAGTAACTGAAGTAAGAAGTTTCCTAGGATTAGTCGGATATTACCGGAGATTTGTCAAAGGATTTTCCAAAATTACAAAGCCACTCATAGACTACTAAAGAAAGATGTTTCATTCGACTGGACAGAAGGGTGTGAGAAGAGCTTTGAGGAATTAAAAAGGATATTAACAACCGCACCTGTTCTCACGTTGCCAGATAATAAAAAGGATTTTGAGGTTTATTGTGATGCGTCAAAGCAAGGACTAGGTTGTGTCCTTATGCAAGAAGGAAGGGTCATAGCTTTTGCATCAAAACAATTGCGACCACATGAGGAGAACTATCCAACTCATGATTTGGAATTGGCCGCCGTTGTTCATGCGCTAAAGATTTGGCTACACTATCTACTTGGAAATAGATGTGAAATCTACACGGACCACAAGAGTCTGAAATACATCTTCACCCAACAAGACTTGAACATGAGACAACAAAGATGGTTAGAACTGATTAAGATTATGACCTTGGAATACATTACCACCCTGGAAAAGCAAATGTAGTAGCAGACGCCTTGAGCAGAAAATCCTACTGCAATCAAGCAAAGACATTGGAAATACCACCCCAATTGCTTAGAGATTTCGAAAAGTTGAATTTAGAGTTTGTTGAACAAGGAACCATCGCCGCATTAACAGTGAATTGCGAGCGGAAGGACCAAATTCGAAGAGCTCAAGAAGTAGATCAGAGTATTCAGAAGATGAAAGAGGACATGAAATACGGAGATGCAATTGACCTTCATGAGGACAAGGAAGGAATTTTGTGGTATCATAATCGAATCTGCGTTCCAGATGACAAGGAAATCAAGAACATGATACTGCAAGAAGCCCATTGTACCCCGTACTCTATTCACCCAGGTAGTACAAAGATGTACCAAGATCTAAAGGATCGATTTTGGTGGAAAGGAATGAAGAAGGAAATTGTCGAGTTTATAGCTTCTTGTGACACCTGTCAAAGAGTGAAAGCAGAACACCAGAAACCTGCAGGACCGCTGCAACCCCTACCAACCCCAGAATGGAAATGGGATGAAATTGGAATGGATTTCATAGTTGGTTTACCAAGAACCCAGCAAGGATACGATTCTATATGGGTTATAGTCGATAGATTGACGAAAGTAGCTCATTTCTACCTGTAAGGACGCAATACACAATGAAAAAGCTAGCAGAACTATATCTTACCAGGATTGTCACGCTGCATGGAATACCAAAAACAATCGTCTCAGACAGAGGAGCACAATTTGTATCGAGATTTTGGGGAGAGTTACAAAAATCCCTGGGAACGAAATTGAAGTTCAGTACCGCTTACCACCCGCAAACTGGAGGCCAAACAGAAAGGGTGAACCAGATTTTAGAAGACATGTTGAGAGCGTGTGCTTTAGACTATGGGAATTCTTGGGAACAATTTCTGCCGTACGCAGAATTTACCTACAACAATAGTTATCAAGTGAGTCTACAAATGGCTCCTTATGAAGCACTTTATGGAAGGAAGTGCCGCATGCCACTATATTGGACCGAGGTGGGACAGAAACAATTTTTGGGACCGCAATTAGTGGAGGATGCCACTGCTCATGTGAGAATCATACAAGAGAGGTTGAAAACAGCCCAATCCCAATAGAAGAGTTATGCCGACAGCAGAAGGAGAGAACTATCCTTCGAGATAGGTGATTACGTGTATCTCAAAGTGACACCCTACAAAGGAGTTCGATGATTTCAGATGAAGGGAAAGTTAAGCACGAGATACATGGGACCATACAAGATTTTGGAAAGGCGAGGAGAAGTAGCATACAAGCTGGAGCTACCACCTGAATTAGCAGGAGTCCATGATGTTTTTCACGTATCCCAACTAAGGAAATGCCTGAGAAAGCCAATGGAGCAAGTGTCTTCCACAGAAACAGAGATTCAACCAGATCTGACGTATTAAGAATACCCAGTCAAGGTGCTAGAGATCAGCGAAAGGAAATTAAAGTCAAGGACCATAAAATTCTGCAGAGTCCAATGGAATAACCACACCGAAGAAGAATCAACTTGGGAAAGAGAAGAGGAGCTGCGTCAGAATTTCCCCTACCCGTTTTCAGACTGATCAGAATCTCGAGGACAAGATTATTCCTAAGGAGGGTAGGTTGTAACATCCCAATTTTTGGCTATCTTTTCTGCTCACGAGTCAGCATATCTTCCTTGGAATCCCTGATGTCTCAACCCTATTTTGATCTCTTATCTCAGAATCATGATCTTAGGTATGCCACTACCTTAACCTAAAAAGTTGGCAGCTAAGCTTCATCTCCCAGATCATTTTCACATTTCAGTCCAAAAGTATTTCAGATTAGTCCTTTTCAGAATTTTCAAAAAGCCCAAAAAGGCTAAAAGTCCCAGATCATCTCCAAATTCAAATCTAATCAAATGGTTGTCCCCCTTTTACTTTTTTGAACATTTTTCCCTTCGGGAAGAACTCAAAAATCTCAACCAAAACCCTAGTTTCAGCCCCGACAAAAAAAAATCAAACCCTAATTACCCTATCTTACCCTATTTTCGATTTTTGTCAAAACCCTCAGATCTTATCAGATTTTGCCATTTTCCCTGCTGGATGAGTCCAAGTGTTTTGGTAATACACATCTGCGAAATCAGATTGCAAATCAGCCCTTTAGAATCCCAAATTTGCAATCAGGTCCTGAATCCCGAGAAGAATCTTCGCAATTCAGTCCAAAGCCTCGTTGTTTAGTCCCTGGCTTCTTTTCTTCGACAACGACCAGCGCTCGCGTGCACGACCACGACCTGAGGATGTTCGACCGCGGTTGCTGCCACCATTCGCCGTGAACCACCGTAGCCTTCACCGCCCACCAATTGTGCCACCGCCAACGGCCGAATCCTATGTGTACCGCATGTGCTGACATCGCGCCAAGAAGCTCCACCGTGGCGATGACCGGAGACCACAGCTTCACCGTTCGCGCGCGCGTGCCTGCCATTCTCAAAGCTTTACTGCCACATGGCTGCCATACCGAGACTCGCCATCCCGTCGTTCGGCCGAATCCAGATTTCGCGCGATACTCCGTCTCTAGCAGAGCTCCCGCCGTGTCCCAATGCGCCTCGCTGACCGCTCCGGCGCCAGAGAGCATCTCCCCATCGATTTGGTGCCGCTCCCGAGGACTCAACCCCACGGCTATAGAAAGCCCCCTCTCGCCAGTGCTTCACTCCACACCCACACTTCACCAGCAACCCGAGACTTAGCTCTAGAGCTTGCCGTTGCTGTGCCTTCGTCTTCTTCCCCGACGAGCAACTTCTGGAGCTCACGGTGCCAGCCTCGACCGTTGCTTCTCACTCCAAACCAAGGCCACGAGTAAGCTCCCCTCATTCCCCTGTACGTGTCATAGCATTTACTTGAACTCCGACGAGACCTAGCGCCGGCGATCGCCAAAGTTGTCTATTGCCCTGTTCCCCTAATGCCGAGTGATTCAAGCCAAATTGATCCTCGTGCTAGTAGAGAAAAGTGATCAGTAAGCTAGGAGGAGTAAGCCTACAAGATTGGAATCATCAATTTTGCCCCGAGTGTCGAATCCCCAAATTCGAGCTTCGGCAGTTCGCCGGAGAACGCCGCTGTGCTTCTCCAGCCATCCCCTGACAAATTTGAGTACACCAGTAGCTTCGTGATGACCCCTAGATGCTTCCCGAGCGTGGAATTGAGTTCAAACGCCCTAGATCAAAAATGCCCAAATCGGTGCCTTCATCTTCGGCTCAGATCACCGGAGTTTGTTTTCCGGCCGAACCAGCTGATGCAACCTTGTCATCTAGCTAGGCCTCAACCCCCTAAGTATTCTACCTCACTGGCTCGAACCCTGAATCGGCCTAGATCAAAAGTTATGATCATGCCAAATTTTGGCCAGAACCATGTCTCTGCCGTGTCGCCACCGTGGTTCATTGACGCCGTTCATCGCCGTCCGGCCACTTTCTGCCCTTGAGCCTGTTAAGTGATTTGTTCCTGTCATCAAGGCCTAACCCCCAAACAAAGTTGTGCATCAATCGGTGCCCTAGGTCAAAAGTTATGCAATGCCCTAGTTTCTGGCCATGTCTAGCACTATGTCAGTGCATGTCCACCAGTGGCATTGGATGATTTAGACCTGTTACATTTGAGCTATTGAAATGCCACTTTGTCCACTAAGCCTTCTGAGCCATGTTCTACGATATTCCCTACTGTCACATCTCCAGAAAACGTACCTAGAACCAATTTAGGGCTATGTCAAGCCATGAGCCGAATGTCAGCCCTTCGACATTCAAGTCCTTTGGAGCCCATCTCTTCGATCAATATCAAGTGACCTTGTCCAAACCCTTTCCCCTACATGCATGATATATTTACGTATTATTTTCTAGTACTTGTATGCTTATATAGCGTGTATGTGTTGTTTGTGTCCGCCGTGGAACCAGAAGTTGAAGGAACAGAAGATAACTTCGAGGATTTATCTGAGCAGCTAGACCCATCACTGCAAGGCAAGTCTCAAACCCTTGATCATGTCTAGCCTATTATTTTGAAATGAAGTATGTTAACTGTTTTCAAGTATATGCATGCCTTAGATTCAAATAAGAGCTATGTTTCAATGAAATGATTAGATATGACCTAAATAACTGTAAAGCCCCTTTTGACATTGAATATCCATGCACCCTTGTTACCCTAGAATATTATGCTTAGGTTATGCTATGCTCAAGATTGTATGTTAAATGTTGAATGGTCACATATGAGAAAAGCATGATTCAAAACCCTTTTTGTGAAAGAAAATGTGATTGGAATCGATAGTGAGGATGGTTTGATTGGATGGCACTGTGTGCACACTGGGAATGTGAAAGACTCCTCACTAGAGATTCATAAGGACTAGAACCTTGTGTTGTGCTTCTATGCGGCATGAAAAACGTACCAACCACTTGCCCGGTTATGGGACGGGTGCAACTTAGTAGCTTTCTTTAATATTAGCTTTTCCCTGCAATGGTTGTCGATCCGGTTTCTTGCGAGAACTGGTGGGCCGCTGAGGGCCATGAGTGATGCGAGTTCAGAAAAATCTTGAGAGGAAAAGGTGGAAAGAAGGAAGACGCCCTATGCCAGATTAAGTCGTGCGAGGCTGTAATCAAGAGAGGCTATGTGTCTTGCGAGAACATAGACCCGGGCAAGGAAGTAAGGCAGTGGGGAGGACCCACAACGGTACTTGAGACTTAACTGTCTATTTATCGGGTAAGGAATTGTTAATGCTAGGACTGTAAATTGTTGTGTCATCTCGGCCTTGTCACATGCGTAAAAGTCGCATGGAGAGGTACCGACTTGAAAGCCGAATGATCGATGGATTAAGGTGGTACACCTTTGCAAAGTTTAAAAAATATCGGATACTCTGACCTCCCAGGTCGTGGAGTCTGCGCGCTGTGGAATCTATCCACGTCGATGCAGTACAAGTAGCTTTTGGAAAGTTTTTCACAAAATCTGAATAAAGTGGTGACTCATGAAAGACCGCCACACACAACATTTTCTGATAATCTAGCTTAGGGTTTTAAAAGCCTCGCTTTCGAAAATAAAGACCTTTTCTTCAAAACTGTGTGTGAAAATCTATTCTATATACATATATAAAGCCAAAGAGCTATTCTTTGAGAAATTTCCCCTCATCTATATATGCTGCATTCTTATTTGGGACTTGTTGAGCACCATGTGGACAATGTGCTCCCCCTTTCTTTTACAAACAAATTTAGAAGAAGGATTCATCGACCCTGAATCTTACGGTCTTGAACCCAAAGTGGAACAAGAAGAAGAAACTGAAGACCCAACTTGTTAGAGGGTTACGTACCAAAGTGGAGTCCGATGTGGAGAAGGCCCGTACATCACCGCTGCTGCTGAAAAAGAAGACTGATGAAGTCCTTTTGCTTATTATTACTGTTTCATTTGTGCCGACCTTTGTGTCGAAAACTCCTTAATTTTGTATCAACATTATGTGCGTCATTTTGGCACTAAGTTATTGTAATGTTGGTCCCTGTGATCAGCACATGTTTTTAATTACTCGCATTTTTATATCATGCATCTTGTTGTGAGCTGCAATGTGCCATTTCTGAGTGCAACCCACCTGGGCGGTTGCCACCGGATTCCTCAAATGAGGGTCCCACAGAAACCCCTGTATTATCCGGAACCAGCGAGGGGGGAACTTCCGTGACAACGCCTGGAGCCGGGGCGCCGTTGTGGGGGGAGGTCCGCTGAGGCACGGGAGCTGCTCTGTCGACCGCCCCCGGTGAGGTAAACGCGACACGTGGGGCGGGACTGGCTCCCGGCGTAGGGATAACCCCCGGCATGTAATGGGCCCCCGGCCCCAGGAATGGGCCCGGAAGAGGATATCCCCCCGGGGCCACGAAGGGCCCGGGCACGAAGTAACCCCCCGGCACTAGGAAGGATCCCGATGCCGGGAAGGGTCCGGACGTATGACTCGCCGGGGGAGGGTACCCCCCGGTGGGGTCATACGGGGCGGCCGGACCTCCGAGAACCGGAGGGGCCAATGGGTGACCCATAAACGGGGGCATAGCTCCCGGATATGGGCGCTGCAGGTATGTCGGGGCCGGTGGCCGCGCCAACACGCGGAGCAGCTCATCCATAGAGCGCTGGGGGCGGAGCTGGCCCTCCACTAAAGCCTCAAGTAGGGCGTCCCGGGAAGCCGGGGGAGCCATCGGGGGGAGACTAGTCCCGGCCGAGGCTACCGCGGTAACCGGGACCGACCCAGAGGTCGAACCACCTAAATTAAGAGGGAAGGTGGGAGGCGGTACCTAGGTCTGGCCACCTCTGGGCGGAAGTGCCGGGACGGTAGTGTCCCGGACGGGTGGTGCCGGGTCAACGGGACCGACGTCACCGGAGAGGGCGCGAGCCCTCATTCCCGGGGGAGCCATGGCGTCTCGTCACGAGTCCCCACGGACGGCGCCAACTGTTGTGGTGTTACGAACACCCCGGCAGATTTTGTGGACGATCCTAGCGAAGAAAACAAGACACGGGCTGACCGGTCCTCCCCCGCCGGACAAGCACAACAAATGACACGAGGGTTTATACAGGTTCGGGTCCCGGTGGGGACCCTAGTCCTGTCGGTGTGCTCCCGACCGGAGTCGACTGGGGAAGCTCTCCCGGGGGGAGAGGCTCCGGAGCACACCTGTGAGATTCTCTACTCTAGCAATAATGAGCAAGTTGTTCTTACAAGAGGGTGTACAAGGGCTTTTATAGCCCCAAAAGAAGCAAAAAGACTAAACTACCCCGGGTGCTACCGTTGGATCGAGGGGTAGCACCGTCCTTCTCCCAGCCAGGCGTCTCGGATGCTTGACGGGTATCCGCTGATTCCCGAGGCACTCCTCGCGTGACCCGCACGTGACTCGAGGCCGAGGGCTCCTGTCCCCAGAAGGATGACGACGCCCGGGACAGGCACCGGGGGCCTTGGCCCCGGGCAAGTGGCGCCGCCCGGGACAGGCACCGGGGGCCCTGTCCCTGGGCAAATGGTGGCGCCCGGGACCGGCACCAGGGGCCTCGTCCCCGGGCTAAAGGCGGCACCCCGGATAGGCACCGGGGGCATTGTCCCCGAGCAAGTGGCGGCGCCCGGGACCGGCACCGGGGACCTTGTCCCCGGGCTAAAGGCGGTGCCTGGGACAAGCACGGGGGGCCTTCTCCCTGGGCTGAAGGCGGCGCCCGGGACCGGCACTGGGGGCCTTGTCCCCAGGCAAAAGACGGCGCCGGGACAGGCACCGAGGGCCTTGTCCCCGGGCTAGAGGCGGCGCCCGGGACAGGCACCGGGGGCCTTGTCCCGGGCAAATGGCACAACTTCTTACCTA
This sequence comes from Pharus latifolius, assembly GCA_019359835.1. NCBI lineage: Eukaryota > Viridiplantae > Streptophyta > Magnoliopsida > Poales > Poaceae > Pharus > Pharus latifolius. The sequence goes on along the minus strand of CM033324.1, from coordinate 34,931,414 downwards.
GAGTTAGTCTCGCGGAGATTTCCCCCAACAACGTGCGTCCCCTGGACTCATCGCAGCTCTACACCGTCCGGCAGAGGACGGGGGAGACCATCCATAGCTTCTTCAAGCGCTTCGCTCAGGTCAAGAGAAAAGTGGCTCACGTCCCTGACTCCATAGTCATCGAGGCGTGCAAGAGTGGGATCCTCCCCGGGGAGCTCCATCGGAGACTCTCCCGGAGCTGCCCCTCCTCCGCCGACGAGCTCTTCACTGTGCTCAAGAAATACGCTTGGGCGGAGGAGGACGACCTTTGTAAGAAAAATCAGGGTGCCTCCGCCCCCGCCCGCACTGATCGGGAGTCTAGGGACCCCCTCAAGCATCCCAAGAGGGGCAACCACAGCGAGCCACGGCCTCGGGACACCTTTGTCCTCGAGGGCGGAAGCGGCTCGCGCAATGCCCCCTGGGGCAACTGTCCCTTCCCCAAGCCGAAACGCCGTGGGGGGGGGGACAGCCGTCCCATGGCCGCGAAGGCCCCGCGGCGGGAGGCAAGGAGGGCCTGTGGTGCACGTTCCACAAGTCAATACCCACGCTACCCAGGAATGCCACCAGCTTCTCCAATACTTCACCGCATTCTTCGACCAGCGTGGACAGGGGGGAGGGAGTCCTGCCTCCTTGCCCCCCCAGCCGGCTTTACCGGCTCTTCCTGCCCCCTTGGGGGAGCAGCAAGGACAATCGCGGGAAGGGGGCTCAACAGAAGAGCTCCCCATTAAAACCTCACAAAGGCGCGTCAACGTCATCACGGGGGGTCCGCCTCAGGGTGAGACTCAAAGCGCTAGCACAAGGAGTATGCGCGAGAGCTAAAGGTTGTGGGGGTGCTACACACGTCTCGGCCACCAAAGTGGTCAGACGTCCCCCTCACTTTTACAGTAGAAGACGCGCACGGGGTTCGCTTCCCCCATGACGACGCGCTTATCGTCTCCACCACCGTCTACAATTGCCAGCTGGCGCGTATACTCGTCGACGGCGGGAGTTCCGCCGATGTCCTATACCTGAAGGCACTCAGGGAAATGCAGGTCGACGAAAAGCTGCTACAACCCGCGGCTGGGCCCTTGCAAGTCTTCATCCCCTGGAAGACGATCCACCCGGTGGGGAAGGTCTATCTCCCCATCACCTTCGGCTCCCCAGACAACTACCGGACTGAGCTGATCTAGTTTGACATTGTGGACCTCCCCTCTTCGTACAACATGATCAGGGGGAGGACCACCATCAACTGTTTGGGGGCCAATATCTACCAAATCTACCTCTGCGTGAATTTCCCTGGGCCTCACGGAGTGATCACCGCTTGAGGCGACCAGGACATGGCTCACACCTTTTATGAGCGCGCCACTGCAGCAATCGGGAACGTCAACGTGATCAAGGCCCCGGAGGGAGAGAACTCTTCCCCGGCGCCGGACACCATGACCGTCTCATCTGGGAGGTCTCCCCCCAAGCCGCGTCTGGAGGGGGACCTCAGGAAGGTCCCGCTATCCCCGGATGACGGGGGCAGGACCGTCAAGATCGGGGCGGACCTCTCCGAAGAGCATGAGGAGCAACTCGCGGCCTTCCTACACAAAAACTTTGATGTCTTGGCCTGGAAGCCTGCCAACAAGCAGGGCGTTGCCCAGGAGGTCATCGAGCATAAGCCCGCTGTGCCCCCCGATCACCCCCCGGTCAAACAGAAGTTGAGAAAGCACTCCCTTGAATGTCAAGAGGCTATCAAGGTTGAGATTACCAAGCTCCGAGAGGCAGGGTTCATTCGGGAGGTCTTGCGCCCCAAGTGGCTGGCAAGTGGCGAATGTGCGTAGACTTCACCGACCTTAACCGCGCTTGCCCAAAAGACAACTTCCCACTCCCGCGGATCAACCAACTAGTCAACTCGACTGCGGGGTGCGAGCTAATGAGCTTCTTGGACGCATATTCGGGCTATCACCAAGTTTGGATGGCGGAAGGGGATGAGGAAAAGATGAGTTTTATAACTCCCCTCGGGACCTTCTGCTACGTCCATATGCCCTTCGGGCTGAAGAACGCTGGAGCAACTTTCCAGTGACTCATGTCACTGGTCTTTAAGGACCAAATCGGCCACAACGTCGAAGTCGACGTCGACGACACGGTCGTCAAAAGCTCCCGCGCGGCCGCTCACATCGACAACCTAGCAGAAACCTTCCACAGCCTCCGCGAATACGGATTAAAGCTCAACCCAGAAAAGTGCACCTTCGGCGTACGAGAGGGGAAGCTGCTCGGCTTCCTTGTGTCCCAACGAGGCATAGAGGCCAACCCCAAAAAAATTCGGGCCTTCCTTGACATGGCCCCTTTGCGTTCTGTCAAAGGTGTACAGTGGCTCACCGGCTGTTTGGCCACGCTGAGCCGCTTCGTCTTGCGGTCGGGGGAACGCAGAGTTTAGTTCTTCAAAATCCTCCGGGTCCTCGAAGGGTTGTAGTGGACTCCCGAGGCCTAGGAGGCCTTCGACGACCTAAAGAAGTATCTCATGAGTCCTCCAATGCTCGTGAGCCCGTCTCCGGAAGAACCCCTTCTCCTTTACCTCGCCGCGACCCCAGTCGCTGTAAGCACGGTGCTGGTAAAGGAGCAGGATGGGCAGCAGCATCCCATGTATTACGTGAGTGAAGCCCTTCAAGGGGCTAAGACTCGGTACACGGAGATAGAGAAAATTTGCTATGCCCATCTCATGGCGTCTCGGAAGCTTCGCCACTACTTCTTGGAACACCCGATCACGGTCCCACCATCTCTCCCTTTGGGGGAGGCGCTGCGGAACAAGGAGGCCACCGGCCGGATTGGGAAGTGGGGAGCTGAGCTCACTCCCTTCTCCCTCTCCCTCACAAGGCATTCCTGTTGCATCTAGGCCTTCATGCCCAACCCTAATTTTGATGATTAATGAAAACTAAGTGTTTCAGACTGACTGTGTTTTTGAGATTGTTTGATACAGAGCTCCATTGGGAAGATATGTGAGATGAACAAGACGAACCCAATGCAAAAGAAATAAAAGCACAAGTCGCAAGGAATAAAATCGATACGCAAGTCGGTAAAACACAAAAGACCTAAGGTAATATTGTTTTTATTTTTACCGATCTCGGTGTTTGGAGTTGATCGGTTTAGAAAAATTGTTTTTAGTTTTAACCGTACTATAAAGAGGGGTTTACAAAAGTCCTCTCTACATTTCCAACATAAACCGAGAAACTTAGGTCATTGCATTGCATCTTTTTGGTTGGATTTGATTTGAATTTGATTTTGAAAGATTTGGATTTTCAGTTGAGTTTTTGACAGCAGAAGAGTTTTTCAAATTTCTAGAAAGATCTAGGCAGATCTGCTTTTTACTTTTGTTGGCAAAAATGTAGCCTTTAAAATTATCTTTCAAACGAGCTATTAAACACTTCATTTCGACTTCAAGATTTAAAGATATAGCTGTCTTTGTTCATGCTAATTGTTAGTTTGCTATACTGACTGTCAGTTTGAATGTCAGTTTGTGTTAACTGACAATTGTCCAGAGAGTGTATTTTTTGAGCCAAAACGTTTTGTACTAAACTGACTGTCAGTATGCCTATGTTGACTGTCAGTTGGGGTTTCGACTATAGTTGTTTTTATCTGAGTTTTCTTTTAAACCGGTCGATGTTTTTAGTCGAACTGACAGTCAGTTTGCCTAACTGACTGTCAGTTGGGGGTTTCAAGTTTCCATATATGATCTCAAACGGCTAGCTATTTTTTATCCGTAAATTTTGTCGGCCGTTGTGCATGTAACTGACTGCCAGTTTGATGAACTGACTGTCAGTTTGTGTTGCTGATTTTCAGCCCTAGCTCCAACGGTTCTTTTGATCCTTGAGGCTATAAATAGGGGCTTTGGGCATGTGTTTTATACAACAAGCAGCCTTGCATTCTTATACACTCTTGAGCTTTAGTTTTCTACACAAAATCTTGGTCTGTTGATCAAGTCGAGTGTTTTCTGATCTACCGAGCGTTCCAGTTTATTGCATTTGCATACTCGTAGTTTCTCGGTGCGTGTTTGGAGGTCTAAAGAAGACCTTGCTGCCTATTACTCTTGGTGAGCACCCTCACCTACACGGTTTGGTGGTGTGACCGTTGACCTCTCCAGTTCGAAGATTGTTGGAGAGGCTCGGCAAAGCTATACAAGGGATCGGTGCTCGCCTTTCCGGAGTGGACAAGGAGCAACCAATAGTGGATAATATCCTTTGTGGGTATTGAGGCAAAACTCAATTGACTTGAGTGCTTCAACGAGGATTAGTGGAGACTGGGCGAGTCTCCGATACCTCGGTAAAAATCGTGGTGTTCGTTCTCTCTGTCTTTTCTATTTAATATATTGAACTATATTTGATTCTTCTTGTTGCAAAATTGTTTTCTATTTGAAGTTTTTAAAAGTCTCCTATTCACCCCCCCTCTAGTCGGCATCCTTGATCCTACACGTGGTATCCGAGCAAGGTCTGTCGATTCATTAGGCTTTACTGTCTAGAGAGAGGATGTCGTCTAATGAGGGTTTCTCTCTCGGTCATACCAGTCTGCGCCTATCTTTGATGGGACAAACTATCCCTATTGGAAAGTGCGCATGTCGGTATTCCTAGAGGCCATGGGGCTTGACGTATGGGATATTGTTAAACTTGATTTTACTCCTCCGGATGATCCGGCAAGTCACTCTGAGGACGATAGGAGAAAACTGCATTTAAATGCCCATGCGAAAAATGCACTCTTTGCCGGTTTGTCTTTAAATGAGTTTAACCGTGTAAGCAATCTCACGACTGCTCACAAAGTTTGGACCACCCTCAAAGAAATTTATGAGGGCAATACAAAAGTTAAAGAGGCTAAGTTGCTCATGGTGAGGCAACGATATGAGACTTTCACAATGTCGTCAACCGAGTCCGTGAACTCAAGGGTCTCGGTGTTGTTTTTACTGACCTTGATATTGTGAGAAAGATGCTCAGGGCTTTACCAGATAGCTTTGACACTCTGGTGACGGTTCTCACAAACTCCGACTTGTCGACCACAAAACCGACTGATCTCTATGGGAACCTCATCACCCATGAGATGCACAAAAAGGAGAAGGAAGCAGCCGAACCCTCGGAGACAAAGAAGAAGGCATTGGCTTTCAAAGCCAACGCGAAGAACGATTCAAGTGATGGCTCCTCCGACGAAGATCTGGCACTCATGGTAAAGAATACTCAGAAACTTCTTCGCAGGTTACACAAGAAGGGTGTCAACATTGACACATGACCCAAGGGACCAAAGCAAACCAATTTCAAGGACATCATTTGCTATGGATGTCATAAAAAGGGACATATAGCATCAAGATGTCCAAACAAGAACAAGACGTGGAACAAGAAGAAGAAATTCTTCAAGAAGAACAATGACGCATCCAAAGAAGCATGCTTCGGAGAATGGATGTCCGGCGGAGAGAGCTCCGACTCCGACTCCGACGATGAAGAAGCTTGCTCCAACAAGCTAGCCAGACTAGCTCTCGGCAACAAATCGACTAGTTCATCCCTTTGTCTTATGGCTAAAGGCGATGAAAAGGTGAACTACAAGACCGGTGGGAGGCATTGGGTGCTAGACAGCGGATGCTCTGAACACATGATCGGTAACAAGAAGTTGTTCACCTCACTAGAAGACAACTCAAGCGAAAATCAAAAGATCACCTTTGGCGACAACCGTCAAGGAAATGTGGTAGGCTTGGGTAAAATTGCGATTTCAAACGATCTTTCAATTTCAAATATTTTGCTTGTTGAATCTCTGAATTTTAATCTGCTTTCCGTTGCACAAATTATTCGATTTTGGTTTTCGCTACACATTTTATCCCAAAGAAGTTTTAGTTGAATGTTTGAAAGATAATTCTTTGATTTTCTAAGGCTTTCGTTTTGAAAATCTTTATTTGGTTGATTTTCATTCAAAAGATGCATCTCTTTCAACATGTCTTGTCTCTCAAACCTCAAAGGTTGGCTATGGCGTAGACGACTTGCACATGTTGGAATGCATCAATTGAAAAAGCTTTTAAAATGTGATTTGGTTATTGGCTTAAAAGATGTGAATTTTGAAAAGGATAAACCCTGTAGCTACTTCACATCCTATTAAGCGCGTGCTTTCAACTTGCAAACCTTTGGAACTACTGCATATGGATTTCTTTGGACCTTCTAAGTTCCAAAGTATCGGGGGTAGCAATTATGATTTTGTGATTGTTGACGATTTTACTTGCTACACTTGGGTTTTCTTTATTTCTCAAAAATCTGAAACCCCCGATGTTTTCAAAAGTTTTGCAAAACGTGTTTCTACTGAATTTGAGCTATCCATCAAGAAAATCCGAAGTGATCATGGTGGAGAGTTCGTTAATTCAACTCTATTTGATTTTTGTGACTCTCTTGGAATCAAACAAGAATTTTCTACTTCTTACACTCCACAGCAAAATGGAGTCGTTGAAAGGAAAAATCGAACACTTATAGAAATGGCAAGAACTATGTTAAGTGAGTATGATACTCCTACTCGCTTCTGGGCTGAAGCCATTCATACTGCTTGCTATTCTATAAATCGACTTTATTTGCATCCTCTCCTGAATTTGACTCCTTATGAGCTTCTTATTGGGCGTAAACCAAACATTTCTTATTTTCGAGTTTTTGGTTGCAAGTGCTTTATACTTAAGAAAAGAAATTTTGGTGGTAAATTTCAAAGAAGAGTAGATGAAGGCTTCTTAGTCGGATACTCTACCACTTGCAAAGCCTATCGTGTCTTTAATAAAAATACTGGTTGTATTGAAGAATCTTGTGATGTCGAATTTGATGAAACTAATGGCTCGCAAAAAGAGCAATTCTCTTGTGAAGTTTCAGGTGAAGATCTTCAAGAAGCTGTAAAGAACATAACCATTGGAGACATCAAGCCAAGAGAAGATGATCAAGAAGATGATGAGAACATTGAGAATGACGATCAAAATGTAACATCATCTCATATTGATCCTCCAGAACCAAGTCAAGAGGAAGCAGCACAAGAAGAAGCACCAAGGCAACATCAAACCCTCACCAAGGATCACCCTCTAGATCAAATCTTGGGTGATGTCAGTAAGGGTGTTCAAACTCGCTCTCGTATTGCTGCATTTTGTGAACATCATTCTTTTGTATCTTCTTCAGAACCTAAAACATGTTAATGAAGCTTTAAATGATCCTGACTGGATAAATGCCATGCATGAGGAACTAAATAACTTTTCTAGAAATGAAGTTTGGACTTTAGTAGAAAGACCCAAGGATCATAATGTAATTGGAACAAAATGGGTTTTCAGAAATAAGCAAGATGAAAATGGTATAGTAATTAGAAACAAAGTTCGTCTTGTTGCTCAAAGTTTCACTCAAGTTGAAGGTTTAGACTTTGGCGAAACTTTTGCACCTATGGCAAGACTTGAAGCTATACATATTCTCCTTGCTTATGCATCATGCTTCAATATCAAATTATTTCAAATGGATGTAAAAAGTGCATTTTTGTGTCGTGGTATTGCGAATACCCCGGCAGGTTTTGAGAGTGATCCTAGCGAAGATTACGCGGCGCGGGTTGACCGGATGACCGGTCCTCCCCCGCCGGACAAGTACAAAGAATGACACACGGGTTTATACAGGTTCGGGTCCCGGTGGGGGCCCTAGTCCTGTCGACGCGCTCCCGACCGGAGTCGGCTGGGGAGGCTCTCTCTGGGGGAGAGGCTTCCAGAGCACGCCTGTGAGTTTAGCTATTCCAATAAATGAACCCATCCCTTACAACAGAGGGGTACAAGGGCTATTTATAGCCCCAAAAAGCAGCAAAAAACCTAAACTACCCCGGAAGCCACCGTCGGATTGAAGGGTAGGACTGTCCTTCTCCCGGTCAAATGCCTTGGATGCTTGACAGGTGGACGCCAGTTCCCGAGGCGCTCCTCGCGTGACCTGCACGTGACAAACAGTTCGAGACTTTACCTTCAGGAGGGCGATGAGGCCCGGGACGGCGCCGGAGGCCACGTCCCCGGGTCAAAGGCGGCGCCCGGGGAGCCGGGAGCCAAAAGGCGGCGCCCGGGGAGGCCCCGGAGGCCACGTTCCCGGGCAAATGGCGGCGCCCGGGAGGGCACCGGAGGCCACGTCCCGGGAGCCAAAAGGCGGCGCCCGGGAGGGCACCAGAGGCCACGTCCCGGGAGCCAAAAGGCGGCGCCCGGGGAGGCCCCGGAGGCCACGTCCCCGGAGCCAAAAGACGGCGCCCGGGAGGGCACCGGAGGCCACGTCCCGGGGGCCAAAAGGCGGCGCCCGGGGAGGCCCCGGAGGCCACGTCCCCGGAGCCAAAAGGCGGCGCCCGGGAGGGCACCGGAGGCCACGTCCCGGGAGCCAAAAGGCGACGCCCGGGGAGGCCCCGGAGGCCACGTCCCCGGAGCCAAAAGGCGGCGCCCGGGGAGGCCCCGGAGGCCACGTCCCTGGGTAATCGTGATACATCTTACCAGGACTTAGTCCCACGGAGATTTCCCTCGACAGCAGCCCCCCATGCCTGCCGGGGACGGTGCTCGAGTCCCCGGTGGGTATGGTTCAGGTCACCGGGAAGATCTCCGGGCCAAGTTACCGGAGCCGCGACGCTTTGGTTTCCGTGCCCCTCGCTTAAAGCCGCGCCGTTTCGCCATAAATGCGCGCGCGGTTCGAACCGGCGCCTCAATCCACGCGCTCGTCCCTTCGTTTCCCGCGCACGGTTTGAACTTCTACGGTCCAGATTGATCCGCGGGTACCACGTGGTGTGCATCTAGACCACGCCCCGCCCCTATAAATAGGACCTTGGGGGGCCCGGAAGCTCATTCCAAATTTTCGGCCTCAACAGTTTTCGCTCTCCCGGTAGCCCTCTCCCGGTAGCTCTTTCCGGTAGCCCTTTCCGGTAGCAGGCGTCCGGGAGTTTTTAGTAGTAGCCTCCTGCAAAGTTAGCCACCAAAAAAGAAGACTAACCTCATGGCACCCAAGGGTCGAGCGAAGACCACGGAAGTGCCCCCGGAGGAAATCCCCTCGGATTTCCTCTGGGCGTCGGAGTTCACGGCCGAGGACGCCGAGTCCTTGGCTGAAAGAGGCATTGTTGCGGACGGGGACATCCGAGTCCCCGTGAAGAAGGACGGGGCCCCCCGCCCCAGGCCCGGAGAGGTCGTGGCCTTCGAGGCCTTCCTCGAGGCGGGGCTCCGGCTCCCGGTGCATCCCATGCTCCGGGAGTTTCTCAAGGAGTACGGGGTGGCTCTCAACCACCTCACCCTGAACGCGCTTGTCCGGATGGGCATCTTCATTTGGCTCTTCGAGACAGCGACCGGGCGGGAGCCCAACCTTCGCCCCTTCCGGTACTTCTACGAACCGGCGGCGCGGACATCCCATCTGGTGAAGGGGGGCCCCAAGTCCCCCTTCGGTTCGGTGATGGTCCAGATGTTGCCGGCCCGGGTAATCGACTACCCGGCGGCGGCCTCCCGGGACCACTGGGGGGATTGGATCCGGAGGTGGTTCTACCTCCGGGTCCGAGACGACGTGGTGGTGTACGCCCCGGAGGCCCCCACCTACAGCCGGTCGTCCGCACCGAAGCCGCCGGTGTGGACGGACGAGGAGTACGAGCTCCTCGGCAAGGTGATCCTCTCCAAGAAGACCCGCTCGATGCGGGACGCGGCTGAGGACATGGCTCTCCTCCGGATCTCCCCCTTCACCGGCGGGAAGAGGGGGATCGGCATGGGCCCCGAGCAGCGGCCTCCGGCGAAGCCGGTGACGCGACGTAAGCTCCGGGAACCCACTGCATTGTAGTTACAAATTTTTCAGAAATTGACTAACTCTTTACCTCTTGCAGTCCGGCCGTACCCGGCGGCGCGGGAGAAGGCGGAGAACCTCTTGGGGAGGTACTTCGCCGATGAGCACGAGCGCGTCGTGCGCGCCGTGGGCGAAGGCCCCCCCAAGAACTTGGTAGTGGCGGCCTTCGGGCTAAAGCTGCCGGAGAGGAAGCCTCTCCCTACCCCCGGGTCGCACAAACGGGGGAAGGAGGCGGCCGGGGGCTCGGAGCCCAAGAAGGCCCGGGTTCAAAAGACCCCCGGCCCATCGACGACGCCGGCGGCGACACCGGCGAAGCCCCGGGACGAGACCCCCGGGAGCGAGCGTCCCCGGGCACCGTCCCGGAAGGAAGCAACGCCTCCTCCCCCGAAGGGCCCCGTCGATGCGCGGGGGAAGGAGGCGACCGCGGGCGGGGCGGCGTCCGACTCAGCGAACTACACCCCGTCGCCGCTCACGGTGGAGCTCCTCCCGCCCCATCCGGCCTCTTTGGAGCTGGAGAGGCTGGAGGTGAGATTCGCGGGGGCCTCGCCCCCACGGGTCTGGCCGGTGGACGAGGGGGGGAGCCCCTCGGTCTACGAGGTTCCTCCGGAGGAGGGGGCCCCGAGGACCTTCCGGCCCGGGGCAGGGAAAGGCCTGATGGTTCCCCCCCGAGCGGAGGCTCCCGCCGAGAGCTCCTCGGCCACGTCTTCGGGGGGCACTACCTCATCGACGAAGACGCCGGCTGTGTTACCGGACCTTGAGGTCCGGGGACCCCCCGCCGGCCGCGCCGGCGGCTTCGGGCGGGAGACCCCTTTGCTCCCCGCGGGGGAGGTCGCCCGCTACACGGAGGGCCTGCATACCCGGAAGGTGCAGGCCTTCGTCGCGGGAGGGACGCTCCATGAGCGTTTCGAGGGGCTTCAATCCCTCGGGTTCCAGGTAACCCAAGTCGATAACGCCTTCGCTCATCCCCTACACTTTGAAATTTTTCTAACTCTTATGTATTTTGTAGGTGGCAGCTGTTACCTGGGGCCTTGAGCAGTGGGTCGCCCGGCTGCTTAAGGAGGCGGAGGGCCGGGCCGCGGCCTCCGTAGGGCAGCGCGAGGAGGCCCTTCGGGAACGTGACGAAGCCCTCGCGGAATTGACCCGGGTACGAGCCCAGGTCCATCTTTCTGAGGTCGTCAACGCCCGCCTCCGGGAGGAGGCCAAGAGGCGCTCCGGGAGCTCGAGAGCTCGAGCGTCCGGGCGGTGGCGGACGCGGGCCGCTCTGTCCGGTCGGCCCTCGAGGGCCTTGGCGTAAGCCTCGGCTCCGGGAGCAGGGAGGTGCCGCCGGCGACCCTCGCGGAGGCTGCCGACGTTCGGGCACGGGGTCGGGCGATCCCCATCGTCGCGGCCGCTGCGGGGCTCGTCGAGTTCCGGGGGGTCGGCGCCCGAGCGATCGGGGGCCGCATCCCCCGAAGCTTCCCGGACTCCTTCGAGCCTTCGCGCCGGGAGGTCGAGCAGCTCGCCGGAGGGTTCTACGACCGGATCATCCGGGCGTGGTTCCCGGCTCCGGCGCCTCCGGCGGGAGACGCCCCAGCCCCGGCCTTGGAGGAAGCCCCCCGGGGGGAGGACGCCAATGAACATGTATGAGCCTCCCCCCGGGTCTTAGCTAGGGCCCTTTTTTGTTTTAGGACTTTTTGATTCCGGTAGCTTCTTAGAAGAAGCCCCGGGCACTTGTACATAAACATTTTGAATGCAATGAAGATATAATTTTTTCTAAGTCTTTGAATTGAATTTACTGTTACCAGGGTTCCCGGGAGGTTGCCCCCGGGCGAAGGTCCGGGAGGGGCTCCCCGGGGGACGCCCAAGCTGCTTTGATTTTGCTAAGCCTTCTCTCCGGGAATCGCGGCGAGGATAGTGTCCGGGAGCCGATCCGGTTGAGGTGGCGTCCGGAGTGGCACTTGGACAACTTCGATAATCATCATGCCGAATTGTCCCCTCCGCGACCGGGGCTCCGGATGATCCCTCCCCTCCGGATACTTCCATCGGCGGGATACGAGTTTTGGCCTGAAGATGTGCTCCGGGACGCTCGGCGCCGCGTGCGGGCGTTGTACCGGGACTTGACCCGGGAGCTAGCGGAGAGCCTCCGGGAGTATTAGGCGTAGGAGCCTTAGGGCTTAGAGAATTCCCCGGGTTAGAACCCGGGTTGTATCGTTTCCGAAGCCCACCGGAGGGGGAAGATGTCCTCCGGGTTTGCTAATCAATAAAGCGCTGTGTTGTTGTTTCCTTTCATTGCCTCTTTATTTTCTTCTTCTTGGATGGTCTGGACGACTCATCTTAACAAGGATGAGTTAAGTTTCCTCGTGGGCGGTGCGGTCGACACCCGGGGGTTCCTTATCCCCCCCGCCCACAGCGGGCCGGAGAAGAGCTCCGCGCGCAGTGGGGGTAACAAGGCCCCCGGGGTGGAAGTCACCTATAGCATAGGAAATTTTCTAAGTTAGAAAATTTTAAAACGAGGTTTTCAAGGAGAAGACCATTCGGGAGACAATCGTCCGGTCACCGTGAGAACGGGGAGCCGGGAATAAGGCCTCATGTGGAAGAAACATCCAAGAAAACCCGACGAGATTTCCGGAGGTGATCTTCCTAGGAGACATTCGTCCGGTTGCCGTGAGGACGGGGAACCGGGAATAGGGTCTTTGGGGAAGAAAACGCCCGAGAAATCCGTGACTTCTCCGAGAGACAATCGTCCGGTCGCCATGAGAACGGGGAGCCGGGAATAGGGTCTCCGGGAGGCATTCATCCGGTCGCCATGAAAATGGGGAGCCGGGAATAACGTCGACTCCCGGAGGAGGAAGATAGATCCCATCAAGCCGCAAGGGGCCGATCTTCCGGTCGCCGTGAAAACGGGGAGCCGGGAATAACGTCGACTCCCGGAGGAGGAAGATAGATCCCATCAAGCCGCAAGGGGCCGATCTTCCGGTCGCCGTGAAAACGGGGAGCCGGGAATAACGTCGACTCCCGGAGGAGGAAGTGCCCGAAGACGGGGCTTGAGTGTTTGGGCAGGGGACTAGTCTCCCAAAGTGACTCGTTACCACGGCCACTGTGACCGGGTTGCCGCTTACACCCTCAGTCCACGAGGGCTGATCGTAAGCCGCCCTATGGGAGTGAGGACTCCCGTTGTAGGGACTTGTTGGGGCTGGCCCACTTCCTCGTGGGGAGGGCATCCTCGCGGGGAGGGCATCGCCGCTAGGGGTGGTAATGAGAGAGACCTGCAATGAGACAGTTTGGAAAGCAAGACCTATGTATTGCTAATAAAATGAAGTACAAGGCCTCCCCCTGCGAAGCCGCGAAAGGGGAGGAAAATACAGTGTCCCTCCTCCCCCTCCGTCGTGAACGCTCCGGGGGAGGGGACAGGCCCGTAAGGCTAAACATAGAACTTGCGAAGTAAACGCAAGTTCCACGTGTGCTTCAGCTCCTGCTCCTGAAGGTTGGAGAGCTTGTAGGCCCCCGAGCCCAGGACCGCGGATATCCTGTAGGGGCCCTCCCACTTGGGGGAGAGCTTACCCTGGGCCTGGGGGTCCGTCACGCGCTTGAGGACAAGGTCCCCAATGCAGAAAGCTTTCTCGCGCATGCGCTGATTGTACGCGCGTGCCATTTCTTGCTCGTAGATGGCGTGGCGGAGGAGCGCTCGATCGCGTTCCTCCTCCACGAGGTCGATCTCCAGACGCTGGTTGGCCTCGTTGGCCTGGTACGCTGAGGGCGTAGCTCCCTCCAGGAGCTCAATCCGCAGTGACCGGAAGCCGATCTCCGGGGGGAGGACTGCCTCTGCCCAGTAGACCAAGGAGAAGGGAGTGCGCCCCGTCACCCGGGACGGGGTCATGCGCATGGAGCAGAGGATGCTAGGGAGCTCCTCCGCCCATGCACCCCGCTTAGAAGTGGTTTGCTCGAGTCTCCGGCGCAACCCCTGTAGGATCACGCCGTTGACCCTCTCGACCGCCCCATTGCTCCGGGGATGGGCCACCGAGGCGAAGTGGATGACGAGCCCCAGGCCTTCGCAGAATTCCCGGAAATAAGCCGAGTCGAATTGGGTCCCGTTGTCCACGGTGATTTCCCGGGGGACACCAAAACGACATACGACGTTTTTCCAGAAAAACCGCTGCACGGCCCGGGATGTGATGCTGGCCAAAGGCTCCGCCTCAACCCACTTTGTAAAATAGTCGACTGCGACTACCGCATACTTGTATTCCCCGGGCGCTGGGGGGAAGGGCCCTAAGAGGTCCATCCCCCAGCGCATGAAGGGCCAAGTGATGGGGATCGTCTGCAGCGCAATAGGGGGGAGGTTCGAGCCCTTGGCCATCTTCTGGCATGCCTCGCACGCGGAGACAAGGTCTCGCGCGTCGCGCATGACCGTGGGCCAGTAAAAGCCCTGCCGGAGGGCCTTGGCCGCGAAGTTGAAGTCTTCGAGAATGTTGAAGTCCCTCTGGCCGGGGGAGGCAGCGCAGGAGGGCGGAAGCCCCCCGCTTGTAGAGCCTCCCCTCCAGCAGGAGATACGCCCGGGCTTTAGCCCGGAGGCGTTTAGCCTCGGTCTCACTAGGAGGGTCCCCCTCCCCCTTGATGAAGGAGATGAGGGGGCCCATCCAAGATGGAGTCTGGGCGATCTCGGCGACCTCCGGGACATGAGGCTCGTCGCCCGTGTCTGGGGAGGCCACCGAGGGCTTCGTGATGATCTCCAGGAAAGCCCCCTTGGGGAGCGATTCCCGGGCGCTGGCCGCCCGGGCCAAGGCGGCGGCCCGGTCATTGCCCCTACGTGGGATATGCCGGGCCTCGAGGCCGTCGAAATGCCTCTCCATCTTTCGCACTTCCTGCAAATAAAGACTTAAGTTTGCGTCATGGCACAGGTAAGACTTGTCCATTTGGCAAACTACGAGCTGAGAATCTCCCTTGACTAGGAGGCGCCGGATCCCCAGGGAGCGCGCGAGGCGCGTCCCGAGGAGCAAAGCCTCGTATTCGGCGACGTTGTTGGTTGCGGGGAACTCGAGCCGCGCGGCGTACTCGAGTTCCTTCCCCTCGGGGCTCCGGAGGACTACCCCCGCACCAACCCCGGCGAGACACAGCGACCCATCGAACATGAGGGTCCAATGATCACTGCGTCGGGGCGGGACAGGGAGATCTTCGTCCCCAGACCCAGAGGCGGGAGTCCACTCTGCGACGAAGTCGGCGAGGACCTGCGACTTGATGGCGGAGCGGCCGGTAAGGGACAGGGAGAAGGGGGCGAGCTCGGCCCCCCACTTCCCGATCCGGCCGGTGGCTTCTTTGTTCCGCAGTACCTCCCCGAGGGAGAGGGACGACGGGATGGTGATGGGGTGCCCCAGGAAGTAATGCCGAAGCTTCCGGGACGCCATGAGGAGGGCGTAGCAGATTTTCTCCATTTCCGTGTACCGAGTTTTGGCCCCTTGGAGGGCCTCACTCACGTAGTACACCGGACGCTGCTGCCCCCCTTGCTCCTTCACCAAGACCACGCTGACGGCGACAGGGGTCGCGGCGAGGTAGAGGAGCAAGGGCTCTTCCGGGGACGGACTCACGAGCATTGGAGGGCTCGTGAGGTACTTCTTGAGGTCGTCGAGCGCCTCCTGGGCCTCGGGGGTCCAGCGGAACCCCTCGAGCCCTCGGAGGATCTTGAAGAACTGGAGGCCCCGCTCCCCCGACCGGGAGACAAAGCGCTGAGTGCGGCTAGGCAGCCGGAGAGCCGCTGGACATCCTTGACGGAGCGCGGCGGGGGCATGTCTAGGAATGCCCGGATCTTCTCGGGGTTTGCCTCAATGCCCCGCTGGGACACGAGGAAACCTAGGAGCTTCCCCCCGCGCACCCCGAAGGCACACTTCTCCGGCTTCAGCTTGAGCCCGAATGCGCAGAGGTTCCGGAAGTTTCAGCCAGGTCGTCGATGTGGGAGGCTGCGCGGGGACTCTTGACAACCGCGTCGTCTACGTAGACTTCAACGTTGCGGCCGACTTGCTCTTTGAAAACCGGTGTCATGAGGCGCTGGAAGGTCGCCCCCGCGTTCTTGAGCCCGAAGGGCATATGGACGTAGCAGAAGGTTCCGAGGGGAGTAATAAAACTCGTCTTTTCCTCGTCCCCTTCCGCCATCCGGACTTGATGGTAGCCCAAGTAGGCGTCTAGGAAGCTCATGAGCTCGCACCCCACAGTGGAGTCGACGAGCTGATCAATCCGCGGGAGCGGGAAGTTGTCTTTGGGGCAGGCGCGGTTAAGGTCGGTGAAGTCCACATACATCCGCCACCTGCCGGTTGATTTCTTGACGAGGACGGGGTTCGCGAGCCATTCGGGGTGCAGGACCTCCCGAATGAACCCCGCCTCTCGGAGCCGGGTGATCTCCGCCTTGATTGCCTCTTGGCGCTCGAGGGAGAGTTTCCGCAGCTTCTGTTTGACCGGGGGGTGATCGGGGGCCACTGCAAGCTTGTGCTCAATGACCCCCCGGGCAACGCCCCGCATGTCTGACGGCTTCCAAGCAAAAACATTGGAGTTTTCGCGCAGAAAAGCCGCAAGTTGCGCTGCGTGCTCCTGGGGGAGCTCCGCCCCGATCCGGACGGTTTTGTCTTCGTTGCCCGGGGACAGCAGGACCTTCCGGAGGCCTCCTTCCGGACGCGGCTTGAGGAGGGGCCTCCCGGGCGGTGGCGCAGCAACGTCTAGTTCCGGGGGAGGAGCCTCCCCCCCGGGCGTCTTTATGAGGTTGACGCTTCCGATCGTGGCCGCAGCGCGCTCGTATAGAGCACGGGCCATGTCTTGGTCTCCCCGGACGTTGATCACACCATGCGGCCCGGGGATCTTCATGCAGAGATAGTTTTGATGGGTGGCGGCCCCCAGCCGGTTGATTGTCGTCCTCCCCATAATCGCGTTGTTGGAGGAGGGGAGGTCTACTACGTCGAAGCGGACCAGCTCGGTCCGGTAGTTCTCCGGGGTGCCGAAGGTCATTGGAAGATCTACCTTGCCCACGGGGTGGATCGCCTTCCCCGGGACAAAACCTTGCAGGGGCCCGGCAGCGGGCTGCAGGAGCTTCTCATCCACCTGGATTTCTTTGAAGGCCTTCAGGAATAAGACATCGGCAGAGCTCCCGCCGTCCACCAGGATCCGGGCCAGATGGCAGTTGTAGATGGTCGCGGAGACAATGAGCGCGTCGTCGTGGGGGAAGCGAACCCCCCGCGCGTCTTCTGTCGTGAAGGTGAGGGGGACGTCCGACCACTTTGGTGGCGGGGACGTGTGCAGCACCCCCACAACCTTGACCTCGCGCGCGTACTCCTTACACTGGCGCTTAGAGTCCCGCCCGGAGGCAGATCCTCCCACGATGACGTTGATGTGCCGCTGCGAAGTTCGAAACGGGAGAGCTTCTGAAGACTCCCCTTCTTGCGTCTGCTGACCCCCCGTGGGAGCGGGAAGAGCCGGAACAGCTGGCTGAGGGGGCAAGGAGGCCGGAGTCCCCCCCTGCCCGCGCTGGTCGAGGAAGTCTGCGAAGTGCTGCAGCAGCTGGCTACAATCTCGGGTAGCGTGGGTATTGGACCTGTGGAGGCTGCACCACGGTCCTTCCCGCCTTCTCCCCGCGGGGCCTTCCCGGCCGCGCGAAGACTGTCCTCCACCATGGCCCTTCGGTTTGGGGAAGGGGCGGTTGGTCCTCGGGGGGTCACGCGAGCCGCCTCCACCCTCGAGGACAAAGGTGTCCCGAGGCTGTGGCTCGCTACGCCCCCCTTGCCTGGAGCGTTTGGGTCCCTGGCCCCCCGGTCGACGGGGGCGGGAGCCCCCTGGGTCTTCTTCCAGATATCGTCTTCCTCCGCCCGAGCGTACTTTTCGAGCACGTTGAAGAGCTCGTTGGCGGAGGAGGGCCAGCTCCGGGAGAGCCTTCGGTGGAGCTCCCCCGGGAGGATGCCGCTTTTGCAGGCTTCGATGACCGTAGAGTCGGGGACGTGGGCCACTTTGCTCTTCACCTAAGCAAAGCGCTTGAAGAAGCTTCTGATGGTTTCCCCAGTCCTCTGCCGGATAGTGTACAGCTGCGAGGAGTCCAGGGGACGCACGTAGTTCCCCTGGAAGTTGGCACAGAACTCCCGCTTGAGCTGCGAGAAAGACTTGATGGAGCCGGCCTTCAGGTTGTAGAACCAGGAGCGGGCAATGCCGGAGAGGTAGAGGGGGAAGACATTGCACTGTACTGTCTCGTCACCCCGGCTGCGGAGATGGCAGTGGAGTAGACCTGCACGAACTCGTAAGGGTCCGCCTCACCGTTATAGTGTTCGATGTGTGGCGGGCGGTAGGGCCGCGGCCACCGGATGCTGCGAAGTCTTCGGCACAGGGGCTGGTTGGCCCCCTGCACTTCCCGGGGAGAGCCCCGGTCGCTGTCTTCTTTCACGGGACCTTCGTTGTCTGAGTCTGGAAGCGGTCCGAGGGGTCCGCCAGAATGGCGGTGGCGACGCTTTTCCTCCGGACAGGGACTGAGTTCCCGGACGTCCGGGCTCTCCGCCGGAGAGGTTGGCTCTTCAGCGGGTCTCTTCCCCCGGCCGGTGCGAGAGCGAGGCTCCCCACGCCCGCGGCCGGGGGGAAGTTCTTCCCCGCGCTCTGATGAACGCATTCGCTCGACCTCCCCCGGGGCGGAACGGACATGTCCCACCGAGGGAGGGAGCTCGTGCGCTGTAGCTTCTGGAGCCGGTTGGGGCGAGCCCCCTGCGACGACCCCCGGGACCAGAAAGGGGGAAGCCCCTGTATCATCCGGAACCGGGGAGGCGGCGCCCACGGCGACGCTTGGAATCGAAGTGGAGGGGGCCCCAGTGGCCACGACCAGAACCGGGAAGGGGGCAGGCCCTGTAACACCCGGAACCGGGGAGCCCATGCGGGGGCTGCTCTGTCAACCGCCCCTGGTGCGGTAAACGCGACGCGGGGGGCGGGACTGGCTCCCGGCGCAGGGTAAACCCCCGGCAAGAGGTGGGCTCCCGGACCCGAGAACAGTCCGGGGACGGGGTACCCCCCTGGTGCCACGAAGGGCCCTGGAATGAAGTGACCTCCCGGCACCGGGACGGGCCCGGGTGCTGGGAAGGGTCCGGACGTGTATCCCGCAGGGGGAGGGAACCCCCCGGCAGGATCATACGGGGCGGACAACCCCCCGGAGGCCGGAGGGGCCGCCGGGTAACCCATAAACGGGGGCATGTTCCCCGGATATGGGTGCGACGCAAATGTGGGGGCCGGAGGCCGCGCCAACACGCTAAGGAACTCGTCCATGGAGCGCTGGGCGCGGAGCTGGCCTTCCACGAGAGCTTCGAGCAGGGCGTCCCGGGGAGCCGGGGGAGCCGTCGGGGGGACGGTTGTCCCGGCCGAGGTCCCCGCGGTCACCGGGAACGACCTGGAGGTGGAAGCACCTAAGTTAAGAGGAAAGGAGGGAGGCGGTACCTGGGCCAGGTCGCCTCCGGAAGGGACCGCCGGGACAGCAGTGTCCCGGGCGAACGGCGCCGGGTCTCCGAGACCCGGATCACCGGGAAGGGTGCGAGCCCTTGTTCTTGGGGGAGCCATGGCGTCTTGTCACGAGTCCCCACGGACGGCGCCAACTGTCGTGGTATTGCGAATACCCTGGCAGGTTTTGAGAGTGATCCTAGCGAAGATTACACGGCGCGGGTTGACCGGATGACCGGTCCTCCCCCGCCGGACAAGCACAAAGAATGACACACGGGTTTATACAGGTTCGGGTCCCGTGGGGGCCCTAGTCCTGTCGACGCGCTCCCGACCGGAGTCGGCTGGGGAGGCTCTCTCCGGGGGAGAGGCTTTCGGAGCACGCCTGTGAATTTAGCTATTCCAATAAATGAACCCATCCCATACAACAGAGGGGTACAAGGGCTATTTATAGCCCCAAAAAGTAGCAAAAAACCTAAACTACCCCGGAAGCCACCGTCGGATTGAAGGGTAGGACTGTCCTTCTCTCGGTCAAATGCCTTGGATGCTTGACAGGTGGACGCCAATTCCCGAGGCGCTCCTCGCGTGACCTGCACGTGACAAACAGTTCGAGACTTTACCTTCAGGAGGGTGATGAGGCCCGGGACGGCGCCGGAGGCCACGTCCCCGGGTCAAAGGCGGCGCCCGGGGAGGCCCCGGAGGCCACGTCCCCGGGCAAATGGCGGCGCCCGGGGAGGCCCCGGAGGCCACGTCCCGGGAGCAAAAACGCGGCGCCCGGGGAGGCCCCGGAGGCCACGTTCCCGGGCAAATAGCGGCGCCTGGGAGGGCACCGGAGGCCACGTCCCAGGAGCCAAAAGGCGGCGCCCGGGAGGGCACCGGAGGCCACATCCCGGGAGCCAAAAGGCGGCACCCGGGAGGGCACCGGAGGCCACGTCCCCGGAGCCAAAAGGCGGCGCCCGGGGAGGCCCCGGAGGCCACGTCCCCGGAGCCAAAAGGCGGCGCCCGGGGAGGTCCCGGAGGACACGTCCCCGGGTCAAAGGTGGCGCCCGGGGAGGTCCCGGAGGACACATCCCCGGGTCAAAGGTGGCGCCCGGGGAGGTCCCGGAGGACACGTCCCCAGGTCAAAGGCGGCGCTCGGGACGACCCCGGAGGCCATGTCCCGGGAGCCAAAAGGCGGTGCCCGGGGAGGCCCCGGAGGCCACGTCCCCGGGTAATCGTGATACATCTTACCTGGACTTAGTCCCGCGGAGATTTCCCCCGACATTTTGAATGGTGAAATTTCTGAACTTATTTTTGTTGAACAACCTCCCAGTTATGAAAATCCTAAATTTCCAAACCATGTGTTTAAATTGTCTAAAGCTCTCTATGGTCTCCAACAAACTCCTCGAGCTTGGTATGAACGACTTAGAGACTTTCTTTTATCAAAAGGTTTTAAAATTGGGAAGGTTGATACAACACTGTTTACTAAGAAAATTGAAAAAGATTTGTTCATTTGTCAGATATATGTTGATGACATCATTTTTGGGATGGAAGACGATAAGGCAATCAAAACCCCCATGGCGACAAATGGACATCTCGACATGGACAAAAGCGGAAAATCGGTCGATTCTAAACTCTATAGGTCTATGATTGGTAGTTTATTGTATCTCACTGCATCTAGGCCTGATATCATGTTTAGTGTGTGCTTATGTGCTAGATTTCAATCAGATCGTAAGGAATGCCATTTAATTGCTCTTAAAAGAATCCTTAGATATTTAAAATGCTATCCCAGTTTAGGTCTTTGGTATCCAAAAGATCAAAATTTTGAATTAATTGGATATTCGGATTCTGATTATGCTGGATGCAAAATTGATCGTAAAAGCACATCAGGTAACTGTCAGTTGTTGGGGAGATCATTAGTATCATGGTCATCTAGGAAATAGAACTCTATAGCTCTCTCCACAGCTGAAGCTGAATATGTGTCTACAGGCAGTTGTTGTGCTCAATTATTATGGATGAAGCAAACATTCTTGGATTATGGAATTATATTTGATAAAGTGCCACTCTTGTGTGATAATGAAAGTGCCATTAAAATTGCAAATAATCCTGTTCAACATTCTAGAACTAAGCATATTGAAATACGACACCATTTTATGAGAGATCATGTGGCAAAAGGGGATATTGATGTGAACTATGTTAGAACTGATATGCAACTAGCAAATATTTTCACCAAACCCTTAGATGAATCTAGATTTTGCTTTCTAAGAGGTGAACTGAACATTATTGATATATCTAATACTAGTTGATGTGCTATTAGTATTAAATTACATTAAATATATATATTCTATTCCCTCCCTCGTCTTAAAACTACCTCTGGTCGAAATTGACCAAACTGACAGTCAGTTCAGTGCTTAGGAGCTTGTTCTTAGCCTCTGGTCGAAGTCATTGACCATGCTGACAGTCAATTTCACAAACTGACTGCAAGTTATGTGCATCACTTTTGGTCGTAGCTCCTGGTCAAAATCGGTGACTCAAACTGACTGTCAGTCTCATACACTGACTGTCAGTCTCATACACTGACTGTCAGTTTCAAAACTCAGTTCTGTGAACTGACTGTCAGTGTGGTGCACTGATTGTCTGTTCCATGTTTCTGGATTTGGAACTGACTGTCAGTATATCAAACTGACTGTCAGTTGCGGGGTCCTGAACCCTAAAACCCTGTTCTTTTTCTTTGGCTCTTCACCTCCTCCTCGCCGTCGTTGCCTCCCCGTGCCCCTACTTCTCACCGCCGCTACTTCTTGCGCCTCCTCGCCGTCGCATTTTGTGCCACCACCTCGTCGTGCAGCGCCACCGCCGCCGCTTTGCCGCCGTTTCCACGACCTCTTCGGCCGTTCTAGCTGCCACCACCGCTCCTCACCGCCCCCTTTGTCGTGCCACAGCTTCACCGAGCGTCGTCGTACAGTGGTGCATTTCTCTCGGCCGGTTCTTCTTCCTTGAAGTTACTTCATCGACGTCCTCTGTTCTGCTTCCCCTATTCAGGTCTCATTTTTTTCCTTCTCTGTTTCTTTGTGATCATGTCTGATCTACCGGGTCAGTCTCGTCGTGTTGCCCGACGAAAGAACGCGGCAAACAGCCAGCGTTCATCGGGTCAGACGTCCGAGACCCTGCCTTCGCCTCCGCCTAAGCGCGTGCTTGTGGATTATTCCTGGTGGCACGCGAGCCGCCTTCGCACCCGTCGCGCTGCAAACCCATATCTCTCGCCGCGTCCCACTGGTCGCGACGCGTGCGACGTCCTTACCTTTTACACAAACCTCCATCTAGACCTGTTCACCAGTGTCTACCGCCGTGTCCCCATATTCACTCACCGCTCTCTGTCCTGGCAGACGATTGCATCTCGCACAGGCATCGTCTCCTGGTAGACTCCTTCTCCTCTATTGGGATTCGCGACCTTGTCACAGATTCCTCTCTCCACTAGGCTGACAAGCCCATTCGTCAGTTCTACTCCACAGTTTTTATCTCTCCCCAACGCGACTTCATCACCTTCATGACGGGCCTCCAGGTTCACATCGTCACGAAGGAGCAGATTGAGTCTGCACTTGGACTAGTTCGCCCTCCTTCTGGCTGCCAGCTCCACACTCTTCCCGACCTCGAGCATCAAGAGGTGGCCATGCTCTATTCCAGCCCCTTCCAGCTGCGTCACATTGCCAGCCTGCGCCGCGATGTTGACCTGGCCCTGCGGATCCTCCGTCTCACACTTCCCATGAGTTGAGATAAGGCTACGATCACTTATCTGACCCTCCACGTCCTGATTTCTATCTTTCAGGAGGAGCCTTTCGACGTTGCTGATCTCATCATCAATGAGATTCAGGACGTCTTTCTCTCTCCACGCCGTCAGCTGATATATGCTCCGTATATCATGGAGGTGCTTCTACATATCCGGGCTGTCGACACTGAGCTCCCGCGGCCCCATCACCCTCTTCTATTCTATCCTCCTGGTCAGGCTGATCGCCGTCTCGGTGCCCGGCCTGCAGCGGCTGCTGGCCCTGATTCTCCCGCATCGGATGATGATGCTGCGAGGGAGTCAGAGGATGAGGCTCCAGTTCAGGAGTCTGACCCAGTACCGTCTGCAGACCCAGGCGTCGGATCTTCCTCAGCCTCTCCCTCTCTGCTCCCGCAGGTTCTTCAGGTGCAGTAGTAGATCCTCAGCACCCAGGAGGAGCATCATCAGAAGCTGCTTCGTTTGCTTGCTCAGCAGGAAGAGATTCTGCGTCGCCTGCCTGTTTCAGTTTCTCCAGTCCCTCGCAAGAGGGCCCGCCCTGTGTCCTCTTCCCCGAGCTTAGCCTCAGGTCCAATTGCTCCAGGACCATCTGCTCCAGCTCCAGCGGCACCAGCACCAGCTTCTTCAGCTGCAGCCGCTACTTCTCCGGTGTCTCCAGCCATCGACCCGACTGCATCGCCAGTAGGCTCTGGAGATACAACCGTGTTAGGACTTTCTTCATATGATGAGCATTAGGCTCTGTTTTGATGTAATGCCTCCCTTTTTGTGTTTGATGCCAAAGGGGGAGAAGTATTTTGATTATTATATGTCTTTAGTCTTTATGTTTTGGACAGATGACTTTTATGTCTTGATTTTATATCATGGAGATATGTCTTGATTTTATATCATGGAGATATTGTTATGTTGGTTGGATATTATGGAGATATATTGTTTTATGGATATTGTTATATATATATATATATATATATATATATATTCTGGTTTATGATGATGTATGGTTGATGCTCTGATATCGGTCTCTACTTGTTATGTATGTATGGGTCTATGCTCTGATATGATGTCGTGATATTTGATGATGATATATGATGATGCTTATTTGTGATGTATATCGGTGAGTTTATATATGATGAATTTATGAGACACTCTGATACTCCAGTCAGCTTATGATTGGTTTATGCTCTGAGATATGCATTGGTGTGATGTGACTTGTTTTATGCTCTGTACTTATCGTATATGATGCATACACTCAGAGGGAGCTTTTCATTTCTTATTTTCTTATCGAACACTTGTCATCAATCATAAAAAAAGGGGGAGATTGTTGTATCTAGGCCTTCATGTCTAACCCTAATTTTGATGATTAATGAAAATTAAGTGTTTCAGACTGACTGTGTTTTTGAGATTGTTTGATACAGAGCTCCATTGGGAAGATATGCGAGATGAACAAGACGAACCCAACGCAAAAGAAACAAAAGCACAAGTCGCAAGGAATAAAATCAAGACGCAAGTCGCAAAAATGCAAAAGACGTAAGGTAATATTGTTTTTATTTTTACCGATCTCGGTGTTTGATGTTGATCGGATTAGGAAAATTGTTTTTAGTTTTAACCGTACTATACAGAGGGCTTTGCAAAAGTCCTCTCTACATTTCCAACATAAACCGAGAAACTTAGGTCATTGCATTGTATCTTTTTGGTTGGATTTGATTTGAATTTGATTTTGAAAGATTTGGATTTTCAGTTGAGTTTTTTTGACAGTAGAAGAGTTTTTCAAATTTCTAGAAAGATCTAGGCAGATCTCATTTTTTCTTCTGTTGACAAAAATGTAGCCCTTAAAATTATCTTTCAAACGAGCTATTAAACACTTCATTTAGACTTCCGGATTTAAAGTTATAGCTGTTTTTATTCATACTAACTGTCAGTTCGCTATACTGACTGTCAGTTTGAATGTCAGTTTGTGTTAACTGACAATTTTCCAGAGAGTGTGTTTTTCGGGCCAAAACTTTTTGTACTAAACTGACTGTCAGTATGCCCATGCTGACTGTCAGTTGGGGGTTTCAAGTTTCCATATACGACCACAAACGGCTAGCTATTTTTTATCCGTAAATTTTGTCGGCCGTTGTGCACGTAACTGACTGTCAGTTTGTGCTGCTGATTTTCAGCCCTAGCTCCAACGGTTCTTTTGATCCTTGAGGCTATAAATAGGGGCTTTGGGCATGTGTTTTATACAACAAGCAGCCTTGCATTCTTATACACTCTTGAGTTTTAGTTTTCTACACAAAATCTTGATCAGTTGATCAAGTCGAGTGTTTTCTGATCCACCGAGCATTCCAGTTCATTGCATTTGCATGCTCGTAGTTTCTCGGTGCGTGTTTGGAGGTCTAGAGAAGACCTTGCTGCCTATTACACTTAGTGAGCACCCTCACCTAGACAGTTTGGTGGTGTGACCGTTGACCTCTCCAGTTCAATGATTGTTGGAGAGGCTCAGCAAAGTTGTATAAGGCATCGGTGCTCGCCTTTCCGGAGTGGACAAGGAGCAACCAATAGTGGATAATATCCTTTGTGGGTATTAAGGCAAAACTCAATTGACTTGAGTGCTTCAACAAGGATTAGCGGAAACTGGGCGAGTCTCCGATAGCTCAGTAAAAATTGTGGTGTTCGTTCTCTCTGTATTTTCTATTTAATATATTGAACTGTATTTGATTCTTCTTGTTACAAAATTGTTTTCTATTTGAAGTTTTTAAAAGCCTCCTATTCTGCCCCCTCTAGTCGGCATCCTTGATCCTACAGTTCCGCCATCAAATCACAAGTCCTTGCTGACTTCGTGGCGGAATGGACCCCTGCTCCTGGGACGGAGGGGGAGAGTCTCCGCGAGCCGCCCCACGCGATGAGCACAGATCGCCCGGGTGGTGTCCTGGATGGACCCCCTCATCTCCTTCATAAGGGGGGAAGGGGACCCCCGCGATGAGACCAAGGCGAAACAGGTCCATGCTAAAGCACGGGCACACCTTCTGTTAGAGGGGAAGCTCTACAAGCGGGGGCCTCCGCCCAGGTCCGCTGCCTCCCACGGGTGGAAGGACTTCAACTCCTCAAGGATATCCACTCGGGGAGCTGTGGGTCTCACCTGGCTCCACGCGCCATCGCAGCAAAGGTTCTTCGCTAGGGCTTCTATTGGCCCACAGTGTTGCACAACACGCGGGACCTTGTCTACACGTGCGAGGCCTGCCAGAAGATGGCCAAGGGTTTCAATTAGCCCTTCACAGCGCTGCAGACCATCCCCATCACTTGGCCTTTTGCGTGCTGGGGGATGGACCTCCTAGGTCCCTTCCCCCCAGCACCCAGGGGCTACAAGTATGCGGTGGTCACAGTCGATTATTTCTCCAAGTGGGTGGAGGCCGAACCCTTGGCCAGCATCACCTCCCGAGCAGTACGGCGGTTTTTCTGGAAGAATATCGTGTGTCATTTTGGGGCCCCCGGGAAATCACTGTCGACAACGGGACCCAATTCGACTCAGCGTACATCTAGGAGTTCTGCGAAGGCTTGGGGGCTACCCTCCACTTCGCCTCTGTGGCTCACCCCCAAAGCAACGGAGCCGTCGAAAGGGTCAACGGCGTGATCCTACAGGGGTTACACCGACGACTCGAGCAAGCCGCCTCCA
Source organism: Pharus latifolius (assembly GCA_019359835.1). NCBI lineage: Eukaryota > Viridiplantae > Streptophyta > Magnoliopsida > Poales > Poaceae > Pharus > Pharus latifolius. The sequence goes on along the minus strand of CM033324.1, from coordinate 34,904,812 downwards.
GACGGGGCACGTGGGCAGAGGAGCTTCCAAGCATCCTCTGTTCCATGCGCACGTCACTGAGCCGGGCGACGGGGCGCACGCATTTCTCGCTCCTGTACAGGGCCGAAGCAGTTCTCCCCTTAGAGATTGGCTTTCGGTCGATGTGGGTCGAGCTCCTAGATGGAGCTACGACCATAACGTACGAAGCCAATGAAGCAAACCAACGATTAGAAGTCAACCTCGTCGAAGAAGAACGCGACCAAGCGCTCCTATGCCATGCCATCTACGAGCGCGAAATGGTGGGCACGTACAACCAGTGCGTCCATGTGAGAGCTTTCCACCTCGGGGACCTTGTCCTCAACCGTGTGACCGACCCCCAAGCCCAGGGAAAACTCTCCCCCAAGTGGGAAGGCCCCTACAGGGTCTCTGCAGTCCTGGGCTAGGGGGCTTACAAGCTCTCCAACCTCCAAGATCAAGAACGGAATCATATATGGAATATAGGCTTGCTTCGCAAGTTCTATATCTATCCTGCGAACTTCCTCCCTCCCCCGTGGCGACTACGCCAGGGGAGGCATTGTATTCACCTTTCCCTCTCTCACCGTGGTTCTGCGGGGGGAGGCGTTGTATCTAAATTTCTATCAATACAAGTGGTTTTTTCTCCAACTCGAGTTTATTGTAGGTCCTTACCTTACCATCTCCTAAGACGATGCCGTCCTATCGAGGATGCCCTCTCCGTGAGCACGTAGGCTATCGCAGCCTAAAAGTCCCTATGACGGGAGCCCCGCTCCCGTAGGGCGGCTTACAATCACCCCTCGTAGACTGAGGGGGTAAGCGGCAACCCAGTTCTCGAGGACTGTGGTAACAAGTCAATTTGAGAGACTAGTCCCCCCTCAAACACTCAAACCCGTCATCAGGCTTGTCTCCTCAGCGAGACACGGGATTCTCGGAAAATTTTCTTCCCAGAAAGCTTTTACCCAGCTCCCCGTTCTCACATCGACTAGAGGATTTCTTACCGGGATTCTCGGAAATTTTCTTCTCGAAAGCTTTTACCCCGCTCCCCGTTCTGGCGGCGACCGGAGGATTTCTCACCAGAACCTCCAGAAAAATTTCCCCCCCAGAGAACCCTTACCCGGCTCTGTTGACACAGTCACCAGGGATTCTCTCATTGGGTTTTTGGAAACTTTTGTTGCTCCCCGGAATATTTTCGGCTGGGAAGTTTGACCAGGGATCCCGTCCCTCTAGTGGCTTTTAATGTCCAGGACTCTCCGCCCCTTACCCACAGCGCGCAGAGCCAAGCTGCATCCCGCTGTGGGGGGGGGGGAGGGGGCTCACACTCGGACGGGTGAATATGAAATCCAAAGACAGGAAAGTTTGAGAAACAAACACTCAAATTTTATTGATACATTTGACTGGGGGACATCCCACCCCCCCCCCCCCCCGGTGGGAAATCGATATAACATGGTGCCAGGGGACAAACCCCCCGGGAGGCCAAGACGCCCTAGGGACAACAAGCCCCGGGCAAATACAACAGTCTGTGGAAGCTAAGCTCCCCCGAAGAAACTACTCCGGAGGACAACCCCCTCTGGGAGGTGGCTACATCTAGTATTCTCGAAGGCCCTGTGAAAGCTCCCAGGAAATGTCCCGGTACAAACTCCTTATGCATCTCTGGGCTTCCGTAAGCCAGCTCACGGGTCAGTACTCGTGTAACACCCAGGTTTTGGGGGTGAAAAGTTTTTGCATAAAATCCTGCATGCATGTATCCCTGTAGTTGTAGCCAGATCAGCTGAACCATAATCTCTCCCAAACCCTAAAAATCTCCAAATCTATTCTCTAGATCCAGATCAAGATCTGACCATCTAGATTTAACCTACCAGTTATTCTGAAGATAAAAGTCTTCAGGAGCCATATTGAATTCTAACCCTAACTCCCAGTATCTAAGTCTCTTTCTGTTTTTGAAAACAGGAAATTCAGATTTACCCTAAGTACCCCAGTTTCCAGATAACTGAGTTATCATGATTTAACCCTATCCAGACTCAAGTATCTTTTGGAATATGTTCCTAGATGCATCCTCAACTTGCTCCAAAAAGTTGGAAACCAGATTGTTTCATCTAAGTACTTTTCGCAGTTTAGTCCAAATTTTACTGCGAATAAGTCCTTTCTCTGTTTACCTGGAAGCCTGAAAAGGCTAAAATCCACGAATCAACTCCAACCTCAGAATTTCTTCAGGGAACACCTCCCAAATGCTTTTTATTACAGATTTCCCTTCTGTTTAAACTTCAAAATCTCACTCCAATTACCAGAATTCGAGATCGACAAAATCCAGATCTATTTTACCCTAATTTTACCCTATTTTCGAAGATAGGTGAAATCCCTCAAATATTATCAAACTTTCTCCAGATTTGAGCTAAATGAGTATTAATAGAAATATTATACTCAGCCATGAAATCAAATTCCAAATTAAACCTCTTTAAAACCAGATTTACAAATCAGTCCACTCTTCAACCGAAATCATCACAATTATGCCCCTGGATCGACCAGAGCTTGCTGTTCACGACCAGATCAGCTAATTTCGACTTCGACCTCACCTCAGTTCACGACCAACCAGTGCAACCGACCAGAAAGTGATTTCGACCATCCCTGTTGCTTCGACCACGACCTGGATGCAGCGCACGAGCACGGGAGCTTCGACCTGTACATTGTTGTGCTCGTGTTTTCTTCGACCTGCTGCACTGCTACAGTAGCCACGTGGTCGCCACCTTGGCCAATACCTCGACGCCGCGTGTGTGCTCGCCATTTGCCACTGTGGATCTTCCCCGGCGCGACTCACAGCCAGTTGTTTCTCCCGTTTGCACGCCACCAGCAATGGTCGACGCAGGAGCTTTGCGCCACGTGGAGAACTCGCCGCGGCCAGCCATCAGTTCACCTTCACATCGCAGCAGCTCCAGCTGCAAAAGCCCTCACGGCCGCTGAACCAAGTCACCTCGACGCCAGCTCGCCGTGAAGTCGCCATCCAGTCACATCTTGCCGGCTTCAACTCCCCGAGCTTTTCCAACCGTTGAGAACCTCCAGCTTGCCTATTTATACCCCCTGGGACTCAGCCAACTCCACCACACAGCAAAACGCCAGAAAAACCAACAGTTCACTGTGTCTTCTTCTTCTCCGGTGAGCAGCAAAGAGGGAGCTTCGGTGCTAGCTTCAACCACTGCTTCCTTCTTCGATCCAGCACCCCCAGTGAGCTTCTCTCATCTCCCTCATGCTTCTCAAGCTTGGAATTTAGTTCAAATGCTTTCTGTCACCGGCAATCGCCGTGTTTCATCTAGAACTCCGATGAGCAATTAATCCTTAACTAAATAGAATTAGCTCTCGAGCCAGTGATCAAATATGCTCATTAGACTTTACTTAACATCCCTAAGCAACCAAAATCGACAGATTTGCTGAAATGTGAAAATCCCCAAATTGGAACCTTGCATGTTCACTGAGCTTACTGTTTAAGCTTTTCTGGTGCATCTCTAGCCAATCCAACTTCACCAGTGCATTTCTAGCACCCTGAGTACCATATGCAAGCAAGGAATTAAGCTCAATCACTTTAAATCAGAAATGCCCAAATCAGATTTGAGTTCATCTTTTCTCCAGCTAGTATCTTCCAAATGCAGCCGATCTAGCCCTAGTCCCTTTGCCATTTAGATGTTTTGGACCATTCTGAGCAACTTTGTCTTCTATCACGACTTCTAATTCGGCCTAGATTGTGAGATATAGCTATGCCCTAGTTACTGCACTGTTTATGTTGCATGTGCTCCAGGCCAATCAACTTCTTGCCGGTTTTCATCACTTTTCGGCCATCTCCTGCCCTAGATCCTGTTGAGACATTTGTTCCTGTTACAAATTTCTAACTACCAGACAAAGTGGTGCATCATTTGGAGCCCTAGATCAAAAGTTATGGCAAACCCTAGTTTCTGGCCATGACAACTCTATGTCAAACTATGCCAGTCAGTGGCATTAGCCCTGTTCACCCACCTCTGGTCATGCAAAACAAAAACTACTTTCTCAAATAGTTGCCTCACTACTTTTTGCACCATATGCTTGAATCAAAACTCATTTTGGCCACTGGGAACTATTCAAACCATGTCAATGCCATTCTTGGGCATTGTCAGCCTATGTCAGCCAATGGCATTGGGCCAGTTTGACCCCTTCTGGGTATGGAAACTGAATATAACCTTGTCCCTTAGACTCCTGATGTTGTGATCTACATTTTATTCTACTGTCACAACTTGAGTTGAGCCCTCTATCATCCATCGACCCTATGTCGATGCCTTGAACCGAATGTCGACCTAAAGACGTTCGCTGTTTTTGAGCGAACCAACCGCAGCCTTGATATCATTCTGATATTTTGGGACATTTGGAACCTTGTAAACCCTTGACGACTAATCTTAACCTTAGTTTCCATAGTTTAACCCTAATCACTTCCCAGAATCCAAATCTTGTGTCGCCGAGACACTTTCACCTTGCATTATCGCATATAGTGGATTAGTAAGAGTAGGATTGATTGTAATGCCTGTTTGCTTGTTTGATCCTTGTTCAGAGCAAGAGTCTGAGTTCGAAGACTTCGTCACAGACCCGACTTCAACTGCTGTTTCTTACGACGCGGAAGGCAAGTCATATTCTTGAACATCTTGAACCTATATTTTATGAATTGCTAGAATATACCTTGATTATAAAATAATAATATTGCATGAGAAAGATTGAGAATAGTTGAATTATGAAATGGCAGCATCAGGCTGATGCCTGTGAAATGTGAATTGATCAAATAATGAGCCATGAACTAATATATTAAGTATATTTATATTCATGAAATAAAACCCTTAGCCGTAACCAGTATTTTGGTATGGAATGGTTTTGGTATGGAATGGTGAAAGCACTTGAGGTGCTTGGTCGCACAAGATGTGCCAGCACTGGAAGTGCATGGATTATGGTATGAGCTGGTCACTGGCATATAAGGACTAGAATCTTGTGTTGTGCGTCTAGTAGCATGATTAACGTGCCGACCGCAAGCCTGGTATGGGACAGGCCTGAACAAGTAGTATGTGGATCACACATGAAACCCCTATATGACAAACTCACGATTTACACAGGGTGCGCTCCTACACAAATCACTGGATGTGATGATGCACGCTGACCCTGAGGGGAAGATGCCAATTTAGTGGGGGTTGTGTAACCCTGCCACAACTGTGGTTTGCGTGAAGAAAACCACGGGGTCTGGGGTGAATTGTGTGTGAAACATGGCAAAAGTTCTTGTTATCTCCACCTTGCCGCTCACAGTATAAAGTGAGTCAGGGGTCCAATCCTTGTGATAGGAAGGGCATGAAAGTGGATATATCTTGCGGGTAAATTGGTACCCCTCTGCAGAGTTAAAAATGTATTCGAATACTTCGTGCTCCCGAGTTTTAGGAGTATGCCGCGGTGGATTAAATCCATGGGGCGTGACACAAGTATTGTTTTATAAATTAAAATTTGTTAGTTCAAGATTACCCAAATGACATGTGTTGTCATGATAAGGGGTGTTGTCGAGGGCTGTCATGTGTTGACGTGTCGCGGTAGTACCATAATTTAGTGATCATGTGATAACTAAGAGGCACGTGGATTGTGCCCTAAGTACATGGAATGCTGCCATGAGCATGAGATTTGAAAAGCTTGGAAGAAAAGTATTTATGGAAAAACCCTCTCACCTCTTTTCCCTCAATAGCATAGGATCATGTCATCTGTACTATACGTATCTCTACTCTTACCTATGACTTGCTGAGTACATAAGTGCTCACCCTTGCAACTTATCAACAATAGATGGAACGCTTCATGACCAAGACGAAGGCTTGGAAGATTTCATGGATCCAGAAGGAGAGCCAATTCTGCCAGAGCCTTGATGTGTGTTGTTCTGCTGTCAACTTCTTACGACTGTGGGGGTTTCGCCTAGCTTCCGCCGAGTAGTTGTCTTTTTGTTTTAATTAGACCATTTGTGCCGTGAAGGCATTGTATTACTCTTTTATTGTACCAGGCTAGCAGGCCATACTGTTTATGAATGATATTTTGTAAGTTACTCTGCTGCAATGAACTCCTGTGCTTGACTTATCCCGGGAAGTCAGTGGTATGTATGTATGAGGCCAGCTGCAGTGAGCTAGGTCTCCACAGGAGTAGTTGTGGTACCCTGCTCGGGGCGCGACAACTCGTAGCCGACCGGAGGGCGTATCCGGAGCGGGGGGACCCTTCGGGCCCCCGGTCTTGAAGGAGGCAACTCAGCGCGGCTATTATCAAAGTTATCCAGATGCCACTCTGGAAGCCAGCGCAGCCGGATCGGCTCTCGGGGAGCATCCTCACTATGACCCCTGGTGGCAAGACTTAGCAAAACTAAGGCCACTTGGGCATCCCCTGGGTGATACCCCCCGGAGCTCGGGAGCCCCATCTCCAGAGCGGCCCCTTGCCCCAACGGAGCACCTCCCAAGACAAAGCGCTCAACTCTAGGGAGCCCTCCCCCGGGAGCAACCTCCCGGGGCACCTGATAAATCGAGCCAAGACTTAGCAAAAAATCCATTTCATTTCATCAAAGCAAAAGTTTTGTACAAGTCTCCGGGGCTACATCTAAGAAGCTACCGAGAGCAAAAATTCTAAAAAGCAAAAAAGGACATATCTAAAGGACTGGGGGGAGGCTTATACTTGATCATTGTTCTCCTCCCCCCAGGAGGTCTCCTCTACCGGAGCCGCGATGTTCGCCCTCTGGGGCACCGGAGACGGCAACCGCACCCGCACGATCCAGTCGTAAAACCCCCCACTCCCCACCCCCCCCGCAAGCTCCTCCACCTCCCGCTGTAGCGGCTCAAAGAAGTCGAGGAAGCCTCGGGGGATCCGGCCTCCGATCGCCTGGGCGCCGGTTCCCCGGAGTTCCACGAGTCCCGCGGAGGTGGCCACCACCGGGATCGCCCGGCCGCAGGCCCGAGCGTCGGCGGCCTCCGAGATCACGGAGACTTGCGTGTTGAGAAAATGCACAGCCTCCGCGAGTGTTGCCAGCACTGCGCCGAAGCCACCCCCCGGGCCAAGGCTCACCCCGAGCCCCTTGAGGGCCGAACGGACGGAGCGGTCCACCTCCGCCACCGCCCGGGCGCTGGAGCCCTCGAGCTCCCGAAGGGCGTCCTCCTTCACCTTCGCCTCCCTCCTAAGACGGTCATTGGCATTCTCTGAGGCATGGAGTTGAGCCCGAATCCGGGCCAACTCCTGGAGCTCCTCGTCCTGCTCCTCGCAAAAGGCGACGGCCTTCCCCTCTGCCTCTTTCAGCGCCTTTTCGAAGCGCGCCTCTATGCCTCTGGCAAGGGCCGCCCCCTATAAACGCAAAGGTTATTCGAAGCCAAAAAGTTAGTGAAATTCTCGAAAGAAAGCGGCGGGACGCTCCGGGAATGAACCTGGATGTGGAGCGACTGCAGCTTGCTGCACCGGTCACCGAGCATCCCTTGCAAGACATACTCCTGCACCTTCTGGGTCTGGAGTCCCTTGGCGAATCGGAAGACCTCGCCCGCGGACAGCAAGGGTGTCTCCCTCCCGACGGCTCCGGACCCATCCCCACTGGCGGGCCCCCTTACAAGGGTCGCGGGGGTGATATGGACCGGTGTGGCACAGGCCGCAGTCCTCGTCACTGAAGACCCGATCTCCGAAGAAGAGGTGGAGGACGAGCTCCCCGAGGGAACGCCGTTTTGGGGGGGGGGGATCAGGAGCCCCTTCCCTTTTCCGTACCGCGGAGGCCCCGGGGAGCCTGTGGCCGCTGGGACCACGCAAGCCGAGGGGCTCGCCCCCTTGTCCACTGGCCACTCCACGCGCGGAGTGGAGTCCTCCGCAAAGCGCACGTCCGGGCACTCCGGTTCCGTTGGCTCCAGAACCACCGGAGGTATAGTCACTGGGGACGGCGAGGGGTTGTAGTTTGCCGAATCGGACCCCCCTCCTTCACCGGCCGCCTCCCTCCCCCCGGCCTCGCCGGAGGCCTTGAGGAGGCTCATGAACTCTATCATCCCCGCCGGCTCCCCGGAGAGCTCCTCCTCCGGGAGGGGCGGCGTTGCCCTGCGCCTAGGGACGCTTGTGCGCGCCTCGATCCAGGAGCCGCCCCCCGAGCCTTCCCAAACACGGAGCCCGGTGTCATCGTCGGGCCGAGGGCCTTGTGCGCCTTCGCACGCTACGGATTGTGGGAGCCGGGGCTCGGGAGAGGGGTCCTCGCCGATAGCCTCAGCCCGAAGGCTTTCGCTACCAAGTTCCGGGGAGGACCCTCCCCCATGACGCGCACGATGCGCTCGTGCTCATCGGTGTAGTACCTCCCGAGGAGGTTCTCCGCCTTCTCCCGGGCAGCCGGATACAGCCGGACTACAAATACGAGAAGTGTTAGCGAAAATAACAAAAATCGAAGTGGGTTACCGGATACTTACGTCGAGTCACCGGCTTTTGCGGGGGCCACTGCGTCGGGCACATTCCGATCCCCCTCCTCCCGTGTGAGAAGGGGGAGAGCTTGAGGACCACCAACTCCTCCACGGCATCCCTCATCGACTGGGCGCCCCGGGCGCCCACCATCCTGCCTAGGAGCTTCAACTCTTCTTCGGTCCATACCAGGGGCTTGGGGGCTGATGATCGGCCAAAGGAGGGGGGCTCCGAGGAGTAGGTCACCCCGATGTCCCAGACCCATAGGTAGAACCACCTCCGGAGCCAGTCCCCCCAATGATCGCGGGAGGCCGCCACCGAGTACTCCTCCACCCGGGACGGCAGCAGCTGCATCATTATGGACCCGAAGGCGGATTTCGGGCCCCCTTGACAATATATGAGCTCCTCGTCGCGGGCTCGTAGAATTACTAGAGCAATCGGAGCGTTGGCTCCCGCCCTGTGGCTGTCTTGCACAGCCAGATGAAAAGGCCCATCAGGATGAGGGCATTGGGCGTCAGGTGGTTGATCGCCACCCCGTACCCCTGGAGGAACTCCTGGAGCAGCGGGTGCACCAGGAGCTAGAGGCCGGCTTCGAGGAACGCCTCGAAGACGACCACCTCTCCGAGTCGGGGACGGGGTGTAGTCTCCTTCCTTGGGGGGATCGGACGTCCCAGTCCACGACAACCCCCCGGTCCACGAGGAACTCCAGGTCCCCCGAAGTGAACTCGGAGGCCCAGAGGAAGTCCATGGTGACTTCCTCTGGAGGCACGTCGCTAGCTTTGGCATGGCCCTTGGGAGCCATCTGAGTTCCAGTGGCTCTGGTGTCTAGGTTTCCGGGGATCTAAATTCTCGAGAGCTAAGTTTCTGGTGGCTTAGCTACCGTGAGAGGATTAGAGCACCGGTGGGAAATTTGAGATTTGAAGTTTCAAATGTGCCCTCTCTGGGCCCCTCGAGGCCCTATATATAGAGCCCAAACACGGACCCGATGGGCACCACGTGGGCCCTAAGGATAAATCCAAGCTGTCCATTTGAAACGAAGCGCACAAATCGAAGGGGCGCGTGCGGGAAACAACGCGCTAGCAGTTCGAACCGTGCGAGGCCATTATAGCCTACGGCGCACGACAACCGAGGCCAGCGACGTCATGATGACCGGCGACGCCACCATAAGTGCTTAGCGCAAGGATCGAGGCATCGGTGAGACGCCAGAGATCCTTTCCGGGGGAGATGTTCCAGGTAGTGTGGACCATCCGCTCCGGGGACTTAGAGAACGTCTCCGGAGGACATGGGGGCTGTTGGGGAAAATCTCCACCCGATCAAACCCGGTGATTAGCCCCAAGGACAAAGGTCCCGGGCGCCGCCTTTTGCTCGGGGACAAGGGCCCTGGTGGCCCCGTCTTGGGCGCCGGGTCACACAGGAATCACATGAGGAACGTCTCGGGAATCTACGAGGACACTTGTCAAGCATCGAGCTTCCTTGGCCAGTAAAAGGACGCTGGTGCCCTCCAATGCAACGGTTGCAACCAGGGTAGTCTAGTCTTTTTGCATCTTTTGAGCCTTTATATGCCCTTGTATCACTCTCTTGTAACTAAGGACAATTCATTTGCATCAATACACAAACAATCAATAGGCGTGCTTTGGAGCACTCTCCCCGCGAGAGAACTGCCCCAGCCAACTCACGTCGGGAGCACGTCAACAGGACTAGGGTCTCCACTGAGACCTGAATCTGTATAAATCCTTGTGTCATTCTCTGTGCTTGCCCGACGGGAGGTGACCAGCAATGCGGTCAGCTTGCGTCGTCTTTTCTTCGCTAGGATCTTCCACAAAACCTGCCGTGGTATTCGCAATACCACGACAGAATCTGACTGCCAACTTTTTGGATTAAAGTATTGGCATACCCATGATCATAATCCGGAAATAATCTGGTCTAGATTAGGTTAAGATTTGATTGAATCAGAGTTCAGAGTATTTAGGGTACTTAATTAATTTCCTATTTTCGGAAACATAAAGGGATTGATAGATCTACGAGTTAGAGATGGAATTGAATCTGGCTTCTGAAGGCTTTTATTCTAAGGATAAGTAGTAGGTCACATCTGGAAAATCATATCTTGATTTGGGTTGACAGGGAAGATTTTGAGATTTTTGAGGCTTAGGATATATTAGGGTTGAACTGATCTTGCTACTACTACAGAGATACATGCATGCATGATTTTCATAAAAAGGAAATTTTCACCCCCAAAACCAGAGTGTTACAGTTGTCGAATCTGATATGATATACATAGCCAAATCTGTTACGACTAGAATAGTCAAGTATGATACACTTCTATGTGGTTGTATAAAGTAATAGGGTTGACAAGATAGATGGAATTGGGAAGGAAAAGTAGACAGAGAACGAAGGGATCAACTGTCGACATGTAAAAGTCTCTCTTTTGAATAAAGAGTAGTGTTGTTTGCTTTATTTTGTGCTCGATCACTGGTTTCGGTCTTTCGAGTAAAATCCCATAATTCATCTAATTGGGTCTTGTACTCAATCAGATCATCCAACAGCTTAGAAGGACATGGGGCAAGGAGCACCAACAAACGAACAAGATGTGGCCACGAGTTGGATCGTGCGATCACAGGAGATGCAGTGACGTGGCTCAACCACACGGGGCAGAAATGAACAGTAACACATCTTAGTGGACTAATATTTTAAGAATGAGTGCCCCAAGAGCGAACTGGGAACGTGCCGCTTGGCTTGTAGTGGATGCCACGGACCGCCACTCCATTTTCAACGCCAATCGTGGTGCACATGGACCGTCCAGATAGAACCGCGACGGATTGTGCGGCCACACGACGAAGCCGGCCAACCGGGCAGGACATATGAGAGCACAGCGGAGATCAGAGGGGTGAAACAATGCGGGAGATGTGGCCGCACAATGAATCTCCTTTCAAGCATTAATAACCCACTTAATGCGTATCAAATTTATATATCTATTTATGATTATCGATATAGTGATATTTTGAGGACAAATTTAAATTGAAAATTTTAGTAATAAATTAATAATTAAAAATATTAAGAATAAACTAACCTAGTTTCCAAAAAATTATATAACCAGTATGTAAAAGTCCATTAAGAAAACTTAATGTAATAGACTGCATTCAAATCTTGTTAACTATTTGGTTATAGCAACACATGAAACCAAAATCTTTTTGAGTTTGTGGTACGTTACATTATTTCCATCAACTATATTAGCTTTTGATGTTTGTTTATTCGTAAAAGAAAATATTAAACTTTTAGAAATATCTCCTTATATAATGTATTGTTCTTTCATAAAATAACATAATGGAGGAAAATGCAACTTTTAGTGAGGAGTTACCAATTGAGACGCGAAGAACTTTAAATAATAGCCCGTTTGATATCTCAAATAACACCTATTATTGCTTAGGTCAGACATCCATAAAAGGAATGAAAATTTTATAATTCAAAACTTATATATTATATAGTAGTATAGATATAGATAATGTAAGTAGTGTATAGATTAAGGATATGGATTTGGTATCATACTTAGTGTCTACTACATGTATTAAGTCCATATACCTCTAGGTTCTTAACACCGAAAAATTAAAGATAGAGCAAGTCATGTTATAGAACTTCACAAAATATCATGATCAAATACAGCCATATATTGGAGAAGTGAAAAAGACAAGCAAACTGAAGTATTAATTGGCCACTTGGTTTTATTGTTTTTTTGGATTCTCACTACATATAGTAATTTTTCGTGAACTTTCCTCAGTCTTTTACTATATACTTTTTCTCTATGGCCAACATTTTTTCAGAATTTTCGAGAACTTGAAAATCTATAAACTTGTAATGTGTAGTGTTTACTACATGCAGTAGCGAGTAATTATCCTATTTATTTAAATGGAGAATAATCCTTTGTTTTTAGTAAATAAAAATTTCTGTTAGTTATTACTTAACAATAAAAGAACATGTCTCAATTTAAATTTTTATCATTTATATAATAAAAATAGAAGATACTTAGACACCAGATTCGTTGTTTAGTAGGTGCAAGTTATAAATATTGTAGATGAATTACATGATGCAATAATGGATACACCTCTAATTTTATATAGAAATAGATTCATTTTAGAAAATTATAGTATTAATATTTATTATGTATTTACAATTTAAATTATTATTTATAAAATTATTCGCACAATTGCGTGACTTTAGAAAAATTTCATAGAAATTTAGGAAAAATAACTCCGAATCTAACAAAATATATAATACAAGTACAACATATTAAAATATACAATATCTTATTAATTTACTATTGGGTGGAGTGGGTTGGAACCGGCGGGTAAAAATTCCCACTTTACTGCCACCAAGACAAGGCAAAGCTGGTGGATAATTTTGAAGAGGCGGATGGATATGTATGAAACCGCAGTGCCCCACAGTCAACAGTAACAAAAATACTAGTATAGTACTTTTTTTTTTCTTAGCATTTATGCTCATATGTCTAGCATATTAGGCTGACTCCAGTGTAAAGGCGCTTCGCGAGGTGTTTTAACATAATATTTTTCAGTATATTTTGTACCACGTGTGCGAAACACCACCCCAAACACCCCCTATTACAATGCAAAGGCACTTCGAGAGGCGCTTCGTGTGGGGCCACGTATATAATATGTATTAAAGATTATAAAATCACTAAAATGAAATTCAGATAATTCAAACACAACCAAATAAAAGATAAAAATTGTAAATAACATTAAAAAATTTAAAAAAATTTTAAAATTTTTTCTTTAATAAATGGCACACATGAAAATCAACAAGACACATACTAATTAAAATTTGAATACATTTTAAACAAGACTCTGCACAAACTACTACATTTCGGCATTGTCGCCCCTGAAATGCTGCAAAATGTGGTCAACCAGATCTCGTTTCTGTTGCAGATGCGTTGGGCGAGTCCGGATTGCATCGTTTTGAGCTAGCATCTGTGCGAATATTAGCGGAGCACTCCCGTGGAGAGTAAGCGGTGTTACGGTAGATGTCCCTTGGCTATCGTACGATCCATCGGTCAGGTCATGAGAGTGTCGCTCATTCTCAATTATCATGTTGTGTAGGATGATACATGCTTTCATAATATTGGCAAGAGTTGACCGTCGCCAAAATCGACCGGGGCCGTGGACAATAGCAAATCGAGTTTGTAAGACCCCAAAATCTCACTCCACATCTTTTCTTGCTCTTTCTTGGTGCTATGCGAATAACATGTGTTTCTCCGTTTGGGGCAAGGGAATGGTTTTCACGAAGACAACCCATTCGGGGTAAATACCATCGGCCAAGTAGTACCTCATATTGTACTGTATTCCATTAACAGAGTACTGAACAGTAGGAGCTCGGCCGCGCAACACATCCGTGAAAAGGGGGATTGTTTTAGCACGTTGATGTCATTGTTGGATCCGGCGACACCAAAAGAAAGCATGCCATATTCACAGATCTTTGGACGCAACCGCTTCAAGTATTATTGTAGGGACTCCTTGATCACCGCGGGTGAATTGGCCCCTCCACGCAACTGGGCAATTGCGTCATTCCCAGTGCATGCAATCAATGCTTTCCAGCATCTCTGGGAAACCTCGCTCCTCTCCTTGTCAGAGAAGACGCCGGAGGTCGTCGACAGTAGGTTGACGAAGATATTCCTCCACGAACCGATCAATGATTCCTTCGACGAAATGTTCCAGCCACTCAATAACCGTCGACTTTCCAATGCGTACATACTCATCAACGGCATCGGCGGGGGAGCCGTAGCACAACATGCGCAATGCCGCCGTACACTTCTGCAAAGGAGATAGCCCCTTTCGAAGGAGGGCATCTCTCCTCTCATTGAAGTACGAGGACCACTCTCTAAGAGCTTCGACGATTCACAAAAAGAGAGGTCTCCCCATTCGAAACCGTCTACGAAACAAGTACCCAGGGTAGACAGGAACGTCGGCGAAGTAGTCTGTGACTAGACGGTCATGACCGCCATCGCGATCTCTATCGATGTACCTTATGCTACCTCCTCGACGGCGGTGCGAGGTACCATCGTCTATACTGGCTTCAAGGTCATCAAGAACGTGACGGTAGAGGGGTTGGACCTTCAACCCACTCTGGACAAACCCCGCCACGAACTCTTCGACTTGGTTGATGGCTTCGTCCTCGGCACTACTTGTGCTTGATCTAGATGATGAGGAACGGGGTCCCGATCTTCCGACAGGTAGGGGATAGTTCGATTGGTGGAGACTCAACGTTGACGATCCGACTTTCGACTAGAACCTATCTAGGCCTGCAATCGCTACACCACTGCTCCGTTCGTTATCAACCGTACCGAGGCGCAGTTGACCTAGCCACGAAGGCCTGTTCCTGCAAGTGAATCGAAGAACACGTGCAAGAACACAGAAGAAGCAATCTTGAATTGCAAGTATGTATTAAGATCACAAAGTGTTGGGGTTCCACAAACTGAAAGAAGGCGAACTGCGACAGCAGAAAAATTCTAAGCAAAATCCAAGTCTAACAATGATGGCTATGAGGTTTTAATATGCGAGAGGGGTGGCGTCTAGGGTTTGGGCCCCCCCCCCCCCCATGCGGGATACACGAGCCGAGGCCCAATAGACAGGTGACGCAGCACCGCACGGCCCAACAGAATCTGGTCTCCACTTGTTTCGACGATTGTGATTGACTCAGAAGCATTTTGGACGTGGGACTAGCTCCGTTGGAAAGGTCTCGTCGAGGGCTTCTCCGTAATGTACTTGAACGCCCCAAACGGAGTTCGTATGCATCTTCTACGCCCGTTTGAAGACAGGCTGCTCCGCAGTGGCCGACCCGGACTCCAGCTCGCGGTAGACTTGATTCCCGACCCGTCTTGGCGCAAAGTGACACCCTCGCTGATCAACACCATGATTGCTGAACACAAGCACAATATTATTAGGTAGTAACTCGCTCTTGTCAATATTCTCTCGTGTACTAAGAAACGAGCTCACCTGGTGATTTAGTTGACGTGCTTGTGCCCTTGTTATTGGTCCTTGCACAACGGGTGTTGGAAGAATGGACGCATCGTTAGGGGTGATGTCCTCATCACTAGAGGACATTTTTGTGGACAAGGCAAGATCTTGTGAAGATGAGATTTCTGAGTTGCGAAGATGAAGGCTCGACGGGTTCTGATATATAGGGAGAGAAGCGAATCAATCACATGGGCCTCTTCCAACGGCTAAATGTAAAGACATCCATCACATGCATCGGTTCCAACGGCTACAATCCAAAAGCATCGAGCAGATGTGTCAGTTGTACGACTACATGCCAAAAGCATTGAACACATATGGATCACATGCCAAAAGCAACGACTAAAATTCAAAAATATCACTCACATGCCACACAATTCAAACAAGTGAATCCAAAACGACTTAAATTAATAGTGCGAGTACAATTTTACAAAGAAAAAGTACATTGTTTGAGCTACTATTTATTCTTCATTTCCTTAATCATGTCGTTGACATACTCTAATGCGACCGCATGCGCCACCTTACATGCATCCGAGAAATGGGATGTGTAACACACTGGGTTTGGGGTGAAAATTCTTTTCTTAAAAAGTCATGCATGCATATGTCTTTTCTAGATCAGCTAAATCAGCCCCAGCTTTATTCTATTCTAAGCCCAAAATCTTAAAATCTATCCTGTAGACCCAAATCAAGATCTGACATTTCAGATTTGATCTACTATCTATCCTGAGTATAAAAGCCTTCAGAACCCAGATTCAATTCCATCTCTAACTTCCAGATTTATCAACTCCTTTCTGTTTTCGAAAACAAAAATATATTATATTACCCCAAATACCCTAAGTTTCAGAAATTCAGATTTAATCAAAATCTTGACCAAGTTCAGACCAAATTACATCAGGATTATGATCAAGAGTATGCCAATACCTTAATCCAAAAAGTTGGCAGCCAGATTTTATCATCTAGACCCTTATCACAAATCAGTCCAGATTGTATCGCAAGTTACTCCTTTTCTGTTTTCCCACAACTTGAAAAGGCTAAAAGCCACAAATCATCTCCAAATCCAAATCTGATTCAGGGAACACCTCCCAAATGCTATCCAACACAAAATCTTCTTATATGAGTATCTCAAAATCAAATCGTAGATCCCAGAATTTCAGCATTTGACAAAATCCAGATTCTAGATACCCTAATTTACCCTATTATCAATTTCACTCAAAAACCATTCAAATGTTTCAAATTTCATCTTCTATCTGTGCCAAATTATCTGTCGAATTAAGTTTGCTAAATTAGCAAAATCAAATTCAACCCTAACCATCCAAATCTCTAGATTTACAAATCAGCCCAAAGCCAAGAATCAGAAATTGTAAATCAGTCCAGATTCGACCAGAGCAACAGCTGTGTTTTCACCGCAGCCTCGCCGTGCTTGTGCGCCGTGTTCGCTCGCCGCCGGCCAAGCCTCGCCTGCACCTGTGCCGTACTCACTTCTGTTTGCATGAGAGCATGTGTCCACGCCTCAGCCATCGTCGTGGCAGCATCGACGACCAGCAACTGCTCTCGCGCGCGACCAGCAGCAGCAGCAGCAACTTTTGTCAATAACTCCATGCCACGTCGCCTTGCCATGCCAGCCATTGTTGCCACTGCTTCAACCGGCCAGCGTCAAGTTCCAACACGCCCCGACCGCTGCTGGCAAAGCTGTTGCACCGCTTGCGCGCCGTCGCATCACCGTTCACCGCTGTCGCGCCTGTGCCCAGCCAGTCCCGTCCTCGACGCCAATACCCTTGCTGTTCCCTCCTCGAAAGCTTCGTCCCTGCTCTATTTAAATGCCCCACTGTCCTATGTAATTCTCACTTCACCAAAAATCTACTAAGTCTCATCTCCTCCGTCCTCATCTTCTTCTCCGGCGAGCTCAGCACAGAGGCTCACGCTGCCAGCTTCAACCACTGCACCATTTGCCAAATTGACACCACCAGGGAGTATCTATCATCTCCCTCATCGTTCTGTAGTATCCAATCAAGCTCCGGTGGACCCCAAGGCTGATGATCGCCGTAACTCTTAAATGCCCTGTTCCAGCAATTGAATCAACTCCAGTCCAAATTAACCTTCTTTGTAGTAGAACAAAATGCTCAGTAGCTTAATCTTAGCAAGCCTGTTCATCCAGAATTTGAATTCAAGTTGTATCTTGTGTTTTCTGTTCTTCGCGCGCCGCCGTGAACACCTCACGTCGCCGGCGAACTCCACTACTTCTCTGACCAAATCAGCTGCGCCAATACACTCCTTGTATCCTGTAGATGGTGTAGCCGATCTTGATCGACTTGCATTACCTTGTATCGCCCTCACCTCTTTTACCATCTTCTTCGAGTCTGGTGTCAATGCTGGCGAGCCTCGAATCACAACCTCAGGCAAATTCCATCCTCCAACACCTTCAGCACCACTCTAGGATCATAAACCCTCAATCAATTTCTTGATTCATCCATCCTAGTTCGTTGTCATCGTAGCTCGCCATTGTTCCTGGAAGCCGACGACTTCGACCTCGCTGTTCGCCGTCATCCGGCCATCATTTCCAAATTAACTTCGCCAGCAGATTTGCCTTAACCTTGTTGCATCTAGGCCTTCATGCCTAACCCTAATTTTGATGATTAATGAGAACAAAGTGTTTTAGACTAATTGTGCTTCTGAGATTTTTGATACAGAGTTTGTTCGGGAAGAATTATGAGATGATCAAGATGAACCCGACATGAAGTGAAGCATAAGGTGCAGAAGAGCAGAGACAAGACGCAAACGTGAAGATGCAAAAGACCGAAGGTAACATTGTCTTTATTTTTACCGATCTCGATGTTTGGAGTTGATCGATTTAGGACTTTGTTTTTAGCTTTTAACCATACTATAAAGAGGGGTGGCGAAAGTCCTCTCGTTATCTCCAACATAAACCGAGAAACTTAGGTCATTGCATTGCATTTTTTTTTGTTGGATTTGATTTGATTTTGGTTTGAAAGATTTGGATTTTCAGTTGAGATTTTGATAGCAGAAGAGTACTTGCAATTTTCAGAAATATCTAGGAAGATCTGGGTTTTTCTTCTGTTGACAAAAATGTAGCTCTTGAAATTATCTTTCAAACGAGCTATTAAACACCTCTTTTGGATATCTGGATTTAAAGTTATTACTGTTTTTGTTCAGGCTCACTGTCAGTTTGAATGTCGGTTTAATTAAACTGACAATTATCCAGAGAGGGTGTATTTTGGGCTCAAAATTTTTGTACTAAATTGACTGTCAGTTTGTCCATACTGGCTGTCAGTTGTCGTTTCGACCACAGTTGTTTTTAACTGAGTTTTTATCCGTTTTAGTCGAGTCTGTGGTCGAACTGACTGTCAGTTTGCATAACTGACTGTCAGTTGTGGGTTTCAAGTTTCCATAAACGACCACGAACGGCTAGCAAATTTTTATCCGTAAATTTTGTCGGTCGTTGTACATGAAACTAACTGTCAGTTAGGCAAACTGACTATCAGTTTGTGTTGCTGATTTTCAGCCCTAGCTCCAATGGTTCATTTAATTCTTGAGGCTATAAATAGGGGCTTTGGGCATGAGTTTTATATAACAAGCAGCAACATTCTCTTATACACTCTTGAGCTTTAGTTTTCTACTTAAAATCTTGATCTTTTGATCAAGTCAAGTGTTTTCGATCCACCGAGAGTTTCAGTTCATTTGCATTTGCATACTCCTGGTTTCTCGGTGCGTGTTCGGAGGTCAAGAGAAGACCTTGCTGCCTATTACTCTTGGTGAGCGCCCTCACCTAGATGGTTCAGAGGCGTGGCCGTTGACCTCTCCAGTTCGGAGATTGTCGGAGAGGCTCGGCAAGCTTGTACAAGGCATTGGTGCTCGCCTTTCTAGAGTGGACAAGGACCAACCGCTAGTAGATAATACTCTTCGTGAGTATTGAGGCAAAACTCAAGTGACTTGAGTGCTTAACAAGTACTAGTGGAGACTGGGCGAGTCTCCGATACCTCGGTAAAAATTACTGTGTTCGTTCTCTTCTTCTCTTGCTTATATTATTTGTTTTTAATTTGCTATTATTTGTTTAAGTTTAAAGTTTTTAAAAGTCTCCTATTCACCCCCCTCTAGTCGGCATCCTTGATCCTACACGTGATATCAGAGCTAAGTCTCTCGATTTATTAGGCTTTACCGCCTAGAGAGAGAATGTCGTCTACCGATGGTTATCTCTTCCATCATGGTTTTCAGCTCAGCATGAAGGACACACTCGTTGTCCTTTTTATCAGATCCTGCCATGATTAGTAGAAAGTAGAAGAAACACAAGAAGTATTATCCCTACAAACTACCAGGTTCAGACAAGTGAATTCACACCCTCTCAAGCGCCTTACCACGCTCTTGCAAGGTTCTTACCAACGCTTCAGAAGGTACAATCGGTGGCTGGTTCGTGATATCGTGACGAGCTTAAGTGTAATGATTGCAAAGTTGAATCCTGTTCTGATAGAAAGTATGTGGAGTTTGGAAGGCAGTTATGGTAGAAAAGGTTAGCAATAATTGAAATCAGAATGCTAAGTTGAATAAGTGTCTAAAGTACGTGTCACAGTTGCTGGCCTAAATGCGTTCCTAAAACTAGTTCAAGCAAAGTGATCGGCACAGGCGATGCACATGAAAGGATGCAAGCACTTCTGATCTCTTTTTTTTTTTTTTTTGACTAATCTTTCTTTTCGTGCAGCTCTTTTTTATGCACTTGCCTTTTTCTTTTTTTTTTACAAGAGTGCTGCAAAGGATGGATTACAACTCAAAATTTAAGAATTACGTACAAATCCTATCACAATACTCTCGGCAGTTTAGTAAAGATGCTCTGCAGAAATTTTCAATAATAATTTGGGACTCTTATATACCTCAAAAGCAAAAACTTATAACTAGGAAGTTGTAGCTCTTTTCTTTCTCATCAATTTGAATATATGGAACACTCAATTTGGGGTTTGGAACTAGGAGATATGGCCACCGAAATACAGGCTGTACAGATTACTCCGAGATGGAACAGATTAAATTCCAACGCGATTTTCGCCACGAATATGGCGTTCTGGAATTTGGTGCAATGAACAAAGTTGTAGATCTCTTCGAGAGATACAATTTAGACTATTTAATGGCCCAAATTGGTGTTCAGAACACAAAGATATTGTCTTTATAAGAACAGAAACGCAAAAGAGAAATCCGAACCGATTGCGACTCGAATTTGGTTTCGGTTTAGAATTGGGATTTGATACTCGACCTAGACCAAGAACACGAATTGACCAACAATACGACGATTACCACGGGCACAAATTCAACAATGCAAAATTGAAAACGAAAATTACAAAAGGTTCAAAGTGGTTTGGACAGCGGAAGACTATGATCACAGTTTTTTTTTTTTTTTTTGCTTTTTCTGGACTCTAGGTAGAAGATGGATGACGAACAGAGAGGATACCTGATGGGAAACCTTGGCTCTGATACCACTTGATGAGGAACAGGGTCCCGATCTTCCAACAGGTAGGGGATAGTTTGATTGGTGAAGACTCGACACTGACGATCCGACTTTCGACCAGAACCGATCTAGGCCTGCAATCGCTACACCACTGCTCCATTCGTTATCAACCGTACCGAGGCACGGTTGACCTAGCCACGAAGGCCTGTTCCTGCAAGAGAATCGAAGAACACGTGCAAGAACACAGAAGAAGCAATCTGGAATTGCAAGTATGTATTAATATCACGAAGTGTTGGGGTTCCACAAACCGAAAGACGGCAAACTGCGACAGAAAAAATTCTAAGCAAAACCCGAGTCTAACAATGACGGCTACGAGGTTTTAATATGCGAGAGGGGTGGCGTCTAGGGTTTGGGGCGGACCCCCCCCCCCCCCCCCCCCCCCACGCAGGATACACGGGCCAAGGCCCAATAGACAGGTGACGCAGCACCGCACGGCCCAACAGAATCTGGTCTCCACTTGTTTCAATGATTGTGATTGACTCAGAAGGATTTTGGACGTGGGACCAGATCCGTTGGAAAGGTCTCGTCGAGGGCTTCTCCATAATGTACTTGAACGCCCCAAAAGGAGTTCGTATGCATCTGCTATGCCCGTTTGAAGACAGGCTGCTCCGCCATGGCCGACCCAGACTCCAGCTCGCGGTAGACTTGATTCCCGACCCGTCTTGGCGCAAAGTGACACCCTCGCTGATCAACACCATGATTACTGAGCACAAGCACAATATTATTAGGTAGTAACTCGCTCTTGTCAATATTCTCTCGTGTACTAAGAAACGAGCTCACCTGGTGATTTAGTTGACGTGCACGTGCCCTTGTTATTGGACCTTGCACAACGGGTGTTGGAAAAATGTACGCATCGTTAGGGGTGATGTACTCATCACATCCTCTTCTGAATTTGACTCCTTACGAACTTCTTATCGGGCGTAAGCCAAATATTTCTTATTTCCGAGTTTTTAGATGCAAATGCTATATTCTTAAGAAAAGGAATTTTAGTGGTAAGTTTCAAAGAAGAGTAGATGAAGGCTTTCTAGTCGGATACTCCACCACTAGTAAAGCTTATCGCATTTTTAATAAAAATACTGGTTGTATTGAAGAATCCTGTGATGTCGAATTTGATGAAACTAATGGCTCACAAAAGGAGCAAGTTTCTTGTGAAGTTTCAGGTGAAGATCTTCAAGAAGCCATGAAGAACATAACCATTGGAGATATCAAGCAAAGAGAAGAAGATCAAGAAGATGATGTCAACATTGAGAATGTTGATCAAAATATATCATCATCTCATGTTGATCCTCCAGAACAAGATCAAGATGAAGCAATACAAGATGAAGCACCAAGGCAACATCAGACGATCACAAAGGATCACCCTCTAGATCAGATATTGGGTGACGTCAGTAAGGGTGTTCAAACTCGATCTCGTATTGCTGCATTTTGTGAACATCACTCTTTTGTATCTTCTTTAGAACCCAAACATGTTAATGAAGCCTTAAATGATCCTGATTGGGTTAATGCCATGCATGAGGAACTTAACAACTTTTCTAGAAATGAAGTTTGGACTTTAGTAGAAAGACCCAAGGATCATAATGTAATTGGAACAAATGGGTTTTTAGAAATAAGCAAGATGAAAATGGAGTTGTAATTAGAAATAAAGCTTATCTTGTTGCTCAAGGTTTCACTCAACTCGAAGGTTTAGACTTTGGTGAAACTTTTGCTCTTGTAGCAAGACTTGAAGCTATTCGCATTCTTCTTGCCTATGCATCATGTTTCAATATCAAACTTTTTCAAATGGATGTTAAAAGTGCTTTCTTAAATGGTGAAATTTCTGAACTTGTTTTTGTTGAACAACCTCCCGTTTTTGAAGATTCTAAATTTCCAAACCATGTGTTTAAATTGTCCAAAGCTCTCTATGGCCTCAAACAAGCCCCTCGAGCTTGGTATGAACGACTTAGAGACTTTCTTTTATCAAAAGGTTTTAAAATTGAGAAGGTTGATACAACTCTCTTTACAAACACTAGTACAGAAATGCAGTCTTCTATCGGTAAAAAACACCCTTCTACTATCGGTTTTTGACCGATAGAGATAGACACGATAGAACAAGACTGGACATTTTCTATCGGTAAATAACCGACAGAAGAAGTTCACTATTCTATCGGCATATTATGAATCTACCGATAGAAAACCCGTCGTAGTCTTACGTCCAACGGCAGGGAAAGTACCATTATTCTAACGGTTAATTACAAGATTACCGACAGAAAAAATCATAATATTCTATCGGCATATTAGGAGTGTACCGATAGAAAACTCGTCGTTAGCGGTTGGAAAAGTACCACTATTCTAACGGTTAATTACAAGATTACCAACAGAAAAAATCATAATATTCTATCGGCATATTAGGAGTGTACCGATAGAAAACTCGTCGTCAGCGGTTGGAAAAGTACCACTATTCTAACGGCTAATTATAAGTTTACCGATAGGAAAAATCATACTATTCTATCGGCGTCTTACAAGTTTACCGATAGAAAACTCGTCGCTAGCGGTTTGAAAAGTACCACTATTCTAACGGTTAACTACAAGATTACCGACAGAAAAAATCATACTATTCTATCGGCATATTAGGAGTGTACCGATAGAAAACTCGTCGTCAGCGGTTGGAAAAGTACCACTATTCTAACGGTTAATTACAATATTACCGACAGAAAAAAGCTTAGTACTCTATCGGATATGTATGAGTTCACTGGCAGGAAAGGTCACACTCTTCTAATGGTTAATTTTGATTGTACCGATAGAAAAAAGTACAGTAGTCTCTCGGTTGTTGATGAATTTACCGATAGAGCATTCACATATACAGTACTTTATTTGCATTCACAATACAGTACATTCACATATACAGTACAGATGCAATACAGTATATATTGGATACACAATACAGTACAGATGTGTTGGGGCAAACCCTGTACCTCCGGGTAGTCGTCGAAGTGAGCTCCCGAGCGCCCTCGGTCCTTTGTGCGGAGAAGGTTCCCGGCGGGTCCTAGGCGTCCGGGCCTTGGGTCCCGCGGGGTCTTCGGAGCGCCCTGGGTCCTTTGTGCGGAGAAGGTTCCCGGCGGGTCCTGGGCGTCCGGGCCTTGGGTCCCGCGGGGTCTTCGGAGCGCCCTCGGTCCTTTGTGCGGAGAAGGTTCCCGGCGGGTCCTGGGCGTCCGGGCCTTGGGTCCCGCGGGGTCTTCGGAGCGCCCTCGGTCCTTTGTGCTGAGAAGGTTCCCAGTGGGTACTGGGCGTCCGGGCCTTCGGTCCCGCGGGGTCTTCGGAGCGCCTCGGTCCTTTGTGCGGAGAAGGTTCCCGGCGGGTCCTGGGCGTCCGGGCCTTGGGTCCCGCGGGGTCTTCGCAGCGCCCTCGGTCCTTTGTGCTGAGAAGGTTCCCGGTGGGTCCTGGGCGTCGGGGCCTTGGGTCCCGCGGGGTCTTCGGAGCGCCTCGGTCCTTTGTGCGGAGAAGGTTCCCAGCGGGTCCTGGGCGTCTGGGCCTTGGGTCCCGCGGGGTCTTTGGAGCGCCTCGGTCCTTTGTGCGGAGATGGTACCTGGTTGGTCCCAGGGTAGGCCCCGTATCCCGGGTCACCGGGCTGTTGGTCCCGGGGAGTCACCGGGTCCCCGAGAGTCTCGTAGAGTCACCGGGCCCCCGGTGAGACCCGGAGAATCACCGGGTCCCGTAGAGTCCCGGAGGGTCTCTGGGCCCCGGACATTCACTAGTCCCGGAAGGTCACCGGGCCCCCGGTGAGACCCCGAGGGTCCCGGGAGGTCATCGGGTCCTTACTGGGTCCCGGACTTTCCCTGGGCCCCGGATCTCTAGGCCCTGGTGAGACCCAGAGCACCATCGGGTCCCTGAGAGTCCCAGAGCACCAGCACTGGGTCCCGGAGAGTCCCGGTGAGACCCGGAGAGACCCGGAGAGCCACCGGGCCCCCGGTGAGACCCGGAGGGTCTCCGGGGTCCCGGAGAGCCCCGGTGAGACCCGGAGAGACCCGGAGAGCCCCGGTGAGACCCGGAGAGACCCAGAGCACCACCGGGTCCGGGAGAGTCCCGGTGAGACCCGGAGACCCGGAGAGCTACCGGGCCCCCGGTGAGACCCGGAGGGTCTCCGGAGTCCCGGTGAGACCCGGAGAGACCCGGAGAGCCACCGGGCCCCCGGTGAGACCCGGAGGGTCTCCGGGGTCCCGGAGAGCCCCGGTGAGACCCGGAGAGACCCGGAGAGACCCGGAGCACCACCGGGTCCCGGAGAGTCCCGGTGAGACCCGGAGAGCCCCGGTGAGACCCGGAGAGACCCGGAGCACCACCGGGTCCCGGAGAGTCCCGGTGAGACCCGGAGAGCCACCGGGCCCCCGGTGAGACTCGGAGGGTCTCCGGAGCCCCGGTGAAACCCGGAGAACCACCGAAGCCCCGGAGAGACCCGGAGCACGACCGGGTCCCGGAGAGACCCGGAGAGCCACCGGGCCCCCAGTGAGACCCGGAGGGTCTCTGGGGTCCCGGAGAGCCCCGGTGAGACCCGGAGGGTCTCCGGAGCCCCGGTGAGACCCGGAGAACCACCGAAGCCCCGGAGAGACCCGGAGAGGCCCGGAGCACCACCGGGTCCCAGAGAGCCCCGGTGAGACCCGGAGGGTCTCCGGAGCCCCGGTGAGACCCGGAGAACCACCGAAGCCCCGGAGAGACCCGGAGAGCCATCGGGCCCCGGTGAGACCCGGAGGGTCTCCGGGATCCCGGTGAGACCCGAAGGGTCTCCGTAATACCGGTGAGACCCGGAGAGCCTCCGGGCTCATGAAGAGCTGTTGTTGACCGTGGGGCCTCTAAGAAGCCCGTGGCGCCACGTGTCAAGCATCCAGGCCGTCCATCAGGCCAAAAGACGTCTTCGCCCTTCCATCCAACGGCCGCAGCGAGGGCATTTTTGTCTTTTGTATTTCTTAGGGGCTATATAAACCCCTCTTGTACCCTTTTTCAGAGATTCCAATTCATTTCATATAAACACAATTCCCGGCTCTCTTGGAGACCTCTCCCCGAGAGCTCACCTCCCCAGCGGACTCGCGTCCGGAGAGAGCCAACAGCACTAGGGCCCCCACTGGGACCCGAACCTGTATAAACCTCCGTGTCACTTTTTGTGTTGCCCGGCGGGAGGAGACCAGTAACTCGGTCTGCTCGCGCCGCTGTACTCGTGCTGCGCACGTCCGAACCTGCCGGGGTATCCGTAATACCACGACAGTTGGCGCCGACCGTGGGGACTCGTGACGAATTGCCATGGCTCCCCCAAGAACAAGCGCTCAAGCTCTCCCTTTCCGGTGGTTATGGTCCCAGCGACCCGGCGCCGCCCCAGCAAGACGTCACCGTCGCGACGCTACCGTTCGGGAATACCCGGAGAGAGCTGCCACTTTCTTCTCCCGAAATCTTCGGTAGAGGTGTTCCCGTTTCCAGCTCGGCGACCGCGACCGCGACCGTGATTGTGGGACCTCGCGCCCTACCTGGTGACACCGGTCCCGGTGACCCGGAGCCACCCCCTCGAGACACGACTGCCCCGGCGCTTTCGGCCGGAGGCGGCCAGACTCAGGTACCACCTCTCACCTTTCCAATTACTTTCAGTGTGCAGACCTCCGGGTCAACCCCGGTGACCGCGACCGCCCCGGCGGGGACTAGTTTCCCCCCGATGGCACACCCGGCACCCCGGGATACTTTGCCCGAAGCTTTGGTCGAAGGCCAACTCTGCGCCCGGCGCACGCTGGAGGAGTTGTTGCGCGCATAAGCGTGGACTCCGGCTCCCGTCTATCCGCTCTCATTCCAAACGCCGGGCATGTTCACCACGCCGGGGGCTGTCCCCGCGCCCGCGCCGGGAGCCATCCCCGCGCCTGCGCCAGGAGCCGTCCCCGCGCCGGCGCCGGGAGCCTTCCCCACGCCGGGAGCTGTCCCCGCGCCCGCACCGGGAGCCTACCCCGCGTCCGCGCCGGGAGCCTTCCCCGCGCCCGCGCCGGGAGCTTTCCCCGCGCCCGCACCAGGAGCTCTTCCCGCGCCCGCGCCGGGAGCCTTCCCCGCGCCCGCGCCAGGGCCTTACCCCGCGCCGGAAGCTGTCCCTGCGCCCGCACCGGGAGCCTTCCCCGCGCCCGCGCTGGGAGCCTTCCCCGCGCCCGCACTGGGAGCTGTCCCCGCGCCCGCGCCGGGAGCCTTCCCCGTCGGGAGCTGTCCCCGCGCCGGAGACTTACCCCGCGCCCGTCGGGAGCTGTCCCCGTGCGGAGACTTATCCCGCGCCAGGAGCTCTCCCCGCGCCCGCGCCGGGAGCCTTTCCCGCGCCCGCGCCGGGAGCCTTCCCCGCGCAGGGAGTTGTCCCCGCGCCAAGAGCTCTCCCCGACTCCGATAACGAGCGCGTCTCCCTTACATGGGGGGACAACGACTGGGAACCTTCCCAGAGAGTTGAGGGGGCCAACCAGCCCTTGTGCCACCAGCTCCGACGCATCTGATGGCCAAAGCCA
Source organism: Pharus latifolius (assembly GCA_019359835.1). Lineage (NCBI taxonomy): Eukaryota > Viridiplantae > Streptophyta > Magnoliopsida > Poales > Poaceae > Pharus > Pharus latifolius. The sequence continues at coordinate 34,877,387 of CM033324.1, read as the reverse complement.
TATCGCCCGCCCCGCACCGAGTTCTACAATGGTAAGGCTGATCCTCATGAATTTGTGCAGGTGTACTCCACAGCCATCTCAGCGGCCGGGGGGGACGAGATGGCGCAATGCAACGTCTTCCCCGTAGATCTCACCGGGATCGCCCGCTCATGGTTTTACAACCTGAGGGCCGGTTCCATCAAGTCCTCCGCACAGCTCAAGCGTGAGTTCTATGCAAACTCCCAGGGGAACTATGTGCGTCCCCTTGACGCGTCGCAGCGCCACACCATTCAGCAGAAGATGGGGGAGACCATCCGAAGCATCGAGGCGTGCAAGACGGGGGAGCTCCATCGGAGGCTCTCCCGGAGATGCCCCTCCTCCGCCGATGAGCTCTTCAACGTACTGGAAAAGTACGCTCGGGCGGAGGAAGACGACCTCTGGAAGAAGTCCCAGGGGTCTCCCGCCCCCGCCGATCGGGGGGCCAGGGACCCTCTCAAACGCCCCAGGCAGATGGAGTGTAACGAGCCACGGCCTCGGGACACCTTTGTCCTCGAGGGCGGAGGCGGCTCGCGCCACCCCCCGAGGGGCAACCGCCCCTTCTCCAAGCCGAAACGCCATTGGGGAGGACAATCTTCCCGCGGTCAGGAAGGCCCCGCGGGGAGAAGCAGGGAAGGACCACGGTGCAGCTTCCACTGGTCCAGTACCCACGCTACCCGAGACTGCCACCCGCTGCTGCAGCACTTCACGATGTTCCTCGACCAGCATGGGCAGGGGGGGACTTCGGCCTCCTTGCCCTCTCGGCCAGCTGTTCCGGCCCTTCCTGCTCCCGCGCGGGGTCAGCAGGGGCAGACGCAGGAGGGGGAGCCTTCAGAAGCTCTCCCCTTCAAAACTTCTCAGCGCCGCATCAACGTCATCGTGGAAGGGTCCGCCTCCATGCGGGACTAAGCGCCAGCGTAAGGAGTGCGCGTGCGAAGTCAAGGTTGTGGGGGTGCTGCACACGTCTCCGCCACCCAAGTGGTCGGACGTCCCCCTCACCGTCACAGCGGAAGACGCGCGCGGGGTTCGCTTCCCCCACGACGACGCGCTCATCGTCTCCGCCACCATCTACAACCGCCACCTGGCCCGCATCCTCGTGGATGGCGGGAGCTCCGCCGACGTCCTCTGCCTGAAGGCCTTCAAGGAAATGCAGGTGGATGAGAAGACATTCAGCACCCCGGAGAACTACTGGACCGAGATGGCCCGATTCGACGTAGTGGACCTCCCTTCCTCCTACAGCGCGATCATGGGGAGGACCAAAATCAACCGCCTGGGGGCTACCACCCATCAAAACTACCTCTGCATGAAGATCCCCGGGCCGCGCGGCGTGATCAATGTCCGGGGAGACCGAGACATGGCCCGGGCTCTATACGAGCGCGCCGCCGCTACGATCGGAAGCGTCAACATCATTAAGGCGCCCGGGGGGGAGGCCTCTCCCCCGGAACCAGACATCACGGCGATACCTCCTGGGAGGCCCCTCCCCAAGCCGCGTCCGGAAGGGGGCCTCCGGGAGGTCCTGCTGTCCACGGGCGACGCGGACAAAACCGTCCGGATCGGGGTGGAGCTCCCCGAGGAGCATGCAGCGCAAATGGCGGCTTTCCTGCGCGAGAACTCTGATTTTTTCGCGTGGAAGCCTTCGGACATGCGGGACGTCACCCGGGGGGTCATTGAGCACAAGCTCGCGGTGACCCCTGGTCACCCCCCCCCCCCCCCCCGTCAAGCAAAAGCTGAGGAAGCTCTCCCTCGAGCGCCAAGAGGCAATCAAGGGGGAGATCGCCCAACTCCGAGAGGCGGGGTTCATTCGGGAGGTCTTGTACCCCGAGTGGCTCGTGAACCCCATCCTCGTGAAGAAGTCAAATGGCAAGTGGCGGATGTGCGTGGACTTCACCGACCTCAACCGCGCCTACCCCAAGGACAACTTCCCACTCCCGCGGATTGACCAACTGGTCGACGCCACTGCGGGGTGCGAGCTGATGAGCTTCCTAGACGCCTACTCGGGATACCATCAAGTCCGGATGGCGGGGGGGGGGGGGGGGGGACGAGGAAAAGACGAGTTTCATAACTCCCCTCGGAACCTTCTGCTACCGCCACATGCCCTTCGGGCTCAAGAATGCGGGAGCCACCTTCCAGCGCCTGATGACGCTGGTCTTCAAAGATCAAGTCGGCCGCAATGTTGAAGTCTACGTGGACGACGCGGTCGTCAAGAGTCCCTGCGCAGCCTCCCACATCGACGACCTTGCAGAGACCTTCCGCAACCTCCGCGCGTTCGGGCTCAAGCTGAACCCGGAGAAGTGCGCCTTCGGGGTACGCGGGGGGAAGCTCCTAGGTTTCCTTGTCCCAGCGGGGCATTGAGGCAAACCCTGAGAAGATTCGGGCCTTCCTAGACATGCCCCCACCGCGCTCCATCAAGGACGTCCAGCAGCTCTCCGGCCGCCTAGCCGCTCTCAGTCGCTTCGTCTCCCGGTCGGGGGAGCGGGGCCTCCAGTTCTTTAAAATCCTCCGGGGGCTTGAGGGGTTCTGCTGGACCCCCGAGGCCCAGGAAGCCTTCAACGACCTCAAGAAGTACCTCTCGAGCCCTCCAATGCTCGTGAGTCCATCTCCAGAAGAGCTCTTGCTCCTCTACCTTACCGCGACCCCGGTCGCCGTCAGCGCGGTATTGGTGAAGAAGCAAGGGGGACAGCAGCGTCCCATGTACTACGTGAGTGAGGCCCTCCAGGGGGCCAAAACCCGGTACACGGAGATGGAGAAGATCTGCTACGTTCTCCTGATGGCGTCCCGGAAGCTTCGCCACTACTTCCCGGGACACCCCATCACCGTCCCGTCCTCCCTCCCCCTGGGGGAGGTGCTGCGGAACAAAGAGGCCACAGGCCGGATTGGGAAGTGGGGGGCCGAGCTCGCCCCCTTCTCCCTGTCCCTCACAGTCCGCTCCACCATCAAGTCGCACAGGTCCTCGCTGACTTCGTCGCGGAGTGGACTCCTGCCTCCAGGCCCGGGGACGAAGACCTCCCCGCACCGCCCCGACGCAGTGACCATTGGACACTCATGTTCGACGGGTCGCTGTGTCTCGCTGGGGCCGGTGCGGGGGTAGTCCTCCGGAGCCCCGAGGGGAAGGAACTCGAGTACGCAGCGTGGCTCGAGTTCCCCGCAACCAACAACGTCGCCGAGTATGAGGCTTCGCTCCTCGGGATGCGCCTTACGCGCTCCCTGAGGATCCGGTGCCTCCTAGTGAATGAAGTGCGAAAGATGGAGAGGCACTTCAACGGCCTCGAGGCCCGGCATATCCCGCAAAGGGACAATGACCGGGCCGACGCCTTGGCCCGGGCAGCAAGCGCCCAGGAATCGCTCCCCAAGGGGGCCCTCTCAGAAATCATCACGAAGCCCTCGGTGGCTTCCCCGGACACGGGCGACGAGCCCCGCATCCCGGAGGTCACCGAGATCACCCGGACTCCGTCATGGATGAACTCCCTCATCTCCTTCATCAAGGGGGAGGGGGACCTTCCCAGCAAAACTGAGGCTAAGCGCCTCCGGGCCAAAGCCCGGGCATATCTCCTGCCGAAGGGGAGGCTCTACAAGCGGGGGGCTTCCGCCCTCTTGCGCTGCCTCCCCCGGCCGGAAGGACTCCAACTTCTCGAAGACATCCACACGGGGAGCTGTGGCTCTCACCTAGCCCCGCGTGCCATCGCGGCCAACCAGCGACTGGAGACCGACCTCGTGGAGGAGGAACGCGACCGAGCGCTCCTCCGCCACACCATCCACAAGCGCGAGATGGCGCGCGCGTACAACCAGTGCGTGCGCGAGAGAGCCCTTTGCCTTGGGGACCTTGTCCCTAAGCGCGTCACAGACCCTCGAGCCCAGGGTAAGCTCTCCCCCAAATGGGAGGGCCCCTACAGGATCTCTGCAGTCCTGGGCTTGGGGGCTTACAAAGTCTCCAACGTCCAAGAGCAGGAACTGAAGCACACGTGGAACTTGCGTCTACTTCGCAAGTTCTACGTCTAGCCTACACAGGCCCGTCCCCTCCCCCGGAGCGACTAAGCCAGAGGGGGAAGGGGGACCTCGTGCTCACTGTCCCCTCCCCCGGAGCGATCACGCCGGAGGGGGAGGGGGGCATTGTAATCACCTTTCCCTCCCCTTTCGAGACTGGGGGGGGGCATTGTATCTCACCGCATGTTAATACAAGTGGATTTCGTGCCCAACTGGAATTTTTACGTCTTCATTAAATTGAATGGCTCTTTTCTATTTGACTGAATTCTTTTACAAGGAGTTCTTCGGCCTAAAAAAGGCGACGTCTCCTTTATAAAAACCCTCCTCGTGAGGATGCCCTCTCCGTGAGGAAGTAGGCTACCGTAGCCTAAAAGTCCCTACGACGGGAGTCCCACTCCCGTAGGGCGGCTTACGATCAGCCCTCGTGGACTGAGGGTGTAAGCGGCAACCCGGTCCCCAGCGACCGTGGTAACGAGTCACTTTGGGAGACTAGTCCCCTACCCAAACACTCAGACCCGTCATCGGGCACATCCTCCTCTGGGAGTCGATAGTCTCCCCAGCGGGACGGATTCCTTGGATCAGACCCGTTATCGGGCACATCCTCCTCCGGGAGTCGATAGTCTCCCCAGCGGGACAGATTCCTAGGATATTCTTCTCCAGAGACCTTATTCCCGGCTCCCCGTTCTCACGGCGACCAGACGATTGTCTTCCGGAAGGTCTATCTCCAGAAATCTCATTTTAGGCTTTCTTGGATATTTCTTTCCCAGAGATCTTATTCTCGGCTCCCCGTTCTCACGGTGACCGGATGAGTGTCTCCCGGAAAAATTACGGATTTCTTCTCCGGAGACCTTATTCCCGGCTCCCCGTTCTCACGGTGACCGGACGATTGTCTTCCGGAAGGTCTTCATCTTCACCCCGGGGGCTTTGTCACCCCCACAGCGCGCGGAGCTACCCTCCGGCCCGCTGTGGGCGGGGGGGATAAGGAACCCCCGGGTGTTGACCACACCATCCACGAGCAAACTTAGCTCATTCTTATCAAAAGAAGTCGTCCAAACCATCCAAGAAAAATATCAAAAGAACTCTTAAAACAACAAGAAGCGCAAACACAGCTTTATTAATCATTTACCCGGAGGACATCTTCCCCCTCTGGTGGGCATCGGAAACGGTACAATCCGGGTCAAAACCCGGAAGCTCTCTACACCCTAAGGCTCCTACGCGTCCAGGGGCTCCGCGCCGCTCGGACGTGGTAACTTCCACCCCCGAGTGGACTTGGTCCCGGGAGGAGGTTGTTCTCAACCGCGCCACCCAGACGCGGTAACATTCTCTCCCGGAGGGACTTTGTCCCGGGAGAAGGTTTTTCCCTTCTGGGGGCTCCGCACCGCTCAGACGTGGTAACATTCTCTCCAGGAGGGACTTTGTCCCGGGAGAAGGTTTTTCCTGTCCGGGGGCTTCGCGCCGCTCGGACGCGGTAACTTCCTCTCCCGGGTGCACTTGGTCCCGGGAGGAGGTTTTTCTCTGCCGCGCCGCTCAGACGTGGTAACATTCTCTCCCGGAGGGACTTTGTCCCGGGAGAAGGTTTGTCCTGTCCGGGGGCTTCGCGCTGCTCGGACGCGGTAACCTCCTCTCCCGGGTGCACTTGGTCCCGGGAGGGAGTTTTTCTCTGCCGCGCCGCTCAGACGTGGTAACATTCTCTCCCGGAGGGACTATGTCCCGGGAGAAGGTTTTTCCTGTCCGGGGGCTTCGCGCCGCTCGGACGCGGTAACTTCCTCTCCCGGGTGCACTTGGTCCCGGGAGGGAGTTTTTCTCTGCCGCGCCGCTCAGACGTGGTAACATTCTCTCCCGGAGGGACTTTGTCCCGGGAGAAGGTTTTTCCTGTCCAAGGGCTTCGCGCCGCTCGGACGCGGTAACTTCCTCTCCCGGGTGCACTTGGTCCCGGGAGGGAGTTTTTCTCTGCTGCGCTGCTCAGACGTGGTAACGTTCTCCCCCGGAGGGACTTTGTCCCGGGAGAAAGCTTTTCCCGTCTGGGGGCTACGCGCCGCTCAAACGCGGTAACTTCCTCTCCCGGGTGGACTTGGTCCCGGGAGGAGGTTGTTCTCAACCGCGCCGCCCATACGCGATCCTTCCACCCGGAGATCCCTGGAAACCTCAGTGTCATTAGGAGAAGGGTTTTACACACACCCTCTGGGGCCACGACGTGTCCCCGAGGGCCTGGGGGGCTCCTGTTGGGGCAAACCCTGTACCTCCGGGTAGTCCTCGAAGTGAGCTCCCGAGCGCCCTCGGTCCTTTGTGCGGAGAAGGTTCCCGGCGGGTCCTGGGCGTCCGGGCCTTGGGTCCCGCGGGGTCTTCGGAGCGCCCTCGGTGCTTTGTGCGGAGAAGGTTCCCGGCGGGTCCTGGGCGTCCGGGCCTTGGGTCCCGCGGGGTATTCGGAGCGCCCTCGGTCCTTTGTGCGGAGAAGGTTCCCGGCGGGTCCTGGGCGTCCGGGCCTTGGGTCCCGCGGGGTCTTCGGAGCGCCCTCGGTCCTTTGTGCTGAGAAGGTTCCCGGTGGGTCCTGGGCGTCCGGGCCTTGGGTCCCGCGGGGTCTTCGGAGCGCCTCGGTCCTTTGTGCGGAGAAGGTTCCCGGCGGGTCCTGGGCGTCCGGGCCTTGGGTCCCGCGGGGTCTTTGGAGCGCCCTCGGTCCTTTGTGCTGAGAAGGTTCCCGGTGGGTCCTGGGCGTCCGGGCCTTCGGTCCCGCGGGGTCTTCGAAGCGCCTTCGGTCCTTTGTGCGGAGAAGGTTCCCGGTGGGTCCTGGGCGTCCGGGCCTTGGGTCCCGCGGGGTCTTCGGAGCGCCTCGGTCCTTTGTGCGGAGATGGTACCTGGTTGGTCCCAGGGTTAGGCCCCGTATCCCGGGGTCACCGGGCTGTTGGTCCCAGGGAGTCACCGGGTCCCCGAGAGTCTCGTAGAGTCACCGGGCCCCCGGTGAGACCCGGAGAATCACCGGGTCCCGTAGAGTCCCGGAGGGTCTCTGGGCCCCGGACATTCACTAGTCCCGGAAGGTCACCGGGCCCCCGGTGAGACCCCAAGGGTCCCGGGAGGTCATCGGGTCCTTACTGGGTCCCGGACTTTCCCTGGGCCCCGGATCTCTAGGCCCTGGTGAGACCCAGAGCACCATCGGGTCCCTGAGAGTCCCAGAGCACCAGCACCGGGTCCCGGAGAGTCCCGGTGAGACCCGGAGAGCCACCGGGCCCCTGGTGAGACCCGGAGGGTCTCCGGGGTCCCGGAGAGCCCCGGTGAGACCCGGAGAGACCCGGGTCCCGGAGAGCCCCGGTGAGACCCGGAGAGACCCGGAGCACCACCGGGTGCCGGAGAGTCCCGGTGAGACCCGGAGACCCGGAGAGCTACCGGGCCCCCGGTGAGACCCGGAGGGTCTCCGGAGTCCCGGTGAGACCCGGAGAGACCCGGTGAGACCCGGAGTCCCGATGAGACCCTAGTCGAACCACTAGTACCATCCGATGAAGACGACGACATGTCTTCCCCTACAAAACCTTCAACAAACCATATATATGGCAATTAATTTGCCTTGGAGTTCCATAACTCAGCCCAGGACTGGAGACTAACTAGGGCGGCAAAAGGGAAAATAATACAAAAAGAAAGACATGCATAAATTACTTACTGAACTCTTCAGAAATATTTTCTATCGGTAAACACATGAGCTGCCGATAGACCATAACAATTACCTCCACACAAGACAATTTTTCTATCGGCAAACACGTGAGATACCGATAGAACATAACAATGTTCTGTACATATGGAATTTTGTTGACAAGCCACCATTCACTGTCATCACATAACATTCTCGATGATTTGCTACACTAATATTCATGGGCCAGCATTATTATTTCACACATAAATATGCACACAAGCATCTAAGTGCCACTGTGCATAATCTTTAGCCTAGCCTGTATGTGAGTCATCAGGACCTCACAGCTATTAGGTTGGGAAAAGTCATGTATATAGGCATTTGAAACATATACATCGAAGACCCATCCACATTGCCATATATTCATACGAAGTGAGTAAAAATTCCCAACCAAACTAGTACATTGCATGGCTCATGTCCTTCCAGATCCAAATTAAGTTTTACTACTTGTGCAGAAAAATTTTCTATCGGTAAACACATGAGCTGCCGATAGAATATGTGTAAGAACACCTCCAACATATAATCTGCATTACATGGCAGTTGGATACAATTGATCACACATACAGTAGTATAGAGAAGTTAAAATCTCAAAACAGGTTCATTACAGCACTGGAACATATTATGTAAACCCTAATTAAAATCAACATTGCCTGCGGAATGTACATAAGCCAACACAATAGGGAACCCTAGTGTAATTGCAAAACTCGAAGAATTAGTACGTGCAAAACACTAGGATCAAATAAAGAAGATGCTGGAAATAGAACGACGAATTAGGGTATTTACGGCGGCGATCAGTTCTGGTGATGGAGAGGCGGTGTAGAACGCAGCAGCGGCGGGCGAAGGACGAAAATAAGAACCGGTGGCAGTGACGAACCAGTGTCCAGCCGGCGATCGTCGTGTGGGAGAGAGGAAGTGAGTGCTCACGGCGGAGGTTGGGGTTTTCTTCGCTCTCGAAGAGACGCAGTGCTCTAAGGTGGAACTGTTCGAGTGGAGGGAAACTAAAGGGCCATGTACGAGTAATAAAGTAGCGGAGGAACTTTTCTATCGGTATAACAAAATGATACCGATAGACTTATGTAATTTTCTATCGAAACAACAAAATAATACCGATAGAAAAAGTAAATTTCCCGGAAAAATATTTGAATTAGTGGATGCATTTTTCTATCGGTATAAACAATAAAATCCCGTGAGACCAATTTTCCACAGAAAATTTTTTTAAAGTGCTTGAGATTGGGTGCCATTTTTCTATCGGTAAAAACAACAAAATACCGTGAGAGTAATGAAAAGGTGCCCTTTTCTATCGGTATAAACAAAAAAATCCCGTGAGCCCAATTTTCCCCAGAAAATTTTTTTGATTAAGTGCTTGAGATTTGTGTGCCCTTTTTCTATCGGTAAAAACAACAAAATACCGTCAGAGTAATGAAAAGGTACACAATTTAACATCAAACAGACCGTGGTTGAAAGCTGCAGAATGTTAAAGAAAGAGGGAAGATAGCCGGAAAATTGGAAAATTGACATAAAAAGAAATTGTTCATTCATTGTTGTTTTATCACTTACAAAAAAAAATAAAACCCAAAATGCTAGGTCAAGGGGTGGTCTTAGCCCTGGCTGCATGTAGAATAGAGTCAGTTAGACTTGCAGCCAGGACGCAGGACTCCTCTAGCGACAAGTTGTCCCTAGGATCAACTACTACCGCGTCAAGAAGGCCTGCGACCTCCCTCAGCTTCGCTATGGTATCCTTCATAGTCAAACCGCAGCCAGCGATGGTCATATCCGCGGCTTTCTTCTCCTCGCGAAGACGCCTCGTCCTCGCCCTAGCATTGTCACCATCCGTCTTCAAGCGCTTAATGCGCTGGAAGAGATCGTCAAGGTCAAGCCGTAGCTGAGTGTGCTTGGCAGTGTCTTCCACGGCTACCATTCCCTGTGCAAATCAACAGGTCAAGAATGAACTGAACATGGATTAACAATACAGGGGTAAACCGAGGAGATTTAGAGTTCTTACCGGGGAGGCCGTGGATGACGATCCCATGGAGGTTGCCATTGTGAAAGAGAAGATGAGGAGTCGAACCGTTCGAGAATTAGAAAAACAACAAAATACCGCGACGCATGGCGAGGTACTTATAGAGTTTCCAAGGCGACGCATGGCGACACGTTTGAGAATTCAAAGCGGCAGAGTCTTCTTCTATCGGTAAAAACAGGAAAAAACCATCAGACAACAAATACCATGAACTAACGAATTTATTCTAACGGTACAATAGAACAATACCGATAGAAAACGTTTTGAAGTGCCTGAGAGAAGATGTCCTTCTCTATCGGTATAAATAACAAAATACCGTCAGAAAAAAGGGATTTTTGCTGAACTTAATTTGAAGAGGCTGCGATGAGATTTTTGCAAGTGCTATTTGAAGGGAAGAATTAAATATTTACAGGATAAAGGTACTGTACATGTTAGAACTCATGCTGTGGAGTAAAATTGAGATGTATTAATGCTGTGAACTAGCTTATCATTAAATTCTAAAGAAAAATGTACTGCCTGATGTATTAATGATAAGTTCCTCACCTTGCTGCAGAACTTGTGGGCTGTTTGCTTGGCATTTATCCCTGAAATAGAAATTAATCATCAATGGTTCTCAACCCATAATTCTTCTTCGTGGTCATCTCGCAGATACGTTGTTTCATCGATATCTTCAGTACGGATAGATTGAATGTCCTCTAAAAATGGAGGTATTTCATCGAATTGGTTATACTCCTCTTCGTCGACAACATCTTCGACCCCAACAATACGTCTCTTGCTGTGGAGGACAACATGCAAGTTTGGATTGGCCGGGTCAACGATGTAGAATACCTGTGTGGCTTGCTTTGCAAGTATGAATGGATCGTCTTGGTGTCCGATTCTACCAAGATCGACGAGAGTAAACCCGTAACTGTCAACTTGAACACCTCGAGTGATTTCGTCCCATTGGCATCGAAACAGGGGAATTTTAAGTAATCCGTAATCGAGCTCCCATATTTCGTCAATAACACCGAAATATGAGTTCAGCGCCCTTACTGACCTGGCATCCTCGGAAATAGCAAACAGTGTCACTCCGCTACATTGCGTGCTACTCTTGGCGTCTTGAGCTCTTGTGTAAAATGAATACCCATTGATGTCGTACCCCTGCCAAGTCCTTACAGTGAATCTTGGGCCTCTAGCCAACCATGTCACAGTTTCACTTACGGAGCCCTCGGCAGCTCGCGTGACTCTTTCTTGGATCCACTCAGTAAATTTCCTGTTATGTTCTCTGCTTACCCAAACGTCTGACTTCGAAGGATTCTGTGACCGTAACATTACCTTGTGCTCGTGTATGTATGGCTCGACCTCCGTCATGTGTTGTAAGACCCAAAAATGTGATTTTGCGTACACATCACGAGCGGGGACGATAGCTTTGAATCCAATCGTTCCAATTCCCTCAAGCCTACCCTCGTGTCGGGACCTAGGAACACCAATTGGGTCAACCCCGGCCATATAATCTGTGCAAAATTCAATCACCTCCTCGGCGGCATAACCTTCCATGATACTCCCCTCGGGTCGACGACGAGTCCTTACGTATCCCTTCAATACACCCATAAATCTCTCAAATGGATACATGTAGCGCAGGCACACAGGTCCACAAAACTTAATTTCTCTGATAAGGTGAACAATCAGATGGACCATAACATCAAAAAAGGATGGAGGGAAATACATCTCGAGCTGACAAAGAGTTGTAACCACGTCGCGTTGCAAAGCGTCCAGTCCATCGGGATCAATTACCTACGAGGACACAGTTGCGCCAAATATTCATATCAGAAAAATCTTCTAATTAAGCTCCACAAATGGAGGTAGTGAACTTATAGTACGAGTGCACGTACTTACCTTGCAAGATATTGCGTTGAAGAAATAACATAGGTTTGTGATTGTCTCTCTGACTTTAACTGGGAGAATGCCTCTGATAGCAATGGGAAGCATCTGTGACATCAAGACATGACAGTCGTGGGACTTCATGCCAACCAGTCTTAGGTCCTTCATAGAGACAAGTTTTTTCAAGTTCGCGGAGTACCCACATGGAACTTTAACACCGTGCAGGCACCGACAGAGTTCTGTTTTTTCGCTCTTGGACAACGTGTAGCAGGCCGGGGGGAGGTATGTACGCTTTCCATTCTCTAAAGGTGCAAGCTCAGTCCTTATCCCCATTTCCACCATGTCACGACGAGCTTTCACACCATCCTTTGTCTTTCCCGGAATGTTCAACAACAAACCAATCAAACTGTCACAGACATTTTTCTCTACATGCATGACGTCAATGCAATGTCGAACTTGTAAGTGCTCCCAGTACGGTAGATCCCAGAGAATCGATCTCTTCTTCCAAACATTTTTTTCTCGAGGTTTAGAATGCTTACCGAACTCAACTTTGATGTCGTTCACGCGTGAGTAAATCTCCTTACCGGTCATAAACACTGGAGCTGATCCCTTCTCAGGCTTCTCGTTAAATGATTTCCTCTTCTTACGGTACGTGTGATGCACCGGAAGAAACCTGCGGTGACCCATGTACACTGTTTTCCGGCAGTTTCGCAACCACATGCTCTCAGTTTCATCTAGGCAAATAGGGCAAGCCTTGGCTCCTTTCGTACTATACCCCGACAAATTGCCGTAGGCAGGAAAATCATTTATGGTGCAAAATATCAGGGCCCGCAAGATGAAATTCTCTTTCTTGTATGCATCCCACACCTGCACACCCTCGCTCCACAATTTCTGTAAGTCCTCGATTAAAGGCGCTAGAAACACGTCAATATCATTTTCGGGTTGTCTGGGTCCTGAGATTAGTAACGCCATCATGATGTGCTTGCGCTTCATGCATAACCAAGGAGGAAGATTGTAGATGCATAAAAGAACCGGCCAAGTGCTGTGCCGGCTGCTCATATTACCATGTGGGTTCATACCATCTGTACTCAGCCCGAACCTTACATTCCTAAGTTCGCCGCCGAACTCAGCAAATGTTCTGTTGATGTTTCTCCATTGAATAGAATCAGCTGGGTGTCTCAGTTTTCCGTCTTGTTTCCGGGCTTCAGCATGCCAACGCAAGTGCTTCGCGACTTTCGGATTTGCAAACAGCCGCTTCAATCTAGGTATCACAGGCAAGTACCACACAGTTTTTGCCGGGGGCCCTTTCCTTACCTCGTGACGTTCACTGTCAATCCGGTCCCTACGCGTATACCTCGATGCGCCGCATCTTGGACAAACATGCAAACTGGAGTACTCGTTACGGTACAACACACAATCATTTGGGCATGCGTGTATTCTTTCGATTTCCATTCCCAACGGACACAACAGTTTTTTGGCTTGGTAAGTAGATCTTGGCAACTCATTTCCCTCTGGAAGCATGTCCGCTAGAAGATCTAATAGTGCCGTGAAACTCTTATCACTCCAACCGTTTCCTGCCTTCAAGTTATATAATCTCAGCACAGAAGACAGTTTTGTAAATGTTGCACATCCAGGGAACAGAGGCTTCTCAGAGTCAGCAATCAGTTTCTCAAATTCACAGAAGTCATTTTCGTTGTAATCTTCCTCTACATCACGTAACATCTCATCTAGATTGTCATCATCATCATCTACGTGCACATCGGAATGAACATTACCAAAATTGGGATGATCATCGATATTATTGCAATCCACATCCGAGTCGTGCTGATTGGTAGTAGTGGTGCTTGTTTCCTCAAGATCTTCGCCATGCCATATCCAACGGGTGTATCACGCGTTAAAACCACGACGAATCAAATGACTCTTAATTTGATCATAGTTGCTAAACCTCTTCAAGTTCATACAATCTGTACAAGGACAGAGCATATTTTTCTCTCCCTTCCTCTCCTTTTGTTGCTCAGCAAATTTAATAAACTCATTCACACCATCCAAATATTCAAGAGTAGTACGTTTTATTCCATACATCCAATATTTCCTGTCCATCTACAATTAACAAAATTTAACGAGTAAGCCATGCATGAAACCTGCCCGATTAAGTTATGTATATGTACATGTACAGCCTCTTACAACAGATACATGTGTTGAACCCTAGCCTGACGAAATTAACACTAATTAACCTAGCTAACTACACAATACAAGCTAGTTAGCTCCTAAAACATGACGCATTTCCAGCTACCAAGCTCCCAAGCTTAGAGCTACAAACTTGGAACTACACAATACAGCTAGCTTGCAAGTAGAGAGGAAGGGAGATCTAGAGGGAGAGAGAGATAAGTGTCGACGATTAAGCATACCTTAAAGAGAGGGGCGCAATCAACTTCCCTCCAGCCTGCGCTGATCACCCTAGCAGTGTAGCTGGAACTTTCGTCACAAACAGAGGGACACAGAGTGCAACAGAACAAATTAAAGAGCAGCTCAGCAATGGTCGAGTGGGGTTTTCCTTATAATGGACATTTTTCTAACGGTAAATACATGAAATAACCGTCAGACTAACTTAGGTAATTTGCCGCTCACATATTCTATCGGTAAAAACACACACATACCGTTAGAGAATATACATTACTGAGCAAATATATGTGTACTTACTGTTAGATCATGCATGACACAGCATGCACATGAGTTTTTCTATCGGTATATATGTGTACTTACCGTTAGATGATGCATGACACTCGAGCATTAGTTTTTGTATCGGTAAATATGTGCATTTACCGTTAGACTATGCATGACTGAGCAAATATATGTATTTTTCTATCGGTAAATATGTGTACTTACCGTTAGAATATGCATGACTGAACAAATATATGTATTTTTCTATAGGTAAATATGTGCATTTACCGTTAGAATATGCATGACTAAACAAATATATGTGCTTCCTATCGGTAAATATGTGTATTTACCGTTAGAATATGCATGACTGAGCAAATATATGTATTTTTCTATCGGTAAATATGTGCATTTACCGTTAGAATATGCATGACTGAACAAATATATGTGCTTCCTATCGGTAAATATGTGTATTTACCATTAGAATATGCATGACTGAACAAATATATGTGTTTTCCTATCGGTAAATATGTGTACTTATCGTTAGAGGAGGTACTGTTACCAAACTGGGACAAACATGCACATGCCATTTCTCACATTCAAGGAATCATATCAATGTAACATCAAACAGATCTTACATCAAACGGATCTTAACTAGAAGATAAAGCAATATATTTCAAGAAATGCTAATTTGTGGATTAACTAGGAGACACAAAAATACTTTTCGTAGGTACTTGGGACTTCATCTTGCCAAAGAAATTACAGATGCCAGTTCACAAATTCAGGTACAAACATACACATGCCAGTTCACCAATACAAATTCAGGTACAAACATACACATGCCAGTTCACAAATTGAAGTGCATGTCTGAAACAGCAGTACAAATACACACCTACCTACCAATACAATTAAATACACAAATGCTCCCTGCACATTCAAGTTCATGTCCCAATTAGCAATACATGATACACAAATATACAACAATATACAAATACAACAATTCACACATTCGATGTATATTACAAAAGCCACGTCTGAAATTAACAACAGATCACGACGAGGACCCAGTGGCCCATACATGCATTTTACATAAAAGGGAACCTTTGCAGGTTACCACAATGCAACTACCGACTACAAGTTAGACCTGATACATCACAAATCCATTCATCCAAAACAGCAAATGTCTGAACCACATTGGACTTAACCATAGGAGTTCAGTTCGAAGACGCCCGAGGAGCTGGAACTGCCGTCGACATACATTTGTACGTATTGGTGATTTCCTCGGACTCAAACTCGATCAACTCAACTCAACTCAACTCCATTAACAAAAAGAACCTACCTTCCAAGATGTTGTTCTGTGTAGTGATGGTGTAGAATGGCTGTGCAAATAACAACAATTCTTCTTCTCCAAGCAGGTAAGCATCTGGCCACAAGCTGGTGCATGCAAAAACATGTAAGATGCTTTCTATAGGTCCTGATTTGAGAAACACGCCGGGCTTAAGCATCTTCTCGACCGAGCCAACCAAGATCTCGCCCTTCACGTCCTTCCAGCTCTCGACGGTGATCTTCACCATTTCTTTCGCCAACAAGCCAACGTAGGCAGCGTACTGCGATGAAGAACCGTGAAATACGTTGCCCCTCACGAGCATCATCCAAGGACCTGAACAGATCATAATCATATTGAAAAGAAGACACATCAAAATGAAGGATACAAAAAAAGCAGAATTATTGCCATAATCGGATTAGAATAATCTAACAATATTGCAGAAATTTTACGTACCTTCCTTGGGATGCCGACGTCTAGAGGGCGTCGATGGAGGTGCGGAGGTGCAGCGGTCCCCTGTAGAGGTGCACCGGCCGTCCATGGAGCTTACGGGTTAGGACTACGAGCCCCAGATGAACTGTGAGAATGAAAGAGACATACCCGTGTATTTATACAATTATATATTTTCTATCGGTAAGAAAACAGAATACCGTTAGTAATAAAAACATCTGTAGAAGCCGAATGGTTCTATCGGCACAATAAATATTACCGATAGGAATTTTTGTACATAATCTATCGGTGTGTACGTACATTACCGATAGAATATTACTAGTTGTAGAAGGCCAACAGTTCTAAGATATTTTTTGCAATATTCTACCGGTATAAACATTCATTACCGATAGAATAAAACTATTAGAAGACAAACAGTTCTAAGCAATTTTCTATATATTCTAACGGTAAAAGAATCCATTACCGATAGAATAAAAATATTTGTAGAAGGTCAACTATTCTATCGGCGAACTACATATTGCCGATAGGAATTTTTAATATACTCTGTCGGTATATTCATACAGTAGCGATAGAATAAGTCTAGTTGTTGAAGTCGACCAGTCCTATCGGCGCACAACATTCTTCCGTCAGTACTTATGCATCTCTTCTAACGGCAAATATGTTCATCACCGCTAGAGTAAATCATACTATTTATTCTATCGGTAAGTTTCTTAGAAACCGATAGGGAAAATACATCCGTCGGGCTTTTATGACCGCGAGGCACATTTTCTATCGGTTTTGTGCTGTTTCGCTAATAACCGATAGAAGATAGGGGTTAGTAGACTGCATTTCTGTACTAGTGAAAGAAAATTGAAAAGGATTTGTTCATTTATCAGATTTATGTTGATCATATTATCTTTGGATCTACTAATGAACATTTCTGTCATGAGTTTGGAGAGATGATGTCTAGGGAGTTCGAGATGTCTATGATTGATGAGTTGAGCTTCTTCCTCGAACTACAAATCAAGCAACTCAAGAACGGTACGTTCGTGAGTCAAACAAAGTACGTGAAGAACCTGCTCAAGCGCTTTGGGATGGAAGACGCTAAGACAATCAAAACTCCCATGGCAACAAATGGACATCTAGACATGGACAAAAGCGGCAAATCGGTCGACTCTAAACTTTATAGGTCTATGATTGGTAGTCTTTTGTATCTTACTGCATCTAGGCCTGATATCATGTTTAGTGTGTGCTTATGTGCTAGATTTCAATCTGATCCTAAGGAATGTCATTTGATTGCTCTTAAAAGAATCCTTAGGTATTTAAAATGTTATCCCAGTTTAGGTCTTTAGTTTCTGAAAGATGCAAATTTTGAATTAATTGGATATTCGGATTCTGATTATGCTGGGTGCAAGATTGATCGTAAAAGCACATCTGGTAGCTGTTAGCTGTTGGGGAGATCCTTAGTATCATGGTCATCTAGGAAGCAAAATTCTGTAGCTCTCTCCACAGCTGAAGCTGAATATGTGTCTGCAGGCAGTTGTTGTGCTCAATTATTATGGATGAAGCAGACATTTCTGGATTATGGAATAATATTTCATAAAGTGCCACTCTTGTGTGATAATGAAAGTGCTATTAAAATTGCAAATAATCCTGTTCAACATTCTAGAACTAAGCATATTGAAATACGGCACCATTTTATTAGAGATCATGTGGCAAAAGGAGATATTGATGTGAATTATGTCAGAACTGATATGCAACTAGCAGATATTTTCACCAAACCCTTAGATGAATCAAGATTTTGCTTTTTAAGGGGTGAACTGAATATTATTGATATATCAAATGCTAGTTGATGTGCTAAATGTGTTGTTTGTATAAAATAATATTATTTTATTCCTTCTTGGGTCTTAAATTGCTTCTGGTCGAAATTGACCAAACTGACAGTCAGTTTAGTGCTTAGGAGCCTGGTCATAGTCTCTGGTCGAAGTCGTTGACCTAACTGACAGTCAGTTTCACAAACTGACAGTAAGTTATGTACAATTGACTTTGGTCGTAAGCTCCTATGTGTGTTCGAGTCTCAAACTGACTGTCAGTCTCATACACTGACTGTCAGTTTCAAAACTCAGTTCTGTGAACTGACTGTCAGTGTGGTATACTGATTGTTAGTTCCATGTTTCTGAGTTTGGAGCTGACTGTCAGTATATCAAACTGACTGTCAGTTGTGGGATCTCGAACCCTAAAATCCCCCCTTCTTTTTCTTGTCTTCTCGGCTTCTCCTCGCCGTCGTTGCCTTTTTCTTGCTCTCCTCGCCGTTGCAACTTGCGCCACCACCTCACCATGCCTCGCCACTGCCTCCTCGCCTCTCCTTGCGTTCTCCGGTGTTTTCCTCACCGCCGGTGCCACCGTCCTCGCTCGTCTCGACCTCGTCGGCCGTGGCTCCTCTGTTCACCGGTTTCTTCACCAGCTCGGCATCACCTCGTCGTAGGTCTTCATTGAGTTCCTCCTCGTCGTCCTGAGCCTCCTCTCTTCGGTCGTCTTGGACGTTGCCGCAGATTTTTGGCCGACGACCTCTTCTGCTCTGTTCGGCTATTCTGTTCGACGCCCTGTTCAGGTCGTTTCGCCTCCTTCTCTGTTTTTTTCATATCATCATGTCTGATCAGCCGGGACCTTCTCGTCGTGTGGCCTGACGGAAGAACGCGGCAAACAGCCAGCGTTCATTGGGTCAAACGTCTAAGACCCAGCCTTCGCCTCCACCTGAGCGCGGGCCCGTGGATTATTCCCGCTGGCATGCTAGCCGCCTTCATACGCTCCGCTCCACAAACCCCTACCTTCTTCCGCATCCCACTGGTCGCGATTCGTGCAACGTTGTTACTTGTTATAACAACTTGCACCTCGATTTGTTCAACAGTGTGTACAGTCGAGTTCCCATCTTCGCCCACCGCTCTCTGTCGTGGGGTACATCGCCTCTCGCACAGGCATCGCCACTCTCGCAGACCTTTTCGGCTTTGTAGGGATCTGCGACCTAGTCGCCGATTCCTCACTACACTGGGCTGAGGGGCCCATTTGTCAGTTTTATGCCACCATCTTTATCTCCCCTCAGCGCGACTTCATGACCTTCATGACAGGCCTCCAGGTCTACACCGTCACGAAGGAGCAGCTGGAGTCAGCGCTTGGACTGGTGCGCCCTCCTTCTGGCCGCCAGCTCCATACCCTTCCAGACCTTGAGCGTCGGGAGGTGGCCATGCTTTATTCGGGCCCCTTCCAGCTCCATCACATCACTGGCTTGCGCCGCGATGTTGATCTGGCCCTACGGATCCTCCGGCTCACTTTAGTCCCCATGACCGGAGATATGGCCAGAGTCACTTATCTTGGGCTCCACGTCCTGATTTCTATCTTCCAGGAGGAGCCCTTTGACGTTGCTGATCTCATCATCCGTGAGATTCAGCACGTTCTCCTTTCTTCGCGCTGTCAGCTGATATACGCTCCGTACATCATGGCGGTGCTTCTGCACATCCGGGCCGTCGACTCTGAGCTCCCGAGACCTCATCATCCTTTGTTCTTCTATCCTCTGGGCCAGGCTGATCGCCGACTTGGTGCTCGTCCTGCTGCAGCTACTGGCCCTGATTCTCCCATATCAGATGATGATGCTGCGGGGGAGTCAGAGGACGAGGCTCCTGCTCAGGACTGCTCCAGCTCCAGCTACGGGGACAGGCACCGGATCGGCATCTTCCTCTAGCTCTCGGCTTGATCAGGTGATCCAGGTGCAGTAGCAGATCCTTAGCACCCAAGCGGAGCATCATCAGATGTTGCTCCGTTTGCTTGCTCAACAAGAGGAGATTTTGCGACGCCTACCCTCTTCATCTTCTCCTGCCCCTCGTAAGAGGGCCCGCCAGGCTTCGTCTTCACCGAGCACAGCTTCAGGACCAGCTGATCCAGCTCCTGCGGCACCAGCTCCGGTTCCAGTTGCTCCTGCTCCAGCAGCTACTCCACCCCTGTCTCCTGCGGGCGACGCGTCTGGATCTCCAGCAGGCTCCGGAAATACAGATGTTTTAGGAGTTTCTTCTGATGATCAGCATTAGGCCCTACTTTTTCTATTTTGTCTCCCTTTTTGTGCTTGATGCCAAAGGGGGAGAAGTATTTTGGATATTATAGTATTTTGATGTTTTGGACAGATGTTTATTTTCTTTATATCATGGAGATATTTTGGTTTATGATATATCTGTGTGTCTTTAGATATGATGATCTGACTTTGAGATGTTAAATGCTCTGATATATATGATGTCTTGTTTTTGAGTTTTGTATGCTCTGATACATATTAATATGACTTTGTGATATATGCATATCTGTGAATGCTTGTATGTATGAGATGCTCTGATGTATATGTGTTGGTTTATGCTCTGATATGATGAGATGCATATACTTAGGGGGAGTTATTTCATTTATTGAACACTTGTTGTCATCAATCATCAAAAAGGGGGAGATTGTTGCATCTGAGATTGTTGCATCAAAAAGGGGGATGATTAATGAGAACAAAGTGTTTTAGACTAATTGTGCTTCTGAGATTTTTGATACAGAGTTTGTTCGGGAAGAATTATGAGATGATCAAGATGAACCCGACATGAAGTGAAGCATAAGGTGCAGAAGAGCAGAGACAAGACGCAAACGTGAAGATGCAAAAGACCGAAGGTAACATTGTCTTTATTTTTACCGATCTCGATGTTTGGAGTTGATCGGTTTAGGACTTTGTTTTTAGCTTTTAACTGTACTATAAAGAGGGGTGGCGAAAGTCCTCTCTTTATCTCCAACATAAACCGAGAAACTTAGGTCATTGCATTGCATTTTTTTTGGTTGGATTTGATTTGATTTTGGTTTGAAAGATTTGGATTTTCAGTTGAGTTTTTGATAGCAGAAGAGTATTTGCAATTTTCAGAAAGATCTAGGAAGATCTGGGTTTTTCCTCTGCTGACAAAAATGTAGCCCTTGAAATTATCTTTCAAACGAGCTATTAAACACCTCTTTTGGATATCTGGATTTAACGTTATCACTGTTTTTGTTCAGGCTGACTGTCAGTTTGAATGTCAGTTTAATTAAACTGACAATTGTCCAGAGAGGGTGTATTTTGGGCTCAAAATTTTTGTACTAAACTGACTGTCAGTTTGTCCATACTGACTGTTAGTTGTGGTTTCGACCACAGTTGTTTTTAATTGAGTTTTTATCTGTTTTGGTCGAGTCTGTGGTCAAACTAACTGTCAGTTTGCATAACTGACTGTCAGTTGTGGGTTTCAAGTTTCCATAAACGACCACGAACGGCTAGCAAATTTTTATCCGTAAATTTTGTCGGCCGTTGTACACGAAACTGACTGTCAGTTAGGCAAACTGACTGTCAGTTTGTGTTGCTGATTTTCAGCTCTTGTTCCAACGGTTCATTTGATTCTTGAAGCTATAAATAGGGGCTTTGGGCATGAGTTTTATATAACAAGCAGCAGTATTCTCTTATACACTCTTGAGCTTTAGTTTTCTACTTAAAATCTTGATCTTTTGATCAAGTCAAGTGTTTTCGATCCACCGAGAGTTTCAGTTCATTTGCATTTGCATACTCCAAGTTTCTCAGTGCATGTTCGGAGGTCAAGAGAAGACCTCGCTGCCTATTACTCTTGGTGAGCGCCCTCACATAGACGGTTCAGAGGCGTGGCCGTTGACCTCTCCAGTTCGGAGATTGTCGGAGAGGCTCAGCAAGCTTGTACAAGGCATTGGTGCTCGCCTTTCCGAAGTGGACAAGGAGCAACCGCTAGTAGATAATACTCTTCGTGAGTATTGAGGCAAAACTCAAGTGATTTGAGTGCTTCAACGAGTACTAGTGGAGACTGGGCGAGTCTCCGATACCTCAATAAAAATTACTGTGTTCGTTCTCTTCTCCTCTTGCTTATATTATTTGTTTTTAATTTGTTATTATTTGTTTAAGTTTAAAGTTTTTAAAAGCCTCCTATTCACCCCCTCTAGTCGGCATCCTTGATCCTACAAACCTCACCTATCAATTTGACAAAGTTAGCAAGGAAGTGCATGAAAGAATCGATTAAACATTAAAGCCCTAGAATCTGGCCATGCACTGACATTCAATTCACTGTGTGCAGGGATCTTCTTGCAAATCTCTGAACTCCTAGACCTTTCTGGGAAAATCTACTTTGTCAAATAGCTGTCTTATGTCCTTGTGCACCTAATGCCTTGATCCAAACCTATTTTTTCCACTGAAAATCCTCAGAACCATGCCAATGCCATTCTTTGACAATATCAGTCCTTGTCAGTCTATGCCAACCAGTGGCATTGGGCCTGTTCAACCACTTCTGGTTGTGCAATTTAGAAACCACTTTGTCCACTGAATTTGTAGAGTTGTGATCTACATTTTCTTCTTCTGTCACACTTTGAGATAAGCTCTCTAGCTTTCCTTGAAGCTTTGTGATGAGGATTGTTACCCGAGCTAGTTCGGAGTAATGCACATCTGGTTCAAGATAGATTCGAACCAGACAAGTGTCCGGAGGTCCGTAGACAATGCGCGGTCAGAAGGCCGTGGACAATGCGCGGTCAGAAGGTCGTTGAGCACTCTCGACCAGAATAACTCGGCATTGCTTAAGCTCTACAATAGGCATATCCCGAGAATCACGAAGATCCTTCCACGTATGAAGACAACTGCCAGGAGGTTAACATGTGCAATTATCCCTTAATTGCACGTGTTAAGCCTGCGTGGAAGTTAAGTGCGGTTATCAAAACTGCATCCAAGCAACCGATCA
Source organism: Pharus latifolius (assembly GCA_019359835.1). Lineage (NCBI taxonomy): Eukaryota > Viridiplantae > Streptophyta > Magnoliopsida > Poales > Poaceae > Pharus > Pharus latifolius. Next base: position 34,854,642 of record CM033324.1, on the reverse strand, counting down.
ATGCCGTTGTGCATTGACGCCCTTTCGACCAGCATAAAAGGGTGAACAAATGTACAATACGACAGAGGAAAAAGATTGAACAGATCTGAAAGATCCTAGATATCCGACACAAGAAGACCACAAGCTTTCATAGGCTAGTTTAGTGGTGTCCTAGACAATCACACAGAAAAGATCTTCGCCTGTGATGATCTGTTCTACAACTTTGTAACCTTTTTCCATACATAGTAAAATCACAACAGGACGTAGGGCTATTACTCCAACCATCGAGGGTCCGAACCTGTATAAATCTCTTTGTGCCCCGGCTAACATTACTCATCACCCATTTCCGGAGGGACACCCTGAAAGGCCTCGCAACTCACAAATTCTGCATAAGTTCGACTAAGGACCCCGAGTCTGAATCGTCGACAGCTGGTGCCCACAGTGGGGCCTTTCTCAAGGCATTTTTGTTTCTATCCGGAGGTTTGGTGAGCCATGTCTGGGGAATATGATTCCGAGAATGACTTTGATCTCGAGGATTATGCCCACATACAAATGCCTTCACCTAGTGATCCTATTCCAATGGAGGAAACCGGAGGAGAAGACGTCCCGGAGGTCGATTCGACCACTCAGGTCATGTCTATCGACCAGGAGACAACCGACCCAAAACCGGAACCCAATGTGGTTCCTACTGCGTTAAAGGTTGAATCCGGTCCATCGCACGACCCTGCCGAGGGCAAGGGCGATGTTGACCAGGAATTCAGTCCGGGGAGGTTTGATCCTGATAACCTCCACCGTCTCTTTGATTTTGAGTTCGACTCGGAACAAATAGAGATGTTAGACGAGATCGCATCTGAGGAGACCCCTACAGCCTCTTCCCGGTCAGCGATACGTTCCCACAAAAGAGGATATTCTAACTCTAGTTCTGGTAGACGGGATCGTCCACCACTAGTGCCGTCTCGGTATGACAAAGCCAGACGGGCAGGAAATTCTCGGGATCGGGAACAATTTCCTGTCCACTCTCGCCTGGGACCGCGCGTGATCTCTCCTTCACGTGAGGTCGAATGAGATCAGGTCGAGAGTCGCAGATCCATCCATGGTCCTTATGTTGGTTGTAAAGCTTTCTCTCCCTGCCTTCGTGCGGTCGTTTGGCCAGACAAGTTTAAACCAGGGGCCATAGAAAGATTTGACGGAACTCAGAACCCATCGGAGTTCCTTCAAATTTACATCACTCCTATTCAGGCAGCAGGTGGCGATGACCGTGTCATGGCCAACTATTTGCCTACAGTCCTCGAAGGACCGGCAAGAACCTGGTTGTTTAATCAGCTTGAGGGTTCAATCTATAACTAGAAAATGTTGTGCGATGCCATCCTCAACAATTTCTAAAATTGTTATCAGAAGCCGGGAAAAGAGGACGACCTCCATCGACTACGACAAACATCGACCGAAACTCTTCGTCAATTTGTCAAGAGATTCGTCGGGGTGAGAAATATCATCCTGAACATATCTGATAATTCCATTATCAGGGCGTTTAAACACATCGTTCGATATCAGAGGTTCACTGAGGATTTGCTCATCCATCCCCCTCGATCAGTAGCCGATCTTTTTGATATGGTTGATCGATATTACGACGCGGCTGAGGCCGTTGAGTGGAATCAGATGGTAGACAAGGATAACTTACCGCCTCAGCCAGGTCTCAAGGACGTGAAGAGAGAGGATTCGAACAAGAAACTGGAATCTTCATCAGGCGGGAAGTCGAAAAAATCAAAAAGGAGTCGATCTGGACAGTACCGAGAGGTCGCAGTCGCAGAGAAACCTCCATCAACCAAAGGTAACAAACCTTCGTTTAAAAATAAAACTGCTTCTGGTGGTCGCAGTGCCGACCAGCCAGAGAAGTCGACCAACCCACAGGAAGGAAAGAGATGGTGTCCACTCCACAACTCTACAGGCCACGACCTCAAGAATTGCCGAAGTTGGTTGAAGCAGTTGGATGACTTCTACCAGGGGATCGGAGCTGTGCTGACCTTGCCACCGAAAGAACAAACTTGCGGGCTAAGAGACGCCAGTGGGGACGAAGAGATGTCATACCAGGTACCTCGTAATCATGTTAATGTTATTTTCAGAGGTTCCTCCTCTTTTATTTCTAAACGGCAATTTAAAGTTTTTTATCGAGAGGTGAACTAAACGGAGACTCCCCTTGGTGAACCTCAATACTCCCGTTGGTCGGATACTCCTTTGACGTTTGATCACTCTGATTGCCTTGTGGGGCTTACTCGACCATTGGGGCTACATTTGGTCATAACCCCAATTATCAGTAATGCGAGAGTTGAAAGGGTACTGATCGATGGAGGTAGTTTCTTGGACATTTTATTGGTCAAGACACTGGACGAGCTTGTAACACCCTAGTTTTGGGGGTGAAAAGTTTTGCATAAAAACCCTGCATGCATGTATCTCTGTAGTAGTAGCCAGATCAGCTGAACTCTAATCTCTCCCAAACCCTAAAAATCTCCAAAATCCACCCTTTGGATTCAGACTAAGATCTGCCTATCCAGATCTAACTTACCAGTTATTCTGAAGATAAAAGTCTTCAGGAGCCAGACCAAATTTTGACCCTAACTCTCAGTATCTAAGCCTCTCTCTGTTTTCGAAAACAGGAAAATTCAGATTTACCCTGAGTACCCCAGTTTCCAGATAACTGAGTTATCTTGATTTAACCCTATCCAGACTCAAGTGTCTCTTGGATTATGTTTCCAGTTATATCCTCAACTTACTTCAAAAAGTTGGGAACCAGATTAATTCATCTAAACACTTTTCGCAGATTAGTCCAAATTTTACTGTGAATAAGTCCTTTCTATTTACCTGGAAGCCCGAAAAGGCTAAAATCTGCAAATCAACTCCAACTCCAGAATTTCTTCAGGGAACACCTCCCAAAATGCTTTTTGATACATATCTCCCTTTTGATCAGACTTCAAAAGCTCTCTCTAATCACCAGAATTCGAGATCGACAAAATCCAGATCTATTTCACCCTAATTTTACCCTATTTTCGAAAATAGGTGAAATCTCTCAAACCTTATCAAACTTTCTCCAAATTTGAGCTAAATGAGTATTAATGGAAATATTATACTCAGCCATGGAATCAAATCTCAAATTAATCCTCTTTAAGACCAGATTTACAATTTAGTCCAAAGCCCATCAAAAATCAACACAATCAGGTCCCTGGTTCAACCACGGGTTGGTTTTAGCGACCAGAACCAGAGAAACCGACCAGATCACTTAGTTTTGACTTCGACCAGGCCGTTCAATCGACCACACCTCTTGTTCGCGACCTCAGCAGCCGGTTTCGACCCGACCACTCCTATTACTTCAACCGTGGCTGCACCAGTCGACCTCACCTACCACACGCGACCACTGGCTTGAACACTGTAGCATTGACCTGTTCTGTTCACTTGACCAGCTGTTGCCGTTGCTTCGACCTCCAGCTACAGTACCTAATCCACTCGCTTGCCGCCGCGTGTGTGCTCGATGATTGGCACTGTGGATCTTCTCGGGCTCACCTCACGGCCAACTGATCCTAGCCGATTGTGCATGCCATCGGCAACGTTTCAAACAGAAAAACCCGGCCACGTGGAGTCCATGCCGAAGCCAAACATCTATTCACCTTCACCTCCACCAGAGCAACAGGTTAAAGCCCCTAATCCAGCTGCAGGCCGTCACTTCGCCGGGATTCAGCCGAGTTGTCACCTCCAACCCGCTTCACTTCCTCGTGCATTTCCAGCCGTTGCAGCACCCCCCCCAAATCGCCTATAAATACCCCTCGGGACTTAGCCAACTCCACTACACATCAAAACACCAGAAATCGCCACCCTTCATCGTGTCTTCTTCTTCTCCGGTGAGCAGCAAGGAGGAGCTCCAGTGCTAAGCCTCTCCACTGCTTCCTTCTTCGATCCAGCACCCCCAGTGAGCTTCTCTCATCTCCCTCATACTTCTTAAGCTTGGAATTAAGTTTAAATGCCTTCTGTCACCGGCAATCGCCGTGTTTCATCTAGAACTCCGGTGAGAAATTAATCCTCAACCAGATCGATCCAACCTTCGAGCTAGTAATCAAATATGCTCACTAGACCTTGCTTAACATCCCTAAGCAACAAAAATCGACAGATTTGCTGAAATATGAAAAACCCCAAATTTCAACCTTGTATGTTCACTGTGCTTGCTGGTTTAGCTTATCTGTTGAATGTTTAGCTAATCCAACTTCACCAGTATGTTTCTAGTACCCTGAGGACCATACAAAAGCAAGGAATTAAGTTCATTTTCCCTAGAACAGAAATGCCCAATTTCTGTGGCTTCTTCCCTAGCTCCGGTCGCCGGATTTTGTTTCCGGCCGTTTCAACCCTAACCACCTTGTCTAGTAGATGTGCCTTGACCCCATGAGTATTTTTGTCTTCGAGCTCGACACCTGGATCGGCCCAGGTGAAGAGGTATCGCCATGCTAAAGTTTTGTCCAGAGACTGTTTGGAACAGTTCGGCCACCGTGTTCTTCGCCGGATTTCCTTGCCTTCCGGCCATCTCCTGCCCAAGACCTTGTTGAATAGATTGTTCCTGTTGCAAATGCCTAACCACCAGACAAAGTGGTGCATCATTTAGAGCCTTGAATCAAAAGATATGGCTAACCCTAGTTTCTGGCCATGTCGACCCTATGCCAGGCTGTGTCAGCCAGTGGCATTAGCCCTGTTCCCCCAGCTCTGGTCATGTAAGACAGAAATTACTTTGTCAAATAACTGCCTCACTACTGTGTGCACCATATGCTTGAATCAAAACCTACTTTGGCCACTGGAAACTATTCAAACAATGCCAATGCCATTCTTGGGCACTGTCAGCCTATGTCAGCCAGTGGCATTGAGCCTTTTCACCTACTTCCAGCCATGAACTTTGGAAATAACTTTGTCCCTTAGACTCCTGACGTTGTGATCTACACTTTTCCCTACTGTCACAACTTGAGTTGAGCCCTCTATCACCCATTGACCTTATGTCAATGCCTTGAACCGAATGCCAACCTAAATACGTTCGCTATTTTTGGGCAAACCAGTCACAACCTTGATATTACCCTGATATTTTGGAACCCTGTAAACCTTGACAACTAATCTTAACCCTGGTTTCCATAGTTTAACTCTAATCGCTTCCAAACCTTGTATCACCAGAGTGTTTCCATCTTGCATTATTGCATGTAGTGGGTTAGTAAGACTAGGATTGATTGTAATGCCTGTTTGCTTGTTTGATCTTGTTCAGAGCAAGAGCCCGAGGTTGAAGATCTTGTCACTGAACCGTCATCAACTGCTGATACTTACGACGCGGGAGGCAAGTCATACTTTGAACATATTGAACCTATATTTTATGAATTGCTATGCTATTCCATGAGTAGATATCTCATTAATATTGCATATGTTGAGATCAATAATATTATGGCAGTGATAGATTGAATACTTGAGGAATGTGAACTTGTTAAGATAGCAAGCCATGAACTAATAAAGGTATATACATATACATTTATATTCATGAAATACCAGTATTTTGGTATGGGATGGTGGTAGCACTGGAGGTGCTTGACTGCACTGGATGTGCAGGCACTGAAGGTGCATGGTTTGTGGTATGATCTGGTCACTGGCATATAAGGACTAGAACCTTGTGTCGTGCGTCTAGTGGCATGAAAAACGTACCAACCACTTACCTGGTATGGGACAGGCACAATCTAGTAGCTTTCTTAGTATTATCAGTTCCCTGCATGGCTTGTCGATCCGGTTTCTCGCGTGGAAACTGGTGGGACACAGTTTGTCCATGAGTGATGTGAGATCAGAAAAATTATGAGAGGATAAGGTGTAAAGAAGGAAGACGCCCTACACCAGATTAAGTCGTGCGCGACTGTAATCAAAAGAGGCTATGTGTCCTACGGGAACATAGGCCCAGGCTAGGAAGTAAGGCAGTGGGGAGGACCCACAACGGTACTTGGGACTAGATTATCCATTTACTGGGCAGGGATGCTGTTAATACTAGACTGCGAAAACATTGCGTGAGCTCGGCCTTGTCACGTGCGTATAAGTCGCATGAAGCTGGCCCGACTTGAAAGTCAAGTGAAAAAGTGGATTTAAAAAGAGGTATACCTTTGCAGAGTTAAAAATGTATTCGAATACTTCGTGCTCCCGAGTTTTAGGAGTATGCCCCGGTGGATTAAATCCACGGGGTGTGACACAAGTATTGTTTTATAAACTAAAACTTGTTAGTTCAAGATTACCCAAGTGGCATGTGTTGTCACGATAAGGGGCGTTGCCATGGGTTGTCATGTGTTGATGTGTCGCGGTAATACCATAATCTAGTAAACATGTGATAGCTAAGAGGCATGTGGTTTATGCCCTAAGTATATGAAATACTGTCATGAGTATAAGATTGAAAGGCTTGAATAAAAGTAATGTGATATGAGGATATATCGCCTTGGATATGGAATATATGTATTGCCATCAATATGATTTATATACTGCCATGAGTATGATCAGAAGTTGAGTAAGAAATGAGAAAGAAATGTATTATGGAAAAACCCTTCACTCTTTTCCCAATAGCATAGGTTCATATCATTTATACTATATGTATCACTACCTTCCCTATGACTTGCTGAGTACGTAAGTACTCACCCTTGCAACAACTCATCAATAGATGGAGCGCTCTACCACCTTGGTGAATATCCTGAAGATGTTGCAGATACAGGAGAAGATGAGCAGTTCCCTCCAGAGCCCTGATGTGGTGCTGTCTTGCTGTCAACCTCTGTTTTCTGTGGATTGCTTTTGGCCCTAGCTTCCGCCGACTAGATGTTTTATTTTGTTGTACCTTTGTGCCTTGTAAGGCACTGTACCCTATATTGTACTAAGGCCTGATGGCCATACAATTATGACTACTGTAATATTTTGCTGCTTCAATATATTCCTGTGTTTGACTCATCCTGGGAAGTCAAGTGGTTTATGGGACCAGCTGCACCGAGCTGGGCTCCTCACAGGTGATGTCACAGTCGTGGCAGACACGACAGAGATGCAAATTCCTCGTTCGAAAATCAAACCCAAAATTCATCCATTTTATGGGATAATTCTTGGTCTCTCTATGATGCCATTGGGATAGGTGGTCCTCCCGTTCACGCTGGGTGAACCTAATAACTTCCGAACAGAATTGGTTACTTTTGATGTAATTGATTGTGATTCGGCTTATAACGCGATCTTTGGCAGGCCAGTTCTTGCTAAATTCATGATGGCTATGCACTATGCTTACCAGTGCGGCAAGTTGCCCGGCCCCAAGGGCGTTATTTTGGTCCGAGGCAGTCGCAACGTGGCATTGACATGTGATCGGTTATCCCTGGAGATGGTAGATCAGCTTCCCCTCTGAGAAGCCCAGATCGCCACAATGTCCACTGATACGATCAAAGCCGCTCCTCGACCAGATGAAACATTAAAATTGGTTCCATTGTACCCAGATGATCCATCCAGGACAATTCGGGTTGGATCAGGCCTGGATGACAAATAGGAACTCGAACTCATTACTTTCCTCCGAGCTAACGCAGATGTGTTTGCGTGGAAACCATCCAACATGCCCGGTATCCCAAGGGAGGTAATTGAGCATAGGTTAGCAATTCGATCTGGACAGCAACCAATAAAGCAGAAGCTCAGACGTTTTGTTGTTAATCGGTAGGAAGCCATCCGAGAAGAGTTGGATAAGCTCCAAAAGGCCGGATTTATTCATAAAGTCGATCATCCAGAATGGCTTGCAAACCCGGTCATGGTCCGCAAGTCAAATGGCAAGTAGCACATGTGCGTCGACTACACTAGCCTCAATCGTGCCTGTCCGAAGGATGATTTCCCCTTCTCCGCATCTACCAGTTGGTCAATTCTACTGCGGGTTGTGAACTGATGAGTTGTCTGGACGCTTACTCAGGATATCATCAAATTAGCATGGCAGAAGAAGATGAAGAGAAGACTGCCTTCATCACACCTTTCGGCACCTACTACTACGTCAGAATGCCGTTTGGTCTCAAGAATGCTGGTTCCACGTACCAGCGCTTGATGCAAAAGACCTTTTTTTCCCAGATGGGGCATAATCTTGAAGCTTATATAGACGACCTAGTTGTAAAAAGTTTAAAAAGTTCGTCTCATTTAGACGATCTTGCTGAAACCTTCTGTAATTTGAAATGATTTGGAATAAAGTTAAACCCGGAGAAATGTTCTCTCGGGGTTTCGTCTGGAAAACTTTTTGGTTTTCTTGTTTGTTCCAGAAGAATCGAGGTCAATCGTGAAAAGATCAGGGCTATTGAACAAATGAGGTCTCCCTTGACCACCAAAGATGTTCAGCGCCTGGCAGGTCGCATGGCGGCATTAAGCCGATTCATATCGCGACTAGGCGAAAAGGGACTACCTTTCTTCAAGGCTCTGCGCAAACACCATAATTTTACATGGCCCGATGAGGCCGAAAAGGCATTTCAGGAGGTCAAAGCATATTTGTCCAGTCCGCCAGTCTTGGTTTCTCCCAATAAAGAGGAGTCATTACTCCTTTACTTGGTGGCCACACCTTACGCGGTCAACGCTGTCTTGATCGCAGATAGAGAAGGTGTGCACAAACCCGTCTACTACGTAAGCGAAGTACTTCATGGTCCTAAGGAACAATACCCTGAGGTCCAGAAAATACTTTACGCAGTACTAATGGCTTCCCGTAAGCTACGACATTACTTCCAAGCACATAAGATCACAATGCCCTCGTCTTTTCCTTTGGGGGCCATTGTCCGGAATCCGGAGAAATCTGGTCGGATCACGAAGTGGGTTGTGGAACTCGGAGCGTTCGACATCCATTTCACGCCTCGCGCCACGGTCAAGTCTCAGGTCCTGGCCGACTTCGTGGTCGAATGGACTAATCCTGAACCGCCCGTGCAGGAATATGAAGAATTGGAATGCCCCGATCATTGGACATTGTATTTTGATGGCTCTCGTAGTTTTTAACACTGGGGGGCTGGAGTGGTCTTAGTCACGCCTTAGGACGACCAACTGAAGTATGTCATTCAACTACACTTTGTTGCGACCAACAATGCAGCAGAGTATGAAGGTCTTATTGCAGGGCTTCGGGCAGCAAAATTCCTCGGAGTTCGTCGATTGGTGGTGAGGGGAGACTCACAACTAGTCGTAAACCAGGTAAACAAGGAGTACAGCACCTCCAATGAGACAATGGCTCATTACTTGGGGGAAGTGAGGAGATTGGAAAAACACTTCAGTCATTTCGAGGTCCAATACATCCTGCGAAAGGACAACATTCTGCCAGACCAATTATCCAAAATTGGGTCCTCACACACATCCGCCCCGGCAGGAGTGTTCGTCGAACACTTGGAACATCCCTCGATCATGATTACGGCCGAGGATGATCCGGTAGCAATCTGCGTTACCAACCTCGGACGAGAATGAGATTGGACCCATCCATTGAGGGTCTATCTCGAACACAGGACCTTGCCCGAGGATGAAACCGATAGCGATCGGTTAGTTCGAAAAGCGCATCTATACAAACTTATAGGAGTTTTGTATAGAAACGGTACTCAAGGAGTATTCATGCGCTATGTATCCCAAGAGGAAGGTAAATCCCTCTTGGAGGAAATTCATGACGGTGTATGCGGTGCGCACGCATCATTCCGAACACTAGTTGGGAAGGTTTTCTGACAAGGATTTTACTTGCCCTCGGCACTTGATGATGCCAAAAATATGGTCAAGACATGTTCTCAGTGTCAATTTCATGAGAGACAGGTCCATCAGCCTGCCTACACTCTACAAACCATCCCTCTATCATGGCCCTTCGCGGTTTCGGGGGATGGATATTGTTGGTCCTATGCCACAAGCGGTCAATGGATACAAGTTCTTGTTCGTAGCCATTGACACGTTTACAAAGTGGATTGAAGCCGAACCAATACGCAATGTCACTGCTGCTGCTACACAAAAGTTCTTTCATAAGAACATTGTGACTTGATTTAGTGTTCCAAATCGTCTAATCACTGATAATGGTTCCCAATTCGCTAGCGGTCTCTTTATGGACTATTACGACACCATTGGAACCAAGGTGTGCTTTTCCTCTGTAGCTTATCCGCAGAGCAATGGTGCCGTTGAACATGCCAACGGGTAAATATTGCATGGCATCAAAAAGCGCGTTTTTGATCGCCTTAATACACGCTCAGGGGCTTGGGTAGATGAGCTCTACACCGTTCTGTGGGCACTACGCACTACTTCTAGTCGAGCCACTGGTGAGACACCTTTCCATCTGGTATATGGAGCTGAGGCTGTGTTACCATGGTTTTTAGTATTTGTTCTGTTCGAACAGATCAATTCAAACAAATTGATCAGAACGGACAACAATTACAAGATCTAATCCTCCTAGAGGAAAAACGTGATCAAGCCTTGGTCAAATTCGCGGTGTATTTGCAAGCTCTGCACAAATACCATAACAGAAGGGTGTGACCACGTAGCCTTCACGTGGGTGATCTGGTTTTACGTAAAATACAAAACCAATCTAATCACAATAAATTCTCCCCTCAATGGGAAGGCCCCTACACTGTTGTCTCGGTGCCGCAACCAAGATCGGCTCGATTAGCAATAGAGGATGGTAGAATCTTATCCAATACATGGAACATCGATCAACTGCGCAAGTTTGACTTGTAAGTTCCCCAACCCTTTTTCTTTTCAATTAGCATGATTTCACAAAATCAGTACTTTTGATTGTTTCATGTGGTAATTATTCCTTTTTTCCCATGTGTTACAAGTCTGGCTCGGGGGCTGGTCGCCGATAATTGTATCACTATAACACCTCGACCGGATTCACTGGCAGATCTCGTGATCACTTCCAAACAAGACACCCCTCAATAAGCCGTTTCTCAATGCACACGGGGCTTGCTGGCATGTCCTTGGTCATTAGAGTGGCTGCCGGTTTGCAATAAGGTCGGGTGTTGTATCGAGCATGATTATCGGTCTGGTCGGCTATTAATACCTAAAGTCACAGTACTCTCTAGGTATTCCTGGTCATCGTTACATCCATATTTTTCCTGCGCTTATGATACTAAGTCTTCGGTATACATAACCTCAGGAGGGGGCTCGGGGAATATGGTCGCAACATGAAACAAAAAGAAGTGCTTTTCTTTCAAAAATTAAGGCATACATATACATCGTATAATCACATCTGTACAGGTACAAGGTTTACAATAGGCCAAGCTCTTTCAAGGTCTGACCTCCTCCATTATAACCTCAAGTTGGTCTTCACTCTCGACCTCTGCTTCTCCCACCACCGGATTTGGATCAAGATCTGGGCCATGGTGGAGACGAAGTCTGCATAGGATGGCGGAGGCTGCAGATTGCACTTTAGTCTTGATCGCCTCTGTTTGCCGCCTTGTATCTTCAGGAAGATACTCGAGGAGTGACTCAGCTTGGGTCGCGACCAGTGTGGTCAGTCGCTAAGGCTAAGGTCGTTCTTGTCGGTTTCGACCACATCAGCTTTTAGCAAACCGGCCACCATCTTCAGTTTTTTGAAGATGTCTTGTTGAACACTGCTGCAGGCTGAGAGTGACGCATTCAAGTCCTTGTTCTCCTTGCAGACAGAATCAACTTGCGAGTTTTTCAACTCGATGGTCGCCTGGAGATCCTTCTTCTCTTGCAGAGCTGGCTTATTTGGTCCTCTCATGCTGTAATAAGAGGCCATCACAAACAGTTCTCATAACAAATCAATTCATTTTGGTCGGAAGCATGCTTACAGGAGAGCTGTGACCGCAGCTGTTGGAGTTCTTCCTCCAAGAAAGAGATCTTGGCGACTGCCCTGATCTCCTAGCTTTCCTGATCATCGAGGCTCTTGATCAGAGAGGTGTTTTCTCTGTGACGAAAGAGACAATTGTCAAAATAGGACTAAAATTCAGGCAGATGAGGAGACATCTTCCTTACCGCTGTAGGCGACTCATTTCCTGTTGGGCAACCTCGATGCACTTCGCTATAGCCATCGACTTGGTCGCCACACAAGTCAGTTCCTATGACATGGAAGGAGATTAGTTTCAGAACCTGGATATTTCTATGCAAATGCGAACTTAAAAATCACAAGAGGTGTTCTGCATACCTCAACATACTTGCTGAACGAGCTGCTTTCTGATTCAACCAAAGGCCGAGTCTCTAGACTAGCCTTATCCCCAGCTGGAGCAGTAGATGAATGTGCCTGTTGAGCCTCCTCCATGGCTGGGGTTACAGATTCCAATCTCTGTGATTGGACTTCTGTATCCATCCCCTCTATAATGGCACGAAGAACCTCCTCAGCCCTGGGGATGGGACTTTGCTCCCCCGTGACCTCTGTAGCACGAGAAGCTTCAACACTTGCAGAGGTCACTGGGGTGCTTGGCGCTGCATTTTTGTGCCTAAGCAAATAGGAGAATCATCAGTTAGAATGTCTTCAGTCGATCACTTCGATATGACCCTATCCAAACGGGAGAGATTCTTACCTTACTCGAAATCCTACCCATTTCTGGGATTTCAAGGATGGTTCCCCGGGAAAAAGAGGACAGTCGTCATCTGTCCTGGTCTTCCTTTTCCTGAATAGGACCTTGTCCTTTTCTCCCTATGTGCATGCAAATCTATAAGAACACACATGAAGAATGATGGAAATCAAAACTGTAAGGATCCTTACCGGGGTAACTTCTTTTGTCGGTAGGGATGAATGTAACATCCCAGTTTTTGCTATCCTTTCTATTCGCTAGTCAGCATATCTTCATTGGAATCCCAGATGTCTCAACCTTATTTTGATCTCTTATCTCAAAATCATGATCTTAGGTATGCCACTACCTTGACTTAAAAAGTTGGCAACGAAACTCCACCCTTCAAATCATTTTTGCTTTTCAGTCCAAAAGTATTTCAGATTAGTCCTTTTAAGAATTGTCAAAAGCCCAAAAAGACTAAAAGTCTCAGACCACCTCCAAATTCTGATCTGATCCAATGATTGTCTTCCCTTCACTTTTTTGAACATTTTTCCCTTCTGGAGGAACTCAAAAATCTTAACCGAAACCCTAGTTTCTTTCTCTCTAAATTTTCAAACCCTAATTACCCTGTTTTCGATTTTTGTCAAAACCACCAGATCTTATCGGATTTTACCATTCTTCTTGCTAGATGAGTTCAAGTGATTTGGTGACACTCATTTGCAAAATCAGATTTCAAATCAGCCCTCCAAATCCCTAAAATTGCAAACAGGTCCAAGATCACGGAGAAAATCCTCACAAATCAGTCCAAATCTTCGCGGATTAGTCCTTGACCCCTTTTTCAACCTCAACCAGGGCTGAGCCCGTGTGCGACCACGACCAGAGGCCACCTCGACCACAGCCACTGCCGCTCGCCGTGAATCGCCGCCGCAATCTTCATCGCCGGCCAGTTTTTGTCTTCACCAACGGTCGTATCCTATGTGTCCGCACATGATGTTCGCGTCGCGCCAAAGCCCTCCACCGTGGCGACGAACGGTGACCGCCAGCAATGCCGTTCGCGCGCGCGTGCCTGCTGTTGTCAAAGCCTTTTTGCCACTTCGCCGCCATGCTGAAGCTTGCCATCCCGTCGTTCTGCCCAAGCCCGATATGATGCGATTTTCTCCTCTGGCAGAGCCACCGCCGCGTCCCAACGCCGTCTCGATCTTGCTTCAGCGCCAGTCGAGCATCTCCTGCTCGATTTGCTTCAACTTCCGAGGACCCAGCCGCTGGCTATATAAACCCCCTTGCCCAGAGCTCTTCACACCACACCACACCAGCAACCTCATAGCTTAGCTCTCGTGTTCACCATCTTTTTCCCCGACGAGGTACCTAAGGAGCTCTCGCCGCCAGCTCAAGCTATTGCTTCCCTCTTCAATCCAAGTTCACCAGTAAGTTCCCCTTACCTTCCTCTCTGTATCATAGCGCTTAATTGGACCCCGGCGAACCCTAGCGCCGGCGACCGCCGGATTTCCCTTTTGCCCTATTCCTCCAATGCTGAGTGATTCAAACCGAATTGACCTTCGTGCTAATAGAACAAAGTGATCAGTGAGCCAAGTATAGTAAGCCTGTAAGATTGAAACCTTCAATTTTGCCCAAAACGAAGAATATCCAATTTGGGATTTTATCAGTTCACCGGAGCTCACCGCCGAGCTTCCCCAGTAATCCTCTAGCCAAATTGACCTCCCCAGTAGCTTTCTATTGTCCCCAGGATGCTTCACAAGCTTGGAATCGAGCTCAAATGCTTTAAATCAAAATTGCCCAATTCCTGTGTCGTCGTCTTTGGCTCAGTTCACTGTAGTTTGCCTTCCGGCCGATCTAGCCGATGCCTCTTTTAGCAAGGTCTCAGTGCCCTGAGCATTTCATTCCACTAGCCCAATCCTTGAATCTGCCCAGATCAAGAGTTATGCTCTTGCCAAGTTTCTGTCTAGAACCGTGCCTGTGCCGTGTCGCCACCATAGTTCATCCCCGCCGTTCATCGCCGTCCAGCCATCATTTGCCCTAAAACCACCGCCAATGTGTCCCTGGCATCCACGCCTACCTCCTAGACATAGTTGGCGAAGAGTTTGAGGCCCAGAACCAGATTTACCCCTCTGCCCTAGTTTTTGACAATGTCAGTGCAGTGTCAATGCATGTCAGTCACTGGCATTGACCTTGTTTAATCCTTTCTATTTGAGCAATTGAAATGCCACTTTGTCCATTAAGCTCCTGGAGCCATGTTCTACAATATTCTCTACTGTCACATCTCCAGAAAACATACCTAGAGCCAACTTAGGGCTATGTCTAACCATAGACCGAATGTCAGCCTTTTGACATTCAAGTCCTTTTGAGCCCATCTCTTCAATCAACACCCAAGTGACCTTATCCAAACCTTTTCCCTGCATGCATGATATATTTACTTATTATTTTCTAGTGCAACTATCTCTGTATGCTTATATGGTGTGTATGTATTATTTGTGTCCACCGTGGAACCAGAGGTTGAAGGAGTGGAAGAGATCTTCGAAGAATCATCTGAGCAACTAGACCCCTCACTGCAAGGCAAGTCTCAAATCCTTGATCATGTCTCACCTAATATTTTGAAATGAAGTATGTTAGTTGTTTTCACATATATGCATGCCTTATATTCAAACGAGAAATATATTCAAATAAAGTGATTAGATATGACCTAAATAATTGTAAAGCCCCTTTTGTGATTGAATGTCCATGCACCCTTGTCACCTTAGAATATCATGCTTAGGCTATACTATGCTCAAGATTATATGTTAAATGTTAAATGGTCACATGTGAGAAAAGCATATTCAAAACCCCTTTTTGTGAAAGAAAATGTGATTGGAATCGATAATGAGGATGGTTTGATCGGTTGGTGCTATGTGCGCACTGGGAATGTGAAAGACTCCTCACTAAAGATTCATAAGGACTAGAACCTTGTGTTGTACTTCCATGCGGTATGAAAAACGTACCAACCACTTGCCCGTATGGGACGGGCACAACATAGTAGCTTTCTCAGTATTAGCTTTTCCCTGCAATGGTTGTCAGTCCGGTTTCTCGAGAGAAACTGGTGGACCACTAAGGGCCATGAGTGATGTGAGATCAGAAAAATAATGAGAGGATAAGGTGTAAGAAGGAAAACGCCCTACGCCTGGATTAAGTCGTGCGCGACTGTAATCAAAAGAGGCTATGTGTCTTGCGAGACAATAGACCAAGGCTAGGAAGAATTGGCTGTGGGGAGTACCCACAACGGTAATGAGGACTGGAATGTCTATTTACCGGGCAGGGAATTATTAATGCTAGGATTGTAAACTGTTGTGTGATCTCGGCCTTGTCACATGCGTAAAAGTCACATGGAGAGGTACCGACTTGAAAGCTGAGTGATCAGTGGATTAAGGCGGTACACCTTTGCAAAGTTATAAAAAGTATCGGATATCTGAGCTTCCAGGTCATGGAGTCTGCGAGCGGTGGATTCTATCCACGTCGATATAGTACAAGTAGTTTTGGAAAGTTTTTCACAAAATCTAAGTAAAGTGGTGACTCACGGAAGACCGCTACACACAGCATCTTCTGAAAATCTAGCTTAGGGTTTTAAAAGCCTCGCTTTCAAAAACAAAAACCTTTTCTTCAAAACCAAGAGTGAAAATCTATTCTATGAGCCAAAGAGCCATTCTTTGAAAATTTCCCCCTCATCTATATATATCTGGATTCTTAATTTGGGACTTGTTGAGCATTATGTGGACGATGTACTCACCCTTGCCTTTGCAAACAAAATTTAGAAGAATGATTCATTGATCCCGAGTCCTACGGTCTTGAACCCAACATGGAACAAGAAGAAATTGCTCCAGAAGATCCAGCTTGTTAGAGGGTCACTTACCAAGTGGAGTCCGATGTGGAGGAAGCCCACGCAACTCCGCTGCAGTTGAAGATGAAGACAGTTGAAGTCCTTTTGCTTATTGTCGTTGTTTTATTTTGTGCCGACCTTTGTCTCGAAGAAAACTCCTTAATTTTGTATCAACATTAAAGTGCGTCATTTCGGCACTATGTTATTGTAATGTTGGTCCTTGTGATTAGCACTTGTTTTAATTACTCGCATTTTTATATAATGCATCTGGTTGTTGTGAGCTGCAATGTAACATTTCTGAGTGCAACCCACCTGGGCGGTTGCCACCGGATTCCTCAAATGAGGGTCCCGCAATGAAGCACTGGAACTTCATCTGCGACCATGAGGTTGGTAGTGGTCGCGGGATCCTGTTCAGTCGTTCCCACTCCTGTCAACAGGAGTGGAGTACTCACCGCCCCAGGATTGACAGGAGTCTTTTTGCAGTGGATAAGGGGAATGTTGTCTTCCTCTTCGTTGATAGTTATCATATTTGTGCATAATTTCTATATGTTTAAACCCTCGATCATGCACATATTAGTCATATACCTCGGCATTTACATAGATTATTCCAGATTTGCTGCCAAATCGACCGGATTATTTGTTTTGCAATTTTTATCGCAGGTCAGCGCGAATCAGATGGATTTCCGGCTAGCGGTCGCTCCTCATCGATTTATTCCGACCTTCGGTCGATTCTGGATGGAAGTGCGTGTTCCCGCGGTTGCGTAGAAACCAACCACGCTGAAATCGGAGTCTGGGCCCGGAATCCCAAAACCCTTGCCACCAGGTCCATTCTATAATTTCTGAAAAATCCAAGGACCTACGTGTAAAAATGCCAATTTGGGCTTTATCTCCTACCGCCGGCCACAAGAGGAAGTTGAGCCTGCTTTTCCTTTTACCTTCTTCTTCTGCCTCCCTCCCCGGCGACGACCATGCCGTACGCCGCCGGCGGAGCTTCTTTTCTGCCTTTTCCATACCTCCGTCCACCTTTAGCCCAAAGCCGGCTTCTCCTCCTCTTTTCTTCTTCTTCCCTGTTCTCCTCCACTTCTCTCTCTCTCTCCCCTCTTCTAGATCTGCACCACCCTCATAACCTCCAGCCGCGCCTCCCATCTCCAGCGCCGCGCCGTCCCTGCGCTCATCGCCGCCTTTACAGCGCCGCCGCCTTCCTCACGCTGCGCCGCCGCGAGATTGCGCCGGATCTGCGCGCTGCCTGGATCTACGTCGCCGGCGCCACCCACAAAACACGCCGCCGCCGAGCTTGCCGCTCCGCCCCACGCCGCCGGAGCGCCGCCACACCTCCACAGATCTGGCCGATCTGGCCGATCTCCACGCCGCATTCTCGGATCCGATGCTCCACGCGCCTCCCGTGCACCTTCGCCCCTCGTGCTCCCGCAGCGTCGCGGGCGCACCACCACAAGGCCATCCCGCCCCGGAGCCTCCTCTCCCTCAGCCACCGCCGCCTGCTGCACAGCCGGCGCCGCCTCTTCCTCGCGCCATAGCTGCCATCTTCACCACGCCTCCGGAGCCGCCGCTGCCTCTCCATCGAGCTCGACCACGACCTCGGCCACTCCAGTGCCTCTTCGTCGACCTCGGTGACTTCTTCTTCCTCAGCGCGACGGCCACGCTCTTCTTCCACGACCTCCTCTACGGCTTCGATTGCATCGACGACCACATCCATACTGCATCATCGACCCCTCCAGTGAATACCTGCTCTCAAACCCTTCTCTTCTTCCTCTCCTCTGTTTCCTGCAATGCCGTAAAGAACTGAATTCTTCTGTTTGGATGAATTGGAGGAATGATTGCTTCTATGATGCTGTGATTCTGTGATTGATGCTTAACTGAATTTCTCCTGTTTAGTCTTGTGCAGTCTAATTAAAATCTTCTCTATGTGGCTTCAGCTCCTGGAATTGAGCTATTAGTTTTCTGGAGATCTTTCAATCAGTTGCTCTTCATCTGATTATTTCTTTTTGTTGATTGCTTGTGGTGAGACACTAAATTAGTCATTTCAGTTGCTTAATCAATTGATACACTTCTCTTCAGTGATCGCAATTTCTTGTTTGTTGATTGTCACTCTTGGGATGATTCAGTTCAGAGTGTGAATGCTTCAAGGGCTTTCTTATGAATTTTCTTAGGTCTAGTTTTTGTGTGTGAAACCACAATTTGATGCTGATGTTGAGACCCCGTTGAATTCAACCCCAATGAACTTGATATCTCTATTGTCCCCTGTGATGATTTGAAATGCTTGTCGCTTGTTGTTCATTCCATTTGACCTTCATGTTGCTCTGTTTGTCAGTTGATAGCCTTCACTAGCAGCAGGTTGTTTTGGTGATTTAATTTGATCAGTTCTTGGAGTTCTTTGTATATCTTATTATCTCCAGTAATTGTCTCTTATTGCCTTAGTTGCTGAGAAGTGTGCTTGTGAGGTAAGAACTGAGTTGGTCATGACCTAATTTTGGAACCTCTGAGTCCTAGAGTTAAATTCCAATTATTCTTGAGTTGAAGTCCTTTTTGCACTAAATTGTATTATGTAAAATTTGATTGATAGAGAGAGAGGATTGGGGTAATTGAAGACTGATTTCAATTTATCTTCAATTCTTATTCATCTGCTGGTATGCTTCAGGTTGAAGAGTTTGCTTACCTTAAATAGTTGTGTGGTTGATCTGTGTCGAGGCTCGTTGAAGTCGTTAGTATTTATTTTTGTACCATTAGTAATCGATAGACATTTATGCTTTCTTTCATTAGGTCTCTTCTCGATTATACTAAACATTGCACATATTTACGATCATCGTACAATTTTAAACACTAATGGCCAGTCGTGAGATATCCACCTCTTTCTTCGCAATTCTTCTTACATTTTCTCCGTCTTTCTTTCGTCTAGTTTATTTTCTTTTGTCATTCGATTTAGTTTAGTTCTTCACATTTTGCTTCTCCAGTCTCTGTGGAAAGAACGATATAGAATACTCGCCTTACTGCATCGTCCTCGTTCTATTGTGAGACGGTCTAGGCCGGTATCATTCCTGTATGAACATAACTCAATAGATGTGCACAGATGAATGAGAACATTCAGGATTATGAGAAATCTTACCACAATCGCCCCTTCTATTAGAAGGGGAGGTGTTGTAAGTCCTGAGGCTTCATAAGCTTCAGGCACTAGGGTTTCACCCGTAACCACAGGATTATCAGTGGTCACGGGGCCCACTGTAGTTGTCTCTGTCTCTGTGGTTAGAGACAGGACCTCGCTGGTTTGGGGAGCGATCGCCTTCCTCTTGCGGCGAACTGGAGGAATGTCATCCTCCTCGTCCTCGCTCCATTCACCCTGTACAACGAAGAAGTAATTTCTATTCGTACCTGGAGTTACAGGGGGTACTGAATATCTTACCGCAGTTTTTTTCACGGTAAGGGTTTTCTTTTACGAAGAAGTCTCTCCCAGAATCTTCTTAGGTTTTTTGGGAATGGACTCCTTCGCTACGCACTTTGAAGAGGTCCTCCTCATCCTCTTCGCAGCTGGTCTCCCCGAGGGACCAACGTCCTCGCTTGGACGTGTCGCCTCAGCAAACTTCCCCAGAAGCTGTATCATTCAAATGCTCTTGGTAATGCAGGACAAGTAGATGATTTACAACAGAGCTTGTTAGGAAAGGTCATACCTTTCGGTGCTCTTGCTTTAGATCGTCGCCCGCGTTGATTAAGCACAGGGGGCGAGGCGATCCCTTAGCTCCCTCCACCGTGGTGCTATACGCCCGAAGGAGGCAGTTCATCCGCTTCTCGATCTCGGACAAAGACAGAGCTGTGTAAACAAGCATGTCACAGCAAATACAGCATTTTTTAGTCAGTGAAAATGTATGTTTTGTTGATTAAAGGACATACCATTATTGTAGTCTAAGGTACTATCCGCCATGGACTGGATTTCCCAAGCTGGATGAGCCGTTTCACGTAGGGGGCTTATCCGGTTCTTCACAAAGTCGTGTATGATGTCACGCGCAGTCAAGCCTTGCCAGACTAAGTGAAGAATGGCTTGGGCTTGTTTCTTCTGCTCTGCGCTCAGAGCAGGAAGAGAGTCCAACTTGCTGGCCTTCTTTGGTCGGGAGTTCACGGAGGGGTACAGTAGAACCATTTCTGGTGCCACCCGTGTAAAGAGTCCCGTAGGGGTGGGAAGGGGTACTCTTTCTTCTCCCTTATTCGGAAGTAGATGCACCCAGCGGCATTGGCACTCTTCGACCATGCCGAGAAGTAGAAGCGTCGGAAAAGGTCCACGCTTGGAAGCACTGCGTTGCTGGAAGATCGCCAGAATGAGCACTGCGTTGGGGTGGAGATTCACTAGTGACGAGGATTGTTACCCGAGCTAGTTCAGAATAAATGCACGCCTGGGATAAGACAGATTCGAACCAGGTAAGTGTCCGTTGGTATGATTTCAGCTGGCCTGAGAAGCGCGGACACATGGTCGCAGGCTCTATCCGATCAGGCCGCAGATAGTGTGCGGTCAGAAGCCCGTAGACGATGTGTGGACAGAAGATTGTAGACAGTACGCGGTCAAGTAATTACGGACAATGCACGGTCAGAAGGATATTGACTACTCTCGACCAGGGCAACTCGGGGTTTCTTATGCCCTACAACGAGCATATCCCGAATATCCCGAAGATTCTTCCACGTATAAAGACAACTACCAGGAGGTTAATATGTGCGGTTATTCCTTTAATTGCACGTGTTAAGCCTGCGTGAAAGTTAAGAGTAGTTACCAAAACTGCACCCGAGCAACCGTTTGAAGCCGTTGTGTATTGGCGCCCTTTCGACCAGTATAAAAGGGTGAGTAAATGCACCAAACAAGGACAAGAGACAGCACAATCAACATCGACAAGCTTCCATAGGCTAGTTTATGTGTGTTTCACATAATCACACGGAAAAGATCTTCGCTTGTGATAATCTTTTCCATAATTTTGTAATCTTTTTTCCTTCATATAATGAAATCACAACAGGACGTAGGGCTATTACTCCCACCATCGAGGGCCCGAACCTGTATAAATCTCTCTGTGTTCCAACCGACTTTGGTTCATCATCCCTTCCCGGAGGGACACCCTGAAAGGTCTCACAACTCACAAATTCTGCATAAGTTCGACTAAGGACCCCGAGTCTGAATCGTCGACAGCTGGTGCCCACCGTGGCGCCTTTCTCAAGGCGTCCTAATTTCTATCCGGAGGTTCGGTGAACCATGTCTGGAGCATATGATTCCGAGAACAACTTTGATCTCAAGGATTATGCCCACATCCAGATGCCTTCACCTAGTGATCCTGTTTCGATGGAGGAAACTGGAGGCGAAGACGTCCCAGAGGTCGACTCGACCACTCAGGTCATGTTCATCGACCAGGAGGTGACTGACGCAGAGCCAGAGCCTACTGAGGTTCTTAACGGGTTAGAGGTTGAATCCGGTCCATCGTACGACCCTGCTGAGGGTAAGAACGATGTTGACCAGGAGATTAGTCTGGGGAGGTTTGACAACCTCCATCGTCTCTTTGATTTCGAGTCTGACTCGGAACAAACGGAGATGTTTTCTCCATCGGCGACCTCGCTCCCTAGACAATTCGCTGCTTTATTGGAAGAAACTCCCGATCAACGGGCTGCTAGGGAAGAGCAGGAACGCAAACAAAAGGAAGATCAAGATCGTGAGCAACAAGACAACGAACTTCGCAGAACAACCCTAGAGGCTCTTCAAAATGCGCAAGCTCGTTACGATGCTGCTCCGAGTTCTTCCCGTCGATCACGTGGTCGTAGACGCGACCAGACACCATCTTTACCCCCGGAATGTTTGTCGGCGGACGAGGAGACGGTGACACCTGGTGCCCCTAGGAGAAGTACGCATGGCCGGCTTCGATCTATCGCAGAGGTCCTGCGTAATTTTCCTCCTATGGTCACAGATGCGCAGAAGCTGGCTTTCGCCAGTATCCTGGCGGAGAGGTTGGATGAGGTCGCATCTGAGGCGACCCCAACGGCCTCTCCCGGTTAGCGACGCGTTCCCATGACCGAGAGTACTCTAACTCTGGTTCTGGTAGATGGAATCGTCCACCACCAGTCCCGTCTCGGCATGACAAAGCCAGACGGACGGAGGATTCTCGTGATAGGGAACGAATTCCTATCCACTCTCGCTTGGGACCACGACTGACCTCTCCTTTGCATGAGGTCGCCCGTGATCAGGTCGAGAGTTGCAGGTCCATTCACAACCCGTATGTTGGTTGTAAAGCTTTCTCGCCCGGCCTTCGGGCGGTCATTTGGCCAGACAAGTTTAAACCAGGGGCCATAGAGAGGTTTGATGGAACTCAGAATCCATCCGAGTTCCTCCAAATCTACATCACTGCCATTCAGGCAACAGGCGGCGATGACCGGGTCATGGCCAACTATCTGCCTACAGTCCTCGAAGGACTGGCAAGAACTTGGTTTTTCAATCAACCTGAGGGTTCAATCTATAACTGAGAAATGTTGTGCGATGCCATCCTCAACAATTTCCAAAATTGTTATCAGAAGCTGAGTAAAGAGGACGACCTGCATCGACTACGGCAAACTTCGACTGAAACTCTTCGAGAGTTTGTCAAGAGATTTTTTGGGGTGAGAAATACCATCCCGAACATATCTGATAACTCTGTTATCAGGGCATTTAAACACGCCGTTTGATATCGGAGATTCATTGAAGATTTGCTCATCCATCTTCCTCGATCAGTAGCCGATCTCTTTGATATGGACGACCGATATTCCGACGCGGCCAAGGCTGTTGAATGGAATCGGATGGTGGATAAAGGTAACCTACCGCCTCAACCAGGTCTCAAGGATGTGAATAGGGAGGATTCAGGCAAGAAGCCAGAATCTTCATCAGGCGGGAAGTCGAAGAAATAAAAAAGGAATCGATCTGGACAGTACCGAGAGGTCACGGTCGCAGAGAAGCCCCCATCGACCAAAGGTAACAAACATTCGTTTAAAAATAAAACTGCTTCTGGTGGTCGCAGTGCCGACCAGCCAGAGAAGTCGACTAACCTGCAGGAAGGCAAGAAATGGCGTCCGCTCCACAACTCCGCAGGCCACAACCTCAAGAATTGCAGGAGTTCGTTGAAGCAGTTGGATGACTTCTACCAGGGGATCAGACCTATGCCGACCTTACCAACTAAGGAACAAGCTTGTGGGCTAAGAGACGCCGATGGGGACGAAGAGATATCTTACCGGGTACCTCGTAATCATGTTAATGTTATTTTCGGAGGTTCCTCCTCTTTTGTTTCTAAGAGGCAATTTAAAGCCTTTTATCGAGAGGTTAACCAAGCGGAGACTCCCCTTGGTGAACCTCAGTACCCTCGTTGGTCGGATACAGCTTTGACGTTTGATCGCTCTTATTGTCCTGCGGGGCTTACTCAACCATTGAGGCTGCCTCTGGTCATTACCCCGATTATCAGCAATGCGAGAGTCGAAAGTGTCCTGATCGACGGAGGCAGTTCCTTGGACATCTTATTAGTCAAGGTGCTCGACGAGATGTAGATTCCTCGTTCGAAAATTAAGCCCATAATCCATCCGTTTTATGGAATAATTCCTGGTCCCTCTATGATGCCATTGGGACAGGTGGTGCTCCCGGTCACACTGGGAGAACTAGATAACTTCCGAATAGAAGTAGTTACTTTTGATGTAATTGATTGTGATTCGGCTTACAACGCAATCTTTGGCAGGCCAACTCTTGCTAAATTCATGATGGCTACGCACTATGCTTACCAGTGCGGCAAGTTGTCTGGCCTAAAGGGTGTTATTTCGGTCCGAGGTAGTCGCAACGTGGCATTCACGTGTGATCGGCTATCCCTGGAGATGGTGGACCAACTTCCCCTCCGAGACGCCCAGATCGCCACAGTGTCCACTGATACGATCAAAACTGCTCCTCGACCATATGAAACACTCAAACTGGTTCATTGTACCCAGATGATCCATCCAAGACAATACGGGTTGGATCAGGCCTGGATGACAAATAGGAACTCGAGCTCATTGCTTTCCTCCGGGCTAACACAGATGTGTTTGCATGGAAACCATCCGACATGCTCAGTGTCCCAAGGGAAGTAATCAAGCACAGGTTAGCAATTCGACCTGGACAACTACCAATAAAGCAGAAGCTCAGGTGTTTTGCTGTGGATCGGCAGGAAGCCATTCGAGAGGAGTTGGACAAACTCCTAAAGGTCGGATTTATTCGCGAAGTCGATCATCCGGAATGGCTTACAAATCCGGTCATGGTCCGCAAGTCAAATGGCAAGTGGCGCATGTGGGTCGACTGCACCAGCCTAAATAGTGCCTCTCTGAAGGATGACTTTCCCCTTCCCCGCATCGACCAGCTGGTCGATTTTACTGTGGGTTGCGAACTGATGAGTTTCCTGGACGCTTACTCGGGATATCATCTGTTGGGGGAAAAATGAGGTCCCGTCGAGTAAAGTGGTCCCGGGTAAGGGGCCCTCCCTTCCCCGGACTTGGTCCCGGGTAAGGGGCTCCCCGGACGCGGTTCCGGGTAAGGGGCCCTCTCTTCCCCGGACTTGGTCCCGGGTAAGGGGCTCCCCGCTATCCCCGGACGTGGCTCCAGGTAAGGGGCCCTCCCCCGGACGTGGCTCCGGGTAAGGGGCCCTCCCCCGGACTTGGTCCCGGGTAAGGGGCTCCCGGACGTAGCCCCGGGTAAGGGGCCCTCTCTTCCTCGGACGTGGCCCCGGGTAAGGGGCCCTCTCTTCCTCGGATGTAGTCCCGGGTAAGGGGCCCTCTCTTCCCCGGACTTGGTCCTGGGTAAGGGGCTCCCGGACGTAGCCCCGGGTAAGGGGCCCTCTCTTCCCCGGACTTGGCCACGGGTAAGGGGGCCTCTCTTCCCCGGATGTAGCCCCGGGTAAGGGGCCCTCTCTTCCCCGGACTTGGCTCCGGGTAAGGGGCCCTCTCTTCCCCGGACTTGGTCCCGGGTAAGGGGCTCCCGGACGTAGCCCCGGGTAAGGGGCCCTCTCTTCCCTGGACTTGGCCCCGGCTAAGGGCCCTCTCTTCCCTGGACTTGGCTCCAGGTAAGGGGCCCTCCCCCGGACGTGGCTCCGGGTAAGGGGCCCTCTCTTCCCCAGACTTGGCTCCGGGTAAGGGGTCCTCCCCCGGACGTGGCTCCGGGTAAGGGGCACTCCCCCGGACTTGGTCCCGGGTAAGGGGCTCCCAGACGTAGCCCCGGGTAAGGGGCCCTCTCTTCCCCGGACGTGGCCCCGGGTAAGGGGCCCTCTCTTCCCCGGACTTGGTCCCGGGTAAGGGGCTCCCGGACGTAGCCCCGGGTAAGGGGCCCTCTCTTCCCCGGACTTGGTGTCGGGTAAGGGGCCCTCTCTTCCTCGGACTTGGTCTCGGGTAATGGGCCCTCTCTTCCCCGGACTTGGTCCCGGGTAAGGGGCTCCTGGACGTAGCCCCGGGTAAGGGGCCCTCTCTTCCCCGGACTTGGTCCCGGGTAAGGGGCTCCCGGACGTAGCCCCGGGTAAGGGGCCCTCTCTTCCCCGGACTTGGCCCCGGGTAAGGGGGCCTCTCTTCCCCGGATGTAGCCCCGGGTAAGGGGCTCTCTCTTCCCCGGATGTAGCCCCGGGTAAGGGGCCCTCTCTTCCCCGGACTTGGCTCCGGGTAAGGGGCCCTCTCTTCCCCGGACTTGGTCCCGGGTAAGGGGCTCCCGGACGTAGTCCCGGGTAAGGGGCCCTCTCTTCCCCGGACTTGGTCCCGGGTAAGGGGCTCCCGGACGTAGCCCCGGGTAAGGGGCCCTCTCTTCCCCAGACTTGGCTCCGGGTAAGGGGCCCTCCCCCGGACGTGGCTCCCGTTAAGGGGCCCTCTCTTCCCCGGACTTGGCTCCGGGTAAGGGGCCCTCCCCCGGACGTGGCTCCGGGTAAGGGGCCCTCCCCCGTACTTGGTCTTGGGTAAGGGGCTCCCGGACGTAGCCCTGGGTAAGGGGCCCTCTCTTCCCCGGACGTGGCCCCGGGTAAGGGGCCCTTTCTTCCCCGGACTTGGTCCCGGGTAAGGGGCTCCCGGACGTATTCTTTCTCGGATGTGGCCCCGGGTAAGGGGCCCTCTCTTCCCCGGACTTGGTCCCCAGTAAGGGGCCCTCTCTTCCTCGGATGTAGCCCTGGGTAAGGGTCCCTCTCTTCCCCGGACTTGGTCCCGGGTAAGGGGCTCCCGGACGTAGCCCCGGGTAAGGGGCCCTCTCTTCCCTGGATGTAGCCCCGGGTAAGGGGCCCTCTCTTCCCCGGACTTGGCTTCGGGTAAGGGGCCCTCTCTTCCCCGGACTTGGTCCCCGGTAAGGGGCTCCCGGACGTAGCCCCGGGTAAGGGGCCCTCTCTTCCCCGGACTTGGCTCCGGGTAAGGGGCCCTCCCCCGGACGTGGCTCCGGGTAAGGGGCCCTCCCCTCCCCGGACTTGGTCCCGGGTAAGGGACTCCAGGACGTAGCCCTGGGTAAGGCGCCCTCTCTTCCCCGGACTTGGCTCCGGGTAAGGGGCCCTCCCCCGGACGTCGCCCCGGGTAAGGGGCCCTCTCTTCCCCGGACTTGGCCCCTGGTAAGGGGCCCTCTCTTCCCCGGATGTAGCCCCGGGTAAGGGGCCCTTCCTTCCCTGGACGTGGCTCCGGGTAAGGGGCCACCTCTTCCCCAGACAGTCCCGGGTAAGGGGCTCCCCGGACGTGGCCCCCGGTAACGGGCCCTCTCTTCCCCGAACGTAGCCCCGGGTAAGGGGCCCTCTCTTCCCCGGACTTGGCCCCGGGTAAGGGGCTCCACTTACCCGGGAGTTCCCTCGGGAATTGGAGTGGCCACATGTCAAGGATCCAAGCATCGTACCATGCAAAAAGACCGCAACGCCCTCGATCCAACTGTTCCAGCTAGGGCAGTCTTGTAATTTGCGTCTTTTGGGGTCTATATATACCCTTGTAACCCCTCTTGTAACCTAAGTTCAATTCATTTGCATCCAATACAAAAACCAAAAGGCGTGCTTAGGAGCACTCTCCCCGTAAGAGAGCTCCCCTAGCCGACTCGTGTCGGGAGCACGTCGACAGGACTAGGGCCTCCACTGAGGCCTGAACCTGTATAAACCCTTGTGTCAATCTCTGAGATTGTCCAACACGGGGCGACCCGTCACACGGTCATCCCGCGTTGCGGAACACGTGTTACGCACGTCATAAACCTGCCGGGGTAACTTTAATACCACGACAGTTGGCGCCGTCCGTGGAGACTCGTGACAAATAGTCATGGCTCCAAGAAGGATGAGGCACTCAGCCTCCATCTCCAACGATGCCGGCTCTAGCAACCCTGCACCGCCGGCGCAAGGGGCTGTCGTCGCAACACCCCCTCCCGGGGACACTCGGGGGGAGACGACACCCTTTTCTCCCATCACCCTTGGCGGGGGAACTGCTCCCGCGAGCTTGCCTGAAGGTCCCGGTTCGGGGGGACCAAGTGTCTCCCAGGCAATGCCTTCAACTTTGGGTGACCCGCTACTCGGGGCACTGGTGGAGGGCTAGCTTCACGCACAACATACTCTTGAGGAGTTGTTGCGCGCCATAGCGCGGCCTCCGGCCCCCGCGTACCCGCACCCGTTCCAGTTCGGAGGAATGGCACCTCCGTTCATGATGGGACACCCAGGAGCCTTCTTCGCTCTGGGGGCTTTCCCCTTCCCGGGAAGCACTCCCACCACCGGAGGACCTTCGCTCCCAGGAGGTCTGCCCGTCTCCGGGGGCTATCCCTTCCTGGGAGGCGCTTCCACCTCCGGAGGACCTTCACTCCCGGGGGGTCTGCCCGTCTCCGGGGGCTATCCCTTCTTGGGAGGCGCTCCCACCTCCGGAGGACTTCTGCTCCTGGGAGGTACGCCCGTCTCCGGGGGCTATCCCTTCCCGGCAGGAGTGCCAGCCCCCGGGGGACTCGCACTCCCGGGGAGTACGTCCGCCCCCGGGAATCATCTTGTCCCAGGAGGAGCGTCTGTCTCTGGCGGACCTCCTCCCCCGAGTGCGGGGGGTGCTATCGCACCCAGTGGACCTCCTCCCCGGGGGGGTGTTCCTCTCCCCGGGGGGCTCCCGTTCCCCGAACGTCCTCCATTCACCGGGTTGTCCCTTCTCGGAAGGGATTCCCCTCCCAGGGACCGCACCTATCCCAGGAGGTGTCTCCGGCACAGCCCCCGCGATGCAAGCCGTTCCCCTGCTGGGAAGTTTTCCCACACCGCGGGCCGTCTCCGTCGCCGGAACCCCTCCGGCTCGCGACCCCTCTCCCGCGCCAGTGGCGGGTGTGCATCAGCTCCCTCCCCCAGGGCCCCCTCCTCGGGCTCCCCCGGTGAACCAAACGCGGTTCACGCGGGAGGAGGTAGAGCGCATGCGCGCGGCAAGGTCTGAAGGCGCCCCACCCCGACGCGGCCAGGAATCGTTTCTCGTGCGCAGGTGTGGTTCTCACGCCCCAACGGACAAGGGTAAGAGACCCGTGCAAGAGGCCTCCGTCACCTCCGGGGACTTCCCCGAGGTATAGGAGGTGAGCTCCACCGACCCCGAAGAACAAAGACGATACCGAAAGGTAGGCGGTCCGTTAGGACCCCTTCCCGACTCGGATAACGAGCGCACATCCCCCGTGAAGGGAGATAGCGACGCAGCCTCCCCAAAGGAAGTGGAAGGGGCCAATCAACCCCTTTGCCGCCGCCTCCGCGCCGTATCGGCCGCCCCATATCGAGCACTACAACGGGGAGGCCGACCCCTACGAGTTCGTGCAAGTTTACTCCACGGCCATCTCGGCGGTTGGGGGGGACGAAAGCGTCCAATGCAACGTCTTCCCCCTGTACCTCTCCAGAATAGCCCGGTCGTGGTTTTACAACCTTAAAACCGGGTCCATCAAGTCCTTCGCACAACTGAAGCGCGAATTTTGCGCGAACTTCCAGGGGAACTACATTCGTCCCCTGGACTCGTCGCAATTATACACCGTCCGCCGGTGGTCGGGGGAGACGATACGAAGCTTCTTCAGACGCTTCGCCCAAATCAAGAGCAAGGTGGCTCACGTCCCCAACTCGACGGTGATTGAAGCATGCAAGAGTGGCATCCTTCCGGGAGAACTCCACCGGAGGCTCTCCCGGAGTTGCCCGTCCTCTACCGACGAGCTCTTCAACGTACTTGAGAAGTACGCGAGAGCCGAAGAGGATGACCTTTGGAAGAAAAATCAGGGGACCTCCGGCCCTGGTGAGAGGGACTCAAGGGACCCCTCCCACAAACGTCCCCGGAAAGGACTCCGCAACGAGCCAAGGCCTCGGGACGCTTTCGTCCTCGAAGGCGGAAGCGGCTCCCGGGATCCTAACCGGGGACAACGGCCTTTCTCCAAGACCAAAGGCGGCGGGGGAAGCCAATCCTCTCGTGCGTGAGGGGCTCCCAGGCCAGGGGACAAGGAGGCTGGAGCCACCCTATGGTGCGCTTTCCACAAGTCCAACTCCCATGCAACCCGAGAATGCCACGCGCTCCTCCAACATTTCGCGGCATTTCTCGAGCAACATGGGCCGGGGGGAGGAGGCCCTACCTCCTTACCCCTTCCGTTGCCAGCTTTGGTGGCACTCCCCGCTCCGCTGGGGGGTCAGAAGCAAGGCCAGGAAAGGGGCTTGAACGGTGAGCTCCCCTTCCAAACTTCCCAGAGACATGTTAATGTCATCTTGGGAGGATCTGCCTCTGGGCGAGACTCCAAATGCCAGTGCAAAGAATATGCACGAGAAGTAAAGGCAATAGGGGTCGTCAACAAGTCCTGGCCACCAAAATGGTCGGACGTCCCGCTGATGTTCACCGCAGAAGACGCGCGTGGGGTGTGCTTCCCCCACAACGACGCACTAATCGTCTCCGCCACCGTGTTCAATTGCCGTCTCGCACGAATCTTGGTTGACGGCGGGAGTGCCGCGGACGTCCTCTAGCTAAAGGCGTTCAAAGAGATGCAGGTGGATGAGAAACTCCTACAACCCGCGGCAGGGCCTCTACAAGGATTCGTCCCGGGGAAAACTATACATCCCGTGGGAAAGGTCGACCTCTCGATGATATTCGGCGCCCTAGATAATTACCGGACCAAAATGGTTCGGTTTGACGTGGTGGATCTCCCCTCCTACAACGCCATAATGGGGAGAACCATCATCAGCCGCTTAGGAGCAGCGGTCCAGCACAACTATCTGTGCATGAAGATCCCCGGGCCGAGCGGGGTGATCTCCGTGCATGGTGACCAGGATGTGGCTCGCTCCCTCTACGAGCGCGCCTACGCTGTGATCGGGGACGTTAACCTGGTTAAGGCCCCGGGGGGAGGGAGCTCCTCCCCGGCCCTAGACGTGCCAGTCACGCTCCC
Source organism: Pharus latifolius (assembly GCA_019359835.1). Taxonomy (NCBI): domain Eukaryota; kingdom Viridiplantae; phylum Streptophyta; class Magnoliopsida; order Poales; family Poaceae; genus Pharus; species Pharus latifolius. The sequence continues at coordinate 34,823,951 of CM033324.1, read as the reverse complement.
CGGGATGTTCCTTCCCAAGCCTCGCCCCGAGGGGGACCTCGGGGAAGTCTCTCTCTTCCAGGACGAGGGGAAGACTGTCAAGATCGGGGCCGATCTCTCCGAGGAACACGCGACGTGACTCATCGACTTCCTTCGTGAAAACTCAGATGTCTTCGCATGGGAGCCCGCGGACATGGGGGGTGTGCCCAGGGATGTTATCGAGCACAAGCTCGCAGTAATGCCCGGCCGCCCCCCGATAAAACAGAAGATGAGAAAGCTCTCCCTCGAGCGGCAGGAGGCCATCAAGGTTGAGATCGCTAAGCTCCGGGAGGCGGGGTTCGTTCGGGAGGTCCTACACCCCGAGTGGTTAGCGAACCCTGTCCTCGTAAAGAAGGCAAGCGGCAAGTGGAGAATGTGCGTCGACTTCACCGACCTCAATAATGCTTGCCCAAAAGATGATTTCCCGCTCCCGCGGATCGACCAATTGGTGGATTCCACCGTGGGATGCGAGCTGATGAGTTTCTTGGACGCCTATTCGGGCTATCACCAAGTTCGAATGGCGGTGGAGGACGAGGAAAAGACGAGTTTCTTGACTCCCCTCGGCACCTTCTGTTATGTCCACATGCCTTTCGGGTTGAAAAACACGGGGGCAACCTTCCAGCGCCTTATGAGCTTAGTCCTGAGGGATCAAATCGGCCACAACGTGGAAGTGTACGTTGACGACGAGGTCGTCAAGAGTTCACTGTCGGCCACACACCTCGAAGACTTGGGAGAAACCTTCACCAACCTCCGCAAGTATGGGTTAAGGCTTAACCCAGAAAAGTGCGCGTTTGGCATTCGCGGAGGAAAACTCCTCGGCTTCCTTGTGTCCCAAAGGGGCATCGAAGCCAATCCAGAAAAAATTCGGGCCCTCCTCGACATGCCTCCGCCGCATTCTGTCAAGGATGTACAGCGACTTACCAGCCGCTTGGCCGCATTGAGTCGCTTCGTCTCGCGGTCGGGGGAGCGCGGTCCAATTCTTCAAGATCCTTCGCGGCCTTGAGGGGTTCCATTGGACCCCCGAGGCACAGGCTGCGTTCGAGGACCTGAAGAAATATCTCGCGAGCTCTCCAATGCTCGCGAGCCTGCGTCAGGGGGAGCCCCTGCTCCTCTACCTCGCGGCCACTCTGGTTGCTGTTAGTGCGGTCCTTGTCAAGGAAGAAGATGGGCATCAACGCCCCGTCTACTACGTGTGTGAGGCTCTCCAGGGTGCCAAAACAAGATACACGAAGATGGAGAAGGTTTGTTATGCCCTCCTGATGGCATCCAGAAAGCTTCGCCACTACTTCTTGGGCCACCTATCACGGTGCCCTCCTCTCTCCCCTTGGGGGAGTGCTTCGAAACAAGGAAGCCACCGACCGGATCAAGAAATGGGGGGCCGAGCTAGCCCCCCTCTCCCTTTCCCTAACCGGACGGTCCGCAATCAAGTCACAAGCCCTGGCCGACTTCGTGGCTGAGTGGGCTCCGGTCCCAGGACCCGAGGAAGAAATGCATACCACACCACCACCACGCGATGACCATTGGACCCTCTTCTTCGACGGTTCCCTGTGCTTGGCAGGGGCCGGCGCGGGAGTAGTCCTCAGAAGCCCCGAGGGGAGAACCCTCGAATACGCCGCTAGGCTCGAGTTTCCCGCGACGAACAATGTCGCGGAATATGAGGCCCTTCTCCTAGGACTACGCCTCGCCCGCTCTTTGGGCATTCGAGGCCTCCTCGTCAAGGGGGACTCTCAGCTCGTGGTTTGTCAGATAAACAAGTCCTACTTGTGCCATGACCTGAATCTGAGCCTCTACCTTGACGAGGTCAGAAAAATGGAAAGTCATTTCGAAGGCCTCGAGGCGCGTCGTATCCCACGTAGGGACAACGATCGCGCCGATGCCCTCGCGCGAGCAGCAAGCGCCCGAGGGCCCCTCCCCGAGGGGGCTTTCCTGGAAGTTATCTTGAAACCCACCGCGGTGGCCCCCGACCTGGACTCCGAGTCCTGTGACCCCGACGTCATGGAAATCGTCCGAGCCACATCCTGGATGGACCCCCTTATCTCTTGCATCAAGGGGGAGGGGGAGCCCTCTGACGACACCGAAGCCAAACGCCTCCGCTCCAAAGCGCGGGCGTATGTGTTGGTGGAAGGGACACTGTACAAGCGAGGAGCCTCCACATTACTTCGCTGCCTCCTGCGGGAGGAAGGAGTTCAACTCCTTGAGGACATCCACCTCGGGTGTTGTGGCTCTCACCTCGGCCCAAGGGCCATCGTGACAAAAGCCATTCGCCAGGGGTTCTATTGGCCAATGGTTGCCCGCGACGCGACAGACCTCGTCTCTGCCTGCAGGGCTTGCCAAAAAATGGCAAAGGGCTCCAACCTACCCTCCGCCGCTCTACAGGCCATCCCGATCACTTGGCCCTTCGCGCGGTGGGGAATGGACCTCCTAGGCCCGTTCCCCCCAGTGTCGGGGGGATACAAGTACACGGTTGTGGCCGTGGACTACTTCTCCAAGTGGGTGGAGGCTGAGCCCTTAGCCACCATCACATCCCGCGCAGTGCAGAGGTTCTTCTGGAAGAACATTGTGTGTCGCTTCGGGGTCCCCCGGGAGATCACCGTTGACAACGGAACCCAATTCGACTCCGCGATCTTTCGCGAGTTCTGTCAGAACTTGGGCACGACCCCCCACTTTGCCTCGGTGGCTCACCCCAAGAGCAATGGGGCGGTCGAGCGCGTCAATGGGTCATCCTCCAAGGACTCCGTCACCGCCTGGAGCAAAGCGCCTCCAGGCGAGGGGCATGGGCGGATGAGCTTCCGAGCATCCTCTGCTCCATGCGGACGACCTCGAGTTGAGCATCGGGACGTACCCCCTTCTCGCTCGTGTACGGGGCCGAGGCAGTACTCCCCTCCGAAGTCAGTTTCCAATCGCTGCGAGTCGAACTCCTCGAGGGAGTCTCGGCCACTGCGTTCCAGGCCAACGAAGACAACCAGAGGCTGGAAGTGGACCTCGTCGAAGAAGAGTGGGATAGAGCACTCCTCCACAATGCCATTTATGAACGTGAAATGGCGCGCGCTTACAACAAGCGTGTTCGGGGGAGGGCCTTCCGCTTGGGAGATCTTGTCCTCAAGCGCGTCACCAACCCTCAAGCTCAAGGGAAACTCAGCCCTAAGTGGGAAGGGCCATACAGGATCTCCACGATCCTTGGCTCGGGGGCTTACAAACTCTCCACCCTCGAAGACCAAGAGCTAAAGCATACGTGGAATGCGGACTTGCTCCGCAAGTTCTACACCTAGATCTCCGAACCTCCCCCTTCCCCCCTTTGCGACTTCGCAAGGGGAAGGCGCGGTGAGTTGTAACACTGGCCTAAGGCCATTCCCTCTCCTTTTCGCGGCTAAGCGAGGGGGAGGCGTTGTATCGGCTCATTCAGATCAATGAAAATGGCTTTTATCCCTACCATGTCAATCTCTTGCAGGTGTTTCCTAACCGCCCTTGAGGCGATGCCCCCGTCACGGGGAGTCCCTCCCTGTGTGGATGCCCTTTCGAGGAAGCCTTCGTTGAGGAGATTACGAGCTCCAGCTCAGCCTTCAAAAGTCCCGATGGCGGGAACCTCGGTCCCCCTAGGGCAGCTTACAATATCCCCTCGTAGACTAAGGGCGTAAGCGGCAACCCGGTTCTCAAAGGAAACTGAGGTAACGAGTCACTTTGGGGGATTAGTCCCCCCCCATACACTCCAGAGATCATTTACGCTCTTCCTCCTCCGGGAGCGATTTAGGTCGCTCTCGACCGACAAGTCTAATTGAATCCCCATGCTTGCACGAGAATGGCCGCCTGAATTTCTCTTAGAAAGTCAGCGCGGGTCGTCTAACTCGAGTCGCCCCCCGCTGCGGGGGGAGGGGACAAATCAGTCCCCTATATGTGAATCGCCCGTAATCGAGTTCGCTTGACCGTGGATGTAACGGGACCAAAGGGCCCTTCTCTCCTCCCGGACGTGGCTCCGGGTAAAGAGTCCTCTCTTCCCCGGACCTGGTCCCGAGTAAGGGGGCTCCCTCCTCCCTGGGCATGACTCCGGGTAAGGGGTCCCCCTCTTCCCCAGACGTGGTTCCCGGTAAGGGGCGTGCAGACCTTGGACCGTTCCCTCACCCGGACGACTATTTCCCTCAGGAGGGTGGATTAAAATGTTTTATTGATGAAACGGGCCGGGGAACAACCCTCCCCGGTGGGCAAGAAACATACAAGTTGGGGACCTAAATCCCCGTGGGGACAACCCAGGAGACAACCCCCTACGGTGGGGACCGGGAAACTACTCTCCGCGTCCCTTGGCAAACTCCCGGGAGATGTCCTTGTACAAGCCTTGGACCCTTCGGAACGCTGCTCTTAGCGCGTCCTCGGGCCCCTCATAACCATCTAGTGGTAGGATCTGTCGACGATTCGGACTTAGAGTCCTCAGCCGAACTTATGCAAAATTTGTAATAGCGAGACCTTTCAAGATGACCCTTCGGCAAGGTATGTAGAACAATGGTGAACAGGAGCACAGAGAGATTTATACAGGTTCGGGCCCTCGATGGTGGGAGTAATAGCCCTACGTCCTGTTAGGATTTCACTATAGGTGATAAAAGGTTACAAAATGGTCGAAAAACTCCTTCACAGGCGAAGGGTTTTTCCTATGTAAATGTACAGAATAAAGCCAGGAAGGCTTGTAAGAACTATCTAATTTAGGCCGTAGACTTGGCTGTTTTAGTGGTTGAGATGTGTTGTATCTCGTCCTTTTTTAGAGGTCTTGATCTTCCAAATGGATCAGATCCCCCTATTTGATGTACTTCGCCACCCTTTTATACTGGTCGAAAGGGTGCCATGTCGCAACTGCATCAAACAGTTGTTTGGACGGTTGGATGCGGTTTATTGAACCGCTCTTAACTTCCAGGTAGGTTAAGCACGTGTTATTCGTGAATAACTGCATGTATTAACCTCCTGGTGGTTAGTCTTCTACGTGGAGGAATCTTCGGGATACTTGGAATATTCCCACTATAGGGATAACCGGACAGATAAATTCCAAGTATCTTGGTCGAGAATGTTCTGACCGCGGGATGTTGGCTGACCGCGCAACATCTCCAATATTCTGTTCACGTATAGCATACGAACTTCTGACCGCGCAAAGCCTGCGGTTTGATCGCACGAGGCTTGCGACCTAATCGCGCAAAGCCTGCGACCTGATCGCGCAAAACTTGCGACCTTAGGCTGATGCTTCTCAGAATGACTTGAGTTCACACCGCCGGGCATGTGTCTGACTCGAATCTGTCTTGAACCAACAGTGCATTTATTTGAACTGACCCGGGTGTCAATCCTCGTCAGCTAGCCCCCAAATTTAAAGAAAACGAAGGGACGTGTTCACTTTAAATTTAAAGAAATGCATCGGATTATTAACCCGACTCTTCAAATCTCCCACTTAGTGGCGCACTAAATAGGTCGGTTGGTTCCCCGAGACAGGCTTTGGGTATTATGTGACAGGCAATGATGGCGCTGTTGAAATGTTTTTTAACCCGAGGTAAAATTGTAAATGCTTTTAAGAACCCGAGGCATTCAGAACGTGAACCGTCATCCTGATGGCTATAAATACCGGGTCTCTGGATTTGTAAAGCTTCACAATTTCTTCTCACGGCTAAGTTCTTTCTAAAAGACACCTTCATTCTTCTTCATACATTTCCTGATGGAGGATCACAACATCATCGAGATTGAAAGTGATGAAGAGGAAATTCTCAAGCAGGAGCCTGAAATGCTTGAAGATCCATCTCCTTCAAAGAAGAAGTCCAAGGTTGACGAAGGATCCTCCAGCAGAGCAAAGGTAGAAGATGAGCCCTCGTCTTTTCTTCCTGCAGCTTTCTTCCCTGGCATCCCTTGCTTTTGTTTGGGTGATCAATTTTCTGGCCAGCAAGCGGTGACTATTCGGCCAGAAGATCCTCAACTTGTGTTGGGGAAGCAATCTTCTGGTGGGAAGGTTGCTCTTCCGTCACCTGGCGTCCATCTTTCCAAGATGGATACACCAATGTGTTGCGAGCAGGGACAGGTAACAATCCACATCTCCTTTTTGCTGATAGTTTATGGTTAGTATAACTAATCCTTGCAAATGTAGGAGATTGGAGGCCCTAGTGGTCAGCCTTCTGCTGCTCCGCTTCTTCCCCTTAGACGGACTCTTCTGGAGGAGAAGAATGCCCTGGAGAAGATGACCGAAGAGATGTCTTCGGCAATTCTGCATCTGGCAGATTGTTTTGAACGATCCCGTGAAGAGACGCACCAGTTCTGTCGAGAGAGGGACCACGCCCAACAGCAGCGGGAACTCTCCGATTTAATTAGGAACAGTAGTGTACCTCTTGTTAGGGATGATGTAGATAGGCTTAGATTAGTTGCTAGTTCCCTGGGGGTTGTCAGTGTAGATCCTACTGACAACAACATGTCCCTAGGAGAACTTTGCAAACTTCTTTCGGATCAGGTCGACGCTTTGGTCGCCTGTATCCCTTTTGTATGTAAAGAATGCAAGAAATAAAATTTTCTTTCTTCATATAGATACTCTTCACATCTTCTGTGTGAACATATGGCCATGAGTAATGCTTTCGCGACCATTCATACACAGGGAAATTTCAGTTCTGCGATCAGGATCACACTTTTATAAAAGTACCGCGACCAGCCCTAATATCGCGATTAGACTTAAAGCCGCGGTTAGGACTGAAAACATACTGCGACCAGGATTGAGGTTCGACCAGACTGTCTCTTCGATTAGAATCGGAGCTTAATCAAAATCATGGTCTCGATCATACCGTAACCCGGTCAAAATACATCCATACGTCCAAAAATTGAGTCGTATGATTTTTTCGTAAAATTGTCCAAAGCATATAAAGGAAAACGTCTTCTGAAAAGTACTGAAAACTTTTCAGTCCTTTTGCACTTTCAGTTTCCGAAACAAAGAAGTCTTTTTGTTTCAGATCCGATGCCTGAACACTTTAACGGGTCTGCCAGAGACAATATCCATTATGGGAAATAAATGAATAAAATACTCGGCGGAATGTTTGAGTGGAACGTTACTCACATTAATGTGTCTCCTCGGGCCTATAAAAGGAGCAGATGTCTTCTCAAAGAAGCCACACAGCCAAAAACCCTCATCATTTCTGCCGCACAAAACCCTCATTCTTCTCAGCTTTCGTCTTCCCCAAAAATCACCAACTTTTCCTTTGACTCTCCACCGAACAATGGCGTCCTGGAGCCAATCCACTCACCATCCGAGGAGAGTTTGATGTTGTTGGAGAAGGAGGAGATCCTTCCTCCGCTGCTGTTGATCAACTGGCGGCCTGCGGAGAAAGATCAAGAAACCCGAACCGTCCAGGAGGGCGAGTTGGTGGTCTTTGAAGAGTATTTGCGCTGCGGGTTCCGATTCCCCGAGAGTCGGTTCCTCAAGGATGTCCTCGAGCATTATGGGTTGGAGTTGATCAACCTCCACCCAAATGCAGTGTTGATATTGGCGGTTTTTCAACACCTATGCGAGGCGTTCGTCGGAGTGTACCCCAGTGTGGACCTCTTCCGACGATTCTATTTCTCGGCGTGGTCGAAGAGCGCTAATGCCGCCGGATGTATTTACTTCCGGCTGAGGGATAAAAAGGAGTATCCCTTTCCACCCCTGTGAGACTCAGTGCATGGGTGGCATCAGAAGTGGTTCTACTGCACCCCGCCGAAGGAGAGCGGGCTGTGGTTTGAAAACTCGCGGCCAGAGAAGCCAAGCGAGTTAGACACTCTCCCGGCGATGAACTCGGAGTTCAAGAAGCACGCCGAGGTAATTCTTCACTTAGTCAAGAAGGGTTGACGGCTCGGGACGTCATCTGAGACTTTGTGAAGAACCGGGTGAGCCCCCTGCGTGAAAGGGCTCATCCGGCTTGGGAGATTAAGTCCATGGCGAACGGCACCCTGGACTATAACGAAGGTATTCGTTTCTGACACCGAAAACCTTCATGTTTTTCTTGAAATACATTCATTTTAACTTGTATTCGGTAACAGTCCTATCCTCTGCTGAAATTGAGAGGCGGACTAACCACCTCCTCCGGGTGTACAACGCCGAGGTAGAGGGTGCCAAGGGGTCGCCTCGCCCCCAGAGCTTAATTCACGCCGGCGATGACCTCAGGAAAGAGCACCGAAGGGTACATTCTCCACTTGGCCTCTGTTTTGCAGGTTTTATGTCTGTCCGATACTAATCCCATGTGAATAGCTTCTTGGGAGGTTTGCTGAGGCGACGTTTCCCAACGAGAACGTCGGTTCCCTGGGAAAGCCGACGACCAAGAACGTGAAGAAGATTTCCTCGAGACCCAGGACGAGGAATCCCGCCCCCAAGAAAGTCAGGCTAAATCTTGGGGAAGGATCTTCGCGAAGCACTCCTCCTACAGCCCGAAGAACTGCGGTAAGATATCAAATCCCTCCGATCTTTCCAGGTGCAAACTGGAATTACTTCTTCGTCGTACAGGGAGAAGGGAGCGAGGAGGAGGAGGAGGACGATGATGTCCCTTTAGTTCTCCGGAGGAGGAAGATTGCGAGCTCTCCATCCGGCGACGCTCCAACTCCTTCCGCAGGGACAACTGCTACCACAGAGGCGGCTGTAGCAGACCCCGCGACCACCGAAAGCCCTATGGTCGCGGATGATCCCCTGGCTCCTGAAGCCCCCGAGGCTTCAAGGCCGGTTGCCTCCACTTCCCTGGTCGAAGGGACAACCATGGTAAGATCCTCTGAGTCTTGTTTTCTTCAATTCCCCCTGTGCATTTGATGAGCTAGTGCTTATGCAGGGAGAAGAGCTTCCCCCTGCGACTCCTGCTAGCCCCAGGGAGGAAAATACTCCTCCTCCGCAGACAGGAGCGGAGGTGGTTGTGCAAGATCCTGTGGCGATTGCACATGAGGTGCCAGCCCGGGAAACCCAGGAGACATCGAGGTCTTCGGGTGGGACGTCGCCTATGGGATTGACAGCCCAGGTAAAGATTCTTCTCGTTAGCCTTTATCTTTCCCTTGAAAAAATGTTCATAGGGGAACACACATAGGGAAGAGCGGCCTTGTTTTCCAAGAGGAAGATCAGGGTGGACGATAATTGTCCCCGTGTTCGAGGAGAACCTTCTCTGAAATCCCAAAAGCTAATGGGATTTCAAATAAGGTAAGAACTTTTATCCTAGTTGTATTAGAAATGATGGTCACGAATCGTTACCATTTGAATTTTCTTTTCCTTTATCAGACGAAAAGAAATAGCGCCCAGTCCTTCAACCACTTCGGGAAGGGTTGAGGTCACTGCTGGTGCAGAAGCCTCTAGTGAGGGGCGCTCCATCCCCTCGGTCCAAGAAGTTGTCCGGGCCGTAGGGAGAGAAGCAGGCGCGAGGACCCAGTCGGAGTCAACGGCGACTGGAAGCAGTACCTAGCAGGCACTTCCTCCAACTGCCCCTGCTGCAGGCACCTCCGGACCTTCAACAAATCTTCCCATCAGTCCGGAAGATGCCTCCTTAGAGAAGTTCATGAAGGTATGATGAATCCTTCTCTGGGTGTCCTGAATTGTTCATAGGACACCTTTAACTCCCTTTTTTGTATCACAGGAACTATCCCGAATGATGGCCCAATCGCGCGCTACGGCGGCGAGCATGGTGGCCATACAAAGAGAACGGGACAGTTTGCACAGGTAAGGATCATTACTCTTCAACTTGTAAAGATACAAGTTAACTATAACCACTCCTTCTGTTTTATTACAGGAAAGTGGCATCGTTGGACAAAGAAGTGGCCACAGTCAAGCTTCATTCGATCTCAGTAGCTAGGAACCAAGAGATTGAAAACAATAAACTGCGGTCACAACTTGCTGGTAAGTTGATTCCTGATTAGGAATACTTGCCCTCATAACCTGTGAGTAATATTTTCTCTTGTTGCAGTGCAAGCTGGTCAAATAATGCAACTCAGTCAGGACAATAAAACCCTCCAGGATTCTATCCAAGCCTCCACAAAGGCGATTGGAAAGCTGAGCTGTTCAGTCTTCGAAAAACTGAAGGCGGTGGCTCATCTTCTGAAGGCTGATGTGGTCGAAACCACACGAGACAATCTCAGCCAAGATGACTGGTCTGCACTAGTTATGGCCCAAGCAGAGTCACTTCTCGAGTATCTCCCTGAGGATACACAGCGACGAGAAGAGGTGATCAGAACCAGAGTTCGGTCAGCCGCTTCCGCTATCCTCAGCCGGGTTCGACTTCACCATGGCCCAGATGCAGATCTGAATCCACTAGTGGGACCGGTTGAGATCGAGAGTGAAGAGCAACTAGAGGCCGTCATGGAGGAGATTAGTCCCCTTGTAGATAAGCTCCTGACTGAGCTCGGGATCGAATGATCCCTATACCTGTACAGAAACAGTTGTATACGATGCAATGCACATGAAAATTCATTTTCAAAAATGAATATATTTCTGTTTTATGTTGTTTTATATTATAAACATATCCCCCTAGCCCCCGCCTGTGATTGTAGATACTGAAGGCTTAGTATTACAAACACAGGGGAAAACTGAATATAACGACCAAGGGTGTATGATCAAATCAACAATTATGATTATTATAACACCTAGCCTTGTTTGCTAACCAGCAGCCACTCGGATAACCAAGGACATGTCAGAAAGCCCCGTGTGCGTTGAGAAACGGCTTATCTAGGAGTGACTTATCTGAAAGTGGTTATGAGATCGGCCAGCGAATCCGACCAGGATATTATAATGATCTAACCGCGTGCGACCAGCCCCCGAGCCGAATTCACAGTGGATGGGCATAAAGGGAAATATTCATCATATAAACGCAAAACATTTTTAATTTTATGAAAAAATGCTAATTGAACAGGAAAAATGGGGTTGAGTACTTACACGTAGAACTTGCGAAGTTGATCGATGTTCCAAGAATTGGACAAAATTCGACCATCCCCCAAGGCTAACCATGCGGATCCTAGTCGCGGCACCGAGACCACAGTGTAAGGGCCTTCCCACTTTTGGGAGAATTTGTTGCGATTAGACTGATCTTGGATTTTTCGTAAGACCAGGTCGCCCACGTGAAGACTACGTGGTCGCACCCTTTTACTGTGATACTTGCGCAAAGCTTGCAAGTATGCCGCGGACTTGACCAAAGCGCGATCACGCCTTTCTTCTAAGAGGATGAGATCTTGTGACCGCTGTTCGGACTGATTAATCTGTTCGAATTGTTCTGTCCGAACAGACCCAATACTAACTTCCATAGGCAATACAGCCTCGGCCCCATAGACCAGATGGAAGGGCGTCTCACCGGTGGCTCGACTAGAAGTAGTTCGTAGTGCCCATAGAACGGTATAGAGCTCGTCTGCCCAAGCCCCCGAGCGAGTCTTAAGGTGATTAAAAACACGATTTTTAATGCCTTGTAGTATCTGCCCATTGGCCCGCTCTACAGCACCATTGCTTTGTGGATGTGCCACAGAAGCAAAGCACACCTTAGTTCCAATCTGGTCGCAGTAGTCTAGGAAGAGACCACTAGCGAACTGAGAACCGTTATCGGTGATAAGGCGGTTTGGAACACCAAATCGAGCAACAATGTTCTTATGAAAGAACTTTTGTGCTGCTAACGCGGTAATATTTCGTACCGGTTCGGCCTCAATCCACTTTGTAAACGTGTCAATGGCTACGAACAGAAACTTGTACCCATTGACTGCTTGTGGCATAGGACCTACAATATCCATTCCCCAGACCGCGAAAGGCCATGCGAGGGGAATGGTTTGTAACGCATAGGTAGGTTGATGAACCTGTTTCGCGTGGAACTGACACTGAGGACATGTTTTGACCATGTGCTTGGCATCATCAAGTGCCGAAAGCCAGTAGAATCCTTGCCGAAAAGCTTTTCCGACCAGTGTCCGATATGACGCGTGTGCACCACATACACTGTCATGTATTTCTTTCAAGAGGGATTTTCCTTCCTCCTGAGATATGCAACGCATGAATACTCCTTGAGTACCCTTTCTGTACAGAACCCCATCTATGAGTTTGTACAGTCGCGCTTTTCGAATTAACCGATTGCTTTCGGTTTCGTCTTCGGGTAGGGTCCCGTGTTCAAGATAGACTCTCAATGGATGAGTCCAATCCTGTTCCTGACCGAGGTTGGTAACGGAGGCTATTACCAGATCATCCTCGACCGAAGTCATGATCGAAGGACGGTCCAAGTGTTCAACGAACACTCCTGCCGGAGCGGATGTACATGAGGACCCAATTTTGGATAATTGGTCTGCGAGAATGTTGTCCTTTCGCGGGATATATTGGACTTCGAAATGACTGAAGTGTTTTTCCAATTTCCTCACTTCCCCAGGTAATGAGCCATTGTCTCATCGGAGGTGCTGTACTCCTTGTTTACCTGGTTTACGACTAGCTGTGAGTCTCCCCTCACCACTAATCGATGGACTCCGAGGAATTTGGCTGCCCGGAGCCCTGCAAGAAGACCTTCATACTCTGCCGCGTTGTTGGTCGCAACAAAGTGTAGTTGGATGACATACTTAAGCTGTTCGCCCTGGGGCGTAACTAAGACCACTCCAGCCCCCGAGTGTTGAAAACTACCGGAGCCATCAAAGTACATTGTCCAGTAATCGGGGCACTCCAATTCCTCTGGCAACCGTACGGGTGGCTCAGGGTTGGTCCATTCGACCAAAAAGTCGGCCAAAACATGAGACTTAACCGCCGTGCGGGGCGTGAAATGGATCTCGAAGGCACCGAGTTCGACCGCCCATTTGGCGATTCGACCGGATTTCTCTGGGTTTCGGACAATGTCCCCCAAAGGAAAAGAGGAGGGTACTGTGATCTTGTGTGCTTAGAAGTAGTGTCGTAGCTTACGGGAAGCCATCAGTAGCGCGTAAAGTATCTTCTGGACCTCAGGGTAACGCTCCTTAGGACCATGAAGTACTTCGCTCACATAGTAGACGGGTCTATGTATTCCTTCCCTATCCGCGATCAGAACAGCGCTGACCGCGTGCGGTGTGGCCGCCAGATAAAGAAGCAATGGTTCTCCTTTGTCGGGAGATACCAGTACTGGTGGACTGGATAGATATGTCTTCACTTCCTGAAACGCTTTTTCGGCCTCATCTGACCATGTAAAATTATGATGCTTCCGCAGGGCTTTGAAGAAAGGCAATCCCCTTTCGCCTAGTCGCGATATGAAATGACTTAAAGCCGCCATGCGACCAGCCAGGCGTTGAACATCCTTCATGGTCGAGGGCGATCTCATTTGTTCAATGGCCCTGATTTTTTCAGGATTAACTTCAATGCCCCTGGAACACACAAGGAAACCAAGGAGTTTTCCTGAAGAAACCCCAAAAGAACATTTCTCTGGGTTTAATTTTATTCCAAAGAGATTCAAATTACGGAAGGTTTCAGTGAGATCGTCCAAATGAGACAATCTCTTGGTACTTTTTACAACCAAGTCGTCTACATATGCTTCGAGATTATGGCCTATCTGGGAAAGAAAGGTCTTTTGCATCAAGCGCTGGTACGTGGAACCTGCGTTCTTGAGACCGAACGGCATTCTGACGTAGCAGTATGTGCCGAACGGGGTGATGAAGGCAGTTTTCTCTTCATCGTCTTATGCCATGCTAATTTGATGATATCCTGAGTAAGCGTCCAGAAAACTCATCAGTTCGCAACCCGCAGTTGAGTCGACCAGCTGGTCGATACGGGGAAGGGGAAAGTCATCCTTCGGACAGGCAGTGTTGAGGCTAGTGCAGTCGACGCACATGCGCCACTTGCCATTTGACTTGCGGACCATGACCGGATTGGCGAGCCATTCTGGGTGATCCACTTCACGGATAAACCCGGCCTGTAGGAGTTTGTCCAACTCCTCTCGTATGGCTTCCTGTCGGTCAGCAGCAAAACGCCTGAGCTTTTGCTTTATTGGTCGTTGTCCAGGTCGAATCGCTAACCTGTGCTCAATTACTTCCCTTGGGACACCGGGCATGTCGGACGGTTTCCACGCAAACACATCTGCGTTAGCCCGGAGGAGAGCAATGAGATCGAGTTCCTATTTGTCATCCAGAGCTGATCTGATCCGAATTGTCTTGGATGGATCATCTGGGTACAAAGGAATCAATTTGAGTTTCTCATCTGGTCGAGGAGCAGCCTTGATCGTGTCGGTGGCAACAGTGGCGACCTGAGCGTCCCGGAGGGGAAGTTGATCGACCATCTCCAAAGATAGCCGATCGCACGTGAGAGCCACATTGCGACTACCTCGGACCGAAATGACACCTTTGGGGCCAGGCAATTTCCCGCACTGATAAGCATAGTGCGTTGCCATCATGAACTTAGCAAGAGTCGGCCTGCCAAATATTGCATTATAAGCTGAATCACAATCGATCGCATCGAAAGTAACCAATTCTGTTCGGAAATTATCTGGTTCTCCCAGAGTGACCAGGAGGACCACTTGTCCCAATGGCATCGTCGAGGGGCCTGGGATTATCCCATAAAACGGATGGATTATGGGCTTGATCTTCGAACGAGGAATTTGCATCTCGTCGAGTGTCTTGACCAATAAAAGATCAAGGGAACTTCCCCCGTCAATCAGGACCCTTTCGACTCTCGCGTTACTGATGATTGGGGTAATAACCAGAGGTAGCCTCAATGGTCGAGTTAGCCCCACAGGACAGTCAGCGCGATCGAACGTCAAAGGTATATCCGACCAACGGGGATATTGAGGTTCACCAAGGGATGTCTCCATTTGGTTAACCTCTTGGCAAAAGGTTTTAAACTGCCTTTTGGAAACGAAAGAGGAGGAACCTCCGAAAATGACATTAACATGATTTTGAGGTACCTGGTAAGCCATTTCTTCATCTCCATCGACGTCTCTAACCCCGCACGCCTGCTCTTTGGGCGGTAAGGTTGGCATTGGCCCAGCTCCTTGGTAGAAATCATCCAGCTGTTTCAACCAACTCCTGCAGTTTTTGAGATCGTGGCCTGCGGAATTGTGGAGTGGACACAACCAGGTTCTAGCCGGTCCTGCGAGGACTGTTGGCAGGTAGTTGGCCATGACCTTGTGGTCGCCTCCTGCTGCTTGGATGGCAGTCATATAGATCTGAAGGAACTCGGATGGGTTCTGAGTTCCATCAAACCTCTCAATGGCCCCTGGTCGAAACTTATCGGGCCAAACGACTGCTCGTAGGCCAGGCGAGAAAGCTTTGCAACCAACGTAAGGACCGTGAACCGTCCTGTGACTTTCGGTTGGGTTTCGAGCAATCTCACGCAATGGCGAGGTTACTCGTGGTCCCAAACGAGAGTGAACGGGAACTCGATCCCTACTACGAGAGTCCTGCATTCGCCGGTATTTGTCCTGTCGGGACGGTACAGGTGGCGGGTAACTCCGCCGGCCAGAGCCAGAATGAGGACCATCCCGTTCACGGGAATGTGTTACTGAGCGGGAAGAGGCTGTTGGGGTCGCCTCGGATGCGACCTCGTCCAGTCTTTCCGCCAGGATCCTGAAAAAGGCCGGTCTCTGCGCATCCGTGACCGTAGGAGGAAAATTGCACATGACTTCCGCGATAGATCACAGTCGACCATGGGTACTTCTCCTAGGGGTACCAGGTGTTATTGTTTCTTCGTCCACTGGGAAATGCTCCGGTGGTAAAGAAGGAGTCTGGTCACGTCTACGACCACGGGACCGTCGAGAAGAACTCGGGGCAGCATCGTAACGAGCCTGCGCATCTTGAAGAGCCTCTAGGGCAGTTCTGCGTAGTTCGTTGTTCTGTTGCTCGAGATCTTGATCCTCCTTCTGTTTGCGATCTTGTTCTTCCCTGGCAGCCTGTTGATCGGGAGTTTCTTCCGACAACGCAGCAAACTGCCTAGGGAGAGAGGTCGCCGATGGGGAAAACATCTCGGTTTGTTCCGAGTCGGACTCGAAATCAAAGAGACGGTGGAGGTTATCAGGGTAGAACCTACCTGGGCTAATTTCAGGGTCACCATCATATTTTCCCTCAGCGGGGTCGTATGACGGGCCGGATCCATCACCTAGCACATTAAGAACCTCTGTGGGTTCTGACCTTGTACCATTTACCTCCTGGTCGATTGACATGACTTGGAGAGATGATTCAACCTGTGGAAGATTCTGGCCTTCGACCTCTTCCATCGGAACAGGATCGCTTGGAGAAGGCATTGGTATATGGGCATAATCCTCGAGATCGAAATCATTCTCGGAATCATATGTCCAGCCATGTTTCGGCGAACCTCCGAATTTCAATTAGGACGCCTTGAGAAAGGCCCCACGGTGGGCGCCAGCTGTCGACGATTCGGACTCAGGGTCCTCAGCCGAACTTATGCAGAATTTGTAATTGTGAAACCTTTTAAGATGACCCTCCGGGAAGGTATGCTGAACAATGGTGAACAGGAGCACAGAGAGATTAATACAGGTTCGGGCCCTCGATGGTGGGAGTAAAAGCCCTACGTCCTGTTAGGATTTCACTATATGAGATAAAGCTTTACAAACTAGCTGGGAGAAAAACTTTCACAGACGAAAGTTTTCCCTATATAAGTGTACAGAAAGAAGCTATAGGAGACTTGTAAGTGTTGTCTAATCTAAGTCATAGTCTTGGCTGTTTGAGTGATCGAGATCTCTCGT
The DNA here is from genome assembly GCA_019359835.1 of Pharus latifolius. Taxonomy (NCBI): domain Eukaryota; kingdom Viridiplantae; phylum Streptophyta; class Magnoliopsida; order Poales; family Poaceae; genus Pharus; species Pharus latifolius. Next base: position 34,807,323 of record CM033324.1, on the reverse strand, counting down.
ATCTCGCTTATCTTAGGAGTTTTATTCTTCCGCAAAATGTCTTGGATCTCCCGTTTGATGTACTTTGCCCCCTTTTTATATTGGTCGAAAGGGTGTCATATGAAGAAAACTGCATCAAACGGTTGGATGCGGTTGTTGAAGAACCGCTATTAACTTCCACGGAGGTTATTAACACGTGTTAATCATGAATAACCGCATATAATAACCTCTGACGGTTGATCTTCAACGTGGAGGAATCTTCGGGATGCTTGGAATATCCTGGTATGAAGATAACCGAATAAATTCCATGCACCTTGGTCGAGAATGTGCTGACCGCGCAACATCTTAGATATTCTGTACAGTCCGCGTATAGCATACGAACTTCTGACCGCACAAGGCTGTCGGCCTGATCGCACGAAACCCGCGACCTGATCGCGTAAAGCTTGCGACCTCATGGTGATGCCCCTCAGAAGTAACTTGAGTTCGCATCGCCAGACACATGTCTGGTTCGAACCTGTCTTGAACCAAAAGTTTATTAGAAGTGACCCGGGTGTCAATCCTCGTCACCGGGAGCCAAAAGGCGGCGCCCGGGGAGGCCCCGGAGGCGAGGTCCCCGGGCGAATGGCGGCGCCCCGGACGGCGCCGGAGGCCAAGTCCCGGGAGCCAAAAGGCGGCGCCCGGGGAGGCCCCGGAGGCCAGGTCCCCGGGCGAATGGCGGCGCCCCGAAAGGCGCCGGAGGCCAAGTCCCGGGAGCCAAAAGGCGGCGCCCGGGGAGGGGCAGGAGGCGAGGTCCCCGGGCGAATGGCGGCGCCCGGGACGGCGCCGAAGGCCAAGTCCCGGGAGCCAAAAGGCGGCGCCCGGGACGGCGCCGAAGGCCAAGTCCCGGGAGCCAAAAGGCGGCGCCCGGGGATGCCCCGGAGGCCAGGTCCCCGGGCGAATGGCGGCGCCCCGGACGGTGCCGGAGGCCAAGTCCCGGGAGCCAAAAGGCGGCGCCCGGGGAGGTCCCCGGGCCAATCGTGACGCATCTTACCTGGACTTAGTCCCGCGGAGATTTCCCCCGACAACTTGAGTTCACACCGCCGGGCACGTGTCTGACTCGAATCTGTCTTGAACCAAGAGTGCATTTATTTGAACTGACCCGGGTGTCAATCCTCGTCAGGATCCGAAGTGGAAAAATCCTCTGGGCCCCAACTTTTGGTGAAGGCAACTCGGCACGACAATCATTGAAGTTGGCCCTGTGCCATTCGGGAAGCCACCTTTGCAAAGTGGAAACCTCTCCGGGAACCCCCGCAACGGGGAGTTCCTCGGAATCCCTATTTGGGACATTCGCAACTACCTGTCGTCCAATCAAGCGAGTTCAGCAAAAAATGTGTTCTATTCAATCGTCGAAATTTTCTACAAGTTTTTGGGCCTCCGTGAAGGAGCGCCGTAAACAAAAAAGGAAATCCTAGCAAAAAACTAAAGTCCGGGGGGGGGGGGGGGAAGGCTCATACTTGCCCATGATGACCGCCCCCGGAGGAGGCTTCGTCTGGAGCAGCCGCGAGCAGCATCCCCAGGACTCGGTCGAAGAAGAGCTCGGCGCGGTCCTCCAGCTCCCTCTGCCGAGGCTCCTAGAAGTCGGGGAAGCCCGGGGCGGCGAAGTCCCCAAGAGCCCGAGCTCCAGCGCCTCGGTACTCCATGAGAGCCACGGCAGCAGCGATCATGGGGACGGCAAGACCCCTGGCTCGAAGGTCCGCCGCGGCAGAGATGGCGGACACCTGCCGAACGAGGAAGTTCGTCGCTTCCTCGACCGAGGCCAACGGGTTCCGAGGGTTAGCCTCCGGGAGGAAGTCGAGTCCCAGGGTGATGATCGCGGCCCGGGCGCGGTTCCCGGCCGAAACCAAGGATCTGGCCGCGGAAGAATTAGCGGCGCCCAGTGCCGCGCTCAACTCCTCCCGGAGGCGGGAGTTGGCTCCCTCCGACTCCGACAGCTGCGCCAAGACGAGCTCCAGCTCCCGGGCCGCGGCGTCTCTCACGGACTCGGCCGGAGCCAGCTGCTGTGACCGCACCCTCCCCAGCTCCTCGATGGCCGCGTCCCGCTCCCGGACCGCCGCATCCCGGGAGGCCTCGAGGGCGGCTATCTCCTTGTCCGTAGCCTCGGTCTCCCGCCCGAGCCGACCGCGGAAGGCGCGTACCGTGGCGGCAGTCTGTCACGTAGGCAACACAGTTAGGAAAGCCCCTAACCGGGCATTAACCAATAACGTAAGAGCTCCTTACCTGGAGCGAGAGGGAGATGACATCCTCGTATCGGTCGTCAATTCCCCCCTCAGCCATGCGGGCCCGCACCCGAGGAGTGAGGAGGCCCAGGGAAAGCCGCCTCGTCTCGTCGGAGAAGAAGAGCGCCCCTCCCCCTAGGGTGTCGACGTCGCTCCCCCAAGTCCTACTGGTCCCGACGCCTCTCTCCTCGGGTAGAGCGGCCTCAACCGGGGAAGAAGCTGCGTGCCCCCCGGGCCCCGGGGAAGGTGGTGCAGCCGGGGGCGGCGCCGCCGACGTCCCGGCCCCGGGGGCCAGGAGAGCACGGAACCGAAAGGCGCCCGGCATCCGGTAACGCATGTCCGGGACCGGGTGCGTGCTCGAGGAAGTCACCTGGACGCCCCTCTTCGGAGAAGGAGACGGGGCGTAATCCTCTAAGTCCGACTCCACCCGGATGCCGTCCAGCACCCCCGAGGCGCCCAACGCGTCGAGCTGGGCAACCACCAAGGCCGTGTTAGTAGGGCTATCGGTGAGCCCCACTAATGGAGAAGGCGCCTTCATCTTCACGGGGGCCTGGGGGTCTCGGTTAGGCCCGGTGCCGGAGAGGGAGACTTCGTCCGGGCTGGCCCTGAGCTATCACCGGTGGCCCTCGGGTTCTTGGCGCGCCCCGCCCCGTGGCTGCCGGGCGCCTCCCTCCTCTTGTGGGAATTCAGCATCGGGAGCGGCGTTCGAGCGGGCAAGGATAGCCCGAAGACCTCAGCCACCAGGTTGCGGGGGGGGGGGGGGGGGGGGGGGGGTCCGTCGCCGATGACCGCACAGCACCGGGCGTGCTCGTCCTCGAAATACCGCCCGAGGAGATGCTCTGCTTTCTCTGGGATGATTCGTATGAGCGCACTGCGAAGAAGAAAAGTTAGAACGTAAGGCCCCTCTTGGCGAAAGCTCCTTCGGGAAAAGTTCGAAAAACTTACGTCGGGACACCGGGTAACGGGGGGGGGGCGGTTCTCCACCGAAAGGCCCAGCCCCCTCCGGACGCGTCCGAAGGGGCTGAACCGGAGAAGCAGCAGCTCCTCCGCCAGGTCCCTCATGCTCCGACAAGACCGGGCCTCCACCATCCTCTCGGTGAGGGCAGCCTCACCGGTGCTCAGCTTGGGGGCCGGAGGTGCTGAGGACCGGGTAAGGGTCGGGGGCTCCGGAGAATAGATGATCTCCGGGTCTCCTACCCGGAGATAGAACCATCTCTGCGACCAATCCTCCCAATGGTCCCGGGAGGCTGTGACCGGGTACTGGTCGACCCGGGACGGGAGGAGCTTCACCTCCACCGAACCGAAGGTGGACTTCGGCCCGTGGCGCACCACCGGGGAGCTCCGCGCTGTGGCCTTGTAGAAGTGCTGGAAGAGGCGCAGCGTCCCCTCCGTCTCGGCTGCGGTCTCGCACAACCATATGAAGAGCCCCATGTGAACCAGGACGTTCGGCGTGAGGTGGTTGAGCACCACGTTGTACTGCAGCAAGAACTCCCGGATCATGGGATGTAACGGGAGCCGCAGACCTGCGTCGACGAATGCATCGAAGGCGACGACATCCCCTTCCCGGGGGCGGGCAACGATCTCCTCCCCCGGGACACGGACGTCCCCTTCGGCGAAAACCCTCCGAGCTACGAGGGTCGCCGAGTCCTGGGAGGTGAACTTGGAGACCCCCAAGAAATCGGACGTCAGCTTCTCGGGAGACAACTCCATAGCCTTTCCTCGCCCTCTCGAAGCCATCTCGCGTCCCCGGGCCTCGAAGCTACCGGGTCGGGATCTGTTACCGGGAGCTTGACGCTACCGAGACTGGTCTGTTACCGGGAGCCTTACTGCTACCGGGAATGGACTTGTTACCGGGAGCCTTGCTGCTACCGGGAACGGGCTTGTTACCGGGAGCCTTGCTGCTACCGGGAATGGACTTGTTACCGGGGGCCTTGCTGCTACCGAGAACGGGCTTGTTACCGGGAGCCTTGCTGCTACCGGGAAGGGCTTGTTACCGAGAGCTCTGCTGCTACTGGGAACGGACCTGTTACCGGGAGAGCTCTAACGCTACCGGGAGAGGAGTAGAAGTTCGGCAAGTGGAGATGGTTAAGTGACGCGTGGCCCATATATTTATAGGGGGTGAAGATAGCCTCGTTTCCCGTGCCGAATCTAGGTACCAAATGCGGAACGGCGCGCGGATAACGAAGAGTTTCCTAGAGGCATATAAAAAGTGTCGCCGTGTCCCCTTACTGGGAGTAGCCACCGGGACACCCCCGGGTAAGATGTGGAGACGCACGCTTCGACGCCACGAAGTGCCCTCGAGCGCACGGGGGGCTGATGTTGGGGGAAAAATGAGGTCCCGTCGAGTAAAGTGGTCCCGGGTAAGGGGCCCTCCCTTCCCTGGACTTGGTCCCGGGTAAGGGGCTCCCCGGACGCGGCTCCGGGTAAGGGGCCCTCTCTTCCCCAGACTTAGTCCCGGGTAAGGGGCTCCCGGACGTAGCCCCGGGTAAGGGGCCCTCTCTTCCCCAGACTTGGTCCTGGGTAAGGGGCCCTCTCTTCCCCGGACTTGGTCCCGGGTAAGGGGCCCTCTGTTCCCCGGACTTGGCCCCGGGTAAGGGGCCCTCTCTTCCCCGGACTTGGCCCCGGGTAAGGGGGCCTCTCTTCCCGAGACTTGGCTCTGGGTAAGGGGCCCTGTCTTCCCCAGACTTGGTCCCAGGTAAGGGGCTCCCGGACATACCCCCTCCCTCGGACGTGGCTCCGGGTAAGGGGCCCTCCCCTCCCCGGACTTGGTCCCAGATAAGGGACTCCAGGACGTAGCCCCAGGTAAGGGGCCCTCTCTTCCCCGGACATGGCTCCGGGTAAGGGGCCCTCCCCCGGACGTCGCTCCGGGTAAGGGGCCCTCTCTTCCCCGAACTTGGCCCCGGGTAAGGGGCCCTTCCTTCCCCGGACTTAGTCCCGGGTAAGGGGCTCCTCGGACGTGGCTCCGGGTAAGGGGCCATCTATTCCCCGGACAGTCCCGGGTAAGGGGCCCTCTCTTCCCCAGACTTGGCCCCGGGTAAGGGGCTCCACTTACCCGGGAGTTCCCTCGGGAATTGGAATGGCCACATGTCAAGGATCCAAGCATCGTACCGTGCAAAAAGACCGCAACGCCCTCGATCCAACGGTTCCAGCTAGGGCAGTCCTGTAATTTGTGTCTTTTGGGGTCTATATATACCCTTGTAACCCGTCTTGTAACCTAAGTTCAATTCATTTGCATCCAATACAAAAAACCAAAAGGCGTGCTTAGGAGCACTCTCCCCGTAAGAGAGCTCCCCTAGCCGACTCGTGTCGGGAGCACCTCGACAGGATTAGGGCCTCCACTGAGGCCCGAACCTGTACAAACCCTTGTGTCAATTTCTGAGATTGTCCAACACAGGGCGACCCGTCACACGGTCATCCCGCGTTGCGGAACACGTGTTACGCACGTCATAAACCTGTCGGGGTAACTTTAATACCACGACATCATCAAATTAGCATGGCAGAAGAAGATGAAGAGAAGACTGCCTTCATCACACTGTTCGGCACCTACTGCTATGTCAGAATGCCGTTCGGTCTCAAGAACGCAGGTTCCACGTACTAGCGCTTGATGCAAAAGACCTTTCTTTCCCAGATGGGGCGTAATCTTGAAGCTTATGTAGATGACCTGGATGTGAAAAGTTCAAAAAGATCGTCTCATTAAAACAATTTTGCTGAAACCTTATGTAATTTAAATCGATATGGAATAAAATTAAACCCGGAGAAATGCTCTTTCGGGGTTTCATCAGGAAAACTTCTTGGTTTTCTTGTTTGTTCCAGAGGAATCAAAGTCAATCTTGAAAAAATCAGAGCTATTGAACAGATGAGGTCTCCTTCGACCATCAAGGATGTTCAGCGCCTAGTAGGTCGTATGGCGCATTGAGTCGGTTTGTATCGCGACTAGGCGAAAGGGGACTACCTTTCTTCAAAGCCCTATGCAAACATCACAATTTTACGTGGTCCGATGAGGCCGAGAAGGCATTTCAGGAGGTAAAAGCGTATCTATCCAGTCCGCCGGTCTTGGTTTCTCCCCACAAAGAAGAACCATTACTTCTCTACTTGGCGGCCACACCTCACGCGGTCAGCGCTGTTCTGATCGCAGACAGAGAGGGTGTGCACAAACAAGTCTACTATGTAAGTGAAGTACTTCATGGTCCTAAGGAGCGATACCCTGAGGTCCAGAAGATACTTTACGCACTACTGATGGCTTCCCGTAAGCTACGACATTACTTCCAAGCACATAAGATCATAGTGCCCTCATCTTTTCCATTGGGAGACATTGTCCGTAATCCGGAGAAATCTGGTCAGGTCGCCAAATGGGCTGTCGAACTCGGAGCGTTTGACATCCGTTTCACGTCCCGCACCACAGTCAAGTCTCAGGTCCTGGCCAACTTTGTGGTCGAATGGACTAATCCTGAGCCACCCATGCAGGCGCCCGAAGATTTGGAACGCCCTGATCACTGGACAATGTACTTTGACGGCTCCCGAAGTTTTCAACACTCGGGGGCTGGAGTGGTCTTAGTAACGCCTCAGGGCGAACAGCTGAAGTTTGTCATCCAACTACACTTTGTTGTGACCAACAACGCAGCAGAGTATGAAGGTCTTCTTGCAGGGCTCCGGGCAGCTAAATTCCTCGGAGTTCATAGATTAGTGGTGAGGGGAGACTCACAGCTGGCCGTAAACCAGGTAAACAAGGAGTACAGCACCTCTGATGAGACAATGGCTCATTACCTAGGGGAAGTGAGGAGATTGGAAAAACACTTCAGTCATTTCGAAGTCCAATACATCCCGCGAAAGGACAACATTCTCGCAGACCAATTTTCCAAAATTGGGTCCTCACACACATCCGCTCCAGCAGGAGTGTTCATTGAGCACATGGAACATCCCTCGATCATGACTGCGGTTGAGGATTATCCGGTAATAGTCTACGTTACCAACCTCGGACAGGAACGAGATTGGACCCATCCATTGAGGGTCTATTTCGAACATGGGACCTTGCCCGAGGATGAAACCGAAAGCTATCGGTTAGTTCGAAAGGCGCGTCTATACAACCTCATAGAAGGAGTTTTGTATAGAAAAGGTACTCAGGGAGTATTTATGCGCTGTGTGTCCCAAGAGGAAGGTAAATCCCTCTTGAGAGAAATTCATGACGGTGTATGCGGTGCACACGCGTCATATCGTACACTGGTCGACATGGCTTTCCGAAAAGGACTTTACTGGCCTTTGGCACTTGATGATGCCAAGAATATGGTCAAGACATGTCCTCAATGTCAGTTCCATGCGAGACAGGTTCATCAACCTGCCTATGCCCTACAAACCATTCCTCTTTCATGGCCCTTCGCGGTCTAGGGGATGGACATTGTCGGCCCTATGCCACAAGCGGTCAATGGATACAAATTCTTGTTCGTAGCCATTGACACGTTCACAAAGTGGATTGAGACTGAACCAGTACGCAACATTACCGCTGCTGCTGCACAAAAGTTCTTTCATAAGAACATTGTGACTTGATTCAGTATTCCAAATCGTCTCATTACTGATAACGGTTCCCAGTTCTCTAGTGGTCATTTTCTGGATTACTGCGATCAGGTCGGAACCAAGGTGTGCTTTGCCTCTGTAGCTCATCCGTAGAGCAATGGTGCCATTGAACGTGCCAACGGGCAAATATTACAGGGCATCAAAAAACGTGTTTTTGATCGCCTTAAGACACGCTCGGGGGCCTGGGTAGATGAGCTCTACACCGTTCTGTGGGCACTACGTACTACGTCTAGTCAAGCCACTGGTGAGACACCTTTCCATCTGGTATATGGGGCTGAGGCTGTGTTACCTATGGAAATCAGTATCGGTTCTGTCTGAACAGGTCAATTCGAACAAGTTGATCAGAACGGGCAGCGATTACAAGATCTCATCCTCCTAGAAGAAAAACGTAATCGAGCTCTGATCAAGTCCGCGGTATACTTGCAAGCCTTGCGCAAGTACCATAACAAAATGGTGCGACCACGTAGTCTTCACGTGGGCGATCTGGTTTTATGTAAAATACAAAACCAATCTAGTCGCAGTAAGTTCTCCCCGAACTGGGAAGGCCCCTTGTAACACCCTGAGTTAGGGGTGAAAATTTCCTTTTTCATAAATAGCATGCATGCATGTATCTGTAGTAATAGCCAGATCAGTATCTTTCTCAAGCCCTAAAATCTCCAAAAATCTATCCTGTGACCTCAAATCAAGATCAGATTGTTCAGATGTGATCTATTAGTTATCCTGAATCGAAAAGTCTTTAGAACCTAGATCCAATTCTATCTCTAACTCCCAGAATTATCAACTTCTTCTGTTTTCGAAAACAGAAATACCTTATATTACCCAAATACTCTAAGTTTCAGAAATACAGATTTCATCAAAATCTTGACCAAGTTCAGACCAGATTATTCCTGGAATATGATCATGGGTATGTCAATACCTTAATCTAAAAAGTTGACAGCCAGATTTCATCATCTAGACTCTTTTCACAAATCAGTCCAAGAGTTATCGCAAATTAGTCCTTATCTGATATCTGAAAACCCAAAAAGGCTAAAATCTCCAGATTAACTCCAAACTCAAAATCTCTTTGGCAAATCTTCTCAAAATGCTATTTGCCACAAGTTTCTCTTCTGTGCAGATATCAAAATCGAACCTTAAATGCCAGAACTCGAAATCGACAAAACTTAAATCTTATTTTACCCTAAATTACCCTATTTTCAGTTGTATCAAAAGCTATTTAAATGTATCAAATTTTATCATTTACCTTTGCCAAATATCCTGTTGAATATAATCTACCAGATTAGTGAAATCAAATTCAACTCTAACCTTCCAAATCTCCAGAATTACAGATTGGTCCAAATGTGAAAATCAAATATTGCAAATCAGCCCATTTTCGACCAGGACAACAGCAGCATTCGACCAGGCCGTTTGCTGTACACGACCAGGGATCGCCGTGGTTTCTTGCGCCGTGCACGTTCGCCGCCGGTGAAGCTTCGCCTGCAACTTGATCGTGCATGCTTGCTCTTCTTGTTGCGCACGTGTCCTCGCTCCAGCTGGTGCCGTGGCAAGGCCGCTGCTACGTCGACGACCAGTGCTTGCTTCCGCGCGCGACCAGCAGCGACTTTGTCAGCAATCCATCGCCACGTAGACTCGCCGCGCCAGTACTTGTCGCCACCGCTTTGCACCGCCCGACACGATTGAGTCCCAAGGTAGCAACAGCTTTACTTCGCCAGTGCGCCGTCGCATCACCGCTCCTTGCTGTGTCTTCGCCGCTGATGTCCAGCACGCAAGCAACCTCATCATAGCAGTCAATCACTTCGTTGTTCCCCTTTGCCATCTTTGCCTGACCTATTTAAACGCTCCTGTGTGCAGCAGCTTCTCCACACATCACCAGGACTTAACCAATTTCCAAATTTCGCCGCTACAGTCGTCTTCTCCGGCGAGCCATCGAGGAGGCTCACGGTGACAGCTCATTCCACATCATCTCTTGCCAAATTAACCGCATCAGTAAGTTTCCCTAATCTCCCTGATTGTGCTGTACCATCTAATTGGATTACCTTGCACCTTATCGCCGGTGATCGCCGGGATTGCTAAATGCCCTGTTCCGGCAATGCAGGCCAAATCACCTCGAATTAGCTCTCATTGCTGTAGAAGAAGTTGATCAGTGAGTCATTTCCAGCAAGCCTGTGCATCAAGATCTCCAGATTGAGCTTCAATCGAAGTTTTCCCCAATTTTGAACTTCTCCAGAAACCGGCGATCATCGCCAGGCTTCTCCGGCCATCCTCCGGCCAAAGTGATCGTGCAGGTAGCTTCCTCTTACCCATATATCTCTCCTAGAGCAAGGAATCGAGTTCAAACGGCCTGTGTTGGAAATGCCCAAATCCAGTGATTCTTCTCCGGCGCCGATGACCAGAAAAGCTTGTTCCAGCCATTTCAGCCCTCGAAACCTTGTCATTTAGATGTGCCTTAGCCTCCTGAGTATTTTTGTCTTCTAGCCCGACACCTAGATCGGCCTAGATTAGAAGTTATAGCCATGCCAAGTTTGTGTCCAGAACTGCTCCAGTGCAGCCAGCTCATCTCTGTTCATCATCAAATTTCTTGCTTTCCAGCCATTTCATGCCCTAGATTCTGTTGACTTAATTGTTCCTGTTACTCAAGCCTACCTCCCAGACAAAGTGGTGCATCATTTGGAGCTCCAGATCAAAAGTTATGCTAAGCCCTAGTTTTTGGCATTGTCAGCTCTATGCCAGAGCTTGTCAGCCAGTGGCATTGACCTTATTTACCCATTTCTGGTTGTATAATTTGAAATCCACTTTGTCCACTGAATTTGTAGAGTTGTGGTCTACATTTTCTTCTACTACCACAACTTGAGATAAGCACTCTAGCTTTTCTTAAAGCTATGTCCAAGCCTTGATCCGAATGTCGATCTGTTGACATTCGCTGTTTTGATTAAACCAGCCACAAAATTGTTATCCCTATTGCAAACCTGAAACCCTAAGATTATCTAATCACCATCCTTAGCCAAATTCCTTGAAACCCTAGAATCTCGACTCAGTTCAGTTTGCAGTTCAACTTATCTCCAGTTTAGTTCAATCATTCTTGTTAAGCATTTCTGCATATAAGTCTTAAAACATTTTAAATATTATAAGTAATTATTGTGTGTTTGTTTGTCGTCGAGCAGATTCAGAAGCTGACTTTGAAGATTTTGCTGTTGACCCGTCATCGACTGCTGTATTTTACGACGCGGAAGGCAAGTCATATCCTTGGTCATCTTGAACCTATATTTTAAATGTTGCTATAATATAACCTTGAATATAGGCAATATTGCATGTGAAAGATTGAGAATGGTTGATTTATGAATTGGCAGTACTAGACTGGTTATCTGTGAAATGTGAAATAAACAAGTTTTGAGCCATGAACTATTATATGTATCTATATACTTATATTCATGAAATAAAACCCCTAGCCGTGACCAGAAAAATGGTATGGATGGCTGTAGCACTGGAGGTGCTAGACTGCAAAGGAATGCAGGCACTGAAGGTGCAGGGTTGTGGATGGTCTGGTCACTGGCATATAAGGACTAGAACCTTGTGTTGTGCGTCTAGTGGCATGAACAACGTGCTAACCGCAAGCCTGGTATGGGACAGGCCTGAACAAGTAATTATGTGGATCGCACATGAAACCCCTGCATGAGATGTGTAGTGATGCATGATAAACACGGAGCGCGGCTCCCACACATATCACTGAAGGTGATCAAGCACGCTGACCCAGTAATGGGAATAAGCAATGGGGTGGAGGCTTGGATACAACCTGCCACAACTGTGCCTCGCTGAGAGCCACAGGGTCGGGGGTGAATTGTGAGTAAAACATAACAAAAGTTCTTGTTATTTCCACCTTGCCGCTCACAGTATGAAGTGAGTCAGGGGTCCAATCATTTTGTTATGATTGGAAAGGTTTGAAAGTGGAATATCTTGCGGGTAAATTGGTACCTCTCTGCAGAGTTAAAAACGTATTCGAATACTCCGAGCTCCCGGGTTTTTAGGAGTCTGCTGCGGTGGATTAAATCCACGGGGTGTGACACAAGTACTATTTTCTAAATAAAATATGTTTAAATCAAGATTACCCAAATGACATGTGTTGTCATGATAAGGTGTGCTGCCGTGGGCTGTCGTGTGTCGACGTGTCGCGGTAGTGCTATAATCTAGTGAACATGAATGATGATGTTATATTATGAAAAGTGCTGCCATAAGAGGAGATGAGAAAGGAAAAGATTATTTTACAAATATCCATAATTCTTGACTAGTCTAGGATCATATCATCACTACTATATGTATCTACTCTTACCTATGACTTGCTGAGTACGTAAGTGCTCACCCTTGCAACATTCAACACAATAGATGGAGCCTATTTTGATCAAGATGATGGCACGGAGTACTACGTGGATCCAGAAGGAGGAGAATCAGTTCCGCCAGAACCCTGAAGTGTGTTGTTCTGCAGTCAACTTCTTTTGTGGGAGGGTCACCTATCTTCTGCTGCGTAGTTAAATATTTTGCTAAACCCTGAATGCCTTGTAGGCATTGTAATCCTCTTTATGTAATATTAAGGCCAGCAGGCCACACTGCTTAATATTTTGTGAGTACTCTGTTGCAATGTAATATACTCCTGTATTTGACTCATCCTGGGAAGTCAAAGGTTTGTGAGAATGGGACTAGCTGCAGCGAGCTAGGTCTCTACAGGAGTAGTCGTTGTCCCAGTCTCGGGGCGCGACACCCCTACACTATTGTCTTAGTGCCGCGACCAGGATCAGCTCGGTTAGTGATGGAGGATGGTCGGATCTTATCTAATACTTGGAACATCGACCAACTACGCAAGTTTTACGTGTAAGTGCCCAATCCCTTTTCCTTTTCAATTAGCATGATTTAACAAAACTAGCGCTTTTAGTTGTTTCATATGTGGATTATTCCTCTTTTGCCCGTATGTTACGAGTACGGCTCGGGGGCTGGTCGCTGATGGTTATATCGCCACAATACCCTGATCGGATTCACTGGCCGATCTCGTGATCACTTCCAGACAAGACACCCCTCAATAAGCCATTTCTCAATGCACACGGGGCTTGCTGGCATGTTCGTGGTCATCAGAGTGGCTGCCAGTTTGCAATAAGGTTGGGTATTGTATCTAATAGGATTATCGGCCTGGTCGGATATTCCTTGTCGTTGTTACCCCTATATTTCTCTTGTGCTCATAATACTAAGTCTTCAATATACATAATCACAGGCGGGGGCTAGAGGAATATGGTCGCAACATGAAACAAAAAGAAGTGTTTGCTTTTAAAACCAAAAGTGCATGCATTTGCATTGTATAAGTTGTATCTGTACAGGTGCAAGGATTTACATCATGCCAAGCTCATTCAAGAGTTTTTCTACAAGGGGTCTGACCTCCTCCATGATAACCCCAAGCTGGTCTTCACTCTCGACCTCTGCCTCTTCCGCCGCTGGATTCAGATCAAGATATGGGCCATGGCAAAGACGAAGCCAGTAGAGGATGGCGAAGGCTGCTGATCGAACTCTTGATTTGATCGCCTCGTTTTGCCGCCTAGTATCTTCAGGAAGATACTTGAGAAGTGACTCTGCTTGGGTCGCGACTAGCGTGGTCCAGTCGCTAAGGCTAAGGTCGTCCACCATGGTTTCGAACACATCAGCCCTCAGCAGACCGGCCATCATCTTCAGTTTTTCGAAGATGTTTTCTTGAGCACTATTGCAGGCTGAGAGTGACGTGTTCAAATATCTGTTCTCCCTGCAGACAGAATCAATGGTCGCCTGGAGATTTGTCTTCTCTTGATCGAGCCGGCTTATTTGGTCGTCTCGTGCTGCGACAAGAGGCCATTACAAACAGTTCATACGACAAAACTAATTCACTCTGGTCAGAAGTATGCTTACAGGAGAGCTGTGACCTCAAATTCTGGAGTTCGGTCTCCAGGAATGAAATCTTGGAGGCTGCCCGAAACTCTTGGTCTTCCTGGCTTTTCGTCAAATAAGCACTTTCTTTGTGACAGAAGAGATGATTATCAAGATAGGGGTTTACATTCAGACGAGTGAAGAAACGTCTTCCTTACCACTGCAGGCGACCCGTTTCCTCTTCTGCGGCCTCGATGCTATCCGCCATAGCCATTGACATGGTTGCCATGCGGGTCATTTCCTATGACATGGAAGGAAATCAGTTTTGAAACCCAGATGCTCTTATGCAAACGCAAAATTCATAAGGGGTATTCGACGTACCTCAACATACTCCCAGAATGAGCGCCTTCTCGGTTCAACTGAAGGTTGAATCGCTGAGTTCACTTTATCCCTAGCAGGAGCAGCGGATGAGTCTTCCCGCTGACCCTTATTTTTTGCTAGGGCTGCAGATTCCAATAAATCTGATTGGACTTCTGCAGACAAACCATTTATAACGGCCCGAAAGACTTCCCTGGCCGAAGGGATGGAGCTTTGCTCCACAGAAACCTCGGTAGCAGGGGAAGCTCCAACACTGGCTGAGGCCGCTGAAGGACTGGGTGCTAAGTCCCTGTGCTAAGCAAATAGAAATACCATTAGTTGGGATTTCTACAATCGATCACTGTAATCTGATCCTGTCCTGACAGGGGAGATTCTTACCTTACTCGAAATCCCCCCAGCTTTTGGGATTTCGAAGACGGTTCCCCAAGGAAAAGAGGATAGTCGTCGTCTGTCCTGGTCTTCCTCTTCGTGAAGAGGACCCTGTCTTTTCCTCCCTGTGTGCACAAACTCATAAGCATATACATGAGGAATGATAAAGACTCAAGCTATGATAATCCTTACCTGGGTAACCTTCTCGGTCGATAGGGATACGGCCGTTGGACCAGGCATTTCCTGGACCGCAGGCTCTAGGACTTCATCTGCGACCACGGGGTTGCTAGTGGTCACGGTGTCCTGCTCTGTTACTCCCATTCCTGTTGCTAGGAGTGGAGTGCCCGCCACCCCAGGGCTGGCAGCAGTCACTTCGCGGCGGACGGGGGGGATGTTTTCTTCCTCCTATACGAGCATTGCTTAGTGGATGCTCATGGACAGATAACGACCACCAAGACTGTGAGGAATCTTACTGCAGTCACCCCTTCTGTCAGGGGGAGAGGTGTAGCAAATCCTGAAGCTTCCTGAGCTTCAGGTATTGGGGTTTCATCTACAACCACGGGGTTATCGGTGGTTGCAAGACCCGCTGCGGTCGTCTCTGTCCTCACGGGAGGAAACAAGACCCCGTTGGACGAGGAAGCGATCATCTTCCTCTTGCGGCGGATTAGGGGGACGTCATCCTCCTCTTGCTCGCTCCCTTCACCCTGTACGACGAAGAAGTGATTCCAGTTTGTACCTGGAGTAACAGGGGGCATCGAGTATCTTACCGCAGTTCTCTTCGCGGTGAGAAGAGTCTTTGGTGAGGAAGCCTATCCCAGAATCCTTTTGGACTTCTTGGGAGCAGTTTCCTTCATCCCGCGCTTCGAAGAGATGTTCTTCACCCTCTTCGGAGCCAGTTTTCCCAGGAGACCAACGTCCTCGATTGCACGCGTCGCCTTGCCGAACTTTCCCAGGAGCTATATCATTCAAGTTGTTCTCGTTAATGCGAGATGAGTGAATGATCTACAAACGGAGACTATTGAGAAAGTCCATACCTTTCGACGCTCCTATCTGAGTCATCACTGGCATTGATCAGGCTCTGGGGGCGAGGTGATCCCCTGGTTCCCTCCACATTGGCACTATACACCTTGAGGAGGTAATTTGTCCGCTTTTCGATTTCAGACAAAGCTAGAGCTGTATCACAAGCGAACAGGGTAGCAAATACGACATTTCAGAAGAAATATACGCTTTTGTTGACCATAAGACGTACCGTTATTATAGTCCAAGGTGCTATCCGCCATGGACTGAATTTCCCAAGCCAGATGAGCCCTTTCACGCAGGGGGCTCATCTGATTCTTCAAGAAGTCGCGGATAATGTCGCGAGCGGTTAGTCCCTGCTGGACTAAGTGAAGAATTACTTGGACCTGCTTCTTCTACTCCACGCTTAGAACAGGAAGAGAATCCAATTCACTGGACTTCTCTGGTCAGGAGTTTTCGAACCACAACCCGCTCTCCGACGGAGGAGTGCAGTAGAACCATTTCTGGAACCACCCGTGAACGGAGTCCCGTAGGGGTGGGAAGGGCTACTCTTTCTTCTCCCTTATCCGTAAGTAGATATATCCGGCGGCATTGGCGCTCTTTGACCATGCCGAGTAGTAGAAGCGTCGGAAGAGCTCCACGATTGGGAGCACTCCAATGAAGGTTTCACACAGGTGCTGGAAGATTTCCAGGATCAGGACAGCATTAGGGTGGAGATTTACCAACTCCAACCCGTAGTGCTCCAAGATTCCCTTCAGGAATCGGCTCTCAAGAAATTGGAACCCGCATCGCAGGTATTCCTAAAAAACCACCAATTCGCCCTCTTGGACGATTGGGGTTTCTTGATCCTTCTCCGCGGGCCGCCAGTTGATTAGCAGCTACAGAGGAAGTATCTCTTCTTTCTCCAGTGCCACCAGGCTCTCCTCTGTGTGGTGAACGGATCGGCTCCAAGACGCCATTTCTTGCAAAAGATTGTGAGGAAAGCTGGCAACTTTGGAGGCGATGGAGGATGAGGAATGAGGGTTTTGTTCTAAGGCAGATTTCTGGTTGTGTGGCTTCCTCAGGAAGCTACCTGCTCCTTTTATAGGCCCGAGGCAACGTTCCACTGAATATTTTGTTCATTTCCCATAATGGATGCTTTCGATTGGAAACCCGTTATGCACTCACCACAGTGAATCCGAAACAAAAAGTGTTTTTTGTTTCAAATTTGGGGGCTAGGGTGTACATAAGAACGTGAAAATGTTGCAAAAATTTTCGGAGGAAGTTATCCTTCATGTTTTTTGTAAGTCAAATTTTCACATGCTGGTCACAGTGTGTTCCTGTGATCACTTTAAGGTTTGCATTTTGATCATAATGATATTTTGTGATCATTGCAAATGGATAATCGCAATACAGACGGTTATCATCCGGTCAAGGCATTATGTTGTCATGACTTCAGTTTTGATCACTATGACAGTTCTGATCGGATTTCAGTTCTAATCGATATGACAGTTCAGATCGAATTTTAGTTCTGATCGCCACTTTGGTTCTGATCGCGGTACCAGTACTGGTCGCGGTATGACACATTAATGCGTTTCTAATCGCAGTAGTTAGATTTACTTGTGTATGTGTGGTCGTAAAGACATTACTTATGACCATATTTTCGCACAGAGATTATGAAGAGTTTTCAAGTTATGTAAGATAAAAGAAATCTTTATTTCTGACAATCCTTGCATACAAAAGGGATACAGGCGACCAGGGTATCGACCTGATCCAAGAGGAGTTTACAAAGTTCTCCTAGGGACATATTGGCGTCGGTAAGATCTACACTGACGGCCCCAAGAGAACTAGCAACTACTCTAAGCCTATCTACATCATCCCGAATCGGAGAAGCACTACCATCCCTGATCGAATCGGAGAGTTCTCGCTGTTGTCGAGCGTAGTCCCTCTCCAATCGGAATTGGTGCGCCTCTTCGTGGGATCTGTCAAAACATTCTGCCAGGTGTGGAATGGCCGAAGATATCTCTTCGGTCTTTTTCTCCAGAACCTCTTTCTCCCTCCAGAGAGTCTATTCGAGGGAAGGAGGTTGAGTCTCAGCAGGCTGGTCGCTGGGGGCTCCAACAATTTTCGTCTCCTGCATATAAATGTGTTAGTTTTACAAGTTAAAACGACCAACAGAAGGGATGAAAATAGTTACAGTGAGAGGATGAGGTGTTTCGCCCAGAAACTAGATCACCCGATAAAATCCGGGGACTATCAGGTCATGGAACTGCAACCTTCCCACCAGAAGATTGTTTCCCCAACACAAGTTGGGGATTATCTGGTCGCCGAAGTACAGCTTGCCAACCAGAAAATTGAAAACCCGTCAAAAGACGGGGATCACTGGGATGCAATGGAGAAAGCTGAGAAGAAGACTTTGAAGGATTATTATGGACCTCCAAAGGTGGAGATGAAGGTTCGACCTGCTGAGGTGCATGAACAGGGAGGACTACAGGAACCAAAGGAAGAGAGAGCAATGATGCGTCTCTCACCCTTGTGCCACTGGAAGATCCCTCGTCAACCTTGGGTTTCTTCCTTGGAGGAACCAGATCTTCGGTCGTTTGTGAATTTCCAAAAAGGCGTTCGGAGAAATGATCAGAGCATAAGATGGCAACTTGAACCAAGAATTATAGAAAAGACTTACCTTCTGGGAATCTTCGTCGAATTCAAGCGCCACTTCCTCTTCATCACTTTCAATCTCAATGATGTTTTGATCTGCCATTGAGAAGTGTACAAAAGAGAAGAAAAGATGGCTTTGGAAAAGACTTAGCCGGGAAAAGATTTGTGAAGTTTTAAAGTTAAGAGGCTTCGGTATTTATAGCCCCCAGGGTGACGGTTCATTTTTCGAATGCCTCGAGCTTTTAAAACATTTACAATTTTATCTCGGGTTAAAAGATAATTCTACGGCGCCATCATAACTCGTCAAATACTACCCAGAGTCCGTCTCGGGAAATAAACCACCACACTTAGTGCACCACTAAGTGGAAGATTTGAAGCGTCCGGTCACATATCCGATGTAAGTTTTAAAATTTGAAGTAAATATGTCTCTTCGTTTTCTTCAAATTTGGGGGCTAGCTGACGAGGATTGTTACCCGAGCTAGTTCAGAATAAATGCACGTCTGGGATAAGACAGATTCGAACCAGGTAAGTGTCCGTTGGTCTGATTTCAGCTGGCCTGAGAAGTGCGGACCCATGGTCGCAGGCTCTACGCGATCAGACCGCAGATAGTGCGCGGTCAGAAGCCCATAGGCGATGCGCGGACAGAAGTTCACAGACAGTACGCGGTCAAGTAATTACGGACAATGCGCGGTCAGAAGGACATTGACTACTCTCGACTAGGGCAACTCGGGGTTGCTTATGCCCTACAACGAGCATATCCCGAATATCCCGAAGATTCTTCCACGTATGAAGACAACTACCAGGAGGTTAATATGTGCGGTTATTCCTTTAATTGCACGTGTTAAGCCTGCGTGGAAGTTAAGTGCAGTTACCAAAACTGCACCCGAGCAACCATTCGAAGCTGTTGTGCATTGGCGCCCTTTCGACCGGTATAAAAGGGTGAGCAAATGCACCAGACAAGGACAAGAGACAACACAATCAACATCGACAAGCTTCCATAGGCTAGTTTAGGTGAGTTTCCCATAATCACACGGAAAAGATCTTCGCCTGTGATAATCTTTTCCACAATTTTGTAATCTTTTTTTCTTCATATAGTGAAATCACAACAGGACGTAGGGCTATTACTCCCACCATCCAGGGCCCGAACCTGTATAAATCTCTCTGTGTTCCAACCGTGGTTCATCATCCCTTCCCGGAGGGACACCCTGAAAGGTTTCACAACTCATAAATTCTGTATAAGTTCGACTAAGGACCCCGAGTCCGAATCGTCGATAACTAGCTCCAGACCGTAGTGCTCCAAGATTCCCCGCAGGAACAAGCTCTCTGGGAATCAGAACCCGCAGCGCAGGTATTCCTCAAAGAACACCTCACATCGCCGGCGAACTCCACTACTTCTCTGACCAAATCAGCTGCACCAATACACTCCTTGTATCCTGTAGATGGTGTAGCCGAGCTTGATTGACCTGCATTACCTTGTATCGCCCTCACCTCTTTTACCATCTTCTTTGAGTCCGGTGTCAATGCCGGCGAGCCTCGAATCACAACCTCAGGCAAATTCCATCCTCCAGCACCTTCAGCACCACTCTAGGATCATAAACCCTCAATCAATTTCTTGATTCATCCATCCTAGCTCATTGTCATTGTAGCTCACCCTTGTTCCTGGAAGCCGACGACTTCGACCTCCCCGTTCGCCGTCGTCCGGCCATCATTTCCAAATTAACTTCACCAGCAGATTTGCCTTAACCTCGCCTATCAATTTGACAAAGTTAGCAAGGAAGTGCATGAAAGAATCGATTAAACATTAAAGCTCTAGAATATGGCCATGCACTGACATTCAATTCACTGTGTCCAGGGATCTTCTTGCAAATCCCTGAACTCCTGGACCTTTCTGTGAAAATCCACTTTGTCAAATAGCTACCTTATGTCCTTGTGCACCTAATGCCTTGATCCAAACCTGTTTTGTCCACTGAAAATCCTCAGAACCATGCCAATGCCATTCTTTGACAATGTCAGCCCTTGTCAGTCTATGCCAACCAGTGGCATTGGGCCTGTTCAACCACTTCTGGTTGTGCAATTTAGAAACCACTTTGTCCACTGAATTTGTAGAGTTGTGATCTACATTTTCTTCTTCTGTCACACTTTGAGATAAGCTCTCTAGCTTTCCTTGAAGCTATGTCAGAGCCTTAACCGAATGTCAATCGGCTGACATTCGCTGTTTTTGAACAAATCAGCCGCGAACTCAATGTCAATATTGATGCCTTGAGACTCTAGTACTCTCCAGTACTCAATCTTAGCCCAGATTCCTTGAAACCCTAGAATCTCGACTCAGTTTAGCTTGCAATCCCAATCATCTTCAGTATCGTTCAGTTATTCTTCTAAGCATATCTGCATATAGATTATAAAATATTTTAACATAGTTAGTAATTATTGTATGCTTGTTTGTCGCCGAGCAGATCCAGAAGCTGAGTTCGAAGACTTCGCTGTTGACCCGACATCAACTGCTGATTTTTACGACGCGGAAGGCAAGTCATATTCTGGAACATCTTGAACCTATATCTTAAGAGTTGCTATAATATAACCTTGAATATAAGTAATATTTCATGTGAAAGAATGGTTGAGATATAATTTGGCAGTACTAAGCTGGATGCTTGTTAAAAGTGGAATGATCAAATAGTGAGCCATGAACTATTATATATGTAATTATGTATATTCCATGAAATAAAACCCTAGTCGTGACCAAGTCTTTTGGTATGGAAGTATGGAATGGTCTTTTGGTTTTCTGGTATGGACTAGTCTTTTGGTATGGAATGGTGGTGGCACTGGATGTGCATGGTTGTGGATGGTCTGGTCAATGGCATATAAGGACTAAAACCTTGTGTTGTGCGTCTAGTGGCATGAAAAACATGCTAACCGCAAGCCTGGTATGGGACAGGCCTGAACAAGTAGTATGTGGATCACTCATGAAACCCCTATATGACACATACACGATTTACGCGGAGTGCGGCTCCAACATATATCACTGGATGTGATTGCACACTAACCCTGAGTGGGAAGAAATAGTGGGGGTTGTGTAACCCCGCCACAGCTGTGGTTTCTGAGTGGAACCACAAGGTCTGGGGTGAATTGTGTGTGAAACATGGCAAAAGTTCTTGTTATCTCCACCTTGCCACTCACACATGGTTGTGAGGAAGCGTCTAATCATATTGATAGGAAGGCATGAAAGTGGAATATCTTGCTGGTAAATTGGTACCTCTCTGCAGAGTTAAAAACGTATTCGAATACTCTGAGTTCCCGGGTTTATAGGAGTCTACTGCGGTGGATTAAATCCATGGGGTGTGGCACAAGTATATTTTTTAAATAAAATTTGATAAGTCAGGATTACCCAAATGACATGTGTTGTCATGATAAGGGGTGCTGCCGTGGGCTGTCATGTGTCGACGTGTCGCGGTAGTACTATAAATAGTGGAACATGAATAGTGATGTTATGCTGTGATAAGTGCTGCCATGAATTGTAACATAAAGGAAAAGACTATTTTACAAACATCCACACTTCTTGACTAGCATAGGTTCATATCATCCCTACTATATGTATCTACTCTTACCTATGACTTGCTGAGTATGTAAATACTCACCCTTGCAACCTACAAATCAGTAGATGGAGTGTTCCATGATTGAGATGAAGGCGTGGAGAACTTTGTGGATCCAGAAGGAAGAGAGTCAGTTCCGCAAGAGCCCTGATGTGTGTTGTTCTGCCGTCAACTTCTCACTGTGGGAGGGTCACCTATTTTCTGCTGTGTAGTTGTTATTTTGCTAGACCATGTATGCCATGAAGGCATTGTAATCTCTTTATATTGTATTAAGGCCAGCAGGCCACACTGCTTAAATATTTTGTAAGTTACTCTGCTGCAATGTGAATATACTCCTGTGCTTGACTTATCCTGGGAAGTCAATGGCATGCATGTATGGGACCAGCCAAAAAATCTACGATAACACCTGGCGATAAAAAATCTACGGTACAAATATTTCATATTTAGATAAACACTCACAAGTCGCATGTCGTCCTGTTGTGTCCAGTTCAATCGTTTACGCCGCCGTGCAGCAGTTCCTTCGCTTTTTCCAGCATCTTCGTCGTCCTCGAACATGACCAGGGCCGTGTTATGCGGACTGTCGGTATTTGATACGGACGTGGAGCGGGAATTCCATGCCGGTGCTTGCGGAGGCGACATTTCCGCGGGGATTGTCGCTCCCCGAAACTGGGACTACGACTACTCCCGTGGAGACCTAGCTTGCTGTAGCTAGTCCCATATATGCATTCCTTTGACTTCCCAAGATAAGTCAAGCACAGGAGTATATTCACATTGCACAAGGAAAACTTACAAAATATTTAAGCAGTGTGGCCTGCTGGCCTTAATATTACATAAAGAGATTACAATACCTTCGCGGCATTCAAGGTTTAGTTAAAGAAAAATAAAAACTTCTACACAGCGGATGATGGGTGTCCCTTCCACAGTAAGAAGTTGATGGCAGAATAACACACATTAGGGTTCTGGCGGAACTAGCTCTCCTTCATCTGGATCCAAGAAATTCTCCAAGCGTTCTTCTTGATCATGGTATGCTCCATCTACTAGGTTATAAGTTGCAAGGGTGAGTACTTACGTACTCAGCAAGTCATAGGTAAGAGTAGATACATATAGTAGTGTTGTTATGAACCTAGACTAGTCAAGAATTATGGATGTTTGTAAAATAATCTTTTCTTTCATATCTCATCTCATGGCAGCACTTTCATAACATAGCATCGCTATTCCTATTCACTAAATTATAGCACTACCGCGACACGTCAACACACGACAGCCCACGGCAATACCCCTTATCATGACAACACATGTCATTTGGGTAATTTTGACTTATCAAATTTTATTTAGAAAACATACTTGTGCCATACCCCGTGGATTTAATCCACTGCAGCATGACGAGGATTGACACCCGAGTCAGTTCAAATGAATGCACAACTGGTTCAGGATAGATTCGAACCAGACACGTGCTTGGCGATGCGAACTCAAGTCATTTGGAGGGGTACCAGCCCGAGGTCGCAGTCCTTACGTGATCAGACCGCAGCTAGTGCGCGGTCAGGAGTCCGTATGTTATGCGTGGACAAAAGGCTGAAGATGTTACGCGGTTAGCCAACATCGCGCGGTCAGAATTCTTTCGACCAGGGAACGTGGGAATATTTTGTCCCTGTAACAAGAATATCCCAAGTATCCCGAAGATTCTTCCACGTAGAGGAACAACCGTCAGGAGGTTAATACGTGCAGTTATCCACGAATAACACGTGTTAAATCTGTGTGGAGGTTAAGAGCGGTTCTCTAAACTGCATCCAAGCAACGGTTTGATGCCATTACCACTTGGCGCCCTTTCGACCAGTATAAAAGGGCGGCATGGTGTATCAAACAGAAAAGGGAGAGAAGACAGCATATCTCACTCGAAGAATCAAATAGCCAAGGCTACGGCTTAGATTAGATAGCTTCTATAAGCCTTCTAGGCTTCGTTTTGTACACTCATTACAGGGAAAACCTTCGCCTGTGAAGGTCTTTTCCCGTCACTTTGTAACTCTTTACTACACATAGTGCAATCCCAACAGGACGTAGGGCTATTACTCCCACCATCAAGGGCCCGAACCTGTATAAACTTCTCTGTGCTCCAGTTCTCCATAATTCTACATACCTTCCCAGAGGGTCACCCTGAAAGGTCTCACTGTTTATAAATTCTGCATAAGTTCGGCTAAGGACCCGGAGTTCGAATCGTCGACAGCTGGCGCCCACCGTGGGGCCTTTCTCAAGGCGTCCTAATTCTCATCCGGAGGTTCACTGAAATATGGCTGGAGTATATGATTCTGAGAACGATTTTGATCTCGAGGATTATGCTCACATTCCAATGCCTTCTCCAAGCGATCCTATGCCGATGGAGGAAGTTGGAGGCGAAAATCTTCCAGCGGTCGAATCGTCTCTCCAGGTCATGTCCATCGACCAGGGAGCGACTAGCGCAAGGTCAGAACCCACCGAGGTTCTTAATGCGCTAGAGGGTGAGTTCGGTCCATCATACGACCCCGCTGAGGGGAAGGATGATATCGACCTGGAAATCTGCCCGGGGAGATTCGACCCTGATAACCTCCACCGTCACTTTGATTTCAAGTCTAACTCAGAACAAACCGAGATGTTCTCCCCCTCGGTGACTTCTCTTCCTAGACAGTTCATTGCTTTATCGGAGGAAACTCCTGATCAACGGGCTGCTAGGGAAGAACAGGAACGCAAACAGAAGGAGGATCAAGATCTCAAGCAACAAAACAATGAACTACGCAAAACGGCCCTCGAGGCTCTTCAAAATGCGTAGGCTCGTTACGATGTTGCTCCGAGTTCTTCCCGACGATCACGTGGTCGCAGATGTGACCAGACCCCTTCTTTGCCCCCGGAGCGTTTCCCGGTGGACGAAGAAACGGTAACACCTGGTGCCCCAAGGAGAAGTACACATGGTCGACTGCGATCTATCACGGAAGTCATGCGTAATTTCCCTCCTACGGTCATGGATGCGCAGAAATCGGCCTTCACCAGAATCCTAGCGGAAAGGTTGGATGAGGTCGCATCTAAGGCGACCCCAACGGCCTCTTCCCGGTCGGTAACAAGTTCCCGCAAACGAGAGTGCTCTCACTCTGGTTTTGGTGGACGAAGTTACCCGCCGCCTGTACCCTCCCATCAGGACAAGTACAGGCGGACACAGGATTCTCGTGGTAGGGATCGAGTCCCTGTCCACTCTCGCTTAGGACCGCGAATAACTTCACCATTGCATGAAGTCGCTCGTGATCCGGTCGAAAGTCACAGGACAATTCACGGTCCCTACGTTGGTTGTAAAGCTTTCTTGCCCGGCCTTCGTGTGGTCGTTTGGCCTGATAAGTTTCGACCAGGGGCCATAGAAAGGTTCGACGGAACTCAGAACCCATCCGAATTCCTTCAGATCTATATCACTGCCATCCAAGCGGCGGGAAGCGATGACCGGGTCATGGCCAACTACCTGCCTACAGTCCTTGAAGGACCGGCTAGAACTTGGCTGTTTAATCAGCCCGAGGGTTCTATTTACAATTGGGAAATGCTATGCGACGCTATCCTCAGCAATTTCCAAAATTATTATCAAAAGCCGGGTAAAGAGGACGACCTCCATCGACTGTGACAAACTTCGACCGAAACTCTTCGTCAGTTTGTCAAGAGATTTGTCGGGGTGAGAAATACCATCCCGAACATATCTGACAGCTCCGTTATCAGGGCATTTGTCGGGGTATTAAGAATACCCCGGCAGGTTTTGAAGACGATCCTAGCGGAGATCACGCAGCGCGGGTTGACCGAGTGACCGGTCCTCCCCCGCCGGACAAACACAAGAATTGACACGTGGATTTATACAGGTTCGGGTCCCGGTGGGGGCCCTAGTCCTGTCGACGCGCTCCCGACCGGAGTCGGCTGCGGGAGCTCTCTCCGGGGGAGAGGCTTCCGGAGCACGTCTGTGAGATTAGCTATTCCAAATAATGAGCTGATCCTTTACAACAGAGGGGTACAAGGGCTATTTATAGCCCCAAAAAGAAGCAAGAAAACCTAAACTACCCCGGGAGCCACCGTCGGATTGAAGGGTAGGACCGTCCTTCTCCCGGTCAAACGTCTTGGATGCTTGACAGGTGGTCGCTGATTCCCGAGGCGTCCCTCGCGTGACCTGCACGTGATGAACAAACAGGGATTTTACCTTTTAGGAGGGCGGTGACGTCCGGGACCACTTCCGGAGAGCAGGGTCCCGGGAGCCCAAAAGGCGGCGCCCGGGGCAGACACCGGAGGCCACCGTCCCCGGGCACATGGCGGCGCCCGGGACATGCCCGGGGGGCACGGTCCCGGGAGCCTAAAAGGCGGCGCCCGGGGCAGGCACCGGAGACCACTGTCCCCGGGCACATGGCGGCGCCCGGGACATGCCCGGGGGGCACGGTCCCGGGGGCCAAATGGGCGGCGCCCGGGGCAGGCACCGGAGGCCACTGTCCCCGGGCACATGGCGGCGCCCGGGACATGCCCGGGGGGCGCGGTCCCGGGAGCCTAAAAGGCGGCGCCCGGGGCAGGCACCGGAGACCACTGTCCCCGGGCACATGGAGGCGCCCGGGACATGCCCGGGGGGCCCGGTCCCGGGGGCCAAATGGGCGGCGCCCGGGGCAGGCACCGGAGGCCACTGTCCCCGGGCACATGGCGGCGCCCGGGACATGCCCGGGGGGCGCGGTCCCGGGAGCCTAAAAGGCGGCGCCCGGGGCAGGCACCGGAGACCACTGTCCCCGGGCACATGGCGGCGCCCGGGACATGCCCGGGGGGTACGGTCCCGGGGGCCAAATGGCGGCGCCCGGGACATGCCCCGGAGGCACGGTCCCGGGAGCCTAAAAGGCGGCGCCCGGGGCAGGCACCGGAGGCCACTGTCCCCGGGCAATCATGAACTTACCTGGACTTGACCGCGTGGAGATTTCCCCCAACAGCAGGCCCCCATGCCCTCCGGGGACGAAGCTTGAGCCCCCGGAGGGAATGGTTACGGTACCGGGAAAATCTCCGGACGAAAACTCCGGACGAAAATCACCGGAGCCCCGGCGACGCTTCGGTTTCTGTGCCGGGCGCTTTATGGCCGCGCCGTTTTTGCAATAAATGCACGCGCGGTTCGAATCGGCGTCTCGATTTATGAGCCTGTCCCTTCGTTTCCCGCGCACGGTTTGAATTTCAGTGGTCCAGATTGCCCCGAGGGGGCCACGTGGCGCGCATCTAGATCACGGCCAGCCTCTATAAATAGGGCCCTAGGGGGCCCCGGAAGCTCATTCCAAATCTTCAACTCCAGCTTCAGCTCTCCCGGTAGCGCTCTTCCGGTAGTTTCTCCGGTAGCCTTCTCCGGTAGCGAGCGTCCGGGAGTCGTTGACAGCCACCTGAAAACTTAGCCACCGAAAAACAAAGAACTCACCTAATGGCGCCCAAAGGTCGAGCGAAGACCACGGAGGTGCCCCCGGAGGAAATCCCCGTGGATTTCCTTTGGGCCTCCGAGTTCTCGGCCTCGGACGCGGAGTCCCTGGTCAAGAAGGGCGTCGTCGAAGAGGGGGACATCCGGGTCCCCCTAAAGAAGGACGGAGCCCCCCGCCCCAGGCCCGGAGAGGTCGTGGCCTTCGAGGCCTTCCTCGAGGCGGGGCTCCGGCTCCCGGTGCATCCGATGCTCCGGGAGTTTCTCAAAGAGTACGGGGTGGCTCTCAACCACCTCACCCCGAACGCGCTCGTCCGTATGGGCCTTTTTATATGGCTCTACGAGACAGCGATCGGGCGGGAGCCCACTCTCCGCGCCTTCCGGTACTTCTATGAACCGGCGGCGCGGAGCTCCCACCTGGTGAAGGGAGGACCGAAATCCCCCTTCGGCTCGGTGATGGTCCAAATGCTGCCCTCCCGGGTGGTGGACTTCCCGGCGGCGGCCTCCCGGGACCACTGGGGGGACTGGCTCCGGAGGTGGTTCTACCTCCGGGTCCGGGACGAGGCGGTGGTCTACGCCCCGGAGCCTCCCACCTAGAGCCGATCATCCGCACCGAAGCCGCCGGTGTGGACGGACGGGGAGTTCGAGCTCCTCGGGAAGGTGGTGTTGGCGAAGAAGGCCCGCTCAATGCGGGACGCCGCGGAGGAGCTGGCGCTCCTGCGGCTTTCCCCCTTCTCACGCGGGGGAAGGGGGATCGGCATGGGTCCGGAGCAGCGGCCTACGGTCAAGCCGGTGACGCGGCGTAAGTCCCCTGCATTTTTGTACTTGCAGTTTTTTATGAGAAATTGACTAACTTTTTACCTCTTGCAGTGCGCCCGTACCCGGCGGCGAGGTACTTCGCCGACGAACACGAGCGCATCGTGCGCCTCGTGGGGGAGGGGCCTCCCCGGAACTTGGTGGCCGAGGCCTACGGGCTCAGGCTTCCGGAGAGGAAGCCCCTTCCCACCCCCGGGTCTCATAAACGGGGGAAGGACGCGGCCGGGGGCTCGGAGCCCAAAAAACGCCGGGTCCAGAAGACCCCATCTCCGGCGACGGCGCCGGCGACGACGCCGGTGAGGGCCCGGGACGCAGCTCCCGGAGCCGAACATGCCCGGGCGGCGCCCCGGGCAGAGGCGACGCCTCCGCCCCCGGAGGCCCCCGTCGAGGCCCGGGGGAAGGAGGTTGTTGTTGATGGGGCGGGGTCCGATTCGGCGGACTACGCCCCGTCGCCAGTTCGCGTGACGCTCCTCTCGCCTCTCCCGGCGGCATTGGCCCCGGAGAGGCTAGAAGTGAGGTTTTCGGGGGCGGCGCCCCCGCGCCTCTGGCCGGTGGATGAGGAGGGGGGGAGCCCCTCAGTCTTCGAGGTCCCCCCGGAGCAGGAGGCTCCGAGGGCCCTCCGGCCTGGGGCGGGGAAAGGCCCAATGATCCCGCCCCGGGCGGAGATCCCCGCCCAACCTTCGTCTTCGTCTTCGGAGGAAACTTCGTCGACGAAGACGCCGGCGACGCCGGCCGTGCTCCCGGATTCGGAGGTCCGGGGGCCCACTCCCGGCCGCGACAGGAGGGCCGGGCAAGACACCTCCCTATTTTCTGCGGGGGAGGTGGCCCGCTACGCGGAGGGCCTGCACAACCGGAAGGTGCAGGCCTTCGTAGCAGGAGGGACGCTCCACGAGCGCTTTGAGGGGCTCGAGTCCCTCGGAGCCCAGGTAACTCGAGCTCTCCACACTTCGGCTTTTTTCCTGCACTTAAGATTTTTCTAACTCTTTATGCATTTTGTAGGTAGCGACTGTTACCTGGGGCCTTGAGCAGCGGGTCACCCGGCTGCTCAAGGAGGCGGAGAGCCGGGCCTCGGCCTGCGTCGAGCAGCGGGAGGCGGCCATCCAGGAGCGGGACGAAGCTCTTGATGAGCTGTCCCGGGCCCGGGCGCAGGTGCACCTTTCGGAGGGCGCCTACATCCGCCTCCGAGAGGAGGCCAAGGTGCGGGAGAAGGCGCTCCGGGAGCTCGAGAGCTCCAGTGTCCGGGCGCTGTCGGACGCGGGCCGCTTCGTCCGCTCGGCCTTGGAAAGCCTTGGCGTTAGCCTGGGCTCCGGAAGCGGCCCGGAGGTGCCACCGGCGACCCTCGCGGAGGCTGTGCGTTTTCTTAACGCACAAGTCTCCGCCATCCCGGAGGCTGCGGACGTCCGGGCACGGGGCCGCGCGATCCCTGTCATCGCGGCCGCCGCGGGGCTCGTTGACTACCGTGGGGTCGGCGCCCGGGCGATCGGGGGCCGCATCCCCCGGGGCTTCCCGGAGGCCTTCGAGCCAACGCGCCGGGAGGTGGAGCTGCTGGCGGAGGGGTTCTACGACTGGATCATCCGGACGTGGTTCCCGACACCGGCGCCTCCGGCCGCGGATGTCCCTGCCCCGGCCACGGAGGAAGCTTCCCGGGGGGAGGACCCCAATGCCAAAGTATGAGCCTCCCCCGGGTCTTTAGCTAGGACCCCTTTTTATTTTTAGACATTTTGATCCCGGTAGCTTCTTAGGAGAAGCCCCGGGCACTTGTACACAAACATTTTGCAATGAAATATATTAGAAATTTTTCTAAGTCTTTGCAATAAAATGTTACCAGGGTTCCCGGGGGGTCGCTCCCGAGCAACGGTCCGGGAGAAACTCTCCGGGGGACGCCCAAGCGGCTTTGATTTTGCTGAGCCTTGTCTCCGGGAGGCGCGACGGCGGTACTGCCCGGGAGCCCGTCCGGTTGAGGTGGCGCCCGGAATGGCACTTGGATAATTTTGACAACAGCCGTGCTGAATTAACTCCCCCGCGCCCGAGGGCCCAGATGATACCTCCTCTCCGGATACTTCCGCCGGCTGGGTACGAGTTTTGGCCCGAAGACGTACTTCAGGATTCTCAGCGTCGCGTCCGGGCGCTGTACCGGGACCTGGCCCGGGAGCTAAGGGAGCGCCTCCGGGAGCTGTAGGCGTAGGGGCCTTAGGCTCGTAGAAAATCCCCCGGGTTAGGACCCGGGTTGTATCATTTCCGAAACCCACCGGAGGGGGAAGATGTCCTCCGGGTTTGTCGATCAATAAAGCGCATTGTTAGACTTTTTATTGCCTCTTTATTTTCTTCTTCTTGGATGGTCTGGACGACTCATCTTAACAAGGATGAGCTAAGTTTCTTCGTGGGTGACCCGGGGACCCCCTGTCCCCCCCCCGCCCACAGCGGGCGGGAGGAAGCCTCCGCGTGCTGTGGGGGAAACAGGGTCCCCGGGGGGAGCATAACCTGTAGAAATATTTTCTAAGTTAGAAAATTGTAAAAACAGGATTTCCGAGGGAGGGACCTTCCGGGGTGCCCGGGGGCACCGGGAGAGGTTCGTCCGGCCGCCGGGAGAGCGGGGAACCGGGAACAAGGCGCGGAAGGGGCTCATGGAAAGCCAATAAGACCTCCGGAGGGGAGCTTCCCGGGAGGGTTCGTCCGGGAATAATATTTCCGGGGAAAATATCAGAAACCCATATCTTCGTAAAGCAGTTGTCCGGTCGCCGTGAGAACGGGGAGCCGGGAATAAGGTCTTCGAGAGATAATCATCCGGTCGCCGTGAGAACGGGGAGCCGGGAATAACGTCGACTCCCGGAGGAGGAAGACAGATCCAATCAAGCCGCAAGGGGCTGATCTTCCGGTCGCCGTGAGAACGGGGAGCCGGGAATATCATCGACTCCCGGAGGAGGAAGATAGATCCAATCAAGCCGCAAGGGGCTGATCTTCCGGTCGCCATGAGAACGGGGAGCCGGGAATATCGTCGACTCCCGGAGGAGGAAGATAGATCCAATCAAGCCGCAAGGGGCTGATCTTCCGGTCGCCGTGAGAACGGGGAGCCGGGAATATCGTCGACTCCCGGAGGAGGAAGATAGATCCAATCAAGCCACAAGGGGCTGATCTTCCGGTCGCCGTGAGAACGGGGAGCCGGGAATATCGTCGACTCCCGGAGGAGGAAGATAGATCCAGAAAGCCATTAGACGTCCTGCTGAGGAGAGCGTCTACTCCCGGAGGAGGAAGTGCCCGGAGACGGGTCTTGAGTGTTTGGGTAGGGGACTAATCTCCCAAAGTGACTCGTTACCGCGGCCGCTGGGGACCGGGTTGCCGCTTACACCCTCAGTCCACGAGGGCTGTTCGTAAGCCGCCCTTCAGGAGGGACTTGCTGGGGCAGGGCCCACTTCCTCACGGAGAGGGCATCCTCACGGGGAGGGCATCTTCACGGGGAAGGCATCCTCACGGGGAGGGCGTCCTCGCGGGGAGGGCATCACCACTAGGGGCGGTAAACAAGAACAACCTGCAGTGAGACAGTTGAAGAACAAAGGCTATGCATTTATTAACGAAATATACAAAACCCCCCTGCGAAGCCGCGAAGGGGGAAAAAGGGAAGCTACAGTGTCCCCCCTCCCCCTCCGGCGTGACCGCCCCGGGGGAGGGGACAGGCCTGCTAGGCTAGACGTAGAACTTGCGAAGTAAACGCAAGTTCCAGGTGTGCTTCAGCTCCTGCTCTTGAAGGTTAGAGAGCTTGTAGGCCCCCGAGCCTAGGACAGCGGAGATCCTGTAGGGGCCCTCCCACTTGGGGGAGAGCTTACCCTGGGCTTGGGGGTCTGTGACGTGCTTGAGGACAAGGTCCCCAAGGCGGAAAGCTCTCTCGCGCACGCGCTGGTTGTATGCGCGCGACATCTCGCGCTCGTAGATGGCGTGGCGGAGGAGCGCTCGGTCGCGTTCCTCCTCCACGAGGTCGATTTCCAGCCGCCGGTTGTCCTCGTTGGCCCGGTAGGCTGCGGTCGTGGCTCCGTTCAGGAGCTCGACCCGCAGCGACCGGAAGCCGATCCCCGGGGGGAGGACTGCCTCCGCCCCGTAGACTAGGGAGAAGGGAGCACGCCCTGTGGCCCGGGACGGGGTCGTGCGCATCGAGCAGAGGATGCTGGGGAGCTCCTCTGCCCACGCGCCCCGCTTGGAAGCGGTTTGTTCGAGTCTCCGGCGTAACCCCTGCAGGATTACGCCATTGACCCTCTCGACGGCCCCGTTGCTTTGGGGATGGGCCACTGTGGCGAAGTGGATGACGACCCCCAGGCCTTCGCAGAATTCCCGGAAATAAGCCGAGTCGAATTGGGTCCCGTTGTCCACGGTAATTTCCCGGGGGACACCAAAACGACAAACGTCGTTTTTCCAGAAAAACCGCTGAACGGCCCGGGAGGTGATGCTAGCCAAGGGCTCCGCCTCAACCCACTTTGTAAAGTAGTCGACCGCGACCACCGCATACTTGTATCCTCCGGGCGCTGGGGGGAAAGGCCCTAAAAGGTCCATCCCCCAGCGCACGAAGGGCCAAGTGATGGGGATAGTCCGCAGCGCTACAGGGGGGAGATTCGAGCCCTTGGCCATCTTCTGGCATGCTTCGCACGCGGAGACAAGGTCTCGCGCGTCGCGCATGACTGTAGGCCAGTAAAAGCCCTGCCGAAGGGCCTTGCCGGCGATGGCACGCGGGGCTAGGTGAGAACCACAGCTCCCCGCGTGAATGTCTTCCAGGAGTTGAAGTCCCTCCGACCGGGGGAGGCAGCGCAGGAGGGCTGAAGCCCCCCGCTTGTAGAGCCTTCCCTCGAGCAGGAGATATGCCCGGGCTTTGGCCCGGAGGCGCTTAACCTCGGTCTCGCTGGGAGGGTCCCCCTCCCCCTTGATGAAGGAGATGAGGGGATCCATCCATGACGACGGTCGGACGATCTCGGCGACCTCCGGGACCGGAGGCTCGGGGCCTGCGTCCGGGGAGGCCACCGAGGGCTTCGTGATTGTTTCCAAGAAGGCCCCCTTGGGGAGCGTTTCCCGGGCGCTTGCCGCCCGGGCCAAAGCATCAGCCCGGTCATTCTCCCTTCGTGGGATATGCCGGGCTTCAAGGCCGTCGAAGTGTTTCTCCATTTTTCGTACTTCCTGCAAGTAAAGACTCAAATTTGCGTCATGGCACAGGTAAGATTTGTCCATTTGGCAGACAACGAGCTGAGAGTCTCCCTTCACTAGTAGGCGCCGGATCCCCAGGGAGCGCGCAAGGCGCATCCCGAGGAGCAGAGCCTCGTATTCGGCGACGTTGTTGGTTGCGGGGAACTCGAGCCGCGCGGCGTACTCGAGCTCCTTCCCCTCGGGGCTCCGGAGGACTACCCCCGCGCCAGCCCCAGCGAGACACAGCGACCCATCAAACAGCAGGGTCCAATGGTCACTGCGTCGGGGCGGCACAGGGAGATCTTCGTCCCCGGACCCAGAGGCGGGAGTCCATTCTGCGATGAAGTTGGCGAGGACCTGCGACTTGATTGCGGAGCGGCCGGTAAGGGACAGGGAGAAAGGGGCAAGCTCGGCCCCCCACTTCCCAATCCGGCCGGTGGCTTCTTTATTCCGCAGTACCTCCCCCAGGGGGAGGGACGACGGAACGGTGATGGGGTGCCCCAGGAAGTAATGCCGGAGCTTCCGGGACGCCATGAGGAGAGCGTAACAAATCTTCTCTATCTCCGTGTACCGAGTCTTGGCCCCTTGGAGGGCTTCACTGACGTAGTACACGGGACGTTGCTGCCCCCCTTGCTCCTTCACCAAAACTGCGCTGACGGCGACGGGGGTCGCGGCGAGGTAGAGGAGCAAGGGCTCTTCCGGAGACGGACTCACGAGCATTGGGGGGCTCGAGAGGTACTTCTTGAGGTCGTTGAAGGCTTCCTGGGCCTCGGGGGTCCAGCGGAACCCCTCAAGCCCTCGGAGGATCTTGAATAACTGGAGGCCCCGCTCCCCCGAACGGGAGACGAAGCGACTGAGCGCGGCCAGGCGGCCGGAGAGTCGCTGGACATCTTTGATGGAGCGCGGCGGGGGTATCTCTAGGAAAGCCCGGATCTTCTCGGGGTTTGCCTCAATGCCCCGCTGGGACACGAGGAAACCCAGGAGCTTCCCCCCGCGCACCCCGAAGGCGCAATTCTCCGGGTTGAGCTTGAGCCCGAACGCGCGGAGGTTGCGGAAGGTCTCTGCGAGGTCGTCGATGTGGGAGGCTGCGCGGGGGCTTTTGACGACCGCATCGTCTACGTAGACTTCGACGTTGCGGCCGACTTGATCTTTGAAGACCAGCGTCATAAGGCGCTGGAAGGTGGCTCCCGCATTCTTGAGCCCGAAGGGCATATGGCGGTAGCAGAAGGTTCCGAGGGGAGTTATAAAACTCGTCTTTTCCTCATCCCCCTCCGCCATCCGGACTTGATGGTATCCCGAGTAGGCGTCTAGGAAGCTCATCAGCTCGCACCCCGCGGTGGAATCAACGAGCTGGTCGATCTGCGGGAGCGGGAAGTTGTCTTTGGGGCACACGCGGTTAAGGTCGGTGAAGTCCACGCACATGCGCCACTTGCCACTTGACTTCTTGACGAGGACGGGGTTTGCGAGCCACTCGGGGTGCAACACTTCCCGGATGAACCCCGCCTCTCGGAGCCGGGCTATCTCCGTCTTGATGGCTTCTTGACGTTCGAGGGAGAGCTTCCTCAACTTCTGCTTGATAGGGGGGTGACCGGGGGTTACCGCGAGCTTGTGTTCAATAACCTCCCGGGCGACGCCCCGCATGTCCGAAGGCTTCCACGCAAAAACATCGGAGTTTTCGCGCAGAAAGGCTGCGAGTTGCGCTGCATGGTCTTGGGGGAGCTCTGCCCCGATTTGGACAGTTTGGTCCCTGCTGCCCAGGGACAGCGGGACCTTCCGGAGGCCCCCTTCCGGACGCGGCTTGAGGAGGGGCCTCCCAGGGGATGGCGCAGCGACATCTACGTCCGGGGGGGGAGCCTCCCCCCCGGGGGCCTTGATCAGGTTGACGCTTCCTATTGTGGCAGCGGCTCGCTCGTATAGAGCACGGGCCATGTCTTGATCCCCCCGGACGTTGATCACGCCATGCGGCCCGGGGATCTTCATGCACAAGTAGTTTTGGTGGGTGGCAGCCCCCAGCCGATTGATCGTAGTCCTCCCCATAATCACATTGTAGGAGGAGGGGAGGTCCACTACGTCGAAGCGGACTAGCTCGGTCCGGTAGTTCTCCGGGGTGCCGAAGGTGATCGGGAGATCTACCTTGCCCACGGGGTGGATCGCCTTCCCCGGGACAAACCCTTGCAGAGGCCCTGCCGCTGGTTGCAGGAGCTTCTCATCCACCTGCATTTCCTTGAAGGTTTTGAGAACAGGACGTCGGCGGAGCTTCCGCCGTCCACGAGAATGCGGGCCAAGTGGCAGTTGTAGATTGTCGCGGAGACAATAAGCGCGTCGTCATGGGGGAAGCGAACCCCTCGCGCGTCTTCCGCCGTAAAGGTGAGGGGGACGTCCGACCACTTGGGCGGCACGGACGCGTGTAGCACCCCCACTACCTTAACTTCTCGCGCATACTCCTTGCGCTGGCGCTTGGAGTCCCGCCCGGAGGCGGAGCCCCCTACGATGACGTTGATGCGGCGCTGAGAAGTTTGAAAGGGGAGAGCATCTGAAGGCTCCCCCTCCTGCACTTGCTGCCCCCCGCGGGAACGGGAAGGGCCGGAACAGCTGGCCGAGGGGGCAAGGAGGCCGGAGTTCCCCCCCCCTGCCCGCGCTGGTCGAGGAATGCCGCGAGGTGTTGCAGCAGCTGGTGGCAATCTCGGGTGGCGTGGGTACTGGACCCGTGGAAGCTGCACCACGGTCCTTCCCGGCTTCTCCCCGCGGGGCCTTCGCGGCCGCGCGAAGACTGTCCTCCCCCATGGCCTCTCGGCTTGGGAAAGGGGCGGTTGCCCTTCGGGGGGTCGCGCGAGCCGCCTCCGCCCTCGAGGACAAAAGTGTCCCGAGGCCGTGGTTCGCTACGGCCCCCCTGCCTGGGGCGCCTGGGGGGATCCCGGGCCCCCCGCTCGGCGGGGGCAGGGGCCCCCTGGGTCTTCTTCCAGATGTCGTCTTCCTCCAGATGTCGTCTTCCTCCTCCCGAGCGTACTTTTCGAGCACGTTGAAGAGCTCGTCGGCGGAAGGGGGCCAGCTCCGGGAGAGCCTTCGGTGGAGCTCCCCCGGGAGGAAGCCGCTTTTGCAGGCTTCGATGACCGTAGAGTCGGGGACGTGGGCCACTTTGCTCTTCACCTGGGCAAAGCGCTTGAAGAAGCTTCTGATGGTCTCCCCAGTTCTCTGCCGGACAGTATACAGCTGCGAGGAGTCCAGGGGACGCACGTAGTTCCCCTGGAAGTTGGCATAGAACTCCCGCTTGAGCTGCGAGAAAGACTTGATGGAGCCCGCCTTCAGATTGTAAAACTAGGAGCGGGCAATGCCGGTGAGGTAGAGGGGGAAGACGTTGCATTGGACACTCTCGTCCCCCCCCGCCGCGGAGATGGCGGTGGAGTAGATCTGTACGAACTCGTAAGGGTCCGCCTCGCCATTATAATGCTCGATGTGCGGGGGACGGTAGGGCCGCGGCCATCGGATGCTGCGGAGTCTTCGACACAGGGGCTGGTTCGCCCCCTGCACTTCCCGGGGGGAGCCCCAGTCACTGTCTTCTTTAACGGGGGACGCCCCCTCGTTATCCGAGTCAGGTAGCGGCCCAAGAGGGCCACCGGAGTGGTGGTGACGACGCTTCTCTTCCGGGCCGGGACTGATTTCCCGGACGTCCGGGCTTCCCTCCGGGGAGGATGGTTCTTCGGCTGGTCTCTTCCCCCGACCGGTGCGAGAGCAAGGCTCCCTGCGACAACGACCGGGGGGGAGCTCTTCCCCGCGGCGGGGAGAATGAATTCGCTCGACCTCCCCCCGGGAGAAGCGGATCTGCTTCGCCGGGGGAGGGAGCTCCTGCACTGTGGCAGCCGGCCCGGGAGCTACCGGGACCTGCTGGGGGGAGCCCCCTGCGACGGCCCCCGGGACCGGAAAGGGGGGAGACCCTGCACCATCCGGAACTGGGCAGGGGGCGCCCGGGGCGGCGTTTGGATCCGAAGAGTGGGCCCCTGTGGCAACGACCGGAACCGGTGGGGGGTGAGCCCCCTCGGCGACGTCCTGGGTTGGGGAGCCAATGCGGGGGGAAATTCGCTGAGGCACGGGAGCTGCTCTGTCGACCAGCCCCGGTGCGGTAAACGTAACGCGGGGGGCGGGACTGGCTCCCGGCGTAGGAATAGCCCCCGGCATGAAATGACCCCCCAGCCCCGGAAGCGAGCCGGGGACGGGGTACCCCCCTGGTGCCACGAAGGGCCCGGGCATGAAATAGCCTCCCGGCATCGGGACAGGCCCGGGTGCCGAGAAGTGTCCGAAAGTATATCCCGCGGGGGGAGGGAACCCCCTAGCGGGATTATACGGGGTAGACAGCCCCCCTGACGCCGGAGGGGCCGCTGGGTATCCCATAAACGGGGGCATGATCCCCGGATACGGGTGCGACGAAAATGTGGGGGCCGAGGGCCGCGCCAACACACTAAGGAGCTCGTCCATAGAGCGCTGGGCGCGGAGCTGGCCCTCCACGAGAGCCTCGAGCAGGGCATCCCGGGGAGCCGGGGGAGCCGTCAGGGGGAAACTCGTCCCGGCCGAGGTCCCCGCGGCGGCCGGGAGCGACCCGGAGGTGGAGGCGCCTAGATTGAGAGGAAAGGTGGGAGGCGGTACCTGGGAATGGTCGCCTCCGGACGGAGGCGCCGGAACAGCAGCGTCCCGGACGGGTGGCGCCAGGTCACCGGGACCGGCGTCACCAGGAAGGGCGCGGGCCCTTGTTCTCGAGGAGCCATGGCGATTCGTCACGGGTCCCCATGGACGGCGCCAACTGTCGGGGTATTAAGAATACCCCGGCAGGTTTTGAAGACGATCCTAGCGGAGATCACGCAGCGCGGGTTGACCGAGTGACCGGTCCTCCCCCGCCGGACAAACACAAGAATTGACACGTGGATTTATACAGGTTCGGGTCCCGGTGGGGGCCCTAGTCCTATCGACGCGCTCCCGACCGGAGTCGGCTGGGGGAGCTCTCTCCGGGGGAGAGGCTTCCGGAGCACGTCTGTGAGATTAGCAATTCCAAATAATGAGCTGATCCTTTACAACAGAGGGGTACAAGGGCTATTTATAGCCCCAAAAAGAAGCAAGAAAACCTAAACTACCCCGGGAGCCACCGTCGGATTGAAGGGTAGGACCGTCCTTCTCCCGGTCAAACGTCTTGGATGCTTGACAGGTGGTCGCTGATTCCCGAGGCGTCTCTCGCGTGACCTGCACGTGATGAACAAACAGGGATTTTACCTTTTAGGAGGGCGGTGACGTCCGGGACCACTTCCGGAGAGCAGGGTCCCGGGAGCCCAAAAGGCGGCGCCCGGGGCAGACACCGGAGGCCACCGTCCCCGGGCACATGGCGGCGCCCGGGACATGCCCGGGGGGCACGGTCCCGGGAGCCTAAAAGGCGGCGCCCGGGGCAGGCACCGGAGACCACTGTCCCCGGGCACATGGCGGCGCCCGGGACATGCCCGGGGGGCACGGTCCCGGGGGCCAAATGGGCGGCGCCCGGGGCAGGCACCAGAGGCCACTGTCCCCGGGCACATGGCGGCGCCCAGGACATGCCCGGGGGGCGCGGTCCCGGGAGCCTAAAAGGCGGCGCCCGGGGCAGGCACCGGAGACCACTGTCCCCGGGCACATGGCGGCGCCCGGGACATGCCCGGGGGGTACGGTCCCGGGGGCCAAATGGCGGCGCCCGGGACATGCCCCGGAGGCACGGTCCCGGGAGCCTAAAAGGCGGCGCCCGGGGCAGGCACCGGAGGCCACTGTCCCCGGGCAATCATGAACTTACCTGGACTTGACCGCGTGGAGATTTCCCCCAACAGCATTTAAACATGCCATTCGGTATCGGAGATTCACTGAAGACTTGCTCATCCATCCTACTCTATCAGTGGCTGTTCTTTTTGATATGGCCGATCGATACTTCGACGCAGCCGAGGCGCTCGAATGGAACCGGATGGTCAATAAGGGTGACCTACCGCCTCAATCAGGTTTCAAGGACGCTAGGAAAGAAGATTCGAGCAAGAAGCTGGAATCTTCGTCGAGCGGGAAGTCGAAAAAGTCGAAGAGGAACCGCTCCAGACAATACCGCGAGGTTGCAGTTGCAGAGAAGCCTTCTTCGACCAAAGGTAACAAGCCTTCATTTAAGAATAAAACTACTTCTGGTGGTCGTAGTGCCGACCAGCCAGAAAAGTCGACTAATCCGCAGGAAGGCAAGAAGTGGTGTCCACTCTACAACTCCGCAGGCCAGGACCTCAAGAACTGCAGGAGTTGGTTGAAGCAGTTAGATGACTTCTATCAGGGAGTTGGACCAATGCCGACCTTACCGGCTAAAGAACAAGCATGCGGACTTAGGGACGCCGATGGAGACGAAGAGATGTCCTACCAGGTACCTCATAATCACATTAATGTTATTTTCGGGGGTTCCTCCTCTTTTATTTCCAAAAGGCAGTTTAAAGCCTTTTACCGAGAGGTTAACCAAACGGAGACATCCCTTTGTGAACCTCAGTACCCCCGTTGGTCGGATACACCTTTGACTTTTGATCGCACTGATTGTCTAGCGGGGCTTACTCGACCATTGAGGCTCCCTCTGGTCATTACCCCGATCATCAGTAATGTGAGAGTCGAAAGAGTCCTGATTGATGGTGGGAGCTCCCTTGACATTTTACTGGTCAAGGCACTCGACGAGATGTAAATTCCTCGTTCGAAGATTAAGCCCATAATCCACCTGTTTTATGGGATAATCCCTGGTCTCTCCATGATGCTGTTGGGACAGGTGGTCCTCCCGGTTACACTAGGAGAACCGGATAACTTCCGAACAGAATTGGTTACTTTTGACATAATTGATTGTGATTCGGCCTACAATGCAATCTTTGGCAGGCCAACTCTCGCTAAGTTCATGATGGCAACGCACTATGCTTATCAGTGCGGCAAATTGCCTGGCCCCAAAGGTGTCATCTCGGTTCGAGGCATTCGCAACGTGGCGCTCACGTGCGACCGGCTATCTCTGGAGATGGTCGACCAACTTGCCCTCCGGGACGCTCAGGTCGCCATTGTCTCCACCGACGCGATCAAAGCTGCTCCTCGACCAGATGAGAAACTCAAACTAGTTCCATTGTAACCAGATGATCCATCCAAGACAATTCGGGTCGGATCAGGCCTGGATGACAAATAGGAACTCGAGCTCATTACTTTCCTCCGGGCTAACGCAGATGTGTTTGCGTGGAGACCGTCCGACATGCCCGGTGTCCCAAGGGAAGTAATCGAGCACAGGTTAG
Organism: Pharus latifolius; assembly: GCA_019359835.1. Taxonomy (NCBI): domain Eukaryota; kingdom Viridiplantae; phylum Streptophyta; class Magnoliopsida; order Poales; family Poaceae; genus Pharus; species Pharus latifolius. The sequence goes on along the minus strand of CM033324.1, from coordinate 34,766,984 downwards.
CAATTCGACCTGGACAGTGACCAATAAAGCAAAAGCTCAGGCGCTTTGCTGTTGACCGACAGGAAGTCATCCGAGAGGAGTAGGACAAACTCCTAAAGGCCGAGTTTATTCGCGAGGTCGATCACCCGGAGTGGCTCGCCAATCCGGTCATGGTCCGCAAGTCAAATGGAAAGTGGCGCATGTGCGTCGATTACACTAGCCTCAACAGTGCCTGTCCGAAGGATGACTTTCCCCTTCCCCGCATCGACCAGCTGGCACTAGTACAGAAATGCAGTCTACTAACCCCTATCTTCTATCGGTTATTAGCGAAACAGCACAAAACCGATAGAAAATGTGCCTCGCGGTCATATAAGCCCGACGGATGTATTTTCCCTATCGGTTTCTAAGAAACTTACCGATAGAATAAATAGTATGATTTACTCTAGCGGTGATGAACATATTTGCCGTTAGAAGAGATGCATAAGTACTGACGGAAGAATGTTGTGCGCCGATAGGACTGGTCGACTTCAACAACTAGACTTATTCTATCGCTACTGTATGAATATACCGACAGAGTATATTAAAAATTCCTATCGGCAATATGTAGTTCGCCGATAGAATAGTTGACCTTCTACAAATATTTTTATTCTATCGGCAATGGATTCTTTTACCGTTAGAATATATAGAAAATTTCTTAGAACTGTTCGTCTTCTAATAGTTTTATTCTATCGGTAATGAATGTTTATACCGGTAGAATATTGCAAAAAATATCTTAGAACTGTTGGCCTTCTACAACTAGTAATATTCTATCGGTAATGTACGTACACACCGATAGAGTATGTACAAAAATTCCTATCGGTAATATTTATTGTGCCGATAGAACCATTCGGCTTCTACAGATGTTTTTAGTACTAACGGTATTATGTTTTCTTACCGATAGAAAATATATAATTGTATAAATACACGGGTATGTCTCTTTCATTCTCACAGTTCATCTGGGGCTCGTAGTCCTAACCGGTAAGCTCCATGGACGGCAGGCGCACCTCTACAGGGGACCGCTGCACCTCCGCACCTCCATCGACGCCCTCTAGACGTCGGCATCCCAAGGAAGGTACGTAAAATTTCTGCAATATTGTTAGATTATTCTAATCCGATTATGGCAATAATTCTGCTTTTTTTGTATCCTTCATTTTGATGTGTCTTCTTTTCAATATGATTATGATCTGTTCAGGTCCTTGGATGATGCTCGTGAGGGGCAACGTATTTCACGGTTCTTCATCGCAGTACGCTGCCTACGTTGGCTTGTTGGCGAAAGAAATGGTGAAGATCACCGTCGAGAGCTGGAAGGACGTGAAGGGCGAGATCTTGGTTGGCTCGGTCGAGAAGATGCTTAAGCCCGGCGTGTTTCTCAAATCAGGACCTATAGAAAGCATCTTACATTTTTTTGCATGCACCAGCTTGTGGCCAGATGCTTACCTGCTTGGAGAAGAAGAATTGTTGTTATTTGCACAGCCATTCTACACCATCACTACACAGAACAACATCTTGGAAGGTAGGTTCTTTTTGTTAATGGAGTTGAGTTGAGTTGAGTTGAGTTGATCGAGTTTGAGTCCGAGGAAATCACCAATACGTACAAATGTGTGTCGACGGCAGTTCCAGCTCCTCGGGCGTCTTCGAACTGAACTCCTATGGTTAAGTCCAATGTGGTTCAGACATTTGCTGTTTTGGATGAATGGATTTGTGATGTATTCGGTCTAACTTGTAGTCGGTAGTTGCATTGTGGCAACCTGCAAAGGTTCCCTTTTATGTAAAATGCATGTATGGGCCACTGGGTCCTCGTCGTGATCTGTTGTTAATTTCAGACGTGGCTTTTGTAATATACATCGAATGTGTGAATTGTTGTATTTGTATATTGTTGTATATTTGTGTATCATGTATTGCTAATTGGGACATGAACTTGAATGTGCAGGGAGCATTTGTGTATTTAATTGTATTGGTAGGTAGGTGTGTATTTGTACTGCTGTTTCAGACATGCACTTCAATTTGTGAACTGGCATGTGTATGTTTGTACCTGAATTTGTATTGGTGAACTGGCATGTGTATGTTTGTACCTGAATTTGTGAACTGGCATCTGTAATTTCTTTGGCAAGATGAAGTCCCAACTACCTACGAAAAGTATTTTTGTGTCTCCTAGTTAATCCACAAATTAGCATTTCTTGAAATATATTGCTTTATCTTCTAGTTAAGATCCGTTTGATGTAAGATCTGTTTGATGTTACATTGATATGATTCCTTGAATGTGAGAAATGGCATGTGCATGTTTGTCCCAGTTTGGTAACAGTACCTCCTCTAACGGTAAGTACACATATTTACCGATAGGAAAACACATATATTTGTTCAGTCATGCATATTCTAACGGTAAATACACATATTTACCGATAGGAAGCACATATATTTGTTCAGTCATGCATATTCTAATGGTAAATATGTGTTTTTACCGATAGAAAAATACATATATTTGCTCAGTCATGCATAGTCTAACGGTAAATGCACATATTTACCGATACAAAAACTAATGCTCGAGTGTCATGCATCATCTAACGGTAAGTACACATATATACCGATAGAAAAACTCATGTGCTTGAATTGCTATGTCATGCATGATCTAACGGTAAGTACACATATTTACCGATAGGAAAACACATATATTTGCTCAGTAATGTATATTCTCTAACGGTATGTGTGTGGTTTTACCAATAGAATATGTGAGCGGCAAATTACCTAAGTTAGTCTGACGGTTATTTCATGTATTTACCGTTAGAAAAATGTCCATTATAAGGAAAACCCCACTCGACCATTGCTGAGCTGCTCTTTAATTTGTTCTGTTGCACTCTGTGTCCCTCTGTTTGTGATGAAAGTTCCAGCTACACTGCTAGGGTGATCAGCGCAGGCTGGAGGGAAGTTGATTGCGCCCCTCTCTTTAAGGTACGCTTAATCGTCGACACTTATCTCTCTCTCCCTCTAGATCTCCCTTCCTCTCTACTTGCAAGCTAGCTGTATTGTGTAGTTCCAAGTTTGTAGCTCTAAGCTTGGGAGCTTGGTAGCTGGAAATGCGTCATGTTTTAGGAGCTAACTAGCTTGTATTTGTAGTTAGCTAGGTTAATTAGTGTTAATTTCGTCAGGCTAGGGTTCAACACATGTATCTGTTGTAAGAGGCTGTACATGTACATATACATAACTTAATCGAGCAGGTTTCATGCATGGCTTACTCGTTAAATTTTGTTAATTGTAGATGGACAGGAAATATTGGATGTATGGAATAAAACGTACTACTCTTGAATATTTGGATGGTGTGAATGAGTTTATTAAATTTGCTGAGCAACAAAAGGAGAGGAAGGGAGAGAAAAATATGCTCTGTCCTTGTACAGATTGTATGAACTTGAAGAGGTTTAGCAACTCTGATCAAATTAAGAGTCATTTGATTCGTCGTGGTTTTAACGCGCGATACACCCGTTGGATATGGCATGGCGAAGATCTTGAGGAAACAAGCACCACTACTACCAATCAGCACGACTCGGATGTGGATTGCAATAATATCGATGATCATCCCAATTTTGGTAATGTTCATTCCGATGTGCACGTAGATGATGATGATGACAATCTAGATGAGATGTTACGTGTTGTAGAGGAAGATTACAACGAAAATGACTTCTGTGAATTTGAGAAACTGATTGCTGACTCTGAGAAGCCTCTGTTCCCTGGATGTGCAACATTTACAAAACTGTCTTCTGTGCTGAGATTATATAACTTGAAGGCAGGAAACGGTTGGAGTGATAAGAGTTTCACGGCACTATTAGATCTTCTAGCGGACATGCTTCCAGAGGGAAATGAGTTGCCAAGATCTACTTACCAAGCCAAAAAACTGTTGTGTCCGTTGGGAATGGAAATCGAAAGAATACACGCATGCCCAAATGATTGTGTGTTGTACCGTAACGAGTACTCCAGTTTGCATGTTTTTCCAAGATGCGGCGCATCGAGGTATACGCGTAGGGACCGGATTGACAGTGAACGTCACAAGGTAAGGAAAGGGCCCCCGGCAAAAACTGTGTGGTACTTGCCTGTGATACCTAGATTGAAGCGGCTGTTTGCAAATCCGAAAGTCGCGAAGCACTTGCATTGGCATGCTGAAGCCCAGAAACAAGACGGAAAACTGAGACACCCAGCTGATTCTATTCAATGGAGAAACATCAACAGAACATTTGCTGAGTTCGGCGGCGAACTTAGGAATGTAAGGTTCGGGCTGAGTACAGATGGTATGAACCCACATGGTAATATGAGCAGCCGGCACAGCACTTGGCCGGTTCTTTTATGCATCTACAATCTTCCTCCTCGGTTATGCATGAAGCGCAAGTACATCATGATGGCGTTACTAATCTCAGGACCCAGACAACCCGGAAATGATATTGACGTGTTTCTAGCGCCTTTAATCGAGGACTTATAGAAATTGTGGAGCGAGGGTGTGCAGGTGTGGGATGCATACAAGAAAGAGAATTTCATCTTGCGGGCCCTGATATTTTGCGCCATAAATGATTTTCCTGCCTACGGCAATTTGTCGGGGTATAGTACAAAAGGAGCCAAGGCTTGCCCTATTTGCCTAGATGAAACTGAGAGCATGTGGCTGCGAAACTGCCGGAAAACAGTGTACATGGGTCACCGCAGGTTTCTTCCGGTGCATCACACGTACCGTAAGAAGAGGAAATCATTTAACGGGAAGCCTGAGAAGGGATCAGCTCCAGTGTTTCTGACCGGTAAGGAGATTTACTCACGCGTGAACGACATCAAAGTTGAGTTCGGTAAGCATTCTAAACCTCGAGAAAAAAATGTTTGGAAGAAGAGATCGATTCTCTGGGATCTACCGTACTGGGAGCACTTACAAGTTCGACATTGCATTGACGTCATGCATGTAGAGAAAAATGTCTGTGACAGTTTGATTGGTTTGTTGTTGAACATTCCGGGAAAGACAAAGGATGGTGTGAAAGCTCGTCGTGACATGGTGGAAATGGGGATAAGGACTGAGCTTGCACCTTTAGAGAATGGAAAGCGTACATACCTCCCCCCGGCCTGCTACACGTTGTCCAAGAGCGAAAAAACAGAACTCTGTCGGTGCCTGCACGGTGTTAAAGTTCCATGTGGGTACTCCGCGAACTTGAAAAAACTTGTGTCTATGAAGGACCTAAGACTGGTTGGCATGAAGTCCCACGACTGTCATGTCTTGATGTCGCAGATGCTTCCCATTGCTATCAGAGGCATTCTCCCCGTTAAAGTCAGAGAGACAATCACAAACCTATGTTATTTCTTCAACGCAATATCTTGCAAGGTAAGTACGTGCACTCGTACTATAAGTTCACTACCTCCATTTGTGGAGCTTAATTAGAAGATTTTTCTGATATGAATATTTGGCGCAACTGTGTCCTCGTAGGTAATTGATCCCGATGGACTGGACGCTTTGCAACGCGACGTGGTTACAACTCTTTGTCAGCTCGAGATGTATTTCCCTCCATCCTTTTTTGATGTTATGGTCCATCTGATTGTTCACCTTATCAGAGAAATTAAGTTTTGTGGACCTGTGTGCCTGCGCTACATGTATCCATTTGAGAGATTTATGGGTGTATTGAAGGGATACGTAAGGACTCGTCGTCGACCCGAGGGGAGTATCATGGAAGGTTATGCCGCCGAGGAGGTGATTGAATTTTGCACAGATTATATGGCCGGGGTTGACCCAATTGGTGTTCCTAGGTCCCGACACGAGGGTAGGCTTGAGGGAATTGGAACGATTGGATTCAAAGCTATCGTCCCCGCTCGTGATGTGTACGCAAAATCACATTTTTGGGTCTTACAACACATGACGGAGGTCGAGCCATACATACACGAGCACAAGGTAATGTTACGGTCACAGAATCCTTCGAAGTCAGACGTTTGGGTAAGCAGAGAACATAACAGAAAATTTGCTGAGTGGATCCAAGAAAGAGTCACGCGAGCTGCCGAGGGCTCCGTAAGTGAAACTGTGACATGGTTGGCTAGAGGCCCAAGATTCACTGTAGGGACTTGGCAGGGGTACGACATCAATGGGTATTCATTTTACACAAGAGCTTAAGACGTCAAGAGTAGCACGCAATGTAGCGGAGTGACACTGTTTGCTATTTCCGAGGATGCCAGGTCAGTAAGGGCGCTGAACTCATATTACGGTGTTATTGACGAAATATGGGAGCTCGATTACGGATTACTTAAGATTCCCCTGTTTCGATGCCAATGGGTCGAAATCCCTCGAGGTGTTCAAGTTGACAGTTAAGGGTTTACTCTCGTCGATCTTGGTAGAGTCGGACACCAAGACGATCCATTCATACTTGCAAAGCAAGCCACACAGGTATTCTACATCGTTGACCCGGCCAATCCAAACTTGCATGTTGTCCTCCACAGCAAGAGACGTATTGTTGGGGTCGAAGATGTTGTCGACGAAGAGGAGTATAACCAATTCGATGAAATACCTCCATTTTTAGAGGACATTCAATCTATCCGTACTGAAGATATCGACGAAACAACGTATCTGCGAGATGACCACGAAGAAGGATTATGGGTTGAGAACCATTGATAATTAATTTCTATTTCAGGGATAAATGCCAAGCAAACAGCCCACAAGTTCTGCAGCAAGGTGAGGAACTTATCATTAATACATCAGGCAGTACATTTTTCTTTAGAATTTAATGATAAGCTAGTTCACAGCATTAATACATCTCAATTTTACTCCACAGCATGAGTTCTAACATGTACAGTACCTTTATCCTGTAAATATTTAATTCTTCCCTTCAAATAGCACTTGCAAAAATCTCATCGCAGCCTCTTCAAATTAAGTTCTGCAAAAATCCCTTTTTTCTGACGGTATTTTGTTATTTATACCGATAGAGAAGGACATCTTCTCTCAGGCACTTCAAAACGTTTTCTATCGGTATTGTTCTATTTTACCGTTAGAATAAATTCGTTTGTCTCACGGTATTTGTTGTCTGACGGTTTTTCCCTGTTTTTACCGATAGAAGAAGACTCTGCCGCTTTGAATTCTCAAACGTGTCGCCATGCGTCGCCTTGGAAACTCTATAAGTACCTCGCCATGCGTCGCGGTATTTTGTTGTTTTTCTAATTCTCGAACGGTTCGACTCCTCATCTTCTCTTTCACAATGGCAACCTCCATGGGATCGTCATCCACGCCCTCCCCAGTAAGAACTCTAAATCTCCTCGGTTTACCCCTGTATTGTTAATCCATGTTCAGTTCATTCTTGACCTATTGATTTGCACAGGGAATGGTAGCCGTGGAAGACACTGCCAAAGTGAAGGCTGACCTGAGGGCCCTCCAGGAGGAGCACAAGCTCCTTACAGACAAGCACACTCAGCTACGGCTTGACCTTGACGATCTCTTCCAGCGCATTAAGCGCATGAAGACGGATGGTGACAATGCTAGGGCGAGGACGAGGCGTCTTCGCGAGGAGAAGAAAGCCGCGGATATGACCATCGCTGGCTGCGGTTTAACTATGAAGGATACCATAGCGAAGCTGAGGGAGGTCGCAGGCCTTCTCGACGCTGTAGTAGTTGATCCTAGGGACAACTTGTCGCTAGATGAGTCCTGCGTCCTGGCTGCAAGTCTAACTGACTCTATTCTACATGCAGCCAGGGCTAAGACCACCCCTTGACCTAGCATTTTGGGTTTTATTTTTTTTTGTAAGTGATAAAACAACAATGAATGAACAATTTCTTTTTATGTCAATTTTCCAATTTTCCGGCTATCTTCCCTCTTTCTTTAACATTCTGCAGCTTTCAACCACGGTCTGTTTGATGTTAAATTGTGTACCTTTTCATTACTCTGACGGTATTTTGTTGTTTTTACCGATAGAAAAAGGGCACACAAATCTCAAGCACTTAATCAAAAAAATTTTCTGGGGAAAATTGGGCTCACGGGATTTTTTTTGTTTATACCGATAGAAAAGGGCACCTTTTCATTACTCTCACGGTATTTTGTTGTTTTTACCAATAGAGAAATGGCACCCAATCTCAAGCACTTTAAAAAAATTTTCTGTGGAAAATTGGTCTCATGGGATTTTATTGTTTATACCGATAAAAAAATGCATCCACTAATTCAAATATTTTTCCGGGAAATTTACTTTTTCTATCGGTATTATTTTGTTGTTTCGATAGAAAATTACATAAGTCTATCGGTATCATTTTGTTATACCGATAGAAAAGTTCCTCCGCTACTTTATTACTCGTACACGGCCCTTTAGTTTCCCTCCACTCGAACAGTTCCACCTTAGAGCACTGCATCTCTTCGAGAGCGAAGAAAACCCCAACCTCCGCCGTGAGCACTCACTTCCTCTCTCCCACACGACGATCGCCGGCTGGACACTGGTTCGTCACTGCCACCGGTTCTTATTTTCGTCCTTCGCCCGCCGCTGCTGCGTTCTACACCGCCTCTCCAACACCAGAACTGATCGCCGCCGTAAATACCCTAATTCGTCGTTCTATTTCCAGCATCTTCTTTATTTGATCCAAGTGTTTTGCACGTACTAATTCTTCGAGTTTTGCAATTACACTAGGGTTCCCTATTGTGTTGGCTTATGTACATTCTGCAGGCCATGTTGATTTTAATTAGGGTTTACATAATATGTTCCAGTGCTGTAATGAACCTGTTTTGAGATTTTAACTTCTCTATACTGCTGTATGTGTGATCAATTGTATCCAACTGCCATGTAATGCAGATTATATGTTGGAGGTGTTCTTACACATATTCTATCGGCAGCTCATGTGTTTACCGATAGAAAATTTTTCTGCACAAGTAGTAAAACTTAATTTGGATCTGGAAGGACATGAGCCATGCAATGTACTAGTTTGGTTGGGAATTTTTACTCACTTCGTATGAATATATGGCAATGTGGATGGGTCTTCGATGTATATGTTTCAAATGCCTATATACATGACTTTTCCCAACCTAATAGCTGTGAAGTCCTGATGACTCACATACAGGCTAGGCTAAAGATTATGCACAGTGGCACTTAGATGCTTGTGTGCATATTTACGTGTGAAATAATAATGCTGGCCCATGAATATTAGTGTAGCAAATCATCGAGAATGTTATGTGATGACAGTGAATGGTGGCTTGTCAACAAAATTCCATATGTAGAGAACATTGTTATGTTCTATCGGTATCTCACGTGTTTGCCGATAGAAAAATTATCTTGTGTGGAGGTAATTGTTATGGTCTATCGACAGCTCATGTGTTTACCGATAGAAAATATTTCTGAAGAGTTCAGTAAGTAATTTATGCATGTCTTTCTTTTTGTATTATTTTCCCTTTTGCCGCCCTAGTTAGTCTCCAGTCCTGGGCTGAGTTATGGAACTCCAAGGCGAATTAATTGCCATATATATGATTTGTTGAAGGTTTTGTAGGGGAAGACATGTCGTCGTCTTCATCGGATGGTACTAGTGGTTCGACTAGGGCCAACCCCATCGTAACTACTGAAGATGGGGCTGTTACATCCCAGCGCAAGAGGGTGGGGCGAGGCGCGACGTCGTTGGGGCATTTGGGCAAACGCACGGATCTTTCTTGTGAGTTCAACCAATTTGGGAGGCCGATTGGAAAGAATGCTGGGAGGTACGCGGCCTACGTTGGGCTGTTGGCGAAAGAAAGGGTGAAGATCATCGTCCAGAGCTGGAAGGACGTGACGGCGGACGAGAGGGATAGGTTGTGGGCAGAAGTGAAGGTTAAATGAACTGAAATCGCTGAACTCTTTCGTAATCACGTTCTCTTGGCTTATACTAAAGTTTAACTAACTCGTGATTAATTGTATGCATTTTTCGGAAACAGGCTAAGTGGAACATCCCCGACGATACACCTAGGACTGCCTGCTTGAAGGACATGAATGGAACATGGAAAACCTTTAAGAGCTGGCTCATCAGTAACTTCCTAGCTGCGGGGAAATCTCCTTGCGAGAAGTACCCCTTCATATCGGAGGAGGTATGGGAGGAATTCACCAAGCAGAAGGGGACTGAGGAGTTCAAGGCCCTTAGCGAGAAGAATAGGGCGATCCAGAAGAGGAACGACCACCCGCATCGGCTCGGATCTCGGGGCTACGCGGGAAGGAGGAACAGTGGAAGAAGGAAGACGAACAAAATCCTGTCATCGACACCCCTGAGTTGCCGCTCTCCGAGATCCGGGATGAGAGGTGCAAGCGATGGTGGAGGGGGAGGGGGTCCGTGTTGTCCACGGGGTCTGTGCAGTTCGCAACCCCTGGGGACGCCGACGTTGTGAGGCGAATGGTAAGTTGGCTAACCTCGTAAACTGTGTGCGCACAAGTATATATAAGGCAATTTGTCTCACAAGGTACCTTCAAATGTAACAGATCTCTTTTGAGAAGGAGGCAGCGGAGGGATTTTTTACCCCGCAGAGGGAGAACGACATCCTCACCCGGGCTCTAGGAAATAAGGAGCATCCCGGGCGGACACGGGCCGTGGGAGCCATTGTGTCGTGGAAGGCCGGTTTCGTAGATCCGGCTCCACCGAGGAAGAAGGCCCGCACCTGGAAGGAAAAGGAAGCTGACCTCTCCGATAAGATACGGGCTGAGGTACGGGAGGAGATACGGGCGGAGATGCGGGCTGAGATACGGGCTGAGGTACAGTCTGAGGTGCAGACCGAGGTCACACAAATGAGGGAAGAGTTTGCACGGTTGAGACAAGCATTGCTGGCCAAGAGTGCAGATGCGGATCCCCAGGACGACGGTACCCCGCGGGGTCGGATAAGCAGTTGCGCTTCGAAGGTACTCACGGATCCAGTGGATCTACTTGAGGTACTGCAAGCCTTCATCTGTGCACTTAAGTTGATGCAAGCCTTCATTTGTGCACTTAATTGTTACAAATTTGCAGGGGCCGGAGGGCTGCATCCTACAGAATCACGTAGGCGCCGGGCAGGAAGTGGTTGGACACGGCTTCGTATATCCGTCTGGGCCGGATGTCTGGGTCCACTGTGTACCTCTGCGGTTGGGTTTCGCAAAGGTACAGGTGGACATGGCCATGCCGGGCTACAACGATTCTCCGTTGCCAGTCCCAACAGAGGAACTGCAGACACTTGCTGAGGCAGTGGGCTCCCACGTACAGTGGCCCAAGAAGTGTCTTGTAATACAACCGGTAAATCCTACACATTTTAGATTACATCCTACTCAGTACACTCAACTTGCATAATCTAACATACGTGCTCATTAATTGAAGTGGCCTGCCGCGGGGCTACCAGGGGACTGCGCCCCCAGCTCGGGGCATGAGGGCCGATCTCGTGCGAACCTGGACACATCAAAGACGGCCTCGACCCCACCCAGCGCATCCACGCCTCCACCTCGGAAGAAAGCCGCCATCACCTCGCCCTTGCCTTCGAAGGTACGCGCTCAGTCCCCGGCAAAAGGCAAGGGCGGCAAAGGCAAGGGCAAAGGGCGACAGGGACTGCCGCGGACGTTCACGAACGCGCTCCCACTCCTGTCGGAGGCATCTTTGCGGAAATTGGATCGATCAACCAGAGACCTCCACGACTGGTACCTACATCGAGCTCGGCGCAGCCTGAACTTCTTAGTTCCCTACAGGCCTGGGCAGTTCCACCGTGAGCCCGGGACTATATCCGTGGCACACGAGGATCTGTTCGACCTCTACAACTGGCGGGAGCTCGATATGTCCATCATACGGACTGGAGTCCTGTGAGTTTGCTGATGCTATGTATTGCTGTTTTCTAACTCTGTTTGCTAACTCTGCATTAATGTTGCAGTTCATTTGAATACTGAGTAACTTTCTGTGAAATTAATATTAATCTCGTCCTTCGCATGCAGGTGCATGTACAGGCTAGCATCGGAGGCTGCGTGTGACAAGGTGGGTTTCCTCGACCCAGAGAAAATAAGCCTCACGATGCTAGAGCAGGACGCCGCGCACGCTGAGCAGTACATATCCAGCACGCTGATGGCGCAGCAGGACAGGGACTTCATTCTGGTGCCGTACCACCAAAGGTTAGTGCATTTCGTACTAATTTAACTCAATCTTGTATGTTACACCTGAGATGTACTTTGAGCTAGCGGTCCTCTTTTACGTACAATGCAGGGGCCACTGGATCCTCATCGTGATCTGTCCGCCGAGGAACGAGGTGTACTACCTCGATTCGATGCGTGACAGATTATCGATGGAATATGTGCTCAAGGGGAATATGGAGGCGTAAGTAACTTATATGTTTGATTTATATTTTGACCTCACTAGCTAATGATAATACATTAACTGGCAATACTAACTGAAATGCAGGGCTTTTGATAAATATGTGTCCGCTGGAGGGAGGCATGCCGCACCGCAGGGCTCCGTACTAGCTTGGAAAGAATATGAGGTACTCACGAGACTTTTTGTTTATGCTTAATTAGTTTATGGAAACAATATATAGCTAACATGTCTTCGCATATGCAATTATCTCAGTGCCATCAGCAGCCGCAATCGTGGGTATGCGGGTTTTATGTGCTGCGCTACATGTACGACCTAGTGCGGACAAACTTTTCCCGATTCCCCCAGGTAAGCATCGTAGCTAACTCAAATTTCAAAAATGGGTGTCACGTTCTAAATTAGGATCGAAGTCAGTTACTCAGTATGCACACATGCTTGCAGATCGCCATGTCGAAAGACCAATATGAAAATGCAAATATATCTACGACAAATCTGGGCACAATATGTTATGGAGGAAGTAGTGCCCAACCATCCAGCATGACAATTTTCTCCTTTTCGTGTACTCTGCATAGACTGTTCATATACATGTGAATAAATATATATATGTGAATAAATGTCCACATTGGATTGCAATATGTATTTGTCCATACATATGTGAATAAATGTGAATAACTGCCTAATGTGTCAATTTGTTCTGTGAATTTACCTTGCATCTGTACTATATTGTGTATCCAATCTATACTGTATTGCATCTGTACTGTATATGTGAATGTACTGTATTGTGAATGCACATAAAGTACTGTATATGTGAATGCTCTATCGGTAAATTCATCAACAACCGAGAGACTACTGTACTTTTTTCTATCGGTTCAATCAAAATTAACCGTTAGAAGAGTGTGACCTTTCCTGCCGGTGAACTCATACATATCCGATAGAGTACTAAGCTTTTTTCTGTCGGTAATATTGTAATTAACCGTTAGAATAGTGGTACTTTTCCAACCACTGACGACGAGTTTTCTATCGGTACACTCATAATATGCCGATAGAATAGTATGATTTTTTCTGTCGGTAATCTTGTAGTTAACCGTTAGAATAGTGGTACTTTTCCAACCGCTAGCGACGAGTTTTCTATCGGTAAACTTGTAAGATGCCGATAGAATAGTATGATTTTTCCTATCGGTAAACTTATAATTAGCCGTTAGAATAGTGGTACTTTTCCAACCACTGACGACGAGTTTTCTATCGGTAAACTCTAAATATACCGATAGAATATTATGCTTTTTTCTGTCGGTAAACTTGTAATTAACCGTTAGAATAGTGGTACTTTTCCAACAGCTAACGACGAGTTTTCTATCGGTACACTCCTAATATGCCGATAGAATATTATGATTTTTTCTGTCGGTAATCTTGTAATTAACCGCTAGAATAATGGTACTTTCCCTGCCGCTGGACGTAAGACTATGACGGGTTTTCTATCGGTAGATTCATAATATGCCGATAGAATAGTGAACTTCTTCTGTCGGTTATTTACCGATAGAAAATGTCCAGTCTTGTTCTATCGTGTCTATCTCTATCGGTACAAAAACCGATAGTAGAAGTGTGTTTTTTACTGATAGAAGATTGCATTTCTGTACTAGTGTGGTCAACTCAACTGCGGGCTGTGAACTGATGAGCTTCCTGGACGCTTACTCAGGATACCATCAAATTAGCATGGCAGAAGAAGATGAAGAGAAAACTGCCTTCATCACCCCGTTCGGCACCTACTGCTACGTCAGAATGCCATTCGGTCTCAAGAACGCAGTTTCCACGTACCAGCGCTTGATGCAAAAGACTTTTCATTCCCAGATAGGGCGTAATCTCGAAGCATATGTAGATGACTTGGTTGTAAAAAGTACCAAGAGATTGTCTCATTTGGACGATCTCGCTGAAACCTTCTGTAATTTGAATCACTTTGGAATAAAGTTGAATCCGGAGAAATGCTCTTTTGGGGTTTCTTCAGGAAAAATTTTTGGTTTTCTTGTTTGTTCCGGAGGCATTGAAGTCAATCCTGAGAAAATCAGGGCCATCGAACAAATGAGGTCGCCCTCGACCATGAAAGATGTTCAATGCCTGGCTGGTCGCATGGCAGCCTTAAGTCATTTCATATCGCGACTAGGTGAAAGGGGATTACCTTTCTTCAAAGCCTTGCGGAAGCATCACAATTTCACATGGTCTGATGAGGCTGAGAAAGCGTTTCAGGAGGTAAAGACATATCTATCCAGTCCACCAGTGTTGGTGTCTCCTGACAAAGGAGAACCATTGCTTCTTTATCTGGCGGCCACACCGCACACGGTTAGCGCTGTCCTGATCGCGGATAGGGAAGGAATACACAGACCCATCTACTATGTGAGCGAGGTACTTCATGGTCCTAAGGAGCGTTACCCTGAGGTCCAGAAGATACTTTACGCACTACTGATGGCTTCCCGTAAGCTACGACATTACTTCCAAGCTCACAAGATCACAGTACCCTCCTTCTTTCCTTTGGGGGATATTGTCCGAAATCCAGAGAAATCTGGTCAAATCGCCAAATGGGCGGTCGAACTCGGTGCTTTTGATGTCCATTTCACGCCCCGCAAGGCGGTTAAGTCTCAGGTTCTGGCCGATTTTGTGGTCGAATGGACCAACCCTAAGCCACTCGTGCAGGAGCCCGAGGAATTGGAATGCCCCGATCACTGGACAATGTACTTTGACGACTCCCGTAGTTTTCAACACTCGGGGGCTGGAGTGGTCTTAGTTACGCCTCAGGGCGAACAGCTTAAGTATGTCATCCAACTACACTTTGTTGCAACCAACAACGCAGCAGAGTATGAAGGTCTTCTTGCAGGGCTTCGGGCAGTAAAATTCCTCGGAGTCCGTCGATTAGTGGTGAGGGGGACTCACAGCTGGTCATAAACCAGGTAAACAAGGAGTACAGCACCTCCGATGAGACAATGGTTCATTACCTGGGGGAAGTGAGGAGATTGGAAAAACACTTCAGTCATTTCGAAGTTCAATACATCCCGCAAAAGGACAACATTCTCGCAGACCAATTATCCAAAATTGGGTCCTCACGCACATCCGCTTCGGCAGGAGTGTTCATTGAACACTTGGACCGCCCTTCGATCATGACTTTGATCGAGGATGATCCGGTAACAGCCTGTGTTACCAACCTCGGTCAGGAACAGGATTGGACTCATCCATTGAGAGTCTATCTTGAACATGGGACCCTACCCGAGGATGAAACCGAAAGCGATCGGTTGATTCGAAAAGCGCATCTGTACAAGCTCATAGAGGGAGTTTTGTATAGAAAGGGTACTCAAGGAGTATTCATGCGCTGCATATCTTAGGAGGAAGGTAAATCCCTCTTGAAAGAAATACATGACGGTGTATGCGGTGCGCACGTGTCATATCGGACACTGGTCGGAAAAGCTTTTCGACAAGGATTCTACTGGCCTTCGGCACTCGATGATGCCAAGCACATGGTCAAGATGTGTCCTCAGTGTCAGTTCCACGCGAGACAGGTTCATCAACCTGCCTACGCATTACAAACCATTCCCCTTGCATGGCCTTTTGCGGTCTGGGGGATGGATATTGTTGGTCCTATGCCACAAGCGGTCAATGGATACAAGTTTATGTTCGTAGCCATTGACACGTTTACAAAGTGGATTGAGGCCGAACCGGGATGAAATATTACCGCATCAGCAGCACAAAAGTTCTTCCATAAGAACGTTGTTGCTCGATTTGGTGTTCCAAACCGTCTCATCACAGACAATGGTTCTCAGTTCGCCAGTGGGCTCTTTCTGGACTACTACGATCAGATTGGGACCAAGGTGTGCTTTGATTTTGTGGCACATCCACAGAGCAATGGTGCCATGGAACGGGCCAACGGGCAGATACTGCAAGGCATCAAAAAACGTGTTTTTGATCGCCTTAAAACTTGCTCGGGGGCTTGGGCAGACGAGCTCTACACCGTTCTATGGGCACTATGAACTACCTCTAGTCGAGCCACCGGTGAGACGCCCTTCCATCTGGTCTATGGGGCCGAGGCTGTACTGCCTATGGAAGTTAGTATTGGATCTGTTCGGATAGAACAATTTGATCGAGTTGATCAAGCCGAACAGCGATCACAGGATCTCATCCTCTTAGAAGAAAGGCGTGATCGCGCTTTGATCAAGTCCGCGGCATACTTGCAAGCTTTACGCAAGTACCATAGCAAAAGGGTGCGACCACGTAGTCTTCACGTGGGCGATCTGGTTTTACAAAAAATTCAAGACCAGTCTAATCGCAACAAATTCTCCCCGAAGTGGGAAGGCCCTTACACTGTTGTCTCATTACCGCGACCAGGATCAGCACGATTTGCCATGGAGGATGGTCGAATTCTGTCCAATACATGGAACATCGATCAACTACGCAAGTTCTACGGGTAAGTACTCAATCCCTTTTTCTGTTCAATTAGCATTTTTTCATAAAACAAAAAGTATTTTGGTTTCATACGATGAACATTTCCCTTTATGCCCATGTGTTACGAATTCAACCTGGGGGCTGGTCGCTGCGGTTAGATCACTACAACGTTCTAGTCGGATTCACTGGCCGATCTCATGACCACTTCCAGATAAGTCACTCCTAAATAAGCCATTCCTCAACGCATACGGGGCTTTCTGGTAAGTCCTTGGTCACCTGAGTGGCTGCCGGTTTGCAACAAGATTAGGCGTTACATTGATCATAATTGCTGGTCCGATCGCACACCCCTGGTCGTTACACTTGTACTTCTCCTGTGTTTATAATACTAAGCCTTCAGTATCTATAATCACAGGCGGGGGCTAGGGGGATATGCTTATAATATGAAACAAAAAAAACAAGAATATATTTATTTTCTTTCAAAAATCAATTTATACATGCATTGCATTCTGTATGTTAGATATGTACAGTTGTAGGGATTATACAATCTCGAGCTCGGTCAGGAGTTTATCTACAAGGGGGGTGATCTCCTCCATGATCGCCTCCAGTTGCTCTTCACTCTCGATCTCTACCGGTCCCACCAATGGATTCAGATCCGTATCTGGGCCATGATGGAGTCGAAACCGGCAGAGAATGGCGAAGACTGCCGATCGAACCCTGGTTCTGATCGCCTCTTCCCGTCGCCGTGTATCTTCAGGAAGATACTCGAGAAGTGACTCCGCTTGGGCCATGACTAGTGTGGACCAGTCACTCGAACTGAGGTCGTCCTTTGTGGTCTCAACCACATCAGCCCTCAGGAGATGGGCCACCATCTTTAGCTTTTCAAAGACGGATTGACTCAGCTCTCTGTTCGCCTTTTGGGTGGAGTTAATGGAGTGCTGGAGGACCGCCTTGTCCTGACCAAGTCATTTTATTTGACTTGCTTGCGCTGCAGTAAGAAGAGTGTCACTCACAAACTATGAATTCGAGTCTCCCTGGTCGGGAATCGACTTACCAGAGAGTTCTGACCGCAGCTTATTAAGTTCGACCTCTTGCCGCGAAACAAAAGAGATCGACTTGAGCTTGGTCGCGGCCAGCTCCCTCTTCAGAGATGCAACCTCCCTGTGACAGAAGAAATGGATGTCATAACAAATTTGCATCTATGCAAATTGGAGGATATTGATCGATCTGATTGTCATCCGGGATAACTCCTGTGAAACAAAGAGAAGTCAAAGGTGTCCTATACACAATTCAGGTACCAAAAGAGGTGTTCATCATACCTGTGTACACTCCCAAAATGAAACATCCTCCGGGATGGCGGGAGGTCTAGTCGAGGGACCCGTCGTGGCAGGAGCAGCAGGAGGATGTGCCTGCTGGGCATTAGTCGCAGTTGCTGTCGCCGGCAACTCGGTATCCGCGCCCGACTCATCCCCGACGGTCCGAACGCCTTCCTAGACCGAAGGGACAGAGCGCTCCTCACTGGAGGCTCTGACACCAGTAGCAACTTCAACCCTCCCCGGGGCGGCTGAAGGTCTCGGTGCTACCTCTTTTCGCCTGGCAAGAAAAGAGAAACTGACGATTACGTTGATGATCGTCACAATCCAATCTAGTATAACCAGAATAGGGTTCTTACCTTATTTGAAATCCCATCAGCTTTTGGGATTTCAGGGGAGGCTCTCCCTGAGAAAGGGGACAGTCACTGTCTGTCTTAGTCTTCCTCTTTACGAACAGGCCTTTTTCCCCCTGTATATGTCCTCCTGTAAGTACATTTATAAGGGATGGTAAAGACTTGTAGTAAGAACTCATACCTGTGCATCCTGTCCAGTTGGCAGGGTCATGTCCGAAGGCCTGGGTGGCTCCTGGACCTCTGGAGCCGGCACTTCATCCGCGGCTCTCACGGGGTCTTGTTCGGACACCTCCTCTCCTGTCCGCAGGAGTGGAGGATTTTCCTCCCTGGGACCCACAGGGGTTGTAGGGGGAAGTTCTTCGCCCTGTATAAGTGTTAATTCGATAAACACGTGTACAGAGGAAATTGAGAAAATGAGACCATGAGGGAATCTTACCGTGGTCACCCCTTCGGTCAGGGAAACAGAAACAACTGACCTTGAAGCCTCGGGGGCTTCGGGAGCAGGGATCTCGCCCACGACCACGGGACTTTCGGTGGCTGCGGGATCCGCGGCAGTTACTTCTATTTCTGCGGGACGAGGTGGAGTATCGCCGGATGGAGAGTCCGCTGTCTTCCTCCTCCGGCGGATCAGGAGGATATCATCTTCCTCCTCCTCCTCCTCGCTCCTCTCGCCCTGTACGACGAAGAAATGATTCCAGTTTGTACCTGGAAGAACGGGAGGTGCATGATATCTTACCGCAGTCTTCCTTGCGGTGGGAGGAACGCTCCGTGAAGACACTTCCCCAAGAGCTTGCTTGGGTTTCTTGGGGGCAGGATTCCTCGTCCTGGGCTTCTAGAAGATATTCTTCACGTTTTTCATCGTCGGCTTTACCAGGGAACCGACGTTCTCACTCGGGAATGTCGCCTCGGCGAATCTCCCCAAGAGCTGTTTTGTTCCGACAAGTTCGTCAGCGCTGGGCATACATAAGACCTGTGAATAGGAGTCGAGTGGAAGATGACATACCTTTCGGCACTCCTGTTTGAGGTCGTCGCCGGTGTGAACCCTTGGGGCCCTCTACATCAGCGTTGTAGGCCCTGAGGAGATAATTTGTCCGCCTCTAGACCTCGGAGGAGGACAGGACTGTTCCCGTAATGCAAATGAGACAATACATCACAGAAGTATGAGGTTTCGATGCCGAAGTCACATACCTTCGTTGTAGTCCAAGGTGTTGTCTGCCATGGACTTAATCTCCCAAGCTGGATGAGCCCTTTTACGCAGGGGGCTCACCCGGTTCTTCACAAAGTCATGGATGACGTCGCGAGCCGTCAGCCCCTATTGGACTAGGTGAAGAATTACCTCGGCGTGCTTCATGAACTCAGCGTTCATCGCCGAAGGGGAGTCCAACTCGCTCGGCTTCTCTGGCCGCGAGTTCTCGAACCACAACCCGCTCTCAGATGGAGGGGTGCAGTAGAACAACTTCTAGTGCCACCCGTGCACCGAATCCTGCAGGGGTGGGAAGGGATACTCCTTCTACTCCCTTAGCCGGAAGTAGATACATCCGGCGGTGTTGGCGCTCTTCGACCACGCCGAGTAATAGAAGCGCCGGAAGAGATCCACGCTGGGATACACTCCGACATATGCTTCGCATAGATGCTGGAACACCGCCAGAATCAGGACCGCATTTGGGTGGAGGTTGATCAGCTCCAACCCATAATGCTCGAGGACGTCTTTGAGGAACCGACTCTCGGGGAATCGGAACCCGCAATGCATGTATTCCTCGAAAACCACCAGTTCGCCATCTCCGACGACTGGGGTTTCTTGGTCCTTCTCCGCGGGCCGCCAATTGATTAGCAGCTGCGGAGGAAGGATTTCCTCCTTCTCCAGCGCCAGCAGACTCTCCTCGGAATGGTGGATCGATCTGCTCCAAGACGCCATTTCTTGTAAGAAATTGGGAGAAAAGTTGGCGACTTTGGGGAAGACGGAGGCTGAGGGGAATGAGGGTTTTGTGCGGCGAAAGTATGGAGGAAGGGTTTTTGGCTGTGTGGCTTCCTCAAGAAGCTACCTGTTCCTTTTATAGACCTGAGGAGACGCACTAATGTGAGTAACGTTCCACTTAATATTTTATTCATTTCCCATAATGGATACTATCTCTGGTGGACCCGTTAAAGTGTTTCTGGTATCGGATCTGAAACAAAAGGACTTCTTTGTTTCAAGGTTTGAAGATACAAAAACATGAAAAGTTCTTCAAGGGTTTTCGGAGGACATTTTCCTTTATATACCTTGTAAATTTTCATGAAAATATCCTACGACCAAGTTTTCGGACGAACGGATATGTCTGATCAGATTGCGGTATGATCGGAACCATGTCTTCGACTAAACTCCGATTCCCATCGAAGTGATGGTCTGATCGAATTTCAGTTCTGATCGCAGTAATCTTTCAGATTGAACTTTGGTTCTAACCGCGGCTTTAAGTCTGATCGCGGTATCAGTGCTGGTCGCGATACTACTATAAAAGCGCGATTCTAATCGCAGAATTGAAGTTCGCCTGTGTATGGGTGATTGTAAAGACATTGCTTATAGCCATGTTTTCGCACAGAAGATGTAAAGAAGTTCCATATGAAGAAAAAGAGAAATTTCATTTCTTGCATTCTACATACAAAAGGGATACCGGCACCAGAGCGTCGACCTGATCCGAAAGAAGTTTGCAAAGTTCTCCTAGGGACATGTTGTTGTCAGTAGGATCTACACTGATAACCCCCAGAGAACTAGCAACTAACCTAAGCCTATCTACATCATCCCTAACAAGAGAAGCACTATTGTTCCTAATCAAATCGGAGAGTTCTCGCTGTTGCTGAGCGTGGTCCCTCTCTCGATGGAACTGGTGCGCCTCTTCACGGGATCTTTCAAAACATTCTGCCAGATGCAGAATTGCCGAAGACATCTCTTCGGTCTTCTTCTCCAGGGCCTCTTTTTCCCCATGAAGAGTTTGTCTGAGGGAAGGAGGTGGAATCTCAGCAGGCTGGTCGCTAGGGGCTCCAACAATTTTCGTCTCCTACATTTGCAAATGTTAGTTTTACTAACTATGACAAACAAACAAAAGGAGACAGAAGCAATTACCAATCCTCGCAAGCGACGGGTTGATATATGCATCTTGGAAGGTAGATCATCCGATAAAAGCGGATGATCACTAGATGGTGGAAGTGCAACCTTCCCACCATAAGATTGCTTTCCCAACACAAGTTGAGGGTCATCTGGTCGGATAGTCACCGCTTGCCGACCAGAAAATTGATCACACAAACAAAAATGGGGAGTATTGGGATGAAATGGAAAAGACTGAGGAGAATGTCCCTCCAAAGGTGGAGATGAAAATTCAATCTGCCTAGGTGCATGAGGAACAGAAGGAAGAAAGAACGACGTTGCGTCTTCTACCTTTGCTCTGCTGGAGGATCCCTCGTCAAACTTGGGTTTCTTCCATGCAGGATATGGATCTTCAGGCATCTGAGGCCCTTGTTCGAAAACTTCCTCTTCATCACTCTCAATCTCGATGATGTTGTAATCTTCCATCGGGGAGTGTATGAAAAGAAGAATGAAGGTAGCTTTGGAAGAAACTTAGCTGTGAGAAGAAGTTGTGGAGCTTTGTAATTCGAAGGCTTCGGTATTTATAGCCGCAAAGGTGACGGTTCGCCTTCCGAACGCCTTGGGTTTTTAAAAGCATTTACAATTTCACCTCGGGTTAAAAAACGTTTCAACAGCGCCATCATTACCCGTCACATAATACTCAGAGCCTATCTCGGGGAACCAACCATCACACTTAGTGCGCCACTAAGTGGGGGATTTGAAGCGTCGGGTTAAAAATCCGATGCATCTCTTAAAATTCGAAATAAACACGTCCCTTCGTTTTCTTCAAATTTGGGGGCTAGCTGACGAGGATTGACACCCGAGTCAGTTCAAATGAATGCACAACTGGTTCAAGATAGATTTGAACCAGACACGTGCCTGGCGGTGCGAACTCAAGTCATTCTGAGGGGTACCAGCCCGAGGTCGCAGTCCTTACGCGATCAGACCGCAGCTAGTGCGCGGTTAGGAGTCCGTATGTTATGCGCGGACAAAAGGCTGAAGATGTTGCGCGGTCAGCCAACATCGCACGGTCAGAATTCTTTCGAACATGGAACGTGGGAATATTTTGTCCCTGTAACAAGAATATCCCAAGTATCCCGAAGATTCTTCCACGTAGAGGAACAACCGTCAGGAGGTTAATACGTGCAGTAATCCATGAATAACACGTGTTGAATCTGTGTGGAGGTTAAGAGCGGTTCTCTAAACCGCATCCAAGCAACCGTTTGATGCCGTTACGACTTGGCGCCCTTTCGACCAGTATAAAAGGGCGGCATGGTGTATCAAACAGAAAAGGGAGAGAAGACAGCATATCCCACTCGAAGAATCAAATAGCCAAGGCTACGGCTTAGATTAGATAGCTTCTATAAGCCTTCTAGGCTTCGTTTTGTACACTCATACAGGGAAAACCTTCGCCTGTGAAGGTCTTTTCCCATCACTTTGTAACTCTTTACTACACATAGTGCAATCCCAACAAGACGTATGGCTATTACTCCCACCATCGAGGGCCCGAACCTGTATAAACTTCTCTGTGCTCCAGTTCTCCATAATTCTACATACCTTCCCGGGGGGTCACTCTGAAAGGTCTCACTGTTTATAAATTCTGTATAAGTTCGGCTAAGGACCCCGAGTTCGAATCGTCGACACAGCAGACTCCTATAAACCCGGGAGCTCGGAGTATTCGAATACATTTTTAACTCTGCAGAGAGGTACCAATTTACCCGCAAGATATTCCACTTTCAAGCCCATCCTATCAACATGATTAGACCCTTCCTCACAACCATGTGTGAGTGGCAAGGTGGAGATAACAAGAACTTTTGTTATGTTTCACTCACAATTCACCCCTGACCCTGTGGATCTCTTGTGAAGCACAGTTGTGGTGGGTTGTACCCAAACCCCCACCCTGAATGCCTCTTCCCATTACTGGGTCAGTGTGCAATCACATTCAGTGATATGTGTAGGAGCCGCACTCCGTGTAAAATCGTGCATCACTTCGCATCTCATGCAGGGGTTTCATGTGCGATCCGCATAAGTACTTGTTCAGGCCTGTTCCATACTGGGCTTGCGGTTAGCACGTGTTTCATGCCATTAGACACACAACACAAGGTTATAGTCCATATATGCCAGTGACCAGATCATACCACAACCATGCACCTTCAGTGCCTGCTCATCCTTTGCAGTTAAGCACCTCCAGTACTTCCACCATTCCATACCAAAATTCTGGTCACCGCTAGGGGTTTTATTTCATGAATATATAAGTACATATATAATAGTTCATGGCTCACTATTTGATCATTCCACTTTTATCAAGCATCCAGCTTAGTACTGCCAATTCATAATTCAACCATTCTTTCCAATGCAATATAACTTATATTCAAGGTTATATTATAGCAACTCTTAAGATATAGGTTCAAGATGTTCAAGAATATGACTTGCCTTCCGCGTCGTAAAATACAGCAGATGACGTCGGGTCAGCAGTGAAGTCCTCGAACTCTGGCTCTGACTCTGAGCAAAGATCAAACAAGCAACCAAGAATCACAACCTTTTCAATAATTATTATACTACATGCAATCATGCAAAGATGAAATCTCTCGATGATTCTCGAATAATTGGGTTTAGAAGCTGATTAGGGCTAACCACAGAATTAGGGCTGAAGATGGGTGCTAGGGACTTTTAGGGTTCCAGGGTATGGAAATGACATTAAGTCCGCGGCTGGTTTGCTCAAAAACGACGAACGTCTTAGGTTGACATTCGGTTCAACGTGTTGACAAAGGATCAATGGTTGATAGAGGGCTCAATTCAAGTTGTGACAGAAGAAGAAATTGTAGATCACAACACCAGAAATCTAAGAGACAAAGTCATGCTCAAAATGCATGGCTAGAACTAGGTAAAAAGGTTCAATGCCACTGGCTGACATAGATTGGCATTGGGCTGACATGGCCAGAAACTAGGGTTTGCCATATCTTTTGATCTAGGGCTCCAATTGATGCTCCACTTTGTCTGGGGATAGGCCTTGATAATAGGAACAAATAATTCAAAAGGTTCCAAGGTTGAAGATGGCCGGAAAGTGGTGAAAACCGGCAAAGAACACAGTGGCTGGAGTTTCAAGTCATGGCACTGGACAGATATTAGGGCATAACCATAACTTTTGATTTAGACCGAATTAGACGTCGAGCTAGTAGACAAAAGTGTGTAGGAGATCGAGATGCATCTAAGGGACAAGGTGGCTCGAACTAGATCGGCCGGGAACAGATTTTCCGTGGCCAGCGCCGGAGAAGATGACACTGGATTTGGGGTTTTTCGTTATACAAGATTTGAACTCAATTCCTTGCTCGAGGAGTAAGAGGGAAGCATATGGAAGCTATTGGCATGATCAATTTGGTCGGAGCATCACCAGAGAAGTCTGGCGATGAGCACCGGCGACTGGTGAAGCTCAAGCTTGGAGATAGCTTCAATTCGGGCTCAATTTTGAAATCTTGATGCACATGCTTGCTAAATAAAGCTCACTGATCAATTTACTCTACTGGATCGAAGGCTAATTTGGATTGAACCAAATTGTAAAGTTGGAATAGGGGTTCTGGCAATTCCGGCGATCACCGGCGATGTGGGGCACGGGAGTTCAATTAAATGATACAGCAGAGAGAGTTTGAGGAGGGGAACTCACTGGTGGCTTCAATTTGGAGATTGATGCAGTGGAGCGTGCTGGCGTCGTCGACCTCCTCGGCGGCTCGCCGAAGAAGAAGACAACAGTGAAGAAGATTTGGTTTAATTGCTGAGAAGATTTGGAGAGCAGTGCTGGTGACGAAGGAGTTGCTCTGGACTGCTATTTAAAGGCAAGGCAAGGTGAAGCGAAGCTCACTGCTTGGAGGCTAAGTTGCTTGCGCTGGTGTACCTTCTGGCTGAAGCAACGGCGAGCAGGTGAAGCTTCTCTCTGGCGCGCGAGCTGCTGGTGAGCTGGACAAGGACTGCCACTACAATAGCTAAGGTGCAAACACATGAGCGCATGCAAACACGGTTGTGAAAAAGCACGGGCTAGAGCAGTGCTTGATCGGCGGCAAAAACACGGTGACATGGCACTCTGGTCGCGGTCGCAGCGGCGCTGATCGAAGCGAAGCACTGCGCTGTGGTTGAGGTCGAAGAAGCTGATGATCTGGTCGCAGATAGCTGTTCTGGTCGAAGATGCTAAGCCCTGGTCGTGAACTACAAGTGTGGTCGAGCCAGGGACCTAATTGTAAGAATCATTGATTGAATTCTGAACTGATTTGTAATTTCTGATTTAGAGATAGATAATTTGCAATCTGATTTCATAGATGAGTATAAACTTATACCTTATACTCATCCAGCAAGAAATTTGGTAAAATCTGGCATGATTTGATGGTTTTCGATATAAACCGAAAATAGGGTATTTAGGGTAAATTAAATCTGAGTTTTGGTCGATTTTGAATTCAAGGTAATTGGAGAGAGATTTGCGTGTTCTGATAAAAGAAGATTTTGTATTAATTAGCATTTGGGAGGCGTTCCCTGAAATAGATTTGAATTTGGAGTTGATTTGAGGATTTTAGCCTTTTTAGGTTTCTAGATATCAGAAAAGGACTGATTCGTGATAAATTGGACTGATCTGTGAAAAAGGCTTAGATGAAGAATCTGACTGCCAACTTTCTGGATTAAGGTATTGGCATACCCATGATCATAATCCAAGAATAATCTGGTCTAGATTAGATCAAGATTTGGCTAAATCAGATTTCAAAGTATTTAGGGTAATTAGGATATTAATTAAATTCCTGTTTTCGAAAACAGAAAAGGATTGCAAGATCTGAAAGTTAGAGATGGAATTGAATCTGGCTTCTGAAGGCTTTTATGTTTAGAGTAAATGATAGATCTCATCTGAGCAATCTGATCTTGATTTAGATTCACAGGGAAGATTTTGAGACATTTGGGGCTTAGGATAGATTAGGGTTGAACTGATCTTGCTATTACTACAGAGATACATGCATGCATGACTTTTATGGAAAAGAAAGTTTTTACCCCTAAACTCAGGGTGTTACTGGGATGGTTGAAACTCCGACCAAATGAGGATTCTGACCGTAAGGGTCGTAGGTGGTTGTGCGTACAGATGTGCATATGGATATGGTTGGCCGTATGGAGGGGGTGGGGCGTATGGTGGATAGCACATCGGGTATGGTGGGGGAGGGGGCTGAAAACTGGGCGGATTTTGACTTCTTGGCGCTTGGGAGCTCTCCTCATCTAAACCGGCCTCGCCAAACCAATTCACATAACCGCCTGGGGGAGTGTTGGCCATCGAGAAATTTTCTGGAAAAAATTTGCACAAGGAGACAACGAAAAGTGTGTGGTTTTGGCTTGTGTTGAGTGCAAATTAGCTGAAGTTTGGTCATATGTATAGGCAGAGGAGCATACAATTTTTCTACAAATTTTTGTGATTTTTTGTGATTTTTGGGTATTTTTTATGAATTTTTAGGCTTAGAAATGAATAAAAAAAATGAAACGGCTAGTTTTAACAGCTATTAAATCAACGACTATTTTTCCCTCTCGTTGACAGGTGGGACCAGCCAAAAAAAGGCGCAACGACTAGTTTCTGGGCCTTGAAAACCCCCCTCTGGCTGATAGGTAGGGCCCAAAACCAACCGGGCCCACCAATCAGTGACCTAAATGGCGTACAGTGGCGGATGCACGAAGCACGGGACGCACGCATCACCACGCGTTTTGTGGGCCCCACCAAAACGCGTGGCTCACAAGTCCACCACATACACCGCCACTGACATGTTGGCCGTGACGCGTAATTGGGCCCACTTGTCAGTGCGGGTCACGCGGGGGTACGAGACGCACGCGGGAGAGAGGAGGTGCCCACAAATAGTGTCCCGGGGTGTTGCACGTGCTCCAACGTGGGCGATACGCGAGCGAGGCGTCGGTGGCCCCACCTGTCAGAGACCGTTAGCACAACGTTTCACGTAGCATTCACTCTCTCCTCGCGCGGGTTTTTAATTATTTTTTCGGTGTGGATCCCACCTGTCAGAACCCGATGGCGTCGGGGTTGGACTCAGCCTTATAGACTTGTAGTAAGACTTTAGTGCATATTAATCTAATTATATTTTCCCAATCATTAGTCAAGAGAAATATGTGTTGAGATCAAATTTAGAGGTTACTAGGAGGGATTTACGTTTTCTGAGAAACTATTTTAAAAAATTGCGGATGAATGATTTAAAACTTCTTAAACTTATCTAAAAATTTATGACTAGAACTTTCCCACCTCATTTTTTTTTCTGGTCCTCAACATGAGGTCTCATCTCCCAATCTCGTAATGATCACACCAATATTGCCAACTTTGTCTTGCAAAAATATTTATTTGTGCCATCACTAGAGAAATAATTAACTAGGCCCATTGGAAGCCTAACCGTACTTGGTTGTTGAATCTTTCAAAACATCAGCTGTTGCCTGTTGATTGGCTTAGCAAAACTGAATCAAGTAGATCGACAAAGTAGTACAAGTACAGATAAAAATTGTGGTGAACTCAACACCTCTGATTCTGCTGACTAAGAGTTTTTAATTAAAAAAATTTTATTGAGAATTATATATATGTGTGTGTGTGAAGAACTCGATGATCTTCCAATTTTGATTGGGTAAATTCGAACCAAACATACCGCTTCTGAGTCTTTATAAGTGGATTAAATTGATTTAGCCACCACTCCAACCAAACTGTTTTACAGTTGGTTCTTGTATAATTCCAATTAATTATGAATAGAAATTCCATCACCTATAAAGGCTATAACTATTCAAATGAAAAAGAAAATTCTGTTAGTTTGGTGGAGTTCAATCCAAATTGTCTATTTCGAATAAAAAACTAATATTTTCATAACTCAAAATAAAAAATTTGCATCACCAGTAGAGTTTGAATAAATAACCTTAAGAGGGGACATATCAAGAGGGATTACCTCTATAATGAGAGAATACAAACTTATGATTTAAACCATATAAATAATGTAAGAAAAATAATCAATCATTTGATCATAGCGCACACACAATGTCTCAAGGGAACCTAGCATCTTATGATACATATCTAACAAGTATTATTCATTTCCATACTGATTGGATAGCTAGATCACGCGCTCCTATATATTCTCCTATTTTTTAAAAAATTCACTAATAATCGGATGGCTCAATGAGAGTGAAAATCATATCTGCGGGCAAAAAGAGAACATGCAGATTTTTAGGGAGTTTATTATATCTCTTGTGTTCTACATCTCTGTTGACTCCTGCATCAAAATTTCACTATCAAGACTTTTAAACAAATTGCAAAAGATCGCCACAAACCCTTCACAACGGCTTCTATACTTACATCAAGTCGAGACAATCATAACTCTCAGCTCACATCTCACAATAAAACATCTTTTGCAGGAAGCAACAAATAGGATGACCCATGGCCCTTTCTCTATCTAACCTATATAATAATTTAACCATATAAAGTTTCGGTATAAAGACCAACTATACAGTAATATTACATGGGAGAGTCATTTGTAGTTGATAGCATATGCCCCCAAATTTATAGTCTCCGTTTATTAAGATAAAATTTGGTAACAAATAGAAACTTTTTTTATATTGATTATCTATCAAACTTGGTTATTAATATCATATAATCTTTGGATCAACTTCCATCTTTTCATATCCATTTTTAATGAATCAATCAACTCAACACCACGCAACCTTAGATTAGAAACCAAATGATAACCAAACTAATTTGCCAAGCCAAAATTTAGTTGTGCCATAATAATTTGGTTACCGTCTAGTTCACAATAAAATTTTTACTTGTTAGTTGAAATAGTCAATATTTGACTATTTTTTTGTCTTGTTTTTTTGCCAAAAATTGGCCGCCTAACATTTAGCAGCCAAACATTTATTCTCTCTAGGACAAACAAGTCTTGAGTGGCCTGTCAAATTTTGACCATTATAGATTTTAACTATCATTTAATTTGCGATCAAATTTTTTGGTCATATCAGATATTTAATCATAGCCAAATTTTGGTTTGGCATCTTTTGGATGTCAATCAAACATACCTTAAATCTTAAGATATGTTTGATTTATAACCATAATTTAGCAAATCAAAATTTGATCGTGCCATAATAATTTGGCTACCGTTTGGTTCACAGCCAAATTTTTTCTTGCCAACTAAAATCGTGAACATTTGGTTACTTTTTGGCTTGTTTTTGCCAAATCTTTGGTGACCAATTTGGTTGCGCAATATTTGATATTCAAGTCTTCATTCGGTCTATGACAAATAGGCCATCAATTGGTTAACCACATTTTGGCTACCATGAATTTTAACTATCATTTAGTTTGTGATTAAATTATTTGATCACGCCACATATTTGATCATGCCACATATTTGATCATGACGAAAATTTGGTTAGATATTTTTTAGACGTCAACTAAACATATTCTTAAAGAACAACAATTATAATTCTATTGGCCCGAGTTCTAGGACTAGAGCATTTATCAACACAAGATCTACTTTGTGACAATATAAACATTGGTCATTTCATTTTATTAAAACAGGTAAATGTAATTTTTGCAAATAGCTTATCTATCTAAAGCGTATAAGGGGTTGCACTTGTGCTTCTAACCATATTCGGGAAAACTAACTCGATATGCATTGTCAGAAAATTATTTATAAATAATTCAAAGTAAAAAAATAATTAAAAAATGACCCACATTTTAACGAAATTACGAAACTAACCTGGTCGGGCGCGATAGGTAACTTATCGCGGATGTGACGCCCGACATAAACGAACGGCTCACCTTTTCTGTTTTCGACCAGCGATATAAATTTTTTCCTTTTTGAAACCACGACAGAAAGGCACTCACTCTTTTCCATTTTCGACCAGCGACAGAAATATTTTACCTTTTGAAACCGTGATAACCTCAATTTCTCCACTCGACCACGACCGAGCACGGTGGAGCAGTCGTAACCCAAGAAATGAGCTCATCGTCATCATATCGGTGAAGAGGTCGTAGTCATCAGAGCCGCGATCAGAGGGAATAGGGAAGAGGAAAAGGCAGTGCAATTGAAGAAGTGCTGGATCTGCGGGATCGACAGCGGTGAGGGGAGCAGATTCGGCGAGATTTGTGCTCAAGACGATGGAGTACGCAAATCTAGCGGTGCGGCGGCTTAGATCTGGCACAGGCGAAGTTGAGGCTCTGAAGAAGGCGGAGAGTGTGACGGCCGAGCGCCAGTGGTGTGTACGGCGACGAGGGCGATGCAAATCTAGGTGCACAGTGAGGTAAAAAGAGAGAGAGAGAGAGAGAGAGAGAGAGAGAGAGAGTAGAGGGGGCGCAAGATCCGGCAGAGAGGAAACAGATCCGGTGAGGGGCGAGTTCGGAGCAGTGGTGGCACGGCGAGGAGCGCCGGCGGCAGCTCTGTCGCAGTCGTGAGGCTCAATAAGTGGTCGATGCATTCTGTCGCAGTCGTGAGGCGTGATAAGTTCTTGTCGTATTTGTAGACTGAGATTGGATGAGTTGGTTGGTTAATTTCGCAATTTGGGTAAACTATGGGTTATTTTTCAAATTATTTTTTTACTTTAGATTATTAATAAAAAAATCTCGCATTGTCAAAATCCAATAATCAAACTGCTATTAGTCAGCCGGATTGCTATGTCCTCCTTACATAAGACTATTTAAATTGCTAAATCAGAAATTGATAATTTAGATCAAAATGAGAGAGAAGTATACAATTTCTTACAAGATATCAACAATATTAATTTTTTTCCAGATCTATATAGATTATTTAGATTCTAATTTGATGGTTGAGATTTTAACAAATACACTTTTTGTTTTTTTAAGACAACCATTAAATTGGAGGGACTACAAGTGTTTCCCCTGTTGCTCTTTGTCGAGGTATAAGTATTTATCTTTTTTTTTTCTAACAACTTAAGTTTTTTGTTAACTACTTAGTATATAAAACTTACATGATACGAGAATTTAAAGATTGTGTGTTTCGGACTTTTCTTGCACATTTATTAAAAAATTAACTCTCGACGATTCGGACTCAGAGTCCTTAGTTGAACTTATGCATAATTTGTGAGCTGTGAGACCTTTCAGGGTGTCTCTCCGGGAAGGGATGATGAACCAAAGTCAGTTGAAGCACAGAGAGATTTATACAGGTTCGGGCCCTCGATGGTGGGAGTAATAGCTCTACGTCCTATTGGGATTTCACTATGTGTAGGAAAAAAGGATTACAAGGTTGTGGAAAGGATCTTCATAGGCGAAAATCTTTTCCGTGTAGCTATGTAAAACATTACTAAAAATAGCCTATGAAAGCTAGTCGATTTGTTCTAATGTCTTCTATTGATGTCTCTTCAATAGTCGTTGTTCGTTCAATGCATTAGCTTAGCCTTTTATACTGGTCGAAAGGGCGCCAATGCATAACGTCTTCGAACAGTTACTCAGGTGCGGTTTTGGCAACTGCACTTCACTTCCACGCAGGTTTAACACGTGCAATTAAGGGATAACTGCATATATTAACTCCCTGACGGTTGTCTCCGTACGTGGGGGAATCTTCGGGATACCCGGGTATGCTCGTTGTAGGGTCTAAGTAATTCCGCGTCTCCTGGTTGAGAGTATTTTGACCGCGTATTGCCCATAGTCATCTGACCGCGTATTATCTGCTACCTCCTGTCCGCGCATCGTATACGGGCTTCTGACCGCGCATTATTTGCGGCCTGATCGCGTAGAGCCTGCGACCATGTGTCCGCGCTTCCCAGGACAGCTGAGATCATATCAACGGACAATCTCCTGGTTCGAATCTATTTTGAATCAGACATGTATTTATTCTGAACTAGCTCGGGTAACAATCCTCGTCAGCTAGCCCCCAAATTTGAAGAAAACGAAGAGACATATTTACTTCAAATTTTAAGACTTACATCGGATAAGTAACCCGACGCTTCAAATCCTCCACTCAGTGGCGCACTAAGTGTGGCGGTTTGTTTCCTGAGACGTACTCTAGGTAGTACATGACAGGTAATGATGGCGCCGTAGAATTCTTTTTAACCCGAGATAAAATTGTAAATGATTTAAGAGCTCGAGGCCTTCAAAAAACGAATCGTCACCTCAGGGGCTATAAATACTGAAGCCCCTTAGCCTAAAACTTCACAAGCTTTTTCCCGGCTAAATTCTTTCCACAGCCATCTTTTCCCTCTCTTCTATTTATATCTCAATGGCAGATCATAGTCCAAAAGACATCATCGAGATTGAAAGCGATGAAGAGGAAATAACACTTGAGTTCGACCAAGATTCCCAGAAAGTAAGTCTTCTCTGGATTTTTGCTCTAAGTTGTCGTCTCATGTTTTGACTAATTCCAAAATGCTTTTTGGAAATTCACAGACGACCTCAGAGCTGGTTCCTCCAAGGAAGAAACCCAAGGTTGACAAGGAATCTTCCAGCGACATAAAGGTGAGAGATGCATCATTGCTCTCTCTTCCTTTGGTTCCTGTAGTCCTCCCTATTCATGCACCTCGACAGGTCGAACCTTCATCTCCACCTTTGGAGGTCCATGATAATCCTTCAAGGCCTTCTCAGCTTTCTCCATTTCATCCCAGTGGTTCCCGTCTTTTGACGGGTTATCAATTTTCTAGTTGGCAAGCTGTACTTCCGCGACCAAATAATCCTCAACTTGTGTTGGGGAAGCAATCTTCTGGTGGGAAAGTTGCTCTTCCACCATCTGATGGTCCTCAGCCTTTGTCGGGTGATCTACTTTCTGGGGGAGATACTTCAACCTCTCACTTGCGAGGATTGGTAATCATTTTCATGTCCTTTGCTTGTTGTTTTAATTTGTAAAACTAACATATGCAAATACAGGAGACCAAATTGTTGGAGTCCCCAGCGACCAACCTATTAAGATTCAACTTCCTCCCCTCGAACAGACTCTCCAAGGGGAAAAAGAGTCCTTGTAGAAGAAGACCGAAGAGATGTCTTCGACTATTCTACACCTGGTAGAATGTTTTGACAGATCCCGCGAAGAGGCGCACCAATTCTGCCTGGAGAGGGACTACGCTCGACAACAGCGAGAACTCTCCGATTCGATCAGGGATGGTAGTGCATCTCTGATTAGGGACGATGTAGATAGGCTTAGAGTAGTTGCCAGTTCTCTTGGAGCCGTCAGTGTAGATCCTACTGACGCCAATATGTCCCTAGGAGAACTTGTAAACTCCTCTCGGATCAGGTCGATGCTCTGGTCACTTGTATCCCTTTTGTATGCAAGGATTCTCAGAAATAAAGACTTCTTTTACCTTACATAATTTGAAAACTTTTCATAATCTCTGTGCGAAAATATGGCCATAAGTAATGTCTTTACGACCACACATATACAGGTAAATCTGAGTACTGCGATTAGAAACGCATTAATATGTCATACCACGACCAGTACTGATACCACAATCAGATCCAAAGCTGCGGTCAGAACCAAGATCCGATCAAAACTGTTATTGCGATCAGAACTGAAATCTAATCAGAATTGTTATCGCGATCAGAACTGCAATCCGATCAAAATTGAAGTCTTGATAACGTCTTGACTAGATGACAACCGTTTGCACAGCGGTTATCCATTTGCAATGATCACATAATATCATCATGACCAAAATGCAAATTCTAAGGTGATCACAGGAACACATTGTGACCAACACATGAAAATTTACAAAAAAAACATGAAGGATAATGTCCTCCGAAAATCTTTATAGCATTTTCACGTTCTTATATTCACCCTAATCCCCAAATTCGAAACAAAGAATACTTTTCATTTCGGATTCGGTGCGGGGAATGCAAAACAGGTTTCTAAGAGAAAGCATCCATTATGGGAAATGAATAAAGTATTCAATGGAACGTGGCCCTTAGTGGAATGTTGCCTCGGGTCTATAAAAAAGAGCAAGTAGCTTCCTGAGGAAGCCACACAACCAGAAACCTGCTTGAGAACTTCCGCCGCAAAAAACTCCTCATCCTTCATCCTCTATCGCCCCTAAAGCCGCCAGCTTTTTCTCACAATTTCTTACAAAAAATGGTGTCTTGGAGCCAATCAGTTCACCACACGGAGGAGAGTCTGGTGGCGCTGGAGAAAGAGGAGATCCTCCCTCCGTGGCTGCTAATCAACTGGCAGCCCACGGAGAAGGACCAAGAAACCCCAATCATCCAAGAGGGCGACACTACTACAGAAGTGCATTCCACTAACCCATATTTTTTAACGGTTGTAAGCAATCTAGGAAAAATTCGATAGAATAGGACGACAGCGGTGGAAAACCATCATTTTACTATCGGTTACACACTAATCCAACGTTAGTGAAATGCAAATACTTTTTACTATCGGTCATTACTGTACAAACCGATATAATATATTAAATAGTACTATCGGTTTTTCTTTTGTAACTGATAGTAAAATTGTGAACTTTATACTATCGGTTATTACTGTACAAACCGATATAATATATTAAATAGTACTATCGGTTTTCCATTTTTAACTGATAGTGAAATTACTGACTTTTTACTATCGGTTATTACTGTACCAACCGATATAATATATTACAATAGTACTATCGGTTTTTCGTTCGTAATAGATAGTAAAATTACTCACTTTATACTATCGGTTCGTACTGTATTAACCGATATAATATATTGAATAGTACTATCGGTTTTTCTCGGGTAACTGATAGTGAAATTACTGACTTTTTACTATCGGTTATTACTGTATTAACCGATACAATATATGAAATAGTACTATCGGTTATATAAAACAAACCGATAGTAAAATGACTTCATATACACTAATGGTTATGACAGTGGGGACCTTATTTTACTATCGGTTAGTGTTGTTGAACCGATAGTAAAATTGGACAACTTAATTAGGTCGACCCCTGCTCTGCGCTCTACATGTTGGAATCATTTCAGCCGCGCATAACTCCAAGCTAGAGTGATCTGGAGAAGCTAGCTGAGAGGTTGATCATATTTCCATCCCCCTCGGTATTGTCATCTTCTCATCACCTCTCTCTCTCTCGATCACTCTTTCACACTCTCCCTCTCTCTCTCTACTTGCAATTCATTAAACTAGATACATGTATCTCCAAGCTAGCTAGAAGGCTGGGTTGGCTAGCTAGCTATAGCTTGCTGAATTTAAGCAGCTAGCTAGCTGGCTCTTCCAATTAATGCATGTATCAAGTTAATTAGGGTTTCATATATACAAATCCATTTAATGTAATTAAACAGCTCATGTACACACATATGGCCTAGCTAATTATGTTTCATTCATATATGCATGCCCTGAGTCATTAATTATTTATTTGAAGTTGTCAATTTTGTGAAATAATTGTAGATGGACCGAGAATATTGGATGTATGGAATAAAACGTACTACTGTTGAGTATTTGGAGGGTGTGAATGGATTTATTAAATTTGCTGAGCAAGAAAAGGCGAAGAAGGGAGAGAAAGATATGCATTGTCCTTGTATAGATTGTATGAACTTAAAAAGGTTCGGCAACTCTGATCAGATTAGGAGTCATTTGATTCATCGTGGTTTTAACGCACGCTATACCCGTTGGATATAGCATGGTGAAGATCTTGAGGAAACGAGCACTACCGCTACCACTCAGCAGCACCCGGAAGTGGATTGCAGTAATGATGATCATGATCAAAACATTGATAATGTTCATTCGGAAGTCCATGTAGATGACGACAATTTAGATGAAATGTTACGTGATGTAGAAGAGGACTACAGCGAAAACGATTTAGCTAAATTTCAGAAATTAATTGTTGATTCTGAGAAGCCTTTGTTCCCCGGATGTGAAACATTTACAAAGTTGTCTTCTGTGTTGAGATTATATAACTTCAAGGCAAGCAACGGTTGGAGCGATAAGAGTTTCACGGCGCTATTGGATCTGTTAGCGGACATGCTTCCAGAGGGAAATGAGTTGCCAAGATCGGTTTACCAGGCCAAAAAACTATTGTGTCCGTTGGGAATGGAAATCGAAAGAATACATGCATGCCCAAATGATTGTGTTCTGTACCGTAACGAGTACGAGGATTTGCATGTTTGTCCAAGATGCGGTGCATCGCGGTATATGGAAATTGTCGGGGTATAGTACGAAAGGAGTCAAGGCTTGTCCTATTTGCCTGGATGAAACTGAAAGCATGTGGTTATCGAACTGCAGAAAAACA
This sequence comes from Pharus latifolius, assembly GCA_019359835.1. Taxonomy (NCBI): domain Eukaryota; kingdom Viridiplantae; phylum Streptophyta; class Magnoliopsida; order Poales; family Poaceae; genus Pharus; species Pharus latifolius. Next base: position 34,730,352 of record CM033324.1, on the reverse strand, counting down.
GTGTACATGGGTCACCGCAGATTCCTTCCGATGCATCACGCCTACCGTAAGAAGAGGAAGTCATTCAATGGGAAGCCTGAGAAAGGATCAGCCCCAGTGTTTGTGACTGGTAAGGAGCTTTACTTGCCCGTGAAGGACATCAAAGTTGAGTTCGGTAAATGTTCTAAACCTCCAGGAAAAAATGTTTGGAAGAAGAGATCGATTCTTTGGGATCTGCCATATTGGGAGCACTTACAAGTTCGACATTGCATTGATGTCATGCACGTAGAGAAAAATGTTTGTGACAGTTTGATTGGTTTGTTGTTGAACATTCCAGGAAAGACGAAAGATGGCATCAACGTTCGCCGTGACATGCTCGACATGGGCATAAGGACTGAGCTTGCACCGTTGGAGAAGGGAAAGCGGACATACCTCCCCCCGGCCTGCTATACTTTGTCAAAAAGAGAAAAAACAGAACTCTGTCAGTGCCTACATGGTGTCAAAGTTCCATGCGGGTATTCTGCGAACTTGAAAAAACTTGTGTCCATGAAAGACTTGAAACTGGTTGGTATGAAGTCCCATGATTTTCATGTACTGATGTCACAAATGCTTCCCATTGCTATCAGAGGCATTCTCCCAGTCAAAGTCAGAGAGACAATTACAAAGCTATGTTATTTCTTCAACACAATATCTGGTAAGGTACGTAAGCGTGTACTCCTAGCAAGTTAATTAGCTCCATTCGTGGAACTTGTCAGATTTTTTGGATCTGAATATTTGCTGCAACTGTGTCCTTGCAAGTAATTGATATGGATGGACTGGACGATTTGCAACGCGATGTGACTACCACTCTTTGTCAGCTGGAGATGTATTTCCCTCCATCCTTTTTTGATGTTATGGTCCATCTAATTGTTCACCTTGTCAGAGAAATTAAGTTTTGTGGACCCGTGTTCCTGCGCTACATGTATCCATTTGAGAGATTTATGGGTATCTTGAAGGGATATGTAAGGAATCGACATCGGCCTGAGGGCAGTATCATTGAAGGTTATGCCGCCGAGGAGGTGATCGAATTTTGCACCAACTATATGGCCGGGGTTGACCCAATTGGCGTTCCTACGTCTCGGCATGAGGGCAGGCTTCAGGGCATTGGAACGATTGGATTTAAAGAGTTGTCCCCTCTAGTGATCTGTATGCAAAAGCCCATTTTTGGGTCTTACAGCACATGACGGGGGTGGAGCCATACATACACGAGCACAAGGAAATGTTACGGAAACAGAATCCCTCGAAGCCAGAGATTTGGGTCACCAGAGAACATAATAGGAAGTTTGCTGGGTGGATCGAAAATAGAGTCCTGCAAGCTTCTGAGGGCGATGTAGATGAAGATGTTACATGGTTGGCCAGAGGTCCTAGATTTACTGTAGGGACTTAATAGGGGTATGACATCAACGGCTATTCATTTTACACAAGAACTCAGGACGAGAAGAGTGCTATGCAATATAGTGGAGTGACACTACTTGCTATTTCGGAGGATGCCAGGGCAGTAAGGGCACTCGACTCATATTACGGTGTTATTAAGGAAATATGGGAGCTCGATTATGTATTACTTAAGATTCCTCTGTTTCGATGCCAATGGGCCGAAATCCCTCGAGGTGTTAAAGTCGACAATTATGGGTTTACTCTAGTCGATCTCAGTAGAGTCGCACACAAAGATGATCCATTTATACTTGCTGAGCAAGCCACACAGGTGTTCTACATCGTTGACCCGGCCAACCCAAAGTTGCACGTTGTCCTTCACAGTAAGAGACGTATTGTTGGGGTCGAAGACGTTGTGGATGAAGAAGAGTACGATCAGTTCGACGAACTACCTCCATTTTTAGATGGAATCCTTCAATCTGTCCCTACTGAAGATATTGACGAAACAAGTTACCTGCGAGACGACCACGAAGAAGGATTATGGGTGGACAACCATTCTTGACTAATTTGCAATATGTAAGTGACGTATATTACTTGGATCGAAGAATGTTCAAATCATTTTTCAAAAATTCTTTGGGAAAACATACGTGATGCATTGAGAATCATTTCTGCAAATTTTCATTTCAATTGGAGTATATACTTGATTTGAGCAATAATTGATTCTTTTCACAAATATATATGAAAACTGCAAATTTTCATTCCATGATTGGTCTTTACTGTTAATTTATTTCAAAATTATTGCAAGCCATTTGCATGGGGTTTCAGGTGTCTTTACAAGTGCAAAATGATGTACTGAGACCCATCTGTATTTGTTCTCAGGAAATACCTTTAGATCAATTTAACAGTATTATACTATCGGTTTCAATTTCCAAACCGATATGAAATTAACATATACTATTGGTTTATTGTCATAACCGATAGTAAATACAATACAAAATGATGTACTGAGATCCTCTGTAATTCTTCTAAGGGAAATCCTTTAGGGTCAATAGCATTGTATTTTACTATCGGTTATAACTGTGAAACCGATATGAAATTAAACTATACTATCGGTTTATCGTTCACAACCGATAGTGATTTACACTGTGTTATGAGCCCCTGTTCTTAGTTTACTATCGGTTTACTGTTCACAACCGATAGTGATTTACACTGTGTTACGAAAACCCTAACTTACATGTTTTTACTATCGGTTTTGTGGTGATGAACCGATAGTAAATATTCATTTATTAGGTTATAACCTGCACGATTTTCCCTCCAGTGCAACTGATCACATTCCAAATCGAAAAATACTCACGCGGAAAACCCTAGATTCGCCGACGTTCGCTTCTTCGCTCCTCTGCGCCACTGGTTCTCCACCGCCTCCGGCATTGCATTGCGCCACCGCCTACGGCCACTCCACGATCCACTGTAAGTTTCTTGACCAAATCGCTTGCGTGTATTGCTTAATTTTGTATGCAATGGTTCATATCCCGTTCCATGGATTACAAATAGAAACCTAGAGTAAAATTCATGAACTACAAACTTGATAGCTATGAGAATGACAGAATTGATGAAAATCACTAGCAATTTGTCATACAGTGTAGTTCACTATCGGTTTCTTACTCAGAACCGATAGTAAATACCCTAAACTGAATTTTCTGTTAATTATTTCCCATTTTCTAATTTTCATCTGAAATTTTGGTTCATTTATATTTTAACATACCTTATGTTCCTGCTGAGCAATTACTTTATGTCCCTGCTGAGCAATTTTGGAAATTTTTCCTAATTCAGACTTGATTACTATCGGTTTGACTTGGAAAACCGATAGTAAATAGTAGTGCCATCATAGTTTGCACTGCTAATTTGAATTTTCTGTGAATTACTTCCCATTTTCTAATTTTCATCTCAAATTTAGGTTCATTTATATTTTAACATACCTTATGTTCCTGCTGAGCAATTACTTTATGTTCCTGCTGAGCAATTTTGGAAATTTTTCCTAATTCAGACTTGATTACTATCGGTTTGACTTGGAAAACCGATAGTAAATAGTAGTGCCATCATAGTTTGCACTGCTAATTTGAATTTTCTGTGAATTACTTCCCATTTTCTAATTTTCATCTCAAATTTAGGTTCATTTAAATTTTAACAGACTTTATTTTCCAGCAGAGAGATTAGCATAGTTTGCACTGCTAATCTTTTAAATTTTCCTGAATATAGACCTTAGTACTATCGGTTTTTCTTTCAAAGCCGATAGGAAATATAGTATTTGTTAGTTTGCACTGCTCATCTGAATATTCTGTGAATTACTTTGTCATGTACCTTTCTTCATATCAATTGGATGGTTTGTTCATGGTATTTTAGGTAAAGCCATGTCGGCATCTTCCTCGGCTGATACTAGTGATTCGGCGAGGGCGAACGTAGATGGCGCTGCCTCGTCCCAGCACAAGAGGAAGGCGCGAGGCGCGACGATGTTGGGTCGTTTGGCCAAACGCGCGGATCTTTCCTGTGAGTTCAACCAGTTCGGGAGACCGATCGGGAAGAACGCCGGGCACTATGCTGCCTATGTTGGCTTGTTGGCGCAGGAAAGGGTGAAGATCACCGTCCAGAGCTGGAAGGACGTCAAGGCCGACGAGAGGGATAGGCTGTGGGCGGAAGTGAAGGTAAAATTAATCAAAATCACTGAACTCTTGAGTAATCACATTCCCTTGGTTTATCCTAGAGATTAGGTAAGTCTTACTTATATGCACCATTTGAAACAGGCCAAGTGGAACATCCCAGACGATGGTCCCAAGATAGCTTGCTTGAAGGACATGAACAACACGTGGAAAACCTTCAAGAGCGTCCTCGTCAGTACCTTCCTCGCTAAAGGCGAATCTCCATGCGAGAAGTACCCCTTCATAACGGAGGAGGTATGGGAGCAATTCGCCCAACAGAAGGGGACTCTTGAGTTCAAGGTATGAATGGTTCCTTTGCTTGGTTACACCATTGTATGCAGTAAGCAGTGGTGCATTAATTTTCTTGTTTATGGTACGAAGGCCCTCAGCGAGAAGAACAGGGCAATCCAGAGGAGGAACGACCACCCACACTGGCTCGGCTCTCGCGGCTATGCGGGGAAGGAGGAGCAGTGGAAGAAGGCTAAAGACGAGGCGTCGCATTTCGTCGACTCCCCTGACCTACCACTCTCCGAGATCCGCGATCAGCGATGCAAGCGCTAGTGGCTGGCCAGAGGGACCGTGTCGGCCACGGGGACTGTGGCGTTCCCAAACCCCAAGGACGTCGAGGTCGTGCAGCGACTCGTAAGTTGGCTAACTATGATCACTAGTGTGCGCACAAGTTTGTATATATTTCTTCCTCACAATGGAGAGCTTTCAATGTAACAGATCTCTTGCTCGAAGGAGGCGACCGAGGGATTGTTCAGTCCCCATAGGGAGAATGACATCCTTACCCGGGCTCTAGGGAACAAGGAGCATCCAGGGCGGACGCGAACCGTGGGGGCTGTGGTGCCATGGAAGGAAGGCTTCTCGGACCCCGGGCAAAAGGTGAAGAAGCCTGGCAGCTGGAAGGAAAGGGAAGTGGAGCTATCTCAGAAGATACGGGCAGATGTGACTGCACAATTCGCGGACATGTTCGCTCAAATGAATGAGAAATATGAACGCCTCAGCCGAGTTGTGCAGTCCATGGGTTTAGATCCAGCTACCGAGGTCGACGCTGCCAGGCCGAGTAGTGTTGGCTCGAAGGTTCACGTGGATCCGGTGGACCTGATCGAGGTATTGCAACTCTTGAGCTATATATGCAGTTCGGCTGATGCCACTCCCGTTACGTTAGAATTGTTTCGCTAACCTGTTATAATTGTTGCAAATTGCAGAAGCCGGAGAGCTGTACCCTATTGATCAACATAGACGACAAACCTGTTGCGGTTGCAAACGGGGTCGTATACCAGTCTTGGGAGGATGTCCGGATCCACTGCGTACCTCTGGAGCCTGGATTCGCAAAGGTACAGGTGGACATGGCCCTCCCGGGCTACAGCTCTTTTCCGTTGCCCGTCCCAATGGACGAAATGCGGACAATTGGCGAGGCATTGGGCTCGTACATACAGTGGCCCAAGAAGGGTGTTAGACTACAGGAGGTAAACCCTAGCCATTCTAGCTTACAACTCAGTTAATATACTTAATTTGCAAAATCTAATTTAAGCGTTTGTACTTAAAGTGGACGACGGATACCAGCACACTTCTTGAGGACACCACCCCCGCCACAACGCATGAGCGAACTCCTTCGGCCCCCATGCCTCCTCCGACGGCCTCAAACCCTTCGCCATCAAATGAGGCCGACGGCACCACACCCCAACCTTCGAAGGTATACACTCGCTCCCCGCCCAAAGGCAAGGGCAAGGCCAAAGGCAAGGCCAAAAAAAGCCAGCCGGGTACGTTCAAGAACGGGTCCCCACTCGTGTCGGAGTACCTTCTGCGCAATATGGATCAAATAACCAGAAGTCTCCACGAGTGGTACCTGACCCGGTCTAGGCGCCACATCAACTTCTTGGTTCACTTCAGGCCAGCCCATTTTCACCGTGAGCCCGGGAGCATATCGGTGGCCCACGAGGATTTGTTCGACCTCCTCAACTGGCGGGAGCTTGATATGTCCATCATACGGACTGGAGTCCTGTGAGTGTGCTGTTGTCTGAAGTTATCACAGTTCGTTTCATAAATCTAATCACTTTTTGTATGCACTACTTACTAATGTCTACTTTGCATCCAGGTGCATGTATAGGCTGGCGTCGATGAGGGCATGTGACAAGGTGGGTTTCCTGGACCCAGAGAAAATAAGCCTCACGATGCTAGAGCACGACCAAGCACATGCGGAGGAATACATATCAAGGGCACTAGTAGCGCAGTAGGACCGAGAGTTCATCCTTACGCCATACCACCAAAGGTTAGTGCATTTCCTACTAATTTAACTCATTCTTGTATGTTACGCCTAACATATGTATGAAACGGTTCGCTTATATATGCAATGTAGGGGCCACTGGGTCCTCGCCGTCATTTGCCCATGGATGAATGAGGTCTATTACCTCGATTCGATGAGCGACAAGGTGGCGCATGTTTTCACCCTCACATGGCACATAGACGCGTAAGTAACATAGTTGTCTTAAATTTTTCTCTGACTAGCTAATTAATGATAAGATATTAATCGGCAATGCTAAATTAAATATAGGGCTTTCAAAAATTATGCTAGTGCTGGAGGGAAGCATGACGCGTCGAAGGGCACAACAATTTCTTGGAAAGAATATGAGGTAATTAATACGGATGGAAGTACTCATGATGAGTCTTTTAATTTAAGTTTAATTAGTTCTTTCGAGTTAATGTGGGTTTATGTCTTTGCATATGCAATTTTTCCAGTGCCATCAGCAGCCACAATCGTGGGAATGTGGCTTCTATGTCATGAGATTCATGTATGACCTGATCAGGAGAAACTTTACCCAATTCCCTAAGGTAACTATTTTTCCTGACTCAAAGTCGAACTTTAATTGGATGTGACGTACGATCCTAACTTCATACACGCATATATGCAGAGCACCATGTTGAAAGAGCAATATGAGTTGCCTCAATTGAAGGAGCTGCGAACAATTTGGGCTCAATATGTCATGGAAGAAGTGGCTATCAACGATCGATAGTAACTGACTTGTGTTGATTGTTGTATTTGTGAATATATATTGAATGTGTTGATTGCTGTATTTGTGAATAAACTCAATATGTGAATAGATTCATTGATGTATTTGTGAATAAACTCGATCAATATGTGCATAAATTCAATCTGTCCAATTTGTGAACAATATGTGAATATGTGAATATTGCTGAATTAGTGTATTTATGAACAAATTGATCAATATGTGAATATTGTTGAATATTTGTAAATATTGATGTATTTGTGAATGATCCAATGTATCTCTGTATAGCTGTATGTATATGTGCATGATTCCAGTACTAACCGTGCCAGTACATAACCGATAGGAAAAAATAATATTACTATCGGTTATATACCACAACCGATAGAATAAATATTACATTACTATCGGTTCAGATGCAACAACCGATAGAATAAAGTTTTCAGTACTAAACGTGTCTACAAATTACTATCGGTTATATACTACAACCGATAGAATAAATATATCAGTGCTATCGGTTCATATACAACAACCGATAGAATAAAGTTTTCAGTTCTAAACGTGTCTACAGAATACTATCGGTTATATAATATAACCGATAGAATAAAGTTTCCCGTACTAACTGTGTCCAGACAATACTATCGGTTTAGATAATACCCGATAGAAAAAAACATTAACATTACTATCGGTTTAGATCCTAGCCGATAGAAAAATACTAAACAATACTATCGGTTTATATACGAGCCGATAGAAAAAATGTATATAATACTATCGGTTTAAATTTGAGCCGATAGAAGAAATAGTCGATAGCGATTAGTGAACGTTGGGAATGTAGGTATTTTACTAACGGTTTTTGAACCGATAGAAGTGTTCTGCTCCTCTACTATCGTGCCGACCACTATCGGTAAGAGAACCGATAGTAGAGTGGATTTTTAACCGATAGTGAAAAGCATTTCTGTAGTAGTGCGAATTGGTGGTTTTCAAGGAATACCTGTGATGCGGGTTCCGATTTCCCAAGAGCCGATTCCTGAAGGGTATCTTAGAGCATTACGGGTTGGAGTTGGTGAATCTCCACCCTAATGCTGTCCTGATTCTGGCGATCTTCCAGCATTTGTACGAAGCCTTCATCGGAGTGCTTCCAAGCGTGGAGCTCTTCTGGCGCTTCTACTATTCGGCATGGTCGAAGAGTGCCAATGCCGCCGGATATATTTACTTCCAGATAAGAGAGAAGGAAGAGTATCCCTTTCCACCCCTACGAGACTCTGTGCACGGGTGGTACCAGAAATGGTTTTACTGCACCCCTCCGTCTGAGAGTGGGTTGTGGTTCGAGAACTCCCGGCCAGAGAAATCCAATGAGTTGTATTCTCTTCCTGCTCTAAGCGCGGAGCAGAAGAAACAAGCCCAAGTGATCCTTCATTTAGTCTAGGAAGGACTAACTGCTCTCGATATCATCCACGACTTCGTGAAGAATCGGGTGAGCCCCCTGCGCGAAAGGGCTCATCTGGCTTGGGAAATACAGTCAATGGCGGATAGCACCTTGGACTATAACAATGGTATGTCTTCCAGTCAACAAAAACACAAATTTCTTCTGAAATATTGTATTTGTTAACTTGTTTGCTCATGGCGCAGCTCTGGGTTCGTTCAAAATCAAAAAATGGACGAACTATCTCCTCAAGGCATACAGTGTCGATGTGGAGGGAGGTAGAGGGTCACCTCACCAGCAGAGCCTGATCAATGCCGGTGATGATCTCAGATAGGAGCGCCGAAAGGTACGGACTTTCTTAATAAGCTTTATCTGCATATCTCGTATTAACGAGAACAACTTTGAATGATACAGCTCCTGGGAAAGTTCGGCGAAGTGACGCGTCCAGCCAGGGACGTTGGTCTCCTGGGAAAGCCGGCTCCGAAGAGAGTGAAGAAAATCTCTTCAAAGCGCGAGACAAAGGAGACTACTCCTAAGAAGTCCAAGAGGATTCTGGGAGAAACTTCCTCACCAAAGACTGTTCCTACCGCGAAGAGGACTGCGGTAAGATACTCGATGCCCCTGCTACCCTAGGTACAAACTGGAATCACTTCTTTGTCATACAGGGTTAAGGGAGTGAGGAAGAGGAGGATGACGTCCCCCTGATCTGCCGTAAGAGGAAGACGATCGCCTCCCTGTCTAGCGAAGTCTTGTCTTCGCCCGCGAGACCAGGAACGACCACAGCGGGCCCCGCGACCACTGATAACCCTATGGTTGCGGGTGAAGTCCCAGTACCTGAAGCTCAGGAAGCTTCAAGATTTGCTACACCTCTCCCCCTGACAAAAGGGGTGACTGTGTTAAGATCCTTCACAGTCTTGGTGGTCGTTATCCGTCTATGAACATCAATTAAGCAGTGCTCATGCAGGAGGAAGAAAAACATCCCCTCCGTCTGCCACGAGGTAATTGCCGCCAGCCCTGGGGCGGCGAGCACTCCGCTCCTGACGCCTGGGGTGGAAATGACAGAACAGGACACCGCGACCGCCAGCAACCCCGTGGTCGCAGATGAAGTCCTGATGCCTATGGTCCAGGAAACACCTGGTCCAAGGGTTGTATCCCTACCGACCAAGGAGGTCACCCAGGTAAGGATCATCCCAGTCTCAGTCTTTACCATTCCTCATGTGTATGTTTATGAATTTGTGCACACATAGAGAAAAAGACAGACGACGACTGTCCCCTTTTCCTTGGAGAACCCTCTTCGAAATCCCAAAGACTGGAGGGATTTCGAGTAAGGTATGGAATCTCCCCTGTCGGGACAGGGTCAGATCACAATGGTTGTTTATAGAAATCTCAACTGATGACATTTCCATTTGCTTAGGCAAATGGACTCAGTGCCTAGCCCTTCAGCTGCCTCAGCCAGTGTTGGAGCTTCCCCTGCCATCGAGGTCTCCAGGGAGCAAAGCTCCATCCCTTCGGCCAGGGAGGTCTTCGGGGCCACTATAGATGGATTGGCTGCAGAAGTCCAATCAGAATTATTGGAATCTGCGGCCCTAGCGAAGAATAAAGATCAGCGGGGAGACTCATCCGCTGCTCCTGCTGGGGATAAAGCGAACCCAGTGATTCAACCTTCGATTGAACCGAGAAAATTCTCATTCCGGGAGTATGTTGAGGTACGTCGAACACCCCTTATGAATTTTGTGCTTGCATAAGAGCATCTGTGTATTGAAATTGATCTCCTTCCATGTCATAGGAAATGACCCACATGGCGACCATGTCGATGGCTATGGCGGATAGCATCGAGACTGCAGAAGAGGAAACAGGTCGCCTGCAGCGGTAAGGAAGACATTTCTTTACTTGTTCGAATGCAAGTCCTTATCCTGGTAATCATCTCTTCGGTCACAGAGAAAATGCCTATTTGATGAAGAGCCTCACTGATCGGGAAGATCAGGAGTTCCGGGCAGCTACCAAGATTTCATTCCTGGAGGCTGAACTCCAGAAACTGAGATCGCAGCTCTCCTGTAAGCATACTTCTGACCAGACTAAATTAACTTCGTCGTATGAACTATTTGTAATGGCCTCTTGTCGCAGCGCGAGATGACCAAATAAGCTAGCACGATCAAGAGAAGGCAAATCTCCAAGCGACCATTGATTCTGTTCGCAGGGAGAACAAAGATTTGAGCACATCACTCTCAGCCTGTAGCAGTGCTCAAGGAAACATCTTCGAGAAACTGAAGATGGTGGCCAGTCTGCTGAGGGCTGATGTGGTCGAAACCGCGGTGGACGACCTCAGTCTTAGCGTCTGGACCACACTGGTCGCGACCCAAGCAGAGTCACTTCTCGAGTATCTTCCTGAAGATACTAGGCGACAAAAAGAGGTGATCAAATCAACAGTTCAATCAACAGCCTCCACCATCCTCTGCTGACTTCATCTTCGCCATGGCCCAGATCTTGATCTGAATGCCGCGGCGGAAGTGGCAAAGGTCGAGAGTGAAGACCAGCTTGGGGCTATCATGGAGGAGGTTAGACCTCTTGTAGAGAAACTCTTGAACGAGCTTGGCATGATGTAAATTCTTGCACCTGTACAAATACAATTCATACCATGCAAATGCATGCACTTTTGTTCAAAATAAAAACACTAAAAAACACTTTTTTTTGTTTCATGTTGTGACCATATTCCCCTAACCCCCGCCTGTGATTATATATACTGAAGGCTTAGTATCATGAGCACAGGAGAAATATATGTGTAGCGGCGACAAGGGATACCCGACAAGGCTAATAATCATGTTAAACACAATACCCAACCTTATTGCAAACCGGCAGCCACTCTGATGACCAAGGACATGCCAGTAAGCCCCGTGTGCATTGAGAAACAGCTTATTGAGGGGTGCCTTGTCTGGAAGTGATCATAAGATCGGCCAGCGAATCCGATCAAGATATTGTGACAATATAACCATCAGCGATCAGCCCCCGAGTCAAACTCATAACATACGGGCCAAAAAAGGAATAATCCACATATGAAACAACTAAAAGCGCTAGTTTCGGTAAATCATGCTAATTTAAAAGGAAACGGGATTTGGCACTTATACGTAAAACTTGCGTAGTTGGTCGATGTTCCAAGTATTAGATAAGATCCGACCATCCTCCATCGCTAACCGAGCTGATCTTGGTCGCGGCACAGAAACAATAGTGTAGGGGTCTTCCCATGATGGGGAGAACTTGTTACGACTAGATTGGTTTTGTATTTTACGTAAAACCAAATCACCCACGTGAAGACTACGTGGTCGCACTCTTTTGTTATGGTATTTGCACAAGGTCTGCAAATATACTGCGGACTTGATCAGGGCTCGATCATGTTTTTCTTCTAGGAGGATGAGATCTTGTAGCCGCTGCCCGTTCTGATCAACCTGTTCGAATTGATCTGTTCGGACAAAACCAATACTAATTTCCATGGGTAACACAGCCTCAGCCCCGTACACCAAATGGAAAGGAGTCTCACCAATGGCTCGACTAGAGGTAGTTCATAGTGCCCATAGAATGGTGTAGAGCTCGTCTACCCAAGCCCCCAAGCGCGTCTTAAGGCGATCAAAAACACGTTTCTTGATGCCCTTCAATACTTGCCCGTTGGCACATTCAACGGCACCATTGCTCTGCGGATGAGCTATAGAGGCAAAGCACACCTTGGTTCCGACCCGATCGCAGTAATCCAAGAAGAGACCACTAGCGAACTGGGAACCGTTATCAGTGATGAGACAATTTACAACACCGAATCGAGTCACAGTGTTCTTATGAAAGAATTTTTGTGCAACAGCAGCGGTAATGTTGCGTACTGGGTTGGCCTCAATCCACTTTGTAAACGTGTCAATGGCTACGGACAAGAACTTGTATCCATTGGCCGCTTGTGGCATAGGACCGACAATGTCCATCCCCCAGACCGCGAAGGGCCATGAAAGAGGAATGGTTTGTAGGGCATAGGCAGGTTGATGAACATGTCTTACATAAAACTGACACTGAGGACATGTCTTGACCATATTCTTGGCATCATCAAGTGCCGAAGGCAGTAAAATTATTGTCGGAAAGCTTTGCCGACTAGTGTGCGATAAGACGCGTGCGCACCGCATACATCGTCATGAATTTCTCTCAAGAGGGATTTTCCTTCCTCTTGGGATACACAGCTCATAAATACTCCTTGAGTACCTTTTCTATACAAAACTCCTTCTATGAGCTTGTATAGACGCGCCTTTCCAACTAACCTATCGCTTTCGGTTTCATCCTCGGGTGGGTCCCGTGTTCGAGATAGACCCTCAATGGATGGGTCCAATCTCATTCTTGTCCGAGGTTGGTAACGCAGACTGTTACCGGATCATCCTTGACCGTAGTCATGATCGAAGGATGTTCCAAGTGTTCGACGAACACTCCTGCCGGAGCGGATGTGCGTGAGGACCCAATTTTGGATAATTGGTCTGCGAGAATGTTGTCCTTTCGTGGGATGTATTGGATTTCGAAATGACTGAAGTGTTTTTTCAATCTCCTCACTTCCCCCAGGTAATGAGCCATTGTCTCATCGGAGGTGCTATACTCCTTGTTTACCTGGTTTATGACCAGCTGTGAGTCTCCCCTCACCACTAATCGATGGACTCCGAGGAATTTAGCTGCCTGGAGTCCTGCAAGAAGACCTTCATACCCTGCTGCGTTGTTGGTCGCAACAAAGTGTAGTTGAAAGACAAACTTCAGTTCGCCCTGAGGCGTGACTAAGACCACTCCAACTCCCGAGTGTTGAAAACTACGAGAGCCATCAAAGTATATTGTCCAGTGATCAGGGCATTCCAAATCGTTAGGCGCCTGCGCCGGTGGCTCAGGATTAGTCCATTCGACTATGAAGTCGGCCAGGACCTGAGATTGACCGCAGTGCGGGGTGTGAAATGGATGTCGAACGCTCCGAGTTTGACAGCCCATTTGGCAATCCGACCAGATTTCTCCGGATTGCGGACAATATCCCCAAATGGAAAAGATGAGGGTACTGTGATCTTATTTGCTTGGAAGTAATGTCGTAGCTTACGGGAAGCCATCAGTAGTGCGTAAAGTATCTTCTGGACCTCAGGGTATCGCTCCTTAGGACCATGAAGTACCTCGCTTACATAGTAGACGGGTTTGTGCACACCCTCTCTGTCTGCGATCAGAACAGTGCTGAGCGCGTGAGGTGTGGCCGCCAAGTAGAGAAGTAATGGTTCCTCCTTCTCGGGGGAAACCAAGACCAGCGGATTGGAAAAATATGCCTTTACCTCCTGAAATGCTTTTTCGGCCTCATCAGACCATGTAAAATTGTGATGTTTGTACAGGGCTTTGAAGAAAGGTAGTCCCCTTTCGCCTAGTCGCGATATGAACCGGCTTAATGTCGCCATGCGATCTGCCAGGCGCTGAACATCTTTGATGGTCGAGGGAGACCTCATCTATTCGATAGCCCTGATCTTGTTAGGATTGACCTTGATTCCTCTGGAACAAACAAGAAAACCAAGGAGTTTTCCTGATGAAACCCTGAAAGAACATTTCTCCGGGTTTAATTTTATTCCATATCGATTTAAATTACAGAAGGTTTCAGTAAGATCGTCTAAATGAAACAATCTTTTTGAACTTTTTACAACCAGGTCGTCTACGTAAGCTTCAAGATTACGCCCCATATGGGAAAGAAAGGTCTTTTGCATCAAGCGCTGGTACGTAGAACCTGCATTCTTGAGACCGAACGGCATTCTGACGTAGCAGTAGGTGCCGAACGGTGTGATGCAGGCAGTCTTCTATTCATCTTTTCCTGCCATGCTAATTTGATGATATCCCGACTAAGCGTCCAGGAAACTCATCAGTTCGCAACCCGCAGTCGAATCGACCAGCTGGTCGATGCGGGTAAGGGGAAAGTCGTCCTTCAGACAAGCACTATTGAGGCTAGTGTAGTCGACGCACATGCGCCACTTGCCATTTGACTTGCGGACCATGACTGGATTTGCAAGCCATTCCGGATGATCGACTTCGCGAAGAAATCCGGCCTTTAGGAGTTTGTTCAACTCCTCTCAGATGGCTTCCTGCCGGTCCACAGCAAAACGCCTGAGCTTCTGCTTTATTGGTCGCTGTCCAGGTCGAATTGCTAACCTGTGCTCGATTACTTCCCTTGGGACACCAGGCATGTCGGATGGTTTCCATACAAACACATCTGCGTTAGCCCGGAGGAAATCAATGAGCTTGAGTTCCTATTGGTCATCTAGGCTTGATCCAACCCGAATTGTCTTGGACGGATCATCTGGGTACAATGGAACCAATTTGAGTGTTTCGTCTAGTCGAGGAGCAACCTTGATCGTATCAGTGGACACTGTGGCGATCTGAGTGTCTCGGAGGGGAAGTTGGTCCACCATCTCCAGGGATAGCCGATCACACGTCAATGCCACATTGCGACTACCTCAGACCGAAATAACACCCTTGGAGCCAGGCAACTTGCCGCACCGGTAAGCATAGTGCGTAGTCATCATGAACTTAGCAAGAGTTGGCCTGCCAAAGATTACGTTGTAAGCCGAATCACAATCAATTACATCAAAAGTAACTAATTCTGTTCGGAAGTTATCTGGTTCTCCCAGCGTGACCGGGAGCACCACCTGTCCCAATGGCATCATAGAGCGACCAGGAATTATCCCATAAAATGGTTGGATTATGGGCTTGATTTTTGAATGAGAAATCTGCATCTCGTCAAGCGCTTTGACCAATAAGATGTCCAAGGAGCTACCTCTGTCGATCAGGACCCTTTCGACTCTTGCATTACTGATAATAGGGGTAATAACCAGAGGTAGCCTCAATGGTCGAGTAAGCCCGGCAGGACAATCAGAGCAATCAAACGTCAAAGGTGTATCCGACCAACGGGGGTACTGAGGTTCACCAAGGGAAGTCTCCGTTCGGTTAACCTCTCGATAAAAGGTTTTAGATTGCCTCTTAGAAACAAAAGAGGAGGAACCTCCAAAAATAACATTAACATGATTACGAGGTACCTGGTAAGACATCTCTTCGTCCCCGCCTGTGTCTCTTAGCCCGCAAGCTTGTTCCTTAGTTGATAAGGTCGGCATAGGTCCGATCCCCTGGTAGAAATCATCCAACTGCTTCAACCAACTCCTGCAATTCTTGAGGTCGTGACCTGCGGAGTTGTGGAGCGGACACCACTTCTTGCCTTCCTGCGGGTTAGTCGACTTTTCCAGCTGGTTGGCATTACGACCACTGGAAGCAGTTCTATTTTTAAATGAAGGTTTGTTACCTTTGGTCGATGAAGGCTTCTCTGCAACCGCGACCTCTCGGTACTGTCCAGATCGACTCCTTTTTGACTTCTTTGACCTCCCGCCTGATGAAGATTCCGGCTTCTTGCTTGACTCCTCTCTTTTAACGTCCTTGAGACCTGGTTGAGACGGTAGATTTCCTTTATCAACCATCCGATTTCATTCAACAGCCTCGGCTGCGTTGGAATATCGATCAACCATATCAAAGAGATCGGCTACTGATCGAGGAGGATGGATGAGCAAATCTACGGTGAATCTCTGATATCGAACGGCGTGTTTAAATGCCCTGATAACGGAGCTATCAGATATGTTCGGGATGGTATTTCTCACCCCGACAAATCTCTTGACAAACTAACGAAGAGTCTCGGTCGAAGTTTGTCGTAATCGATGGAGGTCGTCCTCTTTACCCGGCTTCTGATAACAGTTTTGGAAATTGTTGAGGATGGCATCACACAACATTTCCCAATTATAGATCGAACCCTCAGGTTGGTTGAACAACCAGGTTCTTGCCGGTCCTTCGAGGACTGTAGGCAAATAGTTGGCCATGGCTCGGTCATCGCCGCCTGCTGCCTGAATGGCAGCGATGTAGATTTGGAGGAACTTGGATGGATTCTGAGTCCCATCAAACCTTTTTATGGCCCCTGGTTTAAACTTGTCTGGCCAAACTACCGCACGAAGGCCGGACGAGAAAGCTTTGCAACCAACATAAGGGCCGTGAATTGTCCTGCGACTCTCGACCTGATCACGGGCGACTTCACACAAAGGAGAGTTCACTCGTGGTCCCAAGCGAGAGCGGACAGGAATTCGTTCCCGATTATGAGAATCCCCCACCTATCTGGCTTCGTCATGCCGAGGCAGGACGGGTGGTGGACGATTACATCTACCTGAACCAGAGTTAGAGTACTCTCCGTTATGGGAGGGTGTCGCCGACTGGGAAGAGGCCGTTGGGGTCGCCTCAGATGCGACCTCGTCCAACTTCTCTGCCAGGATTCTAGCGAAGGCCGGTTTCTACACATCTGTGACCGTAGGAGGAAAAATACGCAAGACCTCTGGGATAGATCGAAGTCGGCCATACGTACTTCTCCTAGGGGCACCAAGCGTTATCGTCTCTTCATCCGCCAGGAAATGCTCCGGGGGTAAAGACAGCGTCTGGTCGGGTCTGCGACTACGTGATCGTCGGGAAGAACTCGGAGCAGCATCGTAACGAGCCTGCACATTTTGTAGAGCCTCTAGGGCTGTTCTGTGAAGTTCGTTGTCTTGTTGCTCGCGATCTTGATCTTCCTTTTGTTTGCGTTCCAGTTCTTCCCTAGCAGCTCGTTAATCGGGAGTTTCTTCCGATAAGGCAGCGAACTGTCTAGGGAGCGAGGTCGCCGATGGAGAAAACATCTCCGTTTGTTCTGAGTCAGACTCGAAATCAAAAAGACGATGGAGGTTATTAGGGTCAAACCTCCCCGGGCTAATCTCCTGGTCAGCATCGTTCTTACCCTCAGCAAGGTCATACGACGGACCGGATTCAACCTCTAACGCATCAAAAACCTCAGTAGGCTCTGGTTCTGCGTTGGTCGCCTCCTGGTCAATAGACATGACCTGAGTGGTCGAATCGACCTCTGGGATGTCTTCACCTCCGGTTTCCTCCATCGAAACAGGATCACTAGGTGAGGGCATCTGGATATGGGCATAATCCTCGAGATCGAAGTCGTTCTCGGAATCATATGCTCTAGACATGGTTCTCCAAACCTCCGGATAGAAATCAGGACGCCTTGAGAAAGACCCCATGGTGGGTGCCAGCTGTCGACGATTCAGACTCGAGGTCCTGAGTCGAACTTATGCGGAATTTGTGAGTTGTGAGACCTTTCAGGGTGTCCCTCCGGGAAGGGATGATGAACCAAAGTCAGTTGAAGCACAGAGAGATTTATACAGGTTCGGGCCCTCGATGGTGAGAGTAATAGCCCTACGTCATATTGGAATTTCACTATGTGTAGGAAAAAGGATTACAAGGTTGTGGAAAGGATCTTCACAGGCGAAGATCTTTTCCGTGTAGCTATGTAAAACATTACTAATAATATCCTATGAAAGCTAGTCGATTTCTTCTAATGTCTTCTATTGATGTCTCTTCAATAGTAGTTGTTCGTTCGATGCATTAGCTCAGCCTTTTATACTGGTTGAAAGGGCGCCAATGCATAACGGCTTCGAACAGTTGCTCAGGTGAGGTTTTGGCAACTGCACTTAACTTCCACGTAGGTTTAACACGTGCAATTAAGGGATAACTGCATATATTAACTCCCTGACGGTTGTCTCCGTACGTGGAGGAATCTTCGGAATACCCGGGATATACTCGTTGTAGGGTCTAAGTAATTCCGCGTCTCCTGGTCGAGAGTATTTTGACCGCGTATTGCCCATAGTCATCTGACTACGTATTATCTGCAACCTTCTGTTCGTGCATCACATACGGGCTTCTGACCGCGCATTATCTGCAGCCTGATCGCTTATAGCCTGCGACCATGTGTCTGCGCTTCCCAGGACAGTTGAGATCATATCAACGGACAATCTCCTGGTTCGAATCTATCTTGAACCAGACATGCATTTATTCTGAACTAGCTCGGGTAACAATCCTCGTCATTAACTATTGTAGTGTCGTGGTGTTACGAACACCCCGGCAGGTTTTGTGGACGATCCTAGCGAAGAAAACACAACGCGGGCTGACCGGGTGACCGGTCCTCCCCCGCCTGACAAGCACAACAAATAACACGAAGGTTTATACAGGTTCGGGTCCCGGTGGGAATCCTGGTCCTGTCGGCGTGCTCCCGACCGGAGTCGGCTGGGGAAGCTCTTTTGGGGAGAGGCTTCCCGAGCACACCTGTGAGATTGGCTATTCTAGCAATAATGAGCAACTTGTCTTTACAAGAGGGGGTACAAGGGCTTTTATAGCCCCAAAAGAAGCAAAAAGACTAAACTACCCCGGGCGCTACGGTCGGATCGAGGGGCAACAACGTCCTTCTCCCGGCTAGGTGCCTCGGATGCTTGACAGGTGGCCGCTGATTCCCGAGGCACTTGGCATGCGACCGTCACGTGACTGAGGCACTTGTCACGCGACCCGCACGTGACGTGGGATCAAGGGCTCCTATCCCCGGAAGGACGATGATGCCCGGGACAGCCACTAGGGGCCATGTCCCAGGGCGAAAGGCGGCGCCCGGGACAGGCACCGAGGGCCATGTCCCCAGGCCAATGGCGGAGCCCGGGACAAGCACCGGGGGCCTTATCCCCGGGCGAAAGGCGGCACTCGAGATAGGCACCGGGGGCTATGTCCCCGGGCAAATGGTGGCACCCGGGATAGGCACCGGGCGGCGCCTGGGACAGGCACCGGGGGCCTTGTCCCCGGGCCAA
This sequence comes from Pharus latifolius, assembly GCA_019359835.1. NCBI lineage: Eukaryota > Viridiplantae > Streptophyta > Magnoliopsida > Poales > Poaceae > Pharus > Pharus latifolius. The sequence goes on along the minus strand of CM033324.1, from coordinate 34,711,118 downwards.
AGGCGGCGCCCGGGACGTGCACTGGGGGCTATATCCCCGGGCTAAGCCGGAACGGGCACCGGAGGCCTTGTCCCGGAGGCAAATGGCACAACTTACCTGGACTTAGTCTCGCGGAGATTTCCCCCAACATGTAGTTGGAGGATCCAATAGTTAAAACCAGTATGTGGACTGGGCTCTGACCTATGCCAGGTCCTCGCACTTGATCAAGCATAGAAGTGATAGTGTGTTTAAATATGAGTAGTTCACTCATCTTTATTTGATAATAACTTAAAATTTTAGACTAATTGACCCGTACATAAAACTCCAAGCACGCGAATATGGATGTATGTCCTGGTGATGGTCCACTCACATGTTTAAGAGGTCAGGTCCTATGTATTTTATATTTGGTGTACGAAAGTTGCTATATGGGGTTCAAATTATTTACTGAAGAAGTTATTAGTTTGGTTTCATGTGTTATTTAAGATGTGTTTAGTTGTTTATATTTAAATTTAGATTTGATATGATTTTATAGATGCAATAGTCTCGTGTTTGAGTGTCTATATATGAAATTGAGTCTAATTCAAGTCATACAAAAAGTGCCTCGAATTTGATCCAGGAGAAAACAATTTTTGAGTGTTATATGAGTCACTTTCTTAATTGTGTAATTAGAGAGTGATTAATACATATTAATGATTTTTAGTATGGATTGATGTTGACTAAAAATAATAAAAATAGAATAAAAGTTATTAAAGTAAAATGAAACATTAATTGGTTTTGATAGTATATTTTTCATCTGACATATTTTTTTTTACTTATACTAATCATATAATAAATCAAACAAAATCTCATTTCAGTTTACATTATATCTCATACACCAATTAAACGCTATAAAATTATATATTCATAATCTATTTCACTCAATCTATTTCACATATATAAATTAGACTCAATATATATGGACAATTAAACAATCTTATAAAGGATGTGCTGGTTCTAATCTTTTAAACGTTTATGCCAGCAAGCACTGAAGTGAGTGGCTACCACCCATCACTCGTATGGGGAAAAGCAACATTTCCTAGTTTTATTTCACGATGTGGCAGTCTAACCAACACGTAATTGAGTTCTATGTACCCACATACATGGACCATGGTCCATGGAGATAGAAACAGGCTACAGAAAACCGGTACTGGGTTGGTTCTCAGGTTCTTTTTCCGAGAAACCCATGAGTAATGGTTCAAGCACAGTCCAGCTCTAACATCTTGGCCTAAGTTAGGACCAACATTTCTGGTATTGATGTGTTAGTCATATTATACCTGTTTAACTTAAAAAGAGTGTTGTATAGAAATCTTGGGAAGCAATTATATCAGTGAGATTAATTTTTTAGACAAAATGAGCATAAAAATATAAGTATTGCTATGAGTGATTGTACTTAAGATATTTACAGATGATAGCAAAATCGATCATTGATCTTATCTTGTTGTGCCTAAATGAGTAGGCAGATCTCTTAATGGGACAGTCCTTCGTTATTTGTTGTCTATAACGGTATATATGTGGATAAACCGATGAGATCACCCAAGAGACTACTAGACCTAACAGTGATAGATCAGTCTTATATTGACAGTTCAATTTTAAAAAACACAATATATGTCTTAAAAATCAACCATATCATTTAAGTTAATTCTTTTAGACAAATAAAGATAAAAGACTAAATATTGATATAGATGGACCTACATAGAATGTCAACACCGGAGTAAATAACTGGTTAACACCTTTTTTTTAAATCCTGACAAAAAGAACATAGAGAAAATAGGTTGAGTGAATTTATATATTAACATGGGTTAACCAATTAGTATATCTTGTAAAAATATATTAAAATATTACTTTCCTAGCAAAGATTTTTGGTTTGCAAATATTTGTCGGTTTAGTCTTTTAGATAACTATTGTTCATTAAATACCGTTTTTAATTATTGGTAAATATAATCACATTTTCTTAACTACCACACAAAGATAAGTTTAGGATAAACATATTAAGTACTAGTATAATTTTTGTTCCTTGGTTTGTGCTATCCTATTTTGAAGAACAAGTATTTTGAGTGAATGATAGTAGATACTAGTAAACTCTAGGGTCTATTTGGTCCCATTTTTCTTTCAATTTTTGACCAAGAAAAATTATAATGGGTTTAACGGATGATTTCCTATATGAGTTTTTCATAGAAACTAAATTCTTTTATTAAATATAAGTTAAAGATAGCGTGAAATAGTTTATGTAGATTATAACCTCTTATCCATATCAAAACCATGACACCCTCTCATAAACTCATAAACTAAAATTTCTTATGAAATAAGTTCCAAAATCATCTAAAAGTTAATAATTTTAATTTTTAGATCTTTTCAACATAAATCTTAAAAACTGAGTTTTTTTTTAAAAAAACCTGTAGCTAGGCCAACCACACCATTGCTCCTAAGTCATAACCAAACCTCTGCAGCAAAATGCACACATTTATTTGCTTTTGCTGCTGCATGGTTTTTTAAACACTGACCTCCAGCCATCCTGCTTTGAACCGTCCTTTACTTTTGCTGCATGCTTGGTTGGCATGCCACCCACACATAAATAGCCACACATATCTTTGGGAACTCCAACTCTTTGCTGGTACATGGAAGTCTTAAAAAGCCAAACATACACCCCCCCAAAACCAGTACCACTTCTCACTCAACAAACACACACACATACACACCGAGTGAGATCAGCAGGTCCAGGTAGTAATAACTAGTGAACACAACAAAGTGATCAAAGGAGAGGGGAGCTATAGGGGAAGAAGACAATCACATACTACTACCCACAGTGTTTTCCCAGAAGCAGAAGCAGAAGCAGACAACTTGTAGAAGCAAAAGAAGCATGGCTTCTCGCTTGCAACTTGTTGCCTTCCTCCTCTTCCTCTTGTTTTCTTGTGCTTCTACTACTGCTTCTAGTAGCAATGCTTCTACTACTCCTGAAAGACTGAGGCCTAGTAAGGAGCTATTCACGTACAAGAAGATCAGGGCACTACTTAAAAAACTCAACAAGCCTTCTCTCAAGATCATCCAGGTTACTTGCCAACTTTCTTGGCATCATTAAGTTCATAATTTTACACACATTTTTCCGTAACCTATACACTTTCAGTTTGTTTGTTTGTTTCTTTTCTTTTGCAGAGTCCAGATGGTGATCTAATAGACTGTGTCCCTTCTCACCTCCAGCCTGCATTTGACAACCCAAAGATGAAGGGGCAAAGGCCTCTGGTAACCCGCTTTCTTTTTATTGCAGTTGTGTTTACAGTACATTAACCGTGATAATTATTTTTCTCAGGATGTACCAGAGACACCCGAGAACTACTATTACAACTTCACCGTTGATGGAGCAGCAGGTGAAGAGATGGTGGTGCAGGCATGGCACGCTGCCGGGGAGGCTTGCCCGGAAGGGACGGTGGCGATACGGCGGACGACCGAGAAGGACCTGCTGAGGGCCAGCTCCCTCCAGCGGTACGGCAGGAAGACTCCGGCAAGCCGGCTTCGCCGCGACTCCACGAGCAGCGGGCACGAGGTTTGTGTACAAACACGTTTCTTCTGTGAGTTTTATGTGCCAATCAATTCGCCTGAAAGTTTAAGCTATTGAGGAAAGACTTCAATACTTTCTGAGCTGATTTGTTTGTCAAAAATGGGGAGAAAGGTAAGAGGTTTTACTGCATGGAGTGATGTAATTAGGTAAACCCAAAGTTTTCCCAAACTGGAAAAACTACAAAAGAGAAGGGGACCATGAACTAGGATAAAAACAAGCTCCTACTTGCATCTACAGAAGCTTCATCTGCGAAAAAATCAGATGAGAAATTTTCTCTTTGCTAAAAGAATTTGCATATGGGTTTTGTTCTTTTCTGTAGCCTGCACATTATTTTGGGTGCTCTAAGCATCTTTTTAATCTAGTTTTTCTCTTCCTCACTACACAACTTGGCCTTCGAAAATTTTGAGTCAGGATGGTGGTGGCAGGAAGCAGCTTCTCTGAGGACCCTGCCTCATAGGTGAGACTCAGTCCAGAGCTGTGAGATCATGATCTAGATTATAAACAGACCATGATCGCGATCAGATGGATCTCATATGAGGGTCCTCGCATAAGTTTTTCAGTGGTTGGACTCCTGTCTACTACTACAGTTTTCAGTGGCAGCATGTGCATCTCATCTCGGATTTGGAGCTGTTTATTAAGTTGATTAATAATGTAGTAGTTCAGTTTCCACATGAATGATTTAAGTACTGTTGGTGCATGTTAGGAACAGATGCATGCTGCTAAGTCTAATGACAAAGTACCCAGAGTTCTATAACAGGCTTAAAACGGTAGATTATAATTAAGCACAAGAGCCAAATTGTTCCGAAAGAACCCATACGTTTACTGAGCATTATATACTCACTTCCCCGTGCTGCTACAGAAGCTTCTGTTTGTGGCTTCTTAATTAGAGGAAAGCTATTTGACTTCACTAATGCTACTACTTAGTAAATAAGTAAATTATTTGTTGCTTTCTGTATGGCATTATATTCATACTCTTAACTTGCACTCAAACACAAAGACTAATCTTTTTTAAAATGAAAATAAAAACTGTAATGCAATTTTTGCAGTGAAGTAGTTAACAGAAAGACTGAGTATTTAAAATTCTTGTAATATCTTTTAAAGAACTAATCCACATGCCCAATAACTACTTACATCCCGAGCTGCCCATGATTTGCACGGTTCCAGATTGTAATAAAATTTTAGTACATATAGCATGCTCTCTATTTTACTGGGTTTTTGTGGCATTGTGTGCCTTTTATGATATGAAGCTCGAAGTAGAGGCATGGGAGGTGCTTCCAATTTTCATTTGGAGGGAAAAGAGCGCAAACAGTTTTACATCAGCTTGTTCTATCTAAATAGTTACAAGAAACTCAAAGCCAAAGAGTACAAGCCCCATATTATCCCTATATTAATCTTGATCAACCAGGTCCCCTTAAAAAAACCTAATTAGCTAATCGTTTATGAAGTCTGAAGGCCCTGCATACTTATCAGAAGTCTGAAGGAGAGCTGCTACTCGTATATGAAGCATTTGATTTTTTTTTTAATTACAAGAGAAAATTTGGTGTAAAATAGTGGAGCTTGTCAGTATTTGGGGAAGATTCTCTTCTCAAATACCAAGTAGAAAGCACCTCGAGTTCAAGAAGAAGCTTAATCTCCGGAGAAGGGAAGCGAAATAATTACAGAAACACTACAAGAAACAATGCATTCGGAATAAGAAAACAACTATTTGGGCATGTTGTAGAACAGCTGAAGCTTCATTTAGTTAATCCAGAGGAGCCAGTTAACTCTTCTTGAAGCATGAGCTATTTTGAGTTAATTAAACCACTAAACTTACTTTAGGTGCTTTGTCTTCTACAAGCAGCATAGAAAGTTTTGTACATGTTCTAGACGGAACATTTTTCAATAAAAATATGAACCAAACATCCTCTTAATCAGCCTAATTTTTTTTAGACTAATTTTTTTAAGATTAGACCTACCTAGTCCAAAGTAAACATTAGTTAGACTCAAATTAAGCGAACTAATGGCTAGTTTAGCTGGTATAACATTTGGGTTTTCTGGAAAAATACTAAAGTCCTACTAACTACATATTGTGTAGATTATTTGTGCATTTTTTAAGATTTCATCAGACTTTTGCTAAAGACCTTAATTGACATTTAATTTAAATCTTTATATCTTTTGTTACAGCATGCAGTTGGGTATGTGAATACTGAGCAGTATTATGGAGCAAGGGCAAGTGTAAATGTGTGGTCACCAAGAATAGGTGACCCATCTGAGTTCAGCTTGTCACAGATCTGGGTCATTTCCGGCTCTTTCGGCAACGATCTCAACACGATTGAAGCTGGATGGCAGGTACATGCATCACATTTCTTCCATCCTAAAGAGATACCAATACTTCTGGTCTAAAATAGATGTCGTTTTAGTTAGAATAAAATAAATCAAACAACATTATTGACCAGTCTCCGACATGTTTGACCTCAAATTTAATGGCATTATCCCTACATTGGGAAAAAAAATAGAGAAAATTAGCAAAAGTAATGCAAATATATGGTTTATTTTAGGATAATAGATATGAGATTGATATGAGAGTATGGTCTATATATCAATGAGACACCGATATAATGTGGTTAAACTTAAACTTTTATAATGCTGCAAAGCAAATTGCCTAAAAAATATACTATTAGAAAGCATTTAGAAATTATTAATATGGTTATTAAGGGACGGCATTTAAAGCTTGTGATATTTAATAATGGTATTTTAGCACTCCATCCGTTGACAAAAGAATGTTGTTTTAGACTTTTTGTGGTCTATAGAATGTTAGTTGGTTATTAATTTTATAATTATATATCATTAAAAACTATAAGAAAATAATTTTTATAATAAATATATTGTCGTGGTATTGCGAATACCACAGCAGGTTTTGTGGAAGATTCTAGCGAAGAAAATACGACGTGAGCTGACTGGATGATCGGTCCTCTCCCGTCGGGCAAACACAGCGAATGACACAAAGGTTTATACAGGTTCAGACCTCAGTGGAGGCCCTAGTCCTGTCGGCGTGCTCCCAACCGGAGTTGGCTAGGGGAGCTCTCTCGGGGGAGAGATGGTTCCGGAGCATACCTGTGAGATTGTCTATTCCAAGTAATAATGAAATCCCTCCCTTACATGAGGTGTTACAAGGGCTTATATAGCCCCAAAAGACGCAAAAAGACTAGACTACCCCGCCTGCCACCGTTGGATCGAGGGGTAGCAGCGTCCTTCTCCCGGCCAGACATCTTGGATGCTTGACAGGTGTCTGCCGATTCCCGAGGCACTTCTCGTGTGACCCAAGACCGGAGACTCCTGCCTCCGGAAGGATGGCAACGCTCGGGACAAGCCACCGGGAGGCCTTGTCCCCGGGCAAAAGGCGACGCCCAGGACAAACCACCGGGGGGTCTTGTCCCCGGGCAAATGGAACAGCCCCTTAGCTGGACTTAGTCTCATGGAGATTTCCCCCAACAATAGCCCCACATGCCCTCCGGGGACGATGCTCGAGTCCCCGGAGGAGATGGTTCATGTTACCGGGAAAATCTCTGGGAGAAGCCACCGGAGTCGTGACGCTTCGATTCCCGCGCCGCGCGTTTATTACCGCGCCGTCGTTCATTAAGGTCTTGTCTCGATGGGAGCGTGCCGTTCGGCCATAATGGCCGCTCGCGGTTTGAACCGGTGACGCCTCGTTTCGCGCGCCCATCCCTTCGTTTCCTGCGCATTGTTTGAATTCAACAGCGCGGATGCACCACGAAGGGCCATGTGGCACCCATTGGAGCCGCGTTTGGCCCCTATAAATAGGGCCTCGGGGGGCCCGGAGAAATCATTCCAAACTTCAAAACTTCAAACTCCAGCGCCTTTAGCTCTCCCAGTAGCCCTCTTCCGGAAGCTCACTCCCGGAAGCTTAGCCTCCGGAACCCCTAAGTCCCCCTTTTTCCTAGAGCCTAGGCCACTAAAAAAATTAGATGGGACCTAAGGGTCGTGCCAAGGCCGCGGAGGTGCCACCGGAAAAAGTCACCGAGGACTTTCTCTGGGCCTCCGAGTTTACATCTAGGGACCTGGAGTCCCTGGTGGACCGGGGGGTCGTTGCGGACGGGGACGTTCGGATCCCCGCGAAAAAGGACGGAGCCCCCCGCCCCAGGCCCGGGCAAGTAGTGGCCTTTGAGACTTTCCTCGAGGCCGGGCTCTGGCTCCCGTTGCATCCATTGCTCCGGGAGTTTTTGAAGGAGTACGGGATGGCCTTGAACCAACTGACGCCGAACACGTTCGTCCGGATGGGCCTCTTCATTTGGCTCTTCGAGACGGCCACCGAACGGGATCCCACGCTCCGGCTGTCCCAGTATTTCTACGAGCCGGCGACAAGGAGCTCCCACCTGGTGAAGGGAGGGCCAAAGTCTCCCTTCGGCTCGGTGATGATCCACTTGCTGTCGTCCCGGGTAGCGGAGTACCTGGTGGCGGCCTCTCGAGACCACTGGGGGGACTGGATCGAGAGTTGGTTCTACCCCCAGGTCCAGGACGATGAGGTGGTGTACCTTCCGGAGGCTCCCTCCTACAGCCGGTCGTCCGCTCCCAAGCCCCCGGTGTGGACCGAGGAGGAGCTGAAGCTGCTCAGCAAGGTCGTGGGCTCCTGAGGCATCCGCTCTATGAGGGACGCCGCCGAGGAGTTGACGCTGCTGAAGATCTCCCCCTTCTCGCACGGGAGGAGGGGGATCGGGATGTGCCCAGCCCAGCGGCCCCCGCAGAAGCCGGTGACCCGACGTAAGCTCCCAGTTACCTTGCTCGTTTTCTTTTCGCGTATTTTTCTAACTCTTACCTTTTGCAGTCCGACCATACCCGGCCGCCCGGGAGACGGTGGAAAATCTCCTCGGGAGGTACTACGCTGATGAGCACAAGCGCATCGTGCGCGTCATGGGGGAGGGCCCTCCCCGGAACCTGATGGTCGAGGCCTTCGGGCCGAGGCTACCGGCGAGAACGCCCCTCCCCAACCCCAGCTCCCATAAGAGGGGGAAAGAGGCCACCGGGGGCTCTGAGCCAAAGCGGGCCAAGGCTCAGAAAGCCCCCAGTCCATCGACGACACTGAGCTCCACGCCCGTGAAGGCCCGGAACGTAGCCCCCGGGTAAGGGCGCACGCGGGCGCCTCCCCGGCAAAAAGCGACGCCACCTCCCCTGGAGAACCCCAAAGAGGCTCGGGGGAAAGAACTAGCCAACGACGGGCGGGGGGGGGGGGGTCCGATTCGGCGGATTACGCCCCATCACCACCTTCGGCGATAGCCCTCCCGGCGGCCCCAGCACTACTGGAGTCGGAGACACCAGAGGTCCGATTCGTGGAGGCCTCCCCTCCGCGTGTCGAGTGGCCGGTAAACGAGGGGGGAGCCCTTCGATTTACGAGGCTCCCTCGGCGATGGAGGTCTCGAGGGCCCCACGGCCTGGAAAGGGGAAAGTGCTCCTGATTCCCCCCGGGGAGGGACCCCCTCCGAAAGCTCGTAGCCCTCCTCCTTCGGCAGCCACTTCCTCGGCGGCAAGGACGCCAGCCACTGCCACCCTGGTCCACATCGGCCCTGCATCTTTTGCGAGGGGGCCCGTCGTCGGTCGCGACGGGTCCGGCGCCGAGAGGGAGACCCCCCTGCTGTCCGCGAGGGAGGTCGACCGGTACGCGGAGAGCCTGCAAACCCGGAAGGTCCAGGACTATGTCTCGCAAGGGACACTCCGCGAGCGCTTCGGGGAGCTTCAATCCCTCCAGATCTAGGTACTTTCTTGAGCTGGTGGGAGGTTTCCTTCGGTGCTCCCAACTCGGATTTTTTCTAAGACGCGGAGGGGAAGGCCGCTGCCTATCTGGAGCAGCGGGATGATGCCCTCCGGGAGCTAGCCCGGGTCCGGGCCCAAGTCCATGCCTCCGAGACCACCAACGACTAGCTCCGGAGGGAGGCGAAGGCAAAGGAGGACACCCTTCGGGAGCTCGAGAGCTCCAGCATCCGGGAGGTGACGGATGCGGGCCGCTCCGTTCGCTTAGCCCTCGAGGGGCTTGGAGTGAGGTTGGGCTCGGGGAGCAGCTCCGAAGCGGCCCCGGCAACGCTCACGAAGGCTGTGCATTTTCTCAACGCACAAGTCTCCGTGATCCCGGAGGCCGCTGATGCCCGTGCACGAGGTCGGGCGATCCCGGTAGTGGCCGCCGCGGCCAGGCTCGTGGAGCACCGGGGGGTGGGCGCCCGGGCGATCAGGGGCTGAATCTCCCGGAGCTTCCCGGAATTCTTCGAGCCATCGCGACGAGAAGTGGAGCAGCTCGCCGGCGGCTTCTACGACCGGATAATCCGGGTGCGATTCCCGGCGCCGGCGCCTCCAGGAGCAGATGCTGCCGCTCCGGCGGGAGCCCCCCGGGGGGAGGACGCGAACGAACAAGTATGAGCCTCCCCCCGGGCCTTTAGATAGGGCCCTTTTTGTTTTTAGGTTTTTGCTTCCGGTAACTTCTTAGAGGAAGCCCTGGATACTTGTACGAAAAACATTCTGATGCAATACAAATTGAATTTTTTTGCTAAGTCTTTGAATGAAATGTACCAGGTTACCATGGAGGTTACTCCCGAGCGAAGGTCCCAGAGAAACTCTCTGGGGGTGAGGCCTTTGAGCCCCAGCGGGTGTAACCCGGGGGATGCGCAGGCCGCCTTTATTTTGTTAAGTCTCTTCTCCGAGGGACGCAACGGGGGCGTTTCCCGGGAGCCGATCCGGTTGCGGTGGCATCCGGAGTGGCACCTGGACAACTTCGATAATCACCGTGCTGAACTATCCCCTCCGCGACTAGGGTCCCAGAGGGTTCCCCCGCTTCGAATACTTCCACCGGCGGGCTATGAATATTGGCCCGAAGACCTGCTCTGGGAGTCCCAGCGTCGCATAGCGGCTTGTACCGGGACTTGGCCGGAGAGATATCGGAAGGTCTCCGGGATTATTAGGCGTAGGAACTTTCCGGGTTACAGCCCGGGCTGTATCGTATCTGATGTAATGATGCCCACCGGCGGGGGAAGATTTCCTCTGGTTAAATGATCTTTAATAAAGCTAAGTTTACTTGTGCACTTTGATTTCTTTAATAAAGCTAAGTTTGCTTGTGTACTTTGAATTCTTAGATGGTCTGGAACGGGGTGATTCCCGGGTGCTCCTTGCCCCCCCCCCTCCACAGCGGGCCGGAGGGTAGCTCCGCGCACTGTGGGGGTGACAAAACCCCCGGGGTAAAGACCCATCGCTTTAGAATTCAAGTTTTCCCAAGGTTACAAAAATTTCCGGGAACGATTTTTCGAAAGCCCCGGTGGGATCCTCCGGTCGCCGTAAGAACGGGGAGCCAGGGATGAGGTCTCCGGGGAAAGAACATCCAAGAAAATCCGTAAACTTCCCGGGGATAATTTTTCCAGGAGACAACCCTCCGGTCGCCGTGAAGACGGGGAGCCGGGAACGGTGTCTCCGAGAAAAATATCCGAGAGTTCCGAAATTCCAAGAAATTCTCTCTGGGGTAAAAACCTTCTGGTCACCGTGAGAACGGGGAACCGGGTGAGTCTTCCGGGAGGCCCAATATCTCCGGGAATTTTCCCGGGAGAGAACCCTCCAGTCATCATAAAAATGGGGGGCCGGGAACGAGATCTCCGGAAAAAACTTCCAAGAAAATCCAAGGCGAAATTCCCGAGGATAATTTTTCCGGGAGATAACCCTCCAGTCGCCGTGGAAACGGGGAGCTGGGAACAAGATCTCCAAGAAAGAATATCCGAGAATTCCGTCTCACTGAGGAGACAATCGACTCCCGGAGGAGGATGCACCCGATGACGGGTCTGAGTGTTTTGGTAGGGAACTAGTCTCCCAAATTGACTCGTTACCGCGGTCCTTAAGGACCGGGTTGCTGCTTTCACCCCCAGTCCACGAGGGTTGATCGTAAGCCGCCCTACGGTAGTGGGACTCCCATTGTAGGGACCTGTTGGGTCATGATAGCCCACTTCCTCACGGGGAGGGCATCGCCATGAGAGACGGTAATATAAAAATCTGCATTGAGATAACTGAAGAAAAAACCAGTTGTATTGATAATGAACCGAAGTACAACGCCTCCCTCCGCGAAATCGCGACAGGGGAGGGAACGGTGAGTACAATGTCCCCCCTCCCCCTCCGGCGTAATCGCTCCGGGGGAGGGGACGAGCCCGTAGGCTAGATGTAGAACTTGCGAAGCAAGCGCACGTTCCACGTGTGCTTCAGCTCCTGCTTTTGAAGGTTGGAGAGCTTATAAGCCCCCGAGCCCAGAACCACCGAGATCCTGTAGGGGCCCTCCCATTTGGGGGAGAGTTTGCTCTGGGCTTGGGGGTCCGTGACGCGCTTGAGGATAAGGTCCCCGAGTCGAAAAGCCCTTTCGCGGACGCGCTGGTTGTATGCGCGCGCCATTTCGCGCTCGTAGATGGCGTGGCGGAGGAGCGCTCGGTAGCGTTCCTCCTCCACGAGATCGACCTCCAGTCGTTGATTTGCCTCGTTGGCTTGGTACGCCGCAGTCGTAGCTCCGTCTAAGAGCTCGACCCGCAGCGACCGAAAGCCAATCTCTGGGGGGAGGACTGCCTCAGCCCCGTATACAAGGGAGAAGGGAGTACGTCCCGTCACCCGGCTCGGAGTCGTGCGCATGGAGTAGAGGATGCTAGGGACCTCCTATGTCCATGCACCCCGCTTGGAAGCGGCTTGCTCGAGCCGTCGGCGTAACCCTTGTAGGATTATGCCGTTGACCCTTTCAACGGCCCCGTTGCTCTGGGGATGGGCCACTGAAGCGAAGTGGATGGTGAGCCCCAAGCCTTCGCAGAATTCCCGAAAATATGCCGAGTCGAATTGGGTCCCGTTATCGACAGTGATCTCTCGGGGGACACCAAAATGACACACGATATTTTTCTAGAAAAACTATTGTACTGCCCAGGACGTGATGCTGGCCAAAGGTTCAGCCTCTACCTACTTAGTAAAGTAGTCGACCGCGACCACCGCATACTTGTAGCCCCCGGGCGCTGGGGGAAAGGGGTCCAGGAGGTCCATCCCCCAGCGCGAGAAGGGCCAAGTGATGGGGATAGTCTGCAATGCTACGGGGGGGGGGGGGGGGGGGGGGGGGGGGGAGGTTCGAACCCTTGGCCATCTTTTGACAGGCCTCGCACTCGGAGACGAGATCTCTCGCGTCGCGAATCACCGTGGGCCAATAGAAACCCTGGCGAAGGGTCTTGGCCGCGAGGGCACGCGGGGCCAGATGAGACCCGCAGCTTCCCGCGTGAATGTCATCGAGAAGCCGGAGCCCTTCCAGCCGTAGAAGGCAACGAAGCAGGGCGGAAGCCCCTTGCTTGTAGAGCTTCCTCTCCAATAGGAGGTATGCCCGAGCTTTGGCCCGGAGGCGCTTAGCCTCGGTCTCGTTGGAAGGGTCCCCCTCCCCCTTGATGAAGGAGATAAGGGGGTCCATCTAAGACGAAGTCCGAGTGATCTCGGCGACTTCCAGGGTGCGGGGCTCGTCGCCTGCATCCAGGGAGGTCACCTAGGGCTTGGCAATAATCTCCTAGAAGGCCCCTTTGGGGAGCGCTTCCCGGGTGCTGGCTGCCCGGGCTAGGGCGTCGGCCCGGTCGTTGTCCCTTCGCGGGATGTGCCGGGCCTCTAAGCCGTCGAAGTGTTTCTCCATCTTGCACACTTCCTGCAAGTAAAGGATCAAGTTTGCGTCATGGCACAAGTAGGACTTGTCCATTTGGCAAACTACGAGCTGGGAGTCCCCTTTCACTAGGAGGCGTCGAATCCCCAGGGAGTGCGCAAGGCGCAACCCGAGGAGCAAAGCCTCGTATTCGGCGACGTTGTTCATGGCGGGGAACTCGAGCCGCGCCGCGTACTCGAGTTCCCTCCCCTCGGGGCTTCTGGAGGACTACTCCCGCACCAGCCCCAGCGAGACACAGGGAACCATCGAACATGAGTGTCCAATGGTCGCTGCGTTGGGGCAGCGCGGGGAGGTCTTCGTCCCCGGGCCCGGAGGCAGGAGTCCATTCCGCCACGAAGTCGGCGAGGACCTGTGACTTGATGGCGGAGCGCCCCGTGAGGGAAAGGGAAAAGGGGGCGAGCTCGACCCCCCACTTCCCTATCCGGTAGGTGGCTTCTTTGTTTCAGAGCACCTCCCCCAAGGAGAGGGATGACGGGACGGTGATGGGGTGCCCCAGGAAGTAATGGCGAAGCTTCCGGGATGCCATCAGGAGGGCATAGCAGATCTTCTCCATTTCCGTGTACCTAGTTTTGGCCCCCTGGAGGACTTCGCTCACGTAGTACACGGGGCGCTGCTGCTCGTCTTGCTCCTTTACTAATACTGCGCTTACGGCGACTAGGGTCGCGGCGAGGTAAAGGGGCAAGGGCTCTTCTGGAGATGGGCTCACGAGCATGGGGGGGGCTCGTGAGGTATTTCTTCAGGTCGAAGGCCTCCTGGGCCTCGAGGGTCCATCGGAACCCTTCGAGCTCCCGGAGGATTTTGAAGAATTGGAGGCCGCGCTCCCCCGATTGTGAGACAAAATGACTCAGCGCGGCCAAGTGGCCAGTGAGTCGTTGAACGTCCTTGACCGAGACCGGGGGGCGGGGGGCAGGGGGGGGGGCGGCATGTCCAGGAATGTCCGGATCTTCTCGGGGTTTGCCTCTATGCCCCGCTGGGACACAAGGAAACCCAGGAGTTTCCCCCCGCGCACGCCGAAGGCGCATTTCTCCGGGTTGAGCTTCAGCCCATATGCACGGAGGTTGCGGAAGTTCTCTGCCAAATCACCGACGTGAGCAGTCATGCGGGGACTTTTGACACCGCGTCGTCGACATAGACTTCGACGTTGCGACCAATCTGGTCCTTAAAGACCAGCGTCATGAGCCGCTGGAAGGTTGCTCCCGCGTTCTTCAGCCCGAACGGCATGTGGACGTAGCAGAAGGTTCCGAGGGGAGTTATAAAACTCGTTTTTTTCCTCGTCCCCTTCCGCCATCCGGACTTAGTGATAGCCTGAGTACGCATCCAGGAAACTCATCAACTCGCACCCCGCGCTCGAGTCGACCAACTGGTCAATTCGTGGGAGCAGGAAGTTATCCTTGGGGCAAGCGCGGTTGAAGTCGGTGAAGTCCACGCGCATCCACCACTTGCCGTTCGACTTCTTTACGAGGATGGGGTTCGCAAGCCATTCTGGGTGCAAAACCTCTCGAATGAACCCCGCCTCCCGGAGTCGGGCAATCTCTACCTTGATCGCCTCTTGGCATTCAAGGGAGAGTTTCCTCAGCTTCTATTTGATCGGGGGGTGACCGGGGGTCACCGCGAGCTTGTGCTCAATGACATCCCGGGCGACGCCTCGCATGTCGGAGGGCTTCCAGGCAAAAACATCGGAGTTTTTGCACAGGAAAGCCGCAAGTTGCTCCGCGTGCTCTTCATGGTGATCCGCCCCGATCCTAACGGTCTTCTCCCCATCGTCCGGGGACAGTGGAATCTTCTGGAGATCCCCCTCAGGGTGTGGCTTGGGAAGAGGCCTCCCGGAGGGTATCACGGCGGCGTCTGACTCCGGGGGAGACGCCTCCCCCCGGGGTTTTGATGATGTTGACGCTCCCAATCATCACAGCGGCGCGCTCATATAAAGCGCCGGCCACGTCTTGGTCTCCCCGAGCGGTGATCACGCCATGAGGCCCGGGGATCTTCACGCAGAGATAGTTCTGGTGGATAGCGGCTCCCAAGTGGTTGATTGTGGTCCTCCCCATGATCGCGTTGTAAGAGGAGGGGAGGTCTACCACATCAAACTGGACCATCTCTGTCTGGTAGTTTCCTGGGTGCCGAAGGTCATGGGGAGATCCACCTTCCCCACGGGGTGGATGGTCTTCCCCGGGACGAACCCTTGCAAGGGCCTTGCTGTGGGCTGCAAGATCTTCTGTCCACCTGCATCTCCCTAAACGCCTTTAAATAGAGGACGTCGGCTGAACTCCCGCCATCCACGAGGATGCGGGCCAGATGACAGTTGTAGATGGTGGTAGAGATGATGTACAACTGCGAGGAGTCCAGAGGACGCACGTAGTTCCCCTGAAAGTTCGAGCAGAACTCGCGCTTCAGCTGTGCGAAGGACTTGATGGAACCGGTCTTCAGGTTGTAGAACAACGAGCGGGCGATCCCGGTGAGGTAGAGGGGGAAGACGTTGCATTGCACCGTCTCGTCCCCCCCGGCCGCTGAGATGGCTGTGGAATACACCTGCACGAATTCATAAGGGTCGGCCTCACCGTTGTAGTGTTCGATGTGCGGCGGGAGGTAAGGCCGCGGCCATTGAATGCACCGTAGTCTTCGACACAGCGGCTGATTAGCTCCTTCCACCTCTCGGGGGGAGTCCCGGTCACTGTCCCCTTTGATAGGGGATGCGTGCTTGTTGTCGGAGTCGGGAAGGGGCCCAAGAGGTCCACCGGCGTGGCGGTAACGGCGCTTTTCTTCCTGGTTGGTGGAGCTGACCTCCAAGACGTCCGGGCGCTCCCCCAGAGAGGTTGGTTCTTCGGCTGGTCTCTTCCCCAGGCTGGAGCGGGAGCGAAGCTCTCCGCGTCCGTGGCCCGGGGGAAGTTCCTCCCCAGACTTAGTCATATGCATTCGCCCAACCTCCTCTCAGGTGAAGCGGACTTAATCCGCCGGAGGCGCCCTTGGGGGTGGCCCCGAGGGAGGAGGGAGCTCATGCGCTGTAGTTACCGGCCCGGGCGCTACCGGGGCCGGTGAGGGGGAGACCCCTGTGGCCACGTCCGGAACCAGGAAGGGGGAAACCCCTGTATTATCCGGAACCGAAGAGGGGGGAACCCCTGCGGCGACGTCCGGGACCGGAAAGGGGGAAACCCCTGTATTATCCGGAACCGAAGAGGGGGGAACCCTTGCGGCGACGTCTGGGACCGGGGCGCCGTTGCGGGGGGAGGCCCGTTGCGACCCGGGAGCTGTTCTGTCAACCGCCCCCAGTGCGGTAAACATGACCTGCGGGGCGGGATTGGCTCCCGGTGCATGGAAAACCCCCGGCATGTTGTGGGCCCTTGGCCCCGGGAATGGGCCCGGAACAGGGTGTCCCCCCGGTACCGCGAAGGCCCCGGGCATGAGGTAATCCCCCGGCATCGGGAAGGCTCCCGACGCCAGGAAGGCTCCGGACGGATGGCCCGCCGGGGGAGGATACCCTCCGGTGGGGTCGTACGTAGTGGCCGGGCCTCCGGGGGCCAGAGGGGCCACCGGGTGACCCATAAACGGGGGCATAGGCCCCAGGAACGGGTACAGTGGGTAAGTGGGGGCCGGTGGCCGCGCCAAGACACGGAGCAGCTCGTCCATAGAGCACTGGGCGCGGAGCTGGCCCTCCACTAAGGCCTCGAGCAAGGCGTCCCGGGGAGCTAGGGAAGCCGTCAGGGGGAGACTGGTCCCGGCTGAGGCGACCGTGGTCAGCGGGACTGACCCGGAGGTGGAACCATCGAAATTAACAGGGAAGGGGGGAGGTGGTACCTGGGTCTGGCCGCCTCCTGGCGGAAGCGCCGGGACGATCGTGTCCGGGACGGGCGGCACCAGGTCACCGGGACCGGCGTCACCGGGAAGGGCGCGGGCCCTTGTTTTTGGGGAGCCATGGCCTCTCGTTACGCGTCCTCACGGACAGCGCCAACTGTCGTGGTATTGCGAATACCACAGTAGGTTTTGTGGAAGATCCTAGCGAAGAAAATATGACGCAAGCTGACCGGGTGATCGGTCCACTCCCGTCGGGCAAACACAGCAAATGACATGAAGGTTTATACAGGTTCGGGCCTCAGTGGAGACCCTAGTCCTGTCGGCGTGCTCCCAACCGGAGTTGGTTAGGGGAGCTCTCTCGGGGGAGAGATGGCTCCGGACCACACCTGTGAGATTGTCTATTCCAAGTAATAATAAAATCCCTCCCTTACATGAGGTGTTACAAGAGCTTATATAGCCCCAAAAGACGCAAAAAGACTAGACTACCCCGCCTGCCACCGTTGGATCGAGGGGTAGCAGTGTCCTTCTCCCGACCAGGCACCTTGGATGCTTGACAGGTGTCCGCCGATTCCCGAGACGCTTCTCGCGTGACCTGGGACCGGAGACTCCTGCCTCCGGAATGATGGCAAGCCACCGGGAGGCCTTGTGCCCGGGCAAATGGCGGGGCCGGGGACAAGCCACCGGGAGGCCTTGGCCCCAGGCAAAAGGCGGCGCCCAGGACAAACCACCGGGGGGCCTTGTCTCTGGGCAAATGGAACAGTCTCTTATCTGGACTTAGTCTCGTGGAGATTTCCCCCAACATATATTAATATTCTTTTCATGTCACGACGTATATATCTAGTGCAAAGCATTATTTGAGTATTAATATGCTAATCACACCAATTAGTCCACTTGATCATCACAAAATTATTCAAAAAAATGTGAATGTACTAATAGAGTCCTGTAAAATGCCAAGTCCAAAGTTGAGGGAAAAAAAGAAATTTACTGTGAATACTGACTTTTTTCTTTTTTTTTTGTTTTATTTCTTAATTGTTAGAATTTTCTCTTTTTTTTGTTTCTCATAGCATTGATTGAATTTATATTTGAAATTTTATTTGATCATACATGAATTATAGGATTACCTACAAAATTTTTTTGGAAATTTTTTGTGATGTATTAATGGTCTAACTGGTGCGATTAGTATGGTTAAAATTGATAAAATTGGACAGCACAGATTTTAAAACAGCACATATATAGAAAGTAAAAGTTACGAAGTATGAAATGACAAGCGCCTTCGTACCAAGCCTTTTTTTGTTCTTTTTTTTGCTAAAGATTGCGTCTATTTGTATCGAAGATCATAGATCATTGTACTATATTAAATTTTGTTTCTTCACAGGTTAGCCCGGAGCTTTATGGAGATACAAATCCAAGGTTGTTCACCTACTGGACAGTACGTGCACTTATTGGCCATGCAGTAGTATTTAATCTTCAAGATCATTGCATGCACACAGTGCATACGGTATTATATACTTATTGTAAATTAAGTTGTAATTAATTGTAAATATTCGTAGACTGATGCATACCAAGAGACTGGGTGCTACAACCAGAATTGCCATGGTTTTGTGCAAACAACCAACAAGATTGCCATCGGGGCGGCCATCACACCAGAATCAGTGTACAAAGGGAGGCAGTTTGACATTAATCTGATGATATGGAAGGTATCTACCATTTGTAAACTACTTTTATTACATAAATGGTTTATAAAAATTTGAGTTTACTTTAAACGTATTAGGTCATAAATAGATCAACACATTTGACCTAATTAACAAATTATGTCATGTTAATCTAAATATTTTATAATTGATTAGTAAAATTTAACACAACATGATTAGTGACATGTCTAATTTGACAATTTATGGCCTGTAAAAAGAGAGAGATTTAATTTTATTCAAGACAACTGTATTTTATACTACTATGAATTTGGTTTTATTATAAGTTTAGGTCATATGCAGATAGTCACATTTGACATGTTTAATAAAGGATTCAAGTTTGCATTTAACACAATATGATCAATTGGCAACTCTGTCTCTACATTAGGTTGTAGATTTGATATCGGTTAGGAAATGATCCATCTTAGAATCCTCCAACTATCATAACTATTATTTTTTTATAGAAGAATCAAGTTGATTTGAAACTTAGATTTCAATATCTACACTTGGATATCATATTAAATTTCAATTACAAACAGACTTGAGAAGTTAAATTCTTAATAAAATAAGCAATTTACTCATACTTCACATTGAATGGTTTTCAGGACCCAAAGCACGGGCACTGGTGGTTGGAGCTCGGGCCAGGGCTCGTCGTCGGCTATTGGCCATCGCACTTGTTCAGCCACCTGGCGCAGCACGCGGACATGGTGCAGTTCGGCGGCGAGGTTGTGAACACGCGACCGTCAGGTTCACACACAGCGACGCAGATGGGCAGCGGCCACTTCGCCGGTGAGGGGTTCGACCGGGCAGCCTACTTCAGGAACCTGCAGGTAGTGGACTGGGACAACAGCCTCATCCCTGCGTCCAACCTCAGGCTTCTAGCAGACCACCCTGGATGCTACAGCATCAAGGGAGGCTTCAACAGCTACTGGGGCAGCTACTTCTACTATGGTGGACCTGGAAGAAATGTGAAATGCCCTTAAAAAGTTTTAATGGATTTGAATTATCTGTCTTCCAAGTTAGAAGATATGAACAGTATATTTGAAAGAGTTGATCCATCAAAATTCAATAGTTTTGGATGAAGGTGTGCAAGACTTTCACATAATGTTCAGACTTTTCCCTTGACTCAGTCTCAGCTATCTAAACTTTGATGGAGTGATCTATGTGTTTAAAAAGGTTTTGTTCTTATTATTTTTTAAAATTTTTTCTTTGTTATATCTTTTATGATAGCAATTTGTTAATTCAGTTCATTCTGTGACATTGTTAGGCCATAGATCTCTAGCCAGCTGAATTTTCGTAAACAAAGGTTGATGATTGCATGGGGACACTAGAGAGGGATTTGTAAATGGGAGAGAAGTGCTTATGCATGTTTGCATGCATTTAATACAGGGTAGCTACTTCTACGGTGGTGGACCTAAAAGAAATGTTAATTAAATTCCCTTAAAGTTAAAACGATTCAAATTTCTTGTCTTTCGTATCGGAAAGTACAAGATGCATGTATCAGACATCCGCTCGATCGCCATCAATTGTTTAAATAAATGTGAACGAGAATTAAAGATGCTTGAAATTTTTTGATTTGATTTATGTGAATAAGATTTTGAGATGCTCAGAGTTTTTGCGGAAGTTCATACTCCTCCTCATTCTATTTTTTTTTCTTTGTTACTTCTTTGTCGTAGTAATTGGTTAATTTAGTCTATTATAGGATATTGTTAGGCCTAAGCTCCTTTGCTAGTTTAATAAGTGGCTTGGGTCCACAGAGAGTTGGAGACTATTTTGAGGAATTTGGTTCTTTTTTAGAAAGTTGAGCAAACAGTTTGTCAGTTGATTGTTGACGAATGATTTGAATTTATATATATATATATATATATATATATATATATATATATATATATATATATATATATATGAATGATTTGAGTTTAGATCATAAAATATCATAGAAATTAGTTATTCAAGAGAGTTTAGATTTAAAGTCGGATAAGACCAAGTTAAACCCCGAACCAACGCCTTATAGCTTTAAGAGAGAAATAACTATGCATGCATGCATTCAAATACAAGGGAGCATTGGTTCTCGATAAATTTATTTTTTGTCCCCTGTAAGTGTAATTTAGACTTCAGAGAGGAGACATTACTTTACAATAATCGAGATTACTGTTCCTTCTCGAGAACCATTGTCAGTACAAAATCGAGAGCAAATTTTATCTGTTGTTCGCTGTCTTCAAGAATATACTGTAGATCTCTGGAGAGTTGTTGCTTCACATTGATCAACTGCCAAGAAAAAAATTGCTTCGGTTCATATCCTATTCAAATGTGAGCTTGTGGGTCTTAATTTAATTAATTTAAGTTATCGAGGTAATATGAAACTCTAAAAAAGTTAAAGGTTTTAGATTCGAGAAGCTTTTGACATAATTTATAAGAAATATGTTGAGTTTATGTCATAGTTTTATAGATTTAGTTGAGACTAAACATGTGCACCTAGAATGTTGAAATATGAATAAAATTGTTTATATTTTTTAATAACATAAATTTTAGATAAATTGATCATTACATTTCATGAAACTCAATATACTTAAAATATTTTAATTTGATTGACCGCACAAAGAGAGCTGGCCATCCAGCGGTCGGGAAACTGAATCATTAATACCGAGAGGAGAGAAATTAGATGGGGGTCACCTTGGTTAGCCGGGACTGCTATAACCAGGCAAGAAGCTCGAAACAGCAAGTACATGAAATATGCTGAACCAGGAGGGCAATTTGTGATAGTTTGAGTAATGCTGGGTATGTAGTGGGTGTTATCACAGATTTTGGATTTTATTTTTGCTCCCATTTTGTTCAAACTTGGCTCCAATCCTTATTTTGCACATGTTGGTCTTTGTTACCATATTTATCTATAAAGTAAAGAGATAAGGGAACGATTAAGGGGAGACTGCACTTATAGGTGTATTCGAACAGTTAGAGCGTATATTTACACAAAGAAAAATTGTGAGTTCATATCTCGATTCTTTTTATTTTTTTTCATGTGTGTTTAATTAGAATGTTGTGCTGGCAATAAGGTTGCTATAGTTGGGCGAAAAGGTGTTGCAACAAGTTTTTCTAGGTTGCAACTTTTTCCCAACTGTAGGTCCAATGACAAAGAGTATTTTCAATTGTAGATCACTTGAAAAATTTAAACTTTTCTCACCTGTATGTCTATTTATAATATATTATTTTAAGCTGTACAACTATTTAAAATATTTTTTTCCCAGCTGTAGGTTCAATGACAAAGAGTATTCTCAACTGTAGATTGCTTAAAAAGTTTGAAATTTTCTCACTGGTATGTCTATTTGTAATATGTATTCCAAATTGTACAGCTATTTGAAATAAATTATTACCAGCTAATCTGTCTTGGAGAATTTAGACATTCAAATTTGAATATATGAATTATTTATAGTAAATGTACCGCTGGGAATTGTGTCAATAATAAATTTTAAATATATATTTTTTTCAATAATTATGCAATAATATAACAACTAAAACTATAATATGCACACTATCCTAACACAAATCACACCACATTTTGCAACAAAATTATCAAACAAAGGATAAATGACACAATTATATATTATATTGAATTCTTTGGTTTATATATCCATTGACAATATTTGTAATGGTCACAAATTATTCAATTGACAAAACTAACAAAAATAGATATAGCACCTCTGAAAATATCACTTAAGAATTCTTTACAACAAATGTACTCATATATAATATTCCTAACTCTATATATTTTGTTTCAACTATAACTATTAAAAGTAAAATATTCCACTTTCAAATTATTATTACGTAAAACATCTTCATCGTTTCATATAATTTTAACACCTTACTGTTAACCACCTGCACAAGAAAATATATCGATTACAATAGCCTTGAGATAAATACAAATCAATAACTTTTTCTTTAAATAGCTTCTAGAACATATGACAATTATAATAAAAGATGGTTGATTGATTGTTATATAACAAGTATAATTTATTGCTTATACGAATGAGAATATTGTGTTGGTAAATTTACTTGAGGTGTATTAGTCCTGTGATTTAACATGGTCTAACCGCAGAAGTGTTACTTTAAACAGCATTTGCTTTTTTGAGAGAGAAAAATGGAAAGAAGAGCTAGACCATGAACTTGAGACGGAAATAGGTAAATGCAAGCATTACTCGGCGAAATTATATCTGTTGGGGGAAATCTCCACGCGGTCAAGTCCAGGTGAGTTCATGATTGCCCGGGGACAGTGGCCTTCGGTGCCTGCCCCGCGCGCCGCCTTTTAGGCTCCCGGGACCGTGCCTCGGGGGCATGTCCCGGGCGCCGCCATTTGCCCGGGGACAGTGGCCTCCGGTGCCTGCCCCGGGCGCCGCCATTTAGGCTCCCGGGACCGTGCCTGCGGGGCATGTCCCGGGCGCCGCCATTTTCCCGGGGACAGTGGCCTCCGGTGCCTGCCCCGGGCGCCGCCATTTAGGCTCCCGGGACCGTGCCTCCGGGGCATGTCCCGGGCGCCGCCATTTGCCCGGGGACAGTGGCCTCCGGTGCCTGCCCCGGGCGCCGCCTTTTAGGCTCCCGGGACCGTGCCTCCGGGGCATGTCTCGGGCGCCGCCATTTGTCCGGGGACAGTGGCCTCCGGTGCCTGCCTCGGGCGCCGCCATTTAGGCTCCCGGGACTGTGCCTCCGGGGCATGTCCCGGGCGCCGCCATTTGCCCGGGGACAGTGGCCTCCGGTGCCTGCCCCGGGCGCCGCCATTTAGGCTCCCGGGACCGTGCCTCGGGGGCATGTCCCGGGCGCCGCCATTTTCCCGGGGACAGTGGCCTCCGGTGCCTTCCCCGGGCGCCGCCTTTTAGGCTCCTGGGACCGTGCCTCCGGGGCATGTCCCGGGCGCCGCCATTTGCCCGGGGACAGTGGCCTCCGGTGCCTACCCCGGGCACCGCCTTTTAGGCTCCCGGGACAGTGGCCTCCGGTGCCTGCCCCGGGCGCCGCCTTTTAGGCTCCCGGGACCCTGCTCTCCGGAAGGGGTCCCGGACGTCATCGCCCTTCTAAAAGGTAAAATCCCTGTTTGTTTATCACGTGCAGGTCACGCGAGGGACGCCTCGGGAATCAGCGACCACCTGTCAAGCATCCAAGACGTTTGACCGGGAGAAGGACGGTCCTACCCTTCAATCTGACGGTGGATTCCGGGGTAGTTTAGGCTTTTTGCTTCTTTTTGGGGCTATAAATAGCCCTTGTACCCCTCTGTTGTAAAGGATTAGCTCATTATTATTTGGAATAGCTAAACTCACAGACGTGCTCCGGAAGCCTCTCCCCCGGAGAGGGCCTCCCCAGCCGGCTCCGGTCGGGAGCGCGTCAACAGGACTAGGGCCCCCACCGGGACCCGAACCTGTATAAATCCACGTGTCAATTCTTGTGTTTGTCCGGCGGGGGAGGACCGGTCACCCGGTCAACCCGCGCCGCGTAATCTCCGCTAGGATCGTCTTCAAAACCTGCCGGGGTATTCTTAATACCACGACAGTTGGCGCCGACCGTGGGGACTCGTGACAAGACGCCATGGCTCCCCCAAGAACAAGGGCTCGCACCCTTCCCGGTGACCCGGGTCTCAGAGACCCGGCGCCGTCCGCCCGAGACACTGCTGTCCCGGCGGTCCCTCCCGGAGGCGACCTGGCCCAGGTACCGCCTCCCTCCTTTCCTCTTAACTTAGGTGCTTCCACCTCCAGGTCGTTCCCGGTGACCACGGGGACCTCGGCCGGAACAAGCGTCCCCCCGACGGCTCCCTCGGCTCCCCGGGACGCCCTGCTCGAAGTTCTCGTGGAAGGCCAGCTCCGCGCTCAGCGCTCTATGGACGAGCTTCTTAGCGTGTTGGCGCGGCCTCCGGCCCCCACGTTTGCGTCGCACCCATATCCGGGGAACATGCCCCCGTTTATGGGTTACCCGGCGGCCCCTCCGGCTTCGGGGTGGTTGTCCGCCCCGTATGATCCTGCCGGGGGGTTCCCTCCCCCTGCGGGATACACGCCCGGACCCTTCCCGACACCCGAGCCCGTCCCGGTGCCGGGAGGTTATTTCATGCCAGGGCTCTTTGTGGCACCAGGGGGGTACCCCGTCCCCGGCCTGATCCCGGGGCCGGGAGCCCACTTCTTGCCGGGGGTTTACCCTGTGCCGGGAGCCAGTCCCGCCCCCCGCATTGCGTTTACCGCACCGGGGGCGGTCAACAGAGCAGCCCCAGTGCCGCAGCGGACTTCCCCTCGCATGGGCTCCCCGGCTCCGGACGCCGCCACCGGGGCTCCCCCCTCGCCGGTTCCGGGTGTTACAGGGCCTGCCCCCTTCCCGGTTCCGGTCGTGGCCACTGGGGCCCCCTCCACTTCGATTCCAGGCGTCGCCGCGAGCGCCCCCTCCCCGGTTCCGGACGATACAGGGGCTCCCCCCTTTCCGGTCCCGGGGGTCGTCGCAGGGGGCTCGCCCCAACCGGCTCTGGAAGCTACAGCGCACGAGCTCCCTCCCTCGGCGGGACAGGTCCGTTTCGCCCTGGGGGAGGTTGAGCGAATGCGTTCACCAGAGCGCGGGGAAGAACTTCCCCCCGGCCGCTGGCGCGGGGAGACTCGCTCTCGCACGGGCCGGGGGAAGAGACCCGCTGAAGAGCCAACCTCTCCGGCGGAGAGCCCAGACGTCCGGGAACTCAGTCCAGGTCCGGAGGAAAAGCGTCGCCACCGCCATTCTGGCGGACCTCTTGGACCGCTTCCAGACTCAGACAACGAAGGTCCCGTGAAAGAAGACAGCGACCGGGGCTCTCCCCGGGAAGTGCAGGGGGCTAACCAGCCTCTGTGCCGAAGACTTCGCAGCATCCGGTGGCCGCGGCCCTACCGACCGCCACACATCGAACATTATAACGGCGAGGCGGACCCTTACGAGTTCGTGCAGGTCTACTCCACTGCCATCTCCGCGGCTGGGGGGGACGAGACAGTACAGTGCAACGTCTTCCCCCTCTACCTCTCCGGCATCGCCCGCTCCTGGTTCTACAACCTGAAGGCCGGCTCCATCAAGTCTTTCTCGCAGCTCAAGCGGGAGTTCTGTGCCAACTTCCAGGGGAACTACGTGCGTCCCCTGGACTCCTCGCAGCTGTACACTGTCCGGCAGAGGACTGGGGAGACCATCAGAAGCTTGTTCAAGCGCTTTGCCCAGGTGAAGAGCAAAGTGGCCCACGTCCCGGACTCCACAGTGATCGAAGCCTGCAAAAGCGGGATCCTCCCGGGGGAGCTCCACCGGAGGCTCTCCCGGAGCTGCCCTTCTTCCGCCGACGAGCTCTTCAACGTGCTCGAAAAGTACGCTCGGGCGGAGGAAGACGATATCTGGAAGAAGACCCAGGGGGCTCCCGCCCCCGTCGACCGGGGGCCCAGGGATCCCCCCAAATGCCCCAGATAGGGGGGGCATAACGAGCCACGGCCTCGGGACACTTTTGTCCTCGAGGGCGGAGGCGGCTCGCGCGACCCCCCGAGGGGCAACCGCCCCTTCCCCAAGCCGAAAGGCCATGGGGGAGGACAGTCTTCGCACGGCCGGGAAGGCCACGCGGGGAGAAGGCGGGAAGGACCGTGGTGTAGCTTCCACGGGTCCAGTACCCACGCTACCCGAGACTGCGACCAACTACTGCAGCACTTCGCGGCATTCCTCGACCAGCGCGGGCAGGGGGGGAGACTCCGGCCTCCTTTCTCCCTCGGCCAGCTGTTCCGGCCCTTCCCGCTCCCACGGGGGGTGAGCAGGCACAGGAGGGGGAGCCTTCAGAAGCTCTCCCCTTCCAGACCTCCCAGCGCCGCATCAATGTCATCGTGGGAGGGTATGCCTCCGGGCGGGACTCCAAGCGCCAGCGTAAGGAGTACGCGCGTGAAGTTAAGGTTGTGGGGGTGCTACACACGTCCCCGCCACCAAAGTGGTCGGACGTCCCCCTCACCTTCACGGCAGAAGACGCACGGGGGGTTCGCTTCCCCCACGACGACGCGCTCATCGTCTCCGCGACAATCTACAACTGTCACCTGGCACGCATCCTTGTGGACAGTGGGAGCTCCGCCGACGTCCTATTCCTGAAGGCTTTCAAAGAGATGCAGGTGGATGAGAAGCTCCTGCAGCCCGCAGCCGGGCCCCTACAAGGTTTTGTCCCGGGGAACGCGATCCACCCCGTGGGCAAGGTAGATCTTCCTGTGACCTTCGGCGCCCCGGAGAACTACCGGACCGAGCTGGTCCTCTTCGACGTAGTGGACCTCCCCTCCTCCTACAACGCGATTATGGGGAGGACCACCATCAACCGGCTGGGGGCTGCCACCCATCAAAACTACCTCTGCATGAAGATCCCCGGGCCGCATGGCGTGATCAACGTCTGGGGAGACCAAGACATGGCCCGTGCTCTGTATGAGTGCGCAGCCGCCGCGATCGGAAGCGTCAACATTATTGAGGCGCCCAGGGGGGAGGCCTCCCCCCCCCTGGAACCAGACGTCGCGGCAATACTTCACCAAAAGCACGGGCCTTACCTGTGCCGTAACGCAAATTCTAGTCTTTTATTTGCAGATGCAAAAGATGTAGAGGCACTTCGATGGCACCAAGGGGGTACCCCGTTCCTGGCCTATTCCCGGGGCCGGGAGCCCACTTCATGCCGGGGGTTTACCCTACGCCGGGGGCCAGTCCCGCCCCCCGCGTCGCGTGTACCGCACCGGGGGCGGTCGACAGAGCAGCCCCCGTGCCGCAGTGGACTTCCCCCCGCATGGGCTCCCCGGTTCCGGACGTCGCCGCGGGGGCTCCCCCCTCGCCGGTCCCGGGTGCTACAGGGCCTGCTCCCTTCCCGGTTCCGGTCGAGGCCACTGGGGCCCCCTCCACTTTGATTCCGGTCTTCGCCACAGGGGCTTCCCCCTTTCCGGCCCCGGTCGTCGCTACTTGAGGGCCTTTCGCCTTAGGGACCCTGTCCTCAAGCGCATTAGGCCCCCCAAGCCCAGGGTAGGCTCTCCCCTAAGTGCGAGGGCCCCTGCAAGATCTCTGCAGTCCTGGGCTCGGGGGCTTACAAGCTCTCCAACCTTTAAGAGCAGGAGCTGAAGCACACGTGGAACTTGCGTTTACTTCGCAAGTTCTATGTTTAGCCTTACGGGCATGTCCCCTCCCCCGGGGCGTTCACGCCGGAGGGGGAGGAGGGACACTGTAGCTTCCTTTTTCCCCCCTTCGCGGCTTCGCCGGGGGGGCTTTGTATATTTTGTTAATCAATACATAGGTCTTGCTTTGCAAACTGTCTCATTGCAGGTCTTTCTCATTACCGCCCCTAGCGGCGATGCCCTCCCCGCGAGGAAGCCCTCCCCGCGAGGATGCCCTCCTTGTGAGGATGCCCTCCCCGCGAGGAAGTGGGCCAGCCCCAACAAGTCCCTACAACGGAGCCTGCACTCCCGTAGGGCGGCTTACGATTAGCCCTCGTGGACTGAGGGTGTAAGCGGTAACCTGGTCACAGTGGCCGTGGTAACGAGTCACTTTGGGAGACTAGTCCCCTGCCCAAACACTCAAGTCCCGTCTTCGGGCATTTCCTCCTCCGGGAGTCGACGTTATTCCCGGCTCCCCGTTCTCACGGCGACCGGAAGATCAGCCCCTTGCGGCTTGATTGGATCTATCTTCCTCCTCCGGGAGTAGACGCTCTCCTCAGCGGGACGTCTAATGGCTTTCTGGATTTTCTCCCTCCTCCGGGAGTGGACGCTCTCCCCAGCGGGACGTCCGAGGGATTTCTCAGGAGACCTTATTCCCGGCTCCCCGTTCTCACAGTGACCGGATGATTATCTCCCGAAGACCTTATTCCCTGCTCCCCGTTCTCACAGCGACCGGATGATTATCTTTCGGAGACCTTATTCCCGGCTCCCCGTTCTCACGGCGACCGGACGATTGCCTTGCGAAGATATGGATTTCTCAGATATATTTTCCCCCGGAGACATTATTCCCGGTTCCCCGTTCTCACGGCGACCGGACGAAGTCTCCCGGGATGCTCCCCTCCGGAGGTCTTATTGGCTTTTCATGAGCCCCTTCCGCGCCTTGTTCCCGGTTCCCCGTTCTGACGACGGCCGGATGAACCTCTCCCGGAAGGTCCCTCCCTCGGAAACCCCGTTTTTACAATTTTCTAACTTAGAAAAATATTTCTCCTACAGGTTATGTTCCCCCCGGGGACCCTGTTACCCCCACAGCACGCGGAGGTCTCCTCGGCCCGCTGTGGGCGGGGGGGGGGGGGGGGGGGGGACAGGGGGCCCCCGGGTCACCCACGAGCAAACATAGCTCATTCTTTTGAAGATGAGCTCCACAAGACCAGCCAAGAAGAAAAGACAAAGCAAGCAACAAAAGAAAGGCAGCTTTATTTATTCAGAGACCCGGAGGACATCTTCCCCCTCCGGTGGGTTTCGGAAATGATACAACCCGGGTCCTAACCCGGGGGATTTTCTACGAGCCTAAGGCCCCTACGCCTAAAGCTCCCGGAGGCGCTCCCTCAGCTCCCGGGCCAAGTCCCGGTACAGCGCCCGGACGCGACGCTGAGAGTCCCGAAGTATGTCTTCGGGCCAAAACTCGTACCCAGCCGGCGGAAGTATCCGGAGAGGAGGTATCATCTGGGCCTTCGGGCGCGGGGGAGTTAATTCAGCACGGCTGTTGTCAAAATTATCCAAGTGCCACTCCGGGCGCCACCTCAACCGGACAGGCTCCCGGGCAGTACCCCCGTCGCGCTCCCCGGAGACAAGGCTCAGCAAAATCAAAGCCGCTTGGGCGTCCCCCGGAGAGCCACTCCCGGACCGTTGCCCGGGAATAACCCCCCGGGTACCCTGGTAACATTTCATTGCAGACAGAAAAATTTCAAATATATTTCATTGCAAAATGTTTTTGTACAAGTGCCCGGGGCTTCTCCTAAGAAGCTACCGGAATCAAAATGTCTAACAAAAATAAAAGGGGTGCTAGCTAAAGACCCGGGGGAGGCTCATACTTTAGCATTGGGGTCCTCCCCCCGGGGAGCTTCCTCCGTGGCCGGGGCAGGGGCATCCGCGGCCGGAGGCGCCGGTGTCGGGAACCTCGTCCGGATGATCCGGTCGTAGAATCGCTCCACCAGCAGCTCCACCTCCCGGCGAGTTGGCTCGAAGGCCTCTGGGAAGCTCCGGGGGATGCGCCCCCCGATCGCCCGGGCGCCAACCCCCCGATAGTCGACGAGCCCCGCGGCGGCCGCGATGACGGGGATCGCCCGGCCCGTGCCCGGACGTCCGCAGCCTCCGAGATGGCGGAGACTTGTGCGTTAAGAAAACGCACAGCCTCCGCGAGGGTCGCCGGGGGCACCTCCGGGCCGCTCCCGGAGCCCAGGCTAACGCCAAGGCTTTCCAAGGCCGAGCGGACGGAGCGGCCCGCGTCCGACAGCGCCCAGATCCTGGAGCTCTCGAGCTCCCGGAGCGCCTTCTCCCTCAAGTTGGCCTCCTCTCGGAGGTGGCAGTAGGCGCCCTGCGAAAGGTGCACCTAGGCTCGGGCCCGGGACAGCTCATCAAGAGCTTCGTCCCGCTCACGGAGGGCCGCCTCCCGCTGCTCCATGCAAGCTGCGGCCCGGCTCTCCGCCTCCTTGAGCATCCGGGTGACCCGCTGCTCAAGGCCCCAGGTAACAGTCGCTACCTACAAAATACATAAAGAGTTAGAAAAATCTTAAGTGCAGGAAAAAAGCCGAAGTATTAAGAGCTCAGGCTACCTGGGCTCCGAGGGACTCGAGCCCCTCAAAACGCTCGTGGAGCGTTCCCCCCGCTACGAAGGCCTGCACCTTCCGGCTGTGCAGGCCCTCCGCGCAGCGGGCCACCTCCCCGGCGGGAAGTAGAGAGGTATCTTGCCCGGCGCCTCTGTTGTGGCCGGGAGAGGGCCCCCGGACCTCGGAGTCCGGGAGCACGGCCGTCGTCGCCGGCGTCTTCGTCGACGAAGTTTCCTCCGAGGAGGATGAAGACGAGGATTGGGCGGGGATCTCCGCCCGGGGGGGGATCATCGGGCCTTTCCCCGCCCCAGGCCGGAGGGCCATCGGAGCCTCCTGCTCCGGGGGGACCTCGAAGACTGAGGGGCTCCCCCCCTCCTCATCAACCGGCCAGAGGCACGGAGGCGCCGCCTCCGAAAACCTCACCTCGAGCCTCTCCGGCGCCAATGCCGCCGGGAGAGGCGAGAGGAGCGTCACTCGAACTGGCGACGGGGTGTAGTCCGCGGAATCGGACCCCGCCCCGCCGGTAACAACCTCCTTCCCCCGGGCCTCGACGGGGGCCTCCGGGGGCGGAGGCGTCGCCTCTGCCCGGGGCGCCGCCCGGGCATGTTCGGCTCCGGGAGCCGCGTCCCGGGCCCTCACCGGCGTCGTCGCCGGCGTCGTCGTCGGGGCGGAGGTCTTTTGGACCCGGGGCCTTTTGGGCTCCGAGCCCCCGGCCGCATCCTTCCCCCGCTTATGAGACCCGGGGGTGGGAAGGGGCTTCCTCTCCGGAAGCCTGAGCCCATAGGCCTCGGCCACCAGGTTCCGGGGAGGCCCCTCCCCCACGAGGCGCACGATGCGTTCGTGTTCGTCGGCAAAGTACCTCCCCAGGAGGTGCTCCGCCTTATCCTTCGCCGCCGGATACGGGCGCACTGCAAGAGGTAAAGAGTTAGTCAATTTTCATAAAAAATCATAAGTGCGAAAATGCAGGGGACTTACGCCGCGTCACCGGCTTGACCGGAGGCCGCTGCTCCGGGCCCATGCCGATCCCCCTTCCCCCGCGTGAGAAGGGGGAAAGCCGCAGGAGCGCCAGCTCCTCCGCGGCGTCCCGCATCGAGCGGGCCTTCTTCGTCAGGACCACCTTCCCGAGGAGCTCGAACTCCTCGTCCGTCCACACCGGCGGCTTCGGTGCGGATGACCGGCTGTAAGTGGGAGGCTCCGGGGCGTAGACCACCGCGTCGTCCCGGACCCGGAGGTAGAACCACCTCCGGAGCCAGTCCCCCCAGTGGTCCCGGGAGGCCGCCGCCGGGTAGTCCGCCACCCGGGAGGGCAGCATTTGGACCATCACTGAGCCGAAGGGGGACTTCGGTCCTCCCTTCACCAGGTGGGAGCTCCGCGCCGCCGGTTCATAGAAGTACCGGAAGGCGCGGAGGGTGGGCTCCCGCCCGGTCGCTGTCTCGTAGAGCCATATAAAAAGGCCCATACGGACGAGCGCGTTCGGGGTGAGGTGGTTGAGAGCCACCCCGTACTCTTTGAGAAACTGCCGGAGCATCGGATGCACCGGGAGCCGGAGCCCCGCCTCGAGGAAGGCCTCGAAGGCCACGACCTCTCCGGGCCTGGGGCGGGGGGCTCCGTCCTTCTTTAGGGGGACCCGGATGTCCCCCTCTTCAACGACTCCCTTCTTGACCAGGGACTCCACGTCCGAGGCCGAGAACTCGGAGGCCCAGAGGAAATCCACGGGGATTTCCTCCGGGGGCACCTCCGTGGTCTTCGCTCGACCTTTGGGCGCCATTATGTCAGTTCTTTGTTTTTCGGTGGCTAAGTTTTCAAGTGGCTACGTCTACAACTCCCGGACGCTCGCTACCAGAAAAGGCTACCGGAGAAGTTACCGGAAGAGCGCTACCGGGAGAGCTGAAGTTAGAGTTGAAGATTTGGAATGAGCTTCCGGGGCCCCCTAAGGCCCTATTTATAGAGGCTGGCCGTGATCTAGATGCGCGCCACGTGGCCCCCTCGGAGCGATCTGGACCACTGAAATTCAAACCGTGCGCGGGAAACGAAGGGACAGGCGCGTAAATCGAGGCACCGGTTCGAACCGCGCGTGCATTTATTGCGAAAACGGCGCCCATAAAAGCGCCCGGCACCGAAACCGAAGCGTCGCCGGGGCTCCGGTGATTTTCGTCCGGAGGTTTTGTCCGGAGATCTCCCCGGTAACGTAACCATTCCCTCCGGGGGCTCAAGCTTCGTCCCCAGAGGGCATGGGGGGCTGCTGTTGGGGGAAATCTCCACGCGGTCAAGTCCAGGTGAGTTCATGATTGCCCGGGGATAGTGGCCTCCGGTGCCTGCCCCGCGCGCCGCCTTTTAGGCTCCCGGGACCGTGCCTCGGGGGCATGTTCCGGGCGCCGCCATTTTCCCGGGGACAGTGGCCTCCGGTGCTTGCCCCGGGCGCCGCCATTTAGGCTCCCGGGACCGTGCCTCCGGGGCATGTCCCGGGCGCCGCCATTTGTCTCGGGACAGTGGCCTCCGGTGCCTGCCCCGGGCGCCGCCATTTAGGCTCCCGGGACCGTGCCTCCGGGGCATGTCCCGGGCGCCGCCATTTGCCCGGGGACAGTGGCCTCCGGTGCCTGCCCCGGGCGCCGCCATTTAGGCTCCCGGGACCGTGCCTCCGGGGCATGTCCCGGGCGCCGCCATTTGCCCGGGGACAGTGGCCTCCGGTGCCTGCCCCGGGCGCCGCCTTTTAGGCTCCCGGGACCGAGCCTCCGGGGCATGTCCCGGGCGCCGCCATTTGTCCGGGGACAGTGGCCTCCGGTGCCTGCCCCGGGCGCCGCCATTTAGGCTCCCGGGACCGTGCCTCGGGGGCATGTCCCGGGCGCCGCCATTTGCCCGGGGACAGTGGCCTTCGGTGCCTGCCCCGGGCGCCGCCTTTTAGGCTCCCGGGACCGTGCCTCCGGGGCATGTTCCGGGCGCCGCCATTTGCCCGGGGACAGTGGCCTCTGGTGCCTGCCCTGGGCGCCGCCTTTTAGGCTCCCGGGACCGTGCCTCCGGGGCATGTCCCGGGCGCCGCCATTTGCCCGGGGACAATGGCCTCCGGTGCCTGCCCCGGGCGCCGCCTTTTAGTCTCCTGGGACAGTGGCCTCCGGTGCCTGCCTCCGGGGCATGTCCCGGGCGCCGCCGTTTGCCCGGGGACAGTGGCCTCCGGTGCCTGCCCCGGGCGCCGCCTTTTAGGCTCCCGGGACCCTGCTCTCCGGAAGGGGTCCCGGACGTCATCGCCCTTCTAAAAGGTAAAATCCCTGTTTGTTTATCACGTGCAGGTCACGCGAGGGACGCCTCGGGAATCAGCGACCACCTGTCAAGCATCAAGACGTTTGACCGGGAGAAGGACGGTCCTACCCTTCAATCCGACGGTGGCTTCCGGGGTAGTTTAGGCTTTTTGCTTCTTTTTGGGGCTATAAATAGCCCTTGTACCCCTCTGTTGTAAAGGATCAGCTCATTATTATTTGGAATAGCTAAACTCACAGACGTGCTCCGGAAGCCTCTCCCCCGGAGAGGGCCTCCCCAGCCGGCTCCGGTCGGGAGCGCGTCAACAGGACTAGGGCCCCCACCGGGACCCGAACCTGTATAAATCCACGTGTCAATTCTTGTGTTTGTCCGGCGGGGGAGGACCGGTCACCCGGTCAACCCGCGCCGCGTAATCTCCGCTAGGATCGTCTTCAAAACCTGCCGGGGTATTCTTAATACCACGACAATATCCATTTACTCATGATGATTTGCTCACTTTGTTTCTGAATTCGCGAACAGTAACGAGGTTAGTTGGCTATTGATGAGGGCATCACTAGCACAAGTAGTATTAGAGCTCGAACTGAGAAATATAAAGGACTAATCACTCAAGTGAAGGCCCAACAACTACATCAATAGGTGACTTTGTTCCTTAAAGAATTAAAGTATGATGAGAATATGCTGTTACATAATAGCTCATGTTTAAGATTGATCACGAATAGAGAGGGAGAGCATAACAGAAAGAACATAGTCATATATATGGGTCAAATAACTTTATTGAATCTAGTTGTACACCTACTTAGTGGAAAGAGGGTTTCCTAAGCTTTCCAAAGAGCCCAAGATCACTGAATTCCATAAAGGATTGCAACCGCTACAACCAAAAGAATTTTGCTCGGCATGCAGTCTGCCGACCAAACGATAGTCCAACTTCAAACAAGCACCATTCTCAACATGGATATCCAATTTGGTTGTGTAAGTACTTGTTGGAAAGGTATTCGAAAGAGCTTCCAATGCATCAAGAATCATTAAATTCCAACATCGTATGAAATCAGAATATTGAAAAGAGTAACAACTACACAGAAGAAAAAAGTCTCATCCAAATTAATCCGAATCCAACTCGGAGAAGATTTATTCCGAACTTCTTTTATCTTTTATAATTTGTTAGAATTTTTATTCCGTTTTGAATTAGATTCAGATTAGAATTCTAGTTTAATTCTTCTATCTTTTGTACATACCACCCTCTATAAAAGAGAGTCATGGCCGTAGTTTTTTTATATACAAGATATAAGATATAAGACATTTATATTGAAATTTCAGATTGAAGTCTTAGTTTTAGTTGAGAGTTGAATCTCTCCATCCTTTGTTCTTGTGATTTCCTTTGGAATTGCTTGAACGATCTTCGTGATCACCCTATCTGTGCGCCAACTCCGTGCGTGGCCGTGTTGATAGGCAATTCAGAGTGTGGTTGGGAGAATTTATTGATACGCAGGTCCTTGCTCGGCAAGTGGTTGGCTATCTCGTTTCGTCAGGTCATACTAGTTATCTAGGTATCTTCAGATACTAGTTATTCAAGTTCTACGTCGTGAAGATTGGGCCACCCTCCGTGAACGTGTCCTTCATCGACGTGTTCATATCAGTTGGTATCAGAGCTTCAATTTCCACGGTAGAATCTTTTTCTACATTAACCGATGGCAGGAAACGGTTCATCCACTTCATCACACAATCCAGAAGCTTATGTCACTCGAGCTGAACATGCTGCATTCCGAACATTTGTCGAGGGACAGTTTGATTCAGTTGTTGATGAACTGCAACAACTCTGAGTTGCGGTCGTAAACTCGGAAGCTCCACCTAAGGGGAAAAATGTATGTCCTATACCACCAGAAGGACATCGGGAAGATGCGCGATCAATAGAAGGCGAGAATCGTCGCGGTTCTCCACCTTTTCGACCACGTAAAACTGGTCATGATCATGCTTTTCGACCACCCCAATTCGGTCGGCATGGGGGAGGTGGTGATGACTGTGATGACAACTTCCAGTCCGACTACCACCCTGAAGGCAAAAACTATTATTATGGTAATTGGCAGCCACCGCACGCGGATGCCGATTATCGACCAAGGTACCATGCTCATAACCAACATCGTGGCGGAGATCGTCATCACAACCACTATGGCAGAAGACTTGCAAAGATCAAGCTCACCATTCCTAAGTTTAATGGTTCATCAGATCTGTAAGTGTATCTTGATTGGGAGCTAAAGATGGATAAACTTCTTCTCATGTGCAATGACAGTGAACAAGAAAAGGTAGCCTCTGCTTCATCCGAATTTGAAGGTATGCATTGATTTGGTGGCATCAATATCATGAGCTAAGGAGACAAGCAAATCGACCTCGCATTGCTACATGGGATGAGATGAAGAATGTCATGAAAAGGAGGTTTGTTCCATCTTACTACACTCGGGACTTGTTCATCAAGTTGCAAGGTCTTAAACAAGGTCCGCGAAGTGTTGATGCATACCACCAGGAAATGGAGATTATTCTGATGAGATGTGATGTTAGGGAGACACCTAACCAGTCCATTGCTCGGTTTTATAATGGCTTGAGTAGAGACGTCAAGAGGATTGTCAATTATCAGCAGTACCAGGATCTCGAGCAACTTGTCCATCTATCAAGAAAGGCGGAACGACAATTAGCTGAAGACAAGATGTATTCACGGGCAACCAATACTTCTACGTGGCGTCAACTGAGCAATAATGTTTCAACCCCGTTTCCTCTAATGGATCGATCACACAACAATTCTTTGACCAAGCCCAATCTGTTATCTACACTTCTTCAACCAAACACCAATGCTTCGACCACCGAGAAGAAGCCTACAGCCAGCACCTCATCTGTTGGTTCTTCTGCTCGCTCAAGCCAAATTATATGCTTTCGATGCCAAGGGCGAGGACATGTGGCATCTCAGTGTCCTAACCAGCGAGCTATGATTGTGCACGAAGATGGAGAATATGATTCTCAAAGTGACAAAGACATAATCAAAGACGCTACTGTAGAAGTTGAAGCAGAAGGAAGTTTTTCCTTCGAGCAAGGTCAAACTCTTGTGGTCCAGACTGTGCTCAGTGTTCAAATGATGGAAGCTGAATGAGGACAGCGACATAATCTTTTTCAAACTCGATGTAAGGTCCAAGACAAGGTATGCAAACTCATCATTGATGGAGGTAGTTGTCATAATCTTGCTAGTAAAGAGATGGTGGACAAACTTGGACTTACAGTGCTCAAACACCCTCATCCATACCGCATTAGTTGGCTTAACTCTTGTGGTGAGATCAAAATTACTTCCATAGTAAAGGTTCAATTTACCATTAAGGGGTATAATGATGATGTCATGTGCGACGTGGTTCCTATGCAAGTTTGCCACTTACTGTTGGGCCGACCATGGCAATATGATCGCAATTCACAGCATTGTGGTCGGACTAACACATATTTCTTCAAGTTCAAGGGCAATGCCATCACTCTTCTTCCTATGACTCTTGAGCAAATCATATCGGAAGAGATGCAAAATATTTCTGACAGTATGGTTGATGGTGTGAGTGAACCTATGAGTGAGTGCCACATAGAGGTGAGAGAGAGCCACAAACCAAATATGAGTGAGTAAAAGAAAAGAGAGAAAGATAGCTTAGCTTTACTAGCTACAAAATCAGATTTGAGAGTTGTGAGCAACCTATTGCCGGATTGTTTTGTACTCTTGTACAAAGAATCCTTGATTTCTACTAATGACTTAACCGCTCTTGCTAGTGTTGCTATCACTGTTTTGCAGTCTTATAACAATGTATTTCCAGCAGATGTACCATACGAACTTCCTCCTTTATGAGGAATCAAGCATCAAATTGATCTAACACCTAGAGCAGCACTGCCAAACCGACCACCGACAGTGATCAAAATGAACTTGAAAGAGTTGGAAGCTTATTTGCCGCACATGAAGTTTGCGTACAACAGGGCGTTACATTCAACCACTAGACTAAAGAAGAAGATTAATGACAATGCTTACAAGACAGCGCTACCAGGGGAATATGGAGTATGTGTTACATTCAATATTTTGGATCTTTTCTTAAATTCTACGCTATTAGACTGGAGGACGAGTCCTTTTCAAGAGGGGGAGAATGATGAGGACATCACTAGCACAAGTAGCATTAGAGCTCGAATTGAGGAATATAAAGAGCCAATCACTCGAGTGAAGGCCCAACAACTACATCAACAGGTGACTTTGTTCCTTAAAGAATTAAAGTATGATGAGAATATGCTGCTATATAATAGCTCATGTTTAAGATTGATCAGGAATAGAGAGGGAGAGCATAACAGAAAGAACATAGCCATATATGGGTCAAATAACTTTATTGAATCTAGTTGTACACCTACTGAGTGGAAAGAGGATTTCCTAAGCTTTCCAAAGAGCCCAAGACCACTCAATTCCGTCAAGGATTGCAACCGCTACAATCAAAAGAATTTTGCTCGGCATGCAGTCTGCTGACCAAACAATAGTCTAAATTCAAACAAGCACCATTCTCAGTACGGATATTCAATTTGGTTGTGTAAGTATTTGTTCGAAAGGCATTTGAAAGAACCTTCTAATGCATCAAGAATTATTAAATTCTGACATCGTATGCAACCAAGAGACTGAAAAGAGTAACGACTGCACAGAAGAAAAAAGTCTCGTCCGAATCCGAATCCAACTCAGAGAAGATTTATTCCGAACTTCTTTTATCTTTTATAGTTTGTTAGGATTTTTATTCCGTTTTGAATTAGATTCAGATTAGAATTCTAGTTTAATTCTTCTATCTTTTGTATATACCACCCTCTATAAAAGAGAGGCATGGTCATAGTTTTTTTTATATACAAGATACAAGATATAAGACATTGATATTGAAATTTCAGATTGAACCCTTAGTTTTAGTTGAGAGTTGAATCTCTCCATCCTTTGTTCTTGTGAGTGCTTTACACTCAATTTGTTACAATATATTCAAGGTTGTATAACATATAAGCCCATAACAAGAAAGAAAATTCCATAAATTCAGTCCAAATTAAGTTGCATTCCAACTCATAAGAAATTAAGTCTTTAAATTCTCAAAGGAAAAAAACCAAATTTATAGCCCAAGTTTGATTTCAAGTGCTTTCCCAAAAACATGAATTGTACATTTCTCAAAGACATGCATTGTACATTTCTATATTTCAATTGTTATTTTTTGAGTAGCATATTGTCTTGTTTGTACAGTTAACTCATTAATATAACTATGTTCATGAAGATCAAAACAGGATTGTTTCAATTCTGATTACTAGATTTTCATGTGTTCACTTCTGGAACACCATCTAGGTGCAATATAGTGTTTTGCCAAACATGCATCACAAAAGCTACTCGCTCTCACAACATCAATTTAACAAATGAATCAGCCATTAATGTACCCAAGTAGGTTTCCAGTATACAAAATTAAAGTATAACAAAACCTGAATCTTTGAACTTGTAACTTTTATTTAACACTAAGGAACATACTTAGTTACTTGAATAGTCTCCGACAAATCTGACTGGATGCAAATTAGCAACCTGCCTGCCGCAATTGTCGTCAAATCCTAAGCAAACTACAAATAGTATAGATATTATAACCAGTAGCACATATGTGTTTTGGAACCAAGCAAAAGAAAGTAGTATTTGCAAGCATATAAACCTGAATAAGTTCTTTGTTAAGAACTTAAAAAAATCCATCAAAGGTATATAGGATGAAAAGGCATTCCAACCAAAGCCAACCTTGGAGAGAGTTTAGTGGAAATTATTTAGTCTCAAATATGAAAAAGCAAGACAAAAAACAAAGTGCACCAGATTATACTTGTCATCTTAGAAGCTAGATTCCACCATAGGGTACTTTGCACTTGATACTCCAAATATTCCCTTTCCTTTGCTGTTTGGTTATTATAAATCCTGAATTTCTAGTTGTCACTCTCAAACTTTCTGGTTGTGTAATGGACTAGTGGCCTATTAGTTTCTATTTTTTTTTTATCTGGTATCTGAAATGTATTGTCATATAAGAATTGTGTGTTCACCCACATGTTCTATGCATAAAATGGCTGCACTAGCTCAACATTTTTTGTTGTTCCATGAACTGTCATTGGACTCATTATTCAAGGAGTGACAAAATTGATTTACAATATAACTTTAGGATTTATGGTAATATTCATGGGTTGTAGTTAATTTGGCTAGAGTTGTATTTAATGGGTCACAGCTTTAGTTGGTTTAGTATTTACATTATAGGTATGGGAGGTTGATAAAATTTGATCACTAAAACACGTCTTGCACAAGTAGTCCACTGCAAGAACCTTTCTTTTGCTGCTTTGTAAATCTGTGCCATATGTAACTTGGGAAATCTGCTTTTAGAATATTTTCCAATAGTAGTTTCCTTCATTTAAATGTAAATCATGTTGGGAAATTTTTAGATTCTGGTATAGATCTTAACATTTTTGGTTTATCTAGGAAAAAGGGTGACAAAGGATAGAGGGAAATCAACAGAAGCAAAAAATCCCTACCCAGCATGGACAAACTGAGAACGACAATTGTTGAAATTCTTAAAAAAGTTGACTTTAACACAATGAGTTACACCATTTGAGAGTAGCCATATGCAATGAACTATAGTGGACTACAACTATATGTGGACTGCAACCAAATTTTGAGGCAGGGTAGTTATAGGAACAAAAATGCTACTTCGTACACTAATATAAACCATTTCTGTTTCAACAACATGAGTAACATGGTTTATATAATGTAAGAGATAACTTTCAACAATAATATTTTATCAATTTGATAGATTAAAAGATGGCACATTTATAAAAT
This sequence comes from Pharus latifolius, assembly GCA_019359835.1. NCBI lineage: Eukaryota > Viridiplantae > Streptophyta > Magnoliopsida > Poales > Poaceae > Pharus > Pharus latifolius. Next base: position 34,670,552 of record CM033324.1, on the reverse strand, counting down.
TGGGATGAAGAATAGGTTAAAATAAAAGAGAACAAACCTTTTTGGGTAAAGTACAAATTTTGCAAAACTCAAAGGTCCATGCAAGAAAAGAATATTTTAGAACAGAGGCAAGCAAGGTAGAATCGTGTACATCTAGGCACTTTCAATCTCCTCAGCCTTGAGGCACCCACCTCGCTAACGGCCACTTCTCAGCTCTAATTGTTATGGTCTTTGTCCTCTTGCTGTTGCATTCTCCCCTTCTTTATTCCAAGGAAGATGACACGCTTTGGGTGGATATTTCAGAGCAAAATCTGCAGTTTTAGGGTCAGGACAAACAATGGGCCTATCAGAAATATTTTTATCCCCATTCTGATATGTAACTATGAAAAATCTTTGCTAACAAAAATAAAATTCTAAATTTTTTTTGGATATGCATTTTCTACATATTTCATTGATAGAGGGTGACAATTTCATGTAAAAAAGGATCAAAAACAAATCATAACACAAAATTTGCACTCACTATTGCCTGCTTCAGCACATTCAGCTCCTTGAACTATACATAGGTGGTTTGAAAACTGACTACTACACGATGTTGCTATGTACCCCACTCCTAGGGGTTGGGCTCACGTACCAAACCTGCATTTTTCTAGGGTCAGGAATAGGGGTCTGGTGTGGGACTCTCATTTGAGGAATCCGGTGGCAACCGCCCAGGTAGGTTGCACTCAGAAAAGGCACATTGCAGCTCACAACAACAAGATGCATTATATATAAATGCGAGTAATTAAAAACAAGTGCTGATCACAAGGACCAACATTACAATAACTTAGCGCCAAAATGACGCATTTAAATGTTGATACAAATTAGGGAGTTTTCGACACAAAGGTCGGCACAAAATGAAACAACAATAATAAGCAAAAGGACTTCATCAGTCTTCTTCTTCTGCAGCAGCGGTGTACGGGCCTTCTCCACATCTGACTCCACCTTGGTGCATAACCCTCTATCAAGCTTGGTCTTCAGTTTCTTCTTCTTGTTCCACATTGGGTTCAAGACTGTAAGATTCAGGGTCGACGAATCCTTCTTCTAAATTCGTTTGTGAAAGCAAGGGTGAGCACATTGTCCGCATGGTGCTTAACAAGTCCCAAATAAGAATGCAAGCATATATAGATGAGGGGGGAAATTTCTCACAGAATGGCTCCTTGGCTTCATATATGTATATAGAATAGATTTTCACACTTAGTCTTTGGAGAAAAGACCTTTATTTTCAAAAGCGGTGCTTTTAAAACCCTAAGCTAAATTCTCAGAAAATGTTGTGTGTGGCGGTCTTTCATGAGTCACCACTTTATTCTGATTTTGTGAAAACTTTCCAAAAGCTACTTGTGCTACATCGACGTGAATAGAATCCACAGCGCGCAGACTCCATAACCTGGGAGCTCAGAGTATCCGATACTTTTTAAACTTTGCAAAGGTGTACCACCTTAATCCACCGATCACTCAGCTTTCAAGTCAGGCCAACTCCACGCGACTTTTACGCATGTGACAAGGCCGAAGTGACACAACAGTTTACAATCCTAGCATTAACAATTCCCTGCCCGGTAAATAGACAGTCAAGTCTTAAGTACCGTTGTGGGTCCTCCCCACTGCCTTACTTCCTAGCCTGGGTCTATGTTCTCGCAAGACACATAGCCTCTCTTGATTACAGCCGCGCACGACTTAATCTGGCATAGGGCGTCTTCCTTCTTTCCACCTTTTCCTCTCATGATTTTTCTGAACTCACATCACTCATGGCCTTCTGCGGCCCACCAGTTCTCGCAAGACACTGGATCGACAACCATTGCAGGGAAGAGCTAATACTAAAGAAAGCTACTAAGTTGCGCCCGTCCCATAAACAGGCAAGTGGTTGGTACGTTTTTCATGCCGCATAGAAGCACAACACAAGGTTCTAGTCCTTATGAATCTCTAGTGAGGAGTCTTTCACATTCCCAGTGCGCACACAGCGCCATCCACTCAAACCATCCTCACTATCGATTTCAATCACATTTTCTTTCGCAAAAGGGTTTTGAATATACTTTTCTCATATGTGACCATTCAACATTTATCATATTATCTTGAGCATAGTGTAGCCTAAGCATGATATTCTAGGGTGACAAGGGTGCAGGAATATTCAATGTCAAAAGGGGCTTTACAATCTTTTAGGTCATATCTAATCACTTTATTGAAACATAGTTCTTATTTGAACTTAAGGCATGCATATACTTGAAAACAATTAACGTATTTCATTTCAAAATATTAGGCTAGACATGATCAAGGGTTTGAGACTTGTCTTGCAGTGATGGGTCTAGCTGCTCAGATGAATCTTCGAGGATCTCCTCTGTTCCTTCAACGTCTGGTTCCACGGCGGGTACAAACAACACATACATACTGTATAAGCATACAAGCACTAGAAAATAATACGTAAATACATCATGCATGCAGGGGAATTGGTTTAGACAAGGTCACTTGATATTGGTCGAAGAGATGGGCTCAAAAGGACTTGAATGTCGAGGGGCTGACATTCGGCTCATGGCTTGACATTGCCCTAAATTGGTTCTAGGTCTGTTTTCTGGAGATGTGATAGTAGGGAATGTTGTAGAACATGGCTCAAAAGGTTTACTGGACAAAGTGGCATTTCAATTGCTCAAAAGTAACAAGTCTAAATCATCCAATGCCACTGGTGGACATACACTGACATAGTGCTAGACATGGCCAGAAACTAGGGCATTGGATAACTTTTGACTCAGGACTCCAATTGATGCACAACTTTGTCTATGGTTTAGGCATTGATAACAGCTACAAAACTCTCAACAGGCTCAAGGGCAGAAAGTGGCCGGAAAGTGGCCAAATCCGGTGAGCAAACACGGTGGTCTGGACATGAACTGAACCACTGAACAGCAATCTTGGCATGATCATAACTTTTGATCCAGGTCGATTCAGGAGTCGGGCTAGTAGACAATATTGCTCAGGGTACTGAGATCTATCTAAGGGACAAAGTGTGTGGGGCTAGATCGGCCGGGAAGAAATTCCGGTGACTGGCGCTGGAGAAGACGACTCCCAAATTGGGCGTTTTTGATTTAAAGAGTTTGAAGTCGATTCATTGCTCAGGGGGTGAGAGGGTGAGGTGAGGGGACTATTTGTAGGGTTAATTCGGCCGGAGAATGGCCGGAGAAGCTTGGCGACGAGGACCAGTTCACTGGTGGCGCGCAAACTACGGAAAGGTTATGATTGCTGCTCAATTTTGAAATCCAAGTTTGTAGGCTTGCTCAAAGGGGTGTACTGAACAATTTTCATCACTGGCACGAGGATTAATTCGGATCGAATCGGCCAGCATTGAGGAAACAGGGCATTTGGGACTTTCCGACGATCGCCGGCGTTGGGGTTCGCCGGGGGCCAATTGGATGCCATGGTACGAAGAGAGGGATGAAGGGAGCTTACTGGTGGCGTTGGTTTGGAGGGGGAAGCTTCGGGCGAGGCTGGCGCCGTGAGCTTCAGGAACTGCTCGCCGGGGAAGAAGATCTTCGCGGCGGCGCTGGAGAACTCAGCTGCTCTCTGGTGGTGGAGGCTAAGGCTTACAAATGCGGGTGGTGTGAAGAGATGCTGGGCAAAAGGGGGGGCTTTATATAGCCGCGGGGTTGAACTCTCAGGAGCTGCAGCAATCGCTGGGGAGATTTTTCTTCTGGCGCTGGAGCGGTCAACGAGGTACTTCGGGACATGGCGGGGCTCTGCCAGAGACGATGAATCGCGCGGAAACGGGATTCTGTCAGGGCGGTGAGGCGACGATCTTCGGGATGGCAGCCATGTGGCGTGAAGCTCCTGGCAACAGCAGGCACGCGCGCGCGCGGGGAAGAAGACGGCTCAGCGCGGTTGAAGCATTCCACGGTGGCGGTACAACTGTGTGCGGTGGAGGCCACGTGGCCGTGAAGGTGGCAGCATGGCGAACTTCGCCGGCGGCGAGTTCAGCGGCGAGTTCAACGGCGAGGCAAAACGGCGGGGCGCTGGTCGAACGAGCACTGGTCGAACTGCTCTGGTCGAAAACGGCACAGGGACCTGGTTACAAACTTTGGACTGATTTGTGACAGTTTGGACTAAACTGTGAAGGTTTTGGCTCGGGAATTTGGGCCTATTTGTAATTCTGAAGATCTGAAGGGTTGATTTGAACTTTGACTTTGCAGCTGAGTGCTACAAAATGTCTTAGACTCATCCAGAAGGAAAGATGGTAAAATCCGATAAGATCTGGTGGTTTTGACAAAAATCGAAAACAGGGTAATTAGGGTAAACAGGGTAATTAGGGTCTGAAACTTTTGTCGAGGCTGAAACTAGGGTTTCGGTTGAGATTCTGGAATTCTTCCAGAAGGGAAAAATGTTCAGAAAAATGAAAGAAAGGTAATCACTTGATCAGATCTGGATTTGGAGATGATCTGGGACTTTCAGCCTTTTTTGGGTTTTCTGAAACTTCTGAAAAGGGCTAAATTGAAACACTTTTGGACTGAAATGTGAAAATGATCTGGGAGATTTTAGCTGCCAACTTTTAGGTTAAGGTAGTGGCATACCTAAGATCAAGATAGGGTTGAGACAACAGGGATTCCAAAGAATATATGCTGACTCGTAAGCAGAAAAGATAGCCAAAAGTAGGGATGTTACATCTGGGTGGGTGGGTTTCGGGGGACCTTTTGTAACTGGAACTGTAATAGTTTTTTTAATGGAAATTTGGGGACCCTTTTGTTGAAGAAAGCTACCATTTTATGAAAGATAAAAATATAAACCTAGCAAAAATGTCACTACTACAGAAATGTTTTGCACTAACGGTTCAAAAACATATGTACTAATGGTTCTCATACCGCTAGTGATCGGCACGATAGAACAAGTCTAGCACTACTCTAACGATTAGAAACCATCAGTATAACAACTATATTCTAATGGTTCTTTTTAGTGAACCATTATAATAGCTTAGTATATTCTAACGGTTCACTAATCGCAACCGTTAGTACTATACAATTTCTTCTAACGGTTCCAGGTTATTAACGGATAGAAGAGAGCTGCTAATGGTTCGATCGGAGGTAGCCTTATTCTAACAGTTAAATAATCTAAGCCGTTAGTACTAGCACAATTTCTTCTAATGGTTCACTAGTAGTAACCGATAGAAGAGAGGAGCTTATCAATCGACCGGATGGAACCTTATTCTAACGGTTGGATAAATTAATCCGTTAGTACTATCCCAATTTCTTTTAACAGTTCACTAGTAGTAACCGCTAGAAGAGAGGAGCTTAAGGTTCGACCGGAGGGAGCCTTGTTCTAATGATTGGATAAATTAAACCGCTAGAAGAGAGAAGCTTTGGTACTGGAGGGAAATTTATTCTAATAGTTTGACAAAACGAACATGTTAGTATTATTATTCTATCGGTTCTGAGTTAGAAACCGTTAGAATATGTTATATTATTATATCAGTTCTAAATCATAACCGTTAGAATATTGTAAAGTATCCTAACTGTTGGGATGAATGAATAGTTAGAATATTTATTCTCTTATAACACTTGTGCTGTAGAACCGTTACAAGAAGCTACCGATACAAATTAAAAAGGTACATTGACAAATACACCAATACATAGATACACACATTCAACAGATTGAATTTATTCACAGATTGAATTTATTCACATATTGAATTTATTCACAAATACACCAATACAAATACACACATACACCAATTCACACATTCAATGTATATTACAAAAATCATTTATGATCGATCGTTGACAGCCACTTCATCCATCACATATTGAGTCCAAATTTGTTGTAGCTCCTTTATCTGAGGCGGCTCGTATTTGTCTTTTGACATGATGCTCTGCATGCATGTATGAATTTAGGAACTTACGTCACATCCAATGTTCAACTTTAAGTTAAGAAAAGTGCTTACCTTAATGAATTGGGTAAAGTTTGTTCTGATTAGGTCATATATAAATCTCATCACATAAAACCCACATTCCCAGGATTGTGGCTGCTGATGGCACTGAGATAATTGCATATGCGAAGACATAAACCCACATTAACTCGAAAGAACTAATTAAGCATAAATTAAAAGACTCATGAGTAGTTCCATCCTTATTAATTACCTCATATTCTTTCGAAGAAATTGTTGTGCCCTTCAACGTGTCATGCCTCCCTCCAGCGGTAAAATAATTTTTGAAAGCCCTGCATTTAATTTAGTATTGTCAGTTAATATGTTATCATTAATTAGCTAGTGAGATCAAAATTTAAATCAACCTTGTTACTTACGGGTCTATGTGCCACGTGAGGGTGAAAACATGCGCTATCCTGTCGCTCATCGAATTGAGGTAGTACACCTCATTCCTTCATGGGAAAATGATGACAAGGACCCAGTGGCCCCCTACATTGTATATAAAAGAGAACTGTTTCATGTATATGTTAGGCATAATATACAAGAATGAGTTAAATTAGTAGGAAATTCACTAACCTTTGGTGGTATGGCACAAGAATGAACTCTCGGTTCTGCTGCGCCAGCAGTGTCCTTGATATGTATTGCTCCGCCTGTGCTGGGTCCTGCTGTAGCATCGTGAGTCTTATTTTCTCTAGGTCGAGAAAACCCACCTTGTCACATGCCCTCATTGACGCCAGCCTGTACATGCACATAAATGCAAAGTATGACATTACTAAGTATTGCATACAAAGTGGTTAGATTTATTAAATGAACTATGACAACATATAGGATCAGCAAACTCACAGGACTCCAGTCCGTATGATGGACATATCAAGTTCCAGCAAGTTGAAGAGGTCAAACAAATCCTCGTGGGCCACAGATATGCTCTCGGCCTCACGGTTGAAATGTCCCGGCTTGAAGTGAACGAAGAAGTTCAAGTGGCGCCGAGACCGGGTCAGGTACCAGTCGTGGAGTCTTGTGGTTGTCTGATCCATAATGCACAGAAGGGATCCGACATGAGTGGGAACCCATTCTTGAACGTACCCGGCTGGCTCTGTTTCCCCTTGCCTTTGCCCTTGCCCTTACCTTTGGCCGGGGAGCGAGTGTATACCTTCAACAGTTGGGGTGAGGTGCCGCCGGCTTCATTTGATGGTGAAGGGGCTTTCTGAGGTGGCATGCATCCTTTGGCTGGGGTCGAGGCCGTCAGAGGAGATATGGGGGCTGAAGGAGCTCGGTCAGGCCCTATGATGGGGGTGGGCTCCTCAGGAAGTTCACTGGCATCCATCATCCACTTTAAGTGTGAACACGTATGCTAGATTTTGCAAGTTGAGTATATTAACTGAGTTGTAAGCTACAATGGGTAGGGTTTACCTCCTGTAGTTTAACACCCTTCTTAGGCCACTGTATGTACGAGCCCACTGCCTTAGCAATTGTCCACATTTCCTTCATTAGGACGGGCAACGAAAAAGCATTGTAGCCCAGGAGGGCCATGTCCACTTGTACCTTTACAAACACAGGCTTCAGAGGTACGCAGTGGATCTGAACATCCTTCCAAGATGGATATACGACCCCATGTGCAACCACTACAGGGTCATCGCCTATGCAGATCAGTAGGCTACAACTCTCCGGCTTCTGCAAATTTGCAACAATTAAAACAAGTTAGCGAAAAAATTCTAACGGAACGGGAGTGGCATCAACTGAAGTGCATTTATAGTTCAAGGCTTGCAATACCTCAAGTAGGTCCACTGGATCCACGTGAACCTTCGAGGTGCAACTACTGAGCCTAACAGTGTCGACCTCGGCAGTTGGATCTATACCCTTGGACTGCACAATTCAGCTGAGGTGTTTGTACTTCTTGTTCATTTGAGTGAACATGGCCATGAATTGTGCAGTCACATCTGACTATCTTCTCGGCCAACTCCGATTCTTTTTCCTTCCAGTTGCGGGCCTTCTTCCTCTATGGCCCGGGCTCCTCGAAGCCGTCCTTCCACGGCACGACAACCCCCATGGTCTGCGTCCGCCCTGTATGCTCCTTATTCCCTAGAGCCCGGGTTAGGATGTCGTTCTCCATCTGGGGAGTAAACAATCCCTGGCTCAACTCCTTCGAGCAAGAGATCTGTTACATTCAAAGCTACATTGTGGGAAAAATATATATACAAACTTGTGCACACACGATTGATCATAGTTTTTTCTACCACACTTTATGATTCCAACCAAATCCTTGCATTTAGGACTTGGATTTTTATTTAATCCCTTTTTCATTTCTTCAATGATTAATTGGAATTTTGGCTAACTAGTTTTACATAAATAATATGTAAAAAGACAGTAGGAACTAGAATGAACAGTGCAGTACCAATAAATGCGAGAATATTGACTTCCATAAGCTCATTATTTTTTTTCACAATAACGCAGGATGTAATCCCATAGAGAGGAAAAAGGATATCCATTGACAATGGGAGTGATACAAATAATAGGAGTGATACAAATAATCTGTGTAGCTTCAACTTCTCTTGGTCAACGAAATTTTAGGATTTATGGTTAAAGAAGAAAAAGAAGAAAACGAGGAAGTTAGCCAACTTATGATTCGCTGCACGATCTCGGCGTCCTTAGGGTTTGGGAACTCCACAGACCCTGTGGACAACACGGTCCCTCTGGCCAGCCACAACCGCTTGCATCACGGATCTTGGAGAATGGCAGGTCAGGGTAGTCCACGAAAGTCGACTCCTCGTCTTTGTCCTTCTTCCACTACTCCTTCCCCTCATAGCCATGAGATCCGAGCCGGTGCGGGTGGTCGTTCCTCCTCTGGATTGCCTTGTTCTTCTTGCTAAGGGCCTTCGTAGCAAAAACAACATTAATGCACCGTTGGTTACTCCATACAATGGTGTGACCAAGCAAAGGAAGCATACATACCTTGAACTCAGGGGTCCCCTTCTGCTGGGTGAATTGCTCCCATTCCTCCTCCATGATGAAGGGGTACTTCTCACACGAAGATTTGCCTTTAGCGAGGAAGGCACTGACGAGGAAGCTCTTGAAGGTTTTCCATGTGTTGTTCATGTCCTTCAAGCAAGCCGTTTGGGGTCCATCGTCGGGGATGTTCCACTTGGCCTATTTTCAAAACAGTGCATATAAGCAGGACTTAGTTAATCTTCAGATTAAGCCAAGGGAATGTGATTACGAAAGAGTTAAGGGATTTTGATTAATTTTACCTTCACTTCCGCCCACAGCCTATCCCTCTCGTCAGCCTTCACATCCTTCCAGCTCTGGTCGGTGATCTTTACCTTTCCTTCGCCAACAAACCAACATAGGCAGCGTACTGCCCAGCGTTCTTTCTGATCGGTCTCTCAAACTGGTTGAACTCACATGACAGATCTGTGTGTTTGGCCAAACGACACAACATCATCGTGCCTCGCGCCTTCCTCTTGTGCTGGGACGAAGCAGTATCAGCTACGTTGCCCCTCGTCAAACCACTACTATTAGACGAGGAAGATGCCGACAAGGCTTTGCCTAAAATTCCATGAAAAAACCATCAATTGATATGAGGAAAGGGTTTACATGAAAAAGTTCATAACTAAAATGGAATGGCAATGACATTACTAGTAAATGGTATAGTACATATAAGATTAAACAACTTAAGTGGTCACATTTGACATAGTATTTGTCCTTAAGGGGAGCAATTGACGAACTACCACCTGTTACCTGATTCATTTCAAATTGCGTACAAGTTTTATAAGAATAACTTGATCTTTTTCTAGTCCAGAGAGAGGGAACAAATAATAAACATGCACAAATCAACAATAGGAGGGTAAGACTAAATAAGCCAGTTATAAGGAAATACTACAACTATCAGCTAAGTTATTTATCCCTTTTTTGTGACAAAAGGTAGTAGGCAAGAAGCCTATTGCCATATATATATATAAAGGAAAAGAGTACAAGAGTGCCAAAGAACATGTACAAGAAACAAAAAAGAAGAAGATGACAAAAGAACAATCTATCTAAAAATTTGAGGTCTAATCCTATCCTGAAAATGAAGGGCTACAAGATTCAATTCTGAGATAAAAGCCCATTTCCAATCATAAGGATTCGATATCTTGAAATTGGGAAGTTTTCTTATTACGAATTTTTCAGATGTTCTAGAATACCACCAATATAATCTCCATGAAAAAATCTTTAAAAACCATATTATCATTTCTAACACTCCAAATCATATCCAACAGAGAAGGGTAAAAGACCAATTTAATTCCAATCAAATCCCAACATTGAGTGGAAAAGGAACACTCAAAAAAGATATGTAGTTGAGTTTCCAGGATTCCTTCTGATCATAATTCACAGAAATTAGAATGTAGAACCATATTCTTCTTGTTCAGCATATCTCTGGAATTTAATTTCTCCCAAAGAAAAATCTAGAAGAAGACTTTGATCTTCAGAAGACAATGGTTCTTCCAACAAAGTTTAAAAATAAGATGAGAGGGAAAAATCCCCATCAAGCTATTATAGACCTTATGAGTTTCATATTTCAGAAGGTTGCTATTAATCATCATCCCCTAGTCATCCATGCTTGGGTCTCTAGGAATGTCAAGTTGTAAAGAAAGAAAACATTGATATTGAGTATAGGCTAAGTCAGACAAAGGTAACTGAAAATTATCTTCTCCCAAATCCATAATGCGAAATTGATGCACAGTTTGGTCTCTAGTAGAAAAGGAAAATAACTCAGGCCCATTTGAGGGAAAGGGTTTCCGAAAGCCGAAGATCCTTCCAAAAATCACAAGTATCACCCCTTCCAATTCGACATTTAGATAAGCCTTTAAAAAGGATTAATAGTCTCAACAAATCTCTCCACCAAAATGACCCAACAAAATGAGAATTGAGAGGGTAATCTAATATTTAGTAATGAGACCACATAAGCTGAACCCAAGGAGTCAATACCTTATTAAAGAACATATGCAGAAACTTCAAAACATGAGCAAGATTTTGAGTTCTCAAATTTGTCGTGGTATAAAATATACCACCGGCATATTTCACGGACGTGTGCGACACGCGAACAGTGGCGCGAGCTGACCGAGTGATCAGTCACCTCCCGCCGGGCAACATGGAGATTGACATGATTTTTATACAGGTTCGGGTCCCGGTGGGGGCTCTAGTCCTGTCGGCACCCTCCGGACGTGAGTCCGCTGGGGAGGTACTCTCTCGGGGAGAGAGGTCTCCAAGGGAGTCTGTTGTTTGGGTGTGTTAAAAATGAATCTGAATCCCCTTGCAAATGGGATACAAGGGGGTATATATAGACCCCAAAAGAAGCAAAAAGACTAAAAAGTCCTAGTTATGGCTGTCGGATAGAGGGGCATTGACTCCATTTCACCGGCCGAGGGCTTGGATACTTGACAAGTGTCCTCGCTAGTTCCCGAGGTGCTCCTCACGTCACCTGCATGTGACCTTGCACGGGGGCCCTCCATGGCTTTTCCTGGGAGGCCTCCATGATATTTTATGGGAGGCGTCCAGGGTTTACCACAGGAGGCGTCCGGGGCTCTGAGAGATGCCCACGGCCTTCTACAGGAGGCCTCCGTGGCTTTTCCTGGGAGGCCTCTGTGATATTTCACAGGAGGCGTCCGGGGTTTGCCACGGGAGGCATCCGGGGCTCAGAGAGATGCCCGTGGTCTTCTAAGGGAGGCCTTTGTGGCTTTTCCCAGGTGGCCTCCGTGATATTTCATGGGAGGCGCCGAGGTTTGCCACAGGAGGCATCCAGGACTTTCTCCGATAGCCCTTCAGGATTTTCCACGGGAGGCGTGTGCGACTTTGCCCGGTAGGCCTCCGGGATTTTCCACGGGAGGCGTCCGGGGCTTTCCCCAATAGCCCTCTGAGATTTTCGACAGGAGCCCTGTGGGACCCTCATTTGAGGAATGCAGTGGCAACCGCCCAGGTGGATTGCACTTAGAAACGTACAACATAAGCTCAAAACAACAACACTAATACATTAAATTGCAGTACAGATAATTAACAGGTACAAGGTCACAAGGACCAATATTACAATAACATAATGCCAAGAATGACGTTAATTAGAGTTGATACAAATATAGTGAGCTAACCAGCGAGCTATGATTGTGCATCTCAGTGTCCTAACCAGCGAGCTATGATTGTGCACGAAGATGGAGAATATGATTCTCAAAGTGACAAAGACATAATCAAAGACGCTACTGTAGAAGTTGAAGCAGAAGGAAGTTTTTCCTTCGAGCAAGGTCAAACTCTTGTGGTCCAGACTGTGCTCAGTGTTCAAATGATGGAAGCTGAATGAGGACAGCGACATAATCTTTTTCAAACTCGATGTAAGGTCCAAGACAAGGTATGCAAACTCATCATTGATGGAGGTAGTTGTCATAATCTTGCTAGTAAAGAGATGGTGGACAAACTTGGACTTACAGTGCTCAAACACCCTCATCCATACCGCATTAGTTGGCTTAACTCTTGTGGTGAGATCAAAATTACTTCCATAGTAAAGGTTCAATTTACCATTAAGGGGTATAATGATGATGTCATGTGCGACGTGGTTCCTATGCAAGTTTGCCACTTACTGTTGGGCCGACCATGGCAATATGATCGCAATTCACAGCATTGTGGTCGGACTAACACATATTTCTTCAAGTTCAAGGGCAATGCCATCACTCTTCTTCCTATGACTCTTGAGCAAATCATATCGGAAGAGATGCAAAATATTTCTGACAGTATGGTTGATGGTGTGAGTGAACCTATGAGTGAGTGCCACATAGAGGTGAGAGAGAGCCACAAACCAAATATGAGTGAGTAAAAGAAAAGAGAGAAAGATAGCTTAGCTTTACTAGCTACAAAATCAGATTTGAGAGTTGTGAGCAACCTATTGCCGGATTGTTTTGTACTCTTGTACAAAGAATCCTTGATTTCTACTAATGACTTAACCGCTCTTGCTAGTGTTGCTATCACTGTTTTGCAGTCTTATAACAATGTATTTCCAGCAGATGTACCATACGAACTTCCTCCTTTATGAGGAATCAAGCATCAAATTGATCTAACACCTAGAGCAGCACTGCCAAACCGACCACCGACAGTGATCAAAATGAACTTGAAAGAGTTGGAAGCTTATTTGCCGCACATGAAGTTTGCGTACAACAGGGCGTTACATTCAACCACTAGACTAAAGAAGAAGATTAATGACAATGCTTACAAGACAGCGCTACCAGGGGAATATGGAGTATGTGTTACATTCAATATTTTGGATCTTTTCTTAAATTCTACGCTATTAGACTGGAGGACGAGTCCTTTTCAAGAGGGGGAGAATGATGAGGACATCACTAGCACAAGTAGCATTAGAGCTCGAATTGAGGAATATAAAGAGCCAATCACTCGAGTGAAGGCCCAACAACTACATCAACAGGTGACTTTGTTCCTTAAAGAATTAAAGTATGATGAGAATATGCTGCTATATAATAGCTCATGTTTAAGATTGATCAGGAATAGAGAGGGAGAGCATAACAGAAAGAACATAGCCATATATGGGTCAAATAACTTTATTGAATCTAGTTGTACACCTACTGAGTGGAAAGAGGATTTCCTAAGCTTTCCAAAGAGCCCAAGACCACTCAATTCCGTCAAGGATTGCAACCGCTACAATCAAAAGAATTTTGCTCGGCATGCAGTCTGCTGACCAAACAATAGTCTAAATTCAAACAAGCACCATTCTCAGTACGGATATTCAATTTGGTTGTGTAAGTATTTGTTCGAAAGGCATTTGAAAGAACCTTCTAATGCATCAAGAATTATTAAATTCTGACATCGTATGCAACCAAGAGACTGAAAAGAGTAACGACTGCACAGAAGAAAAAAGTCTCGTCCGAATCCGAATCCAACTCAGAGAAGATTTATTCCGAACTTCTTTTATCTTTTATAGTTTGTTAGGATTTTTATTCCGTTTTGAATTAGATTCAGATTAGAATTCTAGTTTAATTCTTCTATCTTTTGTATATACCACCCTCTATAAAAGAGAGGCATGGTCATAGTTTTTTTTATATACAAGATACAAGATATAAGACATTGATATTGAAATTTCAGATTGAACCCTTAGTTTTAGTTGAGAGTTGAATCTCTCCATCCTTTGTTCTTGTGAGTGCTTTACACTCAATTTGTTACAATATATTCAAGGTTGTATAACATATAAGCCCATAACAAGAAAGAAAATTCCATAAATTCAGTCCAAATTAAGTTGCATTCCAACTCATAAGAAATTAAGTCTTTAAATTCTCAAAGGAAAAAAACCAAATTTATAGCCCAAGTTTGATTTCAAGTGCTTTCCCAAAAACATGAATTGTACATTTCTCAAAGACATGCATTGTACATTTCTATATTTCAATTGTTATTTTTTGAGTAGCATATTGTCTTGTTTGTACAGTTAACTCATTAATATAACTATGTTCATGAAGATCAAAACAGGATTGTTTCAATTCTGATTACTAGATTTTCATGTGTTCACTTCTAGAACACCATCTAGGTGCAATATAGTGTTTTGCCAAACATGCATCACAAAAGCTACTCGCTCTCACAACATCAATTTAACAAATGAATCAGCCATTAATGTACCCAAGTAGGTTTCCAGTATACAAAATTAAAGTATAACAAAACCTGAATCTTTGAACTTGTAACTTTTATTTAACACTAAGGAACATACTTAGTTACTTGAATAGTCTCCGACAAATCTGACTGGATGCAAATTAGCAACCTGCCTGCCGCAATTGTCGTCAAATCCTAAGCAAACTACAAATAGTATAGATATTATAACCAGTAGCACATATGTGTTTTGGAACCAAGCAAAAGAAAGTAGTATTTGCAAGCATATAAACCTGAATAAGTTCTTTGTTAAGAACTTAAAAAAATCCATCAAAGGTATATAGGATGAAAAGGCATTCCAACCAAAGCCAACCTTGGAGAGAGTTTAGTGGAAATTATTTAGTCTCAAATATGAAAAAGCAAGACAAAAAACAAAGTGCACCAGATTATACTTGTCATCTTAGAAGCTAGATTCCACCATAGGGTACTTTGCACTTGATACTCCAAATATTCCCTTTCCTTTGCTGTTTGGTTATTATAAATCCTGAATTTCTAGTTGTCACTCTCAAACTTTCTGGTTGTGTAATGGACTAGTGGCCTATTAGTTTCTATTTTTTTTTTATCTGGTATCTGAAATGTATTGTCATATAAGAATTGTGTGTTCACCCACATGTTCTATGCATAAAATGGCTGCACTAGCTCAACATTTTTTGTTGTTCCATGAACTGTCATTGGACTCATTATTCAAGGAGTGACAAAATTGATTTACAATATAACTTTAGGATTTATGGTAATATTCATGGGTTGTAGTTAATTTGGCTAGAGTTGTATTTAATGGGTCACAGCTTTAGTTGGTTTAGTATTTACATTATAGGTATGGGAGGTTGATAAAATTTGATCACTAAAACACGTCTTGCACAAGTAGTCCACTGCAAGAACCTTTCTTTTGCTGCTTTGTAAATCTGTGCCATATGTAACTTGGGAAATCTGCTTTTAGAATATTTTCCAATAGTAGTTTCCTTCATTTAAATGTAAATCATGTTGGGAAATTTTTAGATTCTGGTATAGATCTTAACATTTTTGGTTTATCTAGGAAAAAGGGTGACAAAGGATAGAGGGAAATCAACAGAAGCAAAAAATCCCTACCCAGCATGGACAAACTGAGAACGACAATTGTTGAAATTCTTAAAAAAGTTGACTTTAACACAATGAGTTACACCATTTGAGAGTAGCCATATGCAATGAACTATAGTGGACTACAACTATATGTGGACTGCAACCAAATTTTGAGGCAGGGTAGTTATAGGAACAAAAATGCTACTTCGTACACTAATATAAACCATTTCTGTTTCAACAACATGAGTAACATGGTTTATATAATGTAAGAGATAACTTTCAACAATAATATTTTATCAATTTGATAGATTAAAAGATGGCACATTTATAAAATTGGGATGAAGAATAGGTTAAAATAAAAGAGAACAAACCTTTTTGGGTAAAGTACAAATTTTGCAAAACTCAAAGGTCCATGCAAGAAAAGAATATTTTAGAACAGAGGCAAGCAAGGTAGAATCGTGTACATCTAGGCACTTTCAATCTCCTCAGCCTTGAGGCACCCACCTCGCTAACGGCCACTTCTCAGCTCTAATTGTTATGGTCTTTGTCCTCTTGCTGTTGCATTCTCCCCTTCTTTATTCCAAGGAAGATGACACGCTTTGGGTGGATATTTCAGAGCAAAATCTGCAGTTTTAGGGTCAGGACAAACAATGGGCCTATCAGAAATATTTTTATCCCCATTCTGATATGTAACTATGAAAAATCTTTGCTAACAAAAATAAAATTCTAAATTTTTTTTGGATATGCATTTTCTACATATTTCATTGATAGAGGGTGACAATTTCATGTAAAAAAGGATCAAAAACAAATCATAACACAAAATTTGCACTCACTATTGCCTGCTTCAGCACATTCAGCTCCTTGAACTATACATAGGTGGTTTGAAAACTGACTACTACACGATGTTGCTATGTACCCCACTCCTAGGGGTTGGGCTCACGTACCAAACCTGCATTTTTCTAGGGTCAGGAATAGGGGTCTGGTGTGGGACTCTCATTTGAGGAATCCGGTGGCAACCGCCCAGGTAGGTTGCACTCAGAAAAGGCACATTGCAGCTCACAACAACAAGATGCATTATATATAAATGCGAGTAATTAAAAACAAGTGCTGATCACAAGGACCAACATTACAATAACTTAGCGCCAAAATGACGCATTTAAATGTTGATACAAATTAGGGAGTTTTCGACACAAAGGTCGGCACAAAATGAAACAACAATAATAAGCAAAAGGACTTCATCAGTCTTCTTCTTCTGCAGCAGCGGTGTACGGGCCTTCTCCACATCTGACTCCACCTTGGTGCATAACCCTCTATCAAGCTTGGTCTTCAGTTTCTTCTTCTTGTTCCACATTGGGTTCAAGACTGTAAGATTCAGGGTCGACGAATCCTTCTTCTAAATTCGTTTGTGAAAGCAAGGGTGAGCACATTGTCCGCATGGTGCTTAACAAGTCCCAAATAAGAATGCAAGCATATATAGATGAGGGGGGAAATTTCTCACAGAATGGCTCCTTGGCTTCATATATGTATATAGAATAGATTTTCACACTTAGTCTTTGGAGAAAAGACCTTTATTTTCAAAAGCGGTGCTTTTAAAACCCTAAGCTAAATTCTCAGAAAATGTTGTGTGTGGCGGTCTTTCATGAGTCACCACTTTATTCTGATTTTGTGAAAACTTTCCAAAAGCTACTTGTGCTACATCGACGTGAATAGAATCCACAGCGCGCAGACTCCATAACCTGGGAGCTCAGAGTATCCGATACTTTTTAAACTTTGCAAAGGTGTACCACCTTAATCCACCGATCACTCAGCTTTCAAGTCAGGCCAACTCCACGCGACTTTTACGCATGTGACAAGGCCGAAGTGACACAACAGTTTACAATCCTAGCATTAACAATTCCCTGCCCGGTAAATAGACAGTCAAGTCTTAAGTACCGTTGTGGGTCCTCCCCACTGCCTTACTTCCTAGCCTGGGTCTATGTTCTCGCAAGACACATAGCCTCTCTTGATTACAGCCGCGCACGACTTAATCTGGCATAGGGCGTCTTCCTTCTTTCCACCTTTTCCTCTCATGATTTTTCTGAACTCACATCACTCATGGCCTTCTGCGGCCCACCAGTTCTCGCAAGACACTGGATCGACAACCATTGCAGGGAAGAGCTAATACTAAAGAAAGCTACTAAGTTGCGCCCGTCCCATAAACAGGCAAGTGGTTGGTACGTTTTTCATGCCGCATAGAAGCACAACACAAGGTTCTAGTCCTTATGAATCTCTAGTGAGGAGTCTTTCACATTCCCAGTGCGCACACAGCGCCATCCACTCAAACCATCCTCACTATCGATTTCAATCACATTTTCTTTCGCAAAAGGGTTTTGAATATACTTTTCTCATATGTGACCATTCAACATTTATCATATTATCTTGAGCATAGTGTAGCCTAAGCATGATATTCTAGGGTGACAAGGGTGCAGGAATATTCAATGTCAAAAGGGGCTTTACAATCTTTTAGGTCATATCTAATCACTTTATTGAAACATAGTTCTTATTTGAACTTAAGGCATGCATATACTTGAAAACAATTAACGTATTTCATTTCAAAATATTAGGCTAGACATGATCAAGGGTTTGAGACTTGTCTTGCAGTGATGGGTCTAGCTGCTCAGATGAATCTTCGAGGATCTCCTCTGTTCCTTCAACGTCTGGTTCCACGGCGGGTACAAACAACACATACATACTGTATAAGCATACAAGCACTAGAAAATAATACGTAAATACATCATGCATGCAGGGGAATTGGTTTAGACAAGGTCACTTGATATTGGTCGAAGAGATGGGCTCAAAAGGACTTGAATGTCGAGGGGCTGACATTCGGCTCATGGCTTGACATTGCCCTAAATTGGTTCTAGGTCTGTTTTCTGGAGATGTGATAGTAGGGAATGTTGTAGAACATGGCTCAAAAGGTTTACTGGACAAAGTGGCATTTCAATTGCTCAAAAGTAACAAGTCTAAATCATCCAATGCCACTGGTGGACATACACTGACATAGTGCTAGACATGGCCAGAAACTAGGGCATTGGATAACTTTTGACTCAGGACTCCAATTGATGCACAACTTTGTCTATGGTTTAGGCATTGATAACAGCTACAAAACTCTCAACAGGCTCAAGGGCAGAAAGTGGCCGGAAAGTGGCCAAATCCGGTGAGCAAACACGGTGGTCTGGACATGAACTGAACCACTGAACAGCAATCTTGGCATGATCATAACTTTTGATCCAGGTCGATTCAGGAGTCGGGCTAGTAGACAATATTGCTCAGGGTACTGAGATCTATCTAAGGGACAAAGTGTGTGGGGCTAGATCGGCCGGGAAGAAATTCCGGTGACTGGCGCTGGAGAAGACGACTCCCAAATTGGGCGTTTTTGATTTAAAGAGTTTGAAGTCGATTCATTGCTCAGGGGGTGAGAGGGTGAGGTGAGGGGACTATTTGTAGGGTTAATTCGGCCGGAGAATGGCCGGAGAAGCTTGGCGACGAGGACCAGTTCACTGGTGGCGCGCAAACTACGGAAAGGTTATGATTGCTGCTCAATTTTGAAATCCAAGTTTGTAGGCTTGCTCAAAGGGGTGTACTGAACAATTTTCATCACTGGCACGAGGATTAATTCGGATCGAATCGGCCAGCATTGAGGAAACAGGGCATTTGGGACTTTCCGACGATCGCCGGCGTTGGGGTTCGCCGGGGGCCAATTGGATGCCATGGTACGAAGAGAGGGATGAAGGGAGCTTACTGGTGGCGTTGGTTTGGAGGGGGAAGCTTCGGGCGAGGCTGGCGCCGTGAGCTTCAGGAACTGCTCGCCGGGGAAGAAGATCTTCGCGGCGGCGCTGGAGAACTCAGCTGCTCTCTGGTGGTGGAGGCTAAGGCTTACAAATGCGGGTGGTGTGAAGAGATGCTGGGCAAAAGGGGGGGCTTTATATAGCCGCGGGGTTGAACTCTCAGGAGCTGCAGCAATCGCTGGGGAGATTTTTCTTCTGGCGCTGGAGCGGTCAACGAGGTACTTCGGGACATGGCGGGGCTCTGCCAGAGACGATGAATCGCGCGGAAACGGGATTCTGTCAGGGCGGTGAGGCGACGATCTTCGGGATGGCAGCCATGTGGCGTGAAGCTCCTGGCAACAGCAGGCACGCGCGCGCGCGGGGAAGAAGACGGCTCAGCGCGGTTGAAGCATTCCACGGTGGCGGTACAACTGTGTGCGGTGGAGGCCACGTGGCCGTGAAGGTGGCAGCATGGCGAACTTCGCCGGCGGCGAGTTCAGCGGCGAGTTCAACGGCGAGGCAAAACGGCGGGGCGCTGGTCGAACGAGCACTGGTCGAACTGCTCTGGTCGAAAACGGCACAGGGACCTGGTTACAAACTTTGGACTGATTTGTGACAGTTTGGACTAAACTGTGAAGGTTTTGGCTCGGGAATTTGGGCCTATTTGTAATTCTGAAGATCTGAAGGGTTGATTTGAACTTTGACTTTGCAGCTGAGTGCTACAAAATGTCTTAGACTCATCCAGAAGGAAAGATGGTAAAATCCGATAAGATCTGGTGGTTTTGACAAAAATCGAAAACAGGGTAATTAGGGTAAACAGGGTAATTAGGGTCTGAAACTTTTGTCGAGGCTGAAACTAGGGTTTCGGTTGAGATTCTGGAATTCTTCCAGAAGGGAAAAATGTTCAGAAAAATGAAAGAAAGGTAATCACTTGATCAGATCTGGATTTGGAGATGATCTGGGACTTTCAGCCTTTTTTGGGTTTTCTGAAACTTCTGAAAAGGGCTAAATTGAAACACTTTTGGACTGAAATGTGAAAATGATCTGGGAGATTTTAGCTGCCAACTTTTAGGTTAAGGTAGTGGCATACCTAAGATCAAGATAGGGTTGAGACAACAGGGATTCCAAAGAATATATGCTGACTCGTAAGCAGAAAAGATAGCCAAAAGTAGGGATGTTACATCTGGGTGGGTGGGTTTCGGGGGACCTTTTGTAACTGGAACTGTAATAGTTTTTTTAATGGAAATTTGGGGACCCTTTTGTTGAAGAAAGCTACCATTTTATGAAAGATAAAAATATAAACCTAGCAAAAATGTCACTACTACAGAAATGTTTTGCACTAACGGTTCAAAAACATATGTACTAATGGTTCTCATACCGCTAGTGATCGGCACGATAGAACAAGTCTAGCACTACTCTAACGATTAGAAACCATCAGTATAACAACTATATTCTAATGGTTCTTTTTAGTGAACCATTATAATAGCTTAGTATATTCTAACGGTTCACTAATCGCAACCGTTAGTACTATACAATTTCTTCTAACGGTTCCAGGTTATTAACGGATAGAAGAGAGCTGCTAATGGTTCGATCGGAGGTAGCCTTATTCTAACAGTTAAATAATCTAAGCCGTTAGTACTAGCACAATTTCTTCTAATGGTTCACTAGTAGTAACCGATAGAAGAGAGGAGCTTATCAATCGACCGGATGGAACCTTATTCTAACGGTTGGATAAATTAATCCGTTAGTACTATCCCAATTTCTTTTAACAGTTCACTAGTAGTAACCGCTAGAAGAGAGGAGCTTAAGGTTCGACCGGAGGGAGCCTTGTTCTAATGATTGGATAAATTAAACCGCTAGAAGAGAGAAGCTTTGGTACTGGAGGGAAATTTATTCTAATAGTTTGACAAAACGAACATGTTAGTATTATTATTCTATCGGTTCTGAGTTAGAAACCGTTAGAATATGTTATATTATTATATCAGTTCTAAATCATAACCGTTAGAATATTGTAAAGTATCCTAACTGTTGGGATGAATGAATAGTTAGAATATTTATTCTCTTATAACACTTGTGCTGTAGAACCGTTACAAGAAGCTACCGATACAAATTAAAAAGGTACATTGACAAATACACCAATACATAGATACACACATTCAACAGATTGAATTTATTCACAGATTGAATTTATTCACATATTGAATTTATTCACAAATACACCAATACAAATACACACATACACCAATTCACACATTCAATGTATATTACAAAAATCATTTATGATCGATCGTTGACAGCCACTTCATCCATCACATATTGAGTCCAAATTTGTTGTAGCTCCTTTATCTGAGGCGGCTCGTATTTGTCTTTTGACATGATGCTCTGCATGCATGTATGAATTTAGGAACTTACGTCACATCCAATGTTCAACTTTAAGTTAAGAAAAGTGCTTACCTTAATGAATTGGGTAAAGTTTGTTCTGATTAGGTCATATATAAATCTCATCACATAAAACCCACATTCCCAGGATTGTGGCTGCTGATGGCACTGAGATAATTGCATATGCGAAGACATAAACCCACATTAACTCGAAAGAACTAATTAAGCATAAATTAAAAGACTCATGAGTAGTTCCATCCTTATTAATTACCTCATATTCTTTCGAAGAAATTGTTGTGCCCTTCAACGTGTCATGCCTCCCTCCAGCGGTAAAATAATTTTTGAAAGCCCTGCATTTAATTTAGTATTGTCAGTTAATATGTTATCATTAATTAGCTAGTGAGATCAAAATTTAAATCAACCTTGTTACTTACGGGTCTATGTGCCACGTGAGGGTGAAAACATGCGCTATCCTGTCGCTCATCGAATTGAGGTAGTACACCTCATTCCTTCATGGGAAAATGATGACAAGGACCCAGTGGCCCCCTACATTGTATATAAAAGAGAACTGTTTCATGTATATGTTAGGCATAATATACAAGAATGAGTTAAATTAGTAGGAAATTCACTAACCTTTGGTGGTATGGCACAAGAATGAACTCTCGGTTCTGCTGCGCCAGCAGTGTCCTTGATATGTATTGCTCCGCCTGTGCTGGGTCCTGCTGTAGCATCGTGAGTCTTATTTTCTCTAGGTCGAGAAAACCCACCTTGTCACATGCCCTCATTGACGCCAGCCTGTACATGCACATAAATGCAAAGTATGACATTACTAAGTATTGCATACAAAGTGGTTAGATTTATTAAATGAACTATGACAACATATAGGATCAGCAAACTCACAGGACTCCAGTCCGTATGATGGACATATCAAGTTCCAGCAAGTTGAAGAGGTCAAACAAATCCTCGTGGGCCACAGATATGCTCTCGGCCTCACGGTTGAAATGTCCCGGCTTGAAGTGAACGAAGAAGTTCAAGTGGCGCCGAGACCGGGTCAGGTACCAGTCGTGGAGTCTTGTGGTTGTCTGATCCATAATGCACAGAAGGGATCCGACATGAGTGGGAACCCATTCTTGAACGTACCCGGCTGGCTCTGTTTCCCCTTGCCTTTGCCCTTGCCCTTACCTTTGGCCGGGGAGCGAGTGTATACCTTCAACAGTTGGGGTGAGGTGCCGCCGGCTTCATTTGATGGTGAAGGGGCTTTCTGAGGTGGCATGCATCCTTTGGCTGGGGTCGAGGCCGTCAGAGGAGATATGGGGGCTGAAGGAGCTCGGTCAGGCCCTATGATGGGGGTGGGCTCCTCAGGAAGTTCACTGGCATCCATCATCCACTTTAAGTGTGAACACGTATGCTAGATTTTGCAAGTTGAGTATATTAACTGAGTTGTAAGCTACAATGGGTAGGGTTTACCTCCTGTAGTTTAACACCCTTCTTAGGCCACTGTATGTACGAGCCCACTGCCTTAGCAATTGTCCACATTTCCTTCATTAGGACGGGCAACGAAAAAGCATTGTAGCCCAGGAGGGCCATGTCCACTTGTACCTTTACAAACACAGGCTTCAGAGGTACGCAGTGGATCTGAACATCCTTCCAAGATGGATATACGACCCCATGTGCAACCACTACAGGGTCATCGCCTATGCAGATCAGTAGGCTACAACTCTCCGGCTTCTGCAAATTTGCAACAATTAAAACAAGTTAGCGAAAAAATTCTAACGGAACGGGAGTGGCATCAACTGAAGTGCATTTATAGTTCAAGGCTTGCAATACCTCAAGTAGGTCCACTGGATCCACGTGAACCTTCGAGGTGCAACTACTGAGCCTAACAGTGTCGACCTCGGCAGTTGGATCTATACCCTTGGACTGCACAATTCAGCTGAGGTGTTTGTACTTCTTGTTCATTTGAGTGAACATGGCCATGAATTGTGCAGTCACATCTGACTATCTTCTCGGCCAACTCCGATTCTTTTTCCTTCCAGTTGCGGGCCTTCTTCCTCTATGGCCCGGGCTCCTCGAAGCCGTCCTTCCACGGCACGACAACCCCCATGGTCTGCGTCCGCCCTGTATGCTCCTTATTCCCTAGAGCCCGGGTTAGGATGTCGTTCTCCATCTGGGGAGTAAACAATCCCTGGCTCAACTCCTTCGAGCAAGAGATCTGTTACATTCAAAGCTACATTGTGGGAAAAATATATATACAAACTTGTGCACACACGATTGATCATAGTTTTTTCTACCACACTTTATGATTCCAACCAAATCCTTGCATTTAGGACTTGGATTTTTATTTAATCCCTTTTTCATTTCTTCAATGATTAATTGGAATTTTGGCTAACTAGTTTTACATAAATAATATGTAAAAAGACAGTAGGAACTAGAATGAACAGTGCAGTACCAATAAATGCGAGAATATTGACTTCCATAAGCTCATTATTTTTTTTCACAATAACGCAGGATGTAATCCCATAGAGAGGAAAAAGGATATCCATTGACAATGGGAGTGATACAAATAATAGGAGTGATACAAATAATCTGTGTAGCTTCAACTTCTCTTGGTCAACGAAATTTTAGGATTTATGGTTAAAGAAGAAAAAGAAGAAAACGAGGAAGTTAGCCAACTTATGATTCGCTGCACGATCTCGGCGTCCTTAGGGTTTGGGAACTCCACAGACCCTGTGGACAACACGGTCCCTCTGGCCAGCCACAACCGCTTGCATCACGGATCTTGGAGAATGGCAGGTCAGGGTAGTCCACGAAAGTCGACTCCTCGTCTTTGTCCTTCTTCCACTACTCCTTCCCCTCATAGCCATGAGATCCGAGCCGGTGCGGGTGGTCGTTCCTCCTCTAGATTGCCTTGTTCTTCTTGCTAAGGGCCTTCGTAGCAAAAACAACATTAATGCACCGTTGGTTACTCCATACAATGGTGTGACCAAGCAAAGGAAGCATACATACCTTGAACTCAGGGGTCCCCTTCTGCTGGGTGAATTGCTCCCATTCCTCCTCCATGATGAAGGGGTACTTCTCACACGAAGATTTGCCTTTAGCGAGGAAGGCACTGACGAGGAAGCTCTTGAAGGTTTTCCATGTGTTGTTCATGTCCTTCAAGCAAGCCGTTTGGGGTCCATCGTCGGGGATGTTCCACTTGGCCTATTTTCAAAACAGTGCATATAAGCAGGACTTAGTTAATCTTCAGATTAAGCCAAGGGAATGTGATTACGAAAGAGTTAAGGGATTTTGATTAATTTTACCTTCACTTCCGCCCACAGCCTATCCCTCTCGTCAGCCTTCACATCCTTCCAGCTCTGGTCGGTGATCTTTACCTTTCCTTCGCCAACAAACCAACATAGGCAGCGTACTGCCCAGCGTTCTTTCTGATCGGTCTCTCAAACTGGTTGAACTCACATGACAGATCTGTGTGTTTGGCCAAACGACACAACATCATCGTGCCTCGCGCCTTCCTCTTGTGCTGGGACGAAGCAGTATCAGCTACGTTGCCCCTCGTCAAACCACTACTATTAGACGAGGAAGATGCCGACAAGGCTTTGCCTAAAATTCCATGAAAAAACCATCAATTGATATGAGGAAAGGGTTTACATGAAAAAGTTCATAACTAAAATGGAATGGCAATGACATTACTAGTAAATGGTATAGTACATATAAGATTAAACAACTTAAGTGGTCACATTTGACATAGTATTTGTCCTTAAGGGGAGCAATTGACGAACTACCACCTGTTACCTGATTCATTTCAAATTGCGTACAAGTTTTATAAGAATAACTTGATCTTTTTCTAGTCCAGAGAGAGGGAACAAATAATAAACATGCACAAATCAACAATAGGAGGGTAAGACTAAATAAGCCAGTTATAAGGAAATACTACAACTATCAGCTAAGTTATTTATCCCTTTTTTGTGACAAAAGGTAGTAGGCAAGAAGCCTATTGCCATATATATATATAAAGGAAAAGAGTACAAGAGTGCCAAAGAACATGTACAAGAAACAAAAAAGAAGAAGATGACAAAAGAACAATCTATCTAAAAATTTGAGGTCTAATCCTATCCTGAAAATGAAGGGCTACAAGATTCAATTCTGAGATAAAAGCCCATTTCCAATCATAAGGATTCGATATCTTGAAATTGGGAAGTTTTCTTATTACGAATTTTTCAGATGTTCTAGAATACCACCAATATAATCTCCATGAAAAAATCTTTAAAAACCATATTATCATTTCTAACACTCCAAATCATATCCAACAGAGAAGGGTAAAAGACCAATTTAATTCCAATCAAATCCCAACATTGAGTGGAAAAGGAACACTCAAAAAAGATATGTAGTTGAGTTTCCAGGATTCCTTCTGATCATAATTCACAGAAATTAGAATGTAGAACCATATTCTTCTTGTTCAGCATATCTCTGGAATTTAATTTCTCCCAAAGAAAAATCTAGAAGAAGACTTTGATCTTCAGAAGACAATGGTTCTTCCAACAAAGTTTAAAAATAAGATGAGAGGGAAAAATCCCCATCAAGCTATTATAGACCTTATGAGTTTCATAT
Organism: Pharus latifolius; assembly: GCA_019359835.1. Lineage (NCBI taxonomy): Eukaryota > Viridiplantae > Streptophyta > Magnoliopsida > Poales > Poaceae > Pharus > Pharus latifolius. The sequence continues at coordinate 34,644,134 of CM033324.1, read as the reverse complement.
TTCAGAAGGTTGCTATTAATCATCATCCCCTAGTCATCCATGCTTGGGTCTCTAGGAATGTCAAGTTGTAAAGAAAGAAAACATTGATATTGAGTATAGGCTAAGTCAGACAAAGGTAACTGAAAATTATCTTCTCCCAAATCCATAATGCGAAATTGATGCACAGTTTGGTCTCTAGTAGAAAAGGAAAATAACTCAGGCCCATTTGAGGGAAAGGGTTTCCGAAAGCCGAAGATCCTTCCAAAAATCACAAGTATCACCCCTTCCAATTCGACATTTAGATAAGCCTTTAAAAAGGATTAATAGTCTCAACAAATCTCTCCACCAAAATGACCCAACAAAATGAGAATTGAGAGGGTAATCTAATATTTAGTAATGAGACCACATAAGCTGAACCCAAGGAGTCAATACCTTATTAAAGAACATATGCAGAAACTTCAAAACATGAGCAAGATTTTGAGTTCTCAAATTTGTCGTGGTATAAAATATACCACCGGCATATTTCACGGACGTGTGCGACACGCGAACAGTGGCGCGAGCTGACCGAGTGATCAGTCACCTCCCGCCGGGCAACATGGAGATTGACATGATTTTTATACAGGTTCGGGTCCCGGTGGGGGCTCTAGTCCTGTCGGCACCCTCCGGACGTGAGTCCGCTGGGGAGGTACTCTCTCGGGGAGAGAGGTCTCCAAGGGAGTCTGTTGTTTGGGTGTGTTAAAAATGAATCTGAATCCCCTTGCAAATGGGATACAAGGGGGTATATATAGACCCCAAAAGAAGCAAAAAGACTAAAAAGTCCTAGTTATGGCTGTCGGATAGAGGGGCATTGACTCCATTTCACCGGCCGAGGGCTTGGATACTTGACAAGTGTCCTCGCTAGTTCCCGAGGTGCTCCTCACGTCACCTGCATGTGACCTTGCACGGGGGCCCTCCATGGCTTTTCCTGGGAGGCCTCCATGATATTTTATGGGAGGCGTCCAGGGTTTACCACAGGAGGCGTCCGGGGCTCTGAGAGATGCCCACGGCCTTCTACAGGAGGCCTCCGTGGCTTTTCCTGGGAGGCCTCTGTGATATTTCACAGGAGGCGTCCGGGGTTTGCCACGGGAGGCATCCGGGGCTCAGAGAGATGCCCGTGGTCTTCTAAGGGAGGCCTTTGTGGCTTTTCCCAGGTGGCCTCCGTGATATTTCATGGGAGGCGCCGAGGTTTGCCACAGGAGGCATCCAGGACTTTCTCCGATAGCCCTTCAGGATTTTCCACGGGAGGCGTGTGCGACTTTGCCCGGTAGGCCTCCGGGATTTTCCACGGGAGGCGTCCGGGGCTTTCCCCAATAGCCCTCTGAGATTTTCGACAGGAGCCCTGTGGGACCCTCATTTGAGGAATGCAGTGGCAACCGCCCAGGTGGATTGCACTTAGAAACGTACAACATAAGCTCAAAACAACAACACTAATACATTAAATTGCAGTACAGATAATTAACAGGTACAAGGTCACAAGGACCAATATTACAATAACATAATGCCAAGAATGACGTTAATTAGAGTTGATACAAATATAGTGAGCTAACCAGCGAGCTATGATTGTGCATCTCAGTGTCCTAACCAGCGAGCTATGATTGTGCACGAAGATGGAGAATATGATTCTCAAAGTGACAAAGACATAATCAAAGACGCTACTGTAGAAGTTGAAGCAGAAGGAAGTTTTTCCTTCGAGCAAGGTCAAACTCTTGTGGTCCAGACTGTGCTCAGTGTTCAAATGATGGAAGCTGAATGAGGACAGCGACATAATCTTTTTCAAACTCGATGTAAGGTCCAAGACAAGGTATGCAAACTCATCATTGATGGAGGTAGTTGTCATAATCTTGCTAGTAAAGAGATGGTGGACAAACTTGGACTTACAGTGCTCAAACACCCTCATCCATACCGCATTAGTTGGCTTAACTCTTGTGGTGAGATCAAAATTACTTCCATAGTAAAGGTTCAATTTACCATTAAGGGGTATAATGATGATGTCATGTGCGACGTGGTTCCTATGCAAGTTTGCCACTTACTGTTGGGCCGACCATGGCAATATGATCGCAATTCACAGCATTGTGGTCGGACTAACACATATTTCTTCAAGTTCAAGGGCAATGCCATCACTCTTCTTCCTATGACTCTTGAGCAAATCATATCGGAAGAGATGCAAAATATTTCTGACAGTATGGTTGATGGTGTGAGTGAACCTATGAGTGAGTGCCACATAGAGGTGAGAGAGAGCCACAAACCAAATATGAGTGAGTAAAAGAAAAGAGAGAAAGATAGCTTAGCTTTACTAGCTACAAAATCAGATTTGAGAGTTGTGAGCAACCTATTGCCGGATTGTTTTGTACTCTTGTACAAAGAATCCTTGATTTCTACTAATGACTTAACCGCTCTTGCTAGTGTTGCTATCACTGTTTTGCAGTCTTATAACAATGTATTTCCAGCAGATGTACCATACGAACTTCCTCCTTTATGAGGAATCAAGCATCAAATTGATCTAACACCTAGAGCAGCACTGCCAAACCGACCACCGACAGTGATCAAAATGAACTTGAAAGAGTTGGAAGCTTATTTGCCGCACATGAAGTTTGCGTACAACAGGGCGTTACATTCAACCACTAGACTAAAGAAGAAGATTAATGACAATGCTTACAAGACAGCGCTACCAGGGGAATATGGAGTATGTGTTACATTCAATATTTTGGATCTTTTCTTAAATTCTACGCTATTAGACTGGAGGACGAGTCCTTTTCAAGAGGGGGAGAATGATGAGGACATCACTAGCACAAGTAGCATTAGAGCTCGAATTGAGGAATATAAAGAGCCAATCACTCGAGTGAAGGCCCAACAACTACATCAACAGGTGACTTTGTTCCTTAAAGAATTAAAGTATGATGAGAATATGCTGCTATATAATAGCTCATGTTTAAGATTGATCAGGAATAGAGAGGGAGAGCATAACAGAAAGAACATAGCCATATATGGGTCAAATAACTTTATTGAATCTAGTTGTACACCTACTGAGTGGAAAGAGGATTTCCTAAGCTTTCCAAAGAGCCCAAGACCACTCAATTCCGTCAAGGATTGCAACCGCTACAATCAAAAGAATTTTGCTCGGCATGCAGTCTGCTGACCAAACAATAGTCTAAATTCAAACAAGCACCATTCTCAGTACGGATATTCAATTTGGTTGTGTAAGTATTTGTTCGAAAGGCATTTGAAAGAACCTTCTAATGCATCAAGAATTATTAAATTCTGACATCGTATGCAACCAAGAGACTGAAAAGAGTAACGACTGCACAGAAGAAAAAAGTCTCGTCCGAATCCGAATCCAACTCAGAGAAGATTTATTCCGAACTTCTTTTATCTTTTATAGTTTGTTAGGATTTTTATTCCGTTTTGAATTAGATTCAGATTAGAATTCTAGTTTAATTCTTCTATCTTTTGTATATACCACCCTCTATAAAAGAGAGGCATGGTCATAGTTTTTTTTATATACAAGATACAAGATATAAGACATTGATATTGAAATTTCAGATTGAACCCTTAGTTTTAGTTGAGAGTTGAATCTCTCCATCCTTTGTTCTTGTGAGTGCTTTACACTCAATTTGTTACAATATATTCAAGGTTGTATAACATATAAGCCCATAACAAGAAAGAAAATTCCATAAATTCAGTCCAAATTAAGTTGCATTCCAACTCATAAGAAATTAAGTCTTTAAATTCTCAAAGGAAAAAAACCAAATTTATAGCCCAAGTTTGATTTCAAGTGCTTTCCCAAAAACATGAATTGTACATTTCTCAAAGACATGCATTGTACATTTCTATATTTCAATTGTTATTTTTTGAGTAGCATATTGTCTTGTTTGTACAGTTAACTCATTAATATAACTATGTTCATGAAGATCAAAACAGGATTGTTTCAATTCTGATTACTAGATTTTCATGTGTTCACTTCTAGAACACCATCTAGGTGCAATATAGTGTTTTGCCAAACATGCATCACAAAAGCTACTCGCTCTCACAACATCAATTTAACAAATGAATCAGCCATTAATGTACCCAAGTAGGTTTCCAGTATACAAAATTAAAGTATAACAAAACCTGAATCTTTGAACTTGTAACTTTTATTTAACACTAAGGAACATACTTAGTTACTTGAATAGTCTCCGACAAATCTGACTGGATGCAAATTAGCAACCTGCCTGCCGCAATTGTCGTCAAATCCTAAGCAAACTACAAATAGTATAGATATTATAACCAGTAGCACATATGTGTTTTGGAACCAAGCAAAAGAAAGTAGTATTTGCAAGCATATAAACCTGAATAAGTTCTTTGTTAAGAACTTAAAAAAATCCATCAAAGGTATATAGGATGAAAAGGCATTCCAACCAAAGCCAACCTTGGAGAGAGTTTAGTGGAAATTATTTAGTCTCAAATATGAAAAAGCAAGACAAAAAACAAAGTGCACCAGATTATACTTGTCATCTTAGAAGCTAGATTCCACCATAGGGTACTTTGCACTTGATACTCCAAATATTCCCTTTCCTTTGCTGTTTGGTTATTATAAATCCTGAATTTCTAGTTGTCACTCTCAAACTTTCTGGTTGTGTAATGGACTAGTGGCCTATTAGTTTCTATTTTTTTTTTATCTGGTATCTGAAATGTATTGTCATATAAGAATTGTGTGTTCACCCACATGTTCTATGCATAAAATGGCTGCACTAGCTCAACATTTTTTGTTGTTCCATGAACTGTCATTGGACTCATTATTCAAGGAGTGACAAAATTGATTTACAATATAACTTTAGGATTTATGGTAATATTCATGGGTTGTAGTTAATTTGGCTAGAGTTGTATTTAATGGGTCACAGCTTTAGTTGGTTTAGTATTTACATTATAGGTATGGGAGGTTGATAAAATTTGATCACTAAAACACGTCTTGCACAAGTAGTCCACTGCAAGAACCTTTCTTTTGCTGCTTTGTAAATCTGTGCCATATGTAACTTGGGAAATCTGCTTTTAGAATATTTTCCAATAGTAGTTTCCTTCATTTAAATGTAAATCATGTTGGGAAATTTTTAGATTCTGGTATAGATCTTAACATTTTTGGTTTATCTAGGAAAAAGGGTGACAAAGGATAGAGGGAAATCAACAGAAGCAAAAAATCCCTACCCAGCATGGACAAACTGAGAACGACAATTGTTGAAATTCTTAAAAAAGTTGACTTTAACACAATGAGTTACACCATTTGAGAGTAGCCATATGCAATGAACTATAGTGGACTACAACTATATGTGGACTGCAACCAAATTTTGAGGCAGGGTAGTTATAGGAACAAAAATGCTACTTCGTACACTAATATAAACCATTTCTGTTTCAACAACATGAGTAACATGGTTTATATAATGTAAGAGATAACTTTCAACAATAATATTTTATCAATTTGATAGATTAAAAGATGGCACATTTATAAAATTGGGATGAAGAATAGGTTAAAATAAAAGAGAACAAACCTTTTTGGGTAAAGTACAAATTTTGCAAAACTCAAAGGTCCATGCAAGAAAAGAATATTTTAGAACAGAGGCAAGCAAGGTAGAATCGTGTACATCTAGGCACTTTCAATCTCCTCAGCCTTGAGGCACCCACCTCGCTAACGGCCACTTCTCAGCTCTAATTGTTATGGTCTTTGTCCTCTTGCTGTTGCATTCTCCCCTTCTTTATTCCAAGGAAGATGACACGCTTTGGGTGGATATTTCAGAGCAAAATCTGCAGTTTTAGGGTCAGGACAAACAATGGGCCTATCAGAAATATTTTTATCCCCATTCTGATATGTAACTATGAAAAATCTTTGCTAACAAAAATAAAATTCTAAATTTTTTTTGGATATGCATTTTCTACATATTTCATTGATAGAGGGTGACAATTTCATGTAAAAAAGGATCAAAAACAAATCATAACACAAAATTTGCACTCACTATTGCCTGCTTCAGCACATTCAGCTCCTTGAACTATACATAGGTGGTTTGAAAACTGACTACTACACGATGTTGCTATGTACCCCACTCCTAGGGGTTGGGCTCACGTACCAAACCTGCATTTTTCTAGGGTCAGGAATAGGGGTCTGGTGTGGGACTCTCATTTGAGGAATCCGGTGGCAACCGCCCAGGTAGGTTGCACTCAGAAAAGGCACATTGCAGCTCACAACAACAAGATGCATTATATATAAATGCGAGTAATTAAAAACAAGTGCTGATCACAAGGACCAACATTACAATAACTTAGCGCCAAAATGACGCATTTAAATGTTGATACAAATTAGGGAGTTTTCGACACAAAGGTCGGCACAAAATGAAACAACAATAATAAGCAAAAGGACTTCATCAGTCTTCTTCTTCTGCAGCAGCGGTGTACGGGCCTTCTCCACATCTGACTCCACCTTGGTGCATAACCCTCTATCAAGCTTGGTCTTCAGTTTCTTCTTCTTGTTCCACATTGGGTTCAAGACTGTAAGATTCAGGGTCGACGAATCCTTCTTCTAAATTCGTTTGTGAAAGCAAGGGTGAGCACATTGTCCGCATGGTGCTTAACAAGTCCCAAATAAGAATGCAAGCATATATAGATGAGGGGGGAAATTTCTCACAGAATGGCTCCTTGGCTTCATATATGTATATAGAATAGATTTTCACACTTAGTCTTTGGAGAAAAGACCTTTATTTTCAAAAGCGGTGCTTTTAAAACCCTAAGCTAAATTCTCAGAAAATGTTGTGTGTGGCGGTCTTTCATGAGTCACCACTTTATTCTGATTTTGTGAAAACTTTCCAAAAGCTACTTGTGCTACATCGACGTGAATAGAATCCACAGCGCGCAGACTCCATAACCTGGGAGCTCAGAGTATCCGATACTTTTTAAACTTTGCAAAGGTGTACCACCTTAATCCACCGATCACTCAGCTTTCAAGTCAGGCCAACTCCACGCGACTTTTACGCATGTGACAAGGCCGAAGTGACACAACAGTTTACAATCCTAGCATTAACAATTCCCTGCCCGGTAAATAGACAGTCAAGTCTTAAGTACCGTTGTGGGTCCTCCCCACTGCCTTACTTCCTAGCCTGGGTCTATGTTCTCGCAAGACACATAGCCTCTCTTGATTACAGCCGCGCACGACTTAATCTGGCATAGGGCGTCTTCCTTCTTTCCACCTTTTCCTCTCATGATTTTTCTGAACTCACATCACTCATGGCCTTCTGCGGCCCACCAGTTCTCGCAAGACACTGGATCGACAACCATTGCAGGGAAGAGCTAATACTAAAGAAAGCTACTAAGTTGCGCCCGTCCCATAAACAGGCAAGTGGTTGGTACGTTTTTCATGCCGCATAGAAGCACAACACAAGGTTCTAGTCCTTATGAATCTCTAGTGAGGAGTCTTTCACATTCCCAGTGCGCACACAGCGCCATCCACTCAAACCATCCTCACTATCGATTTCAATCACATTTTCTTTCGCAAAAGGGTTTTGAATATACTTTTCTCATATGTGACCATTCAACATTTATCATATTATCTTGAGCATAGTGTAGCCTAAGCATGATATTCTAGGGTGACAAGGGTGCAGGAATATTCAATGTCAAAAGGGGCTTTACAATCTTTTAGGTCATATCTAATCACTTTATTGAAACATAGTTCTTATTTGAACTTAAGGCATGCATATACTTGAAAACAATTAACGTATTTCATTTCAAAATATTAGGCTAGACATGATCAAGGGTTTGAGACTTGTCTTGCAGTGATGGGTCTAGCTGCTCAGATGAATCTTCGAGGATCTCCTCTGTTCCTTCAACGTCTGGTTCCACGGCGGGTACAAACAACACATACATACTGTATAAGCATACAAGCACTAGAAAATAATACGTAAATACATCATGCATGCAGGGGAATTGGTTTAGACAAGGTCACTTGATATTGGTCGAAGAGATGGGCTCAAAAGGACTTGAATGTCGAGGGGCTGACATTCGGCTCATGGCTTGACATTGCCCTAAATTGGTTCTAGGTCTGTTTTCTGGAGATGTGATAGTAGGGAATGTTGTAGAACATGGCTCAAAAGGTTTACTGGACAAAGTGGCATTTCAATTGCTCAAAAGTAACAAGTCTAAATCATCCAATGCCACTGGTGGACATACACTGACATAGTGCTAGACATGGCCAGAAACTAGGGCATTGGATAACTTTTGACTCAGGACTCCAATTGATGCACAACTTTGTCTATGGTTTAGGCATTGATAACAGCTACAAAACTCTCAACAGGCTCAAGGGCAGAAAGTGGCCGGAAAGTGGCCAAATCCGGTGAGCAAACACGGTGGTCTGGACATGAACTGAACCACTGAACAGCAATCTTGGCATGATCATAACTTTTGATCCAGGTCGATTCAGGAGTCGGGCTAGTAGACAATATTGCTCAGGGTACTGAGATCTATCTAAGGGACAAAGTGTGTGGGGCTAGATCGGCCGGGAAGAAATTCCGGTGACTGGCGCTGGAGAAGACGACTCCCAAATTGGGCGTTTTTGATTTAAAGAGTTTGAAGTCGATTCATTGCTCAGGGGGTGAGAGGGTGAGGTGAGGGGACTATTTGTAGGGTTAATTCGGCCGGAGAATGGCCGGAGAAGCTTGGCGACGAGGACCAGTTCACTGGTGGCGCGCAAACTACGGAAAGGTTATGATTGCTGCTCAATTTTGAAATCCAAGTTTGTAGGCTTGCTCAAAGGGGTGTACTGAACAATTTTCATCACTGGCACGAGGATTAATTCGGATCGAATCGGCCAGCATTGAGGAAACAGGGCATTTGGGACTTTCCGACGATCGCCGGCGTTGGGGTTCGCCGGGGGCCAATTGGATGCCATGGTACGAAGAGAGGGATGAAGGGAGCTTACTGGTGGCGTTGGTTTGGAGGGGGAAGCTTCGGGCGAGGCTGGCGCCGTGAGCTTCAGGAACTGCTCGCCGGGGAAGAAGATCTTCGCGGCGGCGCTGGAGAACTCAGCTGCTCTCTGGTGGTGGAGGCTAAGGCTTACAAATGCGGGTGGTGTGAAGAGATGCTGGGCAAAAGGGGGGGCTTTATATAGCCGCGGGGTTGAACTCTCGGGAGCTGCAGCAATCGCTGGGGAGATTTTTCTTCTGGCGCTGGAGCGGTCAACGAGGTACTTCGGGACATGGCGGGGCTCTGCCAGAGACGATGAATCGCGCGGAAACGGGATTCTGTCAGGGCGGTGAGGCGACGATCTTCGGGATGGCAGCCATGTGGCGTGAAGCTCCTGGCAACAGCAGGCACGCGCGCGCGCGGGGAAGAAGACGGCTCAGCGCGGTTGAAGCATTCCACGGTGGCGGTACAACTGTGTGCGGTGGAGGCCACGTGGCCGTGAAGGTGGCAGCATGGCGAACTTCGCCGGCGGCGAGTTCAACGGCGAGGCAAAACGGCGGGGCGCTGGTCGAACGAGCACTGGTCGAACTGCTCTGGTCGAAAACGGCACAGGGACCTGGTTACAAACTTTGGACTGATTTGTGACAGTTTGGACTAAACTGTGAAGGTTTTGGCTCGGGAATTTGGGCCTATTTGTAATTCTGAAGATCTGAAGGGTTGATTTGAACTTTGACTTTGCAGCTGAGTGCTACAAAATGTCTTAGACTCATCCAGAAGGAAAGATGGTAAAATCCGATAAGATCTGGTGGTTTTGACAAAAATCGAAAACAGGGTAATTAGGGTAAACAGGGTAATTAGGGTCTGAAACTTTTGTCGAGGCTGAAACTAGGGTTTCGGTTGAGATTCTGGAATTCTTCCAGAAGGGAAAAATGTTCAGAAAAATGAAAGAAAGGTAATCACTTGATCAGATCTGGATTTGGAGATGATCTGGGACTTTCAGCCTTTTTTGGGTTTTCTGAAACTTCTGAAAAGGGCTAAATTGAAACACTTTTGGACTGAAATGTGAAAATGATCTGGGAGATTTTAGCTGCCAACTTTTAGGTTAAGGTAGTGGCATACCTAAGATCAAGATAGGGTTGAGACAACAGGGATTCCAAAGAATATATGCTGACTCGTAAGCAGAAAAGATAGCCAAAAGTAGGGATGTTACATCTGGGTGGGTGGGTTTCGGGGGACCTTTTGTAACTGGAACTGTAATAGTTTTTTTAATGGAAATTTGGGGACCCTTTTGTTGAAGAAAGCTACCATTTTATGAAAGATAAAAATATAAACCTAGCAAAAATGTCACTACTACAGAAATGTTTTGCACTAACGGTTCAAAAACATATGTACTAATGGTTCTCATACCGCTAGTGATCGGCACGATAGAACAAGTCTAGCACTACTCTAACGATTAGAAACCATCAGTATAACAACTATATTCTAATGGTTCTTTTTAGTGAACCATTATAATAGCTTAGTATATTCTAACGGTTCACTAATCGCAACCGTTAGTACTATACAATTTCTTCTAACGGTTCCAGGTTATTAACGGATAGAAGAGAGCTGCTAATGGTTCGATCGGAGGTAGCCTTATTCTAACAGTTAAATAATCTAAGCCGTTAGTACTAGCACAATTTCTTCTAATGGTTCACTAGTAGTAACCGATAGAAGAGAGGAGCTTATCAATCGACCGGATGGAACCTTATTCTAACGGTTGGATAAATTAATCCGTTAGTACTATCCCAATTTCTTTTAACAGTTCACTAGTAGTAACCGCTAGAAGAGAGGAGCTTAAGGTTCGACCGGAGGGAGCCTTGTTCTAATGATTGGATAAATTAAACCGCTAGAAGAGAGAAGCTTTGGTACTGGAGGGAAATTTATTCTAATAGTTTGACAAAACGAACATGTTAGTATTATTATTCTATCGGTTCTGAGTTAGAAACCGTTAGAATATGTTATATTATTATATCAGTTCTAAATCATAACCGTTAGAATATTGTAAAGTATCCTAACTGTTGGGATGAATGAATAGTTAGAATATTTATTCTCTTATAACACTTGTGCTGTAGAACCGTTACAAGAAGCTACCGATACAAATTAAAAAGGTACATTGACAAATACACCAATACATAGATACACACATTCAACAGATTGAATTTATTCACAGATTGAATTTATTCACATATTGAATTTATTCACAAATACACCAATACAAATACACACATACACCAATTCACACATTCAATGTATATTACAAAAATCATTTATGATCGATCGTTGACAGCCACTTCATCCATCACATATTGAGTCCAAATTTGTTGTAGCTCCTTTATCTGAGGCGGCTCGTATTTGTCTTTTGACATGATGCTCTGCATGCATGTATGAATTTAGGAACTTACGTCACATCCAATGTTCAACTTTAAGTTAAGAAAAGTGCTTACCTTAATGAATTGGGTAAAGTTTGTTCTGATTAGGTCATATATAAATCTCATCACATAAAACCCACATTCCCAGGATTGTGGCTGCTGATGGCACTGAGATAATTGCATATGCGAAGACATAAACCCACATTAACTCGAAAGAACTAATTAAGCATAAATTAAAAGACTCATGAGTAGTTCCATCCTTATTAATTACCTCATATTCTTTCGAAGAAATTGTTGTGCCCTTCAACGTGTCATGCCTCCCTCCAGCGGTAAAATAATTTTTGAAAGCCCTGCATTTAATTTAGTATTGTCAGTTAATATGTTATCATTAATTAGCTAGTGAGATCAAAATTTAAATCAACCTTGTTACTTACGGGTCTATGTGCCACGTGAGGGTGAAAACATGCGCTATCCTGTCGCTCATCGAATTGAGGTAGTACACCTCATTCCTTCATGGGAAAATGATGACAAGGACCCAGTGGCCCCCTACATTGTATATAAAAGAGAACTGTTTCATGTATATGTTAGGCATAATATACAAGAATGAGTTAAATTAGTAGGAAATTCACTAACCTTTGGTGGTATGGCACAAGAATGAACTCTCGGTTCTGCTGCGCCAGCAGTGTCCTTGATATGTATTGCTCCGCCTGTGCTGGGTCCTGCTGTAGCATCGTGAGTCTTATTTTCTCTAGGTCGAGAAAACCCACCTTGTCACATGCCCTCATTGACGCCAGCCTGTACATGCACATAAATGCAAAGTATGACATTACTAAGTATTGCATACAAAGTGGTTAGATTTATTAAATGAACTATGACAACATATAGGATCAGCAAACTCACAGGACTCCAGTCCGTATGATGGACATATCAAGTTCCAGCAAGTTGAAGAGGTCAAACAAATCCTCGTGGGCCACAGATATGCTCTCGGCCTCACGGTTGAAATGTCCCGGCTTGAAGTGAACGAAGAAGTTCAAGTGGCGCCGAGACCGGGTCAGGTACCAGTCGTGGAGTCTTGTGGTTGTCTGATCCATAATGCACAGAAGGGATCCGACATGAGTGGGAACCCATTCTTGAACGTACCCGGCTGGCTCTGTTTCCCCTTGCCTTTGCCCTTGCCCTTACCTTTGGCCGGGGAGCGAGTGTATACCTTCAACAGTTGGGGTGAGGTGCCGCCGGCTTCATTTGATGGTGAAGGGGCTTTCTGAGGTGGCATGCATCCTTTGGCTGGGGTCGAGGCCGTCAGAGGAGATATGGGGGCTGAAGGAGCTCGGTCAGGCCCTATGATGGGGGTGGGCTCCTCAGGAAGTTCACTGGCATCCATCATCCACTTTAAGTGTGAACACGTATGCTAGATTTTGCAAGTTGAGTATATTAACTGAGTTGTAAGCTACAATGGGTAGGGTTTACCTCCTGTAGTTTAACACCCTTCTTAGGCCACTGTATGTACGAGCCCACTGCCTTAGCAATTGTCCACATTTCCTTCATTAGGACGGGCAACGAAAAAGCATTGTAGCCCAGGAGGGCCATGTCCACTTGTACCTTTACAAACACAGGCTTCAGAGGTACGCAGTGGATCTGAACATCCTTCCAAGATGGATATACGACCCCATGTGCAACCACTACAGGGTCATCGCCTATGCAGATCAGTAGGCTACAACTCTCCGGCTTCTGCAAATTTGCAACAATTAAAACAAGTTAGCGAAAAAATTCTAACGGAACGGGAGTGGCATCAACTGAAGTGCATTTATAGTTCAAGGCTTGCAATACCTCAAGTAGGTCCACTGGATCCACGTGAACCTTCGAGGTGCAACTACTGAGCCTAACAGTGTCGACCTCGGCAGTTGGATCTATACCCTTGGACTGCACAATTCAGCTGAGGTGTTTGTACTTCTTGTTCATTTGAGTGAACATGGCCATGAATTGTGCAGTCACATCTGACTATCTTCTCGGCCAACTCCGATTCTTTTTCCTTCCAGTTGCGGGCCTTCTTCCTCTATGGCCTGGGCTCCTCGAAGCCGTCCTTCCACGGCACGACAACCCCCATGGTCTGCGTCCGCCCTGTATGCTCCTTATTCCCTAGAGCCCGGGTTAGGATGTCGTTCTCCATCTGGGGAGTAAACAATCCCTGGCTCAACTCCTTCGAGCAAGAGATCTGTTACATTCAAAGCTACATTGTGGGAAAAATATATATACAAACTTGTGCACACACGATTGATCATAGTTTTTTCTACCACACTTTATGATTCCAACCAAATCCTTGCATTTAGGACTTGGATTTTTATTTAATCCCTTTTTCATTTCTTCAATGATTAATTGGAATTTTGGCTAACTAGTTTTACATAAATAATATGTAAAAAGACAGTAGGAACTAGAATGAACAGTGCAGTACCAATAAATGCGAGAATATTGACTTCCATAAGCTCATTATTTTTTTTCACAATAACGCAGGATGTAATCCCATAGAGAGGAAAAAGGATATCCATTGACAATGGGAGTGATACAAATAATAGGAGTGATACAAATAATCTGTGTAGCTTCAACTTCTCTTGGTCAACGAAATTTTAGGATTTATGGTTAAAGAAGAAAAAGAAGAAAACGAGGAAGTTAGCCAACTTATGATTCGCTGCACGATCTCGGCGTCCTTAGGGTTTGGGAACTCCACAGACCCTGTGGACAACACGGTCCCTCTGGCCAGCCACAACCGCTTGCATCACGGATCTTGGAGAATGGCAGGTCAGGGTAGTCCACGAAAGTCGACTCCTCGTCTTTGTCCTTCTTCCACTACTCCTTCCCCTCATAGCCATGAGATCCGAGCCGGTGCGGGTGGTCGTTCCTCCTCTGGATTGCCTTGTTCTTCTTGCTAAGGGCCTTCGTAGCAAAAACAACATTAATGCACCGTTGGTTACTCCATACAATGGTGTGACCAAGCAAAGGAAGCATACATACCTTGAACTCAGGGGTCCCCTTCTGCTGGGTGAATTGCTCCCATTCCTCCTCCATGATGAAGGGGTACTTCTCACACGAAGATTTGCCTTTAGCGAGGAAGGCACTGACGAGGAAGCTCTTGAAGGTTTTCCATGTGTTGTTCATGTCCTTCAAGCAAGCCGTTTGGGGTCCATCATCGGGGATGTTCCACTTGGCCTATTTTCAAAACAGTGCATATAAGCTGGACTTAGTTAATCTTCAGATTAAGCCAAGGGAATGTGATTACGAAAGAGTTAAGGGATTTTGATTAATTTTACCTTCACTTCCGCCCACAGCCTATCCCTCTCGTCAGCCTTCACATCCTTCCAGCTCTGGTCGGTGATCTTTACCTTTCCTTCGCCAACAAACCAACATAGGCAGCGTACTGCCCAGCGTTCTTTCTGATCGGTCTCTCAAACTGGTTGAACTCACATGACAGATCTGTGTGTTTGGCCAAACGACACAACATCATCGTGCCTCGCGCCTTCCTCTTGTGCTGGGACGAAGCAGTATCAGCTACGTTGCCCCTCGTCAAACCACTACTATTAGACGAGGAAGATGCCGACAAGGCTTTGCCTAAAATTCCATGAAAAAACCATCAATTGATATGAGGAAAGGGTTTACATGAAAAAGTTCATAACTAAAATGGAATGGCAATGACATTACTAGTAAATGGTATAGTACATATAAGATTAAACAACTTAAGTGGTCACATTTGACATAGTATTTGTCCTTAAGGGGAGCAATTGACGAACTACCACCTGTTACCTGATTCATTTCAAATTGCGTACAAGTTTTATAAGAATAACTTGATCTTTTTCTAGTCCAGAGAGAGGGAACAAATAATAAACATGCACAAATCAACAATAGGAGGGTAAGACTAAATAAGCCAGTTATAAGGAAATACTACAACTATCAGCTAAGTTATTTATCCCTTTTTTGTGACAAAAGGTAGTAGGCAAGAAGCCTATTGCCATATATATATATAAAGGAAAAGAGTACAAGAGTGCCAAAGAACATGTACAAGAAACAAAAAAGAAGAAGATGACAAAAGAACAATCTATCTAAAAATTTGAGGTCTAATCCTATCCTGAAAATGAAGGGCTACAAGATTCAATTCTGAGATAAAAGCCCATTTCCAATCATAAGGATTCGATATCTTGAAATTGGGAAGTTTTCTTATTACGAATTTTTCAGATGTTCTAGAATACCACCAATATAATCTCCATGAAAAAATCTTTAAAAACCATATTATCATTTCTAACACTCCAAATCATATCCAACAGAGAAGGGTAAAAGACCAATTTAATTCCAATCAAATCCCAACATTGAGTGGAAAAGGAACACTCAAAAAAGATATGTAGTTGAGTTTCCAGGATTCCTTCTGATCATAATTCACAGAAATTAGAATGTAGAACCATATTCTTCTTGTTCAGCATATCTCTGGAATTTAATTTCTCCCAAAGAAAAATCTAGAAGAAGACTTTGATCTTCAGAAGACAATGGTTCTTCCAACAAAGTTTAAAAATAAGATGAGAGGGAAAAATCCCCATCAAGCTATTATAGACCTTATGAGTTTCATATTTCAGAAGGTTGCTATTAATCATCATCCCCTAGTCATCCATGCTTGGGTCTCTAGGAATGTCAAGTTGTAAAGAAAGAAAACATTGATATTGAGTATAGGCTAAGTCAGACAAAGGTAACTGAAAATTATCTTCTCCCAAATCCATAATGCGAAATTGATGCACAGTTTGGTCTCTAGTAGAAAAGGAAAATAACTCAGGCCCATTTGAGGGAAAGGGTTTCCGAAAGCCGAAGATCCTTCCAAAAATCACAAGTATCACCCCTTCCAATTCGACATTTAGATAAGCCTTTAAAAAGGATTAATAGTCTCAACAAATCTCTCCACCAAAATGACCCAACAAAATGAGAATTGAGAGGGTAATCTAATATTTAGTAATGAGACCACATAAGCTGAACCCAAGGAGTCAATACCTTATTAAAGAACATATGCAGAAACTTCAAAACATGAGCAAGATTTTGAGTTCTCAAATTTGTCGTGGTATAAAATATACCACCGGCATATTTCACGGACGTGTGCGACACGCGAACAGTGGCGCGAGCTGACCGAGTGATCAGTCACCTCCCGCCGGGCAACATGGAGATTGACATGATTTTTATACAGGTTCGGGTCCCGGTGGGGGCTCTAGTCCTGTCGGCACCCTCCGGACGTGAGTCCGCTGGGGAGGTACTCTCTCGGGGAGAGAGGTCTCCAAGGGAGTCTGTTGTTTGGGTGTGTTAAAAATGAATCTGAATCCCCTTGCAAATGGGATACAAGGGGGTATATATAGACCCCAAAAGAAGCAAAAAGACTAAAAAGTCCTAGTTATGGCTGTCGGATAGAGGGGCATTGACTCCATTTCACCGGCCGCGGGCTTGGATACTTGACAAGTGTCCTCGCTAGTTCCCGAGGTGCTCCTCACGTCACCTGCATGTGACCTTGCACGGGGGCCCTCCATGGCTTTTCCTGGGAGGCCTCCATGATATTTTATGGGAGGCGTCCAGGGTTTACCACAGGAGGCGTCCGGGGCTCTGAGAGATGCCCACGGCCTTCTACAGGAGGCCTCCGTGGCTTTTCCTGGGAGGCCTCTGTGATATTTCACAGGAGGCGTCCGGGGTTTGCCACGGGAGGCATCCGGGGCTCAGAGAGATGCCCGTGGTCTTCTAAGGGAGGCCTTTGTGACTTTTCCCAGGTGGCCTCCGTGATATTTCATGGGAGGCGCCGAGGTTTGCCACAGGAGGCATCCAGGACTTTCTCCGATAGCCCTTCAGGATTTTCCACGGGAGGCGTGTGCGACTTTGCCCGGTAGGCCTCCGGGATTTTCCACGGGAGGCGTCCGGGGCTTTCCCCAATAGCCCTCTGAGATTTTCGACAGGAGCCCTGTGGGACCCTCATTTGAGGAATGCAGTGGCAACCGCCCAGGTGGATTGCACTTAGAAACGTACAACATAAGCTCAAAACAACAACACTAATACATTAAATTGCAGTACAGATAATTAACAGGTACAAGGTCACAAGGACCAATATTACAATAACATAATGCCAAGAATGACGTTAATTAGAGTTGATACAAATATAGTGAGTTTCTTAAAACAAGAGTCAGTATCAAGGTACCGAACACAAATAACAACACAGAAAGAAACAACGAGGATCTTCACTTCAATAGGCAGCGGCTTTGGAAGGGCTTCATCCACATCTGACTTGACTCGGCGCATGACCCTCCTAGAACGATGGTTCATTTGGAGCGTTTCCCTCTTCTTCATGGTACTCAAAACCAAAAGAATAGGGATCGACGAATCCCTCTTCTAAAGATATTTGCATAGGCAAGGGTAAGCACGTTTTCACACGATGCTTAGCAAATCTCATTATATGAATACAATTATATAAATGAGGGGTTCTCAATAGATGAGGTCTTAGTTTCATATGAAAGGATAGAATAGATTTTCATTCTAAGGTTGTAAGAAAAGAGCTTTTAGTTTTAAAAGCAATACTTTGAAATCTTAAATTATACTTTAGAAAACGTTATGTGTGATGGTCTCCCATGAGTCATCACTTTTATTAACCCATATTCTGAAAATATTCCAAAACTTACTTGTGCTGAAACCCATGGATAAAATCCACTATGAACAGACTCCAGACCCTGGGAGTAGAGAGTATCTGATACTTCTTTTACACTTTGCAAAGGTGAACCTCTTTTTAAATCTACTTATTCACTTGACTTTCAAGTCGGGCCAACTCCATGCGACTTTTACGCATGTGACAAGGCCGAGATCACACAGCAATTTTGCAGTCTAGTATTAACATTATCCCCGCCCGGTAAATAGACAGTTAAGTCTCAATTACCGTTGTGGGTCCTCCCCACTGCCTTACTTCCTAGCCTTGGCCTATGACCTCACAAGACATATGGCCTATGGTTGCAGCCGTGCATGACTCAATCTAGGCTTAGGGCGACTTCCTTCTATCCACCTTATCCACTCATTATTTTTCTGATCTCACATCACTCACTGCTGAACTGCAACCCACCAGTTTCCACGCGAGAAACTGGACCGACATACCATGTAGGGAACTGCTAATACCAAGAAAGCTACTAAGTTGCGCCTGTCCCATACCAGGCAAGTGGTTTGTACGTTTTCAATTCGCATAGAGACACAGCACAAGGTTCTTGTCCTTATGAATCAATAGTGAGGAGACATTCACATACCCAGTGCGCACACAGCAGCCAACCAATCAAACCATCCTCACTACCAATTCCTATTTCACATTTTCTTTCACAAAAAGGGGTTTTCAAACATGTTTATCATGTGATTGACCATTTCACACTTGAATCATGTATTTAAGCTTAAGTATATCCTAAGCATGATCTCCTAGGGTGAAAAGGGTGCATAAGAATACAAGCATGAGGGGTATCACAAAGATTTAGGTCATATCTATCCACATTCTTTCAATATAATACTTAATTTGAAGATAAAGCATGCATATATTCAAAACAGAATTTAATCTAGTTTACTTTAAAATATTAGAATAGACATGGTCAAGGGAATGAGACTTGCCTTTCAAAGAGGGGTCTAATTGATCTGCTAGGTCTTCCAACGTTTCCTTCCGCTCCTTCAGCTTCTAGCTCTGTTCTCACAACAAAGAAACAACACGACACATCGCACTACATAAGCATACAGAAAATATGTGCTATGTGAAAATTATAAGTAAAATATATAACATGTATGCAAGCGAGGTGATCTGGTCAAAGATACGAGGGCTTGGCTCAAGGAATTTGGCTTAGAAGCATCGAATATCTAAGGGCTGACATTCGGTTCACGGCCAGACAAAGTCTGAGGATGGCATAGAGCTAAACTGGAGTCTCCACAAGATCAAAAAGGAAACAAAAGAGTGCATCAGGTGCCAAACATAGTAAGCAATCTATTTGACAAAGTGGTTTTGACAGAAAAATCCAGAAATTAAAGGAAATTGCAGCAAAGCCCTTGGCATAGGAAAATTGTATGCCACTGTACTGCAGCGAGCTAGGGCACACGCGTCTGGACAAAACACGCATGCCCTGCTTGGCTAACTTTGTCAAATGCATAGACGGGATCAAGGTGAAGCTACTGGTAGAGTTAATTTGGCTGAGGTGACTTGACGAAGGTGAATGACAAGTTACAAATTGTCGGTCGCCAAAAACAAAGATGAGCTACGGTGGCAGAGAGTTGGGGTTGATAAATTCTGAAATTGATTGAGGGGTTTTACTCCTGGAGTGACACTGATCGTGCTGGAGCGAGGGATTGAGTTGCAGTGGAGCTTCGAGGCTCGCCGGCATTGACGCCGGGCTCGGGGACGAAGGTGAAAAGGGGCGCCGTTCACTAGTACAGAAAGGCAGTCTTCTAACCCCTATCTTCTATCGATTATTAGCGATTTAGTAGAAAACCGTTAGAAAATGTGCCTCGCGGTCATAAAAGGCATATGGGATGTATTTTTCCTATCGGTTTGTAAGAAACTTACCGTTAGAAGAAGAAGTATGATTTACTCTAGCGGTGATGAACATATTTACCGTTAGAAGAGATGCATAAGTACTGACGGGAGAATGTTGTGCGCCGATAGGATTGGTCGACTTCTACAACTAGTCTTATTCTATCGGTAATGTATGTATATACCGACAGAATATGTACAAAAATTCCTATCGGTAAAATGTAATGTGCCGATAGAACTGTTCTCCATGTACAAATAATTTTATTCTATCAGTTAAGTATGTTTATACTGACAGAATATCTCAAAAATTCCTATCGGCAATATGTAGTGTGCCAATAGAACCGTTCGCCTTCTAAAAATATTTTTATTCTATCGGTAATGGATGTTTGTACCGTTAGAAGATATCAAAAATTACTTAGAACTGTTCGTCTTCAAATAGTTTTATTCTATCGGTAATGTATGTTTATACCGTTAGAAGATAGCGCAAATATCTTAGAACGGTTCGCGTTCTACAACTAGTCTTATTCTATCGGTAATGTATGTCTATACCGACAGAATATGTCAAAAAATGCCTATCGGTAGGATGTAGTGTTCCGATAAAACTATTCTCCTTCTACAAATAGTTTTATTCTATCGGTAATGTATGATTATACCGTTAGAATAAATCAAAAATTACTAACGGTAGGCTGTTGTGTACCGATAGAACTGATCTAGTACTATAAATACCCGGTGTGTCTCTTGCATTCTCACAGTTCATCGGGTGCTCGTAGCCCTAACCTGTAAGCTCCATGGACGGCCGGTGTGTGGGACCCTCATTTGAGGAATTTGGTGGCAACCGCCCAGGTGGGTTGCACTCAGAAAGGTACATCACAAGCTCACAACAACAGGATTTACTTTAAACAATAAAGCAAATAGATAAAACAAGTACAAGGTCACGGGGACCACTATTACATTATCATAATTCCAAGAATGACATTAATTAAAGTTGATACAAAAGTAGAGAGTTTTTCAAAATCAAGAATAAAAAAGAATCGATATCAGAGTACCGAACACAGAAATATAACACAAAAAGCAACAACAAAGGTCTTCATTTCCTTCGGCAGCGGTTCGGCTCGGGCTTTCACCACATCGGACTCAACTTGGCTCATGACCCTCCTAGAAGCTCAAATCTTCTGGAAAGGTTCCTTCCTCTTCTTGGTGCTCAAGGCTGAAGGGATCAGGATCCTCGAATCCTTTCTTCTGAATTTGTGTGAAAAGGCAAGGGTGAACATGTTTTTACACGATGCTCAGCAAGTCTCGTTATGAGAATGCAGGTATATAGATGAGGGGTTCTCAAGGAAAGGGGTCTTGGTTTTATATATATGAATAAAATAGATTTTCACTCTTAATTTGAAGAAAAAGTCTTTGTTTTCAAAAGCGAGGCTTTTAAAATCCTAAGCTAGATTTTCAGAAGATGTTATGTGTGGCGGTCTTCCATGAGTCACCACTTTATTCAATTTTTATGAAAAATCTTTCCCAAAAGCTACTTGTGCTGCATCGACATGGATAGAATCCACCACGCGCAGACTCCATGACCTGGGAGCTCAGAGTATCCTATACTTTTTATAACTTTGCAAAGGTGTACCACCGTAATCCACCAATCCCTCAGCTTTGAAGTCGGATCAGCTCCATGCGACTTTTACGCATGTGACAAGGCTGAGATCACACAACAGTTTACAATCCTAGCATTAACAATTCCCTGTCCGGTAAATAGACATTCCAGTCCTCATTACCATTGTGGGTCCTCCCCACTGCCTTACTTCCTGGCCTTGGTCTATGTTCTCGCAAGACACATAGCCTCTTTGGATTACAGCCGCACACGACTTAATCAGGCGTAGGGCGACTTCCTTCTTTCCACCTTTTCCTCTCATAATTTTTCTGAACTCACATCACTCATGGCCCTCAGTGGCCCACCAGTTTCTCGCAAGAAACCGGCCGACAACCATTGCAGGGAAAAACTAATACTGAGAAAGCTACTATGTTGCGCTCGTCCCATACCGAGCAAGTGGTTGTTATGTTTTTCATGCCGCATGGAAGTACAACACAAGGTTCTAGTCCTTATGAACTTTAGTGAGGATTCTTTCACACTCTCAGTGCGCACACAGCATCATCCAATCAAACCATCGTCACTATCGATTCCAATCACATTTTCTTTCTCAAAAAGGGGTTTTGAACATGCTTTTCTCACATGTGATCATTTAACATATAATCTTGAGCATAGTATAGTCTAAGCATGATATTCTAGGGTGACAAGGGTGCATGGATATTCAATCACAAAAGGGGCTTTACAATTATTTAGGTCATATCTACCACTTTATTTGAATATAGTTCCCATTTCAATATAAGGCATGCATATACTTGAAAATAATTAACATACTTCATTTCAAAATAATAGGCGAGACATGATCAAGGGATTGAGACGTGCCTTGCAATGCTGGGTCTAGTTACTTGGACGAAACTTTGAAGATCTCTTTCGCTCCTTCAATCTCTGGTTCCACGGCGGATACAAATAATACACACATACACCATATAAGCATACAGAAGATAGTCTTCATGGGAAATGATACGTAAAATATATCATGCATGCAAGGGAAAGGTTTGGACAAAGCCACTTGGGTGCTGATTTAAGAGATGGGCTAAAAAGGAGTTGAATGTCGAAAGGCCGACATTCGGTCCACGGCTAGGCATAACCTTAAGTTGGTCTTAGGTAGGTTTTCTGGAGAAGTGGCAGAAGAGAAAGATGTAGAGCACAACTCCAAGAATCTAATGGACAAAGAGGCATTTCAAATTTTTAAGTGTAACAGGTGTAAATCATCCAATGCCACTGGTGGACATGCACTGACATAGTGCTGGACATGGCCAGAAACTAGGGCATGCAATAACTTTTGATCCAGGGCTCCAATTGATGTACCACTTTGTCTCGGAGTTAGGCCTTGATAACAGGAACAAAGTACTCAATAGGCTCAAGGGCAGGAAGTGGCTAGAGGGCGGCCAAATCTGGCGAGTAAACACGGTGGCCTGGACATAAACTGGGCTACTGGACAGTGATCTTGGCATTGGAATATCTCTTGATTCAGGTCGATTCAGGGGTCGAGCTAGTGGACAATATTGCTCAGGGTACTGGAATCTATCTAAGGGACAAAGTGTCCGGAGCTAGATCGGCTGGAGAAGAATTCCGGCGACCGGCACTGGAGAAGATGACACTAGACATTGGGGGTTTTCGATACAAAGGGTTTGAACTTGATTCCTTGCTTAGGGAGTGAGAGGGTGAAGTGTAGAAACTACTGGTGGAGTTAATTTGGCCGGAGGATGACCGGCATGGCTTGGCGACGAGAGCCGACTCACTGGTGGCGCGCAAACTGGGGAAAGCTATAATCTTAGTTCAATTTCGAAATCCAGATTGGTAGGCTTGCTAAATGGAGTGTGTTGATCAATTTCTACTACTGGCACGAGGGCTGATTTGGATTGAATCGGGCAGCATTGGGGAAACAGGGGTTCTGGGCTTTTCCGATGATCGCCGGCGTTAAGGTTCGCCAGGGTGCAATTGGGTGCTATGACACAGACAAGAGGATGAGGGGAACTCACTGGTGGCTTTGGTTTTGAGAGAGAAGCAACGGTTGAAGCTGGCGTCGTGAGCTCCAGAAGTAGCTCACCGGGGAAGAAGATGAACGCGATGGAGGTGGCTGAGACTTGGCCGATTTGGGTGTGGAGGCAAGCAGTGAATCAGAGGGGTTTATATAGGCAAAGGGCTGGGGCTCTCGAGAGTTGAAGCGAATCAAACGGATACGCGTGACTGACACTGGAGGCGGGATCGAGATGGCGTGCACGTGTTGGGACGCGGCAGTGACTCTGCCAGAGGAGGGGATCACACCAAATCCGGTTGGAGCAGGGCGACGGGGTCGCTGGCTTCGGCATGGCCGCAACGTGGCGCTGGTTTGCTGCTGCTGGAGCACGCGCGCGGGGAAATCACAGCACAGGCGCGGCTGAGGTTGCTCCACGGTGGCGGCACGGTTGCGCACATGTGGTGGCTATGTGGCGGTGGTGGTGGCAGCGTGGGATCTTCGCCGGCGGCGAGTTCTGCGGCGAGGCGAAGTGGCGAGGCGCGGTCGAACGGTCCTGGTCGTGGTCGAAAATGGCGCAGGGACCTGGTTGCAAGATTTGGACTGATTCTCAAAAGTTTTGGACTGATCTGCAAGAATTTAGTTCGGGAACTTGGGCCTATTTGCAAATCTGGGGACCTGGAGGGCTGATCCGAGATCTGGTTTTGCAGATGAGTGTTACTAAATCACTTGGACTCATCTAGCAAGAAAAATGGTAAAATCCGATAAGATTTGGTGGTTTTGACAAAAATCGAAAACAGGGTAATTAGGGTAAACGGGGTAATTAGGGTTTGAAACTTTGGCAAGGCTGAAACTAGGGTTTCAGTTGAGCTTTTGGAATTCTTCCAGAAGGGAAAAATGCTCAGAAAAGTGAATGGGGGATGTTCACTAAATCCGATCAAAGTTTGGGGATGGTCTGAGACTTTTAGTCGTTTTGAGCTTCTGACAAATCTGAAAAGAACTGATCTGCGATACTCTTGGACTAGAAAGCGAAAATGGTCTGAAAGGTGGAGTTTAGCTACCAACTTTTTAAATTAAGGTAGTGGCATACCTAAGATCATAATTCTGAGATAAGAGATCAAAATGGTGTTGAGACATCCAAGAATCCAATGAAGATATGCTGACTGGCAAGCTAAAGAGGTGGCAAAATTTGGGATGTTACACGGCGCACCTCTACCGGCGACCGCTACACCTCTGCACTCCATCAACGCCCACTAGATTTCGGCATCGCAAGCAAGGTACGTAAAATTTCAGCAATATTGTTAGATTATTCTAATCTGATTATGGCAATTATTCTGCAATTTTTGTATCCTTCATTTTGATGTGTCTTCTTTTCAATTTGATTATGTACGGTGTCTTGTTCGTATTTTTTATTAAAATAACTACATAATATCACTGTGGGACTGATAATGTTCAATTGCTTACTGATCCTATCAAATGAAGAAAATTATCAGGATATATTTGCAATACAAACTCTATCTAACATAGTGAAATGCCAATAAGAGTATAAATGTAATATCTTCATCTCTCAGTAGGTTGCTCAATGCCAACTTAGACTTAGTAATAATTGAAATTGAAAGATCATGAAATTGAAAATGAAATTGCAATTGAAATTGAAAGATATTTGTAATTGAAATTGAAATTGAAGTTGAAATTGAAAGATCATGAAATTGAAAGATCATTAATGTCAAGATATTTACAAATATCATGAGATACACAAATATCTTGATCTTCTCTGTAGGTTGTTCAATGCCAATAACATAGTCAAATGCCAACTAGCTTGCTCAATGATCAAGTGCATGTAAAAAGTTCATTAAATAATTAATATATTGGCAAGGTAATTTCTTCTGATGAAATAGAGTAGAAATGTAATATCTTGATCTCCAGTTGCAAGTTGATGTTACTATGACGAAGCACAACCTAACCTTCAGTTGGTAGTCTTTCTCGGATAGGGAGTCATGTAGGAAACAGTAAACAATCTTAATTTGCTCTAGAATGCCTATTTATGATCTGTGCAGGTCCTTGGATGATGCTCATGAGGGGCAACATATTTCACGGTTCTTCATCACAGTACGCTGCCTACGTTGGCTTGTTTGCGAAAGAAACGGTGAAGATCACCATCGAGAGTTGGAAAGAAACGGTGAAGATTACCGTCGAGAGCTGGAAGGACATGAAGGGCGAGATCTTGGTTGGCTCGGTCGAGAAGATCCTTAAGCCTGGCGTGTTTCTCAAATCAGGACCTATAGAAAGCATCTTACATTTTTTTGCATGCACCAGCTTGTGGCCAGATGCTTACCTGCTTGGAGAAGAAGAATAGTTGTCATTTGCACAGCCATTCTACACCATCACTAAACAGAACAACATCTTGGAAGGTAGGTTCTTTTTGTTAATGGAGTTGAGTTGAGTTTGAGGAAATCACCAATACAAATGTAACTCAACGGCAGTTCCAGCTCCTCAGGCGTCTTCGAACTGAACTCCTATGGTTAAGTCCAATGTGGTTCAGGTATTTGCTGTTTTGGATGAATGGATTTGTGATGTATCAGGTCTAACTTGTACTCGGTAGTTGCATTGTCGCAACTTGCAAAGGTTCTCTTTTATGTAAAATGTATGGGCCACTGGGTCCTCGTCATGATCTGTTGTTAATTTCAGACGTGGCTTTTCTAATATACATTGAATGTGTGAATTGTTGTATTTGTATATTGTTGTATATTTGTGTATCATGTATTGCTATTTGGGACATGAACTTGAATGTGTAGGGAGTATTTGTATATTTAATTGTATTGGTAGGTAGGTGTGTATTTGTACTGCTGTTTCAGACATGCATTTGAATTTGTGAACTGGCATGTGTATGTTTGTACCAGAATTGCTGTGTCATACATGACTCAGCTTGCTTTTGTTTTCAGCCATTAACTAGAATGAGTTTAAATAGTACTCATTTTTTATGTTTCTTCTTGCATTTTCTTAAAGGAATGGAGCAAACCAAGATCTCATGTAAGTAGAGATTTTTAATTTCTTTGGCAAGATGAAGTACCAAGTACCTAAGAAAAGTATTTTTGTGTCTCCAAGTTAATCTACAAATTAGCATTTCTTGAAATATTTCTTTATCTTCTAGTTAAGATCTGTTTGATGTAAGATTTGTTTGATGTTACATTGTGTTTAGATATGATTCTTTAGATGTGAGAACTGGTGTCATGTGTGTCATGCATTACCCAGTTCAGTACCAGTACCTCCTCTAACGGTAAATACACATATTTACTGATAGAACAACACATGTATTTGCTCTGTCATGCATCATCTAACGGTAAATACACATATTTACCGATAGAAAAACACATGTATTTGCTGTGTGATGCATTACCCAGTTTGATTTTGTTTCAGCCATGTACCCGTACCTTTTCTAACGGTAAATACACATATTTACCTATAGAACAACACATGTATTTGCTGTGTCATGCATCATCTAACGGTAAATACACATATTTACCAATAGAAAAACACATGTATTTGCTGTGTCATGCATCATCTAACGGTAAATACACATATTTACCGATAGAAAAACACAATATTTGCTGTGTCATGCATTACCCAGATTACTGTGTCATGCATTACCCAGTTTGGTTTTGTTTCAGCAATGTACCAGTACCTCTTCTAACAGTAAATACACTTATTTACCGATAGAAAAACACCTGTAACTGCTAGCAATGCACCAGTACATTCTCTAATGGTATATGTGTGTTTTTACCGATAGAATATGTGAGTACAAAATTACCCGCACTTAGTCTAACGGGCATTTCATGTATCTACCGTTAAAAACAGGTCCAGTATAAGTAAAACCCCACTCGACCATTGCTGAGCTGCTGTTTTGTTCTGTTGCACTCTATGTCCCTCTGTTTGTGATGAAAGTTCCACGCTCGCAGCTACACTGCTAGGGTGATCAGGGCAAACTGGAAGGAAGTTGATTGCACACCTCTCTTTAAGGTAAGCTTAATTGTCATCACTTATCTCTCTCTCCCTCTAGATCTCTCTCACTCTCTACTTGTAAGCTAGTTGTATTGTGTAGTTCTAAGCTTGTAGCTCCAAGCTTGGAAGCTAGCTAGCTGGAAATGCTTCATGTTTTAGGAGCTCACTAGCTTGTATTATGTAGTTAGCTAGGTTAATTAGTGTTAATTTCGTCAGGCTAGGGTTTAACACATCAGTTGTAAGAGGCTATACATGTACATATACATAACTTAATCGGGTAGGTTTCATGCATGGATGACTCATTAAATTTTGTTAATTGTAGATGGATAGGAAATATTGGATGTATGGAATAAAATGTACTACTCTTGAATATTTGGATGGTGTGAATGAGTTTATTAAATTTGCTGAGCAACAAAAGGAGAGGAAGGGAGAGAAAAATATGCTTTGTCCTTGTACAGATTGTATGAACTTGAAGAGGTTTAGCAACTCTGATCAAATTAAGAGTCATTTGATTCGTCGTGGTTTTAACGCGCGATACACCCGTTGGATATGGCATGGCGAAGATCTTGAGGAAACAAGCACCAGTACTACCAATCAACAGTACTCGGATGTGGATTGCAATAATATCGATGATCATCCGAATTTTGATAATATTCATTCCGATGTGCACATAGATGATGATGATGACAACCTAGATGAGATGTTACGTGATGTAGAGGAAGATTACAACGAAAACGACTTCTGTGAATTTGAGAAACTGATTGCTGACTCTGAGAAGCCTCTGTTCCCTGGATGTGCAACATTTACAAAACTGTCTTCTGTGCTGAGATTATATAACTTGAAGGCAGGCAACAGTTGGAGCGATAAGAGTTTCACGGCACTATTAGAGCTTCTAGCGGACATGCTTCCAGAGGGAAATGAGTTGCCAAGATCTACTTACCAAGCCAAAAAACTGTTGTGTCCGTTGGGAATGGAAATCGAAAGAATACACACATGCCCAAATGATTGTGTGTTGTACTGTAACGAGTACTCCAGTTTGCATGTTTGTCCAAGATGCGGCGTGTAACATCCCAGTTTTTGGCTATCTTTTCTGCTCACGAGTCAGCATATCTTCTTTGGAATCCTTGATGTCTCAACCCTATTTTGATCTCTTATCTCAGAATCATGATCTTAGGTATGCCACTACCTTAACCTAAAAAGTTGGCAGCTAAGCTTCATCTCCCAGATCATTTTCACATTTCAGTCCAAAAGTATTTCAGATTAGTCCTTTTTAGAATTTTCAAAAAGCCCAAAAAGGCTAAAAGTCCCAGATCATCTCTAAATTCAAATCTAATCAAATGGTTGTCCCCCTTTTTTACTTTTCTGAATGTTTTTCCCTTCGGGAAGAACTCAAAAATCTCAACCGAAACTCTAGTTTCAGCCCCGACAAAAAAAATCAAACCCTAATTACCCTATTTTACCTTGTTTTTGATTTTTGTCAAAACCCTCAGATCTTATCAGATTTTGCCATTTTCCCTGCTGGATGAGTCCAAGTGTTTTGGTAATACTCATCTGCAAAATTAGATTGCAAATCAGCCCTTCAGAATCCCAAATTTTCAATCAGGTCTTGAATCCCGAGAAGAATCTTCGCAATTCAGTCCAAAGCCTCGTGGTTTAGACCCTGGCTTCTTTTCTTCGACCACGACCAGAGCTCGCGTGCACGACCACGACCTGAGGACGTTCGACCGCGGTTGCTGCCACCGTTCACCCTTCACCGCCGGCCAGTTGTGCCACCGCCAACGGCCGAATCCTACGTGTACCGCATGTGCTCACGTCGCGCCAAGAAGCTCCACCATGGCGATGACCGGAGGCCGCAGCTTCACCGTTCGCGCGCGTGTGCCTGCCATTGTCAGAGCTTTACTGCCACATGGCTGCCATGCCGAGACTCGCCACCCCATCGTTCTGCCGAATCCAGATTTCGCGCGATACTCCGTCTCTGGCAGAGCTCCCGCCGTGTCCCAATGCGCCTCACTGATTGCTCCGGCGCCAGAGAGCATCTCCCCGTCGATTTGCTGCCGCTCCCGAGGACTCAACCCCACGGCTATATAAAGCCCCCTCTCGCCAGTGCTTCACTCCACACCCACACTTCACCAACAACCTGAGACTTAGCTCTAGAGCTTGCCGTTGCCGTGCCTTTGTCTTCTTCCCCGACGAGCCGCTTCTGGAGCTCACGGTGCCAGCCTCGACTGTTGCTTCTCACTCCAAACCAAGGCCACTAGTAAGCTCCTCTCATTCCCCTATACGTGTCATAGCATTTAATTGAACTCCGACGAGACCTAGCGCCGGCGATCGTCGAAATTGTCTGTTGCCCTGTTCCCCTAATGCCGAGTGATTCAAGCCAAATTGATCCTCGTGCTAGTAGAGAAAAGTGATCAGTAAGCTAGGAGGAGTAAGCCTGCAAGATTGGAATCATCAGTTCTGCCCCGAGCGTCGAATCCCCAAATTCGAGCTTCGGCAGTTCGCCGGAGAACACCGCCGTGCTTCTCCAGCCATCCCCTGGAAAATTTGAGTACACCAGTAGCTTCGTGATGACCCCTAGATGCTTCACGAGCATGGAATTGAGTTCAAACGCCATAGATCTAAAATGCCCAAATCGGTGCCTTCATCTGCGGCTCCGATCACCGGAGTTTGTTTTTCGGCCAAACCAGCTGATGCAACCTTGTCATCTAGCTAGGCCTCAACCCCCTGAGTATTCTATTCCACTGGCTCGAACCCTGAATCGGCCTAGATCAAAAGTTATGATCATGCCAAGTTTTGGCCAGAACCATGTCTGTGCCGTGTCGCCACCGTGGTTCATCGATGCCATTCATCGCCGTCCGGTCACTTTCTGCCCTTGAGACTGTTAAGTGATTTGTTCCTGTCATCAAGGCCTAACCCCCAGACAAAGTTGTGCATCAATCGGTGCCCTAGTTCAAAAGTTATGCAATGCCCTAGTTTCTGGCCATGTCCAGCACTATGTCAGTGCATGTCCACCAGTGGCATTGGATGATTTAGACCTGTTACATTTGAGCTATTGAAATGCCACTTTGTCCACTAAGCCTTCTGAGCCATGTTCTACGATATTCCCTACTGTCACATCTCCAGAAAACGTACCTAGAACCAATTTAGGGCTATGTCAAGCCATGAGCCGAATGTCAGCCCTTCGACATTCAAGTCCTTTTGAGCCCATCTCTTCGATCAATATCAAGTGACCTTGTCCAAACCCTTTCCCCTGTATGCATGATATATTTACGTATTATTTTCTAGTACTTGTATGCTTATATAGCGTGTTTGTGTTGTTTGTGTCCGCCGTGGAACCAGAAGTTGAAGGAACAGAAGAGAACTTCGAGGATTCATCTGAGCAGCTAGACCCATTACTGCAAGGCAAGTCTCAAACCCTTGATCATGTCTAGCCTATTATTTTGAAATGAAGTATGTTAACTGTTTTTAAGTATATGCATGCCTTAGATTCAAATAAGAGCTATGTTTCAATGGAATGATTAGATATGACCTAAATAACTGTAAAGCCCCTTTTGACATTGAATATCCATGCACCCTTGTTACCCTAGAATATTATGCTTAGGTTACGCTATGCTCAAGATTGTATGTTAAATGTTGAATGGTCACATATGAGAAAAGTATGATTCAAAACCCTTTCTGTGAAAGAAAATGTGATTGGAATCGACAGTGAGGATGGTTTGATTGGATGGTGCTGTGTGCGCACTGGGAATGTGAAAGACTCCTCACTAGAGATTCATAAGGACTAGAACCTTGTGTTGTGTTTCTATGCGGCATGAAAAACGTACCAACCACTTGCTCGGTTATGGGACGGGCGCAACTTAGCAGCTTTCTTTAGTATTAGCTTTTCCCTGCAATGGTTGTCAATTTGGTTTCTTGCGAGAACTGGTGGGCCGCTGAGGGCCATGAGTGATGTGAGTTCAGAAAAATCATGAGAGGAAAAGGTGGAAAGAAGGAAGACGCCCTATGCCAGATTAAGTCATGCGCGGCTGTAATCAAGAGAGGCTATGTGTCTTGCGGGAACATAGACCTGAGCTAGGAAGTAAGGCAGTGGGGAGGACCCACAATGGTACTTGAGACTTAACTGTCTATTTACAGGGCAGGGAATTGTTAATGCTAGGACTGTAAACTGTTGTGTCATCTCGGCCTTGTCACATGCGTAAAAGTCGCATGGAGAGGTACCGACTTGAAAGCCGAATGATCGGTGGATTAAGGTGGTACACCTTTGCAAAGTTTAAAAAGTATCGGATACTCTGAGCTCCCAGGTCATGGAGTCTGCGCGTTGTGGAATCTTTCCACGTCGATGCAGCACAAGTAGCTTTTGGAAAGTTTTTTTTACAAAATCTGAATAAAGTGGTGACTCATGAAAGACCGCCACACACAACATTTTCTGAAAATCTAGCTTAGGGTTTTAAATGCCTCGCTTTCGAAAATAAAGACCTTTTCTTCCAAACAGTGTGTGAAAATCTATTCTATATACATATATAAAGTCAAAGAGCTATTCTTTGAGAAATTCCCCCTCATCTATATATGCTGCATTCTTATTTGGGACTTATTGAGCACCATGTGGACAATGTGCTCACCCTTGCTTTTACAAACAAATTTAGAAGAAGGATTCATCGACCCTGAATCTTACGGTCTTGAACCCAATGTGGAACAAGAAGAAGAAACTGAAGACCCAGCTTGTTAGAGGGTTACGTACCAAAGTGGAGTCCGATGTGGAGAAGGCCCGTACATCACCGCTGCTGCTGAAGAAGACTGATGAAGTCCTTTTGCTTATTATTACTGTTTCATTTGTGCCGACCTTTATGTCGAAAACTCCTTAATTTTGTATCAACATTATGTGCGTCATTTTGGCGCTAAGTTATTGTAATGTTGGTCCCTGTGATCAGCACATGTTTTTAATTACTCGCATTTTTATATAATG
The DNA here is from genome assembly GCA_019359835.1 of Pharus latifolius. Classification (NCBI taxonomy): domain Eukaryota; kingdom Viridiplantae; phylum Streptophyta; class Magnoliopsida; order Poales; family Poaceae; genus Pharus; species Pharus latifolius. Next base: position 34,611,692 of record CM033324.1, on the reverse strand, counting down.
CATCTTGTTGTTGTGAGCTGCAATGTACCTTTTCTGAGAGCAACCCACCTGGGCGGTTGCCACCGGATTCCTCATGGGACTTGTTGAGCACCATGTGGACAATGTGCTCACCCTTGCTTTTTCAAACAAATTTAGAAGAAGGATTCGTCGACCCTACATCTTATGGTCTTGAACCCAATGTGGAACAAGAAGAAGAAACTGAAGACCAAACTTGTTAAAGGATTATGTACCAAGGTGGAGTCAGATGTGGAGAAGGCCCGTACACCGCTGCTGCAGAAGAAGAAGACTGATGAAGTCCTTTTGCTTATTATTGTTGTTTCATTTTGTGCCGACCTTTGTGTCAAAAACTCCTTAATTTTGTATCAACAATTAAATGCGTCATTTTGGTGCTAAGTTATTGTAATGTAAGACTGATGAAATCCTTTTGCTTATTATTGTTGTTTCATTTTGTGCCGACCTTTGTGTCGAAAACTCCTTAATTTTGTATCAACATTATGTGCGTCATTTTGGCGCTAAGTTATTGTAATGTTGGTCCCTGTGATCAGCACATGTTTTTAATTACTCGCATTTTTATATAATGCATCTTGTTGTTATGAGCTGCAAAGTACCTTTTCTGAGCGCAACCCACCTGGGCGGTTGCCACCGGATTCCTCAAATGAGGCAATAACTTAGCACCAAAATGACACATTTAATTGTTGATACAAATTAAGGAGTTTTCGACACAAAGGTCGGCACAAAATGAAACAACAATAATAAGCAAAAGGACTTCATCAGTCTTCTTCTTCTGCAGCAGCGGTGTACGGGCCTTCTCCACATCTGACTCCACCTTGGTACATAACCCTTTAACAAGTTTGGTCTTCAGTTTCTTCTTCTTGTTCCACATTGGGTTCAAGATCGTAAGATTCAGGGTCGACGAATCCTTCTTCTAAATTTGTTTGAAAAAGCAAGGGTGAGCACATTGTCCACATGGTGCTCAACAAGTCCCAAATAAGAATGCAAGTATATATAGATGAGGGGGAGATTTCTCAAAGAATAGCTCTTTGGCTTTGTATATGTATATAGGATAGATTTTCACACTTGGTTTTGAAGAAAAGATCTTTATTTCCGAAAGCGGTGCTTTTGAAACCCTAAGCTAAATTCTCAGAAAAAGTTGTGTGTGGCGGTCTTTCATGAGTCACTACTTTATTCAAATTTTGTGAAAACTGTCCAAAAGCTACTTGTGCTGCATCGACGTGAATAGAATCCACAGCGCGCAGACTCCATAACCTGGGAGCTCAGAGTATCCGATACTTTTTAAACTTTGCAAAGATGTACCACCTTAATCCACCGATCATTCGGCTTTCAAGTCGGTACCTCTCCATGCGACTCTTACGCATGTGACAAGGCCGAGATGACACAACAGTTTACAGTCCTAGCATTAACTATTCCCTGCCCAGTAAATAGACAGTCAAGTCTCAAGTACCGTTGTGGGTCCTCCCCACTGCCTTACTTCCTAGCCTGGGTCTATGTTCTCGCAAGACACATAGCCTCTCTTGATTACAGCCGCGCACGACTTAATCTGGCATAGGGCGTCTTCCTTCTTTCCACCTTTTCCTCTCATGATTTTTCTGAACTCACATCACTCATGGCCTTCTGTGGCCCACCAGTTCTCACAAGACACTGGATCGACAACCATTGCAGGGAAAGCTAACACTAAAGAAAGCTACTGAGTTGCGCCCGTCTCATAAACAGGCAAGTGGTTGGTACGTTTTTCATGCCGCATAGAAGCACAACACAAGGTTCTAGTCCTTATGAATCTCTAGTGAGTAGTCTTTCACATTCCCAGTGCGCACACAGCACCATCCAATCAAACCATCCTCACTATCGATTCCAATCACATTTTCTTTCACAAAAGGGTTTTTGAATATACTTTTCTCATATGTGACCATTCAGCATTTAACATATAATCTTGAGCATAGTATAGCCTAAGCATGATAATCTAGGGTAACAAGGGTGCAGGGATATTCAATGTCAAAAGGGGCTTTACAATCTTTTAGGTCATACCTAATCACTTTATTGAAACATAGTTCTTATTTGAATTTAAGGCATGCATATACTTGAAAACAGTTAACGTACTTCATTTCAAAATAGTAGGCTAGACATGATCAAGGGTTTGAGATTTGCCTTGTAGTGATGGGTCTAGCTGCTCAGATGAATCCTCGAAGATCTCCTCTGTTCCTTCAACGTCTGGTTCCACGGCGAATACAAACAACACATACACACTATATAAGCATACAAGTACTAGAAAATATTATGTAAATACATTATGCATGCAGGGGTAAGGATTTGGACAAGGTCACTTGACATTGATAGAAGAGATGGGCTCAAAAGGACTTGAATGTCGAAAGGCTGACATTCGGCTTATGGCTTGACATAGCCCTAAATTGGTTCTAGGTCTGTTTTCTGGAGATGCGATAGTAGGGAATGTTTTAGAACATGGTTCAAAAGGCTTAGTGGATAAAGTGGCATTTCAATTGCTCAAATGTAACAAGTCTAAATCATCTAATGCCACTGGTGGACGTGCACTGACATAGTGCTAGACATGGCCAGAAACTAGGGCATTGGATAACTTTTGACTCAGGACTCCAATTGGTGCACAACTTTGTCTGGGGTTTAGGCCTTGATAATAGCTACAAAACTCTCAACAGGCTCAAGGGCAGAAAGTGGCCGGAGGGTGGCCAAATCCGGTGAGCAAACACGTTGGTCTGGACATGAACTGAACCACTGGACAGCAATCTTGGCATGATCATAACTTTTGATCTAGGCTGATTCAGGGTTCGAGCCGGTGGAGTAAATTGCTCAGGGGGTTGAGGCCTAGCTAGATGACAAAGTTTCATCAGCTGGCTTGGCCGGGAAACGAACTCCGGCGATCGGGGCCGCAGACGAAGGCACCGATTTGGGCGTTTTCGTTCCAAGGCGTTTGAACTTAATTCCACGCTCGGGAAGCATCTAGGGGCTGTCACGAAGCTATTGGCGCACTCAATTTCGCCAGAGAATGACTGGAGAAGCACGGTGGCGTTCTCCGGCGAACTGCCGAGGCTCGAACATGGGATTGCGACGCTCGGGGCAAAATTGGCGATTCTAAGCTTACAGGCTCGTTCCTCCTAGCTCACTGGTCATTATTCCCTACTGGCACGAGGATCAATTTGGCTTGAATCACTCGGCATTAGGGGAACAGGGGATCACAGCTTTTCCGGTGATTGCCGGCGTTGAGGTTCGCCGGGGGTCAATTAATGGCTATGAAACATACAGGGGGATAAGGTGACCTTACTGGTGGTGTTGGTTTGGAGGGGGAAGCTACGGGCAAAGCTGGCGCCGTGAGCTTCAAAGGTTGCTCGCCGGGGAAGAAGGCCTTCGCGGCGGCGCTGATGAATTGGATTTCTCTCTGGTGGAAGAAGCTAAGGCTTGAAGTTGCGGAATGGTGTGAAGAGATGCTGGGCGAAGGGGGGGCTTTATATAGCCGCGGGATTGAGCTCTTGGGAGTTGCAGCAATCACCGGTGGGATTTTCTTCTGGCGCTGGAGCGGTCAACGAGGCACGTCGGGACATGGCGGGGCTCTGCCAGAGGCAGAGCATCGCGTGAAATCGGGATTTCGTCAGGACGGCGAGGTGATGATCTCCGGGATGGCAGCCATGTGGCGTGAAGCTCCTGACAACAGCAGGCACGCGTGCGCGCGGGGAAGAACACGGCACAGCGCGGGTGAACTGCTTCCACGGTGGCGATACAGTTGTGCGCAGGTGGAGGCTACGTGGCTGTGAAGGTGGCAGCGCGGGGAACCTCGCCGGTGGCGAGTTCAACGGCCAGGCAAACGGCGGGGCGCTGGTCGAACGAACGCTGGTCGCGGTCGTGCACGCGGTCTCCTGGTCGTGGTCGAAGAAAAGGCCAGGGGCCTGTTTGCAAGGTTTTGGACTCACTTGCGAAGGTTTGGACTAAACTGCGAGGATTTTGGTGCGGGAACTTGGGCCTATTTGCAATTCTGGAAATCTGAAGGGCTGATTTGAATTTTGACTTTGCAGATGAGTGTTACTAAATGTCTTAGACTCATCCAGCAGGAAAAATGGTAAAATCTGATAAGATCTGGTGGTTTTGACAAAAATCGAAAACAGGGTAATTAGGGTCTGAAACTTTTGTCGAGGCTGAAACTAGGGTTTCGGTTGAGATTCTGGAACTCTTCCAGAAGGGGAAAATGTTCAGAAGAATGAAAGAAAGGTAATCACTTGATCAGACTTGGATTTGGAGATGATCTGGGACTTTTAGCTTTTGCGGGCCTTTTGAAAATTCTGAAAGGACTAAATTGAAGCACTTTTGGACTAAAATGTGAAAATGATCTGGGGAATGAAGTTTAGCTGCCAACTTTTTAGGTTAAGGTAGTGGCATACCTAAGATCAAGATAGGGTTGAGACATCAGGGATTCCAAAGAAGATATGCTGACTCGTAAGCAGAAAAGATAGCCAAAATAGGGATGTTACATCCCACATGGCGCATCGAGGTATACGCGTAGGGACCGGATTGACAGTGAACGTCACGAGGTAAAGAAAGGACCTCCGGCGAAAACTGTGTGGTACTTGCCTGTGATACCTAGATTGAAGCGGCTGTTTGCAAATCCGAAAGTCGTGAAGCACTTGCGTTGGCATGCTGAAGCCCAGAAACAAGACAGAAAACTGAGACACCCAGCTGATTCGATTCAATGGAGAAACATCAACAGAACATTTGCTTAGTTCGGCGGCGAACTTAGGAATATATGGTTTGGGTTGAGTACAGATGGTATGAACCCACATGGTAATATAAGCAGTCGGCATAGCACTTGGCCGGTTCTTTTATGCATCTACAATCTTCCTCATTGGTTATACATGAAGCGCAAGTACATCATGATGGCGTTGCTAATCTCAGGACCCAGACAACCCAGAAATGATATTGACGTGTTTCTAGCGCCTTTAATCGAGGACTTACAGAAACTGTGGAGCGAGGGGGTGCAGGTGTGGGATGCATACAAGAAAGAGAATTTCAACTTGCGGGCCCTGATATTTTGCACCATAAATGATTTTCCGGCCTACGTCAATTTGTCGGGGTATAGTACGAAAGGAAGCAAGGCTTGGCCTATTTGCCTTGATGAAACTGAGAGCATGTGTACATGGGTCATCGCAGGTTTCTTTCGGTGCATCACACGTACCGTAAGAAGAGGAAATCATTTAACGGGAAGCCTGAGAAGGGATCAGCTCCAGTGTTTTTGACCGGTAAGGAGATTTACTCGCGCGTGAAGGACATCAAAGCTGAGTTTGGTAAGTATTCTAAACCTCGAGAAAAAAATGTTTGGAAGAAGAGATCGATTCTTTGGGATCTACCGTAATGGGAGCACTTACAAATTCGACATTGCATTGACGTCATGCATGTATTGAAAAATGTCTATGACAGTTTGATTGGTTTGTTGTTGAACATTCCGGGAAAGACAAAGGATGGTGTGAAAGCTCGTCGTGACATAGTGGAAATGGGGATAAGGACTAAGCTTGCACCTTTGGAGAAGGGAAAGCTTACATACCTCCCCCCGGCCTGCTATACGTTGTCCAAGATCGAAAAAACAGAACTCTGTCGGTGCCTGCACGGTGTTAAAGTTCCATGTGGGTATTCCGTGGACTTGAAAAAATTTGTGTCCATGAAGGACCTAAGACTGGTTGGCACGAAGTCCTACAACTGTCATGTGCTGATGTTACAAATGCTTCCATTGCTATCAGAGGCATTCTCCCAGTTAAAGTCAGAGAGACAATCACAAACCTATGTTATTTCTTCAACGCAATATCTTGCAAGGTAAGTACGTGCACTCGTACTATAAGTTCATTACCTCCATTTGTGGAGCTTAATTAGAAGATTTTTCTGATATGAATATTTGACGCAATTGTGTCCTCGTAGATAATTGATCCGGATGGACTGGACGCTTTGCAATGCGACGTGGTTACAACTCTTTGTCAGCTCGAGATGTATTTCCCTCCATCCTTTTTTGATGTTATGGTCCATCTGATTGTTCACCTTATCAGAGAAATTAAGTTTTGTGGACCCGTGTGCCTGCGCTACATGTATCCATTTGATAGATTTATGGGTGTATTGAAGGGATACGTAAGGACTCGTCGTCGACCCGAGGGGAGTATCATGGAAGGTTGTGCCACCGAGGAGGTGATTGAATTTTGCACAGATTATATGGCCGGGGTTGACCCAATTGGCGTTCTTAGGTCCCGACACGAGGGTAGGCTTCAGGGCATCGGAACGATTGGATTCAAAGCTATCGTCCCCGCTCGTGATGTGTACGCAAAATCACATTTTTGGGTCTTACAACACATGACGGAGGTCGAGCCATACATACACGAGCACAAGGTAATGTTACGGTCACAGAATCCTTCGAAGTCAGAGATTTGGGTCACCAGAGAACATAACAGGAAATTTGCTGGGTGGATCCAAGAAATAGTCACGCGAGCTGCCGAGGGCTCCATAAGTGAAACTGTGACATGGTTGGCTAGAGGCCCAAGATTCACTATAGGGACTTGGCAGGGGTACGACATCAATGGGTATTCATTTTACACAAGAGCTCAAGATGCCAAGAGTAGCACGCAATGGAGTGGAGTGACACTGTTTGCTATTTCCAAGGATGCCAGGTCAGTAAGGGCGCTGAACTCATATTATGGTGCTATTGACGAAATATGGGAGCTCATTACGGATTACTTAAGATTCCCCTGTTTCGATGCCAATGGGTCGAAATCCCTCGAGGTGTTCAAGTTGACAGTTACGGGTTTACTCTCGTCAATGTTGATAGAGTCAGACATCAAGACGATCCATTCATACTTGCAAAGCAAGCCACACAGGTATTCTACATCGTTGACCCAGCCAATCCAAACTTGCATGTTGTCCTCCACAGCAAGAGATGTATTGTTGGGGTCGAAGACGTTGTCGACGAAGAGGAGTATAACCAATTCGACGAAATGCCTCCATTTTTAGAGGACATTCAATCTATCCCTACTGAAGATGATCACGAAGAAGGATTATGGGTTGAGAACCATTGATGATTATTTTCTATTTCAGGGAAAAATGCCAAGCAAACAGCCCACAAGTTCTGCATCAAGGTGAGGAACTTATCATTAATACATCAGGCAGTACATTTTCTTTAGAACTTAATGATAAGCTAGTTGATCCACATGTACAGTACCTTTATCCTGTAAGTACTTAATTATTCCCTTCAAATTTTCTTGCCAAAATCTCATTGCAGCCTCTTGCTTCTTCAAAAATTAAACTCTCCAAAAATCCCATTCCCTGAAACATCATTTTCCAATGCCCTGCCCACTTCAAAAATTACTTTGGGAAAAATTTACTTATTCTATCGGTATTATTATGTTCTACCGTTAGAATAAATTCATTAGTCTGACGGTATTTTGTTGTTTGTATCGATAGAAAGGGGCATCCACTACTTTAATGTGCCTCAGGCACTTCAAAAATTACATTGGGAAAATTTACTTATTCTATCGGTATTATTATGTTCTACCGTTAGAATAAATTCATTAGTCTGACGGTATTTTGTTGTTTGTACCAATAGTAAAGGGCATCCACTACTTTAATGTGTCTCAGGCACTTCAAAAATTACTTTGGGAAAAATTTACTTATTCTATCGGTATTATTATGTTCTACCGTTAGAATAAATTCATTAGTCTGACGGTATTTTGTTGTCTATACAGATAGCAAAGGGCATCCACTACTTTAATGTGTCTCGGGCACTTTAAAAATTTCTCTGCGAAAAATTTACTTATTCTGTCGGTATTTTTATGTTATACCGTTAGAATACATTCATTAGTCTGACGGTATTTTGTTGTCTGTACCGATAGAAAAGGGCATTGTTGGGGGAAATCTTCGCGAGACTAAGTCCAGGTAAGAAGCTGTGCCATTAGCCCGGGGACAAGGCCCCCGGTGCCGGTCCCGGGCGCCGCCTTTCACACGGGGACAAGGCCCTCGGTGCCTGTCCCGGGCGCTGCCTTTCGCCCGGGGACAAGGCTCCCGGTGCCTGTCCCGGGCGCCGCCTTTTGCCTGGGGACAAGGCCCCCGGCGTTCTGTCGTGGGCGCTACCATCCTTCCGGAGGCCAAAGTCTCCGGTCCCAGGTCACGTGCAGGTCACGCGAGGAGCGCCTCGGGAATCAGCAGACACCTGTTAAGCATCCGAGGTGCCTGACTGGGAGAAGGACGTTGCTACCCCTCGATCCAACGGTGGCAGGCGGGGTAGTTTAGGCTTTTTGCTTCTTTTGGGGCTATATAAGCCCTTGTAACACCTCATGTAAAGGACAATTGCTCATTATTACTTAGAATAGCCAATCTCACAGGTGTGCTCCGGAGCCATCTCTCCCCGAGAGAGCTCCCCTAGCCGACTCCGGTCGGGAGCACACCGACAGGACTAGGGCCCCCACCAGGATCCGAACCTGTATAAACCCTCGTGTCAATTGTTGTGCTTGCCCGACGGGGGAGGACCGGTAACCCGGTCAGCCTGCATCGTATTTTCTTCGCTAGGATCATCCACAAAACCTACTGGGGTATTCGCAGTACCACGACAGTTAGCGCCGTCCGTGGGGACTCGTGACGAGACGCCATGGCTCCCCCAAGAACGAGGGCCCGCACCCTTCCAAGTGACGCCGGTCCCGGTGACCCGGCGCCACCCGTCCGGTACACGACCGTCCCGGCGCTTCCGCCCGGAGGCGGCCAGACCCAGGTAGCTCCTCCCACCTTCCCTCTTAATTTCGGTGGTTCGACCTCCGGGTCAGTCCCGGTGACCGCGGTCGCCTTGGCACGCCATCACTACTTCCTCGGGCACCCCATCACCGTCCTGTCATCCCTCCCCTTGGGGGAGGTGCTTCGAAACAAAGAAGCAACCGGCCGAATCAGGAAGTGGGGGGCCGACCTCGCCCCCTTTTCCCTTTCCCTCACGGGGCGCTCCGCCATCAAGTTACAGGTCCTCGCTGACTTCGTGGCGGAGTGGACTCCGGCCTCCGGGCCGGGGGACGAAGACCTCCCCGCGTCGCCCCGACGCAGCGACCATTGGACACTCATGTTTGATGGCTCCCTGTGTCTCGCCGGGGCTGGTGCGGGAGTAGTCCTTCGGAGCCCCGAGGGGCGGGAACTCGAGTACGTGGTGCGGCTCGAGTTCCCCGCCACAAGCAACGTTGCCGAATATGAGGCTTTGCTCCTCGGGTTGCGTCTTGCGCGATCCCTAGGGATTCGACGCCTCCTAGTGAAAGGAGACTCCCAACTTGTGGTTTGCCAAATGGACAAGTCTTACTTGTGCCATGACGCAAACCTGAGCCTTTACTTCCAGGAGGTGTGCAAGATGGAGAAGCACTTTGACGGCCTCGAGGCCCGGCACATCCCACGAAGGGACAACGACCGGGCCGACGCCCTAGCCCGGGCAGCCAGCGCCTGGGAACTGCTCCCCAAAGGGGCCTTCTTGGAAATTACTGCGAAGCCCGCGGTGACCTCCCCGGACGCGGGCGACGAGCCTTGCATCCCGGAAGTCGCCGAGATCACTCGGACTTCGTCTTGGATGGACCCCCTTATCTCCTTCATCAAGGGGGAGGGGGACCCTCCCAACGAGACTGAGGCTAAGCGCCTGCGGGCCAAAGCCCGGGCATACCTCCTGTTGGAGGGTAAGCTCTATAAGCAGGGGGCTTCCGCCCTGTTCTGCTGCCTCCCACAGTCAGAAGGGCTCCAGTTTCTTGAAGACATACACGCGGGAAGCTATGGGTCTCATCTAGCCCCGCGAGCCATCGCGGCCAAGGCTTTTCGCCAGGGCTTTTACTGGCCCACGGTGATGCGTGACGCTCGAGACCTTGTCTCCACGTGCGAGGCTTGCCAGAAGATGGCCAAGGGTTCAAACCTCCTCCCTGTAGCACTGCAGACTATCCCCATCACTTGGCCCTTCGCGCGCTGGGGGATGGACCTCCTAGGGCTCTTCCCCCCAGCGCCTGGGGGCTACAACTATGCGGTGGTTGCGGTCGACTACTTTACTAAGTGGGTAGAGGCTGAACCCTTGGCCAGCATCACGTCCCGGGCGGTACAGTGGTTTTTCTAGAAAAACGTCATTTGTCGTTTTGGTGTCCCCCGGGAGATCACTGTTGATAACGGGACCCAATTCGACTCGGCGAATTTCCGGGAATTCTGTGAAGGCCTGGGGCTCACCATCCACTTCACTTCGGTGACCCATCCCCAGTGCAACGGGGACGTTGAGAGGGTCAACGGTGTAATTCTACAAGGGTTACGCCGACGACTCGAGCAAGCCGCTTCCAAGCCGGGTGCATGGGCAGAGGAGCTCCGTAGCATCCGCTGCTCTATGCGCACGACTCCGAGTCGGGTGACGGGACGCACTCCCTTTTCCCTGGTATACGGGGCTGAGGCAGTCCTCCCCCCGGAGATTGGATTTCGGTCGCTGTGAGTCGAGCTCCTAGACGGAGCTACGACCGTGGCATACCAAGCCAATGAACCCAATCAGCGACTGGAGGTCGATCTCGTGGGGGAGGAACGCGACCGAGCGCTCCTCCGCCACGCCAACCAGCGCGTGCGCGAGAAGGCTTTTCGCCTCGGGGACTTTGTCCTCAAACGTGTCACAGACACCCAAGCCAGGGCAAGCTCTCCCCCAAGTGGGAGGGCCCCTACAGGATCTCGGCGGTCTTGGGCTCAGGGGCTTTCAAGCTCTCCAACCTTCAAGAGTAGGAGCTGAAGCATACGTGGAATTTGCGTTTAAGTTTTACGTCTAGCCTACGGGCTCGTCCCCTCCCCCGGAGCGATTACGCCGGAGGTGGAAGGGGGACCTCGTAGTCACTGTCCCCTCCCCCAGAGCGATTGCGCCGGAGGGGGAGGGGGGACATTGTAATCACCGTTCCCTCCCCTTTCACGATTTCGCGGGGGGAGGCGTTGTATTTTGGTTCACTGTTAATACAACTGGATTTTTTCGTTAGCTGTCTCAATGCAGGTTTTTTACATCACCGCCCCTCACGACGAGGATGCCCTCTCAATGAGGATGCCCTCCCCGTGAGGCAGTGGGCTATCACGACCCAACAAGTCCCTACAACGGGAGTCCCACTCCCATAGGGCGGCTTACGATCACCCCTCGTGGACTGAGGGTGTAAGCGGCAACCCGGTCCTCAAGGACCGGGGTAATGAGTCAATTTGGGAGACTAGTCCCCTACCAAAACACTCAGACCCGTCACCGGGCGCATCCTCCTCCGGGAGTCGACTCTCCTCAGTGAGACGGAGTTCTTGGATATTTTTTCTCAGAGATATTATTCCCGGCTCCCCGTTTTCACGGCAATCGGACGGTTGTCTCCCGGAAAAATTACCTCCGGAAATTTCGTCTCGGATTTTCCTGGATGTTTTTCCCCGGAGACCTTATTCTCGGCTCTCCGTTTTCACGGTGACCGGGGGGTTCTCTCCCGGAAAATTTCCCGGAGATATTGGACTTCCCGGAAACCTGGTTCCCCGTTTTCACGGTGACTGACAGGTTTTCCCCTGGGGAGAATTCTTTGGAATTTCGGGATTCTGGTATTTTCCCCCGGAGACCTCTCTCTCAGCTCCCCGTTTTTGCGGAGACTGGAGAGTTCTCTCGGAAAAATCTGTTTTTTCCCGAAACTTTGTTCCCGGCTCCCCGTTTTCATGGCGACCGGAGAGCTCTCCCGGAAAAGTTGAAGTTTTTACAACCTTCGAAAAACTTGAAAAAATTCTTAAGCAACGGGTCTTCATCCCGGGAGCTTTGTCACCCCCACAACGCGTGGAGCTATCCTCTGGCCCGCAAAGGAGGGGGAATAAGGAGCACCCGGGAATCACACCGTTCCGGACCTTCAAAGATAAACGAGCAAATTTAGCTCTATCAAAGAAATCTCAAAGCAAACACTCAACTTTGTTGATCATTCAACCGAAGGACATCTTCCCCCTCCGGTGGGCATCACTACATCGGATACGATACAACCCAGATTATAACCGGGAAAGTCTATGTCCTAAAGCACCTACGTCTAATAATCCAGGAGACCTTCCGATAGCTCCTGGGCCAGGTCCCGGTACAAGCCGCGTATGCGGCGCTGGGCTTCCCAGAGCAGGTCCTCGAGCCAATACTCGTAGCCCGCCAGTGGAAGTATCCGAAGAGGGGCAATCATCCGGGAGCCCGGACGCGGAGGGGGTAGTTCAGCGTGATGATTATCGAAGTTGTCCAGGTGCCACCTAGATGCCATCGCAACCGGATTGGCTCCCGGACAACGCCCCCGCTGCGTTCCCCGGAGAAGAGAGTTAACAAGATTAAATTGGCCTGGGTGTCCCCTGGGCGGCACCCGCCGGGGCTCAAAGGCCTCGCCCCCGGGGAATCTCTGCAAGACCTTCGCCCGAGAGCAATCTCCCGAGAAACCTGGTACATTGCATTCATAGACTTAGAAAAATTTCAATTTCTATTGCATTCAAAATACTTTTGTACAAGTGTTCGGGGCTTCATCTAAGAAGCTACCGGGAGCAAAAACCTAAAAAGCAAAAAAGGGTCCTATCTAGACCTGGGGGGAGGCTCATACTTGGTCATTGGCGTCCTCCCCCCCCCCCCCGGGGGCCGCCGCCGGAGCCGAAGAATCTGCTCCCGGAGGCGCCGGTGCCGGGAATCTCGCCCGGATTATCCGGTCGTAGAAGCCGCCGGCGAGCTGCTCCACTTCTCGCCTCGATGGCTCGAAGAACTCCGGGAAGCTCTGGGGGATCCGGCCCCCGATCGCCCAGGCGCCAACCCCCTAGTGCTCCATGAGCCCGGCCGCGGCCGCCACCAACGGGATTGTCCGGCCTCGCGCCCGGGCATTAGCTGCCTCCGGAATCACAGAGACTTGTGCGTTGAGAAAACGCACAATCTCCGGGAGCGTCGCCGGGGCCGCCTCGGAGCTGCTCCCGGAGCCTAGGCTCACGCCAAGCCCCTCGAAGGCTGAGCGAACGGAGCGGCCCGCGTCCGTCATCGCCCGGACACTCGAGCCCTCGAGCTCCCGGAGGGCGTCCTCCTTAGCCCTGGCCTCCCTCCGGAGCCGGTCGTTGGCGGTCTCGGAGGCGTGGATTTGGGCCCAGACCTGGGCGAGCTCCCGGAGGGCATCATCCCGCTGCTCCTGGTAAGTGGTGGCCCGCTCCTCCACTTCCTTCAGCGCCCGGCCGAAGCTCCTCTCGAGCCCCCAGGTAATGGCCGCCCCCTACAAGCTCAAGAGTTAGAAAAAAATTCCAGTGGGGGGCTCCGAGGGAAAACCCACTGGCTCAGGGAAGTACCTGGATCTGGAGAGATTGAAGGTCCCCAAAACGCTCGCTGAACGTCCCTTGAGAGACATAGTCCTGGACCTTTCGGGTTTGCAGGCTCTCCGCGTAACTGTCGACCTCCCACGCGGAAAGCAGGGGGGTCTCCCTCCCGGTACTGGACCTGTCTCGGCCGACGATGGGCCCCCGGTCATGAGTCGCCGGGGTGATGTGGACCGGGGTAGCGGTGGCTGGCATCTTCGCCACTGAGGATGTGGCCGCCGAAGAGGTGGCCGAGGAGCTCTCGGAGGGGGTCCCTCCCCGAGGAGGGATCAGGAGCCCCTTCCCCATTCCAGGCCACGGGGCCCCTGGGACCTCCGTCTCCGAGGGAACCTCGTAGACCGAGGGGCTTCCCCCTCGTCCACTGGCCACTCCACACGCGGGGGTGAGGCCTTCGCAAACCAAACCTTCGGCCTCTCCGGCTCTGGTAACGCCGGGGCCGCCGGGAGGGCTATCGCCGAAGGTGGCGAGGGGGCGTAGTCCGCCGAATCAGACGCCCCCCCGTCGATGGCTGGTCCCTTCCCCCGAGCCTCTGCGGGGCTCTCCGTGGGAGGGGGCGTTGTTTCCTTCCGGGGCGGCGCCCGTCTCGCCCTGACCCGGGAGTTGCATCCCGGGCCTTCACCGGCGTGGAGCCCAGTGTCGTAAATGGACCGGGGGCTTTCTGAGTCTTGGCCTTCTTCGGCTCAGAGCCCCCGGTAGCCTCCTTTCCCCTCTTGTGGGAACTGGGAGTGGGGAGGGGCTTTCTTGCAGGTAGCCTTAGCCTGAAGGCCTCAGCCACCAGGTTCCGGGGAAGGCCCTCCCCCATGATGCGCACGATGCGCTCGTGCTTGTCGGCGTAGTACCTCCCGAGGAGGTTCTCCGCCTTCTCCCGGGCCGCTAGGTACGGCCGAACTGCAAAAGGTAACTTAGAAAAATTCATGAAAGAAATGAACTAGGTAGGCGGGAACTTACGTCGGGTCACCGGCTTCTATGGGGGCCACTGGCCCGGGCACATCCCAATTCCCCTCTCGTGTGCGAGGGGGGAAATCTTCAGTAGCGTTAGCTCCTCGACGGCGTCCCGCATCGAGCGGACGCCCCGGGAGCCAAAGACCTTGCTTAGGAGACTCAGCTCCTCCTCGGTCCACACCGGGGGCTTGGGGGTGGACGACCGGCTGTAGGAAGGAGGCTCTGGCGAGTACGCCACCTCGTCGTCCCAGACACGGAGGTAGAACCACCTCCGGATCCAATCCCCCCAGTGGTCCTGGGAGGCTGTCACCGGGTACTCCGCTACCCGGGGTGGCAGGAGTTGGACCATCATCGAGCCAAACGGCGACTTCGGCCCTCCCTTCACCAGGTGGGAGCTTCTCGCGCTGGCTCGTAGAAGTACCGGAAGAGCCGGAGCATCGCCTCCCGTCCGGTGGCTATCTCGAACAGCCATATGAACAGCCCTATCCGAACGAATGCGTTCGGAGTCAGGTGGTTCAAGGCCACCCCGTACTCCTTCAAGAACTCCTATAGCAACGGGTGCACCGGGAGCCGGAGCTCAGCCTCGAGGAATGCCTCGAAGGCCACCACTTCCCTAGGCCAGGGGCGGGGGGCTCCGTCCTTCTTCTTGGGGATCCAGACGTCCCCTTCCGCGACCACCCCTCGGTCGATCAGGGACTCCAGGTCCCCAGATGTAAACTCGGAGGCCCAGAGGAAGTCCGCGGTGACTTCCTCCGGTGGCACCTCCAGGGCCTTGGCACGGCCCTTGGGTCCCATCTAATTCTTCTGGTGGCTTAGGCTTCAGAGAATGGGAGGACCTAGGGGTTCCGGAGGCTAAGCTTCCGGGAACAAGGTTCTGGGAGAGGGCTACCGGGAGAGCTAAGGGCGCTAAGGGAGTTTGAAGGCTTGAAGTTTGGAATAAGCTCTCCGGGCCCCCCGAGGCCCTATTTATAGGGGCCAAGCACGGCCTCGATGCGTGCCACGTGGCCCTCCATGGTACATCCACACCGTTGGAATTCAAACAACACGGGGGAAACGAAGGGACGGGCGTGCGAAATGAGGCGTTTGTTCGAACCACGAGCGGCCATTATGGTCGAATGGCGCGCTCCCACCGAGACAATGGCACGGTCCCGGAGATTTTCCTGGTAACATGAACCATTCCCTCCGGGAACTCGAGCATTGTCCCCGGAGGGCATGGGGGGCTGCTGTTGGGGGAAATCTCCGTGAGACTAAGTCCAGGTAAGAAGTTGTGCCATTAGCCCGGGTACAAGGCCCCTGGTGCCAGTCCCAGGCGCCGCCTTTCTCCCGGGGACAAGGCCCCCGGTGCCGTCCCGGGCGCCGCCTTTCACCCGGGGACAAGGCCCCGGTGCCTATCCCGGGCGCCACCTTTCGCCCGGGGACAAGGCCCCCGGTGGTCTGTCCCAGGCGCTACCATCCTTCCGGAGGCAAAAGTCTTTCGGTCCCGGGTCACGTGCAGGTCGGGCGAGGAGTGCCTCGGGAATCAGTGGACACCTGTCAAGCATCCGAGGTGCCTGACCGGGAGAAGGACGTTGCTACCCCTCGATCCAACGGTGGCAGGCGGGGTAGTTTAGTCTTTTTGCTTCTTTTGGGGCTATATAAGCCCTTGTAACACCTCATGTAAAGGACAATTGCTCATTATTACTTAGAATAGCCAATCTCATAGGTGTGCTCCGAAGCCATCTCTCCCCGAGAGAGCTCCCCTAGCCGGCTCTGGTCGGGAGCACGCCGACAGGACTAGGGCCCCCACCAGGACCCGAACCTGTATAAACCCTCGTGTCACTTGTTTGTGCATGCCCGATGGGGGAGGATCGGTCACCCGGTCAGCCCGCGTCGTATTTTCTTTGCTAAGATCATCCACAAAACCTACCGGGTTATTCGCAATACCACAACAGGTATCCACTACTTTATTACACGTACATGGCCCTTGAGTTTCCCTCCAGTCAAACAGTTCCAACTTATAGCACTGTGTCTCTTCGAGAGCGAAGAAAACCACAACCTCCGCAGTGACCACTTACTCCCTCTCTCCTACACGACAATCGCCGGCTGGATATTGGTTCGCCACTGCCACTGGTTCATATTTTCGTCCTTCGCCGGCCGCCACTGCGTTCTACACCGCCTCTCCATCACTACAACTGATCGCCGTAAATACCCTAATTCGTCGTTCTTTTTCCATCATCTTTCTTATTTGATCTTAGTGTTTTTTACGTACCAATTCTTCGAGTTTTGCAATTACGCTAGGGTTCCCTATTGTGTTGGATTATGTATATTCCGCAGGCGATGTTGATTTAAATTAGGGTTGACATAATATGTTCCAGTGCTATAATGAACCTATTTTGAGATTTTAACTTATATATATTGCTGTATGTGTGATCAATTGTATCCAACTGCCATATAATGCACATTATATGTTGGAGGTGTTCTTACACATCTTCTATCAGTATCTTCTGTATTTGCTGATAGGAAAAATTGTTCTGTTCTATCAGCAGCTCATGTGTTTACCGATAGGAAATATTTCTGAACAAGTATTAAAACTTTGGATCTGGAAGGACATGAGCCATGCAATGTACTAGTTTGGTTGGGAATTTTTACTCACTTGGTATGAATATATGGCAATGTGGATGGTTCTTCGATGTATATGTTTCAAATGCTTATACATGACTTTTCCCAACCTAATAGATGTGAAGTCCTGATGACTTGCATACAGGTAATACTAAAGATAACCAAGAGAGGGTGCTATAAACCATATTATTCCTTTTTTGGTTGTGACCTACTTTCTGTGCTACTTCAATATCTTTATATTCCATTAGCATTAGGTTTGTCAGATTATGCACAGTTGCACTTAGATGCTTGTGTGCATATTTATGTGTGAAATAATAATGCTGGTCCATGAATATTAGTATAGCAAATCATGGAGAATGTTATGTGTTGACAGTGAATGGCGGCTTATCAACAAAATTCCATATATAGAAAACATTGCTATGTTCTATCGGTATCTCACGTGTTTACCGATAGAAAAATTGTTATGTTCTATCGGCAGCTCATGTGTTTACCGATAGAAAACATTGTTATGTGTGAAATAATAATGCTGGCCCACGAATAGTAGTATAGCAAATCGTGGAGAATGTTGACTTAAACCAAGATTATGTGATGCCAGTGAATGGCGGCTTATCAACAATATTCCATAACACAGGGAACATTGTTATGTTCTATCGGTATCTCGTATCTTTGCCGATAGAAAACATTGTTATGGTCTATCGGCAGCTCATGTGTTTACCGATAGAAAAGATTTCTGAACAGTTCAGCAATTAATTTTTGCATGTCTTTTAGTATTATTTTCTTCGGACATCCCTTTTGAGCCCTAATTAGTCTCTTGTCCGGAACTGAGTTATGGAACTCCAAGAAGAATTAATTACCATATGTTGCCTGCTTCTTATATGAAAATGTGTAGATGAAAATGCTCAGAAATAGAATCTTATCTTCTATTGGTAGTTTCTGTGTTTACCGATAGGAAAATATTTAAAATAGGTCCTTTTGCTTTGTAAAATGATTTGGTTTGTGTTTCCATTAGATTTTTGATGGTTTGTTGATGGTTTTATAGGGAGACATGTCGTCGTCTTCATCGGATGGTACTAGTGGTTCGACTAGGGCCAACCCCAACGTAACTGAAGATACAGCTGGTTCATCCCAGCGCAAGAGGGTGGGGCGAGGCGCGACGACGTTGGGCCATTTGGCCAAATGCACGGATCTTTCTTGTGAGTTCAACTAATTTGGGAGGCCGATCGGAAAGAATGCTGGGAAGTACGTAGCCTACATTGGGCTGTTGGCGAAAGAAAGGGTGAAGATCAACGTCCAGAGCTGGAAGGATGTGATGGTGGACAAGAGGGATAGGTTGTGGGCAGAAGTGAAGGTTAAATTAACTGAAATCGCTGAACTCTTTCGTAATCACGTTCTCTTGGCTTATACTAAAGTTTAACTAACTCATGATTAATTGTATGCATTGTTTGAAAATAGGCTAAGTGGAACATCCCCGACGATACACCTAGGACGGCCTGCTTGAAGGACATGAATGGAACATGGAAAACCTTTAAGAGCTAGCTCGTCAGTAACTTCCTCGCTGCGGGGAAATCTCCTTGCGAGAAGTACCCCTTCATATCGAAGGAGGTATGGGAGGAATTCACCAAGCAGAAGGGGACCGAGGAGTTCAAGGCCCTTAGCGAGAAGAATAAGGCGATCCAGAAGAGGAATGACCACCCGCATCGGCTTGGATCCCGGGGCTATGCGGGGAAGGAGGACTAGTGGAAGAAGGAAGACGAGCAAAATTCTGTCATCGACTCCCCTGAGTTGCCGCTCTCCAAGATCCGGGATGAGAGGTGAAAGCAATGGTGGAGGGGGAGAGGGTCCGTGTTGTCCACAGGGTCTGTCCAGTTCGCAAACCTTGGGGACGCCGACGTTGTGAGGCGAATGGTAAGTTGGCTAACCTCATAAACTGTGTGCGCACAAGTGTATATATGTGTTTGTATCACAAGGTACCTTCAAATGTAACAGATCTCTTTTGAGAAGGAGGCAATGGAGGGATTGTTTACCCCAAAGAGGGAGAACGACATCCTCACCTGGGCTCTAGGAAATAAGGAGCATCCCGGGCGGACACGGGCCATGGGAGCCATTGTGTCGTGGAAGGCCGGTTTCACAGATCTGGCTCCATCGAGGAAGAAG
Source organism: Pharus latifolius (assembly GCA_019359835.1). NCBI lineage: Eukaryota > Viridiplantae > Streptophyta > Magnoliopsida > Poales > Poaceae > Pharus > Pharus latifolius. The sequence continues at coordinate 34,592,648 of CM033324.1, read as the reverse complement.
GCCCGCTCCTGGAAGGACGAGGAAGCGGAGCTCTCCGATAAGATACGGGCTGAGGTACGGGCGGAGATACAGGCTGAGGTGCAGTCTAAGTTCGCATAAATGAGGGAAGAGTTTGGACAGTTGAGAGAAGCATTGCTGGCCAAGAGTGCAGATGCGGATCCCCAGGACGACGGTACCCTGCGGGGTCGGATAAGCAGTTGCTCTTTGAGGGTCCTCGCGGATCCAGCGGATCTACTTGAGGTATTGCAAGCCTTCATCTGTGCACTTAAGTTGATGCCACTCCCATTCTGTTAGAGTTGTTTCGCTAACCTGTTTTCATTGTTACAAATTTGCAGAAGCCGGAGAGCTGCATCCTACTGACTCACCTAGGTGACGGGCAGGAAGTGGTTGCACACGGCTTCGTATATCCGTCTGCGGTGGATGTCCGGATCCACTACGTACCTCTGCGGTTGGGGTTCGCAAATTTACAGGTGGACATGGCCATGCCGGGCTACAACGATTCTCCATTGCTAGTCCCAACAGAGGAAATGCAGACACTTGCTGGGGCAGTGGACTCCTCGTACAGTGGCCCAAGAAGTGTGTTCTAATACAACAGGTAAATCCTACACATTTTAGATTACATCCTACTCAGTATACTCAACTTGCAAAATCTAACATACGTGCTCATTAATTGAAGTGGCCTGCCAGCGGGCTACCAGGGGACTGCGCCCCCAGCTCGGGGCGTGAGGCCGGATCTCGTGCGAACCTGAACACAGCAAAGATGGCCTCGACCCCAGCCAGCACATCCATGCCTTCACCTCGGAAGAAAGCCGCCATCACCTCGCCCTTGCCTTCGAAGGTACGCGCTCAGTCCCCGGCAAAAGGCAAGGGCAAAGGGCAAAAGGGACAGCCGGAGAGGTTCAAGAACGGGTTCCCACTCATGTCGGAGGCAGCTTTGCGCAAATTGGATCAATCAACCAGAGACCTCCACGAGCGGTACCTACACCGAGCTTGGCGCAATATGAACTTCTTAGTTCCCTATAGGCCTGGGCAGTTCCACCATGAGCCCAGGAGTATATCCGTGGCACACGAGGATCTGTTCGACCTCTACAACTGGCGGGAGCTTGATATGTCCATCATAGGGACTGGAGTCCTGTGAGTTTGCTGATGCTATGTATTGCTGTTTTCTAACTCTATTTGCTAACTCTGCATTGTTGTAGTTCATTTGAAATGTATTAACTTTCTATGCAATACTAATGTCGTCCTTTGCATCCAGGTGCATGTACAGGCTAGTATTGGAGGTTGCGTGTGACAAGGTGGGTTTCCTCAACCCAGAGAAAATAAGCCTCACGATGCTAGAGCACGACGCCGCGCACGCTGAGCAATACATTTCCAAGGCGCTGATGGTGCAGCAAGACAGGGAGTTCATTTTGGTGCCGTACCACCAAAGGTTAGTGCATTTCGTACTAATTTAACTCAATCTTGTATGTTACACCTGAGATATACTTTGAGCTAGCACTCCTCTTTTACGTACAATGTAGGGGCCACTGGATCCTCATCGTGATCTGTCCGTGAAGCAACGAGGTGTACTACCTCAATTCGATGCGTGACATATTACCGAACGAATATGTGGTCAGGGGAATATGGAGGTGTAAGTAACATATATGTTTGATTTAAATTTTGACCTCACTAGCTAATGATAATACATTAACCGGCAATGCTAACTGAAATGCAGGGCTTTTGAGAAATATGTGTCCGCTGGAGGGAGGCATGCCACACCGCAGGGCTCCCTAGCTTGGAAAGAATATGAGGTACTCACGAGACTTTTTGTTTATGCTTAATTAGTTTATGGAAACAATAGCTAACATGTCTTCTCATATACAATTATCTCAATGCCATCAGCAGCCACAATCGTGGGAATGCAGGTTTTATGTGCTGCGCTACATGTATGACCTAGTGCGGACAAAATTTGCCCAATTGCCCCAGGTAAGCATCGATAGCTAACTCAAATTTGAAAATTGGGTGTCACGTTCAAAATTATGAAGTTAGTTACCCAGTATTCACACATGCTTGCAGATCACCATGTCGAAAGACCAATACGAAAATGCAAAGATTAGAGATCTTCGACAAATCTGGGCTCAATATGTTATGAAGGAAGTTGCGCCCAACCAACCGCCATGACAATTTTCTCTTTTTCGTGTACTCTGTGCATAGACTGTTTATATATATGTGAATAAATATATATGTGAATAAATGTCCATATTGGATTGCAATTTGCATTTGTCCATATATATATGAATAAATGTGAATAACTGTCTAATGTATCAATTAATCTGTTCAATGTATATGTGAATTTACCCTTCTTTGCATCTGTACTGTATTGTGTATCCAATCTATACTTGTCGCGCCCCGAAACTGGGACTACGACTACTCCTGTAGAGACCTAGCTCGCTGCAGCTAGTCCCATATATGCATAGCATACACATACCCTTGACTTCCCAGGATAAGTCAAGCACAGGAGTATATCACATTGCACAGAGTCACTTACAAAATATTTAAGCAGTGTGGCCAGCTGGCCTTAATATTACATAAGGAGATTACAATGCCTTCGCGGCATACATGGTTTAGCAAAATAACATCTACACAGCAGAAGGTAGGTGACCCACCCACAAAGAGAAGTGGACGGCAGAACAACGCGCATCAGGACTCTGGCGGAACTGACGCTCCTCCTTCTGGATCCAAGAAGTCCTCCATGCCTTCGTCTTGGTTGTAGAATGCTCCATCTACTGAATTGTGGGTTGCAAGAGTGAGCACTTACGTACTCAGCAAGTCATAGGTAAGAGTAGATACATATAGTAGAGATGATATGAACCTAGACTAGTCAAGAATTATGGATGTTTGTAAAATAATCTTTTTCTTTCCTGGCTCAGCTCATGGCAGCACCTTTCTATAATATAACATCATCATTCATGTTCACTAAATTATAGCACTACCGTGACACGTCAACACATGACAGCCCACGGCAGCACTCCTTATTATGACAACACATGTCATTTGGGTAATCTTGATTTAATATATTTTATTTAGAAAATAATACTTGTGTCACACCCCGTGGATTTAATCCACCGCAGCAGACTCCTAAAACTCGGGAGCACGAAGTATTCGAATACATTTTTAACTCTGCAGAGAGGTACCAATTTACCCGCAAGATATTCCACTTTCAAGCCCATCCTATCAGAATGATTAGACCCCTGACTCACTTCATACTGTGAGCGGCAAGGTGGAAATAACAAGAACTTTTGTTATGTTTCACTTACAATTCACCCCTGACCCTGCAGTTTCTTCACACAAACTGCAGTTGTGGCTGGCTATACCCCCACCCATAAGCCTCTTCCCATTACTGGGTCAACGTGCTTGATCAAATCACATTCAGTGATACGTGGAGGAGCTGAACCCCGTGAGTTTAGTGTATTACTGTCCATCTCATGCAGGGGTTTCATATACGATTCACATAAGTACTTGTTCAGGCCTGTCCCATACCAGGCTTGCGGTTAGTACGTTTGTTCATGCCACTAGACGCACAACACAAGGTTCTAGTCCTTATATGCCAGTGACCAGACCATCCACAACCCCGCACCTTCAGTGCCTACACATCCTTTGCAGTCTAGCACCTCCAGTGCTACCACCATTCCATACCATTTTTCTGGTCACGGCTAGGGGTTTTATTTCATGAATATAAGTATAATACATATAATCGTTCATGGCTCAAAACTTGTTTATTTCACATTTCACAGATAACCAGTCCAGTACTGCCAATTCATAAATCAACCATTTCCAATCTTTCTCATGCAATATTATCTATATTCAAGGTTATGTTATAGCAACTCTTAAAATATAGGTTCGAGATGACCAAGAATATGACTTGCCTTCCGCGTCGTAAAATACAGCAGCTGATGTTGGATCTGCAGTGAAGTCCTCGAACTGGGGCTCTTGATCTGCTCTCCAATCAAACAAACAACCAATAATCACAATCTTTTCAATACATTATTATACTATATGCAATAATGCAAAGATGAAGTCTTGATGATTCTGAGATGATTAGGTTAGAAATTGATTAGGATTAGGTTAGTTGTTGAAGGTTTACAAGATTCCAAATGTCTCAAAATATCAGAATGGTATCAAGGTTGCGACTGGTTCGCTCAAAAACAGCGAACGTCTTTAGGTCGACATTCGGTTCAAGGCATCAACATAGGGTCGATGGATGATAGAGGGGTTATCTCAACTTGTGGCAGTAGAATAAAATGTAGAGCACAACTCCACAAGTCTAAGGGACAAGGTTATTTCCAGTTTGCACAACTGAAAAGACGTGAAAAGAGCTAATGCCACTGGCTGACATGCTCTGGCATAGGGCTGACAATGCCAAAATCTAGGGTTTTAGCATAAACTGTAGTTCAAGGGCTCAAATCAAGTTGTGATAGAAGAAGAAATTGCTGATCACAACCTCAGGAATCTAAGGGACAGAGTTATGCTCAAAATGCACATCTAGAAGGAAATGAAAAGGGCTAATGCCACTGACTGACATAGCCTGGCATTGATCTTGACATGCCCAGAAACTAGGGCTTGCCATATCTTTTGATCTAGAGCTCCAAATGATGCACCACTTTGTCTGGGAGGTAGGCATTGATAACAGGAACAAATCATTCAACAGGATCCAAGGCTGAAAATGGCTGGAAAATGATGAAAACCAGCGAAGAAGTTGACTGGCCTGGAGTAGCTGCAGCACAAACAGTGCAGCAACTAGGGCATAGCCATAACTCCTGTTCTAGGCCGAATTAGGGGTCGTGGTAGAAGACAAAGTTGCTCAAAATGGTCCAAAACATCTAGATGGCAAGGTGGTTTGAGCTGGAGTGGCTGAATTTAGAAGATATTGGCTGGAGGAAGGATGAACTCAATCCTGATTTGGGTATTTCTGTTCTAGGGCAATTGAACTCGAGTCCTTGCTTGAGGAGGGTCTCTGGGGCATAACAAAGCTAGGTGTGAAGTCAATTTAACTGGAAAATCACCACAGAAGCTTAACGGCGAGTCCCAGTTTGCATGCAAGGTGTAAATTTGGGGTTTTTCATATTTTAGCAAATTCTTCGATTCTGGTTGCTTAGATGTGTTAAGCTAGGTTTACTGATCCAATTTGATCACTGGCTCGAGAGCTAAAAGGGCTTGGTTAGAGTTTAATTGCTCACTGGAGGTTTTTGGGGAAACCGGCGATCACCGGCGACAGAAGGCAAGAGAACTCGATTCCAAGCTTAGATACACTCAAGAGGGGATGGGAAACTTACTGGGAGGCTTGGATTGCTGAGGGGAGCAACGGGTGAGGCTGGCACCGAGAGCTCCGGAAATGGCTCGCCGGGGAAGAAGATTTCACCGCGGAGCTGCGAGCTTAGGTGGTTTCTGGCGCTGGGTGAGGATGCAACGGCTACAGAAGGCTTTATATAGGCACGGGCGAGGCAAAAGGGCCGACAATTTGGAGTGTTGCTGCCACGAGGTGACTTTGAAGCGACGGGACGGGGTGGTGATGGCGAGGCGACTGACGGCGCGGCGTTGCAGCTTTGCAGCTAGACGGTGCAGGTGCAGGCGACGAAGGCAACGGCGAGGAGACACCTAGCTCGAGCATGGCTGCGACGTGTCGAGCGTTCTCTGCGGTGCTGCACTGCTGCAGCTAGCGCGCGTGCTGTGCGCGGGGAAAACTTGTAGCAATTTGCGCGGTTGAGGGCTTCCACGGTGGCGAACGGCGAGGGCACACATGGCGGCAGGGGCACAGGCGACTGCCACGGCGGAGTGAGCACGGCAGCTGGTCGAGGTCGCGCACAGGAGGTTCTCTGGTCGTGCGCAAACTGGTCAAACAGGGACTGGAAAAGAAGGCTCGGGCTGATTTGAAATTTTGAAACTTGCTCCAGGGACTGATCTGCGAGGAAAAGTTTGAATAGGAAAAGGATCTGATTGCAAATCTGGAGATCTGGAGGGCTGATCTGAAATCTGATTTCAGGAATGAGTTGCATAAGATTAATGGAACTCATCTAGCCAAAGTTTGACAAGATCAGGCAAGATCTGAAGGGTTTCGACAAAAGTGGGGAAAACGACTTTAGGGTAAAACAGGGTAATTAGGGTTTCAAAAACGGCGAGGGTCGAAACTTAGATTTAGGGCAGGATTTGGAAATTCTTCTAGAAGGGAAAAATGTTCAGAATAGTGAATGGGAGATATTCACTGAATCAGGTCAAAGTTTGGAGGTAATTTGCAACATTTTGCCTTTTCAGGCTTCTGGAAAATCTGGAAAAGGACTTATCTGCGATACTCTTGGACTGATTTGCGAAAAGAGTCTAGATGGTGAAATCTGGCTGCCAACTTTTTGGATTAAGGTATTGGTGTACCCTTGATCATAATCCAAGAACAATCTGGTCTGATCTTGGCTAAGATTTGATTATATCTGAAATGCTGAAACTTAGGGTATTTGGGTAAAAGATATTTCTGTTTTCGAGAACAGAAAGGAGTTGATAAATCTGGAAGTTGGAGATAGAATTGGTTCTAGGTTCTGAAGGCTTTTAGGCTTAGGATAACTGATAGATCAAATCTGGCAAGTCAGATCTTGACTTGGGGTCATAGGATAGATTTTGGAGATTTAGGGCTAGAACAGAATAAAGCTGAGGCTGATTTGGTTGATCTAGAAGAGACATATGCATGCATGACTTTTAAGAAAGAAACTTTTCACCCCAAAACTCAGGATGTTACAATACTGTATTGCATCTGTGCTGTATATGTGAATGTACTGTATTGTGAATGTAAAAAATATACTGTATATGTGAATGTACTGTATTGCATCTGTACTATATTTCTATCGGTAAATTCATTCACAACCGAGAGAGTACTAGCATTTTTTCTATCGGTAAACTCATCCACAACCGAGAGAGTACTACCCTTTCTTCTATCCGTACACACGTAATTCACCATTAGAAGAGTTTAACTTTTCCTGCCGGTAAACTCATACACAACCGAGACAGTACTAAGGTTGTTTCTATCAGTATACTCATAATTAACCATTAGAAGAGTGTGCCTTTTCCTGCCGGTAAACTCATTCACAACCGAGAGAGTACTATACTTGTTCTATCGGTAAACTCTTTCACAAACGTCAGACTACAACGGGTTTTCTACTGGTTGTCGCCTAAAATGCCGTTAGAATAGTGAAGTTCTTCTATCGGTTATTTACCGATAGAAAATGACCTGTCTTGTTCTATCGTGTCTATCTCTAACGGTACAAAAACCGATAGTAGAAGGGTGTTTTTTACCGATAAAAGAAAGCTTTTCTGTACTAGTGGTTGATACACGGCAATGCAGGTAAAATGGCTTGGGCTACACGGTCTGTGAGACCTAGTGAACATGTAGGAGGGGTTGAATTTGATAGAGGGACAGTGAGGCATGCCGGCGACGTGAACCACTCACAGCGGCACGGGAAGAAACAAAGAACTAACAAATCGAGCTTGAATTTAAAAACTGGTGACACAGGCTTGCTAGGCATCTGCCAAGGATCAAATTATTCTACAGAAAGGATGATTGAAAAGGATTGGAGAAGATGTAATTTTGGGAACAGGGCATATGACCTTTTACGGCAAGCACCGGTGATGGAGATCACCAGAGCTCAATTGACTACTATGACACAGGGAGATAGTGACGAGGATTATCACCCGAGCTGGTTCAAAATAATACACGTCTGGTTTAAGACAAAATCAGATTAGACGTGTGCTTATAAGTTCGTCGTTTTGGTCTCAGACGACCTGAAGAGCGCGGACACAAAGATGATTTATGATCATAGCCCTTGCGCGATCATGAGACCGCAGACAGTGCGCAGTTAGAAGACTGTAGACAGTGCGCGGTCAAAGGGTCATTGACTATTTACGACCAGAATAACTCGAGAAGATCTAATCCTTTGAACAGGCATGTCCCGAGATTCACGAGGATCTTTCCACGTATGAAGACAACTTCCAGGAGGTTAACATGTGCGGTTATCCCTTGATTACACGTGTTAAGCCTGCGTGGAAGTTAAGTGTTGTTAACAAAACTGCATCCCTGTAATCGTTTGAGGTTGTTTCGCGTTGGCGCCCTTTTGGTCGATATAAAAAGGTGGTCAATGCATGTTCTAAAGGCGGTTAAGGGTACAAGCATTACCAGGAGCCCAAGTAACCTGAAGACTTAGACATAGTTAGATAGATACTAACATAGAAGAGATATTCACCTGTGATCATCTCTTCCACCCTCTTGTAAACATTTTTTCTCACATAGTGAAATCACAACAGGACATAGGGCTATTACTCCCACCATCGAGGGCCTGAACCTGTATAAATTCTCTTGTGCCCATATAAATATTACTCATCCTACCTTCCCGGAGGAGCACCCTGAAAGGTCCTGCAACTCACAAATTTGCATAAGATCGACTAAGGACCCCGAGTCCAAATCGTCGACAGATAGGCACAAGGAGCTTATTGGTGAGATTAATTTGAGGTTTGGGGCTGGGAGTTTCTCTGGTGATGATGACCTCAACGGCGGCTCATCGGGGACGAAGAAGAAAAGGGAAGAAGGTGGGTGTAAATGGCTAAGTCACAAGCACAGCGAAGAAACAGGTTGCTGGAGGGTTTAAATAGGCGAGGCGACGGAGGTTGCGAGGGAGAAACAATAATGGACTTGCGCCGGGGACGTGACTGGAGCGCAGAAGGAACGGCGATGAACAGCGACGTGTTGGCGAGCAGGCGGCACACCAGCTTTACCAGCGGAGGTCAAGGCGTTGGGACTCGATCTGGTCCGGTGCAGATGTGGAGGCGACGAAGCACTTCCGACGGTGACACATACGCGCATGCAAATTGAGTGCTCACGGGCGTGCGCTGAAGCTGTTGCTGCTGGTCGAAACATTGCCACGGCGATGATCCAGGTGAAGACATGAGCACACTTGCATGCACGAGCGACCACGAGCACAGGCAATGTCACATCTTGCCCTGCGGCGAGGAGACAGCGGGAAAAACACAGCAAAAATCTGGCCGAAGCACTGGTCGAAAATAGCAGCTGAGCTCTGGTCGAAAATGGCGACCAGGGGCTGGTCAAAAAGGGCTGGAAAAAGAGTTTGGGCTCAATTGCAATTTCAGAAACTTGATCCAGGGACAGATTTGTGAATCTAGCAAAAGACTTAGATAAAAAGGAGATTTAGTCTCACAATTTTGGCACACTAAACTTAGAAGTTTAGCAGCGACGATTAGCAGAAATTAGGGTTTTGAAAGAGTTTTGAACTGAAACGAAAACAGGGTATTTAGGGTAATTAAGGTTTGGAAATTGGTGAGGCTGAAAACTGAGACTTTGGATGAGATTTTGGAAATCTCATAGAAGTGAAACTTGCTCATAATAGCAAAAGGAAGATATTCCCTGGATCAGATACAGATTTGAAGATAATCTGTGGCTTTTAGCCGTTTCGGGCTTTTGGGAAAATCTGAAAAGGACTAACCCACGATACTTTTGGGCTGAATTGTGAAAAACGGTCAAACAGATGAGTTTTGCTATCAAATTCTGGGGTTATGGTATTGGCATACCTTGGATTATGATTCTGAAATAACAGACTTGAATTGGGTTAAGATTTAGAGAAAACAAGGGTGTTACAAGCCCTCCGGGACTTTTCCCAGTAAGCGTTCGGGATTTTCCCCCAACAGCAGCCCCCCAGACCACCGGAGACACAAGGTGGCCCCGGAGGGTATGCATAGAACTTGGCCCCGGGTGACGCTTCGTCTTCTGGGACACACCCCGGGCTACACACTACGCTTCGGCTTCTGGGCCATTTTCCCTAGCATAGCCTCTGTTCATGCGCGCGTTGTACGGTGCTCCGATCTCCGGCAACTCTTCGATATCCAGATGGGCCGGGGGACACATGGCACCCATCCGAGGCCCCCTCCGTCGCTTATAAATAGGAGGGGGGGGGGGCCAGCCCGTGACACAACTTCAAAACCCCAAACTCTCGCTCTCCCGGTAGCCACTTTCCTTCTTCGTCTTTCCCGGACACTTCTACTTCCCGGTGATGGCACCGAAAAGCCAAAACAGGGCGTCTGAACTGCCCTCGGAGGAGGTCACCTCCGACTTCCTTGGGGTTATCGTGTTCTCCCCCTGGGACCTAGAAATCTTCCTCGACTGGAAGTTCTTTGCGACCGGGGATATCAAGATCCCCGGGCCGGAGGAGGTGGCGCCGAGCCCCCAGGAGGGAGAGGTGGTGGCCTTCGAGGCCTTTGTAGAGGCGGGGCTCCGACTCCTGGTGCATCCATTGCTCCGGGAGTTCCTCCGGTAGTACCACCTCTTGCTCCGGTAGCTCCTCCGATATTTCTGTGAGCCCTCGGCGAGGGGCCCGTTGGTGGCCAAGGGCGGTCCCCAGTCCGTCTTCAGGTTGGTCATGATCCAACTCATGCCAGGCCGGACAAACGAGTACTCGATCCGGGCCTTCCGGGACCACTGGGGGGACTTGACGAGGATTATAACCCGAGCTAGTTCAAAACAATGCACGTCTGGTTGAAGACATAATCAGATTAGACGTGTGTCTATAATTCTATCGCTATGGTCTCAGTCGACCAGAAGGGCACGGATACAAAGACAATTTCTGATCGCAGCCCTTGCGCGATCATAAGGCCGCAGACAGTGCACGGTTAGAAGACTACAGACAATGCGTGGTCAGAGGGTTGTTGACTATGTGCGACCAGAAGAATCCGGGAAGGCCTGACCTTCTGGACAGGCATATCCCGAGAATCACCAGGATCCTTCCACATATGGAGACAACTGCCAGGAGGTTAACATGTGTAGTTATCCCTTGATTGCACATGTTAAGCCTGTGTGGAAGTTAAGTGCGGTTAACAAAACCGCATCCTAGTAACCATTCAAGGTCGTTTCGAGTAGGCGCCCTTTTGATTAGTACAAAAGGAGTGGTCAATGCGCATTCTAGAAGGAGGTTAAGCATACAAGCACTATCAGGCATCCAACAAACCTGAAGACTTAGACATAATTAGATAGACACTAACATTGAAGAGATCTTCGCCTGTGATCATCTCTTCCCTGTTGTAAACATCTTGTTTCATATAGTGAAATCACAACAGGATGTAGGGCTATTACTCCCAGCATCGAGGGCCCGAACCTGTATAAATTCTCTTGTGCCCGTACAGACATTACTCATCCTACCTTTCCGGAGGAGCGCCCTGAAAGGTCCCGCAACTCACAAATTTGCATAAGATCGATCAAGCACCCCAAGTCCAAATCGTCGACAGCTGGTGCCCACCGTGGGACTCTTTTGTCAAGGTGCTTTCCCTTCATCTGGAGGTTTGGTGAGCCATGTCTAGAGCATATGATTCTGAAAACGACGTTGATCTCGATGATTATGCCCATATACAGATGCCTTCGCCTAGCGATCCCATTCCAATGGAAGAGGTCGATTGCGAAGACATTCCAAAGGAACATCAGGAGGACACGTCTTCCCCTACCCGGGTCATGTCCATCGACCAGGGGATGGAAGAGACCAGTCCGGAAATTGATGTCAGTTCCACCGTGTGCAAGATCGAATCTCGATCACCATGCGTCCCTGTCGGGGACCAGGGTGGCAGTGACTAGGAACTCAGTCCAGGGAGGTTTGATCCTGACAACCTTCATTCTCTCTTTGATTTCTTGTCCGACTCGGAGCAAATAGAGATGTTCACTCCTTCTGTAGCTTCGCTCCCCAGAGAATTCACTGCCTTGTCGGAGGAAAACCCCGATCAGCGGATTGCTAGGGAAGAACAGGAGCGTAGAAAAAAGGAGGAACAAGAACGCAAGCAGAAGGAGGACCAAGACCGTGAGCGACGAGATAATGAACTCCACAGAACAACCCTAGAGGCTCTGCAAAATGCGGTGTCTCGTTACGACGCCGCCCTAGTTCCTCCCGTGGCCCACATGGTCGCAGGCGCGACCAGACGCCTTCGTTACCACCGGAGCATTTACCGGCGGATGAAGAGACGATTACACCTGGCACACCAAAGAGAAGTACGCATGGTCGACTTCGATCTATCACAGAGGTCTTGCGTAGTTTTCCTCCTACCCTCACAGACGCGGACAAACTGACTTTTGCTCGGATCTTGACTTGCTGAGTACGTAAGTACTCATCCTTGCCAACTTCAACCTAGTAGATGGAGCGTACCATGATCAAGAAGAAGGCGTGGAGAACTTTTTGGACCAAGATGAAGGAGAACCAGATCCACCAAATCCCTGATGTGTTGTTCTGCCGTCAACTTCTTACTGTGGAAGGGACACCCATCATCCGCTGTGTAGAAGTTTTTATTTTGGTTTAACTAAACCTTGAATGCCGCGAAGGTATTGTAAACTCTTTATGTAATATTAAGGCCAGCAGGCCACACTACTTAAATATTTTGTAAGTTTTTCTGCTGCAATGTGAATACACTCCTGTGCTTGACTTATCCTGGGAAGTCAAAGGTATGCATATATGGGACTAGCTACAACAAGCTAGGTCTCCACGGGAGTAGTCGTAGTCCCAGTTTTTGGGCGCGACAAGTGCTATGCCGACTGCTCATATTTCCATGTGAATTCATACCATCTGTACTCAGCGCAAACCTTATATTCCTCACTTCACCGCCAAACTCACCAAATGTTCTGTTAATGTTTCTGCATTGAATAGAATCAGCTGGATGTCTTAGTTTTCCGTCTTGTTTCCAACCTTCAGCATGCCAACGCAAGTACTCTGCATCTTTTGGATTTGCAAACAGCCGTTTCAATCTAGAAATCACAGGAAAATACCACACAGTTTTCGCCGGAGGCCCTTTCTTTACCTCATCACATTCACTATGATAAATTTGGTCCCTACACTTATACCACGATGCACCGCATCTAGAACAAACATGCAAATCCTCATACTTGTTACGGTACAACACACAATCATTTGGGCATGCATGTATTCTTTTGATTTCCATTCCCAACATACACAACAGTTTTTTGGCCTGGTAAACCGATCTTGGCAACTCATTTTCCTTTGGAAGCATGCCCGCTAAAAGATTTAATAGCACCATGTAACTCTTATCGCCCCAACCGTTGCTTTCCTTCAAGTTATACAATCTCAGCACAGAAGACAACTTTGTAAATTTTGCACATCTAGGGAACAAAGGCTTCTTAGAATCAACAATCAATTTCTCCAATTTCCCAAAGTCGTTTTTGTTGTAATCTTCTTCTACATCACGTAACATTTCATCTAAATTGTTATCATCTACATTGTTATCATCTACATGCACATCTGAATGAACATTATCAATGTTCTGATGATCATTATTGTTGCAATCCACTTCTTGGTCCTGTTGATTGGTAGCGGTGCTCGTTTCCTCAAGATCTTTGCTATGCCATATCCAACGGGTATATCGTGCGTTAAAACCACAATGAATCAAATGACTCTTAATCTGATCAGAGTTAATAAACCTCTTTAAGTTCATACAATCTGTACAAGGACAATACATATCTTTTCTCCCTTCTTCGCCTTTTCTTGCTCAGCAAATTTAATAAACTCATTCACACCCTCCAAATACTCGAGAGTAGTACATTTTATTCCATACATCCAATATTCTCGGTCCATCTACAATTCCTACAATTCACAATATTGACAAATTGAAAAAAATAATTAATGACTCTGGCGTGCATGCATGAAACATGGCCAATTAGGCTATATATATACAGGTACTTACAATTGATATATGAAACCCTAACTTGATGCATTAATTGTAAGAGCTAGCTAGCTAGCTTATTAACTTCAACCATAAATCATTCCAAACTTAACTTCAGCAAGCTAGCTAGTCTCTTAGCTTGGAGCTACAACTAATTTGGAAATAGAGAGAGAGTGAGAGAGTGAGAGAGTGACCAAGAGAGAGAGCTAATAAGAAGTTTACATTAGCGAGAGGGATCAAATTAACTTCCTTCCAGCTAGCTTGCCCAGATCACTCTAGCTTAGAGCATGGAACAGAAGGAAATTAATAGAGAGATCGAGATGGTCAGTAAGGGTAGAGTGGGTTAATTTGACTTATAGTGGAACTTTTACTAATGGTTCCAAAATACAACCGTTGGTACACTTTCCTCTCTTCTAATAGTTAATACTGTACCATTAGAATAAATAATGAGGTTTTACTAATAGTTCCAAAACACAACTGTTAGTACACTTTCCTCTCTTCTAATGGTTAATACAGTAATAACCGTTAGAATAAATAATGTGGTTTTACTAACGGTTAAAAAACAAACCGTTAGTACAATTTTCTCTCTTCTAACGTTTAATATATTATGAACTGTTAGAATAAGTAATGTGGTTTTTACTAATGGTTTCCCACAACCCAACTGTTAGTAAAAAAGCTCTTCTCCACTGCGGACCTTGTACACTAACGGTTTTCTTCCAGATTGCGTAGAACCGTTAGAAGATAGGGGTTAGTGGATTACATTTCTGTAGTAGTGTGTGAAAAATTGAAGCTTGGTGGTTGATTGTCTTATTTAAAAGTTTTAACCCCTGAGTGAACTCCCAAGCTTCACAAGAACCAAAATGGCGCTTATCTATTGTTTTCTAAAAGACTCCTATTTTTGGTTTTGTATCAGTACTTTCAACTTTGGGCTGAAAGCTATATTGGCATGAGAGTATTTCACTTGTTTGCTTTGCCTTCAACCAAACTTGTGGCTCACAATATCTCATTTACTAGTGTTTGCCTTGCTTTCGACGAAACTTGGGTCCACTCCATGAGTTTTTAGATTCAGGGTAGACATAATATTCTTGTTTCCTCATAAATGTTGAGAAATGATTTTTCCTTATGCTGCATAAATTGATGAATCATCACTTGGAATAAACCAAAAATGTGATGTATTATGTTGTTGTATATATGAATATTCAACAGAGGAGTTTGGCAAACCACCCATTACAACTTTAGATGTACATTTTTGTACTTCTACATCTGGAACAAACCAAATAACAAGGATAAACACTCACCTCCAAATTTCAGAACAAGGATATACGTCGCTTTGCTGGTGCTGTCCCTAATGTGACAATGACAGGTGGTATCAATAGCATGTAAAAAAGTTCCAATCAGCCATTCCACCCTTGACATATCAAACATCACACGATTCCCATGATTGCAGATGTTCTCCAACTTATCTCTATTACTTGGTAATGAACACAACATAAGAACATTTCAATTATTCAACCCATAACTAGATAATGCATCAAATTCTCTGCCAATTTTAGCACAGTGCACAAGTTCAAACCAGACATGCCAATTGCAGTCTAACACTCAATTATCCCTAGGTTGAAGAAACCCAAGTACGTCATAAATTGCATCACTTACCATTACCTGCTAATTGGTAACTAAATTTACAAAAACAATGCCAAAAAATATAGCAATACGATCATTTCGCACTGAAGACACACACCAAACAAGTAACTCAGCACCACATCACAATTCACAACTAGATCCGAACAAATTGCAGTGCACAACACACATTAAATTCACAACAAGATCGGAACAAACTACAACAGGACCAAGCCAAGAGAGGACAAGGCGGAATGGATCACGCACCTTTGCTTGCGTTGATGTGGAAGTAGCTGTCGGGCATGACGCGGCTAATAGAACAGGTCCACCACCACCTACGAGTGGCCATGGCACCAGCCCTCACCACCTTTGCCCCTCTGCTGCACTTGGCCGCAGGCCTCAACCCCTTGCCAAGCTCCTTTGTTGAGCGCCTGCGACAGGCCAGACAATCTGTCGCACCACGCCAGGCGTGCAGATCTACTGCTCTGCGCTAACCATGTGCCTTGCCGCTACACCTCCGCCCTCCACCGCTGCCGGTCCGCCTCCTCCCTCCGCCACACGCCGCTACCACTGATCTAATTACGGGCTAGACCGGGTTTCGATCTAGCCTCGACCAGATGCTGCTTTGTTTTGATTGAAGTATAGACAGGATTCGCCAATACTCGATCAGATGCTAATGTGTGGAATAACAGGATCTAACTCGGAATTACCGAAACCCAAGTTGATTGAAAATAAAGTTCAAAAGATAGCATGCTCTTTATTTCAAAGATGGATCTTGTACACGTCGAACGTTAGGACGCACTCGCTTACGTCGATGAAATATGTGTCTAATACTTAAATAAGTTCAATGACTCTTCGATGATTTAAACTAAAACAATTACAAAGTATTTATAGTCCAATAGTATGAATATGTACAGACTCAATAACCTAAAAGTATTAGACTCAGACACTAACTAAACCTAACAGATAAGTGATAACTCTCGTATTTGTGCTTATTTTCTAGTTATTTTCCCCTCATTCATGCTCATTTTATTCATAAAAATCATCAAATACTCAAATATATTTGTATTGACTGTCATTCGACCTTGATTGTGTGTTTTGCTAATTTTAATCGTAGGTCGACGCAATTCAGGTAATTTATGGCTGAATGGATGAGCTTCATCGACTGGATCTAACTAACTGATGATTCTGTACAGAAGTATGCGTCGCCACAGACGCGTAGGAGTTGATCGCTTGGAAATCGGAGTCTCAAGGAGGCCAGAACATCTAAACCTAAATGCCAAGGACTCTTTTGCTAATTCTTCCAAATCTGAGTACCTATTTGCAAACTAGCCAAGACTCAAATTTCCTAACACAAACTGAGATGGACTTAACTGCTATTACCAAAAACACCGGCCTTTTTGCAAAATAACTAAAATCAACAAAAATGCCCTAGGCACCACTGTTGTAGCTCGGCCTGGCTTATCCCCAAAACCCCTCACTACTTCTCTCCCAGCCCCGGCGTGATTGTCACTGGCGGCCAAGTCCACGTCGGTGATACGCTGCCGGTCTCCTTCCCATTTGTTTTCTTCCTCTTCTCTCCCTCCGGTGAGCCACCGGTCTTCTCTCCCTTCATCCTCTCACCACAATTCGTCCTCTCCTCTCCCGTTCGTCTTCATCGCCGGCGAGCTCCCCATTTTATTCTCTGCTCTTGTCCTCCAGTGCCGTTCCAACATGCCGCCGTAGATCCAGCGCCAGTGTGTGTGGGACCCTCATTTGAGGAATCCGGTGGCAACCGCCCAGGTGGGTTGCACTCAGAAATGGTACATTGCAGCTCACAACAACAAGATGCATTATATAAAATGCGAGCAATTAAAAACAAGTGCTGATCACAGGGACCAACATTACAATAACTTAGCGCCAAAATGACGTACTTAAATGTTGATACAAAATTAATGAGTTTTTGACACAAAGGTCGGCACAAAACGAAACAACAATAATAAGCAAAAGGACTTCATCAGACTTCTTCTTCAGCAGCAGCGGTGTTGCACGGGCCTTTTCCACATCGGACTCCACTTTGGTACGTAACCCTCTAACAAGCTGGGTCTTCAGTTTCTTCTTCTTGTTCCATATTGGGTTCAAGACCGTAAGACTTAGGGTCAACGAATCCGTCTTCTAAATTTGTTTGTAAAAGCAAGGGTGAGCACATTGTCCACATGGTGCTCAACAAGTCCCAAATAAGAATGCAAGTGTATATAGATGAGGGGGAATTTCTCAAAGAATGGCTCTTTGGCTTTATATATGTATATAGAGTAGATTTTCACACTTAGTTTTGAAGAAAAGGTCTTTATTTTCAAAAGCGAGGCTTTTAAAACCCTAAGCTAGATTTTCAGAAAATGTTGTGTGTGGTGGTCTTTCATGAGTCACCACTTTATTCAGATTTTGTGAAAAACTTTCCAAAAGCTACTTGTGTTGCATCGACGTGGACATAATCCACAGCGCGCAGACTCCATGACCTGGGAGCTCAGAGTATCCAATACTTTTTAAACTTTGCAAAGGTGTACCACCTTAATCCACCGATCATTCGGCTTTCAAGTCAGTACCTCTCCATGCGACTTTTACGTATGTGACAAGGCCGAGATGACACAACAGTTTACAGTCCTAGCATTAACAATTCCCTGCCCGGTAAATAGACAGTTAAGTCTCAAGTACCGTTGTGGGTCCTCCCCACTACCTCACTTCCTAGCCTGGGTCTATGTTCTCGCAAGACACATAGCCTCTCTTGATTACAGCCGCGCACTACTTAATCTGGCATAGGGCGTCTTCCTTCTTTCCACCTTTTCCTCTCATGATTTTTCTGAACTCACATCACTAATGGCCCTCAGTGGCCCACCAGTTTCTCGCAAGAAACCAGATCGACAATCATTGCAGGGAAAAGCTAATACTAAAGAAAGCTACTAAGTTGCGCCCGTCCCATTCCGGGCAAGTGGTTGGTACGTTTTTCATGCCGCATAGAAGCACAACACAAGGTTCTAGTCCTTATGAATCTTTAGTGAGGAGTCTTTCACATTCCCAGTGCGCACACAGCACCATCCAATCAAACCATCCTCATTATCGATTCCAATCACATTTTCTTTCACAAAAAGGGGTTTTGAATATGCTTTTCTCATATGTGACCATTCAACATTTAACACATAATCTTGAGCATGGCATAGCCTAAGCATGATATTCTAGAGTGACAAGGGTGCAGGGATATTCAAACACAAAAGGGGCTTTACAGTTATTTAGGTCATATCTCATCACTTTATTTGAATATAATTCTTATTTGAATATAAGGCATGCATATACTTGAAAACAGTTAACATACTTCATTTCAAAATAATAGGCTAGACATGATCAAGGGATTGAGACTTGCCTTGCAGTGATGGGTCTAGCTGTTCAGATGAATCCTCGAAGTTCTCTTCTGCTCCTTCAACTTCTGGTTCCACAGCGGATACAAACAACACATACACACTATATAAGCACACAAGTACTAGAAAATAGTATGTAAATATATCATGCATGCAGGGGAAAAGGTTTGGGCAAGATCACTTGGTGTTGATTGAAGAGATAGGCTCAAGAGGACTTGAATGTCGAAGGGCTGACATTCAGTTCATGGCTTGACATAGCCCTAAACTGGTTCTAGGTCTGTTTTCTGGAGATGTGACAGTAGGGAATATTGTAGAACATGGCTCCAAAGGCTTAGTGGACAAAGTGGCATTTCAATAGCTCAAATGTAACAGGTCTAAATCATCCAATGCCACTGGTGGACATGCACTGACATAGTACTGGACATGGCCAGAAACTAGGGCATTGCATAACTTTTGACCTAGGGTTCCAATTGGTGCACAACTTTGTGTGGGGGTTAGGCCTTGATAACAGGGACAAATCACTCAACAAGCTCAAGGGCAAAAAATGGCCGGACGGCGATGAACGGCGTCGATGAACTACGGTGGCGACACGGCATAGACATGGTTCTGTACAAAACTTGGCATGATCATAACTTTTGATCCAGGCCGATTCAGGGTTCGAGCCAGTGTAGTAAAATACTCAGGGGGGTGAGGCCTAGCTAGATGACAAGGTTGCATCCGCTGGTTCAGCCGAAAAACAAACTCCGGTGATCGGAGCCGAAGGCGAAGGCACTGATTTGGGCATTTTTGATCTAGGGCGTTTGAACTCAATTCCACGCTTGGGAGGCATCTAGGGGATGACAGGAAGCTATTCGGGTGATCAATTTTGCCAGGAGATGGCTGGAGAAGCTAGGATTTGGGGATTCAACGCTCGGGGCAAAATTGAAGATTCTAATCTTGCGGGCTTACTTCTCCTAGTTCACTGATCAACTTTCTCTACTGGCACGAGGATCAATTTGACTTGAATCACTCGGCATTAGGGAATCAGGGCAAAAGAACAATCTCGGCGATCGCCGGCATTAGGTCTCGCCGGGGTTCGATTAAATGCTATGGCACAGAGAGGAAGGTGAGGGGAACTCACTGGTAGCTTTGGATTGGAGAAAGATGCCACGGTTGAGGCTGGCACCTTGAGCTCCAGAAGCGCCTCGTCGGGGAAGAAGACGAAGGCAACGGCAATGGCAAGCTCTAGAGCTGAGTTTCGGGTTGCTGGTGAAGTGTGGGTGTGGAGTGAAGCACTGGTGAGGGGGGGCTTTATATAGCGGTGGGGTTGAGTCCTCGAGAGCGGTAGCAAATCAACGGGGATACTCTCTAGCGCCGGAGTAGTCAACGAGGCTTATCGGGACATGGCGGGAGCTCTGCCAGAGATGAAGGTATTGCGCAAAATCTGGATTCGGTAGAACGACGGGATGGCGAGTCTCGGCATGGCAGCAAACTGGCGAAAATTTTCTGACAGTGGCAGGCACGCGCGCGCGAACGGTGAAGCTGCGGTCTCCGGTCATCGCCACGGTGGAGCTTCTTGGCGCGACGTGAGCACGTGCAGTCACGTGGGATTTGGCCGTTGGTGGAGGCACAACTGGCCGACGGTGAAGGCTACGGTGGTTCACGGCGAACAGTGGCAGCAACGGCGGTCGAACGTCCTCAGGTCGTGCTCGTGCACGCGGGCTCTGGTCGTGGTCGAAGAAAAGAAGCCAGGGACTTGTTTGCGAGGCAAAGGGCTGATTTGTGAGAGTTTGGACTAAATTGGGAAGATTCTTCTCGGGATTTTGGACCTGATTGCGAATTTGGGATTCTGAAGGGCTGATTTGCAATCTGATTTTGCAGATGAGTGTTACCAAAATACTTGGACTCATCCAGCAGGGAAATGGCAAAAATCTGATAAGATCTGAGGGTTTCGACAAAAATCAAAAACAGGGTAAAATAGGGTAATTAGGGTTTGACATTTTTGTCGGGGCCGAAACTAGGGTTTCGGTTGAGATTGTTGAGTTCTTCCAGAAGGGAAAAATGTTCAGAAAAGTAAAAGGGGGACAACCATTTGATCAGATTTGAATTTGGAGATGATCTGAGGCTTTTAGCCTTTTTGGGCTTTTTGAAAATTCTGAAAAGGACTAACTGAAATACTTTTGGACTGAAATGTGAAAATGATTTGGGAGATGAAGCTTAGCTGCCAACTTTTTAGGTTAAGGTAGTGGCACACCTGAGATCATGATTCTGAATTAAGAGATCAAAATAGGGTTGAGACATCTGGGATTCCAAAAAAGATATGCTGACTCGCAAGTAGAAAAGATAGCAAAAACAAGGATGTTACAACCTACCCTCCTTAGGAAGAATCTCGTCCTTGAGATTCTGATCAGTTTGAGAACAGGTAGGGGAAATTCTGACTAGCTCTTCTTCTATTTCCCAAGTTGATTCTTCTTTGGTGTGGTTATTCCATTGGACTCTGCAGAATTTTATGGTCCTTGACTTTAATCTCCTCTCACTGACCTCTAACACCTTGACTGGGTATTCCTGATATGTCAGATCTGGTTGAACCTCTGTTTCTGTGGGAGACACTTGCTCCGTTGGTTTTCTCAGGCATTTCCTTAGTTGGGATACGTGAAAAACATTATGGACTCCTGCTAATTCAGGCGGTAGCTCCAATTTGTATGCTACCTCTCCTCGTCTTTCCAAAATTTTGTATGGTCCTACGTATCTCGGGCTTAACTTTCCCTTCATCTGAAATCGTCAAACTCCTTTGTAGGGTGTCACTTTGAGATACACGTAATCACCTATCTCGAAGGATAGTTCTCTCCTTCTGCTGTCGGCATAACTCTTTTGCTGGGATTGGGCCGTTTTCAATCTCTCTTGTATGATCTTCACATGAGCAGTGGCATCCTCTACTAATTGCGGTCCCAAAAATTGTTTCTGTCCCACTTCGGTCCAATATAGTGGCGTGCGGCACTTCCTTCCATAAAGTGCTTCATAAGGAGCCATTTGTAGACTCACTTGATAACTATTGTTGTAGGTAAATTCTGCGTACGGCAGAAATTGTTCCCAAGAATTTCCATAGTCTAAAGCACACGCTCTCAACATGTCTTCTAAAATCTGGTTCACCCTTTCTGTTTGGCCTCCAGTTTACGGGTGGTAAGCGGTACTGAACTTTAATTTCGTTCCCAGGGATTTCTGTAACTCTCCCCAAAATCTTGATACAAATTACGCTCCTCTGTCTGAGACAATTATTTTTGGTACTCCATGGAGTGTGACAATCCTAGTAAGATATAGTTCTGCCAGCTTTTTCGTCGTGTACTGCGTCCTCACAGGTAGAAAATGAGCCACTTTTGTTAATCTGTCGACTATAACCCATATAGAATCGTATCCTTGCTGGGTTCTTGGTAAACCAACTATGAAATCCATTCCAATTTCGTCCCATTTTCACTCCGGGGTTGGTAGGGGTTGCAGCGATCCTGCAGGTTTCTGGTGTTCCACTTTCACTCTTTGGCAGGTATCACAAGAAGCTATAAACTCGGCAATTTCCTTCTTCATTCCTTTCTACCAAAATCGATCCTTTAGATCTTGGTACATCTTTGTACTGCCTGAGTGAATAGAGTATGGGGTACAATGGGCTTCTTGCAGTATTAGGTTCTTGATTTCTTTGTCATCCGGAATGCAGATTCGATTATGATACCACAAAATTCCTTCTTCATCCTCATGAAGGTCAATCGCATCTTCGTATTGCATGTCCTCTTTCATCTTCTGAATACTGTGATCTACTTCTTGAGCTTTTCGAATTTGATCTTTCAGCTCGCAATTTACTGCTAATGCGGCGACGGTTCCTTGTTCAACAAACTCTAAACTCAACTTTTCGAAATCTTTAAGCAATTGGGGTGGTATTTCCAATGTCTTTGCTTGATCGCAGTAAGATTTTCTGCTCAAGGCATCTGCTACTACATTTGCTTTTCCAGGGTGGTAATGTATTCCAAGGTCATAATCCTTAATCAGTTCTAACCACCTTCGTTGTCTCATGTTAAAGTCTTGTTGGGTGAAGATGTATTTCAGACTCTTGTGGTCCGTGTAGATTTCACATCTATTTCCAAGTAGATAGTGTCGCCAAATCTTTAGCGCATGAACAACGGTGGTCAATTCCAAATCATGAGTTGGATAGTTCTCCTCATGTGGTCTCAACTATCTTGATGCATAAGCTACGACTCTACCTTCTTGCATAAGGACACAACCTAGTCCTTGTTTTGACGCATCACACTAAACCTCAAAATCCTTTTTATTATCTGGTAACGTAAGAACAGGTGCGGTTGTTAATATCCTTTTCAATTCCTCAAAGCTCTTTTCACATCCTTCTGTCCAGTCGAATGGAACATCTTTCTTTAGTGGTCTGGTGAGTGGCTTTGTAATCTTCGAAAATCCTTTGACAAATCTCCGATAATATCCGGCTAATCCTAGGAAACTTCTTATTTCGGTTACTGTTTCTGTTTGTTTCCATTCCATGATAGCCTGAATTTTTGATGGATCCATGGAGATTCCTTTGCCAGAGATAATGTGGCCTAAGAATGAGATTTCTTTTAACCAAAAGACACACTTATCGAATTTGGCATCCAATCGATGTTCTACTAACTTTTCTAGCACCATCCTGAGATGTTGTGCGTGCTTTTCCTCTGACTCTGAAAAGATGAGGATGTCATCGACAAACACAATGACAAACTTGTCTAGAAATTCCATGAGAAGTTTGTTCATCAGATTCATGAACACTGCTGGTGCATTCGTTAAACCAAATGGCACCACGGTAAACTCATGCAATCCATATCTCATTATGAAAGCAGTCTTCAGAATATCTTGTTCTTGAATCTTCAGTTGGTGGTATCCAGACCTCAGGTCGATCCTTGAAAATATCTTCGCTCCTCTTAGTTGATCAAAGAGATCATCGATCCTTGGTAAAGGATACTTGTTCTTGATCGTCATATCATTCAGTTTTCGGTAGTCGACACAAAGTCGTAGACTGCCGTCTTTCTTCTTAGTGAACAGCACCGGGGCTCCCCAAGGTGAGGAACTTGTTCTAACAAATCCCTTTCTTTCCAATTCTTCGACTTGCTTTCTTAATTCTTCTTGTTCTTCACTTGTCATACGCGCGAGCTTTCTTGCATAAGGGACAGATCCGGGTTTTAACTCGATTGCGAATTCAATGTCCCGATCTGGTGGCATTCCAAGAAGCTCTTCAAGAAAAACTTATGGATATTCATTTACTATTGGGACTCCTTCAAACTCAATTCCTTCTAAGCTGTTCAAACTACACACTCGGTTGTTCACCATTGATCTCTCTGCGTGGAATGTGACTTGTTTTCCTTCAGCATTCGTCAGGGTTATTGCTTTGTTCTCATAGTCCATTTGACCTTTATGTTTGGCTAACCAGTCCATTCCAAGGATAACATCTAATCCTTGAAGGTCCAAAACTAGCAGGTTTGCTAGGAATCCTAGATTGCCAATACTAAAGGCGATATTTCTACAGATAGAGTTGACAGGCATCCGAGCTCCAGGGGATTGAATTAAAATAGGGGACTCTAATGCAGATACTGGTAACTTATTTCTGAGCACGAAAGGTCTTGACACAAATGAATGAGTAGCACCAGGGTCAAATAATGCAACTGAAAGCTCAGAGTGAATGAAGATCCTACCGATCACAATGTCGGATGCTTCTCCCGCTTCAATGGCAGATGCGTAGTTGAGTCTTCCGCGACCTGCAACAGGCATTCCTCTCCCTCGGCCATTCTGGACTTTTTCTCCTCTAGAGAGTGGAGCACTTCTGGCGAAGCCTTGGGTTGGAATAGGGGGTCTTACAGCTTGTGCTTGGGCAACATTGGATGGTAAGTAGTGTAGTGGACAAGTCTTCCTGCGATGTCCCTTTCTTCCACAATAAAAGCATTCTTCATTCTTCATGGGGCAATCCTTCAAGAAATGGTTTCCTCTACATCCGATACACTGTGGTATTGTAGTAGGCGCAGGCCTTTGGGGTCTTTGCGGCGGTCTGAAGGCTGGTCGGTAAGTAGGCATTGGTCTCCCTCGACCAGCACTTCCTTGATAAGAGTTAGGCAAAGCCTTCCTCTTTCGGTCTTCCTCAATTACTCCCCTCTTCTCCTCCATCTTCAGCAGTCAATTTATCAGGACATGGAAGTCCGTAAACTCATGAGATGACAGTTGGTATTGCAAGGAGTTTTGCAGTCCTTCGCAAAATTTGTCGATCAATCTCTCCTCCGTTGCAATATCTTCAGGGGCATACCTTGCCAGTTGAATGAATTCATGCAGGTATTGTTTGACGGTCCTATTTCCTTGTCGCAAATTGACGAACTCTCGGCGTTTTGCTTGAACAACGCCTTTCGGAATGTGGTACTTGCGGAATTCTTCCTTAAATTCATTCCACGTAATTGAGTCCTTGTTGGAGTGCACAGTCTGGTAGTTTTCCCACCAAGCAGCAGCGGGTCCAGCTAATTGATTTGATCCATACAGAAGCTTCTCTTCGTCAATGCACCTAACGGTGTTCAATTTCCTTTCCACATCTCTTAGCCAATCGTCGGCCACGATGGGGTCCTCTATACTCGAGAAGGTTGGGGGACATGTTTTCTGAAAGTCGGTTAATTTCGCACCCGTTGCGGATCCCTCAGCTTGTCCTGATGCTATGTGTTGCATCAACTGTCCTAAGATCTGATTCTGCACAGTTGCTAACTCTTGTCGGTTTCGCTCCATCCATAACAATACGTCATTGATGTCACCTCCTTGTGGCATCGTCAAAGAAGATCCTGGTCTGTCAAGGTTAATACGGCTTCTTGTTCCGGGTGTAGCCCTTGCCTTGCTGGGATTTCCCTCTAGCTCTCCTTCTTGGGGTCTTGCACGCGTGTTAACCATCCTACTCAAACAGGAGGTTAAGAATAGAGACGTTGATTCGGAAAGAATCACACACAGGGATGCTAGCAGAATGCTGGGATTAACTCAAGGGATAAGAATAAGGGTATGCAAAATGACTTTTTCATAAATCAGCTTTTCAACAGATACAAAGCTTTTAGCCTCATCGGCTTATAGAGCTCATCTAACAACCAGCACACAGACATACATCAAACAAACTAAAACAACTGCTACTACAAAAGGAAATCTAACGTCTGCTGGGTCAGGCACAAAAGGTCGAATCAAGGGAAGTCTGCGGTCACTCATCATCATCAGAAGAATCACAAGGCTCTACCTCCTCGGGATTCTCCTCCTCATTGTCATCTGCATCCATCGGATCATCTTCCTTGTCGTTGTCAATGTTGACAATCTCCTTCCCTTTTCCTTCAAGGGTCTTCTCCTTCTCCGTAGTGCAAGGAAGCTCGATCGTCTGACTGTTGATGATTATGCCGCGCGACGCAAGCGTGAAACCGCTGAGATACTCCTTTAAGTTTCCTACTCTCTTGCGAGCGGTAATGTTCAACTTTGGGAAACTCTTCTTGACAACTGACTCTGAAGCTTCAAGATCATTTTCTCCACTTGATTCCGCTAATTCTTGAATTTGTTTCTCCTTCTCTTGGAGACTTGCATGAGCCCTCATAAGCATGCCCTCAAGGTAGTGGCGGTCATCGCGAACACGCTCGTAGTCACGAAGTAGGCGGGTGTATCCGATCTCCGAAGCACGAACGACGTCTCGGGTCTTCGTCAGAATAGCGTCCTCTCGGTCGCTGGACGGAAGAACAACTCGGTACTCTGATCCGGGGACCTGATAAGGCACGAAGCGGTAGGGGGAATCAGAAAGGTAGTCGCTGTACAACTGCCGGACGGTACCTTCAGCACAACGGGCAGCGTCTAAGATAGCATCTTCTTCTTCTTCTCTGCGGGCTTGACATCTTACTGAGCCTCTCCCGTGCTCGGGAATCTCATAGACAATCACTGAAGCCCAACAACCAATAGGTCATCCGTTGATATCATCCTACCAGACACAGTATACTGGCCTCTGACTATCCCGCGCTCCAAGAAATTGCAGCATCATCCATAGCAACAGCGCCCATGATCCAAGCTCGTCACCGTGAAGGTATCTACTGCCGGAAGCCATCTGAAGACAGAACGAAAGGCACCTATGAGTTTAAGGTGAAGTCTGAAATCTTTTTCAAATAACCGAAAATAACACTTTTCTTAAGGAAAATAGGTTTTCGTAAACAAATTTTTGTCAAAGAACTAGCGAACTTTTTCTTCTAGGGACGCCAAAGTCTATCTAAGGGTCACGACCTACAGTCGAGCCTTTTGCTCTGATACCAGATTCTGTGGGACCCTCATTTGACGAATCCGGTGGCAACCGCCCAGGTGGGTTGCACTCAGAAATGGTACATTGCAGCTCACAAAAACAAGATGCATTATATAAAAATGCGAGTAATTAAAAACAAGTGCTGATCACAGGGACCAACATTACAATAACTTAGCGCCAAAATGACGCACTTAAATGTTGATACAAAATTAAGGAGTTTTTGACACAAAGGTCGGCACAAAACGAAACAACAATAATAAGCAAAAGGACTTCATCAGACTTCTTCTTCAGTAGCAGCGGTGTTGCACGGGCCTTTTCCACATCGGACTCCACTTTGGTACGTAACCCTCTAACAAGCTGAGTCTTCAGTTTCTTCTTCTTGTTCCATATTGGGTTCAAGACCGTAAGACTCAGGGTCAACGAATCCTTCTTCTAAATTTGTTTGTAAAAGCAAGGGTGGGCACTTTGTCCACATGGTGCTCAACAAGTCCCAAATAAGAATGCAAGTGTATATAGATGAGGGGGAATTTCTCAAAGAATGGCTCTTTGGCTTTATATATGTATATAGAGTAGATTTTCACACTTAGTTTTGAAGAAAAGTTCTTTATTCTCAAAAGCGAGGCTTTTAAAACCCTAAGCTAGATTTTCAGAAAATGTTGTGTGTGGTAGTCTTTCATTAGTCACCACTTTATTCAGATTTTGTGATAAACTTTCCAAAACCTACTTGTGATGCATCGACGTGGACAGAATCCACAGTGCGCAGACTCCATGACCTGGGAGCTCAGAGTATCCAATACTTTTTAAACTTTGCAAAGGTGCACCACCTTAATCCACCGATCATTCGGCTTTCAAGTCGGTACCTCTCCATGCGACTTTTACGCATGTGACAAGGCCGAGATGACACAACAGTTTACAGTCCTAGTGTCAACAATTCCCTGCCCGGTAAATAGACAGTTAAGTCTCAAGTACTGTTGTGGGTCCTCCCCACTGCCTCACTTCCTAGCCTGGGTCTATGTTCTCACAAGACACATAGCCTCTCTTGATTATAGCCGCGCACTACTTAATCTAGCATAGGGCGTCTACCTTCTTTCCACCTTTTCCTCTCATGATTTTTCTGAACTCACATCACTAATGGCCCTCAGTGGCCCACCAGTTTCTCGCAAGAAACCGGATCGACAACCATTGCAGGGAAAAGCTAATACTAAAGAAAGCTACTAAGTTGCGCCCGTCCCATTCCGGGCAAGTGGTTGGTACGTTTTTCATGCCGCATAGAAGCACAACACAAGGTTCTAGTCCTTATGAATCTTTAGCGAGGAGTCTTTCACATTCCCAGTGCGCACACAGCACCATCCAATCAAACCATCCTCACTATCGATTCCAATCTCATTTTCTTTCACAAAAAGGGGTTTTGAATATGCTTTTCTCATATGTGACCATTCAACATTTAACATATAATCTTGAGCATAGCATAGCCTAAGCATGATATTCTAGGGTGACAAGGGTGCAGGGATATTCAAACACAAAAGGGGCTTTACAGTTATTTAGGTCATATCTGATCACTTTATTTGAATATAATTTTTATTTAAATATAAGGCATGCATATACTTGAAAACAGTTAACATACTTCATTTCAAAATAATAGGCTAGACATGATCAAGGGATTGAGACTTGCCTTGGAGTGATGGGTCTAGCTGTTCAGATGAATCCTCGAAGTTCTCTTCTGCTCCTTCAACTTCTGGTTCCACAGCGGATACAAACAACACATACACACTATATAAGCACACAAGTACTAGAAAATAGTATGTAAATATATCATGCATGCAGGGAAAAGGTTTGGGCAAGATCACTTGGTGTTGATTGAAGAGATAGGCTCAAAAGGACTTGAATGTCAAAGGGCTGACATTCGGTTCATGGCTTGACATAGCCCTAAACTGGTTCTAGGTCTGTTTTCTGGAGATGTGATAGTAGGGAATATTGTAGAACATGGCTCCAAAGGCTTAGTGGACAAAGTGGCATTTCAATAACTCAAATGTAACAGGTCTAAATCATCCAATGCCACTGGTGGACATGCACTGACATAGTGCTGGACATGGCCAGAAACTAGGGCATTGCATAACTTTTGACCTAGGGTTCCAATTGGTGCACAACTTTGTGTGGGGGTTAGGCCTTGATAACAGGGACAAATCACTCAACAGGCTCAAGGGCAGAAAATGGCCGAACGGCGATGAACGGCGTCGATGAACTACGGTGGCGACACGGCACACACATGGTTCTGGACAAAACTTGGCATGATCATAACTTTTGATCCAGGCCGATTCAGGGTTCGAGCCAGTGGAGTAAAATACTCAGGGGGTGAGGCCTAGCTAGATGAGAAGGTTGCATCAGTTGGTTCGGCCGAAAAACAAACTCCGGTGATCAGAGCCGAAGACGAAGGCACTGATTTGGGCATTTTTGATCTATGGCGTTTGAACTCAGTTCCACGCTTGGGAGGCATCTAGGGGATGACAGGAAGCTATTCGGGTGATCAATTTTTCTAGGGGATGGCTGGAGAAGCACAGCGGCGTTCTCTGGCGAACTGCCGAAGGTCGAATTTGGGGATTCGACGCTCAGGGCAAAATTGAAGATTCTAATCTTGTGGGCTTACTTCTCCTAGCTCACTGATCAACTTTCTCTACTGGCACGATGATCAATTTGACTTGAATCACTCGGCATTAGGGGAACAGGGCAAAAGGACAATCTCGGCGATTGCCGGCGTTAGGTCTTGCCGGGGTTCGATTAAAAGCTATGGCACAGAGAGGAAGGTGAGGGGAACTCACTGGTAGCTTTGGATTGGAGAAAGATGCCGCGGTTGAGGCTGGCACCATGAGCTCCAGAAGCGGCTCGTCAGGGAAGAAGACGAAGGCAACGGCAATGGCAAGCTCTAGAGCTGAGTTTCGGGCTGCGGGTGAAGTGTGGGTGTGGAGTGAAGCACTGGCAAGGGGGGGCTTTATATAGCCGTGGGGTTGAGTCCTCAGGAGCGGCAGCAAATTGACGGGGAATACTCTCTGGCGCCGGAGCAGTCAACGAGGCGTATCGGGACATGGCGGGAGCTCTGCCAGAGACGAAGGTATCACGCAAAATCTGGATTCGGTGGAACGACGGGATGGCGAGTCTCAGCATGGCAGCAAAGTGGCGAAAAGTTTCTGACAGTGGCAGGCACACGCGCGCGAACGGTGAAGCTGCGGTCTCCGGTCATCGCGAGGGTGGAGGTTCTTGGCGCGATGTGAGCACGTGCGTTCACGTGGGATTTGGCCGTTGTCGGAGGCACAACTAGCCGGCGGTGAAGGCTACGGTGGTTCACGGCGAACAGTGGCAGCAACCGCGGTCGAACGTTCTCAGGTCGTGGTCGTGCACGCGGGCTCTAGTCGTGGTTGAAGAAAAGAAGCCAGGGACTTGTTGCGAGGCAAAGGGTTGATTTGTGTGGGTTTGGACTAAATTGGGAAGATTCTTCCCGGGATTTTGGACCTGATTGCGAATTTGGGATTCTGAAGGGCTGATTTGCAATCTTATTTTGTAGATGAGTGTTACCAAAATACTTGGACTCATCCAGTAGGGAAATGGCAAAAATCTGATAAGATTTGAGGGTTTCGACAAAAATCAAAAACAGCGTAAAATAGGGTAATTAGGGTTTGACATTTTTGTCGGGGCTGAAACTTGGGTTTTGGTTGAGATTTTTGAGTTCTTCCAGAAGGGAAAACCTTCAGAAAAGTGAAAGGGGGACAACCATTTGATCAGATTTGAATTTGGAGATGATATGAGACTTTTAGCCTTTTTGGGCTTTTTGAAAATTCTGAAAAGGACTAATCTGAAATACTTTTGGACTGAAGTGTGAAAATGATCTGGGAGATGAAGCTTAGCTGCCAACTTTTTAGGTTAAGGTAGTGGCACACCTGAGATCATGATTCTGAATTAAGAGATCAAAATAGGGTTGAGACATCTGGGATTCCAAAGAAGATATGCTGACTCGCAAGTAGAAAAGATAGCAAAAACAGGGATGTTATAGTGTGCCGCCTCGCCAATGGATCCTTCACCATACACCGCCACCACCTCATCGTCTCCTCGGTTCCTCCTTCGGCTTGCGCCGCCGCCGCTCGATCTGCATGCCACTCGCTAGATCTCGCCCACACACACCACCACCACCACAGTGCCACCCGTCGCCGATCTCACACCTCCCACGCCAATCTGCACCTCTCCAGCACTGTGCCGCTGCTTCCCGCTCCAGCGCTGCTAAGACGCGGCCGATCCGCGGCCCTGTGCACGTCACCACTGCTAATCTCTTTCTCTCCTGCGCCGCCACCCAGATCTACACCACCGCCCGCCGCCTGCCACCACCGGAGCCGCCCCCGGTCTCCTATGTAACACCCCGATTTTTCCAAATCCTGGCCTGTCTTGTCCCTTTCTATTTCAGAATGAGATCCCTGTTGTGCCAGCAGCTTACCCCAAAAAGTTGGCAATCAAACTCTTGTCATTCATACCTTTTCACAAATCAGCCCTTTTCAGAAATTGTCAGAAGCCCAAAAAGACTAAAAGTCTCAGACCATCTCCAAACTTTGATCTGATTCAGTGAACACCTTCCTTTCACTATTCTGAACATTTTTTCCCTTCTGAAAGACTTTCTAAATCTTACCCTAAACCTGAGTTTCGACCTTTGCCGTTTTTGAAACCCTAATTATCCTGTTTTACCCTAATTACTCTGTTTTCGGATTTTTGTCGAAACCCTCAAATCTTGTTCAATTTCACCAAATTTCCTGCCAGATGAGTCCTAGCATTTTAGTGTTACTCAGCTGCGAAATCAAAGTTCAATTTGGACCCCCAAATCTCCAGAATTGCAATCAGGTCCAAACTCCAAAGAAAGATCATCGCAAATCAGTCCTTTTATTGAATTTAGGCCCCTGGCCGTGTCTCAGCAGAACCCGCCGCAGTGCATCGCCGTTTTCTTCGCCGCCGGTGAACCTCCTGCCGTGCCAACACATCAGCCACGTAGCTGACACCCGTGCGCACTCGTGGCACCGCCGTGGATGCCACCTCGGCCGCACCAGCACAACCAATTTCTTCCCCGCGCGCGAGCCCGCGAACCAGCAAGTCCAGCTTCGCCCGTTCGACACGTCTCGGCCACGCGTCGATGGAGCTTTCACTTCACCGTTCCCTCGCCGCTTGCGCATGTGCCATCCACTGCCAAAAGCCTGCACCGCTGCACGCCAGTGCCTCGCCATCATCGCCGGCACAAGTCCCCGCTGTGTCCGGTCGCTTCGCGGTCAAATTCGTCGCCGCTGTTCCCCAATTTGTCGACCAGAGGATTGCTCCAGCGTCTTTAAATACCCCTCAGTGTATTGCTTCAGTTCCCAGCAACAGAAACCGACTAATTTCTCACTGCCGCCGAGTTCGCTTTCTTCTCCGGCGAGCAATTTCTGGAGCTCACGGTGCCAGCCCAATTCGCTGCACCATCCTTTAAACCGAAGCCACCGGTGAGTTCCTCTCTCCTCCCTCTCTGTGTCATAGCAGCCAATTGCATCCCGGCGATCCCTAACGCCGGCGATCATCGGAAAAGCCCATTTGCCCTGTTTCCCAAATGCTGTTCGATTCATCCCAAATTGGCCTTCGTGTTAGTAGAGAAAAGGGATCAGTGAGCTTAGTAGAGCAAGCCTGTGGAATCAAAACCTTCAATTGTGCCCAAATCAAAGAAATCCCAATCTGGAAGTTCATCAGTTTGCTGGACCTCGTCGCCGAGCTTCTCCGGCCATCCTCCAGCAAAATTAACCCGTCCAGTAGCCTTGTTGTGCTCTAGAGATCATCCTCAAGCTTGGAATTGAGCTCATTCGCCTTGTATCAAAAATCCCCAATTTCAAAGTCGTCGTCTCCGGCACAGTTCACCGGAATTTGTTTCCCGGCCGATTCAGCCTACACCACTTTGTCCCTTAGCTTTGCCTCACCTCCCTGAGCATTTTCTTCCACTAGCTCGACATCTGGATCTGCCTAGATTGTGAGTTATGCCCTTGTCAAGCTCTTGTCCAGATCAATGTCTGTGCCGTGTCACCACCGTGTTTGCTCACCGGATTTGGCCGCCCTCCGGCCACTTTCAGCCCTTGTTCCTGTTGAGTATCTTGTTCATGTTATCAAAGCCTACCTCCCAGACAAAGTTGTGCATCAATTGGAGCCCTGGATCAAAGGTTAAGCTTTGCCCTAGTTTTTGGCAATGTCTGCACTATGTCAGTGCATGTCAGCGACTGGCATTAGCCTTGTTTGACCCCTTCTGGTTGAGCAATGGAAATGTTACTTTGTCCCCTAGATTCCTGGAGTTGTGTTCTACATCTTTCCCTTTTGTCACTTCTCCAGAAAACCATCCTAATACCAGTTTGAAGCAATGCCAAAGCCGTGAACTGAATGTCGACCCTTCGACGTTCAATCCTTTTTAGCCGTTTCTTCGACCAGAACCCTTGTGACCTTGCCCTAACCTTTTCCCCTGCATGCATGACTTATTTACTTAATATTTTCTATGGAAACTATTTTATGTATGCTTATGTAGCGTATGTGTTGTATTGCTTGTGTCTGCCGCAGAGCCCGAAGCTGAAGGGGCGGAAGAAGTCTTTGAAGATTCGTCCGAGTAATTAGACCTAGCAGTGCAAGGCAAGCCTCATTCCTTTGATCATGTCTCACCCAATATTTTCATATGAAGTATATTCACTGTTTCTTACTATGCATGCTTATTTGAGATACAAGTTATGTTTGAATGACATGAGTAGATATTACCTAATGAATCATGAAACCCTTTTGTTATTGAACCTTCTTATATATGCTTTTGTCACCCTAGGACTCATATACTGAATATCCACATTAAACTTGAAATGGTCAAATACATGAGAAGTTATAATGAAAACCGTTTTGTCAAGAAAACTGATAAAAAGGATCAGTAGTGAGGATTGGATTGTATGGAGAGGGTGCGGTGCGCACCAGGGAATGTGAATATTCCTCACTATTGGTTCATAAGGACAAGAACCTTATGCTGTGTCTCTATGCGAATTGTAAACGTACCAACCACTTGCCTGGTATGGGACAGGCACAACTTAGTAGCTTTTTGGTATTAGCAGTTCCCTGCATGGTTTGTCGGTCTGGTTTCTCGCGTGGAAACTGGTGGGCCGCAGTTCGGCCATGAGTGATGTGAGTTCAGAAAAATAATGAGAGGTAAAGGTGGAAAGAAGGAAGACGCCCTACGCCTCAGATTAAGCCGTGCGCGGTTGTAATCTTGAATGGTCATATTGTCGACGATTCGGACTCGGAGTCCTCAGCCGAACTTATGCAGAATTTGTAATTGTGAGACCTTTCAAGATGACCCTTCGGGAAGGTATGCTGAACAATAGTGAACAGGAGCACAGAGAGTTTAGACAGGTTCGGACCCTCGATGGTGGGAGTAAAAGCCCTACGTCCTGTTGAGATTTCACTAAGTGTGGTAAAAGGTTTACAAAATGGAGGGAAAAGTTCTCATAGGCGAGGATTTTCCCTGTAAGAGTGTACAAGGATAAGCCAAAGAAGGCTTACTAAAATGCTATATGAGGTGTGCCGTAGACTTGGCTAACTTGGATGATTTTGGGTTTCTTGATCTTCCGATCTCTCGGTTGATGTTTCGGATGATCCCCCCCCTCATTGATGCTCCATGGTATCCTTTTGTACTGTTTGAAAGGGTGCCATGTAGAGGAAACTGCATCAAACGGTTGCACGGACGGTTGGATGCGGTTTTTTGGAACTGCTCTTAACCTCCACGCAGGTTAAACACGTGTTATTCACGGATAACTGTATGTGTTAACCTTCTGACGGTTGATTCTCCACGTGTAGGAATCTTCGGGATACTTAGAATATCCTGTTGTACGGGCAACCGAAATAGATAGATCCCAAGTATCCTGATCGGCAGATGTTCTGACCGCGGGATATTGGCTGACCGCGCAATATCCTGAATGTGTAGTTTGCGTATAGCTTACGAACTTCTGACCGCGCAAGGCTTACGGTCTGACCGCGTAAAGCTGCGACCTGATCGCGTAAAGCTTGTGACCTGATCGCGTAAAGCTTGCGACTTGCTTGAGTTCGCATCACCAGATACATGTCTGGTTCGAACTTGTCTTGATCCAAAAGTTTATTAGAAATGACCCGGGTGTCAATCCTCGTCAGCTAGCCCCCAAATTCGAAGAAAACGAAGAGACGTGTTTATTTCGAATTTAAAAACCGTGCATTGGATTTTTAACCCGGCCCTTTAACTTCTCCACTTAGTGGCGCACTAAGTGAAAACGGTTGGTTTTTCAAGACGAGTTCTGACATTACGTGACGGGCAATGATAGCGCCGTAGAATTGTTTTTATCTCGAGGTAAAATTGTAAATGTTTTAGCAAAACCCGAGGCGTCTGGAATGCAAACCGTCACCCAGGCGGCTATAAATACCAGACCCCTGGACATGTAAAGATCTACAATTTCCCTCTCACGTCTAAGTCTTTTTCTTGTTATCCTGCCTCCTTCCTTTTCACATACCCCTCCCAATGGCAGATCATGAAATCATCGAGATTGAGAGCGATGAAGGGGAAATTGTCGAACAAGGGTCTCAAACGAATGAAGTCCTGTCTCCCTTAAGGAAGAAATCCAAGGTTGACGAAGGATCTTCCAGTGGAACAAAGGTGAAGAACGTAGCGAGTTTCTTTCTTCCTTCAGTTCCTTTGACCCTCCCCGTTCATGCCTCTCGGCAAGTTAGGCCTTTATCCTTAGGAAAAGATCCCTTCACATCCAATTCTCCCATCCTTTTGGGTGATCAACATCCTGGTCGGCAAGCGGTGACTATCCCTCGATCAGATAATTGCCGTATTGGGTTGGCGAAGCAATCTTCTTCTGGGAAGGTTGCTCTTCCACCATATGATGATCTTCCTCCCAAGATGGGTATATCAACGGGTTATGCACCGGGACAGGTAACAATTCTTCTCCCTTTTTGCTGATAATTTTAGTTAGTATGACTAACTTTTGCAAAAATGTAGGAGGTAGGAGGCCCCAGCGATCAGCCTTCTGCTGCTCCATCTCTTCCTTCCGGACAGACCCTTCTGGAAGAGAAGAATGCCCTGGAGAAGAAGACCGAGGAGATGGCCTCGAAGATTCTACGTTTAGCAGAATGTTTTGATCGATCCCGAGAAGAGGCGCACCATTTCCGTCGAGAGAGGGACTTCGCTCAGCAACAGCGAGAACTCTCTGACTTGATTAGGGACAATAGTGCGTCTGTTGTTAGGGACGATATAGATAGACTTAGGGTAGTTGCTAGTTCCCTGGGGGTTGTCAGTGTAGATCCTACTGACAACAACATGTCCCTTGGGGAACTTTGTAAACTTCTTTCGGAGCAAGTCGATGTTTTGATCGACTGCATCCCTTTTGTATGTAAAGAATGTAAGAAATAAAAGTTCTTTATTTCTCATGAAATGTTCTCCACATCTTCTGTGCGAAAATATAGCCATGAACTTTATGTTCGCGACCATTCATACACAGGAAATTTTAGTTCTGCGATCAAAATCACTTTTAAGATAAAAGCACCGCGACCTGCCCTGATTCCGCGATCAGTTTCAAAGCCGCGGTCAGAACTAAGATTTGACCAGAGTTGGGACTCGGTCAGGATGTCACTTCGGTTAGAATCGAAGTTTTAGCCTAAAACACGATTTCGATAAAACCATAACCCAATTAGAAACACTCCAGTACGTTAAAAATCGGGTTACATGATTTTTTTCGAATAAAAAGTTCAAAGTATAAAAAGGAAAAACGTCCTCTGAAAAGTACTGAAAATTTTTCAGTCCTTTTACGCTTTCAGTTTCCAAAACAAAGAAGTCTTTTTGTTTCAGATCCGACGCCTGAGTACTTTATCGGGTCCATCAGAGACAGTATCCATTATGGGAAATGAATAAAGCATTCAATGGAACGTTTGAAATGAGCCGTTTACTCATTAATGCGTCGCCTTGGGTCTATAAAAAGAGCAGATGTCTTCTCAAAGAAGCCACACAGCTAAAAACCCTTATTATTCCCGCCGCTCAAAACCCTCATTTTCTTCAGCCTTCATCTTCCCCAAATCGCCAGCTTCCCCTTTGATTCTACACCAAAGATGGCGTCCTGGAGCAGATCCATTCACCATTCTGAGGAGAGCCTGATGGCATTAGAGAAGGAGGAGATCCTTTCTCCACGGCTGCTCACTAACTGGCGACCTGCGGAGAAGGACCAAGAAACCCCAACTGTCCAAGAAAGCGAGTTGGTGGTTTTTGAGGAGTATTTGCGTTGCGGGTTCCGATTCCCTGAGAGTCGGTTCCTTAAGGATGTCCTTGAACATTACGGGTGGGAACTGATCAACCTCCACCCCAACGCGATGCTGATCCTTGCAGTATTCCAGCACCTTTGTGAAGCCTTCGTCGGAATATATCCCAGCGTGGATCTTTTCCGACGATTTTACTTTTCGGCGTGGTCGAAGAGTACCAACGCCGCCGGATGCATCTACTTCCGGCTGAGGGATAAAAAGGAGTATCCCTCCCCACCCCTACGAGATTCTGTGCATGGGTGGCACCAAAGGTGGTTTTACTGCTCTCCACCATCCGAAAGCAGTTTATGGTTTGAAAACTCGCGACCGGAGAAGTCGAGCGAGTTAGACATTCCTCCGGCGATGAACTCGGAGCTTTCGAAGCATGTCGAGGTGATTCTTCACTTGGTCAATGAAGGATTGACGGCTCGAGATATCATTCGAAACTTCGTGAAGAACCGGGTGAGTCCTCTGCGTGAAAGGGCTCATCCGGCGTGGGAGATTAGGTCCATGGGTGATAGCACCCTGGACTACAGTCAAGGTATTTATTTCTTTGGTACTGAACTTTCTCCTTTTTGAATTGTACAAATTCTGACTTGAGTTTAGGAACAGTCCTGCCTTCATCCGAGATTGAAAGGCGGACCAACTCCCTCCTTAGGACCTACAATTCCGATGTAGAGGGCCCTAAGGAATCACTTCGCCCGCAGAGCTTGATTCACACTGGTGATGACCTCAGACAGGAGCACCGAAAGGTAATTTCCTTGTCCAGCTTTGGCTCTGCAGGTCTTGTGTGTGTCCAGTGCTAATCCCTTGTAATGGACTGTGAACCAGCTCCTAGGGAAGTTTGCGGATGCGACGTTCCCAAGTGAAAATGTCGGCTCTCCGAAGAAGCCGACGGCGAAGAATGTGAAGAAGGTCTCTCAGAGACCCAGGACAAAGAGTCCTGCCCCTAAGAAGACCAAGCTAAACCCTGGGGAGGGGTCTTCACGAAGCATTCCTCGTCCCGCAAGAAAGACTGCGGTAAGATATCGCATTCCTGCTACTTTTTCAGGCGCGACATGGAATCACTTCTTCGTCGTACAGGGAGAGGGGAGCGAGGAGGAAGAGGATGACGTTCCTCTGATCCTTCGAAGGAGGAAGATCGCGGATCTTCCATCCAGCGATGCCCCAAGCTGCCCCGCAGAGACCACTACTACCGAGGAGGTGGTCGTGGAAGATCCTGCGACCACCGAAAATCTTGTGGTCGCGGGTAACCCTCCAATTCCTGAAGCCCCCGAGGTTTCAGGGTCAATTATCTCTGCTTCCCTGGTCGAAGGGACGACCAAGGTAAGGAATCTTTTTCAGCCGTTCCTTCTATGACTCTTTCTGCACATTTGTCAAGTTAATGTATATACAGGGAGGAGAGCTTCCCCCTGGGACCACTGGGGGTTCCAGGGAGGAAAATCCTCCTCCTCTGCGGACAGAGGAGGAGGTGGATGAACAAAGGCCAGCTATGATGGTTCCAGCAACTCTGGAATCGCCAAGGCCTTCAGATGCAGCCCCACCAGTTAGCCCGGTGGCCCAGGTAAAGATCTTTTTATGTGTTTTTACCTGTTCCCTAAGAATATGCCTATAACATGACATTTCCAGGGGGGTGCTGCCTTGTTTACCATAAGGAAGGCGAGAACCGGAGACGGCTCTCCTTCGCAAGGGGAATTTTCCCAGAAGTCCCAGGAACGAATGGGATTTCAAATAAGGTAAGAGCTCTTACTTGACAGTAATCTTAAATAAAAGTTGCCTGACCCATTCTTCCTGTTAGGCAAAAGAAGACAGCTCCTAACCCTTCAACCGCCACTGGGGAGGTTGAAACTAGGGCTGATGAGGGAGCCTCTAATGAAGAGCGCTCTACTCCCGTGGTTCAGGAAGTCGTCCGGACCGCGGGAGGTGAAACAAGTATAGGGATCAGGTCACAACCAGTAGCCTCTGGGGGTGGCGTCCGGCCGGCACTCCCGCCAACTATCCCTGTAGTGAGCACGTCGGAGGCTCTAGTGAGGATTCCCGCTGAACTGAATGATGCCGTTTTACAAAAGTTTATGAAGGTATAATAAGACTTTGCTTCCGTGCCTGAATTATACTTAGGACACCTTTGACCTTCTTCTTTGGCACCACAGGGATTGTCCTGGCTAACAAGCCATTCGCGTGTTGTGATGGCTAGTACAGAAGCCATTCAAAAAGAACGCGATAGCTTGCGCAGGTGAGTACCATTACCCTCTGGTTAACATGGGTATATCTTGGTTGTGACTGCCTTGATTTTGTTGCAGAGAGGTTGCATTCTTGAAGAAGGAGGTGGCCGGTTCAGTCTCAATGCTTAAGAAACAAGAAACTGAACTCAACAGACTTCAATCAGAGAATGCTGGTAAGCCGATTCCTGACTAGGAAGACTTGAATCCATAATATGCGAATAATCTTCTCTCTCTGTACAGCGCAAGCAGGTCGAATTACGCAGCTCAGTCGAGACAAGGAGATTCTTGAATCCTCGATTCGCCACACCGATCGGGCAATCAAAGAACTGAGCCTCCGGATCTTTGAAAAACTAAAGGCCGTGGCTGATCTTTTGAAGACCGATGTGGTAGAACTGAGGCAAGACAACCTCAGTATAAATGACTGGACATCGCTGCTTACTGCCCAGGCGGATTCACTGCTTGAGTATCTCCCTGGAGATACACGGCGACGCGAAGAGGCGATCAGAACCAGGGTTCGATCAGCCGCAGCAGCCGTACTCAGCCGGGTTCGACTTCACCATGGCCCAGATGCAGATCTGAACGCATTGGTGGGTCCGGTTGAGGTCGAGAGTGAAGAGCTGCTCGATGCAGTCATAGAGGAAGTCCAGCCCCTAGTAGATAAACTCCTGACTGAGCTGGGGATCGAATGATCCTTATTTTTGTAACCAAACAATTGTAATTACAATGCAATGTATGCAAAACTATTTTTTTTTTTCAAAAGAAAGTGCATATTCACATCATAAGTTTCATACTATAAGTATATTCCTCTAGCCCCCGCCTCTGTTTTGTGAATACTGGAGCCTTAGTATTTTAAGCAGAGGGGAAAACATAAGTATGATGACCAGGGATATGCGCTTCAAGCCGATGGTCAAGATTAAAGTAACATTTTAACCTTATTGCAAACTGGTAGCCACCCAGATGACCGAAGACTAGCCAGATAGTCCCGTGTGCGTTGAGAAACGGCTTATTTAGGAGCGACTTATCTGGAAGTGATCATGAGATCGACCAGCGAATCCGGTTAAAAAATGCTATAGTAACCTAACCGCCAGCGATCAGCCCCAGGTCGAATTTGTATAATTTGGGTTTAAAGAAAACACTCATTGTATGAAAACAAGACATGCTTTTTATGAAAAGATGCTAATTGAACAGGAAAAAAGTGATTGGAATACTTACACGTAAAACTTGCGAAGTTGATCGATGTTCCAAGTATTGGACAAAATCCGACCATCCTCCATGGCTAACCGCGCAGATCCTGGCCGCGGCATTGAGATGACAGTGTATGGCCCTTCCCACTTTGGGGAGAATTTATTGCGGTTAGACTGGTCTTGAATTTTTCGTAAAACCAAGTCGCCAACGATGAGATCACGTGGTCGCACCTTTTTACTGTGATACTTGCGTAGAGCCTGCAAGTATACCGCGGACTTGATCAGGGCGCGATCACGCCGTTCTTCCAGGAGGATGAGATCTTGCGATCGCTGTTCGGATTGATTGACCTGTTCGAATTGATTCGTGCGAAAAGATCCAATACTAACTTCCATAGGCAACACAGCCTCGGCCCCATAGACCAAATGGAAGGGTGTCTCACCGGTGGCTCGACTAGAGGTAGTCCGTAGTGCCCATAGAACAGTATAGAGCTCGTCTGCCCAAGCCCCCGAGCGGGTCTTGAGGCGATCAAAAACACGTTTTTTGATGCCTTGCAATACTTGCCCATTGGCCCGTTCTACGGCACCATTGCTTTGTGGATGTGCCACGGAAGCAAAGCACACCTTGGTCCCAATCTGATCGCAGTAGTCTAGGAAGAGACCGCTAGCGAACTGAGAACCGTTGTCTGTGATGAGACGGTTTGGAACACCAAATCGTGCCACAATGTTCTTGTGAAAGAACTTTTGTGCAGCTGATGCAGTAATATTTCGTACTGGTTCGGCCTCAATCCACTTTGTGAACGTGTCAATGGCTACGAACAGAAACTTGTACCCATTGACCGCTTGTGGCATAGGACCGACGATGTCCATTCCCCAGATCGCGAAGGGCCATGCGAGAGGAATAGTTTGCAATGCATAAGCAGGTTGATGAACCTGTCTTGCATGAAACAGACACTGTGGACACATCTTGACCATAAACTTGGCATCATCGAGTGCCGAAGGCCAGTAGAATCCCTGTCGAAAAATTTTTCCGACCAGTGTTCGGTATGACGCGTGTGCACCGCATACACCGTCATGTATTTCTTTCAAGAGGGATTTTCCTTCCTCCTGAGATATGCAGCACATGAATACTCCTTGAGTACCCTTTCTGTACATAACCCCATCTATGAGTTTGTACAGACGCGCCTTTCGAATTAATCGATCGCTTTTGGTTTCGTCCTCGGGTAGGGTCCCATGTTCAAGATAGACCCTCAATGGATGAGTCCAATCTTGTTGTCGACCGAGGTTGGCAACGAAGGCTATTGCCGGATCATCCTCGACCGAAGTCATGATCGAAGGATGGTCCAAGTGTTCAATGAACACTCCTGCCGGAGCGGATGAGCGTGAGGATCCAATTTTGGATAATTGGTCTGCGAGAATATTGTCCTTTCGCGGGACGTATTGGACTTCGAAGTGACTGAAGTGTTTTTCCAATCTCCTCAGTTCCCCCAGGTAATGAGCCATTGTCTCATCGGAGGTGCTGTACTCCTTGTTTACCTGGTTTACGACTAGTTGTGAGTCCCCCCTCACCACTAATCGACGGACTCCGAGGAATTTTGCTGCCCGGAGCCCTGCAAGAAGACCTTCATACTCTGCTGCATTGTTGGTGGCAACAAAGTGTAGTTGAATAACATACTTAAGCTGTTCGCCCTGAGGCATAACTAAGACCACTCCAGCCCCCGAGTGTTGAAAACTACGGGAGCCGTCAAAGTACATTGTCCAATAATCGGGGTACTCCAGTTCCTTTGCCAACTGCACGAGTGGCTCAGGGTTGGTCCATTCGACCACAAAGTCGGCCAAAACCTGAGACTTAACCGCCGTGCGAGGGGTGAAATGGATCTCGAAGGCACCGAATTCGACCGCCCATTTGGCGATTCGACCAGATTTTTCTGGATTTCGGACAATATCCCCTAAAGGAAAAGAGGAGGGTACTGTGATCTTGTGTGCTTGAAAGTAATGTCGTAGCTTACGGGAAGCCATCAGTAGCGCGTAAAGTATCTTCTGGACCTCAGGGT
The DNA here is from genome assembly GCA_019359835.1 of Pharus latifolius. Taxonomy (NCBI): domain Eukaryota; kingdom Viridiplantae; phylum Streptophyta; class Magnoliopsida; order Poales; family Poaceae; genus Pharus; species Pharus latifolius. Next base: position 34,549,838 of record CM033324.1, on the reverse strand, counting down.
AGCGCTCCTTAGGACCATGAAGTACTTGGCTCACATAGTAGACAGGTCTGTGTACTCCTTCCCTTTCCGCGATCAGAACTGCGCTGACCGTGTGTGGGGTGGCCGCCAAATACAAAAGTAATGGTTCTTCCTTTTCAGGAGACACCAACACTGGCGGACTGGAAAGATATGTTTTTACCTCCTGAAACGCTTTTTCGGCCTCATCGGACCACGTGAAGTTATGATGTTTCCGCAAGGCTTTAAAGAAAGGTAGTCCCCTTTCGCCTAATCGCGATATAAAGCGACTTAAAGCCGCCATGCGACCAGCCAGGCGTTGAACATCCTTCATGGTCGAGGGCGACCTGATTTGTTCAATAGCTCTGATTTTCTCAGGATTAACCTCAATGCCCCTAGAACACACAAGGAAAACAAGAAGCTTCCCTGAAGAAACCCCGAAAGAACATTTCTCCGGGTTCAATTTTATTCCAAAGCGATTCAAGTTACAGAAGGTTTCAGCAAGATCGTCCAAATGAGATAATCTTTTGGCGCTCTTTACAACCAAGTCGTCTACATATGCTTCGAGATTACGCCCTATCTGGGAAAGAAAGGTCTTTTGCATCAAGCGCTGGTATGTGGAACCAGCGTTCTTGAGACCGAACGGCATTCTGACGTAGCAGTATGTGCCGAACGGGGTGATGAAGGCAGTTTTCTCTTCATCGTCTTCTGCCATGCTAATTTGATGATATCCTGAGTAGGCATCCAAAAAACTCATCAGTTCACAACCCGCAGTGGAGTCAACCAGCTGGTCGATGCGGGGAAGGGGAAAGTCATCCTTCGGACAGGCACTGTTGAGGCTAGTATAGTCGACGCACATGCGCCACTTGCCATTTGACTTGCGGACCATGACCGGATTGGCGAGCCAGTCCGGGTGATTCACTTCGCGGATAAACCCGGCTTGTAAGAGTTTGTCTAACTCTTCTCGGATGGCTTCCTGTCGGTCGGTGGCAAAACGCCTGAGCTTTTGCTTTATTGGTCGTTGTCCAGGTCGAATTGCTAACCTGTGCTCAATTACTTCCCTTGGGACACCGGGCATGTCGGACGGTTTCCACGCAAACACGTCTGCGTTAGCCCGGAGGAAAGCAACGAGGTCGAGTTCCTATTTGTCATCCAGGGCTGACCCAACCCGAATTGTCTTGGATGGGTCATCTGGGTACAAGGGAACTTGTTTGAGTTTCTCATCTGGTCGAGGAGCAGCCCTGATCGCATCGGTGGCGACGGTGGCGACCTGAGCGTCCCGAAGGGGAAGTTGATCGACCATCTCCAAAGATAGCCGGTCGCACGTGAGTGCCACGTTGCGACTTCCTCGGACCGAAATGACACCTTTGGGGCCAGGCAATTTCCCGCACTGATAAGCATAGTGCGTTGCCATCATGAACTTAGCAAGAGTCGGCTTGCCAAAGATTGCATTATAAGCTGAATCACAATCGATTACATCGAAAGTAACCAATTCTGTTCGGAAGTTATCTGGTTCTCCCAGAGTGACCGGGAGGACCACTTGTCCCAATGGCATCATGGAGGGGCTGGGATTATCCCATAAAACGGATGGATTATGGGCTTGATCTTCGAACGAGGAATTTGCATCTCGTCGAGTGTCTTGACCAATAAAAGATCAAGGGAACTTCCCCCATCAATCAGGACCCTTTCGACTCTCGCGTTACTGATGATTGGGGTAATAACCAGAGGTAGCCTCAATGGTCGAGTTAGCGCGATCGAACGTCAAAGGCATATCCGACCAACGGGGATATTGAGGTTCGCCAAGGGATGTCTCCGTTTGGTTAACCTCTCGGCAAAAGGTTTTAAACTGCCTTTTGGAAACGAAAGAGGAGGAACCTCCGAAAATGACATTAACATGATTTTGAGGTACCTGGTAAGCCATTTCTTCGTCTCCATCGACGTCTCTAACCCCGCACGCCTGCTCTTTAGGCGGTAAGGTTGGCATTGGCCCAGCTCCTTGGTAGAAATCATCCAGCTGTTTCAACCAACTCCTGCAGTTTTTGAGGTCGTGACCTGCGGAGTTGTGGAGTGGACACCACCTCTTGCCCTCCTGCGGATTAGTTGATTTTTCTGGCTGGTCGGAATCCCGGCCGCCAGAAGCAGTTTTACTTTTAAAAGAAGACTTATTACCTTTGGTCGAAGGTGGTTTCTCCGCGACTGCGACCTCACGGTACTGTCCAGAGCGGTTCCTCTTCGACTTTTTTGACTTCCCACCCGGTGAAGACTCCGGCTTTTTGCTTGAATCTTCTTTCTTGGCGTTCTTGAAGCCTGGTTGGGGCGGTAGGTCCCCATTATCAACCATTCGGTTCCATTCGACTGCCTCGGCTGCATCGGAGTATCGATCAGCCATATCGAACAGATCGGCCACTGATCGAGGAGGGTGGATAAGCAAGTCTTCAGTGAATCTCCGGTATCGAACGGCATGCTTAAATGCCCTGATTACGGAGCCATCAGATATGTTCGGGATAGTATTTCTTACCCCGACAAACCTCTTGACAAACTGCCGAAGCGTTTCGGTCGAAGTTTGCCGCAGTCTATGCAAGTCGTCCTCCTTACCCGGCTTTTGGTAACAGTTTTGGAAATTGCTGAGGATGGCATCGCATAGCATTTCCCAATTATAGATAGAACCCTCAGGCTGATTGAACAACCAGGTTCTAGCCGGTCCTGCGAGGACTGTTGGCAGGTAGTTGGCCATGACCTTGTCATCGCCTCCTGCTGCTTGGATGGCAGTAATATAGATCTGAAGGAACTCAGATGGGTTTTGAGTTCCATCAAACCTCTCAATGGCTCCTGGTCGAAACTTATCGGGCCAAACGACTGCTCGTAGGCCAGGCGAGAAAGCTTTGCAACCAACGTAAGGACCGTGAACCGTCCTGCGACTTTCGGTCGGGTTTCGAGCAAACTCACTTAATGGCGAGGTTACTCGGGGTCCCAAACGAGAGTGAACGGGAACTCGATCCCTACTACGAGAGTCCTGCATTCGCCGATATTTGTCCTGTCGGGACGGTAGAGGTGGCGGGTAACTCCGTCGGCCAGAGCCAAAATGAGGACCATCTCGTTCACGGGGATGTGTCACTGAGCGGGAAGAAGCTGTTGGGGTCGCCTCGGATGCGACCTCGTCCAGTCTTTCCGCCAGGATCCTGAAAAAGGCCGGTCTCTGCGCATCCGTGACCGTAGGAGGAAAATTACGCATGACCTCCGCGATAGATCGCAGTCGACCATGGGTACTTCTCCTAGGGGCACCAGGTGTTACTGTTTCTTCGTCCACTGGGAAATGCTCCGGTGGTAAGGAAGGAGTCTGGTCACGTCTACGACCACGCGACCGTCGAGAAGAACTCGGGGCAGCATCGTAACGAGCCTGCGCATCTTGAAGAGCCTCTAGGGCAGTTCTGCGTAGTTCGTTGTTCTCTTGCTCGAGATCTTGCTCCTCCTTCTGTTTGCGATCTTGTTCTTCCCTGGCAGCCTGTTGATCGGGAGTTTCCTCCGACAACGCAGCAAACTGCCTAGGGAGAGAGGTCGCCGATGGGGAGAACATCTCGGTTTGTTCCGAGTCAGACTCGAAATCAAAGAGACGGTGGAGGTTATCAGGGTCGAACCTTCCTGGGCTAACTTCAGGGTCACCATCATATTTTCCCTCAGCGGGATCGTATGACGGGCCGGATTCATCACCTAGCACATTAAGAACCTCTGCGGGTTCTGACCTTGTGCCAGTTACCTCCTGGTCGATTAACATGACTTGGGGAGATGATTCAACCTGTGGAAGATTCTGGCCTTCGACCTCTTCCATCGGAACAGGATCGCTTGGAGAAGGCATGGGTATATGGGCATAATCCTCGAGATCGAAATCGTTCTCGGAATCATATGCTCCAGCCATGTTTCGGCGAACCTCCGAATTTCAATTAGGACGCCTTGAGAAAGGCCCCACGGTGGGCGCCAGCTGTCGACGATTCGGACTCGGAGTCCTCAGCCGAACTTATGCAGAATTTGTAATTGTGAGACCTTTCAAGATGACCCTTCGGGAAGGTATGCTGAACAATAGTGAACAGGAGCACAGAGAGTTTAGACAGGTTCGAGCCCTCGATGGTGGGAGTAAAAGCCCTACGTCCTGTTGAGATTTCACTAAGTGTGGTAAAAGGTTTACAAAATGGAGGGAAAAATTCTCAGAGGCGAGGATTTTCCCTGTAAGAGTGTACAAGGATAAGCCAAAGAAGGCTTACTAAAATGCTATATGAGGTGTGCCGTAGACTTGGCTAACTTGGATGATTTTGGGTTTCTTGATCCTCCGATCTCTCGGTTGATGTTTCGGATGATCCCCCCCCTCATTGATGCTCCATGGTATCTTTTTGTACTGTTTGAAAGGGTGCCATGTAGAGGAAACTGCATCAAACGGTTGCACGGACGGTTGGATGCGGTTTTTTGGAACTGCTCTTAACCTCCACGCAGGTTAAATACGTGTTATTCACGGATAACTGTATGTGTTAACCTTCTGACGGTTGATTCTCCACGTGTAGGAATCTTCGGGATACTTAGAATATCCTGTTGTACGGGCAACCGAAATAGATAGATCCCAAGTATCCTGATCGGCAGATGTTCTGACCACGGGATATTGGCTGACCGCGCAATATCCCGAATGTGTAGTTCGCGTATAGCTTACGAACTTCTGACCGCGCAAGGCTTACGGTCTGACCGCGTAAAGCTGCGACCTGATCGCGTAAAGCTTGCGACCTGATCGCGTAAAGCTTGCGACTAGCTTGAGTTCGCATCACCAGATACATGTCTGGTTCGAACTTGTCTTGATCCAAAAGTTTATTAGAAATGACCCGGGTGTCAATCCTCGTCACATATGTCTTGCGTGGACACAGACCAAGGCTATGTGTCTTGCGGGAACATAAGCCAGAGGCTAGGAAGTAAGGCAGTGGGGAGGACCCACAACAGTACTTGAGACTTAATTGTCTATTTACTGGGCGGGGATACTGTTAATACTGAACTGTAAAAGCGTTGTGTGATCTCGGCCTTGTCACATGTGTATAAGTCACATGGAGCTGTACCGACTTGAAAGCCGAGTGAACCAGTGGATTTAAAAGGAGGTACACCTTTGCAAAGTGTAAAAGAAGTATCAGATACTCTGTACTCCCAGGTTCAGGAGTCTTTTCGTAGTGGATGTTATCCATGGGTTATAGCACAAGTAATGATTTGGAATGTTTTCATAACATGAGTAAATAAAAGTGATGACTCATGGGAGACCATCACATAACGATTTCTAAAGTATAAATTAAGATTTTAAAGTATTACTTTTGGAAACTAAAAGCCTTTCTTTATGATTTTAGAGTAAAAATCTACTCTATTTATATATATATATATATATATATATATATATAAAACCAAAACCCCTTTTCTTGATCACTCCTCATCTATATACCTACATTTTTGTAACGAGACTTGCTGAGCATTGTGTAAAAACATGCTCACCCTTGCCTTTGCAAACAAATTCAGAAGAAGGATTTGAGAATCCCGATTCCCCTGGCCTTGAGCACCAAGAAGAGGAAAGAGCCTTTCCAGACGATTTGAGCTTCTAGGAGGGTCATGAGCCAAGTTGAGTCCGATGTGGAGGAAGCCCTTCCAGAGCCGCTGCAGAAGGAAGTGAAGACCCTTGTGGTTGCTTTTTGTGTTGTTTTTCTGTGTTCGGTACTTCAATACCGATTCTTGATTTTGAAAAACTCTCTACCTTTTGTATCAACTTTAATTAGTGCCACCCTTGGCATTATGATATTGTAATAGTGGTCCTCGTGACCTTGTACTTGCTTTATCTACCAGCTTTATTATTTAAAGTGAATCCTGTTGTTGTGAGCTTGTGATGTACCTTTCTGTGCGCAATCTACCTGGGTGGTTGCCAAGGTGACCCTCAAATGGGGGTCTCACAGCGAATGGTATCAGAGCAAAGGCTCGACTGTAGGTCGTGACCCTTCTATGGACATTGGCGTCCCTAGAAAGAAAATCGTTAGTTTATTTGACTAAAATCTAATTACGAAAATCTAATTTGTCTAAGAAAAATATATTATGTAGTTATCCTTTTTGATTATTTGAAAAAGCTTTAAACATTATTTCCAACTTTTAGGTGTTTTTGTGTTATGTCCCCTTAGATAGCTTTCGTGCTTCAGTGGTAGTCTATGAAATCCTAGAACTTGGAATTGAGCCTGATGGGCGCAGATGAAGATCAGGAGGAGGACTCAGAAGAGGTAGAGCCTCACGGTTCTTCCAATACCGACGTGTGATCCCAGACTTTCCCCTGTTTTAACCTTTTGTGCCTAACCACAGCAGACGTTAGATCTCTTGTGTAGTAGTTGCTTGTTTTGATGTGTGTTGGTTGCTAAGTATTCCTATAAGCCGTAGAGGCAAAACTATGTATTTCATAAAAATCTAATTTATGAAAAACATCTTGCACTTTCCAATCCTTGTCTCACGGATTGATCCCAGCTTTCCGCTTGTACACTATCTGCGTTTCCCTCTGAATCAGCAATCTTTTCTTTGACCGCCTGTTAGAGTAGATGGGTTAACTCAAGAGGAAGATCTCATGGAATAGAACCTGAGGAAGATACCAGTGACATGAGGAACACATCTGAAAGAAGAGCCCGTACCAATTAAGATCAACCCGGATCACCAACCCCCATGTCATAAGGAGGAAATATCAATGATATGTTGGTATGGATGCAGTGAGAATCCCAATCAAATCCAGCTGTAGAAATATTGCCTTTTGTATTGGCAACCTAGGATTCCTAGCAGATTTGCTAGTTCTGAATCTTCAAGAGTTAGACATCATTCCTGGAATGAACCGGCTAGCCAAAAACACAAAGGTCAGATAGATTGTAAGAAGAAGACCGTCATTCTAACCAACGTCGAAGGAGAACAAGTCACGTTCTGTGCAGAATGGAAAAGAAAAGAGCAGAACAGAAAAGAACAGAGCAGAACAAAACAGAAAAGAAAAGAAAGATCTCCACTAATTGACCATATGGACAGCTTGAACAGTGTTGAAGAGATCAAAGAAGGGAATACCCCAAAGACTGTATTCATGACAACATATGGATTATATGAGTTTACAGTGATGTCATCCGGACAAATGAATGCACCGGCAATGTTCATGAACTTAATGGAAAAAGTTCTCATGGAATATCTAGGCAAGTACATTATCGTGTTTGTGGACGATATTCCCATCTTTTCCCCGAGAACGAGGAAGAGCATAATCAGCATCTAAGTTTAGTGCTAAGGAGGTCAGTAGATCACCAATTGTACGCCAAGATTGAGAAGTGTACTCTCTGGTTGAAAAAAAGATTCTTTCTTAGACCACATTATATCAAGTGAAGGAATATTCATGCATTCATCAAAGACCCAAGCAGCACCACAATATCAGTCAAGTCTACAGTATCCAAGACCCATGATAGCCAAGTGCCTGGCTTGTCACAGAAGCCATTATTAGCGTGATTGTCCCCACACTGCTATCATTGTGGACAATTTGGTCATTGTCAAGAGAAATCCCCTAGAGGAATCTGTCAAATCCAATAGCCAAGAGAAGAAGTGAAGGTCAATAACAGCCTGCAGTTCAGACACTAATCCCAATGCCTGCCCCAACACAACAGTATGGATAAGAAGCTCCAGCTGCAAGAGAAAGATTTCCAACTAACCATGGAAGAAGTAGAGGAAAGCCCGGTACCAACTCAAGGCAAACTCAACTATGTCACATCAGAAGAAGAAGGAGGATCATCAGACAAAAATTTTTGCTATTTAAAGTGGACTGGAGATGACGTATCTAGAGTACCCTATCACTACTCAGTTTCCCGACTCTAGGATGCCAGTAAAGTCAGTGTGCAAAGGAGTAAAATTTAATATAAGTGGAAAGGAGTTTTCTGCTAAACTACTGGCACTAGAACTACAAGGATTGAGATGTTACACCTAGAATGGACTGGTTGTCGGAGCATGAAGGACAAATGGATTGTGAGTGTAAGGCCGTTGCCCTTACTAGTCCTAATGGAAAAGAAGTTTTGTTCCAACCCTGAGAGGATGTTAGTAGAACACCCAGCCCAAAATCCGCACAGTTCGAAGAAAGAGGTGAACCAGATCCCTAAAGTTGGAAGATACCCAAGCGTGTTTCCAAAAGAGTTACCAGAAGTGCCCTGATTAAGGTTTTGAACTCAATGTTGAACTGAAACCTAGAACAGCAACCGTATCAAAAACACCATATCGGATGTCATTCAAGGACCAAGAGGAGTATCCTGACCACCTACGAAAAGTCTTGGATAAACTAAGGGAGCAACAATTTAATGCTAAGCCGGATAAGTGTGAATTTGGACACAGGAAATTTCGTTTTTAGGTCACCTGACGACAGCCGAAGGAGTGCAAGTGAATCGAGTTAAAAGTCGAGACCGTGAAAGAGTGGTAACAACTAGAATCAGTGACTGAGGTCAGAAGTTTTCTTGGATTAGCTGAGCACTATCACCGATTCATTGAAGGATTTTTCCAAGCTAGCCAAGCCGCCCACTAGTTTGCTGAAAAAGGATGTCCAATCTGAGTGGACAGAAGATTGTCAGAAGAGCTTCGAAGAGTTGAAACGAAGGCTAACAACCACACCGATCCTAGTACTCCCTGATAATAGGAAGAATTATGAGATGTAGCGTGATGCATCTAGGCATGAACTGAGTTGTGTCTTAATGCAAGGAAGAAGAACAGTCGCATCTGCATCAAGATTTCCCTTACCTGTTTTCAGACCTACCAGAATCTCGAGGACGAGATTGTTTTTAAGGAGGTTAGATTTGTAACACCCCGATTTTTCCAAATCCTGGCCTGTCTTGTCCCTTTCTATTTCAGAATGAGATCCCTGTTGTGCCAGCAGCTTACCCCAAAAAGTTGGCAATCAAACTCTTGTCATTCATACCTTTTCACAAATCAGCCCATTTCAGAAATTGTCAGAAGCCCAAAAAGACTAAAAGTCTCAGACCATCTCCAAACTTTGATCTGATTCAGTGAACACCTTCCTTTCACTATTCTGAACATTTTTTCCCTTCTGAAAGACTTTCTAAATCTTACCCTAAACCTGAGTTTCGACCTTTGCCGTTTTTGAAACCCTAATTATCCTGTTTTACCCTAATTACTCTGTTTTCGGATTTTTGTCGAAACCCTCAAATCTTGTTCAATTTCACCAAATTTCCTGCCAGATGAGTCCCAGCATTTTAGTGTCACTCAGCTGCGAAATCTGTCGCGCCCCGAAACTGGGACTACGACTACTCCTGTAGAGACCTAGCTCGCTGCAGCTAGTCCCATATATGCATAGCATACACATACCCTTGACGTCCCAGGAAAAGTCAAGCACAGGAGTATATCACATTGCAACAGAGTAACTTTACAAAATAATTAAGCAGTGTAGCCTGCTGGCCTTGATATTACATAAGGAGATTACAATGCCTTCACGGCATACATGGTTTAGCAAAATAACATCTACACAGCAGAAGGTAGGTGACCCACCCACAAAGAGAAGTGGACGGCAGAACAACACACATTAGGGAAATGACGGGACTGACGCTCCTCCTTCTGGGTCCACGAAGTACTCCATGCCTTCATCTTGGTCGTAGTGCGCTCCATCTACTGATTTGAATGTTGCAAGGGTGAGCACTTACGTACTCAGCAAGTCATAGGTAAGAGTAGATACATATAGTAGTGATGATATGAACCTAGACTAGTCAAGAATTATGGATGTTTATAAAATAATCTTTTACTTTCATACCTCATCTCATGGCAGCACCTTTCATAATATAACATCATCATTCATGTTCACTAGATTATAGCACTACCGCGACACGTCGACACACGACAGCCCACGGCAGCACTCCTTATCATGACAACACATGTCATTTGGGTAATCTTGATTAAACATATTTTATTTAGAAAATTGTACTTGTGTCACACCCCGTGGATTTAATCCACCACAGCAGACTCCTATAAAACCCGGGAGCTCGGAGTATTCGAATACGTTTTTAACTCTGCAGAGAGGTACCAATTTACCTGCAAGATATTCCACTTTCAAGCCTTTCCTATCATAACAAAATGATTGGACCCCTGACTCACTTCATACTGTGAGCGGCAAGGTGGAAATAACAAGAACTTTTGTTATGTATCACTTACAATTCACCCCCGACCCTGTGGATCTCTCGCGAAACACAGTTGTGGCGGGCTATACCCCCACCCCTACTCATTTCCCCATTGCTGGGTCTAATGTCAGATCACCTTCAGTGATAGTGGGAGTCAGCCTCCATATCAATCATCACATCACATCTCATGCAGGGGTTTCATGTGCGATCCACATAAGTACTTGTTCAGGCCTGTCCCATACCAGGCTTGCGGTTAGCACGTTGTTCATGCCACTAGACGCACAACACAAGGTTCTAGTCCTTATATGCCAGTGACCAGACCATCCACAACCCTGCACCTTCAGTGCCTGCATTCCTTTGCAGTCTAGCACCTCCAGTGCTACAGCCATCCATACCATTTTTCTGGTCACGGCTAGGGGTTTTATTTCATGAATATAAGTATATAGATACATATAATAGTTCATGGCTCAAAACTTGTTTATTTCACATTTCACGGATAACCAGTCTAGTACTGCCAATTTATAAATCAATCATCCTCAATCTTTCTCATACAATATTATCTATATTCAAGGTTATGTTTTAACAACATTTAAAATATAGGTTCAAGATGACCAAGGATATGACTTGCCTTCCGCGTCGTAAGAAACAGCAGTTGATGACGGGTCAACAGCGAAGTCCTCGATCTCAGCTTCTAGATCTGCTCGACGACAAACCAAACAATACACACAAATATTACTTATATATTAAGATGTTTTAGGATCTATATGCAGATATGCTTTACAAGAGTGACTGAACTGTACTGGAGATAATTGAGATTACACGCTGAACTAAGTTGAGATCTAGGGTTTCAAGGATTTGGCTAAGGATGGTGTTAGATGCTCTTAGGATCTCAAGGTTACAATAAGAACATCAGTTTTGTGGCTGGTTTGATCAAAAACAGTGAATGTCAGCAGATTGACATTCGGATCAAGATCCTGACATAACTTCAAGGAAAACTAGAGAGCTTATCTCAAGTTATGACAGTAGAAGAAAATGTAGATCATGACTCTACAAATTCAGTGGACAAAGTGGCTTTCAAAATGTACAATCAGAAGTGGTTAAACAAGGCCAATGCCATTGGCTGGCATGCACTAGAATAGTGTCAAAAACTAGGGTTTAGCATAACATGCATTTCAAGGGCTCAAATCAAGTTGTGATAGAAGAAGAAAATGTAGATCACAACCTCAGAAATCTAAGAGACAAAGTTATGCCCAAAATGCACATCTGGAAGGGAGTGAAAAGGGCTAATGCCACTGACTGACATAGTCTAGCATTGATCTTGACATGGCCAGAAACTAGGGCTTGGCATAACTTTTGATCTGGAGCTCCAAATGATGCACCACTTTGTCTGGGAGGTAGGCATTGATAACAGGAACAAATCATTCAACAGGATTCAAAGCTGAAGATGGCTGGAAGGTGATGAATTTCGAAGGAGAAGTGTGGTGGCGACACAGCACAGTGAAGCCACTGGACAGAAATCTTGGCATAGCTGTAACTTGAATTCTGGGCAGTTTCAGAGTTCGAGCTAGAAGACAAATATGCTCAGGAAGTTGGGGCACACCTGAATGACAAAGTGGATGAAGCTGAAACGGCCGGGAAGGGATTTCCGGTGAACTGCACCGGAGAAGATGACATGAGATTTGGGGCTTTTTGATACAGGCCGAAAGAACTCTAATCCAAGCTTGAGGAGTGATAGAAGGGTAAGATGAAGCTATCTGGACAATCAATTTGGCCGGAGGATGGCCGGAGAAGCCTGGCGACGATCACCGGTTTCTGGAGAAGCTCAAAACTTGTGAAAACTTCAATTCGAGCTCAATCGGGAGATATTGATGCATAGGCTTGCTTCAAAAGGTTCACTGATCATTTTTCTTCACAAGTTCGAGAGCTAATTCGAAGTGATTTGGTCTGCATTGCCGGAACAGGGCAATCGAAAATTCCGGCGATCACCGGCGACTGGATGCAATATAACTCAATTAGATGGTACAGCATGATGAGGGAGATGAGATATACCTTCTGGTGCTGCTAATTCGGTGAGAAGTGCAGCAGGGCGTGCTGGCACCGTGAGGCCTCAATCTGGACTCGCCGGAGAAGAAGACGACTGCGAGGAGATTTGGAAATTTGGCTGAGTCCTGGTGAAGGGGAGATGATACAGGGTATGGCTGCTTATATAGACCACAGGGCGATGCTTGCAAGGAGATAGCAGCAAGGGAATTTGTGTCGGTTGACATGAGTTGCTGGGCGCAGAAGCAACAACGGCGAGCGGTGACGCGATAGCGCTCAGGCGAGGTGACTACTGATCAACTTGTCGGTTCATTGGAACTTAACAATGCCGGGCGGTGCAAGACGGTGGCGACAAGGGCTGGCAACGTGGCGCAATGCTGCTGACAAAAGCCTGTTGCTGGTCGCGCGCAGGAGCACATGCTATTCAACGGCGCTGCCACGGCGTTGCCACGGCGATGGTTGGGGCGTGGACGCGTGTGCACATGCAACTCAAGTGAGTACGAGCTCAGGCGAGGCGAGGCGTGGCCGGCGGCGAGCGTGTACGGCGTAAAGATCACGGCGGGCTCTGGTCGTGCACTGGCTACTGCCCTGGTCTAATAATGGGCTGATTTGCAATTTCTGATTTCTTGATTTGGACTGATCTGTAATTCTGGAGATTTGGAAGGTTTAATCTGATTTTGATTCTGCTAATTTGGCAAACTTAATTCCACAAATGATTTGGCACAGATTGAAGATAAAATTTGAAATGTTTGAATGATTTTTGATATGAACTGAAAATAGGGTAGATTAGGGTAAAATAAGTCTGAAACTTATTGATCTCGAATTCTGGAATTTAGGGTTTGATTCTGAGATACTCATAAAAGAAGAATTTGTATTGAAAAGCATTTGGGAGGTGTTCCCTGAATTAGATTTGAATTTGGAGATGATTTGCAACATTTTGCCTTTTCTGGCTTTTAGAAAATCTGGAAAAAGGACTGATCTGCGGTACTCTTGGACTGATTTGCGAAAAAGGTCCAGATGGTGAAATCTGGCTGTCAACTTTTTGGATTAAGGTATTGGCATACCCTTGATCATAATCCAAGAATAATCTGGTCTAAACTTGGCTAAGATTTTGATTAAATCTGAATTTCTGAAACTTAGGGTAAAAGGTAATAACAGATATTCTGTTTTCGAAAACAGAAAGGAGTTGACAATTCTGGAAGTTAGAGATAGAATTGAATCTGGGTTCTGAAGGCTTTTAGGTTTAGGATAACTGATAGATCAAATCTGGCAAGTCAGATCTTGACTTGGGGTCACAGGATAGATTTGGAGATTTTAGGGCTAGAACAGAATAAAGCTGAGGCTGATTTGGCTGATCTAGAAGAGACAAATGCATGCATGATTTTTAAGAAAGAAACTTTTCACCCCAAAACTCAGGATGTTACAAAATCAAAGTTCAATTTGGACCCCCAAATCTCCAGAATTGCAATCAGGTCCAAACTCCAAAGAAAGATCATCGCAAATCAGTCCTTTTATTGAATTTAGGCCCCTGGCCGTGTCTCAGCAGAACCCGCCGCAGTGCATCGCCGTGTTCTTCGCCGCCGGTGAACCTCCTGCCGTGCCAACACATCAGCCACGTAGCTGACACCCGTGCGCACTCGTGGCACCGCCGTGGATGCCACCTCGGCCGCACCAGCACAACCAATTTCTTCCCCGCGCGTGAGCCCGCGAACCAGCAAGTCCAGCTTCGCCCGTTCGACACGTCTCGGCCACGCGTCGATGGAGCTTTCACTTCACCGTTCCCTCTCCGCTTGCGCCTGTGCCATCCACTGCCAAAAGGCTGCACCGCTGCACGCCAGTGCCTCGCCATCATCGCCGGCACAAGTTCCCGCTGTGTCCGGTCGCTTCGCGGTCAAATTCGTCGCCGCTGTTCCCCAATTTGTCGACCAGAGGATTGCTCCAGCATCTTTAAATACCCCTCAGTGTATTGCTTCAGTTCCCAGCAACAGAAACCGACTAATTTCTCACTGCCGCCGAGTTCGCTTTCTTCTCCGGCGAGCAATTTCTGGAGCTCACGGTGCCAGCCCAATTCGCTGCACCATCCTTTAAACCGAAGCCACCGGTGAGTTCCTCTCTCCTCCCTCTCTGTGTCATAGCAGCCAATTGCATCCCGGCGATCCCTAACGCCGGCGATCATCGGAAAAGCCCATTTGCCCTGTTTCCCCAATGCTGTTCGATTCATCCCAAATTGGCCTTCGTGTTAGTAGAGAAAAGGGATAAGTGAGCTTAGTAGAGAAAGCCTGTGGAATCAAAACCTTCAATTGTGCCCAAATCGAAGAAATCCCAATCTGGAAGTTCATCAGTTTGCTGGACCTCGTCGCCGAGCTTCTCCGGCCATCCTCCAGCAAAATTAACCCGTCCAGTAGCCTTGTTGTGCCCTAGAGATCATCCTCAAGCTTGGACTTGAGCTCATTCGCCTTGTATCAAAAATCCCCAATTTCAAAGTCGTCGTCTCCGGCACAGTTCACCGGAATTTGCTTCCCGGCCGATTCAGCCTACACCACTTTGTCCCTTAGCTTTGCCTCACCTCCCTGAGCATTTTCTTCCACTAGCTCGACATCTGGATCTGCCTAGATTGTGAGTTATGCCCTTGTCAAGCTCTTGTCCAGATCAATGTCTGTGCCGTGTCGCCACCGTGTTTGCTCACCGGATTTGGCCGCCCTCCGGCCACTTTCAGCCCTTGTTCCTGTTGAGTATCTTGTTCATGTTATCAAGGCCTACCTCCCAGACAAAGTTGTGCATCAATTGGAGCCCTGGATCAAAGGTTAAGCTTTGCCCTAGTTTTTGGCATTGTCTGCACTATGTCAGTGCATGTCAGCCACTGGCATTAGCCTTGTTTGACCCCTTCTGGTTGAGCAATGGAAATGTCACTTTGTCCCCTAGATTCCTGGAGTTGTGTTCTACATCTTTCCCTTCTGTCACTTCTCCAGAAAACCATCCTAATACCAGTTTGAAGCTATGCCAAAGCCGTGAACTGAATGTCGACCCTTCGACGTTCAATCCTTTTTAGCCGTTTCTTCGACCAGAACCCTTGTGACCTTGCCCTAACCTTTTCCCCTGCATGCATGACTTATTTACTTAATATTTTCTATGGAAACTATTTTATGTATGCTTATGTAGCGTATGTGTTGTATTGCTTGTGTCCGCCGCAGAGCCCGAAGCTGAAGGAGCGGAAGAAGTCTTTGAAGATTCGTCCGAGTAATTAGACCTAGCAGTGCAAGGCAAGCCTCATTCCTTTGATCATGTCTCACCCAATATTTTCATATGAAGTATATTCACTGTTTCTTACTATGCATGCTTATTTGAGATACAAGTTATGTTTGAATGACATGAGTAGATATTACCTAATAAATCATGAAACCCTTTTGTTATTGAACCTTCTTATATATGCTTTTGTCACCCTAGGACTCATATACTGAATATCCACATTAAACTTGAAATGGTCAAATACATGAGAAGTTATAATGAAAACCGTTTTGTCAAGAAAACTGATAAAAAGGATCAGTAGTGAGGATTGGATTGTATGGAGAGGGTGCGGTGCGCACCAGGGAATGTGAATATTCCTCACTATTGGTTCATAAGGACAAGAACCTTGTGCTGTGTCTCTATGCGAATTGTAAACGTACCAACCACTTGCCTGGTATGGGACAGGCACAACTTAGTAGCTTTTTGGTATTAGCAGTTCCCTGCATGGTTTGTCGGTCTGGTTTCTCGCGTGGAAACTGGTGGGCCGCAGTTCGGCCATGAGTGATGTGAGTTCAGAAAAATAATGAGAGGTAAAGGTGGAAAGAAGGAAGACGCCCTACGCCTCAGATTAAGCCGTGCGCGGTTGTAATCTTGAATGGTCATATGTCTTGCGTGGACACAGACCAAGGCTATGTGTCTTGCGGGAACATAAGCCAGAGGCTAGGAAGTAAGGCAGTGGGGAGGACCCACAACAGTACTTGAGACTTAATTGTCTATTTACTGGGCGGGGATACTGTTAATACTGAACTGTAAAAGCGTTGTGTGATCTCGGCCTTGTCACATGTGTATAAGTCACATGGAGCTGTACCGACTTGAAAGCCGAGTGAACCAGTGGATTTAAAAAGAGGTACACCTTTGCAAAGTGTAAAAGAAGTATCAGATACTCTGTACTCCCAGGTTCAGGAGTCTTTTCGTAGTGGATGTTATCCATGGGTTATAGCACAAGTAATGATTTGGAATGTTTTCATAACATGAGTAAATAAAAGTGATGACTCATGGGAGACCATCACATAACGATTTCTAAAGTATAAATTAAGATTTTAAAGTATTACTTTTGGAAACTAAAAGCCTTTCTTTATGATTTTAGAGTGAAAATCTACTCTATTTTTATATATATATATATATATATATAAAACCAAATCCCCTTTTCTTGATCACTCCTCATCTATATACCTACATTTTTGTAACGAGACTTGCTGAGCATTGTGTAAAAACATGCTCACCCTTGCCTTTGCAAACAAATTCAGAAGAAGGATTTGAGAATCCCGATTCCCCTGGCCTTGAGCACCAAGAAGAGGAAAGAGCCTTTCCAGACGATTTGAGCTTCTAGGAGGGTCATGAGCCAAGTTGAGTCCGATGTGGAGGAAGCCCTTCCAGAGCCGCTGCAGAAGGAAGTGAGGACCCTTGTGGTTGCTTTTTGTGTTGTTTTTCTGTGTTCGGTACTTCAATACCGATTCTTGATTTTGAAAAACTCTCTACTTTTGTATCAACTTTAATTAGTGCCACCCTTGGCATTATGATATTGTAATAGTGGTCCTCGTGACCTTGTACTTGCTTTATCTACCAGCTTTATTATTTAAAGTGAATCCTGTTGTTGTGAGCTTGTCATGTACCTTTCTGTGCGCAATCTACCTGGGCGGTTGCCAAGGTGACCCTCAAATGGGGGTCTCACATCCTACGCCTCACTCACACCGCCGATCCGAGCCTAATATGCTCGGATCCAACCCCGACGCCGCCGGTGAGGTCTCCAGTACCTCCAAGCCACTGTCACACGCCATCGACAATCACTCCAGCGCTGTGACAACCTCGTCCTTGACGGCGACTTTGACCACAGTAACCTCCTCGACAGCTTCGACCAGCTCCACTGCATCGACCACGGCCAGCTCCAGCTTCATCAACTTAGGTCATCTACACCAGAAACCCGAAAACCAAGAACAACAACAAACACTATATGATTATCCCCTTTTCCTCTCTTTCTCTTGGGATTGAAATGTGTGTGTGCCTCCTGAACTGAGTCCTGCAATGTGATGATCAAATTTCTGAAATTGAGTTGAACAAGATTCATTCTGATCTAAATTTTATTCAGTTCTGCTACTGACTAGTGAACCACTTAGAGACAGTCATGAGACAGTGTTGATGCATTTCAATTGATTCTTTGCTTTGCCTCTTGAAAATTATATTGGCTGATGAGATGCTGGATCATGATTGTGGTATCTTTGATTGAACTGTATGATTGTGCGGTTATTATCAAGTCTACATTGTTGGCTTAGTGCTTATTGCCTTGAATTGAAAAAGGTTCCTTACTAAGTGAAGAAAGCATCTGCTTCTTCTCAATATTGTTACAATTTGCATTGAACTATAGTCTATCTTAAATTGAATTTCATTTCTGAATTGATTTGATTTCCTACTATGCTGAATCTAATTGCAAATTGATATGGATTGTGATTTTTACAAAGTTGGTTGCTTGTTGTTGAGTTGTCGAGAGGAGTTGGTTGAGCTATAGTGTTTACTTTGTACTTGTGATTCATTGATACTCGCTGTAGATTGCGATCGATGATGGTTGTCTGCGCTGCCTCGCATGCCACCACTACACGATTTCTTTCTATCGCTTGTATTACGAAACGCTAGTCCAGAACAAACACTAGTCACTTGTCAAGCCGATCACCTCTCCCTTTCTTTGCATTCTTCTGACATCTTATCTCTTTCTTTCGTCTGATTTATTTTCATTTGGCATCGATTTAGTTTAGTTTATGCATTTCACTTCTCTAGTCCCTGTGGAAAGAACGACTGAATACTCACCTACTGCATCATCCTCGTTCTCTTGCGAGATGGTCTAGGCCAGTATCAATAGGACTTAGTTATATGTATATGGAGCAGAATACAATCCCGACCAGCGATCAGCCCCGTGTCACGGACCGTTTCCAAGGTCATGAACCCTTCCGAGGTCGTGAACCCTTTTCGACCTCGAATAGGTCTTGGTCGCGAAGCTTTTGTGAACTTGACTTGAAAAACCCGAAGATCCTCCTGGATCATGACTTCCCTGTTGAGAAGGATCCAACCCTCATTGGTGACCAATTATTAAAATTAGAGATGTGGAAATTGAGCTTGACCATCTTCTCAGATGTACCACTTTGCCGCACGTGCTCGTTGATCTTTCCGTCTGATTCAAAAAGACTCTCGTGTGCCGCTGCGGGTGGTTGTCTCCTTCTTCTCCAAGATCACGTCGTCATGTAGAGTTTCTTCTCGTTGATAGACTAAGTCTTCAATAGATGGTACTATGGTATCAGGCTCATCATCCACCATCGAAGGCTCGAAGAGTTTGAGGTGCTCAACATTGACAATTGAGTAAATATCCATGTATGGAGGTAACTCGAGTTGACAAGAATTGGTGCCAACTTTCTGCAAAATTTGAAAAGGACCATAACGGATGGGTTTAACCTTTTTACCTTCACCTTTAAGCCTTTCTTTATGTAGATGTAACCAGACCATATGACCTTCTTGGAATTGAGCATCAACTCAGTGCCAATCATGTCACGCCTTGTACTTGAGTTAAGTGTTCAGCATGTTCTGTTCAACCACACTATGGAGCCATTGAATACCTGCCAGGAATCTTTGTGCTCGATCCTGATCAGATATTTCCCTACTGTTCGTCACTGAGGTAGGGATCACAAACTCTATGTCGAATGGACTCTGTGGTAGAAATCCCAAACAGACCTCAAAGGGGGACATTCCAGTCGAACCGTGCATTGCTCGATTAAAAGCAAACTACAGGTATGGTATGCCTTCATCTTAGGTCTTCGGACCCTTAGAGTTAAAGCCCCTCAAGAGATGAACGACTGTTCGATTTACCACCTCAGTTTGACCATCATTTTGAGGATGAAAAGTAGTCCTCTTTAGCTTCATATCCATCATTGTCCAAAGCAATCACCAAAAGTGACTAAGGAACTAGGTATCATGATCAGTCACAATAGAGGTCGGTAGTTCGAAATGTGTCCAAATGTGCTGAATGAATATTCGAGCCGCTTCTTCTCCCGTGATCGTCTTTCGACAAGGTATGAGAATTATCATTTTGGAGAACTGATCAACGACCACAAAGAGATAGTCATTGCCACGTCAAGTCTTAGGCAATCCTCCTAAGAAATCCATGGATATGCTTTCCCATGGTCGTGACGGAACTGGCAAAGGAGTGTACAAACCTAATTTTTGGTTTTTTGGTTTCGAGACGCTGCAAAGACCACAGTCTCGAACAAAACTAGACACATCCTACTGCATTCATGGCCAGAACACATGTCGATGAAGATTTTGCAAAGTCTTCATAATCCCAAAGTGACCAGCAACTTTCAATGTATGCGCTTCTCAGAACGATTGAATTCGAGGTGCTCCATGAGATATACAAAGTAAATTGCTCTTGTACAAGAGTCCTTGTCGCTGATCAAAGTCTGTAATTTTCCCTATTTCGAGCTCAGCTGGTGCTAATCGAAAATCAAGATCTTCACTATACATCATGGCATAATCATCATGACATGAAGGTTTGATATGCATAAACGCTGATAATTAGAGGGTCGTAACTGGTGGTAATCACAACATGTCATCCAGTTTGTTGTGTATGCCCTTCTTGTACTTAATCACCAGATTAAACTGTTGCAGATATGAAATCCACTTCATATGTCTATAGCTTTGATTGAGTTTGCAAATAATGCAAATATTGGTGGTTGGTGTGGACAACAGTCTCTTTACCCAAAAGGTAACACCGCCAATGTTTTACAACCTGATGCAGTGCAGACAACTTCTTGTCATAAGTCGGGTAGTTCTTCTGAGCTCCCTGGAATAACTCAGAGTGATATGCTATTGGTCGACCTTCTTGCATGAACACTGCGCTCATTGCATAACTTTAGGCATCAGTTTCAAGCTCAAATGGTTTCGGTAGATTCGGCAAAGCTATAACAGGAGTTTCACTGATCTTCTTCGCAGCAAGAGAAATGTGTCCTCATGTTTCCCTGCCAACTCAAACTTATGGTCGATCCTGGTTAATGCATGCAATGGAGAAGCCACAATCAAGAAGTGTCATATGAACTTCCGAAGGTACTGGCATGCTCCCAAGAAATTACGCACATCCATAACTGTTTGTGGTCGAGGCCACTTGCGAATCACTTTTACCTTATCCGGGTCGATTTGCAATGTACCGTTGCCGACCATGTACAGTAGAGTTTGCTGACCAAACTCGCACTTCTTACAATTGAGGCATAGTTGATGTTGCCAAAGTTGTTCGAACACCTTTTTGACATGAATGAGGTGCTCATTCCATGAACGACTATAGACCAGTATGTCGTCGAGGTAAATGATCACAAAGTCATCGATGAACTGTTACGTCATTCATAAGATGCATGAAACTAGCTAGGGCATTGCAGAGGCCAAATGGCATGACCAGCCATTTGAACAGACGTTGTCTCATTTTGAATGCGGTTTTCCAAGTATGCTCCTCTTGGATGCTAACTTGATGATACCCTGATTTTAGATCCAATTTTGAGAAGATAGCAGCATGCTTCAGTTGGTCTAGCAGATCGTCAATATGAGGAAGGGGGTACCGGTTCTTGGTGGTGATCTTGTTCAGTGCTCACTAGTCGATGCACATATGCTAAGCCCCATCTTTCTTTGGCACTAACACCACAAGAGAACCACAAGGTGAACTACTTGATTGGATGACAACATCATTCAACAACTTACCAAGTTGTCTTTTGATCTCTTCATTCTCCAATACCGAGTTGCGATACATACTCAGGTTGAGGAGTGTCGGATCGGACAAAAGTTGAATTTTTTGCTCGATTGGACATTTCGGTGGACGACCCTGGGTACTCTCGAACATAAGAAGGTATTTCTCCAGCAGTCCCGATAACTGACCAGAATCTTCTCGGCACATTAATGACAATGCTGGTCGAGTACTATCACTTTGACCAACTGGTCGAATCATAACAAGCACGTATTTATGACATTCATTGATGATTCTTTTGGCCTGGTTTTTGGTGATCACGTTTGAGATGTTGGCATGGACGTCTCTACTGATGCATTTGAGACCTAGCCTTGGTTTTCGCCCAGATTCTAATATGCAGAATAGTGGGATCTTACTCGAATTACCGAAACCCGAGATGATCAAAAACACCGCTCAAAGTAATTGTGCAACTCTTTATTTCAAAGGGAGCTTTACACGTTGAACGTTAGGACGCACTCGCCTACGTTGATCAATGAAGTATAAGTGTCTAAGACTCAAATAAATTCTATGACTCTTCGATGATCTAAACTAGACCTATTACAAGGTATTTATAGTCCAATCGTATGAGTATGTATCAGACTCAATAACCTAAACGTATTAGACTCATATAACTACTAACCCTAAACATATAAGCTTAGTTATATTTATTCCGATCGGATTATAATTCGGACTAGAGAACGGATTCCTTTTCATGGTTGCAAACCAATCGATGGTCGTGAACCTTTCAGAACTTGGTTATGGTCATGAAGCCCTGAAGATCCTCCCGGATCATGACTCCCTTGTTGAGAAGGAGCCAACCCCCTTTGCGACCTCTGGATCAAAACTGGAGATGTGGAAATTGGGCTTGTTCATTTTCTTTGGTGTACCACTTTGCCGCACGCGCTCATTGATCTTTCTGACCGATTCGAAAAGTCTCCTTTGTGCCACTGTGGGTGGTAGTCACTTTCTTCTCCAGGATCACATCTTCACTTAGAGGTTCATCTCGTTGATAGACCAAGTCTTCAACAAATGGTACTACAGTATTTGGCTCATCATCCAGCATTGAAGGCTCGAAGAGTTTGAGGTGCCCAACATTAACAACCGAGTACATATCCACGTACGGAGGTAACTCGAGTTGACAAGCATTATTACCAACTTTCCGTAAAATCCGAAAAGGACCATAACGAATGGGTTTGAGCTTCTTACCTTCACCTTTAAGTCTCTCCTTACTCAGATGTAACCATACCATATCACCTTCTTCAAATTGTGCATCAACTCGGTGCCGATCATGTCATGCCTTGTACTTGAGTTGAGCTTTCAGCAAGTTCTATTCAACTTCTCAATGGAGCTGTTGAATACCTTCTAGGAACTTTTGTGCTCGATCCTGATCAGATGCTTCCTTACTGTTCTGTGCTGAGGTAGGGATCACAAACTCCATGTCGAATGGACTCTGCTGTAAAAATCTCAAACAAACCTCAAACGGCGACTTCCCAGTCGAACCATGCACTGCTTGATTAAAAGCAAACTGCAGGTATGGTATGCTTTCATTCCAGATCTTCGGATGCTTAGAATTATATCCTCTCAAGAGATGAATGACTGTTTGATTTACCACCTCAGTTTGACCATCAGTTTGCGGATGAAAGCAGTACTCTTGAGCTTTGTGTCCATCATCGTCCAGAGCAATTGTCGAAAGTGACTAAGGAACCGGGTATCACGATCATACACAATAGAAGTCGGCAGTCTGAAATGTGTCCGAATGTGTTGAAAGAATACCCAAGCTACTTCTTCTCCCATGATAGTCTTTCGACAGGGTATAAGAACAATCATTTTGGAGAACCGATCAATGACCACAAAGAGATAGTTGTTGCCACATCGGGTATTAGGAAATCCTCCCAAGAAATCCATGGATATGCTCTCCCATGGTCGTGATAGAATTGGCAAAGGAGTGTACAAACCTAATTTTCAGTTTGCCGGTTTTGAGATAGTGCAGAGACCACAGCCTCGAACAAAACTAGCCACATCTTGTTGCATACGCGGCCAAAACACATGTTGGTGAAGATTTTGCTAAGTCTTTGTAACCCCAAAGTGACCAGCTACCTTCAATGTATGTGCTTCCCGCAGCCATTGAATTCAAGCTGCTCCACGAGGTATGCAAATCAAATTGCCCTTGTGCAAGAGTCCTTCTTGACTAACGAACTCTGTATGTTTCCTTGTTTTGAGCTCAGTCAATGCTATTTGAAAATCAGGGTCTTCACTGTACAGAGTGGCATAGTCCTCATGACATGAGGGCTCGATCTGCATGAACACTCATAAGCAGAGGGTCATAACTGGTGGTCGCGGCAACATCTCCGCCAATTAGTTGTGTACGCCCTTCTTGTACTTAATAACCAGATTAAACTGTTGCGGATACGACATCCACTTCATGTGCCGAGCTTTCTGTAGCTTGGACTGAGTTTGCAAATATTGCAACGGCTGGTGGTCAGTATAGACAATAGTCTCCTTACCCAAGAGGTAAGATCGCCAATGTTTTACGGCCTGATGCAATGCACACAACTCCTTGTCGTAGGTTGGGTAATTTTTCTGAGCTCCCTGAAATAACTCAGAGTGATATGCCACTGCTCGACCTTCTTGCATGAGTACTGCATCCATCGCATAACCTGAGTCATTCGTTTCTAGCTCAAATGGTTTCTGGAGATTCGACAAAGCTAATACAGGTGCCTCGCTGATCTTCCTCTTCAGCAAGAGAAACGTGTCTTCATGTTTTCTTTGTCCACTTGAACTTTTGATCGATCCTGGTTAATGCATGCAACAGAGAAGCCAGAATCAAGAAGTGTCGTATAAACTTCCAAAGGTATTGGCATGCTCCTACAAAGCTATGCACTTCCGTAACTGTTCGCAGTCGCGGCCACTCGCGAATAACTTTTACCTTATCTGGGTCGATTTGCAATGTACCCTTGCCGACCATGAATCCCAAGTATAGTAGAGTTTGCTGGCCGAACTCGCACTTCTTACGGTTTAGGTGAAGTCGATGTCGCCGAAGTTGTTCGAACACCTTTTTGACATGAATGAGGTGCTCATCCCACGAATGACTATAAACTAGGATGTCGTTGAGGTAAACGATCACAAAGTCTTCGATGAATTGTCTCAATACGTCATTCATAAGGCGCATGAAAGTTGTCGGGGCATTGCAGAGACCAAATGTCATGACTAGCCATTCGAACAGACCTTGTCGTGTTTTGAACGCGGTCTTCCACGTATCCTCCTCTTGGATGCTGACTTGATGATATCCTGACTTAAGATCCAATTTGGAGAAGACAACAGCATGCTTCAATTGGTCTAGCAGGTCATCAATACGAGGTAGGGGGTACCGGTTCTTGATGGTGATCTTGTTTAGTTCTCGGTAGTCGATGCACATACGTCAACTCCCATCTTTCTTTGGCACTAACACCACAGGAGATCTACAAGGTGAACTACTCAGTTGAATGACACCATCGTTCAGCAACTCACCAGGTTGCCTGTTGATTTCTTCATTCTCCAATATTGAGTTGCTATACATACTCAGATTGGGAAGTGTCGCATCAGACACGAGCTGAATTTTATGCTCGACTGGACGTTTCAGTGGACGTCCCTGGGTACTCTCAAACAGATCACTATATTTCTGCAGCAGTCCCGACAAATGACCAGAATCCTCTCAACACGCCAATGACAACGCTAGTTGAGTACCCTCACCTTGACCAATGGGTTGAATCATGACAAGCATGTATTTGTGACATGCATTGACAATTTTTTTGGCTTGATTTGCGGTAATCAAGTTCGAAGTGTTGACGTCGATGTTTCTACTGATCACGAAGTTAACTTCGTCCTTGGTGAGGTCATACTCTTGCGCACACCGATGGAAGTGAGCGTCTTGATCATACAGATACGGACTCCCAAAGATCAACTGACAGATATCGATCAGAACAACGTCGCATTGCACCTCATCGATATATCATGCAGAGATCACATACTTCAACACACACTGACTCATAATCTGTTGGTTCACGTCGGATGTAAACCAACCCAGCGGATATGGTCGCGGGTGTGTGGTTGTTTTCAAACCAAGTTGCCGAACTAGTCCAGCGGAGACCAGATTCTTCTGACTTCCGAGATCGAATATTGCTGTGACCACTTCATGCTTCACCTGGATGTTGATAGTGAACAAGTCCTCCATTGGGTGATGGTCGCTCGGTGAATCCGAACGCTTCTCCTTCAGCATTTCCATCTGAGATAAGGTCATATCGCCTCATCAATCGAATTCACTCAGACAACTTCTTTGTTGGGTGAAGTCACAGTAGCTGTGGCTATTCTTTTCCCTGGTCCATTTTTCTTCAGTCGAAGTTCAGGATGAAGCTTGTAGCATTTGTCCTTGGTATGTCCTGTGACTTGACAATGCTCACAAAAGGCACCCGTGCCCGATTTCTAAGCGTTCTTCTTCGGACTCGGCTTTCTTTTTTGGCGAGGTCACACTGTCCTTCATGCCTTTGTCGCTGCGGGAATGGTTCTTTTTCTCGATCGCCATAGCAGTTGTGCTTGCGGTCGTAATTTCTTGGACGCTGAACAGACTTAGCTCAGTACTGATCGATTTCTAAAGTCCAGACTTGTATTTTCGAAATACCCGAGGATCAAACAATGAGATGTCGATGACCATTGCTTGTCTCTGAAACTTCGTCGTATAGTCCTGGACAGTCTGGTCGCACCGTTGATACAATCTGTGCCAATGTTTCCATCTCTCCTCTAGGTAACCCATCAGATAGAATTGTTGTCACAGGAGTCGTTTGAACTACCCCCACGCAAGGTCGTTAGCTTCCCCACTGGCGACAAGGGCCTTCTACCATGTCTTGGTGTGGTCCTTCATCTTCAAAGGTGCAAACTTGACCTTTTGAGCGTTACTGAACCCCTTCAGGTCAAAGTAGGTCCCAAGCTGGTCAATCCAAGAATCCAGCTTCTCAGCATCGATCACCCCATCATATATGGGTATATCAATCTTAGCATCGACCTTACGAGATCCGACAGCTAAGGAGGTGTTGGCGAGGTCGTCGGTCTTATGGTCGCCTTCGTCCTCATCTTCGTCTGCTCTGCGCAAGTCTTCACACCCATAACCTTCCCTGCTTCAGGAGGTACAATCATGGCCTGCTGCTTAATCTAAGCAAGCACAGTTTCCATGTCAGTGGAGAGCTTAGCCACTTGTTCAGCTAGGTTAGCTTGAATGGAGGTATCGTCAGACATTGTCAGAGACGCGGCTGTAGGAACCGTCAATTGATCGCCTGGAGATTCGCCGAAGGTTTTGTAACCCTGGCGAGTCTTCACCATCCACAAGATAGGAAAGTTGCTATGATACCAACTTGATCCATTTGAGAGCTAGCTTTGGTTTTCGCACTAGGCTCACCCAGATTCTAATATGAGGAATAATGGGATCTTAATTAGAATTACCGAAACCAAAGATGATCAAAAACACCACTCAAAGTAATTGCACAACTCTTTATTTCAAAGAGGCCTTTACACGTCGAATATTAGGATGCACACGCCTAGGTCGATCAATGAATTATAAGTGTCTAAGACTCAAATAAATTCTATGACTCTTCGATGACCTAAACTAGACCTAATATAAGGTATTTATAGTCCAATCATATGAGTACATATCAGACTCAATAACCTAAATGTATTAGACTCATATAACTAACAAACCCAAAACAGATAAGCTTAGTTATATATATTCTGATTTGATTATAATTCCAACCAGAGAATAGATTCCTTTTCATGGTCATGAACCAATCCATGGTCACGAAACCTTTCTAAACTCAGTTATGGTCGCAAAGCCGTATGCGACTCGACCTGAACATCCTCCCAGATCATCTACCAATCAAGAACTTAACTCCATCTTTAGTGAGCTCGTACTCTTGCACTCGTCAATGGAAGTGGGCATCTCGATCATATAAGAACAGACTTCCAAGGATCACCTGACAAATATCGATGGGAACAACATGGCATTGAACCTCGTCGACATATCGAGTAGAGATCGCAAATTTCAACACACACTGACTCGTAATGTCTTGGTTCACATCAGATGTAAACCAACCCAGCAGATATGGTTGCGGGTGTGTTGTTGTCTTCAAACCAAGTCATTGAACCAGTCCAGCGGAAACCAAATTCTTCTGACTTCTGGGATCGAATATGGCTGCAACCACTTCGTGCTTCACCTAGATATTAATAGTGAACAAGTCCTCCATTGAGTGATGGTCATCAGGTTAATCTAATCCTTTCTCCTTCGGCATTGCCATTAGAAACTAGGTCATATCCGCCTCATCAACTAAATTCACTCGGACAACTCCTTCTTGGGGAGTCGTTTGAATTGACCCTACGCAAGGTCGTCAGCTTCACCACTGGCGACAAGGGCCTTCCATCACGTCTTGGTGTGGTCCTTCATCTTCAAAGGTGCAAACTTCACCTTTTGAGTGCTACTGAACCCTCGTAGGTCAAAGTAGGTCTCAAGCTGGTCGATCCAAGAATCCAGCTGTTGACGATTGGAACCCGGGGGTTCTTCTGTTGATCTTATGCAAAGAAGAGTGAGATGAAGTAAGGAGCCAATCAGACAAGATATCAAGATGTTCAAAGTATCTATGAATCTAAGACACAGGAAAAGAGTTATCCAGGTTCGGGCCCTCTTAGAAGAGTAACGACCCTACGTCCTGTGTATGTGACTAAGTGGAAAAAAGAGTTATAGAGAGGTTGTTACAATATGTGTTAGCTAGCTAATCTTATCTTTGCTAAGCCTAGTCTCCTCTCTATCATCGATTATTCTCTCCTTGAGCCTTCCCTTGAAGGCCTTCTTATACTTGTCGAAGAGGTCGTCGGTCATCGGTTGTCCCACGTTTACTCATAACCACCACAAAGTGGTAGCTGTGAAGTCGTGGGTACATGGTGGTTGCCGTAGTTCATGGGTACGTGGCAGTTTGGCAATCTTGACTTGGTCGTCGTGGAACTACGTTACTATCCTAACCTCCTTCAACGGTTACCTTGTTAGGGACTTATGATTATCTCGGGATTAATCATAAGTATCATGGTAAGGTAATGATAAAGGATGATTGCGTACTGCGGCAACCATAGTAACGAGATTAAGTCTTGTATCTGTGAGAAAGTGTGGTCGTAGGGATGTATCTCTGCGACCATAGTATTCTCGGATACAGCATCACATATGGGTTTCTATGGTAATAAGTGTCTTGAATTTGCATGAAATAAATATGGTTAGCGAGTTTTATCCAGAACGTTCTTGGATAACCCGATGTTTTTCCTTCTGGATCTTGGCGACCATAGGGAGGCCCTGCAGCCATGGCTATGGGGGACCATGGGATGATTTCGTGACCATGGGAGATCAAAAATAGCTAACAATCCTATGGTGCTGCATCGCTTCTGAATTTGAAGTGACAAAGACACACTTTAGTGGTGTGTCACTTCAAATTCCTAATAGTGCTTTGTCGATTCGAATTCCCACATCACGTTATGTTGGTGAGAGCTTCGATACATCTCGGGGAATGAGCTGTAGGCACTAGGGAAGATCTCGAGTGTTTTCGTACCATGCCCTAGGTCGGGAACTTGAAGCATCACCTGGGTCAGTCTATAAATAGCCGTTTCTTTGTTGTGGAATTTCCAACTTCTTCACAAATCTCTCTAAGTGTCAAGCCTTTCGTCTCCTTAACCTTCTGGGCCAATGGCATCCCCAAATCAAGAACGATTTGGTGAGGGAGAGGATTTAGTTGGAGAAGAGAATCTTGAGTCTTTGGGAGCACAGGAAGCCGGTGTTGTGTCTTCGTCTCAAGAGGTAATCCTCTCTTAGAAGATAGATGTAAGTTTATTTTTGAATGTGATATTTTCCTATAACAACTAAGTTTTTGCAGCCGCTCGAGCGTTCAACTATTTCAAGGAAGTGAGGCAGGATGATCTTGGATCATCTGGTGGATCTCCATCGAAAAGGCTGATGTAGCTTGATGGGCTGGCTACTCATCAGGCTTCATCGCAGCCATCGTCTGCAACTGTGGCTCAGGTGCTTCCAATGGCCACAGAAACTTCTCCTCATTCTCCTCCCTCAACGGAGGATGAGGAAGCTCTAAGCCCCGCTGCGGCCACTTTGACCTTGCCTTCCCCAGTAAGGGTTCTCAATTTTCTGGGCTTTACACTCGTAGTGTTATTCCCTGGTTAGTAGATCTTTACATTGGAGTAAGTTGATGATTTGGTGTAGGGAAGCGGGGCCAGGGAAGAGATGGGCTGGGTGAAGGCCGAGCTGAGGGCCCTCGAGGAGGAGCACAAGCGCCTTGAGGGAAAGTACCTTCGGCGGGGGCTTGACCTGGAGGATTTCTTGTAGCACGTTGAGCATTTGAAGGCAAGTTTTGACCGGGCTAGGGAGACCGCAAGGCTGGCTCGACAAAAGGAGCAGCTTGGTCTCACTATGAAGGATACCCTCACAAAGCTGAGGGAGGTCGTGGGCTTTCTTGAGGCGTACGTGGTTGATTCAAAGAAGGACAAGTTGTCGCTAGAGGGGACCTGTGTCCTGGCTGCAAATCAGGCTAACTTTATTTAGATGCAGCAGGGCTAAGGCCAACCCTTGACCTGGCCCTTTGTATATTTACTTTTTTGTCTTTGTAAATACTGAAAAAATATTAATGGAAAAATAGTTTTTCTCATGTCAATTTCTCAATTTCTATTGATGAATTATGTCTAGCACATTCTTAGATCGCTGTCTTATCTCTTTCCTCGGCTTTTGGCAACCATAGAAAGGTATGTGCGTTGCGTGCGATCACAGAATGACTATCGTGATCATGGAATGATTATCGCAGGGTGGTTGTTTGCAATTAAGAGAGTGGAAATCTTTGTCTACTAGCCTCCGAAGTCGAAGTGAAAAGTATTTCTTTTGACTGGAAAAGGCGTTTTCGCTCTGAAAAGGCGTTTTGATTTCTAAAAAGGCATTTTTTGCTTCAGCTTCCTGTTGAACCTTCGCAGGATCGTGAGTGCGCGTGCCAGGTCTGTTTTGACATGCATTTAATGCAAAAGACACCTTTTGCTGTGTGATGTGAACAAAGGTGAAGGACCCGAGGAAAGTGGGTTTTTAAACCCTTCGTCCCGAGCCCTGCCTGTGCATACAAACTTCATCAAAAATTTCTCAAGCTCTTCGTTGAGTGTTCTGCGTTCACTTCTATTTCGTGTTTTCCAATTCTCACCAGACATACAATCTGATGGCTTGTTGGATGTGACCAAGCCACCAAACAAAGGAGGGCTTGTTGGCTTTGGAGGCCGATGGGTATCTTCCCTCCAGGTTACTAATTCGATGGCGGCTTGCAGGGGAGAACGACGAAAGCTCGAAGGTGCAAGACGGCCAATTAGTGGTGTTCGAGGACTTCCTGCGCTGTGGTTTCCGTCTGCCGGAAAGTGATTTCTTGCGGGAGGTCCTCGCCCACTTTGATTTGGAGTTGGTGAATCTAAATGCCAACTCAGTGCTAATCCTCGCCACATTCCAACATCTATGTGAGGCCTACATTGGGGTTTTGCCCTGTGTAGATTTATTTCGCCAATACTACTTCTTTGCGAGTTCGAAGGGCACAATCACTCCAGGCTGTGCCAACTTCCAACTGTGGGAGAAGAAGGACTTTCTCCCCTTTCCACTGGGTGACTCGGTGCACAAGTGGTACCAACTGTGGTCCTACTGCACTGCGCCAGAAGAAAGTGATCTCTGGTTCACCGATTGGCCACCAGAGAAGAGTAAAGAGAAGGATATCTCCCCTCCCCTCGATGATGCAAGCCCAAGTACTCAAATTCTTGATAGACGAGGGCTTGACTGCTCGGGGCATGGTCTGTAATTTTTTAAAGAGTCAGATCAGTCGTCTGAAGAAGAGGGATCACCCGGCGTGAGAGATCAGGATGATGAAGATGCGACTAGGGATTGGAGCCTTGGTAAGTGTCTGATGTCTGAGTTGTAGTCAAATTAGTATAGCATGCCTCAATCTGTTTCTCTGTGGGAATGTTGGTTTGATGTTTATTATCTTTCACAGTTGTCCCTTCTAATGTTGAAGTAAGGACTAGTTATCTTCTGAAATCTTTTACTTCGACCAAGGAAGGCGATGCAAACACTTCGAGACCGGAGAGTCTTGTCGGGAGCGCCAACAAAATTGGACAAGCACGATGAAAGGCGTGCCTTCTTTGAGAAACTTGCACCTGTCTTATTATCGAACAACGATAACTAGTGAAATTCCTTTTTGTTGTGTAGCTGCTTGAGGTCCAAATGGTGGGGATGAAGTGGCCCATGGGCGATGAAGGTCCTTCTGGTGGTTGCTCAAAGAGGATGAAGAGGACCCTGAAGTCCAAAGGACCGACCACACCGAAAGCCAAAAAGCCTAAGGTGCCAGTCCCTAGTAGGGCCAAAGTTTGGACGACTACCAGAGCGGCCTCATCCAAAGCAACTGCGACCGGCTCGAAGGCGGCCACGGTACACATCCTTACCCATCACACCCCGATAAGCACGTGGGAATTATTTCCTGCTTGTACAGGGGGAAGGAAGCGAGGAGGAGGAAGATGAAACTCCCTAATCCTTTGGAGGAGAAGGTTGGTAGAACCTCCGAAGAAACCCGCATCCAAGGTGTTGTCCTCACTGTTGTCTCCCCAAAGCGGGATGTTGAGTTCTTGAAATCTGTTGGGACTTAGCATCAGGTAAATATTTCTTCGCTAGCTAAGTCATATTTCTTAGTTAGGAACAACTTATTCAATTATGAATTGAATGTATAGGACTCCCTCGACCGTGGCCATATCTATCACAGCGAACGAAACTGAGCCAACCATGGTCGAAAGGGAAGAGACCACTATGATTGTTGTTCCTACCATGAGTGGGATCGCAGTAGAACTAGTGGCTATGGTGGAAGCCATTGCGACTGTAGGAGATGTACGTTTGGAAGACATCGTTGATGAGGCAGTCACAAATACTTTGTGTATCAAGCCTGTCAATGACGAGGAAGCTGAGGTCGTAGCGGCGACCACGACCAAAGACATGGTTGCACAGGTAGTTGTGTGTCCCATTCCGTTGGTCGAAGAAGTCATGCAGCCCACTGATCTGCAATGCCCTGTGCTGGAGATAATCTCTGAGGCTCAAAGCCCTAGGCAGGTGTGCGATGGCTTGGCTTCATCCAGCCACGGGGCTGGATCTGAAAAATTTCTTGAAGATGTTTTGGAGTTAAGCAAAACTCTTACACTAGGTCGTTCAGTATTTATCTAAATTTGTTTTAAGGTATGTTCATCGTTCTTTGGCAGAATTCTGCTCGTAGCGCGACCATGTAAAGCAGTAAGTGGTTTGCTTTACCTTTAGCCCTTGTGATGGACCGGAGTGATAATTTTTTATTGTTGTCGCAGGGAAAACTCTTGTTTACTGGAAGAAATTCCAATAGTACGCAACAATAAGGAAGTTGTAATGGTTGAAGCTCTAAGGGAGAATGATAGAAAATTCTTAGACCCCCTCGCATCCCTGGAGGAGAAAACACTATCATATGATTCTCTCCAGGGGAAAAAGAGAAGCTCGCATCGGCGTGCAATAAATTGCAAGCCGATTTTAATTGTAAATTCATCTTAGCAGCAGTCATCATTGCCTATAAGAATATATGATACTGAATTATGTTTCCTTCTTCGATCAGGTCAAAGAGAAATAAATTGTAAGCTGACCGAGGAGAGAGACCAATTCGAAGAGAAGTTCATCAGGCGAGGACACGACCTTG
This sequence comes from Pharus latifolius, assembly GCA_019359835.1. Taxonomy (NCBI): domain Eukaryota; kingdom Viridiplantae; phylum Streptophyta; class Magnoliopsida; order Poales; family Poaceae; genus Pharus; species Pharus latifolius. The sequence goes on along the minus strand of CM033324.1, from coordinate 34,516,818 downwards.
AGAAACTTCATAATACCATTAACCTCCTCTGGTCAGCCAATGATAAGGCCAAATAGAAGACAAAGTTAGCTCTCAACAGGAAGGAGAATTTGGAGGAGAGCATTAAAAACTGCTATCTCATTGAGAAAAGTGACGAGGATTATCACCCGATCTTGTTCAAAGTAATACACATCTGGTTTAAGACAGAATCAGATTAGACGTGTGTCTATAAGTCCATCATTTTGGTCTCAGTCGGCCTAAAGGGCACAGACACAAAGATAATTCTTGATCGCAGCCCTTGCGCGATCATGAGACCACATACAATGCGTGGTCAGAAGACTGCAGACAGTGCGCGATCAGAGGGTCATTGACTATGTGTGACTAGAATAATCCGGGAAGGCCTAACCCTTTGAGCAGGCATATCCCGAGAATCACGAGAATCTTTCCACGTATGAAGACAACTGCCAGGAGGTTAACATGTGCGGTTATCCCTTGATTGCACGTGTTAAACCTGCGTGGAAGTTAAGTGCGGTTAACAAAACTGCAGCCCAGTAACCGTCAAGGTCGTTTCATGTTGGTGCCCTTTTGGTCGATATAAAAAGGTGGTCAATGCACGTTCTAAAGGCGGTTAAGCGTACAAGCATTACCAGGCATCCAACAAACCTGGAGATTTATACATAGTTAGATAGACAATAACATAGAAGAGATCTTCGCCTGTGATAATCTTTTCCTCCCTCTTGTAAACATTTTATCTCATATAGTGAAATCACAACAGGACGTACGACTATTACTCACACCATCGAGGGCCCGAACTTGTATAAATTCTCTTGTGCCCATATAGACATTACTCATCCTACCTTTCCGAAGGAGTGCCTTGAAAGGTCCCGCAACTCACAAATTTGCATAAGATTGACCAAGGACCCCCAGTCCAAATCGTCGATAGCTGGCGCCCACCGTGGGGCCTTTTCTCAAGGTGCTTTCCCTTCATTCGGAGGTTTGGTGAGCCATGTTTGGAGCATATGATTCCGAGAACGACTTCGATCTCGACGATTATGCCCATATACAAATGCCTTCGCCTAGCGATCCCATTCCAATGGAAGAGATCGATTGTGAAGACATTCCGAACGAACGTTAGGAGCACACGTCTTCCCCTACCCGGGTCATGTCCATCGACCAGGGGATGGAAGAGACAGGTCCAGAACTTGATGTCAGTTCCACCATATGCAAAATCGAGTCTCAGTCACCATGCGTCCCCGTAGGGGATCAGGATAGCAGTGACCAGGAATTCAGTCCAGGGAAGTTTGATCCTGACAACCTCCATTCTCTCTTTGATTTTGAGTCTGACTCAGACCAAACAGAGATGTTCACTCCTTCTGTAGCTTCACTCCCTAGAGAATTCGCTGCCTTCACCCTGTACGACGAAGAAGTAATTTCCACTCATACTTGGGGTTACAGGGGGTACCGAAAATCTTACCGCAGTCTTTTTCGCGGTAATGGTTTTCTTCCACGAAGAAGCCCCTCCCAGGATCTTCTTGGGTTTTTCAGGAGCAGGCTCCTTCACTTTGTGCTTCGAAGGGGTGCTCCTCGCCCTCTTTGCAGCCGGTCTCCCTGAAGGACCAACGTCCTCGTTTGGATGCATCGCCTCAGCAAATTTTCCCAGAAGCTGTATTATTCAACATACTTTTGGTAATACAGGACAAATGGATGATTTACAACAGAGCTTGTTGGGAAAGATCATACCTTCCGATGCTCTTGCTTAAGGTCATTGCTGGCATTAATTAAGCAATGAGGGCGAGGCGATCCTTTAGCTCCCTCTGCTGCGGTGTTGTACACCCGTAGGAGGTAATTTGTCTGTTTTTCGATTTCAGACAAGGATAGCGATGCGTCACAAACAAACATGTTAATAAATACGACATCTTTCATCAGTAAAGAATGCGTATTTTGTTGATTAGAGGACATACCAGTGTTATAATCCAGGGTGCTGTCCGCCATGGACTCCACCTCCCAAGCTGGATGTGCCCTTTCACGCAGGGGGCTCATCCTGTTCTTCACAAAGTCGTGTATGATATCACGTACAGTCAAACCCTCCTGGTCTAGGTGAAGAATGGCTTGAGCTTGTTTTTTCAGCTCTGTGCTCAGAGTGGGAAGGGAGTCTAACTCACTGTCTTTCTTCCGTCGGAGTTTGCGAACCATAGTCCGCTCTCCGATGGAGGGATGCAGTAGAACCACTTATGGTCCCACCCTAGTACAGAATCCTGTAGAGGTGGGAATGGGTACTATTTCTTCTCCTGTATGCGGAAGTAGATGCACCCAGCGGCATTGGCACTCTTTGACCATGCCGAGAAGTAGAAGCGCCGGAAAAGCTCCACGCTTGGAAGCACTCCGACGAAGGCTTCACATAGATGTTGAAAGATCACCAGGATGACGACTACATTTGGGTGGAGATTTACTAACTCCAACCCGTAGTGGTCTAAGATTCCCTGTAGAAACTCGCTTTCTGGGAATCGGAACCCACAACGCAAGTACTCTTCGAAGATCACCAATTCGCCCTCTTGGACGATTGGGGTTTCTTGATTTTTCTCTGCTGGCCGCCAGTTAATTAGTAGCCGTGGGGGAGAATCTCTTCTTTTTCTAGTGCCACCAGACTCTCCTCTGTGTGGTGGATAGATCGGCTCCAGTATGCCATTACTATGGAGGATTGAGGAGAAAAGTGGTGACTTTAGAGACGACGAAGACGAGGAGTGCAAACGAGGGTTTTGTGCGGCAGGAGAGTCTAAGGCAACGAAGGGTTTTTTGTCATGAGGCTTCTCCAGTAAGCTACCTCTTCCTTTTATATGCCCGAGACAACCCTTCGCTGAATATTTTATTAATTTCCCATAATGGGTGTCTTTTTCTTATGGAACCCGTTATCCATACCCAGTAATGAATCCGAAATGAAACGTGTTTTTATCATTTTATTTTGCATTCGGGGGCTATGGTATAGATAAAAATATGAAAAATTCCTAAAATTTTATTAAGGAAATAATCCCTTATGACTTTGGAATGAACTTATGACAGCTATATTGATCGCAATGTAATTCTGTGATCTCTACAGACATGTGTGATCATTACAGCTGTGGTCGCCGTATGGTCAAGATACTGTTCTGTGATCGTTACCCTAGTTCTGATCGCATTTTACGGTCTCAATGCTATTATGAGACCGAACAACTGTTTTGTGATCGTTACTCTAGTTCTGATCGTGGTCTACGATCTCAATGCTATTTTGAGATCAGAAAAACTGTCTTGAGCCCGTTTCGGACAAAAACCTACCTGAGTATTTTTTGGTCGCAGAAGCATTCTTGTGTAGCCATTTCTCATAGAATATAAAGAACTTTAATTTGGATTATAAGTTTTACATAATCCTTTTAAGAGATCAAGTATGTAAGGAAAAGAAATTCTTTCTTTCTGACAGTCTTTACATACAAAAGGGACATAGGTGACCAAAGCGTCAACCTGGTCCGATAGCCTTTTACAAAGTTTTCCTAGGGACATGTTAACATCAGTGGGATCAACACTGGCTGCCCCTAGAGAACTGGCTATGGCTCGAAGCCTATCTACATCATCCCAAATCAAAGAAGCAATGTTATTCCTTATCGTATCAGAGAGTTCTCGTTGCTGCCAATCATAGTCTCTCTCCAAGTGGAATTGGCCCACCTCTTCGCAGGAGTTGTCATAACATTCTGCCAGATGCAGAATGGCCGAAGATATCTCATCGGTCTTCTTCTCCAGGGCCTCTTTTTCTTTTTGGAGAGTTCGCTCGAGGGATACACTCTCACCAAAAAGAGGCTGGACTTCATCAGGCTGATCGTTGGGGGCTCCAAAGATTTTCGTCTCCTGCACATGTGTGCGTTGGTTTTAAAAGATAAAACAGCCAGTAAAGAGAATGAAGATAATTACCAATCCACACAGTAAAGTTGGATGGGAGGATGAGGTACTTCCCACGGGAAGTAGATCACCCGACAAAAGTCGATGACCATCTGGTCGTGGGTGTGCAACCTTCCCATGAGAAAGTTGATCACCCAACAAAAGTTGAGGATCGTCTGATCGCAGAGGTGTGAGACTTTCCCCAAAAGCAGATGGAAGCTTTGAAGGATTATTATGGATCTCCAAAGGTGGAGATGAGGGTTCAACCTGCCGAGTAGCATGGACAGGGAGAACTATATGGGACAAAGAAAGAGAGTGCAATGATGCATCCCCAACCTTTGCACCTGTGAATGAAGCTCCACTGGAGGATCTCTTCTCAACCTTTGGCTTCTTCTTTGGAGGAATCAGTTCCTCAATCACCTGTAAGTTCCCAAAATGCATTTGGAAAGTGATCAGGATTTGAAATGACGACCTGAACCAGAGTTCCAGAAAAGTCTTACCTTCTGGAAGTCCTGGTCGAGTTCGGGTATCACCTCCTCTTCATCACTCTCAATCTCAATAATGTTCTTGGGGTCTTGATCTGCCATCGAAACAAGAACTGAGGTTTAGAGGGAGTAACTGGAGAGGAGAAGTAGCTCTGAAAAAGACTTAGTCGTGGTGAAAAACTTGTGAGTTCAAAGAACCCAAAAAACTCTTCTATTTATAGAGCTAGAAAGCGGCGGTTCATTTCCACACACATCACGAGTTCTTAAAACACACTTACGGTTGCCTGCATGGTGGGTCAATTCAGTCATTTTTATCCGTCGAGAAAAACTCAGGGTTTCTCTCGGGATATGAACCATCACACGGCGGAACAGTTCAGTTGAAGTTGAAAAGTTGGGTTCATAATTCGATGCAGGATAAAAAATTTGAAGTAAATATATCCTTTCATTTTATTCAAATTTGGGGGCTAGCTGACGAGGATTATCACCTGAGCTAGTTCAAAGTAATACATGTCTGGTTTAAGACAGAATCATATTAGACGTGTGTCTATAAGTCCGTCATTTTGGTCTCAGATGGCCCAAAGGGCGCGGACACAAAGATAATTCATGATCCCAGCCCTTGCGCGATCATGAGACCACATACAATGCGCGGTTAGAAGACTGTAGACAGTGTGCGATCAGAGGGTCTTTGACTATGTGTGACCAGAATAATCCGGGAAGGCCTAACCCTTTGAACAGGCATATCCCGAGAATCACGAGAATCTTTCAACGTATGAAGAGAACTTCCAGGAGGTTAACATGTGCGGTTATCCCTTGATTGCATGTGTTAAGCCTGCGTGGAAGTTAAGTGTGGTTAACAAAACTGCAGCCCAGTAACCATTCAAGGTCATTTCGCGTTGGCACCCTTTTGGTCGATATAAAAAGGTGGTCAATGCACATTTTAAAGGCGGTTAAGCGTACAAGCACTACCAGGCATCCAACAAACCTGAAGATTTAGACATAGTTAGATAGACACTAACATAGAAGAGATCTTTGCCTGTGATCATCTCTTCCTCCCTCTTGTAAACATTTTATCTCATATAGTGAAATCACAACAGGACATAGGGCTATTACACCCAGCATCGAGGGCCCAAACCTGTATAAATTCTCTTGTGCCCACATAGACATTACTCATCTTACCTTTCTGGAGGAGCGCCCTGAAAGGTCCTGCAACTCACAAATTTGCATAAGATCGACCAAGGACCCCGAGTCAAAATTGTCGACAAAAAGCACTTTGGCCAAACTGAAGGAAGTTGTGGACTTGTTTGATGCAAAAATTGTCAATCCTGAGGGGATGACCTATCAGTTGTTGAGTTCTGTAGCCTGGTCACCGCCCAGCCTGACTTCCTTGTTGCCAATTTTCCAAAGTTTGTGGGGAAGTGCAAGGATGCATTGAAGACTGACATCAGTAAAGTGGCCTCTTCTATACTCTGCAAACTCAGACACCACCATGGTCCAGATTTGGACTTGAGTCCAGCGGTGGAAAACATTGTTTTTGACAGCGAGGATCAACTGGATGCAACTATGGCCGAGATCAAGGTTCTTGTAGAAAAACTATTACATGATCTCAGCCTTCCTTGATATATTGTTGTTTATTACACCTCTTGAGAGGTTGACAATGGATTCAAATAAAATGATTTTTCTTTAATTATTGTACCTTGCAAATATATATGATCAGTAGAATTAACAGAAACTATGTAAAATGCTTGAACTTAGAACTGAATGTTACTATTATATTCCCCTAGCCCCCTCCTGCGATCGATGATACTGGAGACAGTATTATGATCGCAGGATCAGGATTTTAATGGCTGAAATGAGTGTTGACAAACTAGTAAATATCTTACAATAGTATGTGTGAACTAGATGTCATCGAATGATCGGCTTAAGAGCATGTTAATATAAAGTCATAAGCTTATTGCTAACTGACAGCCACCCAAATGATTAGAAATATGCTTTTAAGTTTCTAAGGCATTGAGAAAGGACTTACAAATAAATGTCTTATCTAGATGCGTCCATGGGATCGACCAGCGAATCCACTCAATCATTATAGTAAGGTTCTTAGGGTGATCAGCCCCCGGGCGTGACCCAGAAATGGTTAAATGGGAATGTAAGCGTAACATAAAGTGAAAAAGGTATTGATAATGGAAAAGGGAAAGGGAAACTTACATGTAAAACTTGCGCAGTTGGTCGATGTTCCAAGTATTGGACAGAACTCTGCCATCTTCCATAGCCAATCGAGCCAATCCAGGTCGTGGCATTATGACCACAGTGTAGGGACCTTCCCATTCGGGGGAGAATTTATTCCTATTAGATCGATTTTGGATCTTTCTCAAAACCAAGTCCCCAACATGAAGGCTACGTGGTCGCACCATTTTGCAGTGATATTTACGCAGGGCTTGTAAATATGCTGCAGACCTAAACAATGCTTGATTGCACTTTTCTTCAAAAAGGGTGAGTTCATCATCTTGTGTTTCGGTTGAATTTGTGGTATCGAAGTTGGTCACGCGTGGAGAACCAAGTTGTATTTAACTTGGCAACATGGCTTCAGCACCAAAAAACCAGTTGGAAGGGCATGTCACCCGTGGCTCTACTTTGGTACCAATATCATCACTGTTGGGGGAAATCTCCATCGAGCCCCCGAGGCCTAGTTCGACTCGGTGACAGGTGTCCCGGTGACAACCGTCCAGGGCACCGCCACTCGGTAACAGCGTCTCGGGTGCTGCCACTCAATGACAACAGTCTCGGGTGGCCGCATAAGAGTCTCGGGCGCCGCCACCTGGTGACAACTGTCCTGGGCACCGCTGCTGGGTGACAACCGTCTTGGGCGGCCGCATAACCGTCTCAGGCGCTGCCACCGAGTGACAGGAGCCCTGGTGATAGGCGTCCCGGTGACAACTGTCTCGGGCGCCACCGCTTGGTAACAGCGTCTCGGGCGCCGCGACTTGCTGAGAACAGTCCCGGGCGGCCGCACAATCGTCTCGGGCGCCGCCATCCGGTGACAACCATCTCGGGCGGCCACATAACCATCTCAGGCGGCGCCACCCAGTGACAACTGTCCCTTGCGCCGCCACTTGGTAACAATCATCCCGGGCATCGTCACCAGGCGACAATCGTCCCGGGCGCCACCACCTGATAATAGCGTCTCGGGTGCCACCACCCGGCAACAGCGTCTCGGGCGCCACCACCCGGCAACAACCGTCCCGGGCGCCGCCATCCGATGATAACCGTCCCGGGCGCTGCCACCCAGTGATAGCCGTCCCGGTCGACGCCGCCCGGTGACTAGCATCCCGGAGGCGGGGCTCCCTCAGGAATTGAAGCCTGCACGTGTCGAACATCCACGCATCCTGATCCATAAAAGGACAGTCGCGTCCCCGATCCGACGGTCGAGGCTAGGGCATCTCGGGCATTTGTACCTTTTGGGGTCTATATATGCCCTTGTACCCCTCTCTTGTAACCTAAGTCTCTCATTTTTGCAATCAATACACAAATCAATAGGCACTCCCTTGGAGACCTCTCCCCGTGAGAGAACCTCTCCCGGGACATACATCTGGGGTGTGCTGACAGGACTAGGGTTCCCATTGGGACCCGAACCTGTATAAATCTTCTGTGTTAATCTCTACAATTGCCCAGTGGGAGGTGACCGTTCACACGATCAGCTCTCACCACTGTATGCATGTCAAACACACATTCAAACTTGTTGGGGTATTTTTTATACCACGACAATTGGCACTGTCCGCGGGGACGCGTGACAATTCGCCATGGCTCCCCCGAGAATGAGAGCTCGTGTTCTCCCCCTCTCCGGTGACACCAGTCCCGGTGACCCGGCGCCACCCCCGCAAGATGTTGGGGGGGGGGGGGGGTGGGAACTCCTGCATCGAGCCCGGTGCCCCCCAAATGACGGTCATGGCTTCCGGAGACCCATTGCTTGGGGCCTTGGTCGAGGGCTAGCTCCACGCTCAGCGCACCTTGGAAGAGCTGTTGCGCGTCCTAGCGCGGCCCCCGGCTCCCACTTATCCACCCCCCCCTTCATTGGGGCACCACCGTTCTTCATGGGGCACCAAGCCGCCTTCCCTGCCCCAGAAGTATTTCCTGCGCCAGGAGGCCCTCCAGCATCCGGAGCTCTCCCCTTCCCGGGAGGTCCGACATTTGGGGCTCTCCCTTTTCCAGGAGGTTACCACGCACTGGTAAGCTGGCCTATATCGGCCGTCACTATCGCATTGGGAACGCTCCCCGCACTGGGGGCTCGCCCTACACAAGTGATCACCCACATGTCCGGAGGCGTCCCCGAGTCGACGGTCGCCGTGGTACCCACGACGTTCCTGGTGCCAAGCCCAACCTTCGCCCCGAGCCCTTCCCCAACATCGACCCCCGTCGCCGCCCTAGACGCATGCCCGATGTAGGAACCAGTTTGAGCACGGGCAACGTTCACTGGGCCGGTGGCCCACATGACCCAGCTCCCTCCTCCCCCGGGGCCACCCTCAAGGGCTCCCCCGGCGGACCAGACCACCTTCTCTTGGGAGGAGGTAGAGCGCATGCGCACAGTAGGTGCCGAGAAGACCTCCCCCCATCGCCGATTGGAGCCACCACCATAGTGAAAGCCGCGCCCGGCCCACGATGCTTGGGCAGACAGGGGAAAGTGGCCGACTCAGGAAGCCACTGCCGCTTCGGGGAGGGACCCCGAAATTCAAGAGGTCAGCTCAACCAACCAAGAGGAGAACAGGCGCTACCGCCTGGTCGGCAGTCCTCTGGGCCCTCTGCCCGACTCTGACAATGAGTGCCCTTCCCATATCAAGGAGGATGACGATCGGGAGTTCCACCGGGAAGTCGAGGGGGCTAACCAGCCGCTGTGTTGCCACCTCTGGTGCATCCGATGGACATGGTCATACCGTCCACCGCACATCAAGCACTACAATGGTAAGGCCGATCCTTACGAATTTGTGCAGGTATACTCCACAGCCATCTCAGTGGTTGGCGGGGATGAGACGGTGCAATGCAATGTTTTCCCCCTCTACCTTTCAGGGATCTCCTGGTCATGGTTTTATAACGTAAAGGCCGGGTCGATCAAGTCCTTCGCGAAACTCAAGTGTGAGTTCTGTATGAATTTCCAGGGGAGCTACTTATGCCCCCTGGACTCTTCACAGCTCTACACTATCAGACAGAAAATAGGGGAGACCATCCAGAGCTTCTTCAAGCGCTTTGCTCAGGTAAAGAGCAAGGTGGCTCACGTCCCCTACTCAACGGTCATCGAGGCCTGCAAGAGCGGGCTCCTCCCTGGGGAGCTCCACCAGAGGCTCTCCCGGAGTTGCCCCAACTCGGCGGACGACCTATTTAACGTGCTCGAGAAATACGCCCGAGCCGAGGAGGATGACCTCTGGGAGAAGAACCAGGGGGCACCTGCCCCCACCGAATGGGAGGCCAAGGACCTCTCCAACCATCCTAAAAGGGGCAATCGCAGCGAGCCATAGCCTCGAGGCACCTTTGTCCTCGTGGGTGAAGGCGGCTTGCGCGAAGCCAATAAGGGCAATCGTCCCTCCGGGCTGAAAGGCAATGGGGGGGCCAATCATCCCGTAACCGGGAGGTCTCGAGACACAGTGGCAAGGAGGGTACAGCCAACCTGTAATGTTCCTTCCACAAGTCCACTACCTACGCTACTCGGGAATGCAACCAACTCCTACAGCACTTCACCGCATTCCTCGACCAGCGTGGGCAGGGGGGAGCCCTGCCTGCTTGCCTCCCTGCCTGCTTGCCCGCTCCACTAGCGTTGGCGGCTCTCCCCACTCCCTCAGGGGAGCAGCAGTGACTGGCACAGGAAAGAGGCTCAACTGAGGAGCTACCTTGCCAAACTTCCCAAAGGCGGGTTAATTTCATCACCAGGGGATCCGCCTTAGGGCGGGACTCCAAGCACTAGCGTAAGGAGTACGCGCGGGAAGTAAAGGTGGTGGGGGTGCTATGTCTTGGCCACCAAAGTGCTCAGATGTCCCCCTCACTTTTATAGCGGAAGACACATGCAAGGTTCGCTTCCCCCACAACGACTCGATCATCGTCTCTGCCACCATTTTCAACTGCCAATTGGCACGCATCCTCATCGACGGTGGAATTGCCACAGACACCCTGTACCTGAAAGCATTCAGGGAAATGCAGGTGGACGAGAAACTGCTGCAATCTGCAGCCAGGCCCTTGCAGGGCTTCGTCCCAGGGAAGACCATCTACCTAGTGGGGATGGTTGAACTCCCCATGACCTCGCCATGAACTCTACGTTAACATCCCTGAACCTCGCGGTGTGATCACCGCCCGAGATGACCAAGACGTGGCCCGTGCTCTCTACGAGCACGCCACCGCGACGATCGGGGACATCAACCTGATGAAGGCCCGGGGGGAGCTCCCCCACGACTTTGGACAACCCGGTCGTCCCCTTCGGGAAGTTTCTCCCGAAACCACGCCGGAGGGAGACCTCCGAAAAATCCGACTGTTCGTTGAAGACGGAGAGAAGATCATTATAATCGGGGTGGATCTCCCCAAGGAACACGTGGAGCAGCTTACAGTCTTCCACCATGAAATTCCCATGTCTTCGCGTGGAAGCCTGCAAACATGCAGGGCGTTGACTAGGACATTATTGAGCACAGGCTTGCAGTGGCGCCTGGCCACCCCAATGAAGTAGAAGCTAAGGAAGCTCTCCCTTGAGTGGCAAGAAGCCATCAAGGCTGAGATCGCTAGACTCCGAGAGGCGGGGTTCGTTCGGGAGGTCCTACACCCAGAGTGGCTCACCAACCCTGTCCTCGTGAAAAAGTCCAGTGGCAAGTGGAGGATGTGCGTGGACTTCACCAACCTCAACAAGGCTTGCCCAAAGGAAAACTTCCCACTCTTGCGGATCGACCAACTAGTCGACTCGACCACGGGATGCGTGCTCATGAGCTTCCTAGACGCATACCACTTTGTCCACATCATGTGCCGGATGGCTAAGGAGGACGAGGAAAAGACGAGTTTTATAACTCCCCTCGGCATCTTCTACTATGTCCACATGTCCTTCGGGCTCAAGATTGCTGGGGCAACTTTCCAGCACATCATGTCACTTCTCCTCAAGGGCCAGATTGGCCATAATGTGGAGGTCTACATCGACAACGCGGTCGCCAAGAGCCTCCGCGCGACCGCCCACCTCGAAGACTTAGCGGAGACCTTTCGCAACCTCCGCGAGTACGGGTTGAAGGTCAACCCAAAAAAGTGCATGTTTGGTGTGTGCGGGGGGAAGCTTCTTGGCTTCCTCGTGTCCCAGACATGCCCTCGCTGAGCTCGGTGAAAGATGTATAGCGGCTTACAGGCCGTCTGGCCGCACTAAGCCGCTTCGTCTCGCGGTCGGGAGAACGCGGCCTCCAGTTTTTGAAAATCCTCCAGGGTCTCGACAGATTCAAATGGACCCCCGAGGCCCAGGCCGCCTTCGAGGACTTGAAGAAATACCTCAAAAGCCCCCTGATGCTTGTGAGCCCCTCTCCAGAAGAACCCTTGCTCCTCGTTCGCTCTAAGTGTAGTACTGGTAAAGGAGCAGAACGGGGAGCAGCGCCCTGTGTACTACGTGATCGAAGCCCTCGAAGGGGCTAAGACGCGGTACACAGAGATGGACAAAATTTTCTACGCCCTCCTTATGGCATCCCGGAAGCTTCGCCACTACTTCCTAGGACACCCGATCATAGTCCCGTCCTCCCTCGCCTTGGGGGAGGTGCTACGAAATAAAGAGGCCACCGGCCAAATGGGGAAGTGGGGAGCCGAGCTGGCTTCGTTCTCCCTCTCCCTCATGGGCCGTTCAACCATCAAATCACAAGTCCTTGCTGACTTTCTGGAGGAATGGACCCCTGCCCCTGGGGCAGAGTGGGGCGGTTTGCCAAATGGACAAGTCATACTTGTGCCATGACGCAATCCTGAGTCTCTACTTGGGAGAAGTGCGCAAGATGGAGAAACACTTCGAGGGTCCGGAATCTCGGCATATTACCCGGAGGGACAATGACTGTGCCGATGCCTTGGTACAGGCGGCCAATACCCGGGGACCCCTTCCCGGTGGCGCTTTCCTGGAGGTCGTCACAAGGCCTTCGACAACCACCCCCGACTCAGACATCGAGCCCCATAGCACGATCTCCGAAATCGTCCGAGTAGAGTCATGGATGGATCCCCTCATCTCCTTCATAAGGGGGAGGGGGAACCTCCCGATAGAGTCACGACCAAGTGCCTCTGTGCGAAGGCACGGGCGTACCTCTTGCTAGAGGTGAGACTCTACAAGCAGGGTGCTTTGGCCTTGCTCCGTTGCCTCCCGCGGGTAGAGGGGCTTCAGCTTCTCGAGGACATCCACCAAGGCTTCTACTGGCCTACTATGGTCCGTGATGCGCGAGACCTTGTCTCCGCATGCGAGGCCTATTAGAAGATGGCGAAAGGTTCCAAACTACCCTCCACAATGCTACAGGCCATCCCGATTACTTGGCCCTTTGCACGCTGGGGGATGGACCTCCTCGGTCCTTTCCCCCAACACCGGGGGCCTAAAGTATGTGATGGTCGCCGTGGATTACTTCTCTAAGTGGGTAGAGGATGAGCCCATGGCCAGCATCACCTCCCGAGCGGTACAGCAGTTCTTCTTGAAGAACATCGTCTGTTGTTTCGGGGTCCCCCAAGAAATCACTGTCGACAATGGAACTCAATTCCACTCGGCGCACTTCTGGGAGTTCTGTGAAACCTTGGGGGTCACCCCTTACTTCGCCTCCTTAACTCACCCCTAGAGCAATGGAGCCATTGACAGAGTTAACAGTGTGATTCTATAGGGATAACACCAGTGACTAGAGCAGGCTGCCTCCCAGCAAGGCACATGGATGGAGGAGCTCCCCAGTGTCCTCTGCTCCATGTGCACGACCACAAAACCGGGCGACTGGGCGTACCCCCTTCTCACTCGTATATGGAGCTGAGGCAGTCCTCCCCCTAGAGATCTATTTTCGATCGCTGCGAGTCAAGCTCCTAGACAGAGCTACGACCGCGACGTACCAAGTCAACGAAGAAAACCAACAGATAGAAGTCGACCTCATCGAAGAAGAGCGCGACAAAGCACTCCTCTGTCATGCCATCTACGAGTGTGAAATGGCGCGTGCTTACAATCAGCCCGTCCGTGAGAGGGCTTTCCACCTAGGGGACCTTGTCATCAAACATGTAACTGACCCCCAGGTCTAGGGAAAGCCCAACCCCAAGCAGGAAGGCCCATACAGGATTTCTACGGTCCTTGCCTCAGGGGCTCATAAACTATCCAACCATGAAGATCAAGAGAAGCACACTTGAAACATAGATTTGCTCCGCAAGTTCCACATCTAGCCTCCGGGCTCATTCCCTCCCCCATCGGGGAGGCATTGTACTCGTTGTTCCCTCCCCCGCTGCGATTACGTAGGGGAAGGCTGTCGCACCCCGACGACTACTCCCGTGGGGACCCAGCTCGTTGCAGCTGATCCCATACTACATAACATTGAATTCCCAGGATAAGTCAAGCACAGGAGTATATTTACATTACAGAAGAGTAACTTACAAAATATTTAAGCAGTGTGGCCTGCTGGCATTAATACAACATAAAGAGATTACAATGCCTTCCCGGCATATATGGTCTAGCAAAATAACAACTACACAGTGGAAAATAGGTGAACCCCCACAACATGAAGTTGACGGCAAAACAACACACATCAGGGTTCTGGCGGAACTGGCTCTCCTTCTGGATCCACGAAGTTCTCCACGCCTTCGTCTTGATCATAGAACGCTCCATCTATTGGATAGTAGGTTGCAAGGGTGAGTACTTACGTACTCAGCAAGTCATAGGTAAGAGTATTTACGTATAATAGTGATGATATGAACCTATACTAGTAAATAAGTGTGGATGGTTGTAAAATAGTCTTTTCTTTTATATCTCATCTCATGGCAGTATTTTTCATAGCATAGCATCGCTATTCATGTTCACTATTTATAGCACTACCGTGACATATCGACAAACGACAGCCCACGGCAGTACTCCTTATCATGACAACACATGTCATTTGGGTAATCTTGACTTATCAAATTTTATTTAAAAAACATACTTGTGCCACACCCCGTGGATTTAATCCACCACAGTAGACTCCTATAAACCCGGGGGACTCGGAGTATTCGAATACATTTTTAACTCTGTAGAGAGGTACCAATTTACCCGCAAGATATTCTACTTTCACGCACACCCTATCAAGATGATTAGACCATTCCTCACTGCATAATGTGAGTAGAAAGGTGGAGATAACAAGAACTTTTGTTATGTTTCACTCACAATTCACCCCTGACCCTGTGGTCGGACAAACCATAGTTGTGGTGGGCTATACCCCCACCTCGACTGCATCTCCCCATTACTGGGTCTGCGTGCATCATCACATCCAGTGATATGTGTAGGAGCCGCACTCCGTGCCAATTGTGCACAACTTTCCATCACATGCAAGGGTTTCGTGTGCGATCCGCATACTTACTTGTTCAGCCTGTCCCATCCCAAGATTGCAGTTAGTATGTTTTTCATGCCACTAGATGCACAACACAAGGTTCTAGTCCTTATATGCCAGTGACCAGACCATCCACAGCCACGTACATCCAGTGCTCACACATCCAGTGCCACCACCATTCCATACTGAATTCTGGTCACGGCTAGGGTTTTATTTCATGCATATACATAAATACACATATAATAGTTCATGGCTCATTACTTGATCATTTCATATTTCACAGGCATCCAGCCTAATACTGCCATTTCATATCTCAATCATTCTTTCACATGCAATACTACTTATATTCAAGGTTATATTATAGCAACTCTTAAAATATAGGTTCAAGATGTTCAAGAATATGACTTGCCTTCCGCGTCGTAAAAATCATCAGTTGGTGTCGGGTCAATAGTGAACCCTCGAACTCAGCTTCTGGATTTGCTTGGCGACAAACAAACACACTATGATTACTAACTATATTAGAATGTTTATGATCTATATGCAGATATGCTTTAAAAAGAATAACTGAATGATACTGAAGATGACTGAGACTGCCAGCTGATTTGAGTCGAGATTCGAGGGTTTCAAAGAATCTGGGCTAAGATTGAGTACTGGAGGTCGCTAGAGTTTCAAGGCATCAAAATCGACATAGGGTTCACGGCTGGTTTGATCAAAGCAGCGAATGTCAACAGATCGACATTCGGTTCATGGCCTGACATGGCTCTAGAGAACTCTAGAGGGCTTATTTCAAGTTGTGGTAGTTGAAGAAAATGTAGAACATAGCTCCATAAGTTTAGTACACAAAGTGGATTCTAATTTGCATGACCAGAAGTGGTTGAACTGAGCTGATGCCACTGGCTGACATAGATTGACAAGGGCTGACAATGTTAAAGATTTGCATAGGAGTGGTTTAGAAGATTTCCAGTGGGAAAAACAAGTTTAGATCAATGCATCGGGTGCATAATTGAACAAGGCATCTGTTTGACAAGTTGATCTTTACAGAGAAGCCCAAGGATTAGAGGAGATAGCAAAAAGGTCCCTGTGCACAGTGAACTGAGTGTCTGTGCACTGTCAAAAACTAGGGCTTCGGTGTTTGATCAATTTAGGACTTTGATTGCTTCGCCAACTATATCTAGGAGGTAAGCAAAAGCAACAGGAATCCAATGGTGGTGGTTTCAAGCATTGAAGTGGCCAGACGGCGATGAACGGCGGAACGGAAACACGGTGGTGACACGGCAAGGCACAGGTACTAGACATGATCTTGGCACAAGGATAACTTGCGATTTTGCACAGAATCGAAGGTCGATGCAGTGGAGTAATATGCTCAGGAGGTTAAGGCAAATCTCCTGGACAAGGTGGATGGAACAACGGTAGCGAGACAACGATGAACGGCTAGGTCGAAGTCACCGGTTTGAAAACTCGAGACGAGCTACGGTGATAGCAAGCTAGGGCTGAAGAAACACGAAATTGAATGAGGTCTTATGCTCCTGGGATTGCACAGATGGTGCTGGAGCGAGCAATTTAGCTGCGGTTGAGTGTAGGAGCTCGTCGGCGTTGGCGCCGAACTCGAAGAAGATGGCGACAGGGGCACCGCTGATATAAAATAGCTCCGGTTAATTAGGTTCGGCTATACCATCTACGGAATACAAGGATGACGTTGATACGGTCAATTTGGCCAGAGGTGAAGTGGCACGGGCCGGCGACGTGAGCTACTCACGGCGGCGCGCGAAAATAGGGAAAAGCTCCAATGCAAGCTCGAATTTGAAATCCAAGTGCATAGGCTTGCTAGGGAGGTTCTACTGACCATATAATTCTACTAACATAAGAGTTGATTCGGGCTAAATCAAATAGCATTGACGGAACAGGGAAATCGGGAATTTCGGTGATAACTGGCGACGAGATGCTCTGGAAGTAAATTAACTGCTACTGCACGATGAGGGAGGAGAGAGGTACTCACTAGAGAAGCTGAATCGGAGAAAGGTGCAGCGAATCGTGCTTGTGTCGTGCTCCTCCTCGCTGGCTCGCCGGAGAAGAAGACGAAGACGATGAAGCTGAGGACTTAGCTGGTTCTGGAGTGAGAATTTCTCAAGATGGTGGGGTGTTTAAATAGGCCAATGACGGAGCTTGCAAGGAGGGAACAACAATGGTCTTTGCACTGGGATGAGACTTAGACTGGTCGGGCGCAGAAGAAATAGCGGCGACGACGATGCGATGGCGACAACTGCTCTGCAACTGCTCAATTTGTCGATTCATCGGGATTTGGCGCTGGCCAGTGCAAAGCGAAGGCAAAGGCGATAATGCTGGCACAGTGTGGCGATGTGGCGCAAAGCTCCTGAAAAAGTGTGCTGCGGTCGCTGCTAGTTGCTGCTGGTCGCGCCTGCGGTTGCTGGTGGTCGCGGGTGTTGCCATGGCGACACTCTTGGCACGGACATGTGCACACATGCAAGCACCAACGAACACGAGCACAGGCGAGGGCGAAGCTGGCCGGCTGCAAGGAGACACGGCGAAGCCTAGCACTGGTCGAAACTGCTCTGGGAGCTCTGGTCGAAATAGGGATTGGACCTGATTGCAAAATCTGGATTTTGGCTTTGGACTGATTTGCAAAATTTGGGATTTAGGTGATTAGGGCTGATTTGAACTTCACAAATCTGGCAATTTTTATTCAGCAGATGATTTGGCAAAGATAGAAAATAAGATTTGGAACATTTGAATAGTTTTCAGATAAAACGAAAACAGAGTAATTTAGAGTATTTTAAATCTGGATTTTATCAAAATTGAAATTCTGGGATTTAGGATGAGATCTTGATATCCTCACAGAAGAACATTTTGTATTGAATAACATTTGGGAGGTGGTCCTTGAAACAGATTTGAATTTGGGGTTGGTTTTTGACTTTTAGCCTATTCATGCTTCTGGAAAACCAAAAAAGGACTGATCTGCTATACTATTTTGGCTGATTTGTAAAAAGGGTCTAGATGACAGAATTTGACTGCCAACGTTTTGGATTAAGGTATTGGCACACCCTTGATCATAATCCAAGGATAATTTGGTATGGATTAGGTCGAGATTTGATTAAATCAGAGTTCAGAGTATTTAGGATAATTATGATATTTAATTAAATTCTGTTTTCGAAAACAGGAAGGTTTGACAAATCTGGGAGTTAGAGATGGAATTAATCTCGCGTCTGAAGACTTTTATACTCAGGATAAATAATTGATCCTATTTGGAAATTCAGATCTTGATTTGGGCTAACAAGGAAGATTTTCAGATTTTAGGGTTCAGGATAAAATAAGTCTGGGCTGATTTTGCTGATCTTGAACAGACATATGCATGCATGGCATTTTATGAAAAGAATTTTCACCCCAAACCTAGGGTGTTACATATCTACCCTCCTTAAAGAAATCTCACCCCGAGATTTACCTAAGACAAGAAAATATAAGGATAGGTTTGCTGAAGATCCTCTTCTTTCTCCCAAGTGGACTAGGGGACAACCCCCCCGGTGGGATAAGACGTCTCAAGGATTGTAACGCCCAGATAAAAACCGGGTAAAACCCGGGGAGCTAGGCCCCCAGGGGGAACTACCTAGGAGGATAGCCCCCTCCAATGAGCAACAACATATAATACTCTCAGAGCCCTTCCGACAGCTCCCGGGAGATGTCCTTGTACAATCTCCTTACTCTTCGGAAGGCCCTCCGAAGAAGATCATCTGGCCAATACTCGTAATCGGCCGGAGGGTGTATCTAAAACGGTGGGACCCTTCGTGTAACACCCTGGTTTTGGGGGTGAAAATTTCTTTTCATGAAAATCATGCATGCATATGTCTCTTTAGAAATAGCAAGATCTTTTAAATCTAATTTATCCTAAGCCCCAAAAATCTCAAAATCAATGCCATAGGCCCAGATTAAGATCAGACTATCCAGATATGACCTACTATTTATCCTAACTATAAAAGCCTTCAGAAGCCAGATCAAATTCGATCTCTAACACCTAGAACCATCAGCCTCCTTCTGTTTTCGAAAACATAATTAAATTAAATTACCCTAAATACCCTGAAATTCGAAACTTCGATTTAACCTAATCCTAGCTTGTTCCAGACCAAATTATTCTTGGATTATGATCATGGGTATGCCAAGACCTTAATCCAAAAAGTTGGCCTCCAAACTCCATCATCTAGACTCTTTTCGCAAATCAGTCCAAAAAGTATTACACATCAGTCTTTTTCAGATTTTCCAAAAGCCTAAAAAGGCTAAAAGCCACAAATCAGCTCCAAATCTTAATCTGATTCAGGGAACATCTTCCTAATGCTATTCAATTCAAAATCTTCTTTTGGGAGGATAACAAAATCTCACCCTAAGTCCCAAAATTTCAGTTTTGACAAAACCCAAAATTTAAATACCCTGTTTTCATTTCATTCGAAATCTGGTCAAATGTTCCAAATTTGGTCAAATGTCTTTGCCAAATCATTTGTTGAATAAATTTCATCAGATCTGTGAAGTCAATTTTAGTTGTAACCATCTAATTCTCAGAAATCAAATTAGTCCAGCCAAATTCCAGATTTTGCATTTCCGTCCAATTACTATTTCGACCAGCGCCGCCGGCACGACCTTCGACCAACGTCGCCTGGCTGTGTTTCTCATAGCCGGTGGAGTCCAACACGTTGCCAGCACTCATGACCAATGGAGATGCATGCCCGACATGTGTCCACACCAGAGTAGCCACCGTGGCAGCAACAGCAGCAGCATCACAACCAGCGCCGCCTCGTCGCCTCACGCGTGCGCGCGCCAGCAGGAAAATGTCAAAAACTTTGTGCCACGACGACGCCATGCCAGGGCCATCAGTCACCTCCGCCTCTGCACCAGCCAGGAGCTAGCGTACACGCTAGTTGACAAAGACGTAGCAGCTGCCTGCACGCCGTCGCGTCGTCACCGTTGTCACCACCCCGTCCGGTCACTTCAACGGCACAAGTTCCATGATTGCCAGCCTCACCATCTCCGTTCCGTGCCTATATATAGCTGCCCATGACCAGTGTAGCCTTCACACTTCTCTCTAGAGCTTCCTGAGCCATTTAAACCGTCATCTTCTTCGTTTCTTCTTCTTCTCCAGTGAGCCGCCGAGGAGGAGCATGACGCCAGATCAATCTACTGCACCAAGTCTCAAATTGATTCAACCAGTAAGTGCCTTTCTCTTACCTCATCATGCTGTAGCCTTTGATTGAACTCAGTTGGACCATAACGCCGGTGATCGCCGGGATTCTAATTTGCCCTGTTCCGACAATTGAACTCACTGTCGTCCAAATTAGCCTATCTTTTAATGGAACCAAATGATCATTAGAGTATTCTTAGCATGACTGTTTAGCTAGAATTTGAATTGAAGCCCGAATTGAAGTTCATCACTTCTTCGTGTGCCATCGAGATCAGCTCACGTTGCTGACCCGTTCCACCTCATCACCGACCAAATCGACTACACCTACTCGTTTCTTGTGTCTTGTAGATGGTGTAGCTGAGCCCAATCGTTCTGCAATTCCCTAAGCCAACATCGCCCCTTTTGCCTTCGTTTCTGAGTCCGGCGTCAACACCAACAAACTCCTACACTCAACCGTAACCAAATTCCACGCTGGAGATTGATCAGCACCACTCCAGGAGCAAAAGCCCTCTTCCAATTTCGTGAATCCTTAGCCCTAGCTCACTGTCACCGTAGCTCGCCCTTGTTCCTGAAAATCGATGAGTTGGACCTCGCCGTTCGCTGTCGTCTCGCCGCCGTTGTTCAATCAACTTCGCTAGCAGCTTCATCTTGACCTCGCCTACCCATTTGACAAGATTGGCGAAGCAGCACCCGAGTAAATCAATCAAATGCTTAAGCCCTAGAAATTGACAGTGCTTAGACACTCAGTTCACTGTGTCTAGGGGTCTTTTTTCCAAAATTCTTGAACTTTTGGACTTTCTGTAAAAACCTCTTTGTCAAACAGATGCGTTGTTCAATTATGCACCCAATGCTTTGATCCAAACTTGTTTACCCACTGGAAATCTTCTAAACCACTCCCATGCCATTCTCTGACATTTCCAGCCCTTGTCAAGCTTTGTTAGCTCTATGTCAGCCAGTGGCATTGGCCCAGTTCAACCACTTTTGTATGTGCAAATCATAATCCACTTTGTCTACCAAGTTTGTGATATCATGTTCTACATTTTCTTCAATTATCATATTGTGAGAAAACTCCATCTTAACCTATTTTCAGCTATGTCATTCTAGATGAATGTCGTCTATCGACGTTCAAATGTCACCGTGTTCACATTCAAAATTTGACTTCACCCTAGTCTTTCAGCCACTCAACCAAGCCCTAGCCGTGTTTCAGTACTCGAGCCTCGAAGAAAACTCTTTAAGGCCAACCTAAACCATTTCAATGCCATTCTTTGACATTGTCAGGCCGCGAACCGAATGTCAATCGGCTGACATTCGCTGTTTTTGAGCAAACCAGCCACGAACTCAATGTCAATTTTGATGCCTAAAACCCTAAGAGCCTCCAACGCTCATCCTTAGCCCAAATGCTATAGAATTTAGAGTTCTGACCCAGTTCTAGCTTCCAAGTCCTGTCTAATTCAGCATCGCCGAGATCATTTCTTTTAGAGCATATCTGCATGTAGATTTTAAAGCATTTATAAATGTTAGTGATCTTTGTGTGTTTGTTTGTTGATGAGTAGATCCAGACTCAGAGTTCAAAGACTTCATCGCCGACCCAACACCGACTGCTAATTCTTATGACACGGAAGGCAAGTCATATTCTTGAACATCTCGAACCTATATTTTATGAATTGTTAAGATATTACCTTGACTATAAGTAGTATTGCATGTGATGGAATGAGAAAATCATGATTTGGCAGTACTAGGCTGGATGCGTGTGAAATGTGATGAGTCTTTATGAATAATTAAACTATGAGCCACAACTAATATATAAGTATATATGTATATTCATGAAATAAAACCCCTAACCGTGACCAGCATTTGGTATGGAATGGTGGTAGCACTGGATGTGCAGGATTGTGGTATGATCTGGTCATTGGCATATAAGGACTAGAACCATGTGTTGTGCTTCTAGTGTCATGAAAAACGTGCTAACCGCAAGCCTGGCATGGGACAGGCCTGAACAAGTAGTATGTAGATCGCACATGAAATCTGTAACACCCTGAGTTTAGGGGTGAAAACTTCCTTTTTCATGAATAGCATGCATGCATGTATCTGTAGTAGTTGCCAGATCAGTATCTATCTCAAGCCCCAAAATCTCTAAATCTTTCCTGTGAACCCCCAATCAAGATCAGATTGTTCAGATGTGATCTATCAGTTACCCTGAACTTAAAAGTCTTCAGAAGCCAGATTCAATTCCATCTCTAAATCTCAGATTTGTCAAAACTTCTGTTTTCGAAAACAGAATTAAGTTGATTACCCTAAATACTTTAAACTCAGATTTAGCCAAATCTTGACCTAATCCAGACCAGATTATTCTTAAATTATGATCATGGGTATGTCAATACCTTCAACCAGAAAGTTGGCAGCCAGATTTTATCATCTAGACTCTTTTACAAATCAGTCCAAGAGATATCGCAAATCAGTCCTTTATCTAATATCTGAAAACCTAAAAAGGCCAAAACCTTCAGATTAACTCCAAATTCAGAATTTCTTCAGCAAATCTCTTCTAAATTCTATTTGATACAATTATCCCATTTGTTTAGATTTCAAAATCTCATCCTAAATGCCAGAATTCGAAATCGATAGAAACTCAGATTTCAATTACCCTAAAATACCCTATTTTCAATTTATATCAAAGACTATTCAAATGTGCCAGATTTTATCAAATATCTTTACCAAATATTTTGTTGAATATAATCTGCCAGATCAGTGCAATCAATTTCAGTTTAAACCTTCCAAATCACCAGATTTATAGATCAGTCCAAAACTCAAAATCTGAAATTGCAACTTAGTCCAAATTCGACCAGAGCTTTCAGCTGTTTTCGACCAGAACTCGCCGTGCTTGTGCGCCGTGGTTGCTCATCGCGGGTGAGGCTTCGCCCGCGCTCATGATCGTGTATGCTAGTGTGTACGTGTCCTCGCTTCAGTCATCGTCGTGGCAACGCCGATGAACAGCACCGCCCTCGTGTGCGACCGGCAGCAGCAATCCCAGCTTTTTGTCAGTAGCTTTTGTGCTGCGCCAGTTGTTGTCGCCAACGCTTGCTTCAGCTAACGCTAATTCCTGATGAAACGATAATGTGATCAGCTGCAGAACCGTTGTCGCCGTCGCATCACCATTCTTCGCTATTTCTTCGCCGCTGTCGCTTCTGCACGCAACCAGTCTCGTCACTAGTGCCAATCTCTTCGCTGTTCCCTCTTCGCAAGCTTCGCCATGCCTAGTTAAGCTCTCCTGTACTCAACAGCTTATCCACACTTCACTGGAAATCAGCTAAGTCTCGGATTTTCTGGTTTTCGTTTTCTTCTCCGGCGAGCCGTCGAGGAGGCTCACGGTGCCAGCACGCCCTGCTGCACCAATCTTCAAATTGAAGCCATCAGTGAGTTCCTCTTATCAGTCTCTCTGTGTGGTATCATTTAATTGCTCACCGGTGACCTCTAATGCCGACGATCACCAGAATTCTCGAATTGCCGTGTTCCTGCAATGTAGTTTGATTTACTCCAAATTAGCTTTCGAACCTGTAATCTAAATTGATCAGAGAGCTATTTTGAGTATGCCTGTGAACCTAGAATCATCAATTGATCTCAAATTGAAGCTTTTCCCAAATTTGAACTTCAACAGTTGCTGGCTCTCGTCGCCAGGCTTCCCTGATGATTTTCCGATCAAATTGATGCTACCAGTAGCTTACTTGTACCTCTCTATCACTCCTCGAGCAAGGAATTGAGTTCAATCGGCCTGTATCGAAAATGCCTAATTCCAGTGACTTCTTCTCCTGCGCCGATCACTGGAAAGTGTTTCCCAGCCGTTTCAGCCCTAACCACTTTGTCCAGTGTATGTGCCTTGAACTCCTGAGCATTTTTGTCTTCTAGCCCGACACCTAGATTGGCCTAGATTGAAAGATATAGCTTTGCCAAGATTGTGTCCAGAACTGTTCCAGTGCAGTGAGTTCACCGCAGTTCATCACCGGATTTCTTGCTGTCCGGCCATCTTCAGCCATAGATCCTGTTATGACTTTTGTTCCTGTTACTCAAGCCTACCTCCTAGACAAAGTTAGCACACCCGTTGAGCCCTTGAACAGCATTTTTTGCTTAGCCCTAGTTTTTGACATTGTCAGCCTTATGCCAGAGCTTGTCAGCCAGTGGCATTGGCCTTGTTTACCCACTTCTGGTTGTGCAATTTGAGAACCACTTTGTCCACTGAATTTGTAGAGTTGTGATCTACATTTTCTTCTACTACCACAACTTGAGATAAGCACTCTAGCTTTTCTTAAAGCTATGTCAGAGCCTTGATCTGAATGTCAATCTGCTGACATTCGTTGTTTTTGAACAAACCAGCCACAAAATTGATATCCCTGTTGTAACCTTGAAATCCTAAGATTATCTAACACCCATCCTTAGCCCAGATTCCTTGAAACCCTAGAATCTCGACTCAGATCAGCTTGCAATCCAAATTATCTCCAGTATCGTTCAGTCTTTCTTGTTAAGCATTTTTTCATATAAGTCATAAAATATTTTAATATTATAAGTAATCATTGTGTGTTTGTTTGTCGTCGAGCAGATCCAGAAGCTGACTTTGAGGATTTTGCTGTTGACCCGTTATCAACTGCTGTATCTTACGACGCGGAAGGCAAGTCATATCCTTGGTCATCTTGAACCTATATTTTAAGAGTTGCTATAATATAATCTTGAATATAGATAATATTGCATGTGAAAGATTGAGAATGGTTGAATTATGAATTGGCAGTACTAGACTGGTTATCTATGAAATGTGAAATAAACAAGTTTTGAGCCATGAACTATTATATATGTATCTCTATACTTATATTCATGAAATAAAACCCCTAGCCGTGACCAGAATATTGGTATGGATGGCTGTAGCACTGGAGGTGCTAAACTGCAAAGGATAGCAGGCACTGAAGGTGCAGGGTTGTGGTATGATCTGGTCACTGGCATATAAGGACTAGAACCTTATGTTGTGCGTCTAGTGGCATGAACAATATGCTAACCGCAAGTCTGGAATGGGATAGGCCTGAACAAATACTTATGTGAATCGCACATGAAACCCCTGCATGAGATGTGTAGTGATGCACGGTTTACACGGAGAATGGCTCCCACACATATCACTGAAGGTGATCTTGCACGCTGATCTAGTAATGGTAATAAGCAAAGGGGTGGAAGTTTGGGTACAACCTGCCACAACTGTGGTTCGCGGAGACCCACAGTGTCAGGGGTGAATTGTGAGTGAAACATAACAAAATTTCTTGTTATCTCCACCTTGCCACTCACAATATGAAGTGAGCCAGGGGTCCAATCATTTTGATAGGAAGGGCTTGAAAGTGGAATATCTTGCGGATAAATTGGTACCTCTCTGCAGAGTTAAAAACGTATTCGAATACTCCGAGCTCCCGGGTTTATAGGAGTCTGCTGCGGTGGATTAAATCCACGGGGTGTGACACAAGTATATTTTCTAAATAAAATTTGTTAAATCAAGATTATCCAAATGACATGTGCTGTCATGATAAGGAGTGCTGCCATGGGCTGTCGTGTGTCGACGTGTCACGGTAGTGCTATAATCTAGTGAACATGAATAATGATGCTATATTATAAAAAGTGCTGCCATAAGATGAGATGAGTTATGAAAGAAAAAGATTATTTTACAAACATCCATAATTCTTGACTAGTCTAGGTTCATATCATCACTACTATATGTATCTACTCTTACCTATGACTTGCTGAGTACGTAAGTGCTCACCCTTGCAACATTCAACTCAGTAGATGGAGCGTACCCTGATCAAGATGAAGGCGTGGAGAACTTTGTGGATCCAGAAGGAGGAGAGTCAGTTCCGCCAGAACCCTGATGTGTGTTATTCTACCGTCAACTTCTTTTGTGGGAGGATCACCTATCTTCTACTGTGTAGTTAATATTTTGCTAAACCTTGAATGCCGTGAAGGCATTGTAATCTCTTTATGCAATATTAAGGCCAGCAGGTCACACTACTTAAATATTTTGTAAATTACTCTGTTGCATGTAATATACTCCTGTGTTTGACTTATCCTGGGAAGTCAAAGGTATGTGTATATGGGACTAGCTGCAGCGAGTTAGGTCTCCACGGGATTAGTCGTAATCCCAGTTTCGGGGCGCGACAAAACCCCTGCATGAGATGGAAAGTTTGTGCACGATTTGACACGGAGTGCAGCTCCAACACATATCACTGGATGTGATGTACGCTGAAACAGTAATGGGAGATGTAGTTCGGGGTGGGGTTATAGCCCGCCACAACTGTACTTTCTGAAACCACAGGGTCAGGGGTGAATTGTGTGAGAACATGAAAAAAGTTCTTGTTATCTCCACCTTGCCACTCACAGTTTGAAGTGAGGAAAGGGTCTAATCATCTTGATAGGATGGGCATTAAAGTGGAATATCTTGCAGGTAGATTGGTACCCCTCTACAGAGTTAAAAATGTATTCGAATACTCCGACCTCCCGGGTCTATAGGAGTCTGCTGCGGTGGATTAAATCCACGTCGATGTGACACAAGTATATTTTCTAAATAAAATTTGATAAAGTCAAAATTACCCAAATGACATGTGATGTCATGATAAGGGGTGCTGCTGTGGGCTGTCGTGTGTCAACGTGTCGTGGTAGTACTATTAATAGTGCAATATGAATAGCAATGATATGTTACAAAAGTACTGCCATAAGCATAAGTTGTGAAGAGAAAAAGTATTTTGCAACCCCTTTTTCCCTCTTTCCCTACTAGGTTCATATCATCACTACTATATGTATATCTATTCTCACCCTATGACTTGCTGAGTACGAAAGTGCTCACCGTTGCAATCTATAATCCAATAAATGGAGTGCTCCGTGATCAAGATGAATGTTAGGAGAATTTCGGGGATCCAGAAGGAGGAGAGCCAGTTCCACCGGAGCCCTGAACAGTGTTGTTCTACTGTCAACTTCTTGCGTGGGGGTTCACTTAGCTTCCGCCGAGTAGTTGTTATTTTGCTTTAACTAGACCGTTTATGATGCGAAGGCATTGTAATCTCTAGTGATGTACTAAGGCCAGCAGGCCATACTGCTTAAGATATTTTGTATGTTACTCTGCTGCAATGATCTCCTGTGCTTCACTTATCCTTCGAAGTCAATGGTATGTATGTATGGTTCAGCTGCAGCGAGCTGGGTCCCCACGGGAGTAGTCGTGGTCCCCTTGGCGGGGTGCGACTCAGGTCCTCACACTCCTGGACCCCGGCTTCGGAGGAGACAACTCGGCACAGCAATTGTCGAAGTTCTCTAAATGCCACTCTGGGAGCCACCGTAACCGTATCGGCTCCCAAAGAGTACCTCCCGTCGGTGAGACGTCGGAAGCAAGATTAGGGGCTGGCCCAGCGGCAAGGCTCAACTACGCAAGAGTGGCCCTAGCGTGACCAGGGCTGCATCCCCCGGACCCACCGGGTCCCGGGGATGCCTCCCCTTCGGAGGCACATACTCCAGACACCCGTTTCACAATCGAGTATGAGCAAAAGATTTCATTTCATTGAGAATGATAATTACAATTTTCCGAGGCTTCCTCTAAGAAGCTACCGAGAGAAAGATCCTAACAAAAAAAAGAGAGCCTATCTAAGGCCTGGGGGGAGACCCATACTTGCCCATTGTCATCCCCCCCGAGAGGCCTCCCTTGACGCTGGAACGTTCGCCCTCGGGTGCGCCGGTAGCGGGGGCTGGGCCCAGATAATTCGGTCATAGAAGGACCCCGCCAACTCCTCCTACTCTCGTTGCTGCAGCTCAAAAAAGCCGGGGAAGCTCCGGGGAAGTCGCCCCCCGACCGCTCGGGCGCCAGCCCCCTGCTGCTCCATGAGGGCTCCGATCGAGGCTATCACCGGGACCGCTAGGCCCTGCGCCCGGACATCTGTGGTCTTCGGGATCACGGAGACTTGCGCTTTGAGAAAGTGCATAGCCTCCGTGACCGAGGCCGGCACCAAGCCGGAGCCTACTTCCGGTCCAAGGCCGATCCCAAGCCCCTCAAGCGCCGAGCGGACGGAGCGCCCCGCGTTGGCGATCACTTGGGATCTGGAGTCCTCGAGCTCCCGGTAGGCGCTTTCGTTCGCCTTCGCCTCCCTTCGGAGGCGTGCGTTGGTGTCCTCTGAGGCGAGGAGCTGAGCCAAGACCTTGGCAAGCTCGCTAGGGCGTCATCCCTCTTGGTACGGAAGGCGGCGGCCTTGTCCTCGGCCGCCTGCAACGCCACCTCGAACCGCTCCTCAATGCTCCAGGCGATTGCCGCCCCCTGCAAGGACCCGAGAGTTAGACATACGAAGTAAACCGCCGGGTAAAATTCTTCGCCGCACCAGGAGTCAACTCACCTAGAGATTGAGGGAGATCAGCACCGAGCAGCCCTCATTGAGGGTCCCCAGCCGGACGTAGGTCCGGACCTTCGGGGTTTGGAGGCCCGCGGCGAAACTTCGGGATTCGCTCGGGGATAGCAGGGGGTCTTCCTCCGGAGGGCACTGGAGCTATCCCCGCCCGTGGGTCCCCTCCACCCGTCCCCGTGGGTGATATGCACCGGCTCGGCCCCGGTCGCGGCCCCCATCCCTGTGAGCTCATCGTTCAAGGAAGCGGACATCAACACCTCCAGGGGGACGTGTCCCTTGGGAGGGACAAAAAGTCCCTTGCCCCTCCTGGGCTGTGGGACCGCCAGGACCACATAAGGTGCCCCGCCGGAGGGCTCTCCTCCACGTCCACGAGCCACTCGAAGCACAGCGGGGACACCGCCGAGAATTGCACCGCTGTGCGGTCCTGGCTTGCCGGGGCCAGGACCACCGGAGGCGTCGGCACCGGGGAAGGTCACGGGGCGTACTTCGCTGAGTCGGACTCCTCCCTGTCGCCGTTCGCCCTCCCCTTCTCTCTTGACTCGGTGGAGGCGTCGTGGAGGCGCACGAACTCCGCCGTCACTCCTTGACCATTGGAGAGTTCTCCCTCAGAGTGGGGCAGAGTTGTCCTAGCTGCAGGAGCGGCTCTCGTGTTCCCTGGCCCGGGAGCCACCTCCCGGAATGAAGAAGGGTGTCTTCCCACACTGGGGGTGTGGGTGCCTTCACGGGTGTGGCACCCGGAGTCATAGCCGGGCCCGGGGCTTTCTGTGCCTTTTTGCGTGTCGGCTCCAGGCCTCCAACAGCCTCCTTCCCCCGCTTGTGTGAGCCGAGGGTTGGGAGAGGCTTCCTTTCTGGTAGCTTCAGCCTGATGACTTTTGCCACAAAGTTAAGGAGGGCACCCTCCCTGATGACTTGCACGACGCGCTTGTGCTTGTCACCGTAATACCTCTTGAGGAGGTTCTCCGCCTTCTTTTGGGAGGCTGGGTAGGGCCGGACTTCAAGGACAAGAAACAAAGGGTCAGTCAAAATAATGAGGTAGGACAGGACCATGAGTTGCCGGATACTTACATCGGGCCACTGGCATTTCCGGGGGTCTGTGCGATGGGCACATCCCAATTCCACTCCACCCGTGCGTGATGGGGGCGATCCGGAGGAGGGCCAACTCCACCGTGAGGTCTCTCATAGACCTCTGGGTGCGGACCTCCACCATCTTAGTGAGGAGCCCCAGCTCCTCGGCGGCCAAGACCGGCACCTTGGGAGTGGCCGACCGGCAATAGGAGGGGGACTCTGAGGAATAGGTCACCTCCGAGTCCCGGACACGGAGATAAAACCATCTCTAGAGCCAGTCCCCCCAGTTGTCCCGGGAGGCCGCCACCGGGTATTCGTGTACTCGGGCAGGTAGCAACTACATCATACTCAAGCCAAAGGCGGTCTTCGGCCCTTTCTTCATCACCAATGAACCCCTCGTCGAGGGCTCATAGAAGTACGACAGCAGTCGGACCGTCGGCTGTCTCGCATAGCCATATGAAGAGCCCCATCTGGACAAGTTCAACGCCACCCCGTACTCCCGGAGCATCAAGTGCACCGGGAGCCGGAGGCTAGCCTCTAAGAAGGCCCCGAATATGACCACCTCCCCGGCCTGGGGGCGAGGGGTCATCTCGTCTCCCCTGGTGATTCGGATGTCCCCGTCCATGAAGATGTTCTAGGTTACGAGGGACTCAAGGTCCCCCAGAGTGAACTTGGTTGCCCCGAGGAAGTCCGCGGTGACTTCCTCTGGGGGCAACTCCGTTGCTTTCCTGTGGCCTTTCGGCGCCATCTATCCGTTCGGATGGAAAACTACCGGGTGAAGTTGCTCGCCGGGGGCTAGGTCTCCAAGAGAGCTCTCGTGGGCCGGTGAAGGAAGTGGGGGGCTAGAGTTCAAGTGTGAACCTCCCGGGCCCCCCGTGGCCCTATTTATAGACCTCGGCCGAGCCACGATGGGTGACACATGTCACCTCGGGGTTGATCCAGACCGTTGGATTCAAACATCACGAGAAAACCAAAGGGTGCACGGGAAATGAAGCACAAACATCGAAGTACGCGAGGACATAATGACCGGTGGCACCGACATTAAGGCGGCGCACAGGAACTGAGGCATCACAAGGCCCAGAAGGTCCCTCCGCGGGGGAGATGTTCCCGGTGATCTAACCATTCGGCCTAGGGTGTGTCCCCAGAAGGCATGGGGTGCTGCTGTTGGGCAAAATCTCCGTCGTGCCCACAAGGCCTAGTTCGACTCGGTGACAGGTGTCTTGGTGGTAACCATCCTGGGCACTGCCACCCAGTAAAAGCGTCTTGGGCACCGCCACCCGGTGACAACCGTCCTGGGCGCTGCCACCCAGTGACTGGCGTCCCGGTGACAATCGTCCCGGGTGCCGCCACCCGGTATAGCGTCTTGGGCGCCGCCACCCGATGACGGGGGTCCCGGTGACAACCGTCCCGGGCGCGGCCTCCCGGGGACGATTGTCCCATCTGGGGGGCGCCACCACCCATCTACAACCATCCCCGGTGGGCGCCGCCACCCGGTGACAATGTAACATCCCAGATTTTGCTACCTCTTTAGCATGCCAGTTAGTGCATCTCCATTGGATTTCCCGGATGTCTCGACCCCATCTCAAATTAACCCCTAGGTTGATCCCTAAGTCTAACTCAATCTTGATCAATTGTATCAGAACTATGATCCAGGGTATGCCACTACTTTAACTTAAAAAGTTGGCAGCAGAACTCCACCATTCGGACCATTTTCACTTTTCAGTCCAAAAGCATTTTAGATTGATCCTTTTCTGATTTTCCCAGAAGCCTGAAAGGGCTAAAATCCACGTTTCAGCTCCAAACCTTGATCTGATTTAGGGGATATCTCCCAATTGCTATTCTGAACAAAATCTTCTTCAGAGGGAATCTCCAAATCTCATCCTAGACCTCAGATTTTAGCTTCGACAAAATCTAGACCCTAATTACCCTAATTACCCTAACTTCTCTATTTTCATTTTGCTCAAAACCTGATTAGAAACACCAGATTGTATCTGCTATCTTCGTAAACCTGCTTGTTGAATTTAGTATGCCTAGTTGGTGAAATCAGTTTCAGCCAAAACCAAGCATTTTGCCAAATTTGCATTTCAGTCCTAAAACCAGATTCCAGAAATTGTGTTTCAGTCCAAAACTTCTTTTCCCAGCCCCCTTTTTCGACTAAGCCATGGGCGTTCGACCAGGACCCCGGCCAACAGCCGCCTTCGACCAGTGTCGCCGCAATCTTTGCCGTCGGCTAGCATCCGCCTTCACCAGCGCTCGTGTCCAACATGCCCACGCGTGGTACACGTGTCGCTCTTGGACCGGCCACCGTGGCAACGATCGACGACTAGTAGAAGCAGCATCGTCACGTCCCCTGTGCGTGCGTGCCTACAGCCGTCAGAATGTTTTCGCCACGACGTCGCCATGTTGAGGCCGGCCATCACTTCGCCCTACTCCAGCCAAGATCTCGCGTGATTCCCACCTCCCAGCTGACAAAGCTGTGGCAGCCGCTGTAGCATCCCATCGCCGCTGCAAGCCGTCTCGATATCGCCACTGTCGCCAGTCACTTCTGTATCCAGCTCAATTCGCTTCAAGTCTCGAAGAGCTCTAGCCCGCTGCCTATATAAACCCCCCTCGCCCATAGCTTCTTCACACCTCCAGCAACCACTTAAGTCCCAGTTCCCTTGTTTCTTCTTCCCCGGTGAGTTGCGGAGGAGGAGCTCAACGCCTGAGTACTCCACTGCTTCAAGCTTCAATCCAACCTCACCGATATGTTCCTATCACCCATCCCTCTATTCAATAGTAAGTAATTTGTCCCCGGTGAACCTCACCGCTGGCGATAGCTAAGAAAACCAGATTGCCCTGTTCCTGCAATTGAGGCCGTTCATGTCCAAATTGATTTTCCCTCCAGTAGAGTTAATTGATCCCCAAAGCCAGTTGAACAAACCTGTTTAGCTACATTTTGAATTTAGCCCGTGGTTGAAACTTTCCATTTCTTCCTGCGCCGCCGTGGATGTCTCACGTCCCCGGCATGCCTCGCTGCGTCCCCGATCAAATGAGTTGCACCTACAAATTTCTTAAGCCCCATAGATGGTGTAGCAGCCTCCAATTGCCCGGCATTGCTCTGAATCACAGTCGTCCCTCGCAACCGTCGTCTTTGAGTCAGGCTGTGACGACGATGAGCCTCTAGCCGCCACCAGAGCCAAATTCCTCTCTCACACACCATCTTCTTTATTCTAGGAT
Source organism: Pharus latifolius (assembly GCA_019359835.1). NCBI lineage: Eukaryota > Viridiplantae > Streptophyta > Magnoliopsida > Poales > Poaceae > Pharus > Pharus latifolius. Next base: position 34,484,087 of record CM033324.1, on the reverse strand, counting down.
CGAAACCCCTCAACCAATTTTGATAGTCATCGAGCCCTGTGCCCTGTCACTGTAACTCACCTCCTGTTCCAGCAGCAAACGAATTTGACCTTGCCGGTCACCGTCATGTCGCCGTCGTTGTTCAATTAACTTCACCAGTAGCCTCACCTCGACCTCACCTACCATCTTGACACAATTGGCGAAGCAACGTGCGTGCGGTTTGCCCAGATGTGCAAAACCTAGAGACCAACAGTGCACTGGCGTACGATTCCCTCTATGCCAGGGTTCTGCAATTTCACTGTTTCCCTTGACTTTTCTACAAAAACCAATTTGTCAATCAGGCCCCTCACTATGTTTGGCACCTAATGCCCTAGTTTGAGCTTATCTTGACTTTCCAAGAGGCCTAGACTAACCCAATGGCACTCACTGACTTTGTCAGGCCACGAACCGAATGTCGGCCAGCAGACATTCAATGTGTCTGAGCTAATCCTTGTGTTTTTAGCCAAACCCCGAGTGTCTCCTCCCTCTAAAGATGGTTCCCTACCAGATCATCTTGCCTGCATGCATGTCTATATACTATACACAAGTATTTTCTGTATGCTTATGTAGTACGGTGTGTTAAGTTGTTTCATTGTTTGTGTGCGAGAGTAGAGCAAGAAGCAGAAGAGGCAACGAAGTCTTTGAAGAACCCTTAGAGCAGTCAGACCCCACACTGCAAGGCAAGTCTCTACCCTTGATCATGTCTCGCCCAGTATTTTGAGTAAACTAGATTTATTTCTTTTTTAAAGTATATGCATGCACTGTGTTCAGATTAAGTACTATGTTGAAAGAATATGAATAGATATGACCTAATTCATTGTAAAGCCTCTCATGTTTATATATCTCATGCACCCTTGTCACCCTAGGATATCATGCTTAGGCTATGTTGGGGGAACTCCTAGGGGTTCCGCGAAGTCCTTGAAGATCCCCCGGTGAGGCCCGGAGCATCACCGGGCCCCCGGTGAGATCCAGAGGGTCACCGGGCCCCCGGTGAGTCCCGAAGAATCACCGGGCGACCGGTGAGACGCGGAGCATCACCGGACCGCCGGTGAGACCCGGAGGGTCACCGGGCCCCCGGTGAGACCCAGAGCATCACCGGGCCGCCGGTGAGTCCCAAAGAGTCACCAGGTCCCCGGTGAGATCCAGACCATCACCGGGCCCCCGGTGAGTCCTGAAGAGTCATCGGACACCCGGTGGCACCCGAGGCCTCGGAAGGATGACTGCTGACCGAAGAAGCCTTTAGAAAGCTGACGAGGACATGTGTCGAGCATCCGAGCCGTTCTCCTAGCCAAATGACTTCAGCGCCCTTCGATCCAACGGTCGTAGCTAGGGCTTTTTGGTCTTTTGTGTTTCTTAGGGGCTATATATACCCCTCCTGTACCTCTTTTCAGGGGATTCGAACTCATTTGCATTAACACAAAATATTAGGCTCTCTTGGAGGCCTCTCCCCGAGAGTGTACTTCCCCAGTGGACTCGCGTCCGAGAGAGCCAACAGGACTAGGGCCCCCACTGGGACCCGAACCTGTATAAAAACCATTGTGTCAATTTCTGTGTTGCCCAGCAGGAGAAGACCAGTAACTCGGTCAGCTCGCGTCGCTGTACACGTGCTGCGCACGTCCGAAGAAACCTACCGGGGTATCCGTAATACCACGACAGGCTATGCTTATGCTTAAATACATGTGTTGAGTGCTAAATGGTCATGTGGGTGAAAAACGTGCTTAAAACCTCTTTTGTGAAGGAAAATGTGATTAGAATCGATAGTGAGGATAGTTTGTATGGTTTGTGCTGTGCGCATCGGGAATGTGAATGGCTCCTCACTAAAGATTCATAAGGACAAGAACCTTATGTTGTACTTCTATGCGGCATGAATAACGTACCAACCACTTGCCCAGTATGGGACGGGCGCAACATAGTAGTTTTCCTGATATTATCTTTTCCCTGCAATGGTTGTCGGTCCAGTTTCTCGAGAGGAAACTGGTGGGCCACAGAGGGCCATGAGTGGTGTGAGATCAGAAAATAATGAGAGGAAAAGGTGTGAGAAGGAAAGCGCCCTACGCTTGGATTCTGAGTCATGTATAGCTGAATCCATAGGCTATGTGTCTCGCGGGACCATAGGCCAAGGCTAGGCAGAATTGGTTGTGGGGAGTACCCACAACGGTAATGAGGACTGAAATGTGGATTTACCAGGCAGGGAATTGTTAATGCTAGGATTGTAAACTGTTGTGTGATCTCGGCCTTGTCACATGCGTAAAAGTCACATGGAGAGGTACCGACTTGAAAGCTGAGTGATTGGTGGATTAAAGTTGTACACCTTTGCAAAGTTATAAAAAGTATTGGATACTCTAAGCTCCCAGGTTATGGAGTCTGCGCGCGGTGGATTCTATCCATGTCGATGCAGCACAAGTAGTTGTTGGAAAGGTTTTCATAATATTGATTAAAGTGGTGACTCATGAAAGACCACCACACATAACATCTTCTAAAAATCTAGTGTAGGATTTCAATGTCTTGCTTTTCGAAAACAAAACCTTTCTTCAAAACTCTTAGAGTGAAAATCGATTCTATCCTTATCTATCAATCGAAGAACCCATCTCTTGGAAATTCCCCCTCATCTATATGCTTGCATTCTTAAATTGAGACTTGCTGAGCACTATGTGGACAACATGCTTACCCTTGCTTTTGCAAACATATTTAGAGGAAGGATTTGTCGATCCCGACTCCTACGGCCTTGAGCCCCATGACGAGGAAGGAACCATCCCTGAAGATCCAGCTTACTAGAGGGTCACTCACCAAGTGGAGTCTGATGTGGAGGAAGCCCATGCAACGCCGCTGCCAATGAAGATGAAGACCATCGTAGTCTCATTGCTTGTTGTTATTGTTTTATTTTGTGCCGACCTTTGTGTCGAAGAGAACTCCTTAATTTTGTATCAACTTTAAATAGCGTCATTTTGGCGCTATGATATTGTAATATTGGTCCTTGTGATCAGTACTTGTTTTAATTATTTGCATTGTTATATAATGCATCTTGTTGTTGTGAGCTTGCGATGTATCATTCTGAGTACAAGCCACTTGGGCGGTTGCCACCAGATTCCTCAAATGAGGGTCCCACAGACAACCGTCCCGGTCGATGCCGCCCGGTGATTGGCATCCCGGAGGCGGGGCTTCCTCAGGAATTGAAGCTTGCACATGTCGAGCATCCAGGCGTCCGGGTCCGCAAAAGGACCGTCGCATCCCCGATCCGACAATCGGAGCTAGGGCGTTTTGGTCATTTGCATATTTTGGGGTCTATATATACTCTTGTCCCCCTCTCTTGTAACCTAAGTCTCTCATTTTTGCAATCATTACACAAATCAGTAGGTACTCCTTTGGAGACCTCTCCCGGTGAGAGAACCTCCCCCGAGACCTACATTTGGGGTGTGCCGAAAGGACTAGGGTTCCCATTGGGATCCGAACCTGTATAAATCTTCTGTGTCAATCTCTGTGATTGTCTGCCGGGAGGTGACCGGTCGCACGGTGAGCTCGCGCCACTGTACGCGTGTCAAACACACATTCAGACATGCCGGGGTATTTTTTATACCACGACAGTGACAATAGTCGAGGAAGAGACCACTAATAAATTGGGAACCAATGTCTGTTATGAGGTGATTTGGGACACCAAATCGTGTCACTATGTTCTTGTGAAAGAACTTTTTGCGCTGCAGTGGCGGTAATGGTGCGGACTGGTTCAGCCTCGACCCATTTGGTGAATGTGTCAATGGCTATGAACAAGAACTTGTATCCATTGACGGCATGGGGCATTGGTCCTAGAATATCTATCCCCATATAGAGAATGGCCATGTTAATGGGATAGTTTGTAGTGCATATGCCGGCTGCTGAGTTTGCCGAGCATGAAATTGACACTGGGGGCACGTCTTGACCAAGTGTCTGGCATCATTTAGTGTCGTAGGCCAATAATACCCTTGTTGAAAAGCCTTTCCGACCAGTGTTCTGTATGATGCATGTGCGCCACACATGCCTTCGTGAATATCTTTCAGAAGGGATTTGCCTTCTTATTGAGGTTTATAACGCATGAGTATGCCTTGCGTACTCTTTTTGTAAAAGGTTCCTTCTACCAGTTTGTACATGCGTGCTTTTCTAACTAACCGATCGGCGTCGGTTTCCTCCTCGGGCAAGGTCCCATGCACAAGATAGATTCTCAATGGTTTGATCCAATCTGCTTCCTGCTTGAGGGCGGCGACATTAGTCATCTCCTCGGTTGTCTCAGTGATCGAGGGATATTTTAACTTTTCAATGAACACTCCTATCGGAGCAGAATCACGTGAGGACCCAAGTTTCGATAATTGGTCAGTGAGAGTATTATCTCTTCTTGGAACGAATTGGACTTCAAAATTTCTAAAGTATTTTTCCAATTTCCTCACCTCGCCCAGGTAACGAGCCATTGTCTTGTCGGAGGTGCTGTCCTCCTTGTTTACGTAGTTTATAACTAGCTGGGAGTCTCCCCACACCACTAGCCGATGGACTCCAAGAGATTTGGTTGCTCGAAGCCCAGCTAGAAGACCTTCATACTCTGCTGCATTGTTACCTGGAAAAAAGTGGTGTTGTATGACATACTAGAGTTGGTTTCCCTGATGAGTGATTAAGACCATTCCAGTCCCCGAGTTTGAAAAACCACGAGAACCATCGAAGTACATCGTCTAAAGGTCATTGGTAGACAAATTTGCTGGTTCTTGTGGAGGTGGTTCGGGATTAGTCCATTCGATCATGAAATCGGCAAGAATTTGAGATTTGATTGCGACGCGAGCAGTGAAGTGGAGATTGAACTCTTCTAACTCAACTACCCATTTCGCAACATGACCGATTGCTTTTGGATTACGGAGTATGTCCCATGAGGGAAAGGAAAATGGCACTAAGATCTTGTGCACTTGAAAATAATGTCTCAGCTTCGGGAAGCCATTAAGAGGGCATAAAGTAGTTTTTGGACCTTGGGGTGGCTCTCCTTTGGTCCGTTGAGCACTTCTCTTACATAATATATTGGTCGTTGCACACCTTCCCATTCTACAACCAGTACTGCGCTGACAGTGCACGCTGTTGCGGCTAAGTAAATGAGTAATGGCTCTCCCGCTTGTGGAGAAACTAACACTGGAGCACTTGATAAATATGCTTTGACTTCCTGAAAGGCTTTTTCGGCCTCATTCGACCACTGGAAACCATTGTGCTTACGTAGTACCTTGAATAAAGGTAGGCCACGTGCACCTAACCACAAGATGAAATGGCTTAGGGCCGCCATTCGACTAGTTAGGGTTTGGACGTCCTTCATTGACGAAGGGGATCACATTTTCTCAATGGCCCGTATTTTATCAAGATTAACCTCAATGCCTCGTGAACAAACGAGAAAACCTAAAAGTTTGCCAGAAGAAACTCCAAAAGAGCACTTTTCGGGATTCAATTTGATTCCATGTTTATTCAAATTACAGAAAGTCTCAGTGAGATAACTTACAAGATTAGAGCTTTGTAAGCTATTTACAACCAGATCATTTACATAAGCTTCTAAATTACACCCTAATTGAGATAGAAAGGTCTTCTGCATCAAGCGCTGGTACGTGGAACCAGCGTTCTTGAGCCCAAATTGCATTCTAAAATAGTAGTAGGTGCCAAAGGGAGCGATGAAGGTAGTTTTCTCTTCATCTACTTCTGCCATGCTAATTTGATGGTAGCCTGAGTAAGCATCTATGAAGCTCATCAGTTCGCAATCCACTGTGGAATAGACCAACTGATCGATGTGAGGAAGGGAAAAGTCGTCCTTCGGGCAGGCATTATTAAGACTGGTGTAACCGACACACATGCGCCACCTACCATTGGACTTAAGGACCATGACCAGGTTCGTGAGCCATTTGGGTTGGTTAACTTCGCGGATGAAACTAGCTTCCTGGAGTTTAGTCAACTCTGCATGGATGGCTTCTTGATGGTCAAGAGCAAAGTGTCAGAGATTTTGCTTTATTGGTCGTTGTCCAGGCCAAATATCTAGCCTATGCTCGATCACTTCCCTTGGGACTCCAGGCATGTCAGATAGTTTCCATACAAACACATCTGCGTTAGCTTGGAGGAAAGTAATGAGTGTGAGTTCCTATTTAGCATCCAGCGATGACCCGATAGAAACATTCTTAGTCGGATCGTTTGGGAACAAAGGAACTTGCTTTAGTTTCTCATCTGGTCGTGGAGTTGTCTTGACTGCATCAGGTTCTTTGGTGGCCAACTTGACATCCCGTAGGGGTAATTGGTAGACCAACTCCAAAGAAATGCGATCGCAGGTTAGAGCCATATTCTGACTGCCTCTGACCGTGATGACGCCTTCTGGCCTTGGTAACTTGACGCACTGATAGGCGTAGTGTGTCGCTACCATGAACTTGGCGAGTGATGGCTTGCCAAAGATGGCATTGTAAGATGAATCAAAATCAATCACATCAAATGTAATTAATTCTGTTCAGAAGTTCTCTGGTTCTCTGAGTGTTATGGGTAACACTATTTGCCCGCTGGGCATCATTGTGGAGACAGGTATAATCCCAAAAAACGGGTGTGCCACTGGTTTAATCTTGAAACGAGGTATTTGCATGATAATTATCATATTTGTGCATATTTGCTGTATGTTTAACCCCCAATCATGCACATTTAGTCACATAAGGCGGCATTTGCATTAATCATACATATCTTTGTCATCAAATCGACCGTATTATTTGTTTTATGATTTTATTGCAAGTCGATGCGATTTGGGTGGATTTCGGCTGATGGAGCATGTCACTTTGAATTTACCTAACCCTCGGTTGATTCTTGATAGAAGCACGTGTTTCTACGGACACGTAGGAACTGACCGTGCTGAAATCGTAGTCTCTGTGGGCCTGGAATCTCAAATCCCATTAGCCAAAAGCCTTCTCTGTAAATTTCCCAAAACCTGAGCACTAAATTGCAATTTTGGCTTAGACTCAAAAATCCCAAAACCTAAGTAGGAGGACTTATTTGTAATTTTCCAAAACTCCAAGGGCCTGATTGCAAAAATACCAAAACATGGCATAAACTCTCGCCGCTGCCCTTTGTTGGACCTGGAGCTTGGTTTTACGTTTGTTATCTTCTTCTGCCTCCTTTCTTGCGATCCACACTTCCTACCATCATGCCGGCGATGGCCAGACCATATGTTACCGACGGAGCTTCTTTTCTGCCTCCCCATTAATTTATCTACACCTCCGTCCATCTTAAAGCACTCAAAAGCCACCATTAAAGCCAGATCTACAACACTCATCTCCTTCTACGCCACTGGCGCTGCCTCCTTTTAGCGCTAGCCTCGCCGAGCCACCGCTCCACCGCGCTCCACCGCCGCCAGATCCGCGCCTCCCACGAGCTGCATTGCAGCCGCTTCCTCTCCAGTGCCCATTTTCCACCACCCGCCACCACCACTCGCCGGATCCGCCACCTCCCGACATCGGCACACCGCCACAGCGCCGTCTCTCATGTCGCCCACGCCACCTCACGCCACCGCCGCTGGATCCGCTCGATCTAGCCAATTCGCTGCCTCTCCTGCGAGCTGCCACGCCACCCTCGCTTCTTCTCGTCCTCTCCCTCAACTCCGGCTCTGGCCGCTTCCACTGTTCCCTATTTCGACAATCTCAACCCCGGCAGCCGCTTGTGCTACAACGTCGCCCGCCGCCTCTCTTGGCGCCGCTCTTCCATTAGATCCGCTACAACTCCGCGTCCCACCACAACTGCCGCCACCCAAATCCACGTGCCGCCCTTGCTCCTCGTTCACTACACCTCTCATTTGCGCTGCCACCTTCCAGATCTGGCCATTTGCATCGCCTTCTTCCCTCTCTGTTCTCTACTCCCTAAAAGCCGCCACTGCATAGCCACGACGTCGCTGGATTCTCGTTCCCATTGACAGTGTACGCCGCCACTCCGCCCGGCCGCCTGATCCATGACCACTGCAGCTCCAGTCGACGGCGAGCTCGACCACTTCATCGACTCCACTAACGATGACCATCTTCTTCGACCACTTCCACAATTTCAACCACGGCCACCAGCTCCAGCAACTCTGCAACAAGCACACGCCAGCATGCATAGAGTTCATTTCTTCTCTTCCCATACTTTGTTCTTCAATTTTGACATGAACTGCCTATGATGTATGAAATTGAATGAATGTTTGTTAATGTGAAACGAGAACATGTCCTGTGATGCAATTGAGTGCTCCTCTGTTCTGTGATGTTTTGACTCTTGCATATTGGTTATGTTCGTATTCATATGCTCGCATTTTCTGAGATTGTGACTCGAGCTTTGATTGAGTGCTGTATTGTGATGATCTGAATTTACTTGGGTAATTGTATCCCTGTTGTTATCATCTGTCAGTGCTTCATCAAATTTTCAATGGTTGTGGCTTAAACTCTTGAATATGTTTGCTTGAGTGAAAGAGGTGCTGGAAGAGCCATTTTGCTAGTATTATTTTGATTTTAATATGTCTTGTGGCATCAGTGAAGTAAATTTTGCACTTGGTATGGATTTCACCCCTCTTTGATTGAATCATTGTAAAATGCTTCTAGAGATTCATGTTCTAATGAATTCAAATGGTGAATGTCAATTCTAAACTTCAATAAACATATGTTCAAACTGAGAAATTGGGAAATGCTGAGTTGTTGTTTGTGCTCGTTGATGGCTGTTGGGGGAGTGATTGGTGTTAATTCTTTACGCATTCATTCGTTGATACCATTGATGGACGTATTCGTCTTAGTCATTTTCACCTCCCCCTCACGAGACTATTAGATGATTACAATTCCATCACTTGCACTCATGGATATGCGTACAGACTTAGCATCGATCAATAGTTGTGGTGCGACCACCTCTTTCTCTCTTCGCATTTCTTCTGACATTTTTCCTCTATTTCTTTCGTCTGATTTATTTTCACCTATCATGGATTTAGTTTATGTCGGGGGAAATCTCCGCGGGACTAAGCCCAGGTAAGTTGCGTCACGATTGCCCGGGGACCTGGCCTCCGGCGCCGTCCCGGGCGCCGCCATTTGGCCCCCGGGACCTGGCCTCCAGCGCAGTCCCGGGCGCCTCTGGGACCTGGCCCCCGGGACCTGGAGGGAGCTACGCCCGCAGCGTACTAGGCCAACGAGGCCAACCAGCGTCTGGAGATCGACCTCGTGGAGGAGGAACGCGACCGAGCGCTCCTCCGCCACGCCATCTACGAGTAAGAAATGGCGCGCGCGTACAATCAGCGCGTGCGCGAGAGGGCTTTCCGGCTTGGGGACCTTGTCCTCAAGCGTGTGACGGACCCCCAGGCCCAGGGTAAGCTCTCCCCCAAGTGGGAGGGCCCTACAGGATCTCCGCGGTCCTGGGCTCGGGGGCCTACAAGCTCTCCAACCTTCAAGAGCAGGAGCTGAAGCACACATGGAACTTGCGTTTACTTCGCAAGTTCTATGTTTAGCCTTACGGGCCTGTCCCCTCCCCCGGAGCGTTCACGCCGGAGGGGGAGGAGGGACACTGTATTTTCCTCCCCTTTCGTGACTTCGCAGGGGGAGGTCATGTACTTCATTTTATTAGCAATACATAGGTCTTGCTTTTCAAACTGTCTCATTGCAGGTCTCTCTCATTACCGCCCCTAGTGGCGATGCCCTCCCCGCGAGGATGCCCTCCTCGTGAGGATGCCCTCCCTGCGAGGAAGTGGGCCAGGCCCAACAAGTCCCTACAACGGGAGTCCCACTCCCGTAGGGCAGCTTACGATCAGCCCTCGTGGACTGAGGGTGTAAGCGGCAACCCGGTCACAGTGGCCACGGTAACGAGTCACTTTAGGAGACTAGTCCCCTGCCCAAACACTCAAGACCCGTCTTCGGGCACTTCCTCCTCCGGGAGTAGACGCTCTCCCCAGTGGGACGTCTAATGGCCTTCATGGATCTATCTTCCTCCTACGGGAGTCGACGTTATTCCCGGCTCCCCGTTTTCACGGCGACCGGATGATCGGCCCCTTGCGGCCTGATTGGATCTATCTTCCTCCTTCGGGAGTCGACGTTATTCCCGGCTCCCCGTTTTCACGGCGACCGGACGATTGGTCCCCAGCGACCTTATCCCCGGCTCTCCGTTCTCACGGCGACCGGATGAAAGCCTCTCGGAGACCCTATTCCCGGCTCCCCGTTCTCACGGCGATCGGACGATTGTCTCTCGGAGAAGTCACGGATTTCTCGGGTATTTTCTTCCCCGAAGACCCTATTCCCGGCTCCCCGTTCTCACGGCGACCGGACGATTGTCTCCCGGAAGGTCTTCTCCTTGAAAACCTCGTTTTAAAATTTTCTAACTTAAAAAATTTCCTATGCTACAGGTGACTTCCACCCCGGGGGCCTTGTTACCCCCACAGCGCGCGGAGCTATCCTCCAGCCCGCTGTGGGCGGGGGGGATAAGGAACCCCCGGGTGTCGACCGCACCGCCCACGAGCAAACTTAGCTCATCCTTGTTAAGATGAGTCGTCCGGATCATCCAAGAAGAAGAAAATAAAGAAACAATTAAAGAAGAAGCAACAACACAGCTTTATTGATTGGCAAACCCGGAGGACATCTTCCCCCTCCGGTGGGCTTCGGAAACGGTACAATCCGGGTTCTAACCCTGGGGATTCTCTACGCCCTAAGGCTCATACGCCTAATACTCCCGGAGGCTCTCCGCTAGCTCCCGGGTCAAGTCCCGGTATAATGCCCGTACGCGGCGACGAGCGTCCCGGAGCACATCTTCAGGCCAGAACTCGTATCCCGCCGGTGGAAGTATCCGGAGGGGAGGTATCATCCGGAACCCCGGTCGCGGAGGGGACAATTCGGCACAATGATTATCAAAATTGTCCAAGTGCCACTCCGGACGCCACCTCAACCGGATCGGCTCCCGGACACTATCCCCGCCGCGATTCCCGGAGACAAGGCTTAGCAAGATTAAAGCAGCTTGGGCGTCCCCCGGGGAGCCCCTCCCGAACCTTCGCTCGGGAGTAACCTCCCGGGAACCCTGATAACAATATTCAATTCAAAGACTTAGAAAAAATTCTAACTTCATTGCATTCAAAATGTTTCTGTACAAGTATCTGGGGCTTCTTCTAAGAAGCTACCGGAATCAAAAGTCCTAACAAAACAAAAAGGGCCCTAGCTAAGGCCCGGGGGGAGGCTCATACATGTTCGTTGGCGTCCTCCCCCCGGGGGGCTTGTTCCAAGGCCGGGGCTGGGACGTCCCACGCCGGAGGCGCCGGAGCCGGGAATCTCGCCCGGATGAGCCGGTCGTAGAATCCTCCGGCGAGCTGCTCGATCTCCCGGCGCGACGGCTCGAAGGAGTCCGGGAAGCTTCGGGGGATGCGGCCCCCGATCGCCCGGGCGCCGACCCCCCGGAACTCGACGAGCCCCGCAGCAGCGGCGACAACGGGGATCGCCCGGCCCCGCCGCCGAACGTCGGCAGCCTCCGGGATGACGGAGACCTGTACGTTGAGAAAACGCACAGCCTCCGCGAGGGTCGCCGGCGGCACCTCCCTTCTCCCGGAGCCTAGGCTTACGCCAAGGCTCTCAAGGGCCGACCGGACGGAGTGGCCCGCGTCCGCCACCGCCCGGACGCTCGAGCCCTTGAGCTCTCGGAGCGCCTCCTCCCTCGCCTTGGCCTCCTCCCGGAGGCGGCCGTTGAAAGCCTCAGAGATATGGACTTGGGCCCGGACCCAGGTCAATTCGGCGAGGGCCTCATCGTGCTCCCAGAGGGCCTCCTCGCGCTGCCCCACGGAGGCCGCGGCCCGGCCCTCCGCTTCCTTCAGCAGCCGGGTGACCCGCTGTTCAAGGCCCCAGGTAACAGCTGCCACCTACAAAATATATAGAGTTAGAAAAATCTCAAAGTGCAGGAGTTGAATGAAGACGTCCTCGACTCGGGTTACCTGGGCCCCGAGGGACTGAAGCCCCTCGAAACACTCATGGAGCGTTCCCTCCGCGACGAAGGCCTGCACCCTCCGGGTGTGCAGGCCCTCCGTGTAGCGGGCGACTTGCCTCGCGGGAAGCAGGGGGGCCTCTCGCCCGGCGCCGGCGTCGCTGCCGGTGGGGGGTCCCCGGACCTGCAAGTCCGGTAGCGCGGCCGGCGTCACCGGCGTCTTCGTGGCCGATGTCTCCTTCGAAGACGTGGCCGAGGAGCTTCGGGCGGGGGTCCCCGCCCGGGGGGGAATCATCAGACCCTTCCTCGCCCAGGGCCGAAAGGCCCTCGGGGCCTCCTCCTCCGGAGGAACCTCGTAGACCGAGGGGCTCCCCCCCTCGTCCACCGGCCAAACTCGCGGAGGCGAGGCCTCCGCGAATCTCACCTCCAGCCTCTACGGCTCCAAAGAAGCCGGAAGGGGCAGGAGGGGCTCCACCAAGAGTGGTGACGGGGCGTAGTTCACCGAGTCGGACGCCGCCCCGCCCGCGGTCGCCTCCTTCCCCCGGGCCTCGACGGGGCCCTTCGGGGGAGGAGGTGTTGCTTCCTTCCTGGCCGGTGCCTGGGCACGCTCGCTCCCGGGGGTCTCGTCCTGGGGCTTCGCCGGTGTCGCCGCCGGCGTCGTCGACAGGCCGGGGGTCTTTTGGACCCTGGTCTTCTTGGGCTTCGAGCCCCCAGCCGCTTCCTTCCACCGTTTGTGCCACTCGGGGGTGGGGAGAGGCTTCCTCTCCGGCAGCTTTAGCCCGTAGGCCGCCGCTACCAAGTTCCGAGGAGGGCCCTCCCCCACGATGCGCACGACGCGCTCGTGCTCGTCGGTGAAGTACCTCCCCAGGAGGTTCTCCGCCTTCTCCCGCGCCGCTGGGTACGGCCGGACTGCAAGAGGTAAAGAGTTAGTTAAAATTTCAAAAATTCGTAAATACAATGCAGTAGGTTCTCGGAGCTTACGTCGCGTCATCGGCTTCACTGGGGGCCGCTGTTCCAGGCCCATGCCTACTCCCCTCTTCCCTCGCGAGAAGGGGGAGATCCGGAGGAGCGCCATCTCCTTGGCCGCGTCCCGCATTGAGCGGGTCTTCTTGGAGAGGATCACCTTGCCGAGGAGCTCGAACTCCTCGTCCGTCCACACCGGAGGCTTCGGTGCGGACGACCGGCTGTAGGTGGGGGGCTCCGGGGCGTACACCACCGCCTCGTCCCGGACCCGGAGGTAAAACCACCTCCGGACCCAGTCGCCCCAGTGGTCCCGGGAGGCCGCCGCCGGGTAGTCGATCACCCGGGATGGCAACATCTGGACCATCACCGAACCGAAGGGGGACTTGGGGCCCCCCTTCACCAGGTGGGAGGTCTGCGCCGCCGGTTCGTAGAAGTACCGGAAGGCGCGAAGGGTGGGCTCCCACCCGGTCGCTGTCTCGTAGAGCCCGATAAAGAGGCCCATCTGGACGAGCGCGTTCGGGGTGAGGTGGTTGAGTGCCACCCCGTACTCCTTCAGAAACTCCCGGAGCATGGGATGCACCGGGAGCCGGAGCCCCGCCTCCAGGAAGGCCTCGAAGGCCACGACCTCTCCGGGCCTGGGGCGGGGGGCTCCATCCTTCTTCACGGGGACTCGGATGTACCCGTCCGCGACGACGCATCTTTCGACCAAGGACTCGGCGTCCTCGGCCGTGAACTCCGACGCCCAGAGGAAATCGGGAGGGATTTCCTCCGGGGGCACTTCCGTGGTCTTCGCTCGACCCTTGGGTGCCATGAGGTTAGTCTTCTTTTTTTTGGTGGCTAAGCTTGCAGGAGGCTACTACTAAAATTTCCGGACGTCTGCTACCGGGAGCTAACTACCGGAAAGAGTTACCGGGAGAGGGCTATCGGGAGAGCAAAAATCGCTAAGGCTGAAAGTTTGGAATGAGCTTCCGGGCCCCCCAAGGCCCTATTTATAGGGGCAGGACGTGGTCTAGATGCACGCCACGTGGCACCCGCGGATCAATCTGGACCGTAGAAGTTCAAACCGTGCGCGGGAAACGAAGGGACGGGCGCGTGAATCGAGGCGCCGGTTCGAACCGCGCGAGCATTTATGGCGAAACGGCGCGGCCTTAAGTGCGGGGCACGGAAACCGAAGAGCCACAGTTCTGGTGACTTGGCCCGGAGATCTTCCCAGTGATGTGTGCCATACCCACCGGGGACTCGAGCATCGTCCCCGGCGTGCATGGGGGGCTGCTGTCGGGGGAAATCTCCGCGGGACTAAGCCCAGGTAAGTTGCGTCACGATTGCCCGGGGACCTGGCCTCCGGCGCCGTCCCGGGCGCCGCCATTTGCCCGGGGACGTGGCCGCCGGCCCCTCCCCGGGCGCCGCCATTTGGCCCCCGGGACTTGGCCTCCGGCGCCGTCCCGGGCGCCGCCATTTGCACGGGGACGTGGCCTCCGGGGCCTCCCCGGGCGCCGCCATTTGGCCCCCGGGACCCGGCTTCCGGCGCCGTCCCGGGCGCCGCCATTTGCCCGGGGACGTGGCCTCCGGCCCCTCCCCGGGTGCCGCCATTTGGCCCCCGGGACCCGGCTTCCGGCGCCGTCCCGGGCGCCGCCATTTGCCCGGGGATGTGGCCTCCGGCCCCTCCCCGGGCGCCGCCATTTGGCCCCTGGGACCTGGCCTCTGGCGCCGTCCCGGGCGCCGCCATTTGCCCGGGGACGTGGCCTCCGGGGCCTCCCCGGGCCTCATCGCCCTCCTAAAGGTAAAGTCTCGAATTGTTTGTCACGTGCAGGTCACGCGAGGAGCGCCTCGGGAACTAGCGACCACCTGTCAAGCATCCAAGGCGTTTGACCGGAAGAAGGACGGTTCTACCCTTCAATCCGACGGTGGCTTCCGGGGTAGTTTAGGTTTTTTGCTTCTTTTTGGGGCTATAAATAGCCCTTGTACCCCTCTGTTGTAAGGATCGGAACACTTTTATTGGAATATCTAAACTCACAGACGTGCTCTGGAAGGCTCTCCCCCCGGAGAGAGCCTCCCCAGCTGACTTCGGTCGGGAGCGCGTCGACAGGACTAGGGCCCCCACCGGGACCCGAACCTGTATAAATCCGTGTGTCATTTCTTGTGCTTGTCCGGCGGGGGAGGACCGGTCATCCGGTCAACCCGCGCCGCGTAATCTTTGCTAGGATCATTCTCAAAACCTGCCGGGGTATTCGCAATACCACGACAGTTTAGTTTACATGTTTCGCTTCTCTAGTCCCTAAGGAAAGAACAACCGAATACTCGCCTTACTGCTCTGATCTTGTTCTCTTGCGAGATGGTCTAGGCCGGTATCATTGCATCTCGTCAAGAGCTTTAGAGAACAACAGGTCGAGTGAGTTTCCTCCATCGACCAATACCCGCCCTACTTTTGCGTTTCTAATAATGGGGTTATTACCAAACGGAGTCATCGAGGGTGCGACAATCCTTTGGGATAATCCTCCTAGTTGAACATCACAGAGGTCCCCGACCAACGGGGGAACCGAGGCTCCCCCAAGGGAGCTTCAACACTATTCACCTCTCGATGGACAGCTTTAAATTGACTCTTAGAATAATAAGATGAAGACCCACCAAAAATAACATTAACGTGATTACTAGGTACCTGGTATGGCATCACCTCATCTCCATCGGTGTCTTTGGTTCCTCGAGATTGTCCATCTTCCAGTATAGTTGGCATGGGTGCAGTTCCTTTCTATTGTCCATGCGCTTCAACCAGGTGCGGCAATCTTGAGGTCGTGTCCAGAAGCGTTGTGTAATGGACACCATTTCTTGTTTCCCTATGAGTTAGTTTGTTTTTTCATGTAGCCCCGAGTTCGACCACCAGAGGGAAGCTTATTAGATTGGAATGGAACTTTTTTACCTTTCTCTTGTGGTTGCTTGTCCAAGACTATGACCTCGCAGAACCGATTTCCTCCATTCCTGTTGGGCTTCTTAGATCTTCTACAAGTAGAGAACTCAGATTTCTTATCCGAATCTGCCTTCTTTTCAGTTTTTAGGCCCGGTTGAGGAGGCAGATTATCCTTATCCACCATTCTATTCTATTCCACAGCTTCCGCTGTGTCAGAATATCGATCTGCCATGTCGAAGAGGTCTGACACTGATCGTGGGGGATGAATACTCAGGTCCTCCATGAACCTTTGATATCTAACACCATGTTTGAAGGCCCTGATAACCGAATAATTAGAGATGTTAGAAGTGGTATTCCTCACTCCAACAAATCTTTTGACAAACTGCCGAAGAGTCTCAGTCGAAGTTTGGCGCAAACCATGTAGATCATCTTCTTTGCCAGGCTTCTCATAGCAGTTTTGGATGTTGTTGAGGATAGCATCGCACAACATCTCCCAGTTATAGATTGATCCTTCTGGTTGGTTGAACAACCAGGTTCGTGTCGGACCTTCAAGGACCGTCGGCAAATAATTTTCCATGACCTGTTCGTCTCCTCCGGCCGTTTGGATGGCAATAACGTAGATTTGAAGAAATTCGGTTGGATTTTGAGTCCCATCGAATCTCTCGATCGTACTGGGTTTGAACTTATCAGGTCAAACTATGCTCCGTAGTCCAAGTGAAAAGTCTTTACAACCCATGTACGTACTGGAAGGTCGTAGATCAGCACGACTAACGCCGTGGTCGTGGAAGTTGTTGTCCTGGGGAGGCAACGACGTGGTCCCAAATGTGAGTGTTCAGGTATGCGATTATGGTCGCGAGAAGTACCAGTTCGTACGGTCTTGTCGTGTCGGGAATGTGTGGGGTGACGTCTCTTGTGACCTTGGTGGGAACTGGCCTGTCCTTTGGTCGTCGAACACAATGATTCCTCTGGAGTAAATCCTAGTGACGAGGATTATCACCCAAGCTAGTTAGATTAACACATGTTGAGTTCAGATCCAATATGTGCCAATGTGTAGCCACTATGGTCGTCCCTGGACATAGTGTAGATTTATGATCGCAGCATTTGTGCGATCATGAGACTGTAGACAATGCGTGGTCAGAGGGCCAGAGACAGTGTGCGGTCAGGAGGCCGTTGACTACTTGCGACCAGGATATTTTGAGGGTGTTTTAGTCTTTATGAAACACATTCTCAAGGTAACTTCTCCCACGTTTGAAGACAACTGCCTAGAGGTTAGTATGTGCGGTTACCTGCTAATTGCATGTGTTAAACCTGCATAGGAGAGGAGTGTGGTTATATGAACTGCAACTAAGTAACCGTCCAGAACTGCTTCGTATTGGCGCCCTTTTGCTCAGTATAAAAGGATGATCAATGCACGATCTAAAGGGCAGTTAAGTCAACCAACAAGCATGAGTCAACAGAACTTGAAGACTTAGGCATAGATTAGATAGAAAAAGATACAAAAGAGATCATCGTTTGTGACAATCTCTTTTCCTTGTAAATATTTTTACCTTATATAGTGGAATCACAATAGGATGTAGGGCCCGAACCTGTATAAATCTTCGCGTCCCTCACGATATTTCTTATCCTATCTTACCAGAGGAATACCCTGAAAGGTCTCACATACAACTCACAAATCTGCATAAGATCGACAGGGGACCCCTAGTCCGAATCGTCGACAGCTGGCGCACACCGTGGGGCCTTTCTCAAGGTGTTCTTCTTTCATCAGGAGATTTGGTAAGCCATGTCTGGGGCGTACAATTCCGAGAACGATTTCGATCTCGATGATTATGCCCATATACAGATGCCCTCACCCAGCGATCCCGTTCCCATGGAGGAAGTGGACCATGAGGATGTTCCTTAGGAACATCATGAGGATGTGTCTTCTCCTACCCAGGTCATGTCCATCGACCAGGGGACAGAGAGGATAGCTGAGGAATTTCATCCGAGTCCTACCACTTTGGAGGCCGAGTCTGTACCATGACACGTTGTTGTCGAGGACATAAACGATGGTGATCAAAGGCTCAGTCCTGTGAGGTTTGACCCTGATAACTTCCAATCTCTCTTTGATTTCGAATCTGATTCGGAACAAACAGAGATGTTTTCTCCTTCTACGACCTCGCTTCCCCGAGAGTTTGTTGCTTTATTAGAGGAGACTCCCGAGCAGCAAGCGGCAAGGGAGAAATTGGAACGTAAGCAGAAGGAGGAATAGGAAATGAGGCAAAAGGAGGATGACGAACGTGAACAACAGGATAATGAGCTCCGCCAGACCGTACTGGAAGCTCTACGAAATGCGCAGTCTTGTTATGATGCTACTCCAGGTTCTTCCCGCCGTCCACATGGTCGTAGGCGCGACTAGACGCCTTCTTTAGCCCCGGACTATGCGTCGGTGGATGAAGAAATAGTGACACCTGGCGCGCTCGGGAGGAGTACGCACGGACGACTTCGCTCTATTGCGGAAGTCCTGCGTAATTTTCCTCCTAATATCGGAGATGAGCAAAGACCGGCTTTTGCTAGAATCCTGGCAGATAAGCTGGACGAGATTGCATCTGAGGCAACCCCAACGGCTTCATCCCGGTCCATGATTCACTCCCATGAAAGGGAGTATTCTTACTCCAGTTAGGGTAGACGTAATCGATTACCACCAGGGCCATTTCGGCTCGACAAGGCCCAGCAAGTTGGGAATTCCCGCGATCGAGATCGCATTCCTATCCATTCTCGTTTGGGACCGCGAGGTGTATCACCACGGCGTGAGGTCTCCCGTGATCATGTCGAAAGCCACAAAACTCTCTACAGTTCGTATGTCAGATGTAAGGCTTTCTCGCCAGGCCTCCGCGTGGTGGTCTTGCCAGACAAGTTCAAGCCCGGGATAATTGAAAGATTTGATGGAACTCAGAATCCATCCGAATTCCTTCAGATCTACATCACCGCTATTCAAGCGGCGCGTGGGGATGATCGCGTCATGGAAAATTATTTGCCAACAGTCCTCGAAGGACTAGCGAGAACCTGGTTGTTCAATCAGCTAGAAGGCTCAATTTATAACTGGGAGATGCTGTGTGACGCTATACTCAACAACTTCCAGAATTGCTATCAGAAGCCTGGAAAAGAGGATGACCTCCATCGTCTCCGCCAGACATCCACTGAAACTCTTCGACAGTTTGTCAAAAGGTTTGTCGGGGTGAGGAATACCATCTCGAACATATCCGACAATTCCGTGATTAGGGCATTCAAACATGCCGTCCGATATCAGAGATTTACCGAAGATCTCCTTATCCACCCCCTTCGATCAGTAGCCGACCTCTTCGACATGGCTGATCGTTATTCCGAAGCAGCTGAGGCCGTGGAATGGAATAGAATGGTGGATAAGGGAAACTTACCGCCTCAGCCAAGTATGAAAGACGACAAGAAGGAAGATTAAATAAAGAAGCCAGAATCATCATCAGGCAGAAAATCCAAGAACTCCAAGAAAAATCGATCGGGACAATACAGGGAGGTCACAGTTGCCGAGAAACCACCACCGGGAAAAGGTAACAAGCCTCCATTTAAGAATAAAACTTCTTCTGGTAGCTGTGATAGTGATCAGCCGGGAAAACAAACTAATCCACAGGGAAACAAGAAGTGGTGTAAGCTCCACAACTCCTCAGGACACGATCTCAAGAACTGCAGGAATTGGTTGAAGCAATTGGACGACTTTTACCAGGGGATTGGACCGATGCCAACTTTACCTCCAAAAGAGAAGGCCTGCGGGATTAGAGATGCCGACAGAGACGAAGAGATGTCCTACCAGGTACCGCAAAATCATGTTAATGTTATTTTTGGAGGTTCCCCATCTTTTGTTGCCAAGCGTCAATTTAAGACATTTTACCACGAGGTAAATCAAGCAGAGGCCCCCCTTGGCGAGCCTCAGTACCCTCGTTGGTCGGAAACTCCTTCGACCTTCACTCGAGCATGTTGTCCTATTGGGCTTACATGGCCATTGAGATTTCCTTTGGTCATCACCCCAATTATTAGCAATTCTCGAGTCGAACGAGTTCTGATCGACGGAGGTAGCTCCTTAGACATTTTACTGGTCAAGGCGCTGGATGACATCCAGATCCCTCGTTCAAAAATTAAACCCATAATTCACCTGTTTTATGGGATAATTCTTGGTCCCTCGATGATGCCGATGGGACAGGTGGTACTCCCAATAATGCTGGGGGAGCTAGATAATTTTCGAACAGAATTGGTTACCTTTGATGTAATTGATTGTGATTCGGCTTAGAATGCTATTTTTGGTATGGTGACGCACTATGCTTATCAGTGCGGCAAGTTGCCGGGCCCCAAAGGCGTTATTTCGGTCCAAGGCAGCCATAATGTGGCATTAACTTGTGATCGGCTATCATTGGAATTAGTGGATCAGCTTCCCCTCCGGGACGTCAAGATTGCGACCACAAATTCGGATACGATCAATGTTGCCCCGCGACCTGACGAAAAGTTAAAACTAGTTCCATTGTACCCAGATGATCCTTCTAGAACAATTTGGATTAGATCAGGCCTGGATGACAAATAGGAACTCGAGCTCGTTAATTTCCTCCGGGCAAACGCAGATGTGTTTGTGTGGAAACCATTCGACATGCCCGGAGTCCCAAGGGAGGTAATTGAGCACAGGTTAGGAATCTGACCTGGACAACGACCAGTAAAGCAAAATCTCATACGCTTTGCTATTCACCGGTAGGAAGCCATCCGAGTGGAGTTAGATAAACTCCAAAAGGCAGGATTTATTCACAAAGTTGATCATCCTGAGTGGCTTGCAAATCCGGTCATGGTCAGAAAGTCAAATGGTAAGTGACGCATGTGCGTCGATTACACTAGCCTAAACAGTGCCTATCCGAAGGATGATTTTCCCCTTCCCCGCATCGACCAACTGGTCGACTCTACAGCGGGTTGCGAATTGATGAGTTTCCTGGATGCTTACTCGGGGTACCATCAAATTAGCATGGCAGAAGAAGATGAGGGGAAAACTGTCTTCATCACACCATTTGGCACCTACTGTTACATCAGAATGCCATTTGGTCTCAAGAACGCCAGTTCCACATACCAACGCTTGATGCAAAAGACTTCTTTCCCAGATGGGGCGTAATCTCGAAGCTTACGTCGATGATTTGGTTGTAAAAAGCTTAAAAAGCTTGAATTATATAGATGATCTGGCTGAAACCTTTTGTAATTTGAACAAGCATGGAATAAAATTAAACCCAGAGAAATATTCCTTGATACGCCCTTTTCATCAGTAAGGAAGTATGTTTTGTGGGCCAGATGGCATACCGGTGTTATAATCCAAGGTGCTGTCTGCTATGGACACCACCTCCCAAGTCGGATGTGCCCTCTCACGCAGGGGGCTCATCCTGTTCTTCACAAAGTCACGGATGATATCATGCTTAGTTAAGCCCTATTGGACTCAGTGAAGAATGGCTTGTGCTTGCTTCTTCAACTCTTGATCCAGGGTCGGAGCGGTGTCCATTTCATTGTCTTTCTCCGGTCAGGTGTTCTCAAACCAGAGACCACTCTTTGATGGTGGGGGTGCAATAGAACCATTTCCAGTGCCACCAATGCACCAAACCCCGCAAAGGAAGAAAGGGGTATTCTTTTTTCTCCCTTGTGCGGAAGTATATGTAGCCAGTGGCATTGGTGCTCTTTGACCATGCCGAATAGTAGAAACGTCAGAAGAGATCCACACTGGGCATCACTTTGACGAAAGCTTCGCACAAAATGTTGGAAAATCACCAAAATCAATATGGCATTAGGGTGTAGGTTCACCAACTCTAAACTATAATGCGCTAGAACTTCTTGCAAGAACTTGCTCTCGGGAAATTGGAACCCACAGTGCAAGAAATCTTCAAAAATCACCAGCTCGTCCTCTTGAACGACTGGGGTTTCTTGGTCCTTCTCCGCTGGCCGCCAGTTGATTAGCAGTCATGAAGGAAGGACCTCCTTTTTCTCTAGTGCTATCAGGCTCTCTTCGTTGTGATGGATCGATCAGCTCCAGGACGCCATTGCCAATGAGATCGCAAGAAAGGAGACGGCTTTTTGGAGGCGATCGAAGCAAGGAATGCAAAGAGGGTTTTGTGCAGTGAAAATGTCTAAGGCAAACAAGGGTTTTTGCTGTGAGACTTCTCTAGTAAGGTACCTTTTCCTTTTATACGCCAAAGACAACCCTTCGCCAGGTGCATTATTTTATTAATTCCCCATATTGGGTGTCTTGCCTATTGGAACCTGTTATCTTTACCCTGTTATGAATTTAACCAAAATGTATCTGTTATACCATTATTAAATATCATCTTACTTCATATTCAGGGGCTATGGTACAGGGGAATTATCTTAGCACTATCACGATCGTAATGTCTTTCTGCGATCTAATTATTGACCTAAGAACGGTCTCAAGATTGCCTTGTGATCACAGTGTTCTACTGTGACCTTAATGACTTGAGACCGAAGTCGGAATTCGGTTTCGAACAGAAGGCTTATTCTCTGTGTATGTTCTGATCGCAGACATTTTCTTTGTCATCATTTTTTCACACAGAGAAGGTAAAGAATTCTAAATTGGTGATTATAAGTTATTCATAATCATTTACAAAAGTCAAGTACATAAAGAAAAGGAATTCTTTATTTCTTGCAATCTTTACATGCAAAAGGGATACAGGCAATCAGAGCATTGACCTGATCTGAGAGCAATTTGCAAAGTTCCCCAAGGGACATATAGGCATCAGTAGGATCAACACTAGCCGCCCCAAGAGAACTAGCAATAGTTCTAAGCCTATCTACATCATCCCATAGCAAAGGAGTGCTACTGTTCCATATTGTATCGGAGAGTTCTCGCTGTTGCCGAGCATAATCTCTCTTCGACCAGACCTGCATGCCTCTTTGCGGGAGCCATCATAACATTCTTCTAGATGCAAAATGGCAGAGGACATTTCCTCAGTACGCTTCTCCAGCGCCTTTTTTTCTTTTTGGAGAGTTTTGCACAAGGCTACACTCTCACCAAAAAGAGCCTGGACTTCAGCAGGCTGATTGCTGGGGTGGTTTGAAGGATTGTTGTGGATCTCCAAAGGTGGAGATGAAGATGTAACTGGAGGGGTTGCAAGGGGCAATGTGGCAGCCCAGGATTCAGCACCCTCTAGAATCTTTGTTGCAGTTCCACTGGAGGATCCTTCATCATTTCTGAATCTATTCTTTGGAGGAGATAGTTCATCAGGCATCTGTGGATTCCAAAATGCATTTACTTGGAAATAATCATGTTACGAAAGAAAAGTCTGTATCAAGGGTTCGATAAGAACTTACTTTCTGAAGGTCCTGATCGGATTCATTACTTATCTTTTCTTCTTCCTCGTCGCTCTCAATTTCAATAACCTCATTGGGATTTTGGTCTGCCATCGAGGTAGAAGCAAAGAGGGAGATAAGAGACAGTAAGATTTGAAAGTAATTTCCTAAAAGACTTATCCACAAAATTGTGATTCTTAAGAACTGAGAGGCTATGCTATTTATAGAACTAGAGGCGACTGTTTGTTTGTGCGGGTGCCTCGGGTTTTTTAAAGCGCACTACTAGCTTCAAAGGTCAATAAAATCATGATTACTGTCAAGAAAAACTTAGAGTTTTTCTCAGGAAATGAACCGCCATCCGGCGGAATAGTGCCAGTTGAGGAAGTTGAAGCGTCGGGTTTCGTAATTCGATGCAAATTAAATTTGAAGTAAATAAGTCTCTTCATTTCTTCAAATTTGGGGGCTAGCTGAAGAGAATTATCACCCGAGCTAGTTAGATTAACACATGTTGAGTTCGGATCCGATATGTGCCAATGTGTAGCCACTATTGTTGTCCCTGGACGTAGTGCAGATTTATGATTACAGCATTTGTGCGATCATGAGACTGTAGACAATGCGCGGTCAGAGGGCCGCAAACAGTGCGTGGTCAGGAGGTCGCTGACTACTTGCGACCAGGATATTTCGAGGGTGTTTTAGTCTTTATCAAACACGTTCTCAAGATAACTTCTCCCACGTTTGAAGACAACTGCCAGGAGGTTAGTATGTGTGGTTACCTGCTAATTGCATGTGTTAAACTTGCGTAGGAGAGGAGTGCGGTTATACGAACTGCACCTGAGTAACCGTCCAGAACCGCTTCGTATTGGCACCCTTTTGCTCAGTATAAAATGATGATCGATGCACGATCTAAAGGGCGGTTAAGTCAACCAACAAGCATGAGTCAACAGAACTTGAAGACTTAGGCATAGATTAGATAGAAAAAGATACAAAAGAGATCATCGTTAGTGATAATCTCTTCTCCTTGTAAACATTTTTACCTTATATAGTGGAATCACAACAGGATGTAGGGTTATTACTCCCACCATCGAGGGCCCGAACCTGTATAAATCTTCATGTCCCTTACAATATTGCTTATCCTATCTTACCTGAGGAATACCCTGAAATGTCTCACGTACAACTCACAAATCTACATAAGATCGACAGGGGATCCCGAGTCTGAATCGTCGACACCTAGGGTAACATCGTCAAGATTATGAGCAAGAACTATTGCGAATATAATCCTGTCGTCGTTCGCGAGACTAGAGGGTGGATTACGGAGTGCATTTGTAATCCTTCGGATATGATCATCCAGATTCCTCCTAGGTGCCGGTGGAGTTCCTGGTGAGGTCACCTCAGTCGGTGGTGAACAATTCAGAGAGGGAATAGGCGTGTAATCACACCCGCAACCTCCCAGAGAGGGTTGTCGAGACATTCTCGGACCAGGGTCACAAAAATTGGTACCTCAACGAGTTGTTGCCGGTTGTAGAAGATCTTCTGTGACCTTGCGTACCTCGGCCTCTCGCTGTCCGCGCTCTTGGTCCTCTTTCAATTTGCGTTCTCGTTCTTGCCTAGCATCACGCTGCTCTAGAGTTTCATCCAAAAGTTCAGTAATTTCTCTAGGGATTGAGTTCTTAGATGAAGAAATCATCTCATCTTTATCTGAGTCCGACTCGAAATCAAAGGGAGACTTCAAATTGTCTGGGGAGAAGTTCTACAGATGAATATCTAGATCATCCTCTTCCATGTTGTCTAGGGCAACGGGTTGCAGCACATACTCGTCCTCTATTGAGGGCAAGAGAACAGCCTGCTCCGATCCTTGTTCAGCAGACATGGTCGGGATCGAGGATGATGCTTCCCCAAGAGAGGCTGTGAGGGTAGTGTCATCACCATTGATGGGCACGCTATCTTCATCCATAACATCAACGTGATCCTCGAGATCGAATTCGTTCTCAGAATAATGTAGGCAAGGGAATGGATCTATGAACACAATGAATCTTGATGAAAATGTTTTCAAAGCCCCATGGTGGGTGCCAGCTATCGACCATTGGAACCCGGGGTTCTTCTGTCGATCTTATGCAAATAAGAGTGTGATGAAGTAAGGAGCCAATCAGACAAGTTCTCGAGATGTTTAAAGTATCTATGAATCTAAGACATGGGAAAATAGTTATCCAGGTTCTATCCCTCTTAGAAGAGTAACGATCCTATGTCATATGTATTTGACTAAGTGGAAAAAAGAGTTACAGAGAGGTTGTTACAATATGAGTGAGCTGTTGCATCTAGACCATTATGCCTGATTTTGATGATTAATGAAACAAGCGTTTCAGACTGATTTTGCTTTTGAGATATTTGATACAGAGTTTTGTTGAGAAGACATGCAAGATGATCAAGATGAACCCAACGTGAAAAAGAAAAAGCACAAGTCGCAAGCTACAAAGACGAGATGCAAATCGCAATATTAAAGTTGCAGAGGACCTAAGGTAAGATGAGTTTTATTATTACCGATCTCAGTGTTTTGAAGGTTGATCAGTTTAGAAATTTGTTTTTAGTTTTAACCGTACTATAAAGATGGGTTGCAAGTCCTCTCTAAATTTCCATCATAAACCGAGAAACTCTTAGGTCACTGCATTCATTCTTTTCGGTTGGATTTGTTTTAAAAAGATTTGGTTTTTCAGATGAGTTTTTGAAAGCAGAAGTGTTTTTGCAGTTTCTAGAAATATCTTGGCAGATCTGGGTTTTGCTTCTATTGACAAAAATATAGCCCTTTAATCATTTTTAATCAGATTTCTGGATCGAAAGTTATGGCTGTTTTTATCCATACTGAGTGTCAGTATGCTATGCTGGCTGTCAGTCTAAATGTCAGTATGTTTAAACTGACAATTCTCTAGAGAGCATGTTTCTTGAGCTAAAATCTTTTGTACTATGCTGACTGTCAGCATGTAGTTCGACCTCGAGTTGTTGTTTTTGAGAATGTGTTTTAACTGGTCGTTTTTGTGGTTGATGCTGAATGTCAGTATAAGGTGTCAGTTTCCATATACATATACTCCCGGGCTCACGGTGGAACTGCCCAGGCCTGTAGGGAACTAAGAAGTTCAGATTGCGCCGAGCTCGGTGTAGGTACCACTCGTGGAGGTTTCTAGTTGATCGATCCAATTTGCGCAAAGCTGCCTCCGACATGAGTGGGAACCCGTTCCTGAACCTCTCCAGCTGTCCCTGTCGCCCTTTTCCCTTTCCTTTGCCCTTGCCTTTTGCCGAGGACTGAGCACGTACCTTCGAAGGCAAGGGCGAGGTGATGGCGGCTTTCTTCCGAGGTGAAGGCGTGGATGCGCTGGGTGGGGTCGAGGCCGTCTTTGATGTGTCCAAGTTCGCACGAGATCGGGCCTCATGCCCCGAGCTGGCAGCGCAGTCCCCTGGTAGCCCGGCGGCAGGCCACTTCAATTAATGAGCACGTATGTTAGATTTTGCAAGTTGAGTGTACTGAGTAGGATGTAATCTAAAATGTGTAGGATTTACCAGTTGTATTAGAAGACACTTCTTGGGCCACTGTACGTAGGAGCCCACTGCCTCAGCAAGTGTCTGCAGTTCCTCTGTTGGGACTGCCAACGAAGAATCGTTGTAGCCCGGCATGGCCATGTCCACCTGTACCTTTGTAAACCCCAACCGCAGAGGTACGCAGTGGACCCGGACATCCGGCCTAGACGGATATACGAAGCCGTGTCCAACCACTTCCTGCCTGTCGCCTAGGTGATTCAGTAGGATGCAACCCTCCGGCTTCTGCAAATTTGTAAATATTAAAACAGGTTAGCGAAACAACTCTAACAGAATGGGAGTGGCATCAACTTAAGTGCACAGATGAAGGCTTGCAGTACCTCAAGTAGATCCACTGGATCCGCGAGGACCTTCGAAGCGCAACTGCTTATCCGACCCCGCGGGGTACAGTCGCCATGGGGATCTGCATCTGCACTCTTGGCTAGCAATTCATCTCTCAACCGTGCAAACTCTTCCCTCATTTGTGCGACCTCAGACTGCACCTCAGCCCGTATCTCCGCCTGTACCTTAGCCAGTATCTTATAGGAGAGCTCCGCTTCCTTTTTTTTCCAGGAGCGGGCCTTCTTCCTCGGTGGAGCTGGATCTGCGAAACCGGCCTTCCACGACACAATGGCTCCCATGGCTCGTGTCCGCCCGGGATTCTCCTTATTTCCTAGAGCCTGAGTGAGGATGTCGTTCTCCCTCTGTAGGGTAAACAATCCCTCCACTGCCTCCTTCTCAAAAGAGATCTGTTACATTTAAAGGTACCATGTGAGACAAATTAGCCAACTTACCATTCGCCTCACAACGTCGATGTCCCCAGGGGTTGCGAACTGCACAGACCCCGTGGACGACACGGACCCCTTCCCCCTCCACCATCGCTTTCACCTCTCATCCCGGATCTCGGAGAGCGGCAACTCAGGGGTGTCGATGACAGGATTTTGCTCGTCTTCCTTCTTCCACTGCTCCTCCTTCCCTGCATAGCCCCGGGATCTGAGCCGATGCGGGTGGTCGTTCCTCTTCTGGATCGCCCTATTCTTCTCACTAAGGGCCTTGAACTCCTCAATCCCCTTCTGCTTGGTGAATTCCTCCCATACCTCCTCCGATATGAAGGGGTACTTCACGCAAGGAGATTTCCCCGCAGCGAGGAAGTTACTGACGAGCCAGCTCTTAAAGGTTTTCCATGTTCCATTCATGTCCTTCAAGTAGGCCATCCGAGGTGTATCGTCGGGGATGTTCCACTTAGCCTGTTTTAAAAAAATGCATACAATTAATCACGAGTTAGTTAAACTTTAGTATAAGCCAAGAGAATGTGATTACGAAAGAGTTCAGCGATTTCAGTTAATTTAACCTTCACTTCCGCCCACAACCTATCCCTCTCGCCCGCCGTCACGTCCTTCCAGCTCTGGACGGTGATCTTCAGCCTTTCTTTCACCAACAGCCCAACGTAGGCTGTGTACTTCCCAGCATTCTTTCCAATCGGCCTCCCAAATTGGTTGAACTCACAAGAAAGATCCGTGCGTTTGGCCGCCTCGCCCCGCCCTCTTGCGCTGGGATGTAACAGCTGCATCTTTAGTTACGTTGGGGTTGGCCCTAGTCGAACCACTAGTACCATCCGATGAAGACGACGACATGTCTTTCCCTATAAAACCATCAACAAACCATCAAAAATTTAATGGAAACACAAACCAAATCATTTTACAAAGCAAAAGGACCTATTTTAAATATTTTTTCCATCGGTAAACGCAAAAGCTACCATGCAATAGAAGATAAGATTCTATTTCTCAGTGTTTTTCTCTACACATTTTCATATAGGAAGCAGGCAATATATGACAATTAATTCTTCTTGGAGTTCCATAACTCAGCCCAGGACTGGAGAGTAATTAGGGCTGCAAAAGGGATGTCCGAAGAAAATAATACTAAAAGAAATACATGCATAAATTACTTCCTGAACTGTTTAGAAATATTTTCTATCGGTAAACACATGAGCTGCCGATAGACCATAACAATGTTTTCCATCGGCAAAGATACGAGATACCGATATAACATATTGTTCTGGAATATTGTTGATAAGCCGCCATTCACTGGCATCACATAATCTTGGTTTAAGTCAACATTATCCATGATTTTCTAAACTAATATTCATGAGCCAGCATTATTATTTCACACATAACAATATTTTCTATCGGTAAACACATGAGCTGCCGATAGAACATAACAATGTTCTCTATATATGGAATTTTGTTGATAAGCCACCATTCACTGTCATCACATAACATTCTCCATGATTTTCTATACTAATATTCATGGGCCAGCATTATTAATTCAAACGTAAATATGCACACAAGCATCTAAGTGCCACTGTGCATAATCTGACAAACCTAATGCTAATGGAATATAAAGATATTGAAGTAGCACAGAAAGTAGGTCACAACCAAAAAAAGAATAATATGGTTTATAGCACCCTCTCTTGGTTATCTTTAGCATTACCTGTATGCAAGTCATCAGGACTTCATCACATCTATTAGCTTGGGAAAAGTCATGTATATGCATTTGAAACATATACATCGAAGACCCATCCACATTGCCATATATTCATACCAAGTGAGTAAAAATTCCCAACCAAACTAGTACATTGCATGGCTCATGTCCTTCCAGATCCAAAGTTTTAATACTTGTTCAGAAATATTTTCTATCGGTAAACACATGAGCTGCCGATAGAGCAGACAAATTTTTTCTATCGGCAAATACAGGAGATACCGATAGAATATGTGTAAGAACACCTCCAACATATAATGTGCATTACATGGCAGTTGGATACAATTGATCACACATACAACAGTATAGATAAGTTAAAATCTCAAAATAGGTTCATTACAGCACTGGAACATATTATGTCAACCCTAATTTAAATCAACATTGCCTACGGAATGTACATAATCCAACACAATAGGGAACCCTAGTGTAATTGCAAAACTCGAAGAATTAGTACGTACAAAACACTAGATCAAATAAGGAAGATGCTGGAAATAGAACGACGAATTAGGGTATTTACAGCGATCAGTTGTGGTGATGGGGAGGCGGTGTAGAACGCAGCGGCGGCTGGCGAAGGACGAAAATAAGAACCGGTGGCAGTGGCGAACCAGTGTCCAGCCGGCGATCGTCGTGTGGGAGAGAGGAAGTGAGTGGACACGGCGGAGGTTGTGGTTTTCTTCGCTCTCGAAGAGATGCAGAGCTATAAGTTGGAACTGTTCGATTGGAGGGAAACTCAAGGGCCGTGTACGAGTAATAAAGTAGTGGATGACCTTTTCTATTGGTAAAACAAAATAATACCGATAGAATTATGTCCGTTTATATCGGTACAACAAAATAATACCGATAGAACAAGTAAATTTCCCGGAAAAATATTTGAAGTAGTGGCTGCCTTTTTTTATCGGTATAAACAATAAAATCCCGTGAGACCAATTTTCCCCAGAAAATTTTTTAATTAAGTGCCTGAGATTATAGTATTGGGTGCCATTTTTCTATTGTTAAAAACAACAAAATACCGTCAGAAAATGAAAAGGTACACACAATTTAACATCAAACAGACCATGCTTGAAAGCTGCAGAATGATAAAGAAAGAGGGAAGATAGCCAGAAAATTGGAAAATTGACATAAAAAGAAATTGTTCATTCATTGTTGTCTTATCACTTATAAAAAAAATAATACCCAAAATACTAGGTCAAGGGGTGGTCTTAGCCCTGGCTGCATGTAGAATAGAGTCAGTTTGACTTGCAGCCAGGACGCAGGACTCCTCTAGCGACAAGTTGTCCCTAGGATCAACTACTACCGCGTCGAGAAGGCCTGCGAGCTCCCTCAGCTTCGCTATGGTATCCTTCATAGTCAAACCGCAGCCAGCGATGGTAATATCTGCGGCTTGCTTCTCCTCGCGAAGACGCCTCGTCCTCGCCCTCGCCCTGGAATTGTCACCAGCAGTCTTCATGCGCTGAATGCACCGGAGGAGATCATCCAGTTCAAGCCGTAGCTGAGTGTGGTTGTCCGTAAGGAGCTTGAGCTCCTCCTGGAGGGCCCTCAGGTTGGCCTTCACTTTGCCAGTGTCTTCCACGGCTCCCATTCCCTGTGCAAATCAACAGGTCAAGAATGTACTGAACATGGATTAACAATACAGGGGTAAACCCAGGAGATTTAGAGTTCTTACCAGGGAGGGCGTGGCTGACGATCCCATGGAGGTTGCCATTGTGAAAGAGAAGATAAGGAGTCGAAGCATTCGAGAATTAGAAAAACAATAAAATACCGCGACGCATGGCGAGGTACTTATAGAATTTCCAAGGCGACGCATCGGAATGAACATTATCACAATTCGGATGATCATCGATATTATTGCAATCCACATCCGAGTCCTGCTGATTGGTAGTAGTGGTGCTTGTTTCCTCAAGATCTTCGCCATGCCATATCCAACGGGTGTATCGCACGTTAAAATCACGACGAATCAAATGACTCTTAATTTAATCAGAGTTGCTAAACCTCTTCAAGTTCATACAATCTGTACAAGGACAGAGCATATTTTTCTCTCCCTTCCTCTCCTTTTGTTGCTCAGCAAATTTAATAAACTCATTCACACCATCCAACTATTCAAGAGTAGTACATTTTATTCCATACATCCAATATTTCCTGTCCATCTACAATTAACAAAATTTAACGAGTCAGCCATGCATGAAACCTGCCCGATTAAGTTATGTATATGTACATGTACAGCCTCTTACAACAGATGTGTTGAACCCTAGCCTGACGAAATTAACACTAATTAACCTAGCTAACTACACAATACAAGCTAGTTAGCTCCTAAAACAAGACACATTTCCAGCTAGCTAGCTCCCAAGCTTAGAGCTACAAACTTCGAACTACACAATACAGCTAGCTTGGAAGTAGAGAGGGAGGGAGATCTAGAGGGAGACAGAGATAAGTGTCGACAATTAAGCATACCTTAAAGAGAGGGGCGCAATCAACTTCCCTCCAGCTTGCGCTGATCACCCTAGCAGTGTAGCTGCGAGCGTGGAACTTTTCATCACAAACAGAGGGACACAGAGTGCAACAGAACAAATTAAAGAGCAGCTCAGCAATGGTCGAGTGGGGTTTTCCTTATAATGGAGCTTTTTCTAATGGTAAATACATGAAATAACCGTTAGACTAACTAAAGTAATTTGCCGCTCACATATTCTATCGGTAAAAACACACACATACCGTTAGAGAATGTACAATACTGAGCAAGCACAGGTCTTGTTCTATCGGTAAATATGTGTATTTATCGTTAGATGATGCATGACTGAGCAAATATATGTGTTTTCTATCGGTAAATATGTGTGTTGACCGTTAGATGATGCATGACACAGCACGTACATGAGTTTTTCTATCGGTAAATATGTGTATTAACCGTTCGATGATGCATGACACACGAACATGAGTTTTCCTACCGGTAAATATGTGTATTTACCGTTAGATGATGCATGACTGAGTAAATATATGTGTTTTCTATCGGTAAATATGTGTATTTACCGTTAGATGATGCATGACTGAGCAAATATATGTGTTTTCTATCGGTAAATATGTGTATTACTGTTAGAGGAGGTACTTGTACCAAACTGGGACACACATGACACTAGTTCTCACATCCAAGGAATCATATCAATGTAACATCAAACAGATCTTACATCAAACAGATCTTAACTAGAAGATAAAGCAATATTTCAAGAAATACTAATTTGTGGATTAACTAGGAGACACAAAAATACTTTTCTTAGGTATTTGGGACTTCATCTTGCCAAAGAAATTACACATGCCAGTTCACAAATTCAGGTACAAACATACACATGCCAGTTCACCAATACAAATTCAGGTACATGTCTGAAACAGCAGTACAAATACACACCTACCTACCAATAAATTAAATACACAAATACTCCCTACACATTCAAGTTCATGTCCCAATTAGCAATACATGATACACAAATATACAACAATATACAAATACAACAATTCACACATTCGATGTATATTAGAAAAGCCACGTCTGAAATTAACAACAGATCACGACGAGGACCCAGTGGCCCATACATTTTACATAAAAGAGAACCTTTGCAGGTTGCGAGAATGCAACTACCGACTACAAGTTAGACCTGATACATCACAAATCCATTCATCCAAAACAGCAAATGTCTGAACCACATTGGACTTAACCATAGGAGTTTAGTTCGAAGACGCCCGAGGAGCTGGAACTACCATCGACTTACATTTGTATTGGTGATTTCCTCGGACTCAAACTCGATCAACTCAACTCAACTCAACTCCATTAACAAAAAGAACCCACCTTCCAAGATGTTGTTCTGTGTAGTGATGGTGTAGAAAGGCTGTGCAAATAACAACAATTCTTCTTCTTCCAGCAGGTAAGCATCTGGCCACAAGCTGGTGCATACAAAAAAATGTAATATGCTTTCTATAGGTCCTGATTTGAGAAACACGACGGGCTTAAGGATCTTCTCGACCGAGCCAACCAAGATCTCGCCCTTCACGTCCTTCCAGCTCTCGACGGTGATCTTCACCGTTTCTTTCGCCAACAAGCCAACGTAGGCAGCGTACTGCGATGAAGAACCGTGAAATACGTTGCCCCTCATGAGCATCATCCAAGGACCTGCACAGATCATAATCATATTGAAAAGAAGACACATCAAAATGAAGGATACAAAAATTGCAGAATAATTGCCATAATCGGATTAGAATAATCTAACAATATTGCCGAAATTTTACGTACCTTGCTTGGGATGCCGAAGTCTAGAGGGCATCAATAGAGGTGCGGAGGTGCAGCGGTCGCCTATAGTGGTGCGCCGGCCGTCCATGGAGCTTACGGGTTAGGACTACGAGCCCCAGATGAACTGTGAGAATGAAAGAGACATACCCGTGTATTTATAGTACTAGATAAGTTCTATCGGTACAAAAACCGCATACCGTTAGTAATTTTATATATTTTCTAACGGTATACAAATAAATTACCGATAGAATAAAAATATCTGTAGAAGGCGAATGGTTCTATCGACACAATACATATTACCGATAGGAATTTTTGTACATACTCTGTCGGTATATACGTACATTGCTGATAGAATAATACTAGTTGTAGAAGGCAAACATTTCTAAAATATTTTTGCTATATTCTAACGGTATAAACATTCATTACCGATAGAATAAAACAATTTGAAGACGAACAGTTCTAAGCAATTTTCGATATATTCTAACGGTACAAAAATCAATTACCGATAGAATAAAAATATTTGTAGAAGGCGAACGGTTCTATCGGCACACTACATATTGCCGATAGGAATTTTTGAGATATTCTGTCAATAGACGCATATAGTACCGATAGAATAAGTCTAGTTGTAGAAGTCGACTAGTCCTATCGGCGCACAACATTCTCCCGTCAGTACTTATGCATCTCTTCTAACGGCAAATATGTTCATCACCGCTAGAGTAAATCATACTGCTTCTTCTATCGGTAAGTTTCTTACAAACCGATAGGAAAAATACACCCGTTGGCCTTTTTGTAACACCCTGGTTTTGGGGGTGAAAAGTTTTTGCATAAAATCCTGCATGCATGTATCTCTGTAGCAGTAGCCAGATCAGCTGAACCCTAAACTCTCTCAAACCCTAAAAATCTCCAAATCTATTCTCTAGATCCAGATCAAGATCTGACCATTCAGATTTAACCCACCAGTTATTCTGAAGATAAAAGTCTTCAGGAGCCAGATTGAATTCTAACCCTAACTCCCAGTATCTAAGTCTTTTTCTGTTTTCGAAAACAGGAAATTCAGATTTACCCTAAGTACCCCAGATTCCAGATATCTGAGTTATCATGATCTAACCCTATCCAGACTCAAGTATCTTTTGGAATATGTTCCTAAGTATATCCTCAACTTACTTCAAAAAGTTGGAAACCAGATTGTTTCATCTAAGCACTTTTCGCAGTTTAGTCCAAATTTACTGCGAATAAGTCCTTTCTCTGTTTACCTGGAAGCCTGAAAAGGCTAAAATTCACAAATCAACTCCAACTCCAGAATTTCTTTAGGGAACACCTCCCAAATACTATTTGATACAGATTTCCCTTCTAATCGGACTTGCAAAGCTCACTCCAATTACCAGAATTCGAGATCGACAAAATCCAGACCTATTTTACCCTAATTTTACCCTATTTTCGAAAATAGGTGAAATCCCTCAAACCTTATCAAATTTTCTCCAGATTCGAGCTAAATGAGTATTAATAGAAATATTATACTCATCCATAAAATCAAATTCCAAATTAAACCTCTTTAAAACTAGATTTACAAATCAGTCCAGATTTCAACTAAAACTCCCACAATTATGCCCCTGATCGACCAGAGCTTGCCGTTCACGACCGGATCAGCTGATTTCGACTTCGACCAGAGCAGTGCAACCGACCAACTACTGTTTTCGACCGCAGCTCCTCAGCCAAATCGACCACGACTTGGATACAGCACACGAGCGCGCCACTGCTGTTTGCTTCGACCTCGAGCACGCCCTGCTGCACTTCTACAATAGTCCGTAGTCATTGAAGCAAGCCCGTGGTCGCCATCTTCACCAGCTGAACAGTGCCACGTGTGCGAGCACTGTTGGCTACTGTGGATCTTCCCCGGCGCGACTCACAGCCATTGTTTTCTCCAGTTTGCACGCCACCAGCAACGGTCGACGCAGGAGCTTTGCGCCACGTGGAGCACTCGCCGCGACCAGCAATCAGTTCACCTTACCATCACCTGCAAAAGCCTTCATGGCCGCTGAACCAAGTCACCTCGGCGCCAGCTCGCCGTGAAGTCGCTTCCTGTCACTTCCTTGCCGGCTTCAACTCCCCGTGCACTTCTAGCCGTTGCATCTCCCCCAAATCCTCTATAAATAGCCTCTGGCCTCAGTGAAGCATCACACACCCACCAAAAACACCTAAGTCCTCAAACCTCGTCGTCTTCTTCTTCTTCCCCGGTGAGCAGCAAAGGGAGCTTCGGTGCCAAGCTTCTCCACTGCTTCCTTCTTCAATCCAACACCCCCAGTGAGTTTCCCTCGTCCCCCTCATGCTTCTCGAGATTGGAATTTAGTTTAAACACCTTTAGTCGCCGGCGATTTCCTTTTCTCTCCAGTAGCTCCGGCGAGCAATTAATTTCATTCCAGAATGAATTGATCTTCGAGCCAGTAGTGAAAGATGCTTAGAATATCTCACTTAAGACCCCTGAGCTATTGGTTTGAACAAATTCGTTGTAAAACAAAAACCCCCAATTTCCAGCCATGGACATGAACTTGTACTTACTGATTTAGCTTCTCTGTTGAGAAATCTGTTAATCTAACTTCACCAATGCATTTCTAGTACCCTGAGGACCATACTCAAGCAAGGAATTGAGTTCAATCACTTTAAATCAGAAATGCCCAAAACAGATTTGAGTTCATCTTTTCTCCAGCCAGTATCTTCCAAATCCAGCCACTCCAGCTCAAACCACTTTGCCATTTAGATGTTTTGGACCATTCTGAGCAACTTTGTCTTCTATCACGACTTCCAATTCGGCCTAGATTGTGAGATATAGCCATGCCCTAGTTACTGCACTGTTTATGTTGCATGTGCTCCAGGCCAGTCAACTTCTTTGCCGGTTTTCATCACTTTCCGGCCATCTCCTGCCCTAGATCCTGTTGAGACATTTGTTCCTGTTACAAATGTCTAACTACCAGACAAAGTGGTGCATCATTTGGAGCCCTAGATCAAAAGTTATGGCAAACCCTAGTTTCTGGCCATGTCAACTCTATGTCAAACTATGCCAGTCAGTGGCATGAGCCCTGTTCACCCACCTCTAGTCATGAAAAACAGAAAATACTTTGTCAAATAGTTGCCTCACTACCTTGTGCACCATATGCTTGAATCAAAACTCATTTTGGCCACTGGGAACTATTCAAACCATGTCAATGCCATTCTTCGGCATTGTCAGCCCTTGTCAGCCTATGTCAGCCAATGGCATTGGGCCAGTTTGACCCCTTCTGGGTATGCAAACTGAACATAACTTTGTCCCTTAGACTCCTGATGTTGTGATCTACATTTTATTCTACTGTCACAACTTGAGTTGAGCCCTCTATCATCCATCGACCCTATGTCGATGCCTTGAACCGAATGTCGACCTAAAGACGTTCGCTGTTTTTGAGCGAACCAGCCGCAGCCTTGATATCATTCTGATATTTTGGAACCTTTGGAACCTTGTAAACCTTTGACGACTAATCTTAACCTTGGTTTCCATAGTTTAACCCTAATCGCTTCCAAATCTTGTATTGCCTAAGTGTTTCTCCTTGCATTATCGCATATAGTGGAATAGTAAGAATAGGATTGATTGTAATGCCTGTTTGCTTGTTTGATCCTTGTTCAGAGCAAGAGTCCGAGTTCGAAGACTTCGTCGCAGACCCGACATCAACTGCTGTTTCTTACGATGCGGAAGGCAAGTCATATTCTTGAACATCTTGAACCTATATTTTATGAATTGCTAGAATGTACCTTGATTATAAAATAATAATATTGCATGAGAAAGATTGAGAATAGTTGAATTATGAAATGGCAGCATCAGGCTGATGCCTGTGAAATGTGAATTGATCAAATAATGAGCCATGAACTAATATATTATGTATATTTATATTCATGAAATAAAACCCCTAGCCGTGACCAGTATTTTGGTATGGAATGGTAAAAGCACTGGAGGTGCTTGGTCGCACAGGATGTGCCAGCACTGGAAGTGCATGGATTGTGGAATGAGCTGGTCACTGGCATATAAGGACCTAGAACCTTGTGTTGTGCGTCTAGTGGCATGATTAACGTGCCGACCGCAAGCTTGGTATGGGACAGGCCTGGACAAGTAGTATGTGGATCACACATGAAACCCCTATATGACAAACTCACGATTAACACGGGGTGCGCTCCAACACATATCACAGGATGTGATCATGCACGCTGACCCTGAGGGGAAGACGCCAATTAGTGGGGGTTGTGAAACCCTGCCACAACTGTGGTTTGCGTGAAGAAAACCACAGGGTCTGGGGTGAATTGTGTGTGAAACATGGCAAAAGTTCTTGTTATCTCCACCTTGCCACTCACAGTATGAAGTGAGTCAGGGGTCCAATCCTTGTGATAGGAAGGGCATGAAAGTGGATATATCTTGCGGGTAAATTGGTACCCCTCTGCAGAGTTAAAAATGTATTCGAATACTTCGTGCTCCCGAGTTTTAGGAGTATGCCGCGGTGGATTAAATCCACGGGGTGTGACACAAGTATTGTTTTATAAATTAAAATTTGTTAAGTCAAGATTACCCAAATGACATGTGTTGTCATGATAAGGGGTGCTGCCGTGGGCTGTCATGTGTTGACGTGTCGCGGTAGTACCATAATTTAGTGATCATATGATATCTAAGAGGCATGTGGATTGTGCCCTAAGTATATGAAATGCTGCCATGAGCATGAGATTTGAAAAGCCTGGAAGAAAAGTATTTATGGAAAAACCCTCTCACCTCTTTTTCCTCAATAGCATAGGATCATGTCATCTCTACTATACGTATCTCTACTCTTACCTATGACTTGCTGAGTACGTAAGTGCCCACCCTTGCAACTTATCAACAATAGATGGAGTGCTACAATACCAAGACGAAGGCTTGGAAGATTTCGTGGATCCAGAAGGAAGAGAGCCAGTTCTGCCAGAACCCTGAAGTGTGCTGTTCTGCTGTCAACTTCTTACGACTGTGGGGGTTTCGCCTAGCTTCCGCCGAGTAGTTGTCTTTTGTTTTAATTAGACCATTTGTGCCGTGAAGGCATTGTATTACTCTTGTTGTATCAGGCCAGCAGGCCATACTGTTTATCAATGATATTTTGTAAGTTACTCTGCTGCAATGAACTCCTGTGCTTGACTTATCCTGGGAAGTCAGTGGTATGTATGTATGAGGCCAGCTGCAGCGAGCTAGGTCTCCACGGGAGTAGTCGTGGTACCCTGTGCGGGGCGCGACAGAGAAAAGTGGTATCAGAGCAGCATGAGAACTTGACTGTAGGACGACACCTTTAGGAATTGGCTCGCCAGGAAGGCGTAGTTTATTTAAAAATCTATTTTCTGAAAACACTATTTTTGAAAACAGGAGCCTTGTAGCTTCTAAAAGTTTTGGATTTCAAAAGTCTTACTTGGCTTTTCTAAAAATTCGGCAAGATGTCGAGAGAGCGTTCTGCTTTTATAGAGTGCCTCAGGAGTTGGGCTACGTTGCTACGGCACATAGCCTAGTTCTTTTGGTAGAACCCTGGTTGAGTAGTTAGTCGACCGTCGTGGAGGATTAGCCGGGAAAAGGGTAGTATAGATTGAGCAGGTGGATGCTCTTGCTAGCTTTTGTGCTCCGCCGTTGCTTTCGCAATGGTTAACTTGTTTACTATGGCTAGAAGCCTAAGTGTTTTGTGCATTAAATAGTTGCATTAATTTCCGCATTAGTGCCCTAGTTCTCTCTTAGTTAGTTAGACCTATCTGCTCTTTCTTCAGAAGAATCAGTATGGTGTACACGAAGAGAAGATCGCAAGGTAGTCAAGAGGACAGGGAGCAAGCTTCGCCCAGGGAAGACCCTGCAAGGGGAGGACCTTCATCTCAACAGAGACCCCAGGAATCAAACCTTTCTCAGGAAGATCAGCCAACCCTCCAAGAAATTCTTCTCTCCATGGAAAAGAGCAGGCAGGAGGCACAAGCTGCCCACACCCAGTTGTTGGCTCAGATCATTCAAAAGATGCCAGGAGGGACATCTGAAGGAACTGCTGTTGGAACCCGACTATCGGATTTTCAGAAGACCCGACCACCAACATTTGCTAGTGCAACTGATCCCATCGTCGCCGATGATTGGCTCAGGGACATCGAGAGGAAGTTGGATACAGTTCGTTGTAACGACCGAGAGAAAGTTTTATTCGGATCACACCAACTTACAGGAGCAGCAGCCGCATGGTGGATAAACTATCAAGAGGCTCACCCTGACAAGGATAACATATCCTGGACGGAATTTAAAGAACAATTCTGGAAATTTCATGTACCCATCGGTGTCATAGCCGCCAAACGCCGAGAGTTCCGAAACTTGGTACAAGGGAGCCAGACCGTTATAGAATATCTGCACCAATTCAGCCATCTAGCTCGCTACGCGCCAGGAGACATCGACACGGAGGACAAAAAGATTGAGCGCTTCACCGAAGGACTTCAGCACTATCTGCAGTACCAGATTGCCTTCCACGAATTTTCAGAGTTCCAAACCTTAGTCAATCGGGTATTGAAGGTGGAAGAAAAGAGGAGCATACGGCCGCCAGCCAACCCAACCAGGGGAAGAGCCCCAACATCTCCCAATTTCCGACCAGTCTACCAAGCACCAAGATCACCAGCAACACCGTCATGTCCAAGCTGCAAAGGAGCTCACTACCAAAGGGACTGCCCTCATGCTAGAACTCAGTGTTTTCACTGTGTGCAGTATGGACACCGCAAAGACAACTGTCCTTGGATGCAGCTCCCAACGTCAGTAGCAAGATCGCAAGCTGGAACACCGACGATGACATCCAGAACCACAGCTTCACCACCATTGCAGAGCCCCAGAGGAAGTTCGCCCAACAGAGGAGGAACCATAGCAGGCCGAGAACGAGGAAGAGGAAGAGGACAGATGGGAAGCCGAGGAGGCCGATTAAACTTCACCTCTCTTCAAGAAGCAAACAACGCCACCAACATTCTCCTAGGTAGATTCTTGATCCAGTCTGCATATGCTTTAATACTGTTGATCCTGGAGTTACAAATTCATTCATATCAGAAGATTTTGCATTTAAAGTGGGAATAAATATGGTACCTCTAGAGTACTCTATGGTTATACAGACCCCAGGAGCTAAGTTGCCTGTATATTCAGCTTGCCATCATATATAACCTTCAGAGTAGAAGGGGAAGAGTTTATGGCTAGCCTATTAGTCCTAAAACTGCAAGGCCTAGATATCATATTGGGAATGGATTGGTTATCCCAACATAAAAGTCTAGTAGATTGTGAGAGGAAAACTCTGAGCCTTGTTAGTAACCAGGGAAAGAAAGTCTTGTTTCATCTGGACAAGTCGTCAGTCGAGAAACCACAAGGGTCTATTCAAGCACTTTAGAAGATATGCTTGGATCAATTGCCCATAGTATAGGAATACTCGGACGTATTCCCAAAAAGAACTCCCAGGGATGCCACCTGATAGGGAGATAAAGTTTACCATTGAGCTTAAACCAGGAGCGGCACCTATAGCTAAGAGACCATATAGGATGCCGGTAGCAGACTTAGAAGAGTTGAAAAGTCAGCTAGAGGAGCTAGAGAGTAAAGGATTTACTGACCTAGTGCTTTACCTTGGGGAGCCCCAATGCTGTTGAAGAAAGATGGAACTCTAAGAATGTGCGTGGATTACCAAGCGCTGAATGAGGTGACCATTAAGGACAAGAATCCACTGCCAAAGAATGATGAACTATTCGACCAACTTCGAGGAGCCAGAATATTCTCCAAGATAGCCCAAAAGCCCGGCTATCACCAACTGGAAATCAGGAAGAAGGACATAACCAAGACTGCTTTCACTACAAGATACGGGCTGTACGAGTTTACTGCAGCCTTCATGAACATCTTGAACAGCACATTCATGGATCATCTCGATAAGTTGTCATTGTGCTCATAGACGACACCCTCATCTACTCCAGAAGTCCAGAGGAACATAAGCGGCACTTGCACAAAGACTTGAGAAGACCAAGAGAGTGCAAGTTCTATGCCAAATCCGACAAGTGTGAATTTTGGATGACGAAGATTGCATTTCTCGGCCATGTTTTGACAGAAAAAGGAATTTTAGTGGACTCGGCCAAGATCGCTGTGATCAAGGAATGGAAGCAACCTACCAGCGTGTCAGGGATCAGAAGCTTTTTGGGTTTAGCAGGTTACTATCAGAGATTTATTGGAGGATCTTCTCAGATTGCTAAATCCCTTACCAATCTATTTAGGAAGGAAGTCACATTCGAATGGACCGCCAAGTGCGAGGAAAGTTTCCAGAAGCTTAAGTAAAAGTTAACAACCACACCAGTCCTCACATTGCCAGATAGTAAGGATGAATTCGAAGTATTCTGTGATGCTTTGAAGCTAAGCATAGGCTGTGTGTTGATACAAAAAGCCAATGTGGTAGCAGACGCTTTGAGTAGAAAGGCCTACACTTTACAACAAGTTGTGTTGAATAACCCACACTTACAGCAAGAATTGCAAGGACTAGAGATAGAAGTGGTACCGTCAGGGAGGTTAGCCACTCTCACAGTAATATCCTGACTCAAGGGACAAATAGAGAGTGCTCAAAAGGAAGATAAAGAGATATGCAAGATCAAGAGCCGAATTAGATTAGGTAAGGCTCAGGATTTTGCTGAGGACGAACAAGGAATTGTATGGTACCAAGGAAGGATCTGTGTACTTCAGAGCACAGACCTCAAAGAGCTGATTCTGCATAAAGCTCATCAAACTTCATACTCAATACACCCTGGTAACATCAAGATGTATCAAGACTTGAAAACTCGATTTTGGTAGGTCGATATGAAGAAAGAAATTGCGGCATACATTATAAGAGGTGACACGCGCCATAGGATCAAGGCCGACCCTTAGAAGATAGTCTCAGATCGTGGAAGTCAGTTTACATCAAAGTTTTGGGACCAACTTCATGAAACCTTGGGAACCTAGATGCAGTTCAGCACTGCATATCATCCACAGACGGGGAAACAATCTGAGAGAGAGTCAATCAGATCCTGGAAGAATTGCTAAGAGCTTGCATTTTGAATAATGGGACTTCATGGGAAAAATGCTTACCATTTGCAGAATTTACCTATAACAACAGTTATCAGGCTAGTCTGCAATTGGCACCATTTGAAGCTTTATATGGACATAAGTGCAGAACCCCATTACATTGGAATGAGTCAGGAGGAAGGAACGTATCGGACCATTCAAGATACTCAAAAGGGCAAAGTGTCCTATAAACTGGAACTACCATCAGAACTAGGAGGAGTACATGATGTGTTCCATGTCCCTCAACTTCGGAAATGCCTGGAAGAACCCGCGGACCGGGTAGAAACTCTTGGTATTTCGTTGCAGAAGAACCTCACCTACCTTGAGCAACCACTCCGGATTGTAGCCAGAGATGAGCGTCAACTCAAAGAAAGAAGATCAAGCTGTGCAAAGTTCAATGGAAAAAGAGGAAGATTTGCTTCAGACCTATCCCCATCTTTCCTCTTCTCTAGGTAAATCTCGGGGCGAGATTTCTTTAAGGAGGGTAGGCTTGTAACACCCTGGTTTTGGGGGTGAAAAGTTTTTGCATAAAATCCTGCATGCATGTATCTCTGTAGCAGTAGCCAGATCAGCTGAACCCTAAACTCTCTCAAACCCTAAAAATCTCCAAATCTATTCTCTAGATCCAGATCAAGATCTGACCATTCAGATTTAACCCACCAGTTATTCTGAAGATAAAAGTCTTCAGGAGCCAGATTGAATTCTAACCCTAACTCCCAGTATCTAAGTCTCTTTCTGTTTTCGAAAACAGGAAATTCAGATTTACCCTAAGTACCCCAGATTCCAGATATCTGAGTTATCATGATCTAACCCTATCCAGACTCAAGTATCTTTTGGAATATGTTCCTAAGTATATCCTCAACTTACTTCAAAAAGTTGGAAACCAGATTGTTTCATCTAAGCACTTTTCGCAGTTTAGTCCAAATTTACTGCGAATAAGTCCTTTCTCTGTTTACCTGGAAGCCTGAAAAGGCTAAAATTCACAAATCAACTCCAACTCCAGAATTTCTTTAGGGAACACCTCCCAAATACTATTTGATACAGATTTCCCTTCTAATCGGACTTCCAAATCTCACTCCAATTACCAGAATTCGAGATCGACAAAATCCAGATCTATTTTACCCTAATTTTACCCTATTTTCGAAAATAGGTGAAATCCCTCAAACCTTATCAAATTTTCTCCAGATTCGAGCTAAATGAGTATTAATAGAAATATTATACTCATCCATAAAATCAAATTCCAAATTAAACCTCTTTAAAACTAGATTTACAAATCAGTCCAGATTTCAACTAAAACTCTCACAATTATGCCCCTGATCGACCAGAGCTTGCCGTTCACGACCGGATCAGCTGATTTCGACTTCGACCAGAGCAGTGCAATCGACCAGCTACTGTTTTCGACTGCAGCTCCTCAGCCAAATCGACCACGACTTGGATACAGCACACGAGCGCGCCACTGCTGTTTGCTTCGACCTCGAGCACGCCCTGCTGCACTTCTACAGTAGCCCGTAGTCGTTGAAGCAAGCCCGTGGTCGCCATCTTCACCAGCTGAACAGTGCCACGTGTGCGAGCACTGTTGGCTACTGTGGATCTTCCCCGGCGCGACTCACAGCCATTGTTTTCTCCCGTTTGCACGCCACCAGCAACGGTCGACGCAGGAG
Organism: Pharus latifolius; assembly: GCA_019359835.1. NCBI lineage: Eukaryota > Viridiplantae > Streptophyta > Magnoliopsida > Poales > Poaceae > Pharus > Pharus latifolius. Next base: position 34,439,850 of record CM033324.1, on the reverse strand, counting down.
CTTTGCGCCACGTGGAGAACTCGCCGCGACCAGCAATCAGTTCACCTTCCCATCACCTGCAAAAGCCTTCACGGCCGCTGAACCAAGTCACCTCGGCGCCAGCTCGCCGTGAAGTCGCTTCCTGTCACTTCCTTGCCGGCTTCAACTCCCCGTGCACTTCTAGCCGTTGCATCTCCCCCAAATCCTCTATAAGTAGCCTCTGGCCTCAGTGAAGCATCACACACCCACCAGAAACACCTAAGTACTCAAACCTCGTCGTCTTCTTCTTCTTCCCCGGTGAGCAGCAAAGGGAGCTTCGGTGCCAAGCTTCTCCACTGCTTCCTTCTTCAATCCAACACCCCCAGTGAGTTTCCCTCGTCCCCCTCATGCTTCTCGAGCTTGGAATTTAGTTTAAACACCTTTAGTCGCCGGCGATTTCCTTTTCTCTCCAGTAGCTCCGGCGAGCAATTAATTTCATTCCAGAATGAATTGATCTTCGAGCCAGTAGTGAAAGATGCTTAGAATATCTCACTTAATACCCCTGAGCTATTGGTTTGAACAAATTCGTTGTAAAACAAAAACCCCCAATTTCCAGCCATGAACATGAACTTGTACTTACTGATTTAGCTTCTCTGTTGAGAAATCTGTTAATCTAACTTCACCAATGCATTTCTAGTACCCTGAGGACCATACTCAAGCAAGGAATTGAGTTCAATCACTTTAAATCAGAAATGCCCAAAACAGATTTGAGTTCATCTTTTCTCCAGCCAGTATCTTCCAAATCCAGCCACTCCAGCTCAAACCACTTTGCCATTTAGATGTTTTGAACCATTCTGACCAACTTTGTCTTCTATCACGACTTCCAATTCAGCCTAGATTGTGAGATATAGTCATGCCCTAGTTACTGCACTGTTTATGTTGCATGTGCTCCAGGCCAGTCAACTTCTTTGCCGGTTTTCATCACTTTCCGGCCATCTCCTGCCCTAGATCCTGTTGAGACATTTGTTCCTGTTACAAATGTCTAACTACCAGACAAAGTGGTGCATCATTTGGAGCCCTAGATCAAAAGTTATGGCAAACCCTAGTTTCTGGCCATGTCAACTCTATGTCAAACTATGCCAGTCAGTGGCATGAGCCCTGTTCACCCACCTCTAGTCATGAAAAACAGAAAATACTTTGTCAAATAGTTGCCTCACTACCTTGTGCACCATATGCTTGAATCAAAACTCATTTTGGCCACTGGGAACTATTCAAACCATGTCAATGCCATTCTTCGGCATTGTCAGCCCTTGTCAGCCTATGTCAGCCAATGGCATTGGGCCAGTTTGACCCCTTCTGGGTATGCAAATTGAACATAACTTTGTCCCTTAGACTCCTGATGTTGTGATCTACATTTTATTCTACTGTCACAACTTGAGTTGAGCCCTCTATCATCCATCGACCCTATGTCGATGCCTTGAACCGAATGTCGACCTAAAGACGTTCGCTGTTTTTGAGCGAACCAGCCGCAGCCTTGATATCATTCTGATATTTTGGAACCTTTGGAACCTTGTAAACCTTTGACGACTAATCTTAACCTTGGTTTCCATAGTTTAACCCTAATCGCTTCCAAATCTTGTATTGCCTAAGTGTTTCTCCTTGCATTATCGCATATAGTGGAATAGTAAGAATAGGATTGATTGTAATGCCTGTTTGCTTGTTTGATCCTTGTTCAGAGCAAGAGTCCGAGTTCGAAGACTTCGTCGCAGACCCGACATCAACTGCTGTTTCTTACGACGCGGAAGGCAAGTCATATTCTTGAACATCTTGAACCTATATTTTATGAATTGCTAGAATATACCTTGATTATAAAATAATAATATTGCATGAGAAAGATTGAGAATAGTTGAATTATGAAATGGCAGCATCAGGCTGATGCCTGTGAAATGTGAATTGATCAAATAATGAGCCATGAACTAATATATTATGTATATTTATATTCATGAAATAAAACCCCTAGCCGTGACCAGTATTTTGGTATGGAATGGTAAAAGCACTGGAGGTGCTTGGTCGCACAGGATGTGCCAGCACTGGAAGTGCATGGATTGTGGAATGAGCTGGTCACTGGCATATAAGGACCTAGAACCTTGTGTTGTGCGTCTAGTGGCATGATTAACGTGCCGACCGCAAGCCTGGTATGGAACAGGCCTGGACAAGTAGTATGTGGATCACACATGAAACCCCTATATGACAAACTCACGATTAACACGGGGTGCGCTCCAACACATATCACAGGATGTGATCATGCACGCTGACCCTGAGGGGAAGACGCCAATTAGTGGGGGTTGTGAAACCCTGCCACAACTGTGGTTTGCGTGAAGAAAACCACGGGGTCTGGGGTGAATTGTGTGTGAAACATGGCAAAAGTTCTTGTTATCTCCACCTTGCCACTCACAGTATGAAGTGAGTCAGGGGTCCAATCCTTGTGATAGGAAGGGCATGAAAGTGGATATATCTTGCGGGTAAATTGGTACCCCTCTGCAGAGTTAAAAATGTATTCGAATACTTCGTGCTCCCGAGTTTTAGGAGTATGCCGCGGTGGATTAAATCCACGGGGTGTGACACAAGTATTGTTTTATAAATTAAAATTTGTTAAGTCAAGATTACCCAAATGACATGTGTTGTCATGATAAGGGGTGCTGCCGTGGGCTGTCATGTGTTGACGTGTCGCGGTAGTACCATAATTTAGTGATCATATGATATCTAAGAGGCATGTGGATTGTGCCCTAAGTATATGAAATGCTGCCATGAGCATGAGATTTGAAAAGCCTGGAAGAAAAGTATTTATGGAAAAACCCTCTCACCTCTTTTTCCTCAATAGCATAGGATCATGTCATCTCTACTATACGTATCTCTACTCTTACCTATGACTTACTGAGTACGTAAGTGCCCACCCTTGCAACTTATCAACAATAGATGGAGTGCTACAATACCAAGACGAAGGCTTGGAAGATTTCGTGGATCCAGAAGGAAGAGAGCCAGTTCTGCCAGAACCCTGAAGTGTGCTGTTCTGCTGTCAACTTCTTACGACTGTGGGGGTTTCGCCTAGCTTCCGCCGAGTAGTTGACTTTTGTTTTAATTAGACCATTTGTGCCGTGAAGGCATTGTATTACTCTTGTTGTATCAGGCCAGCAGGCCATACTGTTTATCAATGATATTTTGTAAGTTACTCTGCTGCAATGAACTCCTGTGCTTGACTTATCCTGGGAAGTCAGTGGTATGTATGTATGAGGCCAGCTGCAGCGAGCTAGGTCTCCACGGGAGTAGTCGTGGTACCCTGTGCGGGGCGCAACACTTTTATGACCGCGAGGCACATTTTCTATCTGTTTTCTACTAAATCTCTAATAACTGATAGAATATAGGGGTTAGTAGACTGTATTTCTGTACTAGTGAATACAAGTTTCATTGAAGAATCTTGTGATTTAGAATTCAATGAAACTAATGGCTCTCAAAAGGAGCAAGTCTCTTGTGGAGTTTCAGGTGAAGATCTTTGTGAAGCTGTGAAGAACATTACCATTGGAGACATCAAACAAGAGAAGATGTTCAAGAAGATGATGAGAATATTGAGAATGATGATCAACATGTATCATCACCACATATTGATCCACTAGAACAAAATCAAGAAGAAGCAGCACAAGAAGAAGCACAAAGGCAACATCAAACGATCACCAAAGATCACCCTTTAGATCAAATATTGAGTGATGTCAGTAAGGGTGTTCAAACTCGCTCTCGTATTGCTTCTTTTTGTGAACATCACTCTTTTGTATCATCTCTAGAACCTAAACATGTAGATGAAGCTCGTAGTGATCCTGATTGGGTAAATGCTATGCATGATGAACTTAATAATTTCTCTAGAAACAAAGTTTGGACTTTAGTAGAAAGACTCAAGGATCATAATGTGATTGGAACAAAATGAGTTTTTTGAAATAAGCAAGATGAAAAGGGTATAGTCATTACAAACAAAGCTCGTCTTATTGCACAAGGTTTTACTCAATTGGAAGGTTTAGACTTTAGTGAAACATTTGCACCGGTAGCAAGACTTGAAGCTATTCGTATACTTCTTGCTTATGCATCAAATTTTAATATTAAGTTATTTCAAATGGATGTAAAAAGTGCATTTTTAAATGGGGAAATATCTGAACTAGTTTTTGTGGAACAACCTCCCGGTTTCGAAGATTCCAAATTTCCAAACCATGTGTGTAAACTGTCTAAAACTCTCTATGGTCTCAAGAAAGCTCCTCGAGCTTGGTATGAATGACTTAGAGACTTTATTTTATCAAAAGGTTTTAAAATTGGGAAGGTTGACACAACACTTTTTACAAAAATGATTGAAGAAGATTTGTTCATATGTCAGATATATGTTGATGATATTATTTTTGGATCGACTAATGAACATTTTTGTCATGAATTTGGAGAAATGATGTCTAGGGAATTTGAGATGTCAATGATAGGTGAGCTAAGCTTCTTCCTTAGACTTCAAATCAAGCAATTCAAGAATGGAATGTTCGTGAGTCAAACGAAGTATGTGAAGGACTTGCTCAAGTGCTTTGGGATGGAAGATGCTAAAGCAATCAAAACTCCAATGGCCACAAATGGACATCTGGATATGGACAACAATGGAAAATAAGTCGATTCTAAACTCTATAGGTCTATGATTGGTAGCTTGTAATATCTTACTGCATCTAGGCCTGATATCATGTTTAGTGTTTGCTTATGTGCTAGATTTCAGTCAGATCCTAAGGAATGTCATTTGATTGCTATTAAAAGAATCCTTAGGTATTTAAAATGCTACCCCAACTTAGGTCTTTGGTATCCGAAAAGAAGCAAACTTTGAATTAATTGGTTATTCGGATTCAGATTATGCTGGTTGTAAAATTGATAGAAAAAGCACTGTCGACGATTTGGACTTGGTGTCCTTAGTCGAACTTATGCAGAATTTGTGAGTTATGAGGCCTTTCAGGGTGTCCCTTCGGGAAGGGATGATGAGCCAAAGTCGGTTGGAACACAGAAGAATTTATACAGGTTCGGGCCATCGATGGTGGGAGTAATAGCCCAACGTCCTGTTGGGATTTCACTATGTGTAGGAAAAAAGGTTACAAAGTTGTGGAAAAAATCATCACAGGCGAAGATCTTTTCCGTATGTTTATCTAGAAAGGGACTAAACTAGCCTATGAAACCTTGCTGTTGTCGATCTCTGGGATCTGTTTCCGATGTATCATGTCCCCGTCTAGTGCATTTGCTCACCCTTTTATACTGGTCGAAAGGGCGCCAACACACAACGGTTTTGAACGGTCATGTGCAATTTTAGCAACTGCACTTAACTTCCACGCAGGCTTAACATGTGCAATTAAGGGATAATTGCACATATTAATCTCTGGGGTACTTGGGATATGCTTGTTGTAGGGCCTAAGCAACCCTGAGTCTCCTAGTCGAGAGTAGCCCATGACCTTCTGACCGCGTATTGTCTGCAATCACCTAACCGCGCACTGTCTGCGACCTTCTGTCCGCGCAACGCCTACGGGCTCCTGACCGCGCACTGTCTGTGGCCTGATCGCGCAAAGCCTGTGAACATGTGTCCGCGCTTCTCAGGCCATCTAAGATCACATCAACGGACACTTACCTGGTTCGAATCTGTCTTGAACCAGACGTGCATTTATTCTGAACTAACTCGGGTAACAATCCTCATCAGCTCGCCCCCAAATTTGAAGGAAACGAAGGGACATATTTACTTCAAATTTAAATCTTACATCGGATAAGTGACCCGACGCTTCAACTCCTCCACTTAGTGGCGCACTAAGTGTGGCGGTTTATTTCCCGAGACGGACTCTGGGTTGTATTTGACAGGTAATGATAGTGCTGTGGAATTGTCTTTTAACCCGAGATAAAACTGTAAATATTTTAAGAACTCGAAGCATTTCAAAAAATGAACCGTCACCCCTGGGGGCTATAAATACCGAAGCCTCTTAGCCCTAAAACTTCACAAGTCTTTTCCCGGCTAAGTCTTTTCCAAAGCCATCTTTTCTTCTCTTCTGTTTCCACCTCAATGGCAGATCAAAACATCATTGAGATTGAAAGTGATGAAGAGGAAGTGGCACTTGAACTCGACCAGGACTTCCAGAAGGTAAGTCTTCTCCAGATGCCCTGGTTCAAGTTGCCATCTTATGTTCTGATCATTTCCCGAACGCTGTTGGAAACTCACAGACGACCGAAGATTCGGCTCCTCCTGGGAAGAAACCCAAGATTGACGAGGGATCTTCCAGTGGCACAAGGGTTAGGGATGCATCATTGCTCTCTCTTCCTTTGGACCTTGTAGTCCTTCCTGTCCATGGAACTCGGCTGGTCGAACTTTCATCTCCACCTTTGGAGGTTCATAATAATCCTTTAAAGCCTTCTTCTTAGCTTTCTCCATTGCGATCAAGCAATCCCTGTCTTTTGATGGGTTATCAATTTTCTGGTTGGAAGGCTGCACTTCCGTGACCAGACAATCCTCAACTTGTGCTGGGGGAACAATCTTCTCATGGGAAAGTTGCACTCCCACGATCTGACACTTCCCGACTTTTGTTGGGTGATCTACTTTCTGGGGGAAATACTTCATCCTCTCACTTGCGAGGATTGGTAATTATTTTCATCTTTTCTGCTGGTCGTTTTAACTTGTAAAACTAACAATTGTATGTGCAGGAGATCAAAATCTCTGGAGCCCCTAGCGACCAACCTTCTGAGATTCAACCTCTTTCCCTCGAACAGACTCTCCAGAAGGAGAAAGAGGTTCTGGAGAAGAAGACCGAAGAGATGTCTTCGGCCATATGGCACCTGGCAGAATGTTTTGATAGATCCCGTTAAGAGGCGCACCAATTCCACATGGAGAGAGACTACGCTCGACAACAGCGAGAACTCTCTGATTCGATGAGGAATAGTAGTGCTTCTCTGATTCGGGATGATGTAGATAGGCTTAGAGTAGTTGCCAGTTCTCTTGGGGCGGTCAGTGTAGATCCTATTGACACCAATATGTCCCTAGGAGAACTTTGTAAACTTCTCTCGGGTCAGGTCGATGCTCTAGTCTCCTGTATCCCTTTTGTATGCAAGGATTGTCAGAAATAAAGATTTCTTTTACCTTACATAACTTGCCGTAAGAGTTAATTTGAATTAAAACTCTTCATAATCTCTATGCAAAAATATGGTCATAAGTAATGTCTTCACGACCACACATACACAGGTAAATCTGAGGTAACAAGTCTTTCGATCAGAAACGCATTAATGTGTCATCCCGCGACCAGTAGTGGTACTGCGATCAGAACCAAAGCCGTGATCGGAACTGAAATCCGATCAAAACTGGCATCGCGATCAGAACTGAAGTCATGATAATATAATGCTTTGACCAGATGATAACCATCTGTATTGCGATTATCTACTTGCAGTGATCACAGAATGGCATTGTGATCATCATGCAAACTTTGAGGTGATCATAGAAATGCATTGTGATCAATACATGAAAAATTAACTTACAAAAAACATGGAGGATAACTTCCTCCAAAAGTCTTTGCAACATTTTTGCGTTCTTACATGCACCTAGCCCCCGAATTCGAAACGGAAATTAAAAAATATATTTCGTTTCGGATTTACTGTGGGGAGTGCATAACGGGTCTCCCGAGAGAAGGCACCCATTATGGGAAATGAATAAAGTATTCAACGAAGGGTTGCCTCGGGCATATAAAAGGAGTAGGTAGCTTCCTAAGGAAGCCACATAACTAGAAACCCTTCACTTACCTTAGAGCCTCCGCCGCACAATACCCTCATTCCTCATTCTCCATCGCCTCCAAAGTTGCCTCCTTTCCTTCCGATCATTTGCAAGAAATGGCATCCTGGAGCCGATCTGTTCACCACACAGAGGAGAGTCTGGTGGCACTAGAGAAAGAAGAGATTCTTCCTCCGCGGCTGATGATTCACTGGCGGCCCGTGGAGAAAGATCAAGAAATCCCAATCGTCCAAGAGGGCGAGTTGGTGGTTTTTGACGAGTACCTGCGTTGCGGGTTCCGATTCCCTGAGAGCCAATTCTTGAAGGGAGTCTTGGAGCATTACGGGTTGGAGTTGGTGAATCTCCACCCGAATGCTGTCCTCATCCTAGTGATTTTCCACCATTTGTGTGAAGCCTTCGTCAGAGTGCTCCCACGTGTGGAGCTCTTCCGACGCTTCTACTACTCGGCATGGTCGAAGAGCCCCAATGCCGCCGGATGTATCTACTTCCGGATAAGGGAGAAAAAAGAGTATCCCTTCCCACCCCTCCGAGATTCCGTTCACGGGTGGTACCAGAAGTAGTTCTACTGCACCCCTCCGTCAGAGAGCGGGTTGTGGTTTGAGAACTCTCGGCCGGAGAAGTCCAGTGAGTTGGACTCTCTTCCTGCTCTGAGTGCAGAGCAAAGAAGTAGGCCCAAGTGATTCTTCACTTAGTCCAGCAAGGACTAACTGCTCGCAACATCATCCGTGACTTTGTGAAGAACAGGGTGAGCCCCCTACCCGGAAGGGCTCATCCGGCTTGGGAAATCCAGTCCATGGCAGATAGCACCTTGGACTATAATAACGGTATGTCTTCCAGTCGATAAAACATACACTTCTTCTAAAAAATGTCATATTTGCTAACCTGCTTGCTTGTGACACATCTCTGCCTTTCTCCGAAATCGAAAAGTGGACAAATTACCTCCTCAAGGCGTATAGTGCCGATGTGAAGGGAAGCAGGGGATCGCCTCGCCCCCAGAGCTTAAGCAATGCCAGCGATGATCTCAAACAAGAGTCCCAAAAGGTATGGACTTTCTCAACAGGCTCTGTTTCTAGACCGTTCGCTCGTCTTGTATTAACAAGAACATTTGGGATGACATAGCTCCTGGGGAAGTTCGCCAAGGTGACGCGTCCAAGTGAGGACGTTGGTCTTTTGGGGAAACCGGCTACGAAGAGGGTGAAGAAGATCTCTTCGAAGCGCAGGGCGAAGGAACCTGCTCCCAAGAAGTCCAAGAAGATTCTGGGAGAGGCCTCCTCGCAAAAGATTCCCCTTACCGCAAAAAGAACTACTCAATGCCTCCTATAACCCTAGTACAAGCAGGAATTATTTCTTCGTCGTACAGGGTGAAGGGAGCGAGGATGAGGAGGATGACGTCCCTCTGATTCGTCGCAAGAGGAAGACGATCGCTCCCTCGTCCAGCGAGGTCCTGTCTCTGCCCGCAGGGATAGATATGACTGCAATGGGCCCCGCGACCACTGATAACCCTGTGGTTGCGGGTGAAACCCCAGTGCCTGAAGCCCAGGAAGCTTCAGGATCTGCAACACCTCCCCTTCTGACAGAAGGGGTGATTGTGGTAAGATTTCTCACAATCCTTAATGTTCGCATTCATCTGTGTACATCCATTAAGTTATGCTCGTACAGGAAGAAGAAGATATCCCCCATATCTACCGCGAAGTGAGTCCTGCTAGTCCTGGGGCGGCGAGCACTCCACTCCTACCAACAGGAGTGGGAATAACTGAGCAGGACACCGCGACCACTACAACCTCATGGTCGCGGATGAGGTCCTAACGCCTGTGGTCCAGGAGACGTCTGCACCAAGGGCCTCATCCCTACCGACCGGAAAGGTTACCCCCGTAAGGACTCTTACTGTTGGGGGAAATCTCCGCGAGACTAAGTCCAGGTAAGTTCACACTTGCCCGGGGATTGTAGCCTCCGGTGCCTGCCCCGGGCGCCGCCATTTCGACCTTGGAACCGTGCCTCCGGGGCACGTCCCGGGCGCCGCCATTCGCCCGGGGAGTGTGGCCTCCGGTGCCTGCCCCGGGCGCCGCCATTTGGCCCCCGGGATCCTGCCTTCGGGTACGTCCCGGGCGCTGCCATTTGGCCCCCGGGACCTGTCCACCGGGACAGGTCCCGGGCGCCGCCATTTTCCCGGGGATTGTGGCCTCCGGTGCCCCGGGCGCCGCCATTCGCCCGGGGACTGTGGCCTCCGTTGCCTGCCCCGGGCGCCGCCATTTGGCCCCCGGGACCTTGCCTCCGGGGCACGTCCCGGGCGCCGCCATTCGCCCGGGGACTGTGGCCTCCGGTGCCTGCCCCGGGCACCGCCATTTGGCCCCCGGGACCCTGCCTCCGGGTACGTCTCGGGCGCCGCCATTTGCCCGGGGATTGTGGCCTCCGGTGCCTGCCCCGGGCGCCGCCATTCGCCCGGGGACTGTGGGCTCCGGTGCCTGCCCCGGGCGCCGCCATTTGCCCGGGGACTGTTGGCTCCGGTGCCTGCCATGGGCACCGCCATTCGCCCGGGGACTGTGGCCTCCGGTGCCTGGCCCGGGCGCCGCCATTTGCCCGGGGATTGTTGGCTCCGGTGCCTTCCACGGGCACCGCCATTCGCCCGGGGACTGTGGCCTCCGGTGCCTGCCCCGGGCGCCGCCATTTGGCCCCTGGGACCCTGCCTCCGGGGCACGTCCCGGGCGCCGCCATTTGGCCCCCGGGACCTGGCCTCCGGGGCACGTCCCGGGCGCGGCCATTCTCCCGGGGACTGTGGCCTCCGGTGCCTGCCCTGGGCGCCGCCATTTGGCCCCCGGGACCCTACCTCCGGGTACGTCCCGGGCGCCGCCATTTGGCCCCTGGGACCTTGCCACCGGGGCAGGTCCCGGGCGCCGTCACTTGCCCGGGGATTGTGGCCTCCGGTGCCTGCCCCGGGCGCCGCCATTCGCCCGGGGACTGTGGCCTCCGGTGCCTGCCCCGGGCGCCGCCATTTGGCCCCCGGGACCTGGCCTCCGGGGCACGTCCCGGGCGCCGCCATTCGCCCGGGGACTGTGGCCTCCGGTGCCTGCCTCGGGCGCCGCCATTTGGCCCTCGGGACCCTGCCTCCGGGTACGTCCCGGGCGCCGCCATTTGCCCGGGGATTGTGGCCTCTGGTGCCTGCCCCGGGCGCTGCCATTCGCCCGGGGACTATGGCCTCCGGTGCCTGCCCCGGGCGCCGCCATTTGCCCGAGGATTGTGGCCTCCGGTGCCTGCCCCGGGCGCTGCCATTCGCCCGGGGATTGTGGCCTCCGGTGCCTGCCCCGGGCGCCGCCATTGGGCCCCCGAGACCCTGCCTCCGGGGCACGTCCCGGGCGCGGCCATTCGCCCGGGGACTGTGGCCTCTGGTGCCTGCCCTGGGCGCCGCCATTTGGCCCCCGGGACCGTACCTCCGGGTACATCCCGGGCGCCGCCATTTGGCCCCCGGAACCTTGCCACCGGGGCAGGTCCCAGGCTCCGCCACTTGCCCGGGGATTGTGTCCTCCGGTGCTGCCCCAGGCGCCGCCATTCGCCCGAGGACTGTGGCCTCCGGTGCCTACCCCGGGCGCCGCCATTTGGCCCCCGGGACCCTGCCTCCGGGTACGTCCCGGGCGCCGCCATTTGGCCCTCGGGACTTTGCCACCGGGGCAGGTCCCGGGCGCCGCCACTTGCCCGGGCATTGTGGCCTCCGGTGCCTACCCCGGGCGCCGTCATTCGCCCGTGGACTGTGGCCTCCGGTGCCTGCCCCGGGCGCCGCCATTTGGCCCCCAGGACCCTGCCTCCGGGGCGCGTCCCGGGCGCCGCCATTTGGCCTCCAGGACAGGTCCTGGGCGCCGCCACTTGCCCAGCGACTGTGGCCTCCGGCGCCCTCCCCGGGCGCCGCCTTTTGGCTCCCGGGACCTTGCCTCTGGGGCATGTCCCGGACATCATCGCCCTCCTAAAAGGTAAATTCCCTGTTTATTCATCACGAGTAGGTCACACGAGGGGCACCTCGGGAATCAGCGACCACCTGTCAAGCATCCAAGGCACTTGACCGGGAGAAGGACGTTGCTACCCTTCGATCCAACGGTGGCTCCCGGGGTAGTTTAGGCTTTTTGCTTCTTTTTGGGGCTATAAATAGCCCTTGTACCCCTCAGTTGTAAGCAAGTGATTCATTTGTTGGAATAGCTAAAAACTAACAGGTGTGCTCCGGAAGCCTCTCCCCCGGAGAGAGCCTCCCCGGCTGACTCCGGTCGGGAGCGCACCGACAGGACTAGGGCCCCCACCGGCACCCGAACCTGTATAAATCCCCGTGTCAATTCTTGTGTTTGTCTGGCGGGGGAGGACCGGTCATCCTGTCAACCCGCGCCGCGTAATCTTCGCTAGGATCATCCTCAAAACCTGCCGGGGTATTCGCAATACCGCGACACTTACAGCTTTGGTCTTCACCATTCCTCATGTATGTTCTTATAGGTTTGCATACACAGGGAGAAAAAGTCAAGGTCTTATTTGCGAAGACGAAGACCAGGACAGACGACGACTGTCCTCTTTTCCTCGGGGAACCATCTTCGAAATCCCAGAAGTTGGTAGGATTTCGACTAAGGTAAGAATCTCTCCTGTTTGGACAGGGTCGGATTATAGTGATCAACTAAAAAGATTCTAACCGATGGTCTTTCTATTTGCTTAGGTGCAGAGACACCGCACCAAGTCCTCCAGTGGCCTCGACTAGTGTTGAAGCTTCCCCTGCTACCGAGGTCACTGGGGAGCAAAGTTCCATCCCTTTGGCCAAGGAAGTATTTCGAGCCATTATAGATGGGTTAGCCGCAGAAGTCCAATCGTAGTTATTGGAATCTGCGACCCCAGCAATAAATGAGGCTCAATAGGAAAACTCATCTGCTGCTCCTGCTGGGGTCAAGGCTAGTCTAGGGACTCAGCCTTTGGTTGAACTGGAAAGTGGCTCATTTCGGGAGTATGTTGAGGTGTGTCGAACACCCCTTGCTAAGGGCTGATGTGGTCAAAACCGAGATGACGACCTTAGCCTTGGCGACTGGACCAGACTGGTCGTGACCCAAGCAGAGTCACTTCTCGAGTATCTTCCTGAAGATACAAGGTGACAAAAAGAGGCGATCAAGACCAGAGTGCGATCAGCAGCCTCCGCCATCCTCTACCGGCTTCATCTTCACCATGGCCCAGATCTTGATCTAAATCCAGTGGTGGGAGAGGCAAAGGTCGAGAGTGAAGACCAGCTTGAGGTCATAATGGAGGAGGTCAAACCTCTGGTAGAAAATCTCTCGAAAGAGCTTGGCCTAATGTAACTCTTTGTACCTGTACAGATACAATTTATACAATGCGAATGTATGCATTTTTTTTTGAAAGAAAGCGCTTCTTTTTGTTCATGCTGTGACCATATTCCCCTAGCCCCCTCCTGTGATTATGTATACTGAGGACTTAGTATTATAAGCACAGGAAAAATATGGGTGTAACGATGACTAGGGATATCCGACCAAAACGACAATCATGGCTAATACAATACCCGACCTTATTGCAAACCGACAGCCACTTTGATGACCAAGGACGTGGCAGCAAGCCCCGTGTGCACTGAGAAACGGCTTATTGAGGGGTGTCTTGTCTGGAAGTGATCATGAGATCTGCCAGTGAATCCGATTAGGGTATTATAGTACTACAATTATCGGCGACCAGCCCCCGAGTCAGACTCATAACACACGGGTGAAAGGAATAATTATCACATGAAACAACTAGAAGTACTAGTTTTGTTAAATCTTGCTAATTGAAAAGGAAAAGGGATTGGGAACTTACACGTAGAACTTGCGTAGTTGATCGATGTTCCAAGTATTGGATAAGATCTGACCATCCTTCATCGCTAACCGAGCTGATCCTGGTCGCGGCACCGAGACAACAGTGTAGGGACCTTCCCATTGTGGGGAGAACTTGTTGCGACTAGATTGGTTTTATATTTTACGTAAAACCAGATCGCCCACGTGGAGACTACGTGGTCGCATCCTTTTGTTATGGTATTTGCGCAAGGCTTGCAAATATACCATGGATTTGACCAGAGCTCGATCACATTTTTCTTCTAGGAGGATGAGATCTTGTAATCGTTGCCCGTTCTGATCAACTTGTTCTAATTGATCTGTTCGAACAGAACCAATACTAATTTCCATGGGTAACACAGCCTCAGCCCCGTATACCAGATGGAAAGGTGTCTCACCAGTGGCTTGACTAGAAGTAGTGTGTAGTGCCCATAGAACGATATAGAGCTCGTCTACCCAAGCCCCCGAGCGTGTCTTAAGGCGATCAAAAACACTTTTTTGATGCCCTACAATATTTTCCCATTGGCACATTCGACAGCACCATTGCTCTGTGGATGAGCTATAGAAGCAAAGCACACCTTGGTTCCGACCTGATCGCAATAGTCCAGAAAAAGACCACTAGTGAACTGGGAACCTTTATCAGTGATGAGATGATTTGGAACACCGAATCGAGTCACAATGTTATTATGAAAAATCTTTTGTGTAGCAGCAGCGGTAATGTTGCGTACTGGTTCGGCCTCAATCCACTTTGTAAATGTGTCAATGGCTACAAACAAGAACTTGTATCCATTGACAGCTTGTGGCATAGGACTGACAATGTCCATCCCCCAGACCGCGAAGAGCCATGATAGAGGGATAGTTTGTAGAGCGTAGGCAGGCTGATGGACCTGTTTCGCATGAAATTGACACTGAGGACATGTCTTTACCATATTCTTGGCATCATCAAGTGCCGAAGGCCAGTAAAATCCTTGTCAGAAAGCCTTTCCAACCAGTGTATGATATGACGCGTGCGCACCGCGTACACCATCATGAATTTCTTTCAAGAGGGATTTACCTTCCTCTTGGGACACACAGCGCATGGATACTCCTTGAGTACCTTTTCTATACAAAACTCCTTCTATAAGCTTGTATAGACACGCTTTTTGAACTAACCGATCGCTCTCGGTTTCATCCTCGAGAAAGGTCCCATGTTCGAGATAGACCCTCAATGGATGGGTCCAATCTCGTTCCTGTCCGAGGTTGGTAACGCAGACTGTTACCAGATCATCCTCGACCGTAGTCATGATCGAGGGATGTTCCAAGTGTTCAATGAACACTTCTGCCGGAGCGGATGTGCGTAAAGACCCAATTTTGGATAATTGGGTTGCGAGAATGTTGTCCTTTCGCACGATGTATTGGACTTCGAAATGACTGAAGTGTTTTTCCAATCTCCTCACTTCCCCCAGGTAATGAGCCAGTGTCTCATCGGAGATGCTGTACTCCTTGTTTACCTGGTTTACGACCAGCTGTGAGTCTCCCCTCACCAGTAATCAACGGACTCCGTGTAATTTTGCTGCCCGGAGCCCTGCAATAAGACCTTCATACTCTGTTGCGTTGTTGGTCGCAACAAAGTGTAGTTGAATGATATACTTCAGCTGTTCGCCCTGAGGCATAACTAAGACCACTCCAGCCCCCGAGTGTTGAAAAATAAGAGAGCCATCAAAATACATCGTCCAGTGATCGGGGCATTCCAAATCTTCGGACGCAAGCACAGGTGGCTCAGGTTAGTCCATTCGACCACGAAATTGGCCAGGACCTGAGACTTGACTGCGGTACGGGGCGTGAAATGGATGTCGAATGCTTCGAGTTCGACAGCCCATTTGGAGATCTGACCAGATTTCTCTGAATTTCGGACAATGTCCCCCAAAGGAAATGATGAGGGCACTGTGATCTTATGTGCTTGGAAGTAATGTCGTAGCTTACAGGAAGCCATCAGTAGTGCGTAAAGTATGTTCTGGACCTCAGGGTATCGCTCCTTAGGACCATGAAGTATTTACTTACATAGTAGACGGGTTTGTGCACACCCTCCCTTTCTGTGATCAAAACAGCGCTGACCGCATGAGGTGTGGCCGCCAGGTAAAGGATTAATGGCTCCTCTTTGTTGGGGGAAACCAAAACCGGCGGATTGGATAGATATGCTTTTACCTCCTGAAATGCCTTTTTGGCCTCATCAGACCACGTAAAATTGTGTTGTTTGCGTAGGGCTTTGAAGAAAGGTAGTCCCCTTTCGCCTAGTGGCGACATGAACCGGCTCAATGCCGCCATGCGACCTGCTAGGCGCTGAACATCCTTGATGTTCGAGGGAGACCTCATCTGTTCGATAGCCCTGATTTTTTCAGGATTGACTTCGATTCCACTGGAACAGACAAGAAAGCCAAGAAGTTTTTGAGATGAAACTCCGAAAGAACATTTTTCCGGGTTTAACTTTACTCCATATCGATTCAAATTACAGAAGGTTTCAGCAAGATCGTCTAAATGAGACAAACTTTTTAAACTTTTTACAACCAAGTCGTCTACATAAGCTTCAAGATTATGCCCCATCTGGGAAAGAAAGGTCTTTTGCATCAAGCGCTGGTACGTGGAACCTGCGTTCTTGAGACCAAATGGCATTCTGACGTAGCAGTAGGTGCCGAATGGTGTGATGAAGGTAGTCTTCTCTTCATCTTCTTCTGCCATGCTAATTTGATGATATCCTGAGTAAGCGTCCAGGAAACTCATCAGTTCGCAACCCACAATAGAATCGACCAGCTGATCGATGCGGGGAAGGGGAAGTCATCCTTCGGACAGGCACTATTTAGGTTGGGGTAGTCGACGCACATGCGCCACTTGCCATTTGATTTGCGGACCATGACCGGGTTTGCAAGCCATTCCGGATGATCGACTTCGCGAATGAATCTGGCCTTTTGGAGCTTATCCAACTCCTCTCGAATGGCTTCCTACCGATCAACAGCAAAACGCCTGACTTTCTGCTTTATTGGTCCCTGTCCAAGTCGAATTGCTAACCTGTGCTCAATTACCTCCCTTGGGACACTGGGCATGTCGGATGGTTTCCACGCAAGCACATCTACATTAGCTCAGAGGAAAGTAACGAGCTCGAGTTCCTATTTGTCGTCCAGGCCTGATCCAACCCGAATCGTCTTGGACGGATCATCTAGGTACAATGGAACCAATTTTAATGTTTCATATGGTCGAGGAGCGGCTTTGATTGTATCAGTAGACACTGTGGCGATCTGGGCTTCTAGGAGGGGAAGCTGATCTACCATCTCTAGGGATAACCGATCACACGTCAGTGCCATGTTGCGACTACCTCAGACCAAAATAACACCCTTGGGGCCAGGCAACTTGCCGCACTGATATGCATAGTGCGTAGCCATCATGAACTTAGCAAGAGTTGGCCTGCCAAATATTGCGTTATAAGCCGAATCACAATCAATTACGTCAAAAGTAACTAATTCTGTTCGGAAGTTATCTGGTTCTCCCAGCGTGACCGGGAGCACCACCTGTCCCAATGGCATCACAGAGGGACAAGGAATTATCCCATAAAACGGATGAATTATGGGTTTGATTTTCAAACAAGGAATTTGTATCTCGTCGAGTGCCTTGACCAATAAAATGTCCAAGGAGCTACCTCCATCGATCAGGACCCTTTCGACTCTCGCATTGCTGATTATTGGGATAATGACCAAAGGAAGCCTCAATGGTCGAGTAAGTCCCGCAGGGCAATCAGAGCGATCCAACAATAGAGGTGTATCCGACCAACGGGGCTACTGAGGTTCACCAAGGGGAGTCTCCGTTTGGTTCACCTCTCGATAAAAGGCTTAAATTGCTGCTTAGAAACAAAAGAGGAGGAACCTCCGAAAATAACATTGACATGATTACGAGGTACCTGGTAAGACATCTCTTCATGCCCACTGGCGTCCCTTAGCCCACAGGTTTGTTCCTTCGTTGGCAAGGTCGGCATAGGTCCGATCCCTGGTAGAAGTCATCCAACTGCTTCAACCAACTCCTGCAATTCTTGAGGTTGTGGCCTGCGGAGTTGTGGACCGGACACCATTTCTTGCCTCCTTGCGGGTTAGTCGACTTCTCTGGCTGGTCGGCACTGCGACCACCAGAAGCAGTTTTATTTTTAAACGAAGGTTTGTTACCTTTGGTCGGTGGAGGTTTCTCTGCGACCGCGACCTCTCGGTACTATCCCGATCGACTCCTTTTTGATTTCTTCGACTTCCCGCCTGATGAAGATTCCGGCTTCTTGCTCGAATCTTCCCTCTTCACGTCCTTGCGACCTGGTTGAGGTGGTAAGTTACCCTTATCCACCATCCAATTCCACTCAACAGCCTCGGCCGCATCAGAATATCGATCAGCCATATCAAAGATATCGGCTACTGATCGAGGAGGATAGATAAGCAAATCTTCGGTGAACCTCTGATATTGAACAATGTGTTTAAATGCCCTGATAACGGAGTTGTCAATATGTTTGGGATGGTATTTCTCACCCCGACAAATCTCTTGACAAACTGACGAAAAGTTTCAGTCGAAGTTTGTCGTAGTCGATGGAGGTTGTCCTCTTTACCCGCTTTCTAATAACAATTTTGGAAATTATTGAGGATGGCATCGCACAACATTTCCCAGTCATAGATTGAACCCTCAGGCTGATTAAACAACCAGGTTCTCGCCGGTCCCTCGTGGACTGTAGGCAAATAGTTGGCCATGACCCGATCATCGCCACCCACTGCCTGAATTGGGGTGATGTAAATTTGAAGAAACTCAGATGGGTTTTGAGTCCCTTCAAATCTTTCTATGGTCCCTGGTTTAAACTTATTCGGCCAAACAGCCGCACGAAGTCCGGGCGAGAAAGCTTTACAACCGACATAAGGACCATGAATAGACCTGCGACTCTCGACCTGATCTCAGGCGACCTTACGCGAAGGAGAGGCCACACGTGGTCTCAGGCGATAGTGGACAGGAATCCGTTCTCGATCATGAGAGTTCCCCACCCGTCGGGCTTTTTCATGCCAATACGGTATTGGTGGTGGACGATTCCGTCTACCAGAACTAGAGTTAGAGTATTCTCGATCATGGGAACGTGTCGCTGACCGTGAAGAGGCTGTTGGGTTGCCTCGGACGCGACCTCGTCTAACCTCTCCGCCGGGATTCTGGCGAAAGCCGGTTTCTGCGCATCTGTGACTATAGGAGAAAAATTACGCAGGACCTCTGCGATGGATCGAAGCCGGCCATGCGTACTCCTCCTGGGCGCGCCAGGTGTCACCATCTATTCGTCCGCTGGCAAACGTTCCAGGGGTAAAGATGGTGTCTGGTCGCGTCTGCGACCACGCGATTGACGAGAGGAACTCGGAGCAGCGTCATAACGAGCTTGCGCATTATGAAGAGCCTCTAGGGCTGTTCTACAAAGTTCGTTATCTTGTTGCTCATGATGTTGATTTTCCTTTTGCTTGTTTTCCTGTTCTTCCCTAGCAGCCCGTTGATCGGGAGTCTCTTCCGATAAGGCAGCGAACTGTCTAGGGAGCGAGGTCGCCGATGGAGAAAACATCTCCGTTTGTTCCGAGTCAGACTCAAAATCAAAGAGACGGTGGAGGTTGTCTGGATCAAATCTCCCCGGGCTAAATTCCTGGTCGACATCGCCCTTACCCTCAGCAAGGTCGTACGATGGACCGGATTCAACCTCTAACACAGTAAGAAACACAGTGGGCTCATGTTCTGCGTCGGTCGCCTCCTGGTCGATAGACATGACCTGAGTGGTCGAATTGACCTCTGGGACGTCCTCGCCTCTGGTTTCATCCATTGGAACAAGATCGCTAGGTGAAGGCATCTGGATGTGGGCATAATACTCGAGATCAAAGTCTTTCTTGGAATCATATGCTCCAGACATGGCTCACCGAACCTCCGGATAGAAATAAGAACGCCTTGAGAAAGCCCCCACGGTGGACGCCAGCTGCGACGATTCGGACTCGGGGTCCTTAGTTGAACTTATGCAGAATTTGTGAGTTATGAGGCCTTTTAGGGTGTCCCTCTGGGAAGGGATAATGAGCCAAAGTCGGTTGGAACACAGAAGAATTTATACAGGTTCGGGCCCTCGATGGTGGGAGTAAGAGCCCTACGATCCTGTTGGGATTTCACTATGTGTAGGAAAAAAGGTTACTAAGTTGTGGAAAAAATCATCACAGGCGAAGATCTTTTCCATATGTTTATCTAGAAAGTGACTAAACTAGCCTATGAAAGCTTGCTGTTGTCGATCTCTGGGATCTGTTCCCGATGTATCATGTCCCTGTCTGGTGCATTTGCTCACCCTTTTATACTGGTCGGAAGGGCGCCAACACACAACGGTTTTGAACGGTTGCTCATGTGCAGTTTTAGCAACTGCACTTAACTTCCACGCAGGCTTAACACGTGCAATTAAGGGATAACTGCACATATTAACCTCTTAGTAGTTGTCTTCATACGTGGAAGAATCTCCGGGGTACTCGGGATATGCTTGTTGTAGGGCCTAAGAAACCCCGAGTCTCCTGGTCGAGAGTAGTCCATGACCTTCTAACCGCGTATTGTCTGCAATCACCTGACCATGCATTGTCTGTGACCTTCTGTCCGCGCATCGCCTACAGATTCCTAACCGCGCACTGTCTGCGGCTTGATGCGCAAAGCCTGCGACCACGTGTTCGCGCTTCTCAGGCCATCGGAGATCACATCAACGGACACTTACCTGGTTCGAATCTGTCTTGAACTAGACGTGCATTTATTCTGAACTAGCTCGGGTAATAATCCTCGTCAAGCACATCTGGTAGTTGTCAACTTCTACGAAGATCATTAGTGTCTTGGTCATCTAAGAAACAAAATTCTGTAGCTCTCTCCACCATTGAAGCTGAATATGTATAAGCAGGCAGTTGTGCTCAAATTTTGTGGATAAAGCAATCATTTTTAGATTATGGAATTATATTTGAAAAAGTGCCACTCTTGTGTGATAATGAAAGTACCATTAAAATTGGTAATAATCTTGTTGAACATTCTAGAACTAAGCGTATTGAAATACGGCATCATTTTATAAGAGATCATGTGGCAAAAGTGGATATAGATGTGAGTTATATCAGAACTGAGTTGCAACTAGCTGATATTTTCACAAAACCCCTAGATGAAACTAGATTTTGTTTTCTCCGAGGTGAATTGAACATTATTGATATTTCAAATGCTAGGTAATGCGCTAACTGTATTAAAATTGCTGGGGGAAATCTCCGCGAGACTAAGTCCAGGTAAGTTGCGCCGCCTTTAGCCCGGGGACGTGGCCTCCGATGGCTGCCCCGGGCGCCACCTTTCGCCCGGGGACGTGGCCTTCGGTGCCAGCCCTGGGCGCCGCATTTTGCCCGGGGACAAGGCCTCCGGTGCCTGCCCCGGGTGCCGCCATTCGCCCGGGGACGTGGCCTCCGATGCCTGCCCCGGGCGCCACCTTTCGCCCGGGGACGTGGCCTTCGGTGCCAGCCCTGGGCGCCGCCTTTTGCCCGGGGACAAGGCCTCCGGTGCCTGCCCCGGGTGCCGCCATTCGCCCGGGGACGTGGTCTCCGGTGCCTGCCCCGGGCGCCGCCTTTCGTCCAGGGACAAGGCCTCCGGCGCCTGCCCCGGGCGCCACCTTTAGACCGGGGACGTGGCCTCCGGTGCCCCTGGGCTTCGCATTTTGCTCGGGGACCAGGCCTCCGGTGCCTGCCCCGAGCGCCGCCTTTCGTTCGGGGACGTGGCCTCCGGTGCCTACCCCGAGCGCCGCCTTTTGCCCGGGGACCAGGCCTCCGGTGCCTGCCCTGAGCGCCGCCTTTCATCTGGGGACGTGGCCTCCGGTGCCTGCCCCGGGCCCCGCCTTTTGCCCGGGGACCAGGCCCCCTGTGTCTGTCCCGGGCGCTGTCGTTCTTCCGGGGGCAGGAGCCCTTGGTCCCGTGTCACGTGCGGGTCGCGTGGCAAGTGCCTCGGGAATCAGCAGCCACCTGTCAAGCATCCAAGGCGCCTAACCGGGAGAAGGACGTCGCTACCCCTCGATCCGACAGTAGTGTCCGGGGTAGTTTAGTCTTTTTGCTTCTTTTTGGGGTTATAAATAGCCCTTGTACCCCCTGTTGTAAGGACAAGTTACTCATTATTGTTAGAATAGCCAAACTCACAGGTGTGCTCTGGAAGCCTCTACCCGAGAGAGCCTCCCCAGCCGACTCCGGTCGGGAGCACGCCGACAGGACTAGGGCCCCCACCGGGACCCGAACCTGTATAAACCCTCGTGTCACTTGTTGTGTTTGTCTGGCGGGGGAGGACCGGTCACCCGGTCAACCCGCTTCGCGTTTTCTTCGCTAGGATCATCCACAAAACCTGCCGGGGTATTCGCAATACCACGATAGTTGGCGCCGTCCGTTGGGACTCGTGACAAGATGCCATGGCTCCCCCAAGAACAAGGGCCCGCGCCCTTCCCGGTGACGCCGGTCCCGGAGACTCGGCGCCACCCGTCCGGGACACGACTGTCCCGGAGCTTCCGCCCGGAGGCGGGCTGACCCAGGTACCGCCTCCCACCTTCGCTCTTAACTTAGGTGGTTCGACCTCTGGGTCGGTCCCGGTGACCGCGGGAGCCTTGGCCGAGACCAGTCCCCCCGACGACTCCCCCAGCTCCCCGGGACGCCCAGCTCGACGCTTTCGTGGAGGGCCAGCTCCGCGCCAAGCGCTCTATGGATGAGCTGCTTCACATGTTGGCGCGGCCACCGGCCCCCACATATGCGCCGTACCCATACCTGGGGGCTATGCCCCCGTTTATGCGTCACCCGGCGGTCCCTCCAGACTCTGGAGGTTCGGCCGCCCCGTATGACCCCACCGGGGGGTATCCTCCACCTGCGGGTCATACGTCCTGACCGTTCCCGGCACCCGGGTCTTTCCAGTGCCGGGGGGCTATTTCATGCCCCGGCCCTTCGTGGCACCGGGGTGATACCCCGTTCCGGGCCCATTCCCGGGGCCAGGGCCCATTCCATGCCGGGGGTTTTCCCTGCGCCGGGAGCCAGTCCCGCCCCTCGCGTCGCGTTTACCGTACCGGGGGCAGTTGACAGAGCAGCTCCCGTGCCTCAGCGGACCTCCCCCCGCATCAGCTCCCCGGTTCCGGACGTCGCCGCGGGGGCTCCCCCCTCGCCGGTTCCGGATATTATAGGGGCTTCCCCCTTTCCGGTTCCGGTCGTCGCCACGAGGGCTCCCCCCACTTCGGTTCCGAACATCGCCGCGGGCGCCCCTGCCCGGTTTCGGATGATACAGGGGCTTCCCCCTTTTCGGTCCCGGGGATCTCCGCAGGGGGCTCCCCCCAGCCGGCCCCGATAGCTTCCGAGCCGGCAGCTACAGTGCATGAGCTCCCTCCTCCCCCGGGGCCGCCCCCGAGGGTGACCCCGGCGGACTAGGTCCGTTTCCTTCGGGAGGAGGTCGAGCGAATGCATACGGCCAATTGCAGGGAGGAACCTCCCCCGGGCCGCGGGCGCGGAGAGCCTCGCTCTCGCACCAGTCGAGGGAAGAGACCCGCCGAAGAGCCGACCTCTCCGAGGGAGAGCCCGGACGTCCGGGAACTCAACCCCGGTCCGAAAGAAAAGCGTCGCCACCGCCACTCCGGCGGACCTCTCGGGCCGCTTCCCGACTCCAATAATGAGGGCGTGTCCCCCGTCAAAGGAGACAGAGACTGAGAGGCTAATCAGCCCCTATGCCGCAGACTTTGAAGCATTCGGTGGCCGCGGACTTATCGCCCGCCCCACATCGAGCACTATAACGGTGAGGCTGACCCTTACGAATTTGTGCAGGTATATTCCACGACCATCTCGTCGGCCGGGGGGATGAGCCGGTGTAGTGCAACGTCTTCCCTCTGTACCTCACCGGGAACGTCCACTCCTGGTTCTACAACGTGAAGGCCGGCTCCATCAAGTCTTTCTCGCAGCTTAAGTGTGAGTTCTGCGTGAACTTCCAGGGGAACTACGTTCGCTCCCTGGACTCTTCGCAGCTGTACACCATCCGTCAGAGGACGGGGGAGACCATCTGAAGCTTCTTCAAGCGCTTCGCCCAAGTGAATAGCAAAGTAGCTCATGTCCCCGACTCTACGGTCATCGAAGCATGCAAGAGCGGGATCCTCCCGGGGGAGCTCCACCGGAGGCTGTCCCGGAGCTGCCCCTCCTCCGCCGACGAGCTCTTCAACCTACTCGGAAAGTACGCTCGGGCGGAGGAGGACGATATCTGGAAGAAGAACCAGGGGGCTCCCGCCCCCGCCGATCGGGGGCCCAGGGACCCCCTCAATCGCCCCAGGCAGGGGGGCCGTAATGAGCCACGGCCTCGGGACACTTTTGTCCTCGAGGGCGGAGGCGGCTCGCGCGACCCCCCGAGGGGCAACCGCCGCTTCCCCAAGCCGAAAGGCCATGGGGGAGGACAGTCTTCCCGCGAGGAGAAGAAGGGAAGGACCGTGGTGCACCTTCCACGGGTCCAGTACCCAAGCCACCCGAGAGTGCCACCAGCTGCTACAACACTTCGTGGCTTTCCTCGACCAGCATGGGCTGGGGGGGGGGGGACTCCGCCCTCCTTACCCCCTCGACCGGCTGTTCCGGCCCTTCCTGCTCCCGCTGGGGGTCAGCAGGGGCAGACGCAGGAGGGGGAGCCTTCAGAAACTCTCCCATTCCAAACTTCCCAGCGCTGCATCAACGTCATCGTGGGAGGGTCCGCCTCCGGGTGGGACTTTAAGCGCCAGCGTAAGGAGTACGCACGCGAAGTCAAGGTGGTGGGGGTGCTGCACACGTCTCCGCCACCCAAGTGGTCGGACGTCCCCCTCACCTTCACAGCGGAAGACGCGCGCGGGGTTCGCTTCCCCCACCACGACGTGCTCATCGTCTCCGCCACCATCTACAACTGCCACCTGGCCCGCATCCTCGTGGACGGCGGAAGCTCCGCTGACATCCTCTACCTGAAGGCCTTCAGGGAGATGCAGGTGGATGAGAAGCTTCTGCAGGCCGCGGCGGGCCCCTTGCAATGGTTCGTCCCGGGGAAGGCGATCTACCCCGTGGGGAAGGTGGATCCCCCCATGACATTTGGCACCCCGGAGAACTATCGGACCGAGATGGTCCGATTCGACGTGGTGGACCTCCCCTCATCCTACAACGCGATCATGGGGAGGAACACGATCAATCGCCTGGGGGCTGCCACCCACCAAAACTACCTGTGCATGAAGATCCCCGGGACGCACGGCATGATCAACGTCTGGGGAGACCAAGACATGGCCCGCTCTCTATACGAGCGTGCTGCAGCCACAATCGGAAGCGTCAACATCATTAAGGCGCCCGGGGGGGAGGCCTCTCCCCCGGAACCAGACATCGCTGCGATACCTCCCGGGAGGCTCCTCCCCAAGCCGCGTCCATAAGGTGGCCTTCGGAAGGTGCTGCTATCCCCGGGCGACGGGGACAAAACAGTCCGGATCGGGGCGGAGCTCCCCGAGGACCATGCCGTGCAACTTGCGGCCTTCCTACGCGCAAACTCTGACGTTTTCGCGTGGAAGCCCTCGGACATGCGGGGCGTCGCCCGGGAGGTCATTGAGCACAAGCTCGTGGTGACCCCCGGTCACCCCCCAATCAAACAGAAGCTGAGGAAACTCTCCCTTGAACTCCAAGAGGCGATCAAGGTGGAGATCACCCGACTCCGAGAGGCGGGGTTCATTTGGGAGGTCTTGCACCCCGAGTGGCTTGCGAACCCCGTCCTCGTGAAGAAGTCAAATGGCAGGTGGCGAATGTGCGTGGACTACACCGACCTCAACCGCGCCTGCCCCAAGGACAACTTCCCACTCCCGCGGATTGACCAACTGGTCGACTCCACCACGGGGTGCGAGGTGATGAGCTTCCTGGACGCCTATTCGGGCTACCGTCAAGTCCGGATGGCGGAAGGGGACGAGGAAAAGACGAGTTTCATAACTCCCCTCGGAACCTTCTGCTACGTCCACATGCCCTTCGGGTTGAAGAATGCGGGAGCGACCTTCCAGCACCTCATGACGCTGCTCTTCAAAGACCAAGTCGGCCGCAACGTCGAAGTCTACGTAGACGACGCGGTCGTCAAAAGTCCCCGCGCAGCCGCCCACGTGACGACCTAGCGGAGACCTTCCGCAACCTCCGTGTGTATGGGCTGAAGCTCAACCCGGAGAAGTGCACCTTCAGCGTGCGCGGGGGGAAGCTCCTGGGTTTCCTCGTGTCCCAACGGGGCATAGAGGCAAATCCCGAAAAGATCTGGGCGTTCCTGGACATGCCCCCGCCGCGCTTCGCCAAGGACGTTCAGCGACTCGCTGGCCGCTTAGCCGCGCTGAGCCGCTTCGTCTCGCGGTCAGGGGAACGAGGCCTCCAATTCTTCAAGATCCTCCGGGGCTTGAGGGGTTCCGCTGGACCCCCGAGGCCCAGGAGGCGTTCGACGGCCTCGAGAAGTACCTCACGAGCCCTCCAATGCTCGTGAGTCCATCTCCAGAAGAGCCCTTGCTCCTCTACCTTGCCGCCACCCCAGTCGCCGTGAGCGCGGTATTGGTGAAGGAGCAAGGGGGGCAGCAGCGTCCCGTGTACTTCGTGAGTGAGGCCCTCCAAGGGGCCAAAACCCGGTACACGGAGATGGAGAAGATCTGTTACGCCCTCCTTATGGCGTCCCGGAAGCTTCGCCACTACTTGCTGGGACACCCCATCACCGTCCCGTCGTCCCTCCCCTTGGGGGAGGTGCTGCGGAACAAAGAGGCCACCGGCCGGATCGGGAAGTGGGGGGCCGAGCTCGCCCCCTTCTTCCTGTCCCTCACAAGCCGCTCCACCGTCAACTCGCAGGTCCTCACAGGACTCCTGCCTCTTGGTCTGGGGACGAAGACCTCCCCGCGCCGCCCCGACGCAGTGACCCTTGGACACTCATGTTCGATGGGTTACTGTGTCTCCCCGGCGCCGATGCGGGAGTAGTCCTCCGGAGCCCCGAGGGGAAGGAACTCCAGTACGCGGCGCGGCTCGAGTTCCCCGTAACCAACTACGTCGTCGAGTATGAGGCTTTGCTCCTCGGGTTGCGCCTTGCGCGCTCCCTGGGGATCTGGTGCCTCCAAGTGAAGGGAGACTCTCAGCTCGTAGTTTGCCAAATGGACAAGTCTTACCTGTGCCATGACGCAAACTTGAGTCTTTATTTGCAGGAGGTGCGAAAGATGGAGAGGCACTTCGACGGCCTCAAGGCCCGGCATATCCCGAGAAGGGACAATGATCGGGCCGACGCCTTGGCCCGGGCAGCCAGCACCCGGGAATCGCTCCCCGAAGGGGCCTTCCTGGAGATCATCGCAAAGCCCTCGGTGGCCTTCCTGGACACGGGCAACGAGCCTTGCGTCCTGGAGGTCACCGAGATCACCCGGAATCTGTCTTGGATGGACCCCCTCATCTCCTTCATCAAGAGGGAGGGGGACCCTCCCAACGAGACAGAGGTCAAGCGCCTCCGGGCCAAAGCCCAAGCATACCTCCTGCTAGAGGGGAAGCTCTACAAGCAGGGGGCTTCCGCCCTCCTCTGTTGCCTCCCACAGCCGGAGGGACTCCAGCTTCTCGAAGACATCCACGCGGGGAGCTGTGGCTCTCACCTAGCCCCACGTGCCATCGCAGCCAAGGCTCTTCGACAGGGCTTTTACTGGCCCACGGTGATGCGCGACGTGCGAGACCTTGTCTCTGCATGCGAGGCTTTCCAGAAGATGGCCAAGGGTTCTAACCTCCCCCCCATAGCGCTGCAGACTATCCCCATCACTTGGCCCTTCGCGCGCTGGGGGATGGACCTCTTAGGACCCTTCCCCCCAGCACTCGGAGGATACAAGTATGCGGTGGTCGCGGTCGACTACTTTACAAAGTGGGTAGAGGCGGAACCCTTGGCCAGCATCACGTCCCAGGCCGTCTGGTGGTTTTTCTGGAAAAACGTCGTTTGTCGTTTTGGTGTCCCCCGAGAAATCATTGTTGATAATGGGACCCAATTTGACTCGGCTTATTTCCGGGAATTCTGCGAAGGCCTGGGGCTCGTCATCCACTGCGCCTCAATAGCCCATCCTCGGAGCAACGGGGCTGTCGAGAGGGTCAACGGCGTGATCCTACAGGGGTTACACCGGTGACTCGAGCAGGCCACTTCTAAGCGGGGTGCATGGGCAGAGAAGCTCCCTAGCATCCTCTGCTCCATGCGCACGACCCCGAGTAGGGCGATGGGACGTACTCCCTTCTCCCTAGTCTACGGTAGCGTCCGGGGAAGTTTAGTCTTTTTGCTTCTTTTTAGGGCTATAAATAGCCCTTGTACCCCCTGCTGTAAGGACAAGTTAGTCATTATTGTTAGAATAGACAAACTCACAGGTGTGCTCCGGAAGCCTCTACCCGAGAGAGCCTCCCCAGCCGACTCCAGTCAGGAGCACGCCGATAGGGCTAGGGCCCCCACCGGGACCCGAAGCTGTATAAACCCTCGTGTCACTTGTTGTGTTTGTCCGGCGGGGGAGGACCGGTCACCCGGTCAATCCGCGTCTCGTTTTCTTCTCTAGGATCATCCACAAAACCTACCGGGGTATTCGTAATACCACGACAAAAATATATTTTATTCTCTCTGGTCGAAATCCTCTATCTGGTCGAATTGGTTGCCCATGCTGACAGTCAGCATCACAAACTAACTGTCAGTCTCTTGCTCAGGAGCCTGGTCGTAGCCTCTAGTCGAAGTCGTTGACCATGCTGACAGTCAGTTTCATACACTGACTGTCAGTTATATGCTTCAGTTTTTGGTCATAGCGATTGGTCAAATTGATGACCCACACTGACTGTCAGTTTGAAATCCCAGGTTTCGGTACTGATTGTCAGTTCTCCACACTGATTGTCCGTTTCAAAACCCTGGTTTCTGAGCGGACTGTCAATATATCACACTGACTGTCAGTGTGTGACCCCGAAGCCCAAACCCTAGTTTCTTTCTCCTGTGTCTTTTCGTCTACTCTCCCGTCGCCACTGCCTCCTTTCGCCGTCCGTGTGTCGCCGTGAGTTGCCGCACTTGGCCACCGCCGCATCTCGCCGCCGTTGTCCCTCTCGCCGCTGGTGTCTTCCTCTCACCGTCGGTGCCTCCTCTCGCCACTACAGCGCCACACCTCGCCATTGCCTCCTCGCCGTTGCCTCACCGCGCCGAACCTCAGCGTGTGTCACCTGGCTATGTTCCTCGTAGTCGGTGTCGTACCTCACCTCCCCGTGTTTCTGTCTCATTGGTCTTGCTCGCCACCGTCATCACTTCGACGCTCACCGGTTCCCTACACAGAGGTCCTTTCTTCACCCTCCTGTTTCATATCGTCGTGTCTGATCAACCATTCTCGTCTCGACGCGTTGCCCATCGGAAGAACGCTGCAAACAGAAGGCGTTCAATGGGTCAGCCATCTGAGACTCGTTCCTCGCCTTCACCCAAGCGTTTCCCCGTGGATTACTCCTGATGGCACGCGAGTCGCCTTCACACCCTCCGCTCCACAAACCCATACCTTTCGCCACGTCCCACTGGTCGCGATTCCTACCAGGTTCTCACCTTTTTCATGAACCTGCAGCTTGATCTCTGGACCAGTGTCTACAGCCGTATCCCCATCTTTGCGCATCACTCTCTTTCTTGGCAGATGATTGCCTCTCGCACAGGCATCGTCTCCATGGTGGACTCCTTTGCTTCTATCAGGATCAGAGATATTGCCTCTGATTCTTCTCTTCACTGGGCTGATGAGCCCATCCGCCAGTTTTACGCTACTGTCTT
Organism: Pharus latifolius; assembly: GCA_019359835.1. NCBI lineage: Eukaryota > Viridiplantae > Streptophyta > Magnoliopsida > Poales > Poaceae > Pharus > Pharus latifolius. The sequence goes on along the minus strand of CM033324.1, from coordinate 34,410,456 downwards.
CATGTCTCCCCAGTGTGACTCACTGACCTTCATGACAGGCCTCCAGGTCCACACTGTCATGAAGGAGCAGTTCAAGGCCGCTCTTGGACTGGTTCGTCCTACCTCTGGATGCCAGCTCCACACTCTCCCAGATCTCGAGCATCGGGAGGTGGCCATGCTTTATTTTGGCCCCTTCCAGCTCCGTCACATCACAGCCCTACGCCGCGATGTCGATCTGGCCTTGCGGATCCTCCGTCTCACTTTTGTCCCTATGAACTGAGACAGGGCCAGAGTCACTTACCTTGCCCTCCATGTTTTGATTTCTATCTTCAGGGAGGAGCCTTTCGACGTTGCTGATCTCCTCATCAGTGAGATTCAACACGTCCTTCTTGCCCCGCATCGCCAGCTGGTGTATGCCCCATACATCATGGCGATGCTTCTTCATATCCAGGCCATCGACTCTGAGCTCCTGCGGCCCCATGATCCTCTTCTCTTCTACCCTCTGGGCCAAGCTAATCACCGTCTGGGTGCTTGCCCTGCAGCTGCACCTGGCCCCGACTCTCCTGCATCTGACGACGATGTCGCCGGTGAGTCTGGAGATGAGGCTGCAGGACAGGCAGGAGATCCGGCAGCTACAGGAGACACGAGCACTGGGTCCTCCTCTCTAGCTCAGCTACAGCTTTCCCTGGATCAGGTCATTCAGACTCAGCAGCAGATCATCAGCACCCAAGCGGAGCATCACCAGATCCTACTTCGTCTTCTTGACCAGCAGGAGCAGATTTTGGGTCGCCTGCTAGTTTCAGCCACTCCCGTCCCTCGCAAGAGGGCCCGCCCAGCTCCTTCCTCGCCGGGATCAGCTTCAGGCCCTGCTGCTCCAACCTCAGTTGCCCCAGCTTCACCAGCCATCGACCTGACTGGATCTCCAGCAGGCTATGGAGATACAGCAGTACTCGGCTTCTCTTCTGATGCTGAGCCTTAGGCTTTTTGTATTAGCTCCCACCTTTTTGTGCTTGATGCCAAAGGGGGAGAATTTTTTGTATGACTCTTGTTTTGGTTGGATACATTTGTATGACATTTATTGCTATGGATATATTTATGCTATTTTCGTTATGATATGTAGTATCATGAAGATAAGTCCAAAACATACAGCAAAGGCCAAATCATCACACATATATAAACCATCATATCCATAATCATATAACCTATTATCAAACACTTGTTGTCATCAATCATCAAAAAGGGGGAGATTGTTGCATCTAGGCCATTATGCCTGATTTTGATGATTAATGAAAACAAGCGTTTCAGACTGATTGTGCTTTTGAGATATTTGATACAGAGCTTTGTTGAGAATACATGCAAGATGATCAAGATGAACCCAACGTGAAAGAGAAAAAGCACAAGTCACAAGGTACAAAGACGAGATGCAAATTGCAATATTAAAGTTGCAGAGGACCTAAGGTAAGATGAGTTTTATTTTTACCGATCTCAATATTTTGGAGGTTGATCGGTTTAGAAATTTGTTTTTAGTTTTAACCGTACTATAAAGAGGGGTTGCAAGTGTAACACCCTGGGTTTGGGGTAAAAATTTCTTTTCATAAAAAGTCATACATGCATATGTCTCTTCTAGATCAGCCAAATTAGCTCAGATTTATTTTATCCTAAGCCCCAACAATTTCAAATCTTCCCTGTGAACCCAAATTAAGATCTGACTTTCCAGATATGACCCACTACCTATCCTGAGTATAAAAGCCTTCAGAAGCCAGATTCAATTCCATCTCTCTAACTCCCAGAATTATCAACGTCTTTCTGTTTTCGAAAACAGAATTAAATTTAATTAACCTAAATACTCTGAGTTTCAGAATTCATATTTAACCAAATCTTGACCTAATCTAGACCAGATTATTCTTGTATTATGATCGAGGGTATGCCAATACATTAATCTAAAAAGTTGGCAGCCAGATTCTATCATCTAAGCCCTTATCACAAATCAGTACAAGAAGTATCACATATCAGTCTTTTTTTCAGATTTTCCATAAACCTAAAAAGGCTAAATGTTGCAAATCAACTCCAAATTCAAATCTGTTTCAGGGAACACCTCCCAAATGCTATTCAATATAAAATCTCCTTTTTTTCGAAACAACAAAATCACACCCTAAGTCTCAGAATTCCAGTTTCGACAAAATTCAGTTTATTAGTACCCTCCTATTCACCCCCCTCTAGTCGGCATGCTTGATCCTACATGAGGTAGCTAATCCTTGCTAAGCCTAGTCTCCTCTTTGATGCCGATCGTTGTCTCATTGATCCTTCCCTTGGAGGTCTTCTTATACTTGCCAAAGAGGTTGTCGGTTGTCGGTTGTCCCACGTTTACTCATAACCACCCCAAAGTGGTAGCTGTGAGGTCGTGGGTACATGGTGGTTGCCGCAGTTCATGAGTACGTGGTAGTTTGGCAGTCTTGACTCGATTGTCGTGGAACTACCTTACCATCCTAACCTCCTTTGACAGTTACCTTGTCAGGGACTTATGATTATCTTGGGATTAATCATAAGGATCATGGTAAGGTAATGATAAAGGCTGATCGCATACTGCTACGACCATGGTAACGAGATTAAGCCTTGTATCTGTGAGAAAGTCTGGTCGTAGGGATGTATCTCTGCGACCATAGTATTCTAGGATACAGCATCACATATGGTTATCAAGTGTCTTGAATTTGCACAAAATAAATATGGTTATCAAGTTTTATCCAGAACGTTCTTGGATTACCCGATATTCTTCTTTCTGGGCCTTGGCGACCATAGGGAGGCCCTGTGGCCATGGCGATGGGCAACTATGGGACGCTTGCGCGACCATGGGAGCTCAAAAACAGCTAACAATCCTCGTCACCAGCTTCTCGGCATTGATCACACTGTCATATATGGGTTTATCCACCTTAGCTTCAACCTTGAAAGATCCGACAGCTAAGGAGGTTTTGGCGAGGTCGTCGGCCTTCTGGTAGCCTTCGTGTTCATCTTCGTCTGGCATGCGCAAGTCATCACCAATCTTCACTCCCTTAACATTGCCTTTTGAAGCATCAACTTCAGAAGGTACAGCCATGGCCTATTTCTTAATCCAAACAAGCACGGTATCCATGTTGGTGGAAAGCTTTGCCACTTGATCGGCTAGGTTAGCTTGAATGGAGTTATTGTCAGACATCTTTGGAGACGCGACTGTAGGAACAGTCGAATTATCGCCTGGAGTTTTGTCAGAGGTTTTGTAACCCTGACGAGTCTTCACCAACCAAGGACAGGATAGTTGCTCTAATACCAACGTGATCTAATTACGGGCTGGAGCGGGTTTCGATCCAACCTCGACCAAATGCTGCTTTGCTCTGATTGAAGTATAGACGGGCTTCATCGATACTCGATCAGATGCTAATGTGTGGAATAACAGGATCTTACTCAGAATTACCAAAACCCAAGTTGATTGAAAACATAGTTCAACAGTTAGTATGCTCTTTATTTCAAAGAGAGATCTTGTACACGTCGAACGTTAGGACGCACTCACCTACATCGATGAACTATGTGTCTAAGACTTAAATAAGTTCAATGACTGTTCGATGATCTAAACTAAGACTATTACAATGTATTTAATAGTCCAATTGCATGAATATGTATCAAACTCAATAACCTAAACGTATTAGACTCTGACACTAACTGAACCTAATAGATAAGACATAGTTATATGTATATGGATCGTAATATAATCCCGACTAGAGATTGGATTCGTGTCACGAACCCTTTCCAAGGTCGTGTAGCCTTGTCGAGGTCGCGAAGTCTTTCCAAACTCGAATAGGTCTAGGTCACGAAGCTTTTGCCAACTCGACCTGAAAAGCCTGAAGATCCTCCCGAATCAGCCGCTAGGGTTTTGAGGTGGGGATGCGGTGGGGGATCGTGTAACACCCCTGTTTTTGCCAAACCCTAAAATAGCCAAAATGCACATCTTGACCCCAAACCCTAATCTGCTTCAGCCATTCCCTTCTAAATGTTGTTCAGAACATTTTTCCCTTCTGGATCATCTCCAAAATCCCATCCTAAAACTGAGTTTCGACCCTTGCCGTCTCAGAACCCTAATTACCCTAATTTTACCCTAAACTGCTTTTCCCCAATTTTGTTGAAACCCTTCAGATCTTGCCCGATCTTACCAAACTTTGGCCGGATAAGTTCTAATAATTTTATGCAACTTATCTGCGAAATCAGATTTCAGATCGGACCATCAGATCTCTGAATTTGCAATCAGGCCCAAGTTCTATTCAAATTTTCCTCACAGAACAGTCCCTGGAGCAAGTTTCAAAATTGCAGAACGGCCCAAATCTTCTTTTCAGGTCCATTCGACCAGCACCTGGTCGTTGCCTACGACCAGCGCGCGTCGCCGGAGCCGTGCTGAGTTTTCGCCGTGTTTGCTCGCCGCCGGCCACTGCTTTTGGTCGCTTGTGCTCGTGATCAGCTGAGCCACCCCACGCGCACGTGCCAGCACCGTTGGTTCGCCATGTCCAGCGGTTAAACGGCCGCGCTCCAGCAGCGTTTCGCGCGCGCGCTCCCGTTGCCGTGGCATTTGCATGGCACTACGTGTCGTTGCCAGAGCTACCTCGCTGCCTCCGCATCTGCGCCGTCCCAGGCGAAGTTCCAAGGCGCCCTGGCATCACTGGCAAAGCTGCAACACCGCCTGAAGCGCAATCACGTCGCCGTCGCCGTCGTTGCACCTGCGCCCGACAAGTTTCTCCCCAGCGCAAGCAACCGTTGTCGTGTTTTCCCTCGTTGTCTCCGTCCTTGTGCCTATTTAAACCCCCCCTCAATGCTGTGAAGAAGCACGCCCCAGGACTTAGCCATTTTCCCAGAGCTCTCGCTGTTTTCGTTTCTTCTCCGGCGAGCCAGCAAGTGAGCTCACGGTGCCAGCCCATCTCGCTGCACCATTCTCCAATCCAAGTTCATCAGTAAGTTCCCCACACCTATATCTCTGTGTAGTAGCAACCAATTTCACCCCGACGATCCCCATCGCCGGTGATCGCCGGAAAAGCCCAACTGCCCTGTTTCCCCAATGCTAACCGATTCATCCCGAATTAGCTCTCGTACCAGTAGTAGAAACTGATCCTTAGCCATTTCTCAGCAAGCCTGTGGAATCAAAATCCCCAATTGTGCTCAAATCGAAGAAATCCCAATCTGGAACCTCAGCCGTTCGCCGGACCTCGGCGCCAAGCTTCTCCGGTCATTCTCCGACCAAATTGACTTCACCAGTAGCTTCTACACTCCACCCTTTCACTCCCTGAGAAAGGAATCGAGTTCAAACGCCTTGTAGCAAAAACCCCTAATCTCCAGTGTCGTCTTCTCCAGCGCCGGTCACCGGAATTCTTTCCCAGCCGATCTAGCTCCTGAAACCTTGTCCGTTAGCTTTGCCTCAGCTCCTTGAGCAATTCTTTCCACTAGCTCGACACCTGGATCTGCCTAGATTGTGAGTTATGCCTTTGCCAAATCCTTGTCCAGAGCTGTGCCTGTGCCGTGTCACCACCGCAGTTCATCACCTGATTTGGCCACCCTCCGGTCACTTTCTGTCCTTGAGCCTATTGAGTGATTTGTTCCTGTTAGTAATGCCTACCTCCCAGACAAAGTGGTGCATCAATTGGAGCCCTAAATCAAAAGTTGTGCCATGCCCTAGTTTCTGGCCATGTCCAGCACTGTGTCAGTGCATGTTAACCACTGGCATTGACCTTGTTCAGCCCCTTCTGGTTGAGCAATTGAAATGCCACCTTGTCCAGTAGATTCCTGGAGTCAAGATCTACAACTGTCTCTACTATCACTTCTCCAGAAAACCATCCTAATACCAGTTTGAAGCTATGCCAAAGCCGTGAACTGAATGTCGACCCTTCGACATTCAATCCTTTTTAGCCGTTTCTTCGACCAGAGCCCTTGTGACCTTGCCCTAACCTTTTCCCCCGCATGCATGACTTATTTACTTAATAATTTCTATGGAAACTATTTTCTGTATGCTTATGGTATGTGTTTGTGTGTTGTTTGATTGCCGCAGAGTCAGAAGCTGAAGGAGCAGAGGAAGTCTTTGAAGATTCGTCTGAGTATTTAGACCCAGCATTGCAAGGCAAGCCTCATTCCTTTGATCATGTCTCACCCAATATTTTCATATGAAGTATATTCACAGTTTCTTACTATGCATGCTTATTTGAGATACAAGTTATGTTCGAATGACATGAGTAGATATTACCTAATGAATCATGAAACCCCTTTTGTTATTGAACCTTTATATAAATGCTTTTGTCACCCTAGGACTCATATATTGAATGTTCACATTAAACTGGAAATGGTCAAATGTATGAGAAGTTACATGAAAACCGTTTTGTCAAGAAAACTGATAAAAAGGATCAGTAGTGAGGATTGGATTGTATGGAGAGGGTGTGGTGCGCACCAGGGAATGTGAATGCTCCTCACTATTGGTTCATATGGACAAGAACCTTGTGCTGTGTCTCTATGCGAATTGTAAACGTACCAACCACTTGCCTGGTATGGGACAGGCACAACTTAGTAGCTTTTTGGTATTAGCAGTTCCCTGCATGGTTTGTCGGTCTGGTTTCTCGCGTGGAAACTGGTGGGCCGCAGTTCGGCCATGAGTGATGTGAGCTCAGAAAAATAATGAGAGGTAAAGGTGGAAAGAAGGAAGACACCCTACGCCTCAGATTAAGCCGTGCGCGGTTGTAATCTTGAATGGTCATATGTCTTGCGTGGACACAGACCAAAGCTATGTGTCCTGCGGGAACATAAGCCAAAGGCTAGGAAGTAAGGCAGTGGGGAGGACCCACAACAGTACTTGAGACTTAATTGTCTATTTACTGGGCGGGGATATTGTTAATACTGAACTGCAAAAGCGTTGTGTGATCTCGGCCTTGTCACATGTGTATAAGTCACATGGAGCTGATCCGACTTGAAAGCCGAGTGAACCAGTGGATTTAAAAAGAGGTACACCTTTGCAAAGTGTAAAAGAAGTATCAGATACTCTGTACTCCCAGGTTCAGGAGTCTTTTCGTAGTGGATGTTATCCATGGGTTATAGCACAAGTAATATTTGGAATGTTTTCATAATGCGGTTAACAAAGTAGTGACTCATGGGAGACCACTACATCTAATGTTTTATTGAAAACCTGTTTAATGTTTAAAGTACCATTTTCATGACAAAGTACTGTTTTACTGAACAAATGACTTGGAAATCTATATATCTCTATCCATATGAAACTAAAACCCCGGAATCGTATGTTTCACCCTCATGTAAGTACAATTGCATTAATCCCCGGAATGAGTGTTGCTGAGCACCAAGTGCTCACCCTTGCATTTATATCCAACTGTAGAAGAGGGATTCGAGGATCCCTATTCTTTCGGTTATGAATACTCAGCAGAAGATGGAAGTGCCCCGGACGAGCCCACGTTCTAGAAGGATCATGCGCCAAGTCAAGCCAGATGTGGGAAAAGTCCCTCCAACCCCGCTGCTGATTGAAGTCAAGTTGCTCGTTGCTCCTTTTTGTTTTGTGTTGTGTGTTCGGTACTTGGATACCGATTCTTGTCTTGATAAACTGATTATTTTCTTAGCAACTCTACTTAGCGCCATTTTCGGTGCTTTGGCTATATAATATTGGCCCATGTTGGCCTGATACTTGGTTATCTATAATGCTATGCTTGTGTGGTTTGGAGCTCATGTGACATCATGCTGTGTGTAACCTACCTGGGCGGTTACCAAGGTGATCCTCAAATGGGGGTCTCACAGATCGGTGAGAGAGCAGAGGTGGGGTGCAGTAGAGGGTTGGTGGGGGTGTCGGGCAGCGGTGGGGGAGAGGCGCAGCGAGGAGCAGATTTCGGTGGGGTAGAGGTGCAGTGAGGAGCAGGGTTTTGTAGTTTGCACCCAAAAAGTAAATCTGTTATTAATTTTCTACTAAAAACTTTTCTGTTTAGAAAATTTTTCCTCTCAAAACAATAAATCTATTATTTTTCTGCTGAATATTCTCAACTGTCTTACATATCTTATATATCTTTTTCCAAATTGATCTGCTATATTTTATTTATTTCTAGCAGTCGATCTGCTAAAAATAATAACTTTTTTGAGCTGACACATCGGTGGAAAATCAAAATTGTATTTTCACCAACAGAACCACTGGAAAAAGTTTTTCCCAATGTAAAAAATATTCTTAGCTGTCGCACAGATCCTATATAAAATTTTCCAAACTGATTTAGAGGTTGTTATATATTATTTATTCCTAGCGGTAGATCTGCTAAAAGTAGCAACACATCGATGAAAAATCAAAATGTCGTGGTATAAAATACACCACTGGAAAATTTTACGGACGTGTTTGACACGATAGAACTAGCGCGAGCTGACCGGGGGAGACCGGTCACCTCCCGCCAGGTAACGCAGAGATTGACACGGTGATTTTTATACAGGTTCGGGCCTCGATGAGGGCCTTAGTCCTGTCGGGACCCTCCAAACATAGGTCCACTAGGGAGGAGCTCTCTCGGGGAGAGAGGTCTCCAAGGGAGCCTGTTGTTTGTATGTGTTCAGATGAATTAGAATCTGTTACAAATGAGATACAAGGGGGGTATATATAGGCCCCAAAAGAAGCAAAAAGACTAAAGAGCACTAGCTACGGCCGTCGAATCGAGGGGCGTTGATGCCATTTCTCTGGCCGAAGGGCTTGGATGCTTGACAAGTGTCCTTGCTAGTTCCCGAGGCGCTCCTGACGTCACCCACACGTGACCTTGCACGGGGGCCTTTCATGGCTTTACCCAGGAGGCCTCCGTGATATTTCACGGGAGGCGCTCGAGGTTTGCCATGGGAGGTGTCCTGATGAGGAACGGGGTTCCGATCTTCCGACAGGTAGGGGATAGTTCGATTGGTGGAGACTCGACGTTGACGATCCGACTTTCGACCAGAACCAATCTAAGCCTGCAATCGCTACACCACTGCTCCGTTTGTTATCAACCGTACCGAGGCACGGTTGACCTAGCCAAGAAGGCCTGTTCCTGCAAACGAATCGAAGAACACGTGCTAGAACACAGAAGAAGCAATCTCGAATTGCAAGTATGTATTAAGATCACGAAGTGTTGGGGTTCCACAAACTGAAAGACGGCGAACTGCGACAGCAGAAAATTCTAAGCAAAACCCAAGTCTAACAATGAAGGCTACGAGGTTTTAATATGCGAGAGGGGTGGCGTCTAGGGTTTGGGGCGCACCCCCCCACACGGGATACACGGGCCGAGGCCCAATAGACAGGTGACGCAGCACCGCACGGGACAATAGAATCTGGTCTCCACTTGTTTCAACGATTGTGATTGACTCAGAAGGATTTTGGATGTGGAACCAGATCCGTTGGAAAGGTCTCGTCGAGGGCTTCTCTGTAATGTACTTGAACGCCCCAAACAGAGTTCGTATGCATCTGCTACACCCATTTGAAGACAGGCTACTCCGCCGTGGCCGACCCGGACTCCAGCTCATGGTAGACTTGATTCCCGACCCGTCTTGGCGCAAAGTGACACGCTCACTGATCAACACCATGATTCCTAAGCACAAGCACAATATTATTAGGTAGTAACTCACTCTTGTCAATATTCTCTCGTGTACTAAGAAACGAGCTCACCTGGTGATTTAGTTGATGTGCACGTGCCCTTGTTATTGGTCCTTGCACAACGGGTGTTGGAAGAATGGACGCATCGTTAGGGGTGATGTCCTCATCATGTCCGGGGCTCGGAGAGACACCTGTAGTCTTCTCTAGGATGCCCCGGTGGCTTTTCTCTGGAAGCCTCTGTGATATTTCATGGGAGGCATCCGGGACTCGGAGAGATGGCCGTAGTCTTCTTTAGGAGGCCTCGCGGCTTTTCCCAGGAGGCCTCCGTGATATTTCACGGGAGGCATTCGGGGTTTGCCACAGGAGGCATCCGGGGCTCGGAGAGATGCCCGTGGTCTTCTATGGAGGCCTTCCATGGCTTTTCTCCGGTAGCCCTCCACGATTCTCCGAGGGAACTAGTTGTTTGTGTGTATGAAAATGAAATTTGAGTCCTCTACAAATGAGATACAAGGGGGGTATTTATAGGCCCCAAAACAAGCAAGAAGACTAAAAAGCCCTAACTACGGCCGTCGGATCGAGGGGTGTAGACGCCATTTAACCGGCCGAAGGGCTTGGATGCTTGACAAGTTTCCTCGCTAGTTTCCGAGGCGCCCTTGACGTTACCTGCACGTGACCTCGCACAAGGGGCCTCTGTGACTTTCCCCGGTAGCCCTCTGGGGTTTTCCATGGAAGGCCTCCGAGCATTTGCCCGGTAGCCCTCTGAGACTTTGCCCGGTAGCCTGTAACACCCCAGATTTTGCCACCTCTTAGCATGCCAGTCAGTATATCTTCATTGGATTCTTGGATGTCTCGACCCCTTTTTGATCTCTTATCTCAGAATTATGATCCAAGGTATGCCACTACCATAGTTTGAAAAGGTTGGCAGTTAAACTCCATCATTTAAGCCATTTTCGCATTTCAGTCCAAAAATATTTCAGATTGATCCTTTTCAGAATTTCTCCAGGAGGGTCAGAATTAGTCCATTTGACCACAAAGTCTGTGAGGATTTGAGATTTAACTGCTGTGCGAGGGGTGAAATGGATGTCAAATGCTTCAAGTTCCACTGTCCAATTTGCGATGCGACCAAATTTCTCCGGGTTGTGGATTATATCTCCTAATGGAAAGGACGAAGGCACAGTAATCTGATGTGCTTGAAAGTAATGTTGTAGCTTATGGGAAGCCATCAGAAGTGCGTAAAGTATCTTTTGGACCCCAGGGTAGCACTCCTTTGGACTGTGAAGTACCTCACTTATGTAATAGATTGGTTGTTGTACATCCTCCCTCTCCGTGACCAGAACGACGCTGACCGCGTGATGGATAGCCACCAAATAAAGAAGTAGTGGTTCCCCCAAGTTCAGAGAGACCAGTACTGGCGGACTAGACAAATATTTTTTAACCTCTTGAAAAGCTTTTTTGGCTTCATCCATCCAGGTAAAGCCATTGTGTTTATGAAGAGCCTTGAAGAAAGGCAGGCCTCGTTCGCCTAGCCTTGATATGAAATGGCTAACAGCCGCCATACGACTGTTAGGCTCTGGATGTCCTTCATGGTCAAAGGAGATCTCATTTGCTCAATGGCCCTGATTTTCTTAGGATTAACCTCTATTCCTCTCGAACAAACAAGGAAACCCAAAAGTTTGCCAGAAGAAACCCCGAAGGAACATTTTTCTAGGTTTAATTTTATTCCATGCTTATTTAGATTACAAAAGGTTTCAGTAAGGTCATCCAAATGACTCAAGCTTTTCAAACTTTTTACAACCAAATCGTCAATGTAAGCTTCAAGATTACGCCCCATCTGAGAAAGAAAGGTCTTTTGCATCAAGCGCTAGTACGTGGAACCGGCGTTCTTGAGACCAAATGGTATTCTAACGTAGCAGTAGGTGCCAAATGGTGTGATGAAGGCAGTTTTCTCCTCATCTTCTTCTGGCATGCTAATTTGATGGTACCCTGAATAAGCATCGAGGAAGCTCATCAGTTCACAACCCGCTGTAGAATCGACCAACGGGTCAATGCGGGGAAGGGGAAAATCATCTTTTGGACAGGCATTGTTTAGGCTGGTGGAATCGGCGCACATGCTCCACTGTCCATTTGACTTTAGGACCATGATTGGCTTCGCAAGCCACTCAGGATGATCGACTTAACGAATAAATCCTGCTTTTTGAAGTTTATCCAGCTCCACTCTGATGGCTTCTTGCCGATCAACAGCAAAGTGCATGAGCTTCTGCTTTATTGGTCGCGGTCCAGGTTGAATTGCTAACCTGTGTTCAATTACTTCCCTTGGGACTCCAGGCACGTCTAATGGTTTCCACACAAACACATCTGCATTAGCCCGGAGGAAAGTAACGAGCTCGAGTTCCTATTTGTCGTCCAGGCCTGATCCGATCCGAATGGTTCTAGATGGATCATCTGGGTACAATGGAACCGGTTTTAACTTTTCATCTAGTCGCGGGGCAACTTTGATTGTATCAGAAGTCGTGGTCACAATCTTGACGTCCCGAAGGGGAAGCTGATCCACTAACTCCAAGGATAACTGATCACAAGTTAGCACCGTATTGCAGCTGCCTTGGACCGAGATAACGCCTTTGGGGCCCGACAACTTGTGGCACTAATAAGCATAATGCGTCACCATCATGAATTTAGCGAGACTTGGCCTGCCAAAAATAGCGTTATAGGCCGAATCACAATCAATTACATCAAAAGTAATCAATTCTGTTCGGAAATTATCTCGTTCTCCGTCTGTTACCGGAAGAACCACCTGTCCCAATGGCATCATGGAGGGACCAGGAATTATCCCATAAAATGGGTGAATTATGGGCTTAATTTTTGAATGAGGGATCTGCATGTCGTCCAGTGTCTTGACCAATAAAATGTCCAAGGAACTGCCCCTGTCGATTAGAACTCTTTCAACTCGAGCATTCCTGATAATTGGGGTAATGACCAAAGGTAGTCTCAATGGTCGTGTGAGCCCAATAGGACAATCAGCCCGATCAAAAGTCAAAGGAGTTTCTGACCAACGGGGGTATTGAGGCTCACCGAGGGGAGCCTCTGTTTGATTTACCTCGCGGTAAAAAGTCTTAAACTGACGCTTAGAAGCAAAAGAGGAGGAACCTCCAAAAATAACATTAATATGGTTATGGGGTACCTGAAAGGACATCTCTTCGTCTCCATCCGTGTCTCTAAGTTTGCCGGCTTGATCTTTTTCAGCAAAGTTGGCATCGGTCCAATCCCTTGGTAGAAGTCGTCTTGTTGCTTCAACCAATTCCGGCAGTTCTTCAGATCGTGTCCCAAAGAATTGTGGAACTGACACCACTTCTTGTTTCCCTGCGGGTTAGTCTGTTTTCCCGGCTGGTCGCTATCGCGGCCACCAGAAGAGGTTTTGTTCATAAATGGAAATTTGTTACCTTTTCCTGGGGGTGGCTTTTCTGCAATGGCGACATCCCAGTATTGTCCAGTATAGTTTTTCTTGGACTTCTTTGACTTTCCGCCTGATGACGATTCTGGCTTCTTGCTTGAATCCTCCTTCTTAACAACTTTAAGACCTGGTTGAGGCGGTATGTTTTCCTTATCTACCATCCTATTCCACTCCACGGCCTCAGCCGTGTTGGAATATCGGTCAGCCATGTCGAAGAAGTCGGCTACTGACCAATTTGGGTGGATAAGTAGGTCTTCGGTAAACCTCCAATATCGCACGACATGTTTAAATGCCCTAATAACGGAGTTGTCAGATATATTCGGAATGGTATTCCTCACTCCGACAAACCTTTTGACAAACTGCCGAAGAGTCTCCGTAGAAGTCTGGCGCAAATGATGGAGATCATCCTCTTTGCCAGGCTTCTGGTAATAGTTCTGGAAATTGTTGAGTATAGCATCACACAACATTTCTTAGTTGTAAATTAAACCTTCTGGTTGGTTGATCAACCAGGTTCTCGCTGGTCCCTCAAGGACCGTTGGAAAGTAATTTGCCATGACATGATCGTCTCCACCCGTAGCTTGAAGGGCAGTAATGTAGATCAGAAGGAATTCAGATGGATTCTGAGTCCCATCAAATCTCTCAATCATTCCTAGTTTAAACTTTTCTGGCCAAACCACCGCACAGAGGCCTGGCGAGAAAGCTTTGCAGCTAACATAGGAACTGTGGAGAGTTCTATGGCTTTCCACTTGATCGCGGGCGATCGTATGCTGTGGGGATACACCTCGCTGCCCCAGACGAGAATGGATAGGAATGCAATCTCGATCGCGAGAATTTCCAACTAGCCTGGCTTTGTCGTGCCGAAGTGATCCTGGTGGTAGTCGATTACGCCTGCCATGACCGGAGTACGAATACTCCCTCTCGTGGGAGCGAATCGTAGACCGGGATGAAGCAGTTGGAGTTGCATCAGATGCAACTTCATCTAGCTTATCCGCATGGATCCTAGCAAAAGTCGGTTTGTCTGCGTCTTCGATGTTAGGAGGAAAATTACGCAGGAATTCCGCGATAGAACGAAGTCGCCCATGCATCCTCCTCCTAGGTGCACCAGGTGTCACCGTTTCTTCGTCTGCCGGCGGATAGTCCACGGGCAAAGAAGGTGTCTGGTCCCGTCTGCGACCATGAGGACGACAGGAAGAACTTGGAGCGGCATCATAACGAGATTGCGTGAGCTACTTACAAAGCTTCCAGTGCAGTTTTGCGAGGTTCGTTATCTTGCTGTTCCTCCTTCTTCTTGCACTCTTGTTCCTCTTTTTGTCTGTGCTCTTGCTCCTCCCTACTAGTTCACTGCTCAGGAGTTTCCTCCGATAAAGCAGCAAATTCTCAGGGGAGCGAGGTCACAGAAGGAGAAAACATCTCCGTTGGTTCTGAATCGGATTCGAAGTCAAAAAGAGACTGGAGGTTATCAGGATCAAACCTCCCAGGGCTAAGCTCCAGCTTATCTTCATCCACATCCTCAACGGTGATGCGTTGTGGTACATATTCAGCCTCCATGGTGGTAGAACTCACATGAGGCTTTTGGTCTATCTTCTCTGTCTCTTGGTCAATGGACATGACTTGAGTTGGAGAAGATGCATCCTCTGGATGTTCCTCAGGGACATCTTCATGATCCACCTCTTCCATTGGAACGGGATAGCTAGGTGAGGGCATCCGAATATGAGCATAATCCTCGAGATCAAAATCATTCTCAAAATCGTATGCCCCAGACATGTCTCACCAGAACTCCTGATGAACAAAAGGCACCTTGAGAAAGGCCCCACGGTGGGCGCCAGCTATCGATGACTTGAACTCAGGGTCCCCTATCGATCTTACACAAATTTGTGAGTTGTATGACCTTTCAATGTGCCCTCAGCTAAGTTAGGATAAGCAATGTAAATGGGAACGCAAAGATTTATACAGGTTCGGGCTCTCAATGGTGGGAGTAACAGCCCTACGTCCTGTTGTGATTTCCCTATGTATGGAAAAAGAGTTTACAGGGAGAAGAGAATATCACAGGCGATGATCTCTCCTTATACTTATGTCTAACTAACTATGTCTAAATCTTAGAATGTAGATGACTTGTTGTCTCTTGACATCTTCTCGACCTTTTTTTCGATCGTGCACTTAGCCATCCTTTTATACTGAATGAAAGGATGCCAGTGCGAGGTGGTTGTCATAGTGCAGTTCGTGTAACCGCATCAACCTCCTTCACCGGTTAACCACGTGCAATTATACAGAACCGCACATGCTAACCTCCCCGCTGTTGCCTTCTCACGTGGGAGAAGTTATTTTGACCCTGAGAACCTGTCCTATAAAGACTTTGAACACCCTCGGGTCTCCCTGGTCGTGCTTAGCTGGCAACCTTCTGATCAAGCAAGTACTGTGATCATAGACACTGCTAGTATGCGTAAACATATATCACATCCGAATGGGGACTTGAACATGATATAAGCCAAATAAATGACTAGCTCGGGTGATAATCCTCGTCAGCCACCCCTCACATGGTAAGCGCAATTCTGGTCGCGGAGAGAGAAGGTCTACAACAACCAATCTACTATGTAAGCGAGATACTTCATGGACCAAAGGAGCGTTACCCTGAAGTCCAAAAGTTACTTTACGCACTTCTGATGGCTTCCTGTAAGCTGTGACATTACTTTCAAGCACATAAAATTACTCTGCCTTCATCCTTTCCATTGGGTGATATGATCCGAAATCCAGAGAAATCTGGTTGCATTGCGAAGTGGGCAATGGAACTTGGAGCATTTGACATCCATTTCACCCCTCGCAATGCAGTTAAATCTCAAATCTTGCAGAATTTGTGGTTGAATGGACTAATCCCGACCCTCCTGCTCAAGAATCTAAAGATTTACAATGTACCGACCATTGGACGATGTATTTTGATGGCACTCGCAGCTTTCAACACTCGGGGGATGGAGTGGTCTTAATTACACCTTAGGGCGACTGACGAGGATTGACACCCGGGTCACTTCTAATAAACTTCTGGTTCAAGACAGGTTCGAACCAGACATGTGTCTGGAGATGCGAACTCAAGCTATTTCTGAGAGGCATCACCACGAGGTCGTAAGCTTTACGCGATCAAGTCGCAGCTTTACGCGGTCAGACCGTAAGCCTTGCGCAGTCAGAAGTTCGTGGGCTATACGCGAACTACACATTCGGGATATTACGCGGTCAGCCGAATCCCGCGGTCAGAACATCTGCCGATCAGGATACCTGGGATCTATCTATTCGGTTGTCCATACGACAGGATATTCTAGGTATCCCGAAGATTCCTACACGTGGAAAATCAACCGTCAGGAGGTTAACACGTACAGTTATTCATGAATAACACGTGTTTAACCTGCGTAGAGGTTAAGAGCAGTTTCAAAAACCGTATCCAACCGTCCGTGCAACCGATTGATGCAGTTTTCTTCACATGGCACCCTTTCAAGCAGTATAAGAGGATGACATGAAGCATCAATCAGAGGGGGGACCGAAGTTAGCCAAGTCTACGGCACACCTCATATAGCATTTTTAAGTCTTCTTTAGCTTAACTTTGTACGCTTTTACAGGAAAAATCCTTGCCTGTGAGGACTTTTCCTTCTATTTGTAAACATTTTACCACACTTAGTGAAATCTCAACAGGACGTAGGGCTTTTACTCCCACCATCGAGGGCCCGAACCTGTCTAAATTCTCTGTGCTCCTGTTCACCATTGTTCAGCATACCTTCCCGAAGGGTCATCTTGAAAGGTCTCACTATTACAAATTCTGCATAAGTTCGGCTGAGGACTCCGAGTCCGAATCGTCGACAGCTGGCGCCCACCGTGGGGCCTTTCTCAAGGCGTCCTAATTAAAATTCGGAGGTTCGCCGAAACATGGCTGGAGCATATGATTCCGAGAATGATTTCGATCTCGAGGATTATGCTCATATCCCAATGCCTTCTCCAAGTGATCCTGTTCCGATGGAAGAGGTCGAAGGCCAGAATCTTCCACAGGATGAATCATCTTCCCAAGTCATGATGATCGACCAGGAGGTAACTGGCACAGGGTCAGAACCCACAGAGGTTCTTAATGTGCTAGGTGATAAGTCCGGCCCATCGTACGATCCCGCTGAGGGAAAATATGATGGTGACCCTGAAATTAGCCCAGGAAGATTCGACCCTGATAACCTTCACCGTCTCTTTGATTTCGAGTCCGACTCGGAACAAACCGAGATGTTCTCCCCATCGGCGACCTCTCTCCCTAGGCAGTTTGCTGCGTTGTAGGAGGAAACTCCCGATCAACAGGCTGCCAGGGAAGAACAAGATCGCAAACAGAAGGAGGAGCAACATCTCGAGCAACAAAACAACGAACTACGCAGAACTGCCCTAGAGGCTCTTCAAGATGCGCAGGCTCGTTACGATGCTGCCCCGAGTTCTTCTCGACGGTCGCGTGGTCATAGACGTGACTAGACTCCTTCCTTACCACCGGAGCACTTCCCAGTGGACGAGGAAACGATAACGCCTGGTGCCCCTAGGAGAAGTACCCATGGTCGACTGCGATCTATCGCGGAAGTCATGCGCAATTTTCCTCCTACAGTCACGGATGCGCAGAGACCGGCCTTTTTCAAGATCCTGGCGGAAAGACTGGATGAGGTCGCATCCGAGGCGACCCCGACAGCCTCTTCCCGCTCAGTGACACATTCCCGTGATCGAGATGGTCCTCATTTTGGCTCTGGCCGACGGAGTTACCCGCCGCCTATACCGTCCCGACAGGACAAATATCGGCGAATGCAGGACTCTCGCAGTAGGGATCGAGTTCCCGTTCATTCTCGTTTGGGACCCCGAGTAACCCCGCCATTAAGTGAGTTTGCTCGAAACCCGACCGAAAGTCGCAGGACGGTTCACGGTCCTTACGTTGGTTGCAAAGCTTTCTCGCCTGGCCTACGAGCAGTCGTTTGGCCCGATAAGTTTCGACCAGGGGCCATTGAGAGGTTTGATGGAACCCAGAACCCATCCGAGTTTCTTTAGATCTATATTACTGCCATCCAAGCAGCAGGAGGCGATGACAAGGTCATGGCCAACTACCTGCCAACAGTCCTCGTAGGACCGGCCAGAACCTGGTTGTTCAATCAGCCCGAGGGTTTTATCTATAATTGGGAAATGCTATGCGATGCCATCCTCAGCAATTTCCAAAACTGTTATCAAAAGCCGGGTAAGGAGGACGACTTGCATAGATTGCGGCAAACTTCGACCGAAACGCTTCGGCAGTTTGTCAAGAGGCTTGTCGGGGTAAGAAATACCATCCCGAACATATCTGATGGCTCCGTAATCAGGGCATTTAAGCATGCCGTTCGATACCGGAGATTCACGGAAGACTTGCTCATCCACCCTCCTCGATCGGTGGCCGATCTGTTCGATATGGCTGATCGATACTCCGATGCAGCCGAGGCAGTTGAATGGAACCGAATGGTTGACAAGGGGGACCTACCGCCCCAACCAGGCTTCAAGGACGCCAAGAAAGAAGATTCGAGCAAAAAGCCGGAGTCTTCACCGGGTGGGAAGTCAAAAAAGTCGAAGAGGAACCGCTCTGGACAGTACCGTGAGGTCGCGGTCGCGGAGAAACCACCTTCGACCAAAGGTAATAAGTCTTCTTTTAAAAGTAAAACTGCTTCTGGTGGCCGGGATTCCGACCAGCCAGAAAAATCAACTAATCCGCAGGAGGGCAAAAGGTGGTGTCCACTCCACAATTCCGCAGGCCACGATCTCAAAAACTGCAGGAGTTGGTTGAAACAGCTGGATGATTTCTACCAAGGAGCTGGGCCAATGCCAACCTTACCGCCCAAAGAGCAGGCGTGCGGGGTTAGAGACGTCGATGGAGACGAAGAAATGGCTTACCAGGTACCTCAAAATCATGTTAATGTCATTTTCGGAGGTTCCTCCTCTTTCGTTTCCAAAAGGCAGTTTAAAACTTTTTGCCGAGAGGTTAACCAAACGGAGACATCCCTTGGTGAACCTCAATATCCCTGTTGGTCGGATATGCCTTTGACGCTCGACCGCGCTGACTGTCCTGCGGGGCTAACTCGACCATTGAGGTTACCTCTGGTTATTACCCCAATCATCAGTAACGCGAGAGTCGAAAGGGTCCTGATCGACGGGGGAAGTTCCCTTGATCTTTTATTGGTCAAGACACTCGACGAGATGCAAATTCCTCGTTCGAAGATCAAGCCCATAATCCATCCGTTTTATGGGATAATCCCAGGCCCCTCCATGATGCCATTGGGACAAGTGGTCCTCCCGGTCACTCTGGGAGAACCAGATAACTTCCGAACAGAATTGGTTACTTTCGATGTAATCGATTGTGATTCAGCTTATAATGCAATCTTTGGCAGGCCTACTCTCGCTAAGTTCATGATGGCAACGCACTATGCTTATCAGTGCGGGAAATTGCCTGGCCCCAAAGGTGTCATTTCGGTCCGAGGTAGTCGCAACGTGGCACTCACGTGCGACCGGCTATCTTTGGAGATGGTCGATCAACTTCCCCTCCGGGACGCTCAGGTCGCCACTGTCGCCATCGATGCGATCAGGGCTGCTCCTCGACCAGATGAGAAACTCAAACAAGTTCCTTTGTGCCCAGATGACCCATCCAGGACAATTCGGGTTGGGTCAGCCCTGGATGACAAATAGGAACTCGACCTCGTTGCTTTCCTCCGAGCTAACGCAGACGTGTTTGCGTGGAAACCGTCCGACATGCCCGGTGTCCCAAGGGAAGTAATTGAGCACAGGTTAGCAATTCGACCTGGACAACGACCAATAAAGCAAAAGCTCAGGCATTTTGCCACCGACCGACAGGAAGCCATCCGAGAAGAGTTAGACAAACTCTTACAAGCCGGGTTTATCCGCGAGGTGAATCACCCGGACTAGCTCGCCAATCCGGTCATGGTCCGCAAGTCAAATGGCAAGTGGCGCATGTGCGTCGACTATACTAGCCTCAACAGTGCCTGTCCGAAGGACGACTTTCCCCTTCCCCGCATCGACCAGCTGGTTGACTCCACTGCGGGTTGCGAATTGATGAGTTTCCTGGATGCCTACTCGGGATATCATCAAATTAGCATGGCAGAAGATGATGAAGAGAAAACTGCCTTCATCACCCCTCGCACGGCGGTTAAGTCTCAGGTTTTGGCCGACTTTGTGGTCGAATGGACCAACCCTGAGCCACCCGTGCAGTTGGCAAAGGAACTGGAGTGCCCCGATTATTGGACAATGTACTTTGACGGCTCCCGTAGTTTTCAACACTCGGGAGCTGGAGTGGTCTTAGTTACGCCTCAGGGCGAACAGCTTAAGTATGTCATTCAACTACACTTTGTTGCAACCAACAATGCAGCAGAGTATGAAGGTCTTCTTGCAGGGCTCCGGGCAGCAAAATTCCTCGGAGTCCGTCGATTAGTGGTGAGGGGGGACTCACAGCTGGTCGTAAACCAGGTAAACAAGGAGTACAGCACCTCCGATGAGACAATGGCTCATTACCTGGGGGAAATGAGGAGATTGGAAAAACACTTCAGTCACTTCGAAGTCCAATACATCCCGCGAAAGGACAACATTCTCGCAGACCAATTATCCAAAATTGGATCCTCACGCTCATCCGCTCCGGCAGGAGTGTTCATTGAACACTTGGACCATCCTTCGATCATGACTTCGGTCGAGGATGATCCGGCAATAGCCTTCGTTGCCAGCCTCGGTCAGGAACAAGATTGGACTCATCCATTGAGGGTCTATCTGGAACATGGGACCCTACCCGAGGATGAAACCAAAAGCGATCGGTTAATTCGAAAGGCGCGTCTGTACAAACTCATAGATGGGGTTATGTACAGAAAGGGTACTCAAGGAGTATTCATGCGCTGCATATCTCAGGAGGAAGGAAAATCCCTCTTGAAAGAAATACATGACGGTGTATGCGATGCACACGCGTCATACCGAACACTGGTCGGAAAAGTTTTTCGACAGGGATTCTACTGGCCTTCGGCACTCGATGATGCCAAGCTTATGGTCAAGATGTGTCCACAGTGTCAGTTTCATGCAAGACAGGTTCATCAACCTGCTTATGCATTGCAAACTATTCCTCTCGCATGGCCTTTCGCGATCTGGGGAATGGACATCGTCGGTCCTATGCCACAAGCGGTCAATGGATACAAGTTTTTGTTCGTAGCCATTGACACATTCACGAAGTGGATTGAGGCCGAACCAGTACGAAATATTACTGCATCAGCCGCACAAAAGTTCTTTCACAAGAACATTGTGGCACGATTTGGTGTTCCAAACCGTCTCATCACAGACAACGGTTCTCAGTTCGCTAGCGGTCTTTTCCTAGACTACTGCGATCAGCTTGGGACCAAAGTGTGCTTTGCTTCCGTGGCACATCCACAAAGCAATGGTGCCGTAGAACGGGCCAATGGGCAAGTATTGCAAGGTATCAAAAAACGTGTTTTTGATCGCCTCAAGACCCGCTCGGGGGCTTGGGCAGACGAGCTCTATACTGTTCTATGGGCACTACGGACTACCTCTAGTCGAGCCACCGGTGAGACACCCTTCCATTTGGTCTATGGAGCCGAGGCTGTGTTGCCTATGGAAGTAAGTATTGGATCTGTTCGCACGAATCAATTCGAACAGGTCAACCAATCCGAACAGCGATCGTGAGATCTCATCCTCCTGGAAGAACGGCGTGATCGCGCCCTGATTAAGTCCGCGGTATACTTGCAGGCTCTACGCAAGTATCACAGTAAAAAGGTGCGACCACGTGATCTCAACGTGGGCGACTTGGTTTTATGAAAAGTTCAAGACCAATCTAACCGCAATAAATTCTCCCCAAAGTGGGAGGGACCATACACTGTCGTCTCAGTGCCGCGGCCAGGATCTGCGCGGTTAGCCATGGAGGATGGTCGGATTTTGTCCAATACTTGGAACATCGATCAACTTCGCAAGTTTTACGTGTAAGTATTCCAATCACTTTTTTCCTGTTCAATTAGCATCTTTTCATAAAAAGCATGTCTTGTTCTCATACAATGAGTGTTTTTCTTTAAGCCCGAATTATATAAATTCGACCTGGGGCTGATCGCCGGCGGTTAGGTTATTACAGCATTTTTCAACTGGATTCGCTGGTCAATCTCATGATCACTTCCAGATAAGTCACTCCTAAATAAGCCGTTTCTCAACGCACACGGGACTATCTGGCTAGTCTTCGGTCATTTGGGTGGCTACCAGTTTGCAATAAGGTTAAAATGTTACTTTAATCATGACCATCGGCTTGAAGCACATATCCCTGGTCATCATACTTATGTTTTCCCCTCTGCTTAAAATACTAAGGCTTCAGTATTCATAAAACAGAGGCGGGGGCTAGAGGAATATACTTATAGCATGAAACTTATGATGTGAATATGCACTTTCTTTTGAAAAAATGGTTTTACATACATAGCATTATAATTACAATTGTTTGGTTACAAAATATAAGGATCATTCGATCCTTAGCTCAGCCAAGAGCTTGTCAACGAAGGGCTTAACTTCTTCAATAACGGCGTCAAGCAGTTCTTCACTCTCGACCTCAACCGGTCCCACCAGTGCGCTCAGATTCGCATCTGGGCCATGGTGAAGTCGAACCCGGCTGAGTACGGCAGAAGCGGCTGATCGGACTCTCGTCCTGATTGTCTCTTCACGTCGCCGTAAATCTCCAGGGAGATATTCGAGCAGTGATTCTGCTTGAGTTGTGAGCAGTGATGCCCAATCGCTGACATTTGGGTCATCCTTCCTCAACTCTACCACATTGGTATTCAAAAGGCTGGCTATGGCCTTCAGTTTTTCGAAGACCAGTAGGCTCAACTCTTTGACCACTTGATCGGTGTGGTCGAGCGAGGACTCGAGAAGCATCTTGTCCTGGCTGAGCTGTTTAATGCGACCTGCTTGCGCTGTACAAAGAAAAGAGGTTATTAACAAGAAACGTCTTTAAGTCTTCTCAAGTTGGGAATCGACTTACCAGCATTCTCAGACTGAAGTCTATTGATTTCAGTCCGTAGTTTCTGGAACTCTGTAACTGAGTTCAGCTTTATCTTGGTTAACTCTTTCTTCAAGAACGTAACCTCTCTACAGCAAAATCAGGTTAGTCACAATTAAAGCCTACTTATATTAACAGAAGAATGGCGATCCTCACTTGCGCAAGCCGTCACGATCTTTTTGAACAGCCGCCATGCTAGCCATTACAGCATGCGACTGGCTCGTCACCCATGACAAGCCCTGTGACACAAAGCAAGAGAGTCAAGTATGCTCTAAAGGCGATTCAAGCGCCGAAACAGGGGTGATCATACCTTCATAAACTTATTTAAAGCGGCATCATCCATGCTAGCAGGAATCCTTGCTAGCGCGCCTGAAGTGCCTGCGACGGGGACAGTTGATGGGAGTGCTGGCCGGACGCCACCCCCAGAGGCCACTACTGGTGACCTAGTCCCTGTACTTGTTGCACCTCCCGCGGTCCGGACGACTTCCTGAACCACGGGAGTAGAGCGCTCTTCATTAGAGGCTCCCTCATCAGCCCTAGCTTCAACCTCTCCAGTGGCGGTTAAAGGTGTAGGCGCTGTCTTCTTTTGCCTAAACAGGAAGAATGGGTCAGGCAGCTTTTATCTAAGATTACTGTCAAATAAGAGTTCTTACCTTATTTTAAATCCCATTCGTTCCTGGGACTTCTGGGACAATTCCCCTTGCGAAGGAGAGCCGTCTCCGGTTCTTGCCTTCCTTATGGTAAATAAGACAGCTCCCCCCTGGAAATATCATGTTATAGGCATATTCTTAGGGAACGGGTAAAAACACATAGAAAGATCTTTACCTGGACCACCGGATTAACTGGTGGGGCTGCATCCGAAGGCCTTGACGATTCCTGAGTTGCTGGAACCGTCACAGCCGGCCTTTGATCTTCTACCTCCTCCTCTGCCTGCGGAGGAGGAGGATTTTCCTCCCTGGAATCCCCAGTGGACCCAGGGGGAAGCTCTCCTTCCTGTATGTACATTAACTTGTCAAATACGCAGAAAGAGCCATGGAGGGAATGATCGAAAAGATCCTTTACCTTAGTCGTCCCTTCGACCAGGGAAGCAGAGATGATCGACCCTGAAACCTCGGGGGCTTCAGGAATTGGAAGGTCACCTGCGACCACAAGATCTTCAGTGGTCGCAGGGTCAGCCACGGCCACTTCTTCGGCAGCTGTGGTCTCTGCGGGGCAGCCTGGGGCATCGCTGGATGGAAGATCCGCGATCTTCCTCCTTCGAAGGATCAGAGGAACGTCATCCTCTTCTTCCTCGCTCCCCTCTCCCTGTATGACGAAGAAGTGATTCCATGTCGCGCCTGAAAAAGTAGCAGGAATGCGATATCTTACCGCAGTCTTTCTTGCGAGACGAGGAATGCTTCGTGAAGACCCCTCTCCAGGGTTCAGCTTGGTCTTCTTAGAGGCAGGACTCTTTGTCCTGGGTCTCTGAGAGACCTTCTTCACGTTCCTCGCCGTCGGCTTCTTCAGAGAGCCGACGTTTTCACTTGGGAATGTTGCATCCGCAAACCTCCCTAGGAGCTATTCTCATTCCAATGGGATTGATTAGTGCTGGACATACATGAAACCTGCAAAACAGAGGCCAAGTGGAAAGTTTACCTTTCGGCGCTCCTGTTTAAGGTCGTCGCCAGCATGAATCAAGCTTTGGGGGCGAGGCGATCCTTTGGGGCCCTCTACCTCGGCGTTGTACGCCCTGAGGAGGTAGTTAGTCCGCCTCTCAATCTCAGCTGAGGGCAGGACTGTTCCCAGATACGAGTTAAATTGATACATTTCGAAAATAACAAAAGGATTTCAATGTCAGAAATGAGTACCTTCGTTATAGTCCAGGGTAGTGTCCGCCATGGACTTGATCTCCCAAGCCGGATGAGCCCTTTCACGTAGGGGGCTCACCCGATTCTTCACAAAGTCTCGGATGACGTCACGTGCCGTCAGCCCTTGTTCGACTAAGTGAAGGATCACCTCGGCATGCTTCATGAACTCCGCGTTCATCGCCGGGAGAGTATCCAACTCGCTCGTTTTATCCGGCCGCGAGTTCTCAAACCACAGCCCGCTCTCGGTCGGCGGGGTGCAGTAAAACCATTTCTGGTGCCACCCGTGCACTGAGTCTCGCAGGGGTGGGGAGGGATACTCCTTTTTGTCCCTCAGCCGGAAGTAGATGCATCCGGCGGCATTGGTGCTCTTCGACCACGCCGAAAAGTAAAATCGTCGGAAAAGATCCACGCTGGGATATACTCCGACGAAGGCTTCACAGAGATGCTGGAATACTGCAAGAATCAGCATCGCGTTGGGGTGGAGGTTGATCAGTTCCCACCCGTAATGTTCAAAGATATCCTTAAGGAACCGACTCTCAGGGAATCGGAACCCGCAACGAAAATACTCCTCAAAAACCACCAACTCGCCTTCTTGGACAGTTGGGGTTTCTTGGTCCTTCTCCGCAGGTCGCCAGTTAATGAGCAGCCGCGGAGAAAGGATCTCCTCCTTCTCAAGCGCCATCAGGCTCTCCTCAGAATGATGAATGGATCTGCTCCAGGACGCCATCTATGGTGTAGAATCAAAGGGGAAGCTGGCGATTTGGGGAAGATGAAGGCTGAAGAAAGTGAGGGTTTTGAGCGGCGGGAATTCTAAGGGTTTTTTCGTGGCTGAGTGGCTTCCTCAAGAAGCTACCTACTGCTTTTTATAGACCCAAAGCGACGCATTAATGAGTAAACGGCTCGTTTCAAACGTTCCATTAAATGCTTTATTCATTTCCCATAATGGATACTGTCTCTGATGGACCCGATAAAGTACTCAGGCGTCGGATCTGAAACAAAAAGACTTCTTTGTTTTGGAAACTGAAAGTGTAAAAGGACTGAAAAATTTCCAGTACTTCTCAGAGGAAGTTTTTTCTTTTTATACTTTGAACATTTTGTTCGAAAAAATCACGTAACCCAATTTTTAACGTACTGAAGTGGTTCTAATTGGGTTATGGTTTTATCGAAATCATGTTCTAGGCTAAAACTTCGTCTCTAATCGAAGTAATAGTCTAACCGGATGTTCAACTCTGGTCGCAATTCAGTTCTAACCGCGGCCTTAAGTCTGATCGCAGCATCAGGGTAGGTCATGGTGATCTTTTAAAGCGCGATTCTAATCGCAGAACTGAAATTTCCTGTGTATGAATGGTCGCGGACTAAGCTTTTAGTCATAATTTCGCACAGAAGGTATGAAGAATGTTCATATGAATAAAAGAAACTTTATTTATTACATTCTTTACATACAAAAGGAATACGGTCGATAAAAGCATCGACTTGTTCCGAAAGAAGTTTACAAAGTTCCCCGAGGGACATATTGTTGTCAGTAGGATCTACACTGACAACCCCCAAGGAACTAGCAACTACTCTAAGTCTATCTATATCGTCCCTAACAACAGACGCACTATTGTCCCTAATCAAGTCAGAGAGTTCTCGCTGTTGCTGAGCGAAGTCCCTCTCTCGACAGAAATGGTGCGCCTCTTCTCGGGATCGATCAAGACATTCTGCTAAACGCAGAATCTTCGAGGCCATCTCCTCGGTCTTCTTCTCCAGGGCATTCTTCTCTTCCAGAAGAGTCTGTCCGGAAGGAAGAGATGGAGCAGCAGAAGGCTGATCGCTGGGGCCTCCTACCTCCTGCATTTTGCAAAAGTTAGTCATATTAACTAAAATTATCAGCAAAAAGGGGAGAAGAATTGTTACCTGTCCCGGTGCATAACCCGTTGATACACCCATCT
Organism: Pharus latifolius; assembly: GCA_019359835.1. NCBI lineage: Eukaryota > Viridiplantae > Streptophyta > Magnoliopsida > Poales > Poaceae > Pharus > Pharus latifolius. The sequence goes on along the minus strand of CM033324.1, from coordinate 34,383,614 downwards.
TGGGAGGAAGATCATCATATGGTGGAAGTGCAACCTTCCCAGAAGAAGATTGCTTCGCCAACCCAATATGGCAATCATCTGATCGAGGGATAGTCACCGCTTGCCGACCAGGATGTTGATCACCCAAAAGGATGGGAGAATTGAACGTGAAGGGATCTTTCTCTAAGGATAAAGGCCTAACTTGCCGAGAGGCATGAACGGGGAGGGTCAAAGGAACTGAAGGAAGAAAGAAACTCGCTACATTCTTCACCTTTGTTCCACTGGAAGATCCTTCGTCAACCTTGGGTTTCTTCCTTAAGGGAGACAGGACCTCATTAGTTTGAGACCCTTGTTCGACGATTTCCCCTTCATCGCTCTCAATCTCGATGATTTCGTGATCTGCCATTGGGAGGAGTATGTGAAAAGGAAGGAGGCCAGGTAACAAGAAAAAGACTTAGGCGTGAGAGGGAATTGTAAATCTTTACATAACCAGGGGTCTGGTATTTATAGCCGCCAAGTCGACGGTTCGCCTCCCAGACACCTCGAGTCTCGTTAAGACATTTACAATTTTACCTCGAGATAAAAATCTCTACGGCGCCATCATTGCCCGTCACGTAATGTCAGAACCCGTCTTGAAAAACCAACCGTTTTCACTTAGTGCGCCACTAAGTGGAGAAGTTAAAGGGCCGGGTTAAAAATCCAATGCACGGTTTTTAAATTCGAAATAAACACGTCTCTCCGTTTTCTTCGAATTTGGGGGCTAGCTGACGAGGATTGACACCCGGGTCACTTCTAATAAACTTCTGGTTCAAGACAGGTTCGAACCAGACATGTGTCTGGAGATGCGAACTCAAGCTATTTCTGAGAGGCATCACCACGAGGTCGTAAGCTTTACGCGATCAAGTCGCAGCTTTACGCGGTCAGACCGTAAGCCTTGCGCGGTCAGAAGTTCGTCGGCTATACGCGAACTACACATTCGGGATATTACGCGGTCAGCCGAATCCCGCGGTCAGAACATCTGCCGATCAGGATACCTGGGATCTATCTATTCGGTTGTCCATACGACAGGATATTCTAGGTATCCCGAAGATTCCTACACGTGGAAAATCAACCGTCAGGAGGTTAACACGTACAGTTATTCATGAATAACACGTGTTTAACCTGCGTAGAGGTTAAGAGCAGTTTCAAAAATCGTATCCAACCGTCCGTGCAACCGATTGATGCAGTTTTCTTCACATGGCACCCTTTCAAGCAGTATAAGAGGATGACATGAAGCATCAATCAGAGGGGGGACCGAAGTTAGCCAAGTCTACGGCACACCTCATATAGCATTTTTAAGTCTTCTTTAGCTTATCTTTGTACGCTTTTACAGGAAAAATCCTTGCCTGTGAGGACTTTTCCTTCTATTTGTAAACATTTTACCACACTTAGTGAAATCTCAACAGGACGTAGGGCTTTTACTCCCACCATCGAGGGCCCGAACCTGTCTAAATTCTCTGTGCTCCTGTTCACCATTGTTCAGCATACCTTCCCGAAGGGTCATCTTGAAAGGTCTCACTATTACAAATTCTGCATAAGTTCGGCTGAGGACTCCGAGTCCGAATCGTCGACAGCGACCAACTCAAGTATGTCATTCAATTACACTTTGTTGCGACCAATAACGCAGCAGAGTATGAAGGTCTTATTGCAGGGCTTCGAGCAGCAAAATTCCTTGGAGTTCGTCGATTAGTGGTGAGAGGAGTCTCATAGCTAGTCATAAACTTGGTAAATAAGGAGTACAGCACCTCCGATGAGACAATGACTCATTACCTGGGGGAAGTGAGGAAATTGGAAAAACACTTTAGTCATTTCGAAGTCCAATATGTCCCGCGAAAGGATAACATACTCGCAGACCATTTATCAAAAATTGGGTCCTCACATACATCCGCTCCAGCAGGAGTGTTCGTTGAACACTTAAAACAACCCTCGATCATGGCTTCGATCGAGGATGACTTGGTGGCAGTTCACATCGCCGACCTTGGACATGAAGAAGATTGGACCCGACCATTGCGGATCAATCTTGAACATGGGACCTTGCCCAAGGATGAAACCAAAAGTGATCGGTTAGTTCGAAAGATGCGTCTGTATAAAATCATTGATGGAATTTTATACAAAAGTGTACTCAAGGAGTATTCATGCGTTGTATAGCTCAAGAGGAAGGTAAATCCCTCTTGAAAGAAATTCATGACGGTGTATGTGGTGCACATGCGTCGTATCGGACATTGGTCGGAAAAGTATTCCGACAGGGATTTTACTGGCCTTCGGCACTTGATGATGCCAAGCAATTGGTCAAAACATGTCCACAATGTTAATTTCATGCAAGGCAAGTTCACCAGCCTGCGTATGCCTTACAAACTATTCCTCTAACATGGCCCTTTGCGGTCTGCGGAATAGATATAGTGGGTCATATGCCCCAAGCGGTTAATGGATACAAGTTTTTGTTCATAACCATTGACACATTTACTAAGTGGATTGAAGCTGAACCAGTCCGCAATATTACCACCACTGCAGCGAAGAAATTCTTTTATAAGAATATTGTCGCACGATTTGGTGTTCTAAGTCATCTTATTACCGACAATGGTTCACAATTCGTTAGTGGTCTCTGTTTGGACTATTGCGACAGCATCAGGACCAAAGTGTGCTTTGCATCCGTGGCTCATCCATAGAGCAACGGAGCCGTTGAACGTGCCAACAGGCACATATTACAAGGCATCCAGAAGTGTGTTTTCGATCGCCTTAAAATGCGCTCGGGGGCTTGGGTAGATGAACTCTACTCCGTTCTATGGGTGCTACACACTACTTGTAGTCAAGCTACGGGTGAGACACCTTTTCAACTAGTATATGGTGCTCAGGCTGTCTTACCTACAGAAATTCCAATCGGTTCTATTCGTGTAAACCAAGTTGATCATTCTGATCAACATGAACAAGGTGCCCAAGATATTATCCTCGTTGAGGAAAAACGCGATCGGGCGTTGATTAAACCTGCAGTATATTTACGAGCTTTGCGTAAATACCAGAGTAAATGGATGTCACCTTTTAGCCTTCACGTGGGCAACTTGGTTTTACGAAAAATACAAAACCAATCTAATCGCAACAAATTCTCCCCTCAGTAGGAAGGCCCTTATACTGTGGTCTCAGTATTGCGACCAGGATTAGCATGATTAGCAATGGAAGATGGAAGGATCTTGTCCAATACTTGGAACAAAGATCAATTACGTGAGTTCTACGTGTAAGTTTTTCCATCTCTTTTATCCTTTTCAATTAGTATGATTTTGTAAAAAATAATGTGTACTTTACTTCACATTGTGTTATGGTTGAATTCTTTTGCCCCATCCTTTCCAAGCTATGCTCGGGGGCTGGTCGCCGATGATCATCTTATTATAGTAACCAAGTTGGATTCACTGGCCGATCTCATGATCACATCTGGATAAGACATTCCTAAATAAGCCATTTCTCAACACATACGAGACTTACTAGTATGTTTCTGATCATTCGAGGGGTTGCTAGTTCGTAATAAACTTTGGTATTATATTAAGGTCAGTATTGGAATGACCAGATGATCGTATCTAGATGAGACATTCCTTTATAAACTATTTCTTAATGTATAAGGAACTCGCTAGATATTCCTTGATCATTAATAAACCATATTTCTCCTGAGATTATAGTACAACACATTCAGTATGTATGATCTCAGGCGGGGGATAGAGGAATATGGCCATAATATAAAACAAAATTAAGTACACCTTTTCAAAAATTGAAAGGCATGCATTTGCATATTTCCTACTGTAATTGTCTATGTAGAGGTACAATTTAAATAGAGGATCATTGTTCATTACAATGCTGTCACAGTAATCAAAGTTCTTTCAAAAGATCTTCACTCAATGAATTGACTTCTTCCATGATGGCCTCAATTTGATCTTCACTCTCGAACTCTGCATCTCCCACCACTAGATTCAAATTCAAATTTGGGCCGTGGTGATGTCTTAATTTGCACAAAATGGTAGAGGCTACAGATCTTGCATTGGTCTTCATTGCCTCTTCTTGCCGTTTGGTATCTTCAGGAAGATACTCGAGGAGTAATTCAGCTTGAGCCACAGCCAGTTTGCATGATTCCCTACGGTTTAAGTTATCCTTTTGAGGATTGATGATGTCAGCCTTCAGCAAATCTACGACCATTTTTAGTTTTTCAAAAACTTCCAACTGAATCCTACTGCAGGATGAAATTTTTGCCTTTAGGGTTTCCCTCTCCTCGTAGATAGTGTCGTTCATCTTTTTGAAGGATTCAATGGTTGAACGAAGTTTCCCGTTCTGGGCATAGTTCTTATGGAAGTCATCTTTCTCTTTTCAAAGGGTGCTTACTTGTTCCTCTTGTACTGCATGAGCAAAGTAATTAAGATTGCAACAGTTCATGTAAGGAGATAACTACATTTGGTCGGAAGCACACTTACAGGAACGCTTTAACCGTGCCTTGTTGAGTTCTTTCTCCATAGAAGAAAGTCTCGTGGCTGCAGCTTCTTCCTGGTCTCGCCGATCAGCCATGATCTTTGTCAAGGAAGAATATTCCGTGTGACAAGAAAGATAATTGTTATGCTCAAATAAAGTTCAAGATAAACAAGTATAGGGATGCTTACTGTTGTAACTAGCTGATCTCCCTTTGCGCGACCTCCATATGTTCTACTAGAGCTTTTGACGTGGTCGCCACTTGGGTCAGATCATGAAACACAGTAAAACAAGTCTTCGATCCCAGAGGAGTTAAAACAAGTCTTTCACTTGCCTCTTAAAGGTCGTTGATCGTGGACTTTAGTGAGCCCTCGGGTTCAGTTGAGGATCCAACCATCAGATCAGTTTTTCCCTGACAATAGGAGCGACAAATGTGGTTTCTTGCTGATTTGCTCCTGCTATCGAGACTAATGCAATCTCCATCTGATCTTATTGGAGATCCCTAATTATTTCTTTTACAATGGCCTGAGGGACTACCTCAAGCACTGTACCTGTGTCACCTGCGACCTCCACGGTAGATGTTGCACCAGTTTTTGGAGAAGTCAGCAAGGCACTAGGCATAGGGTTCTTGGAAGAATCATGACTTGTAACATTTTTGTTTTCAAACAATCATGATTTGCCAAGATGTAATATACTTACTTAATTCAAAACCCCTTCCAAGCATTGGGTTTCAGTGATGCGCTCTGGGGAGAAAGAAGCACACTGTGCGCCCCTGTTGAAGTGTCATCAACACATGTCCTTGTTCTTCTCTTCTTGAGCAGGACATTGGCTTCCTCGTCTTGCATGATCAAAAGATGATTCGGATATGTAATGGAGTAAAGGCCCATGAAATGTGATGTTCTTACCACAACAACTTCTTCGGTGTTCGAAGGAGATGTAATCAGATCGAGGACGCTATACCTTTGGCCGTAGGGTCTTCTACGACCATGGCTATGGTGACTCTAGCCTTAGGGCTGGGAATTTTCTCCATGGCCACAAGTTCTTCTACGACCACATGATCCCCTGCTTCAACATTTGCCTCCGCCATGGAGGACGATATGTCTGCAATAGTGGCAGAGGATGGCCTCTCTGGAATGTCAATCTCCAGCGGGCTTGTCGCCTTCCTCTTGCGGCGGATGAGAGGAACGTTGTCTTCCTCATCCTCGCTCCCCTCACCCTGTACGACTAAGCAGTGACTCCTATTTGTACTTGTTATAACATGGGGAAGAGAAAACCTTACCGCAGTAGTTTTTGCGATCGTTTTCTCGCTTTTGAAGAAGCCACTCCTATGGTCTTCATTTTAGATGTTCCAGGGGATGGCTCCTGCATCTTTTTGGCTCTAGAAGAGATGATTTTTACTCTCTTCGATGCTGGCTTGCCAAAAGTACCAGCATCATCCCTAGGACACTTTGTCCTGACAACTTGCCTCTTCAGCAGCTACGCCATTTCATAATTGGTGATTTGATAAATCAACAGGCATAATTGAGCAAGCTATCCAAAAGAAGTTTTACCTTTTGACGTTCTTGTCTCAGATTGTCACCGCTGTTGATCAAGCTCTGGGGATGGGATGATCCTAGAGCTCCTTCTATCGCCGCATTATATGGCTTCAGAAGGCAATTTGTCCTCTTGTCAAAATCTAACACGGACAGCACTGTTTCACAATGGAGATTGCTCAGTCTAACATTGCTTATTGATGAGTAATATACGAATTGTGAAGCAAGTAAAATTTACCTTTGTTATAGTTCAAGGTACTATCAGCCATGGACTGCACCTCCCAGGCAGGTTGCTCCCTCTTCTTTAGAGGGCTTATTTGGTTCTTCACAAAGTCGCGGATGATGTCTCGCACAGTCAACCCCTGGCAGACTAAGTGAAGAATCACTTGCGCTTGTTTTTGCAAGTCAGCATCTAACATTGGGATGGTGTCCATTTCGCTGCTCTTCACCGGTCGTCGGTTCTCGAACCACAGATTGCTCTCCGCCGGTGTAGAACAATAGAACCATTTCTGGCTCCATCCATGTACAGAATCGTGCAGTGGGAGGGAGGGGTAATCCTTTTTCTCCCACAGGCGAAAGTACACACACCCAACCGCGCTAGGGCTTTTGGACATGCTAAGAAGTAGAACCGTCAGAACAGATCTGCGCATGGCAATACTCCTACAAATGCCTCGCACAGATGCTGGAAGATAGCCAGGATGAGGACAGCGTTGGGGTGGAGAATTACCAACCCCAAATCAAAGTGCGTCAACATGTCTTGCAAAAACTCGCTTTATGGCAAGCGGAATCCGCAATGCAAGAAATCTTCAAAAACCACCAATTCACTCTCTTGAACATTTGGGGTTTCTTCTTGCTTCTCCGCCGGCCGCCAGTTGATTAGTAGCCCGCGGAGGAAGGATTTCTTCTTCCTTCAGTGCCATCAAGCTCTCATCATTGTTGTGAATGGATCAGTTCCAGGACACCATTGTGGTGAGGATCGTTGGAAAGATGAAGGTTTTGGTGGTGTTGAGAGCAAAGATGCACTGAAAGGGTTTTTTGCGGCTGAATGGCTAAGGCGAAGAGGGTTTTCTAAAGCTTCTCAAGCAAGGTACCTTCCCTTTTATCTGCCCAAGGCCACTACTTGCCATGTTTATTATTTTAATATTTCCTCTTTATGGGTCTAGTCACAGATTAAACCCAAGATCACAACGTTACCCTGAAAAGAATTTGAAACAAAATACATCTTTTTGAAAGTTAAAAGATCATTTTACTTCAAACTCGTGAAAATATGGAAATTATTTACGGTTTTTTAATGAAAAATATATACCCTATGATTTTAGGGTAATCAAGTAATTCCAGTACTGTAATGGTCTCAAAGTAAATTATGTTATCTCAGTACTATGTATGGTCGCAATGCTATTCTGTGACCTCAGTGTTCCATATGGTCTCAATGCTGTTATGTGACCTCAGTGTTGTCCTACGTTGATCATGGGCAAAGAATGTATTTCCTGTGTATGTTTTGGTCGTAGAGGTATTTACCTGTAACCATTTTTCACCCAGAGATTTTAGAGAACTCCAATTGATGATTATAGGTTATACGTAAGCATTAAGGGAGTCGATATGTAAAGAAAAGGAATATTTTATTTCTTGCATTCTTTACATAAAAAGGGGTACAGGTGACCAAAATATCGACCTGATCCGAAAGTAATTTACAAAGTTCTCCAAGGGTCAGGTTGGCATTGGTAGGATCAACATTGGCTGCCCCAAGAGAACTTGCGACGTCCCTCAGCCTATCGACGTCGTCTCTTATTGCGAGAAGTAGTTGTCCCTAATTGCGTTGGAGAGGTCTCTGCTCTCGGGCATGATCCCTCTCCAAGAAGAACGTGTGTGCCTCTTCATGAACTCCATCATAGCACTCCTCCAGGTACATCGTGATTGGGAGAATCCCCTCAAGGCGCTCCTTTAGCACCTCTTTTCTTCTTGGAGAGTTTTGCACAAGGCAGATTTCTCCCTCAAAAGAACCTGGATCTCAGCAAGCTGTTCGCTGAGAACCCAGAGAGCCTCTTCCTCCTGTACATACATGGGTTAGTTCCTAAAATGTGTAACAAACAGAGAGGATGAAGATAATAACCTGGGTCGTAGGCTGAGAGGAAAAACCTAAGCATGGAAGGGGACTTGGTGATAAAGGCATTGCAGGCGCAATGATACCTAATCCCCCAGAAGAAGGATCCAAAGAAGGTGTTGAGGTTAGAACAGAAGTTGGATGCAAAGAAAGTGCTGCGGGCAATGTGGCAACATAGATCTCTACACCCATTAGGCTTTTGGATGAAGCTCCACTGGAGGATCCCACGTCATATCTGATCCATTTTTTAGAAGAAGTTGGTTCCTCGAACAGTTGTATACTCTGTTTAAGCCTTCATTCTTCATGCTGACAGTATCAATCTTCGAGCTTTCTAACTCGATGGTCTCCTGAAGGTTTTTCTTCTCTTCTGAAAGATGGCTTATTTGATCCTCTTGTGCTGTATGAACACAGTAAACACCTACTATAAACAGTTCATATGATGAGAAGATTTCTTCTGGTCGGAAGTATACTTACAAGAGAGCTTTAGCCATGCTTCGCGAAGTTCCCTCTCTAGAGAAGAACATCTCACGGCTATAGCTTCTTCTTGATTCTCTCGACCAGCCATGCTGTTGTTCAAAAAGGCATTTTCTCTGTAACAAGAAGGACGATCAGCTACGCTTAAATACGGATTCAAGTTAACACGAATAAAGAGCACCACACTTACTGTTGCAGCCGGCTGATCTCCTGTCGCGAGACCTCGATATGCTTTGCTATAGTTGTCGACTTGGTCACCACCCGAGTCAAGTCCTGAAACACGATAAGGTTTTGCTCTTGAAACTTGAATATTCCTAAATTTTTGCGAGCTCAAAAATAATAAAAAGAGTTTTTTGCGTACCTCTACGTAATCCCTGAATGAGCTGCTCTCAAGATCAGCATGAGGTCGAGCCTCAAGACTTGATGTGTCCACGACAGGGGCAGTAGATGATCTTTCCTATTGATCCTCCTCTGTGGCCGGGATTACAGTTTCCATCCCTTGGGATTGGATCTCCGCTGCCATTCCCTCCACGATGGCCTAAAGGACTTCTTCGACCATGGGAGTTGGACTTGGCTCTCCCGCTACCTCTACTGTAGGTGTTGTGCCATGGCTTGTCAAGGTCACTGGAGTACTGGGCGCAGCATCCCTGCGCCTAAAAACAAACAAACATATTATAGGATAAAATGCCTCTTGTTGGCTATCTCTAGATGGCGACAGGAGAGATTCTTACTTTATCCGAAATCCCACCCATGGTTTGGGTTTCAATGATGAGCTCCCGGGAGAAAGAAGCCCACTGGGTGCTCTTGGGAAAAGAATCCTCTTCTGTCCATGTCTTGCTTTTCCTAAATAGAACAGTATCCTTTTCCCCCTGTATGTACACAATTCAATGAGTATGCGCAGCAGAACAACAACATACGAGACTGTGAGGATTCTTACCACAGTCGCTCCCTCGATCAGTAAGGGAGGTGTTACTACTCCTAGGGCTTCACGAGCCTCAGGCGCCGGGGTTTCGCCATAACCACAGGATTGTTAGTGGTCGCGGGGCTCATTGTAGCCGTCCCTGTCCCTACGGTCAGGGACAAGACTTCGTCGATTTGGAGGGAAGCCGACCTCTCTGGGATGCTTGTTCCCAAAAGGTCAGTCGCTTTCCTCTTACGATGAACTAGAGGAATGTCGTCTTCCTCGTCCTCGCTCCCTTCACCCTGTACGACGAAGAAGTAATTTCCACTCATACTTGGGGTTACAGGGGGTCGGTACCGAAAATCTTACCGCAGTCTTTTTTGCGGTTATGGTTTTCTTTCGTGAAGAAACCCCTCCCAGGATCTTCTTGGGTTTTTCGGGAGCAGGCTCCTTCATTCTGTGCTTCGAAGGGGTTTTCTTTGCCTTCTTCGCAGCTGGTCTCCCTGAAGGACTGGCGTCCTCGCTTGGACGCATTGCCCCAGCAAATTTTCCCAGAAGCTGTATTATTTAAAATGCTTTTGGTAATACAAAACAAGTGGATGATTTACAACAGAGCTTGTTGGGAAAGGTCATACCTTTTGGCGCTCTTGTTTAAGATCGTCGCCGGCATTAATTAAGCTCTGGGGGCGAGGCGATCCTTTAGCTCCCTCTGCAGTAGCATTATACGCCCGTAGGAGGTAATTTTTCCGTTGCTCGATTTCGGACAAAGATAGCGATGTGTCACAAACAAGCATGTTAATAAATACGACATCTTTCATTAGTAAAAATGCATATCTTGTTGACTAGAGGACATACCAGTGTTATAATCCAGGGTGCTCTCTGGCATAGACTCCACCTCCCAAGCCAGATGTGCCCTCTCATGCAGGGGGCTCATCCTGTTCTTCACAAAATCGCGAATGATATCACGCGCGATCAAGCCTTGCTGGACTAGGTGAAGAATGGCTTGAGCTTGTTTCTTCAACTCTGCGCTCAGGGTGGGAATGGAGTCTAACTCACTATCTTTCTCCAGTCAGGTGTTCGCGAACCACAGTCCGTTCTCCGACGGAGGGGTGCAGTAGAACCACTTATGGTGCCACCCGTGCACATCATCCCGTAGAGGCGGGAATGGGTACTCTTTCTTCTCCCTTATGCGGAAGTAGATGCACCCAGCGGCATTGGCACTCTTTGACCATGCCGAGAAGTAGAAGCGCCGGAAAAGCTCCACGCTTGGAAGCAGTTCGACGAAGGCTTCACATAGATGTTTGAAAAATTGCAAGGATGAGGACTGCATTTGGGTGGAGATTCACTAACTCCAACCCGTAATGGTCCAAGATTCCTTGCAGGAACTCGCTCTCTGGGAATCGAAACCCGCAGCACAGTACTCCTCGAAGATCACCAATTCGCCCTCTTGGACAATTGGGGTTTCTTGATCTTTCTCCATTGGCTGCCAGTTGATCAGCAGCTGTGGGGGGAGAATCTCTTCTTTATCTAGTGCCACCAGGCTCTCTGTGTGGTGGACAGATCGGCTCCAGGACGCCATTACTATGGAGGATTGAGGAGAAAGGTGATGGCTTTGGAGACGACGAAGACGAGGTGTGCAAAAGAGGGTTTTGTGCGGCAAGAAAGTCCAAGGCAACGAAGGGTTTTTGGTTATGAGGCTTCTCCAGTAAGCTACCTCTTCCTTTTATATGCCCGAGACAACCCTTCGCTGAATATTTTATTAATTTCCCATAATGGGTGCCTTTCCTCTTGGAACCTGTTATCCATACCCAATAATGAATCTGAAATAGAATGTATCATTTTATTTCACATTCGAGGGCTATGGTATAGATAAAAATATGAAAAATTCTAAAAGTTTATTAAGGAAATAATCCCTTATGACTTCGGAATAAACTTATGACCTGTATACTGATCGCAATGCAATTCTGTGATCGCTGCAGATATGTGTGATCATAACAGCTATGGTCGCCGTATGCTCAAGATACTGTTCTGTGATCGTTACTCTAGTTCTGATCACGGTTTACTATCTCAATGCTATTCTGAGACCAAAGGACTGTCTTGAGCCAGTTTCGGACAGAAACCTACCTATGTATTTTTGGTCGTAGAAGCATTCTAGTGTAACCATTTCTTCTCACAGAATATAAAGAACCTTAGTTCGGATTATAAGTTTTACATAATTCTTTTAAGAGATTAAGTATGTAAGAAAAAGAAATTCTTTATTTCTGGCAATCTTTACATACAAAAGGTACACAGGTGACCAAAGCGTCGACTTGGTCTGATAGCCGTTTACAAAGTTCTCCCAGGAACATGTTAACATCAGTGGGATCAACACTGGCTACCCCTAGAGAACTGTCTATGGCTCTAAGCCTATCTACATCATCCCGAAGCAAAGAAGCGTTGTTATTCCTTATCATATCAGAGAGTTCTCGCTGCTACCAAGTATAGTCCCTCTCCAAGCAGAATTGGCGCGCCTCTTCGCGGGAGTTGTCATAACATTCTGCCAAATGCAGAATGGCCGAAGACATCTCATCGGTCTTCTTCTCCAGAGCCTCTTTTTCTTTTTGGAGAGTTCACTCAAGGGATACACTCTCACCAAAAAGAGCCTAGACTTCAGCAGGCTGGTCGCTGGGGGCTCTAGAGATTTTCATCTCCTGCACATGTATGCATTAGTTTTAAAGATAAAACGACCAACAGAGATAATGAAGATAATTACCAATCCTCATAGTAAAGTTGGATGGGAGGATGAGGTACTTCCCCCGGGAAGTAGATCACCCGACAAAAGTCAAGGACCATCTGGTCACAGGAGTGCAACCTTCCCACTAGAAAGTTGATCACCCAACAAAAGCTAAGGATCGTCTGATCGTAGAGGTGTGAGACTTTCCCCAGAAGCAGAGGGAAGCTTTGAAGAATTGTTATGGATCTCCAAAGGTGGAGATGAGGGTTCAACCTACCGAGTTACATGGATAGGAAGAACTACATGGGACAAGGAAAGAGAGCGCAATGATGCGTCCCCAACCTTTGTATCCGTGAATGAAGCTCCACTGGAGGATCCTTCATCAACCTTTGACTTCTTCTTTGGAGGAATCAACTCCTCAGTCACTTGTAAGTTCCCAAAATACATTTGGAAACGATCGGGATGTAAAACTATGACCTGAACCAGAGTTCTAGAAAAGTCTTACCTTCTGGAACTCATTGTCAAGTTCGGGCATCACTTGTTCTTCATCACTCTCAATCTCAATAATGTTCTTGGGGTCTTGAGCCACCATCGAGACAAGAATAAGAGGATTAGAGGGTATGACCAGAGAGGAGAAATGGCTCTAAAAAAGACTTAGTTGTGTTGAGAAACTTGTGAGGTCAGAGAACAAAAAGGTGCTTCTATTTATAGAGTCAGGAGGCGTCGGTTCATTTCCACACACGTCTTGGGTTCTTAAAACGCACTTATGGTTGCCATCACGATGGGTCAATTAAGTCATTATTACCCGTCAAGAAAAACTCAGGGTTTTTCTCAGGATATGAACCATCACACGGCAGAATAGTTTTAGTTGAAGTTGAAACGTTGGGTTCATAATTCGATGCAGGATAAAAATTTGAAGTAAATATGTCTTTTCATTTTCTTCAAATTGGGGACTAGCTGACAAGGATTATCACCCGAGCTAGTTCAAAATAATACACGTCTGGTTTAAGACAAATCATATTAGACGTGTGCCTATAAGTCCGTCATTTTGGTCTCAGACGACCTGAAAGGCACGGACACAAAGATGGTTTATGATCACAGCCCTTGCACGATCATGAGGCCACAGACAGTGCACGGTCAGAAGACTGTAGACAATGCGCGTACAGGAGGTCATTGACTATTTGCGACCAGAATAACTCTAGAATGTCTAACCCTTTGGATAGGCATATCCCGAGGATCACGAGGATCTTTCCATGTATGAAGACAACTGCCAGGAGGTTAATATGTGCAGTTATCCCTTGATTGCACGTGTTAAGCCTGCGTGGAAGTTAAGTACGGTTAACAAAACTACATCCTAGTAACCGTTCGAGGCCGTTTCATGTTGGCGCCCTTTTGGTCGATATAGAAAGGTGGTCAATGCACGTTCTAAGGGCGGTTAAGCATACAGGCATTTCCAGGAGTCCAAGTAACCTGAAGACTTAGACATAGTTAGATAGACACTAACATAGAAGAGATCTTCGCCTGTGATCATCTCTTCCTCCCTCTTGTAAACATATTTTCTCACATAGTGAATCATAATAGGACGTAGGGCTATTACTCCCACCATCGAGGGCCCGAACCTGTATAAATTCTCTTGTACCCGTACAGATATTACTCATCCTACCATCCCGGAGGAGCGCCCCGAAAGGTCCCGCAACTCACAAATTTGCATAAGATCGACTAAGGACCCCGAGTCCAAATCGTCGACATAAGTACTACTTGAGTGCCCTTTCTATATAAAGTTCCCTCAATGAGTCTATAAATGCGGGCTTTTCTAACTAACCGATCACCGTCGGTTTCATCCTCAGGCAAGGTCCCATGCGCAAGATAGATTTTCAATGGATAAATCCAATCTGCTTCTTCCTCTAAGGTCGCAACATTAGTCATCACTTCTAGCCCTTCTTTGATAAAAGGGGATTTTAAGTGTTCAATGAACACTCCTGCCGGAGCTGATGTACGTCAGGACCCAATTTTTTATAATTGGTCTGTGAGAATATTGTCTCTTCGCGGAACGAATTGGATTTTGAAATAACTGAAGTATTTTTCTAATTTCCTCACCTGGTCCAAGTAATGACTCATTGTCTCATTGGAGATGTTGTACTTCTTATTTACCTAGTTTACGACTAGCTGTGAGTCCCCTGATGAGGACATCACCAACACGGATATGAATGTCGCTCCTTCCACTCCGTCGCCCGAAGACTATTGAGAACATCAAGTCAGCATGAACCCAAATGTCAAGCCTTTCAAGCCATCTACACTGAAGGTCCAGCGTACCACAACACTCCAAGATGAGCCCAAGAAGAAGCCCAAGTCATCCACACTCCAAGACAAGCCCAAGATGAAGCCCAAGTCATCTGCGAGCCCGATTCAGCCATCCAGGATCACGCCAACTTCAAATGGATGTCCAGTCCACGTACGGACTCTGTTTGGGGTGAATGAGTACTTTACGGAGAAGCACACAATGCCACCTTTCCAACCGATCTGGCCCCACTGCCAAATTCCTTCTAGATCGCCCGCAATCGATGAAACAATTCATGAACAGATTCTGCCAAGTGTTGTGCCACCTCTTCTTTTGGCCCAAGGCTCGTGTATTCCTAGGGTTACGTGGGGGTGGGTTTTCTAGCCGATGGCCTACCTATGGCCGCCATACTCCTGCTACATATGGCCACCACCCCCTATCCTTTTCGTTGGGTTTTGCTTAGATTACACTACTTAGACAGTTTTTGCCGTTCATCAGTTTGTGGAACCCCAACTTGTGTTCTTCATGGGTAATTAGCAATACTCAGATTGCATCTACCGTGTTCTTGCTTGTGTTCTTGATTCGCATGCAGGGATAAGCCTTATTGGAGAGGTCAACCGTGTCTTGACGTGGTTGATAACCAACGGAGCTGTGGTGTAGCGATTGCAGGGGTTCGAATCAATTCTGATTGGAAGCCGGATAGTCAACATCGAGTTCTCCATCAATCGAGTTACCTCTACCTATCGGAAGATCGGGACACCGTTCACATCAAGTGGTATCGGACCAAAGGTTTCCCGATAGGTAACACTGTATCCCCTCCTTCTTTAGATTAATTATGTTCTTTATCCTAGAGTTCAGAAAATTTGCCCTACAAAAAAAATTATTTACCTTGTCCAAACCCTAGCCATTAATCTTGCATTGTTCTTGTCAGTTTGCATCTTTGAATTTTTGTTCATTGTTGTTGAGTGCGGGTTTTAGCTCTAGTCTTGGTCTGGTTTCCGTTTTGCATCTAGTAGTCGACTCAAAATCCATCTTGTCTCCTCGTCGCATCCAAATTCTGATCTGCTACTGTCCAGTTCGTTGTTTTCATCATATCTTTCTCATAAGAACTTAGATTCTCATGTTCTTGTACTTTCTGGAATCTTCGGGACGCTCAATTTCGGGCAAACTCAAGTCCAATTCGGATTTGAATTGTTCAACCCGAGACAGGTTTGGTAAAACTATCATATCTTTTGATTCCCAACTCCGTTTTTGACATTCTTGTACTTGTTGGAAAGATAAAAAGATCTTCTACAACTTTTCTGTTGGGTAGATCTTCATACTCGGAGCTTTTGGAGTACGAAGTTGCCGAACAACGTTTCTGCTTTGTTGTACAGTTGCAAAAGAAAGAGTCAAGTACAAAAACAAAAGCCGCACAGTTCATAAAAAAAGCCGCACAAAAAAAATAAGATGAAAAAAAATCAGAGAAAAAAATGTGTGTAGCAAAGAGGAGAATTTTCAGTGGCGCATCTTGGGTTCTAGTCTTTTATGATTCTAGTTGCTTGCTAGAGCTAGATCTGAATCTAGGCTAGTTCCAGCACTTTGACTATTACTGTGAACTAATTTTCAACTTTGCATTACTGATATTAAATTGTTGCTACACATATATTAGCCTTCGAGCGCCACTTTCTTCCAACTCAGTTACAAGTTTACCATGCTATCTCCTCGCTCACGCTCGTCACGGTATCACGAACCAGCCATCGGCTGCACCCCTGCTGTCTTGGTAAGAGCACTTGTAAGAGTGTGATAAGACGCTTGAGAGTGTGTGATTTCCGCCTCCACGAACTAGTAGTTGATAGGGCTAATACTCTGGTGTTGTCTTTAGTTTTCTACTAACAATGATAGGTGATACATCTAATGAAGACGAGTGTATAACAAAAGGAGAGCTCAGGAAACTCTTGGGTGAACAACACAATGCCATTAATGAGCACCTTAATAGAATGCTTGAAGATACTACAACTACCATGAACAACTTGCGACGAGACATGGCAACACTCACCGATAGCTTGGCCACGCTCACTACATACATTGAAAGAATGGCAAGAAATCAGCCACCTAACAACGGTGCCAGACGGGGGGAGGAGCACGATGCAGCACAAGATAATGAGGAGTCCGTCGCAGGAGATGACAATGATGTTCGGCGAGACCGCGATGCCTCCAGAACAAACAAGGAAACCTAAAAACTTACCCGAAGAAACCCCAAAAGAGCACTTTTCAGGATTCATCTTTTTTCCATGCTTATTCAAATTACAAAAGGTTTCAGTAAGATCATCTATATGACTAGAGCTCTTAAGGCACTTTACAACCTATTCATCAACATAAGTTTCTAAATTACGCCCTATCTGAGAAAGAAAGGTCTTTTGCATCAAGCGCTGGTACATGGAACCAGTATTCTTGAGCCCAAATGACATTCTGATGTAACAGTAAGTGATCCATTTGAGACCTAGCCTTGATTTTCGCACTAGACTCACCCAAATGCTAATATGTGGAATAGCGGGATCTTACTTAGAAATACCAAAACCCAAAGGTTGATCGAAAATACAGCTCAAAATAATTGCACAACTCTTTATTTCAAAGAGGGCTTTACACATCGAACGTTAGACACACTTGCCTACGTCGAAGGAACTATAAGCTGGATATATGATCCAAGCCTGTAATAATATTCGATGATCTAAACTAGACCTATTACAAGGTATTATAGTCCAATCGTATGAGTACGTATCAGACTCAATAACCTAAATATATTAGACTCATATAACTAACTAACCCTAAACAGATAAGCTTAGTTATATATATTCGGATCGGATTACAATTCTGACCAGAGATCGAATTCCTTTTCAAGGTCGCGAACCAAACCATGGTCGCGAAACCTTTCCGAACATGGCTATGATCGCGGAGCCTTATGCGATCAAAACCTAAAGATCGTCCAGGATCATGACTCCCTTGTTGAGAAGGAGCCAACCCCTATTGCGACCTCTCGATCAAATTGGAGATGTGGAAATTGGACTTGTCCATGTTCTCTGGTGTACCACATTGCTGCACGTACTCGTTGATCCTTCCGACCGATTCGAAAAGTCTCCTTTGTGCCACTATGGGTGGTAGTCACCTTCTTCTCTAGAATCACATCTTCGCGTAGAGGTTCATCTTGTAGATAGACCAAGTCTTCAATAGATGGTACAATGGTATCTGGCTCATCATCCAGCATTGAATGCTCGAAGAGTTTGAGGTGCTCAACATTAACAACCGAGTAAATATCTGTCGCGCCCCGAAACTGGGACTACGACTACTCCTGTAGAGACCTAGCTCGCTGCAGCTAGTCCCATATATGCATAGCATACACATACCCTTGACGTCCCAGGATAAGTCAAGCACAGGAGTATATTCACATTGCAACAGAGTAACTTACAAAATAGTTAAGCAGTGTGGCCTGCTGGCCTTGATATTACATAAGGAGATTACAATGCCTTCACGGCATACATGGTTTAGCAAAATATCATCTACATAGCAGAAGATAGGTGACCCACCCATAAAAGAGAAGTGGACAGCAGAACAACACACATCAGGGAAATGACGGGACTGACGCTCCTCCTTCTGGATCCAATAAGTTCTCCACGCCTTCATCTTGATTGTTGATCGCTCCGTCTATTGATTTGTAGGTTGCAAGAGTGAGCACTTACGTACTCAGCAAGTCATAGGTAAGAGTAGATACCTATAGTAGTGATGACATGAACCTAGACTAGTCAAGAATTATGGATGTTTATAAAATAATCTTTTTCTTTCATACCTCATCTCATGGCAGCACTTTTCATAATATACATCATCATTCATGTTCACTAGATTATAGCACTACCGCGACACGTCGACACACGACAGCCCACGGCAGCACTCCTTATCATGACAACACATGTCATTTGGGTAATCTTGATTTAAACATATTTTATTTAGAAAATAATACTTGTGTCACACCCCGTGGATTTAATCCACCGCAGCAGACTCCTATAAACCCGGGAGCTCGGAGTATTCGAATACGTTTTTTTTAACTCTGCAGAGAGGTACCAATTTACCCGCAAGATATTCCACTTTCAAGCCCATCCTATCAACATGATTAGACCCCTCCTCACAACCATGTGTGAGTGGCAAGGTGGAGATAACAAGAACTTTTGTTATGCATCACTTACAATTCACCCCTGACCCTGTGGATCTCTCGCGAAACACAGTTGTGGCGGGCTATACCCCCACCCTACCTCATGTCCCCATTGCTGGGTCAAATACCAGATCACCTTCAGTGATAGTGGGAGTCAGCCTCCAAGTCAATCATCACAACACATCTCATGCAGGGGTTTCATGTACGATCCACATAAGTACTTGTTCAGGCCTGTCCCATACCAGGCTTGCGGTTAGCACGTTGTTCATGCCACTAGACGCACAACACAAGGTTCTAGTCCTTATATGCCAGTGACCAGACCATCCACAACCCTGCACCTTCAGTGCCTGCATTCCTTTGCAGTCTAGCACCTCCAGTACTACAGCCATCCACACCATTTTTCTGGTCACGGCTAAGGGTTTTATTTCATGAATATAAGTATATAAATACATATAATAGTTCATGGCTCAAAACTTGTTTATTTCACATTTCACAGATAACCAGTCTAGTACTGCCAATTCATAAATCAACCATTCTCAATCTTTCACATGCAATATTGCCTATATTCAAGGTTATATTATAGCAACATTTAAAATATAGGTTCAAGATGACCAAGGATATGACTTACCTTCCACGTCGTAAGAGACAGCAGTTGACGTCGGGTCAGCAGTGAAGTCCTCAAACTCTGGCTCTTGATCTACTCTCCAATCAAACAAACAACCAAGAATTACAATCTTTTCAATACATTACTATACTATATGCAATAATGCAAAGATGAATGTCTTAATGATTCTGAAATGATTAGATTTAGGTACCATAGAAGCTGATTAGGGTTAAATCATAGAATTAGGACTGAAAATGAGTGCTTGGAACTTCTAGGGTTCCAGGATATGGGAATTGACATTAAGTCCGCGGCTGGTTTGCCCAAAATCGATGAATGTCTTTAGGTCGACATTCGGTTCGAGGCATCGACATAGGGTTAATGAATGGTAGAAGGATTATCTCAACTTGTGGCAGTAGAATGAAATGTAGATTACAACTCCACAAGTCTAATGGACAAAGTTATTTTCAATTTGCATAATTGGAAAGAGGTGAAATGAGTTAATGCCACTGACTAACATGCTTTGACATAGGGCTGACAATGTCATAATCTAGGGCTAAGCATAAAATGCAGTTCAAGGGCTCAAATCAAGTTGTGATAGAAGAAGAAATTGTAGATCACAACCTCAGGAGTCTAAGGGACAAAGTCATGCTCAAAATACACATCTGGAAGGAAGTGAAATGGGCTAATGCCACTGACTGACATAGTCTGGCATTCAACTGGCATGGCCAGAAACTAGGGCTTGCCATAACTTTTGATCTAGGGCTCCTATTGATGCACCACTTTGTCTAGGAGGTAGGCCTCAGTAACAAGAACAAATGATTCATAGGTTCTAAGGTTGAAGATGGCTGGATGATGATGAAAATCAGTAGAGAAGTACGGTGGCGACACGGCACAGTGAAGTCACTGGACAATATCTTGGCATAGCAATAACTAGCATTTCTGTGTAGATTCAGGGGTGGAGCTAATGGAGGAAAATGTTCAGGGAATCAGGGCGAAGATTCTGGACAAGGTGGCATCGACGGTGATGGCCGGCGATGACCGGGCGGCACACTGGCGGCGCGGCAGTGAAAGGTAAAACATTCAAATTGCAATCTGGTGCTGTGCTGCTGAAACTTGGCATTGCTGGAGCTAGCTAGGGCTAAATATTACTGTTTGAAGCATTGGGCTCGACTGGAGATGGCACGGCAGTGAACGGCGACGAGCTGCGCCGGAGAAGAAGACGGCTTCAACGGCAACAGAGCGATGTAGTGAATTAAGCTCCAAATTGAAGGCACAGTTGAGTTCCTGGATAGCTTCAGATAGTTTGGATCAAAGGAATTGGCCTAAAACGACGCCGGTGAGAAGATCAACACTGTGGCCGGAGGAGAAGGCGGCTAAATTGGGCGAAACTGATTCACGGCCTTAGAGTTCAATTACTCGCTGTGAGAGCAGTAGGGAGCTGAGGTGAAACTTCTGGTTACATCAATTTGGCCGGAGAAATGGTGGTGCGGCCTGGCGACGTGAGCCGGTCACCGGTGGCGCGCGAAAAAGGGGGAAATTTCCAATTGTAGTTAATTTTGAAATCTCGATGCACAGGCTTACTAGGATTAGTCCACTGATCATTTTATTCTACTATCACAAAAACTACTTCGAACTGGAATAGATGCAATTGCTGGAACAGGGCATTAGAGAACTTCGGTGATCGCCGGCGCTAGAGATCACCGGAGCTCAATTGATTGCTAGCACATAATAAGGGAGATGAGATATACCTACTGGTGCTATCAATTTTGGGATTGGTGCAGTGAGGTGTGCTGGCACCGTGAGCCTTCGTGCTGAGCTCGCCGGAGAAGACGATTGCAGCAAGGAAAAGTACTGTTTATGCTTAATTGCTTAAGAGCTTTGGAGAGCTTTGCTAAAGGTGAATAGGTTGCTCTGGGGTTGCTATTTATGGGCGAAGCAAGGTACAACAAAGTTCACTGCTTGCTTGCGCTGGTGAAGTAGGAAGCTTCGAGTTGCAGCAACGGCGAACAGCGAAGCTCCTCTCTGGCGTGCAGCAGCTGGTGAGCTGGGTAGAGATGGCCACGGCAACAACTGAGGTGCAAACACGTGTGTACATGCAAACACGGTTGCAAACAACTCGGGCTTGAGCGGCGCTGATCAGCGGTGAAACACGGCGTGGTCGCGGTCGCAAGGCACGGCACTGTTCAACGCTAGCCGAGGTCGTGATCGAAGCCACACTGTGCACTGTGCCGACTGTGGTCGAGGTCGATGGCAAGCACTGGTCAAACTGCAGCTTCCCTGGTCGCAGCAGCTGGTGGCTGATGATCGAAACAACCATTTGGACTGATTTGCAAATTCTGAAAATTGGCTGTGGACTGAATTGTAATTTCTGATTTAGAGAGGGGTAATATGCAATCTGATTTCACAGCTGAGTATAAACTTATACCTTATACTCGTCTAGTGAGAGATTTGGTAAAATCTGGCATGATTTGATGTTTTTCGATATAAACTGAAAATAGGGTACTTTAGGGTAAAATAAGTTCTGAGTTTTGTCGATTTCGAGTTCTGGCATCTAGGATGAGATTTTGTAATCTGGATAGAAGGGAAATTTGTATCAAATAGCATTTGGAAAATATTTGCTGAAGAAACTCTGAATTTGGAGTTAATCTAAAGATTTTAGCCTTTTCGGGTTTCCAGATATCAGATAAAGGACTGATTTGCGAAATAATTTGGACTGATATGTGAAAAAGACTTAGATGATATGATTCGGCTACCAACTTTCTGGATTAAGGTATTGGCATACCCATGATCATAGTCCAATAGTAATCTGGTCTGACATAGGTCAAGATTTAGCTAAATCTGAATTCAGAGTAATTAGGGTAATTAGAATAGTAATTAGAATTTCTATTTTCGAAAACAGAAAGAAATTAATAAATTTGAAAGTTAGAGATGGAATTGAATCTAGCTTCTGAAGACTTTTATGTTCAGAGTAACTGATAGATCATATCTGAGTAATCTGATCTTGATTTGGATTCACAGGGAAAATTTTGAGATTTTAGGGTTTGAGATAGATACTAATCTGGCTACTATTACAGATACATGGTATTCATGAAAAGAAAGTTTTTACCCCTAAACTCAGGGTGTTACAATATCCATGTATGGAGGTAACTCGAGTTGACAAGCATTATTATCCACTTTCCGTAAAATCTGAAAAGTACCATAACGAATGGGTTTGAGCTTCTTACCTTCACCTTTAAGTCTCTCCTTACTCAGATGTAACCATACCATATCACATTCTTCCAATTGAGCATCAACTCGGTGCCGATCATGTCGCGCCTTATACTTGAGTTGAGCTCCCAACAAGTTCTGTTCACCCTCTCGATGGAGCTGTTGAATATCTTCTAAGAACTTTTGTGCTCGATCCTGATCAGATGCTTCCTTGCTGTTCTGTGCTGAGGTAGGAATCACAAACTCCATGTCGAATGGACTCTGTGGTAGAAATCCTAAACATACCTCAAACGGCAATTTTCCAATCGAACCATGCACTGCTCGATTAAAAGCAAACTACAGGTATGGTATGCTTTCATCCTAGGTCTTTGGGTGCTTCGAGTTATATCCTCTCAAGAGATGAACGACTGTGCAATTTACCACCTCGGTTTGACCATCAGTTTGCGGATGAAAGGCAGTACTCCTCTTTAGCTTGGTGTCTATCATCATCCAGAGTGATCGCCAAAAGTGACTAAGGAACCGGGTATTGCGATCAGACACAATAGAAGTTGACAGTCTGAAGTGTGTCCAAACATGTTGAAAGAATACCCATGCTGCTTCTTCCCCCTGATAGTCTTTTTACAAGGAATCAGAGCTATCATCTTGGAGAATCGATCAACGACTACAAAGAGATAATCGTTGACACGTCGGGTCTTAGGCAATACTCCCAAGAAATCCATGGATATGCTCTCCCATGGTCGCGATGGAACTGGCAAAGGAGTGTACAAACCTAATTTTCAGTTTGTCGGTTTCGAGATGCTGTAGAGACCACAGCCTCAAACAAAACTAGCCACATCCTGCTGCAGACGCGGCCAGAACACGTGTCGGTGAAGATTTTGCAACGTCTTTGTAACCCCAAAGTGACCAGCTACCTTCGATGTGTGCGCTTCTCGCAACCATTGAATTCGAGATGCTCCACGAGGTATTCAAAGTAAATTGCCCTTGTACAAGATTCCTTCTCGATGAACGAACTCTGTAGGTTTCCCTGTTTCGAGCTCAGTTAGTGCTATTTGAAAATCAGGGTCTTCACTGTACATAGTGGCATAGTCATCATGACATGAGGGCTCGATCTGCATGAACACTGATAAATAGAGGGTCGTAATTGGTGGTCGCGACAACATGTCTGCCAATTTGTTGTGTACACCCTTCTTGTACTTAATCACGAGATTAAACTATTGCAGATACGACATCCACTTCATGTGCCGATCTTGTTGTAGCTTGGATTGAGTTTGTAAATATTGCAACGGTTGATGATCGGTGTGGACAACAGTCTCTTTACCCAAGAGGTAAAACCGCCAATGCTTTACATCCTGATGCAGTGCACACAACTCTTTGTCATAAGTCGGGTAGTTCTTCTGAGCTCCCTGGAATAATTCAGAGTGATATGCCACTGGTCGACCTTCAAGCATGAGCACAACGCCCATGGCATAACCTGAGGCATCGGTTTCTAGCTCGAATGGTTTCTGGAGATTCGGCAAAGCTAACATAGGCGCCTCGCTGATCTTCCTCTTTAGCAAGAGAAACGTGTCCTCATGTTTCCCTGTCCATTCAAACTTTTGATCGATCCTAATTAATGGATGCAACAGAGAAGACACAATCAAGAAGTGTCGGATAAACTTCCGAAGATATTGGCATGCTCCCAAAAACTGCGCACGTCCATAACTGTTCACGATCGCGGCCACTCACGAATCACTTTTACCTTATTTGGGTTGATTTGCAACGTACCGTTGCCGACCATGAATCCCACGTAAAGTAGAGTTTGCTGGCCGAATTCGCACTTCTTACGGTTGAGGCAAAGTCGATGTCGCCAAAACTGTTCAAACACCTTTTCGACATGAATGAGGTGCTCATCCCACGAACGACTATAAACCAGTATGTCGTCGAGGTAAACGATCACAAAGTCATCGATGAACTGTGGCAATACGTCATTCAAAAGACACATAAAAGTTGCTGGAGTGTTGTAGAGACCAAACGGTATGACCAGCCATTCGAACAGACCTTGTCGCATCTTGAACGCGGTCTTCCACGTATCCTCCTCTTGGATGCTAACTTGATGATACCCTGACTTTAGATCCAATTTCGAGAAGACAACAGCATGCTTCAATTGGTCTAGCAGGTCGTCAATATGAGGGAGGGGGTACCGGTTCTTGATGGTGATCTTGTGCAGTGCTCGGTAGTCAATGCACATACGCCAAGTCCCATCTTTCTTTGGCACTAACACCACAGGAGATCCACAAGGTGAACTACTCGGTTGACTGACACCATCGTTCAGCAACTCACCAAGTTGTCTCTTGATCTCTTCATTCTCCAATACAGAGTTGCAATACATATTCAGATTGGGCAGTGTTGCATCGGACACAAGCTGAATGTCGTGCTCAACTCGACGTTTCGGCGGACAACCCTAGGTAATCTCGAACATATCACTGTATTTCTCCAATAGTTCTAACAAAAGACCAGAATCCTCTCAGCACGCTAATGACAACGCAGGTCGAGTACCCTCACCTTGAACAATAGGTCGAATCATGACAAGTACGTACTTGTGGCATGCATTGACAATTCGTTTGGCTTGATTTGCGGTAATAAGTTCGAAGTGTTGACATGGATGTCTCTACTGATCATGAACTTAACTCCGTCTTTGGTGAGGTCATACTCTTGCGCACGCCGATGGAAGTGAGCATCTCGATCATACAGATATGGACTCCCAAAGATCACCTGACATATATCGATAGGGACAACATCACATTGCACCTCATCGACATATCGTGCAGAGATCGCAAACTTCAACACACACGGACTCGTAATCTATTGGTTTACGTCGGATGTAAACCAACCTAGCGGATATGGTCGCGGGTGTGTGGTTGTCTTCAAACCAAGTCGCTGAACCAATCCAGCAGAGACCAGATTCTTCTGACTTCTGGGATCGAATATCGGTGTGACCACTTCGTGCTTCACCTGGATGTTGATCGTGAACAAGTCCTCTGTTTGGTGATGGTCGTTTGGTGGATCCAAACCCTTCTCCTTCGGCATTTCCATCAGAGACAAGGTTGTGTCCACCTCATCACCCGAATTCACTCGGAAAACTTCTTCGTCGGGTGAAGTCGCAATAGCCGTGGCTGTTCTTTTCCCTGGTCCATTTTTCTTCGGTTGAAGTTCAGGATGAAGCTTGTAGCATTTGTCCTTGGTATGTCCCACGACTTGACAATGGCGCAAAAAGTACCTGTACCCGGTTTCAAAGCATTTTTCTTCGGACTCGGTTTTCTTTTTGTCGAGGTCGCACTATCCTTCGTGCCTTTGTCGCTGCGAGGTTTGTTCTTCTTCTCGATCGCCATAGTAGTTGTGCTCGTGGTCGCGATGTCTTGGACGCCGAACAGACTTAGCTCAGTACTGATTGATTTTTGAAGTCCATATGTGTATTTCTGAAATACCTGAGGATCGGATAGCGATATGCCGATGACCATTGCTTGTCTCCAGAACTCCGTAGTATAGTCTTGGACAGTCTGGTCACGCCATTGGTACAATATGTGCCAATGTTCCCATCTCTCCTCAAGGTAACCCATCGGAAAGAATTCTTGTCATAGGAGTCGCTTGAATTGAGCCCGCGCAAGGTCTTCAGCTTCACCACTGGCGACAAGGGCCTTCCACCAAGTCTTGGCGTGGTCCTTCATCTTCGAAGGTGCGAACTTCACCTTTTGAGCGCTACTGAACCCTTTCAGGTCAAAGTAGGTCTCAAGCTGGTCGATCCAAGAATCCAGTTTCTCGGCATTGATCACCCCATCATATATGCATATATCAATCTTAGCATCGACCTTAAAAGATCCAACAGCTAAGGAGGTCTTGGCGAGATCGTCGGTCTTGTGGTCGCCTTCGTCTTCACACCTATAACTTTCCCTACTTCAAGAGGTACAATCATGGCTTGCTGCTTAATCCAAGCAAGCACGGTTTCCATGTCGGTAGAGAGCTTAACCACTTGTTCGGCCAGGTTAGCTTGAATGGAGGTATCGTCAGACATTGTCGGAGACGCGGCTATAGGAACTATCAATTGATCGCCTGGAGTTTCGCCGGAGGTTTTGTAACCCTGGCGAGTCTTCACCATCCACAGGATAGGAAAGTTGCTCTGATACCAACTTGATCCGTTTGAGACCTAGCCTTGATTTTCGCACTAAGCTCGCCTAGATGCTAATACACGGAATAACGGGATCTTACTCAGAAATACCGAAACCCAAAGGTTGATCAAAAACACAGCTCAAAGTAATTGCACAACTCTTTGTTTCAAAGAGGGCTTTACACATCGAACATTAGACACACTTTCCTACGTCGAAGGAACTATAAGCTGGATATATGATCCAAGGCTGTAATAATATTCGATGATCTAAACTAGACCTATTACAAGGTATTTATAGTCCAATCGAATGAGTACATATTAGACACAATAACATAAACATATTAGACTCATATAACTAACTATCCCTAAACTGATAATCTTAGTTATATATATTCGGATTGGATTACAATTCTGACCAGAGATCGAATTCCTTTTCAAGGTCGCGAACCAAACCATGGTCACGAAACCTTTCTAAACACGGTTATGATCGCGGAGCCTTATGCGATCAAAACCTGAAGATCCTCCTGGATCAGTAAGTGCCAAATGGGGTGATGAAGACAGTCTTCTCTTCATCTTCTTTTGCCATGCTAATTTGATGGTAGCCTGAATAAGCATCTAGGAAGCTCATCATTTCACAACCTGTTGTGGAACCAATCAACTAATCGATGCAGGGAAGAGGAAAATCATCCTCCGGGCAGGCATTGCTCAAACTGGTGTAATCGACACACTTGCGCCACTTACAATTTGATTTCTGGACCATGACCGGATTCATGAGCCATTCGGGATGGTCAACCTCATGAATGAAACCAGCATTTTGGAGTTTGTCTAACTCCGCACGTATCACTTCTTGCCGATCAGGAGCAAAACGTCTGAGTTTTTGCTTTATTAGTCGCTTTCCAGGCCGAATGGCTAGCCTGTGCTCAATTACTTCCCTTAGGACTCTAGTCATGTATGAGGTTTTCCACGCAAATACATTCACGTTAGCCTTGAGGAAAGTAATGAGCTCTAGTTCTTATTTGGCATTCCGATTTGATCCAATCCGAATTGTTCTAGATGGATCATCTGGGAATAAAGGAACCTATTTGAGTTTTTCTTCTAGTCGCGGGGATCCCTTGACCGCATCTGGTGCTGAGGTTGCAACCATGACATCTCGTAAAAGAAGTTGATCGACCAGTTCCAGCAAATTCGATCACAAGTTAAGGCCGTATGTTGATTTCTGCCATGAGGACCTGGGTCCTTGATGCATTGCTAAACATAATGCTTTGCTGCCATAAACTGAGAGAGAGAAGGCCTACCAAAAATGGTGTTATAAGCTGAATCAAAATCAATTACATCAAAAGTAATTAATTCCATTCAAAAATTTGCTGGTTCCCCAAGTGTTACTGGCAGCACAATCTATCCAATTGGTAACATAGAGGAACCTGGGTTTATCCCAAAAAATGGTTGAGCCACTGGCTTTATATTCGAACGAGGAATTTTCATCTCGTCAAGAGCCTTGGCAAATAGGAGATCGAGCGAACTCCCTCCATCAACCAATACTCGCCCTACCTTAGCATTACTAATGGTAGGGGATATCACCAAAGGGAGGCGCCGAGGTGGCATCAATCCCTTAGGGAAATTTTCCCGGCTAAAGATCAGGGAAACCTCCCACTAGTACAGAAATGCAGTCTTCTATCGGTAAAAACACCCTTCTACTATCGGTTTTTGTACCGATAGAGATAGACACGATAGAACAAGACTGGACATTTTCTATCGGTAAATAACCGACAGAAGAAGTTCACTATTCTATCGGCATATTATGAATCTACTGATAGAAAACCCGTCGTAGTCTTACGTCCAGCGGCAGGGAAAGTACCATTATTCTAACGGTTAATTACAAGATTACCGACAAAAAAAATCATAATATTCTATCGGGATATTAGGAGTGTACCGATAGAAAACTCGTCGTTAGCGGTTGGAAAAGTCCCACTATTCTAACGGTTAATTACAAGTTTACCGACAGAAAAAATCATAATATTCTATCGGTATATTTGGAGTGTACCGATAGAAAACTCGTCGTCAGCGGTTGGAAAAGTACCACTATTCTAACGGTTAATTACAATATTACCGACAGAAAAAAGCATACTATTCTATGGGCATCTTACAAGTTTACCGATAGAAAACTCGTCAATAGCGGTTTGAAAAGTACCACTATTCTAACGGTTAACTACAAGATTTACCGACAGAAAAAATCATACTATTCTATCGGCATATTAGGAGTGTACCGATAGAAAACTCGTCGTCAGCGGTTGGAAAAGTACCACTATTCTAACGGTTAATTACAATATTACCGACAGAAAAAAGCTTAGTACTCTATCGGATATGTATGAGTTCACCGGCAGGAAAGGCCACACTCTTCTAACGGTTAATTTTGATTGTACCGATAGAAAAAAGTACAGTAGTCTCTCGGTTGTTGATGAATTTACCGATAGAGCATTCACATATACAGTACTTTATTTGCATTCACAATACAGTACATTCACATATACAGTACAGATGCAATACAGTATAGATTGGATACACAATACAGTACAGATGCAAGGTAAATTCACAGAACAAATTGACACATTAGGCAGTTATTCACATTTATTCACATATGTATGGACAAATACAGATTGCAATCCAATGTGGACATTTATTCACATATATATATTTATTCACATGTATATGAACAGTCTATGCAGAGTACACAAAAAGGAGAAAATTGTCATGCTGGATGGTTGGGCGCTACTTCCTCCATGACATATTGTGCCCAGATTTGTCGAAGATATATAATCTTTGCATTTTCATATTGGTCTTTCGACATGGCGATTTGCAAGCATGTGTGCATACTGAGTAACTAACTTCGATCCTAATTTAGAACGTGACACCCATTTTTGAAATTTGAGTTAGCTATCAATGCTTACCTGGGGGAATCGGGAAAAGTTTGTCCGCACTAGGTCGTACATGTAGCGCAGCACATAAAACCCGCATTCCCACGATTGCGGCTGCTGATGGCACTGAGATAATTGCATATGCGAAGACATGTTAGCTATATATTGTTTCCATAAACTAATTAAGCATAAACAAAAAGTCTCGTGAGTACCTCATATTCTTTCCAAGCTAGTACGGAGCCCTGCGGTGCGGCATGCCTCCCTCCAGCGGACACATATTTATCAAAAGCCCTGCATTTCAGTTAGTATTGCCAGTTAATGTATTATCATTAGCTAGTGAGGTCAAAATATAAATCAAACATATAAGTTACTTACGCCTCCATATTCCCCTTGAGCACATATTCCATCGATAATCTGTCACGCATCGAATCGAGGTAGTACACCTCGTTCCTCGGCGGACAGATCACGATGAGGATCCAGTGGCCCCTGCATTGTACGTAAAAGAGGACCGCTAGCTCAAAGTACATCTCAGCTGTAACATACAAGATTGAGTTAAATTAGTACGAAATGCACTAACCTTTGGTGGTACGGCACCAGAATGAAGTCCCTGTCCTGCTGCGCCATCAGCGCGCTGGATATGTACTGCTCAGCGTGCGCGGCGTCCTGCTCTAGCATCGTGAGGCTTATTTTCTCTGGGTCGAGGAAACCCACCTTGTCACACGCAGCCTCCGATGCTAGCCTGTACATGCACCTGCATGCGAAGGACGAGATTAATATTAATTTCACAGAAAGTTACTCAGTATTCAAATGAACTGCAACATTAATGCAGAGTTAGCAAACAGAGTTAGAAAACAGCAATACATAGCATCAGCAAACTCACAGGACTCCAGTCCGTATGATGGACATATCGAGCTCCCGCCAGTTGTAGAGGTCGAACAGATCCTCGTGTGCCACGGATATAGTCCCGGGCTCACGGTGGAACTGCCCAGGCCTGTAGGGAACTAAGAAGTTCAGGCTGCGCCGAGCTCGATGTAGGTACCAGTCGTGGAGGTCTCTGGTTGATCGATCCAATTTCTGCAAAGATGCCTCCGACAGGAGTGGGAGCGCGTTCGTGAACCTCCGCGGCAGTCCCTGTCGCCCTTTGCCCTTGCCTTTGCCGCCCTTGCCTTTTGCCGGGGACTGAGCGCGTACCTTCGAAGGCAAGGGCGAGGTGATGGCGGCTTTCTTCCGAGGTGGAGGCGTGGATGCGCTGGGTGCGGTCGAGGCCGTCTTTGATGTGTCCAGGTTCGCACGAGATCGGCCCTCATGCCCCGAGCTGGGGCCGCAGTCCCCTGGTAGCTCCGCGGCAGGCCACTTCAATTAATGAGCACGTATGTTAGATTATGCAAGTTGAGTGTACTGAGTAGGATGTAATCTAAAATGTGTAGGATTTACCGGTTGTATTACAAGACACTTCTTGGGCCACTGTACGTAGGAGCCCACTGCCTCAGCAAGTGTCTGCAGTTCCTCTGTTGGGACTGGCAACGGAGAATCGTTGTAGCCCGGCATGGCTATGTCCACCTGTACCTTTGCGAAACCCAACTCCAGAGGTACACAGTGGACCCGGACATCCGGCCCAGACGGATATACGAAGCCGTATCCAACCACTTCCTGCCCGGCGCCTACGTGATTCTGTAGGATGCAGCCCTCCGGCCCCTGCAAATTTGTAACAATTAAAATAGGTTAGCGAAACAACTCTAACAGAATGGGAGTGGCATCAACTTAAGTGCACAGATGAAGGCTTGCAGTACCTCAAGTAGATCCACTGGATCCGCGAGTACCTTCGAAGCGCAACTGCTTATCCGACCCCGCGGGGTACCGTCGTCCTGGGGATCCGCATCTGCACTCTTGGCCAGCAATGTTTCTCTCAACCGTGCAAACTCTTCCCTCATTTGTGCGACCTCGGTCTGCACCTCAGACTGTACCTCAGCCCGTATCTCAGCCCGCATCTCCGCCCGTATCTCCTCCCGTACCTCAGCCCGTATCTTATCGGAGAGGTCAGCTTCCTTTTCCTTCCAGGTGCGGGCCTTCTTCCTCGGTGGAGCCAGATCTACGAAACCGGCCTTCCACGACACAATGGCTCCCACGGCCCGTGTCCGCCCGGGATGCTCCTTATTTCCTAGAGCCCGGGTGAGGATGTCGTTCTCCCTCTGCGGGGTAAACAATCCCTCCGCTGCCTCCTTCTCAAAAGAGATCTGTTACATTTGAAGGTACCTTGTGAGACAAATTGCCTTATATACACTTGTGCGCACACAGTTTACGAGGTTAGCCAACTTACCATTCGCCTCACAACGTCGGCGTCCCCAGGGGTTGCAAACTGCACAGACCCCGTGGACGACACGGACCCCCTCCCCCTCCACCATCAGCTTGCACCTCTCATCCCGGATCTCGGAGAGCGGCAACTCAGGGGTGTCGATCACAGGATTTTGTTCGTCTTCCTTCTTCCACTGTTCCTCCTTCCCCGCATAGCCCCGGGATCCGAGCCGATGCGGGTGGTCGTTCCTCTTCTGGATCGCCCTATTCTTCTCGCTAAGGGCCTTGAACTCCTCAGTCCCCTTCTGCTTGGTGAATTCCTCCCATACCTCCTCCGATATGAAGGGGTACTTCTCGCAAGGAGATTTCCCCGCAGCTAGGAAGTTACTGACGAGCCAGCTCTTAAAGGTTTTCCATGTTCCTTTCATGTCCTTCAAGCAGGCAGTCCTAGGTGTATCGTCGGGGATGTTCCACTTAGCCTGTTTCCGAAAAATGCATACAATTAATCACGAGTTAGTTAAACTTTAGTATAAGCCAAGAGAACGTGATTACGAAAGAGTTCAGCGATTTCAGTTCATTTAACCTTCACTTCCGCCCGCAACCTACCCCTCTCGTCCGCCGTCACGTCCTTCCAGCTCTGGACGGTGATCTTCACCCTTTCTTTCGCCAACAGCCCAACGTAGGCCGCGTACCTCCCAGCATTCTTTCCAATCGGCCTCCCAAATTGGTTGAACTCACAAGAAAGATCAGTGCGTTTGGCCAAACGCCCCAACGTCGTCGCGCCTCGCCCCACCCTCTTGCGCTGGGATGTAACAGCCCCATCTTCAGTAGTTACGATGGGGTTGGCCCTAGTCGAACCACTAGTACCATCCGATGAAGACGACGACATGTCTTCCCCTACAAAACCTTCAACAAACCATATATATGGCAAAAGGGAAAATAATACAAAAAGAAAGACATGCATAAATTACTTACTGAACTCTTCAGAAATATTTTCTATTGGTAAACACATGAGCTGCCGATAGACCATAACAATTACCACCACACAAGACAATTTTTCTATCGGCAAACACGTGAGATACCGATAGAACATAACAATGTTCTCTACATATGGAATTTTGTTGACAACCCACCATTCACTGTCATCACATAACATTCTCGATGATTTGCTACACTAATATTCATGGGCCAGCATTATTATTTCACACGTAAATATGCACACAAGCATCTAAGTGCCACTGTGCATAATCTTTAGCCTAGCCTGTATGTAAGTCATCAGGACTTCACAGCTATTAGGTTGGGAAGTCATGTATATAGGCATTTGAAACATATACATCGAAGACCCATCCACATTGCCATATATTCATACGAAGTGAGTACAAATTCCCAACCAAACTAGTACATTGCATGGCTCATGTCCTTCCGGATCCAAATTAAGTTTTACTACTTGTGCAGAAAAATTTTCTATCGGTAAACACATGAGCTGCCGATAGAATATGTGTAAGAACACCTCCAACATATAATCTGCATTACATGGCGGTTGGATACAATTGATCACACATACAGCAGTATAGAGAAGTTAAAATCTCAAAACAGGTTCATTACAGCACTGGAACATATTATGTAAACCCTAATTAAAATCAACATTGCCTGCGGAATGTACATAAGCCAACACAATAGGGAACCCTAGTGTAATTGCAAAACTCGAAGAATTAGTACGTGCAAAACACTAGGATCAAATAAAGAAGATGCTGGAAATAGAACGACGAATTAGGGTATTTACGGCGGCGATCAGTTCTGGTGATGGAGAGGCGGTGTAGAACGCAGCAGCGGCGGGCGAAGGACGAAAATAAGAACCGGTGGCAGTGACGAACCAGTGTCCAGCCGGCGATCGTCGTGTGGGAGAGAGGAAGTGAGTGCTCACGGCGGAGGTTGGGGTTTTCTTTGCTCTCGAAGAGACGCAGTGCTCTAAGGTGGAACTGTTCAAGTGGAGGGAAACTAAAGGGCCGTGTACGAGTAATAAAGTAGCGGAGGAACTTTTCTATCGGTATAACAAAATGATACCGATAGACTTATGTAATTTTCTATCGAAACAACAAAATAATACCGATAGAAAAAGTAAATTTCCCGGAAAAATATTCGAATTAGTGGATGCATTTTTCTATCGGTATAAACAATAAAATCCCGTGAGACCAATTTTCCACAGAAAATTTTTTAAAGTGCTTGAGATTGGGTGCCATTTTTCTATCGGTAAAAACAACAAAATACCGTGAGAGTAATGAAAAGGTGCCCTTTTCTATCGGTATAAACAAAAAAATCCCGTGAGCCCAATTTTCCCCAGAAAATTTTTTTGATTAAGTGCTTGAGATTTGTGTGCCCTTTTTCTATCGGTAAAAACAACAAAATACCGTCAGAGTAATGAAAAGGTACACAATTTAACATCAAACAGACCGTGGTTGAAAGCTGCAGAATGTTAAAGAAAGAGGGAAGATAGCCGGAAAATTGGAAAATTGACATAAAAAGAAATTGTTCATTCATTGTTGTTTTATCACTTACAAAAAAAAATAAAACCCAAAATGCTAGGTCAAGGGGTGGTCTTAGCCCTGGCTGCATGTAGAATAGAGTCAGTTAGACTTGCAGCCAGGACGCAGGACTCCTCTAGCGACAAGTTGTCCCTAGGATCAACTACTACCGCGTCAAGAAGGCCTGCGACCTCCCTCAGCTTCGCTATGGTATCCTTCATAGTCAAACCGCAGCCAGCGATGGTCATATCCGCGGCTTTCTTCTCCTCGCGAAGACGCCTCGTCCTCGCCCTAGCATTGTCACCATCCGTCTTCATGCGCTTAATGCGCTGGAAGAGATCGTCAAGGTCAAGCCGTAGCTGAGTGTGCTTGTCTGTAAGGAGCTTGTGCTCCTCCTGGAGGGCCCTCAGGTCAGCCTTCACTTTGGCAGTGTCTTCGACGGCTACCATTCCCTGTGCAAATCAACAGGTCAAGAATGAACTGAACATGGATTAACAATACAGGGGTAAACCGAGGAGATTTAGAGTTCTTACCGGGGAGGCCGTGGATGACGATCCCATGGAGGTTGCCATTGTGAAAGAGAAGATGAGGAGTCGAACCGTTCGAGAATTAGAAAAACAACAAAATACCGCGACGCATGGCGAGGTACTTATAGAGTTTCCAAGGCGACGCATGGCCACACGTTTGAGAATTCAAAGCGGTAGAGTCTTATTCTCTCGGTAAAAGCAGGAAAAAACCGTCAGACAACAAATACCGTGAGACAAACGAATTTATTCTAACGGTAAAACAGAACAATACCGATAGAAAACGTTTTGAAGTGCCTGAGAGAAGATGTCCTTCTCTATCGGTATAAATAACAAAATACCGTCAGAAAAAAGGGATTTTCGCTGAACTTAATTTGAAGAGGCTGCGATGAGATTTTTGCAAGTGCTATTTGAAGGGAAGAATTAAATATTTACAGGATAAAGGTACTGTACATGTTAGAACTCATGCTGTGGAGTAAAATTGAGATGTATTAATGCTGTGAACTAGCTTATCATTAAATTCTAAAGAAAAATGTACTGCCTGATGTATTAATGATAAGTTCCTCACCTTGCTGCAGAACTTGTGGGCTGTTTGCTTGGCATTTATCCCTGAAATAGAAATTAATCATCAATGGTTCTCAACCCATAATCCTTCTTCGTGGTCATCTCGCAGATACGTTGTTTCGTCGATATCTTCAGTACGGATAGATTGAATGTCCTCTAAAAATGGAGGTATTTCATCGAATTGGTTATACTCCTCTTCGTCGACAACATCATCGACCCCAACAATATGTCTCTTGTGTGGAGGACAACATGCAAGTTTGGATTGGCCGGGTCAACGATGTAGAATACCTGTGTGGCTTGCTTTGCAAGTATGAATGGATCGTCTTGGTGTCCGGCTCTACCAAGATCGACGAGAGTAAACCCGTAACTGTCAACTTGAACACCTCGAGGGATTTCGACCCATTGGCATCGAAACAGGGGAATCTTAAGTAATCCGTAATCGAGCTCCCATATTTCTTCAATAACACCGTAATATGAGTTCAGCGCCCTTACTGACCTGGCATCCTCGGAAATAGCAAACAGTGTCACTCCGCTACATTGCGTGCTACTCTTGGCGTCTTGAGCTCTTGTGTAAAATGAATACCCATTGATGTCGTACCCCTGCCAAGTCCCTACAGTGAATCTTGGGCCTCTAGCCAACCATGTCACAGTTTCACTTACGGAGCACTCGGCAGCTCGCGTGACTCTTTCTTGGATCCACTCAGCAAATTTCCTGTTATGTTCTTTGCTTACCCAAACGTCTGACTTCGAAGGATTCTGTGACCGTAACATTACCTTGTGCTCGTGTATGTATGGCTCGACCTCCGTCATGTGTTGTAAGACCCAAAAATGTGATTTTGCGTACACATCACGAGCGGGGACGATAGCTTTGAATCCAATCGTTCCAATTCCCTCAAGCCTACCCTCGTGTCGGGACCTAGGAACACCAATTGGGTCAACCCCGGCCATATAATCTGTGCAAAATTCAATCACCTCCTCGGCGGCATAACCTTCCATGATACTCCCCTCGGGTCGACGAC
The DNA here is from genome assembly GCA_019359835.1 of Pharus latifolius. Classification (NCBI taxonomy): domain Eukaryota; kingdom Viridiplantae; phylum Streptophyta; class Magnoliopsida; order Poales; family Poaceae; genus Pharus; species Pharus latifolius. The sequence continues at coordinate 34,347,189 of CM033324.1, read as the reverse complement.
GAGTCCTTACGTATCCCTTCAATACACCCATAAATCTCTCAAATGGATACATGTAGCGCAGGCACACAGGTCCACAAAACTTAATTTCTCTGATAAGGTGAACAATCAGATGGACCATAACATCAAAAAAGGATGGAGGGAAATACATCTCGAGCTGACAAAGAGTTGCAACCACGTCGCGTTGCAAAGCGTCCAGTCCATCGGGATCAATTACCTACGAGGACACAGTTGCGCCAAATATTCATATCAGAAAAATCTTCTAATTAAGCTCCACAAATGGAGGTAGTGAACTTATAGTACGAGTGCACGTACTTACCTTGCAAGATATTGCGTTGAAGAAATAACATAGGTTTGTGATTGTCTCTCTGACTTTAACTGGGAGAATGCCTCTGATAGCAATGGGAAGCATCTGTGACATCAAGACATGACAGTCGTGGGACTTCATGCCAACCAGTCTTAGGTCCTTCATAGACACAAGTTTTTTCAAGTTCGCGGAGTACCCACATGGAACTTTAACACCGTGCAGGCACCGACAGAGTTCTGTTTTTTCGCTCTTCGACAACGTGTAGCAGGCCGGGGGGAGGTATGTACGCTTTCCATTCTCTAAAGGTGCAAGCTCAGTCCTTATCCCCATTTCCACCATGTCACGACGAGCTTTCACACCATCCTTTGTCTTTCCCGGAATGTTCAACAACAAACCAATCAAACTGTCACAGACATTTTTCTCTACGTGCATGACGTCAATGCAATGTCGAACTTGTAAGTGCTCCCAGTACGGTAGATCCCAGAGAATCGATCTCTTCTTCCAAACATTTTTTTCTCGAGGTTTAGAATGCTTACCGAACTCAACTTTGATGTCATTCACGCGTGAGTAAATCTCCTTACCGGTCAGAAACACTGGAGCTGATCCCTTCTCAGGCTTCCCGTTAAATGATTTCCTCTTCTTACGGTACGTGTGATGCACCGGAAGAAACCTGCGGTGACCCATGTACACTGTTTTCCGGCAGTTTCGCAGCCACATGCTCTCAGTTTCATCTAGGCAAATAGGGTAAGCCTTGGCTCCTTTCGTACTATACCCCGACAAATTGCCGTAGGCAGGAAAATCATTTATGGTGCATAATATCAGGGCCCGCAAGATGAAATTCTCTTTCTTGTATGCATCCCACACCTGCACACCCTCGCTCCACAATTTCTGTAAGTCCTCGATTAAAGGCGCTAGAAACACGTCAATATCATTTCCGGGTTGTCTGGGTCCTGAGATTAGTAACGCTATCATGATGTACTTGCGCTTCATGCATAACCAAGGAGGAAGATTGTAGATGCATAAAAGAACCGGCCAAGTGCTGTGCCGGCTGCTCATATTACCATGTGGGTTCATACCATCTGTACTCAGCCCGAACCTTACATTCCTAAGTTCGCCGCCGAACTCAGCAAATGTTCTGTTGATGTTTCTCCATTGAATAGAATCAGCTGGGTGTCTCAGTTTTCCGTCTTGTTTCCGGGCTTCAGCATGCCAACGCAAGTGCTTCGCGACTTTCGGATTTGCAAACAGCCGCTTCAATCTAGGTATCACAGGCAAGTACCACACAGTTTTTGCCGGGGGCCCTTTCCTTACCTCGTGACGTTAAGTGTCAATCTGGTCCCTACGCGTATACCTCGATGCGCCGCATCTTGGACAAACATGCAAACTGGAGTACTCATTACGGTACAACACACAATCATTTGGGCATGCGTGTATTCTTTCGATTTCCATTCCCAACGGACACAACAGTTTTTTGGCTTGGTAAGTAGATCTTGGCAACTCATTTCCCTCTGGAAGCATGTCCGCTAGAAGATCTAATAGTGCCGTGAAACTCTTATCACTCCAACCGTTTCCTGCCTTCAAGTTATATAATCTCAGCACAGAAGACAGTTTTGTAAATGTTGCACATCCAGGGAACAGAGGCTTCTCAGAGTCAGCAATCAGTTTCTCAAATTCACAGAAGTCATTTTCGTTGTAATCTTCCTCTACATCACGTAACATCTCATCTAGATTGCCATCATCATCATCTACGTGCACATCGGAATGAACATTACCAAAATTGGGATGATCATCGATATTATTGCAATCCACATCCGAGTCGTGCTGATTGGTAGTAGTGGTGCTTGTTTCCTCAAGATCTTCGCCATGCCATATCCAACAGGTGTATCGCGCGTTAAAACCATGACGAATCAAATGACTCTTAATTTGATCAGAGTTGCTAAACCTCTTCAAGTTCATACAATCTGTACAAGGACAGAGCATATTTTTCTCTCCCTTCCTCTCCTTTTGTTGCTCAGCAAATTTAATAAACTCATTCACACCATCCAAATATTCAAGAGTAGTACGTTTTATTCCATACATCCAATATTTCCTGTCCATCTACAATTAACAAAATTTAACGAGTAAGCCATGCATGAAACCTGTCCGATTAAGTTATGTATATGTACATGTACAGCCTCTTACAACAGATACATGTGTTGAACCCTAGCCTGACGAAATTAACACTAATTAACCTAGCTAACTACACAATACAAGCTAGTTAGCTCCAAAAACATGACGCATTTCCAGCTACCAAGCTCCCAAGCTTAGAGCTACAAACTTGGAACTACACAATACAGCTAGCTTGCAAGTAGAGAGGAAGGGAGATCTAGAGGGAGAGAGAGATAAGTGTCGACGATTAAGCATACCTTAAAGAGAGGGGCGCAATCAACTTCCCTCCAGCCTGCGCTGATCACCCTAGCAGTGTAGCTGGAACTTTCGTCACAAACAGAGGGACACAGAGTGCAACAGAACAAATTAAAGAACAGCTCAGCAATAGTCGAGTGGGGTTTTCCTTATAATGGACATTTTTCTAACGGTAAATACATGAAATAACCGTCAGACTAACTTAGGTAATTTGCCGCTCACATATTCTATCGGTACAAACACACACATACCGTTAGAGAATATACATTACTGAGCAAATATATGTGTTTTTCTATCGGTATATATGTGTACTTACCGTTAGATGATGCATGACACTCGAGCATTAGTTTTTGTATCGGTAAATATGTGCATTTACCGTTAGACTATGCATGACTGAGCAAATGTATGTATTTTTCTATCGGTAGATATGTGTACTTACCGTTAGAATATGCATGATTGAACAAATACATGTATTTTTCTATCGGTAAATATGTGCATTTACCGTTAGATTATGCATGACTGAACAAATATATGTGCTTCCTATCGGTAAATATGTGTATTTACCGTTAGAATATGCCTGACTGAACAAATATATGTGTTTTCCTATCGGTATATATGTGTACTTACCGTTAGAGGAGGTACTGTTACCAAACTGGGACAAACATGCACATGCCATTTCTCACATTCAAGGAATCATATCAATGTAACATCAAACAGATCTTACATCAAACGGATCTTAACTAGAAGATAAAGCAATATATTTCAAGAAATGCTAATTTGTGGATTAACTAGGAGACACAAAAATACTTTTCGTAGGTAGTTGGGATTTCATCTTGCCAAAGAAATTATAGATGCCAGTTCACAAATTCAGGTACAAACATACACATGCCAGTTCACCAATACAAATTCAGGTACAAACATACACATGCCAGTTCACAAATTGAAGTGCATGTCTGAAACAGCAGTACAAATACACACCTACCTACCAATACAATTAAATACACAAATGCTCCCTGCACATTCAAGTTCATGTCCCAATTAGCAATACATGATACACAAATATACAACAATATACAAATACAACAATTCACACATTCGATGTATATTACAAAAGCCACGTCTGAAATTAACAACAGATCACGACGAGGACCCAGTGGCCCATACATGCATTTTACATAAAAGGGAACCTTTGCAGGTTGCCACAATGCAACTACCGACTACAAGTTAGACCTGATACATCACAAATCCATTCATCCAAAACAGCAAATGTCTGAACCACATTGGACTTAACCATAGGAGTTCAGTTCGAAGACGCCCGAGGAGCTGGAACTGCCGTCGACATACATTTGTACGTATTGGTGATTTCCTCGGACTCAAACTGGATCAACTCAACTCAACTCAACTCAACTCCATTAACAAAAAGAACCTACCTTCCAAGATGTTGTTCTGTGTAGTGATGGTGTAGAATGGCTGTGCAAATAACAACAATTCTTCTTCTCCAAGCAGGTAAGCATCTGGCCACAAGCTGGTGCATGCAAAAACATGTAAGATGCTTTCTATAGGTCCTGATTTGAGAAACACGCCGGGCTTAAGCATCTTCTCGACCGAGCCAACCAAGATCTCGCCCTTCACGTCCTTCCAGCTCTCAACGGTGATCTTCACCATTTCTTTCGCCAACAAGCCAACGTAGGCAGCGTACTGCGATGAAGAACCGTGAAATACGTTGCCCCTCACGAGCATCATCCAAGGACCTGAACAGATCATAATCATATTGAAAAGAAGACACATCAAAATGAAGGATACAAAAAAAGCAGAATTATTGCCATAATCGGATTAGAATAATCTAACAATATTGCAGAAATTTTACGTACCTTCCTTGGGATGCCGACGTCTAGAGGGCGTCGATGGAGGTGCGGAGGTGCAGCGGTCCCCTGTAGAGGTGCGCCGGCCGTCCATGGAGCTTACGGGTTAGGACTACGAGCCCCAGATGAACTGTGAGAATGAAAGAGACATAGCCGTGTATTTATACAATTATATATTTTCTATCGGTAAGAAAACAGAATACCGTTAGTAATAAAAACATCTGTAGAAGCCGAATGGTTCTATCGGCACAATAAATATTACCGATAGGAATTTTTGTACATACTCTATCGGTATGTACGTACATTACCGATAGAATATTACTAGTTGTAGAAGGCCAACAGTTCTAAGATATTTTGTGCAATATTCTACCGGTATAAACATTCATTACCGATAGAATAAAACTATTAGAAGACGAACAGTCCTAAGCAATTTTCTATATATTCTAACGGTAAAAGAATCCATTACCGATAGAATAAAAATACTTGTAGAAGGTCAACTATTCTATCGGCGAACTACATATTGCCGATAGGAATTTTTAATATACTCTGTCGGTATATTCATACAGTAGCGATAGAATAAGTCTAGTTGTTGAAGTCGACCAGTCCTATCGGCGCACAACATTCTTCCGTCAGTACTTATGCATCTCTTCTAACGGAAAATATGTTCATCACCGCTAGAGTAAATCATACTATTTATTCTATCGGTAAGTTTCTTAGAAACCGATAGGGAAAATACATCCGTCGGGCTTTTATGTCCGCGAGGCACATTTTCTATCGGTTTTGTGCTGTTTCGCTAATAACCGATAGAAGATAGGGGTTAGTAGACTGCATTTCTGTACTAGTGGATCCGTCCATCGGGCAAACTGAGGCTCTCCCAAAGGAACATTAGTACTATTTACCTCACAACAAATGTTTTTATACTGACGCTTAGAAAAGTAAGATGAAGAACCACAAAAAATAACATTAACATGATTGTTAGATTCCTGATATGGCATGTCTTCATCCATATTAGTGCCTTTGTTTCCGCTGGTTTGTCCTTGACCTAGTACTGTAGGCATAGGAGTTTTATCTTGATAAAAATCATCTAGCTTCTTTAACCAAGTTCCACAATTTTGAAGATCGTGTGATGAAACATTGTGGAACGGACACCATTTCTTCGATCCTTGTGGTTAACTTGTTTTTCTGCTTGGTCGTTGTGACCAACAGGAGAAACTTTGTTAGTTTTAAATGGAACCTGTTTACCTTTCCCTTGAGGCTGTTTGTCGATGACAGTGATGTTATGGAATTTACGTACCAGATACGAAGATTTAATATTAAACTCATCCTGCAGTTCGGATAATATTTGAAAACCTAATCTGTTAGGATTTCTTCTGTATGGGCAGTTCAGATAAGATTTGAAACACATCAAGAAACCTAATATGTTAGGATTTCTTCTGCATGGGCAGTTTGGATAAGTTTCATATTACATCAGGAAACCTAATCTATTAGGATTTCTTCTTCATGGCCCTATATATAGAGAGGTATGATGGGCTTTTGTGGATCATCACAAAAGCCATAGGTGCCATCTCTTTTTGATAGCCCATAAACCCTTGTCGTGCGCGTTGGTGCTAGCACACCATCGTACGACATTCCATCCCGATACGTGTGGATACCGGTAGAGGCGCTACTGCAATTACTGTGCTGATTAGAACGATCTGTGAGCGGTCTTCGTAATCTACATCTGCTAATTAGGACAATCCGTAAACTGTTGCTGTGAACATTCGATCGCTTCACCAAATCTGCTTCCGCTATTGGTAACAATCTAATCTATGATCTATTACTTGCAGCCTTTGAGTAAAATTTTTGAAATTCTGCTAGTGTAGCTTACTCGGTTTCCTACAGTGGTATCAGAGACATCTTGTATAGTATTAGATCTGGATTAATAATATATATGTGATATATGAAGTTATAGTAGATTAGATCTACTAGTTTATTCAATCTGTTACCGTATAAGTTTCGTTATACATGTTTGTTTCGACATCCATGTGTTGTGATGAACTATTTTTTGGCCGACTTTAATATGAACTAATATCTAATGATCCTAGCATGAGCCAGAGGGAGGTGATGTTAGTAGATTGGATCTTCTAAATCATATGTGTATAGATTGGATCTATATATGACATTAGCTGCCTATTCTAGATGTTCATATTGGAGTTAATATGAATGACTTAAGGGGATTTAAACCAATCAGATTGGATCAACAACTTGATTAATGTGGTTAATTCAAAATAATAATAATAATAAAATTATACTTGACAACTAGAAGCTGTCAACTTTGGCGTCTAAGGAAATAACACATTATAAGGTTTTTCTTAATAAGCCCCGCTCAGCGGAACGCTTTCCTTCATGGTGTGAGCGAAAATAGTCGCAGTCTTTCCTGGCCAAGGTTACTGCCAATGGAAGTTAAATATTGTCGTGGTTATGCATGTTAGATCATCTAACTGATGGTTATTTTCATGCATATAGATGTTGTCACATCTTTTAACCCCTCATGAAACATAAAGACTGTACTTGACAACTAGAAGCAGGCAACTTTGGTGTCTAAGGAAAGAACACATCATAAGGTTTTTCTTAATAAGCCCCACTTAGTGGAATGTTTTCCTTCATGGTGTGAGCGAAAACAGTCGCAGTCTTTCCTGGCCAGGGTTACTGCCAACGGATGTTAAATATAGTCGAAATTGCACCTATTAGATCATCTAGCTGATGATTATTTTCATGCATATGGATGTTTTGCCATGTTTTAACCCCTCATAAAAATTAAGTGTTTATTATGCCCTTCCAATTGCTATACCTGTCAAGATTTTGATCGCTGCTTGTTGGACTTGACAAATCAGGGCACCATCAATTATCTTAATAAGGCAGGATGTGTGTTGGACACCCATAAGCATAGAATTGGTTTAACTTAACAAGGCCATCAAAACAGTTTTGGGCTTTGGGGCATAGTGTTGGGATGATACCTAACAAACAAGACTTATATATGATATAATTAGTAAGGATTTGCTTCCCTAAATAACTAGGTTTCTAGCAGTGATGCCAAAGCTCACTACAACTTAGTGTAATATGGATCTTGGCCTACTATATATATTTCTTGAGGGATTTTTAAAAAAAATATATAGTTGGTACATCTTTAATTGAATTGTTTAATAAAAGATTTTTCATAAATATAATGCTAAAATTTTGCATTTCTTTACTGTGGTAACTACATGTCATGTGTAAAGAATTTATAATTTAACCTATATTTGGGGTGTGCATATGGAGACACTAATCTACTGGTAAAATACTAATGGAAGCACTCACTTCTGGTTCTAGGGTACCAATATGTAGTCCTTGTTGACCTGAGCAAGCAACCCTCTTTTGATGAAGTCTACAACGAAGTTCGCGTCACTCTTAACCATCTCCTCGGCGACCAGTAGGGGGTCCAGGGAACCGATCGGTTCCCATTTAGTTTTGGCATATCTGGTCATGCAGCTGCGTAGAACTAACCAATTAATAAATGACATATATCCGTATATGCACGAACAGGCGTAGGATATGGATACTTACAGCACCCAAGACCGTAGGATTGACACGTCGAGCGCGTCTTTGTTGAATAAATTGTGTAGGTCTTCAAAGGTCACCGGATAGGTCCCGACGTCCTAGTGGAACTCTGCCACAGTGTACTTGACCATGAAGTGCGTTCGACGCTGTGTCCTGGTCTCGTTTGTCTTCTGCATGTACCATCCATGCAGGCTCTGGCATGCAAGACCCATACTTCGAATTGTCGTATCGGGGGCCATGGGCATCCCCAGAACGAACGGCATGGGAGACGGCGTGCTCTTCTCACTCTCCTTCATCGTGCTCTTCTTTTTTTTCCCCTGGAAGCCAACTTCTTTCTGCCTTGCCTCCTCCTAGTAGGCGTTAGCGTCGTCGTCAGAGGAGGGGTCGACTGGCTAGTAGTAGGGATGAAAATGAATCAGATCCGGATCGGATAATGTCTGAACTATATCCGTATGCATATTTTTTTCCAGATCCGGATACGGATATGGATAGCCCGGATACGAATACGGATACGGATAGTATCAGATACGAATACGGATCGAATATGGGTTGAAACGGATACGGTTACAGATAATGATAGGAACATTGATACCCCACAAACTGTACGTCCAATACCCGCGGGTAATTTTGGAGCGAGTAAGTGAAATTAATCCCCGAACCCGAAAATGTCTCTTTTGTAACCTCAGATCCGGAGTCTGTGACCTCGTGGATAAGAAGAAGAAAAGCTCCTCTTCTATAACCTTCAAAGATGTCTCTTGTTTTTTCTCCTTCACTTCTCTCTCAGCCCCAACGAGCTTGCCGGTGGCTGCCAGGTCCATGCCGGCGGTGAGCCGCCGGTCTCCTCCCTCATTTCTACCTTCCCCTTTTCTTCCTCTTCTCCCTCTCCGGCGAGCCGTCGATATTCACCTCCTTCATCCTCTCTCACCACATTTCGTCCTCTTCTATCCCGTTCGTCCTCACCGTCGACGTGCTCCCGAGCCTCTCCTCTCTTTTTCCTCCTCACCCTTCTCCTTCCTCCTTCCTCTTTCTTTTTCCTCTCTGTTTCCTATTCTCCCTCTCTCTTTTCTTCCTCCTCTTCCTTTCTTCCTCCCTCTCTTCACTTCCACACCAGTGCGCCACCGCCTCTCCCGCGCTGCACTGCCACTCTCCCTCGCCTCTCACGCTCGCCGCCACATCCACCCCCACTGCGCCGCTGCCACTGCGTTGTTCCTTCCTCGACCTATCACGCGCCGACACCGCTCCTTAGAACCCGCCGCCTCTCCAACGCCGCACCGCGCTGCGTCGCCCTCACCCCATGTTGCACCACCGATCCTCCCACCCCCGATCTCGCACTGCACCACCGTCCCTTAGATTCGCCTTAGATTGCACCACCGTTCTACCTGCCCATGCTGCCATTGGATGTGTGTCGCCATTTTTTGCACACCACTGTTTGCGCCTCTCCCCCTCTCTAGGCCGCAAGGCCCTGGGGCGGCGGGGTGGCGAGGCGGCTAGGCGGCGAGGCCGCGAGGAGGTGAGGCTGCGAGGCCGTGATGCCGCGGGGCGGCGTGGTGGTGAGGCGGCGTGCCGGCGAATAGCGTGAGTAGGAGGGGTGCGGTGGGCGTCTTTCCAGCGAGAGGAGGGCCGCCGGCGCCGGTGTGAGAGGAGGGGCGAGGCGAGCGACTGGGCTGGGCTGGGCCTAGGCGCCTGGCTGTCTAATCTTTCCAGGTATTTGTCTTTGGACATGGAGATCTGCATGCATGTGTGAAGAGTCAGTAATTAACTTCCTAGTTTTGAACGTCACATCCAATTTTGAAATCTAAGTTAGCTAAAATACTTGAGGGAATTCAACGAAGTTTGTCCTGACTAGGGTATACATATACCGCAGTAGATAAAACCCACATTCCCACGATTCTTGCTACTGATAGCACTGAGATAATTGCATATGCGAAGGCATGTTAGCTATTCTTTCCATAAACTAATTAAGCATAGACTAAAAGACTCATGAGTAGTTCAATCCTTATAAATTACCTCATATTATTTCCAAAAAATTCGGTGGCCCTACAATGCGTCATGCCTCCCTCTAGTGGACACATAATTTTTGAAAGCCCGGCATTTAATTTAGCATTGCTGGTTAATATGTTATAATTTGGTAGTGAGATCAAAATTTAAATCAAACATGTTACTTACGCATCCATATTCCACGACATCACGTATTCCTTCGGTAAACTGTCGCGCACCGAATAGAGGTAGTACACCTCATTCCTCCACGGATAGATCACGAGTGACAGTTATTGGTGTATACCTTCTAGTGGTCAAACATGACCACTAATAGAGAAACAAATGGGTTTCCTTCCTAGGGTAGTAAGACATTTCAAGAAGCGATAATAAGGAAGTTTAAGGCATTCTAGACTTCATTCGACCCTTACAAATGTCTACCTTGTAAGTACGATCACTAATTCTTATAGTCATAAGACTAACCTTCTGGTCGAAAGGACTCTGTTACCTATGACAGCACTGGTCATATATGTGAGGTTGTAGCCAGTACACGACCAAACGAGTACTATTTACCTGCGGTGATCAAAAAACTGATCCAGGAGGATCTTCGGGTCTTTCAGGATAAGTTCGCAAAAGCTTCGTGACTGCGACCTAATTGAGTTCGGCAAAGTTCTGTGACCTCGATTCGAACTCTGGTCAGAATAGTAATCCGATAAATATACATGTAACTAAGTCTTACGTATCCATGTTTAGTTAGTTGTCTGAGTCTAATACGTTTAGGTAATTGAGTCTGATATGTACTCATAGGATTGGACTATAAATACTTTGTAATAGGTCCAGTTTAGGTCATCGAAGAGTCATTGAACTTATTTAAGTTTTGTACACATAGTTCATCGACGTAGGAGAGTGCGTCCTAACGTTCGACGTGTACAAGATTCCTCTTTGAAATAAAGAGCGTACTATTGTTTGAACTGTGTTTCGATCATCTTGGGTTTCAGTAATTCCAAGTAAGTTCCCGTTATTCCACATATTAGAATCTGGGCAAGTCTAGTGCAAAAACCAAGACTAGGTCTCAAACGGATCAAAAACTAGAGTTATCCTCCAGATAAGGGACTAGTCGATAATGTATATACCGACCACAGACTAAAGGACTAACAGTTAGATAGTTATGTACATTCGACTAGACCAGATGGTTATGTGTATTCAACCATACTAATCGGTTATGACTATTCGACCATATCTAACGGTCATGCTCGTTCGACCATGACCTTTGGATATCGTGAGCCTTTATTTACCGATAAATATCATAACTCCCAGATGAGGTAACTGTCAAGAGGATAATTGCGCAGATAATATACGCGTAATTACATATAATTGCACACAATGACCGGCGCACGTCTTACGCCCGATGAGGAGGATTATAACCCAAGTTAGTCATGTTGGGGGAAATCCCAACAGAGCACTTCACGGGAAATGTCCTGGAGGGCTCCCATGGAAAGCCACGGACGCCTCCCGTGAAAAGTCCTGGAGGGCTCCTGTGGAAAGCCACGGACGCCTCCCTTGGAAAGTCCCGGAGGGCTCCCGGGAAAAGTCTCGGAGGGCTCCCGTAGAAAGTCCCAGACGCCTCTTGTGGAAAGCCACGGACGCCTCTCGTGGAAAACTACAGAGGGCTCCCATGGAAAGCCACGGATGCCTCCCATGAAGTCCCGGAGGGCTCCCATGGAGAGTCCCGGAGGGTTCTCATGGAAAGTCCCAGAGGGCTCCTAGCAGAAGGCCCAGAGGGCTCCCACAGAAAGTCCTGGAGGGCTCCCGTGGAAAGCCATGGACGCCTCTCGTGGAGAGCTACGGACACCTGTCGACGATTTGGACTCAGGGTCCTCTGTCGATCTTACGCATATTTGTTAATTGTATGTGAGACCTTTCAGAGTGCCCTCAGGTAAGTTAGGATAAGCAATGAAGTAGAGACGCGAGGATTTATATAGGTTCGAGCCCTCGATGTTGGGAGCATAGCCCTACATCCTGTTGTGATTTCACTTTGAGTAAAAGAGTTTATAGGGAGGAGAAATTGTCATAGGAGATAATCTCTCTTTACACTTCTGTCTAATCTATCCTATGCTCTATATCCCTTTGTATAGTACATTAGTCATCCTTTTATATTGGATCAAAGGATGCCAGTGTGAAGCAATTTTGGGCAGTTGCAAAGTGCAGTTCGCATAACCGCACCAACCTCTTCGCAAGTTAACATGTACAGTTATAGATAATCATACATCCTAACTCCTTGACGTTAACTTCATACGTGGGGGAAGTTATCTTGGCCCTGAGAACGTGCATGGTAGAGGCTCGAACACTCGTAGGTTATCTTGATCACACATAGTCAGCGACCTTTTGATCGTGCATAGCTTGCGACCTCATGAGCGCGCAAGTACTACGATCCTAGACTGACTCTGTGCTCGCGAACTTTTGATCGCTCATAAGAAGCTCTCTGTCTGCGATGATAGAGGCTACTAGGACACAGACATATATATATATATATCATATCCGAACTTGGCTTGAACATGATATACATTAAATAAACTAGCTCGGTTGATAATCCTCGTCAGCTAGCCCCCAAATTTGAAGAGATAAAAGGATTATAACTTCAAATTTAATAAGCATCGAATATATAACCCGACGCTTCAACTTCTCCAGTTGCACTGTACACCGTATGGCGGTTTATTTCCCGAGAAAACCTCTGGGTTTTTCTTGATGGGTAATCATGAAGTTATTGACCATTTAACCAAGGCAAAAGCCGTCAGTGCATTTTAAGAACTCGAGGCATTCATGAATGCGAACCGTCGCCTCCTGGCTCTATAAATAGTGAAGCCTTTCAGTTCTAAAACTTACAAGCTTGCTTTTTTGGCTAAGTCTTTTTAGAAACTGCTTCTAACCCACTACTTCACATTTCCTCCTCTACTCTCATCTTAATGATAAACTGAGACTCCAAAAAGATTGTTGAGAGCGATGAGAAAGAAATAGAAATAGGAGCTAAGATTGAGCAAGATCTTCAGAAGGTAGTTCTCTTCTGAACCATCTGGGCAAGTTTATTCTTGCAGCTTGTTCATTTCCAAAGTAATGCATTTTGGAACTTATAGGTGATTAAGGAAATGATCTCTCCAAAGAAGAGATCCAGAAATGATGAAGGATCCTCCAGTGGAGCTTCACCGAAAATGCTAAAGGTTGCAGATATCTGGGCTGCCACACTGCCCCTTTCTTCAGCCCTTGCAACCCATCCAGTTGCATCTTCATCACCTTCTTTGGATCATCACTATTCTGGTGAAAGTCTCACTGCGCCCATAGGGCCTTTGGGACCAAGTCCCCTTCAAAGCTTAGCTTTCTCCTCTGCTTCTCAGGTAATTATCTTCATCCTCTCTGTTGGTCACATGTTTTAGAAACTAATCATGTATACACAGGAGGAGAAGGCTCCTGGAGCCCCCAGCGATCAGCTTGTTGAGATCTAGGCTCTTCTGAGGGAGAAATCTGACTTGGTCAGAACCCTCAGAGAAGAAAAAGAGGTGCTGGAGAAGCGTTTTGACGAAATCTCCTCGATCACTCTGCGCCTGGCAGGATGTTATGATGGAGCTCGCGAATAAGCGTGCAAGTTTCGGCTGGAGAGGGATCATGCTCGAGACCAACGAGACCTCTCCGACACAATTAGGAACAGTTGCTCCCTCTTAATAAGGGATGCTGTCGATTGGCTGAGAGACATCGCCAGTTCTCTTCGGGCAGCCAGTGTTGATCCCACTGATGCCAACATGTCCCTGGGAGAACTTTGTAAATTACTTTCGGATCAGGTAGACACTTTGGTCGCTTGCATCCCTTTTTTATGTAAAGAATGCAAGAAATAAAGAATTCCTTTTCCTTACATATTCGACTCTTTGATGAATTATGTATAATCTATAATTACCAATCGGAGTCTTTCTATCCTCTGTGTGTAAAAATAGTTACAAGTAAATATCTCTGCAACTAGAACATACACATGTAATGAGTCTCCTATCCGAGATTAACTCAGGACAACACTGAGGTCATAGACCAGCATTGAGGCCATGAAGTATGGTGCGGTCACAGGATAGCATTGAGACCACATAGCACTGAGGTCACAGAACAGCATTGTGATCATACATTGTACTGAGATCATAGAAATAGCCTTGCGATCAAACATAGTACTGCGATCAACAAATTTCTGCTTTTAAGACTATAACAGTGCTAAAAATATGAGATTACCCTAGAATCATAAGGTTTTAATTTCTCAAAAAATTCTCATAAAATTATCTATACCGTAGCCCCCGAATGTGAAATAAAATGATATATTAACTTAAACAGATGCATTTTGCTTAAGATTCAAATAGGGTTAAAAGTACGATACCGGGTTCTATTCGAGAAAATACTCGTTATGAGAAATTAGTAAAATAATGAACCTGGTGAGTAGTAGTCTCGGGTATATAAAAGGAAGAGGTAGCTTGCTTGAGAAGCTTCAAAAGAAAAACCCTCTTTTTCCTTAGCCACTTTCGCCACAAAAAACCCTCTCTTTGCACCTTGCTCTCATTGCCTCCAAAGCCGTCGCCTTTCCACGGATCTCATCAGCAATGGCGTCTTAGAGCCGATCAATCCACCATACTAAGGAGAGCTTGATGGCGCTTGAGAAAGAAGAGATTCTTCCCCGCGGCTACTAATCAACTGCCGGCCAGCGTAGAAAAATGAGGAAACCTCAGTCGTTCATGAGAACGTACTGGTAATCTTTGAAGAGTTCTTGCGATGTGGGTTTCAATTCCCAGAAAGCAAGTTCCTTCAAGATGTGTTGGCACACTATGGGCTGGAGCTGGTGAATCTTGATCCCAATGCCATTCTTATTTTGGTGATCTTCCATCACTTGTGCGAAGCCTTTGTCGGAGTGCAACCAAGTGTAGATCTCTTTCGACGGTTCTACTTCTCAGTATGGTCGAAGAGCGCCAGTGCCGCAGGATGTTTATACTTCCACATGAGGGAGAAGAAAGATTATCCCTTTCTTCCTCTACGGGATTATGTGCACGGGTGGCACCAGAAATGGTTCTACTACACCCCCATTGGAAAGTGGTCTCTGGTTCAAGAACCATCGACCGGAGAAGAACAGTGAAATGGATACCATTCTTGCTTTAAATCAAGAGTTGAAGAAGCAGGCCCAAGCTATTCTTCACTTAGTCCATGAGGGATTAACAGCACGGGATATCATCCGTGACTTTGTGAAGAATAGGATGAGCCCCCTGCGGAAGAGGGAACATCCCGCGTGGGAGGTAGAATCCATGGCGGACAGCACCTTGGATTACAATACTGGTATGTCCTCTGGTCCACAAATACAAAATGTTTACTGATGAAAAAATGCCATACCAAGTAATGTGCTTTTTGTGACGCAGTTCTATCCTTGTCCGAGATAGAGAAATAGACAAATAACCTTCTGCGGCCATATAATGCCGCAACAGAAGGAGCTTGAGGATCACTCGAACCTCAGCGCTTGATCAACAATGGTGATGATCTTAGACAAGAACGTCAAAAGGTAAATCTTCTTTCAAAGAACTTTTCCATTAACGTCTATTGATTTTGATCACCAAATCAAAATTCTTGAAATGATGCAGCTGCTGAAGGGGTGAACCACTGGGACAAAATTTCCTAGAGATAATACTAGGCCTTCTGGGAGGTCAGCATCGAAGAGGGTGAAGAAATCCTCATCCAAGGCAAAGAAAACAATGGAGCCGGCCCCTAAATCATCCAAGAAGATCATAGGAGGGGCTTCTTCGAAGAAGAAGAAAGTAACCGCGAAAGATACCGTGGTAAGATTTTCTCTTCCCCCTGTTGTGCCAAGTACGAATAGGAATTACTTCTTAGTCGTAGAGGGTGAGGGGAGCGAGAATGAGGAAGACGAAGTTCCTCTCATCTGCCATAAGAGGAAGGCGACAAGCTCTCTGGAGGTTGACGTTCCAAAGGAGCCATCCTCCCCCATTATTGCCAACATATTTTCCTCCATGGCGGGGCCAAATGTTGAGGCAAGGGATCCTGTGGTCGCGGAGGAACTTGCAGCCACAGAGGAAATTCCCAACCCTGAGGTGTGTATCCCAGCCACCACGGTCTCATAGGATTCTGGGGCCGTGATTCCAACTACCTCAGGGTTGGTAACCCTTCCTTCGAATAATGAAGGAGCCGTTGTGGTAAGAACTTCACAGTTTTCAAATTCTTATTTCTTTGCATATGCCAATTGTATTTTGAATATGCAGGAGGAAGAATAAACTGCCCTGTTCAAGAAGAGGAAGACAAGGATAGATGTTGATGCCACTTCAACAGGGGCGCCCAATGGGCTTCTTTCTCGCGAGAGCGCATCATCGAGACCCAAACCTGTGATGCTGTTTCGGCTTAGGTAAGAAATATCACATTTTTCCACATCATGTTTGTTTGGAAAATGGGGATGTGACAAATCATGATATCTTTCAGGACCCCTGTGTCTAGTGCCCTGCCGGCCTCCTCAAAAACTAGCACAACACCTACCATATAGGTCGAGGGATACACAGGCATGATAATTGTCATATATGTGCATATTTTCCATATGTTTAACTCCCGATAATGCACATTTAGTCATATAAGGCGACATTTGCATTAATCATATACATTTTTATCGCCAAATCGACCGTATTATTCGTGCTGTGGTCGATGCGATTTGGGTGGATTTCGGTTGATGGAGTGCGTCTCTTTCAATTTACCTGACCCTCGGTTGATTACTGATAGAAGCACGTGTTTCTACGGATGCGTAGGAACTGACTGTGCCGAAATCAAAGTTGGAATCTCAAATCCTAGCAGCTAAGGACCTTCCTGTAAATTCTTTAAACCTCAAGAACCCTTTTGCAAAACAGCCTACACTAAGAAATGTAAACCCTAACTCGAGGAGGACTTAATTGTAATTTTTTAAAATCCTGAGGGCCTTTTTACAAAATTTCCTTTCTTCTCTAAACCCAGCCGTCGACCATTGTTTCCCTTTGAGCATGATTTTTCCTTTGTTATCTTCTTCTTCTGCCTCTCCCTTCGCGATCCACACCTACTACCACCATGCCGACGACGACCAGCCCACACGCCACCCGTCGAGCTTCTTTTCTGCCACCCCCCCCCCCCCCCCCCCCCCCCCGGGTTTTTCCACACCTTTGTCCACCTCCAGCCCAAAGGCAGCTTCTCCTTCCTCTTTTCTTCTTCTACCCAGATTCGGCCCATATCCTCCACTCTGCTCCTTCTTTCTTCTCCAAGACCGATGAGCCGCCACTGATCCGCGCCACTCGCCACCACCACTAGATCTGTTAGATTGGTGCAACCACATCACACCAGATCCACAGCCCGCCGCTGTTCTCTGCTCTCCGCCCTGCCTCACCGCAAGCTGCCACGGAGCCGCCAAACGCCGATCTCGCACCTCCCGCGCTCGATCCGTGCCTGCGCCGCCTCCTAACTCTCCCACGGCACTACACGCCGTCTCCGCCACTCCGCGCCTCCCACGCCGCGACGTCGTCGCTGCCTCCAAAGCCGCCGCCTCTGTTTCTTCCTCGGCCACGCCACGCCATCGCATAGCCACCATGCCATCAGATCTCGCCGGATCAGCCCGATCTCACAGCAGGGTGCGCCGCCACTGAGGTCTCCAGTACCTCCATGCCGCTTTCACGTGCCATCGACCACCACCCCGGCACCATGAAAACCGCATCCACGACGACTTCGACCACTACGACTACCACTTCCTCAGCAGCAAGCTCCTACTTCCTCAACTCCAGCAGCAGCTGAGGTCCAACAGCTTCCTCAACCTCGACAGCTCCGGCCCGCTCCTTCGACCACTTCTTCCACAGCAACCCACAACATCAACCACAACAAGCTTCCACAACCATCTGCCAAAGCTCCAGCAGCAAGGAACTGGTGATAAAATATCTTACTCTACTCCCCTGTTCCTGATGAATTGAATCTTGAGTTGCTTGGATGAGCTTATGACATGTATGAGATGGACAGGGTTCTGTAATTATTAAACAGAAACATCGTTCAAGTTAATTTCTTGTTTTTTTCATTGAACTGATCATGCTGTGAATTCGAATTATCTATTCTAAGATGAAATTCTATGTATTTTTTCTGAGATAACAAATGAAATTTCTTGAGCTTCAACCTTGTTTACAGGAATCTGAGTCTTGTTTTGAGTACTCTCCATCAGTGATCAGTGTTGTGCTATTGAATTTTGTCCTTGATAAATTCTTACGTGTTGCACAAATTGATTGTCTTTTGAATTGAAATGCCTTGTGAATTAGTGTCTTATCTATCTTTCCACCTATGTGATTGATCTAAGATTCTAGAGATAAACTCTGTTCCAGTAATCTTACAAAATGATTTTCTCTGTGTGACTCATTTAAATACCTTTTCTGATTAGGTTGAGGTATAGTGAAACTATACTGTAACTTCCCTGGTGTGTTTCATTTGAATTGACCAGCCACTTGCATGATCAAGTTTCTGTGTGAGGTGTTCAGTTGGTGAAGCTCGACTTGAGTTTGTGTGGTCATTCCCAGACTTTTCTATGTTGGTTGAGGTTGAGAGGCTGTTGGGAAATGTTTCGTGCTATCTCTGTGTGTCTAGTCGTTGATACCGTCGAGTGACGTACTTGTTTTAGTCAATTTCGCTGCCCTCTTTGCAGAACCATTGAACGATACGATTCTATCACATGTATTCACGATGATGCATACAGATCTAGCACAAACTAATGGTCGTGGTGTGATAACCCTCTCCTTCTCTTCATTTTCTTTCATTCTCTCTCTCTCTCTCTCTCGTCTATTTTAGTTTCATGTGCCATCGATTTAGTTTAGTTTTACACGATTCATTTTCTCTAGTCCTGAGGAAAGAATGACTGAATACTCGCTTTACTACTCCGATCTCATTCTCTTGTGAGATGGTCTAGGCCAGTATCAAGGCACGAGCACAATGGCTGAGGTAACTTCTCAGGCCATTGTGGAGGAAATAATTCCGGACCTTCAATCCCAAGGGATGGAAACCGCTGCCTTGACCACAGGAGTGGACCAGCAAGATCAACCATTTGCTTCTCCTGTTGTCGAGGAAAGGACTGGCCTCGAGGTTCAATCTTTTAATGAACCCAGGGATGCTTCTTTAAGCAATTTTATAGAGGTAAGTAAGACTCTTTTACCTTTTCTGAAATTGTAGACCTTAGGAATGTTCAAGTTTAAATGGCAGATCTCATTGTGTTTCAGGATCTGACCCGCATGGCGACCAAGTCAAAAGCTTTAGCAAAGCACATTGAGGTCATGCAACGGGAGATCAGCCGGCTACAATAGTAAGTATCTGCACCTTTGGTTATGCCAACTTGAACTTTGTCTAAGTATAACAATTGTCTTTCTTGTCACAGGAAAAATGCCTCCTTGACAAAAAGCATGGCTGATCGGCGAAATCAGGAGGAAGCTGCGACTGTGAGATTTTCTTCTATGGAGAAGGAACTTCGCGAAGTGCAGTCAAAGCTTTCTTGTAAGTTTTACTTCCGACCAGAAAGATTTATTTCTTTGCATGAACTGTTGTAAAGTCAATTACTTTGCTCATGAAGTACAAGAGGATCAAATAAGCTCTCTTTCGAAAGCGAAAAATGACCTTCGTTCGACCAATGAGTTTCAAAGCTCAAAGATTGACACTGTTTGCGAGGAGAATGCGACCTTAAAGGCGACAGTGTCATCCTGCAGCAACGTCCAATTAGAAATCTTTGACATACTGAAGACGGTTGCGAATTTGCTGAAGGCAGATATAATTGAGCCTCAAAAGGACAACTTAAGCATCAATGATTCATGCAAACTGGTCGTGGCTCAAGCTGAATCACTCCTCGAGCATCTTCCTGAAGATACAAAATGGCAAGAAGAGGCGATGAAGGCCAGTGCGAGATCAATAGCCTTTGCCATTCTCTGCAAGTTAAGACTTCGCCATGGCCCAAGTTTGAACTTGAATCTAGTGGTGGGGGAGCAGAGATCGAGAGTGCAGATCAACTTGAAGCTATCTTAGAAGAAGTCAAACCCCTTGTCGAAGGTCTTTTGAAAGAACAGGGCTTACTGTGATTCATTGTACTGGACAACGATCCTCTTATGTTAATTGTTCCTGTACATATACAATTATAATATGCAAATGCATGCCTTAGGTTTTGAGAAAATTGTATTCAATTTTGTTTTACATTATGGCCATATTCCTCTAGCCCCCTCCTGAGATCATACATACTGAAGAAATGGTATTATAATCACAGGAGTAATATGGGTTACTGATGATCAGGAAATATCTGGTGAGTCCCTTCTACGTTTAGAAACGGTTTATAAAAGAATGTCTCGACCTAGATACGATCATCTGGTCACACCGATACTGACCTTAATACAATACCAATGTTTATTACGAACTGGCAGCCACTCGAATGATCAGAAACATACTAGTAAGTCCCTTATGCGTTTAGAAACGGCTTATTTAGGGATGTCTTATCTAGATGTGACTATGAGATCGGCCAGCGAATCCAACTTGATTATCATAGTAAGATGATCATCGGCGACCAACCCCCAAGCATAGCTCGGTCAGGGTGGAGCAAAAGGAAATAAAACCATAATGTAATGTGAAGAAAAGCACACATAATTTTTAATAAAATTATGCTAATTGAGAAGGATAAAAGAATTGAAAAACTTACACATAGAAATTGTATAATTGATATATGTTCCAAGTATTGGACAAGATCCTTCCATCCTCCGTCGCTAATCGAGCTGATCCTGGTCGCGGTTCTGAAACCATAGTATAAGGGCCTTCCCACTGAGGGGAGAATTTGTTGTGGTTAGACTGGTTTCGTATTTTTCATAAAACCAAGTCGCCCACGTGAAGACTACAAGGCCGCACCCATTTACTCTGGTATTTATGCAAAGCTTGTAAATATACTGCAGACTTGATCAACGCCCAATCGCATTTTTCCTCAAGGCGGGTAATATCTTGGGCACGTTGTTCATGTTGATCAGAATGATCGAATTGATTCACATGAACAGACCCAATGCGAATTTCCATAGGTAAGACAACCTCAACACCATGTACTAGTTGAAAAGGTGTCTCACCCATAGCTCGACTACAAGTAGTACGTAGTGCCCATAAGACGGAGTAGAGTTCATCTATCCAAGCCCCCGAGCGCATCTTAAGGCGATCGAAAACACGTTTCTTGATGCCTTGTAATATCTGCTCGTTGGCACGTTCAACAGCACTGTTGCTCTGTGGATGAGCTAAAGGGCAAAGCACACTTTGGTCCCAATGTCATCGCAATAGTCCAAAAAGAGACCACCAACGAACTCGGAACCATTGTCGGTAATAAGATGACTTGGAACACCAAATCGTGTGACTATATTCTTATGAAAGAATTTCTTCACCGCAGCGGCGGTAACGTTGTGGATTGGTTCAGCTTCAATCCACTTTGTAAACGTCTCAATGGCTACGAACAAGAACTTGTACCCAATGACCGCTTGGCGCATAGGACTCACGATATCTATTCCCCGGACTACGAAATGACATGTTAGAGGAATAGTTTGTAAAGCATATGCAGGCTGATGAACTTTCCTTGCATGAGATTGACACTGTGGGCAGGTCTTGACCAAATGCTTCGCATCATCAAGTGACAAAGGCCAATAAAATTCCTGTCGGAATGCTTTTCCGACCAGTGTCTGATATGATGCGTGTGCACCACATACACCGGCATGAATTTCTTTCAAGAGGGATTTACCTTCCTCTTGAGATATGCAACGCATGAATACTCCTTGAGTACCCTTTTTGTATAAAACTCCATCGATGAGCTTATACAGGCGGGCTTTTTGAATTAATCGAACACCTTCGGTTTCATCCTTGGGCAAGGTGCCATGTTCGAGACAGATCTGCAATAGACGGGTCCAATCTCCTTCATGTCCAAGGTTAGTGACGCAAACTGTCACCAGGTCATCCTCGATCGAAGCCATGATCGAACGGTGCTTTAAGTGTTCAACGAACACTCTTGCCAGAGAGGATGTGCGTGAGGGCCCAATTTTAGATAATTGGTCTGCGAGTATATTGTCCTTTCATGGGATGTATTGGACTTCAAAATGACTGAAGTGTTTTTTCAATTTCCTCACTTCCCCCAGGTAATGAGCCATTGTCTCATCGGAGGTGTTGTACTCCTTGTTTACCTGGTTTACGACTAGCTGTGAGTCTCCCCTCACCACTAATCGACGGACTCCGAGGAATCTAACTGCCCGGAGCCCTACAATAAGACCTTCATACTCTGCTGTGTTATTAGTCGCAACAAAATGTAATTGAATGACATACTTGAGTTGGTTGCCCTGAGACGTGATTAAGACCACTCCGGCCCCTGAGTGTTGAAAACTACGATAACTATCAAAATACATCGTCCAATGGTCGGTGCATTGTAAATCTTTAGATTCTTGCGCAAGGGGGTTGGGATTAGTCCATTAGACCACAAAGTCTGCAAGAATTTGAGATTTAATTGCTACGCGAGGGGTGAAATGGATGTCAAATGCTGCAAGTTCCACTGTCCACTTCGCGATGCAACCACATTTTTTTGGGTTCCGGATTATATCTCCCAATGGGAAGGACGAAGGCATAGTAATCTTGTGCGCTTGAAAGTAATGTCGTAGCTTACGGGAAGCCATCAAAACTGTGTAAAGTATCTTCTGGACTTCAGGGTAACGCTCCTTTGGACCATGAAGTACCTCACTTACATAATAGATTAGTGGTTGTACGCCCTCTCTTTCTGCGACCAGAACAGCGTTGACCGCATGAGGCATGGCCGCCATGTAAAGGAGTAGTGGTTCTCCCTAATTCGGAGAGACCAGTACTGGTGGACTAGATAGGTATGTTTTAACCTCTTGAAAGGCTTTTTTGGCTTCATCCGACCAGGTAAAACCAATGTGTTTGTGAAGAGCCTTGGAGAAAGGCAGTCCTCGTTCCCGCAATCGTGATATAAAAAGGCTTAGAGCCGCCATGCGACCTGTTAAGCTCTAGATGTCCTTCATGGTTGAAGGAGATCTCATTTGCTCAATGGCCCTAATTTTTTCAAGATTAACCTGAATTCCTCTTGACCAAACAAGGAACCCCAAAAGTTTGCCAGAAGAAATCCCGAGGGAACACTTTTCTGGGTTCAATTTTATTCCCATGCTTGTTTAGATTACAAAAGGTTTCAGCTAAATTATCTAAGTGAGTGGAGCTTTTTAAGCTCTTTACAACCAAATCATCAACGTAAGCTTCTAGATTATGCCGCAACTGGGAAAGAAGTCTTTTGCATCAAGCGCTAGTACGTGGAACCAACGTTCTTGAGACCAAATGGCATTATGACGTAGCAGTAGGTGCTAAATGGTGTGATGAAGGCAGTTTTCTCTTCATCTTCTTCTGCCATGCTAATTTGATGGTACCCTGAGTAAGCATCCAAGAAGTTTGTCAGTTCACAACCCAATGTAGAATCGACCAACTGATCGATGTGGGGAAGGGGAAATCATCCTTTGAACAGGCACTATTTAAGCTGGTGTAATCGACGCACATGCGCCACTAACCATTTCACTTTAGGACCATGACCGGGTCGCAAGCCATTCAGGATGTTCAACTTCGCAAATAAATCCTGCCTTCTAGAGTTTATCTAACTCCGAACGGATGGCTTCTTGCCGATCAACAACAAAGTGTCAAAGCTTTTCCTTTATTGGTCACTGTCCAAGTCGAATTGCTAACCTGTGCTCAATTACCTCCCTTGGGACTCTAGGAATGTCGGATGGTTTCCACGCAAACACCTCTGCGTTAGCCCAAAAGAAAGTAACGAGCTCGTGTTCCTATTTGTCGTCCAGGCCTGATCTAATCCGAATGGTTCGGATGGATCATCTGGGTATAATGGAACCTACTTTAGTTTCTCATCTGGTCGCGGGGCAACTTTGTTCATATCTGACGCCGTGGTCGCAATCTTAACATCCCGAAGGGGAAGCTAATCCACTAACTCCAGAGATAGCCGATCACAAGTATGCGCTGTGTGCCGGCTGCCTCAGACCAAAATAACGCCTTTGGGGCCTGGCAACTTCGCGCAATGGTAGGCATAATGCGTTGCCGCCATGAACTTAGCAAGAGTTAGCTTGCCAAAAATAGCGTTATATGCCGAATCGCGACCAATTACATCAAAAGTAACAATTCTGTTCGAAAGTTGTCTGGTTCTCCCAATGTTATCGGCAACACAACCTATCCCATTGGCATCATTGAGGGACCAGGGATTATCCCATAAAACGGATGAATTATCGGTTTAATCTTCGAACGAGGAATTTGCATCTCGTCCAGTGCCTCGACCAATAAAATGTCTAAGGAATTGCCCCCGTCGATCAGAACTCTTTCAACTCGAGTATTGCTAATGATTGGGGTAATGACCATAGGAAGTCTCAATGGTCGCGTGAGCCCAATGGGACAATCAGCCTGATCAAAAGTCAAAGGATTTTTTGACCAGTGAGGATACTGAGGCTCACTGAGGGGGGTCTTAGCTTTATTTACCTCACAGTAAAAAGTTTTCAATTGATACTTAGAAGCAAAAGAAGTGGAACCACCAAAAATAATATTGACATGGTTTTGGGGTACCTAGTAAGACATTTCTTCATCTCCATCAGCGTCTCTAATCCCATAGGCCTGATCCTTTTTCAGTATTGTCGGCATAGGTCCGATTCCTTTGTAGAAGTCATCCAATTGCTTCAACCAATTGCGAAAATTTTAGAGATCATGTCCCGCCGAATTGTGGGATGGACACCACTTCTTGTTTCCCCATGGGTTAGTTTGTTTTCCTGACTAGTCGCTATCATGGCCACCAGAAGAAGTTTTATTTTTGAATGGAAACTTGTTACCTTTCCCTTGTAGTGGTTTCTTAGTGATGGTGACCTCTCAGTATTGTACAGTCCGATTTTTCTTTGACTTCCTTGATTTTTCGCCTGATGATTCAGGTTTCTTCCTAGAATCATCCTTCTTGTCATCGTTGAGACCTGGTTGAGGCGGAAAATTTCCTTTATCCACCATCCTGTTCCATTCCATAGCCTCGGCCACATCGGAATAGCAGTTAGCCATGTCGAAGAGATCGGCTACTGACCGAGGTGGATGGATAAGAAAATCTTCAGTGAACCTCCGATATCGAACGGCATGTTTGAATGCCCTAATAACAGAGTTCTCAGATATGTTTGGAATGGTATTCCTCACTCCAACAAATTTCTTGACGAACTGCCGAAGAGTTTCTGTAGAAATCTGGCGTAGGCGATGAAGGTCATCCTCCTTGCCAGGCTTCTGGTAACAATTCAGGAAATTGTTGAGTATTGTGTCACACAACATTTCCCAATTGTAAATCGATCCCTCTGGTTGATTAAACAACCAGGTTCTCACTGGTCCTTCAAGGGCTGTTGGCAAATATTGCCATGACGCGATCATCTCCGCCTACCGCTTGAATGGCAGTGATGTAGATTTGAAGAAACTCAGATGGATTCTGAGTTCCATCGAATCTCTCAGTCGTTCCTGGTTTAGACTAGTCTGGCCAGACCACTGTGAGGAGGCCTGGCGAGAAAGCTTTACAACTGACATAGGAACTACGGATGAATCCGCGATTTTGAACTTGATCGCGGGTGACCTCACCCTGAGGAGATACGCCTCGTGGTCTTAGACGAGAATGGACAGGCACGTGATCTCGATCACGGAAGCTTCCAACTCGCCTGGCCTCATCATGCCGAACTGATCCTGGTGGTAATCGATTACGCCTTCCATGACTAGAGTGAGAGTAATCTCTGTCATGGGAGCAAATCGTAGACTAGGATGATGCCGTCGAAGTCACATCGGATGCTACTTCATCAAGCATATCCACCAAGATTCTGGCAAAAGTAGGTCTGTCCGTGTCTTCCATATTAGGAGGGGAATTACGCAGGGCATCTGCGATGACACGAAGTCGATCTTGTGTACTCCTCCTAGGCACACCAGGTGTCACCGTTTCTTCATCTGCCAGTGGATAAGCTGGGGCTAAAAAGGGCATCTGGTCGCGCCTGTGACCATGCAGACGACGGGAGGAACTAGGTGCGGCATCATAACAAGATTACGCAAGTTGCAAAGCTTCCTTTGCAGCCCTGCGAATCTCATTTTCTTGTTGCTCGCGATCTTGATCCTCCTATAGCTTTTGTTCCTGTTCCTCCTTTTGCCTACACTCTTGTTCCTCCCTAGCAACCTGTTGGTCAGAAGTTTCCTCTAATAAGGCAGGGAATTCTCAGGGGACTGAGGTCACAGAAGGAGAAAACATCTCTGTTTGCTCTGAATCAGATTCGAAATCAAAGAGAGACTGGAGGTTATCAGGGTCAAACCTCCCAGGGCTAAGTTGTATGTCACCATCATCCACATCCTCAGAAGCGACGTGTTGTGGGACATATTCAACCTCTGATGTGGCAGAATTCACATGAGGTGCTTGGCCTATCTTCTCTATCTCTTGGTCAATGGACATGACCATAGTCAGAGAAGATGCATCCTCAGGGTGTTCCTCAGGAACATCCTCACGATCAACCTCCTCCATCGGAACAGGATCGCTAGGTGAGGCATCTGAACATGGGCATAGTCATCGAGATCGAAATTGTTCTCGGAATCATACGCCCTAGACATGACTTACCAGAACTCCTGATGAAAAAGAAACTGTCGACGATTCGGACTCAGGGTCCTTATTCGATCTTATGCAGATTTTGTGAGTTGTGAGACCTTTCAAACTGTTCCTCCAGAAAGGGATGATGAGCAATGTCTGTTGGGGCACAAAGAAATTTATACAGGTTCGGGCCCTCGATGGTGGGAGTAACAGCCCTATGTCCTGTTGTGATTTCACTATGTATGAAAAATGCTTACAAAGTTGAAGAAAAGATAATAACAAGCGAAGATCTTTTCTATGTTGTTTTCTAAAACCGACTATACTAACTTATGAAAGCTTGTGCTTGATCTGTCGTCGTCTCCGCCTTGTACATTTGCCCACCCTTTTATACCGGTCAAAAGGGCGCCAATGCACAATGGTTTTGAACGGTTGTAGAAGCGTAGTTTTGGTAACCTCACTTAACTCCCACGTAGGCCTAACACGCGCAATTAAGGGATAACTGCACATGTTAACCTCCTGGCAGTTGTCTTCATACGTGGAAGAATCATTACGATACTGAGGATATGCTTGTTAGAGGGCTAAGCAATCCGGAGTTACTCTGGTCGAGGGTAATCAACGACCTTCTGACCGCGCATCATCTGCGGCCTCCTGACCGCGTAACATCCGTGACCTCATCATCGCGCAAAGCCTGCGACCATAAATTACACCTGTGTTCGCGCTTCTCAGGTCATCTAAGACCATAACAGCAGACCTTCAGACACCTGTCTGGTTCGTATTCGTCTTGAACCAGATGTGTATTATTTCGAACTAGCTCGGGTAATAATCCTCGCCAGCTAGCCCCCAAATTTGAAGAAAATGAAGAGACATATTTACTTCAAATTTTAACCCTGCATCGGATATGTGACCCGACGCTTTAACTTCTACACTTAGTGGCGCACTACGTGCGATGGTTTATTCCTGAGACGGGTTCCGGGTTGTTCTTGATAGGTAATGATAGCGCTGCTGACTTGTTTTTTAACCAGAGATAAAACTGTAAATATGTTTTAAGAACTCGAGACGTTCACAAATACGAACCATCACCCCTGGGTGCTATAAATACCAAAGCCCCTTAGTCCTAAAACTTCACAAGTTTTTTCTTGGCTAAGTCTTTTCCAGAGCTATCTCCTCTTCTCTTCTATTTTTATCTCAATGGTAGATCAGGACTCCAAGAACATTATTGAGATTGAAAGTGATGAAGAATCACTGGAACTTGACTTCGACTAGAAGGTATGTACCTTCAAAAGATCTAGTTCCAGTTCTTGTCTCGGTCGTTGTCAAAGTAGTGTACTTTGGAACTTTTTCAGGTAAATGAGGAACAAATTCCCCTGAAGAAAAAAGTTGACGAAAGATCCTCTAGTGGTGTTGCAGCTGTAGGTGCAAAGGTTAGGGATGCATCATTGCTCTCTCTTCCTTTGGCCCCTGTAGTTGCAAACCTCTTGAAAGAACTTGGGTTATGGTAAATTTTGTACCTGTACAGATGTAACTATACAATGCATGTGTATGCCTTAATTTTTGAAAGAAGAACACTTGTTTTTGTTTCATGTTGCGACCATATTCCCCTAGCCCCCTCCTGAGATTATGTATACTGAAGACTTAGTATTATAAGTGCAGGAAAAATATCTGTGTAACGACGACCAGGAATACCTAAGGAACATTGTGACTTAGGTATTATCATCCGACCAGACCGATAATCGTTTTCAATACAACACCCGAACTTATTGCGAACCGGCAGCCACTCTAATGACCAAGGAGATACCAGCAAGCCCCGTGTGCGTTGAGAAATGGCTTATTGAGGGGTGTCTTTTCTAAAAGTGATCACGAGATCGGCCAATGAATCCGATCGAGGTATTATAGTGATACAATTATCAGCGACCAGCCCCCGAGCCAAACTCATTACACATGGAAAAAAGGAATGATTATAACATGAAACAACTAAAAGTACCGATTTTTGTTAAACCATGCTAATTGAAAAGGAAAAGGGTTTAGAAAGCTTACACGTAGAACTTGCGTAGTTGGTCGATGTTCCGGGTATTGGATAAGATCCTACCGTCCTCCATTGCTAGCCGAGCCGATCCTGGTCGCGGCACCGAGACAACAGTGTAAGGGCCTTCCCATTGAGGGGAGAATTTATTGCGATTAGATTGTGTGGGACCCCATTTGAGGAATCCCGTGGCAACCGCCCAGGTGGATTGCACACAGGTTGGACCATTACAAAACTCACAACAAGCGGAAAGCAGTTATAGCATAAGACATAATTAAACAGGTACGAGGTCACAAGGACCGATATTACATTAACATAGCGCCCAGAATGACACTACTTAGAGTTGCTACGAAAATAACAAGTTTATCCATACAAGAGTTGGCATCAAGATACCGAACACACAAAACAAGGCAGACAGCAACAACAAAGATCTTCACTTCTGGCAGCAACGGTTCTGGTAGGGCTTCCTCCACATCGGACTCAACTCGGCGCGAGACCCTCCTAGAACTCCGAATCATCTGGGGCGTTCCCATCTTCTGCTTCATCTTCATAACCGAACGAATCAGGATCGGCGAATCCCTCTTCTGATTTGTTTGAAAAGGCAAGGGTGAGCATGCTTTGACACAATGCTCAGCAAGTCGTTTATTTACAAATGCAATTATATAGATGAGGAGTGATCAAGAAAAGGGGTTAAGTCTTATAATCATAAATAGTATAGATTTCAATCCTTTGATCTTTCAAATAAGGGTTTTGCTTTCAACAGAGGGGTTTTTGAAAACCTTATAATAGACTTTAAGAAAACATTGTGAATGGCGATCCTCCGTGATCCACCATTTGAATTAACCATATTATGAAAACATTTCAAATAGTTACTTGTGTTGAACCACATGGATAAATCCACCGCGAACATACTCCATGAATTGGGAGTACAGAGTATCCGATACTTTTCTTACGCTTTGCAAAGGTGTACCTCTTTTTAAATCCACTTCTTCACTCGACTTTCAAGTCGGGCCAACTCCATGTGACTTATACACATGTGACAAGGTCGAGATCACACAACGCTTTTGCAGTCTAGTATTAACAGTATCCCCGCCCGGTAAATAGACAATTAAGTCTCAAGTACCGTTGTGGGTCCTCCCCACTGCCTTACTTCCTAGCCTTTGGCTTATGCTCCCGCAGGACACATGGCCTTGGTCAGTCCACGCGAGACATCTGACCTTTTTTTATTACAACCGCGCACGGCTTAATCTCAGGCGTAGGGCGTCTTCCTTCTTTCCACCTTTTCCTCTCATGCTTTTTCTGAACTCACATCACTCACGGACGAACTGCGCCCAACCAGTTTCTCCACGCGAGAAACCAGACCGACAAACCATGCAGGGAACTGCTAATACCAAAAAGCTACTAAGTCGTGCCTGTCCCATACCAGGCAAGTGGTTGGTACGTTTTTCATGCCGCATAGAGGCACAACACAAGGTTCTAGTCCTTATGAATTAATAGTGAGGAGCCATCCACATTCCCTGGTGCGCACCGCACCCTCTCCATACAAACCAATCCTCACTATCAATACTAATTTGACATTTCATTTCACAAAAGGAGTTTCAAATCCATTTCTCACATATTAGCCATTTCACATCCAACATGTATACTTAAATAAGATTAAAGCCTAAGCATGGTATCCTAGGGTGACAAGGTTGCATGATGATTCGATATCAAAAAGGGGTTTCCACATGAAAGTTGGATCATATCTATTCACATGTTTCTAAACATAGTTCTATCAAATATTCAGCATGCATATATCTTTAAAACAGTGAATCTACTTTATTTCAAAATACTGGGTGAGACATGATCAAGGGTGACGACTTGCCTTGCCAAGTTGGGTCCAAGAAATCTGCTGGATCTTCAAACGTTCCTTCCAAATCTTTCGCTCCTTGCTCTGCATTCGCACGAGAGCACACACAACACATACAATACATAAGCATCCAGAAAATAGGCTTTATACAAAACATAAGTAAAATATACACACGAATGCAAATGAGGGAGATTGGGCAGAAACAGAACAGCGGAGAAAAGGATTCTAGGGTTAGGTTCACTAGACAAGACTCGATTGCGACGAAAGCCAAGGGTTGGCATTCGGTTCGCGAACAGATAATGTCCGAGAAGGACACCAGGATGATTTGGGGCTTCTAGATGATCAAAAGTGGTGCAAGAGGTGGCATCGTGTGCCAAATGCTGTGAGGGACTTAAATGACAAAGTGAACTTTTCAGAAAAGCCCTTGAATTAACAGAAATTCACAGCAAGGCTCAGGACACAGGAAATCGAATGCCACTGTACAGCAGCGAACTAGGGAACATGTGTCTGGACGAATCACGCATGCATTGCTTCACCAAACATGTCAGGGAGGTAGGCGGGATCAAGACAAGGTTGCTGGTGGAAGGAATTTGACTGGGGTGGCTTGCCGGCGACGAACGGCGAGTTTGAAACCTTCGACTGCCTGAGACATGGACGAGCCACGGTGACAGAGAACTGGAGTTAGCTAAACTTGAAATTGACCGAGGGGAAACACTCCTGGGGTGGTGTGGATTGTTCTGGAGAGAGGAATTAGGCGGTGGTTAAGCGTGCGAGCTCATCGACATTGTCACCGGAGTTGGAGAAGACGGTGAACGACGAACTGGCTCCACACAGCAATGCAGGCTATAAGCTTTGGGCTACACCATCTAGGGGTTACAGGGAAGGTGTAGGAGGCTTCATGTTGGGGAGAGCTGCAGCGAGGCACACCGGCGACGTGCGACACTGCATCAATTTGAAAACTGGCTGAACAGGCTTGCTAAGAAAGGGCTAAGGATCATTTGATTCTACTGGAGTGAGTGATGAAAAGCACTGGAACGAGTTTAATTTCTGGAACAGGGGTCTTCTGGTTTTCCGGCGATCACCGGCGATGAAGAGCACTAGGATGCAATTGCTTGCTTGGACACGGGAAGATGGGTGTGGGGATCTTATTGGTGAGCTTGGATTGGAGAGAGGGGCTGTGGTTTGCTCTGGCGACGATGGCCTCAAAATCGGCTCGTCGGGGAAGAAAGGGAAACAGTGAAAATCCGAGAATTTGGCTAAGTCCTGGAGTTGTGGCTTCTTCACAGCACTGAGGGGGTTTAAATAGGCGTTGAGGCAGAGCTTGCGAGGGGAAACGGCGAGAGAACTTGTGCCGGGGACGAGACCGGCCGGGTGCAGCTGCGACAGCGGTGACCGGTGATGTGATTGTGCACTGGCGGTGTAGCAGCTCTACAGGCTTTGTCGGTTGCATTGGAACTTCACCAGTGATGGCGCAGATGCGGAGGCAACAGCGCAGCTCCGGCAACGACACGTAACGCATGCAATTGCCACGGCAACGGTTGCGCGCGCGAAAACATTGCTGGAGCGCGGGCGTTTAACCGCTGGACATGGCGAGGTACTGGCTGCTGGCACGTGCGCGCGGGGTGGCTCATTTGCTCACAAGCGCAGGCGACAAGAGGCGGTGGCTGGCGGCGAGCAACTGCGGCGAGAAACGCGGCGCGGCTCCGGCGATGCAGCACTGGTCGAGGGCACGACCAGGCGCTGGTCGAAAACACCAGAAAAAGAATAGGAGGGCTGATTTGCAATTACTGATTTTTGATTCCAGGGACCAATCTGTAAATCTGGCATTTGGCTTAGGTAGAAAGGGTTTTGACTTTGCTAGATTAATCCACAAAGTCTAAGATATTGATCAGCAGCTAGGGATGACAAAATTTTGGAGATTTAGGCAAGTTTTGAGATGAACTGAAAACAGGGTAATTAGGGTAATCTGATTTTAGAAATTTGACAAGGCTGAAACTAGGGTTTCGGGAGAGATTTGGAAATTCTTCCAGAAGGGAAAAATATCCAGAATAGTGAAGGGAAGATGTTCACTGAATCAAATCAAGATTTGGAAATGATCTGTGACTTTTAGCCTTTTTGGGGTTCCTCAGATATCTGAAAAGGACTAATTGGTGAATCTTTTGGACTAATCTGCGAAAATGACTTGAATGAAGGAGTTTGGCTGCCAACTTTCTAGAGTAACACTCTGGCATTACCAAGATCTCATCCTGATATGCAGATAGTCAAGGCAGGCTAGGGTTGGGAAAAACAGGGGTGTTACAGATTGGTTTTGTATTTTTCGTAAAACCAGATCACCCACGTGAAGGCTACATGGCCGCACCCTTTTGTTGTGGTACTTGCGCAAAGCTTGCAAATACACCCCAGATTTCACCAAAGCTTGATCACGTTTTTCTTCTAGGAGGATCAGATCTTGTGATCGTTGTCCATTCTGATCAACTTGTTCGAATTGATCTGTTCGGACAGAACCAATACGAATTTCCATGGGTAATACAGCCTCAGCTCTGTATACCAGATGGAAAGGTGTCTCACTAGTGGCTCGACTAGAAGTAGTACGTAGTGCCCACAGAACGGAATAGAGCTCATCTAGCCAAGCCCCCGAGCTTGTCTTAAGGTGATCAAAAATGCGCTTTTTGATGCCCTGCAATACTTGCCCGTTGGCACATTCAACGGCACCATTGCTCTGCGGATGAGCTACAGAGGCAAAGCACACCATGGTTCCAATATTGTTGCAATAGTCCAAAAAGAGACCGCTAGCGAATTGGGAACCATTATCAGTGATGAGACGATTTGGAACACCGAATCGAGTCACAATGTTCTTATGAAAGAACTTTTGTGCAGCGGCAGCAGTGACATTGCGTACTGGTTCGGCCTCAATCCACTTTGTAAACGTGTCAATGGCTACGAACAAGAACTTGTATCCATTGACCGCTTGTGGCATAGGACCAACAATATCCATCCCCCAAACCGCGAAGGGCCACGATAGAGGGATAGTTTGTAGAGCATAGGCAGGCTGGTGGACCTGTCTCGCATGAGATTGACACTGAGGACATGTCTTGACCAGATTTTTGGCATCATCAAGTGCCGAAGGCCAGTAAAATCCCCGTCGGAAAACCTTCTTGTCCAGTGCACGGAATGACGCGTGTGCACCACATACACCATCATGAATCTCTTTCAAGAGGGATTTACCTTCCTCTTGGGACACACAGCGCATGAATACTCCTTGAGTACCTTTTCTATACAAAACTCCTTCTATGAGTTTGTACAGGCGCGCTTTTCGAACTAACCGATCGCTCTCGGTTTCATCCTTGGGCAAGGTCCCATGTTCAAGATAGATCCTCAATGGATGGGTCCAATCTCGTTCATGTCCAAGGTTGGTAACGCAGACTGTTACCGGATCATCTTCGGTTGTAGTCATGATCGAAGGATGTTCCAAGTGTTCGACGAACACTCTTGCCGGGGTGGATGTACATGATGACCCAATTTTGGATAATTGGTCTGCGAGAATGTTGTCCTTTCGCAGGATGTATTGGACTTCGAAATGACTGAAGTGTTTTTCAAATCTCTTCACTTCCCCCAGGTAATGAGCCATTGTCTCATCGGAGGTGCTGTACTCCTTGTTTACCTGGTTTACGACCAGCTGTGAGTCTCCCTCACCACTAATCGACGGACTCCATGGAATTTTGCTGCCCGGAGCCCTACAATAAGACCTTCATACTGCGCTGCGTTGTTGGTCACAACAAAGTGTAGTTGAATGACATACTTGAGTTGGTCACCATGAGGCGTGATTAAGACCACTCCAGCCCCTGAGTGTTGAAAACTGCGAGAGCCATCAAAATACATCGTCCAGTGATCGGGGCATGCCAAATCTTTAGACTCCTACACGGGTGGTTCAGGATTAGTCCATTTGACCACGAAGTCGGCCAGGATCTGAGACTTGACCGTGGTGCGAGGCGTGAAATGGATGTCAAACGCTCCGAGTTCCACAGCCCATTTCGCGATCCAACCAGAGATTCCGGACAATGTCCCCCAAAGGAAAAGATGAGGGCACTGTAATTTTATGTGCTTGGAAGTAATGTCGTAGCTTACGGGAAGCCATCAACAGTGCATAAAGTATTTTCTGGAGCTCAAGGTATCGCTCCTTAGGATCATGAAGTACTGCGCTTACGTAGTAGACAGGTTTGTGCACACCTTCTCTTTCTGCGATCAATACAGCGCTGACCGCGTAAGGTGGGGCCGCCAAGTAAAGGAGTAATGGTTCCTCTTTATCAGGAGAAACCAAGACCGGCGGACTGGACAAATATGCTTTGACCTCCTGAAATGCTTTCTCGACCTCATCGAACCAAGTAAAATTATTATGTTTGTGCAGAGCTTTGAAGAAAGGTAGTCCCCGAGGGAGACCTCATTTGTTCGATAGCCCTGATTTTTTCGGGATTAACCTCGATTCCTCTGGAACAAATGAGAAAACCTAGAAGTTTTCCAGATGAAACCCCGAAAGAACATTTCTCCGGGTTTAATTTTATTCCAAATCGATTCAAATTATAAAAGGTTTCAGCAAGATTGTTTAAATGAGACGAACTTTTTAAGTTTTTTACAACCAAGTCATCTACATAAGCTTCAAGATTACGCCCCATCTGGGAAAAAAAGGTCTTTTGCATCAAGCGCTGGTACGTGGAACCAGCGTTCTTGAGACCAAACGGCATCCTGACGTAGCAGTAGGTGCCGAATGGCGTGATGAAGGCAGTCTTCTCTTCATCTTCTTCTGCCATGCTAATTTGATGATATCCTGAGTAAGCATCCAGGAAACTCATCAATTCGCAACCCGCAGTAGAATCAACCAGCTGGTCGATGCGGGGAAAGGGAAAATCATCCTTTGGACAGGCACTATTTAGACTGGTGTAGTCGACGCACATGCGCCACTTGCCATTTGACTTACGGACCATGACCAGATTTGCAAGCCATTCCGGATGATCGACTTGGCGAATAAATCCGGCCTTTTGGAGCTTATCTAACTCCACTCAGATGGCTTCCTGCCGATCAATAGCAAAACGCCTGAGCTTTTGCTTTATTGGTCGCTGTCCAGCTCGAATTGCTAACCTATGCTCAATTACCTCCCTTGGGACACCAGGCATGTTGGATGGTTTCCACGCAAACACATCTGCATTAGCTCAGAGAAAAGTAATGAGCTCGAGTTCCTATTTGTCATCTAGGCCTGATCCAATCCGAATTGTCCTAGATGAACCATTTCGGTACAACGGAACCAATTTTAATGTTTCATCTGGCCGAGGAGCAGCTTTGATTGTATCGGTAGACATTGTGGCAATCTGGGCTTCTCAGAGGGGAAGCTGATCTACCATCTCCAGGGATAACCGATCACACGTCAATGCCACATTGCGACTGTCTTGGACTGAAATAACGCCCTTGGGGCCAGGCAACTTGCCGCACTGGTAAGCGTAGTGCGTAGCCATCATGAATTTAGCGAGAGTTGGCCTGCCAAAGATTGCGTTAAAAGCCGAATCACAATCAATTACATTGAAGGTAACCAATTCTATTCGGAAGTTATCTGGTTCACCCAGCGTGACCGGGAGCACCACCTGTCCCAATGGCATCATAGAGGGACCAGGGATTATCCCATAAAATGGATGAATTATGGGTTTGATTTTCGAACGAGGAATTTGCATCTCGTCCAG
Source organism: Pharus latifolius (assembly GCA_019359835.1). Taxonomy (NCBI): domain Eukaryota; kingdom Viridiplantae; phylum Streptophyta; class Magnoliopsida; order Poales; family Poaceae; genus Pharus; species Pharus latifolius. The sequence continues at coordinate 34,310,794 of CM033324.1, read as the reverse complement.
TGCCTTGACCAGTAAAATGTCCAAGGAACTACCTCTGTCGATCAGGACCCTTTCGACTCTCGCATTACTGATAATTAGGGTAATGACCAAAGGTAGCTTCAATGGTCGAGTGAGCCCCACAGGGCAATTAGAGCAATCAAACATCAGAGGAGTATCCGACCAATGGGGGTACTGAGGTTCACCAAGGGGAGTCTTCGCTTGGTTCACCTCTCAGTAAAAAGCTTTAAATTGTCGTTTAGAAACAAAAGAGGAGGAACCTCCGAAAATGACATTGACATAATTACAAGGTACCTGATAGGACATCTCTTCGTCCCCGTTGGCGTCTCCTAGCTCGCAAGTCTGTTCTTTTGGTGGCAAGGTCGGCATTGGTCCAATCCCCTGGTAGAAGTCATCTAACTGCTTCAACCAACTCCGGCAATTCTTAAGGTTGTGGCCTGCAGAGTTGTGGAGTGGACGCCACTTCTTGCCTTCCTGCGGGTTAGTCGACTTCTCTGGTTGGTCCACACTGTGACCACCAGATGCAATTTTATTTGTAGACGAAAATTTGTTACCTTTGGTCGACGGAGGTTTCTCTGCGACTGCGACCTCTCGGTATTGTCCAGTTCGACTCCTTTTTGATTTCTTTGATTTCACGCCTAATAAAGATTCCGGCTTCTCTTTCGAATCCTTTTTCTTTACGTCCTTGAGACCTGGTTGAGGCGGTAAATTTCCTTTGTCCACCATTCGATTCCACTCAACGGCCTCGACCGCGTCGGAATATCGATCAGCCATATCAAAAAGATCGGCTACTGATCGAGGGGGGTGGATGACACTACAACACGGTAGGCCAGCGCAAACTGAACTTTTTTCCCAGCGGTCCTGCAGATGAAAATATAATTTTGCTTTTTCACCGATGTGTCAGTTGCGAAAAGTTATTATTTTTAGCAAATTAGCCGCTAGGAATAAATAATATATAGCAAACTGTAGATCAGTTTGGAAAAAGATATATAGAAACTGTGGAACAGCTGGCAATATTTTTTATGCTGGGAATAACTTTTTTTACCAGCAGTCGTATAGGTGAAAAACAATTTTGATTTTTCACCAATGTGTCAGCTGGGAAAAGTTATCATTTTTAGCAGACCTACCGCTACGAATAAATAATATATTTTTTTTGGAAAAACTGAAAATTTTCAGCAGAAAATAACAGATATATTATTTTGAGAGGGAAAATTTTTGGAGGAAAAAGTAACAGAAAATATTTCGGGATATATTTTTTCAGCCAAATATAAAACCCTCCACAGCCGCCTCTCCCACAGCCGGTGCACCAAGAACCCCAAATCTCCACCTGACCCCCCACAGCGGCCAACACCCCCACCTCTCCACCGATCCCCAACCATTGCTTGATCTCCCACCGATCCCCAACCATTTCCCCACCACACCTCCACCTCAAAGCCCTAGTAGCAACGGCCTGCGGTGGAGGGAGGAGGCGGAGCGGCAGCAACCTGCGGCGAAGGGAGGAGGCACAGCGGCAGTGGCTTGCGGCAGAGGGAGGAGGCGGCGCGGCAGCGACCTGTGGCGAAGGGAGGAGGCGGAGCGGCAGTGGCAGCGGCCTACGGCGGAGGGAGGAGGCGGCGCGGCAGCGACCTGCGTCAAAGGGAGGAGGTGGAGCGGCAGCGGCAGTGGCCTGCGGCGGAGGGAGGAGGCGGTGCGGTAGATCTGGAGGCCTGGCGCGGCGATGAGGGGTTGAGGCCGGCGGCCAAGCGCGGTAGAGGGGCAGAGGGGGCGAGGGCTAGTGCCATGGCCACTCGCGGGCGGTGGTAGACCTGTTCTACAGCCGCGTCATGCCCAACGGCTACTTCCTCATCAGCGTAAGCAAAGGTGTGTGATCCATTCCACCTTGATGCATGTTGTGAATTTGAGATTAGAAACAATCACACCCAACAGTTTGCTATGAATTTGATGCATGTTGTGAATCGTGTTGTGGATTTGAGATCTTTATTGAACTGTTGATGTTTGAGATTAGTAAACCTCTCTACCTCCAATGTAATTCTTCTTTAGACTTTTATTAAAATGCATAAAAGTAGCTTAGAATCAGCATGCATTGTTCATCAACAAGGTGACTCATGACTTACCCAGACATTAAAATACCCAACAGATCTTTGTTAGCTTCCAAGTAATCAGAGGCAATCATCCTTGAACCCACCTTTCGCCTTTGTAAATTTGCAACAACTTGAGTAACATCTTTCTAAGTCTGGAACCGACAAAAAAGGGAAAAAGAAATCATATATCATCAAAGTCTGGCAAGCCAACTGAAATAAAAATATAACTAAGCTAGCTGTATAATACTATGGGATAACTAATAAATACAATGGCTTGCAATTTGACTAAAGAAAATAAAATTCGAGGTTAGCAGACAAACTAAATAAGATGTTCATGGACATACTTCCAAGTCTAGAGACAGAAGACAAACAATTAACAGACGCAGGGTGTGGGTGATCTCCTTAAAGAACTCTTTGGTCAACTGCAAGCAAGCTTCAGTGACTGGCTCTGCCTCACCATTTCCATAGAGAATACGTTTCCATCTCTCTTATGCTTTTGCTTAGATCTGCCACCTGCATATCAATTCAAATGTGCATTTAGTCCTAATGCACGAGAGCTAGCTCAGAGTTTGAAGAATCCAAGGAGTCGATTGATCGTAACTAGAAAGTGCTTACTGTCCCTACTCCCTACTACTAATGTCAAACAAATCTAATAAATTGACCACTAAAAGTTTGCTATAATCAATTATTAGCTTCACGCTCGTGAACTATGTGAAATAATGAAATCAAGTTCAGGGAATATTAGGAATGTGTAAGTTTTTTAATACCTAGGTTTATGGGTTAATGAAACCTAATAAGCCCATATGTGTCTCCTAAGAAAGATGTGAGCCGTTGGATCACAAGATCGAATGGCTGAGATCACACATACAATTTATCATGAGAAATTTTCCCATGTTAAGAGGATACTTATCTCAACCATTGATTTTTCGATTGGGATATCTTTGACACGCACAATAGTTGCAACTGTAAAGCTGTCCCACACCCCCATCTTTCCTATATCTTCCACACCCTGCCCAAATCCCTTGTTTGAAAGGCATGAAAATCTAGATCTTACTTGATAATAGCAAAAGAAAATAAATCATTATTTTAAAACAAATAAAGATCACACTTTTTCCATCACTCATAAAAATTGAACAAATTCTAGTCTAATCTTAAGCAAATGCCATGCATAAACTAATCCAATCAAAACCAAAGAAAACTCCTGTCTTTTAGAAATTTTCTAGAGTTCAATTTGATAGCTTACAAGATTAAATGCTAAATTAAAACATAATTCTGCATAAAGCTGATATGCTTTGTTTCTTTAATAGGTCATTTCGACTTGGGGTTTGCATAACAGTGTTGACATTATATCCCTTTCCTATACCCGCTTTGCTGAGGATGTCAAGGAGGTGAGGTTCTTTTTCTGATTCTGCCATTTTTGGCAATTTGATTTTTGTGAGTGGAAATAGTATAATGAGGAAGTCTCTTAAACAAAGTACTAACAAAAGTACCATAAAGGGAATCATAAAGTAGGGACTGATCAGGTTCTTTTTCTGATTCTGCCATTTTTGCACTTTTACTAAACAATTAGTTGATCACTCCCTACTTTATGATTCCCTTTATGGTACTTTTGTTGGTACTTTGTTTAAGGGACTTTCTCATTATACTGTTTCCACTCACAAAAATCAAATTGCCAAAAACATTTCATGCATTCATGAAATGCTACCTATTTTATGTATAACTCTGTTCCCACTTGCAACATGTAGGGGTGTTTGGTAATTCCCCTATTTAAATCCTGTCTACCCTTCAACTTATTATTCACATGTATGGTCTTACTGTTTTCCCCACTAAATCCATGAACATGATAAGATATTTGCATTTTTGTTGATGTGTAGCATCTATGAACTCAAAATAGTTAATAATAGTTGTGACGTCACTACTGATCCTTCAATATTTGTGGTGTGCAGCTTAGAGCCTTTTTAAATTCTCATGACCTTCAAGACACACAGATATATGCCAAGGTAAAAAATGCTGAGGTAATTGTCATGCTTTTATAGATAATGTAGCTAGTTTTATTTACTGCCATATTATGATCAGTTGCATTAAGCATTTTTTCTAGGGTTTGGAACATTTTGATAAAATTCTCGAAGAGGCGGATGGCATCATTATTTCTCGAGGAGACCTGGGAATTGACCTTCCACCAGAAAATGTAAACTCTGGTCTTGCATAAAAGCCCAGTTGTTTATCCAAAGCATGTGATCAAATATGTCAACGAATCTAGCAAAATAATCCTGCAGATAATTGTTGTACAAATTTAAGAAATTTAATGTTCGGTGAATCTTGTAACAACTAGCGAGTAAGGTCAGACCACTAGAAGTTGGAAGAAATCTTCATTGTTATGAAGCAAAAGTTTACCATTTATATGTTTATGAATTTGCTGTCAGAAGTGACTTGTTTAACTCTGATGGGCTGCAAATACTTCTGAATATGTTAGTGCACTCAGTGATCTATATATGTAACATGCACATACATTATGATTGCATATAGCCTCTGTGTCATGTCATAACCCATCACTTTTGACACTCCAGGTATTTTTGTTCCAAAAATCAGCTATTCAGAAATGCAATCTGGCTATCAAACCTACCATCATCACTAGAGTTGTGGACAGCATGATTGACAATTTACGTCCTACACGTGCAGAGGCAACTGATGTTGCAAATGCTGTCCTAGATGGTTTGACCTGACAGCTCACTGGATTCGAATCCCTTGATGCATTTCTGATTTACATTCTGTGGCTGCTCAAATTGTAGGAACTGATGGTATTTTGCTTGGTGTGGAGACACTTCGAGGGATGTATCCTGTTGATGCAATGAGGACTGTTGGGAGAATATGTGCAGAAGTATGTTTTACCTACTTAAGTAGAAACTTTAATCAGAACCATCTGTAATGCTTTACTGAATAATGATAAATCTTGCTTTTAGGCAGAGACTGTGTATAATCAGCCACTTCAGTTCAAGAAAATAGTGAGGCATGTAGGTGAACCAAGGTCCCATGAAGAATCTGTGGCATCTTCAGCGGTAAATACTGTTAAATCGTTGGGATATCCTAATATTCTTATCTAGGACATTAGTGACCATTAGCTATTCGCATGTAGGTTCGTTCTGCAATCAAAGTGAAGGCTGCTGCAATTGTTGTGTTCACTTTCTCTGGGGGAGCTTTTAGGTGCTTTATTTTACTGCAAGATTGATACTTCATAGACAAGTTTGGATAATGTATTTAGCATTACAGCTCATTTACATATTCTTTCTCTGCAGGTTAGTTGCTAAGTACAGGCCCCCGATGCCTGTTCTTGCTGTTGTCTTCCCACGTGCCGACTCTGATTCATCAAAGTGGCGTTCTTATGGCACGACACAGGTAACTAATATGTGTTCTTTCACATTGATTTGAGTTTCATCATCTTTTGTGCATTGTGAATCAGATCTTCAAACCTTTTTTTGACCTGTGTTGTACCCCAATAATTCTTGTAGGCAAGGCATTGTTTTGCTGTGAGAGGTGTCTACCCTTTGATGGGGAGTACTGATGAGGTATATATTCAGCACCTACTTGATAATATTATAAGTACCTTTTATTAAATGCTGCTTTCAAATATTTAACTTATTTGTGCAAACCCTAAAAGCTTTACCAAAAAATGTAGCTTTTAATGAACATCTTTGTTTGAAGTTTGTAAAGTGAAAGCACAGCGATGAAGCCTTTTGCATTATATTATGGAAGTTTCAGATATATGATTGCTTTTAGTTCTAAGGTGTCTATGAAGCTCTACTCATCTTTGAACTCTGTAACAGGTCGAAACTGGGGGGCTCACAAAGGAAGAGTATGAGATAAAACTTGCTCTAAACTATGGTCGGTCAGTCGGCATAGTAAAGCCTTACGACAGGGTGATAATCTTTGAAAAGATTGGCGATTCTTTTGTTGTCAAGATCATTGAGTTTGACGATTCTTAAAGATTTGACACCCACATCTCACACCATTGTTTATGTATGTGCATGGGATTGCCTCCTTTTCTCTCTATCTTTCTTCGCTGTCATTTTGGTCGAAAGATGAGTAAAAAATACAAATATGGATTAGTTATCTTGATTGGTAGTTTACCATTCCTTTTGTTCTAATAAATTCAAGGAATACCACTTTCCTATAAAGACTGGAATGAAATTGATGCAAATAAAAAGGAATCTGTTTGGGCTACTGTAAAGGTAAATTTGTATACTACTAAAAATAAGAACTCTAAATTAATTTACTCTCATTTCAACCTTACATGTATATTTCAATAGAAGTGAGATATGTTTCAATACCTCCTCTTACTATACATAGCACTGACTAATTTTCCTTCTAATTAAGGGTGAATATATATATATGTGGAGCTTTGCAGTTTATTATTAGATGTGTCATTCTAATATCAAGAGAGAGTTTGATTCTATATTTGGTTTTACTTGTATTTTGAATTTTACTTCATAAATTGGATAACATTCCTTTATAGTTATTTAAAATCATCAAAAATAGTAACTAGTTGCAAGTTTTGTAGGCTCATGATCTATATATTCCATAGACATGTATAGTATAATAGTATATCATCATTGACAACTTGATAATTTTGTAGAAATTTTTTGATGTTCATGATGACCTTGAAGATTGGGTTTTACAAAAAGCAGCAGCGAAATGAAAGGATTTCAAATGTGAAATAAAGAGGAATTATTTTGATGAAACAAAAACTAATGTGGAACTTTTTTCTATGAAGATTGATTCTAGAGTATCTAAAACAGATTGGATGTGGCTTATAGAGCATTGGAGAGCTCCGAAAAGTCAGGTAAAATTTCTTTACGAATGATTCTTAATTACAAATTAAATATATTTTACGCAATTAATTATATTCTCATTTTATAGGCTCTAAGTGAAATTGGAAAAGCAAATAGTGCAAAAATGACAATGACTCATACTGCTGGAAGCAAGAGTCTTGCTCGGATTGCACATGATATGGTATTAAATGTCTTAATATTTATTTCTACTTTCTTTAGATAACTAATTGTCAATATTAATGGAAGTGCAGTCCAAAGAACTGGGTTATATGCCCACTAGACATGAAGTTTTTATCAAAGCACATACCAATAAAAATGGAGTTCCATAAAAAGGAGCTGCAGACATAATTGTAAGTGTCGTTGAAGGGTTACATGTATTTATAATCAACGATCAAATGTAAACATATATATGAATATGAGCTTTATCTAATTTTCAGAAAACAATTGCGGAGACATGTGCCAACAAGCCAGAACTCGCTAAAAAAACCATAACAGAAGGAGATCTATTTTACCATGTCTTTGGAAAAGAAAAACGCTCACGTGTATGTGCTATTGGTTTGGGCCCTACTCCTCAAGACTTAAAGATGCCGAGGGTATAAAAGTATTCATCCACTAAGCTTCAACTAGCTAATGCAGCAAGGATAAGACTTCAAAATCAGAATAATCTTTTGATAAAGAGGCTAGATAAAATGGAGAGCGAGAGTGTGGGAAACAAAGAGCAATTGACACCGATGGAAAAAGAAATTGAAGAATTGAAGCAAATGCTTGCTTCACAGGCTAGGCAAAATATAGATAATGATTACAATCATAGATCTAAGGGTCATGTGCAGGTGATTTTTTTATATGTGTTCTTTATAATATTTAAGCAATAATATACATATGGTTATTTACTAAATTGCTCAAATGTTATGTACTAATTGCTGTAGGACACGGGATATGAAAGTGACAGTTATTCTATAGAGTCATCTGCAGGTGAAAATAGGGTTCCACGAAATGTAATTTTACATTTTATTATTTTACCTCAAAGTTGCACCTAACTTAACAATATTTAGACTATCAACTTATCCTTAATTTTTGTATAGATAATGCAAAGGAGAGTTGGTAAGACACATGATGTACCATGCTATAGGCATGAGGAGGTAATAGTTGCAAGTTAATTATACTCTATTGAATTTGGATGCTCATTATTGAGGTAACCATTGAGCTTATATGCAATTTTATTTGATCTTTAGGGAGGAAAGGAAGTTATTTTAATTTCTTTTATGAGACCATATGTTCCTGTTGCTAAGGGTACCCTTCAAAGGGCATCTCGAAGTGTAATAGATGGTGACATACCTCTTGGGCCTGAGTGTTGTGAGGTGGTTGTGAACTATGTGTTGAAAAGAGATACTCTATTGTTACGTCCATTTGGGAATATTAGAAAAATGTCTGATGCGCTTGGACGATCAATTGCATGGCCACGTGAAAAAGTAATCTATTCTATCTAGTATAATCACTCTTATTTACTTACTAATACCATCCAAGTAAACAAACTATGAACTTTTACTTGTAGATTGATCCGGGAGGATCTTCAAGTCCTGATCGCATACGGATTCGCGACCAAGTCCTGGTCGCATACGGATTCGCGACCATGTCCTGATCGCATACGGATTCGTGACCAAGTCCTGATAGCATACGGCTTCGCAACCTTAACCGTGTTCGGAAAGGTTTCGCGACCATGGATTGGTTCGTGACCATGAAAAGGAATGTGTTCTCTGTTCGAAATTGTAATCCGATTCGAATAGATATAACTAAGCTTATCTGTTTAGGATTAGTTAGTTAGTTATATGAGACTAATACATTTAGGTTATTAAGTCTAATACGTACTCATACGATTGGACTATAAATACCTTGTAATAGGTCTAGTTTAGATCATCAAAAAAGTCAAAGAACTTATTTGAGTTTTAAACACTTATAGTTCCTTCGACGTAGGCAAGTGTGCCTAACGTTCGACGTGTAAAAGCCCTCTTTGAAATAAAGAGTTGTACAATTACTTTGAGCTTTGTTTTTGATCAACCTTTGGGTTTCGGTATTTCCGAGTAAGATCCTGTTATTCCCCATATTAGAATCTGGGCGAGCCTAGTACGAAAACCAAGGCTAGGTCTCAAACGGATCAAGTTGGTATCAAAGCAACTTTCCTATCTTGTGGATGGTGAAGACTCGCCAGCGTTACAAACCTTCCGGCGAAACCTCAGGCGATCAGCTGACGGTTCCTACAGCCGCGTCTCCTACAATGTCTGACGATACCTCCGTTCAAGCTAACCTAGCCGAACAAGTGGCTAAGCTCTCCACCAACATGGAAACCGTGCTTGTTTGGATTAAGCAGTAGGCTATGATTGTACCTCCTGAAGTAGGGAAGGTTATGGGTGAGAAGACTGGTGAAAACTTGCGCAGGGCAGACGAAGATGAAGATGAAGGCGACCACAAGACCGATGACCTCGCCAACACCTCCTTAGCTGTCGAATCTTTTAAGGTCGACGCTAAGATTGATATACCCATATATGATGGGGTGATCGATGCTGAGAAGCTGGATTCTTGGATCGACCAGCTTGAGACCTACTTTGACCTGAAAGGGTTCAGTAGCGCTCAAAAGGTCAAATTTGCACCTTTGAAGATGAAGGATCACGCCAAGATATGGTTGAAGGCCCTTGTCGCCAGTGGTGAAGCTGATGACCTTGCGTGGGGTCAATTCAAATGACTTCTGCGACAAGAATTCTATCCGATGGGTTACCTTGAGGAGAGATGGGAGCGTTGGCACAGATTGTACCAACGGCGCGACCAGATCGTCCAAGACTATACGACAGAGTTTCGGCGACAAGAAATGGTCATCGGCATCTCACTGTCCAATCCTCAGGTATTTCAGAAGTACACATCTGGACTTCAGAAATCGATCAGTACTGAGCTAAGTCTATTCAGAGTTCAAGACATCTCGACCGCGAGCACGACTGCTTTGGTGATTGAGAAGAACAATAAGACCCACAACGACAAGAACTTGAGGGAGATTTCAACCACGACGAGCTCCGGAGAGGGTACCCACGATACAGGTAACACTTGTGAGCATTGTCATGTTGCTGGGCACACAAAAGAGAAGTGTTATAAACTTCATCCTGAACTGCGACCAGAAAGAAAAAGGAGGGATGAACCAAGCACACGAACAGCTATGGTTACTTCTATTCCGCTCGCAAAGGAAATTATCCAGTTGGATTCAGTTGAAAAGGTGGACACGACCTTGTCTCTAATGGCAATGCCGAAGGAGAAAGGTTTGGGTTCATCAATTGACCGCAACCCGATAGAGGAATTGTTCACTGTTAACATACAGGTGAAGCACGAGGTGGTCGCAGCCATCTTCGACCCCAGAAGCCAAAAGAATTTGGTCTCCTCCGGGCTGGTTCGATGACTTGGTTTGCAGACGACTCATCATCCTCAACCATATCCTCTGGGATGGTTCACTTCCGACGTGAATCAGCAAATCAAGAGTCAGTATACTCTAAAGTTTGCAATATCTGCTCATTACATCGACTAGGTTCAATGCGATGTCATCCCCATCGATATTTGCCAAGTGATTTTTGGAAGTCCGTTCTTGTACGATCGTGACGCCCATTACCACCGAAGAGCTCAAGAATATGACCTCACAAAGGATGGGACGAAATTCATCATCAGCAAAAATGACCACGTCGACACCAAGAACTTGTTGATAGCAAATCAGGCGAAACGGATTGTCAATGCATACTCAAAGTGTGTGCTGAGCATGATGCGTCCAATTAACCAAGAGGATTGTGCTGCATCGAGTATGGAAAGTGGTAGTTGTTTAGCAAGCTTGCCGGAAGAAAGCAACGTGCTATTCGCAGAGGTACATAGTCAATCACCACAACGACTAGTCGAAAACGACATGCAACTTGTCTCTACGGCGCCACTATTCAAACTTCGCAATCCTAGCTTTGGGATCGGTGATGGTATCAACCTCGACAAGGGGAAGGCTATCCGCGAGTGGCCAAGGCCACAATCCATGATGGAGGTGCCAAGCTCCATGACCGCCTATCCATACATTCGATCCGACGATTGTAGCATAGCTCATCATATGTTCGTTCCAAGGCTCCCAGTCGTTCTCTACATCTTCACAGTTAGTCACCAACGGGTGTTGGCTCCTTCTCAACAGGGGAGTCATGATTCGGGAGGATCTCAGGTCGAGTTCGCAACGAATTTGTGACCACGAAAAGTTTTGCGACTTTGGAAAGGTTTGCGGCCTTGGGAAGGATTCAAACTCTTCGAGCCTTCAATGCTGGATGATGAGCCAGATACTATAGTACCATATGTTGAAGACTTGGTCTATCAACGAGACGAACCTCTACGTGAAGATGTGATTCTAGAGAAGAAGGTGACTACCACCCACAGTGGCACCAAGGAGACTTTTCTAATCAGTCGGAAAGATCAACGAGCACGTGCGGCAAAGTGGTACACCAAAGAACATGGACAAGCCCAATTTAGACATCTCCAGTTTGATCGAGAGGTCACAACAGGGGTTGGCTCCTTCTCAACAAGAGAGTCATGATCCAGGAGGATTTTCAAATCCTGATCGCATACGGATTCGCGACCAAGTCCTGATTGCATACGGCTTCACAACCTTAACCTTGTTCGGAAAGGTTTCGCGACCATGGATTGGTTCGTGACCATGAAAAGGAATTTGTTCTCTGTCCGAAATTGTAATCCGATCCGAATATATATAACTAAGCTTATCTGTTTAGGATTAGTTAGTTAGTTATATGAGTCTAATACGTTTAGATTATTAAGTCTGATACATACTCATACGATTGGACTATAAATACCTTGTAATAGGTCTAGTTTAGATCATCAAAAAAGTCATAGAACTTATTTGAGTTTTAAACACTTATAGTTCCTTCGACGTAGGCAAGTGTGCCTAACGTTCGACGTGTAAAAGCCCTCTTTGAAATAAAGAGTTGTGCAATTACTTTGAACTGTGTTTTCGATCAACCTTTGGATTTTGGTATTTCTGAGTAAGATCCCGTTATTCCGCATATTAGAATCTGGGCGAGCCTAGTGCGAAAACCAAAGCTAGGTCTCAAACGGATCATAGATCCAAGATGATACTACAGAAGGTGGTGGTTCATTTTGTGTTCTAGGTATATATAATTCTAACCTGTTATTTACCTGGTTAGTTATTATTTTTTCATTTGTTTTATTTTTTATTAATAAAACAATGCTTACAGGTGAAAGGGACAAGAGAATTAGTTGAAACTAAGTGGAAATACTTAATAATTTTATAAAGGTGAGGTGTTATCAACACAATCCACATGTTATTCATTTTTTAAATATTAAGTATATGTTAATTGTGCCTTGAACTAGTAGCTTACTTTCATATGATTAATTTGTTTTATCAAGTGTATGCAAGTCATGTCAACCAACATAATTTTCTAATTCGCATAAGCAACAGTTTATACTTATTGTACAACAATCAATCAACCATCTTTTATTATAATTGTCATATGTTTTATATGTTACTTAAAGCAAAAGTTATTGATTTGTATATATTTATCTCAAGGATATTGTAATAAATATCTTTTCTTATGCAGGTGGTTAACAGTAAGGTGTTAAAAGCATATGAAGTGATGAAGATATTTTACGTCATAAGAGGAGTTTGAAAGTGGAATATTTTATTGTTGACAGTTATAGTTGGAACAAAATATATAAAGTTAGGAATATTATATATGGGCATACATTTGGTGTAAATAATTTTTAAGTGATTCTTAAGTGATATTTTTCTCACAATTATTTCAGAGATTCTATATCTATTTTGTTTGGTTTTGTCAATTGAATAATTTGTGACCATTACGAATCTTATCAATGGCTATATAAAGCAAAGAATTCAATATAATATATAATTGTGCCATTTATCCATTTTTGATAATTTTATTGCAAAATGTGGTGTGATTTTTGTTAGGATAGTGCATATTATAATTTTAGCTGTAATATTGTTGCCTAATTACTAAAAAAATATATATTTAAAATTAATTATTGAAAAAAGTCCCAGTGGTAAATTTACTACAAATAATTCACATATTTAAATTTGAAAGTCTAAATTCTCAATGACAGATCAGCTGGTAATAATTTATTTCAAATAGTTGTACAGTTTGGAATAATGTATTGCAAGTAGACATACAGGTAGGAAAAGTTCAAAATTTTCGAGCGACCTACAACTGTAAATACTCTCTGCCACCGGACCTACAGCTGGGAAAAATATTCTAAATAGTTATACAACTTGGAATAATGTATTACAAGTGGACATACAGGTGGGAAAGTTCAAACTTTCCAAGCGACCTACAACTGGGAATACTCTCTGCCACCGGATCTACAGCTGGCAAAAATATTCCAAATAGTTATACAGCTTGGAATAATGTATTACAAGTGGACATACATGTGGGAAAAGTTCAAAATATTCCAAATAGTTATACAGCTTGGAATAATATATTACAAGTGGACATACAGGTAGGAAAAGTTCAAACTTCCAAGCGACCTACAGCTGGGAATACTCTTTGCCACCGGACCTACAGCTGGGAAAAAATATTCCAAATAGTTATACAGCTTGGAATAATATATTACAAGTGGACATACAGGTGGCAAAAATTCAAACTTTCCAAGCAGTCTACAGCTGGGAATACTCTTTGCCATTAGACCTACAGCTGGGAAAAACTTTTCGCAGCACCTTTTCGCCCAGCTGTAGCAAACCTTATTCCCAGTAGCTAAAGTGCTGGGAATACTGGCTTTTACCAACTGCACTACTGCTAGCATTGAAGTGCTATCTTATAGTGTGAGTAAATCCTCAGTAAACCTCCGATATCGAACGGCGTGTTTAAACGCCCTCATAACGGAATTGTCAGATATGTTCGGGATGGTATTTCTCACCCCAACGAACCTATTGACAAACTGACGAAGAGTTTCTGTCGATGTTTGTCGCAGTCGATGGAGGTCGACCTCTTTTCCCGGCTTCTAATAACAATTCTGGAAATTGTTGAGGATGGCATCGCACAACATTTCCCAGTTATATATCGAACCCTCGGGCTGATTGAACAGCCAGGTTCTTACCGATCACTTGAGGACTGTAGGTAAATAGTTGGCTATGACTCGGTCATCGCCACCTGCTGCCTAGATAGCAGTGATGTAAATTTGAAGGAACTCCGATGGATTTTGAGTTCCGTCAAATCTTTTAATAGGCCCCGGTTTAAACTTATCCGGCCAAACGACCGCACGAAAGCCGGGCGAGAAAGCTTTACAACCAACATAAGGACCATGGAGGGATCTGCGACTCTCAACCTGATCTCGGGCGACCTCACGCCAACGAGACACCACGCGTGGCCCCAGGCGAGAGTGGACAGGAATTCGTTCTAGATCACGAGAATTTCCCGCCCGTCTGGCTTTGTCATGCTGAGACGGCACTAGTGGTGGCCGATTTCGTCTACCAAAACTAGAGTTAGAATATTCTCTTTCATGGGAACGTATCGTCGACCGAGAAGAGGCTGTAGGGGTCGCCTCGGATGCGACCTCGTCTAACGTCTCTGCCAAGATTCTGGTGAAAGCTGGTTTCTGCGCATCTGTGACAGTAGGAGGAAAATTACGTAGGACCTCTGCGATGGATTGAAGCCGGCCATGTGTGCTCCTCCTGGGTGCGCCAGGTGTCACCGTCTCCTCGTCTGCCGGTAAATGTCCCGGGGGAAAAGAAGGTGTCTGGTCGCGTTTGAGACCATGCAGACGACGGGAGGAACTAGGAGCGGTGTCGTAACGAGCTTGCACATTTTGTAGAGCCTCTAGGGCTGTTTTGCGGAGCTCATTATCTTGCTGCTCGTGATCTTGATCCTTCTTGATCCTCCTTTTGTCTGCACTCTTGCTCTTCTTTCTGCTTGCACGCCTGTTCTTCCCTAGCGGTTCGCTGATCGGGGGTTTCTTCTGATAAGGTAGCAAATTGCCTAGGGAACGAGGTCGCCGATGGAGAGAACATCTCTGTTTGTTCCGAGTCGGACTCGAAATCAAAAAGACGGTGGAGGTTTGTCGACGATTCAGACTCGGAGTCCTCAGCCGAACTTATGCAAAATTTGTAATAGTGAGACCTTTCAAGATGACCCTCCGGGAAGGTATGTAGAACAATGGTGAACAGGAGCACAGAGAGATTTATACAGGTTCGGGCCCTCGATGATGGGAGTAATAGCCCTACGTCCTGTTAGGATTTCACTATAGGTGATAAAAGGTTACAAAATGGCAGAAAAACCCCTTCACAAGCGAAAGGTTTTTCCTATGTAAATGTACAGAATAAAGCCAGGAAGGCTTGTAAGAACTATCTAATTTAGGCTGTAGACTTGGCTGTTTTTAGTGGTTGAGATGCGTTGTGTCTCACTCGTATCAGAAGTCTTGTTCTTCCAAATGGATCGGATCCTCCCGTTTGATGTATTTCGCCACCCTTTTATACTGGTCGAAAGGATGCCATGTCGTAACTGCATCAAACAGTTGTTTGGACGGTTGGATGCGGTTTATTGAACCGCTCTTAACTTCCAAGTAGGTTAAGCACGTGTTATTCGTGAAATAACTGCTTGTATCAACCTCTTGGCGGTTAGTCTTCTACGTGGAAGAATCTTCGGGATACTTGGAATATTCTCACTATAGGGATAACTGGTCAGATAAATTCCAAGTACCTTGGTCGAGAATGTTCTGACCGCGGGGTGTTGGCTGACCGCGCAACATCTTCAACATTCTGTTCGCGTATAACATACAAACTTCTGACCGCACAAAGCCTGTGGTCTGATCGCACAAGGCTTGCGACCTGATCGCGCAAAGCCTGCGACCTTAGGCTGATGCTTCTGAGAATGACTTGAGTTCACACCGCCGGGCACGTGTCTGACTCGAATCTGTCTTGAGCCAACAGTGCATTTATTTGAACTGACTCGGGTGTCAATCCTCGTCAGCTAGCCCCCAAATTTAATGAAAACGAAGGGACGTGTTCACTTTAAATTTAAAGAAATGCATTGGATTATTAACCCGACTCTTCAAATGCCCCACTTAGTGGCGCACTAAATAGGTCGGTTGGTTCCCCGAGACAGGCTCTGGGTATTATGTGACAGGCAATGATGGCGCTATTGAAATGTTTTTTAACCCGACGTAAAATTGTAAATGCTTTGTAGAAACCCGAGGCACCTGGAATGCGAACCGTCACCTTGGTGGCTATAAATACCGGGTCCTTGGTTCTGTAAAGCTTCACGATTTCTTCCCACGGCTAAGTCCCTTCCTAGACAACCTTAATTCTTCTCTTCATACACTCCCTGATGGCAGATCACAACATCATCGAGATTTGAGAGTGATGAAGAGAAAGTTGTCGAACAGGGGCCTCAGATGCATGAAGACTTGTCTCCTTCAAGGAAGAAACCCAAGGTTGACGAGGGATCTTCCAGCGGAACGAAGATGAAGAATGTAGCAAGTCTCTTTCTTCCTTCAGTACCTATAACTCTTCCTGTTCATGCATCTCGGCAAGTTAGTGATGAGACCATGTACATCATGGTTATGACCAAGACGACATCAACATGGTGGTCATCAAGATGTCATCGTCCGCCACCTTGGCCAGGACGCGAAAGCTGGCAGCACGTACGTCGTCTGGATTTTGTGCTGTCGCCGCCACAAGTTCGGCCTCCACCTTGGCCACCTCCCCAAACACAAGACGTGCTCAAGAAAGGCGCCTCTACACCTGTAAGGTCGCACAAGCCACGTCGCTCCAAGGCCAGCCCACAAGTGAGCTCAATTCATCCGCGAGTCCGGTTCGGCCATCTGCGTGTAGTCCAACTTCAAACGGACGTACATGCCACATACGAAGTCCGTTTTCGACGTTCTTGGACTCTACGGACAAGAGAACGACGAGAGCTTTCCAACGGATCCAGTCCCATGTCCAAATTCATGGACAAGAGAATGACGAGAGCTTTCCAACGGATCCAGTCCCATGTCCAAATTCCTTACGGATCAACAGGAATCGTCAAAACAAGATTACGACCAGAATCTGACGTGCGCTGCGACGCTCCACTTTGGGCCCAAGGCCCATGTACCCCTAGGGTTTCCTCCTCCACCCCAT
This sequence comes from Pharus latifolius, assembly GCA_019359835.1. NCBI lineage: Eukaryota > Viridiplantae > Streptophyta > Magnoliopsida > Poales > Poaceae > Pharus > Pharus latifolius. The sequence continues at coordinate 34,293,734 of CM033324.1, read as the reverse complement.
GGCCGCCCCATACAGTATATATATGGCCGCCATGGCTGCCGTTTAGACTTGGGTTTTGCTTAGATTAATCTGTCAAAGAACAGTTTCGCCGTGTATCGGTTTGTGGAACCCCAACTCGTGAGATTCAATTTATATTTGCAATATTTCAGATTGCTTCTTTCTCGTTCTTGCTTGTGTTCTCGATTCGCATGCAAGGATAAGCCTTCTTGGCGAGGTCAATCGTGTTTGTGCATGGTTGATAACCAACGGAGCCGTGGTGTAGCGATTGCTGGGTTCGGATCGGTTCTGATCGGAAGCCGGATCGTCAACGTCGAGTCTCCACCAATCGACTTACCTCTACCTGTCGGAAGATGACACCACCGTTCGCATCAAGTGGTATCAGAGCCTCGGTTGCCCGTCAGGTATACTTGTATCCCCTTTGTTCATTATTCATCTTTCACCTAGAGTCCAGAAAATTACCCCACAAAAATATTTGAGTTCGCCGTCATATCCATCGTCCAAGCCACTTTGTGCCCTTCGCGATTTCGTTTTCAGTTTCGCGTTGTTGAATTTGTATCCATCGTCATCGTCTTGTTGCTGGTTTAGAGTAAGTTCTTGATCTAGTTTGAGTCTTGCATCTTGACGTCGAGTCTAACGCCATCACGTCATCGTCGCCGCCGCGTCCAAATCGGGTGTCAATCTGTCAAGTTCGGTATTTTGCTTTTATCGCCTTCGTCTGACCACAAAATTGGACAAATTCAGAGTCTAAATTGTAGCTCCGAAAATTCTCTACAACTTTGTCCATTGTGAGAAGTTCTAGAAACGCCGTTTTCAAGTCCAAAATCGCGTTGAAAGTGAATCTGTTTGATTTCGGATTTCCTACACAGACTGTATTGCGGGGCCCATATCGCCTAGATCCGTTATCCAAAATTGATGTTCCATATATGCAAATTGATCAACACGAAACGATCTACAACTTTTCTGTTATATGTTTTAGCGTTTGAGTCCTCCAAAAATCCGAAAACAGCATAGGAAGTTTCTGCATAGTAGATCTGTTTTTCCAGCGAGAGAAAATTGAGTGTTTGTGTATATATCTTGTAATCTCTCATATGCGGCACTATTGATATTTAAAAAAAAAAGGTGAAAAAGGCAAGTGCAAAAAAAAGAAGCCGCACAAAGATAAAAAATAAATAAATAAATAAAAAGCAAAAAAAAAAAAATCAAAAGTGCTTGTATCCTTTGTATCGACAGTGTTACGTCATTCGTTTTGCTTGCTTGAGCTAGGTCTGAGAACGAGTTTAGGCCAGCAACTTTGACAAGTACTTTGGATATTTATTCAGCTTTGCTATTCTGATTTCGATGATTGCATATTCCTTGCTACTAAATATTGCATATCCAAGCTCCACAAATACATCCTTCTGATCAGCACAGGTTATTGACCCTTGCAATCGCTTCATCACGCTCTCACGGTGTCACGAACCAGCCACCGGTTGCACCGTCCCTCGCTGTGTTGGTAAGAACAGGGTAAGAACTTGGTAAGATTGCTTGAGAGCGTGAGATCTAACCTAGTAGTTGATAGGGATAATACTTTTGTGTTATCTTTTGTTTTCTACTGACAATGGCAGGTTCATGGATCATTGGGGAAAATGTACAACTATATCAACGCTGGAATCACGATCGAAAAGATAATGGAGGTGACAATGCCAATGGTAAAATAGCCTTACCTTCTTTTTATGGTGCATATGATGGTGAAATTTACTTTGATTGGGAGATGATAGTTGAACAGAAATTTAATTCCCATCTAGTTCCCGAGATTCATAGAGTTAGACAAGCCACTAGTGAATTTAAAGATTTTGCTATAATCTGGTGGAATGAACTAGTAAATGCCCGTTTACAACCTGATTCTTGGGCGAGATTAAAAGATGCTATGCGTAATAGATTTGTTCCTCCTTCCTACCAACGTGATATGCGCAAGAGATTGCAACGATTAGATCAAGGTAGTATGACTGTTCAGGAATATTACCAAGAGCTTCAAAAGGGTATGTTACGTTGTGGGGTAGTAGAGGAACCTGAGGATAAAATTGCTCGTTTTTACGGTGGTTTGCGTCCAGAAATTCAGGATATTGTTGATTATAAAGAATATACAACTATCAATCGCTTGTTTCAACTTGCTATGTTAGCAGAGAAGGAGTTGCAGGGACGCCATTCTAAGAGCAGGAGCAACACCGGCAGCACCTTCACGCCCCGAATGACTACGGGACAAGCGAAGACAGTGCCTTCTTCCACCTTCCGACCAGCTGCACCGCCACCTTCGACGAGCACACGACCGGCATCGACGGCACCGCCCGCCCGTGCCGCGGACAGCAGCAAGTCGACCCCGCCAACACCGGTCAAGAGCTCCTCCTCCGTCGCTTCCACGGGCCGTACATCGACGGTAATTCGCTGCCACAAGTGCCAAGGGATTGGCCACGTCAAGAAAGAGTGCCCCAGCCAGCGGGCATACATCGCCACAGACGACGGAGGTTACATCAGCGCCTCCGATGTTGAGGATGAGATCGACGACACCAGGGTGGACGATGACGAGGTTGATGCTGATGCCACCTTTGGTGCCGAGGATACCGCTGCGTACAGGTCCATCATTGTCCAGCGTGTCCTTAGCGCACAAATGGAGCAAGCCGAGCAGCAGCAGCACCACAACTTGTTCCAGATTTTCTTCGTCATCAACAACCGATGAGCGCGCGTGATCAGTGACTCCGGCAGCTGCAACAACTTGGTGAGTACAAATTTGGTCAAGAAGCTTGGCTTGACCACACGCCCGCACGCACATCCATACCACATTCAGTGGCTGAATGATTCCGGCAGAGCTAAGGTAACACAAACAGTTCGGGTTCATTTTTCCATTGGTTCCTATTCTGATTTTGCTGATTGTGATGTGGTGCCGATGCAAGCTTGCTCTCTTTTATTGGGTCGCCCATGGGAATATGACACTGATGCACTTCACCACGGTAGAAGTAATAAATACACTTTTATGCATAAGGGAAAGAAAATTACACTTCTACCTTTGACCCCCGCTGAAATTGTTAAATCCGATAGGGAGCGGCTTGCTAATGACAAGAAAACCATTGATGAAAAATCTGAAATTCAGCATGTAGCCAACCAAATTAAATTGAGGAATCCCGTCTTGCTTGCTACAAAATCTGATCTTGCTGCAATTAATGAAAATGCCACTAATCATGTCTTGCCATGTCACTCTAATTCAATTTTCAAGGTATATGATAGTTTTCAAGAAAGGGAGTATATAAATGTTAATGGTTCTGTGTCTAATGATTTGATTATCAAAGATATGCATATTGCTGTGCTCTCTGTTGGTGCTAACATTTTGCAGAAAAACACAATGGAGTCGAGGACGACTCCACATCAAGAAAGGGAGAATGATGAGACCATGTACATCATGGTTATGACCAAGACGACATCAACATGGTGGTCATCAAGATGTCATTGTCCGCCACCTTGGCCAGGACGCGAAAGCTGGCAGCACGTACGTCGTCTGGATTTTGTGCTGTCACCGCCACAAGTTCGGCCTCCACCTTGGCCACCTCCCCAAACACAAGACGTGCTCAAGAAAGGCGCCTCTACACCTCTAAGGTCGCACAAGCCACGTCGCTCCAAGGCCAGCCCACACGTGAGCTCAATTCATCAGCGAGTCCGGTTCGGCCATCTGCGCGTAGTCCAAATTCAAACAGAAGTACAGGCCACATACGAAGTTCGTTTTCGACGTTCTTGGACTCTACGGACAAGAGAACGACGAGAGCTTTCCAACGGAATCAGTCCCATGTCCAAATTCCTTATGGATAAATAGGAATCGTCAAAACAAGATTACGACCAGAATCTGACGTGCGCTGCGACGCTCCACTTTGGGCCCAAGGCCCATGTACCCCTAGGGTTTCCTCCTCCACCCCATGGCCGCCCCATACAATATATATATGGCCGCCATGGCTGCCGTTTAGACTTGGGTTTTGCCTAGATTAATCTGTCAAAGAACAGTTTCGCCGTGTATCGGTCTGTGGAACCCCAACTCGTGAGATTCAATTTATATTTACAATATTTCAGATTGCTTCTTTCTCGTTCTTGCTTGTGTTCTCGATTCGCATGCAGAGATAAGCCTTCTTGGCGAGGTCAATCGTGTTTGTGCATGGTTGATAACCAACGGAGCCGTGGTGTAGCGATTGCTGGGTTCGGATCGGTTCTGATCGGAAGCCGGATCGTCAACGTCGAGTCTCCACCAATCGACTTACCTCTACCTGTCGGAAGATCGGGCCACCGTGCGCATCAGTTAGGCCTTTGACTTTGGAGAGAAACATTTCTCCATTTCATCCCAATATCTCCAACCTTTATTTGGGTGATCAATATTCTGGTCGGCAAGCAGTGACTATCGCTCGACCAGATGATTCCCATATTGTGTTGGCGAAGCAATCATATGGTGGGAAGGTTGCACTTCCACCATCTAATGATCCTCTTCCCAGGATGGCTATATCAACATGCCATGAGCTGGGACAGGTAATAATTCTTCTCTCCTTTTGCTGATAGTTATAGTCAGTACAACTAATTTTTGCAAATGTAGGAGGTTGGAGGCTCCAGCGATCAGCCTTCTGCTGCTCCATCTTTTCCTTCCAGAGAGATTCTTCTGGAGGAGAAGAATGCCCTGGAGAAGAAGACCGAAGAGATGTCTTCGAAGATTCTGCATTTAGCAGAATGTTTTGAACGATCCCGTGAAGAGGCGCGCCAGTTCCGTCGAGAGAGGGATCACGCTCAGCGACAGCGAGAACTCTCTGACTTGATTAGGGACAATAGTGCGTCTCTTGTTAGGGATGATGTAGATAGACTTAGGTTAGTTGCTAGTTCCCTGGGGGTTGTCAGTGTAGATCCTACTGACAACGACATGTCCCTTGGGGAACTTTGTAAACTCCTTTCGGATCAAGTCAACGCTTTGGTCGACTGTATCCCTTTTGTATGTAAAGAATGCAAGAAATAAAAATTTCTTTCTTCAAATAGTTACTCTTTACATCTTCTGTGTGAATATATGGCCATGAGTAATGCTTTCGCGACCATTCATACACAGGGAAATTTCAGTTCTGCGATCAGAATCACACTTTCAAAAAAGCACCGCGACCAACCCTAATATCGCGATTAGACTTAAAGCCGCGATTAGAACTGAAACATACTGCGACCAGGATTGAGGTTCGACCAGACTATCACTTCGATTAGAATCGAAACTTAATCAAAAACCATGGTCTCGATCGTACCGTAACCCGGTCAAAATACATCCATACGTCCAAAAATTGAGTCGCATGACTTTTTCGTAAAAATGTTCAAAGCATATAAAGGAAAAACGTCTTCTGAAAAGTACTGAAAATTTTTCAGTCCTTTTGCACTTTCAGTTTCCGAAACAAAGAAGTCTTTTTGTTTCAGATCCGATGCCTGAACACTTTAACGGGTCCGTCAGAGATAGTATCCATTATGGGAAATGAATAAAACACTCAGTGGAACATTTTGAACGAAACGTTACTCACATTAATGCGCCGCCTTGGGTCTATAAAAAGAGCAGATGTCTTCTCAAATAAGCCACACAGCCAAAAACCCTCATCGTTTCCGCCACACAAAACCCTCATTCTTCTCAGCTTCCGCCTTCCCCAAAAATCACTAGCTTTTCCTTTGACTTTCCACCAAAAAATGGCGTCCTGGAGCCGATCCATTCACCACTCCGAGGAGAGTTTGATGTTGCTGGAGAAGGAGGAAATCCTTCCTCCGCGGCTTTTGATCAACTGGCGGCCCGCGGAAAAAGATCAAGAAACCCCAACTGTCCAGGAGGGCGAGTTGGTGGTCTTTGAAGAGTACTTGCGCTGCGGATTCCGATTCCCCGAGAGTCGGTTCCTCAAGGATGTCCTCGAGCATTATGGGTTGGAGTTGATCAACCTCCACCCAAATGCAGTGTTGATATTGGCGGTTTTTCAACACCTATGCGAGGCGCGTCGGAGTGTACCCCAGTGTGGACCTCTTCCGACGATTCTACTTCTCGGCGTGGTTGAAGAGCGCTAACGCCGCCGGATGTATTTACTTCCGGCTGAGGGATAAAAAGGAGTATCCCTTTCCACCCCTGTGAGACTCAGTGAATGGGTGGCATCAGAAGTGGTTCTACTGTACCCCGCCGAAGGAGAGCGGGTTGTGGTTTGAAAACTCGTGGCCAGAGAAGCCAAGCAAGTTAGACACTCTCCCGGCGATGAACTCAGAGTTCATGAAGCACGCCGAGGTAATTCTTCACTTAGTCGAAGAAGGGTTGACGGCTCGGGACATCATCCGAGACTTTGTGAAGAACCGGGTGAGCCCCCTGCGTGAAAGGGCTCATCCGGCTTGGGAGATTAAGTCCATGGCGGACGGCACCCTGGACTATAACGAAGGTATTTGTTTCTGACACCGAAAACCTTCATGTTTTTCTTGAAATATATTCATTTTAACTTGCATTCGGTAACAGTCCTGTCCTCTGCTGAAATTGAGAGGCGGACTAACCATCTCCTCCGGGCGTACAACGCCGAGGTAGAGGGTGCTAAGGGGTCGCCTCGCCCCCAGAGCTTAATTCACGCCGGTGACGACCTCAGGCAAGAGCGCTGAAGGGTACATCCTCCACTTGGCCTCTGTTTTGCAGGTTTTATGTCTGTCCAGTACTAATCCCATGTGAATAGCTTCTTGGGAGGTTTGCTGAGGCGACGTTTCCCAGCGAGAACGTCGGTTCCCTGGGAAAGCCGACGACCAAAAATGTGAAGAAGATTTCCTCGAGACCCAGGACGAGGAATCCCACCCCCAAGAAAGTCAGGCTAAATCTTGGGGAAGGGTCTTCGCGAAGCACTCCTCCTACGGCCGGAAGAACTGTGGTAAGATATCAGATCCCACCGCTCTTTCCAGGCGCGAACTCGAATTACTTCTTCGTTGTACAGGGAGAGGGGAGCGAGGAGGAGGAGGATGATGATGTCCCTCTAGTTCATCGGAGGAGGAAGATCGCGGGCTCTCCATCCGATGACGCTCCAACCCATTCCGCAGGGATGACTGTTACTGCAGAGGCAGTCGTAGCAGTCCCTACGACCACTGAAAGCCTTGTGTTCGTGGATGATCCCCTAGCCCCTGAAGCTCCCGAGGCTTCAGAGCCAGTTGCCTCTACCTTCCCGGTCGAAGGGACGACCGTGGTAAGATTTTCCCACAGTCCGTTTTCTTCAATTCCCCCTATGTACTTGATGAGCTAATGCTTATGCAGGGAGAAGAGCTTCCCCCTACGACTCCTGCTAGCCCCAGGGAGGAAAATACTTCTCCTCCGCAGACAGGAGCGGAGGTGGTTGCTCAAGATCCCGTGGCGATTGCACGCGAGGTGCCGGCCACAGAAACCCTGGAGACAGCGAGGTCCTTGGATGGGACGTCGCCAATGGGATCGACTGCCCAGGTAAAGATCCTTCTTGTTAGCCTTTATCTTTCCCTTGAAAAAATGTTCATAGGGGAACACATACAGGGAAGAGGGCCCTTGTTTTCCAAGAGGAAGATCAGGGCGGACGATGATTGTCCCCATGCTCAAGGAGAACCTTCTCTGAAATCCCAAAAGCTAATGGGATTTCAATTAAGGTAAGAACCTTTATCCTGGTTGTATTAGAAATGATGGTCACGAATCGTTACCATTTGATTTTTCTTTTCCTTTATCAGACGAAAAGAAATAGCGCCCAGTCCTCCAACCGCTTCGGGAAGGGTTGAAGTCACTGCTGGTGCAGGAGCCTCCGGTGAGGAGCGCTCCACCCCCTCGGCCCAGGAAGTTGTCCGGGCCGTGGAGGGAGAAGCAGACACGAGGACCCAGTCGCAGTCACCGGCTACTGGAAGCAGTACCCAGTAGGCACTTCCTCCAACTTCCCCTACTGTAGGCACTTCCGGGCCTTCGACAAATCTTCCCATTAGTCCGGAAGATGCCTCTCTGCAGAAGTTCATGAAGGTATGTTGAATCCCTCTCTGGGTGTCCTGAATTGTACATAGGACACTTTTGACTCTTTTTTGCATCACAGGAACTATCCCGGATAATGGCCCAATCGCGTGCTACGGCGGCGAGCATGGTGGCCATGCAAAGAGAGCGAGACGGCTTGCGCAGGTAAGGATCATTACCTTTCAACTTGTAAAGGTACAAGTTAACTATGACCACTCCTTCTGTTTTATTACAGGAAAGTGGCATCGTTGGACAAAGAAATGGCCACAGTCAAGCTTCATTCGATCTCAGTAGCTAGGAACCAAGAGATTGAAAACAATAAACTGCGGTCACAACTTGCTGGTAAGTTGATTCCTGATCAGGAATACTTGTCCTCATAATCTGTGAGTAATGTTTTCTCTCTTTGCAGCGCAAGCTGGTCAAATAATGCAACTCAGTCAGGACAATAAAACCCTCCAGGATTCTATCGAAGCCTCCACAAGGGCGATTGGAAAGCTGAGCCGTTCAGTCTTTGAAAAACTGAAGGCGGTGGCTCATCTTCTGAAGTCTGATGTGGTCGAAACCACACGAGATGATCTCAGCCAAGAAGACTGGGCTGCCCTAGTTATGGCTCAAGCAGAGTCACTTCTCGAGTATCTCCCTGAGGATACACAGCGACGAGAAGAGGTGATCAGAACCAGAGTTCGGTCAGCCGCTTCCGCTATCCTTAGCCGGGTTCGACTTCACTATGGCCCAGATGCGGATCTGATCCACTAGTGGGACCGGTTGAGATCGAGAATGAAGAGCAACTAGAGGCCGTCATGGAGGAGATTAGTCCCCTTGTAGATAAGCTCCTGACTGAGCTCGGGATCGAATGATCCCTATACCTGTACAGAAACAGTTGTATACGATGCAATGCACATGAAAATTCACTTTTGAAAATAAATATATTTTTGTTCTATGTTGGTTTATATTATAAACTTATCCCCCTAGCCCCCGCCTGTGATTGTAGATACTGAAGACTTAGTATTACAAACGCAGGGGAAAAGTGAATATAACGACCAGGGGTGTATGATCAAATCAACAATTATAACACCTAGCCTTGTTTGCTAACCAGCAGCCACTCGGATAACCAAGGACTTGCAGAAAGCCCCGTGTGCGTTGAGAAACGGCTTATTTAGGAGTGACTTATCTGAAAGTGGTTATGAGATCGGCCAGCGAATCCGACTAGGATGTTATAATGATCTAACCGCGTGCGACCAGCCCCCGAGCCGAATTCACAGTGGATGGTCATAAAGGGAAATATTCCTTATATAAACGCAAAACATTTTTAATTTGATGAAAAAATGCTAATTGAACAGGAAAAATGGGGTTGAGTACTTACACGTAGAACTTGCGAAGTTGATCGATGTTCCAAGTATTGGACAAAATTCGACCATCCCCCATGGCTAACCGCGCGGATCCTGGTCGCGGCACCGAGACCACAGTGTAAGGGCCTTCGCACTTCGGGGAGAATTTGTTGCGATTAGACTGATCTTGGATTTTTCGTAAGACCAGGTCGCCCACGTGAAGACTACGTGGTCGCACCCTTTTACTGTGATACTTGCGCAAAGCTTGCAAGTATGCCGCGGACTTGACCAAAGCGCGATCACGCCTTTCTTCTAAGAGGGTAAGATCTTGTGACCGCTGTTCGGACTGATTAATCTGTTCGAATTGTTTTGTCCGAATAGACCCAATACTAACTTCGATAGGCAATACAGCCTCGGCCCCATAGACCAGATGGAAGGGCGTCTCACCGGTGGCTCGACTAGAAGTAGGTCGTAGTGCCCATAGAACAGTATAAAGCTCGTCTGCCCAAGCCCCCGAGCGAGTCTTAAGGCGATCAAAAACACATTTTTTAATGCCTTGTAGTATATGCCCATTGGCCCGTTCTACAGCGCCATTGCTTTGTGGATGCGCCACAGAAGCAAAGCACACCTTAGTTCCAATCTGGTCGCAGTAGTCTAGGAAGAGACCACTAGCGAACTGAGAACCGTTATCGGTGATAAGGCGGTTTGGAACACCAAATCGAGCAACAATGTTCTTATGAAAGAACTTTTGTGCTGCTGATGCGGTAATATTGCGTACCGGTTCGGTCTCGATCCACTTTGTAAACATGTCAATGGCTACGAACAGAAACTTGTACCCATTGACCGCTTGTGGCATAGGACCTACAATATCCATCCCCCAGACCGCGAAAGTCCATGTGAGGGGAATGGTTTGTAACGCATAGGCAGGTTGATGAACCTGTCTGGCGTGAAACTGACACTGAGGACACATCTTGACCATATGCTTGGCATCATCGAGTGCCGAAGGCCAGTAGAATCCTTGTCGAAAGGCTTTTCCGACCAGTGTTCGATATGACGCGTGTGCACCACATACACCGTCATGTATTTCTTTCAAGAGGGATTTTCCTTCCTCCTGAGATACGCAACGCATGAATACTCCTTGAGTACCCTTTCTGTACAAAACCCCATCTATGAGTTTGTACAGTCGCGCTTTTCGAATTAACCGATTGATTTTGGTTTCATCCTCGGGTAGGGTCCCATGTTCAAGATAGACTCTCAATGGATGAGTCCAATCCTGTTCCTGACCGAGGTTGGTAACGGAGGCTATTACCGGATCATCCTCAACCGAAGTCATGATTGAAGGACGGTCCAAGTGTTCAATGAACACTCCTGCCGGAGCGGATGTGCGTGAGGACCCAATTTTGGATAATTGGTCTGCGAGAATGTTGTCCTTTCGCGGGATGTATTGGACTTCGAAATGACTGAAGTGTTTTTTCAATCTCATCACTTCCCCCAAGTAATGAGTCATTGTCTCATCGGAGGTGCTGTACTCCTTGTTTACCTGGTTTACGACCAGCTGTGAGTCTCCCCTCACCGCTAATCGACGGACTCCGAGGAATTTTGCTGCCCAGAGCCCTGTAAGAAGACCTTCATACTCTGCTACATTGTTAGTCGCAACAAAGTGTAGTTGGATGACATACTTAAGCTATTCGCCCTGGGGCGTAACTAAGACCACTCCAGCCCCCGAGTGTTGAAAACTACAGGAGCCGTCAAAGTACATTGTCCAATAATCGGGGCACTCCAGTTCCTCTGCCAACTGCACGGGTGGCTCAGGGTTGGTCCATTCGACCACAAAGTCGGCCAAAACCTGGGACTTAACCACCGTGCGGGGCATGAAATGAATCTCGAAGGCACCGAGTTCGACCGCCCATTTGGCGATTCGACCAGATTTCTCTGGGTTTCGGACAATATCCCCCAAAGGAAAAGAGGAGGATACTGTGATCTTGTGCGCTTGAAAGTAATGTCATAGCTTACGGGAAGCCATCAGTAGCGCGTAAAGTATCTTCTAGACCTCAGGGTAGCGCTCCTTAGGACCATGAAGTACCTCGCTCACATAGTAGACGGGTCTATGTATTCCTTCCCTATCCGCGATCAAAACGGCCCTGACCGCGTGCGGTGTGGCCGCCAGATAAAGAACAATGGTTCTCCTTTGTCGGGAGACACCAATACTGGCGGACTGGATAGATATGTCTTTACCTCCTGAAATGCTTTTTCGGCCTCATCCGACCATGTAAAATTATGATGTTTCCGCAAGGCTTTGAAGAAAGGCAATCCCCTTTCGCCTAGTCGCGATATGAAACGACTTAAAGCCGCCATGCGACCAGCCAGGCGTTGAACATCCTTCATGGTCGAGGGCAATCTCATTTGTTCAATGGCCTTGATTTTCTCAGGATTAACTTCAATGCCCCTGGAACACACAAGGAAACCAAGGAGTTTTCCTGAAGAAACCCCGAAAGAACATTTCTCCAGGTTTAATTTTATTCCAAAGCGATTCAAATTACAGAAGGTTTCAGCGAGATCATTCGAATGAGACAATCTCTCAGTACTTTTTACAACCAAGTCGTCTACATATGCTTCGAGATTACGCCCTATCTGGGAAAGAAAGGTCTTTTGCATCAAGCGCTGGTACGTGGAACCTGCGTTCTTGAGACCGAACGGCATTCTGACGTAGCAGTATGTGCCGAACGGGGTGATGAAGGCAGTCTTCTCTTCATCGTCTTCTGCCATGCTAATTTGATGATATCCTGAGTAAGCGTCCAGAAAACTCATCAGTTCGCAACCCGCAGTTGAGTCGACCAGCTGGTCGATGCGGGGAAGGGGAAAGTCATCCTTCGGACAGGCAGCGTTGAGGCTAGTGTAGTCGACCCACATGCGCCACTTGCCATTTGACTTGCGGACCATGACTGGATTGGCGAGCCATTCCGGGTGATCCACTTCACGGATAAACCCGGCCTGTAGGAGTTTGTCCAACTCCTCTCGGATGGCTTCCTATCGGTCAGCAGCAAAACGCCTGAGCTTTTGCTTTATTGGTCGTTGTCCAGGTCGAATTGCTAACCTGTGCTCAATTACTTCCCTTGGGACACCGGGCATGTCGGACGGTTTCCACGCAAACACATCTACGTTAGCCCGGAGGAAAGCAACGAGATCGAGTTCCTATTTGTCATCTAGAGCTGATCCGACCCGAATTGTCTTGGATGGATCATCTGGGTACAAGGGAACCAATTTGAGTTTCTCATCTGGTCGAGGAGCAGCCTTGATCGTGTCGGTGGCAACAGTGGCGACCTGAGCGTCCCAGAGGGGAAGTTGATCGACCATCTCCAAAGATAGCCGGTCGCACGTGAGTGCCACGTTGCAACTGCCTCGGACCGAGATGACACCTTTGGGGCCAGGCAATTTCCCGCACTCATAAGCATAGTGCGTTGCCATCATGAACTTAGCAAGAGTTGGCCTGCCAAAGATTGCATTATAAGCTGAATCACAATCGATTACGTCAAAAGTAACCAATTCTGTTCGGAAGTTATCCGGTTCTCCCAGTTTGACCGGGAGGACCACTTGTCCCAATGGAATCATGGAGGGGCCTGGGATTATCCCATAAAACGGATGGATTATGGGCTTAATCTTCGAACGAGGAATTTGCATCTCGTCGAGTGCCTTGACCAACAAGATGTCAAGGGAGCTTCCTCCGTCGATCAGGACCCTTTCAACTATCGCGTTGCTGATGATTGGGGTAATGACCAGAGGGAGCCTCAATGGTCGTGTTAACCCCGCCGGGCAATCAGTGCGATCAAATGTTAAAGGCGTATCCGACCAACGGGGGTATTGAGGTTCGCCAAGGGATGTCTCCGTTTAGTTAACCTCTCGGTAAAAGGCCTTAAACTGTCTTTTGGAAACGAAAGAAGAAGAACCTCCCAAAATAACGTTAACATGATTTTGAGGTACCTGGTAGGACATTTCCTCGTCTCCGTCGGCGTCTCTAAGCCCGCACGCCTGTTCTTTAGGTGGTAAGGTTGGCATTGGCCCAACTCCCTGGTAGAAGTCATCCAGTTGCTTCAACCAACTCCTGCAATTCTTGAGGTCATGGCCTGCGGAGTTGTGGAGTGGACACCACTTCTTGCCCTCCTGCAAATTAGTTGACTTTTCTGGCTGGTCGACATTTTGACCACCAGAGGCAGTTTTATTTTTGAATGAAGACTTATTACCTTGGTTGAAGGTGGCTTCTCTGCGACTGCGACCTCGCGGTACTGTCCAGAGCTGTTCCTCTTCGACTTTTTTGACTTCCCACCCGATGAAGATTCCGGCTTCTTGCTTGAATCTTCTTTCCTGGCGTCCTTGAAGCCTGGTTGAGGTGGTAGGTCCCCCTTGTCAACCATTCGATTCCATTCGACTGCTTCGGCTGCATCATAATACAGATCGGCCATTGATCGAGGAGGGTGGATAAGCAAGTCCTCGGTAAATCTCTGGTATCGGACAGCGTGCTTAAATGCCCTGATTACGGAGCCATCAGATATGTTCGGGATGGTATTTCTCACCCCGACAAACCACTTTACAAACTGCCGAAGTGTTTCGGTTGAAGTTTGCCGCAGCCGATGAAGGTCGTCCTCCTTACCCGGCTTTTGGTAACAATTTTGAAAATTGCTGAGGATCGCATCGCATAGCATTTCCCAATTGTAAATGGAACCCTCGGGCTGATTAAACAGCTAGGTTCTAGCCGGTCCTGCGAGGACTGTAGGCAGGTAGTTGGCCATGACCTTGTCATCGCCTCCCGCCGCTTGGATGGCAGTGATATAGATTTGAAGGAACTCGGATGGGTTCTGAGTTCCGTCAAACCTCTCAATGGCCCCTGGTCGAAACTTATCGGGCCAAACGACTGCTTGTAGGCCAGGCGAAAAGGCTTTACAACCAACGTAAGGACCGTGAATCACCCTGTGACTCTTGGCTGGGTCTCGGGCGACCTCACGCAATGGCGAAGTTACTCGTGGTCCCAAACGAGAGTGAACAGGAACTCGATCCCTACTACGAGAATCCTGCACTCGCCGGTATCTGTCCTGTCGGAACGGTACGGGCGGCGGGTAACTTCGTCGGCCGGAACCAGAATGAGGACAATCTCGTTCGCGGGAACGTGTTACTGATCGGGAAGAGGCCGTTGGAGTCGCCTCGGACGCGACCTCATCTAGTCTCTCCGCCAGGATCCTAAAAAAGGCCGGTTTCTGCGCATCCGTGACCGTAGGAGGAAAGTTACGCATGACTTCCGCGATAGATCGCAGTCGACCATGGGTACTTCTCCTAGGGGCACCAGGTGTTATCGTTTCTTCGTCCACCGGGAAATGCTCCGGTGGTAAAGAAGGGGTCTGGTCACGTTTGCGATCACGCGACCGTCGAGAAGAACCCGGAGCAGCATCGTAACGAGCCTGCGCATCTTGAAGAGCCTCTAGGGCAGTTCTGCGTAGTTCGTTGTTTTGTTGCTCGAGATCTTGATCCTCCTTCTGTTTGCGATCTTGTTCTTCCCTAGCAACCTGTTGATCGGGAGTTTCTTCCGACAACGCAGCAAACTGCCTAGGGAGAGAGGTTGCTGATGGGGAAAACATCTCAGTTTGTTCCGAGTCGGACACGAAATCAAAGAGACGGTGAAGGTTATCAGGGTCGAACCTTCCGGGGCTAATTTCCGGGTCGTCATCATCCTTCCCCTCAGCGGTGTCGTATGACGGGCCGGATTCATCGCCTAGCGCATTAAGAACCTCTGTGGGTTCTGACCTTGCGCTAGTTGCTCCCTGGTCGATTGACATGACCTGGAGAGACGATTCAACCTGTGGAAGATTCTGGCCTTCGACCTCCTCCATCGGGACAGGATCGCTTGGAGAAGGCATCGGGATATGGGCATAATCCTTGAGATCGAAATCGTTCTCGGAATCATATGCTCCAGCCATGTTTCAGCGAACCTCCAGATTTAAACTAGGACGCCTTGAGAAAGGCCCCACGGTGGGCGCCAGTTGTCGACGATTCGGACTCGGAGTCCTCAGCCGAACTTATGCAAAATTTCTAATAGTGATACCTTTCAAGATGACAATCCGGGAAGGTATGTAGAACAATGGTGAACAGGAGCACAGAGAGATTTATACAGGTTCGGGCCCTCGATGATGGGAGTAATAGCCCTACGTCCTATTAGGATTTCACTATAGGTGATAAAAGATTACAAAATGGCAGAAAAACCCCTTCACAAGCGAAAGGTTTTTCCTATGTAAATGTACAGAATAAAGCCAGGAAGGCTTGTAAGAACTATCTAATTTAGGCTATAGACTTGGCTGTTTTTAGTGGTTGAGATGCGTTGTGTCTCACTTGTATCAGAAGTCTTGTTCTTCCAAATGGATCGGATCCTCCCGTTTGATGTATTTCGCCAACCTTTTATACTGGTCGAAAGGATGCCATGTCGTAACTGCATCAAACAGTTGTTTGGACGGTTGGATGCGGTTTATTGAACCGCTCTTAACTTCCAAGTAGGTTAAGCACGTGTTCTTCGTGAAATAACTGCTTGTATCAACCTCTTGGCGGTTAGTCTTCTACGTGGAGGAATCTTCGGGATACTTGAAATATTCCCACTATAGGGATAACCGGTCAGATAAATTCCAAGTACCTTGGTTGAGAATGTTCTGACCGCGGGGTGTTGGCTGACCGCGCAACATCTTCAACATTCTGTTCGCGTATAACATACTATCTTCTGACCGCGCAAAGCCTGTGGTCTGATCGCACGAGGCTTGCGACCTGATCGCGCAAAGCCTGCAACCTTAGGCTGATGCTTCTCAGAATGACTTGAGTTCACACCGCCGGGCACGTGTCTGACTCGAATCTGTCTTGAGCCAACAGTGCATTTATTTGAACTGACTCGGGTGTCAATCCTCGTCAAGGTTATCAGGATCGAACCTCCCCGGACTAAATTCCTAGTCAACATCGCCTTTGCCCTTGGCAGGGGCGTGCGATGGACCGGATTAAACCCCTAATGCAGTATAAACAACATTGGGTTCCGGTTCTACGTCTGTTGTCTCCTGGTTGATAGACATGACCTGCGTAGTCGAATAGACCTCTGGGTCGTCTTCGCCTCTGGTTTCCTCCATTGGAACAGGATCACTAGATGAAGGCATCTGTATATGGGCATAATCCTCGAGATCGAAGTCGTTCACAGAATCATATGCCCCAGACATGGCTCACTGAACCTCCAAATAGAAAAAAGAACGCTTTGAGAAAGGCCCCACGGTGGGCGCCAGCTGTCGACGATTCGGACTCGGTGTCCTTAGTCGATCTTATGCAGATTTTGTGAGTTGTGGGACCTTTCAAAGTGTTCCTCCGGAAAGGGATGATGAGCAATGTCTGTTGGGGCACAAAGAAATTTATACAGGTTCGGGCCCTCGATGTGGGAGTAACAACCCTACGTCCTGTTGTGATTTCACTATGTATGGAAAAATGCTTACAAAGTTGAAGAAAAGATAATCACAGGCGAAGATCTTTTCTATGTTGTTGTCTAAAACCGACTAGACTAACTTATGAAAGCTTGTGCTTGATCTGTCGTCGTCTCCGCCTTGTACATTTGCCCACCCTTTTATACCGGTCAAAAGGGTGCCAATGCACAACGGTTTTGAACGGTTGTAGAAGCGCAGTTTTGGTAACCATACTTAACTCCCACGTAGGCCTAACACGCGCAATTAAGGGATAACTGCACATGTTAACCTCCTTGCAGTTGTCTTCATACGTGGAAGAATCATTACGATACTGAGGATATGCTTGTTAGAGGGCTAAGCAATCCTGAGTTACTCTAGTCAAGGGTAATCAACGACCTTCTGACCGCGCATCGTCTATGGCCTCCTGACCATGTAACATCCGCGACCTCATGATCGCGCAAAGCCTGTGACCATAAATTACACCTGTGTTCGCGCTTCTTAGGTCATCTAAGACCATAACAGCAGACCTTCAACACCTGTCTGGTTCGTATTCATCTTGAACCAGATGTGTATTATTTCGAACTAGCTCGGGTAATAATCCTCGTCAGAAACACCTTGAGAAAGGCCCCACGGTGGGTGCCAGCTGTCGACGATTTGGACTCGGGGTCCTCTGTTGATCTTACGCAGATTTGTGAGTTGTATGTAAGACCTTTCAGGGTGCCCTCAGGTAAGTTAGGATAAGCAATGAAGTAGATATGCGAGGATTTATACAGGTTCTGGCCCTCGATGGTGGGAGAATGGCCCTACATGCTGTTGTGATTTCACTATGAGTAAAGGAGTTTACAAGGAGGAGAGATTGTCACAGGCGATAATCTCTCTTTACACTTCTGTCTAATCTATCTTATGCTCTATATCCCCTTTGTATCGTACGTTAGTCATCCTTTATACTAGATGAAAGGATGCCAATGTGAAGCAATTTTGGGCGGTTGCCAAAGTGCAGTTCGCATAACCACACCAACCTCTTCGCTGATTAACATATACAGTTATAGATAACTGCACATCCTAACTCCTTGACGGTTAACTTCATACGTGGGGGAAGTTATCTTGGCCCTGAGAAAGTGCCAGGTACAGGCTCGAACACTCCTAGGCTATCTTGATCACACATAGCCAGCGACCTTCTGATCGCGCATAGCCTGAGACCTCATGACCGCGCAAGTACTGCGATCATAGACTGACTCTGTGCCCCCAACCTTTTGATTGCGCATAGGAAGCTATCCGTGTGCGATCATAGAGGCTGCTAGGAAACAGGCATATATATATATCATATCTGAACTTGGCTTGAACATGATATACATTAAATAAACTAGCTCGAGTGATAATCCTTGTCAACGCCTCCCGTGGAAAGTCCCGGAGGGCTCCCGTGGAAAGCTACAGAGGGCTCTCGTGGAAAGCCACGGACGCCTCCTGTGGAAAGTCTCGGAGGGCTCCCATGGAAAGCTACGGAGGGTTACCGTGGACAGTCCCAGACACTTCCCGGGAAAGCCCACAGGTGGGTGACGTCGAGGGCGCCTTGGGACCTAGCAAGGACACATGTCAAGCATCCAAGCCGTTCGCCGGATGAAAAGACAGCGGCACCCCTCGATCCAACGGTCATAGCTAGGGCATTTTTGTTATTTTGCTTCTTTTGGGACCTATATATACCCCCTTGTATCTCATTTGTAACCCAGACTCAATTCATTTTTCGCACTCAAAGCAACAAGTATCCATTGGAGACCTCTCTCCCCAAGAGAGAACCCCCCCAACAGACTTACATTCGGGGGTGCCGACAGGACTAGGGTCCCCACTGGGACCCCAACCTGTATAAACTCTCTGTGTCAATCTCTGTGCTTGCCCGATGGGAGGTGATCGATCGCACAGTCAGCTCGCGTCGTTGTACACGTGTTACACAGGTCTGAAAACCAGTCGGGGTATTTTTAATACCACGACAGTTGGCGCTGACCGTGGGGATCTGTAACGATTCACCATGGCTCCCCCGAGAACGAGGGCTCATGCTCTCTCCTATGACACTGGTTCCAATGACCCGGTGCAACCTCCTCAAGACACCGCCATCAAGGTACCACCATCCAGAGACACCTGGAGTGAGGCACCTCTTTCTCCTCCCGTCTTCCCCGGTGGGGGTACCCTCACACCAAGTCCGGTGATCGCGATCGTATTGGCGGGGACCAGTGCCCCCCAAGTGAATGTCTCGGTCCTCAAAAACCCTTTGCTCTGGGCCTGGGTCAAGGGCCAGCTCCGTACCCTGCGCACCTTGGAGGAGCTGTTGCGCGTCTTAGCGTGCCCCCGGCTCCCATTTATCCACGCCCATTCCCTTTTCTGGGGGCACCACCACTGTTTTTCATGGGGCTCCCGGCTGCCTTCCCTCCCCTGGGAGTGTTTCCCACGCCGGGGGGCCCTCAGCCCAGAACTTTCCCCTTTTCGGGTGGTTACCACGCGCTAGGAGCTTCGCCTATGCCAGCAGTCGCTATCGCGCCGAGAACACTCCCCGCGCCGGGAGGTCACCCCGTGCAAGTGGTCACCCACACGCTTGGAGATGTCACTGGATCGATGGACGCCGCTGAGCCTGGGACCTTTCCGGTGCTAGGACCAACCCTCGCCTTGCGCCCTCTCCCCGCATCGATCCTCGTCGCCGCCCCAGACACATGCCGGGCGCCCGGCCCGGTTTGTGCGCCAATGACACCCTCTGGACCGATGGCCCACACGTACCAGCTCCCTCCTCCCCCAGGACCACCCCCAAGGGCTCCCCCGATGGACCAAACCCTCTTTACCCGGGAGAAGGTTGAGCACATGCGTACAGTAGATGCTTAGAAAACTCCCTCCCGCACCGATCGGAGCCACCGCCGTAGCAAAAACCACGCCCAACCCACGACTCTCGGGCGGACTGGGGAAAGAGGCCAGCTCAGGCGGCCACTGTTGCCTCAAGGGAGGACCCTGAAATTCAAGAGGTCAGCTCAACCAACCCGGAGGAGAAAAGGCGCTACCACCGGGAGGCGGTCCTCTGGGCCCTTTGGCCAACTCCGACAACGAGTACCCTTCCCCTGTGAAAGGGGATGACGACCTGGAGTTTCCCCGGGAAGTTGAGGGGGTGAACCAACCACTTTTTCATCCAGTGGCCGCGGCCATACCACTCACCACACATTGAGCACTACAACGGTGAGGCCAATCCTTACGAATTTGTGCATGTATACTCCATGGCCATCTCAGCGGTCGGGGGCGATGAGACAGTGCAATGCATCGTCTTCCCCCTCTACCTCTCAGGGATCGCCAGGTCATGGTTTTATAACCTCAAGGTGGGGTCGATCAAGTCCTTTGTGCTACTCAAGTGTGAGTTTTGCGCGAACTTCTAGGGGAGCTACATACGCCCCCTGGACTCATCACAGCTCTACAGCGTCACGCAAAAAACTAGGGAGACTATCCGGAGCTTTTTCAAGTGCTTCGCTCAGCTAAAGAGCAAGGTGGCTCACGTCCCCTACTTCATGGTGATTGAGGCTTGCAAGAGTGGGCTCCGCCCCAGGGAGCTCCATCGGAGGCTCTCCCGGAGTTGCCCTAACTAGGCGAATGAGCTCTTCAACGTGCTTGAGAAATACGCACGAGCCGAGGAGGACGACCTCTGGAAGAAAAACCAGGGGGTGCCTGCCTCCGCTGAGCGGGAGGCCAAGGACCTCTCCAACAAGCACCCCAAGAGGGTTAATTGCAGCGAGCCATAGCCTCGGGACACTTTTGCCCTTGAGGGCGGAGGCGGCTCGCGCAAGCCAATAAGGGCAATCGTCCCTGAAGAAACATGTGATTTGATGGCGGAACAGCCCATGAGGGAGAGGGAGAAGGGGGCTTGCTCGGCTCCCCACTTCCCTATTCGGCCGGTGGGCTCTTTGTTTCGTAACACCTCCCCCAAGGATAGGGAGGACGGGACTGTGATCGGGTGTCCCAGGAAGTAATGGCAGAGCTTCCAGGACGCCATCAGGTGGGTGTAGCAGATCTTGTCCATCTCCGTGTACCGTGTCTTAGCCCCCTGGAGAGCTTTAGTCACGTAATACACAGAGCGCTGCTACCCGTCCTGCTCCTTTCCCAGTATTGCACTCACATCGACCAGGGTAGCCACGAGGTAAAGGAGCAGGGGCTCTTCCGGAGAGGGGTTGATGTAGCTTCTAGGCCCCTAAAGAGTGTTTTAGTAATTAATGACAACTACAAATGCTATACTAACGATACCTGCTAAGTTGTGTCAAAAAGAAACTTAAAAGACAGGTTAATGAAAGGCAAAGGAAGATCCTCATGATGAAGAAAGGGCATTGATCAAAAAGGCAAAGGTACGAAATAGGGTCTTTTCCATTTTTACCGGTCTAAGGTGATTAGAGAATAATTTTGACCGGATTTTAGGATAGTTGCCGTTCTATTAAGAGGAGCATGTGGTGTATCACGAAATACTTCATCTATGTGCCACAAATCATAAAATCAACTTGCATTGCATACTAGAAGGTCATATGCTTTGAAAATGCTTGTTTCAGCTCATTTCTGCTCAACTCTGTCTCAGTCGGTCTGACCGTTTGTTAGACCAGTCTGACCAAATATACGGACTGACCGAATAGGGTTTCGGACTGACCGACGTTATGTCAAAGTATAGTGTATTCATTTAAAAGGTCAGTCTTTCCGTAGGTATAAACCTAGGTCAGTCTCCTAGTACTTCATGTCCTATCTTTCTGGTGTTTTGTGTTTTGATGATCTGACCGTTTGTTAGACCGGTCTGACTGAGAAATCGATCTGACCGAGTTTTTGAACTACGGTCTGACCGTATAGCCGGTCTGTCCGTATTTATCGGCCTGACCGTATAAAGTGTCTAGAAACTATGTCGTCTCTGGACAGTTTTACGGTCTGACCGAAATTGGGTCCGGTCTGACCATGTGTGTGCCTGACAAGGGCAGGTGAGCATTTATTGCGCCTGTTTAACGCCGTTGCAATTGCGGCGGTCTGACCGGACATATACCTGCGGTCTGACCGCCAGGTGATCTTTTTCTCCCAACGGCCTGTAACGGCTATATTTATTGTGGGGGGTATATATACTCCCATGCACGGCCCTGTTCACAACTTTTGAGCATAATTTGAACATTGTCACCATCCTTGAGAGCTTAAGCAAGTTTCATACACTCTAGGGTTCTAATTCTCGAATTTGTGAGAGTGTGCATTTGAGATCTTCTAGTTGATTGCATTTAGATCATTAAATCAATCTTGTGGCACTAGAAGAAGGCTAAGTGATCATCATCGGCTTGTTACTCTTGGAGTTTGCCAGCTCCTAGACGGCTCAAGAGAACTATTTCAGTGCAATGAGATCACCGCAGTTCATCACCGGATTTCTTGCCATCCGGCCATCTTCAGCCATGGATCTTGTTATGACTTTTGTTCCTGTTACCCAAGCCTACCTCCTAGACAAAGTTAGCACACCAATTGAGCCCTTGAACAGCATTTTATGCTTAGCCCTAAATTTTGATATTGTCAGCCCTATGCTAGAGCTTGTCAGCCAGTGGCATTGGCCTTGTTCACTTTCTTCTGGCTGTGCATTTTAAAAATAACTTTGTCCACTGAAATTGTAGAGCTATAATCTACATTTTCTTCTTCTACCACAACTTGAGATAAGCACTCTAGCTTTTCTTAAAGCTATGTCAGAGCCTTGATCCGAATGTCAATCTGCTGACATTGGTTGTTTTTGAACAAACCAGCCACAAAATTGATGTCCTTTTTGCAGCTTTGAAACCCTAAGAGCACCTAACACCTATCCTTAGCCCAGATTCCTTGAAACCCTAGAATCTCGACTTAGTTCAGCTTGCAATCCAAATTATCTCCAATATCGTTCAGTTATTCTTGTTAAGCATTTCTACATATAAGTCATAAAATATTTTAATATAATAAGTAATCATTGTGTGCTTGTTTGTCATCGAGCAGATCCAGAAGCTGACTTTGAGGATTTTGCTATTGACCCGTCATCAACTGCTGTATTTTACGAAGCGGAAGGCAAGTCATATCCTTGGACATCTTGAACCTATATTTTAAGAGTTGCTATAATATAACCTTGAATATAGATAATATTGCATGTGAAAGATTGAGAATGGTTGAATTATGAATTGGCAGTACTAGACTGGTTATCTGTGAAATGTGAAATAAACAAGTTTTGAGCCATGAACTAATATATATTTATGTATATACTTATATTCATAAAATAAAACCCCTAGCCGTGACCAGAATTTTGGTATGGATGGTTGTAGCACTGGAGGTGCTACACTGCAAAGGATAGCAGGCACGGAAGGTGCAGGGTTGTGGATGGTCTGGTCACTGGCATATAAGGACTAGAACCTTGTGTTGTGCGTCTAGTGGCATGAACAACGTGCTAACCGCAAGCCTGGTATGGGACAGGCCTGAACAAGTACTTATGTGGATCGCACATGAAACCCCTGCATGAGTTGTGTAGTGATACACGACTTACACGGAGAATGGCTCCCACACATATCATTGAAAGTGATCTTGCACGCTGACCCAGTAATGGGAATACGCATAGGGGTGGGGGTTTGGCTACAACCCGCCACAACTATGGTTCGCGAGAGATCCATAGGGTCGGGGGTTGTCGCACCCCGAAACTGGGACTACGACTACTCCTGTAGAGACCTAGCTCGCTGCAGCTAGTCCCATATATGCATAGCATACACATACCCTTGACTTCTCAGGATAAGTTAAGCACAGGAGTATATTCACATTGCAACAGAGTAACTTACAAAATAGTTAAGCAGTGTGGCCTGCTGGCCTTGATATTACATAAGAAGATTACAATGCCTTCACGGCATACATGGTTTAGCAAAATAACAACTACACAGCAGAAGATAGGTGACCCACCCACAATGAGAAGTGGACGGCAGAACAACACACATCTGGGCAATGACGGGACTGACTCTTCTCCTTCTGGATCCAAGAAGTTCTCCATGCCTTCATCTTGGTTGTTGAACGCTCCATCTACTGATTTGTAGGTTGCAAGGGTGAGCACTTACGTACTCAGCAAGTGATAGGTAAGAGTAGATACATATAGTAGTGATGATATGAACCTAGACTAGTCAAGAATTATGGATGTTTGTAAAATAATCTTTTTCTTTCATACCTCATCTCATGGCAGCACCTTTCATAATATAACATCATTTATGTTCACTAGATTATAGCACTACCGCGACACGTCGACACACGACAGCCCACGGCAGCACTCCTTATCATGACAACACATGTCATTTGGGTAATCTTGATTTTACACATTTTATTTAGAAAATATTACTTGTGTCACACCCCGTGGATTTAATCCACCGCAGCAGACTCCTATAAACCCGGGAGCTCGGAGTATTCGAATACGTTTTTAACTCTGCAGAGAGGTATCAATTTACCCGCAAGATATTCCACTTTCAAGCCTTTTCTATCATAGCATAATGATTGGACCCCTGACTCACTTCATACTGTGAGCGGCAAGGTGGAGATAACAAGAACTTTGTTATGTATCACTCACAATTCACCCCCAACCCTGTGGATCTCTCGCGAAACATAGTTGTGGCGGGCTATACCCCCCACCCTTACTCATTTCCCCATTGCTGGGTCAAATATCAGATCACCTTCAGTGATAGTGGGATTCAGTCTCCATATCAATCATCACAACACATCTCATGCAGGGGTTTCATGTGCGATTCACATAAGTACTTGTTCAGGCCTGTCCCATACCAGGCTTGCGGTTAGCACATTGTTCATGCCACTAGACGCACAACACAAGGTTCTAGTCCTTATATGCCAGTGACCAGACCATCCACAACCCTGCACCTTCAGTGCCTGCATTCCTTTGCAGTCTAGCACCTCCAGTGCTACCGCCATCCATACCATTTTTCTGGTCACGACTAGGGGTTTTATTTCATGAATATAAATATATAAATACATATATAATAGTTCATGGCTCAAAACTTGTTTATTTCACATTTCACAGACAACCAGTCTAATACTGCCAATTCATAAATCAATCTTTCTCAATCTTTCACAGGCAATATTATCTATATTCAAGGTTATGTTATAGCAACATTTAAAATATAGGTTCAAGATGACCAAGGATATGACTTGCCTTCCGCGTCGTAAGAAACAGCAGTTGATGACGGGTCAACAGCGAAGTCCTCGAACTCAGCTTCTAGATCTGCTCGACGACAAACCAAACAATACACACAAATATTACTTATTATATTAAAATGATTTAGGATCTATATGCAGATATGCTTAACAAGAATGATTGAACGATACTGAAGATAGTTGAGATTGCAAGCTGAACTGAGTTGAGATCTAGGGTTTCACGGAATTGGATAAGAATGGATGTTAGATGCTCTTAGGATCTCAAGGTTGCAATAAGAACATCAGTTTTGTGGTTGGTTTGATCAAAAACAGCGAATGTCAGCAGATTGACATTCGGATCAAGGTTCTGACATAACTTTAAGGAAAGCTAGAGAGCTTATCTCAAGTTATGACAGTAGAAGAAAGTGTAGATCATAACTCTACAAATTCAGTGGACAAAGTGGCTTTCAAAATGCACAATCAGAAGTGGGTAAACAAGGCCAATGCCATTGGCTGGCATGCACTGAAATAGTGTCAAAAACTAGATTTTAGCATAACATGCATTTCAAGGGCTCAAATCAAGTTGTGATAGAAGAAGAAATTGCTGATCACAACCTCAGGAATCTAAGAGACAAAGTTATGCCCAAAATACATCTGGAAGGGAGTGAAAAGGGCTAATGCCCCTGACTGACATAGTTTGGCATTGAATCTGACATGGCCAGAAACTAGGGCTTGGCATAACTTTTGATCTAGGGCTCCAAATGATGCACCACTTTGTCTGGGAGGTAGGCAATGATAACAGGAATAAATCATTCAACAGGATCTAGGGCAGAAGATGGCTGGAAGGTGATGAAATTCAAAGGAGAAGTGTGGTGGCAACACGGCACAGTGAAGCCACTGGTCAAAATCTTGGCATGGCTGTATCTTGAAATCTGGGCAGTTTCAGGGATCGGGCTAGAAGACAAATATGCTCATGAGGTTGAAGCACACCTGAATGACAAAGTGGATGAAGCTGAAACGGCCAGGAATAGGTTTCCGGTGAACTGTGCCGGAGAAGAAGACATACAATTTGGGAGTTTTTGATACAGGCCGAAAGAACTCGATTCCAAGCTTGGGAAGTGATAGATGGGTAAGAGAAAGTCACCTGCACGATCAATTTGGCCGGACGATAGCCGGTGTGGCCTGGCGACGATCGCCGGTGACTGAGGAAACTCAAATCTGGGAAAAACTTCAATTCGAGCTCAATCTGGAGATATTGATGCATAGGCTTGCTTCAAAAGGTTCACTGATCATTTTCTTCCACAGAATTGAAATCCAATTCGGGGTAATTTGGCCTGCATTGCCGGAACAGGGTAATCGGGATTTTCCGGTGATCGCCGGTGTTAGAGGTCACCGGTGAGCAATTAAATGATACAACATGATGAGTGAGATGAGAGGAACTCACTGGTGCTGTTAATTTGGCAGGAGATGCTGCAGAACGAGCTGGCACCGTGAGGCTCCTCGACGGCTCACTGGAGAAGATGATGACAGTGAAGAAGTTTGAGAATTTGGTTAAGTCCTGGTGAAGAGGAGATGATACAAGGCACTGGTGGCTTAAATAGACCAGAGGGCAAAGCTTGCAAGGATTAAACAGCATTGAATTGGTGTCAGTTGACATGAGTTGCCGGGCGCAGATGCAACAACGGTGAGCGGTGACGCGACTGTGCACTGGCGAGGCAAAGCTGTGCTACATCGGGACTCATCACTGTCAGGCGGTGCAAGGCGGTGGCGACAACGGCTGGTAAAGCAAGCAACGTGGCAAGAAGATGCTGACAAAAGCCTGTTGTTGGTCGCGCACAGGGGCAAATGCTATCGTCGGTGCTGCCACGGCGTTGCCACGGCGAAGGCTAGGACACGGACACGTGCGCACAAGCATGCACGGTCACAATTTCAGGTGAGCCTTGGCCGGCGGCGAGAAAGCACGGCGCAAACGCACGGCGAGGCTCTGGTCGTGAACTGGCTGCTGCCCTGGTCGAATTAGGGGCCTGATTGCAATTTCCAATTCTTGATTTGGACTGATCTGTAAATCTGAAGATTTAGGAGGTTAAATCTGAGATTGATTGCATTAATCTGATAGACTTGATTCAACAGATGATTTGGCACAGATAGAAGATAAAATTTTAGATGTTCGGATGATTTTTGATATGAACTGAAAACAAAGTAGATTAGGGTAAAATAAGTCTGAATCTTATTGATCTCGAATTCTGGGATTTAGGGTTTGATTTTGAGATACTCATATAAGAAGAGTTTGTGTTGAAAAGCATTTGGGAGGTGTTCCCTGAATTAGATTTGAATTTGAAGATGGTTTGCAACATTTTGCCTTTTCTGGCTTTTAGAAAATCTGGAAAAAGGATTGATCTGCGAATCTGGAGTTTTGGAAGGTTTAAACTGAATTTGATTTCACTGATTTGGCAGATTATATTCAACAGAATATTTGGCAAGAACATTTGATAAAATTTGGCACATTTGAATAGTCTTTGATACAGACTGAAAATAGGGTATTTTTAGGGTAATTGATTTCGAATTCTGGTAATTAGGATGAGATCTTGAAATCTGCACTGAAGAGAAACTTGTTTCAAATAGCATTTAGAAAAGATTTGCCGAAGAAATTCTGAATTTGGAGTTAATCTGGAGATTTTAGCCTTTGTGGGTTTCCAGATATCAGATAAAGGACTGATTTTTGAGAAAGGTTTAGATGGTAAAATCTGGCTGCCAACTTTTTGGATTAAGGTATTGGCATACCCTTGATCATAATCCAAGAATAATCTGGTCTGATCTTGGCTAAGATTTTGATTAAATCTGAATTTCTGAAACTTAGGGTAAAAGGTATTATAAGATATTTCTGTTTTCGAAAACAGAAAGGAGTTGATAAATCTGGAAGTTAGGATAGAATTGAATCTGGGTTCTGAAGGCTTTTCGGTTTAGGATAACTGATAGATCAAATCTGGAAAGTCAGATCTTGACTTGGGGTCACAGGATAGATTTTGGAGATTTAAGGGCTAAAACTGGAGCTTATTTGGTTGATCTAGAAGAGACATATGCATGCATGATTTTTAAGAAAGAACTTTTCACCCCAAAACTCAGGATGTTACAGGGGTGAAATGTGAGTGAAACATAACAAAAGTTCTTGTTATCTCCACCTTGCCACTCACACATGGTTGTGAGGAAGGGTCTAATCATATTGATAGGATGGGCTTGAAAGTAGAATATCTTGCGGGTAAATTGGTACCTCTCTGCAGAGTTAAAACGTATTCGAATACTCCGAGCTCCCGGGTTTATAGGAGTCTGCTGCAGTGGATTAAATCCACGGGGTGTGACACAAGTATATTTTCTAAATAAAATTTGTTAAGTCAAGATTACCCAAATGACATGTGTTGTCATGATAAGGAGTGCTGCCGTGGGCTGTCGTGTGTCGACGTGTCGCGGTAGTGCTATAATTTAGTGAACATGAATAGCAATGCTATGTTATGAAAAGTGCTGCCATGAGATGAAATATGAAAGAAAAAGGTTATTTTACAAACATCCATAATTCTTGACTAGTCTAGGTTCATATCATCAGTACTATATGTATCTACTCTTACCTATGACTTGCTGAGTACGTAAGTGCTCTCCCTTGCAACCTACAAATCAGTAGATGGAGCGTTCAATGATCAAGATGAAGGCGTGAAAAACTTCTTGGACCCAGATGAAGGAGAGCCAGTTCCGCCAGAGCCCTGATGTGTGTTGTTCTGCCATCAACTTCTCACTGTGGGAGGGTCACATATCTTCTGCTGTGTAGGTGTTATTATGCTTTATGCTAGACCATGTATGCCGCGAAGGCACTGTAATCTCTTTATGTAATATCAAGGCCAGCAGGCCACACTGCTTAAATATTTTATAAGTTACTCTATTGCAATGTAAATAAACTCCTGTGCTTGACTTATCCTGGGAAGTCAAGGGTATGCATTTATGGGACTAGCTGCAGCGAGCTAGGTCTCCATGGGAGTAGTCGTAGTCCCAGTTTCGTGGCGTGACAGCCAGCGCCGGGGGACCCTTCCCAAGGGGCACCTTCTTGGAGATCATCACAAAGCCTTTGGTGACCACCCTCGACTCGGACAGTGAGCCCCGCGACACAGTCTCTGAAATCGCTCGAGCAGAGTGATGGATGGATCCTCTCGTCTCCTTCATAAGGGGGCAGGGGAGCCTCCCGACGGGCGTACCTCCTACTAGCGGGGAGGCTATACAAGCGGGGGGCTTTGGCCTTGATCCATTGCCTCCCACGGGTAGAGGGGCTCTAGCTTCTCGAGGACATACACTCGGGGAGTTGCGGCTCTCACCTAGCCCCTTGCGGGATCACAGCGAAGGTCATCTGCCAAGGCTTCTACTGGCCTACTACGGTCCGTGATGCGTGGGACCTTGTCTATGCATGCGAGGCTTGTTTTGTTTGGGATTGACCTCAATTCCTCTGCAACAAACAAGAAAGCCTAAAAGTTTTACAAATGAAACTCCAAAAGAACATTTCTCCGGATTCAGCTTTATTCCATGTTTGTTTAGATTACAAAAGGTTTCAGTAAGATCATCTAAATGATTCGAGCTTTTCAAGCTTTTTACAACCAAATCGTCAACGTAAGCTTCGAGATTACGCCCCATCTGGGAAAGAAAGATCTTTTGCATCAAGCGCTGGTACGTGGAACCGGTGTTCTTGAGATCAAATGGTATTCTAACGTAGCAGTAAGTGCCAAATGGTGTGATGAAGGCAATTTTCTCTTCATCTTCTTCTACCATGCTAATTTGATGGTACCCTGAGTAAGCGTCCAGGAAGCTTATCAATTCGCAACCCGCAGCAGAATCGACCAACTGATCGATGCGGCGAAGGGGAAAATCGTCCTTCGGACAGGCACTGTTCAGGGTAGTGTAATCGACGCACATGCGCCACTTGCCATTTGACTTTTGGACCATGACCGGATTTGCAAGCCAATCAGGATGATCGACTTCGCGAATAAATCCTGCCTTTTGGAGCTTATCTAACTCCACTCGGATGGCTTCTTGCCGATCAACTGCGAAGCATCTAAGCTTTTGCTTTATTGGTCATTGTCCAGATTGGATTGCTAACCTATGCTCAATTACCTCCCTTGGGACTCCAGGCATGTCGGATGGTTTCCATGCAAACACATCTGCATTTGCCCAGACGAAAGTAACGAGCTCGAGTTCCTATTTGTCATCCAGGCCTGATCCAATCCGAATTGTTCTAGATGGATCATTTGGGTACAATGGAACTAGTTTTAACTTCTCGTCTGGTCGTGGGGCAACTTTGATTGTATCCGCTGCCGTGGTCACTGTCTTGACGTCCCAAAGGGGAAGCTGATCCACTAACTCTAGGGACAACCGATCATAAGTTAATGCCACATTCCGGCTGCCTCGAACCGAAATAACGCCTTTGGGACATGGAAACTTGCCGCATTGATAAGCATAGTGCGTCGCCATCATGAATTTAGCAAGAGTTGGCCTGCCAAAAAGTGCGTTGTACGCCGAATCACAATCAATTACATCGAAGGTAACCAATTCTGTTCGAAAATTATCTGGCTCCCCCAACGTTACTGGAAGTAGCACCTGTCCCATTGGCATCATCGAGGGACCAGGAATTATCCCTAAAATGGATGAATTATTGTAACACCCTAGTTTTGGGGGTGAAAAGTTTTGCATGAAAATCCTGCATGCATGTATCCCTGTAGTAGTAGCCAGATCAGTTGAACTCTAATCTCTCCCAAACCCTAAAAATCTCCAAATCTATTCTCTAGTTCCAGATCAAGATCTGACCATCCAGATTTAACCTATCAGTTACCCTGAGGATAAAAGTCTTCAGGAGCCAGATCAAATTCTGAACCTAACTCTCAGTACCTAAGCCTCTCTCCGTTTTCGAAAACAGGAAAATTCAGACTTACCCTAAGTACCCCAGTTTTCAGATGATTGAATTATTTTAATCTAACCCTATTCAGACTCAAGTAACCCCTGGAATATGTTCCTAAGTTCATCCTCAACTCACTTCAAAAAGTTGGGAGCCAAATTAATTCATCTAAACACTTTTCGCAGTTTAGTCCAAATTTTACTGCGAATAAGTCCTTTTCTGTTTACCTGGAAGCCTGAAAAGGCTAAAATCTGCAAATTAATTCCAACTCCAGAATTTCTTCAGGAAACACCTTCCAAACACTATTTGATATAGATCTCCCTTTTGATCAGACTTCAAAATCCCTCTCCAATCACCAGAATTCGAAATCGACAAAATCCAGACTTATTTTACCCTAATTTTACCCTATTTTCGAAAATAGGTGAAATCCCCCAAATCTTATCAAATTTTCTCTAAATTTGAGCTGGATGAGTACTAATAGAAATGTTATACTCAGCCATGGAATCAATTCTCAAATTAACCATCTCTAAGACGTAAATTACAAATCAGTCCAGATTTCAAATAAGAATCCTTGCATTTTGGTCCCTGGTTCGACCAGAGGCACTGTGCGCGACCAGCAGCCGTGCACGACCGCGACCACCGCGCTGCCACGCCAGGAACTTCATCGCCGGTGAAGCCCCGTGGTCGCCACCCTTGCCACTGCGTCCCTGCCACGTGTGCGCACGCCGTTCGCCACCGTGGAGCCACCGCGGTCGCACCAGCAGCGCCAATTTTGCCCGCGCGCGCACGCCATCGCTGCAGCCACGGCAGAAGATTGATGCCACGTTGCAAGCATGCCGGAGGAGCCCATCAATTCGCCGCTGCATCACCCGGGACAGCGCACGCCTGCCTGCAAAGCCGGCACGGCCGCTGGAGCACGTCGCTTCGCTGCTGTCCCGCCCGGCCGGTCAATTCGCCGCTCCAAGTCTCCAGGCATTTTCCAGCCGTTGCAGCCTCCCCAATTCGCCTATAAATAGCCCTCAGGACTTAGCCAACTCCACCACATAGCAAAGCACCAGAAATCGCCACCCTCCACCGTGTCTTCTTCTTCCCCGGCGAGCAGCAAAGGAGGCTCATGGTGCCAAGCTTCTACACTGCTTCCCCCTCCAATCCAGATACTCCAGTAAGCTCCTCTTACCTCCCTCATCATGCCCGAGCATGTAATTGACTTCAAACCTCTCCAGTCGCCGGCAATTTCAGTTTTACTCCAGTAGCTCCGGCGAGCAATTAACCCTCAACCAGATCGATTCAGCTTTCGAACTAGTAATCAAATATGCTCACTAGACCTTGCTTAACATCCCTAAGCAACCAAAATCGACAGATTTGCTAAAATGTGAAAAACCCCAAATTGGAACTTTGCTTGTGAACTGAGCTTGCTGTTCAAGCTTTTCTGGTGCATTTCTAGTTAATCTAACTTCACCAGTAGCTTACTTATGCCCCAGAGACTATCCACAAGCAAGGAATTAAGTTTATTTGCCCTAGATCAAAAATGCCCAAATCAGGCTTGAGTTAATCTTTTCCCCGGCCAATATCCCCTAAATCCAGCCAATCCAGCCATAGAAACCTTGCCATCTAGATGTTTTGGACCATTCTGAGCAACTTTGTCTTCTATCACGACTCCTAATTCGGCCTAGATTGTGAGATATAGCTATGCCCTAGTTTGCTGTACTGTTCACACTGCATGTGCTCCAGGCCAGCCAACTTCTTCGCCGGTTTTCATCACTTTCCGGCCATCTCCTGCCCTAGGTCCTGTTGAGACATTTGTTCCTGTTACAAATACCTAACCACCAGACAAAGTGGTGCATCATTTAGAGTCCTGAGTCAAAAGATATGGCTAACCCTAGTTTCTGGCCGTGTCAAGCCTATGCCAGCCTGTGTCAGCCAGTGGCATTGAGCCTTTTCACCCACTTCCAGCCATGCACTTTGAAAATAACTTTGTCCCTTAGACTCCTGATGTTGTGATCTACACTTTTCTCTACTGTCACAACTTGAGTTGAGCCCTCTATCACCCATCGACCTTATGTCGATGCCTTGAACCGAATGCCAACCTAAAGACATTCGCTGTTTTTGAGCGAACCAGTCACCACCTTGATATTACCCTGATATTTTGGAACCTTGTAAACCTTGACAGCTAACTTTAACCCTGGTTTCCATAATTAAAACCACATCGCTTTCAAACCTTGTATTGCCAGAGTATTTTCTCCTTGCACCTTTGCATGTAGCAAGTTAGTAGAATAGAATTGATTGTAATGCCTGTTTGCTTGTTTGATCTTGTTCAGAGCAAGAGTCCGGAGTTGAAGATCTTGTCGCTGAACCGTCGTCGACTGCTGATACTTACGACGCGGAAGGCAAGTCATACTTTGAACATATTGAAACCCATATTTTATGAATTGCTATGCTATTCCATGAGTAGATATTTCATTAATATTGCACATGTTGAGATCAATGATATTACGGCAGTGATAGATTGAATACTTGAGAAATGTGAACTTGATAAGATAGCAAGCCTCGAACTAATAAAAGTATAAACATGTACATTTATATTCATGAAATAGAACCCCTAGCCGTGACCAGTATTTTGGTATGGAATGGTGGTAGCACTGGAGGTGCTTGGCTGCACTGGTTGTGCAGGCACTGAAGGTGCATGGTTCGTGGTATGATCTGGTCACTGGCATATAAGGACCTAGAACCTTGTGTTGTGCGTCTAGTGGCATGAAAAACGTACCAACCACTTACCTGGTATGGGACAGGCGCAACCTAGTAGCTTTCTTAGTATTATCAGTTCCCTGCATGGCTTGTCGATCCGGTTTCTCGCGTGGAAACTGGTGGGACGCAGTTCGTCCATGAGTGATGTGAGATCAGAAAAATTATGAGAGGATAAGGTGTAAAGAAGGAAGACGCCCTACGCCAGATTAAGTCGTGCGCGACTGTAATCAAAAGAGGTTATGTGTCCTGCGGGAACATAGACCCAGGCTAGGAAGTAAGGCAGTGGGGAGGACCCACAACGGTACTTGGGATGGTGTTGTCCATTTACCGGGCAGGGATACTGTTAATACTAGACTGCAAAAACGTTGTGTGATCTCGGCCTTGTCACATGCGTATAAGTCGCATGGAGTTGGCCCGACTTGGAAGTCGAGTGAAAAAGTGGATTTAAAAAGAGGTACATCTCTGCAGAGTTTAAAAATGTATTCGAATACTTCGTGCTCCCGAGTTCTAGGAGTATGCTGCGGTGGATTAAATCCATGGGGTGTGACACAAGTATTGTTTATAAACTAAAATTTGTTAGCTCAAGATTACCCAAGTGGCATGTGTTGTCATGATAAGGGGCGTTGCCATGGGCTGTCATGTGTTGACGTGTCGCGGTAATACCATAATATAGAGATCATATGATAATTAAGAGGCATGTGGTTTATGCCCTAAGTTATGAAATACTGCTAAGAGCATATGATTGAAAGACTTGAATAAGAGTAGTGTGATATGAGGATATATCGCCTTGGATATGGGATATATGTGTCACCATCAATATGATTTATTTACTGCCATGGGTATGATCAGAAGTTGAGTAAGAATTGAGAAAGAAATGTATTTTGGGAAAAAAAAAAACCCTTCACTCTTTCCCCAATAGCATAGGTTCATGTCATATATATGTATGTATCTCTACCTTCCCTATGACTTGCTGAGTACGTAAGTACTCACCCTTGCAACAACTCATCAATAGATGGAGCATTCTACGACCTTGGAGGATACCCCGAAGATGCTGCGGACCCAGGAGATGATGAGCAGTTTCCTTCGGAGCCCTAATATGGTGCTGTCTTGCTGTCAACCTCTGTTTCCTGTGGATTGCTTTTGGGCCTAGCTTCCGCCGACTAGATGTATTATTTTGTTAGACCCTTGTGCCTTGTACGGCACTGTACCTCGTTTTGTACTAAGGCCTGATGGCCATACAATTATGACTATTGTACTATTTTGCTGCTGCAATGTAATCCTGTGATTGACTCATCCTGGGAAGTCAAGTGGTTAAAGGGCCAGCTGCACCGAGCTGGGCTCCTCACAGGTGATGTCACTGTCGTGGCAGACGTGACAATTATGGGCTTGATTTTTGAACGAGGGATCTGCATCTCGTCTAGCGCCTTGACCAATATAATGTCCAAGGAACTACCTTCGTCGATTAGAACTCGTTCGACTCGAGCATTGCTGATGATTGGGGTGATGACCAAAGGTAGTCTCAATGTCCGCGTAAGCCCAATAGGACAATCAACATGATCAAAGGACAAAGGAGTTTCCGACCAACGGGGGTACTGAGGCTCGCCAAGGGGAGCCTCTTCTTGATTTACCTCGTGGTAAAACGTCTTAAACTGACGCTTAGAAACAAAAGAGGAGGAACCTCCAAAAATAACATTAACATGGTTTTGTGGTACCTAATAGGACAATCTCTTCGTCTCCATCAGTGTCCCTAATCCCTCAAGCTTGATCTTTTGGAGGCAAAGTTGGCATTGGTCTGACCCCTTGGTAGAAATCGTCTAATTGTTTCAACCAATTCCTGTATTTCTTGTCGTGGTATTGCGAATACCCCGGCAGGTTTTGAGAACGATCCTAGCGAAGATCACGCGGCGTGGGTTGACCGGATGACCGGTCCTCCCCCGTCGGACAAGCACAAGAAATGACACGAGGATTTATACAGGTTCGGGTCCCGGTGGGGGCCCTAGTCCTGTCGACGCGCTCCCAACCGGAGTCGGCTGGGGAGGCTCTCTCCGGGGGAGAGGCTTCCGGAGCACACCTGTGAGTGTA
Source organism: Pharus latifolius (assembly GCA_019359835.1). Taxonomy (NCBI): domain Eukaryota; kingdom Viridiplantae; phylum Streptophyta; class Magnoliopsida; order Poales; family Poaceae; genus Pharus; species Pharus latifolius. Next base: position 34,258,043 of record CM033324.1, on the reverse strand, counting down.
GCTATTCCAATAAACGTGTATCAGTCCTTTACAATAGAGGAGTACAAGGGCTATTTATAGCCCCAAAAAGAAGCAAAAAGCCTAAACTACCCCGGAAGCCACCGTCGGATTGAAGGGTAGGACCGTCCTTCTCCCGATCTGTCGCGCCCCGAAACTGGGACTACGACTACTCCTGTAGAGACCTAGCTCGCTACAGCTAGTCCCATATATGCATAGCATACACATACCCTTGACGTCCCAGGATAAGTCAAGCACAGGAGTATATCACATTGCAACAGAGTAACTTACAAAATAGTTAAGCAGTGTGGCCTGCTGGCCTTGATATTGCATAAGAAAATTACAATGCCTTCACGGCATACATGGTTTAGCAAAATAACATCTACACAGCAGAAGGTAGGTGACCCACCCACAAAGAGAAGTGGACGGCAGAACAACACACATCAGGGCTCTGGCGGAACTGACGCTCCTCCTTCTGGATCCAAGAAGTACTCCATGCCATCATCTTGATCAAGGTAGGCTCCATCTATGGAGTTGAATGTTGCAAGGGTGAGCACTTACGTACTCAGCAAGTCATAGGTAAGAGTAGATACATATAGTAGTGATGAACCTAGACTAGTCGAGAATTATGGATATTTGTAAAATAATCTTTTTCTTTCTCATCTCATCTTATTTCAGCTCATGGCAGCACTTTTCATAATATAACATCATCAATCATGTTCACTAGATTATAGCACTACCGCGACACGTCGACACACGACAGCCCACGGCAGCACTCCTTATCATGACAACACATGTCATTTGGGTAATCTTGATTAATCATATTTTATTTAGAAAATAGTACTTGTGTCACACCCCGTGGATTTAATCCACCGTAGCAGACTCCTATAAACCCGGGAGCTCGGAGTATCCGAATACGTTTTTAACTCTGCAAAGAGGTACCAATTTACCCGCAAGATATTCCACTTTCAAGCCTTTCCTATCATAACAAAATGATTGGACCCCTGACTCACTTCATATTGTGAGCGGCAAGGTGGAAATAACAAGAACTTTTGTTATGTTTACTCACAATTCACCCCTGACCCTGTGGATCTCTCGCAAAACACAGTTGTGGCGGGCTATACCCCCACCCTTACTCATTTCCCCATTGCTGGGTCTAATGTCAGATCACCTTCTGTGATAGTGGGAGTCAGCCTCCATATCAATCATCACAACACATCTCATGCAGGGGTTTCATGTGCGATCCACATAAGTACTTGTTCAGGCCTGTCCCATACCAAGCTTGCGGTTAGCACGTTGTTCATGCCACTAGACGCACAACACAAGGTTCTAGTCCTTATATGCCAGTGACCAGACCATCCACAACCCTGCACCTTCGGTGCCTGCATTCCTTTGCAGTCTAGCACCTCCAGTGCTACCGCCATTCCATACCATTTTCTGGTCACGGCTAGGGGTTTTATTTCGTGAATATAAGTATATAAATACATATAATAGTTCATGGCTCAAAACTTGTTTATTTCACATTTCACAGATAACCAGTCTAGTACTACCAATTCATAAATCAACCATTCTCAATCTTTCACAGGCAATATTATCTATATTCAAGGTTATGTTTTAGCAACATTTAAAATATAGGTTCAAGATGACCAAGGATATGACTTGCCTTCCGCGTCGTAAGATATAGCAGTTGATGACGGGTCAACAGCGAAGTCCTCAAATTTAGCTTCTGAATCTGCTTGACGACAAACCAAACAATACACACAAATATTACTTATATATATTAAAATGATTTATGATCTATATGCAGATATGCTTTACAAGAGTGACTGAACAATACTGGAGATAATTGAGATTACAAGCTGAATTGAGTTGAGATCTAGGGTTTCAAGGAATTGGCTAAGGATAGGTGTTAGATGCTCATAGGATCTCAAGGTTACAATAAGAACATCAGTTTTGTGGCTAGTTTGATCAAGAACAGCGAATGTCAGCAGATCGACATTCGGATCAAAGCTCTGACATAACTTCAGGGAAAGCTAGAGAGCTTATCTCGAGTTATTACAGTAGAAGAAAGTGTAGATCATAACTCTACAAATTCAGTGGACAAAGTGGTTTTCAAATTGCACAATCAGAAATGGGTAAACAAGGCCAATGCCATTGGCTAGCATGCACTGAGACAGTGTCAAAATTTAGGGTTTAGCGGCAAATATAATTCAAGGGCTCAAATCAAGTTGTGATAGAAGAAGAAAATGCTGATCACAACCTCAGGAATCTAAGGGACAAAGTTATGCCCAAAATGCGCATCTGGAAGGGAGTGAAAAGGGCTAATGCCACTGACTGACATAGTCTGGCATTGATCTTGACATGGCCAGAAACTAGGGCTTGGCATAAATTTTGATCTAGAGCTCCAAATGATGCACCATTTTGTCTGGGAGGTAGGCAAGGATAACAGGAACAATTAAGTCAACAGAATCTAGGGCAAGAAATGGCTGGAAAGTGATGAAATTCAGTGATGAACTGAGGTGAACTGGTTGCACTGGAGCAGTTCTAGACACGACCTTGGCATGGCTATATCTTTTGATCTAGGCTGATTTAGGTGTCGGGCTAGAAGACAAAAATACTCAGGGGGTTAAGGCACACACTAAGGACAAAGTGATTTGAGCTGAAACGGCCGGGAAAACTTTTCCGGTGAACTGTGCCGGAGAAGAACACTGCTGTTTGGGGGTTTTCGATTTAGGCCGAATGAACTCGATTCCAAGCTTGGGAAGTGATATATGGGTAAGAGGAAGCTACCTGCACGATCAATTTGGCCGGAGGATGGTCGGAGAAGCCTGGCGACCATCGCCGGTTTCTGGAGAAGCTCAAAATTGGGGAAAGCTTCGATTGAAGCTCAATCTGGAGATCTTGATGCACTGGCTTGCTGGAAATGGCTCACTGATCATTTTCTTCCATAGAATCGAAAGCTGATTCGAAGTAATTTGGCCTGCATTGCCGGAACAGGGCATTCTTCGAATTTCAGCCATTTCCGGCGATCACCGGCGATAAGGTGCAAGGTAATCCAACTAGATAGTACAGCACGATGAGAGTGGCGAGGGAAACTTACTAGTGCTGTCAATTTGGTGGTTGAGGCTGCCACCGTGAAGCCTCCTGCTGGACTCGCCGGAGAAGAAGACGACGGCGAGGAGATTTGCAAATTTGGCTAAGTTCTGGTGATGAGGAGATGATACAAGGCACTGGTGGTTTAAATAGAGCAGTGGGCGTAGCTTGCAAGGAGGTAATAGCATTGAATTTGGTGTCAGTTGATAGGAGTTGCCGGGCACAGATGTAACAACGGCGAACGGTGACGCGACGGCGCACTGGCGAGGCAAAGCTGTTGCTACATTGGGACTCAGTCATGTCGGGCGGTCCAAAGCGGTGGTGACAACGGCTGGCAAGGCAAGCAACGTGGCAAGAAGATGCTGACAACAGTCACTGCTGGTCGCGCGCGGGAGCAGGCGCTGGTCGTCGACGTTGCAGCGGCGCTGCCACGGTGACGGCTGAGGTGAGGACACGTGCGCAACAGCATGCACGATCAAGTTGCAGGCGAAGCTTGGCCGGCGACGAACGTGCACGGCGCAAGGAAGCAAAACACGGCGAGTACTGGTCGTGTGTACAGTTGCTGCTGCTCTGGTCGAAATAGGGCTGATTTGCAGTTTTTGATTTCTTGATTTGGACTGAATTGTAAATCTGAAGATTTGGATGATTTGATCTGGAATTGATTCTGCTGTTTTGGTATACTTAATTCAATAGATGATTTGGCACAGCTAGAAGATAAAGTTTGAGACATTTGGATGACTTTTGATATGAACTGAAAACAGAGTAGATTAGGGTAAAATAAGTCTGAAACTTATTGATCTCGAATTCTGGGATTTAGGGTTTGATTTTGAGATACTCATATAAGAAGAATTTGTGTTGAAAAGCATTTGGGAGATGTTCCCTGAATCAGATTTGAATTTGAAGATGTTTTGCAACATTTTGCCTTTTCTGGCTTTTAGAAAATCTGGAAAAAGGACTGATCTGCGAATCTGGAGTTTTGGAAGGTTTAAACTGAATTTGATTGCACTGATCTGGCAGATTATATTCAACAGAATATTTGGCAAGAACAGTTGATAAAATTTGGCACATTTGAGTAGTCTTTGATACAGACTTAAAATAGGGTATTTTTAGGGTAATTGAATCTGAGTTTCAATTGCTTTTGAATTATGGTAATTAGCATGAGATCTTGAAATCTGTACAGAAGAAGAACTTGTTTCAAATAGCATCTAGAAAAGATTTGCCGAAGAAATTCTGAATTTGGAGTTAATCTGGAGATTTTAGCCTTTTTGGGTTTTCAGATATCAGATAAGGACTAATTCGTAATACTCTCGGACTGATTTGTGAAAAGAGTCTAGATGATAAAATCTGGCTGCCAACTTTCTGGTTTAAGGTATTGGCATACCCATGATCATATTTCAAGAATAATCTGATCTGAACTTGGTCAAGATTTTGATTAAATTTGAATTCAGAGTATCTAGGGTAATATAAGGTATTTCTGTTTTCGAAAACAGAAAGGAGTTGACAAATCGGTAAGTTAGAGATAGAATTGGATCTGGGTTCTGAAGGCTTTTAGATTTAGGATAACTGATAGATCAAATCTGGAAAGTCAGATCTTGACTTGGGGTCACAGGATAGATTTTGGAGATTTTAGGGCTAGAACAGAATAAAGCTGAGGCTGATTTGGCTGATCTAGAAGAGACATAAGCATGCATGATTTTTAAGAAAGAACTTTTCACCCCAAAACTCAGGATGTTACACGGTCAAACGCCTTGGATGCTTGACAGGTGGTCGCCGATTCCCGAGGCGCTCCTCGCGTGACCTGCACGTGACAAACAACTCGAGACTTTACCTTCAGAAGGGCGATGAGGCCTGGGGCATGTGCCGGAGGCCAAGTCCCCGGGCAAATGGCGGTGCCCGGGGAGGGGCCGGAGACCACGTCCCCGGACAAATGCCGGCGCCCAGGACGGCACCGGAGGCCAGGTCCCGGGGGCCAAAAGGCGGCGCCAGGGGAGGGGCCGGAGGCCACGTCCCCGGGGCAATGGCGGCGCCCGGGACGGCGTCGGAGGCCAAGTCCCTGGTGCCAAAAGGCAGCGCCCGGGGAGGGGCCGGAGACCACGTCCCCGGACAAATGCTGGCGCCCGGGACGGCGCCGGAGGCCAGGTACCGGGGGCCTAAAGGCGGCGCCCGGGGAGGGGCCGGAGGCCACGTCCCCGGGCCAATGGCGGCGCCCAGGACGGCGCCGGAGGCCAAGTCCCGGGTGCCAAAAGGCGGCACCGGAGGCCAGGTCCCGAGGGCCAAAAGGCGGCGCCCAGGGAGGGGCCGGAGGCCACGTCCCCGGGCCAATCGCGGTGCCCGGGGCGGCGCCGGAGGCCAAGTCCCGGGTGCCAAAAGGCGGCGCCCGGGGAGGGGCCGGAGACCACGTCCCCGGACAAATGCCGGCGCCCGGGACGGCACCGGAGGCCAGGTCCCGAGGGCCAAAAGGCGGCGCCCGGGGAGGGGCAGGAGGCCACGACCCCGGGCCAATGGCGGTGCCCGGGACGGCGCCGGAGGCCAAGTCCCGGGTGCCAAAAGGTGGCGCCCGGGGAGGGGCCGGAGACCATGTCCCCGGACAAATGCCGGCGCCCGGGACGGCACCGGAGGCCAAGTCCCGGGGGCCAAAAGGCGGCGCCCAGGGAGGGGCCGGAGACCACGTCCCCGGGCCAGTGGCGGCGCCCGGGATGGCGCCGGAGGCCAAGTCCCGGGTGCCAAAAGGCGGCGCCCGGGGAGGGGCCGGAGACCACGTCCCCGTACAAATGCCGGCGCCCGGGACGGCGCCGGAGGCCAGGTCTCGGGGGCCTAATTGCGGCGCCCGGGAGGGCACGGGTGGCCTAGTTCCCGCGCCAATGTGACACGACTTACCTGGACTTAGCACCGCGGAGATTTCCCCCAACAGCAGTCCCCCATGCTCCCCACGGACGATGCTCGAGTCCCTGGTGGGTATGGTACATGTCACCGGGAAAATCTCCAGACCAAGTCACCGGAGCTGTAACACTTCGGTTTCTGTGCCGGACGCTTATGGCCGCGCCGTTTCGTCATAAATGCGGTCGCGGTTCGAACCGGTGCCTCGATTCGCGTGCCCATCCCTTCGTTTCCCGCGCACGGTTTGAACTTCAACGGCCCAGATTGGTCCGCGAGGTGCCACGTGGCGCCCATCTGGACCACGGCTCGCCTCTATAAATAGGGCCTTAGGGGGCCCGGTAGATTCATTCCAAACTCTTCAGCCTAACGTTTTTTGCTCTCCCGGTAGCTCTCTCGGTAGCTAGCGCCCGGTAGCAAGCGTCCGGGACTTTCAGCTGTAGCCTCCTGCAAAGTTAGCCACCGAAAACAAACAAACCTGATGGCACCGAAAGGTCGAGCGAAGACGACCGAGGTGCCCCCGGAGGAAGTCGCTCCGGACTTCCTTTGGGCGTCCGAGTTTACGGCCGAGGACACCGAGTCCATGGTCGAGGGCGGCGTCGTCGCAGACGGGGACATCCGAGTCCCCGTGAAGAAAGACGGAGCCCCCCGCCCCAGGCCCGGAGAGGTCGTGGCCTTCGAGGCCTTCCTGGAGGCGGGGCTCCGGCTCCCGGTGCATCCCATTCTCCGGGAGTTTCTGAAGGAGTATGGGGTGGCGCTCAACCACCTCACCCCGAACGCGCTCGTCCGGATGGGCCTCTTCATCTGGCTCTACGAGACGGCGACCGGGCGGGAGCCCACCTGGTGAAGGGGGGACCCAAGTCCCCCTTCGGTTCGGTGATCGTACAAATGCTGCCGTCCCGGGTGGCCGACTACCCAGCGGCGGCCTCCCGGGACCATTGGGGCGACTGGGTCCGGAGGTGGTTTTACCTCTGGGTCCGGGACGAGGCGGTGGTGTACGCCCCGGAGCCCCCCACCTACAGCCGATCGTCCGCACCGAAGCCTCCGATGTGGACGGACGAGGAGTTCGAGCTCCTCGGCAGGGTGGTCCTCTCCAAGAAGACCCGCTCAATGCGGGACGCCGCCGAGGAGATAATGCTCCTCCGGATCTCCCCCATCTCAGGCGGGAAGAGGGGGATCCGCATGGGCCCCGAGCTGCGGCCCCCGGTCAAACCGGTGACGCGACGTAAGCTCCGGGAACCTGCTGCATTATACTTACGAATTTTTGAAAATTTGACTAACTCTTTACCTCTTGCAGTCCGGCCGTACCCGGCGGCGCGGGAGAAGGCGGAGAACCTCCTCTGGAGGTACTTCGCGGACGAGCACGAGCGCGTCGTGCGCCTCGTGGGGGAGGGTCCTCCCCGGAACCTGGTGGCTGAGGCCTATGGGCTGAAGCTTCCGGAGAGGAAGCCCCTCCCCACCCCCGGTTCACATAATCGGGGGAAGGATGCGGCCGGGGTCTCTGAGCCTAAGAAGGCCAGAGTCCAAAAGACCTCCGGCCCATCGTCGACGCCGGCGGCGACACCGGCGAAGAACCGGGACGAGGCCCCCGGGACCGAGCGTGCCCGGGTACCGGCCCGGAAGGAAGCAACACCTCCTCCCCCGAAGAGCCCTGCTGTGGCCCGGGGGAAGGAGCCGGCCGCGGACGGGGCGGCCTCTGACTCGGCAAACTACGCCCCGTCGCCGCCATCGGTAGCGGCTCCGCCACCACCCCTGGCCCCCTTGGAGCCGGAGAAACTGGAGGTGAGGTTCGCGGAGGCCTCGCCTCCGCGGATGGAATGGCCCGTAGACAAGGGGGGGAGCCCCTCGATCTACGAGGTCCCGCCGGAAGTGGGGGCCCCGAGGGCCCTGCCGCCCGGAAAGGGGAAGGGTCTGATGGTCGCCCCCCGACGAGGGACCCCTTCCGGGACTTCCTCGGCCACTTCCTCGGGGGGCACCTCCGCAACGAGGACGACGACGACCGCCACCCCGACCGAGGTCGCCCCTGGCCCCCAGGTTCGGGAGCCCACTACGGGCCGCGGCCGGACCGGCGCCGGGCGTGAGACCCCCTTGCTTTCCGTAGGGGAGGTTGAACGTTGCGCGGAAGGCCTGCAGACCCCGAAGGTCTAGGCCTTCGTTGCGGGAGGGACGCTCCACGACCGCTTCACGGAGCTCCGGTCTCTCCAAGCCCAGGTGTTCACCCGAAGCGACCGTCGCTTTCCTTTAGCTCCTACATCAAAAATTTTTCTAACTCTGGAGTTTTATAGGGGACGGCGATTACCTGGGGCGTCGAGCAGTGTGTCATCCGACTGCTCAAGGACGCGGAGGACAGGGCCGCCTCCTTCCTGGGCCAGCGGGACGAAGCTCTCCAGGAGCTGGCCCGGGTGCGGGCCCAAGTTCATGTCTCGGAGGCGGTGAATGGCCGCCTCCGAGAGGAGGCGAAGGCGAGGAGGGAGGCCTTCCGGGAGCTTGAGGAATCGAGCGTCTGGGCAGTGGCGGACGCGGGCTGCTCCGTCCGTTCAGCCCTCAAGAGCCTTGGCGTAAGCCCAGGCTCCGGGAGCAGCGCGGAGGTGCCCCCAGCCACACTCTCGGAGGCGGTGCGTTTTCTCAACGCACAGGTCTCTGTGATCCCGGAGGCAGCGGACGCCTAGTCTCGGGGCCGGGCAATTCCCGTCGTTGCGGCCGCGGCTGGGCTCGTCGAGCACCGGGGAGTGGGAGCCCGGGCGATCGGGGGCCGCATCCCGCGGAGCTTCCCCGAGTTCTTCGAGTCTTCACGCCGGGAGGTGGAGCAGCTCGTCGGGGGCTTCTACGACCGGATCATCCGGGCGAGATTCCCGGTACCGGCGCCTCCGGCGGTGGACACTCCGGCCCCGACCTCGGAGGAAACCCCCCGGGGGGAGGACGCCAATGAACATGTATGAGCCTCCCCCCCGGGTCTTAGTTAGGGCCCTTTTGTTTTCTTAGGACTTTTGATCCCGGTAGCTTCTTTGAAGAAGCCCCGGACACTTGTACAGAAACATTTTGAATGCAATGGAGTTAGAATTTTTTCTAAGTCTTTAAATTGAATGCATTGTTACCAGGGTTCCCGGGAGGTTGCTCCCGGGCGAAGGTCCGGGAGGGGCTCCCCGGGGGACGCCCAAGCGGCTTTAATCTTGCTAAGCCTTGTCTCTGAGAAGCACGGCGGGGACAGCGTCCGGGAGCCCATCCGGTTGAGGTGGCATCCGGAGTGGCACTTGGACAACTTTGACAATCATCGCGCCGAATTGTCCCCTCCGCGACCAGGGTTCCGGATGATACCTCCCCTCCGGATACTTCCACCGGCGGGGTACGAGTTCTAGCCCGAAGATGTGCTCCGGGACGCTCGGCGCCGCGTGCGAGCATTGTACCGGGATTTGACCCGGGAGCTAGCGGAGAGCCTCTGAGAGTATTAGGAGTAGGAGCCTTAGGACGTAGAGAATCCCCCGGGTTAGAACCCGGGATGTGTCGTTTCCGAAGCCCACCGGAGGGGGAAGATGTCCTCCAGGTTTGACAATGAATAAAGCTGTTTGTTTACTTCTCTTGTTGTCTTTTTATTCTTTCTTCTTGGATGGTCCGGACGACTCATCTTAACAAGAATGAGCTAAGTTTGCTCGTGGGCGTTGTCCCCCCCCCGCCCACAGCGGGCCGGAGGGTAGCTCCGCGCGCTGTGGGGGTAACAAAGCCCCCGGGGTGGAAGTCACCTGTAGCATAGGAATTTTTCTAAGTTAGAAAATTTTAAAATGAGGTTTCCAAGGAGAAGACCTTCCGGGAGACAATCGTCCGGTCGCCGTGAGAACGGGGAGCCGGGAATAAGGCCTCATGTGGAAGAAACGTCCAAGAAGACCCGATGAGATTTTCGGAGGCGAGCTTCCTAGGAGACAATCGTCCGGTCGCCGTGAGGACGAGGAGCTGGGAATAGGGTCTCCGGGGAAGAAATGTACGAGAAATCCGTAACTTCTCCGGGAGACTGTCGTCCGGTCGCCGTGAAAACGGGGAGCCGGGAATAGGGTCTCCGGGAGGCATTCATCCGGTCGCCGTGAGGACGGGGAGCCGGGGATAAGGTCGCCGGGGACCAATCGTCCGGTCGCCGTGAGAACGGGGAGCCGGGAATAAGATCGCCGGGGACCAAATATAGAAGAATGCCATTAGACGTCCCGCTGGGGAGAGCGTCGAACGTCGACTCTCGTAGGAGGAAGATAGATCCAAGAAAGCCATTAGACGTCCCACTGGGGAGAGCGTCTACTCCCGGAGGAGGAAGTGCCCGAAGACGGGTCTTGAGTGTTTGGGCAGGGGACTATTCTCCCAAAGTGACTCGTTACCACGGCCACTGTGACCGGGTTGCCGCTTACACCCTCAGTCCACGAGGGTTGATCGTAAGCCGCCCTACAGGAGGGACTTGCTGGGGCTGGCCCACTTCCTCGCGGGGAGGGCATCCTCACTGGGATGGCGTCCTCGCGGGGAGGGGCGTCCTCGCGGGGAGGGCATTGCCGCTAGGGGCGGTAATAGGCAGAACCTGCAATGAGACAGTTGAAAAGCAAGACCTATGTATTACTAATAAAATGAAATACAGGACCTCCCCCTGCGAAGTCGCGAAAGGGGAGGAAAATACAGTGTCCCTCCTCCCCCTCCGGCGTGAACGCTTCGGGGGAGGGGACAGGCCCGTTAGGCTAAACATAGAACTTGCGAAGCAAACGCAAGTTCCACGTGTGCTTCAGCTCCTGCTCTTGAAGGTTGGAGAGCTTATAAGCCCCCGAGCCCAGGACCGCGGAGATCCTGTAGGGGCCCTCCCTCTTGGGGGAGAGCTTCCCCTGGGCTTGGGGGTCTGTGACGCGCTTGAGGACAAGGTCCCCAAGGCGAAAAGCTCTCTCGCGCACACGCCGGTTGTATGCGCGCGCCATCTCTTGCTCATAGATGGCGTGGCGGAGGAGCACTCGGTCGCGTTCCTCCTCCACGAGGTCGATTTCCAGGCGCCGGTTGGCCTCGTTGGCCTAGTACGCTGCGGGCGTGGTCCCTCCAGGAGCTTGACCCGCAGTGACCGGAGGCCGATCTCCGGGGGGAGGACTGCCTCCGCCCCGTAGACCAGGGAGAAGGGAGTACGCCCCGTCGTCCGGGACGGGGTCGTGCGCATGGAGCAGAGGATGTTAGGGAGCTCCTCTGCCCAAGCACCCCGCTTAGAAGCGGTCTGCTCGAGTCTCCGGCGCAACCCCTGCAGGATCACGCCGTTGACCCTCTCGACAGCCCCATTGCTCCGGGGATGGGCCACTGAGGCGAAGTGAATGACGAGCCCCAGGCCTTCGCAGAATTCCCGAAAATAAGCCGAGTCGAATTGGGTCCCGTTGTCCACAGTGATTTTCCGGGGGACACCAAAACGACATACGACATTTTTCCAGAAAAACCGCTGAACGGCCCGGGACGTGATGCTGGCCAAAGGCTCCGCCTCAACCCACTTTGTAAAATAGTCGACCGCGACTACCGCATACTTGTATCCTCCGGGCGCTAGGGGGAAGGGCCCTAAGAGGTCCATCCCCCAGCGCACAAAGGGCCAAGTGATGGGGATTGTCTGCAGCACTATTGGGGGAGGTTCGAGCCCTTGGACATCTTTTGGCATGCTTCGCACGCGGAGACAAGGTCTCACGCGTCGCGCATGACCGTGGGCCAGTACAAACCCTGCCGGAGGGCCTTGGCCACGATGGCACGCGGGGCTAGGTGAGAACCACAGATTCCCACGTGGATGTCTTCGAGAAGTTGAAGTCCCTCCGGCCGGGGGAGGCAGCGCAGGAGGGCGGAAGCCCCGCTTGTAGAGCCTCCCCTCCAGCAGGAGATATGCCCGGGCTTTAACCTGGAGGCGTTTAGCCTCGGTCTCACTAGGAGGGTCCCCCTCCCCCCTGATGAAGGAGATGAGGGGGTCCATCCAAGACGGAGTCCGGGTGATCTCGGCGACCTCCGGGACATGAGGCTCGTCGGCCGTGTCCGGGGAGGCCACCGAGGGCTTTGTGATGATTTCCAGAAAGGCCCCCTTGGGGAGCGATTCCCGGGCGCTTGCCGCCCGGGCCAAGGCGTCGGCCCGGTTGTTGTCCCTCCGCGGGATATGCCGGGCCTCGAGGCCGTCGAAATGCCTCTCCATCTTTCGCACTTCCTGCAAATAAAGACTTAAGTTTGCGTCATGGCACAGGTAAGACTTGTCCATTTGGCAAACTACGTGCTGAGAATCTCCCTTGACTAGGAGGCGCCGGATCCCCAGGGAGCGCGTGAGGTGCATCCTGAGGCGCAAAGCCTCGTATTTGGCGACGTTGTTGGTTGCGGGGAACTCAAGCCCGCGGCGTACTCGAGTTCCTTCCCCTCGGGGCTCTGGAGGACTACTCCCGCACCAACCCCGGCGAGACACAGCGACCCATCGAACATGAGAGTCCAATGATCACTGCGTCGGGGCGGCACAGGGAGATCTTCGTCCCCGGGCCCAGAGGCGGGAGTCCACTCTGCGACGAAGTCGGCGAGGACCTGCCACTTGATGGCGGACCGGCCGGTAAGGGACAGGGAGAAGGGGGCGAGCTCGGCCCCCTACTTCCCGATACGGCCAGTGGCTTCTTTGTTCCGCAGTACCTCTCCGCGGGGGAGGGATGACGGGACGGTGATGGGGTGCCCCAGGAAGTAATGCCGAAGCTTCCGGGACGCCATGAGGAGGGCGTAGCAGATTTTCTCCATCTCCGTGTACGGGGTTTTGGCCCCTTGGAGGGCCTCACTCATGTAGTACACGGGACGCTGCTGCCCCCCTTGCTCCTTCACCAAGACCGCACTGACAGCGACGGGGGTCGCGGCGAGGTAGAGGAGCAAGGGCTCTTCTGGAGACGGACTCACGAGTATTGGAGGGCTCGTGAGGTACTTCTTGAGGTCGTTGAAGGCTTCCTGGGCCTCGGGGGTCTAGCGGAACCCCTCGAGCCCTCGGAGGATCTTGAAGAACTGGAGGCCCCGCTCCCCTGACCGGGAGACGAAGCGGCTTAGCGCGGCTAGGTGGCCGGAGAGCCACTGGACATTCTTGACGGAGCGCGCCAGGGGCATATCTAGGAAAGCCTGGATCTTCTCGGGGTTTGCCTCAATGCCCCGCTGGGACACGAGGAAACCCAGGAGCTTCCCCCCGCGCACCCCGAAGGCGCATTTCTCCGGGTTGCGGAAGGTTTCAGCCAAGTCGTCGATGTGGGAGGCTGCACGGGGGCTCTTGACGACCGCGTCGTCTACGTAGACTTCGACGTTGCGGTCGACTTGATCTTTGAAAACCAGCGTCATGAAGCGCTGGAAGGTCGCCCCTGTGTTCTTGAGCCCGAAGGGCATATGGACGTAGCAGAAGGTTCCGAGGGGAGTTATGAAACTCGTCTTTTCCTCATCCCCTTCCACCATCCGGACTTGATGGTAGCCCGAGTAGGCGTCTAGGAAGCTCATGAGCTCGCACCCCGCAGTGGAGTCGACAAGCTGATCAATCCGCGGGAGCGGGAAGTTGTCTTTGGGGCATGCGCGGTTAAGGTCGGTGAAGTCCACGCACATCCGCCACCTGCCGGTTGACTTCTTGACGAGGACGGGGTTCGCGAGCCACTCGGGGTGCAGGACCTCCCGAATGAACCCCGCCTCTCGGAGCCGGGTGATTTCCACCTTGATTGCTTCTTGGCGCTCGAGGGAGAGTTTCCACAGCTTCTGTTTGACCGGGGGGTGACCGGGGGCCACTGCGAGCTTGTGCTCAATGACCTCCCGGGCGACGCCCCGCATGTCCGAAGGCTTCCACGCAAAAACATCGGAGTTTTCGCGCAGAAAGGCCGCAAGTTGCGCTGCATGCTCCTCAGGGAGCTCTGCCCCAATCCGGACGGTTTTGTCTTCGTTGCCCGGGGACAGCAGGACCTTCCGGAGGCCCCCTTCCGGACGCGGCTTGAGGAGGGGCCTCCCGGGCGGTGGCGCAGTGACATCTAGTTCCGGGGGAGAAGCCTCCCCCCCGGGCGCCTTTATGAGGTTGACGCTTCCGATTGTGGTCGCAGCGCACTCGTATAGAGCACGAGCCATGTCTTGGTCTCCCCGGACATTGATCACGCCATGCGGTCCGGGGATCTTCATGCAGAGGTAGTTTTGATGGGTGGCAGCCCCCAGCCGGTTAATTGTGGTCCTCCCCATTATCGCATTGTAGGAGGAGGGGAGGTCCACTACGTCGAAGCGGACCAACTCGGTCCGGTAGTTCTCCGGGGTGCCGAATGTCATAGGAAGATCTACCTTGCCCACGGGGTGGATCGCCTTCCCCGGGACAAAACCTTGCAAGGGCCCGGACGCGGGCTGCAGGAGCTTCTCATCCACCTGCATTTCTTTGAAGGCCTTCAGGAATAGGACGTCGGCGGAGCTTCCGCCCTCCACGAGGATGCGGGCCAGGTGGCAGTTGTAGATGGTCGCGGAGACAATAAGCGCGTCGTCGTGGGGGAAGCGAACCCCTCGCGCGTCCTCCGTCGTGAAGATGAGGGGGACGTCCGACCACTTAGGTGGCGGGGACGCGTGTAGCACCCCCACAACCTTGACCTCGCCCGCGTACTCCTTACACTGGCGCTTAGAGTCCCGCCAGGAGGCAGATCCTCCCACGATGACGTTGATGTGCCGCTGCGAAGTTTGAAAGGGGAGAGCTTCTGAAGGCTCCCCCTCCTGCGTCTGCTGACCCGCGGGAGCGGGAAGGGCCGGAACAGCTGGCCGAGGGAGTAAGGAGGCTGGAGTCCCCCCCCCCCCCCCCCCGCCCGCGCTGGTCGAGGAAGTCCGCGAAGTGCTGCAGCAGCAGGCTACAGTCTCGGGTAGCGTGGGTACTGGACCTGTGGAAGCTGCACCACGGTCCTTCCCACCTTCTCCCCGCGGGGCCTTCTCGGCCGCGCGAAGACTATCCTCCCCCATGGGAAGGGGCGGTTGCCCCTCGGGGGGTCGCGCGAGCCGCCTCCACCCTCGAGCACAAAAGTGTCCCGAGGCCATGGCTCGTTACGCCCCCCCTGTCTGGGGCGCTTGGGGGGATCCCTGGCCCCCCGGTCGACGGGGGCGGGAGCCCCCTGGGTCTTCTTCCAGATGTCGTCTTCCTCCGCCCGAGCGTACTTTTCGAGTACGTTGAAGAGCTCGTTGGCGGAAGAGGGGCAGCTCCGGGAAAGCCTTCGGTGGAGCTCCCCCGGGAGGATGCCGCTTTTGCAGGCTTCGATGACCGTAGAGTCGGGGACGTGGGCCACTTTGCTCTTCACCTGAGCGAAGCGCTTGAAGAAGCTTCTGATGGTTTCCCCAATCCTCTGTCGGACAGTGTACAGCTACGAGGAGTCCAGGGGACGCACGTAGTTCCCCTGGAAGTTGGCACAGAACTCCCGCTTGAGCTGCGAGAAAGACTTGATGGAGCCCGCCTTCAGGTTGTAGAACCAGGAGCGGGCAATGCCGGTGAGGTAGAGGGGGAAGACATTGCATTGTACCGTCTCGTCCCCCCCGGCCGCGGAGATGGCTGTGGAGTAGACCTGCACAAACTCGTAAGGATCTGCCTCACCGTTATAGTGCTCGATGTGCGGAGGGCGGTAGGGCCGCGGCCACGGGATGCTGCGAAGTCTTCGGCACAGGGGCTGGATAGCCCCCTGCACTTCCCGGGGAGAGCCCCGGTCGCTATCTCCTTTCACGGGACCTTCGTTGTCTGAGTCTGGAAGCGGTCCGAGAGGTCCGCCAGAGTGGCGGTGGCAACGCTTTTCCTCCGGACCGGGACTGAGTTCCCGGACGTCTGGGTTCTCCTCCGGAGAGGTTGGCTCTCCTGCGGGTCGCTTCCCCCGACCGGTGCGGGAGCGAGGCTCCCCGCGCCCGCGGCCGAGGAGAAGTTCATCCCCGCGCTCAGGTGAATGCATTCGCTCGACCTCCCCCTGGGCGAAACGGACCTGTTCGGCCGAGGGAGGGAGCTTATGCACTGTAGCTGCCGGCCCGAAGGTTTCAGGGGCCGGCTGGGGGGAGCCCCCTGCGAAGACCCCTGGGACTGGAAAGGGGGAAGCCCCTGTGTTATCCGGAACCGGGGAGGGAGCGCCCACGGCGACGCTTGAAACCGAAGCAGAGGGGGCCCCAGTGGCCACGACCGGAACCGGAAAGGGGGGAGCCCCTGTAACATCCGGGACCGGCGAGGGGGGAGCCCCCGCGGCGACGTCCGAAAACGGGGAGCCCATGCGGGGGGGAGTCCGCTGCGGCACGGGAGCTGCTCTGTCAACCGCCCCCTGTGCGGTAAACGCGACGCGGGGGGCGGGACTGGCTCCCGGCATAGGGAAAACCCCCGGCATGAAGTGGGCTCCCGGCCCCGGGAATAGGCCAGGGACGGGGTACCCCCCTAGCGCCACGAAGGGCCCTGGCATGAAGTAACCTCCCGGCACCGGGACAGGCCCGGGTGCCGGGAAGGGTCCGGACGTATATCCCGCAGGCGAAGGGAACCCCCCGGCAGGATCATACGGGGCGGACAAACCCCCGGAGGCCGGAGGGGCCGCCGGGTAACCCATAAACGGGGGCATAGTCCCCGGATATGGGTGCGACACAAATGTGGGGGCCGGAGGCCGCGCCAACACACTGAGCAACTCATCCATAGAGCGCTGGGCGCGGAGCTGGCCCTCCATGAGAGCCTCAAGCAGGGCGTCCCGGGGAGCCGGGGGAGCCGTCGGGGGGAGACTGGTCCCGGCCGAGGTCCCCGCGGTCACCGGGAACGACCTGGAGGTGGAAGCACCTAAGTTAAGAGGAAAGGAGCGAGGCGGTACCTGGGCCAGGCCGCCTCCGGGCGGAAGCGCAGGGACAGCTGTGTCCCGGACGGGCAAAGCCGGGTCTCCGAGACCTGGATAACCGGGAAGGGTGCGAGCCCTTGTTCTTGGGGGAGCCATGGCATCTTGTCACGAGTCCCCAAGGTCGGCGCCACCTGTCGTGGTATTGCGAATACCTCGGCAAGTTTTGAGAACGATCCTAGCGAAGATCACGCGGCGCGGGTTGACCGGATGACCGGTCCTCCCCCGCCGAATGTAACACCCCTGTTTCTGCCAAACCCTAAAATAGCCAAATCCACATCTTGACCCCAAACCCTAATCTGCTTCAGCCATTCCCTTCTAAATGTTGTTCAGAACATTTTTCCCTTCGGGATCATCTCCAAAATCCCATCCTAAAGCTGAGTTTTAACCCTCGCCATTTTTGAAACCCTAATTACCCTATTTTACCCTAAACTGTTTTCCCCAATTTTGTCGAAACCCTTCAGATCTTGCCTGATCTTACCAAACTTTGGCCAGATGAGTTCTAATAATCTTTTACAACTTAGCTGCGAAATCAGATTTCAGATCGGACCCTTAGATCTCCAGATTTGCAATCAAGTCCATTTTCTATTCAAACTTTCCTCACAGAACATTCCCTGGAGCAAGTTTCAGAATTACAGAACAGCCCAAATATTCTTTTCAGGTCCATTCGACCAGCACCTGGTCGTGGCCTACGACCAGCGCGAGTCGCCGTTGCCGCGCCGTGGATTTCGCTGTGCTTGCTCGCCGCCGGCCACCGCTTCTTGTCGCCTGCGTTGTGAACAACCGAGCCACCCCGTGCGCACGTGCCAGCACAGTGCGTCGCCTTGCCCAGCGGATAAAGGGCCGTGCTCCAGAGCTTTGTTTTCGCGCGCGCGCTCCCGTTGCCGTGGCAATTGCATGCGTGTACGTGTCGTTGCCGGAGCTACGCTGTCGCCTCCGCATCTGCGCCGTCCCAGGTGAAGTTCCAATGCAACTGGCAAAGCTGCAGCACCGCCTGAACGCAATCGCATCGCCGTCGCTGTCGTTGCGCCTGCGCCCGACAAACTTCTCCCCGGCGCAAGCAACCACTATCGCTCAAACCCTCGCAAGCTCCGTCCCCGTGCCTATTTAAACCCTCCCTGTACTTTGAGAGCCTCAAACCTCCAGAAAATCGGCTAAATCCCAAACCTCGCCGTTTTCGCTTTCTTCTCCGGCGAGCCAGTGAGTGAGCTCACGGTGCTAGCCCTTTCCACAGCCCCTCTCTTCGATCCAAGTTCACCAGTGAGTTCCCCTCGTTCCCCTCTCTGTGTCATAGCAGCCAATTGCACCAGATCGATCCCCATCGCCGGTGATCGCCGGAAAGGCCCAATTGCCCTGTTTCCCCAATGCTAACCATTTCATCCCGAATTAGCTTTCGTCCCAGTAGTAGAAAGTGATCCTTAGCCATTTCCTAACAAGCCTGTTGAATCAGGATCCCCAATTAAGCTCAAAATGAAGAAATCCCAAACTGGAACCTCAGCCGTTCGCCGGACCTCATCGCCGAGCCCCTCCGGCCAATCTCCAATGAAATTAACCCCTCCAGTAGCCTTGTTGTGCCCTAGAGATCATTCCCAAGCTTGGAATTGAGCTCATTCGCCCTGTATCAAAAATCCCCGAGCTCCAGTGTCGTCTTCTCCAGCGCCGGTCGCCGGAATTATTTCCCGGCCGATCTAGCCCCTGAGACCTTGTCCCTTAGATAGATTCCAGTACCCTGAGCAATGTTGTCCACTAGCTCGATCCCTGAATCGACCTGAATCAAAAGTTATTCCAATGCCAAGATCACTGTCCAGTAGCTCAGTTCATGTCCAGGCCACCGTGTTTTCTCGCCGGATTTGGCCACCCTCCGGCCATTTCCAGCCCTTGTGCCTGTTGAGTATATTGTTCCTGTTAGTAATGCCTACCTCCCAGACAAAGTGTTGCATCAATTGGAGCCCTGGATCAAAAGTTAAGCCATGCCCTAGTTTCTGGCCATGCCCAGCACTATGTCAGTGCATGTCAGCTACTGGCATTAGCCTTGTTTGACCCCTTCTGGTTGAGCCATGGAAATGTCACTTTGTCCCCTAGGTTCCTGGAGTTGTGTTCTACATCTTTCCCTTCTGTCACTTCTCCAGAAAACCATCCTAAGACTAGTTTAAAGTTATGCCAAAGCCATGAACTGAATGTCGACCCTTCGACGTTCAATCCTTTTTAGCCGTTTCTTTGACCAGAGCCCTTGTGACCTTGCCCTAACCTTTTCCCCTGCATGCATGACTTATTTACTTAATACTTTCTATAGAAACTATTTTCAGTATGCTTATGTGGTATGTGTTTGTGTGTTAATTGTTTGCCGCAGAGTCAGAAGCTGAAGGAGCGGAAGAAGTCTTTGAAGATCCGTCTGAGTATTTAGACCCAACATCGCAAGGCAAGCCTCATTCCTTTGATCATGTCTCACCCAATATTTTCATATGAAGTTTATTCACTGTTTCTTGCTATGCATGCTTATTTGAGATACAAGTTATGTTTGAATGACATGAGTAGATATTACCTAAAGGCTCATGAAACTCCTTTTGTTATTGAACCTTCATATATATATGCTTTTGTCACCCTAGGACTCATATACCGAATATCCACATTAAACTTGAAATGGTCAAATACATGAGAAGTTATAATGAAAACCGTTTTGCTAAGAAAACTGATAAAAGGGATCAGTAGTGAGGATTGGATTGTATGGAGAGGGTGCGGTGCGCACCAGGGAATGTGAATGTTCCTCACTATTGATTCATAAGGACGAGAACCTTGTGCTGTGTCTCTATACGAATTGTGAACGTACCAACCACTTGCCTGGTATGGGACAGGCACAACTCAGTAGCTTTTTGGTATTAGTAGTTCCCTGCATGGTTTGACGATCTGGTTTCTCGCGTGGAAACTGGAAGGCCAAGGTTCGGCCATGAGTGATGTGAGTTCAGAAAAATAATGAGAGGAAAAGGCGTAAAAGAAGGAAGGCACCCTAGACCTGATTAAGCCGTGAGCGGTTGTAATCTTAAATGGTCGTATGTCTCGCGTGGACATAGACCAAGGCTATGTGTCCTGAGGGAACATAGACCAGAGAGGCTAGGAAGTAAGGCAGTGGGGAAGACCCACAACGGTACTTGAGACTTAATTGTCTATTTACCGGGCGGGGATACTGTTAATACTGAACTGTAAAAGCGTTGTGTGATCTCGGCCTTGTCACATGTGTATAAGTCACATGGAGCTGATCCGACTTGAAAGCCGAGTGAACCAGTGGATTTAAAAAGAGGTACACCTTTGCAAAGTGTAAAAGAAGTATCAGATACTCTGTACTCCCAGGTTCAGGAGTCTTTTCGTAGTGGATGTTATCCATGGGTTATAGCACAAGTAACGTTTTGGAATGTTTTCATAATGCGGTTAACAAAGTAGTGACTCATGGGAGACCACTACATCCAATGTTTTAGTAAAAACCTGTTTAATGTTTAAGATATTATTTTCATGACAAAGTACTGTTTTACTGAACAAATGACTTGGAAATCTATGTATCTCTATCCATATGAAACTAAAACCCCTGAATCATATGTTTCACCCTCATATAAGTACAATTACAATAATCCCCGGAATGAGTGTTGCTGAGCACCAAGTGCTCACCCTTGCATTTACATCCAACTGTAGAAGAGGGATTCGAGGATCCCGATTCCTTCAGTTATGAGTTCCCGGCAGAAGATGGAAGTGCCCCAGACGAGCCCACGTTCTAGAAGGTTTACGCACCAAGTCAAGTCAAATGTGGGAGGAGCCACTCCAACCCCGCTACGGATGGAAGTCAAGCTTTTCGTCGTTGCCTTGTGCTTTATGTTGTGTGTTCGGTACTTGGATACCGATTCTGGTTCTGATAAACTAGTTATTTTCCTAGCAACTCTACTTAGCGCCATTTTTGGTGCTTTGGCTATGTAATATTGCCATGTTGGCTTGATACTTGTTTAATGATATTACTATGCTTGTGTGGTTTGGAGCTCATGTAACATCCTGCTGTGTGTAACCTACCTGGGCGGTTACCAAGGCGATCCTCAAATGGGGGTCTCACACCGAACAAGCACAAGAAATGACACGAGGATTTATACAGGTTCGGGTCCCGGTGGGGGCCCTAGTCCTGTCGACGCGCTCTCGACCGGAGTCGGCTGGGGAGGCTCTCTCCGGGGGAGAGGCTTCCGGAGCACGCCTGTGAGTGTAGCTATTCCAATAAACGTGTATCAGTCCTATACAACAGAGGGGTACAAGGGCTATTTATAGCCCCAAAAAGAAGCAAAAAGCCTAAACTACCCCGGAAGCCACCGTCGGATTGAAGGGTAGGACCGTCCTTCTCCCGTTGAAACGCCTTGCATGCTTGACAGGTGGTCGCTGATTCTGAGGCGCTCCTCGCGTGACCTGTACGTGACAAACAACTCGAGACTTTACCTTTAGAAGGGCGATGAGGCCTGGGGCATGTGCCGAAGGCCAAGTCCCCGGGCAAATGGCGGCGCCCGGGGAGGGGCCGGAGAGCACGTCCCCGGACAAATGCCGGCGCCCGGGACGGCACCGGAGGCCAGGTCCCGGGGGCCAAAAGGCGGCACCAGGGGAGGGGCCGGAGGCCATGTCCCCGGGCCAATGGCGGCGCCCGGGACGGCGCCGGAGGCCAAGTCCCGGGTGCCAAAAGGCGGCGCCCGGGGAGGGGCCGGAGACCACGTCCCCGGACAAATGCCGGCGCCCGGGACGGCACCGGAGGCCAGGTCCCGGGGGCCAAAAGGCGGCGCCCGGGGAAGGGCAGGAGGCCACGTCCCCGGGCCAATGGCGGCGCCCGGGACGGCGCCGGAGGCCAAGTCCCAGGGGCCTAATGGCGGCGCCCGGGAGGGCACCGGAGGCCTAGTTCCCGGGCCAATGTGACACGACTTACCTGGACTTATCACCGCGGAGATTTCCCCCAACAGTTCTTGAGATCGTGTCCCAATGAGTTGTGGAGTTGACACCACTTCTTGCCTCCCTGCGTATCAGTCTGTTTTCCCGGCTGGTCGCTATCGCAGCCGCTAGAAGAAGTTTTATTCTTAAATGGAGGTTTGTTACCTTTTCCTGGCAGTGGCTTCTCGGCAACTGCGACCTCCCTGTATTGTCCAGATTGATTTTTCTTAGACCTCTTGGACTTCCCGCCTGATGGCGATTCCTGCTTCTTGCTTGAATCCTCCTTCTTGTCATCTTTTAGACCTAGCTGAGGCAGTAAGTTTCCCTTATCCACCATCCTATTCCATTCCACGGCTTCAACCGCATCGGAATAACGATCAGCCATGTCGAAGAGATCGGCTACTAACCGAGGAGGTGGATAAGTTGATCTTTGGTTAATATCTGATATCAAACGGCATGCTTAAATGCCCTAATGACGAAATTGTCAGATATGTTCGGGATGGTATTCCTTACTGATGTGCCGCGGGCGGTCCGATCTTTCGATGAGAACAGCAACTATCGATTTGTGAAGACAATTCTCACGATCCGGCTACCAACCTGACGAGGATTGATACTCGAGCCAGTTCAAATAAATGCACGGCTGGTTCAGGATAGATTCGAACCAGACAAGCGCCTGGTGATGCCAACTCAAGTTACTTCGAGAAGCACAATCAAGTGGTCGCAGGCTTTATGCGATCAGACCATAGCTAGTGCGCGGTCAGGAGTTCGTATGCCATACACGAAAAGAAGACTGCAGATGGTGCGCAGTCAGCAAACAACGCACGGTCAGAACACCTTCGACCAGGGAATGCGGGATTATTCTGTCCCTACGACAGGGATATCCCGAGTATCCCGAAGATTCTTCCACGTATGGGGACAACCGTCAGGAGGTTAATACGTGCGATTATCCATGAATAACACATGTTAAACCTGTGTGGAGGTCAGAGGCAGTTCCCAAAACTGCATCCAAGCAACTGTTCGATGCCGTTATGACTTGGCACCCTTTCGACCAGTATAAAGGGATAGCCCAATGCATCAAACAGAAGGAGGATATCGAATCGAGACAATCGAATAACCAGATGATTAGATCATCAAATCAAAGTAACCAGAAGACAGTAGTCTAAGTTAGATAGCTTTCACAAGCCTTCCAGGCATTGTCTTGTACAAACACATAGGAAAAGTTTTCGCTTGTGAAGATCTTTTCCATAACCTTGTAACTCCTTTTACCATACATAGTGAAATCCCAACAGGACATAGGGCTATTACTCCCACCATCGAGGGCCCGAACCTGTATAAACCTCTCTGTGCTCCAGTCATCTTTGATTCATCATACCTTCCCGGAGGGACACCTTGAAAGGTATCACAACCTACAAATTTTGCATAAGTTCGACTAAGGACCCCGAATCCGAATCGTCGACAGCTGGCGCCCACCGTGGGGCCTTTCTCAAGGCGTTCTACTTTTCATCCGGAGGTTCGCTGAATCATGGCTGGAGCATATGATTCCAAGAATGATTTCGATCTCGAGGATTATGCTCACATTCTGATGCCTTCTCCTAGCGATCCTATTCCGATGGAGAAAACCGGAGGCGAGAATCTCCCAGAGGTCGAATCAACTCTCCAGGTCATGTCCATCGATCAGGAGGCGACTAACGCAAGGTCAGAACCAACTGAGGTTCTTAATGCGTCAGAGGGTGAATCCGGTCCGTCATACGACCCTGCTGAGGGGAAGGATGATGTTGACCAGGAAATCAGCCCAGGGAGGTTTGATCCTGATAACCTCCATCGTATTTTTGATTTTGAGTCTGACTCGGAACAAACCGAGATGTTCTCTCCATCGGCGACCTCTCTCCCTAGACCGTTCGCTGCATTATCGGAGGAAACTCCTGATCAACGGGCTGCTAGGGAAGAACAGGAACGCAAACAAAAGGAGGATCAAGATCTTGAGCAACAAGACAACGAACTACGATGAACTTCCCTAGAGGCTCTTCAAGATGCGCAGCTCATTACGATGCAGCTCCGAGTTCTTCCCGACGATCACGTGGTCACAAACGTGACCAAACACCCTCTTTGCCTCCGGAGCGTTTCCCGGTGGACGAAGAAACGATAACACCCGGTGCCCCTAGGAGAAGTACGCATGGCTGGCTTCGATCTATCGCAGAGGTCATGCGTAATTTTCCTCCTACGGTCACGAATGCGCAGAAATCGGCCTTCACCAGAATCCTGGCGGAGAGGTTGGACGAGGTCGCATCTGACATGACCCCTACGGCTTCTTCCCGGTCGGTGACACGTTCGCACAACCGAGAGCACTCTCACTCTAGTTCTGGTCGACGGAGTCACCCGCCACCTGTACCATCCCGCCAGGACAAGTCCAGGCGGACGCAGGATTCTCGTGGTAGGGATCAAGTCCCTATCCACTCTTGTTTAGGACCACGAGTGGCTTCTCCATTGCGTGAGGTCGCCCGCGATCCGATCGAAAGCCACAGCATAGTTCACGGTCCCTACGTTGGTTGTAAAGCTTTCTCACCCAACCTTCGTGCGGTCGTTTGGCCAGACAAGTTTAGACCAGGGGCCATAGAGAGGTTCGATGGAACTCAGAACCCTTCCGAGTTCCTTCAAATCTATATTACTGCCATCCAAGCGGTAGGTGGCGATGACCGGGTCATGGCTAACTACCTGCCAACAGTCCTCGAAGGACCGGCAGAACCTGGTTGTTTAACCAACCCGAAGGTTTGATTTATAACTGGGAAATACTGTGTGATGCTATCCTCAACAATTTCCAAAATTGTTATCAGAAGCCGGGTAAAGAGGACGACCTCCATCGACTACGGCAAGCTTCGACCGAAACCCTTCGTCAGTTTGTCAAGAGATTTGTCTGGGTGAGGAATACCATCCCGAACATATCTGATAGCACCGTTATTAGGGCATTTAAACATGCCGTTCGATATCAGAGATTCATCGAAGACTAGCTCATCCATCCTCCTCGATCAATAGTCAATCTCTTTGATATGGCTAATCGATATTCCGACGCAGCCGAGGCTATCGAATGCAACCGAATGGTCGATAAAGGTAACCTACCGCCTCAACCAGGTCTCAAGGACACTAGGAAGGAAGATTCAAGCAAGAAGCGGGAATCTTCATCGGGCGGGAAGTCGAAGAAGTCGAAAAGGAATCGCTCTGGACAGTACCGCGAAGTCGCAGTTGCAGAGAAGTCGACTAACCCGTAGGAAGGCAAGAAATGGTGTCCGCTCCACAACTCCGTAGGCCACGACCTCAAGAACTGCAGGAGTTGGTTGAAGCAGTTAGACGACTTCTACCAAGGGGTTGGGCCGATGCCGACCTTACCAACTAAGGAACAGGCATGCGGGCTAAGAGACGCCGACGGGGACGAAGAGATGTCTTATCAGGTACCTCATAATCACGTTAATGTCATTTTCGGAGGTTCCTCCTCTTTTGTTTCCAAAAGGCAATTTAAGGCCTTTTATCGAGGGGTTAACCAAACGGAGACATCCCTTGGTGAACCTCAATACCCCCGTTGGTCGGATACACCTTTGACGTTTGATCGCTCTAATTGTCCTGCGGGGCTTACTCGACCATTGAGACTTCCTCTGGTCATTACCCCAATCATCAGTAATGCGAGAGTCGAAAGGGTCCTGATTGACGGAGGAAGCTCCTTGGACATTCTATTGGTCAAGGCGCTCGACGAGATGCAAATTCTTCGTTTGAAAATTAAGCCCATAATTCATCCATTTTATGGGATAATTCCAGGTCTCTCCATGATGCCGTTGGGATAGGTGGTCCTCCCAGTCACACTGGGAGAACCGGATAACTTCTGAACAGAATTGGTTACTTTTGATGTAATTGATTGTGATTCGGCTTACAATGCAATCTTTGGCAGGCCAACTCTTACTAAGTTCATGATGGCAACGCACTATACTTATCAGTGCGGCAAGTTTCCTGGCCCCAAAGGTGTCATCTCGATCCGAGGCAGTCTCAACGTGGCACTGACGTGTGACCGGCTATCTTTGGAGATGGTGGACCAACTTCCCCTCCGGGATGCTCAGGTCGCCACAGTGATCGCTGACGCGATCAAGGCTGCTCCTCGACCAGATGAGAAACTCAAACTAGTTCCTTTATACCCAGATGATCCATCCAAGACAATTCGGGTCGGATCAGGCTTGGATGACAAATAGGAACTCGAGCTCATTACTTTCCTCCGGGCTAACGCAGATGTGTTTGCGTGGAAACCATCTGACATGCCCGGTGTCCCAAGGGAGGTAATTGAGCACAGGTTCGCAATTCAACCTGGACAGCGACCAATAAAGCAAAAGCTCAAGCATTTTGCTATTGACCGACAGGGGGCCATCGAGAGGAGTTGGACAAGCTCCTAAAGGCCGGGTTTATTCGCGAGGTCGATCACCCGGAATGGCTTGCAAATCCGGTCATGGTCCGCAAGTCAAATGGTAAGTGGCGCATGTGCGTCGACTACACCAGCCTCAACAGTGCCTGGCTGAAGGACGACTTTCCCCTTCCCCGCATCGACCAGCTGGTTGACTCAACCGCGGCCTGCGAACTGATGAGTTTCCTGGACGCTTACTCGGGATATCATCAAATTAGCATGGCAGAAGAAGATGAAGAGAAGACTACCTTCATCACCCTATTCGGCACCTACTGCTACGTCAGAATGATGTTCGGTCTCAAGAACGCAGGTTCCACGTACCAGCGCTTGATGCAAAAGACCTTTCTTTCCCAGATAGGGTGTAATCTCGAAGCATATGTAGACGACTTGGTTGTAAAAAGCACTAAGAGATTATCTCATTTGGACGATCTCGCTGAAATCTTCTGTAATTTGAATCGCTTTGGGATAAAATTGAACCGGGAGAAATGTTCTTTCGGGGTTTCTTTAGGAAAAATTCTGGGTTTTCTTGTTTGTTCCAGAGGCATTGAAGTCAATCCTGAAAAAATCAGGGCTATCAAATAGATGAGGTCTCCCTCGACCATGAAAGATGTTCAACGCCTGGCAAGTCGCATGGTCGCCTTAAGTCAGTTCATATCGCGACTAGGCAAGAGGGGACTACCTTTCTTCAAAGCCCTGCGAAAACACCACAATTTCGCATGGTCCGATGAGGCCGAAAAAGCATTTCAGGAGGTGAAGGCATATTTATCCAGTCCACCAGTCTTGGTGTCTCCCGACGAAGGAGAACTATTACTTCTCTATTTGGCGGCCACACCGAACACGGTCAGCGCTGTCCTGATCGCAGATAGACAAGGAATACACAGACCTGTCTACTATGTAAGCGAGGTACTTCATGGTCCTAAGGAGCGATACCCTGAGGTCCAGAAGATACTTTACGCACTACTGATGGCTTCCCGTAAGCTACGACATTACTTTCAAGCACATAAGATCACAGTACCCTCATCTTTTCCATTGGGGGATATTGTCTGCAATCCAGAGAAATCTGGTCGGATCGCAAAATGGGCTGTCGAGCTCGGTGCCTTCGATATCCATTGCACGCCCTCACTGCGGTTAAGTCTTAGGTCTTGGCCGACTTTGTGGTCGAATGGACCAATCCTGAGCCACCCGTGCGGGTACCCGAGGAATTGGAATGTAGACGACCTGGTTGTAAAAAGTTTAAAAGGTTCATCTCATTTAGACGACCTTGCTGAAACCTTCTGTAATTTGAATTGATATGTAATAAAATTAAACCCGGAGAAATGTTCTTTCAGGGTTTCATCTGGAAAAATTCTTGGTTTTCTTGTTTGTTCCAGAGGGATCAAAGTCAAACCTGAAATGATCAGGGCTATCGAACAGATGAGGTCTCCTTCGACCATCAAGGATGTTCAGTGCCTAGCAGGTTGCATGGTGGCATTAAGCCGGTTCATATCGCGACTAGGAGAACGGGGACTACCTTTCTTCAAAGCCCTACGCAAACATCACAATTTTACATGGTCCGATGAGGCCGAAAAGGCATTTCAGGAGGTAAAAGCATATCTATCCAGTCCGCCAGTCTTGGTTTCCCCCGACAAAGAGGAACCATTACTCCTCTACTTGGCGGCCACACCTCGCGTTGTCAGTGTTGTTCTGATCGCGGAAAGAGAGGGTATGCACAAACCCGTCTACTATGTAAGCGAAGTACTTCATGGTCTTAAGGAGCGATACCATGAGGTCCAGAAGATACTCTACGCACTACTGATGGCTTCTCGTAAGCTACAACATTACTTCCAAGCACATAAGATCACAGTGCCCTCATCTTTTCCATTGGGGGACATTGTCCGCAATCCGGAGAAATCTGGTCGGATTGCCAGATGGGCCGTCGAACTCGGAGCACTTGACATCCATTTCACGCCCCGCACTGCGGTCAAGTCTCAGGTCCTAGCCGACTTCGTGGTCGAATGGACTAATCCTGAGCCACCCGTGCAGGTGCCCTAAGATTTGGAATGCCCTGATCACTGGACAATGTACTTTGATGGCTCTCGTAGTTTTCAACACTCAGGGGCTGGAGTGGTCTTAGTCACGCCTCAGGGTGAACAGCTAAAGTTTGTCATTCAACTACACTTTGTTGCGACTAACAACGCAGCAGAGTATGAAGGTCTTATTGCAGGGCTCCGGGCAGCAAAACTCCTCGGAGTCCGTCGATTAGTGGTGAGAGGAGACTCACAGTTGGTCGTAAACCAGGTAAACAAGGAGTACAGCACCTCCGATGAGACAATGGCTCATTACCTGGGGGAAGTGAGGAGATTGGAAAAACACTTCAGTCATTTCGAAGTCCAATACATCCCGCGAAAGGACAACATTCTCGTAGATCAATTATCCAAAATTGGGTCCTCACGCACATCCGCTCCGGTAGGAGTGTTCGTTGAACACTTGGAACATCCTTCAATTATGACTTCGGTCGAGGATGATCCGGTAACAGTCTGCGTTACCAACCTCGGTCAGGAACAGGATTGGACTCATCCATTGAGAGTCTATCTTGAACATGGGACCTTGCCCGAGGACGAAACCAAAAGTGATCGGTTGATTCGAAAAGGGTGTTTATACAAACTCATAGAAGGAGTTTTGTATAGAAAGGGTGCTCAGGGAGTATTCATGCGCTGCATATCTCGGGAGGAAGGTAAATCCCTCTTGCGAGAAATACATGACGGTGTATGCGGTGCGCACGCGTCATATCGTACACTGGTCAAAAAAGCTTTTCGACAAGGATTCTATTGGCCTTCGGCACTCGATGATGCCAAGAATATGGTCAAGATATGCCTCAGTGTCAGTTTCATGCGAGACAGGTTCACCAAACTGCCTATGCGTTGCAAACCATTCCCCTTGCATGGCCTTTCGCGGTTTGGGGAATGGATATTGTTGGTCCTATGCCACAAGCGGTTAATGGATACAAGTTCCTGTTCGTAGCTATTGACACGTTTACAAAGTGGATTGAGGCCGAACCGGTATGCAATATTACCGCTGCTGCAGCACAAAAGTTCTTCCATAAGAACATTGTTGCTCGATTTGGTGTTCCGAATCGTCTCATTACGAATAACGGTTCTCAGTTCGCTAGTGGTCTTTTTCTGGATTACTGCGATCAGATTGGAACCAAGGTGTGCTTTGCTTCTGTGGCTCATCCATAGAGCAATGGTGCCGTGGAACGTGCCAACGGGCAGATCCTGCAAGGAATCAAGAAACGTGTTTTTGATCGCCTTAAGACTCGCTCGGGGGCTTGGGTAGACGAGCTCTACACCGTTCTATGGGCACTACGAACTACTTCTAGTCGAGCCACTGGTGAGACGCCCTTCCATCTGGTCTATGGGGCTGAGGCCATATTACCTATGGAAGTTAGTATTGGATCTGTTCGGACAGAACAATTCGAACAAGTTGATCAGCCCGAACAGCGATCACAAGACCTCATCCTCTTGGAAGAAAAGCGTGATCACACTTTGATCAAGTCCGCGGTATACTTGCAAGCTTTGCGCAAGTACCATAACAAAAGGGTGCGACCACGTAGTCTTCACGTGGGTGATCGCGTTTTGCGCAAGTCCAATCCAATCGCAACAAATTCTCCCCGAAATAGGAAGGCCCCTATACTGTTGTTTCGGTGCCGCGACCATGATCAGCTCGGTTAGCGATGGAGGATGGTCGAATCTTGTCCAATACCTGGAACATCGATCAACTACGCAAGTTCTACGTGTAAGTATCCAAATCCCTTTTCCTTTTCAATTAGCATGATTTAATAAAACGATCGCATTTTTGTTGTTTCGTATGTCAAATATTTCCTTTTATGCCCACGTGTTACGAATTTGGCTCGGAGGCTGGTCGCCGGTGATTATATCACCACCATGTCCTAACCGAATTCGCTGGCCAACCTCATGACCACTTCCAGACAAGACACTCCTCAATAAGCCGTTTCTCAATGCACACGGGGCTTGCTGGCATGTCCCTGGTCACCTGAGTGGCTGTCAGTTTGCAACAAGGTTAGGCATTGCATCGAGTATAATTGTTGGCCTGGTCGAATGTCCCTGGTCGTTACACCCATATTTTTCCTGTGCTTATAATACTAAGTCTCCAATATATATAATCACAGGCAGGGGCTAGGGGAATATGGTTATAATATGAAACAACAAAAAGTTCTTTCTTTCGGAATAAAACCAAAAAATTACATGCATTGCATTCTATAAATTGTATCTGTACAAGTACAAGGTTTACATAATCCCGAGCTCGATCAAGAGTTTGTCTATGAGAGGTCTAATTTCCTCCATGATAGCCTCAAGTTGGTCTTCACTCTCGATCTCTACCTTTCCTACCAGTGGATTCAGATCCAGATCTGGGCCATGGTGGAGACGAAACCGGCAGATAATGGTGGAGGCTACTGATCGGACTCTAGTTCTGATTGCTTCCTGTTGCCACCTAGTATCTTCAGGAAGATACTCGAGGAGTGATTCCGCCTGGGCTACGACCAACTTAGACCAGTCACTAGGGCTAAGGTCATCTGTTGTGGTTTCGACCACATCAGCCCTTACAAGACCGGCTACCATCTTCAGCTTTTCGAAGATGGATATGCTCAAGTCTTTGTTCTCCCTGCGGACTGAGTCGATGGTCATCTGGAGGTCTACCTTCTCTTGACCAAGCTGGTTTGTTTGATCGGCTTTCGCTGCAGTAAGGAGGTCATTATAAACAGTCCAAGCGACAAAGTTAATTCGTTCTGGTCGGAAGTTGACTTACATGAGAGCTGCGATTGCAGTTCTTTGAGCTCGGCCTCTAGATGTGAAATCGTGGTGGCCGCCCTAAGCTCGTCATTTTCCCAATCGACAAGACTCTTCTTCAGGAATGCATTCTCCCTGCAACAAAAAAGACGATTGTCATAACAAGTTTGTATTCAGGAAAACTAAAGCACTTTTTTCTTACTCCTACAAGCGATTCTTTTCCTCTTGTATGGCCTCGATGCTATTTGCCATAGCCATCGATCTGGTCGCCATACGGGTCAGTTCCTATGGCATAGAGGGAAGTCAGTTGCAAATCTGAGTGCTCTATGCAAAACTCAGATACCGTGAGGGGTGTTCGACATACCTCAGTGTATTCCCAAAGCAACTTGTCCTTTAGGACAGTGGGAGGCCGAGTCGATGGGCTCGCCTCATCCCTGGCGGGAGTAGCAGATGAATGTCCCTGCTGAGCCTCGGTCGCAAATCTCAATGCCTGCGATTGGGCCTCCGCATCCAACTCGTCCCTAACGGCTCGGACGACTTCGTGGACCGGAGGGACAGAGCTTTCTTCGTCGGAGGCTTCAGCACCAGAAGGAACTTCAACCCTTGCCGAGGCTGTTGGAGGGTTTGGCACTGAATCTCTATGCCTAAGCAAGAAAAGAAACTGTCAGTGTCACGAATGGTTCCCACGACCCGATCCGGTGTAAATAGGAGGGAATGTTTACCTTAACTGAAATCCCATTAGCTTCTAGAACTTCAAAGATGGTTCCCCAAGAGAAAGAGGACAATCATTGTCCGTTCTGGTCTTTCTCTTCGTGAACAAGACCTTCTCCTTTTCTCCCTATGTATATCAGCCTGTAAGCATATACATGAGGAATGACGAAGATTCGAATGGTAAGAACCCTTATCGGGGTAATCTGCTCGGTAGGTGGGGATGCCCCCGATGGTCTGGGTGTCTCCTAAACCACCAGTGCTGGAATTTCGTCCGCAACCATGAGGTTGGAAGTGGTCACGGAATCTTGCTCCGTTATTTCCACCCCTGTCGCCAGGAGCGGAGTACTCGCCCCCATAGGACTCATAAGAGTCGTAGGAGGAAGTTCTTCTCCCTGTACAAGCGTGGCTTGGTAAACACGCATACAGATGAAATTGTAAATTGAAGATCGCGAGGAATCTTACCGCGGTCGTCCCTTCGACCAAGGAGGGAGAAGTTACAGACCCTGAAGCTTCTCGGGCTTCAGGAGCAAAGGTCTCACCCGCGACCACAAGGTTCTCAGTGGCCGCGGGGTCTGCAGTAGCCATCTCTGCGAGCAGAGGCAGCTCTTCGCCGGATTGAGGAGTGATCGCCGTCCTCTTCCGGTGAACTAGAGGAATGTCGTCTTCCTCCTCCTCGCTTCCTTTACCCTGTACGACGAAGGAGTAATTCCAGTTCGCACCTGGGGTAACAGGGGGCACATGATATCTTACCACAGTCTTCTTCGCGGTAGGGGGTGTCTTATGCAAGGAGCCTTCCCCGAGAAGTTTCTTGGATTTCTTGGGGGCAGGATCCCTCCACTAGTACAGAAAAACTTTCTTCTATCGGTAAAAACACCCTTCTACTATCGGTTTTTGTACCGATAGAGATAGACACGATAGACCAAGACAGAACATTTTCTATCGGTAAATAACCGATAGAAGAACTTCACTATTCTATCGGCATCTTAGGAGTGTACCGATAGAAAACCCGTCGTAGTCTAACATTTGCGGCAGGAAAAGTACCACTATTCTAACGGTTAATTACAAGTTTATCGACAAAAAAAAGCTTAGTACTCTCTCGGTTGGAAATGAGTTTACCGATAGAAAAAATGATTGTACTCTCTCGATTGTGTATGAGTTCACCGGCAGGAAGTCACACTCTTCTAACGGTTAATTTCGAGTGTACCGATAAAAAAAATGACAGTAGTCTCTCGGTTGTGGATGAGTTTACCGATAGAAAAAGTGGTAGTAGTCTCTCGGTTGTGTGTGAGTTCACCGGTAGGAAAAGTCACACTCTTCTAACGGTTAATTTCGAGTGTACCGATAGAAAAAATGATAGTAGTCTCTCAGTTGTGGATGAGTTTACCGATAGAAAAAGTGGTAGTAGTCTCTTGGTTGTGTGTGAGTTCACCGGCAGGAAAAGTCACACTCTTCTAACGGTTAATTTCGAGTGTACCGATAGAAAAAACGACAGTAGTCTCTCAGTTGTGGATGAGTTTACCGATAGAAAAAGTGGTAGTAGTCTCTCGGTTGTGTGTGAGTTCAACGACAGGAAAAGTCACACTCTTCTAACAGTTAATTTCGAGTGTACCGATAGAAAAAACGACAGTAGTCTCTCGGTTGTGGATGAGTTTACCGATAGAAAAAGTGGTAGTAGTCTCTCGGTTGTGTGTGAGTTCACTGGCAGGAAAAGTCACACTCTTCTAACGGTTAATTTCGAGTGTACCGATAGAAAAAACGACAGTAGTCTCTCGGTTGTAGATGAGTTTACCGATAGAAAAAGTGGTAGTAGTCTCTCGGTTGTGTGTGAGTTCACCGGCAGGAAAAGTCACACTCTTCTAACGGTTAATTTCGAGTGTACCAATAGAAAAAATGGCAGTAGTCTCTCGGTTGTAGATGAGTTTACCGATAGAAAAAGTGGTAGTAGTCTCTCGGTTGTGTGTGAGTTCACCAGCAGGAAAAGTCACGCTCTTCTAACTGTTAATTTGGAGTGTACCGATAGAAAAAACGACAGTAGTCTCTCGGTTGTGGATGAGTTTACCGATAGAAAAGTGGTAGTAGTCTCTCGGTTGTGAATGAATTTACCAATAGAACATTCACATATACAGTACGTTATTTACATTCACACTACAGTACATTCACATATACAGTATAGATACAATACAGTATAGATTGGATACACAATACAGTACAGATGCAAAGAAGGGTAAATTCACAGAATAGATTGACACATTAGACAGTTATTCACATTTATTCACATATATATGGACAAATACAAATTGCAATCCAATATGGACATTTATTCACATATATATTTATTCTCATGTATATAAACAGTCTATGCACAGAGTACACGAAAAGGAGAAATTTGTCATAGCAGATGGTTGGGCGCAACTTCCTCCATGACATATTGAGCCCAGATTTGTCGAAGATCTCTAATCTTTGCATTTTCGTATTGGTCTTTCGACATGGCGATCTGCAAGCATGTGTGAATACTGAGTAACTAACTTCCTAATTTAGAACGTGACACCCAATTTTCAAATTTGAGTTAGCTATCGATGCTTACCTGGTGGAATTGGGAAAAGTTTGTCTACACTAGGTCGTACATGTAGCGCAGCACATAAAACCCGCATTCCCACGATTGCGGCTGCTGATGGCACTGAGATAATTGCATATGCGAAGACATGTTAGCTATTGTTTCCATAAACTAATTAAGCATAAACAAAAAGTCTCGTGAGTACCTCATATTCTTTCCAAGCTAGTAGGGAGCCCTGCGGTGCGGCATGCCTCCCTCCAGCAGACACATATTTATCAAAAGCCCTACATTTCAGTTAGTATTGCTGGTTAATGTATTATCATTAGCTAGTGAGGTCAAAATTTAAATCAAACATATAAGTTACTTACGCCTCCATATTCCCCTTGACCACATATTCGATCGATAATCTGTCACGCATCAAATCGAGGTAGTACACCTCGTTCCTCGGCGGACAGATCACGATGAGGATCCAGTGGCCCCTGCATTGTACGTCAAAGAGGACCGCTAGCTCAAAGTATATCTCAGGTGTAACATACAAGATTGAGTTAAATTAGTACGAAATGCACTAACCTTTGGTGGTACGGCACCAGAATGAACTCCCTATCCTGCTACGCCATTAGTGCCTTGGATATGTACTGCTCAGCGTGCGCGGCGTCGTACTCTAGCATCATGAGGCTTATTTTCTCTGGGTCAAGGAAACCCACCTTGTCACACGCAGCCTCCGATGCTAGCCTGTACATGCACCTGCATGCAAAGGACGACATTAGTATTGCACAGAAAGTTACTACATTTCAAATGAACCACAACAATGCAGAGTTAGAAAATAGCAATACATAGCATCAGCAAACTCACAGGACTCCAATCCGTATGATGGACATATCGAGCTCCCGCTAGTTGTAGAGGTCGAACAAATCCTCGTGTGCCACGGATATACTCCAGGGCTCACGGTGGAACTGCCCAGGCCTGTAGGGAACTTAGAAGTTCAGATTGCGCCGAGCTCGGTGTAGGTACCACTCGTGGAGGTCTCTGGTTGATCGATCCAATTTATGCAAAGCTGCCTCTGACATGAGTGGGAACCCGTTCCTGAACCTCTCCGGGTGTCCCTATCGCCCTTTGCCCTTGCCTTTGCCCTTGCCTTTTGCCGGGGACTGAGCGCGTACCTTCGAAGGCAAGGGTGAGGTGATGGCGGCTTTCTTCCGAGGTGAAGGTGTGGATGCGCTGGGTGGGGTCGAGGCCGTCTTTGATGTGTCCAGGTTCGCACGAGATCGGGCCTCATGCCCCGAGCTGGGGGCGCAGTCCCCTGGTAGCCCTGCGGCAGGCCACTTCAATTAATGAGCACGTATGTTAGATTTTGCAAGTTGAGTGTACTGAGTAGGATGTAATCTAAAATGTGTAGGATTTACCGGTTGTATCAGAAGACACTTCTTGGGCCACTGTACGTAGGAGCCCACTGCCTCAGCAAGTGTCTGCAGTTCCTCTGTTGGGACTGGCAACGGAGAATCGTTGTAGCCCGGCATGGCCATGTCCACCTGTACCTTTGTAAACCCCAACCGCAGAGGTACGCAGTGGACTCGGACATCCGACCCAGACGGATATACGAAGCCGTGTCCAACCACTTCTTGCCTGTCGCCTAGGTGATTCAGTAGGATGCAGCCCTCCGGCTTCTGCAAATTTGTAAATATTAAAACAGGTTAGCGAAACAACTCTAACAGAATGGGAGTATGTAACACCCTGAGTTAGGGGTGAAAATTTCCTTTTTCATCAATAGCATGCATGCATGTATCTGTAGTAATAGCCAGATCAGTATCTTTCTCAAGCCCTAAAATCTCCAAAATCTATCCTGTGACCTCAAATCAAGATCAGATTGTTCAGATGTGATCTATCAGTTACTTTGAACTTAAAAGTCTTCAGAACCTAGATCCAATTCTATCTCTAACTCCCAGAATTATCAACTCCTTCTGTTTTCGAAAACAGAAATACCTTATATTACCCAAATACCCTAAGTTTCAGAAATACAGATTTAATCAAAATCTTGACCAAGTTCAGACCAGATTATTCCTGGAATATGATCATGGGTATGTCAATACCTTAATATAAAAAGTTGACAGCCATATTTCACCATCTAGACTCTTTTCACAAATCAGTCCAAAAGTTATCGCAAATTAGTCCTTATCTGATATCTGAAAATCCAAAAAGGCTAAAATCTCCAGATTAGCTCCAAATTCAGAATTTCTTCGGCAAATCTTCTCGAAATGCTATTTGCCACAAGTTTCTCTTCCGTGCAGATATCAAAATCGAACCCTAAATGCCAGAATTCAAAATTGACAAAACTCAAGTCCTAATTTACCCTAAATTACCCTATTTTCAATTGTATCAAAAGCTATCCAAATGTGCCAAATTTTATCTTCAATCTCTGCCAAATCATCTGTTGAATAAAGATTACCAAAACAGTAGAAGCAAATTCAGTTTAAACCTTCCAGAATTTCAGATTTACATTTCAGTCCAAAACTCAAAGAATTGAAATTGCAAATGAATCCATTTTCGACCAGGTCAACAGCAGCATTCGACCAGGGACCGCCGTGCTTGTGCGCCGTGGTTGCTTGCCGTCGGGCAAGCTTCGCCGCACTTGTGACCGTGCATGCCAGTACGCACGTGTCCTTGCCTCAGCCGTCACCGTGGCAGCGTCGTTGCTACGTCGACGACCAGCGTTTGCTCCCGCGCGCGATCAGCAGCAACTTTGTCAGCAATCCATCGCCACGTAGCCTCGCCGCGCCAGTACTTGTCGCCACCGCTTGCTACAAGTTTCGCCAGGTCCCGATGAAGCGACATTGTGATCAGCTGAAGGCTTGTCGCCGTCGCATCACCGTTCTTGCTGTGTCTTCGCCGCTGATGTCCAGCACGCAAGCAACCTCATCACCAGCAGTCAATCACTTCGTTGTTCCCCTTCGTCACCTTCGCTTGGTCTATTTAAACACCACTGTGCTCAGCAACTCCCTCACACCTCACTGGAAATCAGCCAAGTCCCAGAAATTCCTGTTCCAGTCATCTTCTCCGGCGAGCTGTCGAGGAGGCTCACGGTGCCAGCGCTCTACACTTAATTTCCTGCCAAATTAACAACATCAGTGAGTTCCCCTACTCATCTTCTCTGTGTGATATCATTTAATTGTTCTCCGGTGGACTCTCACGCCGATGATCGCCGGAAATGGCTGAAAGTCGAAGATGCCCTGTTCCGGCAATGCTGGCCAATCTACCCCGAATTAGCCCTCGATCCTGTAAACAAAATTGATCTGTAGGTTATTTCAAGCAAGCCTGTAAGCTTAGAATCCCTAATTAAACATCATTCGAAGCTTTACTCTAAACCGAGCTTCACCAGAAACCGGCGATCGTCGCCAGGCTTCTCCGGTGATCCTCCGGTCAATTTGATGTTACCAGAAGCTTCCCTATACCACCTAGATGCTCTCCAAGCAAGGAATTTAGTTCTCTCGGCCTGTAGCAGAAACCCCCAACTGGCAGTGTCTCTTCTCCGGCGACGATGATCGGAAAAGTGATCCCGGCCATTTCAGCCCTCGAAACCTTGTCATTTAGATGTACCTTAGCCTCCTGAGCATTTTTGTCTTCTATCCTGACACCTAGAACGGCCTAGATTGGAAGTTATAGCCATGCCAAGTTTGTGTCCAGAACTGCTCCAGTGCAGCCAGTTCATCTCTGTTCATCATCAAATTTCTTGCTTTCCAGCCATTTCTTGCCCTAGATCCTGTTGACTTGATTGTTCCTGTTACTCAAGCCTACCTCCCAGACAAAGTGGTGCATCATTTGGAGCTCCAGATCAAAAGTTAAGCTAAGCCCTAGTTTTTGGCATTGTCAGCTCTATGCCAGAGCTTGTCAGCCAGTGGCATTGACCTTGTTTACCCACTTCTGGTTGTGTAATTTGAAAACCACTTTGTCCACTAAATTTGTAGAGTTGTGATCTACATTTTCTTCTACTACCACAAGTTGAGATGACCCCTCTATCATTCATCGACCCTATGTCGATGCTTTGAACCGAATGTCGACCTAAAGACGTTCGCTGTTTTTGAGCGAAGTAGTCGCAACCTTAATATCATTCTGATATTTTGAGACATTTGGAACCTTGTAAACCTTTGTCAGCTAATCTTAACATTGGTTTCCTTAACTTAACCCTAATCAGCCTCTAAACCCAATCATTTCAGAATCATCAAGACTTCATCTTTGCATATAGTATAATAATGTATAGAAAAGATAATGATTATTGGTTGTTTGTTTGATTGGAGAGCAGATCAAGAGCCCGAGTTCGAGGACTTCACTGCTGACCCGACATCAACTGCTGTCTTTCACGACGTGGAAGGCAAGTCATATCCTTGGTCATCTTGAACCTATATTTTAAATGTTGCTAAAACATAACCTTGAATATAGGCAATATTGCATGTGAAAGATTGAGAACGGTTGATTTATGAATTGGCAGTACTAAACTGGTTATCTGTGAAATGTGAAATAAACAAGTTTTGAGCCATGAACTATTATATGTATTTATATACTTATATTCATGAAATAAAACCCCTAGCCGTGACCAGAAAAATGGTATGGATGGCTGTAGCACTGGAGGTGCTAGACTGCAAAAGAATGCAGGCACTGAAGGTGCAGGGTTGTGGATGGTCTGGTCACTGGCATATAAGGACTAGAACCTTGTGTTGTGCGTCTAGTGGCATGAACAACGTGCTAACCGCAAGCCTGGTATGGGACAGGCCTGAACAAGTACTTATGTGGATCATACATGAAACCCCTGCATGAGATGTGTTGTGATGATTGACTTGGAGGCTGACTCCCACTATCACTGAAGGTGATCTGATATTTGACCCAGTAATGGGAAAATGAGGTGGGGTGGAGGTTATGATACAGCCAACCACAACTGTGTTTCACGGAGAGCCACAGGGTCAGGGGTGAATTCTAAGTGATGCATAACAAAAGTTCTTGTTATCTCCACCTTGCCACTCACACATGGTTGTGAGGAGGGGTCTAATCATTTTGTTATGATAGGATGGGCTTGAAAGTGGAATATCTTGCGGGTAAATTGGTACCTCTCTATAGAGTTAAAAACGTATTCGAATACTCCGAGCTCCCGGGTTTATAGGAGTCTGCTGCGGTGGATTAAATCCACGGGGTATGACACAAGTACTATTTTCTAAATAAAATATGTTTAAATCAAGATTACCCAAATGACATGTGTTGTCATGATAAGGAGTGCTGCCGTGGGCTGTCGTGTGTCGACGTGTCGCGGTAGTGCTATAATCTAGTGAACATGAATGATGATGTTATATTATGAAAAGTGCTGCCATAAGATGAGATAAGAAAGGAAAAGATTATTTTACAAATATCCATAATTCTTGACTAGTCTAGGTTCATGTCATCACTACTATATGTATCTACTCTTACCTATGACTTGCTGAGTACGTAAGTGCTCACTCTTGCAACCTACAAATCAATAGACGGAGCAATCGACAATCACGATGAAGGCGTGAAGTACTTCGTGGATCCAGAAGGAGGAGCGTCAGTCCCGTCATTTCCCTGATGTGTGTTGTCCTGCCGTCCACTTCTCTTTGTGGGTGGGTCACCTACCTTCTGCTGTGTAGATGTTATTTTGCTAAACCATGTAAGCCGTGAAGGCATTGTAATCTCCTTATGTAATATCAAGGCCAGCAGGCCACACTGTTAAACTATTTTGTAAGTTACTCGGTTGCAATGTGATATACTCCTGTGCTTGACTTATCCTGGGAAGTCAAGGGTATGTGTATGCTATGCATATAAGGGACTAGCTGCAGCGAGCTAGGTCTCTACAGGAGTAGTCGTAGTCCCAGTCTCGGGGTGCGACAGAGTAGCATCAACTTAAGTGCACAGATGAAGGCTTGCAGTACCTCAAGTAGATCCACTGGATCCGCGAGGACCTTCGAAGCCAACTGCTTATCTGACCTCGTGGGGTACCGTCGCCCTGGGGATCCGCATCTGCACTCTTGGCCAGCAATGCATCTCTCAACCGTGTAAACTCTTCCCTCATTTGTGCGACCTCAGACTGCACCTCAGCCCGTATATCCGCCAGTACCTCAGCCCGTATCTTATCGGAGAGCTCCGCTTCCTTTTCCTTCCAGGAGCGGACCTTCTTGCTCGGCAAAGATACGAGATACCAATATAACATATTGTTCTGGAATATTGTTGATAAGCCCCCATTCACTGGCATCACATAGTCTTGGTTTAAGTCAACATTCTCCATGATTTTCTAAACTAATATTCATGGACCAGCATTATTATTTCACACATAACAATGTTTTCTATCAGTAAACACATGAGCTGCCGATAGAACATAACAATTTTTCTATCGGCAAACACGTGAGATACCGATAGAACATAACAATGTTCTCTATATATGAAATTTTGTTGATAAGCCACCATTCATTGTCATCACATAACATTCTCCATGATTGTCTATACTAATATTCATGGGCCAGCATTATTATTTCACACATAAATATGCACACAAGCATCTAAGTGCCACTGTGCATAATCTGACAAACCTAATGCTAATGGAATATAAATATATTGAAGTAGCACAGAAAGTAGGCCACAACCAAAAATGGAATAATATGGTTATAGCACCCTCTCTTGGTTATCTTTAGCATTACCTGTATGCAAGTCATCAGGACTTCACATCTATTAGTTTGGGAAAAGTCATGTATAGGCATTTGAAACATATACATCGAAGACCCATCCACATTGCCATATATTCATACCAAGTGAGTAAAAATTCCCAATCAAACTAGTACATTGCATGGCTCATGTCCTTCCAGATCCAAAGTTTTAATACTTGTTCAGAAATATTTTCTATCGGTAAACACATGAGCTGCCGATAGAGCAGATAAATTTTTTCTATAGGCAAATACAGGAGACACCGATAGAATATGTGTAAGAACACCTCCAACATATAATGTGCATTACATGGCAGTTGGATACAATTGATCACACATACAGCAGTATAGATAAGTTAAACTCTCAAAATAGGTTCATTACAGCACTGGAACATATTATGTCAACCCTAATTTAAATCAACATTGCCAGCGGAATGTACATAATCCAACACAATAGGGAACCCTAGTGTAATTGCAAAACTCGAAGAATTAGTACGTACAAAACACTAGGATCTAATAAGGAAGATGCTGGAAATAGAACGACGAATTAGGGTGTCGCGCCCTGAGACTGGGACTACGACTACTCCTGTAGAGACCTAGCTCGCTGCAGCTAGTCCCATATATGCATAGCATACACATACCCTTGACGTCCCAGGATAAGTCAAGCACAGGAGTATATTCACATTGCAACAGAGTAACTTACAAAATATTAAGCAGTGTGGCCTGCTGGCCTTAATATTACATAAAGAGGATTACAATGCCTACAAGGCATTCAGTGTTTAGCAAAATATTTAACTACGCAGCAGAAGATAGGTGACCCACCCACAAAAGAGAAGTGGACAGCAGAACAACACACATCAGGGAAATGACGGGACTGACGCTCCTCCTTCTGGATCCAATAAGTTCTCCACGCCTTCATCTTGATTGTTGATCGCTCCGTCTATTGATTTGTAGGTTGCAAGAGTGAGCACTTACATACTCAGCAAGTCATAGGTAAGAGTAGATACATATAGTAGTGATGACATGAACCTAGACTAGTCAAGAATTAAGGATATTTGTAAAATAACCTTTTCCTTTCTCATCTCATCTTATGGCAGCACTTTTTATAATATAACATCATCAATCATGTTCACTAGATTATAGTACTACCGCGACACGTCGACACACGACAGCCCATGGCAGCACTCCTTATCATGACAACACATGTCATTTGGGTAATCTTGATTAAACATATTTTATTTAGAAAATAGTACTTGTGTCACACCCCGTGGATTTAATCCACCGCAGCAGACTCCTATAAACCCGGGAGCTCGGAGTATTCGAATACGTTTTTAACTCTGCAGAGAGGTACCAATTTACCCGCAAGATATTCCACTTTCAAACCTTTCCTATCACAACAAAATGATTGGACCCCTGACTCACTTCATATTGTGAGCGGCAAGGTGGAAATAACAAGAACTTTTGTTATGTATCACTTACAATTCACCCCCGACCCTGTGGCTCTCCGCGAAACACAGTTGTGGTAGGCTGTATCATAACCTCCACCCCACCTCATTTTCCCATTACTGGGTCAAATATCAGATCACCTTCAGTGATAGTGGGAGTCAGCCTCCAAGTCAATCATTACAACACAACTCATGCAGGGGTTTCATGTACGATCCACATAAGTACTTGTTCAGGCCTGTCCCATACCAGGCTTGCGGTTAGCACGTTGTTCATGCCACTAGACGCACAACACAAGGTTCTAGTCCTTATATGCCAGTGACCAGACCATCCACAACCCTGCACCTTCAGTGCCTGCATTCCTTTGCAGTCTAGCACCTCCAGTGCTACAGCCATCCACACCATTTTTCTGGTCACGGCTAGGGGTTTTATTTCATGAATATAAGTATATACATACATAAAATAGTTCATGGCTCAAAACTTGTTTATTTCACATTTCACAGATAACCAGTCTAGTACTGCCAATTCATAAATCAATCATTCTCAATCTTTCACATGCAATATTGCCTATATTCAAGGTTATGTTTTAGCAACATTTAAAATATAGGTTCAAGATGACCAAGGATATGACTTGCCTTCCGCGTCGTAGGAAACAGCAGTTGATGACGGGTCAACAGCGAAGTCCTCGAACTTGATTTCTGGATCTGCTCGACGACAAACAAACAATACACACAAATATTACTTATATATTAAGATGTTTTAGGATCTATATGCAGATATGCTTAACAAGAGTGACTGAACGATATTGGAGATAATTGAGATTGCGAGCTGAACTGAGTTGAGATCTAGGGTTTCAAAGGATTGGCTAAGAATGGGTGGTAGATGCTCTTAGGATTTCAAGGTTACAATAAGAACATCAGTTTTGTGGCTGGTTTGATCAAAAACAGCGAATGTCAGCGGATTGACATTCGGATCAAGATTCTGACATAACTTCAGGGAAAGCTAGAGAGCTTATCTCAAGTTATGATAGTAGAAGAAAATGTAGATCATAACTCTACAAATTCAGTGGACAAAGTGGCTTTCAAAATGCAAAATCAGAAGTGGGTACACAAGGCCAATGCCATTGGCTGGCATGCACTGAGACAGTGTCAAAAATTAGGGTTTAGCGGCAAATATAATTCAAGGGCTCAAATCAAGTTGTGATAGAAGAAGAAAATGTTGATCACAACCTCAGGAGTCTAAGGGACAAAGTTATGCCCAAAATGCACATCTGGAAGGAAGTGAAAAGGGCTAATGCCACTGACTGACATAGTCTGGCATTGATCTTGACATGGCCAGAAACTAGGGCTTGGCATAACTTTTGATCTAGAGCTCCAAATGATGCACCACTTTGTCTGGGAGGTAGGCAATGATAACAGGAACAAATCATTCAACAGGATCTATGGCAGAAAATGGCTAGAAGGTGATGAAATTCAGTGACGAACTGAGGTGAACTAGTTGCACTGGAGCAGTTCTGGACAAGATTTTGGCATGGCTATAACTTGAATTCTGGGCAGTTTCAGAGATCGAGCTAGAAGGCAAAAATGTTTAGGAGGTTGAGGCACACTTGTATGACAAAGTGGATGAAGCTGAAACGGCCAGGAATAGGTTTTCCGGTGATCAACGCCGGAGAAGAAACACTGCCATTTGGGGCTTTTCGATTTAGACTGAATGAACTTGATTCCAAGCTTGGGATGTGAAAGAGAGATAAGAGGAATCTACCTGCACGATCAATTTGGCCGGAGGATGGCCGGAGAAGCCTGGCGACGATCGCCGGTTTCTGGAGAAGCTCAAAATTGGGGAAAGCTTCGATTGAAGTCAATCGGGAGATCTTGATGCATAAGCTTGCTAGAAACGGCTCACTGATCAACTTCTTCCACAGGATCGAAAGCTAATTCGAGGTAATTTGGCCTGCATTGCCGGAACAGGGCAATCTTCGAGTTTCAGCAAATTCCGGTGATCGCCGGCGATAGGAGGCAAGGAAATCCAATTAAGTGATACAGCACGATGAGAGAGATAAGGGGAACTCACTGGTGCTGTTAATTTGGCAGGAGATGCTGCGGTTGAGGCTGTCACCGTGAGGCCTCGAGCTGGTCTCGCCGGAGAAGAAGACTAAGACAGAAAATCTGAGGCTTTGCTGGTTCCAAGTGAG
This sequence comes from Pharus latifolius, assembly GCA_019359835.1. Classification (NCBI taxonomy): domain Eukaryota; kingdom Viridiplantae; phylum Streptophyta; class Magnoliopsida; order Poales; family Poaceae; genus Pharus; species Pharus latifolius. The sequence goes on along the minus strand of CM033324.1, from coordinate 34,213,514 downwards.
GTGTGAAGGAGCTACTGAGTACAGGGATGCTCAAATAGGCAGGCGAAGCTGCAAGGGGGAACAGCGAAGTAATTGGCTGCTGTGATGAGATGGAGATGGGTTGCGTGCTGAGCATCAGCGGCGAAGACACAGCATTAACCGGTGATGCGACGGCGACAACGGCTCTGTAGTTGATCATCATGTCGGTTCATCGGGACATGGCAAGCTGGAGCAAGCGGTGGCGACAACATTGGCGCGGCAAGGCAACGTGGCAGTGAATTGCTGACAAAAGGCTGCTGGTTGCGCGCGGGAGCAGGCGCTGGTCGACGACGTTGCAGTGGCTCTTCCACGACACGACTGGAGCGAGGACACATGCGCACCGGCATGCACGGTCACAAGTGCGGCGAAGCCTCGCCGGCGACGAGCAGCCACGGCGCACAAGTACAGCAACTCTGGTCATGAGCACAGCAAACGGCCTGGTCGAATTTGGGCTTGATTGCAATTTCCAATTCTTGATTTGGACTGAACTGTAAATCTGGAGATTTGGAAGGTTTGATCTGATTTTGATTCTGCTGTTTTGGTATACTTAATTCCACAAATGATTTGGCACAGATTGAAGATAAAATTTGAGACATTTGGATGTCTTTTGATATGAACTGAAAACAGAGTAGATTAGGGTAAAATAAGTCTGAATCTTATTGATCTCGAATTCTGGGATTTAGGGTTTGATTTTGAGATACTCATAAAAGAAGAATTTGTATTGAAAAGCATTTGGGAGGTGTTCCCTGAATCAGATTTGAATTTGGAGATGATTTGCAACATTTTGCCTTTTCTGGCTTTTAGAAAATCTGGAAAAAGGACTGATCTGCGATACTCTTGGACTGATTTGCGAAAAAGGTTCAGATGGTGAAATCTGGCTGCCAACTTTTTGGACTAAGGTATTGGCATACCCTTGATCATAATCCAGGAATAATCTGGTCTGAACTTGGCTAAGATTTTGATTAAATCTGAATTTCTGAAACTTAGGGTAAAAGATAATAACAGATATTCTGTTTTCGAAAACAGAAAAGAGTTGATAATTCTGGAAGTTAGGGATAGAATTGAATCTGGGTTCTGAAGGCTTTTAGGTTTAGGATAACTGATAGATCAAATCTGGCAAGTCAGATCTTGACTTGGGGTCACAGTATAGATTTGAAGATTTTAGGCTATAACAGAATAAAGCTGAGGCTGATTTGGCTGATCTAGAAGAGACATATGCATACATGATTTTTAAGAAAGAAACTTTTCACCCCAAAACTCAGGATGTTACATAGGGTATTTACGGCGATCAGTTGTGGTGATGGAGAGGCGGTGTAGAACGCAGCGGCGGCCGGCGAAGGACGAAAATAAGAACCGGTGGCAGTGGCGAACCAGTATCCAGCCGGCGATCGTCGTGTGGGAGAGAGGAAGTGAGTGGTCACGGCAGAGGTTGTGGTTTTCTTCGCTCTCGAAGAGACGCAGTGCTATAAGTTGGAACTGTTCGACTGGAGGGAAACTCAAGGGCCGTGTACGAGTAATAAAGTAGGGGATGACATTTTCTATCGGTAAAACCAAATAATACCGATAGAATTATGAACTTTTCTATCGGTACAACAAAATAATACCGATAGAACAAGTAAATTTCCCGGAAAAATATTTGAAGTAGTGGATGCCTTTTTCTATCGGTATAAACAATAAAATCCTGTGAGACCAATGTTCCCCAGAAAATTTTTTTAATTAAGTGCCTGAGATTATAGTATTGGGTGCCCTTTTTCTCTCGGTAAAAACAACAAAATACCGTCAGAAAATGAAAAGGTACACACACTTTAACATCAAACAGACCGTGCTTGAAAGCTGCAGAATGATAAAGAAAGAGGGAAGATAGCCAGAAAATTGGAAAATTGACATAAAAAGAAATTGTTCATTCATTGTTGTTTTATCACTTATAAAAAAAAATAAAACCCAAAATGCTAGGTCAAGGGGTGGTCTTAGCCCTGGCTGCATGTAGAATAGAGTCAGTTTGACTTGCAGCCAGGACGCAGGACTCCTCTAGCGACAAGTTGTCCCTAGGATCAACTACTACCGCGTCGAGAAGGCCTGCGACCTCCCTCAGCTTCGCTATGGTATCCTTCATAGTCAAACCGCAGCCAGCGATGGTAATATTTGCGGCTTGCTTCTCCTCGCAAAGACGCCTCGTCCTCGCCCTGGAATTGTCACCAGCCGTCTTCATGCGCTGACTGCGCCGGAGGAGATCGTCCAGTTCAAGCCGTAGATGAGTGTGCTTGTCCGTAAGGAGCTTGTGCTCCTCCTGGAGGGCCCTCAGCTCGGCCTTCACTTTGCCAGTGTCTTCCACGGCTCCCATTCCCTGTGCAAATCAACAGGTCAAGAATGTACTGAACATGGATTAACAATACAGGGGTAAACCCTGGAGATTTAGAGTTCTTACCGGGGAGGGCGTGGCTGACGATCCCATGGAGGTTGCCATTGTGAAAGAGAAGATAAGGAGTGGAAGCGTTCGAGAATTAGAAAAACAATAAAATACCGCGACGCATAGCGAGGTACTTATAGAATTTCCAAGGCGACGCATGGCAACACAGTTGAGAATTCAAAGCGCCAGAGTATTTTTCTATTGGTACAAACAAAAAAAAACCGTCTGACAACAAAATACCGTGAGACTAATGAATTTATTCTAACGGTAAAACATAATAATACCGATAGAATAAGTAAATTTTTCGCAACGAAACTTTTGAAGTGCCTGAGACACATTAAAGTGGTGGATGTCCTTTTCTATCGGTACAAATAACAAAATACCGTCAGAAAAATTGATTTTTGGATAGCTTAATTTGAAGAAGCAAGAGGCTGCAATGAGATTTTTGCAAGTGCTATTTGAAGGGAAGAATTAAGTACTTACAGGATAAAGGTACTGTACATGTTAGAACTCATGCTGTGGAGTAAAATTGAGATATATTAATGCTGTGAACTAGCTTATCATTAAGTTCTAAAGAAAAATGTACTGCCTGATGTATTAATGATAAGTTCCTCACCTTGCTGCAGAACTTGTGGGCTGTTTGCTTGGCATTTATCCCTGAAATAGAAAATAATCATCAATGGTTCTCAACCCATAATCCTTCTTCATGATCATCTCGCAGGTACGTTGTTTCGTCGATATCTTCAGTAGGGATAGATTGAATGTCCTCTAAAAATAGAGGTATTTCATCGAATTGGTTATACTCCTCTTCGTCGACAACGTCTTCGACCGCAACAATACGTCTCTTGCTGTGGAGGACAACATGCAAGTTTGGATTGGCCGAGTCAACGATGTAGTATACCTGTGTGGCTTGCTTTGCAAGTATGAATGGATCGTCTTGGTGTCCGACCCTACCAAGATCGACGAGAGTAAACCCATAACTATCAACTTGAACACCTCGAGGGATTTCGACCCATTGGCATCGAAACAGGGGAATCTTAAGTAATCCGTAATCGTGCTCCCATATTTCGTCAATAGCACCGTAATATGAGTTCAGCGCCCTTACTGACCTGGCATCCTTGGAAATAGCAAACAGTGTCACTCCGCTACATTGCGTGTGTAACACCCTGAGTTAGGGGTGAAAATTTCCTTTTTCATCAATAGCATGCATGCATGTATCTGTAGTAATAGCCAGATCAGTATCTATCCTAAGCCCTAAAATCTCCAAAATCTATCCTGTAACCTCAAATCAAGATCAGATTGTTCAGAGGTGATCTATTAGTTATCCTGAATCTAAAAGCCTTCAGAACCCAGATCCAATTCTATCTCTAACTTCCAGAATTATCAACTCCATTCTGTTTTCGAAAACAGAATATCCTATATTACCCAAATACCCTAAGTTTCATAAATCCAGATTTAATCAAAATCTTGACCAAGTTCAGACCAGATTATTCCTAGAATATGATCATGGGTATGTCAATACCTTAATCTAAAAAGTTGACAGCCAGATTTCACCATCTAGACTCTTTTCACAAATCAGTCCAAGAGTTATCGCAAATTAGTCCTTATCTGAGATCTGAAAACCCAAAAAGGCTAAAATCTCCAGATTAACTCCAAATTCAGAATTTCTTTAGCAAATCTTTTCAAAATGCTATTTGCCACAAGTCTCTCTTCTGTGCAGATATCAAAATCGAACCCTAAATGCCAGAATTCGAAATCGACAAAACTTAAATCTTACTTTACCCTAAATTACCCTATTTTCAATTTGTATCGAAAACTATTCAAATGTGCCAAACCTTATCAATTACCTTTGCCAAATATCCTATTGAATATAATCTACCAGATTAGTGAAATCAATTTCAGTCTAAACCTTCCAGAATTCCAGATTTACAGATCAGTCCAAGACTCAAAGATTTGAAATTGCAACTCAGCCCATTTCGACAAGGACAGCAGCAAGCATTCGACCAGGCCGTTTACTGTGCGCACGACCAGGGCTCGCCGTGGTTTCCTTGCGTCGTGCACGCTCGGCGCCGGCCAAGCTTCGCTGCACTTGTGACCGTGCATGCCGGTGCGCACGTGTCCTCGCTCCAGCTAGTGCCGTGGCAAGGTCGCTGCTACCTCGACGACCAGCGCTTGCTCCCACGCGCGATCAACGGCTTTTTGTCAGCAACTCCTCGCCACGTCGCTTCGCCGCGCCAGTAGTTGTCGCCACCGCTCGCTACAGCTTTGCCAGGTCCCGATGAGGCGACACTGTGATCAGCTGCAAGCTTGTCGCCGTCGCATCACCGCTCCTTGCTGTTTCTTCGCCGCTATTGCTCCAGCACGCAAGCAATCTCATCACAGCAGCCAATCACTTCATTGTCTCCTCCTTGCAAGCTTCGCCTGGCCTATTTAAGCGCTCCTGTGTGCAGCAGCTTCTCCACACTTCACCAGAAACCATCCAAATTCCAAATCTCGCTGTTTCAGTCATCTTCTCCGGCGAGCCGTCGAGGAGGCTCACGGTGCCAGCGCTCTACACTTAATCTCCTGCCAAATTAAAGCCATCAGTGAGTTCCTCTAATCATTCTCTCTGTGTAGTACTATTTAATTGCTCACCGGTGACCCCTAACACCGGCGATCACCGGAATTGTCAATTGCCCTGTTCCTGTAATGTGGCTCAATCCAGTACAAATTAGCCTTCGATTCTGTAAACAAAATTGATCAGTAAGCTAAATCAAGCATGCCTGTGAACTTAGAACAATCAATTGATCCCAATTTGAAGCTTTTCCCGATTTTGCAATTTATCAGTTGCTGGCTCTCGTCGCCAAGCCACACCGGCGATCCTCCGGCCAAATTGACGTCGCCAGTAGCTTACTCATACCCTTCTATCACTCCTAGAGCAAGGAATCGAGTTCAATCGGCTTGTGTTGAAAATGGCCAAATCCAGTGCTTCTTCTCCGGCGCCGATCGCCGGAAAGCTTGTTCCAGCCGTTTCAGCCCAAATCACTTTGTCTTTTAGATGTGCCTTAGCCTCCTGAGCATTTTTGTCTTCTAGCCCGACACCTAGATCGGCCTAGATTGGAAGTTACAGCTTTGCCAAGTTTGTGTCCAGAAATGATCCAGTGCAGTGTGTTCATCTCAGTTCATCATCAGATTTCTTGCTGTCCAGCCATTTTCAGCCATAGATCCTATTGTAACTTTTGTCCCTGTTACTCAAGCCTACCTCCCAGATAAAGTGGTGCATCATTTGGAGCTCCAGATCAAAAGTTATGCCAAGCCCTAGTTTTTGGCATTGTCAGCTCTATGCCAGAGCTTGTCAGCCAGTGGCATTGACCTTGTTTACCCACTTCTGGTTGTGTAAATTGAAAACCACCTTGTCCACTGAATTTGTAGAGTTGTGATCTACATTTTCTTCTACTACCACAACTTGAGATAAGCACCCTAGCTTTTATTAAAGCTATGTCCAAGCCTTGATCCGAATGTCGATCTGTTGACATTCGTTGTTTTGTTTAAACCAGCCACAAAATTGTTATCCCTATTGTAATCCTGAAACCCTAAGATTATCTAATCACCATCCTTAGCCCAAATTCCTTGAAACCCTAGAATCTCGACTCAGTTTAGTTTACAGTTCAAATTATCTCCAGTATAGTTCAATCATGCTTGTTGAGCATTTCTGCATATAAGTCATAAAACATTTTAATATTATAAGTAATCATTGTGTGTTTGTTTGTCATCGAGCAGATTCAGAAGCTGACTTTGAAGATTTTGCTGTTGACCCGTCATCGACTGCTGTATCTTACGACGCAGAAGGCAAGTCATATCCTTGGTCATCTTGAACCTATATTTTAAATGTTGCTATAATATAACCTTGAATATAGGCAATATTGCATGAGAAAGATTGAGAATGATTGATTTATGAATTGGCAGTACTAGACTGGTTATTTGTGAAATGTGAAATAAACAAGTTTTGAGCCATCAACTATTATATGTATTATTATACTTATATTCATGAAATAAAACTCCTAGCCGTGACCAGAAAAATGGTGTGGAATGGCTGTAGCACTGGAGGTGCTAGACTGCAAAGGATATGCAGGCACTGAAGGTGCAGGGTTGTGGATGGTCTGGTCACTGGCATATAAGAACTAGAACCTTGTGTTGTGCGTCTAGTGGCATGAACAACGTGCTAACCGCAAGCCTGGTATGGGACAGGCCTGAACAAGTAATTATGTGGATCGTACATGAAACCCCTCCATGAGATGTGTAGTGATGCACGATAAACACGGAGTGCGGCTCCCACACATATCACTGAAGGTGATCAAGCACGCTGACCCAGTAATGGGAATAAGCAAAGGGGTGGAGGTTTGGATACAACCTGCCACAACTGTGTCTCGCTGAGAGCCACAGGGTCGGGGGTGAATTGTAAGTGATGCATAACAAAAGTTCTTGTTATCTCCACCTTGCCACTCACACATGGTTGTGAGGAGGGGTCTAATCATTTTGATAGGATGGGCTTGAAAGTGGAATATCTTGCAGGTAAATTGGTACCTCTCTGCAGAGTTAAAAACGTATTCGAATACTCCGAGCTCCCGGGTTTATAGGAGTCTGCTGCGGTGGATTAAATCCACGGGGTGTGACACAAGTACTATTTTCTAAATAAAATATGTTTAATCAAGATTACCCAAATGACATGTGTTGTCATGATAAGGAGTGCTGCCGTGGGCTGTCGTGTGTCGACGTGTCGCGGTAGTGCTATAATCTAGTGAACATGAGTGATGATGTTATATTATGAAAAGTGCTGCCATGAGCTAAAATAAGATGAGATGAGAAAGAAAAAGATTATTTTAACAAATATCCATAATTCTTGACTAGTCTAGGTTCATATCATCACTACTATATGTATCTATTCTTACCTATGACTTGCTGAGTACGTAAGTGCCACCCTTGCAACATTCAACTCAATAGATGGAACCTACCTTGATCAAGATGATGGCACGGAGTACTTCGTGGATCCAGAAGGAGGAGAATTAGTTCCACCAGAGCCCTGAAGTTTGTTATTCTGCCATCAACTTCTTTTGTGGGAGGGTCACCTATCTTCTGCTGTGTAGTTAAATATTTTGCTAAACCCTGAATGCCTGGTAGGCATTGTAATCCTCTTTATGTAATATTAAGGCCAGCAGGCCACACTGCTTAATATTCTGTTAGTACTCTGTTGCAATGTAATATACTCCTGTGTTTGACTCATCCTGGGAAGTCAAAGGTTTGTGAGAATGGGACTAGCTGCAGCGAGCTAGGTCTCTACAGGAGTAGTCGTAGTCCCAGTCTCGGGGCGCGACAGCGTGCTACTCTTGGCGTCTTGAGCTCTTGTGTAAAATTAATACCCATTGATGTCGTACCCCTGCCAAGTCCCTACAGTGAATCTTGGGCCTCTAGCCAACCATGTCACAGTTTCACTTACGGAGCCCTCGGCAGCTCGCGTGACTCTTTCTTGGATCCACCCAGGAAATTTCTTGTTATGTTCTCTGGTGACCCAAACGTCTGACTTCGAAGGATTCTGTGACCGTAACATTACCTTGTGCTCGTGTATGTATGGCTCGACCTTCGTCATGTGTTGTAAGACCAAAAAATGTGATTTTGTGTACACATCACGAGCGGGGACGATAGCTTTGAATCCAATCGTTCCGATGCCCTGAAGCCTACCCTTGTGTCGGGACCTAGGAACGCCAATTGGGTCAACCCCGGCCATATAATATGTGCAAAATTCAATCACCTCCTCGGCGGCATAACCTTCCATGATACTCCCCACGGGTCGACGACGAGTCCTTACATATCCCTTCAATACACCCATAAATCTCTCGAATGGATACATGTAGCGCAGGCACATGGGTCCGCAAAACTTAATTTCTCTGATAAGGTGAACAATCAGATGGACCATAACATCAAAAAAGGATGGAGGGAAATACATCTCGAGCTGACAAAGAGTTGTAACCACGTCACGTTGCAAAGCGTCCAGTCCATCCGGATCAATTACCTACGAGGACACAGTTGCGCCAAATATTCATATCAGAAAAATCTTCTAATTAAGCTCCACAAATGGAGGTAATGAACTTATAGTACGAGTGCACGTACTTACCTTGCAAGATATTGCGTTGAAGAAATAACATAGGTTTGTGATTGTCTCTCTGACTTTAACTGGGAGAATACCTCTGATAGCAATGGGAGCATTTGTGACATCAAGACATGACAGTCGTGGGACTTCGTGCCAACCAGTCTCAGGTCCTTCATGGACACAAGTTTTTTCAAGTTCGCGGAGTACCCAGATGGAACTTTAACACCGTGCAGGCACCGACAGAGTTCTGTTTTTTCGCTCTTGGACAACGTATAGCAGGCCGGGGGGAGGTATGTACGCTTTCCATTCTCTAAAGGTGCAAGCTCAGTCCTTATCCCCATTTCCACCATGTCACGACAAGCTTTCACACCATCCTTTGTCTTTCCTGGGATGTTCAACAACAAACCAATCAAACTGTCACAGACATTTTTCTCTACATGCATGACGTCAATGCAATGTCGAACTTGTAAGTGCTCCCAGTACGGTAGATCCCAGAGAATCGATCTCTTCTTCCAAACATTTTTTTCTCGAGGTTTAGAATGCTTACCGAACTCAGCTTTGATGTCCTTCACGCGCGAGTAAATCTCCTTACCGGTCAGAAACACTGGAGCTGATCCCTTCTCAGGCTTCCTATTAAATGATTTCCTCTTCTTACAGTACGTGTGATGCACCAGAAGAAACCTGCGGTGACCCATGTACACTGTTTTCCGGTAGTTTCGCAACCACATGCTCTTAGTTTCATCTAGGTAAATAGGGCAAGCCTTGGCTCCTTTCGTACTATACCCCGACAAATTGTCGTAGGCCGAAAAATCATTTATGGTGCAAAATATCAGGGCCCGCAAGATGAAATTCTCTTTCTTGTAGGCATCCCACACCTGCACCCCCTCGCTCTACAATTTCTGTAAGTCCTCGATTAAAGGCGCTAGAAACACGTCAATATCATTTCCGGGTTGTCTGGGTCCTGAGATTAGTAACGCCATCATGATGTACTTGCGCTTCATGCATAACCAAGGAGGAAGATTGTAGATGCATAAAAGAACCGGCCAAGTGCTGTGTCGACTGCTCATATTACCAAGTGGGTTTATACCATCTGTACTCAGCCCGAACCTTATATTCCTAAGTTCGTCGCCGAACACAGCAAATGTTCTGTTGATGTTTCTCCATTGAATAGAATCAGCTGGGTGTCTCAGTTTTCCGTCTTGTTTCCGGGCTTCAGCATGCCAACGCAAGTGCTTCGCGACTTTCGAATTTGCAAACAGCCGCTTCAATAGGTATCACAGGCAAGTACCACACAGTTTTTGCCGGAGGTCCTTTCTTTACCTCGTGACGTTCACTTTCAATCAGGTCCCTATGCGTATACCTCGATGCGCCGCATCTTGGACAAACATGCAAACTGGAGTACTCGTTATGGTACAACACACAATCATTTGGGAATGCGTGTATTCTTTCGATTTCCATTCCCAACGGACACAACAGTTTTTTGGCTTGGTAAGTAGATCTTGGCAACTCATTTCCCTCTGGAAGCATGTCCGCTAGAAGATCTAATAGTGCCGTGAAACTCTTCTCACTCCAACCGTTGCCTGCCTTCAATTTATATAATCTCAGCACAGAAGACAGTTTTGTAAATGTTGCACATCCAGGGAACAGAGGCTTCTCAGAGTCAGCAATCAGTTTCTCAAATTCATAGAAGTCATTTTCGGTGTAATCTTCCTCTACATCACATAACATCCCATCTAGATTGTCATCATCATCATCTACGTGCACATCGGAATGAACATTATCAAAATTCGGATGATCATCGATATTATTGCAATCCACATCCGAGTCCTGCTGATTGGTAGTAGTGGTGCTTGTTTCCTCAAGATCTTCGCCATGCCATATCCAACGGGTGTATCGCGTGTTAAAACCACGACGAATCAAATGACTCTTAATTTGATCAGAGTTGCTAAACCTCTTCAAGTTCATACAATCTGTACAAGGACAGAGCATATTTTTCTCTCCCTTCCTCTCCTTTTGTTGCTCAGCAAATTTAATAAACTCATTCACAGCATCCAAATATTCAAGAGTAGTACGTTTTATTCCGTACATCCAATATTTCCTGTCCATCTACAATTAACAAAATTTAACGAGTCAGCCATGCATGAAACCTGCCCGATTAAGTTATGTATATGTACATGTACAGCCTCTTACAACAGATGTGTTGAACCCTAGCCTGACGAAATTAACACTAATTAACCTAGCTAACTACACAATACAAGCTAGTTAGCTCCTAAAACATGACGCATTTCCAGCTACCTAGCTCCCAAGCTTAGAGCTACAAACTTGGAACTACACAATACAGCTAGCTTGTAAGTAGAGAGGGAGGGAGATCTAGAGGGAGAGAGAGATAAGTGTCGACAATTAAGCATACCTTAAAGAGAGGGGCGCAATCAACTTCCGTCCAGCTTGCGCTGATCACCCTAGCAGTGTAGGTGCGAGCGTGGAACTTTCATCACAAACAGAGGGACACAGAGTGCAACAGAACAAATTAAAGAGCAGCTCAGCAATGGTCGAGTGGGATTTTTCTTATAATGGACCTTTTTCTAACGGTAAATACATGAAATAACCGTTAGACTAACTAAGGTAATTTGCCGCTTACATATTCTATCGGTAAAAACACACATATACCGTTAGAGAATGTACATTACTAAGCAAGTACAGGTCTTGTTCTATCGGTAAATATGTGTATTGACCGTTAGATGATGCATGACACAGCACGTACATGAGTTTTTCTATCGGTAAATATGTGTATTAACTGTTAGATGATGCATGACACACGAACATGAGTTTTTCTATCGGTAAATATGTGTATTTACCGTTAGATGATGCATGACTGAGCAAATATATGTGTTTTCTATCGGTAAATATGTGTATTTACCGTTAGATGATGCATGACTGAGCAAATATATGTGTTTTCTATCGGTAAATATGTGTATTTACAGTTAGAGGAGGTACTTGTACCAAACTGGGACACACATGACACCAGTTCTCACATCCAAGGAATCATATCAATGTAACATCAAACAGATCTTACATCAAACAGATCTTAACTAGAAGATAAAGCAATATTTCAAGAAATACTAATTTGTGGATTAACTAGGAGACACAAAAATACTTTTCTTAGGTACTTGGGACTTCATCTTGCCAAAGAAATTACACATGCCAGTTCACAAATTCAGGTACAAACATACACATGCCAGTTCACAAATTCAAGTGCATGTGTGAAACAGCAGTACAAATACACACCTACCTACCAATACAATTAAATACACAAATACTCCCTACACATTCAAGTTCATGTCCCAATTAGTAATACATGATACACAAATATACAACAATATACAAATACAACAATTCACACATTCGATGTATATTAGAAAAGCCACGTATGAAATTAACAACAGATCACGACGAGGACCCAGTGGCCCATACATTTTACATAAAAGAGAACCTTTGCAGGTTGCGACAATGCAACTACCGACTACAAGTTAGACCTGATACATCACAAATCCATTCAACCAAAACAGCAAATGTTTAAACCACATTAGACTTAACCATAGGAGTTCAGTTCGAAGACGCCCGAGGAACTGGAACTGCCGTCGAGTTTCATTTGTATTGGTGATTTCCTCGGACTCAAACTCGATCAACTCAACTCAACTCCATTAACAAAAAGAACCTACCTTCCAAGATGTTGTTATGTGTAGTGATGGTGTAGAATGGCTGTGCAAATGACAACAATTCTTCTTCTCCAAGCAGGTAAGCATCTGGCCACAAGCTGGTGCATGCAAAAAAATGTAAGATGCTTTCTATAGGTCCTGATTTGAGAAACATGCCGGGCTTAAGGATCTTCTCGACCGAGCCAACCAAGATCTCGCCCTTCACGTCCTTCCAGCTCTCGACGGTGATCTTCACCGTTTCTTTCGCCAACAAGCCAACGTAGGCAGCATACTGCGATGAAGAACCATGAAATATGTTGCCCCTCATGAGCATCATCCAAGGACCTGCACAGATCATAATCATATTCAAAAGAAGACACATCAAAATGAAGGATACAAAAATTACAGAATAATTGCCATAATCGGATTAGAATAATCTAACAATATTGCCGAAATTTTACGTACCTTGCTTGGGATGCCGAAGTCTAGAGGGCGTCGATGGAGGTGCGGAGGTGCAGCGGTCGCATGTAGAGGTGCGCCGGCCGTCCATGGAGCTTACGGGTTAGGACTACGATTGCCAGATGAACTGTGAGAATGAAAGAGACATACCAGTGTATTTATAGTACTAGATAAGTTCTATCGGTACAAAAACCGCATACCGTTAGTAATTTTATATATATTCTGTCAGACCCCCATTTGAGGAATCCGGTGGCAACCGCCCAGGTGGGTTGCACTCAGAAAAGGTACATTGCAGCTCACAACAACAAGATGCATTATATAAAAATGCGAGTAATTAAAAACAAGTGCTGATCACAAGGACCAACATTACAATAACTTAGCGCCAAAATGACGCATTTAGATGTTGATACAAATTAGGGAGTTTTCGACACAAAGGTCGGCACAAAATGAAACAACAATAATGAGCAAAAGGACTTCATCAGTCTTCTTCTTCTGCAGCAGCGGTGTACGGGCCTTCTCCACATCTGACTCCACCTTGGTGCATAACCCTCTATCAAGCTTGGTCTTCAGTTTCTTCTTCTTGTTCCACATTGGGTTCAAGACCGTAAGATTCAGGGTCGACGAATCCTTCTTCTAAATTCGTTTGTAAAAGCAAGGGTGAGCACATTGTCCACATGGTGCTCAACAAGTCCCAAATAAGAATGCAAGCATATATAGATGAGGGGGAAATTTCTCACAGAATAGCTCTTGGCTTTGTATATGTATATAGGATAGATTTTCACACTTGGTTTTTGGAGAAAAGACCTTTATTTTCAAAAGCGGTGCTTTTAAAACCCTAAGCTAAATTCTCAGAAAATGTTGTGTGTGTGGCGGTCTTTCATGAGTCACCACTTTATTCTGATTTTGTGAAAACTTTCCAAAAGCTACTTGTGCTACATCGACGTGAATAGAATCCACAGCGCGCAGACTCCATAACCTGGGAGCTCAGAGTATCCGATATTTTTTAAACTTTGCAAAGGTGTACCACCTTAATCCACCGATCATTCGGCTTTCAAGTCGGTACCTCTCCATGCGACTCTTATGCATGTGACAAGGCCGAGATGACACAACAATTTACAGTCCTAGCATTAACTATTTCCTGCCCGGTAAATAGACAGTCAAGTCTCAAGTACCGTTGTGGGTCCTCCCCACTGCCTTACTTCCTAGCCTGGATCTATGTTCTCGCAAGACACATAGCCTCTCTTGATTACAGTCGCGCACGACTTAATCTGGCATAGGGCGTCTTCCTTCTTTCCACCTTTTCCTCTCATGATTTTTCTGAACTCACATCACTCATGGCCTTCTGCGGCCCACCAGCTCTCGCAAGACACTGGATCGACAATCATTGCAGGGAAAAGCTAATACTAAAGAAAGCTACTAAGTTGCTCCCGTCCCATAAACAGGCAAGTGGTTGGTATGTTTTTCATGCCGCATAGAAGCACAGCACAAGGTTCTAGTCCTTATGAATCTCTAGTGAGGAGTCTTTCACATTCCCAGTGCGCACACAGCACCATCCACTCAAACCATCTTCACTATCGATTCCAATCACATTTTCTTTCACAAAAGGGTTTTGAATATACTTTTCTCATATGTGACCATTCAACATTTATCATATTATCTTGAGCATAGTATAGCCTAAGCATGATATTCTAGGGTGACAAGGGTGCAGGAATATTCAATGTTAAAAGGGGCTTTACAATCATTTAGGTCATATCTATTCACTTTATTGAAACATAGTTCTTATTTGAATCTAAGGCATGCATATACTTAAAAACAGTTAACATACTTCATTTCAAAATAATAGGCTAGACATGATCAAGGGTTTGAGACTTGCCTTGCAGTGATGGGTCTAGCTGCTCAGATGAATCCTCGAAGATCTCCTCGGTTCCTTCAACGTCTGGTTCCACGGCGGATGCAAACAACAGATACACACTATATAAGCATACAAGTACTAGAAAATAATACGTAAATACATCATGCATGCAGGGGTAAGGGTTTGGACAAGGTCACTTGACATTGATCGAAGAGATGGGCTCAAAAGGACTTGAATGTCGAAAGGCTGACATTCGGCTCATGACTTGATATAGCCCTAAATTGGTTCTAGGTCTGTTTTCTGGAGATGTGGCAATAGGAAATATTGTAGAGCATGGTTCAAAAGGCTTAGTGGACAAAGTGGCATTTCAATTGCTCAAATGTAACAAGTCTAAATCATCTAATGCCACTGGTGGACATGCACTGACATAGTGCTAGACATGGCCAGAAACTAGGGCATTGGATAACTTTTGACTCAGGACTCCAATTGATGCACAACTTTGTCTGGGGTTTAGGCATCGATAACAGCTACAAAACTCTCAACAGGCTCAAGGGCAGAAAGTGGCCGGAAGGTGGCCAAATCCGGTGAGCAAGCACGGTGGTCTGGACATGAACTGAACCACTGAACAGCAATCTTGGCATGATCATAACTTTTGATCCAGGTCGATTCAGGAGTCGGGCTAGTAGACAATATTGCTCAGGGTACTGAGATCTATCTAAGGGACAAAGTGTACGGGGCTAGATCGGCCGGGGAGAAATTCCGGTGACCGGCGCTGGAGAAGACGACTCCTAAATTGGGCGTTTTCGATTTAAAGAGTTCGAAGTCGATTCATTACTCAGGGAGTGAGAGGGTGAGGTGAGGGGGCTATTTGTAGGGTTAATTCGGCTGGAGAATGGCCGGAGAAGCTTGGCGACGAGGACCAGTTCACTGGTGGCGCGCAAACTACAGAAAGGTTATGATCGCTGCTCAATTTTGAAATCTAAGTTTGTAGGCTTGCTCAAATGGGTGTACTGAACAATTTTCATCACTGGCACGAGGATTAATTCGGATTGAATCGGCCAGCATTGAGGAAACAGGGCATTTGGGATTTTCCGACGATCACCGGCATTAGGGTTCGCTGGGGGCCAATTAGATGCTATGGTACGAAGAGAGGGATGAAGGGAGCTTACTGGTGGCGTTGGTTTGGAGAAAGAAGCTTCGGGCGAAGCTGGCGCCGTGAGCTTCAGGAACTGCTCGCCGGGGAAGAAGATCTTCGCGGCGGCGCTGGAGAACTCAGCTGCTCTCTGGTGGTGGAGGCTAAGGCTTACAAATGCGGGTGGTGTGAAGAGATGCTGGGCAAAGGGGGGGGGCTTTATATAGCCGCGGGATTGAGTTCTCGGGAGCTGCAGCAATCGCCGGGGAGATTTTCCTTCTGGCGTTGGGGCGGTCATCGAGGTACTTCGGGACACGGCGGGGCTCTGCTAGAGGCGGAGCATCGCGCGAAATCGGGATTTCGTCAGGAAGGCGAGATGATGATCTCCGTGATGGCAACCATGTGGCGTGGAGCTCCTGACAACAGCAGGCACGCGTGCGCGCAGGGAAGAACACGGCACAGCGCGGTGAACTGCTTCCACGGTGGCGATACAGCTGTGCGCGGTCAAGGCTACGTGGCTATGAAGGTGGCAGCGCGAGGAACTTCGCCGGCGGCGAGTTCAACGGCAAGGCAAAATGGTGGGCGCTGGTTGAAAACGGCACAGGGACCTGGTTGCAAACTTTGGACTGAAATGTGACTATTTGGACTGAACTGTGAAGGTTTTGGCTCGGGAATTTGGGCCTATTTGCAATTCTGAAGAACTGAAGGGCTGATTTGAATTCTGACTTTGCAGATGAGTGCTACTAAATGTCTTAGACTCATCCAGCAGGAAAAATGGTAAAATCCGATAAGATTTGGTGGTTTTGACAAAAATCGAAAACAGGGTAATTAGGGTTTGAAACTTTTGTCGAGGCTGAAACTAGGGTTTCGGTCGAGATTCTGGAATTCCTCCAGAAGGGAAAAATGTTCAGAAAAATGAAAGAAAGGTAATCACTTGATCAGATCTGGATTTGAAGATGATCTGGGACTTTTAGCCTTTTTGGGTTTTCTAAAAGGAGTAAACTAAAGCACTTTTGGACTGAAATGTAAAAACGATCTGGGAGATGAAGTTTAGCTGCCAAATTTTTAGGTTAAGGTAGTGGCATACCTAAGATCAAGATAGGGTTGAGACAACAGGGATTCCAAAGAAGATATGCTACTTGCAAGCAGAAAAGATAGCCAAAAATAGGGATGTTACATATTCTAACGGTATACAAATAAATTACCGATAGTATAAAAACATATGTAGAAGGCGAATGGTTCTATCGACACAATACATATTACTGATAGGAATTTTTGTACATACTCTGTCGGTATATACGTACATTGCCGATAGAATAATACTAGTTGTAGAAGGCGAACAGTTCTAAAATATTTTTGCTATATTCTAACGGTATAAACATTCATTACCGATAGAATAAAACTATTTGAAGACGAATAGTTCTAAGCAATTTTTGATATATTCTAACGGTACAAGAATCCATTACC
Source organism: Pharus latifolius (assembly GCA_019359835.1). Taxonomy (NCBI): domain Eukaryota; kingdom Viridiplantae; phylum Streptophyta; class Magnoliopsida; order Poales; family Poaceae; genus Pharus; species Pharus latifolius. Next base: position 34,196,360 of record CM033324.1, on the reverse strand, counting down.
GATAGAATAAAAATATTTGTAGAAGGCGAACGGTTTTATTGGCACACTACATATTGCCGATAGGAATTTTTGAGATATTCTGTTGGTAGACGCATACAGTACCGATAGAATAAGTCTAGTTGTAAAAGTCGACCAGTCCTATCGGCGCGCAACATTCTCCCGTCAGTACTTATGCATCTCTTCTAACGGCAAATATGTTCATCACCGTTAGAGTAAATCATACTGATTCTTCTATCGGTAAGTTTCTTACAAACCGATAGGAAAAATACACCCGTTGGCCTTTTATGACCGTGAGGCACATTTTTTATCAGTTTTCTACTAAATCGCTAATAACTGATAGAATATAGGGGTTCGTAGACTATATTTCTGTTCTAGTGCTCGCTCCAGGCCTGGAAGAGATCTTCTTCACTCTCTTCATTGTCGGCTTTCCCAGGAAACCGACACTTTCGCCTGGATAGGTCAACTCGGCAAATTTCCCCAGAAGCTATGCCATTCTAGTAATCTTGTTAGTACAAGACATACATATGACTTACAGACAAAACATAATAAGAGAGGACATACCTTTCGACGTCCCTGTCTAAGGTCCTCGCCGGCATGGATCAAGCTTTGGGGGCGAGGCGATCCCCTGGTTCCCTCCACTTCCGCACTATATGTCCTGAGGAGGTAGTTCGTCCATTTCTCAACTTCGGACGAAGGCAAAACTGCGTCACCAGCAGACCAGTTAGCAAATTATGACAGAAAAGTGTAAGACTTCATCGGCTAAGTCACGTACCATTGTTGTAGTCCAAGGTGCTGTCTGCCATGGACTGTATCTCCCAAGCCGGATGAGCCCTTTCGCGCAGGGGGCTCACCCAATTCTTCACAAAATCACGAATGATATCGCGAGCTGTTAGTCCCTGCTGGACTAATTGCAGAATCACCTCGGCTTGTTTGGCCGTGAGTTCACAAACCACAACCCGCTCTCGGATGGATGGGTGCAGTAAAACCATTTCTGGTACCACCCGTGCACGGAGTCTCACAGGGGTGGGAAGGGATACTCTTTCTTCTCCCTTATCCAGAAGTAAATGCATCCGGCGGTGTTGGCGCTCTTCGACCACGCCGAGTAGTAGAAGCGTCGGAAGAGATCCACGTTGGGATACACTCCGACGAAGGCTTCGCACAGATGCTGGAAGACCGCCAAGATCAAGACCGCATTTGGGTGGAGATTCACTAACTCCAACCCGTCATGCTCCAAGATCCCCTTCAGGAACCGACTCTCAGGAAATTGAAACCCGCACCTCAAGTATTCTTCAAAAACCACCAACTCGCCCTCTTGGACGATTGGGGTTTCTTGATCCTTCCCCGCGGGTCGCCAGTTAATCAACAATCTTGGGGGAAGAATCTCTTCCTTCTCCAGTGATATCAAGCTCCCCTCCGTGTGATGGACCGATCAGCTCCAGGATGTCATTTTTGGAAGAGATTGTGGGGGAAAGCTAGCGGCTTTGGAGGTAATGGAAGACGAGGAACGAGGGTTTTTGTGCGGCGGAAGTTCTAAAGCTGGGGGCTGGGTGCGTGGCTTCCTCAAGAAGCTACCTGCTCCTTTTATAGGCCCGAGGAAACGCACCACTGAGGGTAACGTTCCATTGAATATTCTATTCGTTTCCCATAATAGATGTTTTCTCTGGTAAACCCGTTATGCGCATCCTACACCGAATCCAAAACGAAAGGCTTTCTTTGTTTCGAATTTTAGGATTAAAAATGGGTACAAAAACGTGAAAAGTTCTACAAAGGTTTTCGGAGGACATTTTCCTTCATGTGTCTTATAAACCTTCACGAATCGATCATAAAGATATTCTATGATCCAATTGTTGGACGTACGGATGTTTTTTGATTAGATTGCTGTGTTATCAAAACTATGTCTCTGACTGGGCTCCGATTCTAGTCGAAGTGATAGTCTGATCGAATTTCGGTTTTGACCACGGTAATTTTCCAGATCTAACTTTGGTTCTAACCGCGGTTTTGAGTCTGATCGCAGTATTAACGCTACTCGCGGTATGACATTTAAAATGTGTTTCTGGTAGCAGTACTGGAATTTACCTGTGTATGAGTGGTCATAAAGACATTGTTTGTGGCCATGTTTTCACACAGAAGTTGTAAAGAATATCCATATGATATGTAAGGTAAAAGAAATTTTTATTTCTGACAATCTTTACATACAAAAGGGATACCGGCGACCAGAGCGTCGACCTGATCTGAGTGGAGTTTACAAAGTTCTCCTAGGGACATGTTGTCGTCAGTAGGATCTACATTGGCGACCCCCAGGGAACTAGCAACTACTCTAAGTCTATCTACATCATCCCTAACAAGAGATGCGCTATTATTCCTAAACAAATGGAGAGTTCTCGTTGTTGTTGAGCGTGGTCCCTCGCCCGACGGAATTGGTGCGCCTCTTCACGGGATCTTTCAAAACATTCTGCCAGATGCAGAATCGCCGAAGACATCTCTTCGGTCTTCTTCTCTAGAGCTTCTTTTTCCCCTTGGAGAGTCTGTCCAGGGGGGGAGGTGGGATCTCAGCAGGCTGATCGCTGGGGGCTCCAATCTCCTACATTTGCAAATGTTAGTTGCATTAATTGTAACAATGAGCAAAAGGAGATAGAAATAATTACCTGTCCTCGCAAGTGACAGGTTGATATAGTTCCCCCAGAAAGTAGATCACCCGATAAAGTTCGAGGATCATCATATGGTGGAAGTGCAACCTTCCCACCATAAGATTGCTTCCCCAACACAAGTTGAGGATCATCTGGTCGAGGAGGAACAGCCTTCCAACCAGAAGATTGATCACACGAACAAAAACAAGGATCATCGGGATGAAATGGAGAAAGCTGAGAAGAACGTCCCTCCAAAGGTGGAGATGAAAGTTTTACCTGCCGAGGTGCATGGATAGAAAGAACTAGAGGAACTGAAGGAAGAAAGAACAATGATGCGTCTTTCACCTTTGTTCTGCTGGAGGATCCCTTGTCAACCTTGGGTTTCTTCCTTGAAGGAGACAAATCTTTGGACATCTGTAAATCCTGCTCGAAAACTTCTTCTCAATCACTCTCAATCTCGATGATGCTGTGGTCTGCCATCGATAAGTGTATGAAAGGAAGGGAAGATGGCTTTGGAAGAGACTTAGCTGGGAAGATGAATTGTGGAGCTTTGAAGTCTAGGGGCTTCGGTATTTATAGCCGCCGGGGTAACGGTTCAGTTTCCGAACGCCTCGAGTTTTTAAAGCATTTACAATTTTACCTCGAGTTAAAAAATGTTTCAACGGTGCCATCATTACCCGTCACGTATTACCCAGAGTCCGTCTCGGGGAACCAACCGCCACACTTAGTGCGCCACTAAGTGGAGGATTTGAAGCGTCGGGTTAAATGTCCAATGTAAGTCTTGAAATTTGAAGCAAACACGTCTCTTTGTTCTCTTCAAATTTGGGGGCTAGCTGACGAGGATTGATACCCGAGCCGGTTCAAATAAATGCACGGCTGGTTCAGGACAGATTCGAACCAGACAAGCGCCTGGTGATGCGAACTCAAGTTACTCCAAGAAGCACAATCAGGTGGTCGCAAGCTTTACGTGATCAGACCGTAGCTAGTGCGCGGTCAGGAGTTCGTTTGCCATACACGAACAGAAGACTACATATGGTGCGCAATCAGCAAATAACGCGCGGTCAGAACACCTTCGACCAGGGAACGTGGGATTATTCTGTCCCTACGACAGGGATATCCCAAGTATCCCGAAGATTCTTCCACGTATGGGGACAACCGTCAGGAGGTTAATACGTGTGGTTATCCATGAATAACACGTGTTAAACCTGCGTGGAGGTTAGAGGCAGTTCCCAAAACTGCATCCAAGCAACTATTCGATGCCATTATGACTTGGCACCCTTTCGACCAGTATAAAGGGATAGCCCAATGCATCAAACAGAAGGAGGATATCGAATCGAGACAATCGAATAACCAGATGATCAGATCATCAAATCAAAGTAACCAGAAGACAGTAGTCTAAGTTAGATAGCTTTCACAAGCCTTCCAGGCATTGTCTTGTACAAACACATAGGAAAAATTTTCGCCTGTGAAGATCTTTTCCATAACCTTGTAACTCCTTTTACCATACATAGTGAAATCCCAACAGGACGTAGGGCTATTACTCCCACCATTGAGGGCCCAAACCTGTATAAACCTCTCTGTGCTCCAGTCATCTTTGATTCATCATACCTTCCCGGAGGGACACCTTGAAAGGTCTCACAACCTACAAAATTTGTATAAGTTCGACTAAGGACCCCGAGTCCGAATCGTCGACACAACCGTACACGATTGATATGCCTTGGCAATCGCTGAACCAACTTCGGATTGTTATCGACCGAACTAGAAGCACGATCGACCTGATCACGAAGATCTATCCCTGCAAGCAATCAAAGAACAAGATAAACAAGCAATCTGAAATTGCAAATATAGGTTGAATCACGATGAAGTGTTGGGGTTTCAAATACAGATATTGATGTTGATCTAGCCGACCAAGAAGAATATCTCAATAGCTTCACGAAGAAAAGACTACGACTAAAACAAACCCGCAGAACCCTAATGGTTCGGCCAGATTATATAGAGGAGGTAAAAGAGGTCGGTGGCCAGGTAAGGAAACCTGAAACTGACATGGACTCTTTCCCTACTCGGACTCTAACTCGATACATGAGCCTTGACCCAACCAAAAAGGTGAGCAGCACCGATTAGGCCCAATCAGAATCTGGTTGAAATTTGTTTTGTGAGTTACCGGCGATCCAGAAGGTATTTTGATGTGGGACTAAATCCATTGGAAAGATCTCGTTGTGGGCTTCTCCGTGAACTATAAGAATGTCCCAATCGGACTTCGTATAAGGGAGTTATGGTCGTTTGAAGGCAGGCTGCTCCTGGGTGGCCGAACTGGACTCCAACTCGAATCCATCCCGGACTCCAACTCGACTTGGGCTCCTTACTGGTCCTCTTCATGGTTCCTAAGCACAATATTATCACTATTAGGTAGTAAACCATTCTCAAAACCATATATATATAAACTTGGGAACGAGTTCACCTGGCAATGCAACAATCGGGCTTTGCTACGCTTTATTGGTCCTTATGTAACAAGCGGAGGATTATGGTTGGTGCGTGTATCCGAAGAAGTGATGTCCTCATCATCCTCCCCTGTTTGCATTTGCGTCGTCCTCGACTCAAGCTCATCTTCCTCACCCAAATATGGCTTCAAATCTGCAATGTTAAAGGTGGGACTAACCCCAAAATCTGCAGGCAAGTCAAGATTGTATGCATTATTGTTAATCCTCTCTAACACTCGAAAAGGACCATCAACTCTAGGCAGCAACTTTGATTTTCTTAAGTCCGGAAACCTTTCTTTTCTCAAGTGTAACCAAACAAGATCGCCCGGGTCAAAAATTATTTCTTTTCTACCCTGATTAGCAGCAATCTTATACTTTTCATTCATATGTTCTATATTCTCCTTTAGCATCAATGTTTACCCTTTCCGAACATGGTAAAGGTAATAAATCAATAGGAGCACGAGGAACAAACCCATATACTACCTGAAAGGGACACATCTTTGTGGTTGAATGCAGCGATCAGTTGTAAGCAAACTCCACGTGAGGCAAGCATTCTTCCCACATCTTCAAGTTCTTCTTTAAAACAGCCCGCAACATGGTGGATAATGTGTGGTTGACAACTTCGGTTTGGCCGTCGGTTTGGGGATGACATGTAGTAGAAAACAGCAACTTGGTCCCCAATTTCATCCATAGAGATCACCAAAAATGACTTAAGAACTTCACATCACGATCTGAAACAATCGTATTCGGCACTCCATGTAGTCGAACAATTTCCCTAAAAAGCAAATCAGCAGCATTTGTAGCATCATCGCTCTTTTGACAAGGTATAAAATGTGCCATTTTAGAAAATCTATCCACGACAACAAAGATACTATCCCTCCCCTTCTTTGTTCAAGGCAGTCCTCAAACAATGTCCATAGAAATATCGTCCCATGGTGTGCTAGGAACAGGCAGAGTCATATATAAACCATGTGAATTAAGTCGTGACTTAGCCTTTTGACATGTAGTGCAGTGTGCAACGTAGCGCTCGATGTCACGCCTCATCTTCGGCCAATAGAAGTGAATGGCCAAGATGTCTTCTATCTTCTTAACACCAAAGTGTCCCATTAGACCTCCTCCAAGCGACTCTTGTAACAACCAAAGACAAACAGAGCTAGTAGGAATGCAAAGCTTGTTAGCTCGATAAACAAAGCCATCATTTATCACAAATTTATTCCAGCTTCTTCCTTCTTTACAATTCAGCAATACATCTTTAAAATCAGCATCATGCGCATATTGCTATTTGATGGTTTCTAATCTGAAAATCTTGAAGTCAAGTTGAGATAACATAGTGTGACGTCTAGACAAAGCATCAGCAATAACATTCTCCTTCCCTTTCTTGTGTTTAATAACATAAGGAAAATATTCAATGAATTCTACCCATTTTGCATGTCTACGATTCAATTTGCTTTGGCTTCTAATATGCTTCAAAGATTCATGATCAGAATGGATAACAAACTCTTTCGGCCAAAGGTAATGTTGCCATGTCTCTAAAGTCCGAACTAAAGCATATAATTCTTTATCATAAGTTGAATAATTCAGACTAGGTCCACTTAACTTTTCACTGAAATAAGTAACTGGTTTACCTTCTTGAATTAACACACCTCCAAGTCCAATTCCACTGGCATCACATTCAAGTTCAAAAATCTTACCAAAATCAAGAAGTTGGAGCAATAGTGCATTCGTAAGCTTCTCTTTCAAGATATTGAATGATTGTTCTTGTGCATGACCCCAAACAAACGGAACTCCTTTCTTCGTGAGTTCATGCAACAGTGCAGCAATGGTACTAAAATCCTTGACAAAACGCCTATAGAATCCAGCAAGCCCAAGAAAGCTTCACACTTGGGTGACCGTTGTTGGAATCGGCCAACTTTGAATAGCTTCGATCTTGGCTTCATCAACTACAATGCCCTGTGGAGTAATGTCGCGCCCCGAAACTAGGACTACGACTACTCCCGTGGAGACCTAGCTCACTGCAGCTAATCCCATATATGCATACCCTTGACTTCCCAGGATAAGTCAAGCACAAGAATATATTTACATTGCAACAGAGTAACTTACAAAATATTTAAGCAGTGTGGCTTGCTGGCCTTAATATTACATAAAGAGATTACAATGCCTTTGCGGCATACATGGTTTAGCAAAATAACATCTACACAGTAGAAGATAGGTGACCCTCCCACAACGAGAAGTTGATAGCAGAATAACACACATCAGGACTTTGACGAGACTGACTCTCCTCCTTCTGGATCCAAGAAATCCTTCACACCTTCATCCTGATTATTGAACGCTCCATCTACTGATTTGTAGATTGCAAGGGTGAGCACTTACGTACTCAGCAAGTCATAGGTAAAAGTAGATACATATAGTAGTGATGATATGAACCTAGACTAGTCAAGAATTATGGATGTTTATAAAATAATCTTTTCTTTCATACCTCATTTCATCTCATGGCAGCACTTTTCATAACATAGCATTGATATTCTTGTTCACTAGATTATAGTACTACCGCGACACGTCGACACACGACAGCCCACGGCAGTACCCCTTATCATGACAACACATGTCATTTGGGTAATCTTGACTTAACAAATTTTATTTAGAAAATATACTTGTGTCACACCCCGTGGATTTAATCCACCGCAGCAGACTCCTATAAACCCGGGAGCTCGGAGTATTCGAATACGTTTTTAACTCTGCAGAGAAGTACCAATTTACCCGCAAGATATTCCACTTTCATGCCCATCCTATCAATATGATTAGACCCTTCCTCACTACATACTGTGAGTGGCAAGGTGGAGATAACAAGAACTTTTGTTATGTTTTACTCACAATTCACCCCTGACCCTGTGGATCTCTCATGAACCATAGTTGTGGCAGGTTGTACCCAAACCTCCACCCCTATGCATATTCTCATTACTGGGTCAGTGTGCATGATCACCTTCAGTGATATGTGTGGGAGCCGCACTCCGTACAAATCATGCATCACTTCACATCTCATGCAGGGGTTTCATGTGCGATCCGCATAAGTACTTGTTCAGGCCTGTCCCATACCAGGCTTGCGGTTAGTACGTGCTTCATGCCACTAGACGCACAACACAAGGTTCTAGTCCTTTTATGCCAGTGACCAGATCATACCACAAACCATGCACCTTCAATGCCTGCTCATCCTTTGCAGTTAAGCACCTCCAGTGCTACCACCATTCCAAACCAAAATTCTGGTCATGGCTAGGGGTTTTATTTCATGAATATATATATAAATACATATATAATAATTCATGGCTCACTACTTGATTATCTCACATTTCACAGACATCCAGCCTAGTACTGCCAGTTCATAATTCAACCATTCTCATTCTTTCACATGCAATATTATTTATATTCAAGGTTATGTTATAACAACTCTTAAAATATAGGTTCAAGATGTCCAAGAATATGACTTGCCTTCCGCGTCGTAAAATACAGCAGTTGATGTCGGGTCGGCAGTGAAGTCCTCGAACTCTGGCTCTGGCTCTGAGCAAAGATCAAGCAAGCAAACAGGCATTAAAATCAATCCTACTCTTACTAATTCACTACATGCAATAATGCAATGAGAACATTTAGGCGATACAAGATTCGAGAGTTCTGGAAAGCGATTAGGGTTAAGTTATGGAAACCAGGGTTAAGATTAGTTTTCAAAAGTTTACAAGATTCCAAATGTCTCAAAATATCAGAATGATATCAAGGTTGCGACTGGTTCGCTCAAAAAAGCAAACGTCTTTAGGTCGACATTCGGTTCAAGGCATCGACATAGGGTCGATGGATGATAGAGGGATTATCTCAACTTGTGGCGGTAGAATAAAATGTAAATCACAACTCCACAAGTCTAAAAGGACAAGGTTATTTTCAATTTGCACAACTGGGAAAAGGTGAAAAGAGCTAATGCCACTAGCTAACAAGCTCTGGCATAGGGCTGACAATGTCAAAATATAGGGCTAAGCATAAATGCAGTTCATGGGCTCAACTGTTGTGCTAACTTTGTCTAGGAGGTAGGCCTGAGTAACAGGAACAAAAGACATAACAAGTTTCTTGGCTAGAGATGGCCGAACGGCAAGAAATCCGATGATGAACTGCGGAGATCTTATTGCATTGCAACAGTTCTGGACACAAATTTTGGCAAGGTTATAACTTTCAATCTAGGCCGATCTAGATGTCGAGCTAGAAGACAAAAGTGTTCAAGGGATTGAGGTGCATCTAGAGGACAAGGTGGTTGAAGCTGGATCAGTCGTAATCACTTTTCCGGTGATCGGTGCCAGAGAAGAAAGCACTGAATTGGGCGTTTTTGATACAGAAGGTTTGAGGTTAATTCCTCGCTTGGAGAGTGATAGAAGGACACGAGGAAGCTATTTGTGAGGTCAATTTGGCTGGAGGATCGCCGGTGTGGCCTGGCGACGTGAGCCAGTTACTGGTGGTGCTAAAATTTGGGGAAAACTTCGATTTGAGCTGGAATTCAAAATCTGAGTTTACAGGCTTACTAAGATTAGTTCACTGATCATTTTGTCCTATTATCACGAAAGCAAATTCGGGCTAATTTAGATGGCATTGCTAGAACAGGGCATTAGAGGATTTCAGTGATCGCCGGCGTTAGAGATCACCGGAGCTAAATTGGATACTATCACATGATAAAGGAGATGAGAGATACTCACTGATGGTGTCAATTTGGCAAATGGTGTAGTGGTTGAAGCTGGCACCATGAGCCTTCGAGCTGAGCTCGCCGGAGAAGAAGACAAAGGTAGAGGAGATAACAATTTAGTAAATTTTGATGAAGTGAAGATGATACAGAGTATTGGGCTGCTTAAATAGACTGGGGCGAAGCTTACAAAGAAGGAACAGCAAAGGAATTAGCGCCAAGGACTTAGTTGGCCGGGCACAGGTGCGACAACGGTGAAGAAATAGCGGTAGCGACAAGACGGTGAGCAGGCGGCTCTGTGCTGATCAAATTGTCGTCTCGTTGGGACTCAACGATGCTGGGCGGTGCAAAGCCGTGGCGACAAAACTGGCACGACGAGGCAACGTGGTGTGAAGTTGCTGACAAAGGTTGTTGCCGGTCGCGCGCGGGAGCAGATGTTGGTCATCGACGTTGCAACGGCGATGGCTGAGGTGCGGACGCGTGCGCACATGCAAACACAAGTAAGCACGGGCTCAGGCGTAGGCAAGGCTTGGCCGGCGGCGAGTGAACACGGTGCAAAGACCACGGCGAGGCTCTGGTCGAAAATTAGCTGGGCTCTGGTCGAATTGGACTGAGTTGTGATTTCTAAATCTTGGCTTTGGGCTGATCTGTAAATCTGGAGATTTGGAAGATTTAAAGTGAAATTGATTGCATTGATCTGGTAGACTTTATTCAACAAAGTATTTGGTAAAGATATTTGGTAAATTCTGGCATATTTGAATAGTTTTTGATATAAACTGAAAATAGGGTATTTTAGGGTAATTGAAATCTGAATTTTGGTCGATTTCGAATTCTGGCATTTAGGATGAGATTTTGGAATTTGGATAGAAGAGAAAGTTGTTTCAAATAGCATTTGGAAAAGGTTTGCTGAAGAAATTCTGAATTTGGAGTTAATCTGTGGATTTTAGCCTTTTTGGGTTTCTAGATATTAGAAAAAGGACTAATTTGCGATACAATTTGGACTGATCTGTGAAAAAAGCCTGGATGTCGTGGTATTGCGAATACCCCGGCAGGTTTTGAGAATGATCCTAGCGAAGATTACGCGGCGCGGGTTGACCGGATGACCGGTCCTCCCCCGCCGGACAAGCACAAAAAATGACACACGGGTTTATACAGGTTCGGGTCCCGGTGGGGGCCCTAGTCCTGTCGGCACGCTCCCGACCGGAGTCGGCTGAGGAGGCTCTCTCCGGGGGAGAGGCTTCCGGAGCACGTCTGTGAGTTTAGCTATTCCAATAAAAGAACCGATCCCTTACAACAGAGGGGTACAAGGGCTATTTATAGCCCCAAAAAGCAGCAAAAAACCTAAACTACCCCGGAAGCCACCGTCGGATTGAAGGGCAGGACCGTCCTTCTCCCGGTCAAATGCCTTGGATGCTTGACAGGTGGTCGCTAGTTCCCGAGGCGCCCCTCACGTGACCTGCACGTGATAAACAGTTCAAGACTTTACCTTTAGGAGGGCGATGAGGCCCGGGACAACACCGGAGGCTACATCCCCGGGCAAATGGCGGCGCCCGGGACGGCACCGGAGGCCACGTCCCGGGAGCCAAAAGGCGGCGCCCGGGGAGGCCCCGGAGGCCACGTCCCCGGGCAAATGGCGGCGCCCGGGACGGCACTGGAGGCCATGTCCCGGGAGCCAAAAGGCGGCGCCCACGGAGGCCCTCGCGGCCACGTCCCCGGTCAAATGGCGGCGCCCGGGAGGGCACCGGAGGCCGCGCCCCCGGGCAAATGGCGGCGCCCGGGAGGGCACCGGAGGCCATGTCCCGGGAGCCAAAAGGCGGCGCCCGGGGAGGCCCCGGAGCCCACATCCCCGGGCAAATGGTGGCGCCCGGGAAGGCACCGGAGGCCATGTCCCGGGAGCCAAAAGGCGGCGCCCGGGGAGGCCCCGGAGGCCGCGTCCCCGGGCAAATGGCGGCGCCCGGGAGGGCACCGGAGGCCGCGTCCCGGGAGCCAGAAGGCGGCGCCCGGGGAGGCCCCGTCCCTGGGCGAACGGCGGCGCCCAGGGAGGACCCGGGGGCCGGATCCTCGGGCCACCGTGACATAACTTACCCGGACTTAGTCCCGCGGAGATTTCCCCCGACAGCAGCCCCCCATGCACGCCGGAGACGATGCTCGAGTCCCCGGTGGGTATGGTTCAGGTCACCGGGAAGATCTCCGGGCCAAGTCATCGGAGCCGCACGCTTCAGTTTCCGCGCCCCACGCTTAAAGCCGCGCCGTTTCGCCATAAATGCGCGTGCGGTTCGAACCGGCGCCTCGATTCACGCGCCCGTCCCTTCATTTCCCGTGCATGGTTTGAACTTCTACGGTCCAAATTGATCCGCGGGTGCCACGTGGCGTGCATCTATACCACGGCCCGCCCCTATAAATAGGACCTTGGGTGGCCCGGAAGCTCATTCCACATTTTCAGCCTCAACGATTTTTGGTCTCCCGGTAGCCCTCTCCCGGTAGCTCTTTCCGGTAGCCCTTTCCGGTAGCGGGCGTCTGGGAGTTTCTAGTAGTAGCCTCCTGCAAAGTTAGCCACCAAAAAATAAAGCTAACCTCATGGCACCCAAGGGTCGAGCGAAGACCACGGAAGTGCCCCCGGAGGAGATCCCCTCGGATTTCCTCTGGGCATCGGAGTTCACGGCCGAGGACGCCGAGTCCTTGGCCGAAAGAGGCATCGTCGCGGATGGGGACATTCGATTCCCCGTGAAGAAGGACGGAGCCCCCCGCCCCAGGCCCGGAGAGGTCGTGGCCTTCAAGGCCTTCCTGGAGGCGGGGCTCCGGCTCCCGGTGCATCCCATGCTCTGGGAGTTTCTCAAGGAGTACGGGGTGGCTCTCAACCACCTCACCCCGAACGCGCTCGTCCGGATGGGCCTCTTCATTTGGCTCTACGAGACAGCGACCGGGCGGGAGCCCGACCTTCGCGCCTTCCGGTACTTCTACGAACCGGCGGCGCGGACCTCCCACCTGGTGAAGGGGGGCCCCAAGTCCCCCTTCGGTTCGGTGATGGTCCAGATGTTGCCGGCCCGGGTAATCGACTACCCGGCGGCGGCCTCCCGGGACCACTGGGGGATTGGGTCCGGAGGTGGTTCTACCTCCGGGTCCGGGACGACGCGGTGGTGTACGCCCCGGAGGCCCCCACCTACAGCCGGTCGTCCGCACCAAAGCCGCCGGTGTGGACGGACGAGGAGTACGAGCTCCTCGGCAAGGTGATCCTCTCCAAGAAGACCCGCTCGATGCGGGACGCTGCTGAGGAGATGGCTCTCCTCCGGATATCCCCCTTCACCGGCGGGAAGAGGGGGATCGGCATGGGCCCCGAGCAGCGGCCCTCGGTGAAGCCGGTGACGCGACTTAAGCTCCGGGAACCCGCTGCATTGTACTTACAATTTTTAAGAAATTGACTAACTCTTTACCTCTTGCAGTCCGGCCGTACCCGGCGACGCGGGAGAAGGCGGAGAACCTCTTGGGGAGGTACTTCGCCGATGAGCACGAGCGCGTCGTGCGCGCTGTGGGCGAGGGCCCCCCCAAGAACTTGGTAGCGGCGGCCTTCGGGCTAAAGCTGTCGGAGAGGAAGCCTCTCCCCACCCCCGGGTCGCACAAACGGGGGAAGGAGGCGGCCGGGGGCTCGGAGCCCAAGAAGGCCCGGGTTCAAAAGACCCCCGGCCCATCGACGACGCCGGCGGCGACACCGGCGAAGCCCCGGGACGAGACCCCCGGGAGCGAACGTGCCCGGGCACCGTCCCGGAAGGAAGCAACACCTCCTCCCCCGAAGGGCCCCGTCGAGGCGCGGGGGAAGGAGGCGACCGCGGGCAGGGCGGCGTCCGACTCGGCGAACTACGCCCCGTCGCCGCTCACGGTGGAGCTCCTCCCGCCCCTTCCAGCTTCTTTGGAGCGGAGAGGCTGGAGGTGAGATTCGCGGGGGCCTCGCCCCCGCGGGTTTGGCCGGTGGACGAGGGGGGGAGCCCCTCGGTCTACGAGGTTCCTCCGAAGGAGAGGGCCCCGAGGACCTTCCGGCCCAGGGCAGGGAAAGGCCTGATGGTCCCCCCCCGGGCGGAGGCTCCCGCCGAGAGCTCCTCGGCCACGTCTTCGGGGGGCACAACCTCGTCGACGAAGACGCCAGCCGCGTTACCGGACCTTGAGGTCCAGGGACCCCCCGCCGGCCGCGCCGGCGGCGCCGGACGGGAGACCCCTTTGCTCCCCGCAAGGGAGGTCGCCCGCTACTCGGAGGGCCTGCATACCCGGAAGGTGCAGGCCTTCGTCGCGGGAGGGACGCTCCATGAGCGTTTCGAGGGGCTTCAGTCCCTCGGGGCCCAGGTAACCCGAGTCGATGACGTCTTCATTTATTTCCTGCACTTCGAGATTTTTCTAACTCTATATATTTCGTAGGTGGCAGCTGTTACCTGGGGCCTTGAGTAGCAGGTCGCCCAACTGCTTAAGGAGGCGGAGGGCCGGGCCGCGGCCTCCGTAGGGCAGCGCGAGGAGGCCATCCGGGAACGCGACGAAGCCCTCGCGGAATTGACCCGGGCCCGGGCCCAGGTTCATATTTCCTAGGCCATCAACGCCCGCCTCCGGGAGGAGGCCAAGGCGAGGGAGGAGGCGCTCCGTGAGCTCGAGAGCTCAAGCGTCCGGGCGGTGGCGGACGCGGGCCGCTCTGTCCGGACGGCCCTCGAGGGCCTTGGCGTAAGCCTCGGCTCCGGGAGCAGGGAGGTGCCGCCGGCGACCCTCGCGGAGGCTGTGCGTTTCCTCAACGCACAGGTCTCCGCCATCCCGGAGGCTGCCGATGTTCGGGCGCGGGGTCGGGCGATCCCCGTCGTCGTGGCCGCTGTGGGGCTCGTCGAGTTCCGGGGGGTTGGCGCCCGGGCGATCTGGGGCCGCATCCCCCGAAGCTTCCCGGACTCCTTCGAGCCTTCACGCCGGGAGGTCGAGCAGCTCGCCGGAGGGTTCTACGACCGGATCATCCGGGCGTGGTTCCCGGCTCCGGCGCCTCCGGCGGGAGACGCCCCAGCCCCAGCCTTGGAGGAAGCCCCCCGGGGGGAGGACGCCAATGAACATGTATGAGCCTCCCCCCGGGTCTTAGCTAGAGCCCTTTTTTGTTTTAGGACTTTTTGATTCCGGTAGCTTCTTAGAAGAAGCCCCGGGCACTTGTACATAAACATTTTGAATGCAATGAAGTTAGAATTTTTTCTAAGTTTTTGAATTGAACTTACTGTTACCAGGGTTCCCGGGAGGTTGCTCCCGGGCGAAGGTCCGGGAGGGGCTCCCCGGGGGACGCCCAAGCGGCTTTAATTTTGCTAAGCCTTATCTCCGGGAATCGCGGCGAGGATAGTGTCCGGGAGCCGATCAGGTTGAGGTGGCGTCCGGAGTGGCACTTGGACAACTTCGATAATCATCGTGCCGAATTGTCCCCTCCGCGACCGGGGCTCCGGATGGTCCCTCCTCTCTGGATACTTCCACCGGCAGTATATGAGTTCTGGCCTGAGGATGTGCTCCGGGACGCTCGGCGCCGCGTGCGGGCGTTGTACCGGGACTTGACCCGGGAGCTAGCGGAGAGCCTCCGGGAGTATTAGGCGTAGGAGCCTTTGGGCTTAGAGAATCCCCCGGGTTAGAATCCGGGTTGTATCGTTTCCGAAGCCCACTGGAGGGGGAAGATGTCCTCCGGGTTTGCTACTCAATAAAGCGCTGTGTTGTTGTTTCCTTTCATTGCCTCTTTATTTTCTTCTTCTTGGATGGTCTGGACGACTCATCTTAACAAGGATGAGCTAAGTTTCCTCGTGGGCGGTGCGGTCGACACCCGGGGGTTCCTTATCCCCCCCGCCCACAGCTGGTCAGAGAGTAGCTCCGCGCGCTGTGGGGGTAGCAAGGCCCCCGGGAAGGAAGTCACCTGTAGCATAGGGAATTTTCTAAGTTAGAAAATTTTAAAGCGAGGTTTTCAAGGAGAAGACCTTCCGGGAGATAATCGTCCGGTCGCCGTGAAAACGGGGAGCCAGGAATAAGGACTCAAGTGGAAGGAATGTCCAAGAGAACCCGATGAGATTTCTAGAGGCGAGCTTCCTAGGAGACATTCGTCCGGTCGCCATGAGAACGGGGAGCTGGGAATAGGGTCTTCGGGGAAGAAAATGCCCGAGAAATCCGTGACTTCTCCGAGAGGCAGTCGTCCGGTCACCGTGAGAATGGGGAGCCGGGAATAGGGTCTCCGGGAGGCATTCATCCGGTCGCCGTGAGAACGGGGAGCCGGGAATAAGGTCACCGGGGACCAATTGTCCGGTCGCTGTGAAAACGGGGAGCCGGGAATAACGTCGACTCCCGGAGGAGGAAGATAGATCCAATCAAGCCGCAAGGGGCCGATCTTCCGGTCGCCGTGGAAACGGGGAGCCGGGAATAACGTCGACTCCTGGAGGAGGAAGATAGATCCAATCAAGCCGCAAGGGGCCGATCTTCCGGTCGCCGTGGAAACGGGGAGCCGGGAATAACGTCGACTCCCGGAGGAGGAAGATAGATCCAATCAAGCCGCAAGGGGCCGATCTTCCGGTCGCCGTGGAAACGGGGAGCCGGGAATAACGTCGACTCCTGGAGGAGGAAGATAGGTCCAAGAAGGCCATTAGACGTCCCACTGGGGAGAGCGTCTACTCCCGGAGGAGGAAGTGCCCGAAGACGGGTCTTGAGTGTTTGGGCTGGGGACTAGTCTCCCAAAGTGACTCATTACCACGGCCACTGTGACCGGGTTGCCGCTTACACCCTCAGTCCACGAGGGCTGATCGTAAGCCGCCCTACGGGGGTGAGGACTCCGGTTGTAGGGACTTGTTGGGCCTGGCCCACTTCCTCGCGGGGAGGGCATCCTCACGAGGAGGGCAACCTCGCGGGGAGGGCACCGCCGCTAGGGACGGTAATGAGGGAGACCTGCAATGAGACAGTTTGAAAAGCAAGACCTATGTATTGCTAACAAAATGAAGTACAGGTCCTCCCCCTGCGAAGCCGCGAAAGGGGAGGAAAATACAGTGTCCCCTTCCCCCTCCGGCGTGAACGCTCCGGGGGGAGGGGACAGGCCCGTAAGGCTAAACATAGAACTTGCGAAGTAATCGCAAGTTCCACGTGTGCTTCAGCTCCTGCTCTTGAAGGTTGAAGAGCTTGTAAGGGGTCCCTGACGCGCTTGAGGACAAGGTCCTTAAGGCGAAAGGCCCTCAAGCAGCGACGACCGGGACCGGAAAGGGGGGAGCCCCTGTAATATCTGGAACCGGCAAGGGGGGAGCCCCCGTGGCGAAGACCGAAACCGGAAAGGGGGAAGCCCCTGTGGCCACGACCGGAACCGGGAAGGGGGCAGGCCCTGTAACACCCAGAACCGGCGAGGGGGGAGCCCCCGCGGCGACGTCCGGAACCGGGGAGCCCATGCGGGGGGAAGTCCGTTGCGGCACGGGGGTTGCTCTGTCAACCGCCCCTGGTGCGATAAACGCGACGCAGGGGGCGGGACTGGCTCCCGGCGTAGGGTAAACCCCCGGCATGAAGTGGGCTCCCGGCCCCGAGAATAGGCCAGGAACAGGGTACCCCCCCTGGTGCCATCGAAGTGCCTCTGCACCTTTTGCATCTCCTGCAAATAAAAGACTAGAATTTGCGTTACGGCACAGGTATGGCCCATGCTTTTGGTGAACTATGGGCTGAGAATCTCCCTTCAATTGGAGGCGTCGGATCCCCGGGGAACACACGCGGTGCGACCTGAGGAGCAAAGCCTTGTACTCGGCGGCATTGCTGGCCCCGGGGACAGCAGGACCTTCCGGAGGCCCCCTTCCGGACGCGGCTTGAGGAGGGGCCTCCCGGGAGGTATTGCCGCGACGTCTGGTTCCAGGGGGGAGGACTCCCCCCTGGGCGCCTCAATAACGTTGACGCTTCCGATCGTGGCGGCTGCGCGCTCATACAGAGCACGGGCCATGTCTTGGTCTCCCCGGACGTTGATCACGCCATGCGGCCCGGGGATCTTTATGCAGAGGTAGTTTTGATGGGTGGCAGCCCCCAGCCGGTTGATGGTGGTCCTCCCCATAATCGCGTTGTAGGAGGAGGGGAGGTCCACTACGTCGAAGCGGACCAGCTCGGTCCGGTAGTTCTCCGGGGCGCCGAAGGTCACGGGAAGATCTACCTTGCCCACGGGGTGGATCGCCTTCCCCGGGACAAAACCTTGTAGGGGCCCGGCTGCGGGCTGCAGGAGCTTCTCATCCACCTGCATTTCTTTGAAGGCCTTCAGGAATAGAATGTCGGCGGAGCTCCCGCCATCCACGAGGATGCGGGCCAGGTGGCAGTTGTAGATTGTCGCAGAGACAATGAGCGCGTCGTCGTGGGGGAAGCGAACCCCTCGCGCGTCTTCCGCCGTGAAGGTGAGGGGGACGTCCGACCACTTAGGCGGCGGGGACGCGTGTAGCACCCCCACAACCTTGACCTCGCAGGCGTACTCCTTGCACTGGCGCTTAGAGTCCCGCCCGGAGGCGGACCCTCCCACGATGACGTTGATGCGGCGCTGAGAAGTCTGGAAGGGGAGAGCTTCTGAAGGCTCCCCCTGCTGCGCCTGCTCACCCCCCGCGGGAGCGGGAAGGGCCGGAACAACTGGCCGAGGGAGCAAGGAGGCCGGAGTCTCCCCCCCTGCCCGTGCTGGTCGAGGAATGCCGCGAAGTGCTGCAGTAGTTGGTCGCAGTCTCGGGTAGCGTGGGTATTGGACCTGTGGAAGCTACACCACGGTCCTTCCCGCCTTCTCCCCATGGGGCCTTCCCGGCCGCGCGAAGACTGTCCTCCCCCATGGCCTTTTGGCTTGGGGAAGGGGCGGTTGCCCCCCGGGGGGTCGCGCGAGCCGCCTCCGCCCTCGAGGACAAAGGTGTCCCGAGTCCGTGGATCGCTACGCTCCCCCTGTCTGTGGCGCTTGAGGGGATCCCTGGCCCCCCGGTCGGCGGGGGCGGGAGCCCCCTGGGTCTTCTTCCAGATGTCGTCTTCCTCCGCCCGAGCGTACTTTTCGAGCACGTTGAAGAGCTCGTCGGCGGAAGAGGGGCAGCTCCGAGAGAGCCTTCGGTGGAGCTCCCCCGGGAGGATGCCGCTTTTGCAGGCTTCAATGACCGTAGAGTCGGGGACGTGGGCCACTTTGCTCTTGACCTGAGCAAAGCGCTTGAAGAAGCTTCTGATGGTTTCCCCAGTCCTCTGCCGGACAGTGTACAGCTGCGAGGAGTCCAGGGGACGCACGTAGTTCCCCTGGAAGTTGGCACAGAACTCCCGCTTGAACTGCGAGAAAGACTTGATGGAGCCGGCCTTCAGGTTGTAGAACCAGGAGCGGGCAATGCCAGAGAGGTAGAGGGGGAAGACGTCGCACTGTACTGTCTCGTCCCCCCCGGCCGCGGAGATGGCAGTGGAGTAGACCTGCACGAACTCGTAAGGGTCCGCCTCACCGTTATAGTGTTCGATGTGCGGAGGGCGGTAGGGCCGCGGCCACCAGATGCTGCGAAGTCTTCGGCACAGGGGCTGGTTAGCCCCCTGCACTTCCCAGGGGGAGCCCCGGTCACTATCTTCTTTCACGGGACCTTCGTTGTCTGAGTCTGGAAGCAGTCCGAGGGGTCCGCCAGAATGGCGGTGGCGACGCTTTTCCTCCGGACCGGGGCTGAATTCCCGGACGTCCGGGCTCTCCGCCGGAGAGGTTGGCTCTTCAGCGGGTCTCTTCCCCCGGCCGGTGCGAGAGCAAGGCTCCCCGCGCCCGCGGCCGGGGGGAAGTTCTTCCCCGCGCTCTGGTGAACGCATTCGCTCGACCTCCCACGGGGCGAAACGGACCTGTCCCGCCGAGGGAGGGAGCTCGTGCGCTGTAGCTTCCGGAGACGGTTGGGGCGAGCCCCCTGCGATGACCCCTGGGACCAGAAAGGGGGAAGCCCCTGTATCATCCGGAACCGGGGAGGGGGCGCCCGCGGCGACGCCTGGAATCGAAGTGGAGAGGGCACCAGTGGCCACAACCGGAACCGGGAAGGGGGCAGGCCCTGTAACACTCGGAACCGGCGAGGGGGGAGCCCCCGTGGCGACGTTCGGAACCAGGGAACCCATGCGGGGGGAAGTCCGCTGCGGCACCGGGGCTGCTCTGTCAACCGCCCCCTGTGCGGTAAACGCGACACGGGGGGCGGGACTGGCTCCCGGCGCAAGGTAAACCCCCGGCAACAAGTGGGCTCCCTGCCCCGGGAACAGGCCGGGGACGGGGTACCCCCCTGGTGCCACGAAGGGCCCTGGCATGAAATAACCTCCCGGCACCGGGACGGGCCCGGGTGCCGGGAAGGGTCCGGATGTATATCCCGCAGGGGGAAGGAACCCCCCGGCAGGATCATACGGGGCGGACAACCCCCCGGAGGCCGGAGGGGCCGCCGGGTAACCCATAAACGGGGGCATGTTCCCCGGATATGGGTGCGACACAAATGTGGGGGCCGGAGGCCGCGCCAACACGCTAAGGAGCTCGTCCATAGAGCGCTGGGCGCGGAGCTGGCCTTCCACGAGAGCTTCGAGCAGGGCGTCCCGGGGAGCCGGGGGAGCCGTCGGGGGGACGCTTGTCCCGGCCGAGGTCCCCGCGGTCACCGGGAACGACCTGGAGGTGGAAGCACCTAAGTTAAGAGGAAAGGAGGGAGGTGGAACCTGGGCCAGGTCGCCTCCGGAAGGGACCGCCGGGACAGCAGTGTCCCGGGCGGACGGCGCCGGGTCTCCGAGACCCGGATCACCGGGAAGGATGCGAGCCCTTGTTCTTGGGGGAGCCATGGCGTCTTGTCACGAGTCCCCACGGACGGCGCCAACTGTCGTGGTATTGCGAATACCCCGGCAGGTTTTGAGAATAATCCTAGCGAAGATTACGCGGCGCGGGTTGACCGGATGACCGGTCCTCCCCCGCCGGACAAGCACAAAAAATGACACATGGGTTTATACAGGTTCGGGTCCCGGTGGGGGCCCTAATCCTGTCGGCGCGCTCCCGACCAGAGTCGGCTGGGGAGGCTCTCTACGGGGGAGAGGCTTCCGGAGCACGTCTGTGAGTTTAGCTATTCCAATAAAAGAACCGATCCCTTACAACAAAGGGGTACAAGGGCTATTTATAGCACCAAAAAGCAGCAAAAAACCTAAACTACCCCGGAAGCCACCGTCGGATTGAAGGGAAGGACCGTCCTTCTCCCGGTCAAATGCCTTGGATGCCTGACAGGTGGTCGCTAGTTCCCGAGGCGCCCCTCGCGTGACCTGCACGTGATAAACAGTTCAAGACTTTACCTTTAGGAGGGCGATGAGGCCCAGGACAGCGCCGGAGGCTATGTCCCCGGGCAAATGGCGGCGCCCGGGACGGCACCGGAGGCCATGTCCCGGGAGCCAAAAGGCGGCGCCCGGGGAGGCCCCGGCGGCCACGTCCCCGGTCAAATGGCGGCACCCGGGAGGGCACCGGAGGCCGCGTCCCCAGGCAAATGGCGGCGCCCGGGAGGGCACCGGAGGCCATGTCCCGGGAGCCAAAAGGCGGCGCCCGGGGAGGCCCCGGAGCCCACGTCCCCGGGCAAATGGCGGCGCCCGGGAGGGCACCGGAGGCCATGTCCCGGGAGCCAAAAGGCGGCGCCCGGGGAGGCCCCGGAGGCCGCGTCCCCGGGCAAATGGCGGCGCCCGGGAGGGCACCGGAGGCCTTGTCCCGGGAGCCAAAAGGAGGCGCCCGGGGAGGCCCCAGAGCCCACGTCCCCGGGCAAATGGCGGCGCCCGGGAGGGCACCGGAGGCCATGTCCCGGGAGCCAAAAGGCGGCGCCCGGGGAGGCCCCGGAGGCCGCGTCCCCGGGAAAATGGCGGCGCCCGGGAGGGCACCGGAGGCCAGGTCCCAGGAGCCAAAAGGCGGCGCCCGAGGTGGCCCCGGAGGCCGCGTCCCCGGGCAAATGGCGCGCTCCCGACCGGAGTTGGCTGGGCAGGCTCTCTCCGGGGGAGAGGCTTCCGGAGCACGTCTGTGAGTTTAGCTATTCCAATAAAAGAACCGATCCCTTACAACAGAGGGGTACAAGGGCTATTTATAGCCCCAAAAAGCAGCAAAAAAACCTAAACTACCCCGGAAGCCACCGTCGGATTGAAGGGCAGGACCGTCCTTCTCCCGGTTAAATGCCTTGGATGCCTGATAGGTGGTCGCTAGTTCCCGAGGCGCCCCTCGCGTGACCTGCACGTGATAAACAGTTCAAGACTTTACCTTTAGGAGGGCGATGAGGCCCGGGACAGCGCCGGAGGCTACGTCCCCGGGCAAATGGCGGCGCCCGGGACGGCACCGGAGGCCACGTCCCGGGAGCCAAAAGGCGGCGCCCGAGGAGGCCCCGGAGGCCACGTCCCCGGGCAAATGGCGGCGCCCGGGACGGCACCGGAGGCCACGTCCCGGGAGCCAAAAGGCGGCGCCCGGGGAGGCCCCGAAGGCCACGTCCCCGCGCAAATGGCGGCGCCCGGGACGGCACCGGAGGCCATGTCCCGGGAGCCAAAAGGCGGCGCCCGGGGAGGCCCCGGCGGCAGCGTCCCCGGTCAAATGGCGGCGCCCGGGAGGGCACCGGAGGCCGTGTCCCCGGGCAAATGGCGGCGCCCGGGAGGGCACCGTAGGCAGCGTCCCCGGGCAAATGGCGTCGCCTGGGAGGTCACCGGAGGCCATGTCCCGGGAGCCAAAAGGCGGCGCCCGGGGAGGCCCCGGAGCCCACGTCCCCGGGCAAATGGCGGCGCCCGGGAGGGCACCGGAGGCCATGTCCCGGGAGCTAAAAGGCGACGCCCGGGGAGGCCCCGGAGCCCACGTCCTCGGGCAAATGGCGGCGCCCGGGAGGGCACCGGAGGCCATGTCCCGGGAGCCAAAAGGCGGCGCCCGGGGAGGCCCCGAAGGCCGCGTCCCCGGTCAAATGGCGGCTCCCGGGAGGGCACCGGATGTCAGACCCCCATTTGAGGATCACCTTGGTAACCGCCCAGATAGTTTACACACAGCAGGATGTCACATGAGCTCCAAACCACACAAGCATAGTAATATCATTAAACAAGTGTCAGGCCTTCATGGCCAATATTACATAGCCAAAGCACCGAAAATGGCGCTAAGTAGAGTTGCTAAGAAAATAACCAGTTTATCAGAACCAGAATCGGTATCCAAGTACCGAACACACAACATAAAACACAAAGCGACAACAAACAGCTTGACTTCCATCCGCAGCGGGGTTGGAGGGGCTTCTCCCACATCTGACTTGACTTGGTGCGTAATCCTTCTAGAAAGTGGGCTCGTCCGGGGTGCTTCCATCTTCAGGTGAGTACTCATAACTGAAGGAATCGGGATCCTCGAATCCCTCTTCTACAGTTGGATATAAATGCAAGGGTGAGCACTTGGTGCTCAGCAACACTCATTCCGGGGATTAATGCAATTGTTCTTACATGAGGGTGAAAACATATGATTCCGGGGTTTTAGTTTCATATGGATAGAGATATATAGATTCCCAAGTCATTTATTCAATAAAACAGTACTTTTGTCATGAAAATGATACTTTAAACATTAAACAGGTTTTCAATAAAACATTAGATGTAGTGGTCTGCCATGAGTCACTACTTTGTTAACCGCATTATGAAAGCATTCCAAAACATTACTTGTGCTATAACCCATGGATAACATCCACTACGAAAAGACTCCTGAACCTGGGAGTACAGAGTATCTGATACTTCTTTTACACTTTGCAAAGGTGTACCTCTTTTTAAATCCACTGGTTCACTCGGCTTTCAAGTCGGATCAGCTCCATGTGACTTATACACATGTGACAAGGCCGAGATCACACAACGCTTTTACAGTTCAGTATTAACAGTATCCCCGCCCGGTAAATAGACAGTTAAGTCTCAAGTACCGTTGTGGGTCTTCCCCACTGCCTTACTTCCTAGCCTCTCTGGTCTATGTTCCCGCAGGACACATAGCCTTGGTCCATGTCCACGCGAGACATACGACCATTTAAGATTACAACCGCTCACGGCTTAATCAGGTCTAAGGCGCCTTCCTTCTTTTAAGCCTTTTCCTCTCATCATTTTTTTGAACTCACATCACTCGTGGCCGAACTTTGGCCTTCCAGTTTCCACGCGAGAAACCAGATCGTCAAACCATGCAGGGAACTGCTAATACCAAAAAGCTACTAAGTTGTGCCTGTCCCATACCAGGCAAGTGGTTGGTACGTTTACAATTCGCATAGAGACACAGCACAAGGTTCTCGTCCTTATGAACCGATAGTGAGGAGCATTCACATTCCCTGGTGCGCACCGCACCCTCTCCATACAAACCAATCCTCACTACTGATCCCTTTTATCTGTTTTCTTGACAAAATGATTTTCATTATAACTTCCCATGTATTTGACCATTTCAAGTTTAATGTGGATATTCAGTATATGAGTCATAGGGTGACAAAAGCATATATATAAGAAGGTTCAATAACAAAAGGGGTTTCATGATTCATTAGGTAATATCTATTCATGTCATTCAAACATAACTTGTATCTCAAATAAGCATGCATAGTAAGAAACAGTGAATATACTTCATAAGAAAATATTGGGTGAGACATGATCAAAGGAATGAGGCTTGCCTTGCAATGCTGGGTCTAGGTACTCAGACGGATCTTCAAAGACTTCTTCTGCTCCTTCAGCTTCTGACTCTGCGGCAATCAACCAACACACAAACACATACCATAAGTATACAGAAAATAGTTTCCATAGAAATTATTAAGTAAATAAGTCATGCATGCAGGGGAAAAGGTTAGGGCAAGGTCACAAGGGCTCTGGTCGAAGAAACGGCTAAAAAGGATTGAACGTCGGAGGGTCGAGATTCGGTTCATGGCTTTGGCATAGCTTCAAACTGATCTTAGGAGGGTTTTCTGGAGAAGTGATAGAAGGGAAAGATGTAGAACACAACTCCAGGAATCTATGGGACAAAGTGACATTTCCATTGTTCAACCAGAAGGGTCAAACAAGGCTAATGCCAGTGGCTGACATGCACTGACATAGTGCTGGACATGGCCAGAAACTAGGGCATGGCTTAACTTTTGATCCAGGGCTCCAATTGATGCAACACTTTGTCTGGGAGGTAGGCATTACTAACAGGAACAAAATACTCAACAGGAACAAGAGCTGAAAGTGGCCGGAGGGTGGCCAAATCCGGCGATGAACTGCGGTGGCGACACGGCACAGACATTGATCTGGACAAGAGCTTGGCAAGGGCATAACTCACAATCTAGGCAGATCCAGGTGTCGAGCTAGTGGAATAAAATGCTCAGGGAGGTAAGGCGAAGCTAAGGGACAAAGTGGTGTCGGCTGAATCGGCCGGGAAAGAATTCCGGCGACCGGCGCTGGAGAAGATGACACTGGAGCTCGGGGATTTTTGATACAGGGTGAATGAGCTCAATTCCAAGCTTGAGGGCTATCTGTGGGGTATGAGGAGGCTACTGGAGGGGTTAATTTCATTGGAGATCGGCCGGAGGGGCTCGGCGACGAGGTCCGGCTAACTGGTGGACCTCCAGATCGGGATTTCTTCAATTTGAGCGCAATTGGGGATCCTGATTCAACAGGCTTGCTCTACTAAGCTCACTGATCAAGTTCTTCTATAGAATCGAGAGCTAATTCGGGCTGAATGGGATAGCATTGAGGGAACAGGGGTTTTCTGGTTTTCCGGCGATCACCGGCGATGGGGAGCACTATGATGCAATT
Organism: Pharus latifolius; assembly: GCA_019359835.1. Taxonomy (NCBI): domain Eukaryota; kingdom Viridiplantae; phylum Streptophyta; class Magnoliopsida; order Poales; family Poaceae; genus Pharus; species Pharus latifolius. The sequence continues at coordinate 34,170,843 of CM033324.1, read as the reverse complement.
GCTTGCTTGGGCACGGGAAGATGGGTGTGGGGAACTTACTGGTGAACCTGGATTGGAGAGATGGGCTACGGTTTGCTCTGGCGACGGTGGCTCCAGAAACAGCTCGCCGGAGAAGAAAGGGAAACAGTGAAAAACTGGGAATTTGGCTAAGTCTTGAAGTTGTGCTTCTTCACAGCACTGAGGGGGGTTTAAATAGGTCCAGGGGCGAAGCTAACGAGGGATTAAGCGACAGCGGTTGCTTGCGCCGGGGAGAAGTTTGTCGGGTGCAGGCGCAACAGCGGCGAACGGCGATGTGATCGCGCTCAGGCGGTGCTGCAGCTTTGCCAGTTGCATTGGGACTTCACCAGTGATGGCGCAGATGCGGAGGCAACGGCGCAGCTCCGGCAACGACACGTACGCGCATGCAAATGCCACGGCAACGGTTGCGCGCGCAAAGACATGGCTCTGGGGCGAGGGCGTTTATCCGCTGGGCTAGGCGATGCCACTGTGGCTATCACGTGCGCGCGGGGTGGCTCAACCGATTACGAGCGCGGCGACCGGAGAGGATGGCCGGCGGCGAGCTCTGCGGCGAAAACACGACGCGGCTCCGGCGAAGACGCGCTGGTCGAAAACAGCCGAAAAGATTAGAGGGGCTGATTTGCAATTTCAAATCTTGCTCCAGGGACTGATCTGCGAGGAAAAGTTGAATAGGAAATGGACTTGATTGCAAATCTGGAGATCTAAGGGTCCGATCTGAAATCTGATTTCGCAGATAAGTTGCTTAAAATTATTAGAACTCATCTGGCCAAAGTTTGGTAAGATCAAGCAAGATCTGAAGGGTTTCGACAAAATTAGGGAAAACAGTTTAGGGTAAAATAGGGTAATTAGGGTTTTAAAATGGCAAGGGTTGAAACTCAGCTTTAGGATGGGATTTTGGAGATGATCCCGAAGGGGAAAATGTTCTGAACAACATTTAGAAGGGAATGGCTAAAGCAGATTAGGGTTTGGGGTCAAGATGTGGATTTTGGCTATTTTAGTGTTTGGCAAAAACAGGGTGTTACACCGGAGGCCACGTCCCGGGAGCCAAAAGGCGGCGCCCGAGGAGGCCCCGGAGCCCACGTCCCCGGGCAAATGGCAGCGCCCGGGAGGGCACCGGAGGCCAGGTCCCGGGAGCCAAAAGGCGGCGCCCGGGGTGGCCCCAGAGGCCGCGTCCCTGGGCAAATGGCGCGCTCCCGACCGGAGTCGGCTGGGGAGGCTCTCTCCGGGGGAGAGGCTTCCGGAGCACGTCTGTGAGTTTAGCTATTCCAATAAAAGAACCGATCCCTTACAACAGAGGGGTACAAGGGCTATTTATAGCCCCAAAAAGCAGCAAAAAACCTAAACTACCCCAGAAGCCACCATCGGATTGAAGGGCAGGACCGTCCTTCTCCCGGTCAAATGCCTTGGATGCTTGACAGGTGGTCGCTGGTTCCCGAGGCGCCCCTCGCGTGACCTGCACGTGATAAACAGTTCAAGACTTTACCTTTAGGAGGGCGATGAGGCCCGGGACAGCGCCGGAGGCTACGTCCCCGGGACGGCACCGGAGGCCACGTCCCGGGAGCTAAAAGGCGGCGCCCGGGGAGGCCCCGGAGGCCACGTCCCCGGGCAAATGGCGGCGCCCGGGACGGCACCGGAGGCCACGTCCCGGGAGCCAAAAGGCGGCGCCCGGGGAGGCCCCGGAGGCCACGTCCCCGGGCAAATGGTGGCGCCCGGGACGGCACCGGAGGCCATGTCCCGAGAGCCAAAAGGCGGCGGCCGGGGAGGCCCCGGCGGCCACGTCCCCGGTCAAATGGCGGCGCCCGGGAGGGCACCGGAGGCCGCGTCCCCGGGCAAATGGCGGCGCCCAGGAGGGCACCGGAGGCCATGTCCCGGGAGCCAAAAGGCGGCGCCCGGGGAGGCCCCAGAGCCCACGTCCCCGGGCAAATGGCGGCGCCCGGGAGGGCACCGGAGGCCATGTCCCGGGAGCCAAAAGGCGGCGCCCGGGGAGGCCCCGGAGCCCACGTCCCCGGGCAAATGGCGGCGCCCAGGAGGGCACCGGAGGCCGCGTCCCGGGAGCCAAAAGGCGGCGCCCGGGGAGGCCCCGGAGGCCGCGTCCCCGGGCAAATGGCGGCGCCCGGGAGGGCACCGGAGGCCGCGTCCCGGGAGCCAAAAAGCGGCGCCCGGGGAGGCCCCGGAGGCCGCGTCCCTGGGCGAACGGCGGCGCCCGGGGAGGCCCCGGGGGCCGGATCCTCGGGCCACCGTGACATAACTTACCCGGACTTAATCCCGCGGAGATTTCCCCCGACACTGGATGATGAAATCTAGTTGCGAACTTTCTGGTTTAAGGTATTGACATACTCATGATCATGATCCAAGAATAATCTGGTCTGGATTAGATCTAGATTTGGCTAAATCTGAGTTCAGAGTATTTAGGGTAATTAGGTTATTAATTAAATTCCTGTTTTCGAAAACAGAAAAGAATTAATAAATCTGGAAGTTAGAGATGGAATTGAATCTGGATTCTGAAGGCTTTTATACTTAAGATAGATAGTAGATCAAATCTGAAAAATCAGATCTTGATTTGGGTCTACAGAATAAATTTGAAATTTTTAGAGCTTGATAAAGATAATGATCTGGCTATTACTACAGATACATGCATGCATGTTGTTCATGAAAAATAATGTTTTCACCCCTAAACTCAGGGTGTTACAAGTAACAACATAACCAAGAAACAAAACTCAATCGGTGCAAAAGGTGCACTTCTCAAGGTTACCGAACAAATGTGCATCACGTAAAACCTTAAAAACAGCACACAAATGTTCAAGATGTTCATGCAAAGATTTGCTATAGATCAAAATGTCATCAAAGTATACCACCACAAATTTGTTGATGAAAGGACGCAAAACCTCATTCATTAGTCTTATGAAAGTGCTTGGTGCATTAGTTAAATTGAAAGGCATCACTAACCACTCATATAATCCAAATTTACTTTTAAACGCTGTTTTCCATTCATCTCCTAATTTCATGCGAATTTGGTGATATCCACTACGCAAATCAATTTTAGAGAACACAACAGAGCCACTCAATTCATCAAGCATATCATTTAACCTAGGAATAGGATGACGATATCGAATTGTTATGTTATTGATAGCTCTACAATCAACACCCATACGCCATCATCCATCTTTCTTTAGAACCAAAAGAACAGGAACAGCACATGGACTGAGGCTTTCACGTACGCACCCTTTGTCAAGTAAGTCTTGCACTTGACGTTGAATCTCTTCAGTCTCTTGTGGATTGGTTCGATACGGCACACGGTTGGGCAACGAGGCTCCTGGAATTAGATCGATTTGATGCTCAATCCCTCGAATTGGAGGCAGCCTCGGTGGTACGTCCTTCGGAAATACATCAGCAAACTCTTACAAAACGTTAGCAACAGTAGGAGGCAAAGAAGAAGGCATGTCCTCAAATGAAAACAAAACTTCTTTGCAAACTAAAGCATAGCAATTAGATGCATTAGGGTCTATCTCAGTTATTTCATATTTGGTAGCAAGCAAAATAGAACCTTTCAACTTAATTTCAGCATGGTTAGAACTAGGTTCGTTCTTTTTCACTTGAACAAGTAGTTTAGCTACGATCTGATTTTCACCTTTGTTATTCTCCTTTTCTCTATTAGCTCTCTCCAATTCATCCTTTAAAATTGCTTCAGGAGACATGGGTAGCAAAGTGATCTTTTTTTGTTTACACATGAGAGTATATTGATTAGTTCTACCATGATGCAAAACATCTCTATCATATTGTCACGGTCTACCTAACAATAAGGAACATGCTTGCATAGGTACGACATCGTAATCAGCATAATCATGATAGGAATCAATAGAAAAGTGTACTCTCACAATGCGAGTTACCTTCAGCTTACCACAGTTGTTGAACCATTGAATGTAGTAAGGACGAGGGTGCTGATTCGGGGTCAAGCCAAGCTTCTTGACCATGTCCATGCTCACTAAGTTGTTGCAACTTTCTCCATCGATGATCGTACGGCATGATCGGTCCTTGACAACGAACTTTGTTTGGAACAAGTTGTGACGTTGATTCTGTTCAGCACGCTCCATTTGTGCACTAAGAACACGCTTCACAATGATGCTTAAATATCGATCATTAATTTCAGCACCATATTGTTCATGTTCAGCTTGTTGCCCTTCACCTGCATGGTCAGTTGCAAGCATAGTATATTCCTCTTCAATATCACTAGCTGAAGTGTACTCACCATCATCCTTTATGAGTAGGGCTCACTGGCTAGGGCAGTCATGCATGATATAACCGAATCTCCTACAACGGTGGCATTGTGTTTCTCGTGCTCTACCAGTAGAAGCAACCGATGATGAACTTTGTGTGGGGCTTGGACTGTACTTTTACTTGTCTCGGTCACTTGTGTGGTATTGTGGAAGCACTAGGACGTCAGTTGCTGCTGGAGAAACTCGGTGCAGGTGCTCGGCTCGATGTGTTGTATGGAGCTTTCGGTTGGGCACCTCCGAAACTCCCTCTCGACCTCAACTTATGTCCCTGTACTTCTCTCTCTGCTTTACAAGCAAGATGAAACAGACGAGTGATAGAGTTGTATTCTTTATAGTCAAGAATGTCCTGAATGTCTTGTCGTGGTATTAAGAATACCCCGGCAGGTTTTGAAGACGATCCTAGCGGAGATTACGCAGCGCGGGTTGACCGGGCGACCGGTCCTCCCCCGCCGGACAAACACGAGAAAAGACATGAGGATTTATACAGGTTCGGGTCCCGGTGGGGGCCCTAGTCCTGTCGACGCGCTCCCGACCGGAGTAGGCTGGGGAGGCTCTCTCCGGGGGAGAGGCTTCTGGAGCACGCCTGTGAGTTTAAATATTCCAAATAGTAATGAGTTGATCCTTTACAACAGAGGGGTACAAGGGCTATTTATAGCCCCAAAAAGAAGCAAAAAGCCTAAACTACCCCGGGAGCCACCGTCGGATTGAAGGGTAGGACCGTCCTTCTCCCGGTCAAACGTCTTGGATGCTTGACAGGTGGTCGCTGATTCCCGAGGCGTCCCTCGCGTGACCTGCACGTGATAAACAAACAAGGGTTTTACCTTTTAGGAGGGCGATGACGTCCGGGACCCCTTCCGGAGAGCAGGGTCCCGGGGACCCAAATGGCGGCGCCCGGGGCAGGCACCGGAGGCCACTCTCCCCGGGCCAATGGCGGCGCCCGGGACATGCCCGGGGGGCACGGTCCCGGGGGCCAAATGGCGGCGCCCGGGGCAGGCACCGGAGGCCACTGTCCCCGGGCCAATGGCGGCGCCCGGGACATGCCTGGGGAGCACGGTCCCGGGGGCCAAATGGCGGCGCCCGGGGCAGGCACCGGAGGCCACTGTCCCCGGGCCAATGGCGGCGCCCGGGACATGCCTGGGGAGCACGGTCCCGGGGGCCCAATGGCGGCGCCCGGGACATGCCCGGGGGGCACGGTCCCGGGGGCCAAATGGCGGCGCTCGGGCAGGCACCGGAGGCCACTCTCCCCGGGCCAATGGCGGCGCCCGGGACATGCCCGGGGGGCACGGTCCCGGGGGCCCAATGGCGGCGCCCGGGGCAGGCACCGGAGGCCACTGTCCCCGGGCCAATGGCGGCGCCCGAGACATGCCCGGGGAGCACGGTCCCGGGGGCCCAATGGCGGCGCCCGGGACATGCCCGGGGGGCACGGTCCCGGGGGCCAAATGGCGGCGCCCGGGGCAGGCACCGGAGACCACTGTCCCCGGGCAATCATGAACTTACCTGGACTTGACCGCGTGGAGATTTCCCCCAACAGCAGCCCCCCATGGTCTCCGGGGACGAAGCTTGAGCCCCCGGAGGGAATGGTTACGGTACCGGGAAAATCTCCGGACGAAAATCACCAGAGCCCCGGCGACGCTTCGGTTTCTGTGCCGGGCGCTTCATGGCCGCGCCGTTCTCGCAATAAATGCACGCGGGGTTCGAAACGGCGTCTCGATTTACGCGCCTGTCCCTTCTTTTCTCGCGCACGGTTTGAATCAGTGGTCCAGATTGCTCCGAGGGGGCCACGTGGCGCGCATCTAGATCACGGCCAGCCTCTATAAATAGGGCCTTAGGGGGCCCCGGTAGCTCATTAAAGATTTTCCAACTCCAGCTTCAGCTCTCCCGGTAGCGCTCTCCCGATAGCATTTCCGGTAGCCTTCCCCGGTAGCGACCTGAAAACTTAGCCACCGAAAAACAAAGAACTCACCTAATGGCACCCAAAGGTCGAGCGAAGACCACGGAGGTGCCCCCGGAGGAAATCCCCACGGATTTCCTCTGGGCCTCCGAGTTCTCGGCCTCGGACGCGGAGTCCCTGGTCAAGAAGGGCGTCGTCGAAGAGGGGGACATCCGGGTCCCCCTAAAGAAGGACGGAGCCCCCCGCCCCAGGCCCAGAGAGGTTGTGGCCTTCGAGGCCTTCCTCGAGGTAGGGCTCCGACTCCCGGTGCACCCGATGCTCCGGGAGTTCCTAAAGGAGTACGGGGTGGCGCTCAACCACCTCACCCCCAACGCCCTCGTCCGGATGGGTCTCTTCATCTGGTTGTACGAGATGGCGACCGGGCGGGAGCCCACCCTCCGAGTCTTCCGGTACTTTTACGAGTCGGCAGCGCGGAGCTCCCACCTGGTGAAGGGAGGACCGAAGTCCCCCTTCGGCTCGGTGATGGTCCAGATGCTGCCCTCCCGGGTGGCGGACTACCCGGCGGCGGCCTCCCGGGACCACTGGGGGGACTGGCTCCGGAGGTGGTTCTACCTCCGGGTCCGGGACGAGGCGGTGGTCTACGCCCCGGAGCCTCCCACCTACAGCCGGTCATCCGCAACGAAGCCGCCGGTGTGGACGGACGAGGAGTTCGAGCTCCTCGGCAAGGTGGTGCTGGCGAAGAAGGCCCGCTCGATGCGGGACGCCGCGGAGGAGCTGGCGCTCCTGCGACTTTCCCCCTTCTCACGCGGGGGAAGGGGGATCGGCATGGGCCCGGAGCAGCGGCCTCCGGTCAAGCCGGTGACGCGGCGTAAGTCCCCTGCATTTTTGTACTTGCAGTTTTTTACGGGAAATTGACTAACTTTTTACCTCTTACAGTGTGCCCGTACCCGGCGGCGAGGGACAAGGCGGAGCACCTCCTGGGGAGGTACTTCACCGACGAACACGAGCGCATCGTGCGCCTCGTGGGGGAGGGGCCTCCCCGGAACTTGGTGGCCGAGGCCAACGGGCTCAGGCTTCCGGAGAGGAAGCCCCTTCCCACCCCCGGGTCTCATAAACGGGGGAAGGATGCTGCCGGGGGCTCGGAGCCCAAAAAGCCCCGGGTCCAAAAGACCCCAGCTCCGACGACGGCGCCGGCGACGACGCCGGTGAGGGCCCGAGACGCGGCTCCCGGAGCCGAACATGCCCGGGCGGCGCCCCGGGCAGAGGCGACGCCTCCGCCCCCGGAGGCCCCCGTCGAGGCCCGGGGGAAGGAGGTTGTTGTTGATGGGGCGGGGTCCGATTCGGCGGACTACGCCCCGTCGCCAATTCGCGTGACGCTCCTCTCGCCTCTCCCGGCGGCATTGGCGCCGGAGAGGCTAGAGGTGAGGTTTTCGGGGGCGGCGCCCCCGCGCCTCTGGCCGGTTGATGAAGAGGGGGGGAGCCCCTCAGTCTTCGAGGTCCCCCCGGAGCAGGAGGCTCCGAGGGCCCTCCGGCCTGGGGCGGGGAAAGGCCCGATGATCCCCCCCCGGGCGGAGGTCCCCGCCCAATCTTCGTCTTCGTCTTCGGAGGAAACTTCGTCGACGAAGACGCCGGCGACGCCGGCCGTGCTCCCGGATTCAGAGGTCCGGGGCCCTCTCCCGGCCGCGACAAGAGGGCCGGGCAAGACACCTCCCTACTTCCCGCGGGTGAGGTGGCCCGCTACGCGGAGGGCCTGCACAACCGGAAGGTGCAGGCCTTCGTAGCAGGAGGAACGCTCCACGAGCGTTTTGAGGGGCTCGAGTCCCTCCGAGCCCAGGTAACTCGAGCTCTCAACACTTCGGCTTTTTTCCTGCACTTAAGATTTTTCTAACTCTTTATGCATTTTGTAGGTAGCGACTGTTACCTGGGGCCTTGAGCAGCGGGTCACCCGGCTGCTCAAGGAGGCGGAGAGCCGGGCCGCGGCCTGCGTCGAGCAGCGGGAGGCGGTCCTCCGGGAGCGGGACGAAGCTCTTAATGAGCTGTCCCGGGCCCGGGCGCAGGTGCACCTTTCGGAGGGCGCCTCCATCCGCCTCCGAGAGGAGGCCAAGGTGCGGGAGAAGGCGCTCCGGGAGCTCGAGAGCTCCAGCGTCCGGGAGCTGTCGGACGCAGGCCGCTCCGTCCGCTCGGCCTTGGAAAGCCTTGGCGTTAGCCTGGGCTCCGGGAGCGGCCCGGAGGTGCCCCCGGCGACCCTCGCGGAGGCTGTGCGTTTTCTTAACGCACAAGTCTCCGCCATCCCGGAGGCTGCGGACGTCCGGGCACGTGGCCGGGCGATCCCCGTCATCGCGGCCTCCGCGGGGCTCGTTGACTACCGTGGGGTCGGCGGCCGGGCGATCGGGGGGCACATCCCCCGGGGCTTCCCGGAGGCCTTCGAGCCAACGCGCCGGGAGGTGGAGCTGCTGGCGGAGGGGTTCTACGACCGGATCATCCGGACGTGGTTCCCGACACCGGCGCCTCCGGCCGCGGATGTCCCCGCCTCGGCCACGGAGGAAGCTCCCCGGGGGGAGGACCCCAATGCCAAAGTATGAGCCTCCCCCGGGTCTTTAGCTAGGACCCCTTTTTATTTTGTTAGACATTTTGATTCCGGTAGCTTCTTAGGAGAAGCCCCGGGCACTTGTACAAAAACATTTTGCAATGAAATATTGTAACACCCTGAGTTAGGGGTGAAAATTTCCTTTTTCTTCAATAGCATGCATGCATGTATCTGTAGTATTATCCAGATTAGTTTCTATCTCAAGCCCTAAAATCTCCAAAATCTATCCTATGATCTCAAATTAAGATCAGATTGTTCAGATGTGATCTATCAGTTACTCTGAACTTAAAAGTCTTCAGAACCTAGATCCAATTCTATCTCTAACTTCCAGAATTATCAACTCCTTCTGTTTTCGAAAACAGAAATACCTTATATTACTTAAATACCCTAAGTTTCAGAATCCAGATTTAACCTAAATCTTGACCAAGTTCAGACCAGATTATTTCTGGAATATGATCATGGGTATGTCAATATCTTAATCTAAAAAGTTGACAGCCAGATTTTATCATCTAAACCTTTTTCACAAATCAGTCCAAGACTTATCGCAAATTAGTCCTTATCTGATATCTGAAAACCTAAAAAGACTAAAATCTCCAGATTAACTCTAAATTCAGAATTTCTTCAGCAGATCTTTCCTAATTGCTATTTGCCACAAGTTTCTCTTCTGTGCAGATATCAAAATCGAACCCTAAATGCCAGAATTCGAAATCAACAAAACTCAAATCTAATTTACCCTAAATTACCCTATTTTCAGTTTGTATCAAAAACTATTCAAATGTACCAGATTTTATCAATTATCATTACCAATTAACCTGTTGAATATAATCTGCCAGATTAGTGAAAACAAATTCAATTTAAACCTTCCAAAATTCCAGATTTACAATTCAGTCCAAAATTCAAGATTTGAAACTGCAGTTCAGTCCAAATTCGACCAGAGGACTTAGCTGTTTTCGACCAGGTCAACAGCAGCATTCGACCAGGGACCGCCGTGCTTGTGCGCCGTGGTTGCTCATCGCCGGTGAGGCTTCGCCTGTGCTCGTGACCGTGCATGCCGGTGCGCACGTGTCCCCACTCCAGCTAGTGCCGTGGCAAGGTCGCTGCTACGTCGACGACCAGCGCTGCTCCCGCGCGCGATCAATGGCTTTTTGTCAGCAACTCCTCGCCACGTCGCTTTGCCGCGCCAGTGTTGTCGCCACCGCTTGCTACAACTTTGCCAGGTCCCGATGATGCGACACTGTGATCAACTGCAAGCTTGTCGCCGTCGCATCACCGTTCTTCGCTGAGTCTTCGCCGCTGTTGCTCCAGCACGCAACCAGTCAAGTCACCGGCTGCCAATTACTTCGTTGTCTCTTTCTTGCTTGCTTCGCCTGGCCTATTTATACACCACTGTACCCCCCAGCAACTTCTTGTTTCACTGGAAATCAACTAAGTCTCGAAACTCTCCTGTTTTCGTCTTCTTTTCCGGCGAGCCGTCGAGGAGGCTCACGGTGCCAGCTCACTTCACTGCATCTCCTGCCAAATTGAAGCTAACAGTGAGTACCTCTCATCCTCCTGATTGTACTGTACTATCTAATTGTTCTCCGGTGGACTCTAATGCCGGCGATCACCGGAATTGGCTGAAAATCGAAGATTGCCCTGTTCCGGCAATGCAGGCCAAACCAATTCGAATTACCCCTCGAACCTGTGAAGTAAATTGATCAGTGAGCCAAATCAAGCAAGCCTGTGAAGTTGAATTTCGAAATTTAGCAAGAATCGAACCTTTTCCCTAAACCGAGCTTCACCAGAAACCGGCGATCGTCGCCAGGCTTCTCCAGTGATCCTCCGGCCAATCAAATTATACCAGAAGCTTCCCTATAACTCCTAGATGCTCTCCAAGCAAGGAATTTAGTTCTCTCGTCCTGTAGCAAAAACCCCCAATCAGCAGTGTCTCTTCGCCGGCGCCGATGATCGGAAAAGTGATTCCGGCCATTTCAGCCCTCGAAACCTTGTCATTTAGATGTGCCCTAGTCTCCTGAGCACTTTTGTCTTCTAGCCCGACACTTAGATAGGCCTAGATTGGAAGATATTGCTTTGCCAAGTTTCTGTCCAGAATTGCCCCAGTGCAGCCAGTTCATCTCTGTTCATCATCAAATTTCTTGATTTCCAGCCATTTCTTGCCCTAGATCCTGTTGACTTAATTGTTCCTGTTACTCAAACCTACCTACCAGACAAAGTGGTGCATCATTTGGAGCTTCAGATCAAAAGTTATGCTAAGCCCTAGTTTCTGGTCATGTCAAGATTAATGCCAGGCTATGTCAGTCAGTGGCATTAGCCCTTTTCACAGCCTTCCAGATGTGCATCTTGAGCATAACTTTGTCCCTTAGATTCCTGAAGTTGTGATCTACAATTTCTTCTTCTATCACAACTTGATTTGAGCCCTTGAATTGTATTTGTTGCTAAACCCTAATTTTTGACATTTTCTCAGTATATGCCAGCCAATGGCATTGGCCTTGTTTACCCACTTCTGGTTGTGTAATTTGAAAACCACTTTGTCCACTAAATTTGTAGAGTTATGATCTACATTTTATTCTACTACCACAAGTTGAGATAACCCCTCTATCATTCATCAACCCTATGTCGATGCTTTGAACCGAATGTCGACCTAAAGACGTTCGCTGTTTTTGAGCGAACCAGTCGCAACCTTGATATCATTCTGATATTTTGAGACATTTGGAACCTTGTAAACCTTTGACAGCTAATCTTAACATTGGTTTCCTTAACTTAACCCAAATCAACCTCTAAACTCAATCATTTCAGAATCATCGAGACTTCATCTTTGCATCATTGCATATAGTATAATAATGTATGGAAAAGATTATGATTATTGGTTGTTTGTTTGATTGGAGAGCAGATCAAGAGCCCGAGTTCGAGGACTTCATTGCGGATCCGACGTCAACTGCTGTATCTTACGACGCGGAAGGCAAGTCATATCCTTGGTCATCTTGAACCTATATTTTAAATGTTGCTAAAACACGACCTTGAATATAGGCAATATTGCATGTGAAAGATTGAGAATGGTTGATTTATCAATTGGCAGTACTAGACTGGTTATCTGTGAAATGTGAAATAAACAAGTTTTGAGCCATGAACTATTATATGTATTTATATATTTATATTCATGAAATAAAACCCCTAGCCGTGACTAGAAAAATGGTATGGATGGCTGTAGCACTGGAGGTGCTAGACTGCAAAGGAATGCAGGCACTGAAGGTGCAGGATTGTGGATGGTCTGGTCACTGGCATATAAGGACTAGAACCTTGTGTTGTGCGTCTAGTGGCATGAACAACGTGCTAACCGCAAGCCTGGTATGGGACAAGCCTGAACAAGTACTTATGTGGATCGTACATGAAACCCCTGCATGAGTTGTGTTGTGATGATTGACTTGGAGGCTGACTCCTACTATCACTGAAGGTGATCTGGTATTTGACCCAGTAATGGGAAAATGAGGTGGGGTGGAGGTTATGATACAGCCTACCACAACTGTGTTTCGCTGAGAGCCACAGGGTCGGGGGTGAATTGTAAGTGATGCATAACAAAAGTTCTTGTTATTTCCACCTTGCCACTCACATATGGTTGTGAGGAGGGGTCTAATCATTTTGATAGGATGGGCTTGAAAGTGGAATATCTTGCGGGTAAATTGGTACCTCTCTGCAGAGTTAAAAATGTATTCGAATACTCCGAGCTCCCGGGTTTATAGGAGTCTGCTGCGGTGGATTAAATCCACGGGGTGTGACACAAGTACTATTTTCTAAATAAAATATGTTTAAATCAAGATTACCCAAATGACATGTGTTGTCATGATAAGGAGTGCTGCCGTGGGCTGTCGTGTGTCGACGTGTCGCGGTAGTGCTATAATCTAGTGAACATGATTGATGATGTTATATTATGAAAAGTGCTACCATAAGATGAGATGAGAAAGGAAAAGACTATTTTACAAATATCCATAATTCTTGACTAGTCTAGGTTCATATCATCACTACTATATGTACTTACTCTTACCTATGACTTGCTGAGTACGTAAGTGCTCACCCTTACAACATTCAACTCAATAGATGGAGCCTACTTTGATCAAGATGATGGCACGGAGTATTACGTGGATCCAGAAGGAGGAGAATCAGTTCCGCCAGAGCCCTGAAGTGTGTGGTTCTGCCGTCAACTTCTTTTGTGGGAGGGTCACCTATCTTCTGCTGCGTAGTTAAATATTTTGTTAAACCCTGAATGCCTTGTAGGCATTGTAATCTCCTTATGTAATATCAAGGCCAACAGGCCACACTGCTTAACTATTTTGTAAGTTACTCTGTTGCAATGTGGTATACTCCTGTGCTTGACTTATCCTGGGAAGTCAAGGGTATGTGTATGCTATGCATATAAGGGACTAGCTGCAGCGAGCTAGGTCTCTACAGGAGTAGTCGTAGTCCCAGTCTCAGGGCGCGACAAATATATTAGAAATTTTTCTAAGTCTTTGCAATGAAATGTTACCAGGGTTCCCGGGGGGTTGCTCCCGAGCAACGGTCCGGGAGAGGCTCTCCGGGGGACGCCCAAGCGGCTTTGATTTTGCTGAGCCTTGTCTCCGGGAGGCGCGACGGCGGTACTGCCCGGGAGCCTGTTCGGTTGAGGTGGCGCCCGGAATGGCACTTGGATAATTTTGACAACAACCGTGCTGAATTAACTCCCCCGCGCCCGAAGGCCCAGATGATACCTCCTCTCCGGATACTTCCGCCGGCTGGGTACGAGTTTTGGCCCGAAGACGTACTTCGGGATTCTCAGCGTCGCGTCCGGGCGCTGTACCGGGACCTGGCCCGGGAGCTAAGGGAGCGCCTCCGGGAGCTTTAGGCGTAGGGGCCTTAGGCTCGTAGAAAATCCCCCGGGTTTGGACCCGGGTTGTATCATTTCCGAAACCCACCGGAGGGGGAAGATGTCCTCCGGGTTTGTTGATCAATAAAGCGCATTGTTTCTTTTTATTGCCTCTTTATTTTCTTCTTCTTGGATGGTCTGGACGACTCATCTTAATAAGGATGAGCTAAGTTTCTTCGTGGGTGACCCGGGGACCCCCTGTCCCCCCCCGCCCACAGCGGGCGGGAGGAAGCCTCCGCGTGCTGTGGGGGAAACAGAGTCCCCGGGGGGAGCATAACCTGTAGAAATATTTTCTAAGTTAGAAAATTGTAAAAACAGGATTTCCGAGGGAGGGACCTTCTGGGGTGCCCGGGGGCACCGGGAGAGGTTCATCCGGCCGCCGGGAGAGCGGGGAACCGGGAACAAGGCGCGGAAGGGGCTCATGAATAGCCAATAAGACCTCCGGAGGGGAGCTTCCCGGGAGGGTTCGTCCGGTCGCCGTGAGAACGGGGAACCGGGAATAATGTTTCCGGGGGAAAATATATCTGAGAAACCCATATCTTCGTAAAGCAGTTGTCCGGTCGCCGTGAGAACGGGGAGCCGGGAATAAGGTCTTCGAGAGATAATCATCCGGTCGCCGTGAGAACGGGGAGCCGGGAATAACGTCGACTCCCGGAGGAGGAAGATAGAGCCAATCAAGCCGCAAGGGGCTGATCTTCCGGTCGCCGTGAGAACGGGGAGCCGGGAATATCGTCGACTCCCGGAGGAGGAAGATAGATCCAGAAATCCATTAGACGTCCCGCTGAGGAGAGCGTCTACTCCCGGAGGAGGAAGTGCCCGAAGACGGGTCTTGAGTGTTTGGGTAGGGGACTAATCTCCCAAAGTGACTCGTTACCGCGGCCACTGGGGACCGGGTTGCCGCTTACACCCTCAGTCCACGAGGGCTGTTCGTAAGCCGCCCTTCAGGAGGGACTTGCTGGGGCAGGGCCCACTTCCTCACGGAGAGGGCATCCTCGCGGGGAGGGCTTCCTCACGGGGAGGGCATCTTCACGGGGAAGGCATCCTCGCGGGGAGGGCATCACCACTAGGGGGGGTAAACAAGAACAACCTGCAGCGAGAGTTGAAGAACAGAGGCTATGCATTGATTAACAAAATATACAAAGCCCCCCCCCTGCGAAACCGCGAAGGGGGGGGGGGGAAAGCGGAGCTACAGTGTCCCTCCCCCCCCACCGGCGTGATCGCTCCGGGGGAGGGGACAGGCCCGTAAGGCTAGACGTAGAACTTGCGAAGTAAACGCAAGTTCCAGGTGTGCTTCAGCTCCTGCTCTTGAAGGTTGGAGAGCTTGTAGGCCCCCGAGCCTAGGACAGCGGAGATCCTGTAGGGGCCCTCCCACTTGGGGGAGAGTTTTCCCTGGGCTTGGGGGTCCGTGACGAGCTTGAGGACAAGGTCCCCAAGGCGAAAAGCTCTTTCGCGCACGCGCTGGTTGTATGCGCGCGACATTTCACTCTCGTAGATGGCGTGGCGGAGGAGCGCTCGGTCGCGTTCCTCCTCCACGAGGTCGATTTCCAGCCGCCGGTTGTCTTCGTTGGCCCGGTAGGCTGCGGTCGTGGCTCCGTTCAGGAGCTCGACCCGCAGCGACCGGAAGCCGATCTCCGGGGGGAGGACTGCCTCCGCCCCGTAGACTAGGGAGAAGGGAGCACGCCCTGTGGCCCGGGACGGGGTCGTGCGCATCGAGCAGAGGATGCTAGGGAGCTCCTCCGCCCACGCGCCTCGCTTGGAAGCGGTTTGTTCGAGTCTCCGGCGTAACCCCTGTAGGATTACGCCATTGACCCTCTCGACGGCCCCGTTGCTTTGGGGATGGGCCACTGAGGCGAAGTGGATGACGACCCCCAGGCCTTCGTAGAATTCCCGGAAATAAGCCGAGTCGAATTGGGTCCCGTTGTCCACGGTGATTTCCCGGGGGACACCAAAACGACAAACGACGTTTTTCCAGAAAAACCGCTGAACGGCCCGGGAGGTGATGCTAGCCAAGGGCTCCGCCTCAACCCACTTTGTAAAGTAGTCGACCGCGACTACCGCATACTTGTATCCTCCGGGCGCTGGGGGGAAGGGCCCTAAGAGGTCCATCCGCCAGCGCACGAAGGGCCAAGTGATGGGGATAGTCCGCAGCGTTACAGGGGGGAGATTCGAGCCCTTGGCCATCTTCTGGCATGCTTCGCACGCAGAGACAAGGTCTCGTGCGTCGCGCATGGCTGTAGGCCAGTAGAAGCCCTGCCGAAGGGCCTTGGCAGCGATGGCACGCGGGGCTAGGTGGGAACCACAGCTCCCCGCGTGAATGTCCTCCAGGAGTTGAAGTCCCTCTGACCGGGGGAGGCAGCGCAGGAGGGCTGAAGCCCCCCGCTTGTAGAGCCTTCCCTCCAGCAGGAGATATGCTCGGGCTTTGGCCCGGAGGCGCTTAGCCTCGGTCTCGTCGGGAGGGTCCCCCTCCCCCTTGATGAAGGAGATGAGGGGATCCATCCATGATGACGCCCGGACGATCTCGGCGACCTCCGGGACCGGAGGCTCGGGGCCTGCGTCCGGGGAGGCTACCGAGGGCTTCGTGATTGTTTCCAAGAAGGCCCCCTTGGGGAGCGTTTCCCGGGCGCTTGCCGCCCGGGCCAAAGCATCGGCCCGGTCATTCTCCCTTCGCGGGATATGCCGGGCCTCAAGGCCGTCGAAGTGTTTCTCCATCTTCCGTACTTCCTGCAAGTAAAGACTTAGATTTGCGTCATGGCACAGGTAAGACTTGTCCATTTGGCAGACAACGAGCTGAGAGTCTCCCTTTACTAGGAGGCGCCGGATCCCCAGGGAGCGCGCGAGGCGCATCCCGAGGAGCAGAGCCTCGTATTCGGCGACGTTGTTGGTTGCGGGGAACTCGAGCCGCGCGGCGTACTCGAGCTCCTTCCCCTCGGGGCTCCGGAGGACTACCCCCGCGCCAGCCCCGGCGAGACACAGCGACCCATCAAACAGCAGGGTCCAATGGTCACTGCGTCGGGGCGGCACAGGGAGATCTTCGTCCCCGGACCCAGAGGCGGGAGTCCATTCTGCGACGAAGTCGGCAAGGACCTGCGACTTGATTGCGGAGCGGCCGGTAAGGGACAGGGAGAAGGGGGCAAGCTCGGCCCCCCACTTCCCAATCCGGCCGGTGGCTTCTTTATTCCGCAGTACCTCCCCCAGGGGGAGGGATGACGGAACGGTGATGGGGTGCCCCAGGAAGTAGTGCCGGAGCTTCCGGGACGCCATGAGGAGAGCGTAGCAAATCTTCTCCATCTCCGTGTACCGAGTCTTGGCCCCTTGGAGGGCTTCACTGACATAGTACACGGGACGTTGCTGCCCCCCTTGCTCCTTCACCAAAACCGTGCTGACGGCGACGGGGGTCGCGGCTAGGTAGAGGAGCAAGGGCTCTTCCGAAGACGGACTCACGAGCATTGGGGGGCTCGAGAGGTACTTCTTGAGGTCGTTGAAGGCTTCCTGGGCCTCGGGGGTCCAGCGGAACCCCTCAAGCCCTCGGAGGATCTTGAAGAACTGGAGGCCCCGCTCCCCCGAACGGGAGACGAAGCGGCTGAGCGCGGCCAGGCGGCCCGAGAGCCGCTGGACATCTTTGACGGAGCGCGGCGGGGGCATGTCTAGGAAGGCCCGGATCTTCTCGGGGTTTGCCTCAATGCCCCGCTGGGACACGAGGAAACCCAGGAGCTTCCCCCCGCGCACCCCGAAGGCGCACTTCTCTGGGTTGAGCTTGAGCCCGAACGCGCGGAGGTTGCGGAAGGTCTCTGCGAGGTCGTCGACGTGGGAGGCTGCACGGGGACTCTTGACGACCGCGTCGTCTACGTAGACTTCGACGTTGCGGCCGACTTGATCTTTGAAGACCAGCGTCATCAGGCGCTGGAAGGTGGCTCCCGCATTTTTGAGCCCGAAGGGCATGTGGCGGTAGCAGAAGGTTCCGAGGGGAGTTATGAAACTCGTCTTTTCCTCGTCCCCCTCCGCCATCCAGACTTGATGGTATCCCGAGTAGGCGTCTAGGAAGCTCATCAGCTCGCACCCCGCGGTGGAGTCAACGAGCTGGTCGATCCGCGGGAGCGGGAAGTTGTCTTTGGGGCAAGCGCGGTTAAGGTCGGTGAAGTCCACGCACATGCGCCACTTGCCAGTTGATTTCTTGACGAGGACGGGGTTTGAGAGCCACTCGGGGTGCAACACTTCCCGGATGAACCCCGCCTCTCGGAGCCGGGCTATCTCCGTCTTGATGGCTTCTTGACGTTCGAGGGAGAGCTTCCTCAACTTCTGCTTGATAGGGGGGTGACCGGGGGTTACCGCGAGCTTGTGTTCAATAACCTCCCGGGCGACGCCCCGCATGTCCGAAGGCTTCCACGCAAAAACATCGGAGTTTTCGCGCAGAAAGGCTGCGAGTTGCGCTGCATGGTCTTGGGGGAGCTCTGCCCCGATTTGGACAGTTTTGTCCCTGCTGCCCGGGGACAGCGGGACCTTCCGGAGGCCCCCTTCCGGACACGGCTTGAGGAGGGGCCTCCCAGGGGATGGCGCAGCGACGTCTACGTTCGGGGGGGGAGCCTCCCCCCCGGGTGCCTTGATCAGGTTGACGCTTCCTATTGTGGCAGCAGCCCGCTCGTATAGGGCACGGGCCATGTCTTGGTCCCCCCGGACGTTGATCACGCCATGCGGCCCGGGGATCTTCATGCACAAGTAGTTTTGGTGGGTGGCAGCCCCCAGCCGATTGATCGTAGTCCTCCCCATAATCACATTGTAGGAGGAGGGGAGGTCCACTACGTCGAAGCGGACTAGCTCGGTCCGGTAGTTCTCCGGGGTGCCGAAGGTGATCGGGAGATCTACCTTGCCCACGGGGTGGATCGCCTTCCCCGGGACAAACCCTTGCAGAGGCCCTGCCGCTGGTTGCAGGAGCTTCTCATCCACCTGCATTTCCTTGAAGGTTTTGAGGAACAGGACGTCGGCGGAGCTTCCGCCGTCCACGAGGATGCGGGCTAAGTGGCAGTTGTAGATTGTCGCGGAGACAATGAGCGCGTCGTCGTGGGGGAAGCGAACCCCTCGCGCGTCTTCCGCCGTAAAGGTGAGGGGGACGTCCGACCACTTGGGCGGCACGGACGCGTGTAGCACCCCCACTACCTTAACTTCTCGCGCGTACTCCTTGCGCTGGCGCTTGGAATCCCGCCCGGAGGCAGACCCCCCTACGATGATGTTGATGCGGCGCTGGGAAGTTTGAAAGGGGAGAGCGTCTGAAGGCTCCCCCTCCTGCACCTGCTGCCCCCCCGCGGGAGCGGGAAGGGCCGGAACAGCTGGCCGAGGGGGCAAGGAGGCCGGAGTCCCCCCCCCCTGCCCGCGCTGGTCGAGGAACGCCGCGAAATGCTGCAGCAGCTGGTGGCAATCTCGGGTGGCGTGGGTACTGGACCCGTGGAAGCTGCACCACGATCCTTCCCGGCTTCTCCCCGCGGGGCCTTCGCGGCCGCGCGAAGACTGTCCTCCCCCATGGCTTCTCGGCTTGGGAAAGGGGCGGTTGCCCTTCGGGGGGTCGCCCGAGGCGCCTCCGCCCTCGAGGACAAAAGTGTCCCGAGGCCGTGGTTCGCTACGGCCCCCCTGCCTGGGGCGCCTGGGGGGATCCCGGGCCCCCCGCTCGGCGGGGGCAGGAGCCCCCTGGGTCTTCTTCCAGATGTCGTCTTCCTCCGCGCGAGCGTACTTTTCGAGTACGTTGAAGAGCTCGTCGGCGGAGGAGGGGCAGCTTCGAGAGAGTCTTCGGTGAAGTTCCCCCGGGAGGATCCCACTTTTGCAGGCTTCGATCACTGGGGAGTCCGGGACGTGGGCCACTTTGCTTTTTACTTGGGCAAAGCGCTTGAAGAAGCTTCTGATGGTCTCCCCGATTCTCTGGCGCACTGTGTATAGCTGTGAGGAATCCAGGGGACGTACGTAATTTCCCTGAAAGCTGGCGCAGAACTCCCGCTTCAGCTGCGAGAAAGACTTGATGGAGCCCACCTTCAGATTGTAAAACCAGGAGCGGGCAATGCCGGTGAGGTAGAGGGGGAAGACGTTGCATTGGACGCTCTCGTCCCCCCCCGCCGCGGAGATGGCTGTGGAGTAAATCTGCACGAACTCATAAGGATCCGCCTCGCCATTATAATGCTCGATGTGCGGGGGACGGTAGGGCCGCGGCCATCGGATGCTGCGGAGTCTTCGACATAGAGGCTGGTTCGCCCCCTGCACTTCCCGGGGGGAGCCCCAGTCACTGTCTTCTTTAACGGGGGACGCCCCCTCTTTATCCGAGTCAGGTAACGGCCCAAGAGGGCCGCCAGAGTGGTGGTGACGACGCTTCTCTTCCGGGCCGGGACTGATTTCCCGGACGTCCGGGCTTCCCTCCGAGGAGGATGGTTCTTCGGCGGGTCTCTTCCCCCGACCGGTGCGAGAGCGAGGCTCCCTGCGACAACGACCGGGGGGAAGCTCTTCCCCGCGGCTGGGAGAATGCATTCGCTCGACCTCACCCCGGGAGAAGCGGACCTCCTTCGCCGGGGGAGGGAGCTCCTGCACTGTAGCAGCCGGCCCAGAAGCTACCGGGGCCTGCTGGGGGGAGCCCCCTGCGATGGCCCCCGGGACCGGAAAGGGGGGAGCCCCTGCACCATCCGGAACCGGGGAGGGGGCGCCCGGGGCGGCGTTAGGATCCGAAGAGGGGGCCCCTGTGGCAACGACCGGGACCGGAAAGGGGGAAGCCCCTGCGACATCCGGAACCGGTGGGGGGTGAGCCCCCTCGGCGACGTCCGGGGTTGGGGAGCCAATGCGGGGGGAAATTCGCTGAGGCACGGGAGCTGCTCTGTCGACCGGCCCCGGTGCGGTAAACGCAACGCGAGGGGCGGGACTGGCTCCCGGCGTAGGAATAACCCCCGGCATTAAATGACTCCCCAGCCCCGGAAGCGGGCCGGGGACGGGGTACCCCCCTGGTGCCACGAAGGGCCCGGGCATAAA
Organism: Pharus latifolius; assembly: GCA_019359835.1. Classification (NCBI taxonomy): domain Eukaryota; kingdom Viridiplantae; phylum Streptophyta; class Magnoliopsida; order Poales; family Poaceae; genus Pharus; species Pharus latifolius. The sequence continues at coordinate 34,150,186 of CM033324.1, read as the reverse complement.
ATAGCCTCCCGGCACCGGGACAGGCCCGGGTGCCGAGAAGTGTCCGGAAGTATATCCCGCGGGGGGAGGAAACCCCCCAGCAGGATCATACGGGGTAGACAGCCCCCCTGACTCCGGAGGGGCCGCTGGGTATCCCATGAACAGGGGCATGATCCCCGGACACGGGTGCGGCGAAAATGTGGGGGCCGAGGGCCGCGCCAGCACACTAAGGAGCTCGTCCATAGAGCGCTGGGCGCGGAGCTGGCCCTCTACGAGAGCCTCCAGCAGGGCGTCCCGGGGAGCCGGGGGGGCCGTCGGGAGGAAACTTGTCCCGGCCGAGGTCCCCGCGGCCTCCGGGAGCGACCCGGAAGTGGAGGCACCTAGATTGAGAGGAAAGATGGGAGGCGGTACCTGGGAATGGACGCCTCCGGACGGAAGCGCCGGAACAGCAGTGTCCCGGACGGGCGGCGCCAGGTCGCCAGGACCGGCGTCACCGGGAAGGGCGCGGGCCCTTGTTCTCGGAGGAGCCATGGCGATTCGTCACGGGTCCCCACGGACGGCGCCAACTGTCGTGGTATTAAGAATACCCCGGCAGGTTTTGAAGACGATCCTAGCGGAGATTACGCAGCGCGGGTTGACCGGGCGACCGGTCCTCCCCCGCCGGACAAACACGAGAAAAGCCACGAGGATTTATACAGGTTCGGGTCCCGGTGGGGGCCCTAGTCCTGTCGACGCGCTCCCGACCGGAGTCGGCTGGGGAGGCTCTCTCCGGGGGAGAGGCTTTCGGAGCACGCCTGTGAGTTTAGCTATTCCAAATAGTAATGAGTAGATCCTTTACAACAGAGGGGTACAAGGGCTATTTATAGCCCCAAAAAGAAGCAAAAAGCCTAAACTACCCCGGGAGCCACCGTCGGATTGAAGGGTAGGACCGTCCTTCTCCCGGTCAAACGTCTTGGATGCTTGACAGGTGGTCGCTGATTCCCGAGGCGTCCCTCGCATGACCTGCACGTGATAAACAAATAGGGGTTTTACCTTTTAGGAGGGCGATGACGTCCGGGACCCCTTCCGGAGAGCAGGGTCCCGGGGACCCAAATGGCGGCGCCCGGGGCAGGCACCGGAGGCCACTCTCCCCGGGCCAATGGCGGCGCCCGGGACATGCCCGGGGGGCACGGTCCCGGGGGCCAAATGGCGGCGCCCGGAGCAGGCACCGGAGGCCACTGTCCCCGGGCCAATGGCGGCGCCCGGGACATGCCTGGGGAGCACGGTCCCGGGGGCCAAATGGCGGCGCCTGGGGCAGGCACCGGAGGCCACTGTCCCCGGGCCAATGGCGACGCCCGGCACATGCCTGGGGAGCACGGTCCCGGGGTCCCAATGGCGGCGCCCGGGACATGCCCGGGGGGCACGGTCCCGGGGGCCAAATGGCGGCGCCCGGGGCAGGCACCGGAGGCCACTGTCCCCGGGCCAATGGCGGCGCCCGGGACATGCCCGGGGGGCACGGTCCCGGGGGCCCAATGGCGGCGCCCGGGGCAGGCACCGGAGGCCACTGTCCCCGGGCCAATGGCGACGCCCGGGACATGCCCGGGGAGCACGGTCCCGGGGGCCCAATGGCGGCGCCCGGGACATGCCCGGGGGGCACGGTCCCGGGGGCCAAATGGCGGCGCCCGGGGCAGGCACCGGAGACCACTGTCCCCGGGCAATCATGAACTTACCTGGACTTGACCGCGTGGAGATTTCCCCCAACATGTCTCGATTTAAACCTCCCAAAAATCTAGCCATTTTAGCTTCATGGGTTTCTTGTAAACCACAATATAACATACCAGTTTGCAGCTCTTGATAATAATCCTCTACAGAATTACTACCTTGGTTCAGATGTTGCAATTTATTCAACAAATCAGAAGCATAATATGAAGGCACAAATCTATGTCTCATGACTCTCTTCAAAGCATTCCAAGTTCTAGGTATGTTCTGGTTATTGCGACAATTTTCACTCCACCAAACAGATGCAAATTCAGTAATTGCTTGGCTTTGTCGTGCCGAGGTGACCATGGTGGTAATCGATTACGTCTGCCCTGACTGGAGTAAGAATACTCCCTTTCATGGGAACGAATCGTTGAACGGGATGAGGCTGTCAGGGTTGCATCGGATGCAACCTCGTCCAGCTTATCCACTAGTATTCTAGCAAAAGCCGGTCTTTGCGCGTCTTCAACATTAGGAGGAAAGTTGTGTAGAACTTCTGCAATAGAGAGAAGTTGCCCATGCGTACTCCTCCTAGGCGCACTAGGCGTCACCATTTCTTCGTCCACCGGCGGATAGTCCGGGGCTAAAGAGGGTGTCTGGTTGCGCCTACGACCATGAGGATGACAGGAGGAACTTGGAGCGGCCTCATAACGAGACTGCGCATTCTAGAGAGCTTCCAGCGCAGTCTTGCAGAGTCCGTTATCTTGTCACTAACGTTCTTCGTCCTCCCTTTGCTTTATTTCCTGTTCCTCCTTTTGCTTGTGTTCCTGTTCGTCCCTAGCCACTTGCTGCTCAGGAGTTTCCTCCGATAAAGCAGCAAACTCTCGGGGAAGCGAGGTCACAGAAGGAGAAAACATCTCTGTTTGTCTCGAATCGGATTCAAAATCAAAGAGAGATTGGAGGTTTTCCGAATGAAACCTCATAGGACTGAACCCTTGATCACCATTGTCCATGTCCTCGACAGCGAGGTGTTGTGGTATAGACTTAGCCTCCAAAGTGGTAGGACTTAGATGGAATTCCTGATCTATCTTCTCTGTCTCTTGGTCGATGGACATGACCTGAGTGGGTGATAATTGTCATATCTATGCATATTTTCCATATGTTTAACCCCTGATCATGCACATTTAGTCATATAAGGCGGCATTTGCATTAATCATACACATCTTTTTATTGTAGGTCGACGCGGTTTGGGTGGATTTAGACTGATGGAGTGCGTCTCTTTGACTAAACCTGACCCTCGATCGATTCCGGATAGAAGCACGCGGTCCTACGGACGTGTAGTAACTGACCGTGCTGAAATCGGAGTCTCCGGGGACCCGGAATCTCAAATCCTAGCAGCCAAGTACCTTTTTGTAATTTTCTAAAACCTTAAACACCCATTTGCAAATTGGCCAACACTCAGAAATCTAAATCCTAACTCGGGGAAGACATAACTATAATTTTCTAAAATCCCAAAGGCCTTTTTGCCAATTTATCTTTCTTCTCTGAACCTCATCCGCCGATCATGATTTTCTTTGGGTCTGATTTTTCCTTTGTTACCTTCTTCTTCTGTCTCCCCCTCGCGATCCACATCTCCTACCATCACACCGGCGACGACCAGACCATACACCACCGGCGGAGCCACTTTTCTCGCTCTCCTCTTTTAGATCTCTGCCGTCCCCCTTTTCCTCAGCCACGCTGCTTCACCAGATCCGACCCGGCGTTGTCTTCTTTCCTCCTCTCTTCTTCCTCTATTGCTTCCTCTTCTGCCTTTTTCTTACTCCAGGTCTCACTGCCTCCTCCACACCTAGATCTGGGGCATCAAAAGCCCCAAATCCTCCACATCCCGCGCCACCTTACACGGCCACCACCGCTCACTAATCCCCACCGCGCCGACGCCACCGAGACACTGCCTAGATCCACGCCTCTCCCGCTCCCAATCCCGCGCCTCCACAGCTCACCGCAGCCGCCGCGAAGCTCCCGCCGGTTTCGCCTCGCCGCCGCCTTCCTCGGCGAGCCCGCCGCGCCTCCACAGCCCGCGTCGCTGCCAGATCCACTCCCGCTGCCAGATCCGCGCTTCTCCACTCGCCCCCGCCGCCCGATCTGCCGCCGCCTAGATCCAATGTCCACGGCGCCGCCCGATCCACCTTCTTCCTTCCACAGCCGCGCCACCGTTGATTTCCGCCTGCCTGTGCCGGATCTCCAGCGTGCGCCGCCATCACTCCGCTCGGCCGCCCGACCCGTGATGGCCATCAGCAGCGACGACCTCGACTTTGACTTCAACCGCGACTGCGACGACGCCCAGCTTCTTCCACAACCACTGCAGCCCACTACTTCGACTACAAGGTCAAGCTTCCTCTGGCTTTGAACTCCAGATATCATCACAAGCAGGGAGCAAGCAAATCTGTGGTGATCAATTCTTTCCCCCTTTGTTGTTCTTCATTTCCAATTGAATCTCATGACTTGTCTGAAATGTGCAACTCCTGTACCAAGACAAACAAGTTAGAACTTCTGTGATGCATTCTTGCTTGCTGGTATGAACTGAACCCTGTCTGTGAATTCAACTCTAGGGATTTCTATTTTGCTGGAACTGGTATTAGTTGTTCATCAAGCTGTCCAGTGAATTGTTATCATCTTTGCTTGAAATGAACTATTGCTTTATTAGCTCATCTTGCTTTGTGTTTAATTGAGCTCTGTGCATGTGGCTATATTCTGAGTATCTTGAATTGCTTGCTCTGCATCAAGACTCTGGAGAATCCCACTCCATATGATGTCTTTAAGCTTGAATTATCTCGTTTGATTTTCTACGGAGTGTGGATGATCTAGGTTATGCAGCTGAGGCTCCAGGGTTCAATGGTGTGAGTGAAATGGATACAGTTCTGCTGCTGTGTGAATTGATGTCCTAGGAGCTCTGTTTTCTTATTTTAGTGTTCAATCTCTTTGTTGTGCTCTGTGCTGTCTTGTGGCAATGTGGTCTCTGGTTGTGGCTGAGAGGTTTGTGGTTGGTTAATGTTTGCTCTACACTTGTGATTCGTCGATACTTGCCGTAGATTGCGATCGATGACGGTTGTTAGCACTGTCTCGCTACACGATTTTTCTCTATCGCTTGTATTATGAAAAGCTAGTCCAGAACGAATGTTAGTCGCTTGTCGCGGTGCGACCACCTCTTTCTCTCTTCGCAATTCTTATGACATTTTCTCCCCTCTTTCTTTCGTCTAGTTTATGTTCTTTTGTCATTCGATTTAGTTTAGTTCTTCATGTTTCGCTTCTCTAATCCCAAAGGAAAGAACAACAGAATACTCGTCTTACTGCATTATCCTCGTTCTATTGCGAGACGGTCTAGGCCGGTATTAATTTTTGACGCCATTGTCGGGGACTAGATTGAAAGTGAATGTGTTTGACTAGATTTAATTGTTTTGTTTTTGTTTTTTGTTTCTTGTTTGCGTCTTTTTCCGCCCCTTTTTCCCTCCCGTTCTTTTATTTCTCGCACTTCTTGTCCTTTTCTTGTTGATTGATTGATTCACATTGATTGAGGATATGGATGGTTATCATTCTTTTTGTGATTTTTGTGACAATCTTAGTGCTAAATTAGATAATTTGTCTCGTCAGATTGATACAGCTCTTCATGGACTATTTTCTCGTGTTAGTGTTGCTCCTATATGTTTTATTTACTGTATTCGAGATTGATCCATTTGAGATTTAGTCTTGGTTTTCGCATTAGGCTCGCCCAGATTCTAATATGAGGAATAACGGGATCTTTCTCGGAAATACCGAAACCCAAAGGTTGATCAAAAAACACAGTTCAAATAATTGCATAACTCTTTATTTCAAAGAGGGCTTTACACGTCGAACGTTAGACAGACTCGTCTACGTCGATGAACTATAAGTGTCTAAAACTTAAATAAACTCTATCTTCTCTAATGTACCACTTTGCCGCACGTACTCGTTGATCTTTCCAACCTACTCGAAAAGTCTCATTTGTGCCACTGCGGGTAGTAGTCACCTTCTCCAGAATCACATCTTCGTGTAGAGATTCGTCTCATTGATAGACCAAATCTTCAACATATGGTACTATATTATCTAGCTCATCGTCCAGCATTGAAGGCTCGAAGAGTTTGAGGTACTTAACATTAACAATCGAGTAAATATCCATGTATGGAGGTAACTCAAGCTGACAAGCATTATTACGCACTTTCTGCAAAATCCGAAAAGGACCATAACGAATGGGTTTGAGTTTCTTACCTTCACCTTTAAGTCTCTCCTTACTCAGATGTAACCATACCATATCACCTTCTTGAAATTGCGCATCAACTCTGTGCCAATCATGTCGCGACTTGTATTTGAGTTGAGCTTTCAACAAGTTCTGTTCAACTTCTCGATGGAGTCGTTGAATACCTTCCAGGGACTTTTGTGCTCAATCCTGATTAGATGCTTCCTAGCTATTATGTGCTGAGGTAGGGATTAAAAACTCCAAATCAAATGGACTATATGGTAGAAATCCTAAATAGACCTCAAACGGCGACTTTCCAGTCGAACCATGCACTACTCGATTAAAAGCAAACTGCAGGTACGGTATGCTTGCATCCCAGGTTTTCGGGTGCTTCGAGTTATATCCTCTCAAGAGATGAATGACTGTGTGATTTACCACCTCGGTTTGACCATCAGTTTGCGGATGAAAGGCAGTACTCCTCTTTAGCTTGGTGTCCATCATCGTCCAGAAAGAACGCCAAAAGTGACTAAGAAACCGGGTATCGCGATCATACACAATAGAAATCGGCAGTCCGAAGTGTGACCAAACGTGTTGAAAGAATACCTGAGCTGCTCCTTCTCCTGTGATAGTCTTACGACAAGGTATGAGAATAATCATTTTGGAGAATCAATCAACGACCACGAATAGATAGTCGTTGCCACATCGGGTCTTAGGCAATCTTCCCAAGAAATCCATGGATATGTTCTCTCATGGTCGCGATGGAACTGGCAAAGGAGTGTACAAACCTAATTTTTGATTTGCCGGTTTCGAGATGCTACAGAGACCACAACCTCGAACAAAACTAGCCGCATCTTGCTGCATACGCGGCCAGAACACCTGTTGGTGAAGATTTTGTAACGTCTTTGTAACCCCAAAGTGACCAGCTACCTTCGATATGTGCGCTTCTTGCAACCATTGAATTCGAGGTGCTCCACGAGGTATGCAAAGTAAATTGCCCTTGTACAAAAGTCCTTCTCGACGAACGAACACCGTAGGTTTCCTTGTTTCGAGCTCAGTTAGTGCTGTTTAAAAATCAGGATCTTCACTATACATAGTGGCATAGTCATCATGACATGAGGGCTCGATATGCATGAACGCTGATAAACAGAGGGTCGTAACTGGTGGTCATAACAACATGTCTGCCAATTTGTTGTGTGCGCCCTTCTTGTACTTAATCACCAGATTAAACTGTTGCCGATACGACATCTGTTGGATTTAGATCAATCTAGGTATCTAGGTTTTGATGGTTAATGACGATTTGAATAAATCCTTGATAATTAAAGTTAATCTGGAGAATGTCAGATTTGATGATTAAATGACAATTTAGATAAATCCTGATTTAGCACAAGTAAACTAAAATGATTATTGATAAACCCTGAAATGGAGGTTTCCTTAGTTGTGGGTTTAATATTGATGCATATGTAGAGGGGGAGCTCGATGGTTGCATCAATCTTGTGCTAAGTGTAAATCGAAATGTCATGTGTTGAATCTGGAAGTTTGATGACTCATTGTTCTGGATCTGATATCGATGCACATGTGAAGGACGAGCTCAGAATGATTAATTATCTATGTTCAAAAAGTTGATGACTCCTTGTTCTGGATTTGATATCTATGTGTATGATCGAGGAGGTGCTCATCACATTAGTCATCTATGTTGATTAATATCATGACTTGAGCAGTATAGATCGTGTGCGTATGTCTTTACCATATACGAATATATATGATTGTATTTCATCTCGTACTCATTTGCTATTTGTTGGATATAGTTCTGTCATTTCACTGGAAAGAGAAATTGTTGAGCTAACTCCTGTGTGGAGTAATTTCTCTAGTGATGAATGACAAACTGATTATGAGACTAATGTTATGCATTGAGTGTATGTGTTGTAGTCCCAGAGTGATTGCAGGATAAAAGTGAGCAAGGGTGTGAAGAGGTTAGACATCTCGAGTGAGGTCGAGCTTAGCGAGGTCGAGCTTTGCGAGGACAAGCTTCGAGGGATCGAGCTTTATGAGGTCGAGCTTCACTAAAGGTAAAATCCAAGATTAAGAATTGTTTTCTTAGGATTTTACCGGTCTCGGTGTTTGGAGACAGATCGGATTGATAGGATTCTTTTTACTAGTTTGACCATACTATTAAGAGGGGTCGGAAACTAGTAGCTTGAATCTATCTAGTGTGAAAGCTCAAATGCATTCATATCATCTTGTACTAGTGTTTTATCGGCTCTTGCATTGCTATAGAGTCTAACTGTAGTTCGTGGTGCATTAGAGAAAATGTTTGGAAAACTGTACTTAGTCGTGATCGCCAGCTATTTAAATTAGTTTATTTTCTAGAGCTGGTCGTGGTTGTACTTGCACATTCTGATCGTATCATTATCTGATACGTGGTCCTGCTCGTGCTCGTGTCGCCGGTTTGGCGGTTTTCTGTTTTGGGTTTGGTCGTGGTCGTAGGAGTTCTCAAGCTGGTCGTACCAGTTTTCGACTTGCTTGCGTACACTCGACCAAATCCACCCGACCGCCTGTTTTCGACCGGATGTTCGACCTGTGTGGTCGTGGTCGCTGCTGAGATTTAGTCGGCGCATTCGCAAGAAAACAGGAAATACTTATGTGCAAATACCCAAATCTAGTTTAGAGTAAAATTGATTAGTTCCTATTTTCGGTTTGTATAGGCCGGACAGTGTCTGTGGTGGCCAGACAATGTCCGGCTAGTACACAGCTTCTGTGGCTTAAACAAGCCGAAAACAGAGACAAATCCATTTGTCCGTTGCTTCTGTCCGGAGAAGGCCGGACATTGTCCGATGTGGCCGGACAATGTCCGGACTGTGTAAGTTGTGAGGTTTTTATTTTGAACAGAGATGTTTGTATATGTCTGGAGGGTTTTGTCCGGGACGGGCAGGACATTGTCCAATACAGCCAGACATTATCCGGCCTGTACAAATTTGCTGTGCCTTGTTTTGAAGTGTTAACAGAGACAATTGGATCTGTCTGGTGCTTCTGTCCGGTGAAGGCCGGATATTGTCTGTGATGGCTGGACAATGTCCGGCCTTTACAAATTGAGCCCCCAACGGTCACTGACACGTTTGCAACGTTTGTTTTTGCTATACTGGCCGGACAATGTCGGAAGTGGCCAAACAATGCCCAGCCTGTACAAATCTGGCTCATTTTGTTGCAAACGGCTAGTTGTTCTTTGAGGCTATAAATACTTCATGTTTGGCTTCATTTGAGGGTGCTCAAGGAGTTCATATTTCAGCTGATAAGCTAGCCAAGTCTTTGCATTCGCTATTTTGCATCTAGAGGCTATATTTGAGCCCAAATCTTGAGTAGATTTGAGAGAGAGCAAATTGGGTGAGGTTAATAGTGCTTAGTGCACTTTAATGACCATTTGCATACTAGTGCTAAAGTGTTGAGCATCTCATTTGCATTTTTGAGCTTCTAGCATGAGATTCGTTCAAGCGAAAGAGCATCCAGCTTGTTACTCTTGGCGATCGCCTTCGCCTAGACGGTGTCGGAGGAGAGTCGCGATCTCTCCATTGAAGTTTGTCGGAGAGGCCGGCAAAAGCTTGTCAAGGGTTTGGCGCTCGCCTATCCGGTGTGGAGAAGGAGCAACCCTAGTGAGATATCCTTCATGGATATAGAAGCGAGGCTCACGAGTGAGCGCTTCAACGAGGAGTAGGGCAGACCGGGCGAGTCTCCGAGACCTCGGTAAAAATATTGTGTCAATTGCGTATCTCTTATTTGCTTTATATTCATCCTGACATAATTGCTAAATTTACTATTGTTGCATGTTTTGTTGAATAGTATATATGGTTGAAAGCAATTAGTTGATTAGATTGTTGATAAGCCTCATTGCAAAATCTAGATTTCATAATCATCTTGTTAAAATTGCTTAGTGGAGAAAGAAATTTTAAAAGCCTCATATTCACCTCCCCCCCTCTAGTCGGCATCCTTGATCCTACAACATCCACTTCATGTGCCGAGCTTGCTGTAGCTTGGACTGTGTTTGCAAAAATTGCAACGGTTGATGGTCGGTGTGGACAACAGTCTCTTTACCCAAGAGATAACACCGCCAATGTTTCATGGCCTGATGCAGTGCACACAACTCTTTGTCGTAAGTTGAGTAGTTCTTCTGAGCTCCCTGGAATAACTCGGAGTGATATGCCACTGGTCGACCTTCTTGCATGAGCACTGCGCCCATCGCATAACCTGAGGCATTGGTTTCTAGCTCGAATGGTTTCTGGAGATTCGGCAAAGCTAACACAGGCGCCTCGCTATCTTCCTCTTCAATAAGAGAAACTGTTCTCATGTTTCCCTGTCCACTCGAACTTCTGATCGATTCTGGTTAATGCATGCAATGGAGAAGCCAAAATCGAGAATTGTCGGATGAACTTCCGAAGATATTGGCATGCTCCCACAAAAATACGCACGTCCATAATTGTTCGAGGTCGCGGCCATTCGCGAATCACTTTTACCTTATCGGGGTCGATTTGCAACGTACCGTTGCCGACCATGAATCCTAGGTAAAGTAGAGTTTGCGGGCCGAACTCGCACTTCTTACGGTTGAGGCGAAGTCGATGTTGCCGTAGCTGTTAGAACACCTATTCGACATGAATGAGGTGTTCATCCCACGAACGACTATAAACTAGTATGTCGTCGAGGTAAACGATCACAAAGTCGTCAATGAACTATTTCAATACGTCATTCATAAGACGCATGAAAGTTGCCGGGGCGTTATAGAGACCAAATGGCATGACCAGCCATTCGAACAGACCTTGTCGTGTTTTGAACGCGGTCTTCCACGTATCCTCCTCTCGGATGTTGACTTGATGATATCCTGACTTAAGATCCAATTTGGAGAAGACAACAGCATGCTTCAATTGGTCTAGCAGGTCATCAATACGAGGAAGGGGGTACCGGTTCTTGATGGTGATCTTGTTCAGTGCTCGATAGTCGATGCACATACGCCAAGTCCCATCTTTCTTTGGCACTAACACCACAAGAGATCCACAAGGTGAACTACTCGGTTGAATGACACCATCGTTTAGCAACTCACCAAGTTGTCTCTTGATCTCTTCATTCTCCAATACCGAGTTGCGATACATACTCAGATTGGGCAGTGTCACAAGCTTAATTTCATGCTCGATTGGACATTTCGGCAGATGACCCTGGGTAGTCTCGAATAGATCACTGTATTCCTCTAGCAGTCCCGACAAACGACCAGAACCCTCTCGGCACGCCAACGACAATGCTGGTTTAGTACCCTCACCTTGACCAATGGGTCGAATCATGACAAGCACATACGTGTGACATGCATTAACAATTCGTTTGGCCTGATTTGCGGTAATCAAGTTCGAAGTGTTGATGTGGATGTCTCTACTGATCATGAACCTAACTCCATCTTTGGTGAGGTCATACTCTTGCGCTCGCCGATGGAAGTGAGCGTCTCGATCATACACAGAACACCTGACAGATATCGATAGGGACAACATCGCATTGCACCTCATCGATATATCGTGCAGAGACCGCAAACTTCAACACACACTGACTCGTAATCTGTTGGTTAACGTCGGATGTAAACCAACCCAGCGGATATGGTCGCAGGTGTGTGGTTGTATTCAAACCAAGTCGCCGAACCAGTCCAGCGGAGTCCAGATTCTTCTGACTTCCGGGATCAAATATCACTGCGACCACTTTGTGCTTCACCTAGATGTTGATGGTCAACAAGTCCTCTGCTGGGTGATGGTCGTTCGGTGGATCTGAACCCTTCTCCTTCGGCATTGCTATCAGAGACAAGGTCGTATCCGCCTCATTAACCGAATTTACTCGGACAACTTCTTCGTCGGGTGAAGTCACAGTAGTCGTGGCTGTTCTTTTCCCTGGTCCGTTTTCCTTTGGTCGAAGTTCAGGATGAAGCTTGTAGCATTTGTCCTTGGTATGTCCCACGACTTGATAATGTTCACAAAAGGCACCTGTGCCCGATTTTGAAGCGTTCTTCTTCAGACTCGGCTTTTTCTTTGTCGAGGTCGCACTTTCCTTCGTGCTTTTGTCCCTGCGGGATTTGTTCTTCTTCTCGATCGCCATAGCGATTGTGCTCGCGGTCGTGATGTCTTGGACGCCGAACATACTTAGCTCCTTACTGATCGATTTCTGAAGTCCAGATGTGTATTTCCAAAATACTTGAGGATCGGACAGTGAGATGCCGATGACCATTGCTTGTCGCCGAAACTCCGTCGCATAGTCTTGGACGGTCTGGTTGAGCTGTTGGAACAATCTGTGCAACGTTCCCATCTCTCCTCAAGGTAACCCATCGGATAGAATTCCTGTCACAGAAGTCGTTTGAATTGACCCCATGCAAGGTCGTCAGCTTCACCACTGGCGATAAGGACCTTCCACCATGTCTTGGCGTGGTCCTTCATCTTCAAAGATGCAAATTTGACCTTTTGAGCGCTACTAAACCCTTTCAGGTCAAAGTAGGTCTCAAACTGATCGAGACATGAATCTAACTTCTCGGCATCAATCTCCCCATCATATATGGGTATTTCAATCTTAGCGTCGACCTTGAAAGATCCGACAGCTAAGGAGGTGTTGGCGAGGTCGTCGGTCTTGTGGTTGCCTTCGTCTTCATCTTCGTCTGCCCTGCGCAAGTCTTTACCAGTCTTCACACCCATTACCTTCCCTACTTCAGGAGGTACAATCTTGGCCTGTTGCTTAATCCAAGTAAGCACAGTTTCCATGTCGGTGGAGAGCTTAGCCACTTGTTCGGCTAGGTTAGCTTGAACGGAGATATCGTCAGACATTGTCGGAGACACGGCTGTAGGAACAGTCAATTGATCACCTGGAGTTTCGCCGGAAGTTTTGTAACCCTGGCGAGTCTTCACCATCCACAGGATAGGAAAGTTGCTCTGATACCAACTTGATCAGTTTGAGACCTAGCCTTGGTTTTCGCACTAGGCTCGCCCAGATTCTAATATGTGGAATAACGGGATCTTACTCGGAAATACCGAAACCCAAAGGTTGATCGAAAAACACAGTTCAAGTAATTGCACAACTCTTTATTTCAAAGAGGACTTTACACGTCGAACGTTAGACAGACTCGTCTACGTCGATGAACTATAAGTGTCTAAGACTTAAATAAGCTCTATGACTCTTTGATTGTATTCGATGATCTAACCTAGTCCTATTACAAGGTATTTATAGTCCAATCGTATGAGTACGTATCAGACTCAGTAACCTAAACGTATTAGACTCATATAACTAACTAACTAATCCTAAACGGATAGGCTTAGTTATATATATTCGGATCAGATTACAATTCCGAATAGGGAACGAATTCCTTTTCGTGGTCGTGAACTAATCCATGGTCGCGAAACCTTCCCGATTATGGTTAAGGTCGCGAAACCTTTCCAAACACGGTTAAGATCGCGAAACCGTATGCAATCAGGACTAGAAGATCCTCACGGATCAGAGGTCATTCGCCCGCCGCTTGTCAGCGTGGTCAAGCATCCACTATATATCATCCTGGATGGCCTGCATACCCAAATTCACCGTATAGGAACAACCACCCTATTATCTCATCATCTTCTCCTAGTTATATTTCGCAGGGTTTTAGGTACGGAGAGCAGCTTCCATGTACATCATATCAGCCTCTATACTTTCCACTACTACAATAGTCCCCACAGTCGGCTCCCGAAGTTGAGGATACATCCAGACATGAGGCACTCATGGAGGGCATGATTAAGCAGTCCGAGCACCTCATGACTCAGCATTCAGAGGACGTGAAATTATTGCGAGCTGAGATGCAGGGTGTGCGATCTTGCGTGGATGAGTTCTGAGGATATTGAGATTCAGTCCACACCCTGCCATCTCAAGTACCTACCTTTGAGGCCACCACACCTCCGTTGAGTGTCCCAGAGCCCACCCATGACATCTATCCTAGAGACCCTCACAAAGAGACCACAGTATTGAGCGATGAGCTTCGACTCGATCTTGTTCCTTCGACGTCGCATCAATCATCGATCATATTTGCTGATGATGGCGAGCTTGTTTTCAAGGCACATCTGTGTCCGTTTGGACCATTTTCTTTTGATGATCCATTGGCTGCCGGACCAGAGATGGATAGTGTCAGTTTTGATCTTGTAGACTTCCTAGCCGATTCCTTGAGCCACGAGATACAGAGGGAGACGTTCATATTTGCTGATGAGGGACTTCTTTCTGACGTAGGGGGGTCCGTTCATCTTGATCTATCAGATACGACCCCCGTGGAGGTCCTTCCTACCCCAGACTTCACGCCATCCACTATTCAGGTAGATTTGAAACCCCTCTCGTATCATTTTGAGTTGTTTAGTTCTGACGAGGCTATTCATATCCCTTTGAGTTGTCATTCATCCTGCATCGACATATGCCATCCTCATGACATGAATTATTGATTAGTCGATGGGAAAGGACTTTCGTCAGCTGACCTTTTGGAGGGCCTTGTCCCTACTATACACACGTGCTTGTTTGTTCTTGATCTTATTTGCAGGATAGCACGTGTGACTTCTCGACTGCGAGCAGACTTGCTCCGAGTTGACATTCCCTGGGATCCCGATGGATTCCCAGGCAGGCTTCTTCTGACAGGAGGGTGGACATGGAGCTTCTACCACGTCCCATACTTGCCTCTCCTTCCCATTTGCGCTTCAATGCCATATGTTGCGCCCCGCCTTCATAGGGGACCACGACTACTCCCGTGGGGACCCGGCTCGCTACATCTGATCCCATACCTTTTGACTTCCCACGATAAGTCAAACACAGGAGTATACTGCATCAGTTTAATTTACATTACTTTGAGCAGTATGGCCTGTTGGCCTTAATACAACATAATAAATTGCAAAGCCATTACGGCATAAATAAGTCTGGTTGAGAGGAACAACTACTCTCAGAAGCTAAGTGAACCCCCACAGCAAGAAGTTGAAAGCAGAGAAACACTCTTCAGGGCTCAGGCGGAACTGGCTCTTCTCCTTGGTGAATCCAAAAAGTTCTCCAGGCATTCGTCTTGATCACGGAACACTCCATCTATTGGATAGTGAATTGTAAGGGTGAGCACTTACGTACTCAGCAAGTCATAGTATATAAGAGTATATAAATGTAATAGTGATGACATGAACCTATGCTAGCAAGGAAAGGGAAAGGTTGCAAAATACGTTTTCTCCTCACAACTTATGATGGCAGTTCTTATCATAACTTATCATCAATACCTTTTATAAACTCTTATAAGTACTATCATAGCACGACAACACATGTCTGCCCATGTCAGCAACTCATTTCATGACAACACATGTCAAGCACATATGAGCTATGTCTAACCAATTTTATTTGAAAAACATACTTGTGTCACATCGACGTGGATATAATCCACCGCGCGCAGGCTCCTATAGACCCGGGAGCTCGGAGTATTCGAATACGTTTTTAACTCTGCAGAGGTGTACCACTTTAATCCACCGATCACTTAGCTTTCAAGTCGGGACCTCTCCACGCGACTATTACGCATGTGACAAGGCTGAGATCACACAAAAGTTTGCAATCCTAGCATTAACAATTCTCTGCCCGGTAAATGGACAATCCAGTCCCTATTATCGTTGTGGGTACTCCCCACAGCCAATTCTACCTAGCCTTGGTCTATGGTCCCACGAGACACATAGCCTGTGGATTCAGCCGCGCATGACTCAGAATCTAAGCGTAGGGCGCCTTCCTTCTAACACCTGCTTCACTCAGTAACTCACACGACTTGTGGCCCTCTGTGGCCCACCAGTTTCCTCTTGAGAAACCGGACCGACAACCATTGCAGGGAAAAGTTAATACCAAGAAAACTACTATGTTGCGCCCGTCCAATACCAGGCAAGTGGTTAGTACGTTTTTCATGCCGCAAAGAAGTACAACACAAGGTTCTAGTCTTTATATGCCAGTGACCAGATCATACCACAACCCATGCACTCAACAGTGCCATACCACCATTTCATACCAAACTCTGGCCACGGCTAGGGTTTAATTTCATGAATATACATATATATATATATATATATATATTAGTTATGGCTCACAGTTTGATCATTTTATAAAGAATCTCCTCATATTTCATCGGCATACAGCCTAGTACTGCCACATCACATGCAATATTACTTATAGTCAAGGCAATATCTTGGCAATTCATAAATATAGGTTCAAGATGTTCAAGGATATGACTTGCCTTCCGCGTTGTAAGAATCAGCTGCCGGTGTCGAGTCAGCAGTGAAGTTCTCGAACTCTGACTCTGGATCTACTCAGCAATAAATCAAACACACAATGATCACTATCTATATTAAGTGATGTATGACCTACATGCATGCTAGCTTTAGAGAAGGATTGGCGATACATGGATCAAATGCATCTATATGTCGAAGCTGGGTCAAAATGATGGAATCAGGAGGATTTGGACCAAGATTGGATGTTAGAGGCTCTTAGGGTTTCAAGGCATAAGTTTTTGACATTGGGTTCACAGCTGGTTTGCTCAAAAATGGCGAATGTCAATAGGTCGACATTTGGTTCACGGCCTGATATTGATTTTGGCTGGCCTTAGAAGCTTTTCTCAAGATATGGTAGTTGAAGAAAATGTAGAACATGGTTCTACCAACTTGGTTGACAAAGTAGATTCCAATTTGCACATGCAGAAGTGGTCGAACTGGGCTAATGACACTGGCTGACATAGGGCTGACAAGGGCTGACAATGTCCAAGAATGGCATTGACATATTTTGGATGATTTCCAGTGGGCAAAATGGGTTTTGATAAAAGCATTGGGTACATAATAGAATAAGGCAACTATTTGACAACAAGGTTTTCTCAGGAAAGTCCAGGAGTTCAAGGATTTTACAAAAACACCCCTAGACACAGTGAATTGAATGCGTCTGCACTGTTAGGAACTAGGGCATAGCTGTGAAAGTGATTCAAGGCTTTAATTGCTTCGCCAACTATGTCTAGGAGATAGGCGAAGAAAACAGGAATCCAATGGTGGTGGTTTTAGAAACTGAGATGGCCGGACGGTGATGAACGGCGACAAGAAACCACGGTGGCAACATGGCAAGACACAGGTACTGGACATATCTTGGCATAGGGATAACTCATGATTTGGCACAGCATCAAAGGGCGATGCAATGGAGTAATATGCTCAGGAGGTTGAGGCGAACCTACTGGCGAAGTGGGTTGGAAAATGGCGGTGAGAGGACGGCGAACGGCGAGGTCGAACTTGTTAGTTACAGAAACAAAGGTGAGCTACGGTGATAACGAGCTAGGGTGAATGAATTAAGAAATTGGATGAGGGCTTTTACTCCTGGAGTGGTGCTGATCGTTCTCCAGCGAGGAATTGGGTTGCAATCAAGTACTGGAGCTCGCCGGCGTTGACACCGGACTCGAAGAAGACGGCAAAAGAGGCGCCGTTGTTCTAGAGGAATGCTGATCAATCTGGATCGGCTACACCATCTACGGGATCTAGGGAGTGTGTAGGTGTAGTCAATTTGGTCGGAGGTAAGGTGGTGCGGGTCGGCAACGTGAGCTGTCCTCGACGGCACGCGAAGAAATGAAGAACTTCAATTCGGGCTCCAATTTGAATTATGGATAAACAGGTTTGTAAGAGGCTCGGGAGATTGATTTGTTCTACTGAAAAGGGTACTAATTTTGGCTAGAACAAGTTTGATAACAGGAATAGGGCAAATCCAATCTGTGGCCATCGCCGGCGATGAGGTCTACCAGAGTTCAATCAAAGGCTACAGAATGATGAGGTGAGCACAGGATACTTACTGGTTGAATCAATTTGGAGATTGGTGGAGTAGATTGTCTCGGCGTCGTGCTCCTCCTCGGCAGCTTGCCGGAGACGAAGAAGAAACGGGAGGAAGCGAGATTTGGCTGGTTCTGGTGAGAAGTAGAGAAGTAGTTGGATGAGGGTGAGCTTAAATAGCAGAAGATGGGACCTCTCAAGACTTGGAGCAAATCGGGAGGATATCAAATTGACTAGCGACGGTGGAGACGTTCGAGATGGCGTGCCGCGGCCTCGACGGCTTTGTCAGCTAGCGTGCATGCTAGCTCCTAGCTGGTGTAGATGCAGAGGTGAAGATTGGCCTCGGCATGGCGATGTCGTGGCGCAAAGCTTCTGACATGGCTGAAGGCACGCGCGCGCACGAGACGAGACGGCGCTGGTCATAGTTGTTGGTGCTGCTGCTGCTGCCACAGTGGCCGCTTCGGCGCGGAGACGCGTTGGCCAGGCTATGGCAGAGCTGGCGACGGCAGGGCTTCACCAGCGGTGAAGAATCACAGTGAAACGCGCACTGGTCGTTGGTCGAAGCTGCGCTGGTCGAAGGCGGTGCTGCTGGTCGAAACAAGAGGCTGGACCCGATTACAATTTCAGCTTTCTGATTTTGGACTAATCTATAAAATCTGAGAATTTGAAGATTATGGCTGATTTTGACTTCATAGATCTGGCAAACTTTGTTCAACAGATGATTTGAGAGAAGATCTGATAAATCTGGAGACTTTTGATCAAGTTTGCACTAAGGTGGAAACAAGGTAATTAGGGTATTTCAAATCTGGGTTTTGGTCGAGGTTAAAAATCTGAGATCTAGGATACGATTTTGAGATCCTCACAGAAGGAGATTTTGTATTGAATAGCATTTGGGAGGTATTCCTTGAATCATATTAAGATTTGGAGCTGATTTGTGAATTTTAGCCTTTTAAGACTTCTGGGAAATCAGAAAATGACTAATCTGCGATACAATTTGGACTGACTTGTGAAAAGGGCATAAATGATGGAATCTGGTTGCCAACTTTTTGGATTAAGGTATTGGCATACCCATAATTACAATCCAAGAATAATCTGGTCTAGATTAGGTTAAGATTTGGTTAAATCTGAATTCTAAAACTCAGGGTATTTAGGATAATTAGAATATTCAATTAATTCTGTTTTCGAAAACAGTTTGAGATTGAAAATTCTGGGAGTTAGAGATCGAATTTGATCTGACTTCTAAAGGTTTTTATACTCAGGATAGATAGTAGATTATATCTGGATAACCTGATCTTGACTTGGGTTTACAGAGAAGATTTTGAGATTTTGGGGCTTAGGATAGATTATAGTTGAACTGATCTTGCTACTTCTAAAGAGACAGATGCATGCATGATTTTCATGAAAAGAAATTTTCACCCCCAAAACCAGGGTGTTACAAATATACCCTCCTTAAAGAAATCTCGTCCCCGAGATTTACCTAAGACAAGAAAAGATAAGGGGGGGTACTCTCGTTGAAGACCTTCTTTCTCTCAAGTGGCTTCTCGTTCTGAATGGTTTCCCCACTGAACCTTGCATAACTTAATCTTCTTTGCTTGTCAATGTCCAGAATTTGGATTGGGTGCTTGAGAGTTGAAAGGTTCTTTTGCAGTGATACTTTGTGAACTTCTATTTAGTCGGTTGGTTCTCTCAAACACTTCCGGAGTTGCGAAACGTGGAATACATCATGCACTCCTACTAATTATGAGGGTAACTCCAACTTATAGGCCACTTCTCCTTTTCTCTTAAGTATTTTGAATGGTCCAATATACCTAGGAGATAACTTTCCTTTCATCTGAAATCTTCGCAATCCCTTGAATGGTGTGACTTTAAGGTAGACCAGATCACCTGGTTCAAATGATAGTTCTATTTGCCGATTGTTCGCGTGATTCTTTTGTCGTGACTACGCTGTCTTCAGTCTTTCTCTGATGAGTTTGACTTGAGCTTCTGCTTTTTCCACTATCTCTAGTCCTATGATCCTTCGTTGTCATGGCTCATTCCAATGCAATGGGGTTCTGCATTTTCATTCGTATAGAGCTTCAAACGGTGCCATTTGTAAACTAGACTGATAGCTATTGTTGTAAGCAAATTCTGCAAATGGCAAGCATTTATCCCATGATGTCCCATAATCTAGTGTGCAAGCTCTTAGAAGATCTTCCAAAATTTGATTTACTCTCTCTGTCTGTCCTCTTGTCTGAGGGTGACATGCAGTGCTAGAATTCAATTGAGTTCTTAGTGTTTCATGGAGTCCACTCCAAAATTGTGATGTAAACTGTGCTCCACTATCTGAAACGATCTTCTCAGGGGTACCATGCAGTGTCACTATTCTTTGCATATACAACTCAGTTAATTTACTCCCATCGTAGTTCTTTTTAACTGGGATGAAGTATGCTACTTTGGTGAGTCTGTCAATGATGACCCATATGGAGTCATATCCTCCTTGAGTTTTTGGGAGTCCTATATATGATAAAATCCATTCTGATTTCTTCCCATTTCTACAGTGGTACTGGCAAAGGTTGTAACTTTCCGGCTATCTTCTGATGTTCTTCTTTAACTTGCTAACAAGTATCACAATTTGCAACGTATTATGCAATCTCTTTCTTTATATTATCCCACCAAAATCGTTTCTTCAGATCTCAGTACATCTTAGTGCTACTTGGGTGCATTGAGTACGGGGTTTTATGTGCCTCATGGAGAATTGATTCCTTAAGGTCTGCGCTTTGGGGAACACAGATCCTTCCCTGATACCATGCAATTCCTTGCTCGTCTTCAGTAAAATCTTGAGCCTTTCCCAACTTGATTCGGCTCTTAAGCTTGCAATTCTCTTCATTCTCTTTATGGGCACTCCCTATCTGTTCTTCGAATTGGGGTTCTACTACCAAAGTGGCTAACGGCCCTTGCAATATCATCTCCACCTAAAGATCTTGTATCTCTTGCTGCAAGTATGGATTACTTGGCATGACTCTTCCCTGTGAGCTTTAAGCCTTCCTGCTCAAGGCGTCTGCTACTATGTTAGTCTTCCCTAGATGGCAATGAATACTGAGATCATAGTCCTTGATCAATTCTAGTTATCGCTGTTGACGCATGTTGAGATCTGCTTGTGTGAAAATGTACTTAGGCTCTTATGATCAGTGTAGATTTCACACTTGTTTCCAATTAAATGGTGTCGCCATATTTTCAACGCATGGACTACTGCTACTAATTCCAAGTCATGCGCGGGATAATTCTCCTCATGTGGCTTCAGTTGACGTGAAGCATAAGTAACTACTTAGCCTTTCTGCATCAACACACAGCCTATCCCTTGCTTCGAAGCATCACAATAAACTATGAAGTCTTGCTTGCTATCTGGCAATGTGAGGACTGGTGTTGTTGTCAATTTCTGTTTTAGCTTCTGAAAGCTTTCTTCACACTTGGCGGTCCATTCAAATTCAACGTCCTTCTTTAGCAGGTTAGTGAGAGGTTTGGCAATTTGGCAGAATCCTTCAATGAATCTCCTATAGTAGTGTACTAAACCCAAGAAACTTCTAATTTCTTGAACTATAGTGGGCTGTTTCCACTCTTTGATTGCAGTAATCTTAGTTGAATCCACCGAAATTCCTTCTTCCATTAAGACATGTCCAAGAAATGCAATCCTCGTTATCCAAAATTTACATTTGTCAAACTTGGCATAAAATTGTAGTCTTCCTAAGACTAGGTGCAGATGTTGCTCATGCTCCTCCGGGCTCTTGGAGTATATCAGAATGTCATCTATGAACACTATGACAAACTAGTCTAGAAAATCCATAAATGTGCTGTTCATGACATTCATGAAAGCGGCTGGGGCATTGGTCAAGTCAAATGGTACTACTGTAAAATCATACAATCCATATCTGGTAGTGAAGGCGGTCTTTGGTATATCTTCTTCCTTGATCTTCAATTGATGGTATCCAGACTTCAAGTCTATCTTGGAAAATACCTTAGCCCCTCGAAGTTGGTCAAACAAGTCGTCGATCCTCGGCAATGGATACTTGTTCTTTATGGACACCTCATTTAAGGCTCGATAATCCACACACATCTGTAGAGCTCCATCCTTCTTCCTCACAAACAATACTGGGCTCCCCATGGTGAAGCACTGGGTCTGATGAATCCTCTGCTTTCTAAATCTTCCGATTGACTCTTGAGCTCTTTCAAATTTGTGACTGGTATCCGATAAGGTCGTTTCGCTATGGGTGCCACTCTTGATTTAAGCTCAATAGAGAAACTCTATATTCCTATCGGCTATCATTCCCGGAAGTTCTTCTGGAAACACATCAGGGTATAGTTGCACTATGGGTACTTCTTCCAGGCATAACTTCTGTAGTGCTTGAATAGATCCTAGCGGTTGCTTGGCTGACGATCTTTCTGCATACAATAGAACTTTCTCCCCTTGGTTACTGACCAGGCTTATCGTTTTCTCCTTATAGTCTACTAGACCTTTATATTGGGATAACCAATCTATGCCCAATATAACGTCTAGACCTTGTAGTTCTAATACTAGCGAATTTGCTTCGAATTCTACCCCTTCTATACTGAAGGTTACATCCTGGCAAATCGAGTGGACAGGTAATCTAGCCCCTGGAGTTGCTCTCTATCTTCTTGGCTGTTTCGAGACCTTCTCCTTGTGTCGACCATGGTGGCATTGAAGGGAATTCAGACGAATCTAAACTAACCAAGAACAACTAAGATACTAGTGTAAAAATTAATGCAAGCTACATCAATGCATAAAATACTTAGATATTCTGGCTTCTAGCCATAATACACAGATTAACCATGGCAAAAGCAACGGTGAAGCACAAAAGCTACCAAGAGTATTCACCAGCTCTTATCTACACTATCCCCCAGCTAAACCCTCTTAATGGTCATCTAACTACTCAAACAAGTTCTATCCCCAAGAACTGGACTATGTGCCAAAGCAACGTAGCACAACCCCCAAGGCTCTCGATGAAAGCAAAACGTGCTCTCGCCAAAATTTTAGAAAAACCAAATAAGATTTTTGAAATCAAAATTTCTAAAAGCTACAAAGCTCCCTTTTACAAAAATAGGGTTTTCGGAGAAATAGTTTATAGATAAATTACGCCGTTCTGGCGCAGCCAATTCCTAATGGTGTCGCCCTACAGTCAAGTTCTTGTACTGCTTTGATACCATGTTTTTGTCGCACCCACCTTCATAGGGGACCACGACTACTCCCGGGGGGACCCGGCTCGCTACAGTTGATCCCATACCTTTTGACTTCCTAGGATGAGTCAAACACAAGAGTATATTGCATTAGTTTAACTTACATTACTTTGAGCAGTATGGCTTGTTGGCCTTAATACAATATAATAAATTGCAAAGCCATTACGGCATAAATAAGTCTGGTTGAGAGGAACAACTACTCGTCAGAAGCTAAGTGAACCCTCACAGCAAGAAGTTGAAAGCAGAGAAACACTCTTCAGGGCTCAGGCGGAACTGGCTCTTCTCCTTGGTGAATCCAAAAAGTTCTCCAGGAATTCATCTTGATCATGGAACACTCCATCTATTGGATAGTGGATTGTAAGGGTGAGCACTTACGTACTCAGCAAGTCATAGTATATAATAGTATATAAATGTAATAGTGATGACATGAACCTATGCTAGCAAGGAAAGGGAAAGGTTGCAAAATACGTTTTCTCCTCACAACTTATGATGGCAGTTCTTATCATAACTTATCATCAATACCTTTTATAAACTCTTAGAAGTACTACCATAGCACGACAACACATGTCTGCCCATGTCAGCAACTCATTTCATGACAACACATGTCAAGCACATATGAGCTATGTCTAACCAATTTTATTTGGAAAACATACTTGTGTCACATCGACGTGGATAGAATACACCGCGCACAGGCTCCTATAGACCCAGGAGCTCGGAGTATTCGAATACGTTTTTAACTCTGCAGAGGTGTACCACTTTAATCCACCGATCACTTAGCTTTCAAGTCGGGACCTCTCCACGCGACTTTTATGCATGTGACAAGGCTGAGATCACACAACAGTTTGCAATCCTAGCATTAACAATTCCCTGTCCAGTAAATGGACAATCCAGTCCCTATTACCGTTGTGGGTACTTCCCACAACCAATTCTACCTAGCCTTGGTCTATGGTCCCGCGAGACACATAGCCTGTGGATTTAGCCACGCACGACTCAAAATCAAGGCATAGGGCGCCTTCCTTTAACACCTGATTCACTCATTAACTCACACCACTCGTGGCCCTCTGTGGCCCACCAGTTTTCTCTCGAGAAACCGGACCAACAAGCATTGCAAGGAAAAGTTAATACCGAGAAAACTACTATGTTGCGCCTGTCCCATACTAGGCAAGTGGTTAGTACGTTTTTCATGCCGCATAGAAGTACAACACAAGGTTCTAGTCTTTATATGCCAGTGATCAGATCATACCACAACCCATGCACTCAACAGTGCCATACCACCATTTCATACCAAACTCTGGTCCCGGCTAGGGTATTATTATTATTATATATATATATATGTATGTGTATATTAGTTATGGCTCACAGTTTGATCATTTTATAAAGAATCTCCTCATATTTCATCGGCATACAGCCTAGTATTGCCACATCACATGCAATAGTACTTATAGTCAAGGCAATATCTTAGCAATTCGTAAATTATAGGTTAATTCAAGGATATGACTTGCCTTCCGCGTCGTAAGAATTAGCTGCCGGTGTCGAGTCGGTAGTGAAGTTCTTGAACTCTGACTTTGGATCTACTCTGCAATAAACCAAACACACAATGTTCACTAGCTATATTAAGTGCTGTATGACCTACATGCATGCTTGCTTTAGAGAAGGATTGGCGATACAGGGATCAAATGCATCTATATGTCGAAGCTAGGTCGAAATGATGGAATCAGGAGGATTCGGACCAAGATTGGATGTTAGAGGCTCTTAGGGTTTCAAGGCATAAGTTTTTGACATTGGGTTCACGGCTGGTTTGCTAAAAAACGGCGAATGTCAACAGGTCAACATTCGGTTCACGGCCTGACATTGATTTTGGTTGGCCTTAGAGAGCTTTTCTCAAGATATGGTAGTTGAAGAAAATGTAGAACATGGTTCTACCAACTTGGTTGACAAAGTAGATTCCAATTTGCACATTCAGAAGTGGTCGAACTGGGCTAATGCCACTGGTTGACATAGGGCTGACAAGGGCTGACAATGTCCAAGAATGGCATTGACATATTTTGGATGATTTCCAGTGGGAAAAATGAGTTTTGATCAAAGCATTGCGTACATAATAGAATAAGGCAACTATTTGACAACAAGGTTTTCTCAGGAAAGTCCAGGAGTTCAAGGATTTTGCAAAAACACCCCTGGACATAGTGAACTGAATTTCTGTGCACTGTTAAGAACTAGGGCATAGTTGTGGAAGTAATTCAAGGCATTAATTGCTTCGCCAACTTTGTCTAGGAGATAGGCGAAGACAATAGGAATCCAATGGTGGTAGTTTCAGGAACTGAGATGGCCGGACTGTGATGAACGACGACAAGAAACCACGGTGGCGACACGGCAAGACATAGGTACTGGACAGATCTTGGCATAGGGATAACTCGTGATTTGGCACAACATCTGTCGCGCCCCAAAACTGGGACTACGACTACTCCTGAAGAGACTTAGCTCGCTGCAGCTAGTCCCATATATGCATAGCATACACATACCCTTGACTTCCCAGGATAAGTCAAGCACAGGAGTATATTCACATTGCAACAGAGTAACTTACAAAATATTTAAGCAGTGTGGCCTGCTGGCCTTGATATTACATAAGAAGATTACAATGCCTTCACGGCATACATGGTTTAGCAAAATAACAACTACACAGCAGAAGATAGGTGACCCACCCACAAAGAGAAGTGGACGGCAGAACAACACATCAGGGCAATGGCGGGACTGACTCTTCTCCTTCTGGATCCAAGAAGTTCTCCATGCCTTCATCTTGATCATTGAACGCTCCATCTACTGATTTGTAGGTTGCAAGGGTGAGCACTTACGTACTCAGCAAGTCATAGGTAAAAGTAGATACATATATTAGTGATGATATGAACCTAGACTAGTCAAGAATTATGGGTGTTTATAAAATAATCTTTTACTTTCATACCTCATCTCATGGCAGCACCTTTCATAATATAACATCATCATTCATGTTCACTAAATTATAGCACTACCGCGACACGTCGACACACGACAGCCCACGGCAGCACTCCTTATCATGACAACACATGTCATTTGGGTAATCTTGATTTAACACATTTTATTTAGAAAATAATACTTGTGTCACACCCCGTGGATTTAATCCACCGCAGCAGACTCCTATAAACCCGGGAGCTCGGAGTATTCGAATACGTTTTTGACTCTGCAGAGAGGTACCAATTTACCCGCAAGATATTCCACTTTCAAGCCTTTCCTATCATAACAAAATGATTGGACCCCTGACTCACTTCATATTGTGAGCGGCAAGGTGAAAATAACAAGAACTTTGTTATGTATCACTCACAATTCACCCCTGACCCTGTGGATCTCTCGCGAAACACAGTTGTGGCGGGCTATACCCCCACCCTTACTCATTTTTCCCCATTGCTGGGTCAACGTATCAGATCACCTTCAGTGATGGTGGGAGTCAACCTCCAAGTCAATCATCACAACACATCTCACGCAGGGGTTTCATGTGCGATCCACATAAGTACTTGTTCAGGCCTGTCCCATACCAGGCTTGCGGTTAGCACGTTGTTCATGCCACTAGACGCACAACACAAGGTTCTAGTCCTTATATGCCAGTGACTAGACCATCCACAACCCTGCACCTTCAGTGCCTGCATTCCTTCGCAGCTTAGCACCTCCAGTGCTACCACCATCCATACCATTTTCTGGTCAAGGCTAGAGGTTTTATTTCATGAATATAAGTATATATATATATAATAGTTCATGGCTCAAAACTTGTTTATTCACATTTCACAGATAACCAGTCTAGTACTGCCAATTCATAATTCAACCATTCTCAATCTTTCACATGCAATATTATCTATATTCAAGGTTATGTTATAGCAACATTTAAAATATAGGTTCAAGATGACCAAGGATATGACTTGCCTTCCGCGTCGTAAAATACAGCAGTTGATGACGGGTCAACAGCAAAGTCCTCAAATTCAGCTTCTGGATCTGCTCGACGACAAACAAACAATACACACAAATATTACTTATATATTAAAATGATTTAGGATCTATATACAGATATGCTTAACAAGAATGATTGAACGATACTGGAGATAATTGAGATTGCAAGCTGAACTGAGTTGAGATCTAGGGTTTCAAGGAATTGGCTAAGGATGAGTGTTAGATGCTCTTAGGATCTCAAGGTTGCAATAAGAACATCAGTTTTGTGGCTGGTTTGATCAAAAACAGCGAATGTCAGCAGATTGACATTCGGATCAAGGCTCTGACATAACTTCAAGGAAAACTAGAGAGCTTATCTCAAGTTATGACAGTAGAAGAAAGTGTAGATCATAACTCTACAAATTCAGTGGACAAAGTGGCTTTCAAAATGCACAATCAGAAATAGGTAAACAAGGCCAATGCCATTGGCTGGCATGCACTGAGACAATGTCAAAAACTAGGGTTTAGCAGCAAATATAATTCAAAGGCTCAAATCAAGTTGTGATAGAAGAAATTGCTGATCACAACCTCAGGAATCTAAGGGACAAAGTTATGCTCAAAATGCACATCTGGAAGGAAGTGAAAAGGGCTAATGCCACTGACTGACATAGTTTGGCATTGATCTTGACATGTCCAGAAACTAGGGCTTTGCATAACTTTTGATCTAGGGCTCCAAATGATGCACCACTTTGTCTGGGAGGTAGGCAATGATAATAGGAGCAAATCATTCAACAGGATCCAAAGTGAAAATGGCTGGAAGATGATGAAAATCAGTGAAGAAGTGTGGTGGCAACACGGCACAGTGAAGCCACTGGACAAAATCTTGGCATGGCTATAACTTGAAATCTGAGCAGTTTCAGAGATCGGGCTAGAAGACAAATATGCTCAGGAAGTTGAAGCACACCTGAATGACAAGGTGGATGAAGCTGAAACAGCCAGGAATAGGTTTCCGGTGAACTGTGCCGGAGAAGAAGCACTGCCATTTGGGGGTTTTCGATACAGATCAAATGAACTTAATTCCAAGCTCAGGGAGTGCTAGATGGGTAAGAGGAAGCTACCTGCACGATCAATTTGGCCGGAGGATGGCCGGAGAAGCCTGGCGACGATCGCCGGCGACTGGATAAATTCAAATCTGGGGAAAGCTTCGATTTGAGCTCAATCTGGAGATCTTGATGCACAGGCTTGCTGGAAATGGCTCACTGATCAATTTCTTCCACAGAATCGAGAGCTGATTCGAAGTAATTTGTCCTGCATTGCCAGAACAGGGCAATCGGCAATTCTGGCGATCACCGGCGTTAGGGTCCACCGGAGATCAATTCAATGCAACAGCACAATCAGGAGGATGAGAGGTACTCACTGTTGGCTTCAATTTGCAGGAGGTGCAGTGTAGCGTGCTGTCACCGTGAGGCCTCGAGCTGGTCTCGCCGGAGAAGAAGACGACAGCGAGGAAGTTTGAAAATTGGTTGAATTCTGGTGAAGAGGAGATGATACAAGGCACTGGTGGCTTAAATAGATCAGTGGGCGAAGCTTGCAAGGGGTAAACATTGATGAATTGGTGTCAGTTGACATGATTTGCCGGGCACAGATGCAACAACGGCGAGCGGTGACGCGACGGCGCACAGGCGATGCAAATCAGTTGTTTCATCGGGACTCATCACTGTCGGGCGGTGCAAAGCGGTGGCGACAACGGCTGGTAAAGCAAGCAATGTGGCAAGAAGATAATGACAATGGCTGCTGTTGGTCGCGCACAGGAGCAGGTGTTCGATAGCAGGAACAGGGCAAATCCAATCTGCTGCCATCGCCCACGATGAGGTCCACTGGAGTTCAATCAAAGGCTACAGAATGATGAGGTGAGCACAAGATACTTACTAGTTGAATCAATTTGGAGATTGGTGGAGTAGATTGTCCCGACGTCGTGCTCCTCCTCGACGGCTTGCCGGAGACGAAGAAGAAATTGGAGGAAGCGAGATTTGGCTGGTTCTGGTGAGAAATGGAGCAGCAGCTGGATGAGGACGAGCTTAAATAGCAGAAGATGGGAGCTCTCGAGACTTGGAGCAAATCGGGAGGATATCAAATTGACTGGCAACGGTGGCGACATTCGAGATGGCGTGCCACGGCCTCGACGGCTTTGTCAGCTGGCGTGCACGCTAGCTCCTAGCTGGTGCAGATGTGGAGGTGAAGATTGGCCTCGGCATGGCGACGTCGTGGCGCAAAGCTTCTGACATGGCTGCAGGAACGCGCGTGTAACACCCCTGTTTTGCTAAACCCTAAAATAGCCAAAATCCACATCCGGACCCCAAAACCTAATCTGCTTCAGCCATTCCCTTCTAAATGCTGTTCAGAACATTTTTCCCTTCGGGACCATCTCCAAAATCTCACCCTAAAGCTGAGTTTCAAGCCTTGCTATTTTAAAACCCTAATTACCCTAATTACCCTAAACTGTTTTCCCCAATTTTGTCGAAACCCTTCAGATCTTGCCCGATCTTACCAAACTTTGGCCAGATAAGTTCTACTAATCTTTTGCAACTTAGCTGCGAAATCAGATTTCAGATCGGACCCTCAGATCTCCAAATTTGCAAACAGGCCCAAGTCCTATTCAAGTTTTCCTCACAGAACAGCCCCTGGAGTAAGTTTCAGAAATAGCAAATCGGCCCAAATATTATTTTCAGGCCCTTTTCGACCAGTGCCTGGTCGTGCCCTCGACCAGTGCTGCATCGCCGTTGCCGTGCCACGTTTTCTCGCCGCAGTTGCTCGCCGCCGGCCGTCGCCTTTTGTCGCCTGCACTGTGAGCAAAAGAGCCACCCCGCGCGCACGTGCTTGCCACCAGTACCGCGCCATGTCCAGCGGATAAGCGCCCGCGCTCCAGGGCATTGTCTTCGCGCGCGCGCAACCGTTGCCGTGGCAATTGCATGCGTTACGTGTCGTTGCCGGAGCTTTGCTACTGCCTTCGCATCTGCGCCATCTCTGGTGAAGTCCCAATGCAATCGACAAAGCCTGTAGAGCAGCTACACCGCCAGTGCGCAATCACATCGCCGGTCACCGCTGTCGCAGCTGCACCCGGCCGGTCTCGTCCCCGGCACAAGTTCTCTCGCCGTTTCCCCTCGCAAGCTCCGCCTCATCGCCTATTTAAACCCCTTCAGCGCTGTGATGAAGTACAACGCCAGGACTTAGCTATTTTCCAGTTTGCTCACTGTTTCCCTTTCTTCCCCGACGAGCCGATTCTGAGGCCATCGACGCCAGAGCAAACCACAGCCCCTCACTTCAATCCAAGCTCACCAGTGAGTCCAACACACCCATCTTCCCGTGTCCAAGCAACCAATTGCGTCCTAACGCTCATCATCACCGGTGATCGCCGGAAAACCAGAAGACCCCTGTTCCAGAAATTAAACCTGTTCGAGTGCTTTTCATCACTCACTCCAGTAGAATCAAATGATCCTTAGCCCTCTCTTAGCAAGCCTGCTCAGCCATTTTCAAATTGAAGCAGTACTGTGCGTTTTCCCAATTTTCGCGCGCCACCGTGGACGTCTCACGTCGCCGGCGTGCCTCGCTGCTGCTCCCTCCAAATTAAAGCCACCTACACCTTCCCTGCAACCCCTAGATGGTGTAGCCCAAGGCTTATAGCCTACATTGCAGTGTGGAGCCAGTTCGACGTTCACCGTCTTCCCCAACTCCGGTGGTAACGTCGACGAGCTTGTACACTTAACCACTATCCAATTCCTCTCTCCAGAGCAATCCACACCACCCCAGAAGTGTTTCCCCTCGGTCAATTTCAAGTTTAGTTAACTCCAGTTCCCTGTCACCGTGGCTCGTCCTTGTCCCAGGCGGCCGAAGATTTCAACCTCGCCGTTCGTCGCCGGCCAGCCGCCCCAGCCAAATTCCTCCCACCAGCGACCTTATCTTGATCCCGCCTACCTCCCTGACATATTTGGCGAAGCAATGCATGCGTGATTCGTCCAGACGCATGTGCCCTAGTTCACTGCTGTACAGTGGCATTCGATTTCCTGTGTCCTGAGCTTTGCTGTGAATTTCTGTTAATTCAAGGGCTTTTGTGAAAAGCCCACTTTGTCACTTAGGTCCCTCACAGCATTTGGCACACAATGCCACCTCTTGCACCAGTTTTGATCATCCAGAAGCCCTAAATCATCCTAGTGTCCTTCTCGGACATTGTCTGCTCGTGAATCGAATACCGACCCTTGGCTGTCGTCACATTCGAGTCTTGTCCAGTGAACCTAACCCTAGAATCCTTTTCTCCGCTGTCCTGTTTCTGCCCAATCTCCCTCATTTGCATTCATGCGTATATTTTACTTATGTTTTGTATAAAGCCTATTTTCTGAATGCTCATGTATGGTATGTGTTTGTGTATTGTCTGATTGCCGCAGAGTCAGAAGCTGAAGGAGCGGAAGAAGTCTTTGAAGATCCGTCTGAATATTTAGACCCCACATTGCAAGGCAAGCCTCATTCCTTTGATCATGTCTCACCCAATATTTTCATATGAAGTATATTCACTGTTTCTTACTATGCATGTTTAGTTGAAATACAAGTTATGTTTGAATGACATGAGTAGATATTCCCTAATGAATCATGAAACCCTTTTTGTTATTGAACCTTCTTATATATGCTTTTGTCACCCTAGGACTCATATACTGAATATCCACATTAAACTTAAAATGGTCAAATGCATGAGATGTTATAATGAAAACCGTTTTGACAAGAAAACTGATAAAAGGGATCAGTAGTGAGGATTGGATTGTATGGAGAGGGTGCGGTGCGCACCAGGGTATGTGAATGTTCCTCACTATTGGTTCATAAGGACAAGAACCTTGTGCTGTGTCTCTATACGAATTGTAAACGTACCAACCACTAGAATGGTATGGGACAGGCACAACTCAGTAGCTTTTTGGTATTAGCAGTTCCCTGCATGGTTTGACGATCTGGTTTCTCGCGTGGAAACTGGAAGGCCAAGGTTCGGCCATGAGTGATGTGAGTCAGAAAAATGATGAGAGAAAAAGGCGTAAATGAAGGAAGGCGCCCTAGACCTGATTAAGCCGTGAGCGGCTGTAATCTTAAATGGTCGTATGTCTCGCGTGGACATAGACCAAGGCTATGTGTCCTGAGGGAACATAGACCAGAGAGGCTAGGAAGTAAGGCAGTGGGGAAGACCCACAACGGTACTTGAGACTTAATTGTCTATTTACCGGGCAGGGATGCTGTTAATACTGAACTGTAAAAGCGTTGTGTGATCTCGGCCTTGTCACATGTGTATAAGTCACATGGAGCTGATCCGACTTGAAAGCCGAGTGAACCAGTGGATTTAAAAAGAGGTACACCTTTGCAAAGCGTAAAAGAAGTATCAGATACTCTGTACTCCCAGGTTCAGGAGTCTTTTCGTAGTGGATGTTATCCATGGGTTATAGCACAAGTAATGTTTGGAATGTTTTCATAATGCGGTTAACAAAGTAGTGACTCATGGGAGACCACTACATCTAATGTTTTATTGAAAACCTGTTTAATGTTTAAAGTACCATTTTCCTGACAAAAGTACTGTTTTACTGAACAAATGACTTGGAAATCTACATATCTTCATCCTTATGAAACTAAAACCCCAGAATCATATGTTTCACCCTCATGTAAGTACAATTGTAATAATACCCGGAATGAGTGTTGCTGAGCACCAAGTGCTCACCCTTGCAATTTACTTCCAACTGTAGAAGAGGGATTCGAGGATCCCGATTCCTTCAGTTATGAGTTCCCGGCAGAAGATGGAAGTGCCCCTGACGAGCCCACGTTCTAGAAGGATTGCGCACCAAGTCAAGTCAGATGTGGGAGGAGCCACTTTAACCTCGCTGCGGATGGAAGTCAAGCTTTTTGTCGTTGCTTTGTGCTTTATGTTGTGTGTTCGGTACTTGGATACCGATTCTGGTTTTGACAAACTTGTTATTTTCTTAGCAACTCTACTTAGCGCCATTTTCGGTGCTTTGGCTATGTAATATTGGCCATGTTGGCCTGCTACTTGTTTAATGTTATTACTATGCTTGTGTGATTTGGAGCTCATGTGTCATCCTGCTGTGTGTAACCTACCTGGGCGGTTACCAAGGTGATCCTCAAATGGGGGTCTCACAGCGCGCGCGTGAGACGAGATTGCGCTGGTCGTAGCTGTTGGTGCTGCTGCTGCCACCACGGTGGCCGCTCCGGCGCGGACACGCGTTGGCCAGGCTATGGCGGAGATGGCGATGGTGGGGCTTCACCGGCGGCGAAGAATCACGGTGAAACGAGCACTGGTCATTGGTTGAAGCTACGCTGGTTGAAGGCGGTGCTGCTAGTCGAAACAAGAGGCTGGACCCGATTGCAAGTTCAGCTTTCTGATTTTGGACTAATCTGTAAAATCTAAGAATTTGAAGATTATGGCTGATTTTGACTTCACAGATCTGGGAAACTTTGTTTAACGGATGATTTGAGAGAAGATATGATAAAATCTAGAGACTTTTGATCAAGTTTGCATTGAGGTGGAAACAGGGTAATTAGGGTATTTCAAATCTGGGTTTCGTTCGAGGTTGAAAATTTGAGATCTAGGATACGATTTTGAGAGCCTCACATAAGGAGATTTTGTATTGAATAGCATTTAGGAGGTATTCCCTGAATCAGATTATGATTTGGAGTTGATTTGTGACTTTTAGCCTTTTAAGATTTCTAAGAAATCAGAAAAGGACTAATCTACGATACAATTTGGACTGACTTGTGAAAAGGGCTTAAATGATGGAATCTGGTTGCCAACTTTTTGGATTAAGGTATTGGCATACCCATGATTACAATCCAAGAATATTCTGGTTTAGATTTGGTTAAGATTTGGTTAAATCTGAATTCTGAAACTCAGGGTATTTAGGGTATTTAGGATATGCAATTAATTCTATTTTCAAAAACAGATTGAGATTGAAAATTCTGGGAGTTAGAGGTTGAATTTGATCTAACTTCTGAAGGTTTTTATACTCAGGATAGATAGCAGATTATATCTGGATAACATGATCTTGATTTGGGTTTACAGAGAAGATTTTGAGATTTTGGGGCTTAGGATAGATTAGAGTTGAACTGATCTTGCTACTTCTAAAAAGATATATGCATGCATGATTTTCATGAAAAGAAATTTTCACCCCCAAAACCAGGGTGTTACACCATATCCTTTGAGGGTTGAGCTTCTGACCTAAAAGAAGCGCTTCTCGGGAGGCAACCCGAGTGTTTTCTCTTTTTCCTTCTTTCTGTTATTTATTTTCCTTTGTAGGATTGTTTTTAGTTTCTTTTGTTCTTTTGCTTTTCCAGGCTGCTGCTATGTCTTCATCCATACATGTGCGTGGGACTTCGATATGCTTCACCATAACGACATTGACTTCATCCATACCCGGTGAGCTGTCTCGGACCCCATGTGACTTATTTGTGCAAAAATTTACTTTGTGCTTCCACCTCATTCATTTTATCACCTCTTGTATGCATTGTGGACTAAGCATCATTTAAGCTTGGGGGTATGGGAGTTACTTTGTCCTTCATTGTTTGCATTTTTGGGTCAAATTTTTTCGAAAATATGGATGAATTGATAGCATTTGTGATTTATGTGGCCATCCTTGTGCTTAAATTCTATATCTATGCTATGTTGAGTTGTATGACTATTTGTGTTTATTTGAGCTTGTGATCGTCTTATATCCAGCCTTGTGGGCTTTGTTGTGTATGTTGATATGACCTGCTTTATGTTTGAACTGTTGTACCGTAAGGTAATTCTTGAGAGGTTATGTCAAAATTTTCAAAAAATTCTTAGACTTGTGCACTTTATTGTTGATATTTGGCTTCTAAGAGCCCTTTGCACGTTGTGTTGAGTTATATGCATGCATTAGTGGCTCGACAATCTATTGTAGGTTGAATTGTGATTAACCATCATCTTGTAATGATACTAAAATTGCTTGCACTTAGTTTTGTTGTGGATATCGTGGAAATTTGAATGTTTATCGATATCTATATTTCCACATTCTAGCATGTATATTGAAATATCAATTGTTGAGCCTAATCTCTACACACATGCTTAGAACACGAGTCTCCTAAACAATCATTTAACCTATGTAAACCAAATTTGAAAAATTTTGCTAATAAGGTCACAATTGCTTGTTCTCTACCTCGTAGGCACTGCTAATCTTTCTTTCCTTTTGAATAAAAAATCTTCTACTTCATTGCTCCTCTGAGTCTTCGGTATGAAAGTATGTTTCGCACATTTTTAAATCTAATAAGTGCATAAGCCTTCTTGCTACCTCTTTTGATTCATGAGCATGTTTTCAAACCACTCTAGGGGACTAGTGATCCTAGAGTGAAGTATGGAGAGATACGCCTTAATAAGTTGAAGGGTAGAGAGTTGCATGAGCACCAGATTTTGTTTTTCAAATAAAAAGAGCTCAAAAAAATGCATAAGGTTGAAATGGATTATTTAATGTTTATGGAGACCGTAGTTCTCTCGTGCTTGTGCATTGTTTACGCTCACTTTGAAATTTTGTATACATGCATGGATGTAGGTGGTATGAGTAGAACTAAGCATTCTTATTTCCTCTGTACCCGGAACTAATCTAGTCGCTTGCAATTTCTGTGCAATTATTAGATGGTTGAGCGCTTGATACATATCTTAGTTTGCCGAGCTTACTATCTGCTGCATTCAACTCTTCTGCATCGTTTGTATGCTTGTTTGTCTGCTTAGATTTATTTCTTATCTCATTGCTTGAGGAAAAGCAAAGATTTAAGCTTGGGGGTATGATAATTGTTATATCTGTGCATATTTTTCATATGTTTAACTCCCTGATCATGCATATTTAGTCATATAAGGCTGCGTTTGCATTAATCATACACATCTTTATCATCAAATCGACCGTATTATTTGTTTTGTGATTTTATTGCAGGTCGACGCGATTTGGGTGGATTTAGACTGATGCAGCTGGTCTCTTTGACTAAACCTAACCTTCAGTCGATTCCGGATAGAAGAATGCGTTCCTACGGACGCGTAGGAGTTGACCGTGCCAAAATCGGAGTCTCCAGGGCCCAGAATCTCAAATCCTAGCAGCCAGGACCTTCTTGTAATTTTCTAAAATGTCAAACATCCATTTGCAAATTGACCAGCACTTAGAAATCTAAACCCTAAGTCAGGAAGGACTTAACTGTAATTCTCTAAACCTTTCTTCTCTAAACCTCAACCACCGACCATAATTTTCTTTGAGCCTAATTATCTTCTGTCTCCCCTCGCGATCCACACCTCCTACCAATACGTCGGCGACCACCAGAGCATACGCCGCCTTTTCCTCATCCACGCTGCTTCACCAGATCCGGCCCGGCGTTGCCTTCTTTCCTCCTCTCTTCTTCTTCTTCCTCTATTGCTTCCTCTTCTGCCTTTTTCTTACTCCAGGTCTCACTGCCTCCTCCACACCTAGATCTGGGGCATCAAAAGCCCCAAATCCTCCACATCCCGCGCCACCTTACACGGCCACCGCCGCTCACCAATCCCCACCGCGCCGATGCCACCGAGAGACCGCCTAGATCCACGCCTCTCCCGCTCCCGATCCCGCGCCTCCACAGCTCACCGCAGCCGCCGCGAAGCTCCCGCCGGTTTCGCCTCGCGGCCACCTTCCTCGGCGAGCCCACCGCGCCTCCACAGATTGCGTTGCCGCTAGATCCGCGCGTCTCCACTCGCCCCGCCGCCCGATCTGCCGCCGCCTAGATCCAATCTCCACGGCGCCGCCCGATCCACCTTCTTCCTTCCACAGCCGCGCCACCATTGATTTCTGCCTGCCTGTGCTGGATCTCCAGCGTGCGCCGCCATCACTCAGCTCGGCCACCCGACCCGTGATGGCCATCAGTAGCGACGACCTCGACTTCGACTTCAACCGCGACTGCGACGACGCCCAGCTTCTTCCACGACCACTGCAGCCCACTACTTCGACTACAAGGTCAAGCTTCCTCTGGCTTTGAACTACAGATATCATCACAAGCAGGGAGCAAGCAAATCTGTGGTGATCAATTCTTCCCCCTTTGTTGTTCTTCATTTCCAATTGAATCTCATGACTTGTCTGAAATTTGCAACTCCTGTACCAAGACAAACAAGTTAGAACTTCTGTGATGCATTCTTGCTTGCTGGTATGAACTGAACCCTGTCTGTGAATTCAACTCTAGGGATCATCAAGCTGTCCAGTGAATTGTTATCATCTTTGCTTGAAATGAACTATTGCTTTATTAGCTCATCTTGCTTTGTGTTTAATTGAGCTCTGTGCATGTGGCTATATTCTGAGTATCTTGAATTGCTTGCTCTGCATCAAGACTCTGGAGAATCCCACTCCATATGATCTCTTTAAGCTTGAATTATCTCGTTTGATTTTCTGCGGAGTGTGGATGATCTAGGTTATGCAGCTGAGGCTCCAGGGTTCAATTGTGTGAGTGAAATGGATACAGTTCTGCTGCTGTGTGAATTGATGTCCTAGGAGCTCTGTTTTCTTATTTTAGTGTTCAATCTCTTTGTTGTGCTGTACTGTCTTGTGGCAATGTGGTCTCTGGTTGTGGCTGAGAGGTTTGTAGTTGGTTAATGTTTGCTCTACACTTGTGATTCGTCGGTACTTGTCATAGATTGTGATCGATGATGGTTGTTAGTGCTGTCTCGCACTACCACTACATGATTTCTCTCTATCGCTTTATTACGAAAAGTTAGTCCAAAACGAACATTAGTCGCTTGTCGCGGTGCGACCACCTCTCTCTCTTCGCAATTCTCCTGACATTTTCTTCTTCTTTCTTTCGTCTAGTTTATTTTCTTTTGTCATTAGATTTAGTTTAGTTCTTCACGTTTCACTTCTCTAGTCCCTGAGGAAAGAACGACAAAATACTCGTCTTACTGCATCGTCCGCGTTCTATTGCGAGACGGTCTAGGCCGATATCAGTGGGAGAAGATGCATCCTCATGATGTTCCTCAGGAACATCTTTGCGATCTACTTTTTCCATCGGAATGGGATCGCTTGGTGAAGGCATATGTATATGGGCATAATCATCGAGATCGAAATTGTTCTCGGAATCGTACGCCCCAGACATGGTTTACCGAATCTCTTGATGAGAAAAGAGCACCTTGAGGAAGGCCCCACGGTGGGTGCCAGTTGTCGATGATTTGGACTCAGGGTCCTCTGTCGATCTTACGCAGATTTGTGAGTTGTCAGACCTTTCAGGCTCTTCCTCAGGGAAGATAGAATAAGTAATGTTGATAGGGATGCGAAGATTTATACAGGTTCGGCTCTCGATGGTGGGAGTAATAGGCCTACGTCCTGTTGTGATTTCACTATATATGGTAAAAGTATTTATAGGGAGAAGAGATTATCACAGGCGATGATCTCTTATGTATTTTTATCTATCTATCTGTCTAAGTCTTCAAGCTTTGTTGACTTGTCCTCTTGCTTGTTAACCACTTTTTAGATCGTGCATTGATCCACCTTTTATACTGAATAAAAGGGTGCCAATGCGAAGCCGTTCTGGGCGGTTGCTCTGATGCAGTTTGTGTAACTGCACTCCTTTGTCTTGCTGGTTAGACACGTGCAAATCGTAGATAACTGCAAATGCTAATCTCCTGGCAGTTGTCTTCAAACGTGGGAGAAGTTATATTGATACTGGGGACGTTTGTAAAAGACTTAAACACCACCAAGTTATCTTGGTCATAGGTAGTTAGCGACCTTTTGACCGCGCACTATCTGCAGCCTTCTGACTGTGCACTATCTGCGGTCTCATGATCGTGGAAAGGCTGCGATCATAAAATAAGTTTGTGTCCTTCGACGACCATAGCGGCTACTATGACACAAACTCATAGACACACATTGAATTCGATCTGACTTGAACCCAACATGTGTTAATCTAACTAGCTCGGGTGACAATCCTCTTCAGTTATATGATTAGCCTCATTAGCCTATTTTACCACTATCGCCGCCTGGATGTTTCAGCTCCTTAAGTTCTTTGTAATCGACAAGAAGGTGAAAGTGCAATCATAACCGGATGTAATTGCACATTATGGCCGGAGCACGTCTGCCTCTCAGCCACCCTTCAATCCCGTAATCGACGACTGGCAATGAGCTATAAAAGGAGGATCATCGAGAGAGATCGGGGGACCAAGGAAGAGATTCAAGCCACGATACTTTAGAACTAGCCACAGTAGATCAATATTAACTGTAAGCTAAAGATTACAAGATTATTCTTAGTCCATCTAAGAACATCTTTAGTTCTTTTCTTATAATCCTCAATTTACATAGTGAAATCCCAATAGGAACTAGGGTTATTACTCACCATCACACAATACTACAGAAATGCTTTTCACTATCGGTTAAAAATCCACTCTACTATCGGTTCTCTTACCGATAGTGATCGGCACGATAGTAGAAACATAGCACACTACTATCGGTTGAAAACCGTTAGTAAAACATCTACATTCCCAACGTTCACTAATCGCTATCGACTATTTCTTCTATCGGCTCGGATCTAAACAGTATTGTGTAGGTTTTTTCTATCGACTCGAATATAAACCAATAGTATTGTGTAGGTATTTTCTGTCGGCTAGGATCTAAACCGATAGTAATGTATATGTTTTTTTCTATCGGCTGTGATCTAAACCGATAGTATTGTGTAGACATGTTTAGTACTGGAAACTTTATTCTAACGGTTGTTGTATATGAACCGATAGTACTGAAATATTTATTCTATCGGTTGTAGTATATAACCGATAGTACTGTGTAGTGTTTCCTATCGGTTATGTACTTGACACGGGTAGTACTCGAATCTTGCACCTATACATACAGCAATACAGAGATACATTGGATCATTCACAAATACACTAATATTTACAAATATACACCAATATTCACATATTGAATTTGTTCACAGATACACTAATACAGTAATATACACATGCAATGGACAAATTGAATTTATTCACATATTGATAGAGTTTATTCACAAATATATCAATGAATCTATTCACATATATATTGAGTTTATTCACAAATACAGCAATCAACACATTCAATATATATTACACAAGTCAGTTACAATCGATCGTTGATAGCCACTTCTTCCATGACATATTGAGCCCAAATTGTTCGCAGCTCCCTCAATTGAGGCAACTCATATTGCTCTTTCAACATGGCGCTCTGCATATATGCGTGTATGAAGTTAGTATCGTACGTCACATCCAATTAAAGTTCGACTTTGAGTCAGGAAAAATGGTTACCTTAGGGAATTGGGCAAAGTTTCTCTTGATCGGGTCATACATGAATCTCATGACATAGAAGCCACATTCCCACGATTGTGGCTGCTGATGGCACTGGGAAAATTGCATATGCAAAGACATAAATCCACATTAACTCGAAAGAACTAATTAAGCTTAAATTAAAAGACTCATCATGAGTACTTCCATCCGTATTAATTACCTTATATTCTTTCCAAGAAATTGTTGTGTCCTTCGACGTGTCATGCCTCCCTCCAGCACTAGCATAATTTTTGAAAGCCCTGTATTTAATTTAGCATTGCAGGTTAATATGTTATCATTAATTAGCTAGTCAGAGAAAAATTTAAAACAACTATGTTACTTACGCGTCTATGTGCCATGTGAGGGTGAAAACATGCGCCACCTTATCGCTCATCGAATCGAGGTAATATACCTCATTCATCCATGGGCAAATGACGGCGAGGACCCAGTGGCCCCTACATTGCATATATAAGCGAACCGTTTCATACATATGTTAGGCGTAACATACAAGAATGAGTTAAATTAGTAGGAAATGCACTAACCTTTGGTGGTACGGCGCAAGGATGAACTCTTGGTCCTGCTGCGCTAGTAGTGCCCTTGATATGTATTCCTCCGCATATGCTTGGTCGTGCTCTAGCATCGTGAGGCTTATTTTCTCTGGGTCGAGGAAACCCACCTTGTCATATGCCCTCATCGATGCCAGCCTATACATGCACCTGGATGCAAAGTAGACATTAGTAAGTAGTGCATACAAAGTGATTAGATTTATGAAATGAACTGTGATAACTACAGACAATAGCAAACTCACAGGACTCCAGTCCGTATGATGGACATATCAAGCTTCCGCCAGTTGAGGAGGTCGAACAAATCCTCGTGGGCCACCGATATGCTCCCGGGCTCACGGTGAAAATGGGCTGGCCTGAAGTGAACCAAGAAGTTGATGTGGCGCCTAGACCGGGTCAGGTACCACTTGTGGAGACTTCTGGTTATTTGATCCATATTGCGCAGAAGATACTCCGACACGAGTGGGGACCCGTTCTTGAACGTACTCGGCTGGCTTTGCTTGGCCTTGCCTTTGGCCTTGCCCTTGCCTTTGGGCGGGGAGCGAGTGTATACCTTCGAAGGTTGGAGTGTGGTGCCACCAGCTTCATTTGATGGCGAAGGGTTTGAGGCCATCGGAGGAGGCATGGGGGCCGAAGGAGTTCGCTCATGCGTTGTGGCGGGGGTGGTGTCCTCAGGAAGTGAGCTGGTATCCATCGTCCACTTTAAGTACAAACGCATAAGTTAGATTTTGGAAATTGAGTATATTAACTGAGTTGTAAGCTAGAATGGCTAGGTTTTACCTCCTGTAGTCTAACACCCTTCTTGGGCCACTGTATGTACGAGCCCAATGCCTCGCCAATTGTCCGCATTTTGTCCGTTGGGACGGGCAACGGAAAAGAGCTGTAGCCCGGAAGGGCCATGTCCACCTGTACCTTTGCGAATCCAGGCTCTAGAGGTACGCAGTGGATCCGGACATCCTCCCAAGACTGGTATACGACCCCGTTTGCAACCGCAACAGGTTTGTCGCCTATGTTGATCAATAGGCTACAGCTCTCCGGCTTCTACAATTTGCAACAATTATAATAAGTTAGCGAAACAATTCTAACGTAACAGGAGTGGCATCAACCGAACTGCATATATAGCTCAAGAGTTGCAATACCTCGATCAGGTCCACCGGATCCACGCGAACCTTCGAGCAGCAACTACTCGGCCTGGCAGCGTCGACCTCGGCAGCTAGATCTAAACCCTTGGACTGCACAACTCGGCTGAGGCGTTCATACTTCTCGTTATTTTTCGCGAACATGTCCGCGAATTGTGCAGTCACATCTGCCCGTATCTTCTGAGATAGCTCCACTTCCCTTCCCTTCCAGCTGCCAGCCTTCTTCACCTTTTGCCCGGGCTCCGAGAAGCCTTCCTTCCATGGCACCACAGCCCCCACGGTTCGCGTCCGCCCTGGATGCTCCTTGTTCCCTAGAGCCCGGGTAAGGATGTCGTTCTCCCTATGGGGAGTGAACAATCCTCGGTCGCCTCCTTCGAGCAAGAGATCTATTACATTGAAAGCTCTCCATTGTGAGGAAGAAATATATACAAACTTGTGCGCACACTAGTGATCATAGTTTTTTCTACCACACTCTATGATTCCAACCAGGAAGTTAGCCAACTTATGAGTCGTTGCACGACCTCGATGTCCCTGGGGTTTGGGAACGCCACAGTCCTCGTGGCCGACACGGTCCTTCTGGCCAGCCACCAGCGATTGCATCGCTGATCGCGGATCTCGGAGAGTGGTAGGTCAGGGGAGTCGACGAAATTCGACGCCTCGTCTTCAGCCTTCTTCCACTGCTCCTCCTTCCCCGCATAGCCGCGAGAGCCGAGCCGGTGTGGGTGGTCATTCCTCCTCTAGATTGCCTTGTTTTTCTCGCTGAGGGCCTTCATACCAGAAACAAGAAAATTAATGCACCGCTGCTTACTACATACAATGGTGTAACCAAGCAAAGGAACCATATATACCTTGAACTCAGGAGTCCCCTTTTGTTGGGCGAATTGCTCCCATACCTCCTCCGTTATGAAGGGGTACTTCTCGCATGGAGATTTGCCTTTAGCGAGGAAGGTACTGACGAGGACGCTCTTGAAGGTTTTCCATGTGTTGTTCATGTCCTTCAAGCAAGCTATCTTGGGACCATCGTCGGGGATGTTCCACTTGGCCTGTTTCAAATGGTGCATATAAGCAGGACTTACCTAATCTCTGGGATAAACCAAGGGAATGTGATTACTCAAGAGTTTAGTGATTTTGATTAATTTTACCTTCACTTCCGCCCACAGCCTATCCCTCTCGTTGGCCTTGACGTCCTTCCAGCTCTAGACGGTGATCTTCACCCTTTCCTTCGCTAACAAGGCAACATAGGCAGCATCGTGGCCGGCGTTCTTCCCGATCGGTCTCCCGAACTGGTTGAACTCACATGAAAGATCCGCGCGTTTGGCCAAACGACCCAACATCGTCGCGCCTCGCGCCTTCCTCTTGCACTGGGACGAGGCAGTGCCATCTACGTTGGCCCTCCCCGAATCACTACTATCAGCCGAGGAAGATGCCGACATGGCTTTACCTAAAATTTCATGAACAGACCATCAATTGATATGAAGATTAGCAGTGCAAACTATGCTAGTCTCTCTGCAGGAACATAAAGTCTTTTAAAATTTAAATGAACCAAAATTTCAGATGAAAATTAGAAAATGGGAAGTAATTAACAGAAAATTCAGATTAGCAGTGAAAACTATGACATACTCTATTTCCTATCGGTTTTCCAAGTAAAACCGATACTACTCAAGTTTATATTCAGGAAAATTTATAAGATTAGCAGTGCAAACTATGCTAGTCTCTCTGCAGGAACATAAAGTATGTTAAAATTTAAATGAACTAAAATTTCAGATGAAAATTAGAAAATGGGAAGTAATTAACAGAAAATTCAGATTAGCAGTGCAAACTATGACATACTCTATTCCCTATCGGTTTTCCAAGTAAAACCGATAGTATTCAAGTTTATATTCAGGAAAATTTATAAGATTAGCAGTGCAAACTATGCTAGTCTCTCTGCAGGAACATAAAGTCTGTTAAAATTTAAATGAACTAAAATTTCAGATGAAAATTAGAAAATGGGAAGTAATTAACAGAAAATTCAGATTAGTCTATTTCCTATCTGTTTTCCAAGTCAAACCGATAGTAATAAAGTTTGTATTCAGTAAAATATATAAAATTAGCAGTGCAAACTATGCTAGTCTCTCTGCAGGAACATAAAGTTTGTTAAAATTTAAATGATTAAAAATTTCAGATGAAAATTAGAAAATGGGAAATAATTAACAGAAAATTCAGATTAGTCTATTTCCTATCGGTTTTCCAAGTCAAACCGATAGTAATCAAGTTTGTATTCTGTAAAATATATAAAAGTAGCAGTGCAAACTATGCTAGTCTCTCTGCAGGAACATAAAGTCTGTTAAAATTTAAATGATCAAAAATTTCATATGAAAATTAGAAAATGGGAAATAATTAACAGAAAATTCAGTTTACGGTATTTACTATCGGTTCTACATAATAAACCGATAGTGCACTACACTGTATGGCAAATTCCTAGTGATTATCATCAAGTCTGTCATTCTCATAGCTATCAAGTTTGTAGTTCACGAATTTTACTCTAGTTTTATATTTGTGAACCATTGAACCACATATGAACCATTGTATATAAATTTAAGCAATTGACGCGAGCGGTTTGGTCAAGAACACTTACAGTCGTTCGTGGAGTTGCCGGAGGCGGTGGCGCGATGCAGTGGCCAGAGGCGGTGGAGAAGCTAGGGTTTTCCGGCTTGCGATCGGCAATGGTGGCGCAGAGGAGCGAAGAAACGAACGTCGGGGAACCTAGGGTTTTCCGCATGTGAGTATTTGGAATGTGATCAGTTGCACTGGAGGGAAAATCGTGCGAGACAGCAAGGTTATACCCTAATATATGAATATTTACTATCGGTTCATAACCACAAAACCGATAGTAAATACATGTAAGTTAGGGTTTAGAGTGTGGGATTGTTCACTATCGGTTTTATTATTACTAACCGATAGTAAATTAAGAACAGTGACTCATAACACAGTACAAATCACTATCGGTTATGAACAATGAGCCGATAGTAAATTTTAATTTCATATCGGTTTG
This sequence comes from Pharus latifolius, assembly GCA_019359835.1. Taxonomy (NCBI): domain Eukaryota; kingdom Viridiplantae; phylum Streptophyta; class Magnoliopsida; order Poales; family Poaceae; genus Pharus; species Pharus latifolius. The sequence goes on along the minus strand of CM033324.1, from coordinate 34,105,216 downwards.
GCAGTTGAAACCGATAGTAAACTACAATGTTATTGACCCTAAAGGATTTTCCTTAGAACAATTACATATGATCTCAGCACATCATTTTTGCATTGTATTTCACTATCGGTTATTGACAATGAACCGATAGTATATGTTAATTTCATATCGGTTGGGAAGTTGAAACCGATAGTAGAATACTGTGTTATTGACTTAAAAGGGATTTCCTGAGAACAATTACAGATGGGTCTCAGTACATCATTTTGCACTTGTAGAGACACCTGAAACCCCATGCAAATGACCAATGATGGAATGAAAATTTGCAGTTTTCATATTGATTTGTGAAAAGAATCAATTATTGCTCGAATCAAGTATATACTCCAATTGAAATGAAAATTTGTATAAATGATTCTCAATGCATCACGTATGTTTTCCCAAAGAATTTTTGAAAAATGATTTGAAGAATTCTTCGATTAAAGATCCAAATAATATACGTCACTTACATATTGCATATTAGTCAAGAATGGTTGTCCACCCATAATCCTTCTTCGTGGTCGTCTCGCAGGTAACTTGTTTCGTCAATTTCTTCGGTAGGGACAGATTGAAGAATTCCATCTAAAAATGGAGGTAGTTCGTCGAACTGATCATACTCTTCTTCATCCACAACGTCTTCGACCCCAACAATACGTCTCTTGCTGTGAAGGACAACGGGCAACTTTGGGTTGGTCGGGTCAACGATGTAGAACACCTGTGTGGCTTGCTCAGCAAGTATAAATGGATCATCTTGGTGTGCGACTCTACTGAGATTGACGAGAGTAAACCCATAATTGTCGACTTTAACACCTCGAGGGATTTCTACCCATTGGCATCAAAACAGAGGAATCTTAAGTAATACATAATCGAGCTCCCATATTTCCTCAATAACACCGTAATATGAGTCGAGTGCCCTTACTGCCCTGGCATCCTCCGAAATAGCGAGTAGTGTCACTCCACTACATTGCATAGTACTCTTCTCGTCCTGAGTTCTTGTGTAAAATGAATAGCCGTTGATGTCATACCCCTGCCAAGTCCCTACAGTAAATCTAGGCCCTCTGGCCAACCATGTAACAAGGCCCTTTGGCCAACCATGTAACAACTTCATCTACGTCGCCCTCAGAAGCTTGCAGGACTCTATTTTTGATCCACCCAGCAAACTTCCTATTATGTTCTCTGGTGACCCAAATCTCTGGCTTTGAGGGATTCTGTTTCCGTAACATTTCCTTGTGCTCGTGTATGTATGGCTCCACCCCCATCATGTGCTGTAAGACCCAAAAATGGGCTTTTGCATACAGATCACTAGAGGGGACGACTGCTTTAAATCCAATCGTTCCAATGCCCTGAAGCCTGCCCTCATGTCGGGACGTAGGAACGCCAATTGGGTTAACCCTGACCATATAGTTGGTGCAAAATTCGATCACCTCCTCGGCGGCATAACCTTCAATGATACTGCCCTCAGGCCGATGTCGATTCCTTACATATCCCTTCAAGATACCCATAAATCTCTCAAATGGATACATGTAGCGCAGGAACACGGGTCCACAAAACTTAATTTCTCTGACAAGGTGAACAATTAGATGGACCATAACATCAAAAAAAGATGGTGGGAAATACATCTCCAGCTGACAAAGAGTTGTAGTCACATCGCGTTGCAAATCGTCCAGTCCATCCAGATCAATTACCTGCAAGGACACAGTTGCAGCAAATATTCAGATCCAAAAAATCTGACAAGTTCCACGAATGAAGCTAATTAACTTGCTAGGAGTACACGCTTACGTACCTTGCCAGATATTGTGTTGAAGAAATAACATAGCTTTGTAATTGTCTCTCTGACTTTGACTGGGAGAATGCCTCTAATAGCAATGGGAAGCATTTGTGACATCAGTACATGACAATCATGGGACTTCATACCAACCAGTTTCAAATCTTTCATGGACACAAGTTTTTTCAAGTTCGCAGAATACCCGCATGGAACTTTGACACCATGTAGGCACTGATAGAGTTCTGTTTTTTCTCTTTTTGACAAAGTATAGCAGGCCGGGGGGAGGTATGTCCGCTTTCCCTTCTCCAACGGTGCAAGCTCAGTCCTTATACCCATGTCGAGCATGTCACGGCGAACGTTGATGCCATCTTTCGTCTTTCCTGGAATGTTCAACAACAAACCAGTCAAACTGTCACAAACATTTTTCTCTACATGCATGACATCAATGCAATGTCGAACTTATAAGTGCTCCCAATATGACAGATCCCAAAGAATCGATTTCTTTTTCCAAACATTTTTTCCTAGAGGTTTAGAACATTTACCGAACTCAACTTTGATGTCCTTCATGCGCAAGTAAAGCTCCTTACCAGTCACAAACACTGGGGCTGATCCTTTCTCAGGCTTCCCATTGAATGACTTCCTCTTCTTACGGTAGGCGTGATGCATCGGAAGGAATCTGCGGTGACCCATGTACACTGTTTTTCTGCAGTTCGATAACCACATGCTTTCAGTCTCATCCAGGCAAATAGGACAAGCCTTGCCTCCTTTCGTACTATACCCCGACAAATTTCCATAGGCCGGGAAATCATTTATGGTGCAAAATATCATGGCCCGCAACATGAAATTCTCTCGCTTATGTGCATCCCACACCCGCACCCCTTCGCTCCACAATTTATGTAAGTCCTCGACTAACGGTGATAGAAACACGTCAATATCATTCCCGGGTTGTCTGGGTCCTGAAATTAGTAACGACATCATGATGTACTTGCGCTTCATACATAACCAAGGAGGAAGATTGTAGATGCATAAAAGAACCGGCCAAGTGCTATGTCGACTGCTCATATTTCCGTGTGGATTCATACCATCCGTACTCAGCCCAAACCTTATATTCCTCACTTCGCCACCAAACTCACCGAATGTTCTGTTAATGCTTCTCCATTGAATGGAATCAGCTGGATGTCTTAGTTTTCCGTCTTGTTTCCGACCTTCAACATGCCAACGCAAGTACTTCGCATCTTTCGGATTTGCAAACAGCCGTTTCAATCTGGGAATCACAGGCAAATACCACACAGTTTTGGCCGGAGGCCCTTTCTTTACCTCATCACATCCATTGTGATAAATTCTGTCCCCATGCTTATACCGCGATGCACCGCATCTTGGACAAACATGCAAATCCTCGTACTCGTTACGGTACAGAACACAATCATTTGGGCATGCATGTATTCTTTCGATTTCCATTCCCAACGGACACAATAGTTTTTTGGCCTGGTAAACCGATCTTGGCAACTCATTTCCCTCTGGAAGCATGTCCGCTAACAGATCCAATAGCGCCGTGAGACTCTTATCACTCCAACCGTTGCTTGCCTTCAAGTTATATAATCTCAACATAGAAGACAACTTTGTAAATTTTGCACATCCGGGGAACAAAGGCTTCTCAGAATCAACAATTAATTTCTCAAATTTAGCTAAATCATTTTCGCTGTAGTCTTCTTCTACATCACGTAACATTTCATCTAAATTGTCGTCATCTACATGGACTTCCGAATGAACATTACCAATGTTCTGATCATGATCATCATTACTACAATCCACTTCCGGGTGCTGCTGAGTGGTAGCGGTGCTCGTTTCCTCAAGATCTTCACCATGCCATATCCAACGGGTATAGCGTGCGTTAAAACCACGACGAATCAAATGACTCCTAATCTGATCAGAGTTGCCGAACCTTTTTAAGTTCATACAATCTATACAAGGACAATGCATATCTTTCTCTCCCTTCTTCGCCTTTTCTTGCTCAGCAAATTTAATAAACCCATTCACACCCTCCAAATACTCAATAGTAGTACGTTTTATTCCATACATCCAATATTCTCGGTCCATCTACAATTATTTCACAAAATTGACAAATTCAAATAAATAATTAATGACTCAGGGCATGCATGCATGAAACATCATCAATTAGCTAGGCCATATGTGTGTACAGCTGCTTAATTACATTAAATAGATATGTATGAAATCCTAATTAACTTGATGCATTAATTGGAAGAGCCAGCTAGCTAGCTGGTTAACTTCAGCCATAAATCATTCCTAGCTTAACTTCAGCAAGCTATAGCTAGCTAGCCAACCTAGCCTTTCTAGTTGGTTTGGAGCTACATGTATCTAGTTTAATGAATTGCAAGTAGAGAGAGAGAGGGAGAGTGTGAAAGAGTGATTGAGAGAGAGAGAGGTGATGAGAAGATGACAATACCGAGGGGGATCGAATTATCAACCTCTCAGCTAGCTTCTCCAGATCACTCTAGATTGGAGCGTGGATGCACGTACGGTAGAAATGAATCGAGGATGCAGAGCGTAGAGCAGGGGTCGAGATAAATTGTACAATTTTACTATCGGTTCAAAAACACAACCGATAGTAAACTAAGGTCCCCACTGTCATAACCATTAGTTTATATGAAGTCATTTTACTATCGGTTTGTTTTATATAACCGATAGTAAACTGTACTCTATTATATCGGTTAGTACAGTAAGAACCGATAGTAAAAAGTCAGTAATTTCACTATCAGTTACGCGCGAAAAACCGAAAGTACTATTTAATATATTATATCGGTTGGTACAGTATGAACCGATAGTATAAAGTGCGTAATTTTACTATCAGTTACGGATGAAAAACCGATAGTACTATTTTAATATATTATATTAGTTGTGTCGCGCCCCGAAACTGGGACTACGACTACTCCTATAGAGACCTAGCTCGCTGCAGCTAGTCCCATCTATGCATAGCATACACATACCCTTGACTTCCCAGGATAAGTCAAGCACAGGAGTATATCACATTGCAACAGAGTAACTTACAAAATAGTTAAGCAGTGTGGCCTGCTGGCCTTAATATTACATAAAGAGATTACAATGCCTTCGCGGCATACATGGTTTAGCAAAATAACATCTACACAGCAGAAGGTAGGTGACCCACCCACAAAGAGAAGTGGACGGCAGAACAACACACATCAGGGCACTGGCGGAACTGACGCTCCTCCTTCTGGATCCAAGAAGTTCTCCATGCCTTCGTCTTGGTTATTGAACGCTCCATCTACTGATTTGTAGGTTGCAAGGGTAAGCACTTACGTACTCAGCAAGTCATAGGTAAGAGTAGATACATATAGTAGTGATGATATGAACCTAGACTAGTCAAGAATTATGGATGTTTATAAAATAACCTTTTTCTTTCTTATTTCATCTCTTGGCAGCACCCTTCATAATATAGCATCATTACTTATGTTCACTAGATTATAGCACTACCGCGACACGTCGACACACGACAGCCCACGGCAGCACTCCTTATCATGACAACACATGCTGTTGGGGGAAATCTCCACGCAGTCAAGTCCAGGTAAGTTCATGATTGCCCGGGGACAGTGGCCTCCGGTGCCTGCCCCGGGCGCCGACTTTTAGGCCCCCGGGACCGTGGCCCCCGGGACCGTGCCCCCCAGGCATGTCCTGGGCGCCGCCATTTGGCCCCCGCGACCGTGCCCCCCGGCCTGCCCCGGGCGCCGCCATTGGGCCCCCGGGACCGTGCCCCCCGGGCATGTCCCGGGCGCCGCCATTTAGCCCCCGGGACCGTGCCCCCCGGGCATGTCCCGGGCGCCGCCATTCGGCCCGGGGACAGTGGCCTCCGGTGCCTGCCCCGGGCGCCGCCATTTGGCCCCCGGGACCGTGCCCCCCGGGCATGTCCCGGGCGCCGCCATTTGGCCCCCGGGACCGTGCTCTCCGGGCATGTCCCGGACGTCATCGCCCTCCTAAAAGGTAAAACCCCTGTTTGTTTATCACGTGCAGGTCACGCGAGGGACGCCTCGGGAATCAGCGACCACCTGTCAAGCATCCAAGACGTTTGACCGGGAGAAGGACGGTCCTACCCTTCAATCCGACGGTGGCTTACGGGGTAGTTTAGACTTTTTGCTTCTTTTTGGGGCTATAAATAGCCCTTGTACCCCTCTGTTGTAAGGGATCAACTCATTATTACTTGGAATAGCTAATCTCACAGACGTGCTCCGGAAGCCTCTCCCCCGGAGAGAGCCTCCCCAGCCGACTCTGGTCGGGAGCGCGTCGACAGGACTAGGGCCCCCACTGGGACCCGAACCTGTATAAATCCTCGTGTCTTTTCTTGTGTTTGTCCGGCGGGGGAGGACCGGTCACCCGGTCAACCCGCGCTGCGTAATCTCCGCTAGGATCGTCTTCAAAACCTGCCGGGGTATTCTTAATACCACGATAGTTGGCGCCGTCCGTGGGGACCCGTGACGAATCGCCATGGCTCCTCCGAGAACAAGGGCCCGCGCCCTTCCCGGTGACGCCGGTCCCGGTGACCTGGCGCCACCCGTCCGGGACGCTGCTGTTCCGGCGCTTCCGTCCGGAGGCGACCATTCCCAGGTACCGCCTCCCACCTTTCCTCTCAATCTAGGTGCCTCCACCTCCGGGTCGCTCCCGGCGGCCGCAGGGACCTCGGCCGGGACGAGTTTCCCCCCGACGGCTCCCCCGGCTCCCCGGGATGCCCTGCTGGAGGCTCTCGTGGAGGGCCAGCTCCGCGCCCAGCGCTCTATGGACGAGCTCCTTAGTGTGTTGGCGCGGCCCTCGGCCCCCACATTTTCGTCGCACCCGTATCCGGGGATCATGCCCCCGTTTATGGGATACCCAGCGGCCCCTCCGGCGTCAGGGGGGCTGTCTACCCCGTATGATCCCGCTGGGGGGTTCCCTCCCCCCGCGGGATATACTTCCGGACACTTCTCGGCACCCGGGCCTGTCCCGGTGCCGGGAGGCTATTTCATGCCCGGGCCCTTCGTGGCACCAGGGGGGTACCCCGTCCCCGGCCCGCTTCCAGGGCTGGGGGGTCATTTCATGCCGGGGGTTATTCCTACGCCGGGAGCTAGTCCCGCCCCTCGCGTTGCGTTTACCGCACCGGGGCCGGTCGACAGAGCAGCTCCCGTGCCTCAGCGAATTTCCCCCCGCATTGGCTCCCCAACCCCGGACGTCGCCGAGGGGGCTCACCCCCCACTGGTTCCGGATGTCGCAGGGGCTTCCCCCTTTCCGGTCCCGGTCGTTGCCGCAGGGGCCCCCTCTTCGGATCCAAACGCCGCCCCGGGCGCCCCCTCCCCGGTTCCGGATGGTGCAGGGGCTCCCCCCTTTCCGGTCCCGGGGGCCGCCGCAGGGGGCTCCCCCCAGCAGGCCCCGGTAGCTTCCGGGCCGGCTGCTACAGTGCAAGAGCTCCCTCCCCCGGCGAAGCAGGTCCGCTTCTCCCGGGGGGAGGTCGAGTGAATGCATTCTCCCAGCCGCGGGGAAGAGCTCCCCCCCGGTCGTTGTCGCAGGGAGCCTCGCTCTCGCACCGGTCGGGGGAAGAGACCCGCCGAAGAACCATCCTCCCCGGAGGGAAGCCCGGACGTCCGGGAAATCAGTCCCGGCCCGGAAGAGAAGCGCCGCCACCACCACTCTGGCGGCCCTCTTGGGCCGCTACCTGACTCGGATAACGAGGGGGCGTCCCACGTTAAAGAAGACAGTGACTGGGGCTCCCCCCGGGAAGTGCAGGGGGCGAACCAGCCTCTATGTCGAAGACTCCGCAGCATCCGATGGCCGCGGCCCTACCGTCCCCCGCACATCGAACATTATAATGGCGAAGCGGACCCTTACGAGTTCGTGCAGATCTACTCCACAGCCATCTCCGCGGCGGGGGGGGACGAGAGCGTCCAATGCAACGTCTTCCCCCTCTACCTCACCGGCATTGCCCGCTCCTGGTTTTACAATCTGAAGGCGGGCTCCATCAAGTCTTTCTTGCAGCTGAAGCGGGAGTTCTGCGCCAACTTTCAGGGAAATTACGTACGTCCCCTGGATTCTTCACAGCTATACACAGTGCGCCAGAGGACCGGGGAGACCATCAGAAGCTTCTTCAAGCGCTTTGCCCAAGTAAAAAGCAAAGTGGCCCACGTCCCGGACTCCACAGTTATCGAAGCCTGCAAAAGCGGGATCCTCCCGGGGGAACTCCACCGAAGACTCTCTCGAAGCTGCCCCTCTTCCGCCGACGAGCTCTTTAACGTACTCGAAAAGTACGCTCCCGCGGAGGAAGACGACATCTGGAAGAAGACCTAGGGGGCTCCTGCCCCCGCCGAGCGGGGGGCCCGGGATCCCCCCAGGCGCCCCAGGCAGGGGGGCCGTAGCGAACCACGGCCTCGGGACACTTTTGTCCTCGAGGGCGGAGGCGGCTCGCGCGACCCCCCGAAGGGCAACCGCCCCTTTCCCAAGCCGAGAGGCCATGGGGGGGGGGGACAGTCTTCGCGCGGCCGTGAAGGCCCCGCGGGGAGAAGCCAAGAAGGACCGTGGTGCAGCTTCCACGGGTCCAGTACCCACGCCACCCAAGACTGCCACCAGCTGCTGCAGCACTTCGCGGCGTTCCTCGACCAGCGCGGGCAGGGGGGGGGACTCCGGCCTCCTTGCCCCCTCGGCCAGCTGTTCCGGCCCTTCCCGCTCCCGCGGGGGGGCAGCAGGTGCAGGAGGGGGAGCCTTCAGACGCTCTCCCCTTTCAAACTTCTCAGCGCCGCATCAACGTCATCGTAGGGGGGTCCGCCTCCGGGTGGGATTCCAAGCGCCAGCGCAAGGAGTACGCGCGAGAAGTTAAGGTAGTGGGGGTGCTACACGCGTTCGTGCCGCCCAAGTGGTCGGACGTCCCCCTCACCTTTACGGTGGAAGACGCGCGAGGGGTTCGCTTCCCCCACGACGACGCGCTCATTGTCTCCGCGACAATCTACAACTGCCACTTGGCCCGCATCCTCGTGGACGGCGGAAGCTCCGCCGACGTCCTGTTCCTCAAAACCTTCAAGGAAATGCAGGTGGACGAAAAGCTCCTGCAACCAGCGGCAGGGCCTCTGCAAGGGTTTGTCCCGGGGAAGGCGATCCACCCTGTGGGAAAGGTAGATCTCCCGATCACCTTCGGCACCCCGGAGAACTACCGGACCGAGCTAGTCCGCTTCGACGTAGTGGACCTCCCCTCCTCCTACAATGTGATTATGGGGAGGACTACGATCAATCGGCTGGGGGCTGCCACCCACCAAAACTACCTGTGCATGAAGATCCCCGGGCCGCATGGCGTGATCAACGTCCGGGGGGATCAAGACATGGCCCGTGCTCTATACGAGCGAGCTGCTGCCACAATAGGAAGCGTCAACCTGATCAAGGCACCCGGGGGGGAGGCTCCCCCCCCCCCCGGACGTAGATGTCGCTGCGCCATCCCCTGGGAGGCCCCTCCTCAAGCCGCGTCCGGAAGGGGGCCTCCGGAAGGTCCCGCTGTCCCCGGGCAGCAGGGACAAAACTGTCCAAATCGGGGCAGAGCTCCCCCAAGACCATGCAGCGCAACTCGCAGCCTTTCTGCGCGAAAACTCCGATGTTTTCGCGTGGAAGCCTTCGGACATGCGGGGCGTCGCCCGGGAGGTTATTGAACACAAGCTCGCGGTAACACCCGGTCACCCCCCTATCAAGCAGAAGTTGAGGAAGCTCTCCCTCGAACGTCAAGAAGCCATCAAGACGGAGATAGCCCGGCTCCGAGAGGCGGGGTTCATCCGGGAAGTGTTGCACCCTGAGTGGCTCGCAAACCCCGTCCTCGTCAAGAAATCAAGTGGCAAGTGGCGCATGTGCGTGGACTTCACCGACCTTAATCGCGCTTGCCCCAAAGACAACTTCCCGCTCCCGCGGATCGACCAGCTCGTTGACTCCACCGCGGGGTGCGAGCTGATGAGCTTCCTAGACGCCTACTCGGGATACCATCAAGTCCGTATGGCGGAGGGGGACGAGGAAAAGACGAGTTTTATAACTCCCCTCGGAACCTTCTGCTACCGCCATATGCCCTTCGGGCTCAAGAATGCGGGAGCCACCTTCCAGCGCCTGATGACGCTGGTCTTCAAAGATCAAGTCGGCCGCAACGTCGAAGTCTATGTAGACGACGCGGTCGTCAAGAGCCCCCGTGCAGCCTCCCACATCGACGACCTTGCAGAGACCTTCCGCAACCTCCGCGCGTTCGGGCTCAAGCTCAACCCGGAGAAGTGCGCCTTCGGGGTGCGCGGGGGGAAGCTCCTGGGTTTCCTCGTGTCCCAGCGGGGCATTGAGGCAAACCCCGAGAAGATCCGGGCCTTCCTAGACATGCCCCCACCGCGCTCCGTCAAAGATGTCCAGCGGCTCTCCGGCCGCCTGGCCGCGCTCAGTCGCTTCGTCTCCCGTTCGGGGGAGCGGGGCCTCCAGTTCTTCAAGATCCTCCGAGGGCTCGAGGGGTTCCGCTGGACCCCCGAGGCCCAGGAAGCCTTCAACGACCTCAAGAAGTACCTCTCGAGCCCTCCAATGCTCGTGAGTCCGTCCCCGGAAGAGCCCTTGCTCCTCTACCTCGCCGCGACCCCTGTCGCCGTCAGCGCGGTTTTGGTGAAGGAGCAAGGGGGGCAGCAACGTCCCGTGTACTACGTCAGCGAAGCCCTCCAAGGGGTTAAGACTCGGTACACGGAGATGGAGAAGATTTGCTACGCTCTCCTCATGGCGTCCCGGAAGCTCCGGCACTACTTCCTGGGGCACCCCATCACCGTCCCGTCGTCCCTCCCCCTGGGGGAGGTACTGCGGAATAAAGAAGCCACTGGCCGGATTGGGAAGTGGGGGGCCGAGCTCGCCCCCTTCTCCCTGTCCCTTACCGGCCGCTCCGCAATCAAGTCGCAGGTCCTCGCCGACTTCGTTGCAGACTGGACTCCCGCCTCTGGGTCCGGGGACGAAGATCTCCCTGTGCCGCCCCCACGCAGTGACCATTGGACCCTTCTGTTTGATGGGTCGCTGTGTCTCGCTGGGGCAGGCGCGGGGGTAGTCCTCCGGAGCCCCGAGGGGAAGGAGCTCGAGTACGCCGCCCGGCTCGAGTTCCCCGCAACCAACAACGTCGCCGAATACGAGGCTCTGCTCCTCGGGATGCGCCTCGCGCGCTCCCTGGGGATCCGGCGCCTACTAGTGAAGGGAGACTCTCAGCTCATTGTCTGCCAAATGGACAAGTCTTACCTGTGCCATGACGCAAATTTAAGTCTTTACTTGCAGGAAGTACGGAAGATGGAGAAACACTTCGACGGCCTTGAGGCCCGGCATATCCCGAGGAGGGAGAATGACCGGGCCGATGCCTTGGCACAGGCAGCGAGCGCCCGGGAAACGCTCCCCAGGGGGGCCTTCTTGGAAATCATCATGAAGCCCTCGGTGGCCTCCCCGGATGCAGGCCCCGAGCCTCCGGTCCCGGAGGTCGCCGAGATCGTCCGGCCTTCATCTTGGATGGACCCCCTCATCTCCTTCATCAAGGGAGAGGGGGACCCTCCCCACGAGACCGAGGCTAAGCGCCTCCGGGCCAAAGCCCGGGCATATCTCCTGCTGGAGGGAAGGCTCTACAAGCAGGGGGCTTCAGCCCTCCTGCGCTGCCTCCCCCGGACGGAGGGACTTCAACTCCTGGAGGACATTCACGCGGGGAGCTGTGGTTCCCACCTAGCCCCGCGTGCCATCGCCGCCAAGGCCCTTCGGCAGGGCTTCTACTGGCCTACAGTCATGCGCGACGCGCGAGACCTTGTCTCTGCGTGCGAAGCATGCCAGAAGATGGCCAAGGGCTCGAATCTCCCCCCTGTAGCGCTGCGGAGTATCCCCATCACTTGGCCCTTCGTGCGCTGGGGGATGGACCTCTTAGGGCCCTTCCCCCCAGCGCCCGGAGGATACAAGTATGCGGTAGTCGCGGTCGACTACTTTACAAAGTGGGTTGAGGCGGAGCCCTTGGCTAGCATCACCTCCCGGGCCGTTCAGCGGTTTTTCTGGAAAAACGTCGTTTGCCGTTTTGGTGTCCCCCGGGAAATCACCGTGGACAACGGGACCCAATTCGACTCGGCTTATTTCCGGGAATTCTGCGAAGGCCTGGGGATCGTCATCCACTTCGCCTCAGTGGCCCATCCTCAAAGCAACGGGGCCGTCGAGAGGGTCAATGGCGTAATCCTACAGGGGTTACGCCGGAGACTCGAGCAAACCGCTTCCAAGCGGGGCGCGTGGGTAGAGGAGCTCCCTAGCATCCTCTGCTCGATGCGCACGACCCCGTCCCGGGCCACAGGGCGTGCTCCCTTCTCTCTGGTCTACGGGGCGGAGGCAGTCCTCCCCCCGGAGATCGGCTTTCGGTCGCTGCGGGTCGAGCTCCTGAACGGAGCCACGACCGCAGCCTACCGGGCCAACGAAGACAACCGGCGGCTGGAAATCGACCTCGTGGAGGAGGAACGCGACCGAGCGCTCCTCCGCCACGCCATCTACGAGCACGAGATGTCGCGCGCATACAACCAGCGCGTGCGCGAGAGAGCTTTCCGCCTTGGGGACCTTGTCCTCAAGCGCGTCACAGACCCCCAAGCCCAGGGAAAACTCTCCCCCAAGTGGGAGGGCCCCTACAGGATCTCCGCTGTTCTAGGCTCGGGGGCCTACAAGCTCTCCAACCTTCAAGAGCAGGAGCTGAAGCACACCTGGAACTTGCGTTTACTTCGCAAGTTCTACGTCTAGCCTTACGGGGCTGTCCCCTCCCCCGGAGCGGTCACGCCCGAGGGGTAGGAGGGACACTGTAGCTCCCCTTTCCCCCCCCCCCCTTCGCGGTTTCGCAGGGGGGGGCTTTGTATATTTTGTTAATCAATGCATAGCCTTTGTTCTTCAACTGTCTCATTGCAGGTCTTTCTCGTTACCGCCCCTAGCGGCGATGCCCTCCCCGCGAGGATGCCCTCCCCGCGAGGAACTGGGCCAGCCCCAACAAGTCCCTACAACGGAGCCTGCACTCCCGTAGGGCGGCTTACGACCAGCCCTCGTGGACTGAGGGTGTAAGCGGCAACCCGGTCACAGTGGCCGTGGTAACGAGTCACTTTGGGAGACTAGTCCCCTGCCCAAACACTCAAGTCCCGTCTTCGGGCACTTCCTCCTCCGGGAGTAGACGCTCTCCTCAGCGGGACGTCTAATGGCTTTCTGGATTATCTTCCTCCTCCGGGAGTCGACGTTATTCCCGGCTCCCCGTTCTCACGGCGACCAGAAGATCAGCCCCTTGCGGCTTGATTGGATCTATCTTCCTCCCCCGGGAGTCGACGTTATTCCCGGCTCCCCGTTCTCACGGCGACCGGACGATTGTCTCTCGGAGAGTCGGATTTCTCGGGCGTTTCCTTCCTCGAAGACCCTATTCCCGGCTCCCCGTTCTTACGGCGACCGGACGAGAGTCTCCCAGGAAGCTCGCCTCTGGAAATCCCACCGGGTTCTCTTGGACATTCCTTCCGCCTAAGGCCTTATTCCCGGCTCCCCGTTCTCACGGCAACCGGATGATTATCTCCCGGAAGGTCTTCTCCTTGAAAACCTCGCTTTAAAATTTTCTAACTTGGAAAACTTCCTATGCTACAGGTGTCTTCCTTCCCGGGGGCCTTGTTACCCCCACAGCGCGCGGAGCTATTCTCCGGCCCGCTGTGGGCGGGGGGGGGGGGGATATGGAACCCCCGGGTGTCGACCGCACCACCCACGAAGAAACTTAGCTCATCCTTGTTAAGATGAGTCGTCCAGACCATCCAAGAAGAAAATAAAGAGGCGCAATAAAAGGAAACAACAACAACGTGCTTTATTGATCGGGAAACCCGGAGGACATCTTCCCCCTCCGGTGGGTTTCGGAAATGATACAACCCGGGTCCTAACCCGGGGGATTTTCTACGAGCCTAAGGCCCCTACGCCTAAAGCTCCCGGAGGCGCTCCCTCAGCTCCCGGGCCAAGTCCCGGTACAGCGCCCGGACGCGACGCTGAGAGTCCCGAAGTACGTCTTCGGGCCAAAACTCGTATCCAGCCGGCGGAAGTATCCGGAGAGGAGGTATCATCCGGGCCTCCGGGCGCGGGGGAGTTAATTCAGCACGGCTGTTGTCAAAATTATTCAAGTGCCACTCCGGGCGCCACCTCAACCGGACAGGCTCCCGGACAGTACCCCCGTCGCGCTCCCCGGAGACAAGGCTCAGCAAAATCAAAGCCGCTTGGGCGTCCCCCGGAGAGCCTCTCCCGGACCGTTGCCCGGGAGTAACCCCCCGGGAACCCTGGTAACATTTCATTGCAAAGACTTAGAAAAATTTCAAATATATTTCATTGCAAAATGTTTTTGTACAAGTGCCCGGGGCTTCTCCTAAGAAGCTACCGGAATCAAAATGTCTAACAAAATAAAAAGGGGTCCTAGCTAAAGACCCGGGGGAGGCTCATACTTTAGCATTGGGGTCCTCCCCCCGGGGAGCTTCCTCCGTGGCCGGGGCAGGGGCATCCGCGGCCGGAGGCGCCGGTGTCGGGAACCTCGTCCGGATGATCCGGTCGTAGAACCCCTCCGCCAGCAGCTACACCTCCCGGCTCGTTGGCTCGAAGGCCTCCGGGAAGCTTCGGGGGATGCGCCCCCCGATCGCCCGGGCGCCGACCCCACGGTAGTCAACGAGCCCCACGGCGGCTGTGATGACGGGGATCGCCCGGCCCCGTGCCCGGACGTCCGCAGCCTCCGGGATCGCGGAGACTTGTGCGTTAAGAAAACGCACAGCCTCCGCGAGGGTCGCCGGGGGCACCTCGGGGCCGCTCCCGGAGCCCAGGCTAACGCCAAGGCTTTCCAAGGTCGAGCGGACGGAGCGGCCCGCGTCCAACAGCGCCCGGACGCTGGAGCTCTCGAGCTCCCGGAGCGTCTTCTCCCGCACCTTGGCCTCCTCTCGGAGGCGGATGTAGGCACCCTCCGAAAGGTGCACCTGCGCCCGGGCCCGGGATAGCTCATCAAGAGCTTCGTCCCGCTCCCGGAGGGCCGCCTCCCGCTTCTCCACGCAGGCCGCGGCCCGGCTCTCCGCCTCCTTGAGCAGCCGGGTGACCCGCTGCTCAAGGCCCCAGGTAACAGTCGCTACCTACAAAGTACATAAAGAGTTAGAAAATTCTCAAGTGTAGGAAAAAAGCCGAGGTGTTGAGAGCTCGGGTTACCTGGGCTCCGAGGGACTCGAGCCCCTCAAAATGCTCGTGGAGCGTTCCTCCTGCTACGAAGGCCTGCACCTTCCGGTTGTGCAGGCCGTCCGCGTAGCGGGCCACCTCCCCCGCGGGAAGTAGGGAGGTATCTTGCCCGGCCCTCCTGTCGCGGCCGGGAGAGGGCCGCCGGACCTCAGAATCCGGGAGCACGGCCGGCGTCGCCGGCGTCTTTGTCGACGAAGTTTCCTCCGAAGACGAAGACGAAGATTGGGCGGGGTTCTCCGCCCGAAGGGCCCTTGGGGCCTCCTGCTTCGGGGGGACCACGTAGACCGAGGGGCTCCCCCCCTCGTCATCCACCGGCCAGAGGCACGGAGGCGCCGCCTCCGAGAACCTCACCTCCAGCCTCTCCGGCGCCAATGTCGCCGGGAGAGGCGAGAGGAGCGCCACTCGAACGGGCGACGGGGCGTAGTCCGCGGAATCGGACCCCGCCCCGCCGGTAACAACCTCCTTCCCCCGGGCCTCGACGGGGGCCTCCGGGGGCGGAGGCGTCGCCTCTGCCCGGGGCGCCGCCCGGGCATGTTCGGCTCCGGGAGCCGCTTCCAGGGTCCTCACCGGCGTCGTCGCCGGCGTCGTCGTCGGGGCGGGGGTCTTTTGGACCCGGGGCCTCTTGGGCTCCGAGCCCCCGGCCGCATCCTTCCCCCGCTTATGAGACCCGGGGGTGGGAAGGGGCTTCCTCTCCGGAAGCCTGAGCCCGTGGGCCTCGGCCACCAGGTTCCGGGGAGGCCCCTCCCCCACGTGGCGCATGATGTGCTCGTGTTCGTCGGCGAAGTACCTCCCCAGGAGGTGCTCCGCCTTGTCCCTCGCCGCCGGGTACGGGCGCACTGCAAGAGGTAAAAAGTTAGTCGATTTCTCATAAAAAACTGCAAGTACAAAAATGCAGGGGACTTTCGCCGCGTCACCGGCTTGACCGGAGGCCGCTGCTCCGGGCCCATGCCGATCCCCCTTCCCCCGCGTGAGAAGGGGGAAAGCCGGAGGAGCGCCAGCTCCTCCGCGGCGTCCCGCATCGAGCGGGCCTTCTTCGCCAGCACCACCTTCCCGAGGAGCTCGAACTCCTCGTCCGTCCACACCGGCGGCTTCGGTGCGGATGACCGGCTGTAGGTGGGAGGCTCCGGGGCGTAGACCACCGCCTCGTCCCGGACCCGGAGGTAGAACCACCTCCGGAGCCAGTCCCCCCAGTGGTCCCAGGAGGCCGCCGCCGGGTAGTCCGCCACCCGGGAGGGCAGCATCTGGACCATCACCGAGCCGAAGGGGGACTTCGGTCCTCCCTTCACCAGGTGGGAGCTCCGCGCTGCCGGCTCGTAGAAGTACCGGAAGGCGCGGAGGGTGGGCTCCCGCCCGGTCGCTGTCTCGTAGAGCCATATAAAAAGGCCCATAAGGACGAGCGCG
This sequence comes from Pharus latifolius, assembly GCA_019359835.1. Classification (NCBI taxonomy): domain Eukaryota; kingdom Viridiplantae; phylum Streptophyta; class Magnoliopsida; order Poales; family Poaceae; genus Pharus; species Pharus latifolius. The sequence continues at coordinate 34,088,787 of CM033324.1, read as the reverse complement.
TTCGGGGTGAGGTGGTTGAGAGCCACCCCGTACTCTTTGAGAAACTCCCGGAGCATCGGATGCACCGGGAGCCGGAGCCCCGCCTCGAGGAAGGCCTCGAAGGCCACGACCTCTCCGGGCCTGGGGCGGGGGGCTCCGTCCTTCTTTAGGGGGACCCGGATGTCCCCCTCTTCAATGACGCCCTTCTTGACCAGGGACTCTGCGTCCGAGGTCGAGAACTCGGAGGCCCAGAGGAAATCCACGGGGATTTCCTCCGGGGGCACCTCCGTGGTCTTCGCTCGACCTTTGGGCGCCATTAGGTCAGTTCTTTCTTTTTTTGGGTGGCTAAGTTTTCAGGTGGCTAAGTCAACAACTCCCGGACGATCGCTACCAGAAAAGGCTATCGGAGAAGCTACCGGAAGAGCGCTACCGGGAGAGCTGAAGCTGGAGTTGAAGATTTGGAATGAGCTTCCGGGGCCCCCTAAGGCCCTATTTATAGAGGCTGGCCGTGATCTAGATGCGCGCCACGTGGCCCCCTCGGGGCAATCTGGACCACTGAAATTCAAACCGTGCGCGGGAAACGAAGGGACAGGCGCGTAAATCGAGACATCGGTTCGAGCCGCGTGTGCATTTATTGCGAAAACGGCGCGGCCATTAAGCGCCCGGCACAGAAACTGAAGCGTCGCCGGGGCTCCGGGGTTTTCGTCCGGAGATTTTCCCGGTACCGTAACCATTCCCTCCGGGGGCTCAAGCTTCGTCCCCGGAGGGAATGGGGGGCTGCTGTTGGGGGAAATCTCCACGCAGTCAAGTCCAGGTAAGTTCATGATTGCCCGGGGACAGTGGCCTCCGGTGCCTGCCCCCGGGCGCCGCCTTTTAGGCCCCCGGGACCGTGCCCCCCGGGACCGTGCCCCGGGCGCCGCCATTTGGCCCCCGGGACCGTGCCCCCCGGGCATGTCCCGGGCGCCGCCATTCGGCCCGGGGACAGTGGCCTCCGGTGCCTGCCCCGGGCGCCGCCATTTGGCCCCCGGGACCGTGCCCCCCGGGCATGTCCCGGGCGCCGCCATTTGGCCCCCGGGACCGTGCTCTCCGGGCATGTCCCGGACGTCATCGCCCTCCTAAAAGGTAAAACCCCTGTTTGTTTATCACTTGCAGGTCACGCGAGGGACGCCTCGGGAATCAGCGACCACCTGTCAAGCATCCAAGACGTTTGACAGGGAGAAGGACGGTCCTACCCTTCAATCCGACTTTGGCTTCCGGGGTAGTTTACACTTTTTGCTTCTTTTTGGGGCTATAAATAGCCCTTGTACCCCTCTGTTGTAAGGGATCAACTCATTATTACTTGGAATAGTTAATCTCACAGACGTGCTCCAGAAGCCTCTCCCCTGGAGAGAGCCTCCCCAGCCGACTCCAGTCGGGAGCGCGTCGACAGGACTAGGGCCCCCACTGGGACCCGAACTTGTATAAATCCTCGTGTCCTTTCTTGTGTTTGTCCGGCGGGGGAGGACCGGTCACCCGGTCAACCCGCACTGCGTAATCTCCGCTAGGATCGTCTTCAAAACCTGCCGGGGTATTCTTAATACCACGACACATGCCATTGGGGTAATCTTGATTTAACACATTTCATTTAGAAAATATACTTGTGTCACACCCCGTGGATTTAATCCACCACAGCAGACTCCTATAAAACCCGGGAGCTCGGAGTATTCGAATACGTTTTTAACCCTGCAGAGAGGTACCAATTTACCCGCAAGATATTCCACTTTCAAGCCTTTCCTATCATAACATAATGATTGGACCCCTGACTCACTTCATATTGTGAGCGGCAAGGTGGAGATAACAAGAACTTTTGTTATGTATCACTCACAATTCACCCCTGACCATGTGGATCTCTCGCGAACCACAGTTGTGGCGGGCTATACCCCCACCCTTAGTCATATTTCCCCATTGCTGGGTCAACGTACCAGATCACCTTCAGTGATAGTGGGAGTCAGCCTCCATGTCAATCATTCATCACTACACATCTCATGCAGGGGTTTCATGTGCGATCCGCATAAGTACTTGTTCAGGCCTGTCCCATACCAGGCTTGCAGTTAGCACGTTGTTCATGCCACTAGACGCACGACACAAGGTTCTAGTCCTTATATGCCAGTGACCAGACCATCCACAACCCTGCACCTTCAGTGCCTGCATTCCTTTGCAGTTTAGCACCTCCAGTGCTACCACCATCCATACCATTTTTCTGGTCACGGCTAGGGGTTTTATTTCATGAATATAAATATATATATATATAATAGTTCATGGCTCAAAACTTGTTTATTTCACATTTCACAGATAACCAGTCTAGTACTGCCAATTCATAAATCAATCTTTCACATGCGATATTATCTATATTCAAGGTTATGTTATAGCAAATTTTTAAATATAGGTTCAAGATGACCAAGGATATGACTTGCCTTCCGCGTCGTAAAATACAGCAGTTGATGTCGGATCAGCAGTGAAGTCCTTGAACTCGGGCTCTTGATCTGCTCTCCAATCAAACAAACAACCAATAGTCACAATCTTTTCAGTATATTATTATACTATATGCAATAATGCAAAGATGAAGTCTTGATGATTCTGAAATGATTGGATGGTTCTGAGACGATTAGGTTTAAAAACTGACTAGAATTAAGTTAGGGAAACCAAGGTTAAGATTAGTTATCAAAGGTTTACAAGGTTCCAAATGCCTCAAAATATCAGAATGATATCAAGATTGCGACTGGTTCGCTCAAAAACAGCGAACGCCTTTAGGTCGACATTCGGTTCAAGGCATCGACATAGGGTCGATGGACGATAGAGGGGTTATCGCAACTTGTGGCAGTAGAATAAAATGTAGAGCACAACTCCACAAGTCTAAGGGACAAGGTTATTTTCAGTTTGCACAACTGAAAAGAGGTGAAAAGAGCTAATGCCACTGGCTGACATGTTCTGGCATAGGGCTGACAATGTCAAAATCTAGGGTTTTAGCATAAAATGCAATTCAAGGGTTCAAATCAAGTTGTGATAGAAGAAGAAATTGTAGATCACAACCTCAGGAATCTAAGGGACAAAGTTATGCTCAAAATGCACATTTGGAAGAAAGTGAAAAGGGCTAATGCCACTGACTGACATAGCCTGGCATTGATCTTGACATGGCCAGAAGCTAGGGCTTGCCATATCTTTTGATCTAGGGCTCCAAATGATGCACCACTTTGTCTGGGAGGTAGGCATTGATAACAGGAACAAATCATTCAACAGGATCCAAAGCTGAAAACGGCTGGAAGATGATGAAAATCGGTGAAGAAAAGTGATGGCGACACGGCACAGTGAAGCCACGGGACAAGGTTTTTGGCATGGCTATAACTTGAAATCTGGACATTTTCAGAGATCGGGCTAGAAGACAAAAATGTTCAGAAGGTTGAAGCACACCTTAAGCACAAAGTTGATGAAGATGAAATGGCCGGGAAAGGATTTCCGGTAAATGGCGCCGGAGAGGAAGCACTGCCATTTGGGGGTTTTCGATTTAGGCCGAATGAACTCAATTCCAAGCTCGGAGAGTGATAGAGGGCTATGAGGAAGCTACTGGCGACGTCAATTTGGCCGGAGGATCGCCGGTGAGGCCTGGCGACGATCGCCGATTTCTGGTGAAATTCGATTTTGGGAAAAGCTTCGATTGGGGTTCAATTGGAGATTCTGAGCTTGCAGGCTTGCTTGAAATAGCTCACTGATCAATTTATTCCACAGATTCAGAAGCTAAAACGAAGTGAATCGGGCTGCATTGCCGGAACAGGGCATTTTGCAATTCCGGTGATCGCCGGCGTTAGAGGTCACCGGTGAGCAATTAAATGATACTACACAGAGAGGATGAGTAGGGAAACTCACTGATGGCTTCAATTTGGCAGGAGGTGCAGTGAAGCGTGCTGTCACCGTGAGGCCTCGAGCTGGTCTCGCCGGAGAAGAAGACGACAGCGAGGAGATTTTCGAATTAGCTAAGTTCTGGTGAAGTGAAGCTGTTACAAGGTATGGGGTTGCTTATATAGGCCAGAGGCGGAGCTTGAAAGGAAGTAGCGGCAAGGGAATTGACACCGGTGACTTGACTGGCCGGGCGCAGGTGCGACAACAGTGACGGGGAAACGATGGCGCACAGGCGAGGTGACTGCTGATCAAACTGTCGCTTCATCGGGACGCAATGCTGTTGGGTGGTGCAAGGCAGTGGTGACAACGGCTGGCAAGGCAAGCAACGTGGCGAAGAGTTGTTGACAACGGTCGCGCGCGGGAGCAAAGCTGTCCAACGGCGTTGCCACGGCGATGGCTGAGGCGTGGACGCGCGTGCACATGCAAACTCAAGTGAGCACGAGCTCAGGCGCAGGCGAGGCGTGGCCGGCGGCGAGCGAACACGGTGCAAACGCACGGCGAGGCTCTGGTTGTGAACTGGCTGCTGCCCTGGTAGAATTAGGGGCCTGATTGCAATATTTGATTCTTGACTTTGGATTGATCTGCAATTCTGAAGATTTAGGAGATTAAAGTGGAATTTGACTTTGCTGATTTGGCAAACTTAATTCAACAGATGATTTGGCAGAGATTAAAGATAAAATTTGGGATGTTTGAATGATTTTTGATATAGATTGAAAATAGAGTAGATTTAGGGTATTTGAAATCTGGATTTCAATTGATTTCGAATTCTGGCATTTAGAATGAGATTTTGAAATCTGAACAGAAGGGATATTTGTGTCAAATAACATTTAGAAGAGATTTGCTGAAGGAATTCTGAATTTGAAGTTAATCTGAAGATTTTAGCCTTTTTATGTTTCCAGATATCGGATAAAGGACTGATTTGCGATATCTCTTGGACTGATTTGCGAAAAAGGCTTAGATAATAAAATCTGGCTGCCAACTTTCTGGTTTAAGGTATTGGCATACCCATGATCATATTCCAAAAATAATCTGGTCTGAACTTGGTCAAGATTTTGATTAAATCTGAATTTCTAAAATTTAGGGCATTTGGGTAATATAAGATATTTCTGTTTTCGAAAACAGAAAGGAGTTGACAAATCTGGAAGTTAGAGATGGAATTGAATCTGGGTTCTGAAGGCTTTTAGGTTCAGGATAACTGATAGATCATATCTGAACAATCTGATCTTGATTTGGGGTTACAGGATAGATTTTGGAGATTTTAGGGCTAGAACAGAATAAAGTTGGAGCTGATTTGGCTGATCTAGAAGAGACATATGCATGCATGACTTTTAAGAAAGAAACTTTTCACCCCAAAACTCGGGATGTTACAGGTTGGTACAGTAATAACTGATAGTATAAAGTGAGTAACTTTACTATCAGTCAAAAATGGAAAACCGATAGTACTATTTAATATATTATATCGGTTTGTACAGTAATGACCGATAGTAAAAAATGTTTGCATTTCACTAACGTTGGACTAGTGTGTAACCGATAGTAAAATGCCTCTTTTTCGCTGCTGTCGTCCTATTCTATCGGATTTTTCCCAGATTGCTTATAACCGTTAGAAGATATGGGTTAGTGGAATGCACTTCTGTAGTAGTGATAGGGCCCGAACCTGTATAAATTTCTTTCTTCCTTTGACATAGATATCATAATTTACCTGAGCTTCACCTTAGATTGGCTTCACATTGTTCCTTAACATTTATGTAAGTTCAACTAAGGACTAGAGTCCCAATCGTCGACAGTTGGCGCCCACCGTGGGGCGTATTTCAAGGTATCTTTCTTCATCAGGAATTTTGGTAAGCCATGTCAGCAGTTTACGATTTTGAAAATGATTTTGATCTTGGAGATTATGCTAATCTTAACATGGAGGATGAGACTCTCTACATGGAAGAAAATGAAGTTCCCTCAGAGTCTATTGCTGAGGAATATCCTCAAGACTTGATCCATGATCAAGAACCTGAACAAGCTGTACGTTCACCTTCTGTGAGTCCTACCACATCAAATAGTGAATATGTGCCAAAACCCATTGTCCCAGATGATGCGGGAGATGGGGACCTTGAGTTCAGTCTGGAAGGTTTTGCTCTAGAGAACTTAAATTCTATATTCGATTTTGAGTCTGAATCCGAGTAGGAGATGCTCTCCCCATCTATGAACTCAGTTCCCTGGGAGGTCGCGGTACTCTCTGAGGAGACCCCTGAGCAAAGTGCTACCAGGGAGGAAGAAGAACGCAAGCAGGAAGAAGATGCAGCTCGTGAGCAGCAAGAGGCAGAGATTCGTAAGGTCACAGAGCAAGCTCTGCAACTTGCGCTTGATACTGCAACTCGTGACCTGACCCTTGGAACCTATCGTCTGTGACATCATCATGATCACAGGCGGGACCGAACTCCTTCATCAGATCCAACTGTTCTCCGATGGATGAAGTTACGATAACTCCCATGGCACCCCGAAGGAGCACACAAGAGCATATTCGTGTGATTGCAGATACTCTTCACAATCCTCTTGATTTGGCGAATGATGATAGAATTCTATTTGCAAGGATTTTGGCCGACAACCTCGATGAGGTAGCAACTGTCGTGACTCCAACATCATCCTCGCGATCAACGACTCGTTCTCGTGAACAGGGTAGTTATCACTTGAGCCAAGAGCATTCCCATGGACACACACCATCCGCCCGGTATCGTAAAAGCAGGCATACAGGTAAATCTAGTGACCTTCGTCGTGAACCAGTACATTTGCGATTAGGTCCACAAGTAGATTCCTCTCGTGATCCTAATTGTGAACCGGTGCGTTTGCGCTTGGGGCCACAGATTAATTCATTCTGCGACCTTGATGGGGGTCGTGAGGAACAGCAGCCACGTCATTCGTACGTAGGTTGCAAGGCTTTTTCGCCAGGATTACATGTGGTAATTTGTCAAGATAAGTTTAAACCATGAACAATCGAGCGATTCGATGGGACCAAAAATCCTTCGAAATTTCTATAGATTTACATTACTTCCATCCAAGCAGTTGGAGGTGATGAACGGGTTATGGCGAAATATTTGCCGACTGTTATGGAAGGTCTGGCATGGACCTGGCTGTTTAATCAGACTGAAGGATCCTTTTACAATTTGGAAATGTTGTGTGATGCAATCCTCAACAATTTTCAAAACTGTTATCAAAAGCCTGGCAAGGAATATGATCTCCATCACTTGCACCAAAATTCTATAGAAACTCTTCGCCAATTTGTCAAACGATTTGTGGGAGTAAGAAATACTATTCCAACATTTTTGACAGCTCCATCATCAGGGCATTTAAACATGCCATTCGATATCGGAGATTAAACGAAGATTTGCCTATTCATCCACCATGATCAGTCGTGGATCTCATCAACATGGCTGATTGTTATTCCGTTGCGGCCGAGGCCGTTGAATGGAATAAGATGGTGGATAACTGAAATTTTCCGCCTCAACCAGGTCTCTAGGTCAATAAGAAGGATGATTCACCAAAGAAACCTGAGTCATCCACGAGCAAGAAATCAAAAAAGGTGAAGAAAGCCAGGATCAGCCAATTCCGAGGGGTCACTTGTAGGAAACTGAGTAACCTACACTAGCAGAATTTTAAAAATTTTACTCGAAGGCTGCAAGTAATAGATCATAGATTAGATTGTTACCAACAGCGGAAGCAGATTTGGTGAAGCGATCAAATGTTCACAGCAACCGTTTGCGGATCGTCCTGATCAATAGATGTAGATAACAACTGACGAGGATTGACACCTGAGTCAGTTCAAATAAATGCACTGTTGGTTCAAGACAGATTCGAGCCAGACATGTGCCCGACGGTGCGAACTCAAGTCGTTTCTGGGAAGCATCAGCCCGAGGTCGAAGGCTTTGCGCGATCAGGTCGTAGGCTTTGCGCGATCAGATCACAGCTAGTGCGCGGTCAGAAGTTCGTGTGCTGTGCGCGGACAGAAGGTCAAAAATGTTGCGCGGTCAACCAACATCGCGCGGTCAGAGCATCTTCGACCAGGGAACGTGGGAGTATTCTTTTCCTATAACTGGAATATCCCAAGTACTCCGAAGATTCTTCCACGTGGGGATTAACCGTCAGGAGGTTAATGCGTGCAGTTATCCATAAATAACACGTGTTAAACCTGCGTGGGAGTTAAAAGTGATTCTCCAAACCACATCCAAGCAACTGTTTGATGCAGTTACGACTTGGCACCCTTTCAAACTGTATAAAAGGGCGGCAAGATGTATCAAACAGAGGGGGATCAATCAATAGATCAAGATACAACTCAAACAGCCAAGACTACGGTTTAGACTAGATAATTTCTTTAAGCCTTCCTGGCTTCTTTCTGTACATTTACATAGGAAAAACCTTCGCCTGTGAAGGCTTTTTCCCGCTACTTTGTAACTATTTACTACATATAGTGCAATCCCAACAGGACGTAGGGCTATTACTCCCACCATCGAGGACCCGAACCTGTATAAACCTCTCTGTGCTCCAGTTCTCTATAATTCTACATACCTTCCCGGAGAGTCACCTTGAAAGGTCTCACTATTATAAATTTTGCATAAGTTCGGCTAAGGACCCCGAGTCCGAATCGTCGACAGCTGGCGCCCATCGTGGGGCCTTTCTCAAGGAATCCTAATTTTCATTCAGAGGTTCGCTGAAATATGGCTGGAGTATATGATTCCGAGAACAATTTTGATCTCGAGGATTATGCTCACATTTCAATGCCTTCTCCAAGTGATCCTGTTCCGATGGAGGAGGTTGCAGGCCAAAATCTTCCAGAGGTTGAATCATCTCTCCAGGTCATGTCCATCGACCAGGGAGCGACTGGCGCAAGGTCAGAACCCACCGAGGTTCTTAATGCGCTAGAGGGTGAGTCCGGTCCGTCATACTACCCCGCTGAAGGTAAGGATGATATCGACCTGGAAATCAGCCCGGGGAGATTCGACCTTGATAACCTCCACCGTCTCTTTGATTTCGAGTTCGACTCGGAACAAACGGAGATGTTTTCCCCATCGGCGACCTCTCTCCCTAGACAGTTTGCTGCCTTATCGGAGGAAACTCCTGATCAACAGGCTGCTAGGGAAGAACGGGATCGCAAATAGAAGGAGGATCAAGAACTCGAGCAACAAAACAACGAACTACGCAGAACTGCCCTTGAGGCTCTTCAAGATGCGCAGGCTCGTTACGATGCTGCTCCGAGTTCTTCTCGATGATCACGCGGTCGCAGACGCGACCAGACCCCCTCTTTGCCTACGGAGCGTTTCCCGGTGGACGAAGAAACGGTAACACCTGGTGCCCCTAGGAGAAGTACCCATGGTTGATTGCGATCTATCACGGAAGTCATGCGTAACTTCCCACCTACGGTCACGGATGCGTAGAAACTAGCCTTCGCCAGGATCCTAGCGGAAAGACTGGATGAGGTCGCGTCTGAGGCGACCCCAACGGCCTCTTCCCGGTCGGTAACATCTTCCCGCAACGAGAGTGTTCTCATTCTAGTTCTGGTCGGCGAAGTTACCCGCCTCCTCTACCATCCCACCAGGACAAGTACAGGCGGACATAGGATTCTCGTGGTAGGGGTCGAGTCCCTGTCCACTCTCGTTTGGGACCACGGATAACTCCACCGTTGTGTGAAGTCGCCCGCGACCCGGTCGAGAGTCACAGGGTAGTTCACGGTCCCTACGTCGGTTGTAAAGCTTTCTCGCCCGGCCTACGTGCGGTCGTTTGGCCTGATAAGTTTCGACGAGGGGCCATTGAAAGGTTCGACAGAACCCACAACCCATCCGAGTTCCTTCAAATCTATATCACTGCCATCCAAGCGGCACGAGGTGACGACCGGATCATGGCCAATTACCTGCCTATAGTCCTCGAGGGACCGGTTAGAACCTGGCTGTTTAATCAGCCCGAAGGTTCCATCTACAATTGGGAAATGTTGTGCGACGCCATCCTCAGCAATTTCTGAAATTGTTATCAAAAGCTGGGTAAAGAAGACGATCTTCATCGGCTACGACAAACTTCTACCGAAACTCTTCGGCAGTTTGTCAAGAGGTTTGTCGGGGTGAGGAATACCATCTCAAACATATCTGATGGCTCCGTTATCAGGGCATTTAAACATGCCGTTCGATACCGCAGATTCACCGAAGACTTGCTTATCCACCCTCCTCGATCAGTGGCCGATCTTTTCGACATGGCCGATCGATACTCCGACACAGCTGAAGCGGTCGAATGGAACCGGATGGTCGACAAGGGTGACCTACCACCTCAACCAGGTTTCAAATATGCCATGAAAGAAGATTCAAGCAAGAAGCCGGAATCTTCATCGGGTGGGAAGTCGAAAAAGTCGAAGAGGAACCGCTCTGGACAGTACCGCGAGGTCGCAGTCGTAGAGAAGCCGCCTTCGACCAAAGGTAACAAGCCTTCATTTATGAATAAAACTGCTCCTAGCGGTCGTAATGCTGACCAGCCAGAAAAGTCGACTAATCCGCAGGAAGGCAAGAAGTGGTGTCCCCTCCACAACTCCGCAGGCCACGACCTCAAAAACTGCAGGAGTTGGTTGAAGCAATTGGATGACTTCTACCAGGGAGTTGGGCCAATGCCGACCCTACCGGCTAAAGAACAGGCATGCGGACTTAAAGACGCTGACGGAGACGAGGAGATGTCCTACCAGGTACCTCAAAATCATATTAATGTTATTTTCGGGGGTTCTTCCTCTTTTGTTTCCAAAAGGCAGTTTAAAGCCTTTTACTGAGAGGTTAACCAAACGGAGACATCCCTTGGTGAACCTCAATACCCCTGTTGGTCGGATACACCTTTGACATTCGATCGCTCTGATTGTCCCACGGGGCTTACTCGACCATTGAGGCTCCCTCTGGTCATCACCCCTATCATCAGTAACGCGAGAGTCGAAAGGGTCTTGATCGACGGAGGAAGCTCCCTTGACATCTTATTGGTCAAGGCACTCGACGAGATGCAAATTCCTTGTTCGAAGATTAAGCCCATAATCCATCCGTTTTATGGGATAATCCCAGGTCCCTCCATGATGCCATTGGGACAAGTGGACCTCCTGGTCACACTGGGAGAGCCGGATAACTTCCGAACAGAATTGGTTACTTTTGACGTGATCGATTGTGATTCGGCTTATAATGCAATCTTTGGCAGGCCAACTCTTGCTAAGTTCATGATGGCAGCGCACTATGCTTACCAGTGCGGCAAATTGCCTGGCCCCAAAGGTGTCATCTCTGTCCGAGGCAGTCGCAACGTGGCACTCACGTGCGATCGGCTATCTTTGGAGATGGTCGATCAACTTCCCCTCCGGGACGCCCAGGTCGCCACCGTCGCCACCGACGCGATCAAGGCTGCTCCTCGACCTGATGAGAAACTCAAATTGGTTCCATTGTACCCAGATGATCCATCCAAGACAATTCGGATCGGATCAGGTCTGGATGACAAATAGGAACTCGAGCTCATTACTTTCCTCCGAGCTAACGCAAATGTGTTTGCGTGGAAACCGTCCGACATGCCCGGTGTCCCAAGGGAAGTAATCGAGCACAGGTTAGCAATTTGACCTAGACAACGACCAATAAAGCAAAAGCTCAGGCGTTTTGCTGTTGACCGACAGGAGGCCATCCGAGAGGAGTTGGACAAACTCCTAAAGGCCGGGTTTATTCGTGAAGTCGATCACCCGGAATGACTCGCCAATCCGGTCATGGTCCGCAAGTCAAATGGCATGTGGCGCATGTGCGTCGACTACACTAGCCTTAACAGTGCCTGTCCGAAGGACGACTTTCCCCTTCCCCGCATCGACCAGTTGGTCGACTCAACCGCGGGCTGCGAACTGATGAGCTTCCTGGACGCTTACTCAGGATATCATCAAATTATCATGGCAGAAGAAGATGAAGAAAATCAAGAACGCAGGTTCCACGTACCAGCGCTTGATGCAAAAGACCTTTCTTTCCCAGATAGGGCGTAATCTCGAGGCATATGTAGACGATCTGGTTGTAAAAAGTTCTAAGAGATCATCCCATTTGGACGATCTCGCTGAAACCTTCTGTAATTTGAACCACTATGGAATAAAATTAAACCCAGAGAAATGTTCTTTTGGGGTTTCTTCAGGAAAACTTCTTGGTTTCCTTGTTTGTTCCAGAGGCATTGAGGTCAATCCTGAGAAAATCAGGGCTATCGAACAAATGAGGTCGCCCTCGACCATGAAAGATGTTCAACGCCTGGTTGGTCGCATGGCGGCCTTAAGTCGTTTGATATCGCGACTAGGTGAAAGGGGATTACCTTTCTTCAAAGCCTTGCGGAAGCATCATAATTTCACATGGTCTGACGAGGCCGAAAAAGCATTTCAGGAGGTAAAGGCATATTTGTCCAGTCCGCCGGTATTGGTCCCTCCCGACAAAGGAGAACCATTACTTCTCTATCTGGCGGCCACCCCACACGCGGTCAGCGCTGTTCTGATCGTGGATAGGGAAGGAGGACACAGAGCCGTCTACTATGTAAGCGAAGTACTTCATGGACCCAAGGAGCGATACCCTGAGGTCCAGAAAATACTTTACGCACTACTGATGGCTTCTCGTAAGCTACGACATTACTTTCAAGCTCACAAGATCACAGTACCCTCCTCCTTTCCTTTGGGGGATATTGTCCGAAATCTAGAGAAATCTGGTCGAATCGCCAAATGGGCGATCGAACTCGGTGCTTTTGATATCCATTTCGCGCCCCGCACTGCTGTTAAGTCTCAGGTCTTGGCCGACTTTTTGGTCGAATGGACCAACCCTGAGCCACCCGCGCAGATGCCCGAGGAATTGGAATGCCCCGATCACTGGACAATGTACTTTGACGGTTCCCGCAGTTTTCAACACTCGGGGGCCGGAGTGGTCTTAGTCACGCCTCAGGGCGAACAGCTTAAGTATGTCATCCAACTACACTTTGTTGCGACTAACAATGCAGCAGAGTATGAATGTCTTCTTGTAGGGCTCCGGGCAGCAAAATTCCTCAGAGTCCGTCGATTAGTGGTGAGGGGAGACTCACAGTTAGTCGTAAACTAGGTAAACAAGGAGTACAGCACCTCCGATGAGACAATGGCTCATTACCTAGGGGAAGTGAGGAGATTGGAAAAACACTTCAGTCATTTCGAAGTCCAATATATCCCGCGAAAGGACAACATTCTCGCAGACCAATTATCCAAAATTGGGTTCTCACGCTCATCCGCTCCGACAGGAGTGTTCATTGAACACTTGGACCGTCCTTCGATCATGACTTCGGTCGAGGATGATCCGGTAATAGCCTACGTTACCAACCTCGGTTAGGAACAGGATTGGACTCATCCATTGAGAGTCTATCTTGAACATGGGACCCTACCCGAGGACGAAACCGAAAGTGATCGGTTAATTCGAAAAGCGCGTCTGTACAAACTCATAGATGGGGTTTTGTATAGAAAGGGTACTCAAGGAGTATTCATGCGCTGCATATCTCAGGAGGAAGGTAAATCCCTCTTGAAAGAAATATATGACGGTGTATGCGGTGCGCACGCATCATATCGAACACTGGTCGGAAAAGTTTTTCGACAAGGATTCTATTGGCCTTCGGCACTCGATGATGCCAAGCATATGGTCAAGATGTGTCCTCAGTGTCAGTTCCACGCGAGACAGGTTCATCAACCTGCCTATGCGTTACAAACCATTCCCCTCGCATGGCCTTTCGCGGTCTGGGGAATGGATATTGTTGGTCTTATGCCACAAGCGGTCAACGGGTACAAGTTTCTGTTCGTAGCCATTGACACGTTTACAAAGTGGATTGAGGCCGAACCGGTACAAAATATTACCGCATCAACAGCACGAAAGTTCTTTCATAAGAACATTGTTGCTCGATTTGGTGTTCCAAACCGTCTTATCACCGACAATGGTTCTCAGTTCGCCAGTGGCCTTTTCCTAGACTACTGCGATCAGATCGGAACCAAGGTGTGCTTTGCTTCTGTGGCACATCCACAAAGCAATGGTGCTGTAGAACGGGCCAATGGGCAGATACTGCAAGGCATCAAAAAACGTGTTTTTGATCACCTTAAGACTCGCTCGGGGGTTTGGGCGGACGAGCTTTATACCGTTCTATGGGCACTACGAACTACCTCTAGTCGAGCCATCGGTGAGACGCCCTTCCATCTGGTCTATGGGGCCGAGGCTATGTTGCCTATGGAAGTTAGTATTGGGTCTGTTCGGACAGAACAATTCGAACAAGTTGATCAGTCCGAACAGTGATCACAAGATCTCATCCTCTTAGAAGAAAGGAGTGATCGCGCTTTGATCAATTCTGTGGCATACTTGCAAGCTCTGTGCAAATATCACAGCAAAAGGGTGCGACCACGTAGTCTTAACGTGGGTGACTTGGTTTTACGAAAAATCCAAGACCAGTCTAATCGCAACAAATTCTCCCCAAAGTGGGAAGGCCCTTACACTGTGGTCTCAGTGCCGCGACCAGGATCCGCAAGGTTAGCCATGGAGGATGGCCGAATTCTGTCCAATACTTGGAACATCGATCAACTTCGCGAGTTCTACGTGTAAGTACTCAATCCCTTTTCCTGTTCAATTAGCATTTTTTCAAAAAAATGTTTTTTTTAAAACAAAAAATGTTTTTTTTTCATACGATGAATATTTCCCTTCATGCCCACATACTGCGAATTCGACTCGGGGGCTGGTCGCCGGCGGTTAGATCATTACAATGTTCTAGTTGGATTCGCTGGCCAATCTCATGACCACTTCCAGACAAGTCACTCCTAAATAAGCCGTTTCTCAACACACACGAGGCTTTCTGGCAAGTCCTCGGTCACCTGGGTGGCTGCTGGTTTGCAAACAAGGCTAGGCGTTACACTGATCATAATTGCTGGTTCGATCACACATCCCTGGTCGTTATATTCACTTTTCTCCTGCGTTTGTAATACTAAGTCTTCAGTATCTACAATCACAGGCGGGGGCTAGGGGGGATATGTTGATAATATGAAACAACATAAAACAAGAATATATTCATTTTCAAAAATGAGTTTCAACATACATTGCATTATACACAATTGTTTCTATACAGATATAGGGATCACTCGATCCCAAGCTCAGTCAGGAGCTTATTTACAAGGGGTCTGACCTCCTCCATGACAGCCTCCAATTGTTCTTCACTCTCGACCTCAACCGGTCCCACCAATGGATTCAGAGCTGCATCTGGGCCATGGTGAAGTCGAAACCGGCTGAGAATGGTGGAAGCGGCTGATCGAACCCTGGTTCTGATCGCCTCTTCTCGTCGCCGTGTATCTTCAGGAAGATACTCAAGAAGTGACTCTGCCTGGGCAATGACTAGCGTAGACCTGTCATTTAGGTTGAGGTTATCTCTTGAGGTTTTGACCACATCAGCCCTCAGGAGATGAGCCATCATCTTTAGTTTTTCGAAGATCGAATGGCTCAGCTCTCTGTTCGCCCTTTCGGAGGTTTGAATAGAGCCCTGGAGGCTCACCTTATCCTGACTGAGTTGTCTTATTTGACCTGCTTGCGCTGCAGTAAGAGAAAGGGTTACTCACAGGTTATGAAGTTAAGTCTTCCTAATCAGGAATCGACTTACCAGAAAGTTGTGACCGCAGCTTGTTGATCTCGATCCCTTGGTGTGAAGTCACTGAGATCGAATGAAGCTTGACCGTGGCCACTTCTTTCTTCAAAAATGCCACCTCTCTGTGATAGAACAGAAGGAGTGGTAATAACCAATTTGTATCTATACAAGTTGAAGTGTAATGATCCTTACCTGCGCAAGTTGTCTCGCTCTTTTTGTATGGCCTCAACGCTCGCTATCATAGAAAGCGACTTGGCCGTCATCTGGGATAGCTCTTGCGATGCAAAAAGAAGTTAAAGGTGTCCTATGTACAATCCAGGCACCAAAAGAGAAGTTCACCATACCTTTGTGAATTCCCGGAAGGAAACGTCTTCCGGGATGACAGGAGAACTCGTTGAAGGCCCCGTTGCAGCCACAACAGAGGCAGCCGGTGGGAGTGCCTGCTGGGCACTACCCCCAGTCGCTGTTGCTTGCGACTGGGTCTCCGTGCCTGCTTCTCCCCTCGCGGCCCAGACTACTTCCTGGACCAAGGGGGCGGAGCGCTCCTCACTGGAGGCTCCGGTACTAGCAGCGACTTCAACTCTCTGGAGCGGTTGAAGGGCTGGGTGCTGTTTCTTTTCGCCTGACGAAGAAAGATGAACCAAACAATCACAATTCGTGATCATCACAACTTATTTTAATACCACCAAGATAAGGGTTCTTACCTTATCTGAAATCCCATCAGCTTTTGGGATTTTAGGGAAGGCTCTCCTCGAGAAAGGGGACATTCGTCGTCTGTCCTGGTCTTCCTCTTGGTGAACAAGGCCTTTCCCCCCTAGGTGTGTTCCTCTGTAAGCACATTTTTAAGGGAAGGTGAAGACAAAGGGTAAGAGTTCTTACCTGGGCAGCCTGTCCTGTGGACGAGGTTGCATCCGAAGGCCTGGAGGGCTCCTGGACTTCTGGGGCCGGCACCGCGGGGCTTTGTTCGGTGACATCCACTCCTGTCTGAAGGGGTGGAGGATTTTCCTCCCTGGGACTCACAGGAGTTGCAGGGGGAAGCTCTTCTCCTTGGATAAGCATTAACTTAATGAACAAGTATACAGGGGGAATTGAAGAAAACAAGACTGTGAAAGAATCTTACCATGGTCACCCCTTCGACCAGGGAAGTAGAGGCAACTGGCCCTGAAGCCTCGGGGGCTTCAGGAGCAGGGGTGTCACCCGCGACCACGGGGCTTTCGGTGGCCGCGGAGTCTGCTACAGTCGCCTCTGCGGTAGCAGTTGTTTCTGCGGAACCAGTTGGAGCGCCACCGGATGGAGAGCCCGCATCTTCCTCCTCTGGCGGATTAGGGGGACATCATCGTCTTCCTCTTCTTCGCTCCTCTCCCCCTGTACGACGAAGAAGTGATTCCAGTCCGCACCTGGAAAGATAGGAGGAACATGATATATTACCGCAGTTTTCCTTGCGGTAGGAGGGACGCTCCGTGAAGACCCCTCTCCAAGATTTTGCCTGGCTTTCTTGGGGGCGGGATTCCTCGTCTTGGGTTTCAAGGAATCCTTCTTCACGTGTTTTATCGTCGGCTTCCCCAGGGAACCGACGTTTTAGCTTGGGAACGTCGCCTCGGCGAACCTCCCTAAGAGCTGTTCCCATTCCGACAAAATTGTTAGTGCTGGCATACATAAGACCTGCAAACAGAAGCTAAGAGAAAGATGGCATACCTTCCGGTGCTCCTGTTTAAGGTCGTCGCTGGCGTAAACCAAGCTCTGCGGGCGAGGTGATCCCTTGGGACCCTCTACCTCGGCATTATAAGCCTTGAGGAGGTAGTTAGTCCGCCTCTCAATCTTGGATGAAGGCAGGACTGTTCTAGAATGCAAGTTAACCAATGCGTTTCAAAAATAAAGATCCCAGTGTCAGAGAAGGGTACCTTCATTATAGTCCAAGGTACTGTCCGCCATGGACTTGATCTCCCATGCCGGATCATACCTTTCACACAGGGGGGCTCACCCGGTTCTTCACAAAGTCTCAGATGACATCGCGCGCTGTTAACCCCTGTCCGACTAAGTGAAGGATCACCTCGGCGTGCTTCATGAACTCCGAGTTCATCGCCGAGAGGGATTCCAACTCGCTCGGCTCTTCCAGCCGCGAGTTCTCAAACCACAGCCCGTTCTCAGACGGAGGGGTGCAGTAAAACCACTTCTGGTGCCACCCGTGCACCGAATCCCACAGGGGTGGGTAGGGATACTCCTTCTTCTCCCTTATTCGGAAGTGAATACATCCGGCGGCGTTGGCACTCTTTGACCACACCGAATAGTAGAAGCGTCGGAAGAGATCCACGCTGGGATACACTCCGACGTATGCTTCACATAGGTGTTGGAACACCACCAGAATCAGGACCGCATTTGGGTGGAGGTTGATCAACTCCAACCCATAATGCTCAAGGATGTCCTTCACGAACCGACTCTCGAGGAATCTGAACCCGCAGCGCATGTACTCTTCGAAGACCACCAGTTCGCCCTCTCCGACGACTGGGGTTTCTTGGTCCTTCTCCACGGGCCGCCAGTTGATTAGCAGCCGCGGAGGGAGAATCTCCACCTTCTCCAGCGCCAGCAGACTCTCCTCAGAGTGGTGGATTGATCTGCTCCAGGATGCCATTCTTGTGAGGAATCGGGAGGAAAGTTGGCAACTTTGGGGAAGACAGAGGCTGAGAAGAAGGAGGGTTTTTGTGCGGCGGAAGTATTGAGGAAGGGTTTTTGCTGTGTGGCTTCCTCAAGAAGCTACCTGCTCCTTTTATAGACCCCAGGAGGCGCACTTCTGTGAGTAACGTTCCACTCAAAAGTTTCACCGAATATTTTATTCATTTCCCATAATGGATACTGTCTCTGGCGGACCCGTTAAAGTGTTCCAGGCATCGGATCTGAAACAAAAAAACTTCTTTGTTTCAGAATCTGAAAGTATACAAGCCTGAAAAGTTTTTCAGGGCTTTCCAGAGGACGTTTTCCTTCATGTGCCTTGTATATTTTCATGAAAAAATCCTATGGCTCAATTTTTGGACGTATGGATAAATTCTGATCGGGTTGTGGTATGATCGAAACCATGCCGTCGATTAAGCTCCGATTCTAATCGAAGTGACGATCTAACCGAGCCTCAATTCTGGTCGCAGTAAGCTTCGATTCTAACCGCGGCTTTAAGTCTGATTGCGGTATCAGGGCTAGTCGTGATACTTTTATAAAAGTATGATTCTGACCGCAGAACTGAAGTTTCCCTATGTATGAGTGGTCGCAAAGACATTATTTACGGCCATGTTTTCGCATAGAAGATGTAAAGAATATTCATATGAAGAAAAAGAAAAATTTTATTTCTTGCATTCTTTACATACAAAAGGGATACCGGCGACCAGAGCGTCGACCTGATCCGAAAGAAGTTTGCAAAGTTCTCCTAGGGACATGTTGTTGTCAGTAGGATCTACACTGACAACTCCCAGAGAACTAGCAATTAATCTAAGCCTATCTACATCATCCCTAACAAGAGAAGCACTATTGTTCCTAATAAAGTCGGAGAGTTCTCGCTGTTGCTGAGCGTGGTCTCTCTCTCGACGGAACTGGTGCGCCTCTTCACGGGATCTTTCAAAACATTCTGCCAGATGCAGAATCGCCGAAGACATCTCTTCGGTCTTCTTCTCCAGGGCTTCTTTTTCCCCTTGGGGAGTCTGTCCGAGGGAAGGAGATGGAATCTCAGCAGGCTGGTCGCTGGGGGCTCCAACAATTTTCGTCGCCTACATTTGCAAAAGTTAGTTGCACTAACTATAACTATCAGCAAAAGGAAATGGGGATCATTACCTGTCCCTGCTCGTGACAGGTTGATATAGCCATTGTAACACCCCGATTTTTCCCAAATCCTGGCCTGCCTCGTCTCTCTCTATTTCAGAATGAGATCCCAGTTGTGCCAACAGCTTACCCCAAAAAGTTAGCGGTCAAACTCTTTCGTTCAGATCTTTTTCGCAAATCAGCCCAAAAGTATCACAAATCAGCCCTTTTCAGATTTGTCAGAAGCCCGAAAAAGACTAAAAGTCTCAGACCACCTCCAAACTTTGATTTGATTCAGTGAATATTTCCCATTCACTATTCTGAACATTTTTCCCTTTTGGAAGAATTTTCAAATCCTGCCCTAAATCCGAGTTTTGGCCCTTGCCGTTTTTGAAACCCTAATTACTCTTATTTACCCTAAAGCCATTTTCCCCATTTTTGTCGAAACCCTTCAGATCTTGCCCGATATTACTAAACTTTGGTTGGATGAGTTCTAATAACTTTATGCAACTCATTCCTGAAATCAAATTTCAGATCAGCCCTCCAGATCTCCAGATTTACAATCAAGCCCAATTCCAATTCAAACTTTCTTCGCAGATCAGTCCCTGGAATCAAGTTCTGAAATTGCAAATCTGCCCTTCTGTCCTTTTCTGCTATTTTTGACCAGCACCTGGTCGTTGCCTTCGACCAGCGCACTTCGCCGGAGCCGCGCCGTGTTTCTCGCCGCGTTTGCTCGCCACCGGCCATCGCCTCTTGTCTCCTGTGCTTGTGAGCATCTGAGCTACCCCGCGTGCACGTGCCAGCAACCAAAAAGCCTCGCTAAGCCCAACAATTAATCGCCCGCGCTCCAGAGCACCGTCTTCTTACGCGCACACCCGTTGCCATGGCAATTGCTTGCAATTACGTGTCGTTGCCGGAGCTGTGCTGTTGCCTCCGCATCTGCGCCGTCCCAAGTGAAGTTCCAGTGCACCTGACGAGGTCAGCAAAGCTGCTACACCGCCTGAGCGCAATCACATCGCCGTTCGCCGCTGTCGCGCCCGCACCCGGCCGGTCTCGTCCCCGGCGCAATTCCCCTCGTGTTTTCCCTCGTTGGCTCCGTCCTTGTGCCTATTTAAACCCCCCTGTGCTGTGAAAGCTCTAAACCTCCAGAAAATCGGCTAAGTCCCAAGCTCCGCCGTGAATGCCTTCTTCTCCGACGAGCCAGTGAGAGAGCTCACGGTGCTAGCCCACTTCACAGCCCCTCTCTTCGATCCAAAGCCACCGGTGAGTTCCCCTTTTCTCCCTCTCTGTGTCATGCCAGTTATTTGCATCCCGGTGAACCCCATCGCCGGTAATCGCCGGATACCCGATTTGCCCTGTTTCCACAGTGCTGCCCGTTCCAACCCAAATCAGCTCTCGTTCCAGTGGTAGAAATTGATCCTTAGCCATTCCTTAGCAAGCCTGTGGAATCAAAATCTTCAATTGTGCCCAAATCGAAGAAATCCCGATCTGGAAGTTCATCAGTTCGCTGGACCTCGTCGCCGAGCTTCTCCGGCCATCCTCCAGTGAAATTAACCCTTCCAGTAGCCTTGTCATACCCCAAAGATCGTTCTCAAGCTTGGAATCGAGCATTTTTGCCTTGTATCAAAAATCCCCAATTCGGTGTCTTCTTCTCCGGCACAGTTCACCGGAGTTTGCTTCCCGGCCGATTCAGCCGACACCACTTTGTCTCTTAGCTTTACCTCAGCTCCCTGAGCAACTTTTCCTTCTAGCTCGACATCTGGATCTGCCTAGATTGGAAGATATGCCCTTGTCAAGCTTTTGTCCAGAACTGTGTCTGTGCCGTGTCGCCACCGCAGTTCATCACCAGATTTGGCCACCCTCCGATCACTTTCAGCCCTTAATCCTGTTGAATATCTTGTTCCTGTTATCAAGGCCTAACTCCCAGATAAAGTTGTGCATCAATTGGAGTCATGGATCAAAAGTTATTCTTTGCCCTAGTTTTTGGCAATGTCTGCACTATGTCAGTGCATGTCAGCCACTGGCATTAGCCTTGTTTGACCCCTTCTAGTTGAACAATGGAAATGCCACTTTGTCCCCTAGATTCTTGGAGTTGTGTTCTACATCTTTCTCTTCTGCCACTTCTCCAGAAAACCTACCTAAGACCAACTTATGGCTATGTCTAGCCGTGAACCGAATGTCGACCCTTTGGCGTTCAATCTTTTCAGCCCATCTCTTCTAGCAGCACTCGAGTAGCCTTGTCCAGAGCATCTCCCCTGCATACATGATATATTTTACGTATTATTTCCTATGGAAACTATCTTTTGTATGCTTATATAGTGTATGTGTTGTATTGCTTGTGTCCGCCACAGAGCCCGAAGCTGAAGGAGCAGAAAAAGTCTTTGAAGATTCGTCTGAGTAATTAGACCCAGCAGTGCAAGGCAAGTCTCAACCCCTTGATCATGTCTCACATAGTATTTTGATATAAAGTAGATTAACTGTTTTCAAGATATATGCATGCTGAGTATTTGATAAAACTATGTTTAGAAACATGTGAATAGATATGACCCAAGTCTTACGTGGAAACCCCCTTTTGTGATTGAATACCCATGCACCCTTGTCACCCTAGGATGCTATGGTTAAACTCTACTCTTAGTTAAATGTACATGTTGACTGTCAAAATGACTAATATGTTAGAAATGACTTTGAAACCCCTTTTATGAAAGAAAATGTGAATTAAGTATTGATAGTGAGGATTGGTTTGTATGGAGAGGGTGCGGTGCACACCAAGGAATGTGGATGGCTCCTCACTATTGATTCATAAGGACGAGAACCATGTGCTACGTCTCTATGCGAATTGTAAACGTACCAACCACTTGCCTGGTTTGGGACAGGCACGACTTAGTAGCTTTTTGGTATTAGCAGTTCCCTGCATGGTTTGTCGATCTGGTTTCTCGAGTGGAAACTGGTGGGCCGCAGTTCGGCCATGAGTGATGTGAATTCAGAAAAATAATGAGAGGAAAAGGTGGAAAGAAGGAAGGCACCCTAGACCTGATTAAACCGTGCGCGGTTGTAATCTTGAAAAGTCATGTGTCTTGCGTGGACAACGACTAAGGCTAGGAAATAAGGCAGTGGGGAGGACCCACAACGGTACTTGAGACTTAATTGTCTATTTACCGGGTGGGGATACTGTTAATACTGAACTGCAAAAGCGTTGTGTGATCTCGGCCTTGTCACATGTGTATAAGTCACATGGAGCTGTACCGACTTGAAAGCCGAGTGAACCAGTGGATTTAAAAAGAGGTACACCTTTGCAAAGTGTAAAAGAAGTATCAGATACTCTGTACTCCCAGGTTCATGAGTCTTTTCGTAGTGGATGTTATCCATGGGTTTTAGCACAAGTAATGATTTGGAATGTTTTCATTATATGGGTTAATAAAAGTGATGACTCATGGGAGACCATCACATAACAACTTCCAAAGTATAACTTAAGATTTCAAAGTATTGCTCTTGGAAACTAAAAGCTTTTCTTCATGATTTTAGAGTGAAAATCTACTCTATTCTTATATATATATATATAAAACCAAAACCCCCTTTTCTTGATCACTCCTCATCTATATGCCCGCATTCTTATAACGAGACTTGCTGAGCATTGTGTAAAAACATGCTCACCCTTGCCTTTGCAAACAATTCAGAAGAAAGGATTTGAGGATCCCGATCCCTTTAACTGTGAACACCAAGAAGAGGAAAGAGCCTTTCTAGACGATTTGAGCTTCTAGGAGGGTCATGAGCCAAGTTGAGTACGATGTGGAGGAAGCCCTTCCAGAGCCGCTGCAGAAGGAAATGAAGACCCTTGTGGTTGCTTTTTGTGTTGTTTTTCTGTGTTCGGTACTTCGATGCCGATTCTGGATTTTGAAAAGCTCTCTCTCCTTTTGAATCAACTTTAATTAATGCCATCCTTGGCATTATGATATTGTAATAGTGGTCCTCGTGACCTTGTACTTGCTTTATCTACCAGCTTTATTATTTAAAGTGAATCCTGTTGTTGTGAGCTTGTGATGTACCTTTTTGTGTGCAATCTACCTGGGCGGTTGCCACGAGATTCCTCAAGGGAGAGGGTCTCACAGCCATCCTGGAAAGTAGATCATCCGATAAAAGTGGATGATCACCAGATGGTGGAAGTGCAACCTTCCCACCAGATGATTGCTTCCCCAACACAAGTTGAGGACCTTCTGGTCGAGTAGTCACCGCTTGCCGACCAGAAAATCGATCACCCAAACAAAAGCAGGGAATGTTGGAGTAAAGAACAGAAGGAAGAAAGAACGATGGTACGTCTTCTACCTTTGCCCTGCTGGAAGATCCTTCGTCAACCTTGGGTTTCTTTCTTGAAGGAGATGGATCTTCAGGCATTTGAGGCTCCTGCTTGAGAACTTCCTCTTCATCACTTTCAATCTCGATGATGTTGTGATCTGCCATTGGGAAGTGTATGAAGAGAAGGATGAAGGCAATTCTTGAAAAACTTAACCGTGAGAAGAAATTATGGGGCTCTACAATTCAAAGGTTTCGGGATTTATAGCCGCCAAGATGACGGTTCACTTTCCGAACGCCTCGGGCTTTTAAAGCATTTACAATTTCACCTCGGGTTAAAACATGTTTCAACAGCGCCATCCTTACCCGATACATAATACCCAGAGCCCGTCTCGGGGAACCAACCGCCCCACTTAGTGCGCCACTAAGTGGGGGATTTGAAGCGTCGGGTTAAAAATCCGATGCATGTCTTTAAATTCGAAATAAACACGTCCCTTCGTTTTCTTCGAATTTGGGGGCTAGCTGACGAGGATTGACACCTGAGTCAGTTCAAATAAATGCACTGTTGGTTCAAGACAGATTCGAGCCAGACATGTGCCTGACGGTGCGAACTCAAGTCGTTTCTGGGAAGCATCAGCCCGAGGTCGCAGGCTTTGCGCGATCAGATCATAGCTAGTGCGCGGTCAGAAGTTCGTGTGCTGTGTGCGGACAGAAGGTCGAAAATGTTGCGCGGTCAACCAACATCACGCGGTCAGAGCATCTTCGACCAGGGAATGTGTGAGTATTCTTTTCCTATAACAGGAATATCCCAAGTACCCCGAAGATTCTTCCACGTGGGGATTAACCGTCAGGAGGTTAATGCGTGCAGTTATCCATAAATAACACGTGTTAAACCTGCGTGGGAGTTAAAAGTGGTTCTCCAAACCTCATCCAAGCAACTGTTTGATGCAGTTACGACTTGGCACCCTTTCAAACGGTATAAAAGGGCGGCAAGATGTATCAAACAGAGGGGGATCAATCAATAGATCAAGATACAACTCAAACAGCCAAGACTACAGTTTAGACTAGATAATTTCTATAAGCCTTCCTGGCTTCTTTCTGTACATTTACATATGAAAAACCTTCGCCTGTGAAGACTTTTTCCCGCTACTTTGTAAGTATTTACTACATATAGTGCAATCCCAACAGGACGTAGGGCTATTACTCCCACCATCGAGGGCCCGAACCTGTATAAACCTCTCTGTGCTCCAGTTCTCTATAGTTCTACATACCTTCCCGGAGGGTCACCTTGAAAGGTCTCACTATTATAAATTTTGCATAAGTTGGCTGATGACCCCGAGTCCGAATCGTCGACAACAACGACCGCTCACAGATCGTTCTAATCAGCGCAGTAATTGCAATAGCGCCTCTACTAGTATCCACACGTACCGAGATGGAACGTCGCACGATGGTGTGCTAGCACCAACACACACGACAAGGGTTTATGGGCTATCAAAAAGAGATGGCAGCTATGGCTTTTGTGATGATCCACAAAAGCCCATCATACCTCTCTATATATAGGGCCATGAAGAAGAAATCCTAACAGATTAGGTTTCTTGATGTGTTTCAAATCTTATCTGAACTGCCCATGCAGAAGAAATCCTAACAGATTAGGTTTTCAAATCTTATCCGAACTACAGGATGAGTTTAATATTAAATCTCCGTATCTGATCCGTAAATTCCATAATAGACCCAATTCCATATCTGATACGAAAACTCATAACAAACCCAATCCGAATGCATAAGGAGTCTAATATTAAGTCTCCGAGTTTGATACAGAAAACCATACCAAACCCAATCCGAATGCATAAGGAGTCTAATATTAAGTCTCCGAATCTTATACGGAAACCCATACCAAACCCAATCCAAATGCATAAAGAGTCTAATATTAATTCTTCGAGTCTGATACGGAAACCCATATCAAACCCAATCCAAATGCATAAGGAGTGTAATATTAAGTCTCCGAATCTGGTACAGAAACCCCAAAATAGACTTAATCTGAATTGCATTATTCCAACCCGTTAAGTGTGTGACCTTGTAGGTTCATGCATATTTAGTCACGACCCGGGAATACTTACCCGAATTGTAAGTCGATAGTGGCCCCTAGCAAGACATAACGACTATCTAAATACACACAAAGATCATAATCAGCAAACCTATATAATGTCTTCATATTGATCCTCTTGCCATACGATACCAGATTAAACCCAAAGTAGGAAATGTGCCACCCTTTCACAGTTCAATCCGTTCTCGATCTCATAGTGAATTGATCTTCCCGTAGTTGACACTCAACCACAAACGGCATGGCCATGCACTTCTCAATTCATCTATATCGAGGGCCCAGAGATATCTCTCTCATTATATGAGATATGCAAATTCCATCTTAACCATTCATATTCCTCCGCATGGCTCATAGCATACCTGAATATTACATTTATTACTACTTAGTTAAAATTAGCGTTTGGTAGTATCAAAGTATACTACTACACATGTAGGAAACTATGATGGTCTCAGGTCTAAGGATCAATCATAAACATTATTTGAGACCAACTGGTGATACTTAAATAACAAATCCAAATAGTGTCTCAAAATGGGTCTATCTAATATTATATTCTCCAATATATATCCACATTATTGATTTAATATCTTATATCCATGGTCCGTGAAACATAACCATCAATCAATAAATGCACTGATCCACTAGTCAATAATGTCCTATTTAAAGATAATGGATCAGGGACTATATTAGAATAATATTATCAAATAAATTTAGAGTCTCACAAACAAGTCACATACTTGTTGATTAAACCAAGATGATAATTTATTCAAAAATAACATATTATTCAAATGTTCATAAATATAACAAAGATAAATACATCCCTGTGATTTTTCCTAGGACATATCACTAACAACCTCCCACTTGGACTAGAGTCAATCACAAATGTATCTAATACCTATTGCTCTAGTATGCACCTCATGCTTTGGTTGTGGGAGAGGCTTTGTCAACAGATCAACAACATTCAAATCCGTGGACACTTTGCAAATCTTCACATCACCTCTATTCACGATTTCTCGGATGAGGTGATAACGCCTGAGTATATGTTTGGATTTCTGATGAGACCTTGGTTCCGTAGCTTGCACAATGGCTCCACTATTATCACAATAGAGATCCACTGGGCTTGAAATGCTAGAAACCACACCAAGTTCAGAGATGAACTTTTTAATCAAAACAACTTCTTTGGCAGCTTCAGAAGCAGCAATGTACTCTGCTTCTGTTGTAGAATCAGCGACAGTTTCTTGCTTAGAACTCTTCCAGCTTACAGCTCCACCATTAAGAGAAAACACAAAACCAGATTGCGATTTGAAATCATCTTTATCGGTTTGGAAGCTAGCATCGGTGTAACCACTAACAACGAGCTCTTCCTCACCTACATAAACCAGGAACACATCCTTAGTCCTTCTCAAGTATTTAAGGATGTTTTTTACAGCAATCCAGTGACTCTCATCTGGATCTGATTAGTATCTGCTCGTAATACTTAGAGCATAGGAGACATCTGGGCGTGTACAAAGCATGGCATACATAATAGATCCAACAGCAGAAGCATATGGAATCTTATTCATTCGGTCCCACTCATCACATGTCGAAGGACATTGACTCTTGCTAAGACTAATGCCATGTGTCATAGGCAGAAAACCTTTCTTGGAATCCTGCATGTTGAATCTATTCAATACTTTGTCAACATATGTACTTTGGCTTAATCCAATTAGCCTTTTCACTACTACAGAAATGTTTTTCACTATCGGTTCAAAATCAAATCTACTATCGATTCTCTTACCGCTGGTGATCGGCACGATAGAAGAAACGTAGCACACCCCTATCGGTTAAAAACCGATAGTAAAATACCTACACCTCCAACGTTTAGTAATCGCTATCGACAATTCTTCTATCGGCTCAATGATCTCAACCGATAGTGATGTTATATTTCTTGTAACGGTTATTCACTGGAAACCGATAGTAATGTATAGTTTTTTCTATCGGTTAGAAACTTGACACGGTTAGTACCACAACTTTCTTCTATCGGTTGTAGGATATGAACCGATAGTATTACAAAGGATCATTAATAGATACAGTGATACAGTGATACACTAATACAGCAAATTTAATTTATTCACAAATACACTAATACAAAGATATACACATGCATTGGACAGATTGAATTTATTCACATATTGAGTTTATTCACAAATACACCAATGAATTTATTCACATATTGAGTTTATTCGCAAATACACCAATGAATTTACACACATACACCAATCAACAAATTCAATATATATTACACAAGTCATTTATGATGGATCGTTGATAGCCACTTCTTCCATCACATATTGAGCACAAATTGTTCGCAGCTCCTTCAATTGAGACAACTCATATTGCTCTTTCAACATGGCGCTCTGCATGCGTGTATGAAGTTAGGAACGTATGAGACATCCAATGTTTGATTTTGAATCAGGAAAAATGGTTATCTTAGGGAATTGGGCAAAGTTTCTCCTGATCAGGTCATACATAAATCTCATGACATAGAAGCCACATTCCCACGATTGTGGCTGCTGATGTCATTGGGATAATTGCATATGCAAAGACATAAACCCACATTAACTCGAAAGAACTAATTAAGCTTAAATTAAAAGACTCATCATGAGTAGTTCCATCCGTATTAATTACCTCATATTCTTTTCAAGAAATTGTTGTGCTCTTTGACGCGTCATGCCTCCCTCCAGCAGTAACATAATTTTTGAAAGCTCTGTATTTAATTTAGCATTGTCGGTTAATATGTTATCATTAATTAGCTAGTCAGAGAAAAATTTAAAACAACTATGTTACTGATGCGTCTATGTGCCACGTGAGGGTGAAAACATGCGCCACCCTGTCGCTCATCGAATCGAGGTAATAGACCTCATTCATCCATGGGCAAATGACGGCGAGGACCCAGTGGACCCTATGTTGCATATATAAGTGAACCGTTTCATACATATGTTAGGCGTAACATACAAGAATGAGTTAAATTAGTAAGAAATGCACTAACCTTTGGTGGTATGGCGCAAGAATGAACTCTTGGTCCTGCTGCGCTCGTAGTGCCCTTGATATGTATTCCTCCACATGTGCTTGGTCGTGCTCTAGCATCGTGAGGCTTATTTTTTCTGGGTTGAGGAAACCCACCTTGTCACATGCCCTCATCAATGCCAGCCTATACATGCACCTGGATGCAAAGTAGACATTAATAAGTAGTGCATACAATGTGATTAGATTTATGAAATGAACTGTGATTACTTCACACAACAGCAAACTCACAGGACTCCAATCCGTATGATGGACATATCAAGCTCCTGCCAGTTGAGGAGGTCGAACAAATCCTCGTGGGCCACCGATATGCTCCCGGCCTTACGGTGAAAATGACCTGGCCAGAAGTGAACTAAGAAGTTGATGTGGTGCCTAGACTAGGTCAGGTACCACTCGTGGAGACTTATGGTTACTCCGACATGAGTGGGAACCCGTTCTTGAACGTACCCGGCTGGCTTTGTTTCCTCTTGCCTTTGGGCGGGGAGCGAGTGTATACCTTCGAAGGTTGGGGCGTGGTGCCGCCGGTCTCATTTGATGGCGAAGGGTTTGAGGCCGTCGAAGGAGGCATGGGGGCCGAAGGAGCTCGGTCATGCATTGTGCTGGGGGTGGTGTCCTCAGGAAGTGAGCTGGCATCCATCGTCCACTTTAAGTCACGAACGCATAAGTTAGATTTTGCAAATTGAGTATATTAACTGAGTTGTAAGCTAGAATGGCTAGGGTTTACCTCCTGTAGTCTAACACCCTTCTTGGGCCATTGTATGTACGAGCCTAATACCTCGCCAATTTTCCGCATTTCGTCCATTAGGACGGGCAACAAAAAAGAGCTGTAGCTCGGGAGGGCCATGTCCACCTGTACCTTTGCGAATCCAGGCTCCAGAGGTACGCAGTGGATTCGGACATCCTCCCAAGACTGATATACGACCCCGTTTGCAACCACTACAGGTTTGTCACCTATGTTGATCAATAGGCTACAGCTCTCCGACTTCTGCAATTTGCAAAAATTATAACAGGTTAGCGAAACAATACTAACGTAACGGGAGTGGCATCAACCGAACTGCATATATAGCTCAAGAGTTACAATACCTCAATCAGGTCCACCGGATCCACGTGAACTTTCGAGCCGCAACTACTCGGCCTGGCAACGTCGACATCGGCAGCTGGATCTAAACCCTTGGACTGCACAACTCGGCTGAGGCGTTCATACTTCTCGTTCATTTGAGCGAACATGTCTGCGAATTGTGCAGTCACATCTGACCGTATCTTCTGAGACAGCTTCGATTCCCTTTCCTTCCAGCTGCGAGCCTTTTTTGCCTTTTGCCCGGGCTCCGAGAAGCCTTCCTTCCATGGCACCACACCCCCCACCGTTCGCGTCCACCCTGGATGATCCTTGTTCCCTAGAGCCCGGGTAAGGATGTCGTTCTCTCTATGGGGAGTGAACAATCCCTCGGTCGCCTCCTTCGAGCAAGAGATCTGTTACATTCAAAGCTATCCATTGTGAGGAAAAAATATATACAAACTTGTGCGTACACTAGTGATCATAGTTTTTTCTACCACACTCTATGATTCCAACCAGGAAGTTAGCCAACTTATGATTCGCTGCACGACCTCGACGTCCCTGGGGTTTGGGAACTCCACAGTCCCCGTGGACGACACGGTCCCTCTGGCCAGCCACCAGCGCTTGCATCGCGGATCTCGGAGAGCAGTAGGTCAGGGGAGTCGACGAAATTCAGCGCCTCTTCTTCAGCCTTCTTCCACTACTCCTCCTTCCCCGCATAGCCGCGAGAGCCGAGCCGGTCCAGGTGGTCGTTCCTCCTCTGGATTGCCTTGTTCTTCTCGCTAAGGGCCTTCGTACTAGAAACAAGAAAATTAATGCACCGCTGGTTACTGCATACAACAGTGTAACCAAGCAAAGGAACCATACATACCTTGAACTCAGGGGTCCCCTTCTTTTGGGTGAATTGCTCCCATACCTCCTTCGTTATGAAGGGGTACTTCTCGCATGGAGATTTGCCTTTAGCGAGGAAGGTACTGACGAGGACGCTCTTGAAGGTTTTCCACGTGTTGTTCATGTCCTTCAAGCAAGCTATCTTGGGACCATCGTAGGGGATGTTCCACTTGGCCTGTTTCAAATGGTGCATATAAGCAGGACTTACCTAATCTCTGGGATAAACCAAGGGAATGTGATTACTCAAGAGTTCAGTGATTTTGATTAATTTTACCTTCACTTCCGCCCACAGCCTATCCCTCTCGTCGGCCTTAACGTCCTTCCAGCTCTGGACGGTGATCTTCACCCTTTCCTTCACCAACAAACCAACATAGGCAGCATACTGGCCGGCGTTCTTCCTGATCGGTCTCCCGAACTGGTTGAACTCACATTAAAGATCTGCGCGTTTGGCCAAACGGCACAACATCGTCGCTCCTCGCGCCTTCCTCTTGCGCTAGGACGAGGCAGCGTCATCTACGTTCGCCCTTGCTGAATCACTACTATCAGCCGAGGAAGATGCCGACATGGCTTTACCTAAAATTCCATGAACAGACCATCAATTGATATGAAGAAAGGTACATGACAAAGTTCATAACTAAAATGGAATGGCAATGATGAACCACCTCTTTTTGTTAAAATGTCAAATTTTCATTCAAAAGGCCAAAAATCATCAATTCCTATCAACATGGTCTTCAAAATAGATTTAAAATGGATTTGTAAACTCAATTTGCAAAAGGTTGTCGAACTTCAACCTTCTTGCTTAACATAAAGATCATTTGATAACTCTTGATTGTAAAATCCTGTTTGGAAATTTTTTTCAGAAAAATATATTTCAAGCAATGAAAATCATTTCTGTAAATTTTCATTTCAAATGTGTTTGATTTGAGCAATAGTTGATTCTTTTCACAAATGAAATATGAACTCTGAAAAATTCAGACTTTTCAATGTACTATCAGTTGACAATAACAAACCGATATGACATACTCTATTTCCTATCGGTTTGACAATTAAAACTGATAGTACTCAAGTTTGTATTGAGGAAAATATATAAGATTAGCAGTGCAAACTATGATAGTCTCTCTGCAGGAACATAAAGAATCATGGCTTTGTGATGAAAATTTAAATGAACCAAAATTTCAGATAAAAATTAGAAAATGAGAAATAATTAACAGAAAATTCAGAGTAGCAGTGCAAACTATGACATACTCTATTTCCTATCGGTTTGACAATTAAAACCGATAGTACTCAAGTTTATATTCAGGAAAATATACAAGATTAGCAGTGCAAACTATGCTAGTCTCTCTGCATGAACATAAAGAATCATGGCTTTGTGATAAAAATTTAAATGAACCAAAATTTCAGATGAAAATTAGAAAATGGGAAATAATTAACAAAAAATTCAGATTATGGTCTTTACTATCGGTTCGAAATAAGAAACCGATAGTGGACGACACTGTACGAAAAATTCCTAGTGATTTTCATCAAGTCTGTAATTCTCATAGCTATCAAGTTTGTAATTCATGCACTTTTCATTTAGTTTTATATTTGTAATCCATTGAACCACATATGAACTATTGAATATAAATTTCACAAATTGACGCGAGAGGTTTGGTCAAGAACACTTACAGTCGTTCGTGGAGTGGCCTACGATGGCGCGATGCAGTGGCCAGAGGCGGTGGAGAACCCAATTGCGATTGGCAATGGTGGCGCAGGGGAGAGAAAAAGCGAATGTTGGGGAGGCTAGGGTTTTCCGCGCGCGAGTATTTGGAATGTGATCAGTTGCACTGGAGGGAAAATTGTGCGAGGTTAACCTAATATATGAATCTTTACTATCAGTTCATAATCATCAAACCGATAGTAAATACAATAGAAGTTAGGGTTTGGAGTGTTGGCATTGTTCACTATCGGTTTTATGATTGTTAACTGATAGTAAATTAAGAACAGGGTCTCATAACACAATATGAATTACTATCGGTTATGAACAATAAACCGGTAGTAGAATACAATGTTATTGATTTCCCTGAGAACAATTACAGATGATCTCAGTACATCATTTGGTACTTGTAAAGACATCTGAAACCCCATGCAAATGACTTCCAATAATTTTGAAATAAATTAACAGTAAAGACCAATCATGGAACATAAGGAATCATGCATATAGAAACTTTCTTCGAATAGCCAATCATGATGGAGATATCAAAATGACAAACCAGCCAAAAACCACAAGGAATCTGAACTTTGCAGTTTTCATATTGATTTGTGAAAAGAATAAATTATTGCTCAAATAAACTCCAATTGAAATGAAAATTTACAGAAATGATTTTCATTGCATGAAATATATTTTTCTAAAAAAATTTTCCAATTAGGATTTTACAATCAAGAGTTATGTTCAAATATCTTTATTGCCATTGTATTTCACTATCGGTTTTATGATTATTAACCGATAGTAAATTAATCCATTGTACAAGCTCAAACCAAAATGTAGAACAGGGTCTCATAACACAATATGAATTACTATCGGTTATGAACAATAAACCGATAGTAGATCTTAATTTCATATCGGTTTGGAAATTGAAACCAATAGTAGAATACAATGTTATTGACCCTAAAGAGTTTTCTTGAAAACAATTACAGATGGGTCTCAGTACATCATTTTGCACTTGTAAAGACACCTGAAACCCGATGCAAATGACTTCCAATAATTTTGAAATAAATTAACAGTAAAGACCAATCATGGAATGAAAATTTGTAGTTTTCATATTGATTTGTGAAAATAATCAATTATTGCTCAAATCAACTCCAATTGAAATGAAAATTTGCAGAAATGATTCTCAATGCATTACGTATGTTTTCCCAAAGAATTTTTGAAAAATGATTTGAAGAATTCTTCGATTAAAGATCCAAGTAATATACGTCACTTACATATTGCAAATTAGTCAAGAATGGTTGTCCACACATAATCCTTCTTCGTGGTCGTCTTGCAGGTAACTTGTTTCGTCAATATCTTCGGTAGGGACAGATTGAAGAATTCCATCTAAAAATGGAGGTAGTTCGTCGAACTGATCATACTCTTCTTCATCCACAACGTCTTCGACCCCAACAATACGTCTCTTACTGTGAAGGACAACGTGCAACTTTGGGTTGGCTGGGTCAACGATGTAGAACACCTGTGTGGCTTGCTCAGAAGTATAAATGGATCATCTTGGTGTGCGACTCTACTGAGATCGACGAGAGTAAACCCATAATTGTCGACTTTAACACCTCGAGGGATTTTGACCCATTGGCATCGAAACAGATGAATCTTAAGTAATACATAATCGAGCTCCCATATTTCCTCAATAACACCGTAATATGAGTCGAGTGCCCTTACTGCCCTGGCATACTCCGAAATAGCAAGTAGTGTCACTTCACTACATTGCATAGTACTCTTCTCGTCCTGAGTTCTTGTGTAAAATGAATAGCCATTGATGTCATACCCCTGCCAAGTCCCTACAGTAAATCTAGGCCCTCTGGCCAACCATGTAACAACTTCATCTACGTCGCCCTTAGAAGCTTGCGTACCTTGCCAGATATTGTGTTGAAGAAATAACATAGCTTTGTAATTGTCTCTCTGACTTTGACTGGGAGAATGCCTCTGATAGCAATGGGAAGCATTTGTGACATCAGTACATGACAATCATGGGACTTCATACCAACCAGTTTTGTCGTGGTATTAAGAATACCCCGGCAGGTTTTGAAGACGATCCTAGCGGAGATTACGCAGCGCGGGTTGACCGGGTGACCGGTCCTCCCCCGCCGGACAAACACAAGAAAAGACATGAGGATTTATACAGGTTCGGGTCCCAGTGGGGGCCCTAGTCCTGTCGACGCGCTCCCGACCGGAGTCGGCTGGGGAGGCTCTCTCCGGGGGAGAGGCTTCCGGAGCACGTCTGTGAGATTAGCTATTCCAAGTAATAATGAGTTGATCCTTTACAACAGAGGGGTACAAGGGCTATTTATAGCCCCAAAAAGAAGCAAAAAACCTAAACTACCCCGGAAGCCACCGTCGGATTGAAGGGTAGGACCGTCCTTCTCCCGGTCAAACGTCTTGGATGCTTGACAGGTGGTCGCTGATTCCCGAGGCGTCCCTCGCGTGACCTGCACGTGATAAACAAACAGGGGTTTTACCTTTTAGGAGGGCGATGACGTCGGGGACATGCCCGGGGGGCACGGTCCCGAGGGCCAAATGGCGGCGCCCGGGGCAGGCACCGGAGGCCACTGTCCCCAGGCCAAATGGCGGCGCCCGGGACATGCCCGGGGGGCACGGTCCCGGGGGCCAAATGGCGGCGCCCGGGGCAGGCACCGGAGGCCACTGTCCCCGGGCCAAATGGCGGCGCCCGGGACATGCCCGGGGGGCACGGCCCGGGGGCCAAATGGCGGCGCCCGGGACATGCCCGGGGGGCACGGTCCCGGGGGCCAAATGGCGGCGCCCGGGGCAGGCACCGGAGGCCACTGTCCCCGGGCCAAATGGCGGCGCCCGGGGCAGGCACCGGAGGCCACTGTCCCCGGGCCAAATGGCGGCGCCCGGGACATGCCCGGGGGGCACGGTTCCGGGGGCCAAATGGCGGCGCCCGGGACATGCCCGGGGGGCACGGTCCCGGGGGCCAAATGCCGGCGCCCGGGGCAGGCACCGGAGGCCACTGTCCCCGGGCCAAATGGCGGTGCTCGGGACATGGCCGGGGGGCACGGTCCCGGGGGCCTAAAAGGCGGCGCCCGGGGCAGGCACCGGAGGCCACTGTCCCCGGGCAATCATGAACTTACCTGGACTTGACCGCGTGGAGATTTCCCCCAACAAGTTTTAAGTATTTCATGGACACAAATTTTTTCAAGTTCGCAGAATACCCGCATGGAACTTTGACACCATGTAGGCACTGACAGAGTTCTGTTTTTTCTCTTTTTGACAAAGTATAGCAGGCCGGGGGGAGGTATGTCCGCTTTCCCTTCTCCAACGGTGCAAGCTCAGTCCTTATGCCCATGTCGAGCATGTCACGGCGAACGTTGATGACATCTTTCGTCTTTCCTGGAATGTTCAACAACAAACCAATCAAACTGTCACAAACATTTTTCTCTACGTGCATGACATCAATGCAATGTCGAACTTGTAAGTGCTCCCAATATGGCAGATCCCAAAGAATCGATCTCTTCTTCCAAACATTTTTTCTGGAGGTTTAGAACATTTACCGAATTCAACTTTGATGTCCTTCACGCACAAGTAAAGCTCCTGACCAGTCACAACACGGGGGCTGATCCTTTCTCAGGCTTCCTATTAAATGACTTCCTCTTTTTACGGTAGGCGTGATGCATAAGAAGGAATCTGCGGTGACCCATGTACACTATTTTTTTGCAGTTCGATAACCACATGCTTTCAGTTTCATCCAGGCAAATAGGAGAAGCCTTGCCTCCTTTCCTACTATACCCCGACAAATTTCCATAGGCCGGGAAATCATTTATGGTGCAAAATATCATGGCCCGCAACATGAAATTCTCTCGCTTATGTGCATCCCACACCTGCACCCCTTCGTTCCACAATTTATGTAAGTCCTCGACTAACGGTGATAGAAACACGTCAATATCATTCCCGGGTTGTCTGGGTCCTGAAATTAGTAATGACATCATGATGTACTTGCGCTTCATACATAACCAAGGAGGAAGATTGTAGATGCATAAAAGAACCGGCCAAGTGCTATGTCGACTGCTCATATTTCTGTGTGGATTCATACCATCCGTACTCAACCCAAACCTTATATTCCTCACTTTGCCGCCAAACTCACCGAATGTTCTGTTAATTTTTCTCCATTGAATTGAATCAGCTGGATGTCTTAGTTTTCCGTCTTGTTTTTGACCTTCAACATGCCAACGCAAGTACTTCGCATCTTTCGGATTTGCAAACAGCCGTTTCAGTCTAGGAATCATAGGCAAATACCACACAGTTTTGGCCGGAGGCCCTTTCTTTACCTCATCACATTCATTTTGATAAATTTTGTCCCCATGCTTATACCGCGATGCATCGCATCTTGGACAAACATGCAAATCCTTGTACTCGTTACGGTACAGAATACAATCATTTGGGCATGCATGTATTCTTTCGATTTCCATTCCCAACGGACACAATAGTTTTTGGCCTGGTAAACCGATCTTGGCAACTCATTTTCCTCTGGAAGCATGTCCGCTAACAGATCTAATAGCGCCGTGAAACTCTTATCACTCCAACTGTTGCTTGCCTTCAAGTTATATAATCTCAATATAGAAGACAACTTTGTAAATTTTGCACATCCGGGGAACAAAGGCTTCTCAGAATCAACAATTAATTTCTCAAATTTAGCTAAATCGTTTTCGCTGTAATCTTCTTCTACATCACGTAACATTTCATCTAAATTGTCGTCATCTGCATGGACATCCGAATGAACATTACCAATGTTCTGATGATCATCATTACTGCAATCCATTTCCGGGTGCTGCTAAGTGGTAGCAGTGCTCATTTCCTCAAGATCTTCACCATATCATATCCAACGGGTATAGCGTGCGTTAAAACCACGATGAATCAAATGACTCCTAATCTGATCAGAGTTGCCGAACCTTTTTAAGTTCATACAATCTATACAAGGACAATGCATATCTTTCTCTCCCTTCTTCGCCTTTTCTTGCTCAGCAAATTTAATAAACCCATTCACACCCTCCAAATACTCAACAGTAGTACGTTTTATTCCATACATCCAATATTCTCAGTCCATCTACAATTATTTCAAAAAATTGACAAATTGAAATAAATAATTAATGACTCAGGGCATGCATGCATGAAACATCATCAATTAGCTAGGCCATATGTGTGTACAGCTGCTTAATTACATTAAATAGATATGTATGAAATCCTAATTAACTTGATGCATTAATTGGAAGAGCCAGCTAGCTAGCTGGTTAACTTCAGCCATAAATCATTCCTAGCTTAACTTCAGCAAGCTATAGCTAGCTAGCCAACCTAGTCTTTCTAGTTGGTTTGGAGCTACATGTATCTAGTTTAATGAATTGCAAGTAGAGAGAGAGAGGGAGAGTGTGAAAGAGTGATTGAGAGAGAGAGAGGTGATGAGAAGATGACAATACCGAGGGGGATCGAATTATCAACCTCTCAGCTAGCTTCTCCAGATCACTCTAGATTGGAGCGTGGATGCACATATGGTAGAAATGAATCGAGGATGCAGAGCGCAGAGCAGGGGTCGAGATAAATTGTACAATTTTACTATCGGTTCAAAAACACAACCGATAGTAAACTAAGGTCCCCACTGTCATAACCATTAGTTTATATGACGTCATTTTACTATCGGTTTATTGTATATAACCGATAGTAAAATTTCCTCTATTATATCAGTTGGTACAGTAGTAACCGATAGTAAAAATTCCTTAATTTCACTATCAGTTACCAAAGACAAACCGATAGTAAAATTTACGCTATTATATGGGTTAGTACAGTATGAACCGATAGTATAAAGTCCGTAATTTCACTATCAGTTACGAAAGACAAACCGATAGTACTATTTCATATATTATATCGGTTGGTACAGTAATGACCGATAGTAAAAAATGTTAGCATTTCACTAATGGTGTACTAGAATATAACCGATAGTAAAAAGCCTCTTCTCCACCGCTGTCGTCCTACTCTATCGGATTTTTCTCAGATTGCTTATAACCGTTAGAAGATATGGGTTAACGGATTGCATTTATGTAGTAGTGTTTAGATCTATCTCGGTAGATCTTAATACCCAAAATATATGTTGCCTCACCTAAGTCTTTCATAGAAAAGAAACTTTTCAATGAGAACTTCACAGATTCAAGCATAGGAATATCATTTCCGATCAGAAGTATGTCATCCACATATAAGACCAGAAAAACAAGTGCGCTCCCATTTGCCTTTTTGTAAACACAAGGCTCTTCTTCATTTTTTATGAAGTCAAACTGTTTGACTACTTCATCAAAACGAAGATTCCAACTCCGAGATGCTTGCTTCAACCCATAAATGGATTTATGAAGCTTGCATACTTTCCTAGTTTTATCTGGATCGACAAAACCTTTAGGCTGTGCCATATACATATCCTCACTTAGGTTTCCATTTAGGAAAGCCGTTTTGACATCCATCTGCCATATCTCATAATCAAAATAGGCAATAATAGCTAGGATGATCCTGATTGACTTTAACATAGCAACGGGCGAAAAAGTTTCATCATAATCAACACCTTGAATTTGCTTGAAACCTTTTGCAACTAATCGTGCTTTATGGATATGAACATGACCATCCATGTCAATCTTTTTCTTATAAACTCATTTACACTCAATGATTTTTACACCATCAGGCAGATCAACCAAGTTCCAAACTCAATTGTCATGCA
Source organism: Pharus latifolius (assembly GCA_019359835.1). Taxonomy (NCBI): domain Eukaryota; kingdom Viridiplantae; phylum Streptophyta; class Magnoliopsida; order Poales; family Poaceae; genus Pharus; species Pharus latifolius. Next base: position 34,049,627 of record CM033324.1, on the reverse strand, counting down.
TGGATTCAATTTCGGATCTCATGGCTCCAAGCCATTTCTCAAAGTCAGGGTTCATCATTGCTTCTTCGTAAGTCTTGGGCTCATCATTGTCTATCAATAATACTTCACGCTGCTCCATTGTAAGGAACATGTACTTTCTAGGTGCGTGACGTACCCTTTCAGACCTACGTGTAACTGGTGCTTGTCCTGCATTTTCTACATTATTTTGCAGGTCTTGCTGAGCTTCAGTGGGTGCTGAAACAACTTCTAGTGGTTCTCTAATTTCTTCAAGTTGCACTATGCTCCCACTTTCTCCTTTTGAGAGAAACTCTTTCTACAAAAATACACTGTTTCGGGAAAAAAACCACTTTGTTTTCTAGTCGATTATAGAAGTAATATCCTTTTGTTTCCTTAGGATAGCCCACAAAGAAGCATTTATCTGATTTGGGTTTGAGCTTATCAGACATTAAACATTTTACATAAGCTTCACAACCCCAAATCTTAAGAAAAGACAACCCGAGACGCTTTCCATTCCATATCTCATATGGTGTCTTTTCTACAGATTTTGATGGAGCCCTATTTAATGTGAAAAAAGCTGTTTCTAGAGCATATCCCCAGAAGAACAATGGAAGATCAGTTTGGCTCATCATTGACCGAACCATGTCCAACAAGGTCCTGTTCCATCGTTCTGACACACCATTCCATTGAGGTGTTCCCGGCGGGGTCAATTATTCCGTGTTGTTTTAGATTATCACCAAATCCTTGGCTCAAATATTCCCCTCCACGATTAGATCGTAGGGTTTTGATTTTCTTGCCAAGTTGATTCTGTACGTCATTCTGAAATTCCTTGAATTTATGAAACGTTTCAGATTTATGCCTCATTAAGTAGACATATCCATATCTACTAAAGTCATCGATAAAAGTTATGAAGTACTGAAAACCACCTCTAGCTGTTGAACTTAATGGTCCACATACATCGGTATGAACAAGAGCCAATAAGTCACTTGCCCTTTCACTTTCACTTGTGAAAGGTGCCTTTGTCATCTTGCCAAGTAAACAAGATTCACACGCATCAAATGATTGAAAATCAAATGAGTCTAGAAGACCATCTTTCAGGAGTTCTATGATGCATTTCTCATTTATATGGCCTAAATGACAATGCCAGATAAACGTGGGATCCAAATCATTGGGCCTAAGCCTCTTAGTACATAAGTTATAGACAGGTAGTTGAAGATTTAGTTGATAAAGCCCATTATCCAATGGGGCATTGCCATAAAACATATCATTTAAATAAAAGGAACAATGATTGTTCTTTATTCTAAATTCATAACCCAGCGTGTCCAAACACGACACGGATACAGTGTTTTTGCTTATGGTGGGACCATAATAACAGTTATTAAGTCCTAAAACTAATCCTGAAGGTAAAGCTAGTATAAAAGTTCCAACAGCTAATGCTGCAGCTCTTGCTCCACTGCCAACGCGAAGTTGAACCCCGTCCTTAGCCAAATTTCTACTACTTTTAAGCCCCTGCATCAAAGTGCAAATATGAGCAGCCGATCTGATATCAAATACCCAAGTCGGAAGGAGAAGTAGCTAAATGAACTTCTATAAGGTATATACCTGAAGGAGTCTCACTTTCCTTCTTTTTCTTTAAATCTTCCAGGCACTTCTTGCAATTCCTCTTCCAATGGCCAGATTCTTTGCAATAGAAGCATTTAGTAGTAGTGGTGGCACCTGGCTTGGACTTTTAGGCTTAGCACTAGAGGATCTTTCTAGAGCTTTGCCCTTTCCCTTAGCCTTGCCCTTGCCCTTCTTCTTAAAGCTTTTTACCATTTGAACCATCATTACGTTATTTGGAATTTTCTTAACGTTCTGTTACGCTGTTTTAAGCATCCCATGCACTTTGGTCAATGATTTCTCCGGATTATTCATGCTATAGTTCATGACAAACTGGTCATAGCTCAGAGGGAGCGATTCGAGAATCATATCAGTAGCCAACTCTTGACTAAGAGGAAAACCAAGCTTTTCCAAATTCTCAATGTAATCATCTTGATCACATGAGGACTGACTGAGCTACCTTCTGCCAACTTGCAATCATGCAATTTCTTGGTGGTTTCATATCTTTCCACCCTGGCCTACTCCTCGAATAAGTTTCTAAGAGACATGGCCATGTCATAAGCTATGTTCTCATATTGCTTTTGAAGCTCAGAGTTCATGGTGTGATCCGTTTGAGACCTAGCCTTGGTTTTCGCACTAGGCTCGCCCAGATTCTAATATGCGGAATAACGGGATCTTACTAGGAAATACTGAAACCTAAAGGTTGATCGAAAACAAAACCCAAAGTAATTGCACAACTCTTTATTTCAAAGAGAGCTTTACACGTCGAACGTTAGACACACTTGCCTACGTCGAAGGAACTATAAGCTGGATATATGATCCAAGGCTGTAATAATATTTGATGATCTAAACTAGACATATTATAAGGTATTTATAGTCCAATCGTATGAGTACATATCAGACTCAGTAACCTAAACGTATTAGACTCATATAACTAACTAGCTAACTAATCCTAAACGGATAAGCTTAGTTATATATATACGGATCAGATTACAATTCCGAACAGGGAACAAATTCCTTTTCCTGGTCACAAACCAACCCATGGTCGCGGACCCATCCATGGTCGCGAAACCTTTCCAAACATGGTTATGGTCGCGAAGCCGTACGCGATCAGGACCTGAAGATCCTCCCGGATCATGACTCCCTTGTTGAGAAGGAGCCAACCCCTGTTGCGACCTCTCGATCAAATTGGAGATGTGGAAATTGGGCTTGTCCATCTTCTCTGGTGTACCACTTTGCCGCACGTACTCGTTGACCTTTCCGACCGATTCGAAAAGTCTCCTTTGTGCCACTGCGGGTGGTAGTCACCTTTTTCTCCAAAATCACATCTTCACATAGAGGTTCGTATCGTTGATAAACCAAGTCTTCAACAGATGGTACTATGGTATCTGGCTCATCATCCAACATTGAAGGCTCGAAGAGTTTGAGGTGCTCAACATCGACAACCAAGTAAATATCCATGTATAGAGGTAACTCGAGCTGACAAGCATTATTACCCACTTTCCACAAAATCTGAAAAGGACCATAACGGATGGGTTTGAGTTTCTTACTTTCACCTTTATTATTCAGATGTAACCATACCATATCATCTTCTTGAAATTGCGCATCAACTCGGTGCCGATCATGTCGCGCCTGGTACTTGAGTTGAGCTTTCAACAAGTTCTGTTCAACTTCTCGATGGAGTCGTTGAATACCTTCCAGGAACTTTTTTGCTTGATTCTGATCAGATGCTTCCTTGCTGTTCTGTGCTGAGGTAGGACTCACAAACTCCATGTCAAATGGACTCTGTGGTAGAAATCCTAAACATACCTCAAACGGCGACTTTCCAGTCGAACCATGCACTGCTCGATTAAAAGCAAACTTCAGGTACGGTATGCTTTCATCCCAGGTCTTCGGGTGCTTCGAGTTATATCCTCTCAAGAGATGAACAACTGTACGATTTACTACCTCAATTTGACCATCAGTTTGTGGATGAAAGGCAGTACTCCTCTTTAGCTTGGTGTCCATCATTGTCCAGAGCGATTGCCAAAAGTGACTAAGGAACCAAGTATCGCGATCAGACACAATAGAAGTTGGCAGTCCGAAGTGTGTCCAAACGTGTTGAAAAAATACCTGAGCTGCTTCTTCTCCCATGATAGTCTTTCGACAAGGTATAAGAATAATCATTTTGGAGAACCGATCAATGACTACAAATAGATAGTCGTTGCCACGTCAGGTCTTAGGCAATCCTCCCAAGAAATCCATGGATATGCTCTCCCATGGTCGCGATGGAACTGGCAACGGAGTGTACAAACCTAATTTTCGGTTTGCCGGTTTTGAGATGCTGTAGAGACCACAACCTCGAACAAAACTAGGCACATCTTGCAGCATATGCAGCCAGAACACATGTTGGTGAAGATTTTGCAATGTCTTTGTAATCCCAAAGTGACCAGCTACCTTCGATGTGTGCGCTTCTCGCATCCATTGAATTCGAGGTGCTCCACGAGGTATGAAAAGTAAATTTCCCTTGTACAAGAGTCCTTCTCGACGAACGAACTCTGTAGGTTTCCCTGTTTCGAGCTTAGTCAGTGCTGTTTGAAAATCAGGGTCTTCACTATACATATTGGTATAGTCATCATGACATGAGGGCTCGATCTGCATGAACGCTGACAAACAGAGGGTCATAATTGGTGGTCGCGACAACATGTCCGCCAATTTGTTGTGTACGCCCTTCTTGTACTTAATCACCAGATTAAACTACTGCAGATACAACATCCACTTCATGTGCCGAGCTTGCTGTAGCTTGGACTGAGTTTACAAATATTACAACGGTTGATGGTCGGTGTGGACAACAGTCTCTTTACCCAAAAGATAACACCGCCAATGTTTCACGGCCTGATGCAGTGCGCATAACTCCTTATCATAATTCGGGTAGTTCTTCTGAGCTCCCTGGAATAACTCGGAGTGATATGCCACTGGTCGACCTTCTTGCATGAGCACTGCACCCATCGCATAACCTGAGGCATCGGTTTCTAGCTCGAATGGTTTATGGACATTCGGCAAAGCTAACACAGGCGCCTCACTGATCTTCCTCTTCAGCAAGAGAAACGTGTCCTCATGTTTCCCTGTCCACTCGAACTTTTGATCGATCCTGGTTAATGCATGCAATAGAGAAGCCACAATCAAGAAGTGTCAGATAAACTTCCGAAGATATTGGCATGCTCCCATAAAACTACACACATCCATAACTATTCGCGGTCGCGGCCATGCGCGAATCATTTTTACCTTATCCGGGTCGATTTGTAACGTACCGTTGCCGACCATGAATCCAAGGTAAAGTAGAGTTTGTTGGCCGAACTCACACTTCTTACAGTTGAGGCGAAGTCGATGTTGCCAAAGTTGTTCGAACACCTTTTCAACATGAATGAGGTGCTCATCCCACGAACGACTATAAACTAGTATGTCGTCGAGGTAAACGATCACAAAGTCATCGATGAACTGTCTCAATATGTCATTCATAAGACGCATAAAAGTTGCCGAGGCGTTGCAGAGACCAAACGGCATGACCAGCCATTCAAACAGAACTTGTCATGTTTTGAACGCGGTCTTCCACGTATCCTCCTCTCGGATGCTGACTTGATGATATCTTGACTTTAGATCCAATTTGGAGAAGACAACGGCATGCTTCAATTGGTCTAGCAGGTCGTCAATACGATGAAGGGGGTACCAGTTCTTGATGGTGATCTTGTTCAGTGCTTGGTAGTCGATGCACATACGCCAAGTCCCATCTTTCTTTGGCACTAACACCATAGGAGATCCACAAGATGAACTACTCAGTTGAATGACACCATCGTTCAACAACTCACCAAGTTGTCTCTTGGTCTCTTCATTCTCCAATACCGATGTTGGGGGAAATCTCCACGCGGCCAAGTCCAGGTGAGTTCATGATTGCCCGGGGACAGTGGCCTCCGGTGCCTGCCCCGGGCGCCGCCTTTTAGGCTCCCGGGACCGTGCCCCCCGGGCATGTCCCGGGCGCCGCCATTTGGCTCCCGGGACCGTGCCCCCCGGGCATGTCCCGGGCGCCGCCATTTGGCCCCCGGGACCCTGCCCCACGGGTATGTCCCGGGCGCCGCCATGTGCCCGGGGACAGTGGCCTCCGGTGCCTGCCCCGGGCGCCGCCTTTTAGGCTCCCGGGACCCTGCCCCCCGGGCATGTCCCGGGCGCCGCCATTTGGCCCCCGGGACCCTGCCCCCCGGGCATGTCCCGGGCGCCGCCATTTGGCCCCCGGGACCCTGCCCCCCGGGCATGTCCCGGGCGCCGCCATGTGCCCGGGGACAGTGGCCTCCGGTGCCTGCCCCGGGCGCCGCCTTTTAGGCTCCCGGGACCCTGCTCTCCGGAAGAGGTCCCGGACGTCACCGCCCTCCTAAAAGGTAAAATCCCTGTTTGTTTATCACGTGCAGGTCACGCGAGGGACGCCTCGGGAATCAGCGACCACCTGTCAAGCATCCAAGACGTTTGACCGGGAGAAGTACGGTCCTACCCTTCAATCCGACGGTGGCTCCCGGGGTAGTTTAGGTTTTTTGCTTCTTTTTGGGGCTATAAATAGCCCTTGTACCCCTCTGTTGTAAATCATCAGTTCATTATTATTAGGAATAGCTAATCTCACAGACGTGCTCCGGAAGCCTCTCCCCCGGAGAGAGCCTCCCCAGCCGACCCTGGTCGGGAGCGCGTCGACAGGACTAGGGCCCCCACCGGGACCCGAACCTGTATAAATCCACGTGTCAATTCTTGTGTTTGTCCGGCGGGGGAGGACCGGTCACCCGGTCAACCCGCGCTGCGTGATCTCCGCTAGGATCGTCTTCAAAACCTGCCGGGGTATTCTTAATACCACGACAACCGAGTTGTGATACATACTCAGATTGGGCACTGTCGCATAGGACACAAGTTGATTTCGTGCTCGACTGGACGTTTCGGTAGACGACCCTGGGTAGTCTCGAACAGATCACTATATTTCTCCAGTAGTCCCAAAAAATGACCAGAATCTTCTCGGCACGACAACGACAATGTTGGTCGAGTACCCTCACTTTGACGAATGGGTCGAATCATGACAAGCACATACTTGTGACATGCATGAACAATTCGTTTGGCTTGATTTGCGGTAATCACGTTCGCTGTGTTGACGTGGATGTCTCTACTGATTACGAACTTAACTCTGTCTTTGGTGAGGTCCTACTCTTGTGCTCGTCGATGGAAGTGAGCGTCTCGATCATACAGATACAGACTCCCAAAGATCACCTGACAGATATCGATAAGGACAACATCGCATTGCACCTCATCAATATATCCTGCAGAGATCACAAACTTCAACACACACTGACTTGTAATTTGTTGGTTCACGTCAGATGTAAACCAACCCATCGGATATGGTCACGGGTGTGTGGTTGTCTTCGAACCAAGTCACCGAACCAGTCCAGCGGAGACCAAATTCTTCTGACTTCCGGGATCGAATATCGCTGCGACCACTTCGTGCTTCACCTGGATGTTGATGGTGAACAAGTCCTCCGTTGGGTGATGGTCGTTCGGTGGATCCGAACCCTTCTCCTTCGGCATTTCCATCAGAGACAAGGTCGTATCCACCTCATTAACCGAATTCACTCAAACAACTTCTTCGTCGAGTGAAGTCGCAGTAGTCATGGTTGTTTTTAACCTGGTCCGTTTTTCCTTGGTCAAAGTTCAGGATGAAGCTTGTAGCATTTGTCCTTGGTATGTCCCGTGACTTGACAATGATCGCAAAATGCACCTGTGCCCAATTTTGAAGTGTTCTTCTTCGGACTCGGCTTTTACTTTGTCGAGGTCGCACTTTCCTTCGTGCTTTTGTCTCTGCGGGATTCTGTTGGTGCTTATTCCGAAAGGGAACAAGGTGTTCTACCTTGATTCAATCCAGAGGAAAGGGTACGAGTATGGCGCTGCGCGAGATGTAGTCGAAAGGTCAACATGTTTTATGATATTCATGTGGACCAGTGTTGCATCTAGATTTACAGTCATTAAAGTGTCAATTTCGACTACCTGCAAGGCTTTCACGAACTACTTTGCCGAGGGAGGGCAACACCATAAGCGGCGAGCCGATAAGTTTCATTGGTTACAATTTTCAGTACAAATTTCAACTAGCATCTGTTTTACTATGTAACATCTCCCCAGCTAACTCTCAATCTATATGTTGGTAGTTCCATCAGCAGTCGGACGACATGACATGTGGCTTCTACGTGATGCGCCACATGTACGACCTCATCACCCCTTACCGGCCGAATTTCCCCGAGGTATACAACTGCCGCCCTCTGTATCGATTTGGTAAAATTTACAGCTCCATTAAACTAATTTATTCGGTAGCAACTCTTGCTATAGGGGGTCGACTTCCCTTCGGAAAGCTTTGACCTTGCGCAGATTGGTTCAATCCGAGGGATGCTCGCTTCGTTTTCCATGGAGGATGTCCTATCACCTAAGGGGCTGTTTAGAGACCCACTCGGTTTGTATTAGTGTGGTCCTTACTAACTAAGACTAGTATACTAATACATATCTAACATGCTGACTTTAATTGTCGATTACTTTTATTTGTTCAATCTCAATTGTACATATTTCTGAAATGTTGCATGAAACTTACAATTTGATTGATTTATTGTTTCCGTGTATGTGTCTGAAATGCCGAGATTGTGTATGTCTTAAAAGTTGAGTTATGTGTATGTATGAAATGAAATGCTGAGTTGTATATATGAAATGCTATTGTACAGAGGGCATGGCTAGCATGATTCCTGAGGCTAGCCACAAAAACAGACCAATCATTAAGAAAATTAATTTGAATAGACGGTTTTGAGCTAAAAACCGTCTGTGATAAGATGACTATCACAAACAGTTTTGAGTTCAAAATCGTCTGTGATACTCATACTATCACAGATGGTTATAAGCTAAAAATTGTCTGTGATAAGGAGACTATCACAGACGGTTTTGAGTTCAAAATCATCTGTGATACTCATACTATCACAGACGGTTATAAGCTAAAAACCGTCTGTGATAGGCAATATCACAGATAGTTCAAAACCGTTAGTGATAGTACTCGGACTATCACTGACTCGAATATTACTGACGATTCAAAACCGTCTGTGATGACTGCTTTGAACCGACTGTGATAGTGTATTCTGTAGTAGTGAAAGGAGTTTTTAGCATGATTTTAGTCCACCATGCTTGAAAAATCCTGGAGTGAGTTCTAAGCTACTACGCTAATAGCTAGATATGAATTAACATAAGAGTGTCAATCATCACACATGTCAGCACGCGGGCCGTTATACAAAAAGAGACGACCATATCAACCATGGTCAAAATAAACATTTCGCAGATCGTGATAATTACATGATCACATCACAGAAACATGCATAAGGGCCATACTTCTCATACAAATTCTTGAAAAAACAAGTTAGGTAAAGAATCCCATCCCGTCATGCACCTTAGTGGCCTTAAGAAATAAAATGGGTGATGACGACCTTCGGAGATCCATAGAAAATCTCATCAGATTGATCATATCAGCCCAACTTCCGAACCAATCTAATTAGTGAAGATTTCCATTAATCCTCGTGATGATATTTTTAAAGATGTACCAAATCTTTTAGATCCAATCTAACAGAGATCCTGGTCTCCGATTCTGTCACTACAATGCTAGCCTTTACACCACCTCCCATTGGCCCATGCAAGGATTCATAGTAGCAATCGGATTAGATATGGACTTATGTAAAATTGATCACATCAATTTAACAAATCCACGTTATGAGATATCATCTTCTATGATTATGTCGAAAGTGATAGATCACATCTATCATAGGTTAGAATGCGTTTAATCACATGAAACACTAATAGATCTAATTCTACTAATTCAGATCTAACATGTTATCAACAATTATTAATAGATCTAATCTATTAAACCTATGCATATAACACATATATGTTAACAATCTAGATCTATGTTATACAAGGAGGCTCTGATACCACTGTTGGGGAACAGACTTGCTACTCTAGCGCAATTTCAAAAAATTTTATCCAAAATCCCAAGAAGCTTGCAAGCAATAGATCATAGATCAAGAGGTTTACCACTAGACGCACCGATGTGACAACGCAGCAGCGGAAGAAGAGTCAATGTCGCAATTGGATTGTGACCAACAATGCAGCAGTAGCAGCTGCACCTCTATAGAAGTCCACATGACCGGGGAAGGAGCACCGCATGTTCGTGTGCTAGCACCAGCACACACACGGCTAGGGTTTTACGAGACCTATCTCGTGGATGGTGGTGGCAGCCAAAATAGTTTAGATTAGATCTCTTTTGCATGCCCACCTCGCATCCTTTTATAAGGCCTTGCAGATAAGTCCTACTCAAATGTAAACCCTAATCCTAATGGTAAACCCGTTACCAATAGGAGACCCATTTCGGATCTTATCCAAATTAATGCTCCAACCTGTTAAGTGTGTGACCCTGTAGGTTCGTGTATAATTGGCCGCGACCGGAATCATCTTCCCAAATCACAAATCATAAGCGGTCCCTAGCAAGACATTATGACTACCCGCATATCACGAAGATCATATCCGACGAACCTATTGATGAGGACATCCCTAACACAAGTAGCACTAGAGCTCGACCCGATTAATATAAAGGACCAATCACTCGAGTGAAGGCTAGACAACTACATCAACATGTAACTTTTTTCCTTAAAGAATTAAAGTATGATGAGAAAATGCTACTACCTAATAGCTCTTGTTTAACATTGATCAGGAATAGAGAGGGAGAGCATAACAGAAAGAACATAGCCACGTATGGGCCAAATAACTTTATTGAATCTGGTTGTACACCTACTAAGTGGGAAGATAATTTTCTAAGCTTTCCAACAAGCCCAAGTCACTCGATTCCATCAAATATTGCAACCGCTACAACCAAAAGAATTTTGCTCGGCATGCAGTCTGCCGACCAAGCGACAGTCCAACTTCAACCAAGCATCATTCTCAACACAGATGTCCAATTTGGTTGTGTGAGTCCTTTTGGAAAGGTATTCAAAAGAGCTTTCCATCACATCAAGAATCATTAAATTCCGATATCGTATACAACCAGGAGACCCAACAGAGTAATGACTGCACGGAAGAAAAAAGTCTTCTCCGAATTCGAATCCGACTCGGAGAAGATTTATTCTGAACTTCTTTTATCTTTTATAGTTTGTTATAATTTTTATTCCGTTTTGAATTAGATTCAGATTAGAATTATAGTTTAATTCTTCTATCTTTTATACATACCACCCTCTATGAACGAGAGGCATGGTCATAGTTTTTAAGATACAAGACATAAGACATTGATATTGATAATTTCATATTGAAGCCTTTGTTCTTGTGATTTCCTCTGGAATTGCTTGAACGATCTTCATGATCACCCTATCTGTGCGCCAACTCCGTGTGTGGCCGTGTGGATAGGTAATTCAGAGTGTGGTTGGGCGAATTCATTGATACGCAGGTCCTTGCTCTGCAAGTGGTTGGCTATCACGTTTCATCAGGTCATGCTAGTTATCCAAGTATCTTCAGATACTTGTTATCCAGGTTCTACATCGTGAAGATCGGGCCACCCTCCGTGAACGTGTCCTTCATCGGCGTGTTCATATCACCTATACAACTTATCATGGATTATCTCTTTGCCTCACGATACCAGATCGAACTCAAGGTTAGGAACGTGTCATCCTTGAATAGTTCAGTCCTTTCTTGATCTTGTAATGGACTAACCTTAATCCACAGTTGGCTCTCAACTATATTCGGCATGGTCATGCACTTTCTTAGTCTAGTTACATCAAGGGGCCAAGAAATATCTCTCTCAAGATATGAGAGGGGTAAATTCCATCTCGACCATTCACTTCTAACCACATGGTTCATAACATATATGTATGTCACTTTTATGACTACTCGGTTAAAAGCAACGGTTGATGACACCAAGGTATGCTACTACGCATGTATGAAACCATGATGATCTCAGGTCTAAATATAAACCAAAAATAACTGTTATAAACAAACTGACGACACATAATAATCTCAACAGTGTCTCAAGATGGGTCAATCCAACTAACATGTTCTCCGACATGTGTCCATACATTGACTTGATATCTCATATCCATGTTCTGTGAAACTTGACTATCAATTAATGATCGTGTTGACTTAACTTGCATTATTATTCCATATAACGTTGAAAGTCAGGGATGTTTAGAATAAGTATAACTAATAATGTTGTAGGTAAAACGAGACAATTCATATATCATTATAAAGAGTTTCACGAACAAGTCACATACTTGTTGATCAATAAAAGTAATACTTTATTCAAGGAATACAATAAGAATTCATAAACATGACATGATTCAACCATCTCCATGATTGCCTCTAGGGCATATCTCTATCACTTTTTGTTCCCATTTTAAATTCCTTATCACTAAAGAACTATATTTATCACTTTATGTTATGGTTGTATTCCCATTCTTAGCCTTACTTTTTACCTGGTCACACCCAGGGGATGGTCATGACATATGACAAATATCTTGGTTTGATGTGTAAATGGATTCACTGGCCAACTCATGATCGCATCCAGCTAAGACATCTTTTTCTAAGTCCAGTTTTTACCACATAAGGGACTTTCTAGTGTGTTATGATCATTCGACTAGCTGCCAGTTAGCAAAAAACTTACACGTTTGAACTAGGCCAGTTGTCTCTGCGACCATAGTCGTCTCCTTAGTCCAAGTGACTTATCCTGTGACCACTATACTAGGTTTCTAGTATAACTGGTTGCAAGAGGGAGCTAGGGGAATATAACTATAGCATTGAGTCAGAAAACTAAGTACTTCGCATTTACAAGGTATAAAACAAAGACTTTACTGCAATAATAAGTTAAATACTTGCATTGTATTTTCATTTCATCAAAATAATTGTTTACATGAGAGGAGATACATTATCTTCAAGAGAGGCCAAGGTCACACAACAATTTTTCAATTAAAGGCCTGACCTTAGCCATGGTTGCCTCTAGCTGGTCTTGGCTGTCAAAGGTCGCATCTTGCACCACTGGGTTCAGATTCAAATTCAACCCATGGTGAAGCCTAGGTTTGCAGAGGATGGAAGAGGCTACAAATATGACATCATTCTTTAGCGCCTCTTGGTGCCTCCTCGCAATTTCAAGAACATTTGCGACCAGAAGATCAGCTTGAGCCACAACCAATTTGCATGTGTTGGGGAAGTCCCAGACGCCACCCAGAAGAAGTCCCGGAGGGCTCCTGGGGAAAGTCCCGGAGTGTTCCCGTGGAAAGCCATGGACGCCTCATGGGGAAAGTTCTAGAGGGTTCCAGTGGAAAGCCATGGACGCCTCCTTGGGAAAGTTCCAGAGTGTTCCCATTGAAAGCCACGGACGCCTCCCGTGGGAAGCCACGGACACCTCCCATGGAAAGTCCCGAAGGGCTCCCGTGGAAAACCACGGACGCCTCCCGTGGAAAGTCCCAGAAGGCTCTCATGGAAAGCCACGGACGCCCCCAGTGGAAAGTCCCAGAAGGCTCCCGTGGAAAGCCACGGCCCTAGAGGGCTCCTATGGAAAGTCACGGACGCTTCCCGTGGAAAACCACGGACGCCTCCCATGGAAAGTCCCGGAGGGCTCCCGTTGGAAGCCACAGACACCTCACGTGGAAAGTCCCGGAGGGCTCCCGTGGAAAGCCACGGATGCCTCTCGGGGAAGACTACAGATGGGTGACGTCAGGGATACCTCGGGAACTAGCGAGGACACATGTTGAGTATCCAAGCCCTCGTCAGATGAAAACACGGTGGAGCCCCTCGATCCAGCAGTTGTAGCTAGGGGATTTTAGTCTTTTTGCATCTTTTGGGGCCTATATATACACCCTTGTATCTCATTTGTAAAGAGGACAATTCATTTTTACTCACTCAAAGCAACAGGCATCCCTTGGAGACCTCTCTCCCCTAGAGAGAACCTCCCCAACGGACTTCCGTCCAGAGGCTGCCGACAGGACTAGGGGTTCCCACTAGAACCCGAACCTATATAAACTCTCTGTGTCAATCTCTGTGCTTGCCCGACGGGAGGTGACCGATCGCACAGTCAGCTCGCGCCACTATACATGTGTCACACACGTCCGGAAAACCTGCCGTGGTACTTTTTTATACCACGAAAGCAGGACTTACCAAAGGAAAAAATCATCCTTCTTAGGATCGATAACATCCGCCTTGAGTGAGTCTACGACCTCCCACAGCTTTGAGAAGATTTCCTTTTCTACGAGACCACTGCTTTTGATGATTTCTTCTAAAGCACCCTTTTCATTGAGGGCAAGCTTTGCGGTGTCTTCGGCCTTCTCCTTGGCTGTCCTGAAGCGGCTGATGGGCCTCTGGATTTATCCAGATCTTCTCCACGCTCATTGCTCTTCTTTTCATAATGATATTTTTCTTCAGCCATCTTCAGGTTATCCTCTCTTTGTTCTGAGCAGAGGAAGAAACGAATTCAATTGAGTTCACTAAATTTATAAAGTTCATAAAGGCAATGTAAGTTTTTGCCAAAATGAGCTTCCCATCCACCCTAGTCTACAGTTGGCTGCAAACCATTTGAAGGCGCTCGGCTTTGCCTAGGAGAGAATCAGCTAACGTAGCCTTCTGCTCCAAGGTCGCCATCTGTTCTTCAGCGCCCTTCAGTTTGGCCCCAAGCGCCAGAGTTTCAGCAAGCCTTTCGCTGCTTACTTTCTGGGCTTCCATCATTTCCTTCTCTAGAGAAGAACACTCAATGATCACAACTTCCTTGCTGTTGCGTTCATTGGTGACCTCCTCTAGCAAAGCAGATTTTTCCCTGTGACAACATAAATTGTTTTTCCAGTTTATAAGAAACTAAGTTTAAAGCAAGATACTTACTACTTTAATTTGTCGCATTCTACTTGTGCGACCGTGACGTGCTCCACCAGCAAACCAAACATGACCATGTCACAAGCAGCATTCTAAATAGAATAAGAGAGGAAATACTTAAAAGAAGATTCCAGAAGAACATATGAAGTTGAGAAGTAAAGATTTTTACTTATTTCCAAGAGCTTCTCGAAGTACTTCTCTGAGAGATCCCCGAATTCAGCCGCTTGGCTGGTAGATGCCAAGCTTTGCCGCACCTGCCTAACTTTGTCAAGGAATTGAGACTGAATGCTCAAGTCCAAGGCAGGGTGCTGGGTTCGATGGGTTGGACTACCATCTCTTGTGTCCTCACTTCTCCCGGTTCTTCCGAATGGGAGGGAGGGACAACTTCTTCGACTAGAGGGGGAACAAATGTACTTGCATGTTCATTCATCCCTATGATCGTGGTTGCAGTTGCGACCTCAACCTCTTCATTATTGGTGGGTGCAATTGATTGAATATCTTGAACCACCTCGCCAATGATGATCGTAGGGTCCTCTTCGACGACCTACCGAGGCGCGACTTTAGCTGAAGTGGTAGTAGCGGCCTCCTCTGTGGCTGTTGGTTCTGCTACCACCTCACTTATGGCAGGGAGCTCTGCCATAATAGTCGTCACCACCTCTTAGGGCGCGGCAACAGACGATTCAATTGCAACCATAGGAGCAAGCATTGCAGTGGTCGAAGGAACCCTGCATATCCAGTTCTAAGATTGGAAAACTATTTCTAACTGAGTATCGAGACTCGGTTAAGGAAAATGTTTACCTGATGCTGAGTCCCAAGCGGCTTTGGGAACTCGAAGCTTCTCCTCTTGGAGACAAGAGAGAAGAAAGTGACATGGGAGAAGACTTATCAGGAGCCGTTGATGACTTCCTCCTCACTATGAACAAGGAAGTTACATATTCCTCCTCCACGTCGCTCCCCCCTCCCTATATGACCATGAGATCATTCGTAGTTGTATTTGGTAAAGTTTGAGGAGTAGGAACCCTTACCGTAACAACCTGTGTGGTTGCGACCAGAGGGTCAGCTGGGGTCTTGACCACAGCAGGGGTCGGTTGGCTCACCCCCGCGGTCGCAGGAGCTTCCATGGCCACAACAGCAGTCGTGGTTGTGGGGACTCCTGTCGGTGCAGCCGAAGCCGTGGTTGCCACAGCTACTGCGATCACCGCCGCAGTTGCGGGAGGAGTGATTTGCAAGGCTCCACTCCTGGCCAAACCTTTGGTCGTACGAGCCTCCTTCTTCAGCTTCTTTGATGTGGAATAACTTGAGGATCCCACATCGTCGCCAGTTCACCTTTTCTGGCCCACTGGGCGCTCGAACATCTGATACAAACCAAAATGAATTACTTTGGTAACTTCTGTTCAGAATCAGATGTAAACAGATCATTTGAAAGAGAAGTACCTTTCAACGCTCCTGAGCAAAGTCACTTGAGTTGCCGACCATCCTCTCTGGCCTTGGTGCATTGACATCACCTTCGACGGCTGTGTTATAGGCTTTCAAGAGATAATTTGTCCTCCTATCTACCTCTGAAACACACAAGACTGTGGAAGAAGAAAGAATGGTTAAGATTATTCAAAAGAACTCAGTTCAAGTAAATCAACAGATTCAAAGGTTGTACAAATTTCAATAGTTTGGTTATAACCATTACCCAGCACTAGTCCCTGGTGCCATCTTCCATAACCCTGACCTCCCAGGAAGGGTGTTCCCTCTTCTTCAGAGGGATGATATGATTTTTCACAAAGTCCCAGATCACATCGTGGGCTGTCAAGCCCTCATTTTCCAGGTATTGTATTACCTCGACTTGCCTCTTCTGCTCATAGTCCAAGGGAGGAGCAGAACCTTTTTCTCCACTTTTCTCTGGTCGATGGTTCTCAAACCAGAGATGGCTCTCATTGGGAGCCAAGCGATAGAACTACCGTTGTACCATCCATGAACAGAATCATGGAGGGGAAGATGCGGATAGTCCTTCTTCCCCTGAAGACGGAAAGAGACACACCCGCAAGCATTGGAGTTTTTGGACCACGCCAAAAAATAATATTGGCGGAAGATATGCTGGGAAAAACTCCAACATATGCCTCACATAAATGCTGAAAAATATCAAGAATCAAAATAGAGTTGGGGTTGAGGTTTACCAACTCTAGATCATAGTGTGTGAGAATGCTCTGGAAGAAATTTCTCTTTGGAAGGCGAAACCCGCACCGCAAAAAATTCTCGAAGAGCACCAACTTGCCTAATTGCACAACTGGACTTTCTTCTTTTACCCCAGCAGGGCGCCATGGGATCAGTGACCTTGAGGGGAGGTAACCCTCCATTTCCAAGGCCAACATGCTCTCAACAGTGTGGTGGTGAGAATGGGTCCAAGAAGCCATTGAATCAAGATTGGGAAAAAAAGAAGAGCTTGAAGAAGGAAAGCTTGGAGGCTAAGAATTCTAAGTCTCAGAAGGTTTTGGAGATCTTAGTTGTGGGTTGCATTCCGTAAAAGATAGCCTTTGATCACGACAAAGATCCTTTTCAGTTAATGCCTCTCATGATGGGTCTGATAAATGCACCCAAAGGTTTTCTTGGGCGTTGTTAGAATCCGAAATGAAAAGGTGCCTCTTTAAGAAGCCAAAATGATGCTTCAATGAAAGTAACCTTTTCATTTCATATTTGGGGGCTAGATGACGGAGATTATTACCCGAGTAATTTATTTGTGCCTTTTTGTGGTCGCTCGCGACCACAGAGAGATTGTGTGATTGTCAAAGATCTTCTAGACTTAATCAAAGTTATTTGTTTGTACCTTCCATGGTCGCTCTTGACCATGGAGAGAGATCATGAGGGAGTTGAAGATCTTCTGGACTATATGGCCCATTTTACCAAACAACACAAAGGCCCATCACGGATAATCATTACGCTAACGTAGTATCTATGGTCTCAATGTTTGTGACTGTGACCTATGTGGTCACAATATCTGAGGTCGTGGAGTCCATTGTCACTACCTACGGACACTATGGTCACGGAGACATGGTAATTCCCTTTATGTGATCACCATGTAATAAGAGAGTTATCTTTAACCCTCTTCACGAGGAAACCAATAGTGGTTTCTTTATCCTTACCATGTTAGTGAATTAAGAGAAATATTGAGCTGGAAGTACCTTCGAATCAAGAAAGGAAGGTTTGGTCGAGACTTATATTACCGATCACGGTTTAAGGGTTATGCGGTTGTGTTGTCATGATTGATACATCATAACTGCTCTCTGATCGATACGTTCAGTTATTCCCAGGGTAATATAAGTCTCTCTTCACTGACAAGATAATTTCCTAGCATCCCTCTGATGAAGCAACCGATGCCTTTTCAAAAAGTATAAAAGAAGGGCTAAAGACTTATGTAAGAGGGGGAGAGAAATCAATAGAGAGTTAAACAATACAGAGATTGTTAAACTCTGTACCTCTGTAATCCATCCTGTTGATAGTGACAACCAAACAGGAGTAGGGCTATTACTCAGACTTTGAGGGTCCGAACCTGTATAAACACAGTGTTTGTGGTTTCATTTTTATGGTGATACTCTTTGGTGATTGATGGATACTATCCCCCTTCTAAACAAATAAAATCTGTGTAAGTTCGACTTGTGATATTGTCCCAATCGTTGACGCTATGGGGAGAAGATGGTCATTGGCATCAGTTGCCACAGCAGTCAGTAGAGTACCCTCCGTCAATGCAAAGAACGGGTCTCATGTACCTAAACGATGTAACACACTACTGAATGCTCAGAAAAATCTCCACAGTACCATGCATTCAGGTATTACAACACCATCTGAGCCAATAGCCGGCGTATCCACAATTTCGATGACTTTGCCTAGATTTGCTTCGCATATACACTGAAAGAGCCTTAGTATGAAGTTATATGCCTCAACATATGTCCCAAAAAACTCTTCCAGCGCCTTTTGTTTAGCTGTCCACGACATTTCATAATTGATCTTGTGATTGTGTTTTCTGTGACATGTGCAATAATTACTTTCTGCGGCATTGCCATATTTCCTTCATAACAGATAGTATGAGACTAGCAACAAAACTAGAAGTTGATGTCTCCCTTTTTATGGTTTAATATCAATGCATATGTTGAGCTCATCATATCAGTCATCTATGCTTGCATCAAGCTTGTGCTAATTGTTAATTGTTATGTTATTCATTAAATCCTAAAATTGATGTCTCCTTTGTCGTGGTTTAATATCGATGCATTTGTTAAGGGGGAGCTCATCATATCATTCATCTGTGCCTGCATCAAGCTTATGCTAATCATTATCATGACATGAGTACTATGGATCTTGTGCTTATTTCTTATCATGTATGGATCTATATGATTGTATATTTCATCTCTTACCTTTTTGTGGTTTATCGAAAATGGTTCTATCATTAAACACCAAAAAGAGAAATTGTTGAGTTAACTCCTTTGGGAGTAATTTATTTGTGGTGATTAATGACAACCCAACTATGAGACTAACATTTTTTAATGAGTGTATGTGTTGTAGTCTCAAAATGGATTGCGAGATGAAAGCAAGCAAGAGCGTATGGAGGACGATGTCGATATGAGCCACCTTGAGCGAGGTCAAGTTTCACCGTAGGTAAGATCTAAGATTAAGGATCATTTTCTTAGGATTTTATCGGTCTTGGTGTTTGGAGATAGACCGAATTGATAGGATTCTTTTTGCTAGTTTTGCCGTACTATTAAGAGAGGTCGGAAACTAGTAGCTTGAGTCGATGTAGTGTGGAAGCTCAAATGCATTCATATCATATTGCACTAGTACTTATTCACCTATTGCATTGCTAAAAAATAAATGTAGTTTGTTTGAATTAGAGATAATATCTGAAAACTGCACTTAGTCGTGGTTGCTAGATAAATCAATCTATTTTAGTACTAGAGCTGGTCATGGTCGTATTTGCACATTTAGGTTGTATCACTCTTTGGAGCTAGTCATGGTCGTAGGAGTTCAAACTAGTCGCACCAGTTCAACTCGAATATGGACTTTCGACCATATCCATTCGATCACCTACTTTCGACCATATATTCGACCAGTGGCATGAAGTTCTTCAATCAAAATTGGTCGTGGTCTATGCTGAGTGTCAGCAGACATATCCGCGAGAAAACAAAAAAATTGCATTTGCAAATACCCCAAAATTGAGTTAGAGTAAAATTACCCAAGTCCTGTTTTCGGTTTGCACAGGCCAGACATTGTTCGTGGTGACCGGACATTGTCCGACCAGAACAAAATTCTATTGACAATTGCAAAATGAAACCAGAGACAGATAGATATGTCTGGGGGGTTTTTTGTCCAGAATAGGCCGGACAATGTCCAGCCAGTATAAAACTTGAGATTTTTAATTGAGATGTAACCAGACACATATAAATCCGTCATGGGGCTTCTGTCCGCGACTGGGTGGACTTTGTCCAGTGCGAGCGGACAATGTCCGCCCAGTACAAATTATTTTGAGGCTAAATCAAGGAGTGAACCAGAGATGTTTACATCTGTCTGGGCTTTTTGTCCGGACAAAAGGCTTTTGTCCGACCTTCACAAAAATAGCCCAATGGTAACTGACACGTTTGCAACGGTCATATTGACTTGCATTGGCCAGACAGTGTCCAGCATGGTCGGACAATGTCCGGCTTGTACAAAATTTCCTCAGCTGCTCAAGAACTCAAAAACCCTGTGCAAAAGCTAGCAAAATCCTTTGATTTCAATCTCTTGCATTTAGAGACAAGATTTGAGCCAAATCTTTGAGAGCATTTGAGAAGAGAAGCATTTGTGAGAGGCTAGGAGTGCTTAGTGCACATCATCCATCACCTGCAAGCTAGTTCTAGAGTATAGGCATTCATTTGCATCATTTGAGCTTCTAGCACTTAATTCATTCAAGTGAAAGTGTCCGATTTGTTAATCTTGGCGATCGCCATCGTCTAGACAGTTGGTAGAGGAGAATCGCGATCTCTCCATTGGAGTTTGTTGGAGAGGCCAACAAAACATGTGAAAGGTATTGGTGCTCGCCTATCCGGAGTGGAGAAGGAACAATCTGAGTGGACATATCCTTCGTGGATATAGAAGCGAGGCTCACGCATGAGCACTTCAATGAGTAGGGGAGACCGGGTGACGAGGATTATCACCCGAGCTAGTTATCTATTTAACATATCATGTTCAAGTTAAGTTCGGATATGATATTACCCTCCTTGAGGCGAAACGCGATCGGGCGTTGATTAAGTCTGCGGTATATTTACAAGCTTTGTGTAAAAACCATAGTAAACGGGTGTGACCTCGTAGTCTTCACATGGGCGACCTGGTTTTACAAAAAATACAAAACCAGTCTAATCACAACAAATTCTCCCCTCAGTGGGAAGGCCCTTATACTGTAGTTTCAGTACCACGACCAGGATCAGCCCGATTAGCAATGAAGATGGAATGATATCTTATCCAATACTTAGAACATAGATCAATTACGCAAGTTCTACGTGTAAGTCTTTTCCATCTCTTTTATCCTTTTCAATTAGCATGTTTTTATTAAAACTAACATGTATTTTTCTTCGCGTTATGTCGTGGTTTGATTTCTTTTGTCCCACCGACTCCTCTAGGATGGCTTCCTGTCAGTCAACAGCAAAACACCTGAGCTTTTGCTTTATTGGTCGCTGTCCAGGTTAAATTGCTAACCTGTGCTCGATTACCTCCTTTGGGACACCGGGCATGTCGGATGGTTTCCATGCAAACACATCTGCGTTAGCCCGGAGGAAAGTAATGAGCTCGAGTTCCTATTTGTCATCCAGGCCTGATCTGACCCGAATTGTCTTAGATGGATCATCTGGGTACAAAGGAACTAGTTTGAGTTTCTCATCTGGTCGAGGAGCAGCCTTGATCGCGTCAGCGGCGACTGTGGCGACCTGAGCGTCCCGGAGGGGAAGTTGGTCCACCATCTCCAAAGATAGTCAGTCACACATCAGTGCCATGTTGCGACTGCCTCGGATCGAGATGACACCTTTGGGGCCAGACAACTTGCCGCACTGGTAAGCATAGTGCGTCGCCATCATGAACTTAGCAAGAGTTGGCCTGCCAAAGATTGCATTATTAGCCGAATCACAATCAATTACATCAAAAGTAACCAATTCTGTCGGAAGTTATCCGGTTCTCCCAGTGTGACTGGGAGGACCACCTGTCCCAACAGCATCATGGAGGGACCAGGAATTATCCCATAAAACTGTCCAGAGCGATTCCTTTTCGACTTCTTCGATTTCCCGCCTGATGAAGATTCCGGCTTCTTGCTTGGATCTTCCTTCCTAGCGTCCTTGAGACCTAGTTGAGGCGGTAGGTTATCTTTATCGACCATTCGGTTCTATTCGACAGCATCGGCTACATCGGAATATCGATCAGCCATATCAAAGAGATCAGCTACTGATCGGGGAGGATGGATGAGCAAGTCTTCGGTGAATCTCTGATATCGAACGGCATGTTTAAATGCCTAATAACGGAGCTATCAGATATGTTTGGGATGGTATTCCTTACCCCAACAAATCTCTTGACAAACTGACGACGGGTTTCGGTCGAAGTTTGCCGTAGTCGATGGAAGTGATCCTCTTTACCCGGCTTCTGATAACAATTTTGGAAATTACTGAGGATAGCATCACACAGCATTTCCCAGTTATAGATCGAACCTTCGCGTTGGTTAAACAACCAGGTTCTTGTCGGTCCTTCGAGGACTGTTGGCAGGTAGTTGGCCATGACCCGGTCATCGCCGCCTGCTGCTTGGATGGCAGTAATGTAGATTTGAAGGAACTCGGAAGGGTTCTGAGTTCCATCGAACCTCTCTATGGCCCTGGTCTAAACTTGTCTGGCCAAACGACCACACGAAGGCTGGGCGAGAAAACTTTACAACCAACGTAGGGACCGTGAACTGTCCTGTGACTCTCGATCGGATCACGGGCAACCTCACGCAATGGAGAGGCCACACGTGGCCCCAAACGAGAGTGGACAGGGACTCGATTCCTATCATGAGAATCCTGCGCCCACCTGGACTTGTCCTGCCGGGATGGTACAGGTGGCGGGTGACTCCGTCGACCAGAACCAGAGTGAGAGTGCTCTCGGTTGTGGGAATGTGTCGCCGATCGGGAGGAGGCCGTAGGGGTCGCCTCAGATGCGACCTCATCCAACCTCTCCGCCAGGATTCTGGTGAAGGCCAGTTTCTGCGCATCCGTGACCGTAGGAGGAAAATTACGCATGACCTCCGCGATAGATCGAAGCCGGCCATGCGTACTTCTCCTAGGGGCACCAGGTGTTACCGTTTCTTTGTCCACCGGGAAACGCTCCGGAGGCAAAGAGGGTGTTTGGTCGCGTTTGCGACCATGTGATCATCGGGAAGAACTCAGAGTAGCATCATAACGAGCCTGCGCATCTTGAAGAGCCTCTAGGGCAGTTCTGTGTAGTTCATTGTCTTGTTGCTCGAGATCTTGATCCTCCTTTTGTTTGCGTTCCTGTTCTTCCCTAGCAGCCTGTTGATCAGGAGTTTCTTTCGATAAGGCAGTGAACTGTCTAGGGAGAGAGGTTGCCGAGGGAGAAAACATCTCGGTTTGTTCCAAGTCAGACTCGAAATCAAAGAGACGATGGAGGTTATCAGGGTCAAACCTCCCCGGGCTAATTTCCTGGTCGACATCATTCTTCCCCTCAGCAGGGTCGTATGACGGACCGGATTCACCTTCTAACGAATTAAGAACCTCAGTGGGTTCTGACCTTGCGTTAGTCACCTCCTGGTCGATAGACATGATCTAGAGGGTTGATTCGACCTCTGGGACGTCCTCGCCTCTGGTTTCCTCCATCGGGACAGGATCGCTAGGAGAAGGCATCGGAATGTGAGCATAATCCTCGAGATCGAAATCATTCTCGGAATCATATGCTCCAGCCATGATTCAGCAAACCTTCGGATGAAAATTAGAACGCCTTGAGAAAGGCTCCACGGTGGGCGCCAGCTGTCGATGATTCGGACTAGGGGTCCTTAGTCGAACTTATGCAGAATTTGTAGGTTGTGAGACCTTTTAGGGTGGCCCTCCGGGAAGGTATGATGAATCAAAGATAACTAGAGCACAGAGAAGTTTATACAGGTTCGGGCCCTCGATGGTGGGAGTAATAGCCCTACATCCTGTTGGGATTTCACTATGTATAGTAGAAAGAGTTACAAAGTTATGGAAAAGATCTTCACAGGCGAAGATTTTTCCTATGTGTTTATACAAGACAATGCCAGAAAGGCTTAGGAAATCTAGCTAACTTGGAGTACTGTCTTCTGATCCTTTGAGTGTTAGATTGCTTGATTCGATGATCTGATCATCTGATTATCTGATGCCCTATTTGATTCATTGGGTTACCCATTTATACTGGTCGAAAGGGTGCCAAGTCATAACGGCATCAAACAATTGCTTGGATGCAGTTTTGGCAACTGCCTTTAACCTCCACGCAAGTTTAACACATGTTATCCATGGATAACCGCACGTATTAACCTCCTGACGGTTGTCTCCATGCGTGGAAGGATCTTCGGGATACTAGGGATATCCCTGTTGTGGGGACAGAACAATCCCGCGTCCCCTGGTCGAAGGTGTTCTGACCGCGCGTTGTTTGTTATTACCTAACCGCGCACTATCTGCAGTCTTCTGTTCGCGTATGGCATACAAACTCCTGACCGCGCACTAGCTACGGTCTGATCGTGTAAAGCCTGCGACCAAATGATTGTGCTTCTCGGAGTAACTTGAGTTCGCATTAATAGACACTCATCTGGCTCGAACTGTCTAGAACCAGTCATGCATTTATTTGAACTAGCTCGGGTATCAATCCTCGTCAGTTGGCATTGGTAGGATCAACACTGGCTGCCCCAAGAGAACTTGCGACGTCCCTCAGTCTATCGACGTCGTCTCTTATTGCGAAGAAGCAGTTGTCCCTATTGCATTAGAGAGGTCTCGCTGCTCTCGAGCATGATCCCTCTCTAAGCGGAACGTGAGCTCCTCTTCGTGAACCCCATCATAGCACTCAGCCAGGCATAGCGTGATGGGGAGGATGCCCTCAAGGCACTCCTTCAGCACTTCATTCTTTTCTTGGAGAGTTCTGCACCAGGCAGATTTCTCCCTCAGAAGAATCTGGATCTCAGCTAGCTATTTGCTGAGAACCCAGAGAGCCTTCTCCTCCTGTACATATATGGGTTAGTTCCTAAAACATGTGATAAACAGAGAGGATGAAGATAATTACCTGTGTCACAGGCTGAGAGGAAATAGCTGAGCATGGAAGGAGACTTGGTGATAAAGGCACTACAGGCACAGTGATACCTAATCCCCCGGAGGTTCGATCCAAAGAAGGTGTTGAAATTGGAACCAGATGGGTTGCAAGGGCTGAAGAAGCTAGACGATGCAAAGAAAGAGATGAGGGCAATGTAGCAGCCCAGATCTCCACACCCATTAACTTTTTGGATGAAGCTCCACTGGAGGATCCCGTATCATATCCGGTCCATTTCTTCGAAGAAGCTGGTTCCTCGAACAGCTGTGCATTCCAAAATGCATTACTTTGGAAATGCTCAACCTGCAAACAGATTTACACAGATGTTTTAGAAGAGAATTACCTTCTGAAGAGCCTATCCAATCCAGTCTTCTATCTTTATTCCTTCCTCATCGCTCTCAACAATCTTATTGGAGTCTCGGTTCGCCATTAAGATGAGAGTAGAAGAGGAAATGTGAAGTAAGAAGATGAGAAGAGATTCTAAAAGACTTAGCCAAGGAAAACTGGTGAGTCTTTGAACTGAAAAACTTCGCTATTTATAGAGCCCGGAGGCGACGATCGGCATTCGTGGGGGCCTGGAGCTCCTAAATGCACTTACATTTTGCCTTGATTTCCTGGTAAAAGCCTTCATGATTACCTGTCAAGTTAAACCCAGAGAATTTTCTTGGGAAGTGAACCACCACACGGTGCACAGTGCGACTGAAGAAGGCAAAGCATCGGGTTCTATATCCAATAAGTTTTAAAATTTGAAGTTATAATAATTTTATCGCTTCAAATTTGGGGGCTAGCTGACTAGGATTATCACCCGAGCTAGTTATCTATTTAATATATCATGTTCAAGTTAAGTTCGGATATGATATGTGACCCTGTGCCCTAGCAGCCACTATGATCGCAGAGGACGGCTTCCTGTATACCAGAAGGTCGCGGGCACAGAACCAATTTATGGTCGCAGTACTTGTGCGATTATAAGATCGCAGGCTATGCGCGACCAAGATAGCCTAAATGTGTTTGAGCTTTACCGGACACGTTCTCAGGATAAAGATAACTTCTTCTCCCACAAGTGAAGAAAACCGTCAAGGAGGTTAGGATATGTAGTTATCTATAACTGCATGTATAACCGACAAAGGGATTAGTGTAGTTATACAAACTGCACTATGACAACCGTCCAAAACTACTTCACATTAGCATCCTTTCATTCAGCACAAAAGGATGACAAATGTATAGATGCAAAGGACAATACACAATAGAGGAGAGATAGGAGAAGCGAACAATAGACAGAAGTACTAAGGGAGATTGATTAGCCTCTGTAACAATCTATCCACCCTGTAAATTCTCTCATACATAGTGAAACCACAACAGGACGTAGGGCTATTACTCAATCTTGTTGAGGGCCTGAACCTGTATAATTCTTCGTGTCTCTGACTTGTACTTATCATAACTTACCTGATAGACACCCTGAAAGGTCTCCTACTTAACTCACAAATCTGCGTAAGATCGACTGAGGACCCCGAGTCCAAATCGTTGACACTGGGCGAGTCTCCGAGACCTCAGTAAAAATTGTTGTATCAATTGTTTCTCTCTTATATATTTCATATTTACCTTGACACAATTGTTTCAAATTAATCTTGTTCCATGTTGTATTGCATGACTTATTTGTTGATTTTGGATAAGGATATTCACCTCTTAAACACAAAGGCTAAAGATGTGCTTCTTAGATCACGTAGGCATGATGTGCTCAAACTAGTGAGTGATTGTTCGACCGCTCACAAAGTTTGGACCGCCCTTGAGTCTTTATTTGTGGGCACATCTAGCTTTGAGCATGCTAAGATGCACATATTAATGCGGCACTATGAGGCATTTGTGATGTTGGAACATGACACACTCTCCACCATTTATGACCGTTTGATCAACATCACAAATGAGCTCAAGGCCTATGGCGCTAATATTTCCAATCTAGACATTTGTAGGAAATTACTTCAGGTGTTTCTGGAAGGTCGCTACGGAGAATTCATAATCACTCTTGCAAATGATGACCTTTCCGACACTTCACCGAGCGAGCTCATTGACATGCTTATATCAAATGAGGCTATGTCCAAGGAAAAGGACATATGTTTCACCTCCGAGCATATCAAGAACGATGATTTCATTGCGGAGGATCGGGAGCTTTCTAGCAAACTCAAAGACGTCAACAACTTGGTTCTCCTAAGCAAGACAAAGGCAAAATCTTGCAAGAATAGCTAAAGGAAAGCTAGAAAGAAAGCATCGAATTCAATTTCTTCATCTCAAGACAAATCTATATGCCCTATGGCATGTGACTCGATGGTATCAAATGCTAACCTCTCTAATAATGAGCTTATGGATATGATTGTAGAGTTAAAAGACTTGCTTGGTAATATGACTAAAAGCTTTTGCACTTTAAAGAATAACTGCTCATCCTTGAAAGTGCAATATCAAGAGTTGAAAAGCTCTTATGATTCTTTGCTTACCAAGAATGCTATTAGCTCCACATGTATATTAAACGTTGGAGTTGCTTGTGACTCGCTTATTGATCCATATTTAGAGTCACATACTTCCACTTCACATGCTAGCACTTCTTGTAATAACTTAATCCTTGATTCATGGTTACATTCAAATCCTAGCTTTGTGGACACTAGTACTTCAAGTGATAATTTGTCTAATGATTCATTTATTGATTCACATGCTTGTACAGGTGATCCTAGTAACTCATACCATGATTCATCTAGTGACTCATCGTTATGCCATGGTGTTAGTACTAGTTGCTCCTCATTTGATATATCTGGCTCATCTAGTGATTCTAGTGCTATGCCTTCTAGTTCATCTACTTGTGATGATATGCCGTCATGTTCTCATCATATTTCATGTGTTGACTCGGAATCATATTAAGTACCTAAAATTGAAAATGATGAACATAAGACTAAAATCAATAGATTGAGCAATGACCTTACTAGATATCATATGATCAGTGCTATGCTTGTTAAACCCCCTTTAGATCATAGATATTCATTTTATAAGGG
The DNA here is from genome assembly GCA_019359835.1 of Pharus latifolius. Classification (NCBI taxonomy): domain Eukaryota; kingdom Viridiplantae; phylum Streptophyta; class Magnoliopsida; order Poales; family Poaceae; genus Pharus; species Pharus latifolius. The sequence goes on along the minus strand of CM033324.1, from coordinate 34,021,782 downwards.
GGAAATTAAATCATGCACACTCATCTAGTAAGAGGCATTACATACTTCATTACACTCATACAAATTCATTCGAAAAACCCTCTCGAACTTCATGTTCCTCATGTCACTTAATAGGGCAACATTCGCATGAGTGTGTATCCAACACTTTTAAAGTTGGTTCTTTTGAATATTATTTGATTTCTTGTTCTAGAAGGGGTTTAATTGCAAAACTAATTGATTTCCGTTTTCAAAAACCTAAAGATAGAGCAATTTGGGTACCAAAAGATTTATGTGACAAGGCTAGAGGACCTCGTATAGCTTGGGTACCAAAAAGGGCTTAACTCTTTTTGATGTATAATATAAAAACTATTTGCATTGCATTCTCTCCTTTTATTCTTTATTGCTTTAATTTTCATGGCCAACTATGCAAAAGAACGAAAATTTAAAACTTATGATGTTATATTTTTAGGGGTAGTAATTTATGAATGCTTCCATTGTTCATTGCACCCCTATATGTGAGATATTTCAAAATTGCAAGTAAAAGTTTTAAAATGAACTCTTTTTTGTCAAAATGGCAAATTTTCATTCAAAAGGCCAAAAATCATCAATTCCTATCAAAACGGTCTTCAAATGTATTTGAAAGGATTTTAGAGGCTCTGGATGAAAAGTGATTTCAAAAATTTATTTTTATTAAAACTTAGCCTCAAAATGATCTTCGAGTTTTTTTTTAAATAAATCGGTTTCGAGCGCTAATCAAAATCTATTTGGATTTTGCCAAAACTTTCTTTACAAAACTCTTAGATATTATTACTCTGAAGAAGTTTGAAATTGAAAACTTTCTCAAAAGAGTTTTAATTTGAAAGTTATGGGTATTTGAATCTCACCGGAAAACTTGCTTTGACCCAAAATATCTTATATATGCAAAACATGAGTTTAGCTATTTCTATGGTCTTTATTCATGAGCTTCGGCTCAAAATTATATGATTAACTCATGTAAGCTCTTTCATGTCAAAAATCCCATGAAAATCAAATTTGAACTCAATTTGCAAAAGTTTGTCGAATTTCAACATTCTTGTTTAACATAAAGATCATTTGACCATAACTCTTGATTGTAAAATCCTTTTTGGAAAATACTGAAAAATATATTTCTTGCAATGAAAATCATTTTTGCAAATTTTCATTTCAATTGGATTTGATTTGAGCAATAATTCATTCTTTTCACAAATCAAATATGAAATCTGCAAAATTCAGACTTCTCGTGGTTTTTGGCTGATTTGCCATTTTTATATCTTTAAATTGATTAGCTATTTGAAGAAAGATTCTATATGATACTTTATCTTTCATGATTGGTCTTTACTGTTAATTTATTTCAAAATTGTTGGAAGTCATTTGTGTGGATTTTCATGTACTTTTACAAGGGTAAAATAATTTTCTCAAAACGTGAAATCTGAAACTTTCAATCTGGTCAACATTTACCTTTTTCATATCTTATTGTTGGCTTCAATTTTGGCTTCACTATAAAAGATGATCTAGTTCCTCATTATATCACTGATCTCCAGAATTTATTTGGAATTTTTGGATTGGCGGTTTGCTTTATCTTACCGCATCTAAGCCCGAAATCATATTTAGTGATTGCTTATGTACTAGATTTTGATCATCTCCTAAGGAATGTCATCTGATTGCCATTAAAAGAATCCTTAAATATTTGAAATGCTATCCTAGGATAGGTCTTTGGTATCCAAAAAATACAAACTTTGAATTACTTGGTTATTCGGATTCGGATTATGTGGGTTGCAAGATCAATCAAAAAGTACATCCGGTGGTTGTTGTGCTTAATTTTTATGGATGAAACAAATCTTGTTGGATTACATAATGGCCTTCGAAAAGATGCCGCTCTTATGTGATAAAGAAAGTGCCGTAAAGATTGTAAACAATTCGGTTCAAAATTCTCGGATAAAGCATATTAATATTCAGCATAACTATATAAGAGATCTTGTGGCAAAAAGAGATATAAAGATCAATCATGTAAAGATAAACTTGCAACTAGCGGATATTTTCACACCAAACTATTAGATGCATCTAGATTTTGCATGATTAGAAGTGAATTAAATGTCATCGATATATCCGTTGAGTGTTGATTGTCTTGATTCCTTCTATATACCTTGGGTGTATTTTCAAAAATACTTGCAACATTTATTGGGAATCTGTTACAAGTCGTTTTAGCAAACTTAGTGAATAAATCAATGACTCCGAAAAGATTGCTCATCACAATTTGAGTTCTCACCCCTTCCTTTTTGTGCTTGATGACAAAGGGGGAGAGATATTATTTGAGATCATTGATATTTGGAAGAGATAATTGAGATAGCTGATATTTCATGTATGACTTGATTGAACTTGTGCTTCCCATTCTCTTAATCATCATACATTTCTCTTGACTTATATGATTAAATACCTTGCCCAATTCTGAAATATTATTGCATATATTAAGAGGGAGCTGAAGAATCTAATTTGGGTTTTATGGAGATTGTTGTCATCAATCATCAAAAAGGAGGAGATTGTTGGATCTAGATTTTGATGATTAATGACAATTTGGATAAACCCTGTTTTAGCACAAGTAAATTGAAATGTTATTTGTTAAATCCTGAAGTTGATGTCTCCCTTGTTATGGTTTAATATCAATGCATATGTTGAGGGGGAGCTCATCATATCAGTCATCTCTGCTATCATCAAGCTTGTGCTAATTGTTAATTATTGTGTTATTCGTTAAACCCTAAAATCGATGTCTCCTATGTCGTGGTTTAATATCGATGCATATGTTAAGGGGGAGCTCATCATATCAGTCATTTGTGCCTGCATCAAGCTTATGCTAATCATTATCATGACATGAGTAGTATGGATCTTGCGCTTATTTCTTATCATGTATGGATCTATATGATTGTATATTTCATCTCTTACCTTTTTGTGGTTTATCAAAAATGGTTTCGTCATTAAACACCAAAAAGGGAAATTGTTGAGTCAACTCCTTTGGGAGTAATTTCCTTGTGGTGATTAATGACAACCCAACATGAGACTAACGTTGTTTAATGAGTGTATGTGTTGTAGTCTCAAAATGGATTGCAAGATGAAAGCAAGCAAAGGCGTATAGAGGACGATGTCGATATGAGCCACCTTGAGCGAGGTCAAGCTTCACCGTAGGTAAGATCTAAGATTAAGAATCATTTTCTTAGGATTTTATCGATCTCAGTGTTTGGAGATAGACCGAATTGATAGGCTTCTTTTTGCTAATTTGACCGTACTATTAAGAGGGATTAAAAACTAGTAGCTCGAGTCGATCTAGTATGGAACCTCAAATGCATTCATATCATATTGCACTAGTACTTATTCACCTCTTGCATTGCTAGAAAAACAAGTGTAGTTTGTTTGAATTCGAGATAATATCTGAAAACTACACTTAGTCGTGATTGCCAGATAAATCAATCTTTTTCAGTTCTAGAGCTGGTCGTGGTCGTATTTGCACATTTAGGCTGTATCACTATTTGGAGCTGGTCGTGGTCGTAGGAGTTCAACTAGTCGCACCAGTTCAACTCGAATACGGACTTTCGACCATATCCATTTGACCACCTACTTTCGATCAGATATTTGAGCAGTGGCATAAAGTTCTTCAATCAAAATTGGTCGTTGTCTATGCTGATTGTCAGCAGACATATCCACGAGAAAACCGACAAATTGCATTTGCAAATACCCCAAAATTGAATTAGAGTAAAATTACCCAAGTCCTATTTTCATTTTGCACAGGCCGGACATTGTCCGTGGTGACCGGACATTGTCCGACCAGTACAAAAGTCTATTGGCAATTGTAAAACGAAACCAGAGACAGATAGATATGTCTAGGGGCTTTTTGTCCGGAACAAGCCGGACATTGTCTGTGATGGCTGGACACAAAACTTGAGAGTTTTAATTGAGATGTAACTAGAGACATATAAATCCGTCTGGGGGCTTCTGTCCGGGACTGAGCGGACTTTGTCCGGTGCGAGCAGACAATGTCCACCCAATACAAATTGTTTTGAGGCTAAATCAAAGAGTGAACCAAAGACAATTACATCTGTCCAGGCTTTTTTTCTGGACAAAAGGCTTTTGTCTGGCCTTCACAAAAATAGCCCAACAGTAACTGACACATTTGCAACGATCATATTGACTTGCACTAGCCGAACAATGTCCGGCTTGTACAAAATTTCCTTAGCTGCTTGCAAACGGCTAGTTTCTTGGGAGGGCTATATATACCTCGTCTTATCCAGCATTTGAGGCTACTCAAGAACTCAAAAATCCTATGCAAAAGCTAGCCAAATCCTTTGAATTCAATCTCTTGCATTTAGAGCCAAGATTTGAGACAAATCTTTGAGAGCATTTGAGAAGAGAAGCATTTGTGAAAGGCTAGGAGTGCTTAGTGCACATCATCCATCATTTGCAAGCTAGTGCTAGAGTGTGGGCATTCATTTGCATCATTTGAGTTTCTAGCACTTGATTCATTCAAGTGAAAGCGTCCAATTTGTTACTCTTGGTGATCGCCATCGCCTGGACGGTTGGTGGAGGAGAGTCACAATCTCTCCGTTGGAGTTTGTTGGAGAGGCCAATAAAACGTGTGAAAGGTATTGGTTCTCGCCTATCCGGAGTGGAGAAGGAGCAACCCAAGTGGAGATATCCTTCGTGGATATAAAAGCGAGGCTCATGCGTAAGCGCTTCAACGAGGAGTAGGGGAGACTGGGCGAGTCTCTGAGACCTCGGTAAAAATTGTTGTGTCAATTGTTTCTTTCTTATATATTTCGTATTTACCTTGACACAATTGTTTCAAATTAATCTTGTTGCATGTTGTATTGCATATTCTATATTGTTGAATGCAACTAGATGTTAGATGGTATTAAACCCTTTGTGAAAACTAGGTTTTCCTAAATATCTCGCAAAAATTGTTTAGTCGAAAAAGAATTTTTAAAGCATCCTATTCACCTCCCTCTAGTCAGCATCCTCGATCCTACAAAAGAAAGGCTCATGTTGTGGCCGTGTAACAAGTACGTACCACGGGCAATTATCGACTAAGCACTTTACAATCCACAAGTTCGGATTTGATTTAACCACCCAGAATGGCCTATTGAATGAAATAGCCCATGTAGTGATGGCTTTTGCATCTTTCTTGGTCTGAAACAACTATCCAAACTGTACGGTTCCTTCATTGAAAGACCATTTTGAATTTAGATCTTCAGGAACCACAACTGACATCAAAGATGATGGTTCAATCCATTCATTTATAGGACCTTGTTGTTCTATTGGTTTCTCGGGAAATTCACACATATCTGATGGATCAGTATACTCCTCCTCATTAAAATTCTCCTGTAATTCGGGAAATTCATCAGCTAAATCTACTTGATGGTTACCAAAATGATTTGTATGCATGACTCTTGCATTTTTCATAGCTACACTGAAACTGGCATTACCACTTGCACTTCCACTTGCACTGCCACCTTCAATACCGAGCTTAATGATCTTTGGTTCCCCTGCTATGGAATGACTGCCTTCCAAACTATTTACATTAAAAATTTCAGCATAAGTATAAAATTTCTGATACCATAGAGTATATTTTTCACAAATCGTACAAACGAACCCCACGATTTGTCACATTTAAGTTTCTTAAGTACCCATTTATTTTTCTCTGGTAACAGGCCTTCAACGCTGACACTATCCGTCGCAGGATTAAGTTGTAACAAATCAATTAACCAAATCAACAGTGGTTCTGACATTTGACCATATACATGGGGACATGCACTGAGATCATCACTGTATGGTCCATTACGAATTATATCAGCTCCATAATAAACGCAAATCATATCGAGTTACTCCATAACCTACTCAATTTAACTTTCCGTGTTAGGTTAAAACACAACAATATGTTTCGTCTATCTCAAACAATATTTCAATATGGTGAGGTCTACAACAGTTTCAAATCAACATTGAGATTACACCTTCTTCAGGGATAAAATTATAAATAGATTCTCTTAATGAGCATAGATGTAAATAAGTCTACATAATTGAATTTAATACTTTATTTGATAAAAATTATAAATTCTACGGTGAAGCAAAACTATCCGTCCTAAACCGTAGATCGTAGGGTGATAACAAAAATCCTAGGGTGAAGCGGAAAATACTCTAAACCCTAGGGTGAAACGGAAAATTCTAGGGTCCTACAAAAACAATTGTAAGTTCGGACACTGACAAAAATCTACCTAGTGTTAGCTGAACAATCTTAGGGTGATAAAATCAAAGTATTCACTATAAAAAAATCCTAAACCCTAGGGTGATCCAGGAAATCTGAGTGTGAAATAAAAAATCATACATTTGTACCAGAAAATACAAAAAATCATAAACCCTAGGGTGAACTGGAAAAACTGAGGGTAATATAAAAAAAAACCTAAATCCTTAGCAGACACTATAATATTTCAACTAACCTAGGGTGATGCAAAAAATTCTAAGGTGACGCAAATTTTCCTAAAACTGTGCCCTGTCACTGCACAAAACTATCTATCCTACATCATAGGGTGAAGTGAAAAATTAATTTTTTACCTGTCCTAAATCCTAGGGTGATACAAAAGTTAAATTTCTAATTATCTGTAACTCTAAAATAATATAAATAACTAAATCTAAATATTATCTATGAGTTAACGAATATGCACCTCAATGATCAAATAGTTGTCAAAAACTGTATGTTTAGAATCAGTGAAAACTTCCTCCTCTTTTTTTTCCTTTTATTTTCCCTTCTCTTCTCTTTTTTCTTCTCTCTTTACTGTTTTTTTTTCACTGTTGTGAGTTGAATGACTGAAAATGACATTTGCACTATGGATGTGGGGATTAAATACTGCTTTTAGTTGCGTACCCGGCTAGTAACTGAAACGTTGTGGATTTCAATCGCTAATTGGGTACACGACTGAAAGTCTATGTGGCGCGGTCCTGGGCCAACTGATATTTATCTAATTTGCATATTTTTCATATATTTTCTCCCTCGTTCATGCACATTTTATTCATATAAGGCGGCATTGGCATTAATCATATGTATATTTATCGTCAAATTAACCGTATTATTCGTTTTATGATTTTATTATAGGTCGACGTGATTTGGGTGGATTTTGGCTAATGGAATGTGTTTCATCGACTAAGCCTGACCTTCAGTCGATTCTGGATAGAAATACGCTTTTCTACGGACGCGTAGGAACCGACCTTGTTGAAATCGGAGTCTCCGGGGCCCCGGAATCTCAAATCCTAACAGCCAAGGCCTTTCTGTGAATTTCTGAAAACCTTGAGCACCCTAATGGAAGATTTCACAGACTCTTAAAACTGTAGCCATAAGGTGGGAGGACCTTTATGAAATGACTTAAAACTCTAAGGGCTAAAATGTAAAAATGCCAAAATTGCCACCCACCACTTTTCCATTTCGAGCCTGGTTTTTCGTAGCTTATCTTCTTCTTCTCCCCAAAGCTTCCACACCTCCTACCACCTCACCAACAGCCGCCAGGCCGTAGACCACCGATGCGCAGCTTCTTTTCTCTCCTCCCCCCTTTGCCTTCCTCACCTCCGTCCATCTCTGACTCGTGCCGATTCCTTCATCCACGGCGAGCCATGCCTCAGATCGTCACCATCATCGGCCGCCTCCTCTGCACCTCGCTAACGTTCTTGTGCCCCGTAGATCTACGTTCTTGAGCCGCCCCAGCTTGCCACCGCCTTTCCTTATTTTTCCCACTTGCTCCCTCACCGCATCGCCGCACTATTCGTCGGATCCGCGCCCTAGCCGCGCCAAATCCACCACGCCCGTGTCCTCTACGCCGATTTCTCTCTGCTTCCTTGTTTCTCATCATCACACTACCACTACTCCTCTCACCAATGCACCATCCCGACACCTGGATCTAATCTGATCTATAACGCTGCTGTGCACCATGTGCCACCGCTCTCTCAAATCTCTTCTTCTTTCCATCGACCGGCGCTCACTAGCTCCCCTTCGCTTTTCCAGCCAGTGCCATTTCCTTAGGCCGCCACTGGTGGTGACCCCCAAATTGCGCCCTCTCCCCTCTCTCTCTCTCTCTTCTTACTTTCATCGTGCCGCCGCCTCTGTTCCCCCTTCGGCCGCGCTGCTCATTCACCACGCCTCCTACACCACCACTTTGGTCATCATTGGGGTCTGACCTCGACCAATTCCCTCCACAACCACTCCATCCATAGCCACGTTCTTATTCATCTTCCTCGTCGACCACGTCCTGTGGGCCGACGGCGACCACAAGCTTCCCTCGACCAGTGCCGAGCCCTACATGAACGACCACATCCCGTGGGCTGACCATTAATTCGACCACTTCAGTCATGCCGACCTTGCCTACTTCATCGACGATGACTTCGACGACTACTCTATACCCTCTTCTTCGCCTTCGACCACGGCTCCATTGGCCGCAACAGTGACGAGGACCGCTTCACCGACCTCTAGGTTCATCCTCAACTCCAACATCAACAAGCCCCCCATAAAAGCAAGTTTATGGTGATCAAATCCTCTGCCTCACTCTCTGTTCAAGAATTTGAAAGCACTGTGATGAACAACTATAAGAGATGAACTCATGGTTAATCTTAGTATTGTTTCTCCAGTTCTTCTCTTTATTGCCTGTGATGCTTGTATGAGAGGATGTGTTGTTCAACTGCTACATTTTGTTATTCGATTTTCTATCTATAATGCTTCTTGTGTGATGTCTGAGAACTAGAATCTTGGAGAAGTTAGGTTCCAGTGGACTGTAGTTTAATTGAAGCTCTAAGTTAATTTGATTGCAAATTTAAAACTGTGTTGTCTTTGGTATTTAAAATCTGTGTTTTAGCTATTAACTGTGATGATATTGGATTGGAAATCCTAGAGATTAAGTCTTATGTTGTGCTTTGATTTCTAGTTATTGTGTTTCTTCTCTGTGAATGGACAGAACTGGGGTATTTGAAGCTGTAAACTAAAGTTTCTTTAGTTATCAATTGTTTTGTTTGCTCTTAGTTGCTTGTGAACTTGAATGCGTCTCCACTGCTTGTGTCTTCTGAGGAACAGTTAGTTAGAGAGTATTGAGGCGATGAGCTCTTGATAAATTAACTAGAAAGAGATAAGTGTAGGATCGAGGATGCCGACTAGAGGAGGGGTGAATAGGAGGCTTTAATATTTTTTGACTAAAAACAATTTTTGCAAAGAAAAGACTAAGAGCAAATAAACTGAAACAATTTAATAATATTTTGCACTAAGAAAGAGTAAGAAAAACAAACATAGTGATTTATTCCGAGGTCTCGGAGACTCGCCCGGTCTCCCCTACTCCTCGTTAAAGCACGCAAATGAATAAGTCTTGCTTCAATATCCATGAAGGATATTTTTCACTAAGGTTGCTCCTTCTCCACTCCGGATAGGCGAGCACCGATGCCATTCACAAAATATGCCTAGCTTCTCCGACAATCTCTGTTAATGGAGAGATCAACGGCCACGCCTCCAAACCGTCTAGGTGAGGGTGTTCACTAAGAGTAACAAGTTGCAAGATTTTCTCTTGACCCCCAACAAATACCGAGAACTTCTAAGAATGTATATGATGCAAATGAATGCTCTCAGAAGATCTCTCTCAATCACAATAAATGATACTTGATCAAAAGATCAAGATTTTATCACTTGAACTCAAGTGTATATAAAAAAATTATATCTCTTGGTTCTACTAAAAAAATGTTTATAAACACTGATCAAAATCTACTCAAAAGTGTTTATAAAGCTGATCAAAAATGTAATAGAAGCTTCTCAAAAATCTGGTCAAACATTGCTCAAAAGTGTTTGTAAAGCTGATCAAAAATCAGTTCTAAAATTGTTTATAAAACTGATGAAAAATTTGCTCGAAAAGTGTTTATAAAACTGATCAAAAATCTGTTCGAAAAGGTTTGTAAAAACTGATCAAAAATCTGTTCAAAAACTATTTAAAAACTACTCAAAAAGTGAACAGAAACTGCTCAAAAACTTCTTCTAAAAACTGCTCAAAACTAATAGAAAAGATGCTCAAAGGTGTGTACAAAGACTGCTCAAAAATGTGTATAAGAATGTAGCTTGAGATTATTGCATCTAGGCCCCTATTATTGTGGATTTGGATTATGAATGACATTAAGTGTTTTTGATCTAATCATGTTTTTGAGTTATATGTATGCAGAGACCTAAGAGCTATTTCGCCTAAGGTCGCAGTATTGCCAAAGTCGCAAGCACAAGGTCAGCAAGTAGAAAGCCGTAGAGACCTAAGCTATCTGGAGGATCTGCAAGTCGCAAGTACAAGGTCGCGAGCCGAGGTCGAAAGCACAAGGTTGCAGTGTCATCCGAGGTTGCAAGTCCAAGGTCGCGAGCTATGGTCGCAAGCGCAAGGTCACCAAGAATGAAGATACAAAAGACTGAAGGTAAAATGCGTATTTATTTTTACCGATCTCGCTGTTTGGAGGTTGATCAGTTTAGAAAATTATTTCTTAGTTTTAATCATACTATAAAGAGAGGTTGCAAGTCCTCTCTACATTTCCAACATAAACCGAGAAACTCTTAGATCATTGCATTGCATTCTTTTCGATTGGATTTGTTTTGAAGAGATTTGGTTTTCAGGTAAGTTTTTGACAGTAGATCTGGCTTTTGCTTCTGTTGACAAAAAGGTATCCCTTTTAATTATCGTTCAAACAAGCTATTAAACTCTTAAATCAAATTTCTGGATTAAAATTTATAGCTGTTTTTATCCATGCTGACTGTCAGTTTGAATTATCAGTTTTGTTAACTGACAGTTGTCCAGAGAAAGTGCTTTTTGAGCCAAAATTTTTTGAACTAAACTGACTGGCAGTACACCATGCTGATTGTCAGTATGAGGTTCGACCATGAGCTGATTGTTTTGAGTTTTTGTTTTGTCTGGTCGTTTTTGTGGTCGATACTAACTGTCAATTGGAGATATCAATTTCCTTATACGACCAGCAAAGTTTTATCTGTGATTTTTGTCAACCGTTGAGCTAGAAACTGACTGTCAGTTTCACACACTGACTGTCAGTTTGTGTTATTTTATTTTCATATACGACCTCAAACGGCTAGCTGAGTTTACTCTGGATTTTATTTTTTTCTAGTTGTGACCCAAACTGACTATCAGTTTGTCATACTGACTGTCAGTTTGCACTGTTGATTTTCCAGCTCGTGTACAATGGCTCTTTTTGAGCATTTGGGCTATAAATAGAGGCTTTGAGCAGATGTTTTGTACAACAAGCAGCCCTCTTCTCATACATGCACTTGAGTATTTGTTTTGGAGTTTAAAATCTTGTCTGTTGATCAAGTCGAGAGCTTTTGTGATCCACCGAGTGTTCTGTTTGCATCATCTCTGCATATCTAGAGTTTCTCGGTGCGTGTTGGAGGTATTTAAGAGACCTTCCAGCTTGTTACTCTTTGTGAACGCCCTCATCTAGAGGCACTACTACAGAATTACTTTTCACTATCGGTTTAAAATCGTCTCTACTATCGGTTCTCTTACCGCTAGTGATCGGCACGATAGAAAAAACGTAGCACAACTCTATCGGTTGCAAACCGATAGTAAAATACCTATATTCCAACGTTCACTAATCGTGAATGATAATTTCTTCTATCGGCTCAGTGAACTCAACCGATAGTGATGTTAGATTTCTTGTAACGGTTCTACACTGGAAACCGATAGTACTATATAGTTTTCCTATCGGTTAGTTACTCGACACGATTAGTACTGGAAACTTTCTTCTATCGGTTGTAGAATATGAACCGATAGTATTACAAAGGATTATTAACAGATACAACAATACAGAGAGACACACATTGGACAAATTGAATCTAATTATTAAGAGATTGAATTTATTCACAAATACACTAATACAAAGATATACACATGCATTGGACAGATTGGATCTAATTATTCACATATTAAGTTTATTCACAAATACACCAATACAAGTACACACATACACCAATTAACACATTCAATGTATATTACACAAGTCATTTACGATCGATCGTTGATAGCCACTTCATCCATCATATATTGAGCCCAAATTTGTCGCATCTACTCCAATTGAGCCAACTCGTATTGGTCTTTCAACATGGCGCTCTGCATGCTTGTATGAAGTTAGGAAACTGATTTCATTTCAATTACTCTTTCCTAAAGACTACCTGGTTCTAATCGCGTTTAGTATCAATTTAAGAAACTGACACGAGCGGCAAGAACAATTTTAATCGGGTTGGTCAAGAACACTTACAGTTCGTGGAGTGGCCTACGATGGCGCGATGCAGTGACCGGCGGTGGTGGAGAACCCAAATGCGAGCCGCAATGGTGGTGCAGGAGCGAAAAAGGGGACATCGGGGAGGCTAGGGTTTTCCCCGCGCGAGTAGAGACTTATTTGGAAATGTGTTTGGTTGGACTGGAGGGAAAACTCCCGCGCGTTTAACCCATTATATGGGTCTTGTACTATTTTACTATCGGTTCAAAAACACAACCGTTAGTGAACTTTCCTCTCTTCTAAAGGTCCCCACTGTCATAATCATTATTATATATGACGTCCTTTTACTATCGGTTGAATAAACAAACCGATAGTAAAAGTTCATCTCTTCTATCGGTTTGTACACTAATTAATAACCGATAGTAAAAATGACGTAATTTTACTATCGGTTCAAAAACACAACCGTTAGTGAACTTTCCTCTCTTCTAAAGGTCCCCATTGTTTCTTTTACTATCGGTTGAATAAACAAACCGATAGTAAAAGTTTATCTTTTCTATCGGTTCGTACACTAATAACCGATAATAAAAATAACGTAAATTTACTATCGGTTCAAAAACACAACCGTTAGTGAATTTTCCTCTCTTCTAAAGGTTCCTATTGTTTCTTTTACTATCGGTTGAATAAACAAACCGATAGTAAAAGTTTATCTTTTCTATCGGTTCGTACACTAATAACCGATAGTAAAAATAACGTAAATTTACTATCGGTTCAAAAACACAACCGTTAGTAAACTTTCCTCTCTTCTAAAGGTCCCCATTGTTTCTTTTACTATCGGTTGAATAAATAAACCGATAGTAAAAGTTTATCTCTTCTATCGGTTAGTACAATAATAACCGATAGTAAAAATAACGTAATTTTACTATCGGTTCAAAAACACAACCGTTAGTACTATTTCATATATTATATCGGTTGGTACAGTACGAACCGATAGTATAAAGTCCGTAATTTTACTATCAGTTACGAATGAAAAACCGATAGTACTATTTCATCTATTATATCGGTTGGTACAGTAATGACTGATAGTAAAAAATATTTGCATTTCACTAACGGTGTACCAGTGTATAACCGATAGTAAAAAGCCTCTTTTGCGCCGCTGTCATCCTATTCTATCGGATTTTTCCCAGATTGCTTATAACCGTTAGAAGATATGGGTTAGTGGATTGCATTTCTGTAGTAGTGACGGTTTGGTGGCGTGGCCGTTGACCTCTCCAGTTCGGAGACTGTTGGAGAGGTACGGCGTGTTTGTAAAAGGCATCGGTGCTCACCTTTCCGGAGTGGACAAGAAGCAACCAAGTGGGTAATATCTGATGAGGACATCGCTGACACGGTTGCGACCGCCGCTTCTTCCCCTACTACTTCTTCGATGCATGGAGGCCTCAATCCACAAGCCGTGCCTTTCAAGCCTTCATCAGTAGTTCAGAGCCTTATGCCAGAAGCCTCAACGCCCCAAGGAAGGTCCAACTCCAAGCCCAAGTTGCCGTCGAAGCCCAAGTTGTAGAAAAGCCCGTTTCGGCAATCCAGGAGCAGTCCAACTTCAAACGGCCGTAACTTTCGCGTCCGAAGTCCGTTTTCAACAATCCACCACTCCACGGAAAGCTTATTTCCTAAGCTTTCCAATGGTTCTAGTCCCACTGCCAGATTTGTCCAGGAAGGATAGGAATCACCAAAATACACCACGGGACAGAAACTACCAGGTGCTACGTCACCTCTTCTTTGGGCCAAAAGCCCATGTATTCCTAGGGTTGCTTGTGTGTGGGTACCATCATGGTCGGCACCCCTCCTCTGGCCACCGCTACCCTTCTTCTTGTTCGGGTTTTGTTTTGTTTAGTTATCCACTGCGCGTGTGAAACTTCCTCGATTCCTTTTGTATCGGCTAGATCATCAGGAACGAGCTCGGAACCCCAAATTGTGTGAGCTTAATCTAATTCCAGCAAATTTAGTTGCTTTTATCTTGTTCTTGCTGTGTTTCTTTGGTTGCATCATAGGAAGTGTTCAGGTCAGCCGTGTTTGGCACGGTTGATAACAAATTGTGATCGTTGTTTGACGATTGCCGACGTCCACGCCTGTCTGGATTGGTAGCCGCTTCACCTAGGTCACGTTCACCCAACCAAACGTACCCTCTCACCAAAAGATTGGCATCCGTTGGTGCATCAGTTGGTATCAGATCTTCCGGTTGACTGGTGAGAATTTATCTTAGTTTAGTAGATTGATTTCATACCTAGAGTCCAGAAAATTGTCCTACAAAAAGATTTATTTTTTAAATCCCAACCATCGTCATTAGCCTTGCATCGTTCTTGTCAGTTTGCATCTTTGAATTTTAGTCCATCATTATCGAGTGCTGGTTTTTAGTTTTAGTCTTGGTCTAGTTTTAGTCTTGCATCTAGTCGTGGAGTCGAATTGCACGTCGATCTCCTCGTCGTCGCGTCCAATTCGAATCTGCCACTGTCTAGTTTGTTGTTTTCATCATATCTTCTTCATACAAACTCAGCTTTTCACGTTCTTATACTTTCTGGAAACATCAGATCATGCTCTACAACTTCTCTGTTGAGGATGAAGTCATATTTGGCTTCCATCTATGAGATATTGGGCCATTAATGTCGATAGTGTAGAGTTTGAATCTAATACGTCTGTTTCGGTATTTTCATCATAATTGTTTCATCTGAACTCAGATTGGGATAAACTTATACTTTCTGCAATCGTTGCGAGAAATCCCACAAAAAGTTAGTTGGGGTAATCTTCAAATTCGGCTGTTTTTATCACGCTAAAATTTGGGCAAAGTTAGTTGTGTAATCTTCAAACTCTTGTCCAATACGGATTCAAATTGCTCAATCTGAGATAGCTTTGGTAAAATTATCATATCTTTTGATTCCCAACTCCGTTTTTGACTTTCTTGTACTTGTTGGAAAGATAAAAAGATCCTCTACAACTTTTCTGTTGGGTAGACCTTCAGATTCCGAGCTTTTGAAGTCCGAAATTACTAAACAACATTTCTGTCCTAGTTGTGTAGCCTAAAAGAAAAAGGCAAAGACCAACAAAAACCGCACTGTTCATAAAAAGAAAAGAAGTAAGAAAAAGGCAAGTGCACAAAAAAAATTAGAAAAGAAAAATGTGTGTAGCAAAAGAGAATTTTCTGTAGTGCATCTTTTGGTTCTAGTCCTTTGTGTTGCTAGTTGCTTGCTTGAGGTAGGTCTAAGTCTAGGCTAGTTCCAGCACATTGACTATTATTTTGGACTAATTTTCAATCTTGCATTATTGATCTTGAATTATTGCTACACATATAATAGCCTATCCAAGCTCCACCTTCTACTAACCAGCCAGGAACAGGGCCTTGCAATCATTGAACTCACGTCTCAATTGGCTTGTCATGAACCAGCCACCGGTTGAATCCTTCCTCGTTGCGACTGGTAAGAACGGGTAAGAACTTGGTACAAGCATTAGCGTGTGAGCACTCCACATCCTAGTAGTTGGTAGGACACACATATATTCTATGTTTTCCTTTGTCTCCTACTAACAATGGCAGGATCTAATACCGAAGGGGATGACGAGTGCATCTTAAGATCAGAATTCAACAAGTACATGGAGGACAATCATAATGCACTGAACAGCATCGGCGCAAACCTCACCAAGCTTGCCCAAGACAGTGAGCGAAGGATGGAGCGCATTGAGTGGAGCATCTCCAACCTCGTCAACAGAATGGATCAGTTTGAGGGGGAACTGCACGCTGCTACCCCAAGACATGCGCCTCCTGTTGATGCTGCTGACTTGCGGCCAACACCGCATCCAATGCGGTTCCCATTCAGCATAACTGCCACTCCTGGGCAGACGAGGTCGAAGAGTATGAGAACACCTAGATTGCTGATATTGAGGCAGATAATGGTTTCAATCTCCACAATGACCGTGCCCATCGTCGTCTTCGACACAACTGCCAAGGTATGGCTAGAAATCCCAATCGAAATCCAAGAGAGGTAAATGATGATCCACTAGCTAAAGTCAAGTTTTCCATACCTCCTTTTGCTGGTCGATATGATCCTGATTTTTACCTGAGTTGGGAATTATCTGTAGATCAAAAATTTGCATGCTTTAATTTCTCTGAGGATAGGAAAGTTAGTGCTGCTACTAGTAAATTCACTGATTTTGCATCCATTTGGTGGCATGAAACTTGTAAAAAACCAAATATACCTAGAACTTGGGAAGCACTAAAACGAGCTATGCAATTTAGATTTGTCCCTTCTTATTATGCTCGAGATTTGCTTAATAAACTGCAACGTTTGAACCAAGGTGAAAAATCTGTAGAGGAATATTATCAAGAATTGCAAACTGGCAAGTTGCGTTGTGGCTTAGAAGAAAATAATGATGATAAGATGTCTAGGTTCTTGGGAGGGCTCAATCGTGAGATACAAGATATTCTTGATTATAAGGATTATACGACTATCACTCGTTTGTTTCATCTTGCCTGTAAAGCTGAAAGGGAAGTACAAGGATGCCATCCCAAGACAAGAGGACACTTTGGAGGCTCTTCTTCCTCAGGCCAGACCCCGGTGGTGCATTCCAAGGCACCATCCACTGCTTCTGGTCATGCGCCTCCGCCTGCTGCCACTACATCCACTCCTTCGCGTGCTATCAAGGCAGCCGCACCCGCGAAGGGCGCTTCTTCTGTTGCTTCCACAGGACGTACTCGCGACACACAATGTTATCGTTGCAAGGGATTTGGGCATATGTCGCGCCATTGTCCAAGTCAGTGTGCCCTCCTTGTGAGAGAGGATGGTGAGAATACTAGTGCTAGTGACATTGATGAAGAAGAATATGCCCTTGTTGCAACTAACAATGCAGGTAACACTGAACCACAAGAAGAGATCTTGAGTTCTGCATTGGTGGAGAAATACCCGGCCCTTGTTGTCACGCGTGACCTTAGTGCACAACCAGTGCGTGCTGAACAGAATCAATGCGACAACATCTTTCAGACAAGGTTTGTTGTCAAAGAGCGTGCTGTGCACGTCATTGTTGATGGAGGTAGCTGCAACAATCTCGCTAGTGTGGACATGGTCGAGAAGGTTGGCTTGACCACGAGTTCACATCCACACCCGTACTCGATTGAATGGTTAAATTCGTGTGGTAAGCTCAAGGTAACTAAAACTGCGCGCATACACTTCTCCATTGGTTCTTACCATGATCACGTTGACTGCGATGTTGTACCTATGGATGCATGTTCACTGCTATTAGGTAGGCCGTGGTTATATGATAGAGATGCCATTCACCATGGTCGGACCAATCAATATAGTTTTATGTTCAAGGGTAAGAAAATTGTTTTGGATCCTATGACCCCTGCAGAGCTGCTGAACATTGATAAAGAGAGAGCCCAAAGAGAGAAACAGGAGTGTGACAAAAGTGAAAATCAATGTGTAGCTCAAGAACACAACCCACCAAATGAACTTGGAGTTAAACAATCTGAGAATAAATTGAAGGGTGCTGTTTTGTTAGCTACAACAATTCCTTTGCATGATCCATTGACTAACAAGGATTCATTGCAAGCATCTATTTCTTTACCTCCTGTTGTTGCCACTAACCTTTTGCAGGAGCATGAGATGGAGTCGAGGACGACTCCAATTCAACAAGGGGAGGATGATAAGGACATCGCTGACACGGTTGCGACCGCCGCTCCTTCCCCTACTACTTCTTCGATGCATGGAGGCCTCAATCCACAAGCCGTGCCTTTCAAGCCTTCGTCAGTAGTCCAGAGCCTCATGCCAGAAGTCACAACGCCCCAAGGAAGGTCCAACTCCAAGCCCAAGTCGCCGTCGAAGCCCAAGTCGCAGAAAAGCCCGTTTCGGCAGTCCAGAAGCAGTC
This sequence comes from Pharus latifolius, assembly GCA_019359835.1. Classification (NCBI taxonomy): domain Eukaryota; kingdom Viridiplantae; phylum Streptophyta; class Magnoliopsida; order Poales; family Poaceae; genus Pharus; species Pharus latifolius. The sequence goes on along the minus strand of CM033324.1, from coordinate 34,003,623 downwards.
CAACTTCAAACGGCCATAACTTTCGCGTCCGAAGTCCGTTTTCGACAATCCACCACTCCACAGAAAGCTTATTTCCTAAGCTTTCCAATGGTTCTGGTCCCACTGCCAGATTTGACCAGGAAGGAAGGGAATCGCCAAAATACACCACAGGACAGAAACTACCAGGTGCTGCGTCACCTCTTCTTTGGGCCAAAAGCCCATGTATTCCTAGGGTTGCATGTGTGGGTACCATCGTGGCCGGCACTCCTCCTCTGGCCACCACTCTATTTATGGCCACCGCTACCCTTCTTGTTCGGGTTTTGTTTTGTTTAGTTATCCACTGCGCGTGTGAAACTTCCTTGATTCCTTTTGTATCGGCTAGATCATCAGGAACGAGCTTGGAACCCCAAATTGTGTGAGCTTAATCAAATTCCAGCAAATTTAGTTGCTTTTATCTTGTTCTTGCTGGGTTTCTTCGGTTGCATCGTAGGAATCGACCTTCGTGGTCAAGTCAGCCGTGTTTGGCACGGTTGATAACAAATTGTGATCATGGTTTGACGATTGCCGACGTCCACACCTGTCTGGATTGGTAGCCGCTTCGCCTAGGTCACATTCCACCCAACCAAACGTACCCTCTCACCAGAAGATCAGCATCCGTTGGCACATCAATATCCTTTGTGGATATTGAAGCAAGACTCATTCATTTGAGTGCTTCAACGAGGATTAGGGAAGACCGGGCGAGTCTCTGAGACCTCAGGAAAAATCTTGCATTTGTCTTCTACTCTCTTCTTTTTAATTGTGCAATATAAATTCCTTCGTTCTTTCTTTGCAAAAATTGTTTTAAATTGAAGTTTTTAACGCCTCCTATTCGCCCCCCCTCTAGTCCGCATCCTCGATCCTACACGTGGTATCAAAGCTTGGTCTCTCAACTAAATAGGATTTACCGCCAAGAGAGAGGATGACGTCAAATGAGGGTTTTCATCTCGGACATACCGGTCGTGCGCATATCTTTGATGGGACTAACTATCCTTATTGGAAAGTGCGCATGTCGGTATTTCTAGAGGCCATGGGGCTCGATGTATGGGACATTGTTAAGCTTGGGTTTACTCCTCAGGATGATCCAGCAAGTCACTCCGATGACAATAGGAGAAAACTACACTTAAACACTCATGCTAAAAATGCTCTCTTTGCCGGTTTGTCTTTAAATGAATTCAACCATGTGAGCAATCTTACCACCGCTCACAAGGTATCGATCACCCTCGACGAGATATATGAGGGCACCACTAAAGTCAAAGAGGCAAAGTTGCTCATGATAAGGCAACGACATGAGACATTCACAATGTCGCCAACCGAGTCCGTGGATTTCATGTTTACTCGGTTGAACAATCACTATAAGATAGCACTTCAATGCTAGCAGTAGAGCAGCTAGCAAAAGCTAGTATTCCCAGCACTTTAGCTGCTGGGAATAAGGTTTACTACAGCTGGGTGAAAAGGTGCTGCGAAAAGTTTTTCCCAGCTGTAATTTTTTTCCCAGCTGTAGGTCCAATGGCAAAGATTATTCCCAGCTGTAGGCCACTTGGAAAGTTTGAACTTTTCCCACCTGTATGTCCACTTGTAGTATATTATTCCAAGCTGTATAACTATTTGGAATATTTTTTCCCAGCTGTAGGTCCAGTGGCAAAGAGTATTCCCAGCTGTAGGTCGCTAGGAAAATTCAAACTTTTCCCACCTGTATGTGCACTTGTAATATATTATTCCGAGCTGTATAACTATTTGGAATATTTTTTTCCCAGCTGTAGGTCCAGTGACAAAGAGTATTCCCAGCTGTAGGTCGCTTGGAAATTTTGAACTTTTCGCACCTGTATGTCCACTTGTAATATATTATTCCAAGCTGTATAGCTATTTGGAATATTTTTTCCCAGCTGTAGGTCCGGTGGCAAAGAGTATTCCTAGCTGTAGGTCGCTAGGAAAATTCAAACTTTTCCCACCTGTATGTCCACTTGTAATATATTATTCCAAGCTGTATAACTATTTGGAATATTTTTTCCCAGCTGTAGGTCCGGTGGTAAAGAGTATTCCCAGCTGTAGATCGCTTGGAAAGTTTGAACTTTTCCCACCTGTATGTCCACTTGTAATATATTTTTCCAAGCTGTACGTCCAGTGGCAAAGAGTATTCCCAGCTGTAGATCGCTTAGAAAGTTTGAACTTTTCCCACCTGTTTGTCCACTTCTAATATATTATTCCAAGCTGTATAACTATTTGAAATATTGTTTTCCAACTGTAGGTCCAATGGCAAAGAGTATCCCAGCTGTAGGTCGCTTGAAAAGTTTGAACTTTTCCCACCTGTATGTCCACTTGTAATACATTATTCCAAGCTGTACAACTATTTGAAATAAATTATTATCAGCTGATTTGTCATTGAGAATTTAGACATTCAAATTTAAATATGTGAATTATTTGTAGTAAATTTACCGCTGGGAATTGTGTCAATAATTAATTTTAAATATAAATTTTTTTAGTAATTAGGCAACAATATTACAATTAAAACTATAATATGCATTATCCTAACAAAAATCACACCACATTTTGCAAATAAATTATCAAAAATGGATAAATGGCATAATTATATATTATATTGAATTCTTTGCTTTATATAGTCATTGACAAAATTCGTAATAGTCACAAATTATTCAATTGACAAAACCAACCAAAATAAATGTGGTACCTCTGAAATAATTGCAAGAAAAATATCACTTAAAAATTCTTTACACCAAATGTATGCCCGTATAGAATATTCCTAACTCTATATATTTTGTTCCAACTATAACTATCAAAAATAAAATATTCTACTTTCAAACTCCTCTTATGACGTAAAATATCTTCGTCACTTCATATGTTTTTAACACCTTACTGTTAACCACCTGCATAAGAAAAGGTATCGATTACAATAACCTTGAGATAAATATATACAAATCAATAACTTTTGCTTTAGGTAACATATGGAACATATGACAACTATAATAAAAGATGGTTGGTCGATTGTTGTATAACAAGTACAAGTTGTTGCTTATGCGAATGAGAAAATTGTGTTGGTTGTGACATGACTTGCATACACTTGATAAAAGAAATTAATCATATGAAAGTGAACTGCTAGTTCAAGGCATAATTAACATACACTTAATATTTAGAAAATGAATACCATGTGGATTTGTGTTGATAACACCTCACCTGTATAAAAGTATTTAGAATTTCTACTTAGTTTCAACTAATTCTGTTGTCCCTTTCACCTGTAAGCATTATTTTATTAATAACAAAACAAGACAAATAAAAAAATAGTAACTAACCAGGTAAATAACAGGTTAGAATTATATATACTTAGAACACGAGATGAACCATCACCTATTGTAGTATCATCTCGGATCTATAAGTAAAAGTTCACAATTTGTTTACTTGGATGGTATTAGTAAGTAAATAATAGTTATTATACTAGATAGAATAGATTACTTTTTCACGTGGCCATGCAATTGATCGTCCAAGCGCATCATACATTTTTCTAACATTCCCATATTGATGTAACAATGGAGCATCTCTTTTCAACACATAGTTCACAACCACCTCACAACACTCAGCCCAAGAGGTGTGTCACCAACTATTACACTTCGAGATGACCTTTGAAGCGTACCCTTAGCAACAGTACAATGGATCTAATCTGCTGATTTTGTAGGAGCATATAATGCACAAACACAATCACATAACTAGGAGTGTTTCCATATATTTTAAATCTATATACCAAAATGATACAAAATTTACTGATGTCTAGCTAAAGAGATAGATAAAAAAAATGTTAAATAGTTATGACTCAATATTACAGAGGACTAATATTTTTGTGTTTAATGGATATATTGTATAACACCTATCAATCAAATGGCATGCATGTCTTTTAGAGTATAATGATTGGCTTTGTCCAGAGCCTTCCTAACATATAAAACTCTTTAAAGATCATCAGTGATGGAAACTACTCAAAATATAGACACTATTAGCTTGCACATTATCCATGCTCAAATCCCTTGTTCCTTAGGACCATGTGCACCAACTAATATAGAATTCACTTTGTTGTTGATCACTTGAGTCCTTGCACTTTATTATTTTGGTCAAAATAGTCCTAAACATTCATCTACCTATACAATATGGGAATAGAAGAGCCTATTAACAAGAATTTGATAAGTATAAGACTAGAAAATATATAAATTTGGTGTTACAATTGAATTCGTAAATATCATATCTAACATATCTAAATCACTATGCTGATACTATATTACTCCAAATATACTAAAATCTTTGTACAATAGCCAGAGGTACAAAAATTTGGAGTTACAATTTGAATCCTCAAATATCATATCTAAATAATACTACCTGATTGCATACAGACAAGAATCATAGAGCAACAATCTCCAAGTTGGAAGTCCCTAAATATCATATCTAAATAATACAGCAACAATCCCTAAATATCATATCTAAATAATACTACCTGATTACAAATAGACAAGAATCATACAGCTGCAAAAATAATAGTAATATTACCTGATTACAACTAATTTTTTCAAAGATGAAACCTGACAGCAACAATCTCCAAGTTGGAAGTCCAATCTATGAAATATGAAATTATGCAAATAGAAAATAGATTGAAGAAACAACTTTCAAGACAAAAAAAAATCCAAATAAAATTTAAGAACAAAGAACATAGGGTAGGGGAGGTGTGGTTAGAGGCATCATGGTGGGTAATTGCAATGTGGAGGCTAGAGATGGCTCGATTGACTGATGTGGTGGTGTGGTTTCGTTGAGGAGGCCGAGGACTGTGTGGTGGGATGAGAGGCTAGATGTGTCAAAGCAAAGGTGACATAGAAGAGACACTAGTACAAAAATGTTGTATACTAATAGTTCAAAAAACATCTCTACTAACGGTTCTCATACCGCTAGTGATTGACACAATAGAACAAATCTAACACTACTCTAACGGTTTCAAACCATTAGAATAGGTACTTATTCTAATGGTTCTTATTAATGAACCGGTAGAATATAGTACTTATTCTAACAATTCTTATTGATGAACCGTTAGAATAGATATTATATTCTAATGGTTCACTAATAAGAACTGTTAGAATATAATCATCTATTCTAATGGTTCTTATCAATTTCTTATTAATGAACAGTTAGAATATAGTAAACTATTCTAACGGTTCACTAATAAGAACCATTAGAATAGGTACTATATTCTAATGGTTGACTAATAAGAACCTAATAAGAACCGTTAGAATAAGTTGTTTTACTAACGGTTTCGAACAACTAAATAGATAGCCGACAAGCATAGAAATTGGTAAATGATTAAATCATTCTTGCACACACAAGCAGGAATCCATTCAAAGGGGGAAAAATAATACACAGGAACCAATCTATTAAACTACGGGTAAATGGAGGTCCAACAATGAAGGACACAAGAAATGGCCCTTATACAATAATCTTACTACCCTAGAGTTGAGAGGTAGGAATGGCAGGTCCTTAAGATTCTTAGCTAGTACTAATCCTCCATCTTGTTTTCATCCTTCATTTCTTCAGCACCATCATCCTGTAAACATCATAGTTAGCAACTTTATGTTAGAGCTGTGCAAACAAAAACTTCAATGAATTTGATAGATAAAACTCCTTATAAGCAAATGTATCCATCGAAAAAAGAGTATCACAAAGGAACAGCATCTCTTTCAGAAGTAGTTCTTTTAATGTCTGAGAATATACTCACATATAGTACTAAATCGGACATGTCTTGAGTACTCTTTACTGATGCTAAATATGATATAACAGGTTTGCACTATGTTGAATGATTTTCTATAAGCATATAAATGATGAGCAGCAAAAGAAATTAGCGATTGGAGTATCAGTACACTACAGAAAATAATAATAACAAAACAAAAATGCTAATCAGAAATCAAGTGAACTGAATCAAGGACATGCACAACTAAATATTTCTCATGCAGAAGACATAATGGAACTTACATGATGGCATAAAGGGTGCATCCTAGAGACCAGATGTCAGTCCTCTTATCAATGTCAACATGGCTTGGGCAATCCCACAATTCAAGTGCACGAAACGGTGTAGAACAATGCTCAGCAGCCCATTCCTATACATAAGCAAGATAAGCATTACTAACACATAGGAAGCTACAACCTTCACAGTATTAAGTGTCTTTTTATGTTTTAGAAGCTTTAAGTCAATGACAGGTTTTACAATGTTTTGCTATGTTTTATCTAATATTTTATAGGCTTTCTTAGAATTTCAGTAATCATCAAAACAAGTTGCAGCACTCTTTTTTAAAAAAATGTACTGAAAGTTTAACTACTATAATATAAAATCTAAGCAAAAAGACTGTAATATAAACTTTAGCTAATTTAGGAAAGTACAGACAATGGCTAGAAGAAGACAGACAACACTTTTAAGTAGTTCTATCATTCTTCTTGGATGGTCTAGCTCTGATACAACTTGAAAACAATAATTCATAGCATAAGAAGCATGCATAAATGAAACAAAAGGCACTTTTAAGCTGAGCATAATCAAGCCATATATTTGAAAGACATGTTTTCACTTTAGAAATTAGATTTACATTAAATCTCTCTAAATTATATCCCATGGTATCTACTAGATGAATTCATAGTCTAGAGAAAGTACGAATAACCAAAGGAACTACAACAGTTGCATACTAACACCAACAGCTAAAAGCTTGAGATCAATGTAATATATGGAATATTGTTGATAAGCCGCCATTCACTGGCATCACATAATCTTGGTTTAAGTTAACATTCTCCATAATTTGCTATACTAATATTCATTGGCCAGCATTATTATTTCACACATAAATATGCACACAAGCATCTAAGTGCCACTATGCATAATCTGACGAACCTAATGGTAATGGAATATAAAGATATTAAAGTAGCACAGAAAGTAGGTCACAACCAAAAAAGAAATAACATGGTTTATAGCACCCTCTCTTGGTTATCTTTAGCATTACCTGTATGCAAATCATCAGGACTTCACATCTATTAGGTTGGGAAAAGTCATATACGTATAAGCATTTGAAACATATACATCGAAGACCCATCCACATTGCCATATATTCATACCAAGTGAGTCAAAATTCCCAACCAAATAACATCAGATGGATGAAAAATCTAGTAGACTATATGAGAATTTTATGAGCGAATGCAAAAAAGAAAAGGAATTGCTTGCTTAAAAGAATGTACTTCTTACCTGAGCTTCCCAAGAACAATTCTAAACTCATTGGAACGTGTTAAGCCAATATCATCAGGTGAGATAATTTCATAAGTTCCTTTGTATTTAAGCATGCCATCCTGGAGAAGAGGGAAACATACTTAAAAGAGATTCTCCATTGTGGCGAAACAACTAATGAGATTCAATTGGCAGCAAATGTAATGAGGCATCAGGTGCAATTACAGTACTAGAAGATGGGCACCCTGAAACACTTTTCTATATGATCTTACACACAAGAAATAATCCTTTACTGACAAATTGACTGAATCAAAATTAACAAAAATCATGAGAAACATATGATGATTTTAAACATGATTATATATCACAAGTGAGATAGAGATTTTGGAAGATCACAACAATTCATTCAAATACACAGGGAAGAAAAGTTTGATCTTGACCATGAATGTGAATAATACACCTCAAACAAGCAAACAGGAAAAAAAGTTTTCCCAGTTATCTCAAGAAAACTCAACCATAACTCTCTCAGAACCCACAAAGTAATGTATAAATGATAACAGAGAACAAATGAAGTGAAATTGAGCCATGCTATGAAAATGGCACCTATCACTACAACAGTCAATCAGGAAGCTTTTTGACATTGAGAAAATTACCTGATGAATCGCACTTTCATGAGCGAATGCATTAGCACCAACAATAGCTTTGTCTGGTTGTACATGAAGTCCACTATGCTCTTGTACCTAGAATTATTTGAGCATTTTGCATAAAGCAAATGTGTGACCAGAAAATGCAAAAATACAAAACCACGCAAAGTTCATACCTTCCAGCGTCCTCAGGGTTGAACTTGACATCAGGGCAGTCGAGACCACCACCTGCTCAGGCGTCTTTCTCAGCTTGTGCTGCATGTGGATCTCACTGGCAGCGATGAAGGTGTGCACGCGTGGCGACCGGAGCTCTATCATGCCGGGCACCGGCACTCGCCCCTCTGCTGCGTAGGGTCGCCAGCCTCACCCCTTTGCTTCACTCCTGTGCTGGGCCTGCCGATCTGCCGTGCTACACCGGCCTCGTGCCTCGCCCCTCTACTGTGCACCTGCTTCACCGATGTCGCTCCACCTCTACCCTTCACTGCACACCTTGCCACTAGGGTTTCGAGGGCCACACCACGAGACACCTCACGTGCGGTGGGAGACCAGATCGAGGTGGGGGTGTAGTGGGGGATCGACAGCGGATATTATCAATGGATTCAGACATCTCGTTCTGCCCAAGGAATAAAGATTGTTAGCACAAATAGAGAAATGCAGTCAGATACACATGTACACACACACACACACAAGGAATAAGGATAGTTAGCACATACAGACAAATGCATTTTCACACACACACACAGATAGAATAGAGTAGATATCCAACATAATTATCAAAGCAACTTTGGTAAACAGTGTACTAAAACCGCAAGAAAAAGCATATAAGATTAATATTGCAACCAATGTACTGTTAAGAAAATGATGGAAACTTGGTCATACCGTCATATCCATTTGTGCTGACTGCTTTTGGAATTCTTCGATCACCTTCATCTGATTGGTGGGTGCCATTTGCTACAAGTAAAAAAAAATTTTAAAAAAAACATTCAGTAAGTGATAGACATACATATTGAAAAATGATGTTGGATAGCTCAGTTCAAACACACAAAACAAAGTGCTAGGAGTTACTAGACAAAGGTATCCTGCTGTTGATGAGACAAGATAAGGTTGTAAAGGAATTTATAACCTCTTTAGTTTGATGAACTCTTAGTAAGTCTATTGACCAGTAAAATGATCTCCATTCTCTTTTCCTACTATTGCTCCTTCCCTCCATGCCCACCACCACCAGGCCATCACTCACCTTAATCCCCTCTAGGCCAATGGTCACCCACACACATAATCACCTCCCTCCACAACACACATGCACACACACAAAAAAGACAATCCTCCCACCTGTCATGCTGCTATTGCCTCCAGTCAAATCTCCCCCTTCCATCCACACCGCCTCCCCGACCCCCAGCCCCCAATGCCAGTAATTGCTACAAGATAGATACCTTTTTGTAGCAATCCTCTTAAAAAACTATGAACCTAAAGTTATATAGTCGATCTTCCAAATTTAAACACATGCAACATCTCATATTCTCATGTGCAAAGTTAGGTGGGACATACCTTGTTTAAAGCTCCCATTTCTTGACTTGCACTTTTCATGCCAACAGCCACTGAAGTATTGGCATACATTGCCTAAGGACAGAGTTTACACCAATATCAGAAAACTAATCCACTAGATGGGTGAAACAAAGGAAAAGGGAAAAAACAAACTATATATTACCTGTGTATGTGTTGCACTGCCCCGAATCTGAGCTCAGCTACCTTGTAATGTCTTAATCTGATCAGCTGGCTGGCGAGAATTTTAGTTGCTGCCTGCAACAGAGATGGAAATTGGAACCATATTGCATGGTTAGACCCAAATTACTACATTGAAACTGAAATTTTAGAATAGAAACCACATTGCAAGTTCTTGCAGTCCTTTTGATCTCAGAAACTAGCTTCTTTTCCTGTTAATTAAAAAGGATTTTAAGCCTTAGTTGCTGGCCTGTCAACTGCATATAAGAAATTGAATAGTGGAATCTGAGCTCGGTTACCTTGTAAATTAGAAATTTGTTGTCTTAATCTGATCAGCTAGCGAGCGAGAATTTTAGTTGCTGCCTGCAATAGAGATGGAAATTGGAACCATATTGCACGGTTAGACCCAAATTACTACATTGAAACTGAAATTTAAGAATAGAAACCTCATTGCTAGTTCTTGCAGTCCTTTTGATCTCAGAAACTAGGTTCTTTTCCTATTAATTAAAAAGGATTGTAAGCCTGTGTTGTTGGCCTATCAACTGTATATAAGAAATTGAATAGTGGAACAGACAAAACAAGAAAGCTGCATGTGGTTGTTATATGGAATGTTACAGGTTTGATCTCCCTCATGAGCAAGAAGGTTATGGGACTTGCAGAGGTAACCCAAATTACCTAGTTGAAAAGACTGTCCTTCAAAAATATCAATACTAATTTTAGCTCATTTTTTCCTTAGGTCAGCTCAGAGTGATTACCTGGTATTGGAATCACTATGTCTAGACTATATACCGACATGACGATCTACAATTGTGTGCATATGCACACATGTGTGTGTGCGAGAGAGAGAGAGAGAGAGAGAGAGAGAGAGGGATGTGGAATTGTAGATACAAGGAAGAAGAAAGGGGGGAAGCTACATGGAGCTGGCTAAGCATTCTTATCATTTCTAAGCAAATGGCCAGTTGATTATAAACATGCAAAGGGATGTCCAAACTTTGTAGATGTGCCAAATGACAGCTTTGTAGAGTAATCAGCCAACTCAAGAAATGAATTAGTTATTCGCACCTCTAGCTGTAGTGCTCCAATGTCCCTCTCAATACCTACAACACGACATTACTTAAGGCATTACTAAATTCAAGAACCCACTTACTTGAACCTATTACATCAATTGGAATAGGTGAAATAAACCAATTTATCTACATGTTGCTGCCAAGTACATGGGTTGTAACCCCAAGTGCAATACCTCAGCTAGCCATGAACCATTACTTCTTGTTACAAACTTAACACATGGTATTTCTAGTGGTACATGATTACGTGAATATATTGAAAAACTCTATAATCAGAAACAGTTCCAAATAGAAAGGTAATGACATCATAAAAGCCATTAGATTAGATAGCCTAAACTGAAGGTGATGAGCATCCTGCACTGTTGATCACAAACAAATGAATGGAATTAACCAACTTTTGTTCACAATTAACACTATGCAAACATAGAACCGGTATGTCGAACTTGGAGGGCTCTATTCTAACTGTGCAAGGATTGATCAGATCACCTCTTGTAGCATTCATCAGCTCGCGCTTGCTGCTCTGGATCACCTCTACAACCACCAGAACCAAAATTGCGCGTCAAAAGAGCTTAATCACGTGAGATAGGAGCACTAGAACCCTAGAATTCACCCTGAAGCAAATGAAATGAATCGAATCGAATTCGATCACCAATTGAGCTCAAAATCGACTAGAATTTTACCTCGTGTTGTTGGTTTCTTCACAAAAGGATTCATGTCTTCGTCGGCCTCGACCCCTCACCAAGCCAGACAATCTGTCGCGCCGCGCCGGGCTTGCAGATCTACTGCACCGCCTCCTCCCTCCGCCGCAGGCCGTTGCCGCTGTCACTCTGCCTCCTCCCTTCGCCGTAGGTCGCTGCCGCTCCGCCTCCTCCCTCCGCCGCAGGCCGCTGCCGCTAGGGCTTTGAGGTGGAGGTGCGGTGGGGAATTGATTGGGGATCGGTCGGAGATCGAGCAAAGGTGGGGTGCGGAATTGGCGGGGGATCATGGTGGAGAGGTGGGGGTGTCGGCCGGCTATCGGGGAGAGGCGCAGTGAGGTTAGGAGGAGATTTTGGTGGGGGTCTCGGCGCGCCGGTTGTGAGGGAGAAGCGAAGTTAGCGCGAGGAGGGTTTTGATATTTGGTTGAACAAAAAATCTCCCCAAATATTTCTGTTACTTTTTTCTCTGAAAATTTTCCCTCTCAAAATAATATACCTGCTATTTTTCTGCTGAAAATTTTCAGTTTTGCCAAAAAAAAATTATTTATTCCTAACAATAGATCTGCTAAAAATCATAACTTTCCCAGCTGACACATTGGTGAAAAATCAAAATTGTATTTTCACCTATACGACTGCTGGTAAAAAAAAAATTTCCCAGCATAAAAAATATTGCCAGCTGTTCCACAGATTCTATATATCTTTTTCCAAACTGATCTACAGCTTGCTATATATTATTTATTCCTAGCAGCAGATCTGCTAAAAATAATAACTTTTCCCAGCTGACACATCGGTGAAAAATCAAAATTATATTTTCATCTGCAGAACCGCTGGGAAAAAAAGTTTTTCCCAGCAGTTTTACAGCTTGCGTTGGCCTACCGTGTTGTAGTGAATATTGTAAATGAACTCAAGGGGCTAGGAGTTGTTTTTACTGACATCGATATTGTAAGAAAAATGCTCAGGGCTCTTCCAGAAAACTTCGACACTCTGGTGACGGTACTGACCAACTCCGACCTATCAACCACCACACCGACGGATCTCTATAGGAACCTCATTACCCATGAGATGCATCAAAAGGAAAAGAAGGAAGCGACCGAACCTTCGGAGATGAAAAAGAAGGTGTTGGCTTTCAAAGTCGGCTCCAAAAATGACTCGAATGATGGCTCCTCCGACGAAGATCTAGTTGTTATGGTAAAGAACACTCAAAAACTTCTTCGCAGGTTACACAAGAAAGGAGTCAACATCGACACACGACCAAAGGGGCCAAAGCAATCGAACTTCAAGGACATTATATGCTACGGATGTCACGAAAAGGAACATATAGCCTCAAGATCTCCAAACAAGAACAAGACTTGGGACAAGTAGAAGAAATTCTTCAAGAAGAACAATGGTGCAACCAAAGAAGTTTGCTTCGAAGAATGGATGTCCGGAGGAGAAAGCTCCGACTCCGACTCCAACGATGAAGAAGGTTGCTCCAAGAAGCTAGCCGGACTAGCTCTCGGCAACATCTCGACTAGTTCATCCCTTTGTCTTATGGCTAAAGGCGATGAAAAGTTACATTCTAATGATCCTTCATATGATAAACTAGTTGAAATGATTACTGAACTAAATGAAGTTTTTGGAATTACTAAAAAGAAGTGTAGAGCGCTTAAAGAAGAGCATTCTTCTTTACGCACTCAATACTCAAAGTTAAAAGATTCATATGAAAGTCTGCTCATGAAAGATATTACTAATGCTCCATCTAAGGTAGATGTAGCCACTTCATATGATCTAGATGATACTCTTTCTACTAGTTCTCTTGATATTTCATGTGCTTCAAATGAAACAATTTTATAGGAAAATAACAAACTTAAAGCACAAATTGAAAAACTTGGAAAAGGATTAGAAAATTGCTACAAAGGAAAAGTATCTCTTGACTTATTCTTAGTAAACAAAAATGCTCATTTAGAAAAGAAGGTATTGGGTACTTTCCGAAGAAAGGAAAGAAACCTAACACAAAAACCATTTTTGTAAAAGCATGCAACACATTTTGTTATAAATGCCATGAAACTGGTCATTCGCATGAAACTTGTCCTTTAATGACCTCAAACTATTTTAATACTTGCTACATGCTTCAAAGGTCAAAGAAAAGATATGCTATAGCAAAGTTTGTTGGTACACCCATGCTAAATAAAAAGAAGAAATCAATTTGGGTGCCCAAAGTTTTGATTGCTAACATCGAAGAACCGAAAAAGGTTTGGGTACCTAAAAGAACTTGATTCTTTTGTTTTTGCAGGTGAACTACAAAACCGGTGGAAAACATTGGGTGCTTGACAGTGGATGCTCAGAGCATATGACCGGTAACAAGAAGTTGTTCACCTCAAAAGATCACCTTTGGCGACAATCGTCAAGGAAATGTGGTAGGCTTGGGTAGAATTGCAATATCCAATGATCTCTCAATTTCAAATGTTTTACTTGTTGAATCTCTGAATTTTAATTTGTTTTCCGTTGCACAAATTTGCGATCTTGGATTTCGTTGCATTTTTTATCCGAAAGAAGTTTTAGTTGAAAGTTTAAAAGATAATTCTTTAATCTTCAAAGGCTTTCATTTTAGAAATCTTTATCTTATTGATTTTCACTCTAAAGGTGCATCTCTCTCAACATGTCTTGTCTCTCAAACCTCAAAAGGTTGGCTGTGACATAGAATACTTGCACATGTTGGAATGCATCAACTTAAAAAGCTTTTAAAACGTGATTTGATTGTTAGCTTAAAATATGTGAATTTTTGTCGCGCCCCAAGACTGGGACTACGACTACTCCTGTAGAGACCTAGCTCACTGCAGCTAGTCCCATTCTCACAAACCTTTGACTTCCCAGGATGAGTCAAACACAGGAGTATATTACATTGCAACCGAGTACTAACAAAATATTAAGCAGTGTGGTCTGCTGGCCTTAATATTACATAAAGAGGATTACAATGCCTACAAGGCATTCAGGGTTTAGCAAAATATTTAACTACACAGCAGAAGATAGGTGACCCTCCCACAAAAGAAGTTGACGGCAGAACAACACACTTCAGGGCTCTGGCGGAACTGATTCTCCTCCTTCTGGATCCATGAAGTACTCCAGGCCATCATCTTGATCAAGGTAGGCTCCATCTATTGAGTTGAATGTTGCAAGGGTGAGCACTTACGTACTCAGCAAGTCATAGGTAAGAATAGATACATATAGTAGTGATGGTATGAACCTAGACTAGTCAAGAATTATGGTTGTTTATAAAATAATCTTTTTCTTTCTCATCTCATCTTATTTCAGCTCATGGCAGCACTTTTCATAATTGACGAGGATTGTCACCCGGGTCACTTCTAATAAACTTTTGGTTCAAGACAGGTTCGAACCAGACATGTATCTGGCGATGCGAACTCAAGCTATTCTGAGGGGCATCACCATGAGGTCGCAAGCTTTACGCGATCAGGCCGCGGGCTTCATGCGATCAGGCCGACAGCTTTGCGCGGTCAGAAGTTTGTATGCTATACACGAACTGGATATCCGGGATGTTGCGCGGTCAGCTCACATTCCGCGGTCAGAACATTCTCGACCAGGATGCTTGGAGGGTCATTCGGTTATTCATATAACAAGATATTCCAAGCATCCCGAGGATTCCTCCACGTTGAAGATCAACCGTCAGAGGTTAATATATGCGGTTATTCATGATTAACACGTGTTAATAACCTCCGTGGAAGTTAACAGCAGTTCTCCAAAAACCGCATCCAACCGTTTGATGCAGTTTTCTTCATATGGCACCCTTTCGACCAATATAAAAGGGTGGCATAGAGGACCGAGAAAGGGGGATCATCCAATCCATTTGGAAGAAGAAGACTCCTGATACAAGTGAGACATAACACATCTCAACTACGAAAAACAGCCAAGTCTACGGCCCAAATTAGATAGTTTCTACAAGCCTCCCTGGCTTTACTCTGTATGTTTACACAGGAAAAATCCTTCGCCTGTGAAGGAGTTTTCCTGCTATTTCTGTAACCTTTTATCACCTATAGTGAAATCCTAACAGGACGTAGGGCTATTACTCCCACCATCGAGGGCCCGAACCTGTATAAATCTCTCTGTGCTCCTGTTCACCATTGTTCTACATACCTTCCCGGAGGGTCGTCTTGAAAGGTCTCACCATTACAAATTTTGCATAAGTTCGGCTGAGGACTCTGAGTCCGAATCGTCGACAGCTGGCGCCCACCGTGGGGCCTTTCTCAAGGCGTCCTAATTGAAATCCGGAGGTTCGCTGAACAAGGCTGGAGCATATGATTCCAAGAACGATTTCGATCTCGAGGATTATGCCCATATACCAATGCCTTCTCCAAGCGATCCTGTTCCGATGGAGGAGGTCGAAGGCCAGAATCTTCCACAGGTTGAATCGTCTCTCCAGGTCATGTCAATCGACCAGGGAGCAACTGGCGCAAGGTCAGACCCACGGAGGTTCTTAATGTGCTAGGCGATGAATCCGGCCCGTCATACGACCCCGCTAAGGGAAAATATGATGATGACCCGGAAATTAGCCCAGGAAGGTTCGACCCTGATAACCTTCACCGTCTCTTTGATTTCGAGTTTGACTCGGAACAAACTGAGATGTTTTCCCCATCGGCAACCTCTCTCCCTAGGCAGTTTGCCGCGTTGTCGGAGGAAACTCCCGATCAACAGGCTGCCAGGGAAGAACAAGATCGCAAACAGAAGGAGGATCAAGATCTCGAGCAACAGAACAACGAATTGCGCAGAACTGCCCTAGAGGCTCTTAAAGATGCGCAGGCACGTTACGATGCTGCTCTGAGTTCTTCTCGAAGGTCGCGTGGTCAAAAACGTGACCAGACCCCTTCTTTGCCACCAGAGCGTTTCCCAGTGGACGAAGAAACGATAACACCTGGTGCCCCTAGGAGAAGTACCAATGGTCGACTGCGATCTATCGCGGAAGTCATGCGTAATTTTCCTCCTACGGTCACGGATGCGCAGAAACCGGTCTTTTTTAGGATCCTGGCGGAGAGACTGGATGAGGTCGCATCCTAAGCGACCCCAACGGCCTCCTCCCGCTCGGTAACGCATTCCCGTGAGCGAGATGGTCCTCATTCTGGTTCCGGCCGGCGGAGTTACCAGCCGCCCATACCGTCCCGACAGGACAAATACCGGCGAATGCAGGATTCTCGTAGCAGGGATCGAGTTCCTGTTCACTCTCGTTTGGGACCACGAGTAACCTCGCCATTGCGTGAGGTCGCTCGAGACCCAACTGAGAGTCACAGGGCGATTCACGGTACTTACGTTGGTTGTAAAGCCTTTTCGCCTGGCCTACGAGCAGTAGTTTGGCCCGATAAGTTTCGACCAGGGGCCATTGAGAGGTTTGATGGAACTCAGAACCCATCCGAGTTCCTTCAGATTTATATTACTGCCATCCAAGCGGCAGGAGGCGATGACAAAGTCATGGCCAACTACCTGCCTACAGTCCTCGCAGGACCGGCTAGAACCTGGCTGTTTAATCAGCCTGAGGGTTCCATCTACAATTGGGAAATGCTATGCGATGCCATCCTCAGCAATTTCCAAAATTGTTACCAAAAGCCGTGTAAGGAGGACGACCTGCATCGGCTGCGGCAAACTTCAACCGAAACACTTCGGCAGTTTGTCAAGAGGTTTGTCGGGGTGAGGAATACCATCCCGAACATATCTGTTGGCTCCGTAATCAGGGCATTTAAGCATGCCATTCGATATCGGAGATTCACTGAAGACTTGCTTATCCACCCTCCTCGATCAGTGGCCGATCTGTTCGACATGGCTGATCGATATTCCGACGCAACCGAAGCAGTCGAATGGAACCGAATGGTCGACAAGGGGGACCTACCACCCCAACCAGGCTTCAAGGACGCCAGGAAAGAATATTCAAGCAAGAAGTCGGAGTCTTCACCGGGTGGGAAGTCAAAGAAGTCGAAGAGGAACCGCTCTGGATAGTACCGCGAGGTCGCAGTCGCAGAGAAGCCACCTTCGACCAAAGGTAATAAGTCTTCATTTAAAAGTAAAACTGCCTCTGGTGGTCGAGATTCCGACCAGCCAGAAAAATCAACTAATCCGCAGGAGGGCAAGAAGTGGTGTCCACTCCACAACTCCGCAGGCCACGACCTCAAAAACTGCAGGAGTTGGTTGAAACAATTGGACGATTTCTACCAAGGAGTTGGGCGAATGCCAACCTTACCGCCTAAAGAGCAGGCGTGCGGGATTAGAGACGTCGACGGAGACGAAGAAATGGCTTACCAGGTACCTCAAAATCATGTTAATGTCATTTTCGGGGGTTCTTCCTCTTTCGTTTCCAAAAGGCAGTTTAAAGCCTTCTACGGAGAGGTTAACTCCGGGGACGAAGATCTCCGTTTGCCGCTCCGACGCAGTGATCATTGGACTCTCATGTTCGATGGGTCGCTGTGTCTCGCCGGGGCTGGTGCGGGAGTAGTCCTCCGGAGCCCCGAGGGGAAGGAACTCGAGTACGCCGCGCGACTCGAGTTACCCGCAACCAACAACGTCGCCGAATACGAGGCTTTGCTCATCGGGATGCGCCTCGCGTGCTCCCTGGGGATCCGGCGCCTCCTAGTCAAGGGAGATTCTCAGCTCGTAGTTTGCCAAATGGACAAGTCTTACCTGAGCCATGACGCAAACTTAAGTCTTTATTTGCAGGAAGTGCGAAAGATGGAGAGGCATTTCGACGGCCTCGAGGCCCGGCATATTCCATGGAGGGACAATGACCGGGCCGACGCCTTGGCCTGGGCGGCAAGCGCCCGGGAATCGCTCCCCAAGGGGGCTTTCCTGGAGATTATCACGAAGCCCTCGGTGGCATCCCCGGACACGGGCGACGAGCCTCATGTCCCGGAGGTCGCCGAGATCATCCGGACTCCGTCTTGGATGGACCCCCTCATCTCCTTCATCAAGGGGGAGGGGGACCCTCCTAGTGAGACCGAGGCTAAACGCCTCCGGGCCAGAGCCCGGGCATATCTCCTGCTGGAGGGGAGGCTCTACAAGCGGGGGGCTTCCGCCCTCCTGCGCTGCCTCCCCCGGCCGGAGGGACTTCAACTTCTCGAAGACATCCACGCGGGGAGCTGTGGTTCTCACCTAGCCCCGCGTGCCATCGCGGCCAAGGCCTTTCGGCAGGGCTTCTACTGGCCCACGGTCATGCGCGACGCGCGAGACCTTGTCTCCGCGTGCGAGGCATGCCAGAAGATGGCCAAGGGCTCGAACCTCCCCCCTATAGCGCTGCAGATGATCCCCATCACTTGGCCCTTTGTGCGCTGGGGGATGGACCTCTTAGGGCCCTTCCCCCCAGCGCCCGGGGGATACAAGTATGCGGTAGTCGCAGTCGACTATTTTACAAAGTGGGTTGAGGCGGAGCCTTTGGCCAGCATCACGTCCCGGGCCGTTCAGCGGTTTTTCTGGAAAAACGTCATATGTCGTTTTGGCGTCCCCCGGGAAATCACCGTGGACAACGGGACCCAATTCGACTCGGCTTATTTCCGGGAATTCAGCGAAGGCCTAGGGCTCGTCATCCACTTCGCCTCAGTGGCCCATCCCTGGAGCAATGGGGCTGTTGAGAGGGTCAACGGCGTGATCCTACAGGGGTTGCGCCGGAGACTCGAGCAAACCGCTTCTAAGCGGGGTGCATGGGTAGAGGAGCTCCCTAGCATCCTCTGCTCCGTGCGCACGACCCCGTCCCGGGCGACGGGGCGTACTCCCTTCTCCCTGCTCTACGGGGCGGAGGCAGTCCTCCCCCCGGAGATCGGCTTCTGGTCACTGCGGGTCGAGCTCCTGGAGGGAGCCACGCCCGCAGCGTACCAGGCCAACGAGGCCAACCAGCGTCTGGAGATCGACCTCGTGGAGGAGGAACGCGACCGAGCGCTCCTCCGCCACGCCATCTACGAGCAAGAGATGGCGCGCTCGTACAATCAGTGCGTGCGCGAGAGGACTTTCCGCCTTGGGGACCTTGTCCTCAAGCGTGTGACGGACCCCCAGGCCCAGGGTAAGCTCTCCCCCAAGTGGGAGGGCCCCTACAGGATCTCCGCGGTCCTGGGCTCGGGGGCCTACAAGCTCTCCATCCTCCAAGAGCAGGAGCTGAAGCACACATGGAACTTGCGTTTACTTCACAAGTTCTATGTTTAGCCTTACGGGCGTGTCCCCTCCCCCGCAGCGTTCATGCCGGAGGGGGAGGAGGGACGCTGTATTTTCCTCCCCTTTCGTGACTTCGCAGGGGGAGGCCCTGTACTTCATTTTATTAGCAATACATAGGTCTTGCTTTTCAAACTGTCTCATTGCAGGTCTCTCTCATTACCGCCCCTAGCGGCGATGCCCTCCCCGCGAGGAAGCCCTCCCCGCGAGGATGCCCTCCCCGCGAGGATGCCCTCCCCGCGAGAATGCCCTCCTCGTGAGGATGCCCTCCCCGCGAGGAAGTGGGCCAGGCCCAACAAGTCCCTACAACGGGAGTCCCACTCCCGTAGGGCGGCTTACGATCAGCCCTCGTGGACTGAGGGTGTAAGCGGCAACCCGGTCACAGTGGCCGCGGTAACGAGTCACTTTGGGAGACTAGTCCCCTGCCCAAACACTCAAGACCCGTCTTCGGGCACTTCCTCCTCCGGGAGTAGACGCTCTCCCCAGTGGGACGTCTAATGGCCTTCTTGGATCTATCTTCCTCCTCCGGGAGTCGACGTTATTCCCGGCTCCCCGTTTTCACGGCGACCGGACGATTGGTCCCCGGCGACCTTATTCCCGGCTCCCCGTTCTCACGGCGACCGGATGAATGCCTCCCGGAGACCCTATTCCCGGCTCCCCGTCTTCACGGCGATCGGACGATTGTCTCCCAGAGAAGTCACGGATTTCTCGGATATTTTCTTCCCCGAAGACCCTATTCCCGGCTCCCCGTTCTCACGGCGACCGGACGATTGTCTCCTAGGAAGCTCGCCTCCGAAAATCTCATCGGTTTTTCTTGGATGTTTCTTCCACATGAGGCCTTATTCCCGGCTCCCCGTTCTCACAGCGACCGGACGATTGTCTCCCGGAAGGTCTTCTCCTTGAAAACCTCGTTTTAGAATTTTCTAACTTAGAAAATTTCCTATGCTACAGGTGACTTCCATCCCGGGGGCCTTGTTACCCCCACAGCGCGCGGAGCTATTCTCCGGCCCGCTGTGGGCGGGGGCGATAAGGAACCCCCGTGTGTTGACCGCACCGCCCACGAGCAAACTTAGCTCATCCTTGTTAAGATGAGTCGTCCGGACCATCCAAGAAGAAGAACATAAAGAGACAATGAAAGAAGAAGCAACAACACAGCTTTATTGATTGTCAAACCCGGAGGACATCTTCCCCCTCCGGTGGGCTTCGGAAACGATACAACCCGGGTTCTAACCCGGGGGATTCTCTACGCCTTAAGGCTCCTACGCCTAATACTCCCGGAGGCTCTCCGCTAGCTCCCGGGTCAAGTCCCGGTACAATGCCCGTACGCGGCGCCGAGCGTCCCGGAGCACACCTTCAGGCCAGAACTCGTACCCCGCCGGTGGAAGTATCCGGAGGGGAGGTATCATCCGGAACCCAGGTCGCGGAGGGGACAATTCGGCACGATGATTATCAAAGTTGTCCAAGTGCCACTCCGGACGCTACCTCAACCGGATCGGCTCCCGGACACTATCCCCACCGCGATTCCCGGAGACAAGGCTTAGCAAGATTAAAGCCGCTTGGGCGTCCCCCGTGGAGCCCCTCCCAGACCTTCGCTCGGGAGTAACCTCCCGGGAACCCTGGTAACAATTTTCAATTCAAAGACTTAGAAAAAAATTCTAACTTCATTGCATTCAAAATGTTTTTGTACAGGTGTCCGGGGCTTCTTCTAAGAAGCTACCGGGATCAAAATCCTAAGAAAACAAAAAAGGGCCCTAGCTAAGACCCAGGGGGAGGCTCATACATGTTCGTTGGCATCCTCCCCCCGGGGGGCTTCTTCCAAGGCCGGGGCTGGGACGTCTCCCGTCGGAGGCGCCAGAGCCGGGAACTACGCCCGGATGATCCGGTCGTAGAACCCTCCGGCAAGCTGCTCGACCTCCCGGCGCGAAGGCTCGAAGGAGTCCGGGAAGCTTCGGGGGATGCGGCCCCCGATCGCCCGGGCGCCGACCCCCCGGAACTCGACGAGCCCCGCAGCGGCCGCGATGACGGGGATGGCCCTGCCCCGCGCCCGAGCGTCGGCCGCCTCGGGGATGGCGGAGACTTGTGCGTTGAGAAAACGCACAGCCTCCTTGAGGGTCGCCGGCGGCACCTCCTTGCTCCCGGAGCCTAGGCTCACGCCAAGGCTCTCGAGGGCCGAGCGGACGGAGCGGCCCGCGTCCGCCACTGCCCGGACGCTCGTGGCCTCGAGCTCCCGGAGCGCCTCCTCCCTCGCTTTGGCCTCCTCCCGGAGGCGGTCGTTGACGGCCTCGAAAATGTGAACCTGGGCCCGGACCCGGTTCAGTTCCGCGAGGGCTTCGTCGCACTCCCGGAGGGCCTCCTCGCGCTGCCACCTACAAAATATATAGAGTTAGAAAAATCTCAAAGTGCAGGAGATAAACGAAGACGTCATCGACTCGGGTTACCTGGGCCCCAAGGGACTGAAGCCCCTGGAAACGCTCAAGGAGCGTTCCCTCCGCGACGAAGGCCTGCACCTTCCGAGTGTGCAGGCCCTCCGAGTAGCGGGACACTTCCCCCGCGGGAAGCAGGGGGGCCTCCCGCCCGGCGCCGGTGTCGCTACCGGCGGGGGGTGCCTGTCGACGATTCGGACTCGGGGTCCTCAGTCGAACTTATGCAGAATTTGTAATTGTGAGACCTTTCAAGATGACCGTCCGGGAAGGTATGCTGAACAATGGTGAACAGGAGCACAGAGAGTTTAGACAGGTTCGGGCCCTCGATGGTGGGAGTAATAGCCCTACGTCCTGTTGAGATTTCACTAAGTGTGGTAAAAGGTTTACAAATGGAGGGAAAAGTCCTCACAGACGAGGATTTTCCCTGTAAAAGTGTACAAGGATAAGCCAAAGAAGGCTTACTAAAATGCTATATGAGGTGGGCCGTAGACTTGGCTAACTTAAATGATTTTGGATTTCTTGATCTTCCGATCTCTCTGTTGATGTTTCGGATGATCTCCCTCTTGATTGATGCTCCATGCCATCCTTTTGTACTGTTTGAAAGGGTGCCATGTGGAGGAAACTGCATCAATCGGTTGCACGGACGGTTGGATGCGGTTTTTTGGAACTGCTCTTAACCTCCACGCAGGTTAAACACGTGTTATTCATGGATAACTGCATGTATTAACCTTCTGACGGTCGATTCTCCACGTTTAGGAATCTTCGGGATACTTAGAATATCCTGTTGTATGGGCAACCGAATAGATAGATCCAAGCATCCTGATCGGCAGATATTCTGACCGCGGGATATTGGCTGACCGCGCAATATCCCGAATGCGTAGTTCGCGTATAGCCTACGAACTTCTGACCGCGCAAGGCTTACGGTCTGATCGCACGAAACCCGCGACCTGATCGCGTAAAGCTTGCGACCTCATGGTGATGCCCCTTGAGTTCGCATCACTAGATACATGTCTGGTTCGAACTTGTCTTGAACCAAAAGTTTATTAGAAGTGCCCCGGGTGTCAATCCTCGTCAGTGCCCGGACCTGCGAGTCCGATAATGGGGCCGGCGTCGCCGGCGTCTTTGTGGCCGAGGTCTCCTCCGAAGACGTGGCCGAGGAGCTTTGGGCGGGGCTCCCTGCCCGGGGGGGGGATCATCAGACCTTTCCCCGCCCCGGGCCGAAAGGTCCTCGGGGCCTCCTCCTCCGGTGGAACCTCGTAGACTGAGGGGCTCCCCCCCTCGTCCATCGGCCAAACCCGCGGAGGCGAGGCCTCCGCGAATCTCACTTCCAGCCTCTCCGGCTCCAAAGAAGCCGGAAGGGGCAGGAGGGGCTCCACCGAGGGCGGCGACGGGGCGTAGTTCGCCGAGTCGGAGGCCGCCCCGCCTGTGGCCGCCTCCTTCCCCCGGGCCTCGACGGGGCTCTTCGGGGGAGGAGGTGTTGCTCCCTTCCGGGCCGGTGCCCGGGCACGCTCGGTCCCGGGGGTCCCGTCCCGGGGCTTCGCCGGTGTCGCCGCTGGCGTCAACGACGGGCTGGGGGTCTTTTGGACCCGGGCCTTCTTGGGCTCCAAGCCCCCGGCCGCCTCCTTCCCCCGTTTGTGCGACACGAGGGTGCGGAGAGGCTTCCTCTCTGGCAGCTTTAGCCCGTAGGCCGCCGCTACCATGTTCCGGGGAGGGCCCTCCCCCACGATGCGCACGACGCGCTCGTGCTCGTCGGCGAAGTACCTCCCCAGGAGGTTCTCCGCCTTCTCCCATGCCACCGGGTACGGCCGGACTGCAAGCGGTAAAGAGTTAGTTAAATTTTCAAAAATTCATAAGTATGATGCAGCAGGTTCCCGAAGCTCACGTCGAGTCATCGGCTTCACCGGGGGCCGCTGTTCCGGGCCCATGCCGACTCCCCTCTTCCCGCACGAGAAGGGGGAGATCCAGAGGAGAGCCATCTCCTCGGCAGCGTCCCGCATTGAGCGGGTCTTCTTGCAGAGGATCACCTTGCCGAGGAGCTCGAACTCCTCGTCCGTCCACACCGGAGGCTTCGGTGCGGACGACTGGCTGTAGGTGGGGGGCTCCGGGGCGTACACCACCACCTCGTCCTGGACCCGGAGGTAAAACCACCTCCGGACCCAGTCGCCCCAGTGGTCCCGGGAGGCCGCCGCCGGGTAGTCGATCACCCGGGATGGCAGCATTTGCACATCACCGAACCGAAGGGAGACTTGGGGCCCCCCTTCACCAGGTGGGAGGTCCGCGCCGCCGGTTCGTAGAAGTACCAGAAGACGCGAAGGGTGGGCTCCCATCCGGTCGCCGTCTCGTAGAGCCAGATGAAGAGGCCCATCCGGACGAGCGCGTTTGGGGTGAGGTGGTTGAGCGCCACCCCGTACTCCTTCAGAAACTCCCGGAGCATGGGATGCACCGGGAGCCGGAGCCCCGCCTCCACGAAGGCCTCGAAGGCCACAACTTCTCCGGGCCTGGGGCGGGGGGCTCTGTCTTTCTTCACGGGGACTCGGATGTCCCCGTCCGCTACCACGCAGCGTTCAACCAAGGACTCGGCGTCCTCGGCGGTGAACTCCGACGCCCAGAGGAAATCTGGAGGGATTTCCTCCAGGGGCACTTCCGTGGTCTTTGCCCGACCCTTGGGTGCCATGGGGTTAGTCTTCTTTTTTGTTCGGTGGCTAACCTTTCAGGAGGCTACTACTAAAACTCCCGGACGTCTACTACTGGAAAGAGCTACCGGAAAGAGCTACCGGGAGAGGGCAACCGGGAGAGCAAAAATCGCTAAGGCTGAAAATTTGGAATTAGCTTCCGGGCCCCCCCAAGGCCCTATTTATAGGGGCGGGACGTGGTCTAGATGCACGCCATGTGGCACCCGCGGATCAATATGGACCGTAGAAGTTCAAACCGTGCGCGGGAAACGAAGGGACGGGAGCATGAATCGAGGCACCGGTTTGAACCGCGCTCGCATTTATGGCAAAACGGCGCGGCCCTAAGCACGGGGCACGGAAACCGAAGCGCCGCGCCTCCGGTGACTTGGCCCGGAGATCTTCCTGGTGACGTGTACCATACCCACCGGGGACTCGAGCATCGTCCCCGGTGTGCATGGGGGCTGCTGTCGGGGGAAATCTCCGCGGGACTAAGTCCAGGTAAGTTGCGTCACGATTGCCCGGGGACCTGACCTCCGGCACCGTCCCGGGCGCCGCCATTGGCCCGGGGACGTGGCCTCCAGCCCCTCCCCGGGCGCCGCCATTTGGCCCTCGGGACCTGGCCTCCGGCGCCGTCCCGGGCGCCGCCATTGGCCCGGGGAGGTGGCCTCGGGCCCCTCCCCGGGCGTCGCCATTTGGCCCCCGGGACCTGGCCTCCGGCGCCGTCCCGGGCGCCGCTGTTTGCCCGGGGACCTGACCTCCGGCATCGTCCCGGGCGACGCCATTGGCCCGGGGACGTGGCCTCCGGCCCATCCCCGGGCGCCGCCATTTGGCCCCCGGGACCTGGGCTCCGGCGCCGTCCCGGGCGCTGCCATTGGCCCGGGACGTGGCCTCCGGCCCCTTCCCGGGCGCCGCCATTTGGCCCCCGGGACCTGGCCTCCGGCGCCGTCCCGGGCGCCGCCGTTTGGCCCCCGGGACCTGGCCTCCAGCGCCGTCCCGGGCGCCGCCGTTTGCCCGGGGACCTGACCTCCGGCACCGTCCCGGGCGCCGCCATTGGCCCGGGGACGTGGCCTCCAGCACCTCCCCGGGCGCCGCCATTTGGCCGCCGGGACCTGGCCTCCGGCGCTGTCCCGGGAGCCGCCATTTGCCCGGGGACGTGGCCTCCGGCCCCTCCCCGGGCGCCGCCATTTGGCCCCCGGGACTTGGCCTCCGGCGCCGTCCCGGGTGCCGCCATTTGCCCGGGGACGTGGCCTCTGGCCCCTCCCCGGGCGCCGCCATTTGACCCCCGGGACTTGGCCTCCGGCGCCGTCCCGGGCCTCATCCCCCTCCTAAAGGTAAAGTCTCGAATTGTTTGTCACGTGCAGGTCACGCGAGGAGCTCCTCGGGAACTAGGGACCACCTGTCAAGCATCCAAGGCGTTTGACCGGGGGAAGGATGGTCCTACCCTTCAATCCGACGGTGGCTTCCGGGGTAGTTTAGGTTTTTTGCTTCATTTTGGGGCTATAAATAGCCCTTGTACCCCTCTGTTGTAAAGGATTGGATCACTTTTATTGTAATAGCTAAACTCACAGACGTGCTCCGGAAGCCTCTCCCCCCGGAGAGAGCCTCCCCAGCCGACTCCGATCGGGAGCGTGTCGACAGGACTAGGGCCCCCACCGGGACCCAAACCTGTATAAACCCTGGTGTCATTTCTTGTGCTTGTCCGACGGGGGAGGACCGGTCATCCGGTCAACCCGCGCCGTGCAATCTTCGCTAGGATCATTCTCAAAACCTGCCGGGGTATTTGCAATACCACGACAATCTTCATAACCAAACGAATCGGGATCGGCGAATCCCTCTTCTGATTTGTTTGAAAAGGCAAGGGTGAGCATGCTTTGACACAACGCTCAACAGGTCGTTTATTTACAAATGCAATTATATAGATGAGGAGTGATCAAGAAAAGGGGTTAAGTCTTATAATCTTAAATAGTATAGATTTCAATCCATTAATCTTTCAAATAAGGGTTTTGTTTTCAACAGCGGGTTTTTGAAAACCTTATAATAGACTTTTAAGAAAACATTGTGAATGGCGATCCTTCGTGATCCACCATTTGAATTAACCATATTATGAAAACATTCCAAATAGTTACTTGTGTTGAACCACATGGATAAATCCACCGCGAACATACTCCATGACTTGGGAGTATAGAGTATCCGATACTTTTCTTACACTTTGCAAAGGTGTACCTCTTTTTAAATCCACTTCTTCACTCGACTTTCAAGTCGGGCCAACTCCATGTGACTTATACACATGTGACAAGGCCGAGATCACACAACGCTTTTGCAGTCCAGAATTAACAGTATCCCCGCCCGGTAAATAGACAATTAAGTCTCAAGTACCGTTGTGGGTCCTACCCACTGCCTTAATCGGAGGCATAGGGCGTCTTCCTTCTTTCCACCTTTTCCTCTCATGCTTTTTCTGAACTCACATCACTCACGGACGAACTGCGCCCAACCAGTTTCTCCACGCGAGAAACCAGACCGACAAACCATGCAGGGAACTGCTAATACCAAAAAGCTACTAAGTCGTGCCTGTCCCATACCAGGCAAGTGGTTGGTACGTTTTTCATGCCGCATAGAGGCACAACACAAGGTTCTAGTCCTTATGAATTAATAGTGAGGAGCCATCCACATTCCCTGGTGCGCACCGCACCCTCTCCATACAAACCAATCCTCACTATCAATACTAATTTGACATTTCATTTCACAAAAGGGGTTTCAAATCCATTTCTCACATATTAGCCATTTCACATCCAACATGTATACTTAAATGAGATTAAAGCCTAAGCATGGTATCCTAGGGTGACAAGGTTGCATGATGATTCGATATCAAAAAGGGGTTTCCACATGAAAGTTGGGTCATATCTATTCACATATTTCTAAACATAGTTCTATCAAATATTCAGCATGCATATATCTTTAAAACGGTGAATCTACTTTATTTCAAAATACTGGGTGAGACATGATCAAGGGTGACGACTTGCCTTGCCAAGTTGGGTCTAAGAAATCTGCTGGATCTTCAAACGTTCCTTCCAAATCTTCCGCTCCTTGCTCTGCATTCGCACGAGAGCACGCACAACACATACAATACATAAGCATCCAGAAAATAGGCTTTATACAAAACATAAGTAAAATATACACATGAATGCAAATGAGGGAGATTGGGCAGAAACAGAACAGCGGAGAAAAGGATACTAGGGTTAGGTTCACTGGACAAGACTCGAATGCGATGAAAGCCAAGGGTTGGCATTTGGGTCACGAGCAGATAATGTCCGAGAAGGAGACCAGGATGATTTGGGGCTTCTAGATGATCAAAAGTGGTGCAAGAGGTGGCATTGTGTGCCAAATGCTGTGAGGGACCCAAATGACAAAGTGAACTTTTCAGAAAATCCCTTGAATTAACAGAAATTCACAGCAAAGCTCAGGACACAGGAAATCGAATGCCACTGTACAGCAGCGAACTAGGGCACATGCGTCTGGACGAATCACGCATGCATTGCTTCGCCAAACTTGTCAGGGAGGTAGGCGGGATCAAGACAAGGTTGCTGGTGGAAGGAATTTGACTGGGGTCGCTTGCCGGCGACGACCGGCGAGTTTGAAACCTCCGGCCGCCTGAGACAAGCACGAGCCACGGTGACAGAGAACTAGAGTTAGCTAAACTCCAAATTGACCGAGGGGCAACACTTCTAGGGTGGTGTGGATTGTTCTGGAGAGATGAATTGGGCAGTGGTTAAGCATGCGAGCTCGTCGACGTTGTCACCGGAGTTGGAGTAGACGGTGAACGACGAACTGGCTCCACACAGCAATGCAGGCTATATGCTTTGGGCTACACCATCTAGGGGTTACAGGGAAGGTGTAGGAGGCTTCATTTTGGGGATAGCTGCAGCGAGGCACGCCGGCGACGTGAGACGTCCATGGTGGCGCGTAAAATTTGGGAAAACACACAGCACTGCATCAGTTTGAAAATTGGCTGAATAGGCTTGATAAGAAAGGGCTAAGGATCATTTGATTCTACTGGAGTGAGTGGTGGAAAGCACTGGAACGAGTTTAATTTCTGGAACAGGGGGTTTCTGGTTTTCCGGCGATCACCGGTGATGAAGAGCACTAGGATGCAATTGCTTGCTTGGACATGGGAAGATGGGTGCGGGGATCTTACTGGTGAGCTTGGATTGGAGAGAGGGGCTGTGGTTTGCTCTGGCGACGATGGCCTCAAAATCGGCTCGTCGGGGAAGAAAGGGAAACAGTGAAAATCCGAGAATTTGGCTAAGTCCTGGAGTTGTGGCTTCTTCACAGCACTGAGGGGTTTAAATAAGCACTGAGGCGGAGATTGCGAGGGGAAACGGTGAGAGAACTTGTGCCGGGGACGAGACTGACCGGGTGCAGCTGCGACAGCGGTGACCGGCGATGTGATTGTGCACTAGCGGTGTAGCAGCTCTACAGGCTTTGTCGGTTGCATTGGAACTTCACCAGTGATGGCGCAGATGCGGAGGCAACAGCGCAGCTCCGGCAACGACACGTAACAGCATGCAATGCCACGGCAACGGTTGCGCACGCGAAGACAGCGCTGAAGCGCGGGCGTTTAACCGCTGGACATGGCGAGGTACTGGCTGCTGGCACGTGCGCGCGGGGTGGCTCATTTGCTCACAAGCGCAGGCGACAAGAGGCGATGGCTGGCGGCGAGCAACTGCGGCGAGAAAACGCGGCGCGGCTCCGGCGAAATTTACTGGTCGAGGGCACGACCAGGCGCTGGTCGAAAACAGCAGAAAAAGAGTAGGAGGGCTGATTTGCAATTACTGATTCTTGATTCCAGGGACCAATCTGTAAATCTGGCATTTGGCTAAAGTAGAAAGAGTTTTGACTTTGCTAAATTAATCCACAAAGTCTAAGATATTGATCAGCAGCTAGGGATGACAAAATTTTGGAGATTTAGGCAAGTTTTGAGATGAACTGAAAATAGGGTAATTAGGGTAATCTGATTTTAGAAATTTGACAAGGCTGAAACTAGGGTTTCGGGAGAGATTTGGAAATTCTTCCAGAAGGGAAAAATGTCCAGAAAAGTGAAGGGAAGATGTTCACTGAATCAAATCAGGATTTGGAAATGATCCGTGACTTTTAGCCTTTTCGGGGTTCCTCAGATATCTGAAAAGGACTAATTTGTGAATCTTTTGGACTAATCTGCGAAAATGACTTGAATGAAGGAGTTTGGCTGCCAACTTTTTAGAGTAACACTCTGGCATTACCAAGATCTCATCCTGATATGCAGATAGTCAAGACAGGCTAGGGTTGGGAAAAATAGGGGTGTTACAACCTAACCTCCTTAAAAACAATCCTGTCCTCGAGATTCTGGTAGGTCTGAGAACAGGTATGGAAAGTTTCGGCGTAGCTCTTCTTCCTTTTCCCAAGTTGATTCTTCCTCTGAATGGTTGTTCCATTGGACTTTGCAGAATCTGATGGTCCTTGATTTTAGCCTCCTTTCGCTGATTTCAAGTATCTTGATGGGGTACTCTTGATATGACAAATCTGGTTGTACTTCTGCTTCTCTGGGAGATATCTGTTCTGTTGGCCTCTTCAAACATTTCCTCAGTTGAGACACATGGAAGACATTATGTACTCCAGCCAATTCAGGTGGTAGTTCTAGCTTATATGCTACCTCTCCTTGCTTTTCCAGAATCTTATAAGGTCCAACATATCTCGGGCTCAACTTTCCTTTCATTTGGAATCGACGCACTCCTTTGTAAGGTGCTACCTTAAGATAGACGTAATCACCTTCTTCAAATGATAGTTCTCTTCTTCTGTGGTCGGCGTAGCTTTTCTGTCGAGACTGAGCCGTTTTAATTCTTTCCTGAATGATCTTCACATGGGCTGTGGCCTCTTCCACTAGTTGTGGTCCTAAAAATTGCTTTTGACCCACTTCGGTCCAGTATAGTGGGGTACGACATCTCCTTCCATAGAGTGCTTCGTATGGTGCCATCTTTATACTTGCTTGATAGCTGTTGTTGTATGTGAATTCAGCAGATGGCAGGAATGATTCCCAAGAATCTCCATATTCCAACGTACAAGCTCTTAGCATATCCTCCAAAACTTGGTTCACTCTTTTAGTTTGTCCTCCAGTCTGCGGATGATAAGCGGTACTGAATTTTAACTTGGTTCCCAAGATTTCTTGCAGTTCCTCCCAGAATTTTGATACAAACTGGGGTCCTCTATCAGATACTATTGCTTTTGGCACTCCATGCAAGCTAACAATTCTTGAAAGGTATAGTCCTGGCAATTGCTTGGTTGAGTACTGGGTCCTCACTGGTAGAAAATGTGCTACTTTTGTCAACCTGTCTACTATGACCCATATGGAGTCGTAACCTTTTCTGGTCCTCGGTAGTCCTGTTACAAAGTCCATTCCGATTTCGTCCCATTTCCATTCTGGGATTGGTAGGGGTTGTAGCGGTCCTGCTGGCTTCAGGTGCTCTGCTTTCACCCTTTGACAAGTGTCGCAAGATGCTATGAACTCAGCGATTTCTCTCTTCATCTTTCTCCACCAAAACTGACTCTTCAGATCTCGATACATTTTTGTACTACCCGGGTGGATTGAGTACGGGGTATGGTGAGCTTCATGTAAAATTGCATCTTTGATTTCCTTATTATCCGGAACGCAGATTCGATTATGGTGCCATAAAATCCCTTGTTCATCTTCTCTGAAATCGATTGCGTTACCGAGCTTCATATCCTCTTTCAGCTCCTGGATATGTGGATCCGTTACTTGAGCTTTTCTGATTTGATCCTTTAACTCACATTCCATCCTTAAAGTAGCAATGGATCCTTGTTCAACTAATTCCAACTGTAGTCTTTTGAAATCCTTGAGCAGTTGGTGTGGTAAACCCAGATTCTTTGCTTGGCTACAGTAGGACTTTCTACTCAAAGCATCTGCCACCACGTTTGCTTTTCCAGGATGGTAATGTACCTCAAGGTCATAATCCTTGATAAGTTCCAACCATCTTCTCTGTCTCATGTTCAGATCCTGTTGTGTGAAGATGTACTTTAAACTCTTATGATCTGTGTAGATGTCACACTTATTACCCAGTAAGTAGTGTCGCCAAATTTTTAATGCATGCACCATAGCAGCTAACTCTAGATCATGCGTTGGGTAATTCTCCTCATGAGGTCGTAATTGTCTTGATGCGTAGGCTACCACTTTTCCTTCTTGCATCAGAACACAACCTAATCCTTGCTTAGATGCGTCACAGTAAACTTGAAAATCCTTCTTGACGTCAGGCAGTATAAGGATAGGTGCAGTTGTCAGTCTCTTCTTCAACTCTTTGAAGCTCTCTTCACACTTCTCAGTCCACGTAAATGAGGTATTCTTCTTCAACAGCTGGGTTAGTGGTCGGGTGATTTTGGAGAATCCTTCAACAAATCTTCTGTAGTATCCAGCCAATCCTAGAAAGCTTCTTACTTCTGTCACAGTTTCCGGTTGTTTCCATTCCATCACAGCTTGAATTTTCGAGGGATCCATGAATATCCCTTTATCCGAAATGATGTGGCCTAAGAAAGAAATTTCTTTCAGCCAGAAGGCGCACTTATCAAATTTAGCACACAGTTGATGGTCTGCTAGCTTCTTTAGTACTAGCCTAAGATGCTCAACATGTTCTTTCTCTGTCTTGGAGAAAATCAGTATGTTGTCCACAAATACAATAATGAACTTGTCCAGATATTCCATGAGTACTTTATTCATCAGGTTCATAAATACAGCTGGTGCATTCGTTAGTCCGAATGGCATCACTGTAAATTCGTACAGTCCATATCTAGTTATGAACGCAATTTTCGGAATATCCTTCTCTCGGACCTTCAGTTGATGATAGCCTGATCTCAAGTCAATCCTTGAAAATACTTGGGCTCCTCTAAGTTGATCGAAAAGATCATCAATCCTTGGCAGAGGGTATTTGTTTTTGATCGTCATATCGTTCAACTTCCGGTAATCAATACAAAGTCTCAGGCTACCGTGTTTCTTCTTGGCGAATAGCACTGGGGCTCCCCAAGGTGAAGAACTTGTTCTGACGAATCCTTTCTCTTCCAATTCTTCCACTTGCTTTCTCAGTTCTTCTTGCTCTTGACCTGTCATACGTGCAAGTTTTCTAGCATAAGGGGCTGATCTAGGCTTTAGCTCAATGGCAAACTCTACGTCCCAGTCTGGTGGCATTCCGGGGAGTTCTTCAGGGAATACTTCTGGAAATTCGTTGACCACTGGGACATCTTCTACTTTGATCTCTTCAGCACTATTCAGGCAGTCCATAAGATCACTCAATGGGGTTCTACTTGCACTGAATGTAACTTGTCTTTCTTCGGCATTGGTCAGGGTGACGGTCTTCTTCTCACAATCTATCTGACCTTTGTATTTGGCTAACCAGTCCATTCCGAGAATGATATCTAACCCTTGAAGATTCAGAACTAGCAAGTCTGCTAGGAATCCTAGGTTGCCGATACTGAAGGCAATGTCTCTATAGATAGATTTCACTGGCATTCTAGCTCCAGGGGATTGGATTAGAATGGAAGATTTTAGTGCAGACTCAGGCAGTTCACTGACACAAATGAATGCGTAGCACCCGAATCAAATAAAGTAACAGCAAGCTTAGAGTGGATTTGAATCCTACCGATCACGACGTCTGAGGCTTCTCCTGCTTCGGCTGTGGTTGCATAGTTCAGTCTGCCTCGGCCTGTTGCTGACATCCCTCTTCCTCTGCTATTCTGAGTTCTTCCTCCTCTTGACGGTTGAATGCCTCTACCAGGGTTCTGAGCTGGGGTAGTGGATCTTGCTGCTCTAGCTCTAGCAACACTGAATGGCAAGTGTTGGAGTGAGCAAGTGTCTTTGCGATGACCTCTTCTCCCACAGTGATAGCACTCGACGTTCTTCAAGGTGCAATCCTTGTAAAGGTGATTTCCTTTACATCCGGTGCACTGTGGTGTTGAGGTAGGTGCTGGTCTTGGAGCTCTCTGGGGCTGTCTGAAATTCGGTCGGAAACTTGGTGCTGGTCTTCCTCGACTGGTATTGCCTTGATACGGGCTAGACGAAGCTTTCCTCTTCCGATCCTCCTCGATTATTCCTCGCTTTTCCTCCATCTTGATCAGTCTGTCAACCAAAATATGGAAATCTGTAAATTCCTGTGAAGCTATCTGATACTGTAAAAAGTTCTGCAGGCCTTCACAAAATTGATTGATCTTCTTCTCTTCAGTTGCAATATCCTCTGGTGCATATCTCGCGAGCTGGATAAACTCATGCAGGTATTGTCTGATTGGTTTATCCCCTTGCTTGAGATTTCTAAACTCTCGGCGCTTGGCTTGCATGACGCCTTTTGGGACATGATATTTACGGAATTGCTCCTTAAATTCATCCCATGTAATTGTGTCTGGACTTGGATGTACGGATTGATAATTCTCCCACCAAGCTGCGGCGGGTCCAGATAGTTGGTGTGGTCCATACAAAAGCTTTTCCTCGTTACTGCATCTAACCTTGTTCAGTTTCCTCTCCACATCCCTTAACCAATCATCGGCCATAATGGGGTCCTTGGTACATGAAAAGGTTGGAGGGCGAGTTTTCTGAAAGTCTGATAACTTAGCTCCGATCGTTGATCCTCCGGTCTGCCCTGATGAGAATTGTTGCATCATCTGTTCCCACATCTGGTTCTGTGCAACCATGGATTGTTGCCTGTTATGCTCCATCCATATTAGTACTTCGTTGATGTTACTCCCCTGCGGTATGGAAGATGATCCTGACAGGTTTTGATCAGTACGAGCTCTGTTTCCAGGTGCGTCTCTTGTGTTCTCCGCATTTCCTTCGGACATTCCTCCTTGAGATCTTCCGCGGGTGTTGACCATTATGTTCTGATTGGGGATTAAAGAAATACTGCCGGTTCAGAGAGAGACACAGATAAGGTACAAGCAGAAGGCTGAGATCAATCCATGAGACAAGGATTGGAAAGTGCAGGATGTTTTTCATAAGATAGTTTTTCATAAGATACATAATTTTAGCCTCCACGGCTTACAAGTACAGCATACAACCAACACAACTAAAGTAACTACAAACAAGGGCACAGACAAACAAAGAAATCTAGCGATTGCCGGGGTCAGGTACAGAAAAAGGGTCGAGCCAAAAGGAAGTCTAAGATCACTCGTCGGTTTCGGGAGAACCACAGGGTTCCACCTCTTCTGGATCTTCTTCTTCAGGGTCTTTGTCTGCATCCATCGGATCTAACTCCATGTCGTCGTCTTCTTCTTCATCCGACAAAGTGTCGGTGTCGTCTTCAACAACTTCTTTTCCTTTGCCGATAGGAGCTTCTCTTCTTCCTCCAGTGTTGAGGCGTTCAGGGTCTTGAGAATTGATGACGATTCCACGCGATGCTGGTGTGAATTGGCCAAGGTAATCCTTGAGTTTTCCCACACTCTTGCGTGCGGTAATCCTCAGCTTCGGACGATTCTTCTTGTTGACGGACTCTGATGTTCCGGGGTTTCTATCTTTGCTTGGACCGACTAACTCTTGGATCTGCTTCTCTTTTTCTTGGAGATCTGCTCGAGCTCTTGCAAGCATTCCCTCGAGGTAGTGGCGATCATCCCGAGCGTTCTCATGCTCGCGCAACAAACGGTTATATCCGGTTTCCAGAGCTTGAACAACATCCCTAGTCTTCGTTAGCATTGCATCTCTTTGGTCACTTGATGGGTGGACAACTCGGCGATCTGACCTGGGGATCTGACACGGCACAAAACAGAAAGGGGAATCTACAAGGAAATCCTCGTACAACAGTCTGATGGTACCTATAGCGCGACGAGCAGCGTCTAGAATCGCATCTTCTTCTTCCGCTCTGCGGGCTTCTTGTTTCACGGGACCTCTTCCAAGCCTTGGAATTTCATAGACCACCACAGAGGCACGACAGCCGTAGGGTCTGTTGTCTACTTCTTCCTGTCGGACATAGTACACTGGCCGCTGGCTATCCAAAGCTCCCAAGAATTGCAGCATCATCCATAAAAGCAATGCTCACGATCCTAGCTCATCTCCATGCACAAACTTCTTGTTGAAAGCCATCTGAAGAACAGAACACCGAACTTCTAGGAGTTAAAATGATTTTCAAATCCTTTTAAAAGAGACAAGGTGAGGAGATAAATTATTCAGCATAATTTGTTTAAAGAAATTAGGTTTTTGAAATTAATTTTTAATCAAATAGACTAACGATTTTTTGCTCTAGGCACGCCAATATCTATCTAAGGGTCACGGCCTACAGTCGAGCCTTTGCTCTGATACCATCTCCTGTGGGACCCTCATTTGAGGAATCCTGTGGCAACCGCCCAGGTGGATTGCACACAGGTTGGACCATTACAAAACTCACAACAAGCAGAAAGCAGTTATAGCATAAGACATAATTAAACAGGTACGAGGTCACAAGGACCGATATTACAATAACATAGCGCCCAGAATGACACTACTTAGAGTTACTATGAAAATAACAAGTTTATCCATACAAGAGTCGGCGTCAAGATACTGAACACACAAAACAAAGCAAACAGCAACAACAAAGATCTTCACTTCTGGCAGCAACGGTTCTGGTAGGGCTTCCTCCACATCGGACTCAACTCGGCGCGAGACCCTCCTAGAACTCCGAATCATCTGGGGCGTTCCCATCCTCTGCTTCATCTTCATAACCAAACGAATAGGGATCGGCGAATCCCTCTTCTGATTTGTTTGAAAAGGCAAGGGTGAGAATGCTTTGACACAATGCTCAGCAAGTCGTTTATTTACAAATGCAATTATATAGATGAGGAGTGATGAAGAAAAGGGGTTAAGTCTTATAATCTTAAATAGTATAGATTTCAATCCTTTAATCTTTCAAATAAGGGTTTTGTTTTCAACAGTGGGGTTTTTGAAAACCTTATAATAGACTTTTAAGAAAACATTGTGAATGGCGATCCTCCGTGATCCACCATTTGAATTAACCATATTATGAAAACATTCCAGATAGTTACTTGTGTTGAACCACATGGATAAATCCACCGCGAACATACTCCATGACCTGGGAGTACAGAGTATCTGATACTTTTCTTACACTTTGCAAAGGTGTACCTCTTTTTAAATCCACTTCTTCACTCGACTTTCAAGTCGGGCCAACTCCATGTGATTTATACACATGTGACAAGGCCGAGATCACACAACACTTTTGCAGTCCAGTATTAACAGTATCCCGGCCCGGTAAATAGACAATTAAGTCTCAA
The DNA here is from genome assembly GCA_019359835.1 of Pharus latifolius. Taxonomy (NCBI): domain Eukaryota; kingdom Viridiplantae; phylum Streptophyta; class Magnoliopsida; order Poales; family Poaceae; genus Pharus; species Pharus latifolius. The sequence goes on along the minus strand of CM033324.1, from coordinate 33,966,700 downwards.
GTACCATTGTGGGTCCTACCCACTGCCTTACTTCCTAGCCTTTGGCCTATGCTCCCGCAGGACACATAGCCTTGGTCTGTCCACGCGATACATTTGACCGTCACGATTACAACCACGCACGGCTTAATCAGAGGCATATGGCGTCTTCCTTCTTTCCACCTTTTCCTCTCATGCTTTTTCTGAACTCACATCACTCACGGACGAACTGCGCCCAACCAGTTTCTCCACGCGAGAAACCAGACCGACAAACCATGCAGGGAACTGCTAATACCAAAAAGCTACTAAGTCGTGCCTGTCCCATACCAGGCAAGTGGTTGGTACGTTTTTCATGCCGCATAGAGGCACAACACAAGGTTCTAGTCCTTATGAATTAATAGTGAGGAGCCATCCACATTCCCTGGTGCGCACCGCACCCTCTCCATACAAACCAATCCTCACTATCAATACTAATTTGACATTTCATTTCACAAAAGGGGTTTCAAATCCATTTCTCACATATTAGCCATTTCACATCCAACATGTATACTTAAATAAGATTAAAGCCTAAGCATGGTATCCTAGGGTGACAAGGTTGCATGATGATTCGATATCAAAAAGGGGTTTCCACATGAAAGTTGGGTCATATCTATTCACATATTTCTAAACATAGTTCTATCAAATATTCAGCATGCATATATCTTTAAAACGGTGAATCTACTTTATTTCAAAATACTGGGTGAGACATGATCAAGGGTGACGACTTGCCTTGCCAAGTTGGGTCTAAGAAATCTGCTGGATCTTCAAACGTTCCTTCCAAATCTTCCGCTCCTTGCTCTGCATTCTCACGAGAGCACGCACAACACATACAATACATAAGCATCCAGAAAATAGGCTTTATACAAAACATAAGTAAAATATACACATGAATGCAAATGAGGGAGATTGGGCAGAAACAGAACAGCGGAGAAAAGGATACTAGGGTTAGGTTCACTGGACAAGACTCGAATGCGATGAAAGCCAAGGGTTGGCATTCGGTTCGCGAACAGATAATGTCCGAGAAGGACACCAGGATGATTTGGGGCTTCTAGATGATCAAAAGTGGTGCAAGAGGTGGCATTGTGTGCCAAATGCTGTGAGGGACCTAAATGACAAAGTGAACTTTTCAGAAAATCCCTTGAATTAACAGAAATTCACAGCAAAGCTCAGGACACAGGAAATCGAATGCCACTGTACAGCAGCGAACTAGGGCACATGCGTCTGGACGAATCAAGCATGCATTGCTTCGCCAAACATGTCAGGGAGGTAGGCGGGATCAAGACAAGGTTGCTGGTGGAAGGAATTTGACTGGGGTCGCTTGCCGGCGACGAACGGCGAGTTTGAAACCTTCGGCCACCTGAGACAAGGACGAGCCACGGTGATAGAGAACTGGAGTTAGCTAAACTCCAAATTGACCGAGGGGAAACGCTTCTGGGGTGGTGTGGATTGTTCTGGAGAGAGAAATTGGGCAGTGGTTAAGCGTGCGAGCTCGTCGACGCTGTCACCGGAGTTGGAGAAGACGTTGAATGACGAACTGGCTCCACACAGCAATGCAGGCTATAAGCTTTGGGCTACACCATCTAGGGGTTACAGGGAAGGTGTAGGAGGCTTCATTTTGGGGAGAGCTGCAGCGAGGCACGCCGGCGACGTGAGACGTCCTCGGTGGCGCGCGAAATTTGGGAAAACACACAGCGCTGCATCAATTTGAAAATTGGCTTAATAGGCTTGATAAGAAAGGGCTAAGGATCATTTGATTCTACTGGAGTGAGTGGTGGAAAGCACTGGAACGAGTTTAATTTCTGGAACAGGGGGTTTCTGGTTTTCCGGCGATCACCGGCGATGAAGAGCACTAGGATGCAATTGCTTGCTTGGACACGGGAAGATGGGTGTGGGGATCTTACTGGTGAGCTTGGATTGGAGAGAGGGGCTGTGGTTTGCTCTGGTGACGATGGCCTCAAAATCGGCTCGTCGGGGAAGAAAGGGAAACAGTGAAAATCCGAGAATTTGGCTAAGTCCTGGAGTTGTGGCTTCTTCACAGCACTGAGGGGTTTAAATAGGCACTGAGGCAGAGCTTGCGAGGGGAAACGGCGAGAGAACTTGTGCCGGGGACGAGACCGGCCGGGTGCAGCTGCGACAGCGGTGACCGGTGATGTGATTGTGCACTGGCGGTGTAGCAGCTCTACAGGCTTTGTCGGTTGCATTGGAACTTCACCAGTGATGGCGTAGATGCGGAGGGAACAGCGCAGCTCCGGCAACGACACGTAACAGCATGCAATGCCACGGCAACGGTTGCGCGCGCGAAGACAGCGCTGGAGCGCGGGCGTTTAACCGCTGGACATGGCGAGGTACTGGCTGCTGGCACGTGCGCGCGGGGTGGCTCATTTGCTCACAAGCGCAGGCGACAAGAGGCGATGGCTGGCGGCGAGCAACTGCGGCAAGAAAACGCGGCGCGGCTCCGGCGAAATGCACTGGTCGAGGGCACGACCAGGCGCTGGTCGAAAACAGCAGAAAAAGAGTAGGAGGGCTGATTTGCAATTACTGATTCTTGATTCCAGGGACCAATCTGTAAATCTGGCATTTGGCTAAAGTAGAAAGAGTTTTGACTTTGCTAAATTAATCCACAAAGTCTAAGATATTGATCAGCAGCTAGGGATGACAAAATTTTGGAGATTTAGGCAAGTTTTGAGATGAACTGAAAATAGGGTAATTAGGGTAATCTGATTTTAGAAATTTGACAAGGCTGAAACTAGGGTTTCGGGAGAGATTTGGAAATTCTTCCAGAAGGGAAAAATGTCCAGAAAAGTGAAGGGAAGATGTTCACTGAATCAAATTGGGATTTGGAAATGATCCATGACTTTTAGCCTTTTCGGGGTTCCACAGATATCTGAAAAGGACTAATTTGTGAATCTTTTGGACTGATCTGCGAAAATGACTTGAATGAAGGAGTTTGGCTGCCAACTTTTTAGAGTAACACTCTGGCATTACCAAGATCTCATCCTGATATGCAGATAGTCAAGGCAGGCTAGGGTTGGGAAAAACAGGGGTGTTACAGAGTGCTCCTAAGAACGCCTGTTCGTTTTTTGTCTATTGATGTCAAATGAGTTGTCCTTGGTTACAATAGAGGGATACAAGGACTTATATAGGCCCAAAAGATGCAAAAAGACTAAACTACCGTGGTTGCAGCCGTTGGATCGAAGGGAACTAGCGTCCTTCTCCCGGCTGAGGGGGCTGGATGCTTGACATGTGTCCTTGCCAGTTCCCGAGGCGCTTCTCGCGTGATCCTCACGTGACCCTGCCCGGCACTGCGGCACCGGGGGCTTTGTCCCCGGGCTAATGGCGGCGCCAGGGACCGCGGCATCGGGGGCATTGTCCTCGGGCTAATGGCAGCACCCGGGACAGGGGTCACCGGGGCCCTTGTCCCTGGGCAAATGGCGGCGCCCGGGACGGGGGCACCGGGGCCATTGTCCCTGGGCAAATGGCGTCGGTCGGGACAGGGGTCACCGGGGGCCTTGTCCCCGAGCAAATGGCGGCGCCCAGGACGGGGCCACCGGGGCCATTGTCCCCAGGCAAATGGCGGCGCCCGGGACGGAGGCACCGGGGGCCTTGTCCCCGAGCTAATGGTGGCGCCCGGAACAGGGGTCACTGAGGGCCTTGTCCCCGGGCAAGTGGTGGCGCCCGGGACAGGGGGCCACCGGGACCGTTGCCCCTTACCTGGACTTGATTGCGCGGAGATTCCCCCAACAGCAGCCCCCCATGTCCTCCGGGGACATTGCTCGAGTTCCCGGAGGGGATGGTTCACATTAGCGGGAACATCCCCCTGGGAGGGATTTCGGGCGCCTTGTCGACGCCTCGAATTTCGTACTAGATACTTATGGCGGAGCCGTCGGTCATCATGTGGCCCCTAGACTCGATTGTAGCGCACCATCGAGGCATCGTTTCCCGCGCGTCATTTGAATTGAATGGCACGGATTCATCACAAGGGGTCACGTGGCGCCCATCGGGGCCATGTTCGAGCCCTATAAATTGGGCTTCGAGGGGCCCGGAGAGGGCACTTGAACCTTCTGGACTCAATACTACCGGCACCCTAAGCTCTCCTGGTAGCCATCTCTCAGAAGCTTAGTCTCCAGAAACCTAAGCCGCTCCGACTTAGCTCCCTGATAGCTTAACCCACTAGAAACCAAATGGGTCCCAAGGGTCGTGCTAAGGCAGCCGAGGTACCTCCGGAGGAAGTCACCACGGACTTCCTCTCGGCCTCCGAGTTCACTTCAGGGGACTTAGAGTCCCTCGTGGATCGGGGGTCGTCGCGAACGGGGACATCCGGATCACCTCCAAGAAGGATGGCGCCCCCCGCCCTAGGCCCGGAGAAGTTGTCGTCTTCGAGGCCTTCCTCGAGGCCAGGCTTCGGTTCCCGGTGCATCTATTTCTCCGGGAGTTTCTTCGAGAATACGGGGTGGCGCTCAACCACTTAACCCCGAACGCGTTCGTTCGGATGGGGCTCTTCATTTGGCTGTTTGAGACATCCACCAGATGGGAGCCAACGCTCTGGCTGTTCCAGTACTTGTACGAGCTGGTGGCGAGGAGCTCCCATTTGGTGAAGGGAGGGCCGATGTCTCTGTTCGGCTATGTTATGATACAGCTCCTACTATATTCGGTGGCGGACTCCCGGGACCACTGGCAGGATTGGGTCCGGAGGTGGTTTTACCTCTGGGTCCGGGACGCCGAGCTAACCTACTCTCCAGAGCCCCCCTTATACAGCCGGTCATCCGCCCCCAAGCCCCCGGTATGGACCGAGGAGGAGCTGAAGCTCCTCAGCAAGGTGGTTGGCTCCCGGGGTGTCCGCTCCATGAGGGACGCCGCGGAGGAGGTGACGCTAATGAAGGTCTCCCCCTTCTCGCACGGGAGGAGGGGGATTGGAATGTGCCCGGCACAGCGGCCCCCGCAACAGTTGGTGACCCGATGTAAGCCCTCGGCGACTTTCTTTTGATTTTTTATTCATTTTGCTAACTCCCTTCATTTTGCAGTCCGAACGTACCTGGCCGCTCGGGAGAAGGCGGAGAACCTCCTCGCGAGGTACTACGCCGACCAGCACGAACGTATCGTGCCCGTCATCGGGGAGGGTCCTCCCCAAAACTTGGTGGCCGAGGCCTTTGGGCTAAGGCTACTGGAGAGGACGCCTCTCCCGATCCCCGGCTCTCACAAGCGGGGGAAGGAGGCTGCGGGGGTTCCGAGCAGAAGCGTGCCAATGCTCAGAAGGCCCTGGTCCAGCGACAACACCGGGCTCGACGCCCGTGAAGGCCTGGGACACCACCCCCGGGTCGGGACGTGCACGAGCACCTTCTAGGCGCGAGGTGACGCCGCCCCCCCGGAAGAGCACCCCAGGGGGGGGGCGGGGCGGCGGAGGCGCAAGAGTTCATGCGCCTTCTCGAGGCCTCCGGAGAGGCCCGGGGGAAGGAGTCGGCTAGTGACGAGGGGATGTCTCACTTGGCAAATTATGCCCCCTCGCCACCTCCGGCGATCGCACCTCCGGTGGCACCGGGACTACCGAAGCCGAAGCGGTTCGAGGTTCGCTTCGCGGAGGCTTCCCCTCCACACGTCAAATGGCCGGTGGACGAGGGGGGGAGCCCCTCGGTCTATGAGGTCCCCGCGGCGACGGAGGTTCCGGGGGCCCCACGGCCTGGATAGGGGAAAGGGTTCCTCATCCCTCCCCGTGGTGGCATCCCCTCGAAGAGCTCGTCCACCACCTTAGCGGCAAGGACCCCGGCCGCGCCACTCCGGTCTATATCACCCCCGCAACCGTCGTGAGGGGGCCCGCCGGTGCGAACGGGTCCGGAGCCGTCGGGAGGGAGACCCCCCTGCTGTCAATGGGGGAGGTCTTCCGGTTCGCCGAGGGGCTCTAGACCCGGAAGGTGCAGGAGTACATCTCCCAAGGGACGCTTCGCGACCCGTGCGGGGAGCTGCAGTCGCTCCATATCCAGGTTTGTTCCCGGATCACTAGGTCATTTCTTTCTAAGATTTTACTAACTCCTGGGCTTCGAATAACCTTCGTGTTTACAAGGGCCAGTGTAACATCCCAGTTTTTGGCTATCTTTTCTGCTTGCGGTCAACATATCTTCTTTGGAATCCCTGATGTCTCAACCCTATTTTGATCTTAGGTGTGCCACTACCTTAACCTAAAAAGTTGGCAGCTAAACTTCATCTCCCAGATCATTTTCACAATTCAGTCCAAAAGTGTTTCAGTTTAGTCCTTTTAAGAATTTTCAAAAAGCCCAAAAAGGCTAAAAATCCCAGATCATCTCCAAATTCAAATCTGATCAAGTGAATATCTTTCTTTCATTTTTCTGAACGTTTTTCCCTTCAGGAAGAACTCAAGAATCTCAACCGAAACCCTAGTTTCAGCCCCGGCAAAATGTCAAATCCTAATTACCCTATTTTACCCTGTTTTCGATTTTTGTCGAAACCCTCAGATCTTATCGGATTTTGCCATTTTCCCTATTGGATGAGTCCAGGTATTTTGGTAAAACTCATCTGCAAAATCAGAATGCAAATCAGCCCTTCAGATCTTCAGATTTGCAAATAGGCCCAAGTTCCCGAACCAAAATCCTCGCAGTTTAGTCCAAACCTTCACAAATCAGTCCAAAACCTTGCAAACAAGCCCCTGGCCCTTTCTTCGACCACGACCAGAGCTGCGTGCACGACCATGACCTGAGGACATTCGACCGCAGCTGTTGCCGTTGCCGTGAACCACCGTAGCCTTCACCGCCGGCCAGATTCGCCGCCGCCAACGGTTAGAACCAACGTGTACTACACGTGCTTGCGTCGCGCCAAGGAACGCCACCGTGGCAATGACCGGAGATTGTGGCTTCACCGTTCGCGCGCGTGCCTGCCATTGTCAGGACTTTACTACCACTTGGTTGCCATGCCGAAGCTCGCTATCCCGTCGTCCTAACGAAGTCCCGATTTCGCGCGATACCCCATCTCTGGCAGAGCTCCCGCCGTGTTCCCATGCACCTCGTCGACTGCTCCGGCGCCAGAGAGTATCCCCGTCGATTTGCTGCCGCTCCCGAGGGCTCAACCCCACGGCTATATAAAGCCCCCTCTCGCCAGTGCTTCACTTCGCACCTCAACTCGCCAGCAACCGTACCATTAGCTCTAGAGCTTGCCATCGCCGTGCCTTCGTCTTCTTCCTCGGCGAGCCACTTCTGAAGCTCACGGCGCCAGCTTCACCCGCAGCTTCTCTCTCCAAACCGACACCACCAGTAAGCTCCCCTCATCCCCCGGTATGTGTCATAGCATTTAATTGGCCCCCGGCAAACATTAACGCCGGCAATCACCGGAAAGGCCCAAATCCCCTGTTCCCCTAATGCCGAGCGATTCAAGCCAAATTGATCCTCATGCCAGTAGAGAATAGTGATCAATGAGCTAGGAGCAGTAAGCCTGCAAGTTTGGAATCGTCAATTTTGCCCCGAGTGTCGAATCCCCAAGTTCGAGCCTCGGCAGTTCGCAGGAGAACGCCGCCGTGCTTCTCCAGCCATTCTCTGGCAAAATTGAGTGAACCAGTAGCTTCGTGATGACCCCTAGATGCTTCCCGAGCGTGGAATTGAGTTCAAACGCCCTGGAACGAAAACGCCCAAATCGGTGCCTTCGTCTTCGGCTCCGATCACCGGAGTTCATTTTTCGGCCAAACCAGCCGATGAAACCTTGTCATCTAGCTAGGCCTCAACCCCCTGAGCAATTTACTTCACTGGCTCGAACCCTGAATCGGCCTAGATCAAAAGTTATGATCATGCCAAGATTACTGTCCAGTAGTTCAGACCACCGTGTTTGCTCACCGGATTTGGCCACCCTCCGGCCACTTTCTGCCCTTGAGCCTGTTGAGAGTTTTGTAGCTGTTATCAAGGCCTAAACCCCAGAAAAAGTCGTGCACCAATTGGAGTCCTGAGTCAAAAGTTATGCAATGCCCTAGTTTCTGGCCATGTCTAGCACTATGTCAGTGCATGTCCATCAGTGGCATTAGATGATTTAGACCTGTTACATTTGAGCAATTGAAATGCCACTTTGTCCACTAAGCCTTTTGAACCATGCTCTACAATATTCCCTACTATCACATCCCAGAAAACAGACCTAGAACCAATTTAGGGCTATGTCAAGCCATGAGCCGAATGTCAGCCCTTCGACATTCAAGTCCTTTTGAGCCCATCTCTTCGATCAATATCAAATGACCTTGTCCAAACCTTTACCCCTGCGTGCATGATATATTTACGCATTATTTTCTAGTACTTGTGTGCTTATATAGCGTGTATGTGTTGTTTGTGTCCGCCGTGCAACCAGAGGTTGAAGGAACATAAGAGATCTTCGAGGATTCATCTGAGCAGCTAGACGCATCACTGCAAGCAAGTCTCAAACCCTTGATCATGTCTAGCCTAATATTTTGAAATGAAGTATGTTAACTGTTTTCAAGTATGTGCATGCCTTAGATTCAAATAAGAGCTATGTTTCAATGAAATGATTAGATATGACCTAAATAACTATAAAGCCCCTTTTTACATTGAATATCCATGCACCCTTGTCACCCTAGAATACCATGCTTAGGTTATGCTATGCTTAAGATTATATGTTAAATGTTGAATGGTCACATATGAGAAAAGCATGTTCAAAACCCCTTTTGTGAAAGAAAATGTGATTGGAATCGATAGTGAGGATGGTTTGATTGGATGGTGTTGTGTGCGCACTGGGAATGTGAAAGACTCCTCACTAAGATTCATAAGGACTAGAACCTTGTGTTGTGCTTCTATGCGGCATGAAAAACGTACCAACCACTTGCCCGGTTATGGGACGGGCGCAACTTAGTAGCTTTCTTTAGTATTAGCTTTTCCCTGCAATGGTTGTCGATCCAGTTTCTTGCGAGAGCTGGTGGGCCGCAGAAGGCCATGAGTGATGTGAGTTCAGAAAAATCATGAGAGGAAAAGGTGGAAAGAAGGAAGACGCCCTATGCCAGATTAAGTCGTGCGCGGCTGTAATCAAGAGAGGCTGTGTGTCTTGCGAGAACATAGACCCAGGCTAGGAAGTAAGGCAGGGGGGAGGACCCACAACGGTAATAAGGACTGGAATGTCTATTTACCGGGCAGGGAATAGTTAATGCTAGGACTGTAAACTGTTGTGTCATCTCGGCCTTGTCACATGCGTAAAAGTCGCATGGAGAGGTACCGACTTGAAAGCCGAATGATTGGTGGATTAAGGTGGTACACCTTTGCAAAGTTTAAAAAGTATCGGATACTCTGAGCTCCCAGGTTATGGAGTTTGCGCGCTGTGGATTTTATTCACGTCGATGCATCACAAGTAGCTTTTGGAAGATTTCTCACAAAATCTGAATAAAGTGGTGACTCATGAAAGACCGCCACACACAACATTCTCTGAAAATCTAGCTTAGGATTTGAAAAGCCCTGCTTTTGAAAATAAAGATCTTTTCTTCAAAGACTAAGTGTGAAAATCTATTCTATATACCTATATAAAACTAAAGAGCCATTCTTTGCGAATTTCCCCCATCTATATATACTTGCATTCTTATTTGGAACTTGTTGAGCACCATGTGGACAACGTTCTCACCCTTGCCTTTACAAACAAATTTAGAAGAAGGATTCGTCGACCCTGAATCTTACGGTCTCGAACCCAATGTGGAACAAGAAGAAGAAACTGAAGACCCAGCTTGTTAGAGGGTTATGTACCAAGGTGGAGTTCGAGGTGGAAGAAGGCCCGTACAACACCGCTGCTGCTGACGAAGAAGACTGATGAAGTCCTTTTGCTTATTATTGCTGTTTCATTGGTGCCAACCTTTGTGTCGAAAACTCCTTAATTCGTATCAACATTTAAATGCGTCATTTTGGCGCTAAGTTATTGTAATGTTGGTCCTTGTGATCAGTACTTGTTTTTAATTACTTGCATTTTTATATAATGCATCTTGTTGTTGTGAGCTGCAATGTGCCATTTCTGAGTGCAATCCACCTGGGCGGTTGCCACCGGATTCCTCAAATGAGGGTCCCACAGCCAGCCTTCGCCTGGGGCATCGAGGCGTGTTGGGGGAAATCTCCGCGAGACAAAGTCCAGGTAAGTTGCGTCATATGCGCCTGGGGACGTGGCCTCCGGTGCCTGCCCCGAGCGCCGCCTTTTGGCTCCCGGGACCTGGCCTCCGGCGCCGGTCCCGGGCGCCACCTTTTGCCCGGGGACGTAGCCTCCGGTGCCTGCCCCGGGCGCCGCCTTTTGGCTCCTGGGACCTGGCCTCCGGCACCGGTCTCGGGCGCCGCCATTTGCCCGGGGACGTGGCCTCCGGTGCCTGCCCCGGGCGCCACCTTTTGCCCTGGGACGTGGCCTCCAGTGCCTGCCTCGGGCGCCGCCTTTTGGCTCCCGGGACCTGGCCTCCGGCGCCGGTCCCGGGCGCCGCCATTTGCCCAGGGACGTCGCCTTCGGTGCCTGCCCCAGGCGCCGCCTTTTGGCTCCCGGGACCTGGCCTCCTGCGCCGGTCTCGGGCTGCGCCATTTACCTGGGGACGTGGCTCCGGTGCCAGCCCCGGGCGCCGCCTTTTGGCTCCTGGGACCTGGCCTCCAGTGCCGGTCCCTGGCGCCGCCTTTCGGCTCCCGGGACCTGGCCTCCGGTGCCGGTCCCCGGTGCCGCCATGCGCCCGGGGACATGGCCTCCGGTGCCTGCCCCGGGGGCCGCCTTTTGGCTCCCGGGTCCTAGCCTCTGGTGTCGGTCCCGGGCGCCGCCATTTGCCCGGGGACGTGGCCTCCGGGACCCGGCCTATGGTGCCAGTCCCGAAAGCCGCCTCTGGCCCGGGGACCTGGCCTCCGGTGCATGTCCCGAGCCTCATCACCCTTCTAAAGGTAAAGGCTCTGGTTGTTAATCATGTGCAGGTCACGCGAGGAGCGCCTCGGGAATCAGCGACCACCGGTCAAGCATCCAAGGCGCTTCACTGGGAGAAGGACGTTGCTACCCCTCAATCCGACGGTAGCGTCCGGGGTAGTTTAGTCTTTTTTGCTTCTTTTTGGTGCTATAAATAGCCCTTGTACCCTCAGTTGTAAAGACAGGTGATTCATTATTGGAATAGCCAAAACTCACTGGTGTGCTCCGGAAGCCTCTCCCCCGAGAGAGCCTCCCCAGTTGACTCCGGTCGGGAGCACGCCGACAGGACTAGGGCCCCCACCGGGACCTGAACCTGTATAAATCCTCATGTCAATTCTTGTGTTTGTCCGGCGGGGGAGGACGGTCACCCGGTCAGCCCGCGTCGCATTTTCCTCGCTAGGATCATTCACAAAACCTGCCGGGGTATTCGCAATACCACGACAGTTGGCGCCGTCCGTGGGCACTCGTGACAAGACGCCATGGCTCCCCCAAGAACAAGGGCTCGCACCCTTCCCGGTGACGCCGCTCTCGGAGACCCGGCGCCGCCCGTCCGGGACACGGCTGTCCCGGCGCTTCCACCCGGAGGCGGCCAAGCCCAGGTACCGCCTCCCGCCTTCCCGCTTAACTTAGGTGCTTCTACCTCCAGGTCGCTCCCAGTGACCGCGGGGACCTCGGCCGGGACCAGTCTCCCCCCGACGGCTCCCCCGGCTCCCCGGGACGCCCTGCTTGAGGCTTTAGTGGAGGGCCAGCTCCGTGCCCAGTGCTCTATGGATGAGCTGCTCAGCGTGTTGGCGCGGCCTCCGGTCCCCACATTTGCGCTGCACCCATACCTAGGGACTATGCCCCCATTTATGGGTCACCTGGCGGCCCCTCCGGTCTCCAGAGGTTTGGCCGCCCCCACACTTGCGGGCTATACGTCCGGACCCTTCCCGGCACCCGGGCCCGTCCCGGTGCGGGGGGGCTACTTCCTGCGAGGGCCCTTCCTAGCGCCTGGGGGATACCCCGTTCCGGGCCCGTTCCCGGGGCCGGCGGCCCATTACGTGCCGGGGGTTTTCCGTACGCCGGGAGCCAGTCCCGCCCCGCGCGTCGCGTTTATCGCACCGGGGGCAGTCGACAGAGCAGCTCCCGTGCCTCAGCGGACCTCCCCCCGCATCAGCTCCCCGGCTCCGGACGCCGCCCCGAGGGCTCCCCCGACGCCGGTTCCGGATATTACAGTGCTTCCCCCTTTCCAGTTCTGGTCGTTGCCACGGGGGCTCCCTCCACTTCGGTTCCAAACGTCGCCGTGGGCGCCCCCTCCCCGGTTCCGGATTATACAAGGGCGTCCCCCTTTCTGGTCCCGGGGGTTTTCGCAGGGGGCTCCCCCCAGTCGGCCCTGGAAGACTCCGGGCCGGCAGCTACAGTGCATAAGCTCCCTCCCTCGGCGGAACAGGTCCGTTTCTCCCAGGGGGAGGTCGAGCGAATGCATTCACCTAAGCACGGGGAAGAACTTCCCCCTGGCCATGGCCGTGGGGAGCCTCGCTCTCGCACCGGTCGGGGGAAGAGACCCGCTGAAGAGCCAGCCCCTCCGGAGGAGAGCCCGGACGTCCGGGAACTCATCCCCGGTCCGGAAGAAAAGCGTCGCCACCGCCACTCCGGCGGACCTCTCGGACCGCACCTAGACTCCGATGACGAGGGTGTGTCCCCCGTCAAAGAAGACAGCAACCAGGACTCTTCCCGGGAAGTGCAGGGGGCCAACCAGCCCCTATGCCGAAGACTTCGCAGCATCCGGTGGCCGCGGCCTTACCGCCCTCCGCACATCGAGCACTATAACGGTGAGGCCGATCTTTACGAATTTGTGCAGGTATACTCCACAGCCATCTCCGCGGCTGGGGGGGACGAGATGGTACAGTGCAACGTCTTCCCCATCTATGTCACCGGCATTGCCCGCTCCGGTTCTACAACCTGATGGCCAGCTCCATCAAGTCCTTCACGCAACTCCAGCAGCTGTACACCGTCCCCTGGACTCCTCGCAGCTATACATCGTCCCTTGGACTCCTCGCAGCTGTACACCGTCCGGCAGAGGACTGGGGAAACCATTAGAAGCTTCTTCAAGCGCTTTTCTCAAGTAAAGAGCAAAGTGGCCCACGTCCCCGACTCTACGGTCATCGAAGCATGCAAAAGCGGGATCCTCCCGGGGGAGCTCCACCGAAGGCTCTCCCGGAGCTGCCGCTCCTCCGCCGATGAGCTCTTCAACGTACTCGAAAAGTACGCTCGGGCGGAAGAAGACGACCTCTAGAAGAAGACCCAGGGGGCTCCCGCCCACGCCGACCGGGGGGCCAGGGACCCCCTCAAACGCCCTGGGCAAGGGGGCCGTAACGAGCCACGGCCTCGGGACACCTTTGTCCTCGAGGGCGGAGGCGGCTCACACGACCTTCAGAGGGGCAACCGCCCTTTCCCCAAGCCGAAAGGCCGTGGGGGAGGAGAGTCTTCCCGCGGTCAGGAAGGCCCCGCGGGGAGAAGCAGGGAAGGACCATGGTGCACCTTCCACGGGTCCAGTACCCATGCTACCTGAGAGTGCCACCAGCTGCTGCAGCACTACGCGGCTTTCCTCGACCAGCATGGGCGGGGGGGGGGACTCCGGCCTCCTTGCCCCCTCAGCCAGCTGTTTCGGCCCTTCCTGCTCCGACCAGCATGGGCGGGGGGGGACTCCGGCCAGCAGTGGCAGACGTGGGAGGGGGAGCCTTCATAAGCTCTCCCCTTCCAAACTTCTCCCCGCCACCCAAGTGGTCGGACGTCCCCCTCACCTTTAAGGCGGAAGACGCGCGCGGGGTTCGCTTCCCCCATGACGACGCGCTCATCGTCTCCGCCACCATCTACAACTGTCACCTGGCCCGCATCCTCGTGGATGGCGGGAGCTCCGTCGACGTCCTCTTGTTGAAGGCCTTCAAAGAGATGTAGGTGGATGAGAAGCTCCTGCAGCCCGCAGTGGGCCCACTGCAAGGGTTCGTCCCAAGGAAGGCGATCCATCCTGTGGGGAAGGTGGATCTCCCCACGACATTCGGCACCCCGGAGAACTACAGGACCGAGATGGTCCGATTCGACATAGTGGACCTCCCCTCCTCCTACAACGCGATCATGGGGAGAGGCACGATCAACCGTCTGGGGGCCGCAACCCACCAAAACTATCTCTGCATGAAGATCCCTGGGCCACGCGGCGTGATCAACGTCCGGGGAGACCAAGACATGGCCCGTGCCCTGTACGAGCGCGCCACCACCACGATCGGAAGCGTCAACATCATTGAGGCGCCCGGGGGGGAGGTCTCTCCCCTGGAACCAGACGTCACGGCGATACCTGCCGGGAGGCCCCTCCCCAAGCCGTGTCCGGAAGGGGGCCTCCGGAAGGTCCTGCTGTCCCCGGAACCAACAACGTCGCCGAGTACGAGGCTTTGCTCCTCAGGTTGCGCTCTGCGCGTTCCCCGGGGATCCGACGTCTCCTACTGAAGGGAGATTCTCAGCTCGTAATTTGTGAAATGGACAAGCCTTACCTTTGCCATGACGCAAACTTGAGTCTTTTATTTGTAGGAGGTGCGAAAGATGACCGGGCCCTTCGTGGCGCCAGGGTAGTACCCCGTTCCAGGCCTATTCCCGGGGCCGGGGGCCCATTTCATCCCAGGGGTTTTCCCTGCGCCGGGAGCCAGTCCCGCCCCTCGCGTCGCGTTTACCGCACCGGGGGCGGTCGACAGAGCAGCTCCCGTGCCTCAGCGCACTTGCCCCCACATTGGCCCCCCGGTTCCGGACGTCACCGCAGGGGCTCCCCCCTCGCCGGTTCCGGATGTTACAGGGGCTTCCCCCTTTCCGGTTCCGGTTGTAGCCACGGGGGCTCCCTCTACTTCGGTTCCGAACGTCGCCGCGGGCGCCCCCTCCAGGGTTCCGGATGACACAGGGGCTTCCCCCTTTCCGGTCCCGGGGTTCTTCGCAGGGGGCTCCCCACAGCCGGCCCCGGTAGCCAGCATCATGTTCCGGGCCGTCAACCAGCGCGTGCGCGAAAGGGCTCTTCACCTTGGGGACCTTGTCCTCAAGTGCGTCACGGACCCCCAAGCCCAGGGTAAGCTCTCCCCCAAGTGGGAGGGCCCCTACAGGATCTCCGCGGTCCTAGGCTCGGGGGCCTACAAGCTCTCCAACCTTCAACAGCAGAAGCTGAAGCACACGTGGAACTTGCATTTACTTCGCAAGTTCTATGTTTAGCCTAACGGGCCTGTCCCCTCCCCCGGAGCGATCACGCCGGAGGGGGAGGAGGGACACAGTATTTACTTTTCCCTCCCCCTTCGCGGCTTCGCGGGGGAGGCACTGTATTTCATTTCGTTATCAATACAACTGGATTCTTTTCAACTCTCATTGCAGGTTCTTCTCATTACCGCCCCTAACGGCGATGCCTTCCCCGCGAGGAAGCCCTCCCCGCGAGGAAGCCCTCCCCGTGAGGATGCCCTCTCCGTGAGGAAGTGGGCCCAGACCCAGCAAGTCCCTCCTGTAGGGCGGCTTACGATCAGCCCTCGTGGACTGAGGGTGTAAGCGGCAACCCAGTCCCCAGTGGCCGTGGTAACGAGTCACTTTGGGAGACTAGTCCCCTACCCAAACACTCAGACCCGTCATCAGGCACTTCCTCCTCCGGGAGTTGACGCTCTCCCCAGCGGGACGTCTCTGGCTTTCTTGGATATCTTTTCCCCGGAGACTTTATTCCCGGCTCCCCGTTCTCACGGCGACCAGACGATTGTCTCCCGGAAGAATTCTCCCCGGAATCTTCCTCAGGATTTCTGGCCCTATTCCCGGTTCCCCGTTCTCACGGCGACCGGATGATTACCTCCCAGACACCCTATTCCCGGCTCCCCGTTCTCACGGCGACCGGATGATTGTCTCCCGGAGAAATTATGGATTTCTTGGACATCTCTTTCCCGGAGACCCTATTCCCGGCTCCCCGTTCTCACGGCGACCGGACGATCGTCTCCCAGGAAGCTCGCCTCCGGAAATCTCATTGGGTCTTCTTGGTTTTCTCCCACACGACGCCTTATTCCCGGCCTCCCGTTCTCATGGCGACAGGATGATTGTCTCCTGGAAGGTCTTTCCCTTGGAAACCTCATTTTAGAATTTTCTAACTTGAAAAAAATTCTTATGTTACAGGTCATCTTCACCTCGGGGGCCTTGTTACCACCACAGCGCGCGGAGCTACCCTCCGGCCTACTGTGGGCGGGGGGGATAAGGAACTCCCGGGTGTCGACCGCACTGACCATGAGCAAACTTAGCTCATTCCTATGAAAGGGAGTCGTCCAAACCATCCAGGAAGACTCAAAGAAGAAAGCAAACATAGCGTTATTGATCATAACCCAGAGGACATCTACCCCCTCCGGTGGCCATCAGAAACGGTACAACCCGGGCTCTAACCCGGTGGATTCTCTACATCCTAAGGCTCCTACGCCTAATAGTCCCGGAGGCCCTCCGCTACCTCCCGGGTCAAGTCCCGGTACAATGTGCGTACGCGGCGCCGAGCTTCCCGGAGCACATCTTCGGGCCAGTACTCGTAGCCCGCCAGTGGAAGTATCCGAAGAGGGGGTATCATCCGGAACTCCGGACGTGGAGGGGACAATTCGGCAGGAAGATTGTCAAAATTGTCCAAATGCCACTCCGGATGCCACCTCAACCGGATCGGCTCCGGGACGGCGTCCCCGCTGCGCTTCCCGGAGATGAGGCTTAGCAAGATCAAAGCCGCTTGGGCCTCCCCCGGCGGGCACCTGCCTGGGCTCGAAGGCCTCGCCCCCGGGAAACCCCTCCCGGACCTTAGCCCGGGAGTAACCTCCCAGGAACCCTAGTAACATTGCATTCAATTCAAGACTTAGAAAAATTTCTAATTCCATTGCATTTCAAAATGTCTTTTTACAAGTGTCCGGGGCTTCTTCTAAGAAGCTACCGGGAACAAAATCCTAAGAAAGCAAAAAGGGTCCTATCTAAGACCCCGGGGGAGGCTCATACTTTGTCATTGGTGTCCTCCCCCCGGGGGGCTTCCGACGGGGCCGGGGCATCCGTTGCCGGAGGTGCCAGTGCCGGGAATCTCACCCGGATGATCCGGTCGTAGAAGCTCCCGGCGAGCTGCTCGACCTCCCGGCGCGAGGGTTCGAAGAACTCGGGGATGCTCCAGGGGATGCAGCCCCTGATCGCCCGGGCGCCCACCCCCTGGTGCTCGACGAGCCCGGCCGTGGCCGCAACGACAGGGATCGCCCGGCCCCGCGCCCGGGCGTCAGCAGCCTCCGCGAGGGTCATATGTGGATTATTCCTTTTTTGCCCGTATATGTAATGAGTCTGGCTCGGGGGCTGGTCGCTGATGGTTATATTGTCACAATATCATGATTGGATTTGCTGGCCGATCTCGTGATCACTTTCAAACAAGACACCCCTCAATAAGCCGTTTCTCAACACACACGGGGCTTTCTAGCATGTCCTTTGTCATCAGGGTGGCTACCTGTTTGCAATAAGATTGGGTATTGTGTTTAGTATGATTGTTAGCTTGGTCGGGTATCCCTTGTCGTCGCTCACATATATTTCTCCTGTGTTCATAATACTAAGTCTTCAGTATACATAATCACAGCCGGGGGCTAGGGCAATATGGTCGCAACATGAAACAAAGAAATGTATTTCCTTTTTAAAGAAAAATGCATGCATTTGCATTGTATAAATTGTGTTTCTACAGATACAAGAATTTACAGTATGCTGAGATCGTTCAAGAGTTTATCGACAAGAGGTCTAACCTCCTCCAAGATAGACCCAAGCTGGTCTTCACTCTCGACCTCTGCTTCTTCCGCCGCTGCGTTCAGATCAAGATTGTAACACCCTAATTTTGCATAAAAATCCTGCATGCATGTATCTCTGTAGTAGTAGCCAGATCAGCTGAACTCTAATCTCTCTCAAACCCTAAAAATCTCCAAATCTATCCTCTAGATCCAGATTAAAATCTGCCCAGCGAGATTTAACCTACCAGTTGTAACACCCCTGTTTTGCCAAACCCTAAAATAGCCAAAATCCACATCTTGACCCCAAACCCTAATCTGCTTCAGCCATTCCCTTCTAAATGTTGTTCAGAGCATTTTTCCCTTCGGGACCATCTCCAAAATCTCACCCTAAAGCTGAGTTTCAAACCTTGCCATTTTAAAACCCTAATTACCCTAATTTTACCCTAAACTGTTTTCCCCAATTTTGTCGAAACCCTTCAGATCTTGCCTGATCTTACCAAACTTTGGCCAGATAAGTTCTATTAATCTTTTGCAACTTAGCTGCGAAATCAGATTTCAGATCGGACCCTCAGATCTCCAGATGTGCAATCAAGTCCATTTCCTATGCAAACTTTCCTCACAGAACAGCCCCTGGAGCAAGTTTCAGAAATTGCAAATCGGCCCAAACTTCTTTTTAGGCCCTTTCGACCAGCGCCTGGTCGTTGCCACGACCAGTGCACGAGCCACCGTTGCCGCGCCGTGTTCTCGCCGTGTTTGTTCGCCGCCGGCCACCGTTTCTTGTCACCTGCATTGTGAACAACTGAGCCACCTCCCGCGCACGTGCCAGCACAGTTGCATCGCCTCGCCCAGCGGATAAACGGCCGCGCTCCAGTAGCGTTTCGCGCGCGTGCTCCCGTTGCCGTGGCAGTTGCATGCGTGTACGTGTCATTGCCGGAGCCTTGCTGTTGCCTCCGCATCTGCGCCGTTCCAGGTGAAGTCCCAATGCAACTGGCAAAGCTGCAGCACCGCCTGAAGCGCGATCACGTCGCCGTCGCCGTCGTTGCGCCTGCGCCCGACAAGTTTCACCCCGGCGCAAGCAACCGTTGTCGCGTTCTCCCTCGCAAGCTCCGTCCCCGTGCCTATTTAAACCCCCTCAGTGCTGTGAAGAAGCACAACTTCAAGACTTAGCCAAATTCCCAGTTAGTTTCTCACCGCCGTCGAGTTTGCTTTCTTCTCCGGCGAGCAACCTCTGGAGCTCACGGTGCCAACCGAATTCACTGCACCATTCTTCAAACCAAAGCCACCAGTGAGTTCCCCTCTTCCCCCTGTTCGTGCCATAGCACCCAATTGCACCCCAGCGAACCTTAACGCCGGTGATCACCGGAAAAGCTCAAAACCCCTGTTCCTGCAATGCTACCTGATTTAGTCCAAATTAGCCTTAGTACCAGTAGAAGAAATTGATCAGCATACTCTTTTTAGCAAGCCTACCAATCTGGTTTTCAAAATTGAGCTAAGATCATAGCTCTCCCCAAGTTGCGCGCCACCAGTAAACTGGCTCTCGTCGCCAGGCCACGCCGGCGATCATCCGGTCAAATTGACCCCTCCAGTAGCTTCGTTGTGCCCTAGAGATCATTCCCAAGCTTGGAATTGAGCTCATTCGCCCTGAATCGAAAACCCCTTTGTCCAGTGTCGTCTTCTCCAGCGTCGGTCGCCGGAATTATTTCCCGGCCGATCTAGCGCCTGAAACCTTGTCCCTTAGATAGATTCCAGTACCCTGAGCAATATTGTCCACTAGCTCGACACCTGGATCTGCCTAGATTGTGAGTTATGCCTATGCCAAGATCACTGTCCAGTAGCTCAGTTCATGTCCAGGCCACCGTAGTTCATCGCCGGATTTGGCCGCCCTTCGGCCATTTCCAGCCCTTGTGCCTGTTGAGTATTTTGTTCCTGTTAGTAATGCCCACCTCCCAGACAAAGTGGTGCATAAATTGGAGCCCTGGATCAAAAGTTAAGCCATGCCCTAGTTTCTGGCCATGTCCAGCACTATGTCAGTGCACGTCAGCCACTGGCATTAGCCTTGTTTGACCCCTTCTGGTTGAGCAATTGAAATGCCACCTTGTCCTTTAGATTCCTGGAGTTGAGATCTACAGCTTTCTCTTCTATCACTTCTCCAGAAAACCATCCTAAGATTAGTTTGAAGTTATGCCAAAGCCATGAACTGAATGTCGACCCTTCGACGTTCAATCCTTTTTAGCCGTTTCTTCAACCAGAGCCCTTGTGGCCTTGCCCTAACCTTTTCCCCTGCATGCATGACTTATTTACTTAATACTTTCTATAGAAACTATTTTCAGTATGCTTATGTGGTATGTGTTTGTGTATTGGTTGATTGCCGCAGAGCCAGAAGCTGAAGGAGCGGAAGAAGTCTTTGAAGATCCGTCTGAGTATTTAAACCCAACATCGCAAGGCAAGCCTCATTCCTTTGATCATATCTCACCCAATATTTTCATATGAAGTATATTCACCGTTTCTTACTATGCATGCTTATTTGAAATACAAGTTATGTTTGAATGACATGAGTAGATATTACCTAACGAATCATGAAACCCCTTTTTGTTATTGAACCTTCATATGTATGCTTTTGTCACCCTAGGATTCATATACTGAATATTCACATTAAACTTGAAATGGTCAAATACATGAGAAGTTATAATGAAAACCGTTTTGTCAAGAAAACTGATAAAAGGGATCAGTAGTGAGGATTGGTTTGTATGGAGAGGGTGCGGTGCGCACCAGGGAATGTGAATGCTCCTCACTATTGATTCATAAGGACAAGAACCTTGTGCTGTGTCTCTATACGAATTGTAAACGTACCAACCACTTGCCTAGAATGGGACAGGCACAACTTAGTAACTTTTTGGTATTAGCAGTTCCCTGCATGGTTTGACGATCTGGTTTCTCGCGTGGAAACTGGAAGGCCAAGGTTTGGCCATGAGTGATGTGAGTTCAGAAAAATGATGAGAGGAAAAGGCGTAAACGAAGGAAGGTGCCCTAGACCTGATTAAGCCGTGAGCGGCTGTAATCTTGAATGGTCATATGTCTTGCGTGGACACAGACCAAGGCTATGTGTCCTGCGGGAACATAAACCAGAAAGGCTAGGAAGTAAGGCAGTGGGGAAGACCCACAACGGTACTTGAGACTTAATTGTCTATTTACCGGGCGGGGATACTATTAATACTAAACTGTAAAAGCGTTGTGTGATCTCGGCCTTGTCACATGTGTATAAGTCACATGGAGCTGATCCGACTTGAAAGCCGAGTGAACCAGTGGATTTAAAAAGAGGTACACCTTTGCAAAGTGTAAAAGAAGTATCAGATACTCTGTACTCCCAGGTTCAGGAGTCTTTTCATAGTGGATGTTATCCATGGGTTATAGCACAAGTAAAGTTTTGGAATGTTTTCATAATACGGTTAACAAAGTAGTGACTCATGGGAGACCACTACATCTAATGTTTTATTGAAAACCTGTTTAATGTTTAAAGTATCATTTTCATGACAAAGTACTGTTTTACTGAACAAATGACTTGGAAATCTATATATATCTCTATCCATATGAAACTAAAATCCCTGAATCATATATTTCACCCTCATGTAAGTACAATTGCAATAATCCCCAGAATGAGTGTTGCTGAGCACTAAGTGCTCACCCTTGCATTTACATCCAACTGTAGAAGAGGGATTCGAGGATCCTGACTCTTTCAGTTATGAGTTCCCGGCAGAAGATGGAAGTGCCCCGGACGAGCCCACGTTCTAGAAGGATTGCGCACCAAGTCAAGTCAGATGTGGGAGGAGCCACTCCGACCCCGGTGCGGATGGAAGTCAAGCTATTTGTCGTTGCTTTGTGCTTTATGCAGTGTGTTCGGTACTTGGATACCGATTCTGGTTCTGATAAACTTGTTATTTTCTTAGCAACTCTACTTAGCGCCATTTTCGGTGCTTTGGCTATGTAATATTGGCCATGCTGGTCTGCTACCTGTTTAATGTTATTACTATGCTTGTGTGGTTTGGAGCTCATGTGACATCCTGCTGTGTGTAACCTACCTGGGCGGTTACCAAGGTGATCCTCAAATGGGGGTCTCACAGCGAATGGTATCAGAGCATGAAGCTTGACTGCAGGTCGTGACCCTTACTAGAATGGGCGTCCCTAAAGTAGAGAATCGCTAGATTATTTGGTAAAAATCTAATTGTGAAAAACCTAATTTGTTTAAGAAAAGCATAATGAGTATTATTTGAAAATTTTCAAAACCGTTTTCCTACTTTTAAGTGTTCCGTGTATCATCATCGCAGATGGCCCCTGGTAAGAAGCTAATTCACGGAGACGAGTTGGGATCATGGGCATTGATGCTTTGGATGATGTTACAATTTCTGGGAGCAAGAGACAATCAGCGACCCGTATACTACGTCCGTCAAGAAGAAGTCGATGGTGGACCTTTTGGTTTCCGTGCCTCGGTGATTGTGTACGAGATTCCAGAGATTGGGAGAGGATCAACAAGAAAGGAAGCTCGTAGAGAAGAAGAAGAAGACGCTATCCAAGACGCTGCTCGTCGTGCTATAGGTACCATCCGCCAGCTGTACGATGACTTTCTTATAGGTTCTCCTTTCTGTTTTGTACCCTACCAAGTTCCCGGATCGGATCGTCGAACTGTTCATCCCTCCACCAACCAGAGAGACGCCATCCTGACCAAAACCAGAGATGTAGTCCAAGTCTTGGAGTCAAGCTACACTCGGTTGTTGCGTGAGCATGAGAATGCTCGGGATGACCGTCACTACCTCGAAGGAGCGCTTGCGAAAGTTCGCTCAGAACTCCAAGAGAAAGAGAAACAGATTCAGGAGTTGGCTGAACCTAGCAGAGCTCGAGAAGTCGAAGATGAAGGATCGGTGAACAAGAAGAACCGCTTGAAGATAAGACTCACAGCCCGCAAGAGTGTGGGAAGACCTAGGGATTACCTGGGTTATTTCACGCCTGCTTCGCGTGGCATTGTGATCAACACTCCTGCACCAGAATATCCTACTCTCGCAAAAGGGAAGGAAGTTCCTGAAGGCAAAGGAAAAGAGATTGCTACATGCAACACCAACGATTCATCGGAGGAAGAAGAAGACAATGATATGCAATGGGACCCTATGGATGCCGACGAAGATCAAGAAGAGGAAGACCCTGAAGAAGTGGAACCTTGCAGTTCTTCCAAGACCGATAGGAGATCCTAGTTTTCTCTTCAGCTTGACCCTTCTGCTTTAGCCCTTGTAATCGTTAGCCTTTAGCTCTTGTTGTGGCAGTTGCTTTGTTTGTATTGTTTGTTGGTAACTCTAAGGCTGTAAAGGTGAAAACCTTGTATCTTTTGGAAACCTTTGAAAATAGCAATTGCATGTTCCAATCCAATCTCTTGGGTTGATCTTTCATTTCAGCTTGTGTTCAATCTGTGCTCTCTTGAATTAGTAGTCTTTTCTCAATTATCTTGTCAGAACAGAATGGTGAACACCAGAGGTAGAATCCAAGGCTCAGAAGAAGCCCCAAGGAACACATCAACGAGAAGGACTAGAGATGACTCAGCTCAGCCAAATTCACCGGCCTCAGTACCGCAAGGAGGAAATCTGACGGAAATATTAATATGGATGGAGCAAAACCGACAGAGATCCGCAGAGGTACAGAGTCAAATTCTGGAACAGTTGATGCAAAACTCCGCAACACGCCGCGAGGAAGGCTCGAACATTGGAGCAAGGCTGACAGATTTTCAAAAGACACGTCCTCCAACTTTCTCCTGCACTGAAGACCCGATTGTGGCAGACGATTGGTTAAGAGAAATTGAGAGGAAATTAGATACTGTCAGGTGTAACGATGAAGAGAAGTTGCTGTATGGACCCCATCAGCTCACAGGATCGGCAGCAGCATGGTGGGAGAATTACAAGACGGTACACCCTAATCAGAATTCAATTACCTGGAATGAATTCAAGGAACAGTTCCGTAAGTACCATGTCCCCAAAGGAGCTATTCAAGCCAAACGCAGAGAATTCTTGAATTTAAGGCAAGGAGGAAGGACAGTGAAGCAGTATTTGCATGAATTCATCAAATTGGCCAGGTATGCACCTGAAGATATCATGACAGAAGAGCGGAAGATCGACAGATTTTGCGAAGGCCTACAAAACTCATATCAGTATCACCTATCAACGCACCAGTTCACGGACTTCCAAGTCCTAGTGAATCGAGTGCTTAAAATGGAGGAGAAAAGAGGCATAGTAGAAGAAGACCGCAAGAGGAAAAGTATAGCATACCCTTTTCAAGGAAATTCTAGCCGAGGAAGACCAGCGCCATATGCCAGAGCCGCTTTCAAACCACCCGCACCTCCAAGACCCCAGAGGACTTCATCGCCAACAACTCTAACATGTCCCGGATGCAAAGGGAGTCACCTCTATAGAGATTGTACACTGAAGAATGCAGAATGTTTCCATTGTGGCAGAAGAGGACACCACAGAGAGACTTGTCCATTTCGGCATTTACCTCCCAATGTTGCTAAAGCTCAGGCAGCCAACTCCCCTGCACCTGCACGAACTATTGCCAGAGGAGCACCACAAGCCAGAGGAGGAAGATTCCAAACCAACAGAGGGAGAGGAACACCAACCACCGGAGGAAGACTCAACTTCGTGACTGCTACAGAAGCAGGAGAGGCAACTGACGTCGTGATCGGTAGACTCTTGATCTCCTCTCAGATTTCAGTTGTTTTATTTGATCCCGGTGCAACTCATTCATTCATGTCAAAAGATTGCTTGTTAAGTAATAACTTGCCTGTGATTGCTTTAGAGCATCCTATCATCATTCAGTCACCTGGTGCTAGGATGATTGTTAATTCTATCTGTAGAAATGTTGCCTTCTGTATCGGCAATCTAGAATTCCTGGCAGACATGCTAGTTCTAAACCTTCAAGGATTGGATGTCATTCTTGGAATGGATTGGCTGGCCAAGCATAAGGGATTGATGGATTGTGAGAAGAAAACAATCACCCTGACAAATGCCAGTGGAAAGCAAATTACATTCCATGCAGACAGAACTCCAATCTGCGACCACCTGCAGAGATTGAACTGCATTGAAGAAGTGAAGCTTGAAGAGGTATCGATTGTCAATGAGTACCCAGAAGTCTTTCCAGAAGAACTTCCCAGATTGCCACCAAATAGGGATATAGAGTTCACTATCGAACTAAAACCCGGATCTGCGCCGTATGCTAGAAAGTTGTTTCGGATGACAGGCCATGAGCAAGAGGAATTGAAGAAGCAGATAGCTGAATTGGAAGAAAAAGGATTCATCAGATCAAGCTCGTCACCATGGGGAGCCCCAGTGCTCTTTGTTAAGAAGAAGGATGGTAGCATGCGACTTTGCATATACTACCGCAAGCTAAACGACATGACCATTAAGAACAAATACCCCTTACCAAGGATAGATGACCTTTTTGACCAGCTCAGAGAATCAAAAGTGTTCTCAAGAATAGACCTGAGATCGGGATACCACCAGTTAAGGATCCGAGAACAGGACATTCCTAAAACTGCTTTCGTGACCAGATATGGGTTGCATGAGTTCACAGTGATGCCCTTTGGATTAACCAATGCACCCGCGGTATTCATGAATCTAATGAATAAAATCCTTATGGAATTCCTGGATAAGTGCATCATCGTATTTGTAGATGATATTCTTGTCTATTCCAAGACGGAGGAGGAGCACGCACATCACCTGAGGATAGTGCTACAGAAACTGGCAGATCACCAGCTATACGCCAAGTTTAGCAAATGTGCTTTTTGGCTGAAGAAGATCTCTTTCCTAGGACACATCATCTCAGGAGAGGGAATATTTATGGATCCGTTGAAGATACAAGCTGTTACTGAGTGGAAACAACCTGAAACCGCAACAGAAATTAGAAGTTTCTTGGGATTAGCGGGATATTATCGAAGATTTGTAGAAGGATTCTCGAAGATCACCAAACCGCTGACCCAGTTACTGAAGAAAAACGCCTCTTTTAATTGGACCGAGGAGTGCGAAAGAAGTTTTGAGGAATTGAAGAAAAGACTAACAACCGCACCAATCCTGATACTACCGGACGTCAAAAAGGATTTTCAAGTCTACTGTGACGCCTCCAAACAAGGATTAGGATGTGTGTTGATGCAAGAAAGGAAAGTGATAGCTTATGCTTCTAGACAGCTACGACCTCATGAGGAGAATTATCCAACACATGATTTGGAGCTAGCTGCGGTCGTACATGCACTGAAGATATGGAGACACTACTTACTAGGTAGTAAATGCGAAATTTATACGGATCATAAGAGCCTGAAGTATATCTTCACACAACAGGAGTTGAATATGAGGCAGAGAAGATGGCTAGAACTGATCAAAGATTATGATCTAGAGATCCACTATCACCCAGGAAAAGCCAATGTAGTGGCTGATGCTTTGAGCAGGAAGCCTCGTTGCAACCAGATAACACAGCTAGAAGTGCCGACACAACTAATCAAGGACTTCGAAAGGTTGCAATTGGAATTAGTGAACCAAGGAACCATCACTACCTTAAAGATGGAATGTGAGTTGAAAGATAAGATCCGACAAGCTCAAACGATTGACCCAGACCTTCAAGAGATGAAGGAGGACATGAAGAGCAAAGACACAACCAACCTTCGAGAAGATGAACAGGGAATTCTATGGTACAATGACCGTATCTGCATTCCAAATGACAACGAGATCAAAGGCCTGATCATGCAAGAGGCTCATCAAACCCCATATTCCATACACCCAGGCAGCACCAAAATGTATAAGGACTTGAAGAAAAATTTTTGGTGGAAAGGAATGAAGAGAGAAATTGCCAAGTTTGTCACAGCTTGTGACACATGCCAAAGAGTGAAAGCAGAACATCAAAAGCCTGCGGGACCGCTACAACCTCTACAAATCCCAGAGTGGAAGTGGGATGAAATCGGAATGGATTTTATTGTGGGGCTACCAAGGACGAGAAAAGGATTCGATTCTATATGGGTCATAGTAGATAGATTAACAAAGGTAGCACACTTTCTCCCAGTAAAGACCCTATATACAGCTAAGGACTTGGCAGAGCTGTATCTCAGCAGAATAGTCGTACTGCACGGAGTGCCGAAAGCTATCGTTTCCGACAGAGGAGCCCAGTTCATTTCAAGATTTTGGCAAGAGTTGCAGAAAGCCCTGGGCACAAAATTAAAGTTCAGTACCGCTTACCACCCTCAAACTGGAGGTCAGACTGAAAGGGTAAACCAAATTTTGGAAGATATGTTGAGGGCTTGTGTTTTGGATTATGGAGACTCTTGGGAGTTATTTCTACCGTATGCAGAATTCACATACAACAATAGTTTCCAAGCAAGCCTACAGATGGCACCATATGAGGCTCTATATGGAAGAAGATGCCGCACGCCTCTGTATTGGACAGAAATAGGTCAAAAACAACATCTAGGACCCCAGTTGGTAGAAGAAGCCACAGCCCACGTCAGGATCATACAAGAAAAACTGAAAATAGCTCAATCTAGACAGAAAAGCTATGCAGATAATCGTAGAAGGGAGGTATCTTTTGAAGAGGGCGATTATGTGTATCTCAAGGTTATGCCATACAAAGGAGTTCGAAGATTCCAGATGAAGGGAAAGTTAAAACCTAGATATGTGGGACCATATCGAATTCTGGAAAAGCGAGGTGAAATGGCATACAAGTTGGAATTGCCACTAGAACTGACTGGAATTCATGACGTATTTCATGTGTCTCAGCTGAAGAAATGCTTGAGAAAGCCAACAGAACAGATATCTCCTGCAGAGATTGAGATTCAACCAGACTTATCTTGTCAAGAATACCCTGTCAGAATTCTGGAAACCAGAGAGAAAGTGCTGAAGTCAAGAACCCTCCGATTCTGTAGAGTCCAGTGGAACAATCACTCAGAGGAGGAGGCAACTTGGGAAAAAGAAGAAGATCTCCGCCGAGAATTTCCCTTCCTATTCTCCGACCTGCCCTAATCTCGAGGACGAGATTGTTTCTAAGGTGGGTAGATTTGTAACACCCCTGTTTTGCCAAACCCTAAAATAGCCAAAATCCACATCTTGACCCCAAACCCTAATCTGCTTCAGCCATTCCCTTCTAAATTTTGTTCAGAGCATTTTTCCCTTCGGGACCATCTCCAAAATCTCACCCTAAAGCTGAGTTTCAAACCTTGCCATTTTAAAACCCTAATTACCCTAATTTTACCCTAAACTGTTTTCCCCAATTTTGTCGAAACCCTTCAGATCTTGCCTGATCTTACCAAACTTTGGCCAGATAAGTTCTATTAATCTTTTGCAACTTAGCTGCGAAATCAGATTTCAGATCGGACCCTCAGATCTCCAGATGTGCAATCAAGTCCATTTCCTATTCAAACTTTCCTCACAGAACAGCCCCTGGAGCAAGTTTTAGAAATTGCAAATCGGCCCAAACTTCTTTTTAGGCCCTTTCGACCAGCGCCTGGTCGTTGCCACGACCAGTGCACGAGCCACCATTGCCGCGCCGTGTTCTCGCCGTGTTTGTTCGCCGCCGGCCACCGTTTCTTGTCACCTGCATTGTGAACAACTGAGCCACCTCCCGCGCACGTGCCAGCACAGTTGCATCGCCTCGCCCAGCGGATAAACGGCCGCGCTCCAGTAGTGTTTCGCGCGCGCGCTCCCGTTGCCGTGGCAGTTGCATGCGTGTACGTGTCATTGCCGGAGCCTTGCTGTTGCCTCCGCATCTGCGCCGTTCCAGGTGAAGTCCCAATGCAACTGGCAAAGCTGCAGCACCGCCTGAAGCGCGATCACGTCGCCGTCGCCGTCGTTGCGCCTGCGCCCGACAAGTTTCTCCCCGGCGCAAGCAACCGTTGTCGCGTTCTCCCTCACAAGCTCCGTCCCCGTGCCTATTTAAACCCCCTCAGTGCTGTGAAGAAGCACAACTTCAAGACTTAGCCAAATTCCCAGTAAGTTTCTCACCGCCGTCGAGTTTGCTTTCTTCTCCGGCGAGCAACCTCTGGAGCTCACGGTGCCAGCCGAATTCACTGCACCATTCTTCAAACCAAAGCCACCAGTGAGTTCCCCTCTTCCCCCTGTTCGTGTCATAGCACCCAATTGCACCCCAGCGAACCTTAATGCCGGTGATCACCGGAAAAGCTCAAAA
The DNA here is from genome assembly GCA_019359835.1 of Pharus latifolius. Lineage (NCBI taxonomy): Eukaryota > Viridiplantae > Streptophyta > Magnoliopsida > Poales > Poaceae > Pharus > Pharus latifolius. Next base: position 33,937,844 of record CM033324.1, on the reverse strand, counting down.
CCCCTGTTCCTGGAATGCTACCTGATTTAGTCCAAATTAGCCTTAGTACCAGTAGAAGAAATTGATCAGCATACTCTTTTTAGCAAGCCTACCAATCTGGTTTTCAAAATCGAGCTAAGATCATAGCTCTCCCCAAGTTGCACGCCACCAGTAAACTGGCTCTCGTCGCCAGGCCACGCCGGCGATCATCCGGTCAAATTGACCCCTCCAGTAGCTTCGTTGTGCCCTAGAGATCATTCCCATGCTTGGAATTGAGCTCATTCGCCCTGAATCGAAAACCCCTTTGTCCAGTGTCGTCTTCTCCAGCGCCGGTCGCCGGAATTATTTCCCGGCCGATCTAGCGCCTGAAACCTTGTCCCTTAGATAGATTCCAGTACCCTGAGCAATATTGTCCACTAGCTCGACACCTGGATCTGCCTAGATTGTGAGTTATGCCTATGCCAAGATCACTGTCCAGTAGCTCAGTTCATGTCCAGGCCACCGTAGTTCATCGCCGGATTTGGCCGCCCTCCGGCCATTTCCAGCCCTTGTGCCTGTTGAGTATTTTGTTCCTGTTAGTAATGCCCACCTCCCAGACAAAGTGGTGCATCAATTGGAGCCCTGGATCAAAAGTTAAGCCATGCCCTAGTTTCTGGCCATGTCCAGCACTATGTCAGTGCACGTCAGCCACTGGCATTAGCCTTGTTTGACCCCTTCTGGTTGAGCAATTGAAATGCCACCTTGTCCTTTAGATTCCTGGAGTTGAGATCTACAGCTTTCTCTTCTATCACTTCTCCAGAAAACCATCCTAAGATCAGTTTGAAGTTATGCCAAAGCCATGAACTGAATGTCGACCCTTCGACGTTCAATCCTTTTTAGCCGTTTCTTCAACCAGAGCCCTTGTGGCCTTGCCCTAACCTTTTCCCCTGCATGCATGACTTATTTACTTAATACTTTCTATAGAAACTATTTTCAGTATGCTTATGTGGTATGTGTTTGTGTATTGGTTGATTGCCGCAGAGCCAGAAGCTGAAGGAGCGGAAGAAGTCTTTGAAGATCCGTCTGAGTATTTAGACCCAACATCGCAAGGCAAGCCTCATTCCTTTGATCATGTCTCACCCAATATTTTCATATGAAGTATATTCACCGTTTCTTACTATGCATGCTTATTTGAAATACAAGTTATGTTTGAATGACATGAGTAGATATTACCTAACGAATCATGAAACCCCTTTTTGTTATTGAACCTTCATATGTATGCTTTTGTCACCCTAGGATTCATATACTGAATATTCACATTAAACTTGAAATGGTCAAATACATGAGAAGTTATAATGAAAACCGTTTTGTCAAGAAAACTGATAAAAGGGATCAGTAGTGAGGATTGGTTTGTATGGAGAGGGTGCGGTGCGCACCAGGGAATGTGAATGCTCCTCACTGTTGATTCATAAGGACAAGAACCTTGTGCTGTGTCTCTATACGAATTGTAAACGTACCAACCACTTGCCTGGAATGGGACAGGCACAACTTAGTAACTTTTTGGTATTAGCAGTTCCCTGCATGGTTTGACGATCTGGTTTCTCGCGTGGAAACTGGAAGGCCAAGGTTTGGCCATGAGTGATGTGAGTTCAGAAAAATGATGAGAGGAAAAGGCGTAAACGAAGGAAGGCGCCCTAGACCTGATTAAGCCGTGAGCGGCTGTAATCTTGAATGGTCATATGTCTTGCGTGGACACAGACCAAGGCTATGTGTCCTGCGGGAACATAGACCAGAAAGGCTAGGAAGTAAGGCAGTGGGGAAGACCCACAACGGTACTTGAGACTTAATTGTCTATTTACCGGGCGGGGATACTGTTAATACTAAACTGTAAAAGCGTTGTGTGATCTCGCCCTTGTCACATGTGTATAAGTCACATGGAGCTGATCCGACTTGAAAGCCGAGTGAACCAGTGGATTTAAAAAGAGGTACACCTTTGCAAAGTGTAAAAGAAGTATCAGATACTCTGTACTCCCAGGTTCAGGAGTCTTTTCGTAGTGGATGTTATCCATGGGTTATAGCACAAGTAAAGTTTTGGAATATTTTCATAATACGGTTAACAAAGTAGTGACTCATGGGAGACCACTACATCTAATGTTTTATTGAAAACCTGTTTAATGTTTAAAGTATCATTTTCATGACAAAGTACTGTTTTACTGAACAAATGACTTGGAAATCTATATATATCTCTATCCATATGAAACTAAAATCCCTGAATCATATATTTCACCCTCATGTAAGTACAATTGCAATAATCCCCGGAATGAGTGTTGCTGAGCACCAAGTGCTCACCCTTGCATTTACATCCAACTGTAGAAGAGGGATTCGAGGATCCCGACTCTTTCAGTTATGAGTTCCCGGCAGAAGATGGAAGTGCCCCGGACGAGCCCACGTTCTAGAAGGATTGCGCACCAAGTCAAGTCAGATGTGGGAGGAGCCACTCCGACCCCGCTGCGGATGGAAGTCAAGCTATTTGTCGTTGCTTTGTGCTTTATGCTGTGTGTTCGGTACTTGGGTACCGATTCTGGTTCTGATAAACTTGTTATTTTCTTAGCAACTCTACTTAGCGCCATTTTCGGTGCTTTGGCTATGTAATATTGGCCATGCTGGTCTGCTACCTGTTTAATGTTATTACTATGCTTGTGTGGTTTGGAGCTCATGTGACATCCTGCTGTGTGTAACCTACCTGGGCGGTTACCAAGGTGATCCTCAAATGGGGGTCTCACACCAGTTAACCTGAAGATAAAAGTCTTCAGGATCCAGATCAAATTCTGACCCTAACTCCCAGTATCTAGGGCTCCTTCTGTTTTCGAAAACAGAAAATTCAGATTTACCCTAAGTACCCCAGTTTCCAGATGGCTGAGTTATATTGATTTAACCCTATCTAGACTCAAGTATCTTTTGGAATATGTTTCCAGATACATCCTCAACTTACCCCAAAAGGTTGGGAGCCAGATTGTCTCATCTAAACACTTTTCGCAGATTAGTCAAAATTTTACTGCGAATAAGTCCTTTCTGTTTATCTAGAAGCCTGAAAAGGCTAAAATCCACAAATCAACTCCAATTCCAGAATTTCTTCAGGGAACACCTCCCAAATGATATTTGATACAGATTTCCCTTCTAATCAGACTTCAAAATCTCACTCCAATTACCAGAATTTGAAATCGACAAATCTAGATCTATTTTACCCTAACTTTACCATATTTTCAGAAATAGGTGAAATCCCCAAATCTTATCAAATTGCTCTAAATTTGAGCTAGATGAGTATTAATAGAAATATTATACTCAACCATGCAATAAAATCCCAAATTAATCATCTTTAAGACCAGATTTACAATTTAGTCCAAAGCCAATAAAAAATCATCACAATGAGGCCCTTGATTCGACCACGGGCTGCTGTTCACGACCAGATCTGCTTCTTCGACTTCGACCAGCCTTGTTCAATCGACCTGTTCACTGCTGTGTGCTCGTGTTGCATCGACCTCGACCTCGAGCTGCTGCCTTCGACCAGAACCCTTGTTTTCGACCACTGCTGTGTTTCGATCACCACAGTCCTCAGTTTCCATCGCCCGCGACCTCAGCTCATGAGCAGGAGCACTCGACCGCGACCTTGGCTTCGATCGCTGCTGCTGTAGCTTCGTTGCCATCGATCACCAGCACTGCCACCTTCGCCGTTGCTTCGTTCCCACGTGTGTGCACCTTGTTCGCCACCGTGGAATAGCCGCGCTCGCGCCAGTGTTGCCTTCGTTCTCCCGCGCACGCCTGACAAGAACAGCATAGTTGCGCCACGTTAAAAGCATGCCAAAGGAAACCATCAGTTCGTTGTTGCATCAACCAGGACAGCGCGCGCCAGTCTGCAATCCAGCAGGGCCACTGTAGCACGTCGTTTCCCCGCCTGTCTTCACCACCCGGTCGCTTTCCAGTCACTTCGGCCGCTTCAACTTTCCAGGCAATCCCAGCCGTTGCAAGCTTCTAACCGTGCCTATAAAAGCCACCCCATCTCAGCTCAAAGGCACACACACTAGAACCACCCAAGTCACTAACCTCGCCATCTTTGTCTTCTTCTCCGGCGAACTCGAGGAGGGGCTTCGGTGCCAAACTTCTCCACTACTTCCTTCTTCAATCCAACACCCCCAGTGAGCTTCTCTCATCTCTCTCGCTGATGAGGACATCACCCCTAACGATGCGTCCATTCTTCCAACACCCGTTGTGCAAGGACCAATAACAAGGGCACGTGCACGTCAACTAAATCACCAGGTGATCTCGTTTCTTAGTACACGAGAGAATATTGACAAGAGCGAGTTACTACCTAATAATATTGTGCTTGTGCTCAGGAATCATGGTGTTGATCAGCGAGGGTGTCCCTTTGTGCCAAGACGGGTCGGGAATCAAGTCTACCGCGAGCTGGAGTCCGGGTCGGCCACGGCGGAGCAGCTTGTCTTCAAACGGGCGTAGTAGATGTATAAGAACTCCGTTTGGGGTGTTCAAGTACATTACGGAGAAGCCCTCGATGAGGCCTTTCCAACAGATCTGGTCCCACATCTAAAATCCTTCTGATTCAATCACAATCATCGAAACAAGTGGAGACCAGATTCTGTTGGGCCCTGCGGTGCTGCGTCACCTGTCTATTGGGCCTCGGCCCGTGTATCCCGCGTGGGGGGTGCGCCCCAAACCCTAGACGCCACCCCTCTCGCATATTAAAACCTCGTAGCCGTCATTTGTAGACTTGGGTTTTGCTTAGAATTTTTCTGCTGTCGCAGTTTGCCGTCTTTCGGTTTGTGGAAGCCCAACACTTCGTGATCTTAATACATACTTGCAATTCGAGATTGCTTCTTCTGTGTTCTTGCACGTGTTCTTCGATTCGCTTGCAGGAACAGGCCTTCGTGGCTAGGTCAACCGCGCCTTGGTACGGTTGACAACGAACGGAGCAGTGGTGTAACGATTGCAGGCCTAGATCGGTTCTGGTCGAAAGTCGGATCATCAACGTCGAGTCTTCACCAATCGAACTATCCCCTACCTGTCGGAAGATCGGGACCTCGTTCCTCATCAAGTGGTATCAGAGCTCCGGTTACCCGTCAGGCATCCTCTCTATTCGTCATTCATCATCTACCTAGAGTCCAGAAAAAACCAAAACAAAAGAAAAATTGTGATCATAGTCTTCCGCTGTCCAAACCACTTTGAGCCTTTCGCAATTTTCATTTTCATTTTTGCATTGTTGAATTTGTGTCCGTGGTCATCGTCGTATTGCTGGTCAATTCATGTTCTTGGTCTAGGTTGAGTATCAAATCCCAATTCTAAACCAAAACCAAATTCGAGTCGTAATCGGTTCGGATTTCTCTTTTGCATTATCTGTTTTTATAAAGACAATATATTTGTCTTCTGAACACCAATTTGGGCGATTAAATAGTCTAAATTGTATTTCTTGAAGTGATCTACAACTTTGTTCATTGCACCAAATTCCAAAAATGCCATATTCGTGGTGAAAATCGCGTTGGAAGTTAATCTGTTCCATCTCGGAGTAATCGATACAGCCTGTATTTCGGGGGCCATATCTCCTAGTTCCAAACCCCAAATTGGGTGTTCCATATATTCAAATTGATGAGAAAGAAAAGAGCCCCAAATTATTATTGGAAGTTTCTGCAGAGCATCTTTGCTAAACTGCCGAGAGTATTGTGATAGAATTTGTGCATAATTCTTAAATTTTGAGTTGTAATCCATCCTTTGCAGCACTCTTGTAAAAAAAAAGAAAAAAAAGAAAAAGGCAATGCATAAAAAAGAGCCGCACGAAAAGAAAGATTAGCCAAAAAAAATAAAATAAAAAAGAGATCAGAAGTGCTTACATCCTTTCATGTCCATCGCCTATGCCGATCACTTTGCTTACTTGAACTAGTTTTAGGAACACGTTTAGGACAGCAACTGTGACGCGTACTTTGGACACTTATTCAACTTAGCATTCTGATTTCAATTATTGTTAACCTTTGCTACCATAACTGCCTTCCAAGCTCCACATACTTTCTATCAGAACAGGATTCAACCTTGCAATCGTCACACTTAAGCTTGTCACGATATCACGAACCAGCCACCGGTTGTACCTTCTACAGCGTTGGTAAGAACCTTGCAAGAGCGTGGTAAGACGCTTGAGAGGGTGTGAATCCACTTGTCTGAACCTGGTAGTTTGTAGGGATAATACTTCTTGTGTTTCTTCTACTTTCTACTAATCATGGCAGGATCTGATAAAGAGGACAACGAGTGTGTCCTTCATGCTGAGCTGAAAGCCATGATGGAAGCGATAACCAAAGGTATTGAAAGATTGGAACGACGTGTTGCCTAGCTTGATGACAGGGTTCAGGTGATCGAGAACTGCCCACCTGCTGTCCAACAACAGCAAAATGATGCATCCCAGGAGCACGATGATGATGTAGAGGGACATGTGGCACCTCGCAATGGACCCGCTATGCGACGTGCGACACATGACTTAGAGCGCTTCAACCGAAATCGTCAAGGTATGAGAGGTAACAATGGTAATAATAACTATCGCAATGATGATCCATTTGCTAAATTTAAGTTTACCGTACCTTCTTTTTCTGGTACATATGATGCTGAGGTGTATTTAGATTGGGAAATGGAAATTGAACAAAAATTTAACTCCCATCTTGTTCCTAAAATTCAGAGAGTTAGACAAGCCACTAGTGAGTTCAAGGATTTTGCAATAATTTGGTGGAATGAACTAGTAAAGTCTAACATACATCCTGGTACTTGGCATGATCTGAAGAGACAAATGCGCGCTAGATTTGTGCCTCCTTCCTTTAAACGTGATTTGCGTAAAAATTGCAACGCTTAGATCAAGGTAACAAATCGGTAGAGGAGTACTACCAAGAGCTTCAAATAGGCATGTTGCGTTGTGAGGTGGAGGAAACCGAGGAGGATAAAATGGCTCGTTTCTATGGAGGGTTAAGGCATGATATACAAAATATTATTGATTACAAGGACTATCATGATGTCAATAGATTGTTCTAGCTTGCTGTTTTGGTAGAAAAAGAATTACAGGGACGACAACAGCGGCCACGGAGCAACTTTGGTAGTACCTTCACCCCAAGACAGGCGTCAACCAAATCAGAGCCACCTCCTGCTGTTCGGTCTACTGCCCCCTCGACCAATAGGGCGCGTTCAGTAGCACCATTACCACCGCCACGTACACCCGAGGTAAGCAAAACTTCTAATGTGCAGGCACCAGCGAAGTCGTCTTCATCTGTTGCCTCCATGGGACATACAACAGGTATCATATGCCACCGTTGCAAGGGGATGGGCCATGTCATGAAGGACTGCCCAAGTCAGCGAGCTTACATTGCGATAGACGATGGTGGGTACGTTAGTGCTTCTGATGTTGAAGATGAATATGCTCTTGCAGCTAACCTTGCAGGTAATGTTGATGACGAATCCGAACATGATGATGATGGGGAAGCTTTGGGTACGGTAGACACACAAGAATACCGGACCATCATTGTCCAGCGGGTCCTTAGTACTCAAATGAAGCAAGCCGAGCGACCCCAATGCCACAACTTGTTTCAAATGTTCCTTGTTGTCAACGACCGGCGCGTCCGAACAATCATTGATGGTGGGAGCTGCAACAACTTGGTGGGTTCTGATCTGGTCAAGAAGCTTGGCTTGACCACACAACCACATCCCCAACCATATCATGTTCAATGGTTCAACAACAGCGGTAAGGTTAAGGTAACGCAAACCATAAGAGTACCATTTTTCATTGGTTCATACCATGATGTTGCTTATTTTGATGTAGTGCCTATGCAAGCATGTTCACTTTTATTAGGCCGACCTTGGGAATATGACACTAATGCAACTCATCATGGTAGAAATAATTGGTACACTTTCATGCACAAAGGAAAGAAAATAACCTTGCTTCCCATGACTCCATCTGAAATTGTGCATTTTGATAGGGAAAGACTTGAAAATGAGAAGAAAGAGAACACCACAGAATATGAAAATCAGCAAGAAGCTAAAACTGTCGTGGTATTGTGAATACCCCGGCAAGTTTTGTGAACAATCCTAGCGAAGAAAACGCGACGCGGGCTGACTGGGTGACCGGTCCTCCCCCGCCGGACAAACACAAGAATTGACACGAGGATTTATACAGGTTCAGGTCCCGATGGGGGCCCTAGTCCTGTCGGCGTGCTCCCGACCGGAGTCGGCTGGGGGGGCTCTCTCGGGGGAGAGGCTCCCGGAGCACACCGGTGAGTTTTGGCTATTCCAATAATGAATCACTTGTCTTTACAACTGAGGGTACAAGGGCTATTTATAGCCCCAAAAAGAAGCAAAAAAGACTAAACTACCCCGGATGCTACCGTCGGATTGAGGGGCAGCAACGTCCTTCTCCCAGTCAAGCGCCTTGGATGCTTGACAGGTGGTCGCCGATTCCCGAGGCACTCCTCGCGTGACCTGCACGTGATCAAGAACCAAAGACTTTACCTTTGGAAGGGCGACGATGCCCGGGACATGCACCAGAGGCCAGGTCCCCGGGCCAAAGGCGGCTCCCGGGACCAGCACCGGAGGCCAGGTCCCGAGAGCCAAAAGGCGGCGCCCGGGGCAGGCACCGGAGGCCACGTCCCCGGGCAAATGGCTGCGCCAGGGACCGGCACGGGAGGCCAGGTCCCGGGAGCCAAAAGGCGGCGCCCAGGGCAGGCGCCGGAGGCCACGTCCCCAGGCAAATGGCGGCGCCCGGGGCAGGCGCCGGAGGCCACGTCCCCGGGCGCATGTGACGCAACTTACCTGGAGTTAGTCTCGCGGAGATTTCCCCCAACAGCAGCCCCCCATGCCCCCCGGGGACGATGCTCGAGTCCTCGGTGGGTATGGCACATGTCACCGGGAAAATCTCCGGACTAGGCCACCGGAGCCGTGACGCTTCGATTTCCGTGCCATGCGCTTATGACAGCGCACGGTTTGAACTTCAATGGCCCAGATGCACCGCAAAGTGCCACGTGGCGCCCATCTAGGCCGCGCTTCGCTCCTATAAATAGGGCCTTGGGGGGCCCGGGAGGTTCATTCCAAACTTCCAAACTTCAGCGTCTTGAGCTCTCCCGGTAGCCCTCTCCCGGTAGCTAGCTCCCGGTAACCATGTGTCCGGAACTTTTAGACGTAGCCTCCTGAAATGTTGGCCACCGGAAAAAACAAACCTGATGGCACCGAAGGGTCAAGTGAAGATGACCGAGGTGCCCCCAGAGGAGGTCGCTCCGGACTTCCTCTGGGCGTCCGAGTTCACTGCCGAGGACATGGAGTCCCTGGTCGAACGTGGAGTTGTTGAGGACGGGGACATCCGGGTCCCCGTGAAGAAGGACGGAGCCCCCCGACCCAGGCCCGGAGAGATCGTGGCCTTCGAGGCCTTCCTTGAGGCGGGGCTCCGGCTCCCGGTGCATCCATTGCTCCCGGAGTTTTTGAAGGAGTACGGGGTGGCCCTAAAGCACCTCACCCCGAACGCCATCGTCCGGATGGGCCTCTTCGTTTGGCTCTCCAAGACGGCGACCGGGCGGGAGCCCACCCTACGCGCCTTCCGGTACTTCTACAATCCGGCGGTGAGGAGCTCCCACCTGGTGAAGGGGGGACGCAAGTCCCCCTTCGGCTCGGTGATGGTGCAGATGCTGTCGTCCCGGGTAGCTGATTACCCGGCAGTGGCCTCCCGGGACCAATGGGGCGATTGGATCCGGAGGTGGTTCTACCTCCGGGTCCGGGATTATGGGGTGGCGTACGCCCGGGAGCCCCCCGCCAACAGCAGATCGTCTACGCCGAAGCCTCCGGTGTGGACGAACAAGGAGCTCAAGCTCCTTGGCAAGGTGATCATCTCCCGGGGCACCCACTCTATGCGGGACGCTGCCGAGGAGATGATGCTCCTGAGGATCTCCCCCTTCTCATGCGGGATAAGGGGGATCGACATGGGCCTGGAGCAGTGGCCCCCGGTCAAGCCGGTGACCCGACGTAAGTCCTGGTTACCTGATGCATTGCAGTTACAAATTTTTGGAAATTTGACTAACTTTTTACCTTTTGTAGTCCGGCCGTACCCGACGGCGTGGGAGAAGGCGGAGAACCTCCTGGGGAGGTACTTCGCCGATGAGCACGAGCGCATCGTACGCCTCATGGGGGAGGGCCCTCCCCAGAACTTGGTAGCCGACGCCTTCGGGCTGAAGCTGCCGGAGAGGAAGCCCCTCCCCACCCCCGGGTCGCACAAACGAGGGAAGGCGTCCGATTCCGCGGACTACGCCCCCTCGCCGCCTTCGGTAGCAGCCCTCCCGGCGCCCCCAGCACCATTGGAGCTGGAGAAACCGGAGGTGAGGTTCGCGGAGGCCTCGCCTCAGCGGGTGGAGTGGCCCGTAGACGAGGGGGGGAGCCCCTTGGTCTATGAGGTCCCTCCTGAAGTGGAGGTTCCGGGGGCCCTCCCGCCCGGCAAGGGGAAAGGTCTGATGATCCCCCCCGGAAAGGGACCCCCTCCGAAACATCCTCGACCACTTCCTCGGGGGGCACTTCTTCGGCGACGAAGACGATGACGACCGCCACCCCGACCGAGATCACGCCGGGCTTCCAGGTCCGGGGGCCTGTCACCGGCCGCGATGAGACCAGCGCCGGGCGGGAGTGCCCCCTGCTTTCCGCAGGGGAGGTTGAGCATTGCGTGGAAGGCCTGCAGACCCCAAAGGTCTAGGCCTACGTCGCGGAGGGGACGCTCCACGAGCGCTTCGGGGAGCTCCGGTCCCTACAAGTCCAGGTATTCACCTGAAGCGGTTGCCGCTTCCTTTTGGCTTCCTACATCCAAAATTTTTTCTAACTCTAGAATTTGTAGGGGGCGTCGATTACCTGAGGCGTCGAGCAGCGCGTCGTCCGACTGCTCAAAGACGCGGGGGAGAATGCCGCCGCCTACCTGGGTCAACGGGACGAAGCTCTCCGGGAGCTGGCCCGGGTCCGGGCCCAGGTCCATGTCTTGGAGGCCGTCAACGGCCACCTTCGGGAGGAGGCGAAGGCGAAGGACGAGGCGTTCTGGGAGCTCGAGGGGTCGAGCGTCTGGGCGGTGGTGGACACGGGCCGCTTCGTCCGCTCGGCCCTCGAGGGCCTTGGCGTAAGCCTAGGCTCCGGGGGTGGCTCAGAGGTGCCCCCAACCACACTCACGAAGGCTGTGCGTTTTCTTAACGCACAAGTCTCCGTGCTCCCGGAGGCAGCGGACGCCCGGGAACGAGGCCGAGCGATCCCCGTCGTCGCGGCCTCGGCTGGGCTCGTCGAGCACCGGGGGTGGGCGCCCGGGCGATCGGGGGCTGCATCCCCCGGAGCTTCCCCGATTTCTTCGAGCCATCGCGCCGGGAGGTCGAGCAGCTCGCCGGGGGCTTCTACGACCGGATAGTCCAGGTGAGATTCCCGGCATCGGCGCTTCCGGCAGCGGATGCCCCGGCCCCGGCCCCGGTGGAAGCCCCTCGGCGGGAGGACACCAATGAAAGAGTATGAGCCTCCCCCCGGGTCTTAGATAGGACCCTTTTGTTTTCTTAGGATTTTGTTCCCGATAGCTTCTTAGAAGAAACCCCGGACACTTGTAAAAAGACATTTTGAATGCAATAGAATTAGAAATTTTTTCTAAGTCTTCGATTGAATGCAATGTTACCAGGGTTCCCGGGAGGGTTCTCCCGGGCGATCGGGGGCTGCATCCCCCGGGGAAAGCCCAAGCCGCTTTGATCTTGCTTAGCCTCATCTCCGGGAGGCGCAGCGGGGATGCTGTCCGGGAGCTGATCCGGCTAAGGTGGCATCCGGAGTGGCACTTGGATAATTTTGACAATCATCGTGCCGAATTGTCCCCTCCGCATCCGGGGTTCCGGATGATACCCCCTCTTCGGATACTTCCACCGGCGGGCTACGAGTACTGGCCCGAAGATGTGCTCCGGGAAGCTTGGCGCCGCGTACGCGCATTGTACCGGGACCTGGCCCGGGAGCTAGCGGAGGGCCTCCGGGAGTATTAGGCGTAGGAGCCTTAGGATGTAGAGTGCTTCCGGGTTTTGACCCGGGTTGTATCGTTTCCGATGCCCACCGGAGGGGGAAGATGTCCTCCGGGTTGAATGACCAATAAAGCTGTGTTTGCTTTCTTCTTTGAGTCTTCTTTTGTTTTTTCTTGGATGGTCTGGACGACTCCTTTTCATCAGAATGAGCTAAGTTTGCTCGTGGTCGGTGCGGTCGACACCCGGGGGTTCCTTATCACCCCCGCCCACAGCGGGCCGGAGGGTAGCTCTGCGCGCTGTGGGGGTAACAAGGCCCCCGAGGTGAAGATGACCTGTAGCATAAGAATTTTTCCATGTTAGAAAATTCTAAAACGAGGTTTCGAAGGGAAAGACCTTCCAGGAGACAATCATCCGGTCGCCGTGAGAACGGGAGGCCGGGAATAAGGCGTCATGTGGAAGAAAACCAACAAGACCCAATGAGATTTCCGGAGGCGAGCTTCCTAGGAGACGATCGTCCGGTTGCCGTGAGAACGGGGAGCCGGGAATAGGGTCTCCGGGAAAGAGATGTCCAAGAAATCCATAATTTCTCCGGGAGACAATCATCCGGTCACCGTGAGAACAGGGAGCCGGGAATAGGGTCTCCGGGAGGCAATCATCCGGTCGCCGTGTGAACGGGGAACCGGGAATAGGGCCAGAAATCCTGAGGAAGATTCCGGGGAGAATTCTTCCGGGAGACAATCGTCCGGTCGCCGTGAGAACGGGGAGCTGGGAATAAAGTCTCTGGGGAAAAGATATCCGAGAAAGCCAGAGACGTCCCGCTGGGGAGAGCGTCAACTCCCGGAGGAGGAAATGCCCGATGGCGGGTCTGAGTGTTTGGGTAGGGGACTAGTCTCCCAAAGTGACTCGTTACCACGGCCGCTGGGGACAGGGTTGCCGCTTACACCCTCAGTCCACGAGGGCTGATCGTAAGCCGCCCTATAGGAGGGACTTGCTGGGTCTGGGCCCACTTCCTCACGGAGAGGGCATCCTCACGGGGAGGGCTTCCTCTCGGGGAGGGTTTCCTCGCGGGGAGGGCATCGCCGTTAGGGGCGGTAATGAGAAGAACCTGTAATGAGAGTTGAAAAGAATCCAGTTGTATTGATAACGAAATGAAATACAGTGCCTCCCCCACGAAGTCGCGAAGGGGGAGGGAAAAGTAAATACAGTGTCCCTCCTCCCCCTCCGGCGTGATTGCTCCGAGGGAGGGGACAGGCCCGTTAGGCTAAACATAGAACTTGCGAAGTAAACGCAAGTTCCACGTGTGCTTCAGCTCTTGCTCTTGAAGGTTGGAGAGCTTGTAGGTCCCCGAGCCCAGGACCGTGGAGATCCTGTAAGGGCCCTCCCACTAGGGGGAGAGCTTACCCTGGGCTTGGGGGTCCGTGACGCGCTTGAGGACAAGGTCCCCAAGGCGGAAGGATCTTTCGCGCACGCGCTGGTTGTATGCGCGCGCCATCTCGCGCTCGTAGATGGCGTGGCGGAGGAGCGCTCGGTCGCGTTCCTCCTCCACGAGGTCAATCTCCAGTCGCTGGTTGGCCTCGTTGACGAGGATTGACACCCGAGTCAGTTCAAATAATGCACTGTTGGTTCAGGACAGATTCGAACCAGAAATGTGTTTAGTGGTGCGAACTCAAGTTATTCTGAGAAGCATCAGCCCAAGGTCGCAGGCTTTGCGCGATCAGGTCGCAGGCTTCGCGCGGTGAAGAGTTCATATGCTATACGTGAACAGAATGACCGAGATGTTGCGCGGTCAGCCAATATCCTGCGGTCAGAGCATTCTCGAGCAGGGTGTTTGGAATTCATCTGTCCAGCTATTCCTATAGCGAGAATATTCCAAGTATCCCAAAGATTCCCCCATGTGGAGAATCAACCATCAGGAGGTTAATACGTGCAGTTATCCATGAATAACACGTGTTTAACCTGCGTGGAGGTTAAAGAGCGGTTTTCTAAAAACCGTATTCAATCGTCCAAGCAACTGCTTGATGCAGTTATGACATAGCACCCTTTCGACCAGTATAAGAGGGTGGCAAGGTGCATCGAAGAGGGAGGATGATTCATTTGGGAGATCAAGACCTCTAAAAAGGGCGAGATACAACGCATCTCAACCACTCAAACAGCCAAGTCTACGGCCTAGATTAGATAGTTCTTACAAGCCTTCCTGGCTTTATTCTGTACATTTACATAGAAAAAATCCTTCGCCTGTGAGGGAGTTTTTCTACCATCTTGTAACCTTTTATCATCAATAGTGAAATCCCAACAGGACGTAGGGCTATTACTCTCACCATCGAGGGCCCAAACCTATATAAACGTCTCTGTGCTCCTGTTCTCCATTCTTCTACATACCTTCCCGGAGGGTCATCTTGAAAGGTCCTGCTATTACAAATTTTGCATAAGTTCGGCTGAGGACTCCGAGTCCGAATCGTCGACAGCTAGCGCCCACCGTGGGGCCTTTCTCAAGGCGTCCTAATTTTAATCCGGAGGTTCGCTGAAACATGGCTGGGGTATATGATTCCGAGAACGATTTCGATCTCGAGGATTATGCTCACATTCCAATGCCTTCTCCAAGTGATCCTATCCCCATGGAGGAGGTTGAAGGCCAGAATCTTCCAGAGGTGGAATCATCTCTCCAGGTCATATCCATCGACCAGGGGGCGACTAGTGCAAGGTCAGAACCCACAGAGGTCCTTAATGCGCTAGAGGATGAATCCGGTCCGTCATACGACCCCGTTGAGGGGAAGGATGATGTCGACCTGGAAATCAGCCCGGGGAGATTCGACCCTGATAACCTTCACCGTCTCTTTGATTTCGAGTCTGACTCGGAACAAATTGAGATGTTTTCCCCATCGGCTGCCTCTCTCCCTAGACAAATCGCTGCTTTGTCAGAGGAAACTCCTGATCAGCAGGCTACTAGGGAAGAACGGGATCGCAAACAGAAGGAGGATCAAGATCTCGAGCAACAAAACAACGAACTACGCAGAACTGCCCTAGAGGCTCTTCAAGATGCGCAGGCTCGTTATGATGCTGCTCCGAGTTCTTCTTGACGGTCGCGTGGTCGCAAACGTGACCAGACCCCTTCTTTGCCACCGGAGCGTTTCCCAGTGGACGAAGAAACACTAACGCCTGGTGCCCCTAGGAGAAGCACCCATGGTCGACTGCGATCTATCGCGGAGGTCATGCGTAACTTTCCTCCTACGGTCACAGATGCACAGAAACCGGCCTTTTTGGCGGAGAGACTGGATGAGGTCGCGTCTGAGGTGACCCCAACGGCTTCTTCCCGCTCGGTAACACGTTCCCGCGAACGAGATTGTCCTCACTCTGGTTCTGGCCAACAAAGTTACCCGCCGCCTGTACCGTCCCGACGGGACAAATACCGGCGAATGCAAGATTCTTGTAGTAGGGATCGAGTTCCTGTCCACTCTCGTTTGGGGCCACGAGTAACTTCGCCATTGCGTGAGGTCACCCGAGACCCAGCCGAGAGTGACAGGGCGATTCACGGTCCCTACGTTGGTTGTAAAGCTTTTTCGCCTGGTCTACGAGCAGTCATTTGAAGTTTTGACCAGGGGCCATTGAGAGGTTTGATGGAACTCAAAACCCATCCGAGTTCCTTCAAATCTATATCACTGCCATCCAAGCGGCGGGAGGCGATGACAAGGTCATGGCCAACTACCTGCCTACAGTCCTCGCAGGACCGGCTAGAACCTGGCTGTTTAATCAGCCCGAGGGTTCCATTTACAATTGGGAAATGCTATGCGATGCCATCCTCAGCAATTTCCAAAATTGTTACCAAAAGCCGGGTAAAGAGGACGACCTTCATTGGCTACGACAAACTTCAAATAAAACACTTCGGTAGTTTGTCAAGTGGTTTGTCGGGGTGAGGAATACCATCCCGAACATATCTGATGGCTCCGTTATCAGGGCATTTAAACATGCCGTTCGATACCGGAGATTTACTGAGGATTTGCTTATCCACCCTCCTCTATCAGTGGCCGATCTGTTCGACATGGCCGATGCAGTCGAAGCAGTCGAATGGAACCGGATGGTCGACAAGGGTGACCTACCACCACAACCAGGTTTCAAAGACGCCAGGAAAGAAGATTCAAGCAAGAAGCCGGAATCTTCGTTGGGTGGGAAGTCAAAAAAGTCGAAGAGGAACCGCTCTAGACAATACCGCGAGGTCGCAGTCGCAGAGAAGCCGCCTTCGACCAAAGGTAACAAGCCTTCATTTAAAAATAAAACTGCCTCTGGTGGTCAGAGTGTCGACCAACCAGAAAAGTCAACTAATCCGCAGGAAGGCAAGAACTGGTGTCCACTCCACAACTCCGCAGGCCACGACCTTAAGAACTGCAGGAGTTGGTTGAAGCAACTGGATGACTTCTACCAAGGAGTTGGGCCAATGGCAACCTTACCACCTAAAGAACAGGCGTGCGGACTTAGGGACGCCGACGGAGACGAGGAAATGTCCTACTAGGTACCTCAAAATCATATTAATGTTATTTTTGGAGGTTCTTCTTCTTTCGTTTCCAAAAGGCGGTTTAAGGCATTTTACCGAGAGGTTAACCAAACGGAGACATCCCTTGGCGAACGTCAATACCCCCGTTGGTCAAATACGCCTTTGACATTTGATCGCACTGATTGTCCGGCCGGGTTAACACGACCATTGAGGCTTCCTTTGGTCATTACCCCGATCATCAGTAACCCGAGAGTTGAAAGGGTCTTGATCGACGGAGGAAGCTCCCTTGACATTTTGTTGGTCAAGGCACTCGACGAAATGCAAATTCCTCGTTCGAAGATTAAGCCCATAATCCATCCGTTTTTTGGGATAATCCCAGGCCCCTCCATGATGCCGTTGGGACAAGTGGTCCTCCCGGTCACACTGGGAGAACCAGATAACTTCCGAACAGAATTGGTTACTTTTGACGTAATCGATTGTGATTCGGCTTATAATGCAATCTTTGGCAGGCCAACTCTTGCTAAATTCATGATGGCAACGCACTATGCTTACCAGTGCTGAAAATTGCCTGGCCCCATGTCGTGCCCCGAAACTGGGACTACGACTACTCCTGTAGAAACCTAGCTCGCTGCAGCTAGTCCCATATATGCATAGCATACACATACCCTTGACGTCCCAGGATAAGTCAAGCACAGGAGTATATCACATTGCAACAGAGTAACTTACAAAATAGTTAAGCAGTGTGGCCTGCTGGCCTTGATATTACATAAGAAGATTACAATGCCTTCACGGCATTCATGGTTTAGCAAAATAACATCTACACAGCAGAAGGTAGGTGACCCACCCACAAAGAGAAGTGGACGGCAGAACAACACACATCAGGGAAATGACGGGACTGACGTTCCTCCTTCTGGATCCACGAAGTACTCCATGCCTTCGTCTTGGTTGTAGAACGCTCCATCTACTGAATTGTAGGTTGCAAGAGTGAGCACTTACGCACTCAGCAAGTCATAGGTAAGAGTAGATACATATAGTAGAGATGATATAAACCTAGACTAGTCAAGAATTATGGATGTTTGTAAAATAATCTTTCTCTTTCCTGGCTCAACTCATGGCAGCACCTTTCTATAATATAATATCGTCATTCATGTTCACTAAATTATAGCACTACCGCGACACGTCAACACATGACCGCCCACGGCAGCACTCCTTATCATGACAACACATGTCATTTGGGTAATCTTGATTTAATATATTTTATTTAGAAAATAATACTTGTGTCACACCCCGTGGATTTAATCCACCGCAGCAGACTCCTAAAACTCGGGAGCACGAAGTATTCGAATACATTTTTAACTCTGCAGAGAGGTACCAATTTACCCGCAAGATATTCCACTTTCAAGCCCATCCTATCAGAATGATTGGACCCCTGACTCACTTCATACTGTGAGCGGCAAGGTGGAGATAACAGGAACTTTTGTTATGTTTCACTTACAATTCACCCCTGACCTTGCAGTTTTCTTCACACAAACCGCAGTTGTGGCGGGCTATACCCCCACCCATAAGCCTCTTCCCATTACTGGGTCAACGTGCTTGATCAAATCACATTCAGTGATACGTGGAGGAGCTGAACCCCGTGAGTTTAGTGTATTACTTTCCATCTCATGCAGGGGTTTCATGTACGATTCACATAAGTACTCGTTCAGGCCTGTCCCATACCAGGCTTGCGGTTAGTACGTTTGTTCATGCCACTAGACGCACAACACAAGGTTCTAGTCCTTATATGCCAGTGACCAGACCATCCACAACCCTGCACCTTCAGTGCCTGCACATCCTTTTGTAGTCTAGCACCTCCAGTGCTACCACCATTCCATACCATTTCCTGGTCACGGCTAGGGTTTTATTTCATGAATATAAGTATATAAATACATATAATAATTCATGGCTCAAAACTTGTTTATTTCACATTTCACAGATAACCAGTCTAGTACTGCCAATTCATAAATCAACCATTCTCAATTTTTCTCATGCAATATTATCTATATTCAAGGTTATGTTTTAGCAACATTTAAAATATAGGTTCAAGATGACCAAGGATATGACTTGCCTTCCGTGTCGTAAAATACAGCAGCTGATGTCGGGTCAACAGTGAAGTCCTCGAACTGGGGCTCTTGATCTGCTCTCCAATCAAACAAACAACCAATAATCACAATCTTTTCAATACACTATTATACTATATGCAATAATGCAAAGATGAAGTCTTGATGATCCTGAGATGATTAGGTTAGAAATTGATTAGGATTAGGTTAGTTGTTGAAGGTTTCCAAGGTTCCAAATGTCTCAAAATATCAGAATGGTATCAAGGTTGCGACTGGTTCGCTCAAAAACAGCGAACGTCTTTAGGTCGACATTCGGTTCAAGGCATCGACATAGGGTCGATGGATGGTAGAGGGGTTATCTCAACTTGTGGCAGTAGAATAAAATGTAGAGCACAACTCCACAAGTCTAAGGGACAAGGTTATTTCCAGTTTGCACAACTGAAAAGAGGTGAAAAGAGCTAATGCCACTGGCTGACATGCTCTGGCATTGATCTTGACATGGCCAGAAACTAAGGCTTGCCATATCTTTTGATTTAGAGCTCCAAATGATGCACCACTTTGTCTGGGAGATAGGCATTGATAACAGGAACAAATCATTCAACAGGATCCAAGGCTGAAAATGGCTGGAAAATGATGAAAACCAGCGAAGAAGTTGACTGGCCTGGAGTACCTGCAGCACAAACAGCGCAGTAACTAGGGCATAGCCATAACTCCTGTTCTAGGCCGAATTAGGGGTCGTGGTAGAAGACAAAGTTGCTCAAAATGATCCAAAACATCTAGATGGCAAGGTGGTTTGAGTTGGAGTGGCTGAATTTAGAAGATATTGGCTGGAGGAAGGATGAACTCAATCCTGATTTGGGTATTTCTGTTCTAGAGCAATTGAACTTGAGTCCTTGCTTGAGGAGGGTCTCTGGGGCATAACAAAGCTAGGTGTGAAGTCAATTTGACTGGAAAATCACCACAGAAGCTTAACGGCGAGTCCCAGTTTGCATGCACGGTGTAAATTTGGGGTTTTCCAAGTTTTAGCAAAATTGGTGATTCTGGTTGCTTAGATGTGTTCCACACAGTCCACTGATCATGTTTGGTCATAGGCTCGAGAGCTAATTTGGTTTAGTTAGGGATTAATTGCTCGCCGGAGGTTTTTGGGGAAACCGGCGATCACCGGCGACAGAAGGCAAGAGAACTCGATTCCAAGCTTAGATACACTCAAGAGGGGATGGGAAACTTACTGGGAGGCTTGGATTGCTGAGGGGAGCAACGGGTGAGGCTGGCACCGAGAGCTCTGGAAATGGCTCGCCGGGGAAGAAGATTTCACCGCGGAGCTGCGAGCTTAGCTGGTTTCTGGCGCTGGGTGAAGATGCAACGGCTACAGAAGGCTTTATATAGGCACGGGCGAGGCAAGAGGGCCGACAATTTGGAGTGTTGCTGTCACGAGGTGACTTTGAAGCGATGGGACGGGGTGGTGATGGCGAGGCGACTGACGGCGCGGCGTTGCAGCTTTGCAGCTGGACGGTGCAGGTGCAGGCGACGAAGACAACGGCGAGGAGACATCTAGCTCGAGCATGGCTGCGGCGTGTGGAGCGTTCTCTGCGGTGCTACGCTGCTGCAGCTAGCGCGCGCGCTGTGCGCGGGGAAAACTGGCAGCGATTGCGCGGTTGAGGTGGCTTCCACGGTGGCGAACGGCGAGGGCACACATGGCGGCAGGGGCACAAGCGACTGCCACGGCGGAGTGAGCACGGCAGCTGGTCGAGGTCGCGCACAGGAGGTTCTCTGGTCGTGCGCAACTGGTCGAACAGGGACTGTAAAAGAAGGCTCGGGCTGATTTGCAATTTTGAAACTTGCTCCAGGGACTGATCTGCGAGGAAAAGTTTGAATAGGAAAAGGATCTGATTGCAAATCTGGAGATCTGGAGGGCTGATCTGAAATCTGATTTCAGGAATGAGTTGCATAAGATTAATGGAACTCATCTAGCCAAAGTTTGACAAGATCGGGCAAGATCTGGAGGGTTTCGACAAAAGTGGGGAAAACGACTTTAGGGTAAAACAGGGTAATTAGGGTTTCAAAAACGGCGACGGTCGAAACTTAGGTTTAGGGCAGGATTTGGAAATTCTTCCAGAAGGGAAAAATGTTTAAAATAGTGAATGGGAGATATTCACTGAATCAGATCAAAGTTTGGAGGTGATTTGCAACATTTTGCCTTTTCAGGCTTCTGGAAAATCTGGAAAAGGACTGATCTGCGATACTCTTGGACTGATTTGCGAAAAGAGTCTAGATGGTGAAATCTGGCTGCCAACTTTTTGGATTAAGGTATTGGCATACCCTTGATCATAATCCAGGAATAATCTGGTCTGAACTTGGCTAAGATTTTGATTAAATCTGAAGTTCTGAAACTTAGGGTAAAAGGTAATAACAGATATTCTGTTTTCGAAAACAGAAAAGAGTTGATAAATCTGGAAATTAGGAATAGAATTGAATCTGGGTTCTGAAGGCTTTTAGGTTTAGGATAACTGATAGATCAAATCTGGCAAGTCAGATCTTGACTTGGGGTCACAGGATAGATTTTGGAGATTTAGGGCTAGAACAGAATAAAGCTGAGGCTGATTTAATTGATCTAGAAGAGACATATGCATGCATGACTTTTAAGAAAGAAACTTTTCACCCCAAAACTCAGGATGTTACACCCCAAAGATGTCATCTCGGTCAGAGGCAGTCGCAATGTGGCACTCACGTGCGACCGGCTATCTTTGGAGATGGTCGATCAACTTCCCCTCCGGGACGCTCAGGTCGCCACCGTCGCTACCGACGCGATCAAGGCTGCTCCTCGCCCAGATGAGAAACTCAAACTGGTTCCTTTGTACACAGAGGATCCATCAAAGACAATTCGGGTCGGATCAGCTCTGGATGACAAATAGGAACTCGACCTCATTGCTTTCCTCTAGGCTAACGCAGATGTGTTTGCGTGGAAACCGTCCGACATGCCCGGTGTCCCAAGGGAAGTAATTGAGCACAGGTTAGCAATTCGACCTGGACAATGACCAATAAAGCAAAAGCTCAGGCGTTTTGCTGTTGACCGATAGGAAGCCATCCGAGAGGAGTTGGACAAACTCCTACAGGCCAGGTTTATCCGTGAAGTGGATCACCCGGAATAGCTCGCCAATCCGGTCATGGTCCGCAAGTCAAATGGCAAGTGGCGCATGTGCGTCGACTACACTAGCCTCAACGCTGCCTGTCCGAAGGACGACTTTCCCCTTCCCCGCATCGACCAGTTGGTCGACTCAACTGTGGGTTGCAAACTGATGAGTTTTCTGGACGCTTACTCAGGATATCATCAAATTAGCATGGCAGAAGACGATGAAGAGAAAACTGCCTTCATCACCCCGTTCGGCACATACTGCTACGTCAGAATGCCGTTCGGTCTCAAGAACACAGGTTCCACGTACCAGCGCTTGATGAAAAAGACCTTTCTTTCGCAGATAGGGCGTAATCTCGAAGCATATGTAGACGATTTGGTTGTAAAAAGTACCAAGAGATTGTCTCATCTGGACGATCTCACTAAAACCTTCTGTAATTTGAATCTCTTTGGAATAAAATTAAACCCAGAGAAATGTTCTTTCGGGGTTTCTTCAGGAAAACTCCTTGGTTTCCTTGTGTGTTCCAGGGGCATTGAAGTTAATCCTGAGAAAATCAGGGCCATTGAACAAATAAGATCGCCCTCGACCATGAAGGATGTTCAACGCCTGGTTGGTCGCATGGCAGCTTTAAGTCATTTCATATCGCGACTAGGCGAAAGGGGATTGCCTTTCTTCAAAGCCTTGCGGAAGCATCACAATTTTACATGGTCGGATGAGGCCGAAAAAGCGTTTCAGGAGGTGAAGACATATCTATCCAGTCCGCCCGTATTGGTGTCTCCTGACAAAGAAGAACCATTGCTCCTTTATCTAGCGGCCACACCGCACGCGGTCAGCGCCGTTCTGATCGCGGATAGGGAAGGAATACATAGACCCGTCTACTATGTGAGCGAGGTACTTCATGGTACTAAGGAGCGTTACCCTGAGGTCCAGAAGATACTTTACGCACTACTGATGGCTTCCCGTAAGCTACGACACTACTTCCAAGCGCACAAGATCACAGTACCCTCCTCTTTTCCTTTGGGGGATATTGTCCGAAACCCAGAGAAATCTGGTCGAATCGCCAAATGGGCGGTCGAACTCGGTGCCTTCGAGATCCATTTCACGCCCCGCACGGCGGTTAAGTCTCAGGTTTTGGCCGACTTTGTGGTCGAATGGACCAACCCTGAGCCACCCGTGCAGGTGCCAGAGGAATTGGAGTGCCCCGATTACTGGACAATGTACTTTGACGGCTCCCGTAGTTTTCAACACTCGGGGGCTGGAGTGGTCTTAGTTATGCCTCAGGGCGAACAGCTTAAGTATGTCATCCAACTACACTTTGTTGCGACCAACTACGCAGTAGAGTATGAAGGTCTTCTTGCAGGGCTCCAGGCAGCAAAATTCCTTGGAGTCCGTCGATTAGTGGTGAGGGGAGACTCACAGCTAGTCGTAAACCAGGTAAACAAGGAGTACAGCACCTCCGATGAGACAATGGCTCATTACCTGGGGGAAGTGAGGAAATTGGAAAAACACTTCAGTCATTTCGAAGTCTAATATATCCCGCGAAAGGACAACATTCTCGCTGACCAATTATCCAAAATTGGTTCCTCACGTACATTCACTCCGGCAGGAGTGTTCATTGAACACTTGGACCGTCTTTCGATCATGACTTCGATCGAGGATGATCCGGTAATAGCCTCCGTTACCAACCTCGGTCAGGAATAGGATTGGACTCAACCATTAAGAGTCTATCTTGAACACGGGACCCTACCCGAGGACAAAACCGAAAGCGATCAGTTAATTCGAAAAGAGCGCCTGTACAAGCTCATAGATGGGGTTTTCTACAGAAAGGGTACTCAGGAAGTATTCATGCGTTGCATATCTCAGGAGGAAGGAAAATCCCTCTTGATAGAAATACATGACGGTGTATGCGGTGCACACGCGTCATATCGGACACTGGTCGGAAAAGCTTTTCCACAAGGATTCTACTGGCCTTCGGCACTCGATGATGCCAAGCACATGGTCAAAAAGTGTCCTCAGTGTCAGTTCCACGCAAGACAGGTTCATCAACCTGCCTATGCGTTACAAACCATTCCCCTCGCATGGCCTTTCGCGGTTTGGGGAATGGATATTGTCGGTCCTATGCCACAGCAGTCAACGGGTACAAGTTTCTGTTCGTAGCCATTGACACGTTTACAAAGTGGATTGAGGCCGAACCGGTACGAAATATTACCGCATCAGCAGCACAAAAGTTCTTTCATAAGAACATTGTTGCTCAATTTGGTGTTCCAAACCGTCTTATCAACGACAATGGTTCCCAGTTTGCTAGTGGTCTTTTCCTAGACTATTGCGATCAGATCAGAACTAAAGTGTGCTTTGCTTCTGTGGCGCATCCACAAAGCAATGGTGCTGTAGAACGGGCCAATGGGCAGATACTATAAGGCATCAAGAAACGTGTTTTTGATCGCCTTAAGAGTCGCTCAGGGGCTTGGGCAGACGAGCTCTATACCGTTCTATGGGCACTACGAACTACTTCTAGTCGAGCCACAGGTGAGACGCCCTTCCATCTGGTCTATGGGGCCGAGGCTGTATTGCCTATGGAAGTTAGTATTGGGTCTGTTCGAACAGAACAATTCGAACAGGTTGATCAGTCCGAACAGCGGTCGCAAGACCTCATTCTCATAGAAGAAAGGCGTGATCGCACTTTGATCAAGTCTGCAGCATACTTACAAGCTTTGCGCAAGTATCACAGTAAAAGGGTGCGACCACGTAGTCTTCACGTGGGCGACCTGGTCTTACGAAAAATCCAAGACCAGTCTAATCACAACAAATTCTCCCCGAAGTGGGAAGGCCCTTACACTGTGGTCTCGGTGTCGCGACCAGGATCCGCGCGGTTAGCCATGGAGGATGGTCGAATTTTGTCCAATACTTGGAACATCGATCAACTTCACAAGTTCTACGTGTAAGTACTCAACCCCATTTTTCCTGTTCAATTAGCATTTTTTCATAAAATTAAAAATGTTTTGCTTTTATATGATGAATATTTCCCTTTATGCCCATCCACTGTGAATTCGGCTCGGGGGCTGGTCGCACGCGGTTAGATCATTATAACATCCTGATCGGATTCGCTGGCCGATCTCATAACCACTTTCAAATAAGTCACTCCTACACACGCGGCTTTCTGGCAAGTCCTTGGTTATCCGAGTGGCTGCTGGTTTGCAAACAAGGCTAGGTGTTATAGTGATCATAATTGTCGATTCGATCACACACCCCTGGTCATTATATTCACTTTTCCCCTGTGTTTGTAATACTAAGTCTTGAGTATCTACAATCACAGGAGGGGCCTAGGGGGATATGTTTATAATATGAAACAACATAAAATAAAAATAATTTCATTTTTCAAAGATGAATTTCCATATACATTGCATTGTATACAACTGTTTCTGTACAGGTATAGGGATCATTCGATCCCAAGCTCAGTCAGGAGCTTATCTACAAGGGGACTAACCTCCTCCATGGCAGCCTCTAGTTGCTCTTCACTCTCGACCTCAACTGGTCCCACCAATGGATTCAGATCTGCATCTGGGCCATGGTGAAGTCGAACCCGGTTGAGGATAGCAGAAGCGGCTGACCGAACTCTGGTTCTGATCACCTCTTCTCGTCGCTGTGTATCCTCAGGGAGATACTCGAGAAGTGACTCCGCTTGGGCCATGACTAGCGCAAACCAGTCATTTTGGCTGAGGCTACCTCTTGTGGTTTCGACCACATCAGCTTTCAGAAAATGAGCCACTGCCTTCAGCTTTTCGAAGACGGAACGGCTCAGCTTTTCGATCGTTTTTCGGAGGCGTGAATAGTGTCCCGGAGGAGTTTATTGTCCCGGTTAAGTTGCTCTACATGACCCGCTTGCGCTGCAACAAGAGAAAAGATTACTCGCATATTGCTGATTTGGGTTTTGCTTAGAATTTTTCTGCTGTCGCAGTTCGCCGTCTTTCGGTTTGTGGAACCCCAACACTTCGTGATCTTAATACATACTTGCAATTCGAGATTGCTTCTTCTGCGTTCTTGCACGTGTTCTTCGATTCGCTTGCAGGAACAGGCCTTCGTGGCTAGGTCAACCGCGCCTCGGTACGGTTGATAACGAACGGAGCAGTGGTGTAACGATTGCAGGCCTAGATCGGTTCTGGTCGAAAGTCTAATCGTCAATGTCAAGTCTCCACCAATCGAACTATCCCCTAGCTGTCGAAAGATCGGGACCCCGTTCCTCATCACTCGTCCTACTCAAGCATGGAATTAAGTTTAAATGCTTTTTGACGCCGGCAATTGCCGATTTTTCTCCAGAAACTCCGGTAAGCAATTCGGCTCGAACCAGACCTCTTCAGCTCCTGAACCTGTAATCAAATATGATCGGTGAACTCATTTAAGCATCCCTAAGCAACCAAAATTGAAGATCTTGCTAAAATCTGGAAAACCCCAAATTTACACTTTGCATGTGAACTAGAGCTTGCTGTTAAGCTTCTCTGGTTCTTCCCCAGCTAATCTACCTTCACATATAGCTTTCTTATGCCCCAGAGACCATCCACAAGCAAGGAATTGAGTTCATTTGCCCTAGAACAGAAATGCCCAAATTTGCATCTTCTTCTCCAGCGCCGGTCGCCGGACGTTGATCTCAGTCGATCTAGCTCTAGCCACCTTTCCATTTAGATGTTTTCCACCCTCCTGAGTATTTTTTTCTACTAGCTCGACTTCTGATTCGGCCTACAGCAGAAGTTATAGCTATGTCCTAGTTGCTGTACTGGTTATATTGCATGTACTCCAAATCAGCAGATTTCTTCGCCAGTTTTCACCATCCTATGGCCATCTCCTACCCAAGAGCCTGTTGAATAAATTGTTACTGTTACAAATTCCTAACTACCAGACAAAGTGGTGCATCATTTGGAGTCCTAAATTAGAAGATATGGCTAACCCTAGTTTCTGGCCATGTCAATCCCTATGCCAGGCTGTGCCAGCCAGTGGCATTAGCCCTGTTCACCCACCTCTGGTCATGTAAAACAAAAACTAATTTGTCAGATAGTTGCCTCACTACCTTGTGCACCATATGCTTGAATCAAAACCTATTTTGGCCACTGGGAACTATTCAAACCCTGTCAATGCCATTCTCGGGCATTGTCAGCCTTGTCAGCCTATGTCAGCCAGTGGCATTGAGCCTTTTCACCTACTTCCAGCCATGAACTTTGAAAATAACTTTGTCCCTTAGACTCTTGATGTTGTGACCTACATTTTCTCCTACTGTCACAACTTGAGTTGAGCCCTCTATCATGCATCGACCTTATGTCGATGCCTTGAACCGAATGCCAACCTAAAGACTGTCGCTGTTTTTGGGCGAACCAGTCGTAACCTTGATATTACTCTGATATTTTGGAACCTTGAAAACTAATCTTAACCCTGGTTTCCATAGTTTAACCTTAATCGCTTCCCAGAACTCTCGAATCTTGTATCACCAAAGTATTTTCACCTTGCATTATCGCATGTAGCGGATTGGTAAGAATAGGATTGATTGTAATGTCTGTTTGCTTGTTTGATCTTGTTTAGAGCAAGAGCCCGAGTTTGAAGACCTAGTCACAGACCTGACATCGACTGCTGATACTTACGACGCGGAAGGCAAGTCATACTTTGATCATATTGAACCTATATTTTATGAATTGCTATACTATTCCATGAGTAGATATTTCATTAATATTGCATTTGTTGAGATCAATGATATTATGGCAGTGATAGGCTGAATACTTGAGAAATGTGAACTTGTTAAGATAGCAAGCCATGAACTAATAAAGATATACATATACATCTATATTCATGAAATAAAACCCCTAGCCGTGACCAGTATTTTGGTATGGGATGGTGGTAGCACTGGAGGTGCTTAACTGCAAAGGATGAGCAGGCACTGAAGGTGCATGGTTTGTGGTATGATCTGGTCACTGGCATATAAGGACTAGAACCTTGTGTTGTGCGTCTAGTGGCATGAAAAACGTACCAACCACTTGCCTGGTATGGGACGTGCACAATCTAGTAGCTTTCTTAGTATTATCAGTTCCCTGCATGGTTTGTCGGTCCGGTTTCTCGCGTGGAAACTGGTGGGACGCAGTTCATCCATGAGTGATGTGAGATCAGAAAAATTATGAGAGGATAAGGTGTAAAGAAGGAAGTCGCCCTACACCTGATTAATTCGTGCGCGCCTATAATCAAGAGAGGCTATGTGTCCTGCAGGAACATAGGCCAAGGCTAGGAAGTAAGGCAGTGGGGAGGACCCACAACGGTACTTGGGACTGGATTGTCCATTTACCGGGCAGGGATACTGTTAATACTAGACTGCGAAAGCATTGTGTGAGCTCGGCCTTGTCACATGCGTATAAGTCGCATGGAGCTGGCCCGACTTGAAAGTCGAGTGAAGAAGTGGATTTAAAAAGAGGTACACCTCTGCAGAGTTAAAAATGTATTTGAATACTTCGTGCTCCTGACTTTTAGGAGCATGCCACAGTGGATTAAATCCATGGGGTGTGACACAAGTATTGTTTTATAAACTAAAAGTTGTTAGTTCAAGATTACCCAAGTGGCATGTGTTGTCACGATAAGGGGCGTTGCCGTGGACTGTCATGTGTTGACGTGTCGCGGTAGTACCATAATGTAGAGAACATGTGATAGCTAAGAGGCATGTGGACTTTGCCTTAAGCATATGATAACTAAGAGGCATGTGGATTTTGCCCTAAGTATATGAAATATTGTCATGAGCATAAGATTGAAAAGCTTGAGGAAATGTAATGTGATATCAGGATATATCGCCTTAGATATGGGATATATATTTCCTTCGGTATGATTTATACACTGAGATGAGTATGATCAGAAGTTGAGTAAGAAATGAAAAAGAAATGTATTTTTAAAAAACCCTTCACTCTTTCCTCCAATAGCATAGGTTCATGTCATTTATACTATATGTATCTCTACCTCCCCTATGACTTGCGGAGTACATCAGTACTCACCCTTGCAACAACTCATAAATAGATGGAGTGCTCTACGACCTTGGTGATTATCCCAAAGATGCTGCAAATACAGAAGGAGACGAGCAGATTCCTCGTGAGCCCTGATGTGGTGCTATCTTGCTGTCAACCTCTGTTTCCTGTGGATTGCTTTTGCCCCTAGCTTCCGCCAACTAGATGTTCTATTTTGTTGCACCATTGTGCCTTGTAAGGCACTGTACCCCGTATTGTATTAAGGCCTGATAGCCATACAATTACATCTATTGTAATATTTTGCTGCTTCAATATATTCCTGTCATTGACTCATCCTGGGAAGTTAAGTTGTGTATGGGACCAGCTGCACCGAGCTGGGCTCCTCATAGGTGATGTCACAGTCAAACACAACAAAGATCTAGGCCATGGCGAAGACGAAGTCGGCAGAGGATGGCGGAGGCTGTTGATCAAACTCTTGATTTGATCGCCTCCTTTTGTCGCCTAGTATCTTCAGGAAGATACTTGAGAAGTGACTCTGCTTGGGTCACGACCAGTGTGGTGTAGTCGCTAAGGCTGAGGTCGTCCACCGTGGTTTTGACCACATCAGCCCTCAGCAGACTAGCCACCATCTTCAGTTTTTTGAAGATGTTTCCTTGAGCACTGCTGCAGGATGAGAGTGATGTGCACAAATCTTTATTCTCTATGCGAACAGAGTCAACGGTCACCTGGAGGGTTGTCTTCTCCTGATCGAGACGGCTTATTTGGTCGTCTCACGCTGCGGCAAGAGGCTATTACAAACAATTCATACGATGAAGTTAATCTACTTTGGACAGAGGTATACTTACAGGAGAGCTCTGACAGCAATTTCTGGAGTTCACACTCCAGGAACGAGATGTGGGTCGCTGCCCGGAATTCTTGGTTTTCCCGATCAGTGAGGCTCTTCATCAAATAAGCATTTTCTCTGTGACAGAAGAGATGGATATCAAGATAAGGACTTGCATTTGAATGAGTAAAGAAATGTCTTCCTTACCGCTGCAGGCGACCTGTTTCCTCTTCTGCAGCGTCGATGCTATCCATCATAGACATCGACGTGGTCGCCATGTGGGTCATTTCCTATGACAAGGAAGGAGATCAGTTTCAGAACACAGATGCTCTTATGCAAGCACAAAATTCACAGGGAGTGTTCGACGTACCTCCACATACTCCCAGAATGAGTGTTTTCTTGGTGCAACCGGAGGTTGAACCACCGGATTCACTTTATCCCCAGCAGGTGCAGCAGATGATTCTCCCCGCTGCTCTTTATTCTTTGCTAAGGCTGCAGATTGCAATACATCCGATTGGACTTCTGCAGACAGCCTATCTATTATAGCCCGGCAGACTTCCCTGGCCGAAGGGATGGAACTTTGCTCCCCGGAGACCTCGGTCCAAGGGGAAGCTCCAACGCTTGCTGAGGTCGCTGGATGGCTGGGCACTAAGTCTCTATGCCTAAGCAAATAGAAATACCATCAGTTGGAAATTTCTATAATCAACTAGTGTGATCTGACCGTGTCCCAACATGAAAGATTTCATACCTTACTCGAAATCCCCCTAGTTTTTGGTATTTTGAAGAGGGCTCCTCAAGGAAAAGGGGACAGTCGTCATCTGTCCTGGTCTTCCGCTTCGTAAAGTGGACCTTGCCTTTTTCTCCCTGTGTACCCAAATTCATAAACATATGCGTGAAGAGTGATAAAGACTGAGACTGGGATGATCCTTACCTGGGTAACCTCTTTGGTTGGCAGGGATACAACCTTTGGACCAGGTGTTTCCTGGACCATACGTATTAGGACTTCATCTGCGACCACGGGGTTGCCGGCGGTCGCGGTGTCCTGTTCTATTATTTCTGCCCTAGGCGTCAGGAGCGGCGTACTCGCCGCCCCAGGGCTGGTAGCAATCGCCTCATGATGGACGGAGGGGATGTTTTCTTCCCCCTGCATGAGCATTGCTTAATTGATGTTCATAGACGAATAATGACCACCAAGATTGTGAAAGAACTTACCACGGTCACCCCTTCTGTCAAGGGGAGAGGTGTAGCCAGTCCTGAAGCTTATTGAGCTTCAGGTACTGATACTTCACCCGCAACCATAGGGTTATCAATGGTCGCGGGGCCCGCCGTGGTCGTTCCTGGAAAGCGGGTGAAGACAAGACTTCGCTGGACAGGGAGGCGATCGTCTTCCTCTTACGGCGGATTAGAGGGACATCATCTTCGTCCTCCTCGCTCCCTTCGCCCTGTACGACGAAGAAGTGATTCCGGTTTGTACCTGGGATAACAGGGGGCATTGAGTATCTTACCGCGGTTCTCTTTGCGGTAGAAGGGGCCTATGCTGAGGAAGCCTCTCCTAGAATCCTCTTGGATTTCTTCGGAGCGCTTTCTTTTGTTCCGCATTTTGAAGAGATTTTCTTCACTCTCTTCGGAGCTGGCTTTCCTGGAAGACCGACGTCTTCGGCTGGGCACGTTGCCTCACCGAACTTCCCTAGGAGCTATATCGTTCAAAGATGTTTTTGTTAATGTGTGATCTGCAGACGGAGCTTATGAAGAAAGTTTATACCTTTTGGTGCTCCTGTCTGAGGTCATCGCTAGCATTGAACAGGCTCTGCGGGCGAGGTGACCCTCTAGCTCCCTCCACATCGGCACAGTACGCCTTGAGGAGGTAGTTCGTCAGTTTTTCAATTTCGGACGAACCCAGAGCTGCGTCACACGCAAACAAGTTAACAAATGCAATATTTCAGAAGAAATGTGTGTTTATGTTGACTGGAAAACATACTATTGTTGTAGTCCAAGGTGCTATCCGCCATGGATTGTATCTCCCAAGCTGGATGAGCCCTTTCACGCAGGGGGCTCACCCGGTTCTTCACAAAATCGCTGATGATATTGCGAGCGGTCAGTCCCTCACGGACTAAGTGAAGAATCACCTGGGCCTGTTTCTTCTGCTCCGCGCTTAGAGAAGGAACAGAATCCAACTCGCTGGATTTCTCCGGCCGGGAATTCTCAAACCACAACCCGCTCTCGGATGGAGGGGTACAGTAGAACCACTTTTGGTACCACCCGTGCACGGAATCTCGCAAGGGTTGGAAGGGATACTACTTCTTCTCTCTTATCCGAAAGTAAATGCATCCGGTGGCATTGGCGCTCTTCGACCATGCCGAATAATAGAAACCCTGGAAGAGCTCCATGCTTGGGATCACTCCGATGAAAGCTACGCATAAGTGCTGGAAGATCGCCAAGACCAGGACAGCATTAGGGTAGAGATTCACCAACTCCAACCCGTAATGCTCTAAGATCCCCTTTAGGAACCGGCTCTCGGGGAATCGAAACCCGCATCGTAGGTATTCTTCAAAAATCACCAACTTGCCCTCTTGGACGATTGGGGCTTCTTGGTCCTTCTCCACGGGCCGCCAGTTAATTAGCAGCCGTGGAGGAAGGATCTCTTCCTTCTCCAGCGCTATCAGACTCTCCTCTGTGTGGTGGATTGATCGGCTCCAAGACGCCATTTTTTGCAAGAGATTGTGAGAAAAAGCTGGCGGCTTTAGGGGCGATGGAAGACGAAGGATGAGGGTTTTGTTCGGCGGAAGTTCTAGGTAGGTTACTGGTTGTGTGGCTTCCTCAGGAAGCTACCTGCTCCTTTTATAGGCCCGAGGCAACGTTCCACTGAGGGCAACGTTCCATTGAATACTTTATTCCTTTCCCATAATAGATGCTTTCTCTTGGAAACCCGTTATGCATTCCCCGCACCAAATCTGAAATGAAAAGTATGCTTTGTTTCGAATTTGGAAATTTGGGTGAATATAAAAATGTGAAAACTTTACAAAGATTTTCGGAGGACATTATCCTTCATGTTTTTTGTAAATTTTCATGTGTTGGTCACAATGTATTCCTGTGATCACTTTAGAATGTGCATTTTGATCATAAAGATGTTCTATGATCATTGCGAATGGGTAACTACTATGCATGCAATTGTCATCCGATCAAGTTGTTGTGTTGTCAAAACTGCGACTCTGATCGGACTTCAATCTTGATCGCAATGGTAGTTTTGATCGGATTTCGGTTCTGATCGCGATAATAGTCCTGATCGGATTTCGATTTTGACAGCGGCTGTCGTTCTGATCACGGTAGCAGTACTGGTCGTAATATGACATGTGAATGCATTTCTAATCGCAGTGCTCAGATTTACCTGTGTATGTGTGGTCGTAAAGACAGTGCTTATGGCCATATTTTTGCACAGAGATCATGAAAAGTTTTCAAATCATGTAAGGAAAAAGAAATCTTTATTTCTGGCAATCCTTGCATACAAAAGGGATACAGGCGACCAGAGCATCACCCTGATCCGAGAAGAGTTTACAAAGTTCTCCTAGGGACATATTGGCGTCAGTAGGATCTACACTGACGGCCCCAAGGGAACTGGCAACTACTCTAATCCTATCTACATCATCCCTAATAATAGACGCACTACCATCCCTGATCGAATCGGAGAGCTCTTGCTGTTGTCGAGCGTAGTCCCTCTCTAGGCGGAATTGGTGTGCCTCTTCGTGGGATCTGTCAAAACATTTTGCCAAGTGCAGAATGGCCGAAGACATCTCTTCGGTCTTCTTCTCCAAGGCCTCTTTTTCCCCTTGGAGAGTCTGTTTGAAGGAGGGAGGATGAATCTCAGCAGGCTGATCGCTGGGGGCTCCCACAATTTTCGTCTCCTGCATATAAATATGTTAGTTCTACAAGTTAAGACGACC
Source organism: Pharus latifolius (assembly GCA_019359835.1). NCBI lineage: Eukaryota > Viridiplantae > Streptophyta > Magnoliopsida > Poales > Poaceae > Pharus > Pharus latifolius. The sequence continues at coordinate 33,904,397 of CM033324.1, read as the reverse complement.
ACAGACGAATTGAAGATAGTTACCAATCCTCACAAGTGAGAGGTTGAAGTATCTCCCTCCGAAAGTAGATCACCCGACAAAGGCCGAGGTTCATCATATGGTGGAAGTGCAACCCTCCCACCAGAAGATTGTTTCCCCAACACAAGTTGAGGATTATCTGGTCGCGGAAGTACAGCCTGCCAACCAGAAAATTGGTCACCCGTCAGAAGACGGGAATTATTGGGATGAAATGGAGAAAGGTGGGAAGGCCTTGAAGGATTATCATGGACCTCCCAAAGTGAAGATGAAGGTTCGACCTGCCGAGGTGCACAAATGGGGAGAACCACCGGAACCAAAGGAAGAGAGAACGGTGGTGCATTTTTCGCCCTTGTACCACTTGAAGATCCCTCGTCAACCTTGGATTTCTTCCTTGAAGGAACCTAGTCTTCGGTCGTCTGTGAATTTCTGAAGAAGTGTTCGAGGAAATGATCAGAACATAAGATGGCAATATAGACCAAGGAAATCTAGAAGAGACTTACCTTCTATGAATCTTGGTTGAATTCAATTACCATTTCATCTTCATCGCTCTCAATCTCGATGATGCCTTTATCTGCCATTGAGATGAAGACGGGAAACAAGGGAAAATAGCTGTAGAAAAGACTTAGCCGGGAAAAAGCTTGTGAAAGTTTTAGGCTAAAGGGCTCTAGTATTTATAGCCATGGAGGTGACGGTTCATTTTTCGAACGCCTCGAGCTTTTAAAACATTTACAATTTTACCTCGGGTTAAAAAGAATTATACGGTGCCATCATTACCTGTCAAATACTGCTCAGAGATCGTCTCAGGAAATAAACCGCCACGCTTAGTGCACCACTAAGTGAAGGATTTGAAGTAAATATGTCTTTTCGTTTTCTTCAAATTTGGGGGCTAGCTAAGGAGGATTGTTACCCGAGCTAGTTGAGAATAAGTGCACGTCTGGTTTAAGACAGATTCGAACCAGGTGAGTTTCCGTTGATGTGATCTCAAGCTGTCCTGGGAAGCGCAGACACATGGTCGCAGGTTCTACACGATCAGGCCGCAGATGGTCCGCGGTCAGAAGCCCGTATGCGATGCGTGGACAGAAGGTCGCAGACAATACGCGGTCAGATGACTGTGGACAACACGGGGTCAGAATACCCTCGACCAGGAGACACGGGTTACTTAGACTCTACAACAAGCATATCCCGAGTATCCCAAAGATTCCTCCACGTGCGGAGACAACCGTCCGGAGGTTAATACGTGCAGTTATTCCTTAATTACATGTGTTAAGCCTGCATGGAGGTTAAGTGTAGTTATCAAAACTGCACCCGAGCAACTGTTCAAAGCCATTATTTCTTGGCGCCCTCTCGACCAGTATAAAAGGGTAAACCAATACATCAAACGGAGAGAAAGAAAAAGGGATGACGACCATAAGACATTACATGAAATCTATTAGCTTTCATAAGCCACTTTAGTAGTTTTTCATATAACCATACGAGAAGGATCTTCGCCTGTGAAGATCCCTTCCACAATCTTGTAATCTTTTACATATAGTGGAATCCTAATAGGACGTACGACTGTTACTCCCACCATTGAGGGCCCGAACCTGTCTAAATCTCTCTGTGCTGCAAGTGACTTTGGTTCATCATCCCTTACCAGAGGGACACCCTGAAAGGTATCACAACTCACAAAATTCTACATAAGCTCGACTAAGGACCCCGAGTCTGAATCGTCGACACCAACCACTTGCCTGGTATGGGTATCACAACTTAGTAGCTTTTTGGTCTTAACAGCTCCCTGCATGGTTTGTCGGCCCGGTTTCTCGCGTGGAAACTGGTGGGCCACAGAGGGCCATGAGAGATGTGAGTTCAAAAAAATTATGAGAGGAAAAGGTGGATAGAAGGAAGTCACCCTACGCCTGGATTAAGTCGTGCGCGACTGTAATCAAGAGAGGATGTGTGTCTTGTGGGAACATAGGCCAAGGCTAGGAAGTAAGGCAGTGGGGAGGACCCACAACGGTAATTGAGACTGGATTGTCTATTTACCGGGCGGGGATATTGTTAATACTAGACTGCAAAAGCGTTGTGTGTGCTCGGCCTTGTCACATGCGTAAAAGTCACATGGAGCTGATCCAACTTGAAAGACAAGTGAAGGAGTATGTTCACGGTGGATTTATCCATCTGGTTCAGCACAAGTAATATTTGGAATGTTTTCATAAAGTGGGTTGATAAAAGTGGTGACTCATGGAAGACCATCACACATAATGATTTCTAAAAGTATAACTTAAGTTTTCAAAGTATTGCTTTTGAAACTAAAAGCTTTTCTTAATATCTTTGGAGTGAAAATCTATTCTATTCCTACATATAAAGCCAAGACCTCTTTCCTTGAGAATCCCTCATCTATATACCTGCATTCTCATAACGAGACTTGCTGAGCATCGTGTAAAAACATGCTCACCCTTGCCTTTGCACACAAATTCAGAAGAAAGGATTTGAGGATCCTGATTCCTTTGGCCTTGAGCACCAAGAAGAGGAAGGAACCTTTCTAGAAGATTTGAGCTTCTAGGAGGGTCATGAGCCTAGTTGAGTCCGATGTGGTGGAAGCCTTCTAGAGCCACTGCCGATTGAAATGAAGACCCTTGTGGTTGCTTTTTCTGTGTTCGGTACTTCAATACTGATTCTTGATTTCGAAACCCCCCTACCTTTGTATCAACTTTAATTAATGCCATTCTTGGCATTGTGATAATGTAATAGTGTTCCTCATGACCTTGTACTTTTTTATCTACCTGCTTTACTGTTTAAAAGCAAATCCTGTTGTTGTGAGTTTGTGATGTACCTTTCTGAGTGCAACGCAACTGGGCGGTTGCCACCGGATTCCTCAAATGAGGGTCCCACACGATTCCCAGCACCGGCGTCCCTGAGGGCGGACACCGCTGCCCCGCGGAGACCTCTCGAGGGGAGGGCAACAATGACCAAGTATGAGCCTCCTCCCGGGCCTTTAGATAAGTCCTCTTTTTGTTTTAGGATTTTTGCTCCCGGTAGCTTTATAGAGGAAGCCCCGGAGACTTGTATATAAAAGTTTCCTTTTAATGAAATGAAACGAATTTTTTGCTAAGTCTTGAATTCAATTCATCAGGCGCCCTGGGGGGTTACTCCCGGGGGAGGGCTCCCGAGAGTTGAGCGAAACCTTAGAGGCGCCCCACTAGTGCGAGGAGCCCCTCCGGAGATAAGGCCTCTGGGCACCAGAGGGTATCACCCGGGGGATGCCCAAGCTGCCTTAATTTTTCTAAGTCTCATCACCGGAGGACATGGCAGGGGTGTCTCCCGGGAGCTGATCCGGTTGCGGTGGCTCCGGAGTGGCACCTTGATAACTTCGACTACCACCGCGCCGAGTTGTCTCCTCCACGACCGCGGTCCCGGAGGGTTCCGCCGCTTCGAATACTCCCACCGGCGAGCTACGAGTATTGGCCAGAGGACTTCCTTCGGGAGGCCCAGTAGCGTATAAGATGCTTGTATTGAGACCTAGACCGGGAGCTATCAGAGGTCCTCTGGGATTATTAGGTGTAGGAGCCCCCGGAGGGCGACTGTCCCCCCTAGTTGTATCTTGTGTTTACCCAGCGCTTTGATTTTTGGGACGCCATGGCCCACCGAGGGTTGTCTCCCGCTTAAATGTACCAATACCCACCGGAGGGGGAAGATGTCCTCCGGTTAAATATTTCAATAAAGCTAAGTTTGCTTGTTTCTTAACTTGTTTTCAAAATTTTCTGAGTTCGAAGGATGGTCTGGGAGAGGACAGTCCGGGCACAAGTTACCCCACTCCCGGGGAGATTGTTCGAAAATCAGGGTAAGAAATCCTCCGGTCGCCGTGAGAACGGGGAGCCGAGTAATAACTCCCCGAGAAGGTTTTTCGAAAATCTCGGTGAGAACGGGGAGCCGGGTAGTAACTCCCAGGGAGATTTCTCCAAAATTCCGGTGAGATATCCTCTGCTAGCCGTGAGAACGGGGAGCCGGGTAGTAACTTCCTGGGGAGATTTCTCAAAAACTCTAGTGAGAAATCCTCCGGTCGCCGTGAGAACGGGGAGCCGGGTAGTAACTTCCTGGGAAGATTTTCCAAACATCCCATCTAGCAAGGGAGACAATTTTGCTCCCTGAGGAGGCTGAGCCCGATGACGGGGCTGAGTGTTTGAGGGGGGACTAGTCTCTCAAATTGACTCGTTACCTCAGTCCTTGAGGACTGGGTTACCGCTTACCCCCTCAGTCCACGAGGGGTGATTGTAAGCCGCCCTATGGGAGAGGGGCTCCCGTTGTAGGAACTCTTAGGATGCGATAGCCTACGTCCTCGTAGGGAGGGCATCCTCAACGGGAGGGCATCGTCTAAGAGACGGTAATGTAAGGACTGCAATGAGCTCGAGTTGGAGAAAAAACCCGATTGTATTGATAGAACTTGAAATACAACGCCTCCTCCCTCAAAGCCGTGGTGGGGGAGGAAAAGTGAATACAACGGCCCCCCCCCCCCCCCCCCCCGTGTAACCGCGGTGGGGGACAGTGCCTCCCCCTGTGAAGTTGCGACGGGGCAGGGACAAGGGCCAGAGGCTAGACATAGAACTTGCGAAGCAAGTCTACATTCCATGTATGCTTCAGCTCTTGATCTTGGAGGTTGGAGAGCATGTAAGCCCCCGAGCCCAAGACTGCAGAGACCCTATAGGGGCCTTCCCATTTGGGGGAGAGTTTGCCCTGGGCTTGGGGGTCGCTCACGCGCTTGAGGACAAGGTCCCCAAGGCAAAAAGCTCTTGCACGGACGCGTCGATTGTATGCGCGCGTCATTTCGCGCTCGTAGATGGCGTGGCGGAGGAGTGCTCGGTCGCGTTCTTCTTCGAGGAGGTCGACTTCCTGCCATTGATTGGCTTCATTTGCTTGGTACATTGCAATCGTAGCTCCATCCAGGAGTTCCACCCGCAGCGACTGGAAGCTGATCCTCCGCCCATGCGCCTCGCCTGGATGCAGCTTGCTCGAGCCTTCAGCGTAACCCTTACACGATCACATCGTTGACCCTCTCGACAGCCCCGTTGCTCTGGGGGTGAGCCACAGAGGCGAAGTGGAGGGTGGCCCCCAAGCCTTCTCATAATTCTTGGAAATATGTTGAGTCGAATTGGGTCCCGTTATCGACAGTGATTTCCCAGGGGACCCCAAAACGGCACACGATATTCTTCCAGAAAAACCTCTGCACTACTCGGGATGTGATGCTGGCCAAGGGTTCAGCCTCCACCCACTTGGAGAAATAATCGACCGCAACCACCGCATACTGTAGCCTCCGAGTGCCGAGGGGAAGGGACCAAGGAGGTCCATCCCCCAGCGCACGAATGGCCAAGTGATGGGGATGGTTTGTAGCGCTGTGGATGGTAAATTGGAACCCTTGGCCATCGTCTGGCAGGCCTCGCACGCGGAGATAAGGTCTCATGCGTCGCGGACGACTATGGGCCAATAGAAGCCTTGGCAAAGGGCCTTTGCCGCGGCGGCACGTGGGGCCAGGTGAGAACCACAGCTCCCCGAGTGGATGTCCTCGAGGAGTTGAAGTCCCTCTGCTCGTAGAAGGCAGCGGAGCAGGGAGGAGGCCCCCCTCTTGTAGGGCTTCCCTTCTAGCAGAAGGTATGCCTGTGCTTTGGCACGAAGCCGCTTTGCCTTGGTGTCACTGGGAGGGTCCCCTTCCCCCCTTATGAAGGAGACAAGGGGATCCTGTAGGATCAAGGATGCCGACTACAGGGGGGGTGAATAGGAGGCTTTAAAAATTTTAAGTAAAAATAAATTTTGCAAAGAGAAGAACCAAATTGCAGTTCAATAAATTAAAAAGAAAAGATAGAGAGAACGAACACAAGATTTTTCCCGAGGTCTCGGAGACACGCCTGGTCTCCCCTAATCCTCGTTGAAGCACTCAAGTGAATTGAGTCTTGCTTCAATAACGACGAAGGATATTTGTTACTAGTGGTTGCTCCTTGTCCACTCCGGAAAGGTGAGCACGGACTCCTTGTACACTCTTGCCGAGCCTCTCCAACAATCTTCGAAGAGGAGAGATCAACGGCCACACCACCAAACCGTCTAGGTGAGGGCGTTCACCAAGAGTAATAAGCAGCAAGGTCTTCTCTAGACCTCTAACAATCACCGAGAAACTAATTGGATGCAAATGATGCGAACAGAAAGCACTTGGTGGATCTGAAAAGCTCACGACTTGATCAAAAGATCAAGATTTTAACTCCAAAAACAAATTCTCAAGTATGAGTATGAGAGGAGGCTGCTTGTTGTTTTAAAACAAATGCTCAAAGCCTCTATTTATAGCCTCAACAAACAAAACAACCATTGGAGCTCGAGCTGAAAATTAGCAGCTCAAACTACAGGCAGTTTACCATACTGACAGTCAGTTTGGGTCACGACCAAAAAGAAGTAAAATCCGGAAAAAACTCAGCTAGCCGGTTGTGGTCGAAAAGAGAAATAAATCAGTGCAAACTGAGAGTCAGTATGGGAGACTGACAGTCAGTCTCATACTCAACAGCTGACAAAATTTACGGATAAAAAATAGCTCGCTGTTTGTGGTCGTATATGGAAAGAAAACATCACATACTGACAGTTAGTCTCACAAACTGACAGTCAGTTTCGACCACAAAATATCCAGATCAAACAGAAGCTCAAATAAAACCACTTGTGGTCGAAATGCAAACTGACAGTCAGCATGTACATACTGATAGTCAGTTTAATTCAAAAAATTTCAGCTCAAAAAATAACCTCTCTGGACAACTGTTAGTTAACACAAACTGACAGTCAGCATGAATAAAAACAACCATAAATTTAAATCAAGAAATCCAAATTGAGATTTTAATAGCTCGTTTGAAAGATAATTTAAAGGGCTACATATTTGTCAACATAAGCAAAAACCAGATCTGCAAAGATCTTTCAAGAAAATGCAAAAACTCTTCTGCTAACCAAAACTCAACTGAAAATCCAAAAATTTCAAAATCAAATCCAACCGAAAATGATGCAATGCAATGACCTAGTAGTTTCTCAGTTTATGCAGAAGTCTAGAGAGGACTTGCAACCCCTCCTTATAGTATGGTTAAATTCTAAAAAATAAGATCCTAAACCGATCAACTTCCAAACGCCAAGATTGGTAAAAATGAAAAACTCATATTACCTTAGGTCCTTTGCATCTTCACGTTTGCAATTACGTCTCATCTTTGCTCTTTTGTGACTTGTGCTTCTATTTATTTTATGTCGGGTTCATCTTTCGCAAATCCTCTCAACAGAGCTCTGTATCAAATTGTCGATGATTCAGACTCAGGGTCCTTAGTCGAACTTATGCAGAATTTGTAGGTTGTGAGACCTTTCAGGGTGTCCCTCCAGGAAGGTATGATGAATCAAAGATAACTAGAGCACAGAGAAATTTATACAGGTTCGGGCCCTCGATGGTGGGAGTAATAGCCCTATGTCCTGTTGGGATTTCACTATGTATAGTAGAAAGAGTTACAGACTTATGGAAAAGATCTTCACAGGCGAAGATTTTTCCTATGTGTTTTGTCGTGGTATTGAGAATACCCCGGCAGGTTTCGAAGACGATCCTAGCGGAAATCACGCAGCGCGGGTTGACCGAGCGACCGGTCCTCCCCCGCTGGACAAACACAATAGAAGACACGAAGATTTATACAGGTTCGGGTCCCAGTGGGGGCCCTAGTCCTGTCGACGCGCTCCCGACCGAAGTCGGCTGGGGAGGCTCTCTCCGGGGGAGAGGCTTCCGGAGCACGTCTGTGAGATTAGCTATTCCTAATAATAATGAGCTGATCCTTTACAACAGAGGGGTACAAGGGCTATTTATAGCCCCAAAAAGAAGCAAAAAGCCTAAACTACCCCGGGAGCCACCGTCGGATTGAAGGGTAGGACCGTCCTTCTCCCGGTCAAACGTCTTGGATGCTTGACAGGTGGTCGCTGATTCCCGAGGCGTCCCTCGCGTGACCTGCACGTGATAAACAAACAGGGGTTTTACCTTTTAGGAGGGCGATGACGTCCGGGACCCCTTCCGGAGAGCAGGGTCCCGGGGACCCAAATGGCGGCGCCCGGGGCAGGCACCGGAGGCCACTGTCCCCGGGCCAAATGGCGGCGCCCGGGACATGCCCGGGGGGCACGGTCCCGGGGGCCAAATGGCGGCGCCCGGGGCAGGCACCGGAGGCCACTGTCCCCGGGCCAAATGGCGGCTCCCGGGACATGCCCGGGGGGCACGGTCCCGGGGGCCAAATGGCGGCGCCCGGGGCAGGCACCGGAGGCCACTGTCCCCGGGCCAAATGGCGGCGCCCGGGACATGCCCGGGGGGCACGGTCCCGGGGGCCAAATGGCGGCGCCCGGGGCGGGCACCGGAGGCCACTGTCCCTGGGCAAAATGGCGGCGCCCGGGACATGCCCGGGGGGCACGATCCCGGGAGCCAAATGGCGGCGCCCGGGACATGCCCGGGGGGCACGGTCCCGGGGTCCAAATGGCGGCGCCCGGGGAAGGCACCGGAGGCCACTGTCCCCGGGCAATCATGAACTTACCTGGACTTGACCGCATGGAGATTTCCCCCAACATCAGCCCCCCATGCCCTCCGGGGACGAAGCTTGAGCCCCCGGAGGGAATGGTTACGGTACCGGGAAAATCTCCGGACGAAAACTCCGGACAAAAATCACCGGAGCCCCGGCGACGCTTCGGTTTCTGTGCCGGGCGCTTCATGGCCGTGCCGTTCTCGTAATAAATGCACGCGGGGTTCGAAACGGCGTCTCGATTTACGCGCCTGTCCCTTCGTTTCCCGCGCACGGTTTGAATCAGTGGTCCAGATTGCTCCGAGGGGGCTACGTGGCGCGCATCTAGATCACGGCCAGCCTCTATAAATAGGGCCTTAGGGGGCCCCGGTAGCTTATTCCAAATTTTCCAACTCCAGCTTCAGCTCTCCCGGTAGCGCTCTCCCGGTAGCATTTCCGGTAGCCTTCTCCGGTAGCGAGCGTCCGGGAGCTGTAGCCGTAGCCACCTGAAAACTTAGCCACCGAAAAACAAAGAACTCACCTAATGGCACCCAAAGGTCGAGCGAAGACCACGGAGGTGCCCCCGGAGGAAATCCCCGCGGATTTCCTCTGGGCCTCCGAGTTCTCGGCCTCGGACGCGGAGTCCCTGGTCAAGAAGGGTGTCGTCGAAGAGGGGGACATCCGGGTCCCCCTAAAGAAGGACGGAGCCCCCCGCCCCAGGCCCGGAGAGGTTGTGGCCTTCGAGGCCTTCCTCGAGGCAGGGCTCCGACTCCCGGTGCACCCGATGCTCCGGGAGTTCCTAAAGGAGTACGGGGTGGCGCTCAACCACCTCACCCCCAACGCCCTCGTCCGGATGGGTCTCTTCATCTGGCTGTACGAGACGGCGACCGGGCGGGTGCCCACCCTCCGCGTCTTCCGGTATTTTTACGAGCCGGCAGCGCGGAGCTCCCACCTGGTGAAGGGAGGACCGAAGTCCCCCTTCGGCTCGGTAATGGTCCAGATGTTGCCCTCCCGGGTGGCGGACTACCCGGCGGAGGCCTCCCGGGACCACTGGGGGGACTGGCTCCGGAGGTGGTTCTACCTCCGGGTCCGGGACGAGGCGGTGGTCTACGCCCCGGAGCCTCCCACCTACAGCCGGTCGTCCGCACCGAAGCCGCCGGTGTGGACGGACGAGGAGTTCGAGCTCCTCGGGAAGGTGGTGCTGGCTAAGAAGGCCCGCTCGATGCGGGACGCCGCGGAGGAGCTGGCGCTCCTGCGGCTTTCCCCCTTCTCACGCGGGGGAAGGGGGATCGGCATGGGCCCGGAGCAGCGGCCTCCGGTCAAGCCGGTGACGCGGCGTAAGTCCCCTGCATTTTTGTACTTGCAGTTTTTTACGGGAAATTGACTAACTTTTTACCTCTTACAGTGCGCCCGTACCCGGCGGCGAGGGACAAGGCGGAGCACCTCCTGGGGAGGTACTTCGCAGACGAACACGAGCGCATCATGCGCCTCGTGGGGGAGGGGCCTCCCCGGAACTTGGTGGCCGAGGCCTACGGGCTCAGGCTTCCGGAGAGGAAGCCCCTTCCCACCCCCGGGTCTCATAAACGGGGGAAGGATGCTGCCGGGGGCTCGGAGCCCAAAAAGCCCCGGGTCCAAAAGACTCCAGCCCCGACGACGGCGCCGGCGACGACCCCGGTGAGGGCCCGGGACGCGGCTCCCGGAGCCGAACATGCCCGGGCGGCGCCCCGGGCAGAGGCGACGCCTCCGCCGCCGGAGGCCCCCGTCGAGGCCCGGGGGAAGGAGGTTGTTGTCGATGGGGCGGGGTCCGATTCGGCGGACTACGCCCCATCGCCAATTCGCGTGACGCTCCTCTCGCCTCTCCCGGCGGCATTGGTGCCGGAGAGGCTAGAGGTGAGGTTTTCGGGGGCGGCGCCCCCGCGCCTCTGGCCGGTTGATGAAGAGGGGGGGAGCCCCTCAGTCTTTGAGGTCCCCCCGGAGCAGGAGGCTCCGAGGGCCCTCCGGCCTGGGGCGGGAAAGGCCCGATGATCCCCCCCCGGGCGGAGATCCCCGCCCAATCTTCGTCTTCGTCTTCGGAGGAAACTTCGTCGACGAAGACGCCGGCGACGCCGGCCGTGCTCCCGGATTCAGAGGTCCGGGGGCCCTCTCCCGGCCGCGACAGGAGGGCCGGGCAAGACACCTCCGTACTTCCCGCGGGTGAGGTGGCCCGCTACGCGGAGGGCCTGCACAACCGGAAGGTGCAGGCCTTCGTAGCGGGAGGAACGCTCCACGAGCGTTTTGAGGGGCTCGAGTCCCTCGGAGCCCAGGTAACTCGAGCTCTCAACACTTCGGCTTTTTTCCTGCACTTAAGATTTTTCTAACTCTTTATGCATTTTGTAGGTAGCGACTGTTACCTAGGGCCTTGAGCAGCGGGTCACTCGGCTGCTCAAGGAGGCGGAGAGCCGGGCCGCGGCCTGCGTCGAGCAGCGGGAGGCGGCCCTCCAGGAGCGGGACGAAGCTCTTGATGAGCTGTCCCGGGCCCGGGCGCAGGTGCACCTTTCGGAGGGCGCCTACATCCGCCTCCGAGAGGAGGCAAAGGTGCGGGAGAAGGCGCTCCAGGAGCTCGAGAGCTCCAGCGTCCGGGCGCTGTCGGACGCGGGCCGCTCCGTCCGCTCGGCCTTGGAAAGCCTTGGCGTTAGCCTGGGCTCCGGGAGCGGCCCGGAGGTGCCCCCGGCGACCCTCGCGGAGGCTGTGCGTTTTCTTAACGCACAAGTCTCCGCCATCCCGGAGGCTGCGGACGTCCGGGCACGTGGCCGGGCGATCCCTGTCATCGCGGCCGCCGCGGGGCTCGTTGACTACCGTGGGGTCGGCGCCCGGGCGATCGGGGGGCGCATCCCCCGGGGCTTCCCAGAGGCCTTCGAGCCAACGCGCCGGGAGGTGGAGCTGCTGGCGGAGGGGTTCTACGACCGGATCATCCGGACGTGGTTCCCGACTCCGGCGCCTCCGGCCGCGGATGTCCCTGCCCCGGCCACGGAGGAAGCTCCCCGGGGGGAGGACCCCAATGCCAAAGTATGAGCCTCCCCCGGGTCTTTAGCTAGGACCCCCTTTTTGTTTTGTTAGACATTTTGATTCCGGTAGCTTCTTAGGAGAAGCCCCGGGCACTTGTACAAAAACATTTTGCAATGAAATATATTAGAAATTTTTCTAAGTCTTTGCAATGAAATGTTACCAGGGTTCCCGGGGGGTTGCTCCCGAGCAACGGTCCGGGAGAGGCTCTCCGGGGGGCGCCCAAGCGGCTTTGATTTTGCTGAGCCTTGTCTCCGGGAGGCGCGACGGCGGTACTGCCCGGGAGCCTGTCCGGTTGAGGTGGCGCCCGGAATGGCACTTGGATAATTTTGACAACAGCCGTGCTGAATTAACTCCCCCGCGCCCGAAGACCCAGATGATACCTCCTCTCCGCATACTTCCGCCGGCTGGGTACGAGTTTTGGCCCGAAGACGTACTTCGGGACTCTCAGCGTCGCGTCCGGGCGCTGTACCGGGACTTGGCCCGGGAGCTGAGGGAGCGCCTCCGGGAGCTTTAGGCGTAGGGGCCTTAGGCTCGTAGAAAATCCCCCCGGTTAGGACCCGGGTTGTATCATTTCCGAAACCCACCGGAGGGGGAAGATGTCCTCCGGGTTTGTTGATCAATAAAGCGCATTGTTTCCCTTTATTGCCTCTATTTTCTTCTTCTTGGATGGTCTGGACGACTCATCTTAACAAGGATGAGCTAAGTCTCTTCGTGGGTGACCCCGGGGGCCCCCTGTCCCCCCCCGCCCACAACGGGCGGGAGGAGGCCTCCGCGTGCTGTGGGGGTAACAGGGTCCCCGGGGGGAGCATAACCTGTAGAGATATTTTGTGAGTTAGAAAATTGTAAAAACAGGATTTCCGAGGGAGGGACCTTCCGGGGTGCCCGGGGGCACCGGGAGAGGTTCATCCGGCCGCCGGGAGAGCGGGGAACCGGGAACAAGGCGCGGAAGGGGCTCACGAAAAGCCAATAAGACCTCCGGAGGGGAGCTTCCCGGGAGGGTTCGTCCGGTCGCCGTGAGAACGGGGAACCGGGAATAATGTTTCCGGGGGAAAATATATCTGAGAAAACCATATCTTCGTAAAGCAGTTGTCCGGTCGCCGTGAGAACGGGGAGCCGGGAATAAGGTCTTCGAGAGATAATCATCCGGTCGTCGTGAGAACGGGGAGCCGGGAATAACGTCGACTCCCGGAGGAGGAAGATAGAGCCAATCAAGCCGCAAGGGGCTGATCTTCCGGTCGCCGTGAGAACGGGGAGCCGGGAATATCGTCGACTCCCGGAGGAGGAAGATAGATCCAATCAAGCCGCAAGGGGCTGATCTTCCGGTCGCCGTGAGAACGGGGAGCCGGGAATATCGTCGACTCCCGGAGGAGGAAGATAGATCCAGAAAGCCATTAGACGTCCCGCTGAGGAGAGCGTCTACTCCCGGAGGAGGAAGTGCCCGGAGACGGGTCTTGAGTGTTTGGGTAGGGGACTAATCTCCCAAAGTGACTCGTTACCGCGGCCGCTGGGGACCGGGTTGCCGCTTACACCCTCAGTCCACGAGGGCTGTTCGTAAGCCGCCCTTCAGGAGGGACTTGCTGGGGCAGGGCCCACTTCCTCACGGAGAGGGCATCCTCACGGGGAGGGCATCTTCACGGGGAAGGCATCCTCGCGGGGAGGGCGTCCTCGCGGGGAGGGCATCACCACTACCACTAGGGGCGGTAAACAAGAACAACCTACAGTGAGACAGTTGAAGAACAAAGGCTATGCATTGATTAACAAAATATACAAAGCCCCCCTGCGAAGCCGCGAAGGGGGAAAAAGGGAAGCTACAGTGTCCCCCCTCCCCCTCCGGCGTGACCGCCCCGGGGGAGGGGACAGGCCCGTAAGGCTAGACGTAGAACTTGCGAAGTAAACGCAAGTTCCAGGTGTGCTTCAGCTCCTGCTCTTGAAGGTTGGAGAGCTTGTAGGCCCTCGAGCCTAGGACAGCGGAGATCCTGTAGGGGCCCTCCCACTTGGGGGAGAGCTTACCCTGGGCTTGGGGGTCTGTGACGCGCTTGAGGACAAGGTCCCCAAGGCGGAAAGCTCTCTCGCGCACGCGCTGGTTGTATGCGCGCGACATCTCGCGCTCGTAGATGGCGTGGCGGAGGAGCGCTCGGTCGCGTTCCTCCTCCACGAGGTCGATTTCCAGCCGCCGGTTGTCTTCGTTGGCCCGGTAGGCTGCGGTCGTGGCTCCGTTCAGGAGCTCGACCCGCAGTGACCGGAAGCCGATCTCCGGGGGGAGGACTGCCTCCGCCCCGTAGACTAGGGAGAAGGGAGCACGCCCTGTGGCCCGGGACGGGGTCGTGCGCATCGAGCAGAGGATGCTAGGGAGCTCCTCTGCCCACGCGCCCCGCTTGGAAGCGGTTTGTTCGAGTCTCCGGCGTAACCCCTGTAGGATTACGCCATTGACCCTCTCGACGGCCCCGTTGCTTTGGGGATGGGCCACTGAGGCGAAGTGGATGACGACCCCCAGGCCTTCGCAGAATTCCCGGAAATAAGCCGAGTCGAATTGGGTCCCGTTGTCCACAGTAATTTCCCGGGGGGCACCAAAACGACAAACGACGTTTTTCCAGAAAAACCGCTGAACGGCCCGGGAGGTGATGCTAGCCAAGGGCTCCGCCTCAACCCACTTTGTAAAGTAGTCGACCGCGACCACCGCATACTTGTATCCTCCGGGCGCTGGGGGGAAAGGCCCTAAGAGGTCCATCCCCCAGCGCACGAAGGGCCAAGTGATGGGGATAGTCCGCAGCGCTACAGGGGGGAGATTCGAGCCCTTGGCCATCTTCCGGCATGCTTCGCACGCGGAGACAAGGTCTCGCGCGTCGCGCATGACTGTAGGCCAGTAAAAGCCCTGCCGAAGGGCCTTGGCGGCGATGGCACGCGGGGCTAGGTGAGAACCACAGCTCCCCGCGTGAATGTCTTCCAGGAGTTGAACTCCCTCCGACCGGGGGAGGCAGCGCAGGAGGGCTGAAGCCCCCCGCTTGTAGAGCCTTCCCTCGAGCAGGAGATATGCCCGGGCTTTGGCCCGGAGGCGCTTAACCTCGGTCTCGCTGAGAGGGTCCCCCTCCCCCTTGATGAAGGAGATGAGGGGATCCATCCATGACGACGGCCGGACGATCTCGGCGACCTCCGGGACCAGAGGCTCGGGGCCTGCGTCCGGGGAGGCCACCGAGAGCTTCGTGATTGTTTCCAAGAAGGCCCCCTTGGGGAGCGTTTCCCGGGCGCTTGCCGCCCGGGCCAAAGCATCAGCCCGGTCATTCTCCCTTCGCGGGATATGCCGGGCCTCAAGGCCGTCGAAATGTTTCTCCATTTTTCGTACTTCCTGCAAGTAAAGACTTAAATTTGCGTCATGGCACAGGTAAGATTTGTCCATTTGGCAGACAACGAGCTGAGAGTCTCCCTTCACTAGTAGGCGCCGGATCCCCAGGGAGCGCGCAAGGCGCATCCCGAGGAGCAGAGCCTCGTATTCGGCGACGTTGTTGGTTGCGGGGAACTCGAGCCGCGCGGCGTACTCGAGCTCCTTCCCCTCGGGGCTCCGGAGGACTACCCCCGCGCCAGCCCCAGCGAGACACAGCGACCCATCAAACAGCAGGGTCCAATGGTCACTGCGTCGGGGCGGCACAGGGAGATCTTCGTCCCCGGACCCAGAGGCGGGAGTCCATTCTGCGATGAAGTCGGCGAGGACCTGTGACTTGATTGCAGAGCGGCCGGTAAGGGACAGGGAGAAAGGGGCAAGCTCGGCCCCCCACTTCCCAATCCGGCCGGTGGCTTCTTTATTCCGCAGTACCTCCCCCAGGGGGAGGGACGACGGAACGGTGATGGGGTGCCCCAGGAAGTAATGCCGGAGCTTCCGGGACACCATGAGGAGAGCGTAACAAATCTTCTCCATCTCCGTGTACCGAGTCTTGGCCCCTTGGAGGGCTTCACTGACGTAGTACACGGGACGTTGCTGTCCCCCTTGCTCCTTCACCAAAACCGCGCTGACGGCGATGGGGGTCGCGGCGAGGTAGAGGAGCAAGGGCTCTTCCGGAGACGGACTCACGAGCATTGGAGGGCTCGAGAGGTACTTCTTGAGGTCGTTGAAGGCTTATTGGGCCTCGGGGGTCCAGCGGAACCCCTCAAGCCCTCGGAGGATCTTGAAGAACTGGAGGCCCCGCTCCCCCGAACGGGAGACGAAGCGGCTGAGCGCGGCCAGGCGGCCGGAGAGCCACTGGACATCTTTGACGGAGCGCGGCGGGGGCATCTCTAGGAAGGCCCGGATCTTCTCGGGGTTTGCCTCAATGCCCCGCTGGGACACAAGGAAACCCAGGAGCTTCCCCCCGCGCACCCCGAAGGCGCACTTCTCCGGGTTGAGCTTGAGCCCGAACGCGCGGAGGTTGCGGAAGGTCTCTGCGAGGTCGTCGATGTGGGAGGCTGCACGGGGGCTTTTGACGACCGCGTCGTCTACGTAGACTTCGACGTTGCGGCCGACTTGATCTTTGAAAACCAGCGTCATAAGGCGCTGGAAGGTGGCTCCCGCATTCTTGAGCCCGAAGGGCATATGGCGGTAGCAGAAGGTTCCGAGGGGAGTTATAAAACTCGTCTTTTCCTCATCCCCCTCCGCCATCCGGACTTGATGGTATCCCGAGTAGGCGTCTAGGAAGCTCATCAGCTTGCACCCTGCGGTGGAGTCAACGAGCTGGTCGATCCGCGGGAGCGGGAAGTTGTCTTTGGGGCAAGCGCGGTTAAGGTCGGTGAAGTCCACGCACATGCGCCACTTGCCACTTGACTTCTTGACGAGGACGGGGTTTGCGAGCCACTCGGGGTGCAACACTTCCCGGATGAACCCCGCCTCTCGGAGCCGGGCTATCTCCGTCTTGATGGCTTCTTGACGTTCGAGGGAGAGCTTCCTCAACTTCTGCTTGATAGGGGGGTGACCGGGGGTTACCGCGAGCTTGTGTTCAATAACCTCCCGGGCGACGCCCCGCATGTCCGAAGGCTTCCACGCAAAAACATCGGAGTTTTCGCGCAGAAAGGCTGCGAGTTGCGCTGCATGGTCTTGGGGGAGCTCTGCCCTGATTTGGACAGTTTGGTCCCTGCTGTTCAGGGACAGCGGGACCTTCCGGAGGCCCCCTTCCGGACGCGGCTTGAGGGGGGGCCTCCCAGGGGATGGCGCAGCGACGTCTACGTCCGGGGGGGAAGCCTCCCCCCCGGGTGCCTTGATCAGGTTGACGCTTCCTATTGTGGCAGCAGCTCGCTCGTATAGAGCACGGGCCATGTCTTGATCCCCCCGGACGTTGATCACGCCATGCGGCCCGGGGATCTTCATGCACAAGTAGTTTTGGTGGGTGGCAGCCCCCAGCCGATTGATCGTAGTCCTCCCCATAATCACATTGTAGGAGGAGGGGAGGTCCACTACGTCGAAGCGGACTAGCTCGGTCCGGTAGTTCTCCGGGGTGCCGAAGGTGATCGGGAGATCTACCTCGCCCACGGGGTGGATTGCCTTCCCCGGGACAAACCCTTGCAGAGGCCCTGCCGCTGGTTGCAGGAGCTTCTCATCCACCTGCATTTCCTTGAAGGTTTTGAGGAACAGGACGTCGGCGGAGCTTCCGCCGTCCACGAGGATGCGGGCCAAGTGGCAGTTGTAGATTGTCGCGGAGACAATGAGCGCGTCGTCGTGGGGGAAGCGAACCCCTCGCGCGTCTTCTGCCGTAAAGGTGAGGGGGACGTCCGACCACTTGGGCGGCACGGACGCGTGTAGCACCCCCACTACCTTAACTTCTCGCGCGTACTCCTTGCGCTGGCGCTTGGAATCCCGCCCGGAGGCGGACCCCCCTACGATGACGTTGATGCGGCGCTGAGAAGTTTGAAAGGGGAGAGCGTCTGAAGGCTCCCCCTCCTGCACCTGCTGCCCCCCCGCGGGAGCGGGAAGGGCCGGAACAGCTGGCCGAGGGGGCAAGGAGGCCGGAGTCCCCCCCCCCTGCCCGCGCTGGTCGAGGAATGCCGCGAAGTGTTGCAGCAGCTGGTGGCAATCTCGGGTGGCGTGGGTACTGGACCCGTGGAAGCTGCACCACGGTCCTTCCCGGCTTCTCCCCGCGGGGCCTTCGCGGCCGCGCGAAGACTGTCCTCCCCCATGGCCTCTCGGCTTGGGAAAGGGGCGGTTGCCCTTCGGGGGGTCGCGCGAGCCGCCTCCGCCCTCGAGGACAAAAGTGTCCCGAGGCCGTGGTTCGCTACGGCCCCCCTGCCTGGGGCGCCTGGGGGGATCCCGGGCCCCCCGCTCGGCGGGGGCAGGAGCCCCCTGGGTCTTCTTCCAGATGTCGTCTTCCTCCGCCCGAGCGTACTTTTCGAGCACGTTGAAGAGCTCGTCGGCGGAAGAGGGGCAGCTCCGGGAGAGCCTTCAGTGGAGCTCCCTCGGGAGGATGCCGCTTTTGCAGGCTTCGATGACCGTAGAGTCGGGGACGTGGGCCACTTTGCTCTTCACCTGGGCAAAGCGCTTGAAGAAGCTTCTGATGGTCTCCCCAGTTCTCTGCCGGACAGTATACAGCTGCGAGGAGTCCAGGGGACGCACGTAGTTCCCCTGGAAGTTGGCACAGAACTCCCGCTTGAGCTGCGAGAAAGACTTGATGGAGCCCGCCTTCAGATTGTAAAACCAGGAGCGGGCAATGCCGGTGAGGTAGAGGGGGAAGACGTTGCATTGGACACTCTCGTCCCCCCCCGCCGCGGAGATGGCGGTGGAGTAGATCTGCACGAACTCGTAAGGGTCCGCCTCGCCATTATAATGCTCGATGTGCGGGGGACGGTAGGGCCGCGGCCATCGGATGCTGCGGAGTCTTCGACACAGGGGCTGGTTCACCCCCTGCACTTCCCGGGGGAAGCCCCAGTCACTGTCTTCTTTAACGGGGGACGCCCCCTCGTTATCCGAGTCAGGTAGCGGCCCAAGAGGGCCACCGGAGTGGTGGTGACGACGCTTCTCTTCCGGGCCGGGACTGATTTCACGGACGTCCGGGCTTCCCTCTGGGGAGGATGGTTCTTCGGCTGGTCTCTTCCCCCGACCGGTGCGAGAGCGAGGCTCCCTGCGACAACGACCGGGGGAGAGCTCTTCCCCGCGGCTGGGAGAATGCATTCGCTCGACCTCCCCCCGGGAGAAGCGGATCTGCTTCGCTGGGGGAGGGAGCTCCTGTACTGTGGCAGCCGGCCCGGGAGCTACCGGGACCTGCTGGGGGGAGCCCCCTGCGACGGCTCCCGGGACCGGAAAGGGGGGAGACCCTGCACCATCCGGAACCGGGGAGGGGGCGCCCGGGGCGGCGTTTGGATCCGAAGAGGGGGCCCCCGTGGCAACGACCGGGACCGGAAAGGGGGAAGCCCCTGTGACATTCGGAACCAGTGGGGGGTGAGCCCCCTCGGCGACGTCCAGGGTTGGGGAGCCAATGCGGGGGGAAATTCGCTGAGGCACGGGAGCTGCTCTGTCGACCGGCCCCGGTGCGGTAAACGCAACGCGGGGGGCGGGACTGGCTCCCGGCGTAGGAATAGCCCCCGGCATGAAATGACCCCCCAGCCCCGGAAGCGAGCCGCGGACGGGGTACCCCCCTGGTGCCACGAAGGGCCCGGGCATGAAATAGCCTCCCGGCACCGGGACAGGCCCGGGTGCCGAGAAGTGTCCGGAAGTATATCCCGCGGGGGGAGGGAACCCCCCAGCGGGATTATACGGGGTAGACAGCCCCCCTGACGCCGGAGGGGCCGCTGGGTATCCCATAAACGGGGGCATGATCCCCGGATACGGGTGCGACGAAAATGTGGGGGCCGAGGGCCGCGCCAACACACTAAGGAGCTCGTCCATAGAGCGCTGGGCGCGGAGCTGGCCCTCTACAAGAGCCTCCAGCAGGGCATCCCGGGGAGCCGGGGGGGCCGTCGGGGGGAAACTTGTCCCGGCCGAGGTCCCCGCGGCCGCCGGGAGCGACCCGGAGGTGGAGGCGCCTAGATTGAGAGGAAAGGTGGGAGGCGGTACCTGGGAATGGTCGCCTCCGGACGGAGGCGCCGGAACAGCAACGTCCCGGACGGGTGGCGCCAGGTCACCGGGACCGGCGTCACCGGGAAGGCCGCGGGCCCTTGTTCTCGGAGGAGCCATGGCGATTCGTCACGGCTCCCCACGGTCGGCGCCAACTGTCGTGGTATTGAGAATACCCCGGCAGGTTTCGAAGACGATCCTAGCGGAAATCACGCAGCGTGGGTTGACCGAGCGACCGGTCCTCCCCCGCTGGACCAACACAATAGAAGACACGAAGATTTATACAGGTTCGGGTCCCAGTGGGGGCCCTAGTCCTGTCGACGCGCTCCCGACTGAAGTCGGCTGGGGAGGCTCTCTCCGGGGGAGAGGCTTCCGGAGCACGTCTGTGAGATTAGCTATTCCTAATAATAATGAGCTGATCCTTTACAACAGAGGGGTACAAGGGCTATTTATAGCCCCAAAAAGAAGCAAAAAGCCTAAACTACCCCGGGAGCCACCGTCGGATTGAAGGGTAGGACCGTCCTTCTCCCGGTCAAACGTCTTGGATGCTTGACAGGTGGTCGCTGATTCCCGAGGCGTCCCTCGCGTGACCTGCACGTGATAAACAAACAGGGGTTTTACCTTTTAGGAGGGCGATGACGTCCGGGACCCCTTCTGGAGAGCAGGGTCCCGGGGACCCAAATGGCTGCGCCCGGGGCAGGCACCGGAGGCCACTGTCCCCGGGCCAAATGGCAGCGCCCGGGACATGCCCGGGGGGCACGGTCCCGGGGGCCAAATGGCGGCGCCCGGGGCAGGCTCCGGAGGCCACTGTCCCCGGGCCAAATGGCGGCGCCCGGGACATGCCCGGGGGGCACGGTCCCGGGGGCCAAATGGCGGCGCCCGGGGCAGGCACCGGAGGCCACTGTCCCCGGGCCAAATGGCGGCTCTGAAAAAAATTTAGATGGATCTGACTAACTAAGGCCAACTAAGACAGCAATGCAGAAATTAATGCAACTACTTTAATGCATAAAATTACTTAGGCTTTTAGCCATAATACACAAATTAACCATTGCAAAAGCAACAGCGATTCACAAAGCTATCAAGAGCATCCACTAGCTCTGTCTACACCAACCTCTAAGACACTCTGAAACAGAACGCACTCTCACAATCTTACCGAATTTTAGAAATCCAAATAAAATTTTGAAATGGAGGTTTTTCAAGAGCTACAAAGCTCATTATTTTTACCAAAATAAAATTTCCACAAATAGTTTCTCAATAAATTACCTCTTCCTGGCACGGCCAATTTCCTAAAGGTGTCGTCCTACAGTCAAGTTCTCATGTTGCTCTGATACTAACTTTTCCTGTCGCGCCCCGAGACTGGGACAACGACTACTCCTGTAGAGACCTAGCTCGCTGCAGCTAGTCTCAACCACAACCCTTTGACTTCCCAGGATGAGTCAAACACAGGAGTATATTACATTGCAACAGAGTACTTACAAAATATTAAGCAGTGTGGCCTGCTGGCCTTAATATTACATAAAGAGGATTACAATGCCTACAAGGCATTCAGGGTTTAACAAAATATTTAACTACGCAGCAGAAGATAGGTGACCCTCCCACAAAAGAAGTTGACGGCAGAACAACACACTTCAGGGTTCTGGCGGAACTGATTCTCCTCCTTCTGGATCCACGTAATACTCCGTGCCATCGTCTTGATCAAAGTAGGTTCCATCTATTGAGTTGAATGTTGCAAGGGTGAGCACTTACGTACTCAGCAAGTCATAGGTAAGAGTAAATACATATAGTAGTGATGATATGAACCTAGACTAGTCAAGAATTATGGATATTTGTAAATTAATCTTTTCCTTTCTCATCTCATCTTATGGCAGCACTTTTCATAGAGTAACATCATCATTCATGTTCACTAGATTATAGCACTACCGCGACACGTCGACACACGACAGCCCACGGCAGTACTCCTTATCATGACAACACATGTCATTTGGGTAATCTTGATTTAAACATATTTTATTTAGAAAATAGTACTTGTGTCACACCCCGTGGATTTAATCCACCGCAGCAGACTCCTATAAAACCCGGGAGCTCGGAGTATTCAAATACATTTTTAACTCTGCAGAGAGGTACCAATTTACCCGCAAGATATTCCACTTTCAAACCTTTCCTATCATAACAAAATGATTCGACCCCTGACTCACTGCATACTGTGAGCGGCAAGGTGGAAATAACAAGAACTTTTGTTATGTTTTACTCACAATTCACCCCCGACCCTGTGGCTCTCAGCGAGGCACAGTTGTGGCAGGTTGTATCCAAACCTCCACCCCTTTGCTTATTCCCATTACTGGGTCAGCGTGCTTGATCACCTTCAGTGATATGTGTGGGAGCCGCGCTCCGTGTTTATCGTGCATCACTACACATCTCATGCAGGGGTTTCATGTGCGATCCACATAATTACTTGTTCAGGCCTGTCCCATTCCAGGCTTGCGGTTAGCACGTTGTTCATGCCACTAGACGCACAACACAAGGTTCTAGTCCTTATATGGCAATGACCAGACCATCCACAACCCTGCACCTTCAGTGCCTGCATTCCTTTGCAGTCTAGCACCTCCAGTGCTACAGCCATCCATACCATTTTTCTGGTCACGGCTAGGGGTTTTATTTCATGAATATAAGTATATAAATACATATAATAGTTCATGGCTCAAAACTTGTTTATTTCACATTTCACAGATAACCAGTCTAGCACTGCCAATTCATAAGTCAACCATTCTCAATCTTTCACATGCAATATTGCCTATATTCAAGGTTATATTATAGCAACATTTAAAATATAGGTTCAAGATGACCAAGGATATGACTTGCCTTCCGCGTCGTAAAATACAGCAGTTGACGTCGGATCCGCAATGAAGTCCTCGAACTCGGGCTCTTGATCTGCTCTCCAATCAAACAAACAACCAATAATCATAATCTTTTCCATACATTATTATACTATATGCAATGATGCAAAGATGAAGTCTTGATGATTCTGAAATGATTGGGTTTAGAGGCTGATTAGGGTTAAGTTAAGGAAACCAATGTTAAGATTAGTTGTCAAAGGTTTACAAGGTTCCAAATGTCTCAAAATATCAGAATGATATCAAGGTTGCGACTGGTTCGCTCAAAAACAGCGAACGTCTTTAGGTCGACATTCGGTTCAAAGCATCGACATAGGGTCGATGAATGATAGAGGGGTTATTTTAACTTGTGGTAGTAGAATAAAATGTAGATTACAACTCTACAAATTTAGTGGACAAAGTGGTTTTCGAATTACACAACCAGAAGTGGGTAAACAAGGTCAATGCCACTGGCTGACAAGCTCTGGCATAGAGCTGACAATGACAAAAACTAGGGCTTAGCATAACTTTTGATCTGGAGCTCCAAATGATGCACCACTTTGTCTGGGAGGTAGGCATTAATAACAGGAACAATTAAGTTAACAGGATCTAGGGCAAGAAATGGCTGGAAAGCAAGAAATTTGATGATGAACAGAGATGAACTGGTTGCACTAGCTCAGTTCTGGACAAGATCTTGGCATGGCTGTAACTTCCCATCTAGGCCGATCTAGGTGTCGGGCTAGAAGACAAAAATGCTCAGGAGACTAGGGCACATCTAAATGACAAGGTTTCGAGAGCTGAAATGGCCGGGATCACTTTTCCGATCATCGTCGCCGGAGAAGAGACACTGCCAGTTGGAGGTTTTTGCTACAGGCCGAGAGAACTAAATTCCTTACTTGGAGAGCATCTAGGAGGTATAGGGAAGCTTCTGGTAACATCAAATTGACCGGAGGATCACCGGAGAAGCCTGGCGACGATCGCCGGTTTCTGGTGAAGCTCGATTTAGGGAAAAGCTTCGATTCTTGTTTAAATTCGAAATCCAACTTCACAGGCTTGCTTGATTTAGCTCACTGATCAATTTTGTTTACAGAAACGAAAGCTAATTCGAATTGAATCGGGCTGCATTGCCGGAACAGGGCAATCGGGAATTCCGGCGATCACCGGCGACTAGATGAAATGTAAACCAATTAGATGGTACAGCACGATGAGGGAGGCGAGGGGAACTTACTAGTGCTGTCAATTTGGTGGTTGAGGCTGCAGTTGAGGCTGTCACCGTGAGGCCTCGAGCTGGTCTCGCCGGAGAAGAAGACTAAGACAGAAAATCTGAGACGTGGATGATTTCCAGTGAGGTTTGAGGGAGCTACTGAGCACAGGGATGCTTAAATAGGCAGGCGAAGCATGCGAAGAGGAAACAATGAAGAGATTGGCTGCTGTGACTTGACTGGTTGCGTGCAGGAGCAGTAGCGGCGAAGAAACAGCAAGAACGGTGATGCGACGGCGACAAGCCTTCAGCTGATCACAATGTCGCCTCATCGGGACCTGGCAAAGCTTGTAGCAAGCGGTGGCGACAAGTACTGGAGCGGCGAGGCTACGTGGCGATGGATTGCTGACAAAAGCCATTGATCGTGCGCGGGAGCAAGCGCTGGTCGTCGACGTAGCAGCAACCTTGCCACGGCGCTGGCTGGAGTGAGGACACGTGCGCACTGGCATGCACGGTCACAAGTGCGGCGAAGCTTCACCGGCGGCGAGCAACCACGCGCAAAGAAACACGGCAAAGCTTCTGGTCGTGTACAGCAAACGGCCTGGTCGAATGCTGCTGTTGACCTGGTCGAAAATGGATTCATTTGCAATTTCCAATTCTTGATTTGGACTGATCTGTGAATCTGATAATTTGGAAGGTTAGAGTTGAATTTGATTCTGCTGTTTTGGTAATCTTTATTCAATAGATGATTTGGCAGAGATTGAAGATAAAATTTGGCACATTTGGATAGTTTTCGATACAAACTGAGAATAGGGTAATTTAGGGTAAAATAAGGTTTAAGTTTGTCGATCTCGAGTTCTGGCATTTAGGGTTCCATTTTGATATCTGCACAGAAGGGAAACTTGTGGCAAATAGCATTTTGAGAAGATTTGCTGAAGAAATTCTGAATTTGGAGCTAATCTGGAGATTTTAGTCTTTTTGGGTTTTCAGATATCAGATAAGGACTAATTTGCGATAAGTCTTGGACTGATTTGCGAACAAGGTTTAGATGATAAAATCTGGCAGTCAACTTTTTATATTAAGGTATTGACATACCCATGATCATATTCCAGGAATAATCTGGTCTGAACTTGGTCAAGATTTTGATTAAATCTGTATTTCTAAACTTAGGGTATTTGGGTAATATAAGGTATTTCTGTTTTCGAAAACAGAAGGAGTTGATAATTCTGGGAGTTAGAGATAGAATTGGATCTAGGTTCTGAAGGCTTTTAGATTTAGGATAACTAATAGATCACATCTGAACAATCTGATCTTGATTTAAGGTCACAGGATAGATTTTGGAGATTTTAGGGCTTGAGATAGATACTGATCTGGCTAATACTACAGATACATGCATGCATGCTATTTATGAAAAAGGAAATTTTCACCCCTAACTCAGGGCGTTACATTTTTTGACCCCGATGAGATGCACTGGCTTACCCTTTTATAATGGTCAAAAAGGTGCTAGGGCATAACGACTTCGAACAGTTGCTCGGGTGCAGTTTTGGCAACTGCCCCTAACTCCCACGCAGGTTTAACACGTGTTACTTAGGGATAACCGCATGTATTAACCTCCTGACGGTTGTCTCCATACGTGGAAGGATCTTCGGGATACTCGGGATATCCCTGTTGTAGGGATAGTGCAATCCCGCATCCCCTGGTCGAAGGTGTTCTGACTGCACGTTGTTTGTTGTTACCTGACCGCGCACCATCTGCAGTCTTCTGTTCGCGTATGGCATACGAACTCCTGACCGCACATCGTTTATGGTCTGATCGCGTAAAGCTTGCGATCACATGCTTGCGCTTCTCGAACTAACTTGAGTTCGCACCAACAGACACTTTGTCTGGTTCGAATCTGTCTTTGAACCAGTCGTGCATTTATTTGATCTAGCTCAGGTATCAATCCTCGTCACAAATATCTCAAAAACACAGTTAGTCGGAAACACTTTGTTTTCATTAATCATCAAAATTAGGTTTAGGCATAATGGCCTAGATGCAACAGATCCATCCAGGACGCCACCCGGGCGATCTCAGAGACCTTTGGGACACAGGACTCAGGACTCAGGATCCGTGTTCGGGGGGGTCACTGAGGGCTTCGCGATAATCTCCAGGAAGTCACCTCTGGGAAGAGGTTCCTGAGCGTCGGCATGGTCGTTTTCCCTTCGGGGGATATGCCTCCAAGCCCTCGAAGTGTTTTTCCATCCTGCGCACTTCCCCCAAGTAAAGACTCAGGATTGCATCATGGCACAAGTAGGACTTGTCCATTTGGCAGACCACGAGTTGGGAATCTCCTTTGATGAGGAAGCGATGGATCCCTAGGGAGCGCGCGAGGCGCAGTCCTAGGAGAAGGGCCTCGTACTCCGCGACGTTATTGGTGGCGGGGAACTCGAGCCTTGCTCCGTACTCCAGTGTCCTGCCTTCGGGGTTTCGAAGGACCACCCCCGCACCCGCCCCAGTGAGGCACAAGGAGCCATTGAACATGAGCGTCCAATGGTCATTGCGCTGGGGCGGCTCACGGAGAGTCTCCCCCTCTGTCCCGGGAGCGGGGGTCCATTCCACCACGAAGTCAGCGAGGACTTGTGATTTGATGGCGGAACGCCCTGTGAGGGAGAGGGAGAAGGGAGCAAGCTCGGTCCCCCACTTCCTGAACTGGCCGGTTGCCTCCTTGTTCCGCAACACCTCCCCCAAGGGCAGGGACGACGGGACCGTGATCGGGTGTCCCAAGAAGTAGTGGCAAAGCTTCTGGGACACCATGAGGAGGGCATAGAAGATCTTCTCCATTTCCGTGTACTGATTTTTAGCCCCCTATAGGGCTTTGCTCACGTAATACACGGGGCATTGCTGCCCGCCCTTCTCCTTTACCAATACCGCACTCATAGCGACTGGGGTGGCAGCAAGGTAAAGGAGTAGGGGCTCTCCCGGAGATGGGCAGGGAAATCGTTGATGATGCAGAATATCATAGCACGTAGGATGAAGGTCTCTCGTTTGTATGCGTCCCATACCTGCACCCCTTCGTTCCACATTGTTAGGAGATCCTCTATCAATGGTGCTAGGTACACATCAATATCGTTTCCCGGTTGTTTTGGTCATGAGATAATTAAAGACATCATGATGTACTTGCGCTTCATACACAACCAAGGAGGAAGGTTGTAGATACACAAAAGAACCGGCCAAGTGCTATGCCGACTGCTCATGTTACCAAAAGGATTAATTCCATCGGTACTCAACCTGAACCTTATATTCCTCAATTCCGCTCCAAATTTAACAATGTTTCTCCACTGCGAAGAATCAGTGGGGTGTCTCAGCATTCCATCCTTCTTCCGGTCTTCCGAGTGCCAACACAATAATTTTGCCTCTTTACGGTTTGCAAACAAACGCTGCAGGCGGGGAATGACGGGCAAATACCACAACACCTTAGCAGGAGGTCCTTGCTTTATCTCAGTGCAGTTGCCGTCGTCGGTTCGGTCCTTAGGCTTATAGCAGGATGCGCCGCACACCGGACAAACATGCATATCCTTGTAGTCATTACGGTAAAGGATGCAATCACTAGGGCATACGTGTATCCTTTCTACTTCCATTCCCAAAGGACACAACAGCTTTTTCGCTTGGTAGGTGTTTTTTGGCAACTCGTTTCCTTCCGGAAGCATGTCCATCAAAAGATCTAACAGTGCCGTGAAACTCTTGTCGGTCCAGCTGTTACTTGCCTTCAATTTTAACAGTTCAAGCACAGAAGCTAACTTTGTGTACTTTGACTTGCAATCAGGGAACAATGGCTTTTCTGAGTCCTCAATCAAGCGCTTGAATTTACCAAACTCCCTTTCACTGTAATTTCCTTCCACATCACGCAACATGTCATCTAAATTATCATCCTCTGGCATATCCTCATCGAAGTCGTAGTTGGGATCCGACATGTCCTGTTCCTCAACCTGAGTTGCACTTGTTTCTACAGTTGGCTCTTCTCCATGGTGGACCCAACACGTGTACCCCTTTTTGAAACCACGTCGGATCAACTGGGCGACAATTTGAGATGAGTTGGTGAACATCTTAAGATTCTGGCAGTCAACGCAAGGACAGTACATATATGGTAAACCCTTCTTCTCCATGTCTTGCTCAACAACTTTTTTGAAATCTAAAACACCTTTCATGTATTCCTCACTCACTCGGTTGCCATTATACATCCAGTCTCGATGCACCATCTGCAATTAATTAAATTCATACACATGCTTATTAGTAATACTCTACGTACGGTCGACACGCAATAAATTATAAATCTAGCTAGCTAGTGTTTGATGTGGTGTTTGCGGTATAACTAGTTAACTACTACTTGAACTGCAAGCAATTAGTTGGGGGCGTGGATAACACACATCATAAAGCAATTAAATAGCTACAGGTCGAAAATGAGTTACAACCAGGATTTGCTACTGTAGCTTCCCCCTCCCTCTCCCTCTAATTTGATCAATCAATAAAGATCGATATTGATGATGAAATTAAGTAATGTGTATGCCTTAGGAGCAAGTACCAACCTTGGATCTTCAAATTTGTTGCCCCCAAATGCTACCGTTTTGAGATATTGCTCTTCCTTGCCGCAGATCTCTTCCAATTGGATAGTATGTCGAGCAAGAGGGTAAGACTAGCTCAAAACATCCGCCAAAATACCTTTTATACCAGGTTCAATATAGACGGTTCTATATAATACCATCGGTAATATGGGTGCATTTTTGTAGAACAGAATATCATAGAAACTATCACGACGGGTTTCACTTTAAATCGTCGGTAATATCGGTGCATTTGTGTAGAACTATGACAGAAATATCACAGACGGTTTTGACATCTGAACCGTTGGTGATAATTAGAATAGCACAGATGGTTCCGAGCTCAAAACCATTCGCTTTACTATCACAGTAAGTGTTTACTTCATAACCGTCTGTGATAATTATAAAATCAACAGTCTGCTGTACTATCACAGACGGTGATAAGGTCCGTACCGTCTATAATATCCTGGATTGCTTGCACTCAAACCGTTCGACTAGTTGAATTGTTCCACTTATTTTTCTCCTTGGGCACGACAAGCCCTAACCCGTAACCTCCATTGATGGCCGCCATAACTCCATCGATGGCCACTAGTTTCTCTGGTGAATTAGTATATGATGATGAATCTACATGTAAGAGCTTCCAATACGAATCGGACGGTTAGCAATAATATTAGAAACGAGACGAAATGATTGAATAAAATGTTTTCATGTTTGGTTTTATCTTATTTTCAATGTTAGTATTTAAAAAATGATATATTATGGTGTATATATATGTCTGTGGATGTTGAAAGAATGTTGAGACTATTACAGTCAGTCCTGACATGAAACCGTCTGTAATGTTACTATCAGAGACTGTTTTGAGTTAAAAACCTTCTTGATCACAACAGTATTTTCTTGTTAACATTTTCACACAGAGAACATCATTTGGTGATTATCACTTATACATAATCAATCGAAAAGCCAGATATATAAGGAAAAGAAATTTCTTATTTCTTACAATCTTTGCATACATAAGGAATACAAGCGACCAAAACGTTGACCTGATCCGAAAGTAACTTATAAAGTTCTCCTAGGGACGTATTGGCATCAGTAGGATCTACACTGGCCACCCCAAGATACCTAGAAATAGCTCTAAACCTATCTACATCATCTCTTAGCAAAGGAGTGAAGCTGTTCCTTATTGTATCGGAGAGTTCTCGCAGCTGCCGACCGTAATCTCTCTCCGACCAGAACCTGCATGCTTCTTCGCGAGAACCCTCGTAGCACTCTGCCAAGTGTAGAATGGCAGAAGACATCTCCTCAGAACGCTTCTCCAGCGCCTCTTTTTCTTCTTGGAGAGTTCTGCACAAGGCAGCTTTCTCCTCCTGCACATGCATGGGTTAGTTTTGAAAGACATAACAACCAGCAGAGAGGGTGAAGATGATTACCAAGCTTCAGAGTGGATTTGGACATGAAAGTGTGAGACTTACCCCAGAAAGTTGATCATCCAAGAAAAGTTGATGATCCAAAGGTGTTGAAGAGGGGATATTGGAAGGATTGTTGTGGATCTCCAAAGGTGGAGTCGATGCAACTGGAGGGGTTGCAAGGGGCAATGTGGCAACATAGGCCTTAGCACCCTCTAGAGTCTTCGCTGCAGCTCCACTGGAGGATCTTTCATTATTTCTGAGTCTCTTCTTTGGAGGGAGCATTTCCTCAGGCACCTGTGGATTTCGAAATGCATTTGTTTGGAGGTAATCAAGTCATAAAAGAAAGATCTGCATTAGAGTTTTAGAGAGGACTTACTTTTTAAAGATCCTGATCGAGTTCATTCCTTATGTCTTCCTCATCGCTCTCAATTTCAATAACCTCATTGGAATCTCGGCTCGCCATCAAGGTGGGAGTGGAGGAGGGAATAAAGATAGGGATTTAGGAGCATAATTCCTAAAAGACTTAGACAAGAATTTGTAAGTCTTAAGGATTGAAGAGCCTCACTATTTATCGAACCAGAAGGTGACGGTTCATATGAGCGGGTGCCTCGAGTTTTAAAAAACGCACTACTGGTTTTCAAGGTCAATAAATTCATGATTATTTCTCGGGAGATAAACTGTAACACGGCGGAACAGTGCCCACTTAAGAAGTTGAAGCGTCAGCTTACATAATTTGATGCAAATTAAATTTGAAGTAAATAATTAAGTCTCTTCATCTGCGCAATTATTATATGCGGTTATCCACGATTGCATGTTGAGAATTTGAAGCGTCGGACACTGTTGGGACTATCACAGACGGTTGGGAGATCAAAACCGTCTGCTTTACTATTACAGATGGTTCTACTATCCGAACCGTCTGTAATATGCCTGGAATTTTAAACCGTTCGACTTCTACAAATACTTGTTCCCTCCCTGGAGTTTTGCTTCTAGTCGACCGTTCCACTTCTTTTTCTCCTTGGGCACGACAAGCCTTAACCCGTAACCTCCATTGATGGCCACCGCACCTCCATCGACGGCCACTAGTTTCTCTGGTGAATCAAGTCCAAAATCGATCGTAGGTTCAACTCCCTCTAGTAGATTTCGGCATTGAAAGTAAGGCAAGTAAAATTTCGGCATTGTTAGATTATCCTAATCCTATGATGGCAATTATCCTGCGATTCTTGTATCTTCCATTTTTATATGTCTTCCTTTCAACATGATTCTGTGCAGGTCCTTGGACGATGTTCACGAGGGGCAATGTAGTTCATGGTTCTTCGTCACAGTACGCTGCATACGTTGGCTTGTTGGTGAAAGAAAGGGTGAAGATCACCGTCGAGAGCTAGAAGTTAGTGAAGGGCGAGATCTTAGTTGGCTCTGTCGAGAAGATCCTCAAGCCCGGCGTGTTTCTCAAATCAGGACCTATAGAAAGCATCTTACATTTGTATTAGTGATTTCCTCAGGCTCCAACTCAACTCAACTCAACTGAGTTGAGTTGATTTGCATTGATGAGTTGAGTTTGAGCCAGAAGAGATCACCAAAACAAATGTAACTCAACTCCAGTTCCAACTCCTCGGGCGTCTCTGAACTGAACTCCTATGGTTAAGTCAAATGTGGTTCATACATTTGCTGTTTCAGATGAACGGATTTGTGATGTATCAGGTCTAACTTGTAGTCAGTAGTTACATTTGTTGTTTGATTGCAAAGGTTCTCTTTCAGATGTGACTTTTGTAATGTACATCGAATGTGTGAATTGGTGTATTTGTATCGGTGTATATTTGTATTTGTATTGCTATTTGGAACATGTACTAGAATGTGTGAATTGGTGTATTTGTATATTTATATTGGTGTATATTTGTGTATTTGTATTGCTGTTTTGGACATATACTTCAATGTGTGAACTGGCGTATGAAGATCACAGAGTGTTATCATATCAGAACCGTGTGTAATAGAACACTATTACAGATGGTTTTGTTGTGAAAACCGTCTGTGATAGAACTATCGCAGACGGTATTTAAATCAGAACCATCTGTGATATTCCAAGACGTGCTGGAAAATTGGAAAATTGACATAAGAACAAATTTTTAATTAATTTTTTTCATCATTAATGAAAAACAAGCTATTTATAGAATTTCCAAGGCGACGCTCCATGTTCCCAGGCTAGTGCGCCGCGCGAACATCAGAACCCGAAATGACACAACACATAGTTGAGAATTTGAAGCGTTGATGACTGTTGGGACTATCACAGTTGGTCCTTACATAAAAACCATCTGTAATGTAAATATCATAGACAGTTCTGAGGTAAAAAACGTTTGTGATAGTCACATTATAGACGGTTTTGAGTTAAAACAGTCTGTGATATTGAAAGAATGTTGAGAATTTGAAGCGTCGGTCACTGTTGGGACTATCATAGTCGGTTCTTACATAAAAACCGTCTGTAATGTGACTATCACAGATGTTTCTTACATCAGAACCATCTATGATATTCAAAGCACGTTGAGAACTCGAAGCGTTTGGCATGCCACAATGCCATCCAACCAAATAAGCCCAACTTATATATTCTTTCTATATTATTTGCATGGAACCTGTGACTTCTATATTGTTTCTATATTATTTGTAGGGCTCCGATGGACTGCCCTCACGCACCAAAGATTTCCGCTTCTATGTATATGATCGTGATAGTCGTTCCTTGATCGCACACAGTGCACATACCTTTGTATGGTCGAATGTTCGCCAAAAGCTAAAGAAAGATAATGAAAGAGGGAAGAGAGCATGTAGTTCAAAAACGTGTTGGAAAATTGAAAAATTGACATAAGAACAAAGTTTTCATTAATTTTTTTCATCACTTACAAAAAAAAGTAAAAATACAGAATGCTAGGTCAAGGAGTGGTCTTAGCCCTGGCTGCATCTAGAATAAAGTCAGTTTGACTTGCAACCAGGATGCAGGACTCCTCGAACGACAAGTTGTCCTTCTTAGGATCAACTACTACCGCGTCAAGAAGGCTTGCGACCTCCCTCAGCTTTGCGATGGTATCTTTCATAGTCAAACCGCAGCCAACGATGGTCATATCCGCGGCTTGCTTCTCCTCGTGAAGACGCCTCGTCCTTGCCCTAGCATTATCACCATCCGTCTTCATGCACTGAATGCGCTGGAAGAGATCGTCCAGGTCAAGCCGTAGCTGAGTGTGATTCTCCGTAAGGAGCTTGTGCTCCTCCTGGAGGGCCCTTAGCTTGGCTTTCACCTTGCCCGAGTCTTCCACGGCTCCCCTTCCCTGTGCAAATCAACAGGTCAAGAATGTACTGAACAGGGATTAACAATACAGGGGTAAGTCCAAAAGATTGAGAGTTCTTACCGGGGAGGGCGAGGCTGACGATGCCATTGAGGATGCCATTGGCGCAGAGAAGCTAAGGAGTCAAACAGTTTGAGAATTATAAAAACTTGTAAACTAAATGGCAATTATTCCACTGTCAAGCTATTTATAGAATTTCCAAAGCGACGCTTCATGTTCGCCTAGGCGCCGCGTGAAGATCGGAGACCAAAATGAACACAGTTGAGAATTTAAAGCACCAGCACTGTTTAGAACAGTAGGTTCTGATATTAGTACCGTCTCTAATACTACACTATCACAGTCGGTTCTAAGTTCAGAACTGATTGTATATATCACAGTCGGTTTTGATAACGGAACCGTTTGTGATATTCTAGTTATCATAGACAGTTCTCAGTCGAGAACCGATTGTATCTATCATAGTCGGGTTTTAGTTTAAAATCATCTGTGATAAGTAGACTATTACAGTCGGTTTTGTGTTCAGAACCATCTGGTTGACTATCATAGTTGGTTTTGACATCAGAACCGACTGTGATAACTTAACATATTCTCTCAACAGGCCTTCGCAGACGATGTTCCATTGAAAACTTCATAACCATTTGTGATGTGCAGTCCTAGATGTCTGTTTCTGTGGTAGTGATCTTTCTATCGAAGAAGACAATGAGCGATTACAAATATGTTGGTGCGGAGAACCCGATGTTCATGAGCGACCACTCAAAGCTGGAAAAGGACACCGTTGTGCGTTTCAGGGTGCTGGGATTCCGCTGGATGGAAGCTGATCGCCAGTTCCAACTCCTCGCCACACTAGCTGGTGATTTCTGTGGGCCTCTTTGAACTAAATTCCTATGGTTAAGTCAAACGTGGTTCATACATTTGCTGTTTCAAATGAATGGATTTGTGATATATCAGGCCTAAGTTGTAGTTGGTAGTTACATTGTTGTAGCAATGCACCATGCTTGGTGTAGCACACTAGCTTAGAACTTACTAAATATACTCAACTTGCAACAGTTCTCTTTTATGTACAATGTGGGGGCCACTGGTTCTCGTCATGATTTGCTGTTTTAGACATGGCTTTTGTAATATACATTAAATGTGTGAATTGGTGTATTTGTGTATTTGTATTGGTGTATATTTGTGTATTTGTGTTGTTGTTTTAGACATGAGTTTTGTAATATACATTGAATGTGTGAATTGGTGTATTTGTATTGAAGTGTATTTCTGTATATGAATTGTTGTGTTTTTTCCTAATGGTTCTTAATGTATTATCATTTAGAGCAAACATACTTATACTAACGGTTGTATTTTGGAGAACCGTTAGAACATACACTACTATAGAAATGCAGTCTGCTAGCCCTTATTTACTAACAGTTCTAGTGTTGTAAACCGTTAGTAAATGTTCTACTATAAGTGAAACCCACTTGACCCTTGTTGTCTCGTTCTGTTCCATGCTCTATCTCTCTCTTTTTATTTCCTTCTGTTCCATGCTCCAAGCTAGAGTGATCAGGGCAAGATGGAAGGAAGTTCGATCCCTCTCTTTAATGTAAGCTTGTAATCACCTCTCTCTCTCTCTCTCTCTACTTGCAAGCTAGTTGTAGCTCCAAGCTAGGGAGCTAGATAGCTCATTGGCTCTTGCAATGCATTATGATTTATGAGCTCACTAGCTTGTATTGTGTAGTTAGGTTAATTAGTATTTCATCAAGTTAGGGTTTCATATATCAGTTGTAAGTAGATGTACATATATATAGCTTAATTGGCCAGATTACATGCATGCTTGACGCATTATGTTTCACAATTTGTCAATTTTGTGAATTGTAGATGGACCGGGAATATTGGATGTATGAAAAAAATGTACTACACTTGAGTATTTGGAGTGTGTGAATGGGTTTATTAAATTTGCTGAGCACGAAAAGGCGAAGAAGGGAGAGGAAGATATGCTTTGCCTTTGTACAGATTGTATGAACTGAAAAAGGTTTAGCAACTCTAATTAGATTAAGAGCCATTTGATTCGTCGTGGTTTTAATGCATGATATAGCCGTTGGATATGGCATGGCGAAGATCTTGAGGAAACAAGCACTGCTACGAATCAGCAGGACCCAGAAGTGGATTGCAGTAATATTGATGATTATCCGAATTTTGATAATGTTCATTCTAATGTGCATGTAGATGATGACAATCTAGATGAGATGTTATGTGATGTAGAAGAAGATTATAGCAAAACCGATTTTGGTAAATTTGAGAAATTGATTGCTGATTATGAGAAGCCTCTGTTCCCTAGATGTGCAAAATTTAGAAAGCTATCTTCTGTGATGAGATTATATAACTTGAAGGCAAACAATAGTTGGAGCGATAAGAGTTTCACAGCACTATTAGATCCTTTAGTAGACATGCTTCCAAGAGAAATGAGTTGCCAAGATCAGTTTACCAAGCCAAAAAACTATTGTGTCTTCTGGGAAGGGAAATCGAAAGAATACAAGCATGCCCAAATGATTGTGTGATGTACCGTAATGAGTATGAGGATTTACATGTTTGTCCAAGATGCGTCGTGGTATAAGCGTAGGGACCGACTTGACAATGAATGTGACGAGGTAAAGAAATGATCTCCGACCGAAACTGTGTGGTATTTGCCTGTGATCTCTATATTGAAACGGTTGTTTGCAATTCTGAAAGATGCGAAGTACTTGCGTTGGCATGCTGAAGGCCGGAAACAAGACAGAAAACTGAGACACCCAGCTGATTCTATTCAATGGAGAAACATTAGCAAAACATTGATGAGTTTGGTGGTGAAGTTAGGAATATAAGGTTCAGGCTAAGTACATATGGTATGAATCCACACAAAAATATGAGCAGTCAGCATAACACTTGGTTTGTTCTTTTATGCATCTACAATCTTCCTCCTTAGTTATGGATTAAGCGCAAGTACATCATGATGTCGTTACTACCCGGAAATGATATTGATGTGTTTCTAGCGCCTTTAATCGAGGACATACAGAAATTATGGAGCGAAGTGGTGCAGGTGTGGGATACATACAAGCAAGAGAATTTCATCTTGCAGGCCATAATATCAAATTTCACGGACCATAGTTATGAGATATCAACTCAATGTCGTGGCCACATGTTGGAGAACATGTTGGTTGGGTTCACCCATATTGAGACACTGTTGAGTTTTTTATGTGTCATCAATTGGTTTCTAACAATTATTTTGATCTATCTTTATACCTGAGATCATCACGATTTCATACATGCATAGTAGCATACTTGGTGTCATCAACCACTACTTTTAGCAGAGTAGTCATAAAGGTGACATACAAATATGTTATGAACCATGTGGTTGAAAGTGAATGGTCGAGATGAAATTTGCCCCTCTCATATCTTGAGAAAGATATCTCTGGGCCCCACGATGTAATTGGACTAAGAAAGTGCATGGCCTTGCCGAATATAGTTGAGAGTCAACTATGGAAAGGTTAGTCCATTACAAGATCAAGAAAGGACCAAGCTATTCAAGGATGACACTGTTCTCACCTTGAGTTCGATCTAGTATCGTGTGGCAAAGGCATAATCCATGATAAGTTGTATAGGTTCGTCAGATATGATCTTCGTGTACATGCGAGTAGTCATAATGTCTTGCTAGTGACCGCTTATGACTTGTGATTCAGGAAGTAGTTTCCAGTCGCGTCCAAATAAACACGAACCTACAGGGTCACACACTTAACGGGTTGGAGTATTAATTCGGATGGGATCCAAAATGGGTCCCCTAATGGTAATGGGATTACCATTAGGATTAGGGTTCGCATTTGAGTAGGACTTATCTGCACGGTCCAATAAAAGGAGATGCGGTTGTCATACATTGATCATCTGATCTATTCTGGCTACCACCACCATCCATGAGATAGATTTCATGAAACCCTAGCCGCGTGCGCTAGTGCTAGCACATGAACACATGGTGCTCGTTCACCAGATGTGTGGACTTCCGTAGAGGTCCGACAGTTATTGCTGCACTGTTGGTCACGATCCAGTTGCAACATCCACTCTTCTTCCACTGCTGCGATGTCGCATCCGCGCGTCTAGTGGTAAATCTCTTAATCTATGATCTATTGCTAGCAAGCTTCTTGGGATTTTGGGTAAAATTATTGAAATTGCGCTAGAGTAGTGAGCCCGTTCCCCAACAGTGGTATCAGAGCCTCCTTGTATAGTATAGATCTATATTGTTAACATATATGTGTCATATGCATATATTTAATAGATTAGATCTATTAATAATTGTTAACAACATGTTAGATCTGGTTTGATAGATAAGATCTATTAATAATTGTTGATAACATGTTAGATGTGATCTAGCACTTTCGGCAGAATCGTAGAAGATGATATCTCTTAATGTGGATTTGTTAAATTGACGTGATGAATTTTCCATTAGTCCATATCTAATTCGATTGCTACTATGAATCCTTGCACAGGACAATGGGAGGTGGTGTAAAGGCTAGCATTGTAGTGATAGGATCGGAGACCAGGATTTCTGTTAGATTGGATCTAAAAGATTTGGTACATCTTTAAAAATATCATCTCGGGGATTAATGGAAATCTTAACTAATTAGATTGGTTCAGAAGTTGGACTGATATGATCAATCCGATGAGATTTTCTATGGATGGATACGCCAAAGGTCACTGTTAGGCTTTTATTGTTTTAGGCCAATAAAGTGCATGACGGGATGGGATTCTTTTCCTAACTTGTTTTTGTAGGAATTTATATGAGAAGTATGGCCCTTATGCATGTTTATGTGATGTGATCATGTAATCATCACGATCTATGAATCGTTTATTTCGACCATCATTGAGATGGTCGTCTCTTTTTGTATAACGGCCTGCGTGCCGACATGTGTGATGATTGACACTCTCATGTAAATTCATATCTAGATATTAGTGTAGTAGCTTGGAACTCACTCTAGGATTTTTCAAGCATGGTGGACTGGACCCATGAAGATGGAGATGGAGATCACCATATTAAAGGGCCATACTATCTCATAGATTGATTAGATCATCTAACTGATGGTTATTTTTGTGCATATGGATGATTTGTCATGTTTTATGTGCATAAAGATTATACTTGACAACCAGAAGCTGTTAACTGTGGTGTCTAAGGAAAGAACACATCATGAGATTTTTCTTAATAAGCCCTACTCAGCGGAACACTTTCCTTCATGGTGTGAGCGAAAACAATCACGGTCATTTTTGGCCAAGGTTACTGCCAACGGAAGTTAAATATAGTCGTAGTTGTGCCTGTTAGATCATCTAGTTGATGATTATTTTGATTGTTGCTTGAAAGTTCTAAACATTGTTAAGTCCCTAAACTTAAGTTGTTTTGATGCCTTTTTCAATTGCTGCAACTGTCAAAGCCTTGATCGTTATTTGGTAGGCTTGACAAATCAAGGTGCCATTAACTATCTTGGTAAGGCAGGATAAGTGTTGGACACTTATTTGCATAGAATTGGTTTCACTTAACAAGGCTATCAAAACAGTTTTGGGCCTTGGGGCATGGTGTTGGGAGCCGGGACATATTGATGTCACACAACAAACAAGTGTCATATATAATATGATTAGCAAAAGTTGCTTACCTAAATAACTAAGTTTTTAGCAGTGATGCCAAAGCTCACTAGAACTTAGTGAAATATGGATCTTGACCCACTATATGTCATTCTAGGGACTATGTTTTCAAACATATAATGGAAGATACTTTTATTAAATGTTAATAGAAGATTGTTCATAAACATGATGTCTTTTGCATGTTTTTCTGTTGTAGATAATGGTAAATAACTCCTCAACCAATTTTAATTTGCGATCTGTACTCAATAAAGAAAAACTAAATGGAACAAATTTCATTGATTGTTTTCATAACTTGAGAATCATTCTCAAGCAAGAGAAAAAGGACTATATTCTAGAGTCCCCAATTCCTGGTGAACCTTTGACTAGCACTCCACTATCTCAATAATATTCTTACAAGAAGCATGTTGATGACGATCTCGATGTCAGTTGCCTCATGTTAGCAACAATGGATTCTAAATTGCAAAAGCAATTCGAGAACGCCAATGCTTATGACATGAGTGTGGCTCTTCAAAACTTGTTCGAAGACTAGGCAAGGGTGGAAAGATATGAGGCCACCAAGAAACTACATGCCTGCTGACTGGCAGAAGGAAGCGCAGTTAGCCCTCATGTTATCAAGATGATTGGTTACATTGAGAGCTTGTGTAAACTTGGTTACCCCCTTAGCCGAGAGTTGGCTACTGATGTGATTCTCCAATAGCTCCCTCTGAGCTACAATCCTTTCATATAGAACTTCAATATGAATAATCAGGAGAAGACTCTACCTGAATTGCAAGGGATGTTAAAGACGGTAGAGCAAAACATCAAAAATAATCCTGACAATGTGTTGATGGTTCAAAAGGGAAAGAATTTCAAGAAGAAGGGTAAGGGAAAGGCTAAGGGCAAAGGCAAGGCTCGAGATGAGAGCTCAAGTAGCCAGCATAAGCCCAAAGGAAAGTCCAAGCCTGGCCCTACCGCTGCTTCTGAGTGCTTCTATTGCAAGGAATTTGGCCATTGGAAGTGGAATTGCAAGAAGTATCTTGAAGATCCGAAAAAGAAGAAGGGAAGTGAGATTCCGCTTCAGGTATTTTTGTTATAGAAGTCAATATGGCTACTTCTCCTTCTGATTCTTGGGTATTTGATACCGGTTCTGGAGCTCATATTTGCACTTCGATGCAGGGGCTTAAAAGGAGTAGAAGTTTGACAAAGGGTGAAGTTTAGCTTCACGTAGGCAATGGAGCAAGAGTTGCTGCTTTAGCCATTGGGACTTTTATATTGGCTTTACCTTCAGGATTGATTTTGGAGCTTAAGAATTGTTATTATGTTCCTGCCATAAACAAAAACATT
Source organism: Pharus latifolius (assembly GCA_019359835.1). Lineage (NCBI taxonomy): Eukaryota > Viridiplantae > Streptophyta > Magnoliopsida > Poales > Poaceae > Pharus > Pharus latifolius. The sequence continues at coordinate 33,864,494 of CM033324.1, read as the reverse complement.
ATTTCTGTTTCATGTTTGGACAAGAAAGGTTTTGAATTCAGAATAAAGAACAATTGTTATTCATTTTATTTGAATGATATGCTTTATGGATAAGCCCAATTGACTTATGGGCTTTATACTGGAAATTCACCATAAGTACTGTTTACAACATAAGTACTAAAAGGCTCAAAACAAATTATTTGAATCCAACCTTCATATGGCAATTGTTGCTCAATGGAATGGTGTGTCTGAACGACGGAATCAAACCTTGTTGGACATGGTTCGATCAATGATGAGCCAAGTCAATCTTCCATTATCTTTTTGGGGATATGCTCTAGAAACTGCTGCATTCAACTTAAATAGGGCTCCATCAAAAGCGGTAGAGAAGACACCATATGAGATATATACTGGAAAGCGACCTGTGGGACCCTCATTTGAGGAATCCGGTGGCAACCACCCAGGTGGGTTGCACTCAGAAAGGTACATCACAAGCTCACAACAACAGGATTTACTTTAAACAGTAAAGTAGATAGTTAAAACAAGTACAAGGTCATGAGGACCAATATTACAGTACCACAACGTCAAGGATGACGCTAATAAAGTTGATGTAAAAATAAGGAGTTTGTCAATACAAAGGTCGGTATCAAAGTACCGAATACACAGGGCAACACATAGAGCAACAAAAAAGATCTTCGCTTTCTTCTGCAGCGGCTCAGCATGAAATTCACCACATCGGACTCCACTGGGTGCATGACCCTCCTAGAAGCTCAAATCGTCTGGAAAGGTTCCTTCCTCTTCTTGGTACTCAAAAACAAAGGAATCGGGACCAACGAATCCCTCTTCTGAATTTGTATGCAAAGGCCAGGGTGAGCATGTTTTTACACGATGCTCGGCAAGTCTCGCTCTAAGAATGCAAGTATACAGATGAGGGGTTTGCAAGGAATGAGGTCTTTGTTTTATATGTAAGAATAGAATAGATTTTCACTCTAAAATTATAAAGAAAAGATTTTAGTTTCAAAAGCAATACTTTGAAATCTTAAGTTATACTTTAGAAATCGTTATGTGTGATGGTCTGCCATCAGTCATTACTTTTATTAACCCACATTATAAAAACACTACAAATATTACTTGTGCTGAACCACATGGATAAAATCCACTACGATAAGACTCCAAGACCTGGGAGTACAGAGTATCCGATACTTCTTTTAGACTTTGCAAACATGTACCTCTTTTTAAATCCACTTCTTCACTCGGCTTTCAAGTCAGATCAGCTCCATGCGACTTTTACGCATGTGACAAGGCCGAGATCACACAACGATTTTGCAGTCTAGTATTAGCAATATCCCTGCCCGGTAAATAGACAATTAAGTCTAAAATACCGTTGTGGGTCCTCCCCACTGCCTTTCTTCCTAGCCTTGGCCTATGTCCTCCCAAGACATATGACCTATGGTTGCAGCTGCGCACGGCTCAATCCAGGCTTAGGGCGACTTCCTTCTTTACTCCTTATCCTCTCATTATTTTTCTGATCTCACACCACTCACGGCCGAACTGCGGCCCACCAGTTTCCGCGCGAGAAACCGAACCGACATACTATGCAGGGAACTCCTAATACCAAGAAAGGTACTAAGTTGTGCCTGTCCCATACCAGGCAAGTGGTTGGTACATTTCATGTTACATAGAAGCACAACACAAGGTTCTGGTCCTTATGAGTCAATAGTGAGGAGACACTCACATACCCGACGTGCACACAGCAGCCAACCAATCAAACCATCCTTAGTATCAATTCCTATTTCACATTTTCTTTCACAAAAAGGGTTTTCAAACATGTTTATCATATTGATTCATCAATATTCAAATACTGAGAAGGAAGGGACAAAGAGCATTGAACCACATTTGTTGCTTGCTGCCGAGGTTGCTGGACCACTGGAGCCGCTAGGATGGTTGAATGATCCAAGTGGAGTGGTTGTTGTCGTCCTCGGCGTGCTAGCGAAGCAGTACAGGTGGCTGTGGTCGGTGTGGAGGTAGTGGTCGAAGCAGCATTGGTCGAGCTTGCTATCGGCTGGAGTTGCTCAGGGTCGGAGGAGGGAGACGAGGGTCGCCGTTGACGGCCCAGTAGATCCGGGGCATCAAAAGCCCCAAATCCACCACAGCCGCTGCCTCTCCTCCCGACCGCGCCTCCCGTGCCACTGATCACAGCTCCACCAATCCGGAACCACCTCCCGCCATCTTTCGCCGTCGCCGCCTAGATCCAGCCGCTGCTCCATCTCTCCAGCGAGCGCCGCCACCGATCCACTACTTCCCGCGACGGAGCCGTGCCTCCCTCTCACCTCGCGCCGCGCTTCATTGCTGATCCACCCTAAGTTAGGGGTGAAAATTTCTTTTTTTACAAATGGCACACATGCATGTATCTGTAGTATTAGTCAGATTAGTTTCTATCTCAAGCCCTAAAATCTCCAAAATCTATCCTATGACCTCAAATTAAGATCAGATTGTTCAGATGTGATCTATCAGTTACTCTGAACCTAAAAGTCTTCAGAACCTAGATCCAATTCTATCTCTAACTCCCAGAATTATCAACTCCTTCTGTTTTCGAAAACAGAAATACCATATATTACTTAAATACCCTAAGTTTCATAATCCAGATTTAACCTAAATCTTGACCAAGTTCAGACCAGATTATTTCTGGAATATGATCATGGGTATGTCAATATCTTAATCTAAAAAGTTGACAGCCAGATTTTATCATCTAAACCTTTTTCACAAATCAGTCCAAGACTTATCGCAAATTAGTCCTTATCTGATATCTGAAAACCTAAAAAGACTAAAATCTCCAGATTAACTCTAAATTCAGAATTTCTTCAGCAGATCTTTCCTAATTGCTATTTGCCACAAGTTTCTCTTCTGTGCAGATATCAAAATCGAACCCTAAATGCCAGAATTCGAAATCAACAAAACTCAAATCTAATTTACCCTAAATTACCCTATTTTCAGTTTGTATCAAAAACTATTCAAATGTACCAGATTTTATCAATTATCATTGCCAATTAACCTGTTGAATATAATCTGCCAGATTAGTGAAAACAAATTCAATTTAAACCTTCCAGAATTCCAGATTTACAATTCAGTCCAAAATTCAAGATTTGAAACTGCAGTTCAGTCCAAATTCGACCAGAGGACTTAGCTGTTTTCGACCAGGTCAACAGCAGCATTCGACCAGGGACCGCCGTGCTTGTGCGCCGTGGTTGCTCATCGCCGGTGAGGCTTCGCCTGCGCTCGTGACCGTGCATGCCGGTGCGCACGTGTCCCCACTCCAGCTAGTGCCGTGGCAAGGCCGCTGCTACGTCGACGACCAGCGCTGCTCCCGCGCGCGATCAACGGCTTTTTGTCAGCAACTCCTCGCCACGTCGCTTTGCCGCGCCAGTGTTGTCGCCACCGCTTGCTACAACTTTGCCAGGTCCCGATGATGCGACACTGTGATCAACTGCAAGCTTGTCGCCGTCGCATCACCGTTCTTCGCTGTGTCTTCGCCGCTGTTGCTCCAGCACGCAACCAGTCAAGTCACCGGCTGCCAATTACTTCGTTGTCTCTTTCTTGCTTGCTTCGCCTGGCCTATTTATACACCACTGTACCCCAGCAACTTCTTGTTTCACTGGAAATCAACTAAGTCTCGAAACTCTCCTGTTTTCGTCTTCTTCTCCGGCGAGCCGTCGAGGAGGCTCACGGTGCCAGCTCACTTCGCTGCATCTCCTGCCAAATTGAAGCTAACAGTGAGTACCTCTCATCTTCCTGATTGTACTGTACTATCTAATTGTTCTCCGGTGGACTCTAACGCCGATGATCGCCGGAAACGGCTGAAAGTCGAAGATTGCCCTGTTCCGGCAATGCAGGCCGAATCAATTCGAATTAGCCCTCGATCCTGTAAACAAAATTGATCAGTGAGCCAAATCAAGCAAGCCTGTGAAGTTGGATTTCAAAATTTAGCAAGAATCGAACCTTTTCCCTAAACCGAGCTTCACTAGAAACCGGCGATCGTCGCCAGGCTTCTCCGGTGATCCCCTGGCCAATTTGATGTTACCAGAAGTTTCCCTATACCTCCTAGATACTCTCCAAGCAAGGAATTTAGTTCTCTCGGCCTGTAGCAGAGACCCCCAACTGGCAGTGTCTCTTCTCCGGCGTCGATGATCGGAAAAGTGATCCCAGCCATTTCAGCCCTCGAAACCTTGTCATTTAGATGTGCCTTAGTCTCCTGAACACTTTTGTCTTCTATTTCGACACTTAGATCGGCCTAGATTGGAAGTTACAGCCATGCCAAGATCTTGTCCAGAACTGCTCCAGTGCAACCAGTTCATCTCTGTTCATCATCAAATTTCTTGCTTTCCAGCCATTTTCAGCCCTAGATCCTATTGAATGATTTATTCCTGTTATCAATGCCTACCTCCCAGACAAAGTGGTGCATCATTTGCGGCCCTAGATCAAAAGTTATACTAAGCCCTAGTTTCTGGCCATGTCAAGATTAATGCCAGGCTATGTCAGTCAGTGGCATTAGGCCTTTTCACTGTCTTCCAAATGTGCATCTTGAGCATAACTTTGTCCCTTAGATTCCTGAAGTTGTGATCTACAATTTCTTCTTCTATCACAACTTGATTTGAGCCCTTGAATTATAATTGTTGCTAAACCCTAATTTTTGACATTTTCTCAGTATATGCCAGCCAATGGCATTGGCCTTGTTTACCCACTTCTGGTTGTGTAAATTGAAAACAACTTTGTCCACTAAATTTGTAGAGTTGTGATCTACATTTTATTCTACTACCACAAGTTGAGATAACCCCTCTATCATTCATCAACCCTATGTCGATGCTTTGAACCGAATGTCGACCTAAAGACGTTCGCTGTTTTTGAGCGAACCAGTCGCAACCTTGATATCATTATGATATTTTGAGACATTTGGAACCTTGTAAACCTTTGACAGCTAATCTTAACATTGGTTTCCTTAACTTAACCCTAATCAGCCTCTAAACCCAATCATTTCAGAATCATCAAGACTTCATCTTTGCATCTTTGCATAAAGTATAATAATGTATGGAAAAGATTATGATTATTGGTTGTTTGTTTGATTGGAGAGCAGATCAAGAGCCCGAGTTCGAGGACTTCATTGCGGATCCGACGTCAACTGCTGTATCTTACGACGCGGAAGGCAAGTCATATCCTTGTTCACCTTGAACCTATATTTTAAATGTTGCTAAAGCATAACCTTGAATATAGGCAATATTGCATGTGAAAGATTGAGAATGGTTGATTTATCAATTGGCAGTACTAGACTGATTATCTATAAAATGTGAAATAAACAAGTTTTGAGCCATGAACTATTATATGTATTTATATACTTATATTCATGAAATAAAAGCCCTAGCCGTGATCAGAAAAATGGTATGGATGGCTGTAGCACTGGAGGTGCTAGACTGCAAAGGAATGCAGGCACTGAAGGTGCAGGGTTGTGGATGGTCTGGTCATTGGCATATAAGGACTAGAACCTTGTGTTGTGCGTCTAGTGGCATGAACAACGTGCTAAACGCAAGCCTGGTATGGGACAGGCCTGAACAAGTAATTATGTGGATCGCACATGAAACCCCTGCATGAGATGTGTAGTGATGCACGATAAACACGGAGCGCGGCTCCCACACATATCACTGAAGGTGATCAAGCACGCTGACCCAGTAATGGGAATAAGCAAAGGGGTGGAGGTTTGGATACAACCTGCCACAACTGTGCCTCGCTGACAGCCACAGGGTCGGGGGTGAATTGCGAGTAAAACATAACAAAAGTTCTTGTTATTTCCACCTTGCCGCTCACAGTATGAAGTGAGTCAGGGGTCCAATCATTTTGTTATGATAGGAAAGGTTTGAAAGTGGAATATCTTGCGGGTAAATTGGTACCTCTCTGCAGAGTTAAAAACGTATTCGAATACTCCGAGCTCCCGGGTTTATAGGAGTCTGCTGCGGTGGATTAAATCCACGGGGTGTGACACAAGTACTATTTTCTAAATAAAATATGTTTAAATCAAGATTACCCAAATGACATGTGTTGTCATGATAAGGAGTGCTGCCGTGGGCTGTCGTGTGTCGACGTGTCGCGGTAGTGCTATAATCTAGTGAACATGATTGATGATGTTATATTATGAAAAGTGCTGCCATAAGATGAGATGAGAAAGGAAAAGACTATTTTACAAATATCCATAATTCTTGACTAGTCTAGGTTCATATCATCACTACTATATGTACTTACTCTTACCTATGACTTGCTGAGTACGTAAGTGCTCACCTTTGCAACATTCAACTCAATAGATGGAGCCTACTTTGATCAAGATGATGGCACGGAGTATTACGTGGATCCAGAAGGAGGAGAATCAGTTCCGCCAGAGCCATGAAGTGTGTTGTTCTGCCGTCAACTTCTTTTGTGGGAGGGTCACCTATCTTCTGCTGCGTAGTTAAATATTTTGTTAAACCCTGAATGCCTTGTAGGCATTGTAATCCTCTTTATGTAATATTAAGGCCAGCAGGCCACACTGCTTAATATTTTGTGAGTACTCTGTTGCAATGTAATATACTCCTGTGTTTGACTCATCCTGGGAAGTCAAAGGTTTGTGGTATGGGACTAGCTGCAGCGAGCTAGGTCTCTACAGGAGTAGTCGTTGTCCCAGTCTCGGGGCGCGACAAGAAAAGTTGGTATCAGAGCAACATGAGAACTTGACTGTAGGACGACACCTTTAGGAAATTGGCCGTGCCAGGAAGACGTAATTTATTTAGAAACTATTTGTGGAAATTTTATTTTGGTAAAAATAATGAGCTTTGTAGCTCTTGAAAAACCTTCATTTCAAAATTTTATTTGGATTTCTAAAATTCGGTAAGATTGTGAGAGTGCGTTCTGTTCCAGAGTGTCTTAAGAGGTTGGTGTAGACAGAGCTAGTGGATGCTCTTGATAGCTTTGTGATTCACTGTTGCTTTTGCAAGGGTTAATTTGTGTATTATGGCTAATAGCCTAAGTAATTTTATGCATTAAAGTAGTTGCATTAATTTCTGCATTGCTGTCTTAGTTGGCCTTAGTTAGTTAGATCCGTCTAAATTTTTTTCAGAGCCACCATGGTTGACACCAGAAGGAGATCTCGAAGTGGAAGAGAAGATATAGGTCAGACTCCACAGGAAGAAGAAACTATGACAAGAGACCCTTTGTTTCAGCAAGGATCTCAGAGTTCTAATCCCCCTCATAATGAACAACCCAGTCTTCAGGAAATTCTGTTGTCAATGGAGAAAAGCCGACAAGAAGCTCAGATAGCTCATACCCAGTTATTAGCTCAGATAGTTCAGAAACTGCCTACTGGAACAACAGAAGGAACTACTTCTGCTGTAGGAGCGAGATTAACAGATTTCCAAAAGACCCGTCCACCAACATTCTCTAGTGCGACCGATCCTATGGTTGCCGATGATTGGTTACGGGATATCGAGAGGAAATTAGACACGGTCCGATGCAGCGAACGAGAGAAAGTTTTGTTTGGATCTCATCAGTTATCAGGAGCTGCCGCTGCATGGTGGATGAACTACCAGGAAGCCCACTCTGATAAAGAAAATATCTCTTGGATGGAATTTAAGGATCAATTTCGGAAATTTCATATACCTACTGGTGTTATGGCAGCTAAGCGTCGGGAATTTCGGAATTTAACTCAAGGAAGTAAGTCAGTTACTGAGTATCTACACCAATTTACTCATTTGGCTCGATACGCACCTGGAGATGTGGATACTGAAGAGAAGAAGATAGAGCGCTTCACAGAAGGACTTCAACACTATTTACAGTATCAAATTGCTTCTCATGAACTTACGGAATTTCAAACCCTAGTGAACAGAGCTTTAAAGGTGAAAGAAAAGAAGAATATGGGGGAAGAAAGCCGAAAGAGGAGAATGTTCCAGCAAACAAGACCACAGCCAAATCCAATCAGAGGAAGAGTTCCTATCACTCCCAATTTTCGACCATCTTATCAGAATCCCAGACCAGCAACGACATTGTGCCCCAACTGCCGAGGAAATCATTCTCAGAAGGATTGCCCTCATCCTCGTGTTGAGTGTTATCATTGTGGACAGCGTGGGCACCGTAAAGAATTCTGTCCTTGGATACAACTTCCAATGTCCATTGCCAGATCTCAGGCAGGAACACAGCCAGTTGTAACCAGAGCATCACCATCGCAGAATTTTAGAGGAAATTCAGCAGGAAGAGGAGGAAACCTGGCTAATCGAGGAAGAGGAAGAGGTAGAGCACCAACTGCAACCCAAGGAGGAAGATTAAACTATACTTCAATCCAAGAAGCAGGCAACGCCACCGACATTCTTCTAGGTAGATTTCTGATTAAATCTGCATCTGCCTTAATATTGTTTGATCCTGGTGCTACAAATTCATTCATGTCAAGAGCATTTGCATCTGAAGTTGAAATGCATATAGACCAAGTACCACTAGAGTACTCTATGGTTATACAAACCCCAGGGGCTAGATTATCTGTTTACTCGATTTGCCCAAATGTAACTTTCATTATAGAAGGGGTAGAATTTGAGGCAAATTTACTAGTTCTAGAACTGCAAGGACTAGACATTATTTTGGGAATGGATTGGTTGTCCCAACATAAAGGTCTAGTAGACTGTGAAGAGAAGACCCTAAGCCTTGTCAGTAGCCAAGGGGAGAGAGTTCTATTTTATGCAGAAAGATCATCAACCAAGGAACCGCTAGGATCTATTCAAGCACTGCAGAAGATATGCCTGGAACAAGTACCTATAGTGCAGCTATATTCTGATGTATTTCCAGAGGAACTTCCAGGAATGCCACCTGACAGAGACATAGAGTTCTCTATTGAGCTTAAACCAGGAACAGCGCCTATAGCAAAACGACCATACCGGATGTCAGTTTCTGAATTAGAAGAGCTCAAGAGTCAATTAGAAGACTTGGAAGATAAAGGATTCATTAAACCCAGTACTTCGCCATGGGGAGCCCCGGTATTATTCGTAAGGAAGAAGGATGGAACCTTACGAATGTGTGTGGATTATCGGGCTCTAAATGAAGTTACCATAAAGAACAAGTATCCATTGCCAAGAATTGATGACTTGTTAGATCAACTTCGAGGAGCTAAAGTATTCTCCAAGATAGACTTGAAGTCTGGATATCATCAGCTGAAGATTAAGAAGGAAGATATATCGAAGACTGCTTTCACTACCAGATACGGACTGTATGAGTTTACAGTAGTACCGTTTGGTTTAACCAATGCCCCAGCAGCCTTCATGAATGTCATGAATAGCACATTTATGGATTTCCTTGACAAGTTTGTCATAGTGTTCATAGATGACATTCTGATATATTCCAGGAATACAGAAGAGCATGAGCAACATCTACATCTAGTCTTAGAAAGACTATGAGAAAGGCAATTCTATGCCAAGTTTGATAAATGCGAGTTTTGGATGTCAAGGATTGCATTTCTTGGACATGTGTTGACAGCAGAAGGAATTTCAGTGGATCCAGCTAAAATTTCAGCTATCAAGGAATGGAAGCGACCCACCTCGGTTCCAGAAATTAGAAGTTTCTTGGGATTGGCGGGTTACTATAGGAGATTCATCGAAGGAGTCTCCCAAATTGCTAGGTCTCTTACTAACCTGCTAAAGAAGGATGTTGCATTTGAATGGACCACTAAGTGTGAAGAAAGTTTTCAGAAGTTGAAACAAAAATTGACAACAACACCAGTTCTTACCATGCCAGATAGCAAAGAAGATTTTGTAGTTTATTGTGATGCTTCGAAGCAAGGGATAGGCTGTGTGCTAATGCAACAAGGTCGGGTAGTAGCCTATGCTTCACGCCAGTTGAGGCCACATGAGGAAAACTATCCTACCCATGATTTGGAATTAGCAGCAGTAGTTCATGCCTTGAAGATATGGCGACACTACCTTATTGGAAATAAATGTGAGAATTTTACCGATCATAAGAGCCTCAAGTATATCTTCACTCAGACAGAGCTCAACATGCGTCAACGACGATGGCTCGAGTTGATCAAAGATTATGATCTTAGTATTCAGTACCATCCAAGGAAAGCTAATGTAGTGGCTGATGCCCTAAGCAGAAAAGTTTACAACCTACAAGGAATGGTTATGTTGAAGAACCCTTACCTACAACAAGAGTTACAGAATCATCAAGTGGAAATAGTACCGCAGGGAACGGTAGCTACTTTAACAATAAAATCTCAACTTGAAGAACAGATAGGAAATGCCCAGAAGGAAGATGAAGAAATTCGTAAGATCAAGAGTCGAATCAAGTTAGGAAAGGCTCAAGGCTTTACTGAAGATAACCAAGGGATTGTATGGTATCGAGGAAGAATCTGTGTACCTCAAAACGCAGATCTTAAGGAAATAATTCTCCATGAAGCACATAAAACTCCATACTCAATACACCCTGGTAACACAAAGATGTATCAAGATTTGAAGACCAGATTCTGGTGGGATAATATGAAGAGCGAGATTGCAAAGTATATTGCAAACTGTGAAACATGTCGACGAGTTAAAGCAGAACACCAGAAAATAGCAGGAAAGCTACAACCTCTACCAATACCATTATGGAAATGGGAAGAAATTGGTATGGATTTCATTACAGGATTACCTAAAACTCACGGAGGATATGATTCCATATGGGTTATTGTGGACAGACTTACTAAAGTAGCTCATTTCATACCAGTCAAAAAGATTTATGATGGCAGTAAATTAGCAGAGTTATACATGCAAAGAATAGTGGCATTGCATGGTATTCCTAAGAAGATAGTTTCAGATCGTGGAACACAGTTTACCTCCAAATTTTGGAATAGACTGCATGAAACCCTAGGAACCCAGCTGGATTTCAGTACTGCATATCATCCACAGACGGGAGGACAGACAGAAAGAGTCAACCAAATCCTAGAGGATCTTCTAAGAGCTTGTATACTAGATTATGGGACATCATGGGACAAATGTTTACCATTTGCAGAATTTACATATAATAACAGTTATCAAGCTAGTATACAGATGGCACCATTTGAAGCTTTATATGGACGTAAATGCAGAACTCCATTACATTGGAATGAGCCAGGAGAACGAAAAGTCATTGGACCAGAGATAGTAGAAGAAGCAGAAGCTCATGTCAGACTCATCAGAGAAAGGTTGAAAACAGCACAATCACGACAAAAGAGCTATGCAGATAAACGACGAAGAGAATTATCTTTTGAACCAAGAGATTTTGTGTATCTCAAAGTTACACCATTCAAAAGATTACAAAGATTCCAAGTGAAAGGAAAGTTATCCCCAAGATACATTGGACCATTTAAGATAATCAAGAGAAAGGGAGAAGTATCATATAAATTGGAATTACCTGAGGGATTAGCAGGAGTGCATGACGTGTTTCATGTCTCTCAGCTCCGGAAATGTTTGAAGGAACCTACTGACCAGATAGATGTACAAGATGTGCCATTACAGAAGAATCTCACTTATCTTGAGCACCCAATCAGAATCCTAGCCACTGATGAACGTCAGCTCAGAAGGAAGAAAATCAGATTGTGTAAAGTTCAATGGAAGAATCATTCAAAGCAAGAAGCTACTTGGGAGAAGGAAGAAGATCTTAAGCAAACCTATCCTTATCTTTTCCTGTCTTAGGTAAATCTCGGGGCGAGATTTCTTTAAGGAGGGTAGATCTGTAACACCCTGAGTTAGGGGTGAAAATTTCTTTTTTTACAAATGGCACGCATGCATGTATCTGTAGTATTAGTCAGATTAGTTTCTATCTCAAGCCCTAAAATCTCCAAAATCTATCCTGTGACCTCAAATTAAGATCAGATTGTTCAGATGTGATCTATCAGTTACTCTGAACTTAAAAGTCTTCAGAACCTAGATCCAATTCTATCTCTAACTCCCAGAATTATCAACTCCTTCTGTTTTCGAAAACAGAAATACCTTATATTACTTAAATACCCTAAGTTTCAGAATCCAGATTTAACCTAAATCTTGACCAAGTTCAGACCAGATTATTTCTGGAATATGATCATGGGTATGTCAATATCTTAATCTAAAAAGTTGACAGCCAGATTTTATCATCTAAACCTTTTTCACAAATCAGTCCAAGACTTATCGCAAATTAGTCCTTATCTGATATCTGAAAACCTAAAAAGACTAAAATCTCCAGATTAACTCTAAATTCAGAATTTCTTCAGCAGATCTTTCCTAATTGCTATTTGCCACAAGTTTCTCTTCTGTGCAGATATCAAAATCGAACCCTAAATGCCAGAATTCGAAATCAACAAAACTCAAATCTAATTTACCCTAAATTACCCTATTTTCAGTTTGTATCAAAAACTATTCAAATGTACCAGATTTTATCAATTATCATTGCCAATTAACCTGTTGAATATAATATGCCAGATTAGTGAAAACAAATTCAATTTAAACCTTCCAGAATTCCAGATTTACAATTCAGTCCAAAATTCAAGATTTGAAACTGCAGTTCAGTCCAAATTCGACCAGAGGACTTAGCTGTTTTCGACCAGGTCAACAGCAGCATTCGACCAGGGACCGCCGTGCTTGTGCGCCGTGGTTGCTCATCGCCGGTGAGGCTTCGCCTGCGCTCGTGACCGTGCATGCCAGTGCGCAAGTCCGCTGCTACGTCGACGACCAGCGCTGCTCCCGCGCGTGATCAACGGCTTTTTGTCAGCAACTCCTCGCCACGTCGCTTTGCCGTGCCAGTGTTGTCGCCACCGCTTGCTACAACTTTGCCAGGTCCTGATGATGCGACACTGTGATCAACTGCAAGCTTGTCGCCGTCGCATCACCGTTCTTCGCTGTGTCTTCGCCGCTGTTGCTCCAGCACGCAACCAGTCAAGTCACCGGCTGCCAATTACTTCGTTGTCTCTTTCTTGCTTGCTTCGCCTGGCCTATTTATACACCACTGTACCCCAGCAACTTCTTGTTTCACTGGAAATCAACTAAGTCTCGAAACTCTCCTGTTTTCGTCTTCTTCTCCGGTGAGCCGTTGAGGAGGCTCACGGTGCCAGCTCACTTCACTGCATCTCCTGCCAAATTGAAGCTAACAGTGAGTACCTCTCATCCTCCTGATTGTACTGTACTATCTAATTGTTCTCCGGTGGACTCTAACGCCGATGATCGCCGGAAACGGCTGAAAGTCGAAGATTGCCCTGTTCCGTTAATGCAGGCCGAATCAATTCGAATTAGCCCTCGATCCTGTAAACAAAATTGATCAGTGAGCCAAATCAAGCAAGCCTGTGAAGTTGGATTTCAAAATTTAGCAAGAATCGAACCTTTTCCCTAAACCGAGCTTCACCAGAAACCGGCGATCGTCGCCAGGCTTCTCCGGTGATCCCCTGGCCAATTTGATGTTACCAGAAGTTTCCCTATACCTCCTAGATACTCTCCAAGCAAGGAATTTAGTTCTCTCGGCCTGTAGCAGAAACCCCCAACTGGCAGTGTCTCTTCTCCGGCGTCGATGATCAGAAAAGTGATCCCAGCCATTTCAGCCCTCGAAACCTCGTCATTTAGATGTGCCTTAGTCTCCTGAACACTTTTGTCTTCTATTTTGACACTTAGATCGGCCTAGATTGGAAGTTACAGCCATGCCAAGATCTTGTCCAGAACTGCTCCAGTGCAACCAGTTAATCTCTGTTCATCATCAAATTTCTTGCTTTCCAGCCATTTTCAGCCCTAGATCCTATTGAATGATTTATTCCTGTTATCAATGCCTACCTCCCAGACAAAGTGGTGCATCATTTGGGGCCCTAGATCAAAAGTTATGCTAAGCCCTAGTTTCTGGCCATGTCAAGATTAATGCCAGGCTATGTCAGTCAGTGGCATTAGCCCTTTTCACTGTCTTCCAAATGTGCATCTTGAGCATAACTTTGTCCCTTAGATTCCTGAAGTTGTGATCTACAATTTCTTCTTCTATCACAACTTGATTTGAGCCCTTGAATTATAATTGTTGCTAAACCCTAATTTTTGACATTTTCTCAGTATATGCCAGCCAATGGCATTGGCCTTGTTTACCCACTTCTGGTTGTGTAAATTGAAAACCAATTTGTCCACTAAATTTGTAGAGTTGTGATCTACATTTTATTCTACTACCACAAGTTGAGATAACCCCTCTATCATTCATCAACCCTATGTCGATGCTTTGAACCGAATGTCGACCTAAAGACGTTCGCTGTTTTTGAGCGAACCAGTCGCAACCTTGATATCATTATGATATTTTGAGACATTTGGAACCTTGTAAACCTTTGACAGCTAATCTTAACATTGGTTTCCTTAACTTAACCCTAATCAGCCTCTAAACCCAATCATTTCAGAATCATCAAGACTTCATCTTTGCATCTTTGCATAAAGTATAATAATGTATGGAAAAGATTATGATTATTGGTTGTTTGTTTGATTGGAGAGCAGATCAAGAGCCCGAGTTCGAGGACTTCATTGCGGATCCGACGTCAACTGCTGTATCTTACGACGCGGAAGGCAAGTCATATCCTTGTTCACCTTGAACCTATATTTTAAATGTTGCTAAAACATAACCTTGAATATAGGCAATATTGCATGTGAAAGATTGAGAATGGTTGATTTATCAATTGGCAGTACTAGACTGATTATCTATAAAATGTGAAATAAACAAGTTTTGAGCCATGAACTATTATATGTATTTATATACTTATATTCATGAAATAAAAGCCCTAGCCATGATCAGAAAAATGGTATGGATGGCTGTAGCACTGGAGGTGCTAGACTGCAAAGGAATGCAGGCACTGAAGGTGCAGGGTTGTGGATGGTCTGGTCATTGGCATATAAGGACTAGAACCTTGTGTTGTGCGTCTAGTGGCATGAACAACGTGCTAACCGCAAGCCTGGTATGGGACAGTCCTGAACAAGTAATTATGTGGATCGCACATGAAACCCCTGCATGAGATGTGTAGTGATGCACGATAAACACGGAGCGCGGCTCCCACACATATCACTGAAGGTGATCAAGCACGCTGACCCAGTAATGGGAATAAGCAAAGGGGTGGAGGTTTGGATACAACCTGCCACAACTGTGCCTCGCTGAGAGCCACAGGGTCGGGGGTGAATTGTGAGTAAAACATAACAAAAGTTCTTGTTATTTCCACCTTGCCGCTCACAGTATGAAGTGAGTCAGGGGTCCAATCATTTTGTTATGATAGGAAAGGTTTGAAAGTGGAATATCTTGCGGGTAAATTGGTACCTCTCTGCAGAGTTAAAAACGTATTCGAATACTCCGAGCTCCCGGGTTTATAGGAGTCTGCTGCGGTGGATTAAATCCACGGGGTGTGACACAAGTACTATTTTCTAAATAAAATATGTTTAAATCAAGATTACCCAAATGACATGTGTTGTCATGATAAGGAGTGCTGCCGTGGGCTGTCGTGTGTCGACGTGTCGCGGTAGTGCTATAATCTAGTGAACATGATTGATGATGTTATATTATGAAAAGTGCTGCCATAAGATGAGATGAGAAAGGAAAAGACTATTTTACAAATATCCATAATTCTTGACTAGTCTAGGTTCATATCATCACTACTATATGTACTTACTCTTACCTATGACTTGCTGAGTACGTAAGTGCTCACCCTTGCAACATTCAACTCAATAGATGGAGCCTACTTTGATCAAGATGATGGCACGGAGTATTACGTGGATCCAGAAGGAGGAGAATCAGTTCCGCCAGAGCCCTGAAGTGTGTTGTTCTGCCGTCAACTTCTTTTGTGGGAGGGTCACCTATCTTCTGCTGCGTAGTTAAATATTTTGTTAAACCCTGAATGCCTTGTAGGCATTGTAATCCTCTTTATGTAATATTAAGGCCAGTAGGCCACACTGCTTAATATTTTGTGAGTACTCTGTTGCAATGTAATATACTCCTGTGTTTGACTCATCCTGGGAAGTCAAAGGTTTGTGGTATGGGACTAGCTGCAGCGAGCTAGGTCTTTACAGGAGTAGTCGTTGTCCCAGTCTCGGGGCGCGACAGTATCCATTACCTGAGCCTTCTAAGTTTGGTCCTTCAATTCGCATTCTTCCTTCAAGGCGGTGATGGTCTCTTGTTCAACAAATTTCAAGTGCAGTTTCTCAAAATCTCCAAGTAATTGAGGTGGTAGTCATACACACTTCACTTGGTTGCAGTAGGACTTTCTGCTCAGTGCATCAGTACTACATTCGCTTTGCCAGGCTGGTAGTGTACTTCTAAGGTCATAATCTTTGAATAGCTCTGACCACATTCGTTGCCTCGTACTAAAGCCTTGTAGTGTGAATATATACTTCAAACTCTTATGGTCGATATAGATCTCACTTCTATTTCCCAGTAGATAGTGTCACCAAATCTTCAATGCATGAACAACAGTGGCTAACTCCAAACCATGGGTTGGGTAATTCTCTTCATAAGGTCGCAACTATCTTGACGCATGTGCCACTATTTTTTCTTCTTGCATGAGAGCATAACCTAGTCCTTGCTTTAATGTATCGCAATAAACTTCAAAGTTCTTCTTGTCGTCGGGCTATATGAAGATAGTTGCAGTTGTCAATTTCCTCTTCAACTCTTCAAAACTCTTTTCACATTCCTTAGTCCATTCTGTAGGATCTAGGATGCTGACTAAAGGGGGGTGAATAGGAAGCTTAAAAACTTTTCAATTTAAAGCAACTTTTGCAAAGAGAAGAACCAAAAGCAATTGAACAAAATATTGCAAGATTAAATATAAGAGAAAGAGAACAAACACAGAGATTTTTTCTGAGGTTTCAGAGACTTGCTTGGTCTCCCCTACTCCTCGTTGAAGCACTCAAATGAATGATTCTCGCTTCAATATCCACAAAGGATATTTCCCACTAGTGATTGCGCCTTGTCCACTCCGGAAAGGTGAGCACCGATGCATTGTACAATCTTGCCGAGCCTCTCCAACAATCTTCTAACAGGAGAGATCAACGGCCACGCCACCAAGCCATCTAGGTGAGGGCGTTCACTAAGAATAATAAACAGCAAGGTCTCTTCTAGACCTCCAACATGCACCGAGAAACTCTAAGTATGCAAGAATGATGCGAACAGAAAACTCGGTGGATCTTAGAACTCACGACTTGATTAATAGATCAAATTTTTAAACTCTAAAAGAATGCTCAAGTGTATAAGAGAGTATGAGGCTGCTTGTTTTTCAAAACATCTGCTCAAGGCCTCTATTTATAGCCTCAAGAAACAAAAGAGCCGTTGGAGCTCACAAACAAAAGCAACAGTGCAAACTGACTGTCAGTTTAGGTCACGACCAGAAAGAAGTAAAATCCAGAGAAAACTCAGCTAGCTGTTTGAGGTTGTATATGAAAACAAAATAATGCAAACTGACAGTCAGTTTCAAACACAACGGCTAACAAAAACCACACATAAAACTTTGCTGGTCATATATGGAAATTGATATCTCATACTGACAGTCAGTATGGACCACAAAATCGACCTGTTAAAACATAAACTCAAACAAATCAGCTTGTGGTCGAAATGCAAACTGACAGTCAGTATAGGTCAAAAGATTTTTGTCACAGAAAACACACTCTCTCGACAATTGTCAGTTAACACAAACTAACATTCAAACGGATAGTCAGTATAGCAAACTGACAGTCAGCATGAATAAGAACATCCATAACTTTAAATCCCAAAAACCGATTTAAGAGTTTAATAGCTCGTTTGAAAGATAATTTTAAGGCTATCTTTTTGTCAATAGAAGCTAAAGCCTGATCTACCTAGATCTTTCTATAAAATGCCAAACCTCTTCTGCTATCAAAAACGCAACTGAAAAATCAAATCTTTCAAAACCAAATCCAACCGAGATGAATGCAATACAGTGACCTAATAGTTTCTCGGTTTATGCTAGAAATGTAGAGCGGACTTGCAAACCCCTCTTTATAGTACAGTTAAAACTAAGAAATAATTTCCTAAACCGATCAACCTTCAAACTCCGAGATCGGTAAAAATAAAAACTGAGCTTACCTCAGGTCCTTCGCAACTTCACTTTTGCGATTTACGTCTTGTGCTTTTATCTCTTTTACGTCGGGTTCATCTTGATCATCTTGATCATCTTGCAAGTTTCCCAGAAAATCTCTTTTTCGCGTTGGTTTACCTTGATCATCTTGTATGTCTTTCCAACTGGCTCAGTATCAAATATCTCAAAAGCACAGTTAGTCTGAAACACTTGTTTTCATTAATCATCAAAATCAGGCATAAGGGCCTAGATGCAACACATTCAAAAGGGGTGTTCTTCTTTAACAACTGGGTGAGTGGTCTGGTAATCTTAAAAAAATCCTTGAACAAATCTTCGGTAGTATTCAGCTAATCCTAAGAAACATCTAATTTCCGTCACTGTTTTTGGCTGTTTCCTTTCCATGATAGCTTGGATTTTCAACTGATCCATGAATATTCCTTCTCCAGATTGATGTGTCCTAGAAAAGAAATTTCCTTTAACCAAAAGGCACACTTATCAAACTTGGCATATAGCTGATGGTATGCCAACTTCTTTAGCACCAATCTGAGATGTTGGACATGTTCTTCTTCTGTCCTAGAGAAAATGAGGATATCATCCACGAACACAATAATGAACTTGTCTAGAATTTCCATGAGGACCTTGTCCATCAAGTTCATGAATACTGCGGGTGCATTTGTCAATCCAAATGGCATCACTGTAAACTCATGTAATGCATATCTCGTTATGAATGCAGTTTTCGGAATGTCTTCTTTCTCGAATCTTCAGCTGATGATAACCGGATCTCAAGTCGATTCATGAAAATATCTTTGCTCCTCTAAGCTGATCAAAGAGATCATGAATTCTGGACAGAGGGTACATGTTCTTGATTGTCATGTCATTCATGTCGGGGGAAATCTCCGCGGGACTAAGTCCAGGTAAGTTGTG
Organism: Pharus latifolius; assembly: GCA_019359835.1. NCBI lineage: Eukaryota > Viridiplantae > Streptophyta > Magnoliopsida > Poales > Poaceae > Pharus > Pharus latifolius. The sequence continues at coordinate 33,845,536 of CM033324.1, read as the reverse complement.
TCACGGTTGCCCGGGGACGTGGCCTCCGGGGCCTCCCTGGGCGCCGCCTTTTGGCTCCTGGGACGTGGCCTCCGGTGCCCTCCCGGGCGCCGCCTTTTGCCCGGGTCCGGGGCCTCCGGGTCTCCCCGGGCGCCGCCTTTTGGCTCCCGGGACGTGGCCTCCGGTGCCCTCCCGGGCGCCGCCATTGACCCGGGGACGGGGCCTCCGGTGCCCTCCCGGGCGCCGCCATTTGCCCGGGGACGGGGCCTCCGGGGCCTCCTCCGGGCGCCGCATTTTGGCTCCCGGGACGAGGCCTCCGGTGCCCTCCCGGGCGCCACCATTGGCCCGGGGACGGGGCCTCCGGGGCCTCCCCGGGCCTCATCACCCTCCTGAAGGTAAAGTCTCGAACTGTTTGTCACGTGCAGGTCACGCGAGGGGCGCCTCGGGAACTAGCGACCACCTGTCAAGCATCCAAGGTGTTTGACCGGGAGAAGGACGGTCCTGCCCTTCAATCCGACGGTGGCTTCCGGGGTAGTTTAGGTTTTTTGCTGCTTTTTGGGGCTATAAATAGCCCTTGTACCCCTCTGTTGGGAGGGATCGGTTCATTTTATTGGAATAGCTAAACTCACAGGCGTGCTCCGGAAGCCTCTCCCCCGGAGAGGGCCTCCCCAGCCGACTCCGGTCGGGAGCGCGTCGACAGGACTAGGGCCCCCACCGGGACCCGAACCTGTATAAACCCGTGTGTCATTCTTTGTGCTTGTCCGGCGGGGGAGGACCGATCATCCGGTCAACCTGCGCCGCGTAATCTTCGCTAGGATCACTTTCAAAACCTGCCGGGGTATTCGCAATACCACGACAGTTGGCGCCATCCGTGGGGACTCGTGACAAGACGCCATGGCTCCCCCAAGAACAAGGGCTCGCACCCTTCCCGGTGATCCGGGTCTCAGAGACCCGGCGCCGTCCGCCCGGGACACTGCTGTCCCGGCGGTCCCTTCCGGAGGCGACCTGGCCCAGGTACCGCCTCCCTCCTTTCCTCTTAACTTAGGTGCTTCCACCTCCAGGTCGTTCCCGGTGACCGCGGGGACCTCGGCCGGGACAAGCGTCCCCCCGACGGCTCCCCCGGCTCCCCGGGACGCCCTGCTTGAAGCTCTCGTGGAAGGCCAGCTCCGCGCTCAGCGCTCTATGGACGAGCTCCTTAGAGTGCTGGCGCGGCCTCCGGCCCCCACATTCGCGTCGCACCCGTATCCGGGGAGCATGCCCCCGTTTATGCGGCTCCTCCGGCCTCCGGGGGGTAGTCTGCCCCGTATGATCCGGCCGGGGGGTTCCCTCCCCCTACGGGATATACGTCCGGACCCTCCCCGGCACCCGGGCCTATCCCGGTGCCGGGAGGTTACTTCATGCCGGGGCCCTTCGTGGCACCAGGGGGGTACCCCGTCCCCGGCCTATTCCCGGGACCGGGAGCCCATTTCTTGCCGGGGGTTTACCCTGCGCCGGGAGCCAGTCCCGCCCCCCGCGTCGCGTTTACCGCGCCGGGGGCGGTTGACAGAGTAGCCCCCGTGCTGCAGCGGACTTCCCCCCGCATGGGCTCGCCGGTTCCGGACGCCGCCACGGGGGCTCCCCCCTCACCGGTTCCGGGTGTTGCTGGGCCTGCCCCCTTCCCGGTTCCGGTCGTGGCCACTGGGGCCCCCACCACTTCGATTCCAGGCGCCGCCGCGGGCGCCCCCTCCCCGGTTCCAGATGATACAGGGGTTTCCCCCTTTCTGGTCCCGGGGGTCGTCGCAGGGGGCTCGCCCCAACCGGCTCCAGAAGCTACAGCGCACGAGCTCCCTCCCTCGGCGGGACATGTCTGTCCCCCCCCGGGGGGGGTCGAGCGAATGCGTTCATCAGAGCACGGGGAAGGACTTCCCCCCGGCCGCGGGCGCGGGGAGCCTCGCTCTCACACTGGCCGGGGGAAGAGACCCGCTGAAGAGCCAACCTCTCCTGCGGAGAGCCCGGACGTCCAGGAACTCAGTCCCAGTCAGGAGGAAAAGCGTCGCCACCGCCATTCTGGCGGACCTCTCGGGCCACTTCCAGACTCAGACAACGAGGGTCCCGTGAAAGAAGACAGCGACCGGGGCTCTCCCCGGGAAGTGCAGGGGGCCAACCAGCCCCTGTGCCGAAGACTTCGCAGCATCCGGTGGCCGCGGCCCTACCGCCCGCCACACATCGAACACTATAACGGTCAGGCGGACCCTTACGAGTTTGTGCAGGTCTACTCCACTGCCATCTCCGCGGCCGGGGGGGACGAGTCAGTACAGTGCAACGTCTTCCCCCTCTACCTCTCCGGCATTGCCCGCTCCTGGTTCTACAACCTGAAGGCCGGCTCCATCAAGTCTTTCTCGCAGCTCAAGCGGGAGTTCTGTGCCAACTTCCAGGGGAACTACGTGCGTCCCCCGGACTCCTCGCAGCTGTACACTGTCCGGCAGAGGACTGGGGAAACCATCAGAAGCTTCTTCAAACGCTTTGCTCAGGTGAAGAGCAAAGTGGCCCACGTCCCCGACTCTACGGTCATCGAAGCCTGCAAAAGCGGCATCCTCCCGGGGGAGCTCCACCGAAGGCTCTCCCGGAGCTGCCCCTCTTCCGCTGACGAGCTCTTCAACGTACTCGAAAAGTATGCTCGGGCGGAGGAAGACGATATCTGGAAGAAGACCCAGGGGGCTCCCACCCCCGTCGACCGGGGTGCCAGGGATCCCCCCAAACGCCCCAGACAGGGGGGGCATAACGAGCCACGGCCTCGGGACACTTTTGTCCTCGAGGGCGGAGGCGGCTCGCGCGACCCCCCGAGGGGCAACCGCCCCTTCCCCAAGCCGAAAGGTCACGTGGGAGGACAGTCTTCGCGCGGCTGGGAAGGCCCCGCGGGGAGAAGGCGGGAAGGATCGTGGTGCAGCTTCCACGGGTCCAGTACCCATGCTACCCGAGACTGCGACCAACTACTGCAGCATTTTGCGGCATTCCTCGACCAGCGCGGGCAGGGGGGGGACTCCGGCCTCCTTGCTCCCTCGGCCAGCTGTTCCGGCCCTTCCCGCTCCCACGGGGGGTGAGCAGGCACAGGATGGGGAGCCTTCAGAAGCTCTCCCCTTCAAGACCTCACAGCGCCGCATCAACGTCATCGTGGGAGGGTCTGCCTCCGGGCGGGACTCCAAGCGCCAGCGTAAGGAGTACGCGTGTGAAGTTAAGGTTGTGGGGGTGCTACACGCGTCCCCGCCACCCAAGTGGTCGGACATCCCCCTCACCTTCACGGCAGAAGACGCGCGAGGGGTTCGCTTCCCCCACGACGACGCGCTCATTGTCTCCGCGACAATCTACAACTGCCACCTGGCCCGCATCCTCGTGGATGGCGGGAGCTCCGCTGACATCCTATTCCTGAAGGCCTTCAAAGAAATGCAGGTGGATGAGAAGCTCCTGCAGCCCGCAGCTGGGCCCCTACAAGGTTTTGTCCCGGGAAAGGCGATCCACCCCGTGGGCAAGGTAGATCTTCCCTTGACCTTCGGCGCCCCGGAGAACTACCGGACCGAGCTGGTCCGCTTCAACGTAGTGGACCTCCCCTCCTCCTACAACGCGATTATGGGGAGGACCACCATCAACCGGCTGGCGGCTGCCACCCATCAAAATTACCTCTGCATGAAGATCCCCGGGCCGCATGGCGTGATCAGCGTCCGGGGAGACCAAGACATGGCCTGTGCTCTGTATGAGCGCGCAGCTGCCACGATCGGAAGCGTCAACGTAATTGAGGCGCCCAGGGGGGAGACCTCCCCCCTGGAACCAGACGTCGCGGCAATACCTCCCGGGAGGCCCCTACTCAAGGCGCGTCCGGAAGGGGGCCTCCGGAAGGTCCTGCTGTCCCCGGGGCTAGCAATGCCGCCGAGTACGATGCTTTGCTCCTCAGGTCGCACCGCGTGCGTTCCCCGGGGATCCGACGCCTCCAAATTGAAGGGAGATTCTCAGCCCATAGTTCACCAAAAGCATGGGCCTTACCTGTGCCGTAACGCAAATTCTAGTCTTTTATTTGCAGATGCAAAAGATGCAGAGGCAGTTCAATGGCACCAGGGGGGCACCCCGTTCCTGGCCTATTCCCGGGGCCGGGAGCCCACTTCATGCCGGGGGTTTACCCTACGCCGGGAGCCAGTCCCGCCCCCTGCGTCGCGTTTACCGCACCGGGGGCGGTTGACAGAGCAGCCCTCGTGCCGCAGCGGACTTCCCCCCGCATGGGCTCCTCGGTTCCGGACGTCGCCACAGGGGCTCCCCCCTCGCCGGTTCCGGGTGTTACAGGGCTTGCCCCGTTCCCGGCTCCGGTCGTGGCCACCGGGCCACCCTCCACTTCGATTCCGGACGTCGCCGCGGGGGCTCCCCCCTAGCCGGTTCCAGGTGTTACAGGGCCTGCCCCCTTCCCGGTTCCGGTCGTCGCTGCTTGAGGGCCTTTCGCCTTAAGGACCTTGTCCTCAAGCGCGTCAGGGACCCCTTACAAGCTCTTCAACCTTCAAGAGCAGGAGCTGAAATACACGTGGAACTTGCGTTTACTTCGCAAGTTCTATGTTTAGCCTTACAGGCCTGTCCCCTCCCCCGGAGCGTTCACGCCGGAGGGGTAGGAGGGACACTGTATTTTCCTCCCCTTTCGCGGCTTTGCAGGGGGAGGCCCTGTACTTCATTTCATTAGCAGTACATAGGTCTTGCTTTGCAAGCTGTCTCATTGCAGGTCTTTCTCATTACCGCCCCTAGCGGCGATGCCCTCCCGGCGAGGAAGCCCTCCCCGCGAGGATGCCCTCCCCGCGAGGAAGTGGGCCAGCCCCAACAAGTCCCTACAACGGAGCCTGCACTCCCGTAGGGCGGCTTACGATCAGCCCTCGTGGACTGAGGGTGTAAGCGGCAACCCGGTCACAGTGGCCGTGGTAACGAGTCACTTTGGGAGACTAGTCCCCTGCCCAAACACTCAAGCCCCGTCTTTGGGCATTTCCTCCTCCGGGAGTCGACGTTATTCCCGGCTCCCTGTTTTCACGGCGACCGGAAGATCGAGCCCTTGCGGCTTGATTGGATCTATGTTCCTCCTCCGGGAGTCGACGTTATTCCCGGCTCCCCGTTTTCACGGCAACCGGAAGATCGGCCCCTTGCGGCTTGATTGGATCTATCTTCCTCCTCCGGGAGTCGACGTTATTCCTGGCTCCCCGTTTTCACGGCGACCGGAAGATCGGCCCCTTGCGGCTTGATTGGATCTATCTTCCTCCTCCGGGAGTCGACGTTATTCCCGGCTCCCCGTTTTCACGGCGACCGGAAGATCGGCCCCTTGCGGCTTGATTGGATCTATCTTCCTCCTCCGGGAGTCAACGTTATTCCCGGCTCCCCGTTTTCACGGCGACCGGACGATTGGTCCCCAGCGACCTTATTCCCGGCTCCCCGTTCTCACGGCGACCGGATGAATGCCTCCCGGAGACCCTATTCCCGGCTCCCCGTTCTCACGGCGACCGGACGATTGTCTCTCGGAGAAGTCGGATTCTCGGGCATTTTCTTCCTCGAAGACACTATTCCCGGCTCCCCGTTCTCACGGCGACCGGAGGAATGTCCCCTAGGAAGCTCGCCTCTGGAAATCTCATCGGGTTCTCTTGGACTTTCCTCCCGCTTGAGGCCTTATTCCCGGATCCCCGTTCTCACGGCGACCGGACGATTATCTCCAGGAAGGTCTTCTCCTTGAAAACCTCGATTTAAAATTTTCTAACTTAGAAAATTTCCTATGCTACAGGTGACTTCCTTCCCGGGGGCCTTGTTACCCCCACAGCGCGCGGAGCTATTCTCCGGCCCGCTGTGGGCGGGGGGGGATAAGGAACCCCCGGGTGTCGACCGCACCACCCACGAGAAAACTTAGCTCATCCTTGTTAAGATGAGTCGTCCAGACCATCCAAGAAGAAGAAAATAAAGAGGCGCAATAAAAGGATACAACAACACAGCGCTTTATTGATCAGCAAACCCGGAGGACATCTTCCCCCTCCGGTGGGCTTCGGAAACGATACAACCCGGGTTCTAACCTGGGGGATTCTCTAAGCCCTAAGGCTCCTACGCCTAATACTCCCGGAGGCTCTCCGCTAGCTCCCGGGTCAAGTCCCGGTACAACGCCCGCACGCGGCGCCGAGCGTCCCGGAGCACATCTTCAGGCCAAAACTCGTATCCCGCCGGTGGAAGTATCCGGAGGGGAGGGATCATCCGGAGCCCCGGTCGCTGAGGGGACAATTCGGCACGATGATTATCGAAGTTGTCCAAGTGCCACTCCGGACACCACCTCAACCGGATCGGCTCCCGGACACTATCCTCGCCGCGATTCCCGGAGAGAAGGCTTAGCAAAATCAAAGCCGCTTGGGCGTCCCCCGGGGAGCCCCTCTCGGACCTTCGCCCGGGAGCAACCTCCCGGGAACCCTGGTAACAGTAAGTTCAATTCAAAGACTTAGAAAAAATTCTAACTTCATTGCATTAAGAATTTTTGTGTACAAGTGCCCGGGGCTTCTTCTAAGAAGCTACCGGAATAAAAAAATCCTAAAACAAAAAAGGGCCCTAGCTAAGACCCAGGGGGAGGCTCATACATGTTCATTGGCGTCCTCCCCCCGGGGGGCTTCCTCCAAGGCCGGGGCTGGGGCGTATCCCGCCGGAGGCGCCGAAGCCGGGAACCACGCCCGGATGATCCGGTCGTAGAACCCTCCGGCGAGCTGCTCGACCTCCCGGCGCGAAGGCTCGAAGGAGTCCGGAAGCTTCGGGGGATGCGGCCCCCGATCGCCCGGGCGCCGACCCCCCGGAACTCGACGAGCCCCGCAGCGGCCGCGACAACGGGGATCGCCTGACCCCGCCCCCGAACATCGGCAGCCTCCGGGATGGCGGAGACCTGTGCGTTGAGGAAACGCACAGCCTCCGCGAGGGTCGCCGGCGGCACCTCCCTGAGGGTCGCCGGCGGCACCTCCCTGCTCCCGGAGCCGAGGCTTACGCCAAGGCCCTCGAGGGCCGTCCGGACGGAGCGGCCCGCGTCCGCCACCGCCCGGACGCTTGAGCTCTCGAGCTCACGAAGCGCCTCCTCCCTCGCCTTGGCTTCCTCCCGGAGGCGGGCGTTAATGGCCTCGGAAATATGAACCTGGGCCCGGACCCGGGTCAATTCCGCGAGGGCTTCGTCGCGCTCCCGGAGGGCCTCCTCGCACTGCCCAACGGAGGCCGCGGCCCGGCCCTCCGCCTCCTTGAGCAGCCGGGCGACCCGCTGCTCAAGGCCCCAGGTAACAGCTGCCACCTACAAAGCACATAAGAGTTAGAAAAATTTTAAAGTGCAGGGGATGAGCGAAGGCGTTGTCGACTCGGGTTACCTGGGCCCCGAGGGACTGAAGCCCCTCGAAACGCTCATGGAGCGTCCCTCCCGCGACGAAGGCCTGCACCTTCCGGGTATGCAGGCCCTCCGAGTAGCGGGCGACCTCCCCCGCGGGGAGCAAAGGGGTCTCCCGCCCGGAGCCGCCGGCGAGGCCGGCATCTTCGTCGACGAGGTAGTGTCCCCCAAAGACGTGGCCGAGGAGCTCTCGGCGGGAGCCTCCACTCGGGGGGGAACCATCAAGCCTTTCCCTGCCCCGGGCCGGAAGGTCCTCGGGGCCCCCTCCTCCGGAGGAACCTCGCAGACCGAGGGGTCCCCCCCTCGTCCACCGGCCAGACCCGCGGGGGCGAGGCCCCCGCGAACCTCACCTCCAGGCTCTCCGGCTCCAAAGAGGCCGGAAGGGGCGGGAGGAGCTCCACCGTGAGCGGCGACGGGGGCCTTCTTCCCCCGCCGAGTCAGACGCCGCCCCGCCCGCGGTCGCCTCCTTCCCCCGCGCCTCGACGGGGGCCTTCGGGGGAGGCGTTGCTTCCTTCCGGGACGGAGCCCGGGCACGCTCGCCCCCGGGGGTCTCGTCCCGGGGCTTCGCCGGTGTCGCCGCCGGCGTCGTCGATGGGCCGGGGGTCTTTTGAACCCGGGCCTTCTTGGGCTCTGAGCCCCCGGCCGCCTCCTTCCCCCGTTTGTGCGATCCGAGGGTGGGGAGAGGCTTCCTCTCCGGCAGCTTTAGCCCGAAGGCCGCCGCTACCAGGTTCTTGGGGGGGCCCTCGCCCACGGCGCGCACGACGCGCTCGTGCTCATCCGCGAAGTACCTCCCCAAGAGGTTCTCCGCCTTCTCCCGCGCCGCCGGGTACGGCCAGACTGCAAGAGGTAAAGAGTTAGTCAATTTCTTAAAAATTTGTAAGTACAGTGCAGCGGGTTCCCGGAGCTTACGTCACGTCACCGGCTTCACCGGGGGCCGCTGCTCGGGGCCCATGCCGATCCCCCTCTTCCCGCCGGTGATGGGGGAGATCCGGAGGAGAGCCATCTCCTCAGCCGCGTCCCGCATCGAGCGGGTCTTCTTGGAGAGGATCACCTTGCCGAGGAGCTCGTACTACTCGTCCGTCCACACCGGCGGCTTTGCTGCGGACGACCGGCTGTAGGTGGGGGCCTCCGGGGCGTACACCACCGCGTCGTCTCGAACCCGGAGGTAGAACCACCTCCGGACCCAATCCCCCCAGTGGTCCCGGGAGGCCGCCGCCGGGTAGTCGATTACCCGGGCCGGCAGCATCTGGACCATCACCGAACCAAAGGGGGACTTGGGGCGCCCCTTCACCAGGTGGGAGGTCCGCGCCGCCGGTTCGTAGAAGTACCGGAAGGCGCGAAGGTCGGGCTCCCGCCCGGTCGCTGTCTCAAAGAGCCAAATGAAGAGGCCCATCCGGACAAGCGCGTTCGGGGTGAGGTGGTTGAGAGCCACCCCATACTCCTTGAGAAACTCCCGGAGCATGGGATGCACCGGGAGCCGGAGCCCCGCCTCGAGGAAGGCCTCGAAGGCCACGATCTCTCCGGGCTTGGGGCGGGGGGCCCCGTCCTTCTTCACGGGAACTCGGATGTCCCCGGCCGGAACGATGCCCCTTTCGGCCAAGGACTCGGCGTCCTCGGCTGTGAACTCAGACGCCTAGAGGAAATCCGAGGGGATTTCCTCCGGGGGCACCTCCGTGGTCTTTGCTCGACCCTTGGGTGCCATGAGGTTAGTTTTCTTTTTGGTGGCTAACTTTGCAAGAGGCTACTACTAGAAGCTCCCGGACGCCTGCTACCGGAGAAAAGCTACCGGGAAAAGCTACCGGGAGAGGGCTACCGGGAGAGCAAAAATCGTGGGGCTGAGAATTTGGAATGAGCTTCCGGGCCCCCCAAGGCCGTATTTATAGGGGCGGGCCGTGGCCTAGATGCACGCCACGTGGCACCCGCGGATCAATCTGGACCGTAGAAGTTCAAACCGTGCGCAGGAAACGAAGGGACGGGCGTGTGAATCGAGGCACTGGTTCAAACCGCACACGCATTTATGGCGAAACGGCGCGGCTTTAAGCGTGGGGCACGGAAACCGAAGCATCGTGGCTCCGGTGGCTTGGCCCGGAGATTTTCCCGGTGACCTGAACCATACCCACCGGGGACTCGAGCATCGTCCCCAGCGGGCATGGGGGGCTGCTGTCGGGGGAAATCTCCGCGGGACTAAGTCCAGGTAAGTTGTGTCACGGTTGCCCGGGGACGTGGCCTCCGGGGGCTCCCCGGGCGCCGCCTTTTGGCTCCCGGGACGTGGCCTCCGGTGCCCTCCCGGGCGCCGCCTTTTGCCCGGGTCCGGGGCCTCCGGGGCCCCCCCGGGCGCCGCCTTTTGGCTCCCGGGATGTGGCCTCCGGTGCCCTCCCGGGCGCCGCCATTGGCCCTGGGACGGGGCCTCCGGTGCCCTCCCGGGCGCCGCCATTTGCCCGGGGACGGGACCTCCGAGGCCTCCTCCGAGCGCCGCATTTTGGCTCCCGGGACGGGGCCTCCGGTGCCCTCCCGGGCGCCACCATTGGCCCGGGGACGGGGCCTCCGGGGCCTCCCTGGGCCTCATCACCCTCCTGAAGGTAAAGTCTCGAACTGTTTGTCACGTGCAGGTCACGCGAGGGGCGCCTCGGGAACTAGCGACCACCTGTCAAGCATCCAAGGTGTTTGACCGAGAGAAGGACGGTCCTGCCCTTCAATCCGACGGTGGCTTCCGGGGTAGTTTAGGTTTTTTGCTGCTTTTTGGGTCTATAAATAGCCCTTGTACCCCTCTGTTGGGAGGGATCGGTTCATTTTATTGGAATAGCTAAACTCACAGGCGTGCTCCGGAAGCCTCTCCCCCGGAGAGGGCCTCCCCAGCCGACTCCGGTTGGGAGCGCGTCGACAGGACTAGGGCCCCCACCGGGACCCGAACCTGTATAAACCCGTGTGTCATTCTTTGTGCTTGTCAGGCGGGGGAGGACCGGTCATCCGATCAACCCGCGCCGCGTAATCTTCGCTAGGATCACTTTCAAAACATGCCGGGGTATTCGCAATACCACGACAATTCAATTTCTAGTAGTCGATGCAGAGTCGTAGGCTATCGTCTTTCTTCTTGGCAAAAAGTACCAAGGCTCCCCAGGGTGAGGAACTTGTTCTAATAAACCCTTTCTCTTCCAACTCTTCTATCTGCTTCCTTAGCTCTTCTTGCTCTTGGCTCGTCATTCGTGCCGGCTTTCTTGCATATGGAGCTGATCTAGATTTCAGCTCGATGGTGAACTCTATGTCCCGGTCTAAAGGCATTCCCGGGAGTTCTTCAGGAAAAACTTCTGGGTACTCGTTGACTATTGGTATTTTCTCGAACTCGATCTTCTCAATACAGTTCAGACTACTCTCATGGTCACTTACTGAAGTCCTCTCTGCGTGGAATGTGACCAGCCCTCCTTCAATGTTGGTTAGCGTCATTGTCTTCCTTTCACAGTCTATCTGGTATTTGTACTTCGCTAGCCAGTCCATTCCAATGATAACGTCTATCCCTCGAAGATCTAAAATTAGCAGATTCGCTAGGAATCCTATGTTGCCGATACATAAGGCAATATTTCTACAGATAGATTCAACGGACATCCTAGCTCCGGGAGATTGAATAAGAACTGGGTACTCTAATGCAGACACAGACAATCCACTTTTCAGCACAAGAGACTTTGACACAAAAGAATGAGTTGCACTAGGGTCAAATAAAGTAATTGAAAGCTAAGAAAAGATCAGGATTCTACCAATCACGATATCGGATGCTTCTCCAACTTCAACTGCAGATGCGTAGTTGAGTCGGTCTCATCCTGTAGTCGGTATTCCTCTTCCCTTGCTGATTTAAATTCTTCCTCCTCTGCGTGACAGAACATCTCTGGCAAAATTCTGAACTGGTGCGGGAGATCTTGTTGCTTAAGAAGGTCAGATGGCACGTCTTCTGAAAATTGGTTAATCTTGCTCCAATTGCTGATCCGTCAACATGTCCGGATGGTAAGTTTGGATCATTTGCTCTAAGATTTGGTTCTGTACAGCCATTTCCTGTTGTTTATTCTGCTCCATTCATATCAACACATCACTGATATTTCCTCCTCATGACATGGAAGTTGATAATCCAGGTTGATCTGGGTTGACATGGGCTCTTATTCCAGGTGTGTTCTTCATGTCACTTGTATCTTCCTTGAGTTCTCTTCCCTGAGATCTTCCTCTAATGTTAACCATTCTGCTCTGGCAGGAGGTCAAAGAAATGATTGCTGACTCGGAGGGAAACACAGATCGGGTACAAGCGGGACATTGATATCGATCCATGAGACAGGGATGGAAATGTCCAAGATGCTTTTCATAAGTTAACTTTTATAAAATACATAGTTTTGCCTCTACGGCTTATAGGAATATTTAACAACCAACACACATCACGACAAGCAACTACTACACAAAAGATCTAATGTCTGCTGCGATTAGGCACAAAAGGTTAAACCAGGGGAAGTCTGGGACCACACGTCGGCAATGGAAGAACCACAAGGCTCTACCCCTTCTGAGTCCTCCTCCTGATCTTCATCCGCGTCCATCGGGTCCAATTCCAAGCTCTAGGATATCGTAGACTACCACTGAGGCACGAAAGCCGTCTAAGGGGATAGAATGCAAAAGCACCAAAAAGTTAAAATAATGTTTAAAGCTTTTTCAAATAATCAAAAGAATAACTACATAATATGTTTTTCTTAGACAAATTAGATTTTCGTAATTAGATTTCAGTCAAATAAACTAGCGATTTTCTGTTCTAGGGACGCCAATGTCTATAGAAGGGTCATGACCTACAGTCGAGCCTTTGCTCTGATACCATCTGTTGTGGGACCCTCATTTGAGGAATCTGGTGGCAACCGCCCTAGTGGGTTGCACTCAGAAAGGTACATCACAAGCTCACAACAACAAGATTTACTTTAAACAGTAAAGCAGATAGTTAAAACAAGTACAAGTTCACGAGGACCAATATTACAGTACCACAATATCAAGGATGACGGTAATAAAGTTGATATAAAACTAATGAGTTTCTCAATACAAAAGTCAGTATCAAAGTACCGAATACACAAGACAACACAGAAAGTAACAGCAAAGATCTTTGCTTCCTTCTGCAGCGGCTCAGCTTGGGCTTTCACCACATTGGACTCCACTGGGCGCATGACCCTCCTAGAAGCTCGACTCATCTAGAAAGGTTCCTTCCTCTTCTTGGTACTCAAAAACAAAGGAATCGGGACCAATGACTCCCTCTTCTGAATTTTTATGCAAAGGCAAGGGTGAGCACGTTTATACACGATGCTCAGCAAGTCTCGCTATGAGAATGCAGGTATATAGATGAGGGGTTCGCAAGGAATGAGGTCTTTGTTTTATATGTAAGAATAGAATAGATATTCACTCTAAAGTTATAAAGAAAAGCTTTTAGTTTCAAAAGCAATACTCTGAAATCTTAAGTTATACTTTAGAAATCGTTATGTGTGATGGTCTCCCATGAGTCATCACTTTTATTAAGCCACATTATAAAAACATTCCAAATATTACTTGTGCTAAACCACATGGATAAAATCCACTATGATAAGACTCCAAGACCTGGGAGTACAGAGTATCTAATACTTCTTTTACACTTTGCAAAGGTGTACCTCTTTTTAAATCCACTTCTTCACTCGGCTGTCAAGTCGGAATAGCTCCATGCGACTTTTACGCATGTGATAAGGCCGAGATCACACAATGATTTTTTAATCTAGTATTAACAATATCCCTGCCCGGTAAATAGACAATTAAGTCTAAAATACCGTTGTGGGTCCTCCCCACTGCCTTTCTTCCTAGCCTTGGCCTATGTCCTCACAAGACATATGACCTATGGTTACAGCCACGCACGACTCAATCCAGGCTTAGGGCAACTTTCTTCTTTAATCCTTATCCTCTCATTATTTTTCTGATCTCACACCACTCACGGCCAAACTGCGGCCCACCAGTTCCATGCGAGAAACCGGACTGACATACCACACAGGGAACTGCTAATACCAATAAAGCTACTAAGTTGTGCCAGTCCCATAGCTAGCAAGTGGTTGGTACATTTTCATGTCGCATAGAAGCACAACACAGGGTTCATGTCCTTATGAATCAATAGTGAGGAGACATTCACATACCCGATGCGCACACAGCAGCCAACCAATCAAACCATCCTCACTATCAATTCCAATTTCACATTTTCTTTGACAAAACGGGTTTTCAAACATGTTTATCATATGATTGAACATTTAACACTCAATGTATGTATTTAAGTGTAAACATATCCTAAGCATAATGTCCTAGGGTGACAAGGGTGCAAGTGATACACAAATACATAAAAGGGGCTTTACAAGAGATTAAGTCATATCTACTCACATCCGTCCAACATTACATTTAACTTGAACATAAAGCATGCATATATTCAAAACAAAATTTAATCTAGTTTACTTTAAAATGTTAGGAGAAACATGGTCAAGGGAATGAGACTTTCCTTACAACGAGGAATCTAACAGGTCTGCTAGGTCTTCAAAGATCTCCTCTGATTCTTCCGCTCCTGGCTCTACTCTCGAAGACAAACAACAAAACAGAAATATACCACACATTCAGAAATTACTTAATATAGAAAATAATAGGTAATGTATAGACAAGTATGTAAAGGAGATGATTTGGTCGAATGCAGAACAGCGGGAGAGAAGATATTTGGGTCTGGTTCACAGGGTTTGGCTTGGATTCGACGAATGTCTATAGGTTGACATTCGGTACGCGGCCAGACAATGCCTAAAAATGGCATAGAGCTAATCTGGGGCTTCTGAAAAGTCAAGATGGGTTTAAAAAGGGGCATTAGGTGCCAAACACAGTAAGGCATCTAACTGACAAGGTGGTTTCAACAGGAAAGTCCAGGAGGAACAGCGGCGACGATGACGCGACGGTGAGTAAACGGCTATCCAGCTTTACCAGCGACAATCGGGGCTGTTGGAACTTGGTCCAGTGCCGGTGCAGATGCGGAGGCGACAGGGTTGACACGACTGGGCTACGTGGCACGACGAAGCTGACAAAGTTGCTGGAGCGCGCGCGTGGGGCGCAGCGCTGGTGCTGTTGCTGCTACTTCTGGTCGAAGCACTGCCACGACGATGATGCAGGTACGGATACGAGCGCACTTGCAGGCACGGGCGACTATGAACACAAGCGACGTTAAATCTTTGCCGGCGGTGAGGAAACACGGCGAACGACACGACGATGTCTGGTCTGTAACACCCCTGTTTTTACCAACCCTAGCCTGCCTTGACTATCTGTATATCAGGATGAGATCTTGGTAATGCCAGAGTGTTACTCTAAAAAGTTGGCAGCCAAACTCCTTCATTCAACTCATTTTCGCAGATCAGTCCAAAAGATTCACAAATTAGTCCTTTTCAGATATCTGAGGAACCCCAAAAAGGCTAAAAGTCACAGATCATTTCCAAATCATGATTTGATTCAGTGAACATCTTCCCTTCACTATTCTGGACATTTTTCCCTTCTGGAAGAATTTCCAAATCTCTCCCGAAACCCTAGTTTCAGCCTTGTCAAATTTCTAAAATCAGATTACCCTAATTACCCTATTTTCAGTTCATCTCAAAACTTGCCTAAATCTCCAAAATTTTGTCATCCCTAGCTGCTGATCAATATCTTAGACTTTGTGGGTTAATTTAGCAAAGTCAAAACTCTTTCTACTTAAGCCAAATGCCAGATTTACAGATTGGTCCCTGGAATCAAGAATCAGTAATTGCAAATCAGCCCTCCTATTCTTTTGCTGCTATTTTCGACCAGCGCCTGGTCGTTGCTTTCGACCAGTGCTGCATCGCCGGAGCCGCGCCGCGTTTTCTCGCCGTAGTTGCTCGCCGCCGGCCATCGCCTCTTGTCGCATGCGCTTGTGAGCAAATGAACCACACCGCGCGCACGTGCCAGCAGCAAGTACCGCGCCATGACCAGCGGATAAACGCCCGCGCTCCAGAGCAATGTCTTCGCGCGCGCAACTGTTGCCGTGGCAATTGCATGCGTTACGTGTCGTTGCCGGAGCCTTGCTGTTGCCTCCGCATCTGCGCCATCACTGGTGAAGTCCCAATGCAAGCGACAAAGCCTGTAGAGCTGCTACACCGCCAGTGCACAATCACATCGCCGGTCACCGCTGTCGCAGCTCCACCCGGCCGGTCTCGTCCCCGGCACAAGTTCTCTCGCCGTTTCCCCTCGCAAGCTCTGCCTCAACACCTATTTAAACCCCCCTCAGTGCTGTGAAGAAGTCACAACTCCAGGACTTAGCCAAATTCTCGGATTTTCACTGTTTCCCTTTCTTCCCCGACGAGCCGATTTTGAGGCCATCGTCGCCAGAGCAAACCACAGCCCCTCTTTCCAATCCAAGCTCACCAGTAACATCCCCACACCCATCTTCCCGTGTCCAAGCAAGCAATTGCATCCTAGTGCTCTTCATCGCCGGTGATCGCCGGAAAACCAGAAACCCCTGTTCCAGAAATTAAACTCGTTCCAGTGCCTTCCACCACTCACTCCAGTAGAATCAAATGATCCTTAGCCCTTTCTTAGCAAGCCTGTTCAGCCAGTTTTCAAATTGATGCAGTGCTGTGTGTTTTCCCAATTTTCGCTGCAGCTCTCCCCAAAATGAAGCCTCCTACACCTTCCCTGTAACCCCTAGATGGTGTAGCCCAAAGCTTATAGCCTGCATTGCTGTGTGGAGCCAGTTCGTCGTGCACCGTCTTCTCCAACTCCGGTGACAACGTCGACGAGCCCGCACGCTTAACCACTGCCCAATCCCTCCCTCTAGAACAATCCACACCACCCAGGAGTGTTTCCCCTCGGTCAATTTCAAGTTTAGCTAACCCCAGTTCTCTGTCACCGTGGCTCGTTCTTGTCTCAGGCGGCCGAAGATTTCAACCTCGCCGTTCGTCACCGGCAAGCCACCCCAGTCAAATTCCTTCCACCAGCAACCTTGTCTTGATCCCGCCTACCTCCCTGACATGTTTGGCGAAGCAATGTGATTCGTCCAGACGCATGTGCCCTAGTTCGCTGCTGTATAGTGGCATTCGATTTCCTGTGTCCTGAGCCTTGCTGTGATTTTCTGTTGATTCAAGGACTTTTCTGAAAAGTTCACTTTGTCATTTAGGTCCCTCACAGCATTTGGCACACAATGCCACCTCTTGCACCACTTTTGATCATCTAGAAGCCCCAAATCATCCTGGTGTCCTTCTCGGACACTATCTGTTCGTGAACCGAATGCCAACCCTTGGCTTTCATCGCAATCGAGTCTTGTCCAGTGAACCTAACCCTAGTATCCTTTTCTCCGCTGTTCTGTTTCTGCCCAATCTCCCTCATTTGCATTCATGTGTATATTTTACTTATGTTTTGTACAAAGCCTATTTTCTGGATGCTTATGTATTGTAAGTGTTGTGTGTGCTCTCGTGCGAATGCAGAGCAAGGAGCGGAAGAATTGGAAGGAACGTTTGAAGATCCAGCAGATTTCTTAGACCCAACTTGGCAAGGCAAGTCGTCACCCTTGATCATGTCTCACCCAGTATTTTGAAATAAAGTAGATTCACTGTTTTAAAGATATATGCATGCTGAATATTTGATAGAACTATGTTTAGAAACATGTGAATAGATATGACCGAACTTTCATGTGGAAACCCCTTTTTGATATCGAATCATCATGCAACCTTGTCACCCTAGGATACCATGCTTAGGCTTTAATCTTATTTTAGTATACATGTTGGATGTGAAATGGCTAATATGTGAGAAATGGATTTGAAACCCCTTTTGTGAAATGAAATGTCAAATTAGTATTGATAGTGAGGATTGGTTTGTATGGAGAGGGTGCGGTGCGCACCAGGGAATGTGGATGGCTCCTCACTATTAATTCATAAGGACTAGAACCTTGTGTTGTGCCCCTATGCGGCATGAAAAACGTACCAACCACTTGCCTGGTATGGGACAGGCACGACTTAGTAGCTTTTTGGTATTAGCAGTTCCCTGCATGGTTTGTCGGTCTGGTTTCTCGCGTGGAGAAACTGGTTGGGCGCAGTTCGTCCGTGAGTGATGTGAGTTCAGAAAAAGCATGAGAGAAAAAGGTGGAAAGAAGGAAGACGCCCTACGCCTAAGATTAAGCCGTGCGCGGTTGTAATAAAAAAAGGTCAGATGTCTCGCGTGGACAGACCAAGGCCATGTGTCCTGCGGGAGCATAAGCCAAAGGCTAGGAAGTAAGGCAGTGGGGAGGACCCACAACGGTACTTGAGACTTAATTGTCTATTTACCGGGCGGGGATACTGTTAATACTGAACTGCAAAAGCGTTGTGTGATCTCGGCCTTATCACATGTGTATAAGTCACATGGAGTTGGCCCGACTTGAAAGTCGAGTGAAGAAGTGGATTTAAAAAGAGGTACACCTTTGCAAAGCGTAAGAAAAGTATCGGATACTCTGTACTCCCAGTTCATGGAGTATGTTCGCGGTGGATTTATCCATGTGGTTCAACACAAGTAACTATTTGAAATGTCTTCATAATATGGTTAATTCAAATGGTGGATCACGGAGGATCGCCATTCACAATGTTTTCTTAAAGTCTATTATAAGGTTTTCAAAAACCCCGCTGTTGAAAACAAAACCCTTATTTGAAAGATCAAAGGATTGAAATCTATACTATTTATGATTATAAGACTTAACCCCTTTTCTTGATCACTCCTCATCTATATAATTGCATTTGTAAATAAACGACTTGCTGAGCATTGTGTCAAAGCATGCTCACCCTTGCCTTTTCAAACAAATCAGAAGAGGGATTCGTCGATCCCGATTCATTTGGTTATGAAGATGAAGCAGAAGATGGGAACGCCCCAGATGATTCGGAATTCTAGGAGGGTCTCGCGCCGAGTTGAGTCCGATGTGGAGAAAGCCCTACCAGAACCGTTGCTGCCAGAAGTGAAGATCTTTGTTGTTGCTGTTTGCCTTGTTTTGTGTGTTCGGTATCTTGATGCCGACTCTTGTATGGATAAACTTGTTATTTTCGTAGCAACTCTAAGTAGCGTCATTCTGGGCGCTATGTTAATGTAATATTGGTCCTCGTGACCTCGTACCTGTTTGATTATGTTTTATGTTATAGCTGCTTTCCGCTTGTTGTGAGTTTTGTAATGGTCCAACCTGTGTGCAATCCACCTGGGCGGTTGCCACGGGATTCCTCAAATGGGGGTCCCACATGGTCGATGCACTGGCCAGGCGCTAGTCGAAAACAGGGACCAGGCTCTGGTCGAAAATAGATCTGGACTGATTTGTAGTTTCTGAAACTTGATCCAAGGACTGATTTGCAAATCTGGTAAATGGCTTAGGTGAAAAGAGAATTGGTTTCACCAAATGGGCATACTAAACTTAGCAAATAGTTTAGCAGTGATAGATGACAAAATCTGGGGTTTTGAACAAGTTCTGAGCTGAAACAAAAATAGGCTAATTAGGGTGTGTAATTTGGCGAGGCTAAAAACTGAGGCTTAGGACGATATTTTGGAAATCTCACTAAGGGAGATTTGTTCAGAATAGTAAATGGAAGATATTTCCTGAATCAGATACAGATTTGGAGATAAACTGTGGCTTTTAGCCTTTTCAGGCTTTTGGAAAATCTAAAAAGGACTAATCTGCAATACTCTTGGGGTGATTTGTGAAAAAGGATTGAACGATGGAATTCTGCTTCCAACTTTTTGAGTTATGGCATTGGCATACTCTGGATTATAATCTTAAGATGACAGATTTAGATTGGGAAGGATTCGGGGAAAAACAGGGTGTTACACGACCTAGTTTGTCTTTTCTCAAGATTTGGGGCTGTGAGGCATACGTGAAGCGTTTGATGCTTGACAAACTCACACCCAAATCAGACAAGTGCTTCTTCATGGGGTATCCCAAGGAAACGAATGGATACTACTTCTATAAGAAGGACAAGAAGAAAGTGTTTGTTACTTGTAATGGTGTATTTCTTGAGAAAGAGTTTCTCACAAAAGAAATTAGTGGGAGTACAGTGCGACTTGAAGAAATTCAAGAACCATTGCAAAATGTTTCAGCTCCCACTGAGTTTCAAGAAGAACTACAAACTGTTCAGGAAACAGTTATGGGACCACTAGCCCCATGTAGGTCTGAAAGAGTCTCTAATGTACCTGAGAGGTACATGTTCCTTACCATGGAATGACGGGATACATTATTGTTAGACAATGATGAACCCAAGACTTATGAGGAAGCAATGATGAGCCCAGACTCTAAGAAATGGCTTCACGCCATGAGATCTGAAATAGACTCCATGTATACTCATCAAGTCTGGAACTTGATTGATTTACCCGATGGTGTCAAACCCATTGAGTGTAAATGGGTCTTTAAGAAAAGGATTGACATGAATGGAAATGTTCACATTCATAAAGCATGATTGGTTGTGAAAGGTTTCAAACAAATTCAATTAATTGATTATGATGAAACTTTCTCACCGGTCACTATGCTCAAGTCAATTTGGATCATCCTAGCAATTGCTGGCTACGATGGTTATGATATATGGAAAATGGATGTTAAAACAACTTTCCTCAATGGAAATCTAAGTGAGGATGTGTACATGACACAGCCCGAAGGTTTTATTCATCCACAAAAACCTGGGAAAGTATGCAAGCTTCAGAAATCCATTTATGGATTGAAGCAAGCACCTCAGAGTTGGAATATTCGTTTTGATGAGACAGTCAAACAAGTTGGCTTCATCAAAAATGAAGATGAACCTTGTGTTTACAAGAAGGTTAGTGGGAGCGCACATGCATTTCTAGTTTTGTATGTAGATGACATACTATTGATCGGAAATGAGATTCCTATGCTTGAATCTGTCAAGTCTTATTTGGGAAATAGTTTCTCTATGAAAGACTTGGGAGAGACAGCATACATACTGGGTATTAAGATCTATAGAGATAGATCTAAACGGCTAATTGGATTAAGCCAAAGTACATACATTGACAAGGTGTTGAATCAGTTCAACATGCAAGACTCCAAGAGACGTTTCTTACCTATGTCACATGGCATTAGTCTTAGCAAGAGTCAATGTCCTATGACATCTAATGAGAAAGACCAAATGAGTAAGATTCCATACGCTTTGACTATTGGTTCTATCATGTATGCCATGCTTTGTACACGCTCAGATGTTTCTTATGCTCTAAGTTCTACGAGCTGATACCAATCAAATCTGGGTGAGAGTCATTGGATAGCTGTTAAAAACAACCTAAAGTACTTCAGAAGAACTAAGGATGTGTTCCTGGTTTATGGAGGTGAGGAAGAGCTCATTGTAAGTGGTTACACTGATGCTAGCTTCCAAACCAAGGATGATTACCAATCGCAATCTGGGTTTGTGTTTTGCCTCAATGGAGGAGCTATAAGCTGGAAGAGTTCTAAGCAAGTGACGGTCACTGATTGTGCAATAGAAGCTGAGTACATAGCTGCTTCTGAAGCAGCAAAGGAAGCTGTTTGGATAAGAAAGTTCATCTCTGAACTTGGTGTGGTACCTAGCATTGTTAGTCCGGTGGATCTCTATTGTGATAATAATGGAGCCATCGCTCAAGCTAAGGAACCAAGGTCACATCAAAAGTCCAAGCATATACTTTGGTGATATCACCTCATACAAAAATTTATTAGTAGAGGTGATGTGAAAATATGCAAAGTAAATACATACTTCAATGTGGTAGATCCTTTGACGAAGTCTCTCCAACAACCAAAGCATGAGGCGCACAATAGAGCAATGGGTTTTCAATACCTATATGATTGATTCTAGTGCAAGTGGGAGATTGATAGAGATATGCCCTAGAGGCAATCATGGAGATGATTGTATCATGATATGTTTGTGAATTATTACAAATAAAATGTTATTGCATTCCTTGAATAAACTATCACTTTTGTTGATGAAACAAGTATGTGACTTGTTCGTTGAACTCTTTATTATGATATATGTATTGTCGGCATTATTAGTGATACTTATTCTAAACATCTCTGACTTTCGGCATTGCATGAAATAATAATGCAAGATAAGTCAGCACAATCATTGATTGATAGTCAAGTTTCAAGGATCAAAGATATGAGATATCAACTCAATGTTGTGGACACATATTTGAGAACATGTTCGTTGGATTGACCTATCTTGAGACACTGTTGAGTTTTTTATGTGTCATCATTTGGTTTCTAACAATTATTTTGGTTTATCTTTAGGCCTAACATCATCACGGTTTCATACATACGTAGTAGCATACTTGGTATCATCAACCGCTACTTTTAAGCAAGTAGTCATAAAGGTGACATACATATATGTTATGAACCATGTGGTTGAAAATGAATGGTCGAGATGGGATAGTCATATCTTGAGAGAGATATCTCTGGGCCCCTTGATGTAATTGGACTAAGAAAGTGCATGGCCGTGCCGAATATAGGTGAGAGTCAACTATGGAAAGGTTAGTCCATTACAAAATCAAGAAAGATAGATCTTGTGAAACCCTAGCCATGTGCGCTGGTGCTAGCACACGAACACGCAGTGCTCCTTCCCCGGATGTGTGGACTTCTATAGAGGTGCGGCTATTATTGCTGCACTACTGGTCACAATCTGGTTGTGACATCGACTCTTCTTCCGCTGCTGCGTTGTCGAGTCCGTGCGTCTAGTGGTAAATCTCTTGATCTATGATCTATTGCTAGCAAGCTTTTTGGGATTTTGGGTAAAATTATTGAAATTGTGCTAAAGTAGTGAGCCCGTTCCGCAACACTTGGCAGGGGTACAACATCAACTGGTATTCATTTTACACAAGAAGTCAGGACAAAAATAGTACTATGCAATGTAGTGGAGTGACTGTATTTGCTATTTCGGAGAATGCCAGGGCAATAACGGCACTGAACTCATTTTACGATGTTATTGAAGAAATATGGGAGCTTGATTACGTATTATTTAAGATTCTTTCTTTCGATGCCAATAGGTCGAGATCCCTTGAGGTGTTAAAATTAATAATTACGGGTTTACTCTCATCGATCTCAATATGGTCGCACACCAAGAAGATCCATTTATACTTGCTGAGCAAGCCACACAGGTATTCTACATCATTGACCTGGCCAATCCAAATTTGCACATTGTCCTTCATAGCAAGAGACGTATTGTTGTGGTCCAAGATGTTGTCAATGTAGAAGAGTATAATCAGTTGATGAAATACATCCATTTTTATATGCCATTCAATCTGTCCCTATCGAAGATACTAACGAAACAAGAAGGATTATGGGTTGACAACCATTCTTGACTATTTTGTAATTGAAGAATAAATCCCAGGCTAACCACAAGTTCTAGCATGCAGTTCTAGCATGAAGGATTTTTGGGAATTAAGGTGAGGAACTTATGAGAAAGTCGAACTTATGAGAAAGTCAAACTTTTATAAAGCACTTTGTAATTTCTGTTTCACAGGTAAATTCATATCCCACAGATAGAGGATTTACAAAAATTGGCACCATAGGTGATGATTTTTTCTAGTCAATGGCTGTTGCTGTTGAATCAGTTCTTGAAGAACCAAATGCCAAGGTTGGTATTTTCTATACGGTTACAAATGTGTTTGTCAAAGTAGCCTTGTTGATAAATGTGAAAATTTATGCACTGACTTAGAGATTGCAAGTGGTTTCCCTTGATTCAGAGTTCTAATATTACAGTACAGTCTTATAATCCTAAGAACTTCTCCTAAAGAAAATTTCTTGTTAAAATCCCTTCTATAGCCATTTGCTTCTTCAATAGGCCTGCAAAAATCATTTTCTAGTGCAGTGCACTACTACAGAAATGCAGGCCTGAAAGAAATTGTACTTTTCTAATGGTTAATTTCGTCCAACCTTAGAACAAAGCACATGTTCCAATGATTATTTTTTCTAACCATTAGAAGAAAGGTACCACCGAAAGTTAACTTTGAAAAATCATTTTCTAGTGCATTGCACTACTACAGAAATGCATGCCAGAAAGAAATTGTAATTTACTAACAGTTAATTTCGTCCAACCGTTAGAATATAGCACATGTTCTAACAATTCGTTTTGTCTAACCGTTAGAAGAAATGTGATATAGAAAATACAGGCCTGAATGAAATTGTACTTTACTAACGGTTCATTTCGTCGAACCGTTAGAAGAACTCACTAAATTAACAAACTTAACCTAGATAGTGTCCCTCCAGTCTAACCATACAAAATCTCTCTCCTCGAGCGCGAAAAGCCCTAAGGCCCTAACCTCACTAGCAACCGCTTCCTCTTTGCCGAACCACCATCGCCGCACGGTTCATACTTTTGGTGTTCATTGCTGCCAGTGACCACTTCCTCGTTGCCGGACCACGATCGCCGTCGCCGGCCGTCACACAATTCACCACCACCGTGGGCCACTAAATTATGTTGTAAAGTATTCTTGCCCTATCCTTAATTTGCTTTTTCAGTATTCAAACTAGGATTTGGCTAGCTGCTCTTGTTTAGAATTTAAACTAGGTTTGATCTCAGTGATCTTTAATTTTGTCTTGTTATCTGGTTGATCCGTCCAATTAGTTTTGCTTTCTGGGAATTGATAAAAGATTGTTAGTTTGTTATTCTTGTATTCTATAAGTCTTTGGCCAGGATTTGGCTCAGACTTTATCTAGTAAAAGCTGAAGCTGTGAAACTCAAACTCATATGCCAAACTATATATAGAACATATACTGTAATATTAGTTAGACTTGACTGTCAAGCTGTTTAAATTACTTAAATAATTGGCAATATCAATGAAATGTTAACATAATGTCGTCATAGAAAAGTGAAAGAGCTATTTGTAAATACTCTACTAAGTCTGCATGTCATTGTTATATGGGAGATTACAAGTTTGATTCTCATGAAAGATGGTTTTGGGGATGGGTGCTGGGGTAAGTTGGATTTAGGGGTTTTTCTGAGTGGGTTAGTGATAGATGTTGCAATTATTTTAGTAAATACAGGTGCATCAATAGTGAGAAAGATAAACCTTCAAGACATACTTATTTGGATATAGATAGCCTTTCTTCTTGCAGTTGTATCTTGGGCTACTAGTGTACAAGTTTCCCAATTCCTTGTTTGATTTGCTGATAGCAAGAGAGAAACTAATGGATAGAATGAACCACACAAGTATTAGGTTGTTGGCAATCTAGAATGAAAGAAACTGCAACTATATGAATATATTATTGGAATCAGTGGCATGATGGAAACATACTGGAGACCTTGAGTTAGGTCAAAGATCCCTTCAATAAAATGTGCCAAACATTCTTAATAACCTTGTCAAATTAAACTATACCATTCTGTAATTCTATTGGTTGTGAATGTATTAACCGTTAGAAGAAAGTACATGTTCTAATGGATGTTCATGTTTTAACCATTGGAAGAAATAGGTTTATGTGCTAGATGAGATGTACATTAAGAAATTTGTTCTATCGGTTGTGAATGTATTAACTGTTAGAAAAAAGTACATGTTATAATAAGCTTTCATGTATTAACCATTAGAAGAAATAGGTTTCAGGGTTCCCTGAGATATGCTTATTTAGTATATGATTGATTTAACAGGAAAAAATAGGTGATATGAAATGTGGTAAATGGGAGTGATGGAGTTTTAGTTTTGGAATCTGATCTGTGTTTGATAATAATTATATGGTTCAGTACATAAACTTTTTCATGTAAACTTTAATCTTATATATACTATAGCCTTCTTGATGGTTTGTCCATGGAACTTTAGGCACAACCATGTCGGCATCTTCCTTGTCTGATAGTAGTGATTCATTGAGGGGAAACGTAACTAATGCTTCTTTGTCCCAGCGTGAGAGGATGGAGAGAGGCGCGATGATGTTGTGCTGTTTGGCAAAACACACTGGCCTTTCTTGTGAGTTCAACCAGTTTGGGGGGTCGATCGGAAAGAACGCTAAGCAGTACATTGCCTACATTGGCCTATTGGTGAAAGAAAGGGTGAAGATCACTGTCAAGAGCTAGAAGGACGTGAAGGTAAACAAGAGGGATAGGTTGTGAGCGGAAGTGAAGGTAAAATTAATTGAAATCCCTGGACTCTTTCGTAATGACATTCCCTTGGCTTATCCTAAAGTTTAACTAACTCGTGCTTATATGCATTGTTGGAAAACAGGCTAAGTGGAACATCCCCGACAATGGACCTAAGATGACCTGCTTGAAGGACATGAACAACACATGGAAAACCATCAAGAGCTGGCTCGTTAGTACCTTCCTCGCTGCGGGGAAATGTCCTTGCGAGAAGTTCCCCTTCATAACAGAGGAGGTATGGGAGGAATTATGCAGCAGAAGGGGACCCCTAAGTTCAAGGCCCTTAGCTAGAAGAACAAGGGGATCCAGAAGAGAAACGACCACCCGCACTGTCTCAGATCTCGGGACTTTGTGGGGAAGGAGGAGCAGTGGAGGAAGGAAGTAAATTGCTCTCGTCGACTCCCCTGACTTGCCGATCTCTGAGATCTGTGATGCGAGGTGCAACCGATAGTAGCGGGGTAGAGGGTTAGTATCATCCACGGGGTCTATGGAGTTCACAAACCATAACGATGCCGAGGTCGTGTAGTGAATGGTAAGTTGGCTAACGCAGTAAACTGTGTGTGCATAAGTTTATATATATTTGTCTCACAATGTAGTTTTGAATGTAACAGATCTCTGCCGGGAAGAAGGCAACGCAGGGATTTTTTACTCCCCAGATAGAGAATGACATCCTCACACGGGCTCTAGGAAATAAGGCGCATCCTTGGCAGACGTGGACCGTGGGAGTTGTCGTGTCGTGGAAGGACAGTTTCGAAGATAGTGGGCCACCAAGGAAGAAGGCCCACTCCTTGAAGGACAAGGAATCAGAGCTGGCCGAGAAGATACGGGCAGAGGTACGGGTAGACATGATTGCATAATTTGAGGCTAGGTTCGCTGAAATGAGCGAACAGTTAGGATGACTAAGCAGAATTGTGCAGTCCAAGGCTGTAGATCCAGCTCTTGAGGGAGACAGTACCCCGTGGGGTCGGCCGAGCAGTTTCTCTTCGAAGGTCAATGTGGATCCGGTGGATCTACTTGTGGTATTGCAAGTATTGAACTATGCACTTAAGTGGATGCCACTCCCATTCCGTTAGAATTGTTTCGCAAACCTATTTAATTGTTGCAAATTAGCAGAAGCCGGAGAGCTGCAGAGCTGCAGCCTAGTGGTTCACCTAGGCGACAAGCCCATAGTGGTTGCACATGGTTTCGTATATCTGTCTAGGGAGGATGTCTGGATCCACTGCATACCTCTGAAGTTGGGGTTCGCAAAGGTACAGGTGTACATGGCCCTCACGGGCTACACCGCTTTTCCATTTCCCGTCCCAACAGAGGAAATGTGGACAGTTGCTGATGCAGTGGGCTCCTACATATAGTGGCCCAAGAAGTGTGTTGTAATACATGATGTAAATCCGACCCATTTTAGTTTACAACCTACTTAATATACTCAACTTGCAAAATCTAACATACGTGTTCATAAATTGAAGTGGCCGATGAAAGCCATTATACTACTTGAGGACTCCACGCCAAGTGCACGGCCTGAGGGATCTCCTTCTGCCCTCAACTCTCAAAAGACGAACTCGATCCCAGCAAAGGATCCACGCCTCCTCGGAAAGCCCCTTCTCCTCCAAAGAAATCCGTCAGCACCCCGCCCCGAGCTACGAAGGTATAGACTCGCTCCCTGACAAAAGACATGAGCAAAGGCAAGGGCAAAGGCAAAGCGACAAAGGGACAGCTGGATAAGTTCAAGAACGTGTTCCCACTCGTGTCAGAGGCAATTTTGCATAAGTTAGATCAGACAACTAGAGACCTCCATTAGTAGTACCTTTCCCAGGCCTAGTGCAACTTGAACTTCCTAGATCCCTTCAGGCCTGGACCCTACCACCATGAGGTCGGAAGCATATCCATGGTGCACGAGGATTTGTTCAAACTCTTTAACTGGAGGGAACTTGATATGTCCATCCTACGGACTAGAGTCCTATCAGTCTGTTGATCCTATATATTGTTTTAGTTCATTTAATAAATCTAGTAACTTTCTATGCAATACTAATGTCATCCGCTACATGCAGGAGCATGTACAGACTGGCGTCGACGAGGGTGTGTGACAAGGTGGGTTTCCTTGACCCAGAGAAAATAAGCCTCACAATGCTAAAGCAGGACCCAAGACAAGCGGAGCAGTACATATCAAGGGCACTGCTGGCGTAGCAGGACATGGAGTTTATTCTAGCACCGTACCACCAAACATTAGTGTTTTTCTTACTAATTTAACTCATTCTTGTATGTTATACCTAACATATACTTTAAGCAGTTCTCTTTTAGGTACAATGTAGGGGCCAATGGATCCTCCTCATTGTCGACAATTGGAACAAGGTTCCAAGCCAAACTTACACAAGATCAAAAGTTCATCGGGGGAAGCACTTCTCACAAACACCAGAGGAAAAATTGCAAACGTAGATGCATCGGAGACACATGAATTATACAGGCTCGGGCCCTCAAGATTGAGTAATGGCCCTACTCCTATTGTGGTTTCACTCATAGTGCAAAACAAAGAAGAACAAGAGATGTTCTCCAACCAGTTAAAAACTAATCTCCTATTCCCTGAGCAATATGAGGCTCTGTCATCTAATATTCTTATCAGATCAAGTCGTACTGGCTTTGTCTAATTGATCTCTCGATCTCCCCTTCTCTGTCCTTGTCCTCCTCCCTTTATAGTTAATTGAAGGTCGTCGGTTATGAAATTGAAGAGTCACCGGGAATAAGACGTGCCCCGATCAATGATGTGCAATTAGATGTAATTACGCATATATTATCTACGCAATTATCCTCTTGACGGTTACCTCATCTGGGAGTTATGACATTTATGTGTAAATAAAGGCTCATCGTATCCAAAGGTCGTGGTCGAACGAGCATGACTGTTAGGTATGGTCAAATAGTCATAATCAATCAGTATGGTTGAATACACATGACCATCTAGTCTGGTCGAATCTACATAACCATCTAATTGTTGGACCTTTAGTCTGTGGTCGATAGATACATTCTCAACTAGTGCCTTATCTAGAGGATAACTCTAGTTTTTGGTTCACCGACAAGGTAAATAGTACTCGTTTGGTCATGTACTGGCTACGACATCATCTCTACGACTAGTGCGGTCGTAGGTAACAGAGTCGTTTTGACCAGAAGGTTAGTGTTATGATCATAAGAATTAGTGATCGTACTCACAAGGTACACATCTGTAAGGGTCGAATGAAGTCTAGAATTCCTTAAACTTCCTTATTATCTCTTCTTGAATTGTCTTACTGCCCTAGGAAGGAAACCCATTTGTTTCTCTCTTAGTGGTTGTGTTTGACCACTAGAAGGTATACACCAAACATCGTCACTTGTGATCTGTCTGTGGAGTAATGAGGTGTACTACCTCAATTCGATGCGTGACACGTTACCGAAGGATTAAGTGATCTCGCTGAATATGGACGCATAAGTAACATGTTTGATTTAAATTTTGATCTCACTACCTAATGATAACATATTAACCAGCAATGCTAAATTAAATGCAGGGCTTTCAAAAATTATGTGTCCATTGGAGGGAGGCATGACGCATCGTTGGGCCACTAAATTTCTTGGAAAGAATATGAGGCAACTTATAAGGATCGAACTACTCATGAGTCTTTTAGTCTATGCTTATGGAAAGAATATCTAACATGTCTTCGCATATGCAAGTATCTTAGTGCCATCGGTAGCCAAAATCATGTTTGACCACTAGAAGGTATACACCAATCACCGTCAGCTAGCCCCAAATTTGAAACGGGGAGATTACAATACAGTAGTGTCGTGGTATTACGGATACCCCGGCAGGTTCGGACGTGCGCAGCACGAGTACAGCGGCGCGAGCAGACCGAGTTACTGGTCTCCTCCCACCGGGCAACACAAAAAGTGACACGGAGGTTTATACAGGTTCGGGTCCCAGTGGGGGGCCCTAGTCCTGTTGGCTCTCTCCGGACGCGAGTCCGCTGGGGAGATGAGCTCTCGGGGAGAGGTCTCCAAGAGAGCCGGGAATTGTGTTTATATGAAATGAATTCGGATCCCTGGAAAAGGGTACAAGAGGGGTATATATAGCCCCTAAGAAATACAAAAGACGAAAATGCCCTCGCTGCAACCGTCGGATGGAAGGGCGAAGACGTCCTTTGGCCTGACGGACGGCCTGGATGCTTGACACATGGCGCCAAGGGCCTCCTAGAGGCCCCACGGTCAACAACAGTTCTTCATGGGCCCGGGCTCCCCAGAACCCTCCGGGGCTCCGGGGACCTCCGGATCTCACCGGGTGTCACCGGGGTCCCGGGGACCCTCCGGGTGTCACCGGGGGTCACCGGGGGCCGGGGACGCTCGGGGTCTCACCGGGAGTTACCGGGGTCCCGGAGACCCTCCGGGTGTCACCGGGGGCCCGGGGACCCTCCGGGTCTCACCGGGAGTGACCGGGTTCCCGGAGACCCTCCGGGTGTCACCGGGGTCCCAGAGACCCTCCGGGTGTCACCGGGTGACCGGGGGCCGGGGACGCTCCGGGTCTCACCGGGAGTTACCGGGTTCCCGGAGACCCTCCGGGTGTCACCTTGTGTCACCGGGGGCCGGGGACGCTCCGGGTCTCACCGGGAGTTACCGGGTTCCCGGAGATCCTCCGGGTGTCACGGGGTCCCGGAGACCCTCCGGGTGTCACCGGGGGTCACCGGGGGCCGGGGACGCTCCGGGTCTCACCGGGAGTTACCGGCCTCCCGGAGACCCTCCGGGTGTCACCGGGTGTCACCGGGGTCCCGGGGACCCTCCGGGTCTCACCGGGAGTTACCGGGGTCCCGGAGACCTTCCGGGCCCCACCAAGGACCCGATGCCTTCGGGTCTCACCGGGTTCCACCGTGGCCACCTTGGGGCTACGTGGGACCGCTGGGGATTCCCCCAACAGCAGCCCCCCAGCCCCTCGGGGGCACTTGGTGCCTTCGACGGGTATGTGAACCTCCCTTGCAACGCTTCGTATCCCGCGAAGTCCCTCGCGCCCCGTGGCGCTTCGGCTCCCGAACCGTTTCTCCGCGGGGCGCGTCTATTCGCGGACCGACGCATCGCCCCGATGCGCCCGCGTTCGCGTCGCTTCGTTCCGCGTGCGACGGTTCGACTCCGCGGCTCTGATGGCTTTGTGGACACGTGTCGGGCATCCGGGCCCCCTCGCTCACCTATAAATAGGTGAGGGGGCCCTCCACTTGAGCACGTTCACAAGCCCTCAACTCCGACAAACCATAGTTCTCCCGGTGACTTCCGGTAGTTTCTGGTGACTTTGCCCGCTGGTTTCCGGTAGCCTCCGGTGACTTCGCCCGGTGATTTCCGGTAGTTTCCGGTGGCTTCCGGAGACTTCGCCCGGAGGCACCCGGTAGTTCCCGGTGACATTTCTGCCCGGAGGCGTCTGGTGGTTTCCGGTAGTTCCAGGTAGCCCCCGGTAATTCCCGGTAGGTTCCGGTGATTTCCGGTGACTTCCGGTAATCTCCGGCAGTTTTTGGCGATTTCTGCAATTTTCTCGTGATGGCGCCGAAGAGCCGCGCCAAGGTCTCCGAGTTGCCTACGGAGGAGTTGACCTCTGATTTCCTTGGGGCCACCGAGTTCTCCTCGGGGGCCCTTGAGGCCTTCTTGGAGCGCGGCTACTTCCAGGCGGGGGATATCAGGATCCCCGGCCCGGCGGAGCAGGTGCCGAGCCCCCGGGACGGGGAGGTGGTGGCCTTTGAGGCGTTCGTGGAGGTCGGCCTTCGGCTTCCCGTGCACCCGCTGCTCCGCGACTTCCTGCAGTTGTACGGACTCGCGCTCAACCACCTCACCCCGAACACCCTCGTCCGGATGGGGGTGTTCATATGGTTGTGCGAGACGACCGCAGTGACGCCCAACATGCGGCTTCTGCGGTACTTCTACGAGCCGGCGGCGAGGGGCCCGGTAGTGAGGAGAGGCGGCCCTAGATCGGCCTTCGGCTCCATCATGATCCAGCTGACTCTGGGCCGCGCCGACGAGTACCTGGTGGCGGCCTCCCGGGACCATTGGGGGGACTGGCTCCGGCATTGGTTCTACCTCCGGGTAGGAGACCCGGGGGTGACCTATTCCCGGGAGCCGTCCACGTACTCGAGGTCTAGCGCTCCGGTGGCCCTCGAGTGGACCGAGGCGGAGATGAACCTCCTCACCGTGATGGCGGAGGTTCGATTCCGGCGGTCTCTGCGGGACCTCGCGGAGGAGATGGCTCTTCTCCGGGTGGCGCCGTTCCAGACCCGCCAAGGGAGGGGGATGTCACCGGCGCACAGACCACCCCGGATGGCGGTGGCGAACCATAAGTATTCAGATTCCTTCTCCCCGCTAGGGGGTTCTCCCTAACACTTGCTTCCTTTTTCTTGCTCCTTCAGTTAGGTCCTACGGTCGGGCCAAGGAGGTCGCGGCGAACCTCGTCGGCCGATACTACGAGGACGAGCACGAGAGGGTGCTGCGGGCTATCGGGGAGGGCCCTCCCCGAAACGTCGTCGGGGAGGCGTTCGGGCTGAGGCTCCCAGCCCGGGCCCCTCTGCCTACCCCTGCTTCACGCAAGCGGGGGAAGGAGGCCGCCGGCGGGCCGTCGAAGCGGTCTCGTCCGTCTGGCAGCCCCGCGGGGTCCCGACCCCGGAGGAGTCCGGCGAGGCCCCGGTCTTCTCCACCGCCTTCTCTCGCGAAGGAGGCTGCGGCGGCAGTTGCCGGGCCATCTGCCGCCGCTCTCGACACCTCGGGCGGGCCGGATCCGATGGGCGGCGTCCCGGCTGGGGAGGGTCAGGGCTCGGACTCGGAGATGTACGCCCCGAGCCCTTCGCCGCCTCCGGCCCCCGCGAGGCCCGGCCGCAGCCCTCGTCCAGCGAGGTCTCCGTCCGGTTCCGGATGCCGGGCGGCCTTCCGATGGCTTCGATTCTGGCCCCGGAGACGGGTTCATCGGCGGTTCGGCCCGCAACGGCGGCGCACCCTGTACCCGGGAGGGGTAAGGGCCTGTTCGTTCGCCCCGGGGTTCCGGCGCCGACGGATCAGGCCTCCGGCTCTTCCGACGACGGAACTTCGGAGGATGCTCTGCCCGGGGGGGAGGCCTCCCGAGGGAGTGACCCAGGGGGCGACGAGGGCGACGTCGACGCGGTCATCGCCTCCGGGCTTCGGGTAAGTTACTTGAGCCCTATGCTTTTTTTGTTGATTGCATCCTGATAACGGTTTCTCTGCAGACGGTCGCCTTAGCCCGGGGCTTTAGGGCCCGGCTCACTACGCGCCTCCGTGCTGCCGAGGACATAGCGGCCTTCGAGCGCGCTGGGAAGGAGAAGGAGCTCAGGGAGCTGGCCGCGGTGCAGGCTCGTCTCGCCGCCGCCGAGGATGCGGCTTCCCGGCTACGGGGGGAGTTGCAGGCGGAGCGAGAGGCCGCAGCCTCGGGCGTCCAGGCCGTGGTCGCGGGGGGCCGGGCGATCCGCAGCACTCTCGAGGGGCTCGGGATCGACCTTGGTCGTGGGGCCAGCCCTGACCCGACTCCGACATCGGTCGGGGAGGCCGCGCACTTTCATGGTGCGCAGGTCGCCCTGATCCCAGTTGCCGCGGAGGCGCGGGCGCGCGGGCTCGCCGTCTCGGTGATTGCCTTGGCGGCGGCCCTCGTCGAGCACCGCGGGGAGGGCGCTCGAGTTATCGGGGATCTGGTCCCCCGGAGCTTCCCCGCCTTCTTCGACCCTCGGCGGCCTGGGCTGGAGCAGTCCGCCGAGGTTCTCTTCGACCGCATCATTGGCGCCATGGAGACGGGCGACCGGCGCCCGGGCCAGGGCGCATCGGCCAGCACTGACGTCCCCCCGGGGGGGAACAAGGACGGGCAAGTATGAGCTCCTCCCCCCCCCCGGTTAGACTAGGCTTCCCCTTTTTTTTTTTTTTTTTTAGGCTTTTTGCTCCAGACGGCTTCTTTAGAGAGAGCCCCGGGAACTTGTAAATACCTTTTGACTGAAATAAAGTAGTTCTTTCGTTAAATGTGTTCAATTTGTCAGCAGGTATCTTTGGACGTCGCTTTTCCAGGGCTTTCTTGCCCTGAAGACCATCTTTTGGAGAGTGCTCGAGGGTCGCCCGGGGGGTCTAGCCCAGGCGGTGCCCGGGCGGCCTTGATCTTACTAAGTCTGGCAGCCGGGGGAGCATCCTCCGGGCTGGACTCCGAGTTTGCACATGACGACTTTGTGAAGGAAAGTGCCTCCGGGGAGCCAGCCCTTCTGCGTTGGCTCCCGGAGTGGCACTTAGGAAACTTCGACGATTGTCGCGCTGAGTTGCCTCCTCCGAGGTCGGGGGCTTTGAAAGTCCCCCCGCTCAGGATACTCCCCCCGGCCGGCTACAAATGTTGGCCAGAGGATCTCCTTCGGCGGGCTCTTCGGCGTATGAGGAGTTTGTACAAGGACCTCTCCCGGGAGATCTCAGAGGGTCTCCGGGATTATTAGTTGTAGTTGCTTGTTGGGAATCATTCCCATACTCGCGCGCTCGGGTTTTGCCCGGAGGGTGCTTTAACTGGGGGGGGTTGTTCCCTAGTGTGATGTATCAATTAAGACCGTAGATCTGTTTGTTCGTCGTGCCTTTGCTTCAGAAACTTTGAAGCCTTTCGCATAAAGCCGTTGTTTTTCTGTTCGGGTCCAGGGTTTTCCTCCCCCCCCCACCCCACAGCGGGGTGCAGCTCAGCTCCGCGCGCTGTGGGTAAGGAGTGAACGGGCCTGGACTGCATGGGGTGCTTAGTTTGCGTAGTCCCTCGTCGGGTCCCGGGGGTTGGCGGGGGTGTCTACCGGAAACCTTCGCGGTTCCCCGGCGGGACTTCCGGGGGTTTACGGATGGTGCGTGACCGAGGAGGGGCTATGCTTTGAGAGCAAACTCCAAAAGCCGAGTTCTCTGTGTGCCGCAGAAGGCAACGTATATTCCCCTAGGAGGGTTTCGCAACCCGGTAGCAGGTGTAGAGTGTTCGAGGGGGGACTAATCTCTCGAAGTGACTCGTTACCGCAGTTTGTGAAAACTGGGTTGCCGCTTACCCCCTCAGTCCACGAGGGGTTACCGTAAGCCGCCCAATGGGAGCTGCGCTCCCGTCATAGGGACTTTAGGCTGCGGTAGCCCACTTCCTCACGAAGAGGGCATCCTCACGGAGAGGGGATTTTTATAGAGGAGAAAAACTCCTGTAAAAGAATTCCAGCGGTGAAGTAGAAAAAAACCATTCAATTTAATGAAGACGTAAAAATTCCAGAGTTGAGCACAAAATCCACTTGTATTAACATGCGATGAGATACAACGCCTCCCCCCGCGAAGGCGCGGCCGGGGAGGGAATTGAGTACATAAGCCTTCCCCCGCAGAAGCGCGGCGGAGGAGGTTGCGAGCCCGGAGGCTAAACATAGAACTTGCGGAGCAAGGTTATATTCCAGGTGTGTCTGAGCTCTTGGTCTTCAAGTGTAGAGAGCTTGTAGGCTCCCGAGCCTAGGATTGCGGAGACCCTATATGGGCCCTCCCACTTGGGGGATAGTTTGCCCTGGGCTTGGGGGTCTGTCACGCGCTTGAGGACCAGATCCCCAAGGCGGAAAGCCCTTTCGCGCACGCGCTGGTTGTACGCGCGTGCCATCTCGCGCTCGTAGATGGTGTGGTGGAGAAGCGCTCGGTCGCGTTCTTCTTCGACGAGGTCGACCTCCAACCGTTGATTATCCTCGTTGGTTTGATGCGCCGCGGTCGGAGCTCCGTCGAGGAGCTCGACCCGCAGCGATCGAAAACTAATCTCCGAGGGGAGAACTGCTTCGGCCCCATAGACGAGCGAGAAAGGCGTTCGCCCTGTTGCTCGGCTGGGGGTCGTGCGCATGGAGCAGAGGATGCTTGGAAGCTCTTCTGCCCACGCGCCTCGTCTGGAGGCGGTCTGTTCAAGCCGTCGGCGCAGGCCTTGCAGGATCATGCCGTTGACTCTCTCAACGGCCCCATTGCTTTGGGGATGTGCCACGGAGGCAAAATGGAGGGTAGTGCCTAAGCCTTCGCAGAATTCCCAGAAATATGCCGAGTCGAACTGGGTCCCATTGTCGACGGTGATTTCTTGGGGGACCCCGAAGCGACATACGACATTTTTCCAGAAAAACCGTTGCACCACGCGGGAAGTGATGCTGGCCAAGGGCTCAGCTTCCACCCACTTGGAGAAGTAATCCAAGGCGACCACCGCGTACTTGTAGCCCCCAGGTGCCGGGGGGAAGGGACCAAGAAGATCCATCCCCCAGCGCGCGAAGGGCCAAGTAACAGGGATAGTTTGCAATATCGCGGAGGGGAGCCTGGTGCCCTTTGCCATCTTTTGGCAGGCCTCGCACGCGGAGATTAGATCCCGCGCGTCGCGAACCAACGTGGGCCAATAAAATCCTTGGCGAAGGGCCTTCGCCGCGACCGCCCGCGGAGCCACGTGGGATCCGCAGCTCCCCGAGTGTATGTCCTCGAGAAGCTGGAGTCCGTCGGCCCGCGGGAGGCAGCGACGAAGGGCGGAAGCCCCCTGCTTGTAAAGCATCCCGTCCAGCAGGACGTACGCCCTGGCTTTAGCGCGGAGACGCTTCACCTCAACGTCACTGGAAGGTTCCCCCTCGTCCCTTATGCAGGAGATGAGGGGATCCATCCACGAGGCAGCCCGAGTGACCTCGGAAACCTCCGGGACGCGAACCTCAGGATTCGCGTCCGGGAGGGTTATCGAGGGTCTTGTGATGACTTCCAGAAAGGCGCCCTTGGGAAGAGGTTCCCGGGCGCTGGCCGCCCGGGCCAACGCGTCGGCCCGGTTATTATCCCGTCGGGGGATGTACCGGGCCTCCAAGCCTTCGAAGTGTCTCTCCATCTTCCGCACTTCGCCCAAGTATAGACTCAGGTTCGCATCGTGGCACAAGTAGGACTTGTCCATTTGGTTGACCACCAGCTGGGAGTCTCCTTTCACTAGGAGGCGGCGGATTCCCAGGGAGCGCGCGAGGCGCAATCCCAGGAGGAGGGCCTCGTACTCGGCGACATTGTTTGTAGCCGGGAACTCGAGTCTGGCGGCGTGTTCCAGCATCTCCCCTCCGGGACTCCGGAGAACCACCCCCGCGCCGGCCCCGGCAAGGCACAAGGAGCCATCGAACATGAGTGTCCAATGGTCCTGGCACCGGGGAGGGGCGAGGGGAGTCCCTTCGTCCGCTTCGGCGGTCGGGGTCCATTCCGCCACGAAGTCAGCGAGGACTTGTGACTTGATGGCGGAGCGGCCCGTGAAGGTGAGGGAGAAGGGAGCGAGCTCGGCTCCCCACTTGCCAATCCGGCCGGTGGCCTCCTTGTTCCGCACCACTTCTCCCAGCGGGAGAGATGACGGGACCGTGATTGGGTGCCCGAGGAAGTAGTGGCGGAGCTTTCGCGACGCCATGAGGAGGGCGTAGCACAACTTCTCCACCTTTGTGTACCGCATCTTAGCCCCTTGAAGGGCCTCGCTGACGTAGTACACAGGACGTTGTTGTCCATCCTGGTCTTTCACGAGCACCGCGCTCACTGCGACGGGGGTCGCGGCGAGGTATAGTAGCAGGGGTTCCCCCGGGGACGGGCTCACGAGCATCGGAGGGCTCGCGAGGTACTTTTTTAGCGCGTCGAACGCCGTCTGGGCCTCGGGAGTCCACCTGAACCCCTCGAGATCCCGAAGGATTTTGAAAAACTGGAGCCCACGTTCTCCTGACCGCGAGACGAAACGACCCAACGCGGCCAGGCGGCCTGCAAGCCTCTGCACGTCTTTGACGGAACGTGGGGGAGGCATGTCCAGCAGGGCCCGAATTTTTTCGGGATTCGCCTCAATGCCCCGCTGGGACACCAAGAAGCCAAGCAGCCTCCCGCCGCGTACGCCGAAAGCGCATTTTTCTGGGTTGAGCTTCAACCCGTACTTGCGGAGGCTGCAAAAGGTCTCCGCCAAGTCGTCGATGTGTGCGGCCGTGCGGAGGCTTTTGATGACCGCATCGTCAACGTAGACCTCGACATTGCGGCCGATTTGATCCTTCAGGACCAGCGTCATGAGACGCTGGAAGGTTGCCCCGGCGTTTTTCAACCCAAAGGGCATGTGGAGATAGCAGAAGGTGCCGAGGGGAGTTATAAAACTCGTCTTTTCCTTGTCCTCTGCAGCCATTCGAACCTGATGGTATCCCGAATACGCATCGAGGAAGCTCATCAGTTCGCACCCCGCGGTCGAATCGACCAGTTGGTCTATCCGCGGGAGTGGATAGTTATCTTTTGGGCAAGCGCGGTTGAGATCAGTGAAATCCACGCACATCCTCCACTTGCCACTTGATTTCTTCACGAGGACGGGGTTTGCCAACCATTCGGGGTGGAGGACCTCTCGCACGAACCCCGCCTCTAGAAGCTTGGAGACCTCTACCTTGATGGCGTCTTGGCGCTCGAGAGATAACTTCCTCAACTTCTGCTTGACCGGGGAGCGGCCGGGGATCACAGCGAGCTTATGCTCAATGATGTCCCGGGCGACGCCTTGCATGTCCGAGGGTTCCCATGCGAAAATGTCTGAGTTTTCGCGAAGGAAGACCGCGAGCCGCTCGGCGTGCTCCTCGGTGAGGTCTGCTCCGATCCTGACGGTTCTCTCTTCACCTCCCGCGGACAGTCGGACTTTCTGAAGGTCTCCCTCGGGGCGTGGCCTCGGAAATGGCCTCCCGAGGGGAACGGCCGGGGCTGCGTGAGATTCAGGGGGAGGTGCCCCCCCGGGGTCTTGATCACGTTGATGTTCCCGACGGCGGCGGTGGCGCGTTCGTAAAGAGCGCGGGCCACGTTCTGATCGCCTCGAACGGTGATTGTGCCGTGAGGCCCAGGGATTTTCACGCAGAGATAGTTCTGCTGAATCGCCGCCCCCAGGTGGTTGATCGTAGTCCTCCCCATAATAGCGTTGTATGAAGAGGGGAGGTCCACCACATCGAATCGGACCATCTCCGTCCGGTAGTTCTCCGGGGTGCCAAAAGTCATTGGTAGATCGACCTTCCCCACCGGGTGGACGGTCTTCCCGGGAACGAAGCCTTGTAACGGCCCGAGTGCGGGCTGCAGTAGCTTCTCATCGACTTGCATTTCCCTGAACGCCTTCAAGTATAATACATCGGCGGAGCTCCCACCGTCGACGAGGATACGTGCCAGTTGGCAGTTGTAGACTGTAGCTGAGACGATGAGCGCGTCATCGTGCGGGAAGCGAACCCCGCGCGCATCTTCCGCCGTAAAGGCGAGGGGGACGTCCGACCACTTTGGTGGCGGAGACGCATGCAGCACCCCCACTACCTTCACTTCTCGCGCGTACTCCTTGCGCTGGCGCTTGGAGTCCCGTCTCGCGGCAGATCCCCCCGTAATGACGTTTATGCGTCTTTGGGAGGTTTGGAAGGGGAGCTCCTGAGCTGGGCTCCCTTCTTGCGTTTGTCTTTGCTGCTCACCCGCGGGAGCGGGGAGCGCGGGCAAAGTTGTCGGGGGAGGCAAGGAGGCAAGGCCCCCTCCCCCCTGGCTACGCTGGTCGAGGAAGGCCGCGAAGTGTTGTAGAAGCTGATGGCATTCTCGAGTAGCGTGGGTACTCGACTTGTGGAAGGTGCACCACACGTTGGCTGTGCCCTCCTTGCTCTCCTTGGCGCGGTTTTCGCGCCCGCGGGAGGATTGTCCAGTGTAACCCTTTGACTTAGGAGGGGCGCGACTGCCTTTGGCGCTGTCGCGCGAGCCGCCTCCACCCTCGAGGACGAAAGCGTCCCGAGGCCGTGGCTCGCGACGATCACTTCTTCGGGGACGTTTGCTGGAGGGGTCCCTTGGCTCCCGGTCGGCGGGGGCAGGAGCCCCCTGGTTCTTTTTCCAAAGATCGTCCTCCTCCGCGCGGGCGTACTTCTCAAGTACGGTGAAGAGTTCGTCGGCGGAGGTGGGGCAGCTCCGAGAGAGCCTCCGGTGGAGCTCCCCGGGGAGTATCCCGCTCTTGCACGCTTCGATGACCGTGGAGTCAGGGACATGCGCCACTTTGCTTTTTACCTGAGCGAAGCGCTTAAAGAAGCTGCGGATAGTCTCCCCCGTCCTCTGCCGGACGGTGTAGAGCTGGGACGAGTCCAAGGGCCGCACATAGTTGCCTTGGAAGTTCGCACAAAATTCGCGCTTCAGCTGCACGAAGGACTTGATGGATCCCGCCTTCAGGTTGTAGAACCATGAGCGTGCGATGCCCGTGAGGTAGAGGGGGAAGACATTGCATTGCACTGTCTCGTCCCCCCCGGCCGCTGAGATGGCCGTTGAGTACACCTGCACAAACTCGTAAGGATCGACCTCACCATTGTAATGCTCGATGTGCGGTGGGCGGTAAGGCCGCGGCCAGCGTATGCAGCGGAGACGGCTGCACAACGGTTGGTTGGTCCCTTCAACTTCCTTGGGGGATCCATGGTCGCCGTCATCGCTTGTCGGGGACGCGTGCTCATTGTTGGAGTCTGGAAGGGGTGGCAGCGGTCCGCCGGTTTGGCGGTGTCGTCTCTTTTCTTCCGGGTTGGTTGAGCTGACCTCTTGGGCATCAAGGTATCCCTCAGGAGCGGTGGCAGCTTCTTTGAACGGTCTTTTCCCCCGGACGATTTGGGAGCGCGTCTCCGCGCGCCCGTGGGTTCGGGGGAGTCCTGACTGATGACGGGAGGTGGTTTCTCCGGACCTGGCGGTACGCATTCGCTCGACCTCCTCCCTTGTGAAGCCGGTCTGATCCGCTGGGGGCGCCCGCGGGGGCGGCCCCGGAGGGGGAGGGAGCTGATGCGCGTTTGCCACAGTCCCAGTGGACGCTGCCGGCGCGCGGACCGGGCCATGCGCCGGGTCCGCGCTCGGTTCGGCGGCGGGAGTGGTCCCAGCTCGAGTTCCCGGGGCGTCCGCGGGAGCGGGCGGTGCACCGATCACGGGCGTCGGCCCACGGAGGCTGCCGGGCTCAGGCGCCGGGGTTGTGCCCGGCGCGGCGGTAGCCACTCGCGGGGGTTCTGGACCCGGGGCCGGGCGACCCCCAGAGGCAGGGGAGGGCTCGGAGACGAGTTGACTCCCCAACGCGGGAAGTGTCCCCGGGATCGGATATGGCCCGGGCGCACCCCCGGGAACGGGGAACATCCCCGGCGCGGGAAAGGCGGGGTTCCCCATGAAGAATTGGGGCGGCGCCCCCATGAACGGATACGGAGGCGGATACACAGGAGCCGGGGGCCGCACCAAGATGCGCAGCAGCTCTTCCAGGGTGTGCTGGGTACGAAGCTGGCCCTGGATCAAAGCCCCCAGCATGGAATCTCTGGAGACCGGAACGGAGA
This sequence comes from Pharus latifolius, assembly GCA_019359835.1. NCBI lineage: Eukaryota > Viridiplantae > Streptophyta > Magnoliopsida > Poales > Poaceae > Pharus > Pharus latifolius. Next base: position 33,804,800 of record CM033324.1, on the reverse strand, counting down.
GTTGGGGCGCACTAGGCCCCGGAAGCTCGGTTGCGGCCGCTGGGTCAGAAACGAGGGCCCTTTGGCCGGAGGCCGCGAGTAGAGGAAGCGAGTCCTACGCCCGTGCACTCCCGAGGGGCAGGGCGCAGAGGCCTCATCTCGCGGATGCGGAGCCGGGTTACTAGGACCAGCGCTCTCGGGAGATGAGAGGGCTTGAGCTCTGGTGGTTGCGGGAGCCATGGCGATTCGTCGCGAAGTCCCCACGGTCGGTGCCAACTGTCGTGGTATTACGGATACCCCGGCAGGTTCGGACGTGCGCAGCACGAGTACAGCGGCGCGAGCAGACCGAGTTACTGGTCTCCTCCCGCCGGGCAACACAAAAAGTGACACGGAGGTTTATACAGGTTCGGGTCCCAGTGGGGGGCCCTAGTCCTGTTGGCTCTCTCCGGACGCGAGTCCGCTAGGGAGATGAGCTCTCGGGGAGAGGTCTCCAAGAGAGCCGGGAATTGTGTTTATATGAAATGAATTCGGATCCCTGGAAAAGGGTACAAGAGGGGTATATATAGCCCCTAAGAAATACAAAAGACGAAAATGCCCTCGCTGTAACCGTCGGATGGAAGGACGAAGACGTCCTTTGGCCTGACGGACGGCCTAGATGCTTGACACGTGGCGCCAAGGGCCTCCTAGAGGCCCCACGGTCAACAACAGTTCTTCATGGGCCCGGGCTCCCCAGAACCCTCCGGGGCTCCGGGGACCTCCGGATCTCACCGGGTGTCACCGGGGTCCCGGGGACCCTCCGGGTGTCACCGGGGGTCACCGGGGGCCGGGGACGCTCCGGGTCTCACCGGGAGTTACCGGGGTCCCGGAGACCCTCCGGGTGTCACCGGGTGTCACCGGGGTCCCGGAGACCCTCCGGGTGTCACCGGGGGCCCGGGGACCCTCCGGGTCTCACCGGGAGTTACCGGGTTCCCGGAGACTCTCCGGGTGTCACCGGGTGACCGGGGGCCGGGGACGCTCCGGGTCTCACCGGGAGTTACCGGGTTCCCGGAGACCCTCCGGGTGTCATCGGGGTCCCGGAGACCCTCCGGGTGTCACCGGGTGTCACCGGGGGCCGGGGACGCTCCGGGTCTCACCGGGAGTTACCGGGTTCCCGGAGACCCTCCGGGTGTCACCGGGGTCCCGGAGACCCTCCGGGTGTCACCGGGTGTCACCGGGGGCCGGGGACGCTCCGGGTCTCACCGGGAGTTACCGGGCTCCCGGAGACCCTCCGGGTGTCACCGGGTGTCACCGGGGTCCCGGGGACCCTCCGGGTCTCACCGGGAGTTACCGGGGTCTCGGAGACCTTCCGGGCCCCACCAAGGACCCGATGCCTTCGGGTCTCACCGGGTTCCACCGTGGCCACCTTGGGGCTACGTGGGACCGCTGGGGATTCCCCCAACAAGTAGTTCTATTGCTTCGAATTCTAGCACAGTACTTTGCCGCTTTGAATTCTAGTACAAGACACCATCGTTTCGAATTCTCCACTTGCACAGTACAGTACTCTGTCACTTCGCATTCTCCACAAACACTCTGTCACTCCAACTTCTGATGTAACTCAAGAAGGTACTTTGAGTGCGTTGACCAGGCTATCATGACGAATATTGAAGATTTCTCGAGGGCTTTCGCTACATCCCAAGAAGGAACTTTGGGTGTGGTTGCCACGCCGGCATTTGAGAAGATCTCGAGAATACTTCGCTGCGTCCCTAGGCTGGAAACTCAGAGCGTCTCTTCATGTTTTGAGGCTGGGAATATGAAGCGTCTCTTCGGGACTCTATAAATAGCTAGCCTTTACGTTTTAGAGTCTTCAAACTTTCAAAAATTTTTCTAAGTCTCAGACTCTTCGCCTTCTTCCTTTCTTTCCTCTTTTTTTGCTTCAATGGCATCTCAACTCCAAGATAGTCTCATTGAGGATGAAGAGGAGAATTTAGCAATAGAAGGTCACATTGAGGCATTGGAACCGCAAGGGATCAGTGTTGATGTTGTTGTGTAATCGTCGCAAAAGGTAATTCTCTTTTGGTAAGATTGTGCAAGTCTTTTTCATGAGCAAAAGTTTTCCATGTCCTCTGGTTTTTGTAGTTTCCCGAATCAAGGAAATGACCTTGTTATGATACTGGATCTTCTAGTGGATTATCAGCGAAGAGAATGACTTTGACCTCTTCCTTGGCTACAAAAAGTGATTGTGACAAAAGGGAAGACGACGCGAGCCCACAACCATTAGCTACAACTGTGCCTTAGGTCTCCTCCAGGGCCAAACAAGATGTTCGTCCTTGCTTGAGGTAAAGATTTGCCTTTTCTCCAACTAAATTCAATCATTTAGTTAGGAATGAAGTACCTAGTCTTAACTTGTTTGTACAGGACAAGTTGGACCACTTCCTCTCTTGCTGCAGCATCTCCTTCGGTGGCTTAGTCAGCATCTATCTCGAGGGTAAGTATTTTTGACGTTTTGAATTTCTTCATATATGATTAGGAATGATCACATGATCGTATAGGGACATGGTGCTAAGAGGGTGATCAGCGAAGAACTTGCTGAAGCCCTGGCACCCTTAGAGGAAAAGACTGCATTATGCAACTTTCTTCAGGGGGGAGAACGAGTGTTTCGAGGAGAACTTCATCAGACGAGGATTCGGCCTCGATAGTCTCCACCAGGTCATTGACCATTACAAGGCCATAGTTATCCTTTATAGCTTAATTCCATAGTTATATCCCCTAGCCCCCTCTTGCGATCACTGATACTGAATTAGTTGTATAGTGGTTGCAAGGAAGTTATCTGGTCGATCAAGACCAAGTGTTTGACGATCACTTATACTGAAGTCGTAGCATAGGAACATACTAGTAAGTCTCTTATGCGTTATGAAATGGCTTATAAAGAGATGTCTTAACTAGATGTGATCATTGAGTCGTTAAGATAAATGGTTTAATACTAAATGTTCAAACCTTTTCCTAACTGACAGCCACTCAAATGATCAGAAACATGCTAGTAAGTCTCTTATGTGTTAAGAAACGGCTTACGAAAAGATGTCTTATCTAGATGCGACTAAGAGATCGGCTAGCGAATCCATTTAAACATCGTAATAAATCATATTATCTTGACCAGCCCCCGAACGTGGCCCGAGAAAGAACATGTAAGGCTGAAGTTAGGAATGTAACCATAACATATAGAAAAAAGGTAAAATTCTTTATTTTACATATAAAATTTTAATTAGAAATGGAAAAGTTTATACAAAGAACTTACACAGCTGGTCAATGTTCCATGCGTTCGATAAACTTCTCCCGTCTTCCATAGCTAATCAAGCAGAACCTGGTCATGGTGTTGACACTACAGTGTAAGGGCCTTCCCACTGAGGGGAGAATTTGTTGCGATTAGACTGAGTTTGGATTTTCCTTAAAACTAGACCTCCCACATGAAGGTTACGTGGTCAGACCCTTTTACTGTGATATTTACACAGAGCTTGTAAATATGTTGCTGGACCGGATGAGTGCTCCATTACGCCTTTCTTAAAGAAGAAAAATTTCGTCTTCGAGGGCTTCACTTTGATTTATATTTTCTAAGTGATCCACATGAGTAGAACCAATTTGTATTTCAATTGGTAGCATGGCCTCTACACCATAGACCAGTTGAAAAGGTGTGTCCCACCTGTAGCTCAATTTGTCATAGTATGTAATGCCCATTGAACAGAGTAGAGTTTGTCTACCAAGGATCCTGAGCGAAGCTTAAGGTGGTCGAAAACTCATTTCTTTATGCCTTGTATTATCTGCTCATTGGCACATTCGACTGCACCATTGCTCTATGGCTGAGCAACAGATGTGAAATAGATTTTGGTACCAATATCATCGCAATAGTCTAGAAAAAGACCACTAACAAATTGGGATATATTATCTATATGATAAGACGACTTGGAACGCCAAATCGTGTCACAATATTCTTATGAAAGAACTTCTTCGCCGCTGCGGCGGTAATGGTTCGGACTGGTTCCGCCTCGATCCATTTAGTAAACGTATCAATGGCTACAAACAGCAACTTGTATCCATCGACTGCTTTGGGCATTTGTCGCGCCCCGAAACTGGGACAACGACTACTCCTGTAGAGACCTAGCTCGCTGCAGCTAGTCCCATATATGCATAGCATACACATACCCTTGACTTCCCAGGATAAGTCAAGCATAGGAGTATATCACATTGCAACAGAGTCACTTGCAAAATATTTAAGCAGTGTGGCCTGCTGGCCTTAATATTACATAAGGAGGTTACAATGCCTTTGCGGCATACAGGTTTAGCAAAATAACATCTGCACAGCAGAAGGTAGGTGACCCACCCACAAAGAGAAGTGGACGGCAGAACAACACACATCAGGGAAACGACGGGACTGACGCTCCTCCTTCTGGGTCCACGAAGTACTCCATGCTTTCGTCTTGGTTGTAGAACGCTCCATCTACTGAATTGTAAGTTGCAAGAGTGAGCACTTTCGTACTCAGCAAGTCATAGGTAAGAGTAGATACATATAGTAGAGATGATATGAACCTAGACTAGTCAAGAATTATGGATATTTGTAAAATAATCTTTCTCTTTCCTGGCTCAACTCATGGCAGCACCTTTCTATAATATAATATCGACAATCATGTTCACTAAATTATAGCACTACCGCTTCACGTCAACACATGACCGCCCACGGCAGCACTCCTTATCATGACAACACATGTCATTTGGGTAATCTTGATTTAATATATTTTATTTAGAAAATAATACTTGTGTCACACCCCGTGGATTTAATCCACCGCAGCAGACTCCTAAGACTCGGGAGCACGAAGTATTCGAATACATTTCTAACTCTGCAGAGAGGTACCAATTTACCCGCAAGATATTCCACTTTCAAGCCCATCCTATCAGAATGATTAGACCCCTGACTCACTTCATCCTGTGAGCGGCAAGGTGGAAATAACAGGAACTTTTGTTATGTTTCACTTACAATTCACCCCTGACCCTGCAGTTTTCTTCACACAAACCGCAGTTGTGGCGGGCTATACCCCCACCCATAAGCCTCTTCCCATTACTGGGTCAACGTGCTTGATCAAATCACATTCAGTGATACGTGGAGGAGCTGAACCCCGTGAGTTTAGTGTATTACTTTCCATCTCATGCAGGGGTTTCATGTACGGTTCACATAAGTACTTGTTCAGGCCTGTCCCATACCAGGCTTGCGGTTAGTACGTTTGTTCATGCCACTAGACGCACAACACAAGGTTCTAGTCCTTATATGCCAGTGACCAGACCATCCACAACCCTGCACCTTCAGTGCCTGCCCATCCTTTGCAGTCTAGCACCTCCAGTGCTACCACCATTCCATACCATTTCCTGGTCACGGCTAGGGGTTTTATTTCATGAATATATGTATATAAATATATATAATAGTTCATGGCCCAAAACTTGTTTATTCCACATTTCAAAGATAGCCAGTCTAGTACTGCCAATTCATAAATCAACCATTTCCAATCTTTCTCATGCAATATTATCTATATTCAAGGTTATGTTATAGCAACTCTTAAAATATAGGTTCGAGATGACCAAGAATATGACTTGCCTTCCGCGTCGTAAAATACAGCAGCTGATGTCGGGTCAACAGTGAAGTCCTCGAACTGGGGCTCTTGATCTGCTCTCCAATCAAACAAATAACCAATAATCACAATCTTTTCAATACATTATTATGCTATATGCAATAATGCAAGGATGAAGTCTTGATGATTCTGAGATGATTAGGTTAGAAATTGATTAGGATTAGGTTAGTTGTTGAAGGTTTACAAGGTTCCAAATGTCTCAAAATATCAGAATGGTATCAAGGTTGCGACTGGTTCGCTCAAAAACAGCGAACGTCTTTAGGTCGACATTCGGTTCAAGGCATCGACATAGGGTCGATGGATGATAGAGGGGTTATCTCAACTTGTGGCAGTAGAATAAAATGTAGAGCACAACTCCATAAGTCTAAGGGACAAGGTTATTTCCAGTTTGCACAACTGAAAAGAGGTGAAAAGAGCTAATGCCACTGGCTGACATGCTCTGGCATTGATCTTGACATGGCCAGAAACTAGGGCTTGCCATATCTTTTGATCTAGAGCTCCAAATGATGCACCACTTTGTCTGGGATGTAGGCATTGATAACAGGAACAATTCATTCAACAGGATCCAAGGCTGAAAATGGCTGGAAAATGATGAAAACCAGCGAAGAAGTTGACTGGCCTGGAGTACCTGCAGCACAAACAGTGCAGCAACTAGGGCATAGCCATAACTCCTGTTCTAGGCCGAATTAGGGGTCGCGGTAGAAGACAAAGTTGCTCAAAATGATCCAAAACATCTAAATGGCAAAGTGGCTAGGCCTGGATTGGCTGGAATCAACGGCCGGCGACTGGAGCAGAAGGAGATGACATGGAAATTGGGGGTTTTCGATTTAGGGCAAATGAACTCAATTCCTTGCTTGTACATGATCTCTAGGGAATTAGAAACATACTGGTGAAGTTAGATTAGCTAGAGATGCACCAGAAAAGCTTAAACAGTAAGTTCAGTGAACATGCAAGGTTCCAAATTGGGGATTTTCACATATCAGGAATTCTGTCGATTTTGGTTGCTTAGGGATGTTAAGCAAGGTCTACTGAGCATATTTGATTACTGGCTCGAAGATCAATTCATTCTGGAATGAGATTAATTGCTCGCCGGAGCTACTGGAGTAAAACTGAAATTGCCGGCGACTGAGGGTATTTAGACTAAATTCCAAGCTCGAGAAGCATGAGGGAGATGAGGGAAGCTCACTGGGGGTGTTGGATCGAAGAATGAAGTAGTGGGGAAGCTTGGCACCGTGCTCCCTCTTTGCTGCTCACCGGGGAAGAAGAAGACACAGTGCTGCTGCTGGTTTTCTGGTGTTTTGGAGTGTGGTGAAGTTGGCTAAGTCCCAGGGGGTATAAATCGGTAAGGCTGGAGGTGTTGCAACGGCTAGATGTGCACGGGGAGTTGAAGCCGGCAAGAAATGACAGGATTGCGACTTCACGGCGAGCTGGCGTCGAGGTGACTTGGTTCAGTGGCCGTGAGAGCTTTTGCAACTGGAGCTGCTGCGAAGTGAAGGCGACACGATGGCTGGCCGCGGCAAGAACTCCACGTGGCTAAGCTTTCCTGCTGGAGCCGTTGCCGGTGGCGTGTAAACGGGAGAAGCTAGCTGGTCGCGATCCTCGCTGGAGAAGATCCACAGTGGCCAATGGCGAGCACACACGCGGCGGCAGGCGAAGCAACAGCAGTGGCGCGCTCGTGGTCGAAGGCTCCCGTGCTCGTGCGCTGTTCCCGGTCGTGGTCGAAGTCCCAGGCGCTGGTCGAAGACACTTTCTGGTCGTGAACTGAGGTGAGGTCGAACCAGGGGCATAAGTGTAAGAGTTTTAGTTGAAATCTGGACTGATTTGTAATTCTGGTCTTAGAGAGGTTTAATCTGGAATTTGATTTCATGGATGAGTATAATATTTCTATTAATACTCATTTAGCTCAAATTTGGAGAAAATTTGATAAGGTTTGAGGGATTTCACCTATTTTCGAAAATAGGGTAAAATTAGGGTAAAACAGATCTGGATTTTGTCGATCTCGAATTCTGGTAATTGGGGTGAGATTTTGAAGTCTGGACAGAAGAAAAATATGTATCAAATAGCATTTGGGAGGTGTTCCCTGAAGGAATTCTGAGGTTGGAGTTGATTTGTGAATTTTAGCCTTTTCAGGCTTCCAGGTAAACAGAAAAGGACTTATTCGCAGTAAAATTTGGACTAAACTGCGAAAAGTGTTTAGATGAAATAATCTGGTTCCCAACTTTTTGGAGTAAGTTGAGGGTATACCTAGGAACATATTCCAATAGATACATGAGTCTGGATAGGGTTAACCCATGATAACTCAGTTATCTGGAATCTGGGGTACTTAGGGTAAATCTGAATTTCCTGTTTTCGAAAACAGAAAGAGACTTAGATACTGGGAGTTAGGGTTAGAATTCAATCTGGCTCCTGAAGGCTTTTAGGTTTAGGATAACTGATAGATCAAATCTGGCATGTCAGATCTTGACTTGGGGTCACAGGATGGATTTGGAGGTTTAGGGCTAGAACAGAATAAAGCTGAGGCTGATTTGGTTGATCTAGAAGAGACATATGCATGCATGACTTTTAAGAAAGAAACTTTTCACCCCAAAACTCAGGATGTTACATAGGTCTTGCTTTTCAAATTGTCTCATTGCAGGTCTTTCTCATTACCGCCCCTAGCGGCGAAGCCCTCCCCGTGAGGATGCCCTCCCCGCGAGGAAGCCCTCCCCGTGAGGATGCCCTCCCCGCGAGGATGCCCTCCCCGTGAGGATGCCCTCTCCGCGAGGAAGTGGGCCAGGCCCAGCAAGTCCCTCCTGCAGGGTGGCTTACGATTAGCCCTCGTGGACTGAGGGTGTAAGCGGCAACCCGGTCACAGTGGCCGCGGTAACGAGTCACTTTGGGAGACTAGTCCCCTGCCCAAACACTCAAGACCCGTCTCCTGGCACTTCCTCCTCCGGGAGTAGACGCTCTCCCCAGTGGGACGTCTAATGGCCTTCTTGGATCTATCTTCCTCCCCCGGGAGTCGACGTTATTCCCGGCTCCCCGTTTTCAAGGCGACCGGATGATCGGCCCCTTGCGGCCTGATTGGATCTATCTTCCTCCTCCGGGAGTCGACGTTATCCCCGGCTCCCCGTTCTCACGGCGACCGGAAGATTGGTCCCCGGCGACCTTATTCCCGGCGACCTTATTCCCAACTCCCCGTTCTCACGGCGAACGGATGAATGCCTCCCGGAGACCCTATTCCCGGCTCCCCGTCTTCACGGCGACCGGACGATTGTCTCCCGGAGAAGTCACGGATTTATCGGACATTTTGCTTCCCCGAAGACCCTATTCCCGCCTCCCCGTTCTCACGGCGACCGGACGATTGTCTCCAAGGAAGCTCGCCTCCGGAAATCTCATCGGGTTTTCTTCGACGTTTCTTCCACATGAGGCCTTATTCCCGGCTCCCCGTTCTCACGGCGACCGGACGATTGTCTCCCGTAAGGTCTTCTCCTTGAAAACCTCGTTTTAAAATTTTCTAACATAGAAAATTTCCTATGCTACAGGTGACTTCTATCCCGGGGGCCTTGTTAGCCCCAAAGCGCGCGGAGCTATTCTCCAGCGCGCTGTGGGCGGAGGGGGGGTAAGGAACCCCCGGGTGTCGACTGCACCACCCACGAGCAAACTTAGCTCATCCTTGTTAAGATGAGTCGTCCGGACCATCCAAGAAGAAGAAAATAAAGAGACAATGAAAGAAGAAGCAACAACAGCTTTATTGATTGTCAAACCTGGAGGACATCTTGCCCCTCCGGTGGGCTTCGGAAACGATACAACCCGGGTTCTAACCTAGGGGATTCTCTGCGCCCTAAGGCTCCTACGCCTAATACTCCCGGAGGCTCTCCGCTATCTCCCGGGTCAAGTCCCGGTACAATGCCCGTACGCGGCGCCGAGCGTCCCAGAGCACATCTTCAGGCCAGAACTCGTATCCCGCCGGTGGAAGTATCCGGACGGGAGGTATCATCCGGAACCCCGGTCGCGGAGGGGACAATTCGGCGCGATGATTGTCAAAGTTGTCCAAGTGCCACTCCGGACGCCACCTCAACCGGATCGGCTCCGGGACACTGTCCCCGCCGCGACTCCCGGAGACAAGGCTTAGCAAGATTAAAGCCTCTTGGGCGTCCCCCGGGGAGCCCCTCCCGGACCTTCGCTCGTGAGCAACCTCCCGGGAACCCTGGCAACAACATTCAATTCAAAGACTTAGAAAAAATTCTAACTTCATTGCATTCAAAATGTTTTTGTACAAGTGTCCGGGGCTTCTTCTAAGAAGCTACCGGGATCAAAATCCTAAGAAAACAAAAAAGGGCCGTAGCTAAGACCCGGGGGGAGGCTCATACATGTTCGTTGGCGTCCTCCCCCCAGGGGGCTTCTTCCAAGACCGGGGCTGGGGCGTCCCCCGCCGGAGGCGCCGGAGCCGGGAATCTCGCCCGGATGAGCCAGTCGTAGAATCCTCCGCCGAGCTGCTCGATCTCCCGGCGCGACGGCTCGAAAGAGTCCGGGAAGCTTCGGGGGATGCGGCCCCCAATCGCCGGGGCGCCGACCCCACGGAACTCAACGAGCCCCGCAGCAGTCGCGACAACGGGGATCGCCCGGCCCCGCGCCCGAACGTCGGCAGCCTCCGGGATGGCGGAGACCTGTGCGTTAAGAAAACGCACGGCCTCCGCGAGGGTCTCCGGCGGCACCTCCTTGCTCCCGGTGCCCAAGCTTACGTCGAGGCTTCGAGGGCCAAACAGACGGAGCGGCCCGCGTCCGCCACCGCCCGGACGCTCGAGCCCTCGAGCTCCCGGAGCGCCTCCTCTCTCGCCTTGGCCTCCTCCCGGAGGCGGCCGTTGACAGCCTCGGAAATATGGACCTGGGCCCGGACCCGGGTCAATTCCGCGAGGGCTTCATCGCACTCCCGGAGGGCCTCCTCGCGCTGCCCTACCGAGGCCGCGGCCCGACCCTCCGCTTCTTTCAGCAGCCGAGCGACCCGCTGCTCAAGGCCCCAGGTAACAGCTGCCACCTACAAAATACATAGAGTTAGAAACATCTCAAAGTGTAGGAGTTGAATGAAGACGTCATCGACTCGGGTTACCTGGGCCCCGAGGGACTGAAGCCCCTCGAAACGCTCATGGAGCGTTCCCTCCGCGACGAAGGCCTGCACCTTCCGGGTGTGAAGGCCCTCCGTGTAGCGGGCGACTTCCCCCGCGGGAAGCAGAGGGGCCTCTCGCCCGGTGCCGGCGTTGCTGCCGGTGGGGGGTCCCCGAACCTGCAAGTCCGGTAATGCGGCCGGCATCACCGGCGTCTTCGTGGCCGAGGTCTCCTCCGAAGACGTGGCCGAGGAGCTTCGAGCGGGGGTCCCCGCCCAGTGGGGGATCATCAGACCCTTCCCCGCCCCGGGCCGAAAGGTCCTCGGGGCCTCCTCCTCTGGAGGAACCTCGTAGACCGAGGGTCTCCCCCCCTCGTCCACCGGCCAAACCTACGGAGGCGAGGCCTCCGCGCATCTCACCTGCAGCCTCTCCGACTCCAAAGAAGCCGGAAGGGGCAGGAGGGGCTCCACCGAGAGTGGCGACGGGGCGTAGTTCGCCGAGTCGGACGCCGCCCCGCCCGCGGCCGCCTCCTTCCCTCGGGCCTTGATGGGGCCCTTTGGGGGAGGAGGTGTTGCTCCCTTCCGGGCCGGTGCCCGGGCACGCTCGGTCCCGGGGGTCTCGCCCCGGGGCTTCGCTAGTGTCGCCGCCGGTGTCGTCGACGGGCCGGGGGTCTTTTGGACCCTAGCCTTCTTGGGCTCCGAGCCCCCGGCCGCTTCCTTCCCCCGTTTGTGCGACCCGGGGGTGGGGAGAGGCTTCCTCTGCGGCAGCTTGAGCCCGTAGGCCACCGCTACCAAGTTCCGGGGAGGACCCTCCCCCACGAGGCGCACGACGCGCTCTTGCTCGTCGGCGAAGTACCTCCCCAGGAGGTTCTCCGCCTTCTCCCCTGCGCCGCAGGGTACGACCGGACTACAAGAGGTAAAGAGTTGGTCAAATTTTCAAAAAATTGTAAGTATAATGTGGCAGGTTCCCGAGCTTATGTCGCGTCACCGGCTTCACCGGGGCCCGCTGCTCGGGCCCCATGCCGATCCCCCTCTTCCCGCCTGTGAAGGGGGAGATCCAGAGGAGAGCCATCTCCTCGGCGGCGTCCCGCATTGAGCGGGTCTTCTTGGAGAGGATCACCCTGCCGAGGAGCTCGAACTCCTCATCCGTCCACACCGGAGGCTTCGGCGCGGACAACCGGCTGTAGGTAGGGGGCTCCGGGGCGTACACCACTGCCTCGTTGCGGAGCCGGAGGTAAAACCACCTCCGGACCCAGTCGCCCCAGTGGTCCCGGGAGGCCGCCGCCGGATAGTCGATCACCCGGGACGGCAGCATTTGGACCATCACCGAACCGAAGGGGGACTTGGGGCCCCCCTTCACCAGGTGGGAGGTCCGCGCCGCCGGTTCGTTGAAGTACCGAAAGGCGCGATGGGTGGGCTCCCTCCCGGTCGCTGTCTCGTAGAGCGAGATGAAGAGGCCCATCCGGACGAGCGCGTTCGGGGTGAGGTGGTTGAGTGCCACCCCGTACTCCTTCAGAAACTCCCGGAGCATGGGATGCACCGGGAGCCGGAGCCCCGCCTCCAGGAAGGCCTCGAAGGCCACGACCTCTCCGGGCCTGGGGCGGGGGGCTCCGTCTTTCTTCACGGGGACTCTGATGTCCCCGTCCGCGACGACGCATCTTTCGACCGAGGACTCGGCATCCTCGGCAGTGAACTCCGACGCCCATAGGAAATCCGGAGGGATTTCCTCCGGGGGCACTTCCGTGGTCTTCGCTCGACCCTTGGGTGCCATGAGGTTAGTCTTCTTTTTTTTCGGTGGCTAACCTTGCAGGAGGTTACTAGTAAAACTTCCGGACGTCTGCTACCTGGAGCTAACCACCAGAAAGAACTACCGGGAGAGGGCTACCGGGAGAGCAAAAATCGCTAAGGCTGGAAGTTTGGAATGAGCTTCCGGGCCCCCTAAGGCCCTATTTATAGGGGCGGGACGTGGTCTAGATACGCGCCACGTGGCACCCGCGGAGCAATCTGGACCGTAGAAGTTCAAACCGTGCGCGGGAAAAGAAGGGACGGGCGCGTGAATCGAGGTGCCGGTTCGAACCGCGCGCGCATTTATGGCGAAACGGCGCGGCCTTAAGCGCGGGGTACGGAAACTGAAGCACCGCGGCTCTGGTGACTCGGCCCGGAGATCTGCCCGGTGACGTGTACCATACCCACCGGGGACTCCAGCATCATCCCCGGCGTGCATGGGGGCCTACTGTCGGGGGAAATCTCCGCGGGACTAAGTCCAGGTAAGTTGCGTCACGATTGCCCAGGGACCAGGCCTCCGGGGCCTCCACAGGCGCCGCCATTTGCCCGGGGACGTGGCCTCCGGCCCCTCCCCGGGCGCCGCCTTTTGGCCCCTGGGACCTGGCCTCCAGCGCCGTCCCGGGCGCCGCCATTGGCCCGGGGACGTGGCCTCCAGCCCCTCCCCGGGCGCCGCCATTTGCCCGGGGACGTGGCCTCCGGCCCCTCCCCGGGTGCCGCCTTTTGGCCCCCGGGACCTGGCCTTCGGCGCCGTCCCTGTAACACCCCTATTTTTCCCAACCCTAGCCTTCCTTGACTATCTGCATATCAGGATGAGATCTTGGTAATGCCGGAGTGTTACTCTAAAAAGTTGGCAGCCAAACTCCTTCATTCAAGTCATTTTCGCAGATCAGTCCAAAAGATTCACAAATTAGTCCTTGTCAGATATCTGAGGAACCCCAAAAAGGCTAAAAGTCACAGATCATTTCCAAATCCTGATTTGATTCAATGAACATCTTCCCTTCACTATTCTGGACATTTTTCCCTTCTGGAAGAATTTCCAAATCTCTCCCGAAACCCTAGTTTCAGCCATGTCAAATTTCTAAAATCTAGATTACCCTAATTACCGTGTTTTCAGTTCATCTCAAACCTAGCCTAAATCTCCAAAATTTTGTCATCCCTAGCTGCTGATCAATATCTTAGACTTTGTGGATTAATTTAGCAAAGTCAAAACTCTTTCTACCTTAGCCAAATGCCAGATTTACAGATTGGTCCCTGGAATCAAGAATCAGTAATTGCAAATCAGCCCTCCTATTCTTTTTCTGTTGTTTTCGACCTGTGCCTGGTCGTTGCCTTCAACCAGTGCTGCATCGCCGGAGCCGCGCCGCGTTTTGTCGCCGCAATTGCTCGCCGCCAGCCATCGCCTCTTGTCGCCTGCGCTTGTGAGCAAATGAGCCACCCCGCGCGCACGTGCCAGCAGCCAGTACCTCGCCATGTCCAGCGGTTAAATGCCCGCGCTCCAGCGCTGTCTTCGCGCGCGCAGCCGTTGCCGTGGCAATTGCATGCATTACGTGTCGTTGCCGGAGCTGCGCTGTTGCCTCCGCATCTGCGCCATCACTGGTGAAGTTCCAATGCAACCGACAAAGCCTGTAGAGCTGCTACACCGCCAGTGCACAATCACATCGCCGGTCACCGCTGTCGCAGCTGCACCCGGCCGGTCTCGTCCCCGGCACAAGTTCTCTCGTCGTTTCCCCTCGCAAGCTCCGCCTCAGCGCCTATTTAAACCCCCTTCAGCGCTGTGAAGAAACACAACTCCAGGACTTAGCCAAATTCTCGAATTTTCACTGTTTCCCTTTCTTCCGCGACTAGCCGATTTTGAGGCCATCAGCGCCAGAGCAAACCACAGCCCCTCTCTCCAATCCAAGCTCACCAGTAAGATCGCCACACCCATCTTCCAGTGTCCAAGCAAGCAATTTCAACCTAGTGCTCTTCATCGCCGGTGATCGCCGGAAAACCAGAAGACCCTTGTTCCAGAAATTAAACTCGTTCCAGTGCTTTCCACCACTCAATCCAGTAGAATCAAATGATCCTTAGCCCTTTCTTTGCAAGCCTGTTCAGCCAGTTTTCAAATTGATGCAGTGCTGTGTGTTTTCCCAAATTTCGCGCGCCACCGTGGACGTCTCACGTCGCCGGCGTGCCTCGCTGCAGCTCTCCCCCAAATGAAGCCTCCTACACCTTTGTCGCGCCCCGAAACTGGGGCTACGACTACTCCTGTAGAGACCTAGCTCGCTGCAGCTAGTCCCATATATGCATAGCATACACATACCCTTGACGTCCCAGGATAAGTCAAGCACAAGAGTATATCACATTGCAACAGAGTCACTTACAAAATATTTAAGCAGTGTGGCCTGCTGGCCTTAATATTACATAAGGAGGTTACAATGCCTTTGCGGCATACATGGTTTAGCAAAATAACATCTACACAGCAGAAGGTAGGTGACCCACCAACAAAGAGAAGTGGACGGCAGAACAACACACATCAGGACTCTGGTGGAACTGACGCTCCTCCTTCTGGATCCAAGAAGTCCTCCATGCCTTCGTCTTGGTTGTAGAATGCTCCATCTACTGAATTGTGGGTTGCAAGAGTGAGCACTTACGTACTCAGCAAGTCATAAGTAAGAGTAGATACATATAGTACAGATGATATGAACCTAGACTAGTCAAGAATTTTGGATGTTTGTAAAATAATCTTTTCCTTTCCTGGCTCAACTCATGGCAGCACCTTTCTATAATATAACATCATCATTCATGTTCACTAAATTATAGCACTACCGCGACACGTCAACACATGACAGCCCACGGCAGCACTCCTTATCATGACAACACATGTCATTTGGGTAATCTTGATTTAATATATTTTATTTAGAAAATAATACTTGTGTCACACCCCGTGGATTTAATCCACCGCAGCAGACTCCTAAAACTCGGGAGTACGAAGTATTCGAATACATTTTTAACTCTGCAGAGTGGTACCAATTTACCCGCAAGATATTCCACTTTCAAGCCCATCCTATCAGAATGATTGGACCCCTGACTCACTTCATACTGTGAGCGGCAAGGTGGAGATAACAGGAACTTTTGTTATGTTTCACTTACAATTCACCCCTGACCCTGCAGTTTTCTTCACACAAACCGCAGTTGTGGCGGGCTATACCCCCACCCATAAGCCTCTTCCCATTACTGGGTCAACGTGCTTGATCAAATCACATTCAGTGATACGTGGAGGAGCTGAACCCCGTGAGTTTAGTGTATTACTTTCCATCTCATGCAGGGGTTTCATATACGATTCACATAAGTACTTGTTCAGGCCTGTCCCATACCAGGCTTGCGGTTATTACGTTTGTTCATGCCACTAGACGCACAACACAAGGTTCTAGTCCTTATATGCCAGTGACCAGACCATCCACAACCCTGCACCTTCAGTGCCTGCACATCCTTTGCAGTCTAGCACCTCCAGTGCTACCACCATTCCATACCATTTCCTGGTCACGGCTAGGGGTTTTATTTCATGAATATAAGTATATAAATATGTATAATAGTTCATGGCTCAAAACTTGTTTATTTTACATTTCACAGATAACCAGTCTAGTACTGCCAATTCATAAATCAACCATTTCCAATCTTTCTCATGCAATATTATCTATATTCAAGGTTATGTTATAGCAACTCTTAGGTTCGAGATGACCAAGAATATGACTTGCCTTCCGCGTCGTAAAATACAGCAGTTGATGTCGGGTCAACAGTGAAGTCCTCGAACTGGGGCTCTTGATCTGCTCTCCAAACCAACAAATTACCAATAATCACAATCTTTTCAATACATTATTATACTATATGCAATAATGCAAAGATGAAGTCTTGATGATTCTGAGATGATTAGGTTAGAAATTGATTAGGATTAGGTTAGTTGTTGAAGGTTTACAAGGTTCCAAATGTCTCAAAATATCAGAATGGTATCAAGGTTGCGACTGGTTCGCTCAAAAACAGCGAACGTCTTTAGGTCGACATTCGGTTCAAGGCATCGACATAGGGTCGATGGATGATAGAGGGGTTATCTCAACTTGTGGCAGTAGAATAAAATGTAGAGCACAACTCCACAAGTCTAAGGGACAAGGTTATTTCCAGTTTGCGCAACTGAAAAGAGGTGAAAAGAGCTAATGCCACTGGCTGACATGCTCTGGCATAGGGCTGACATGGCCAGAAACTAGGGCTTGCCATATCTTTTGATCTAGAGCTCCAAATGATGCACCACTTTGTCTGGGAGGTAGGCATTGATAATAGGAACAAATCATTCAACAGGATCCAAGGCTGAAAATGGCTGGAAAATGATGAAAACCAGCGAAGAAGTTGACTGGCCTGGAGTACCTGCAGCACAAACAGTGCAGCAACTAGGGCATAGCCATAACTCCTGTTCTAGGCCGAATTAGGGGGTCGTGGTAGAAGACAAAGTTGCTCAAAATGGTCCAAAACATCTAGATGGAAAGGTGGTTTGAGCTGGAGTGGCTAAATTTAGAAGATATTGGCTGGAGGAAGGATGAACTCAATCCTGATTTGGGTATTTCTGTTCTAGGGCAATTGAACTCGAGTCCTTGCTTGAGGAGGGTCTCTGGGGCATAACAAAGCTAGGTGTGAAGTCAATTTAACTGGAAAATCACCACAGAAGCTTAACGGCGAGTCCCAGTTTGCATGCAAGGTGTAAATTTGGGGTTTTCCAAGTTTTAGCAAAATTGGTGATTCTGGTTGCTTAGATGTGTTCCACACAGTCCACTGATCATGTTTGATCATAGGCTCGAGAGCTAATTTGGTTTAGTTAGGGATTAATTGCTCGCCGGAGTTGTCGGGGAAAATCAGCAATTCCCGGCGATGAGGTGCGCTAGAGTTCAATTGGCTGCTACTACACAAGTAAGTGGATGAGAGAGACTTACTGGTAGCTTCAATTTGGAGCTCGGTGCAGTGGATTGGCCTGGCACCGTGAGCCTCTCTTCGAGCTCGCCGAAGAAGACGAAGAAGAGAGCGGGGTGAGGAACTTGAGTGGTTCTGGTGTGAGTGTCTTCGAGCTAGGCTGGGGTGGCTTTTATAGGCACAGCTAGAAGCTAGCAACGGCTGGAATTGCCTGGAGAATTGGAGCTCGAATCGACGGTGAATTGACAGGCCCGGCGGGACAGCAGCGAAGCGACGCGCCCCAGCGGCCGTGCCGGCTTTTGCAGCCTGGCGCGCAGTCCTGGTTGATGCAACGGCGAGTTGATGTTTCCCCCAGGCATGTTTGCAACGTGGCGCAGCTGGGCTGCGTTGTCGGGCGCGCGCGCGGGACAACAAAGGCGCTGCTGGCGGGCGAGGTGATTCCACGGTGGCGAACACAATGCGCACACGCGGCAGGGAAACTGTCGCGCCCCGCACAGGGTACCACGACTACTCCCGTGGGGACCTAGCTCGCTGCAGCTGGCCTCGTACATACATACCACTGACTTCCCAGGATAAGTCAAGCACAGGAGTTCATTGCAGCAGAGTAACTTACAAAATATCATTGATAAACAGTATGGCCTGCTGGCCTGATACAACAAGAGTAATACAATGCCTTCACGGCACAAATGGTCTAATTAAAACAAAAGACAACTACTCGGCGGAAGCTAGGCGAAACCCCCACAGTCGTAAGAAGTTGACGGTAGAACAGCACACTTCAGGGTTCTGGCAGAACTGGCTCTCTTCCTTCTGGATCCACGAAATCTTCCAAGCCTTCGTCTTGGTATTGTAGCACTCCATCTATTGTTGATAAGTTGCAAGGGTGAGCACTTACGTACTCAGCAAGTCATAGGTAAGAGTAGAGATACGTATAGTAGAGATGTCATGATCCTATGCTATTGAGGGAAAGAGGTGAGAAGTTTTTTCCAAAAATACTTTTCTTCCAAGCTTTTGAAATCTCATGCTCATGGCAGCATTTCATATACTTAGGGCACAATCCACGTGCCTCTTAGTTATCACATGATCACTAAATTATGGTACTACCGCGACACGTCAACACATGACAGCCCACGGCAGCACCCCTTATCATGACAACACATGTCATTCGGGTAATCTTGAACTAACAAATTTTAATTTATAAAACAATACTTGTGTCACACCCCGTGGATTTAATCCACCGCGGCATACTCCTAAAACTCGGGAGCACGAAGTATTCGAATACATTTTTAACTCTGCAGAGGGGTACCAATTTACCCGCAAGATATATCCACTTTCATGCCGTTCCTATCACAAGGATTGGACCCCTAACTCACTTCATACTGTGAGTGGCAAGGTGGAGATAACAAGAACTTTTGCCATGTTTCACACACAATTCACCCCAGACCCCGTGGTTTTCTTTACGCAAACCACAGTTGTGGCAGGGTTTCACAACCCCCACTAATTGGCGTCTTCCCCTCAGGGTCAGCGTGCATGATCACATCCTGTGATATGTGTTGGAGCGCACCCCGTGTTAATCGTGAGTTTGTCATATAGGGGTTTCATGTGTGATGCACATACTACTTGTTTAGGCCTGTCCCATATCAGGCTTGCGGTCGGCACGTTAATCATGCCACTAGACGCACAACACAAGGTTCTAGTCCTTATATGCCAGTGACCAGCTCATACCACAATCTATGCACTTCCAGTGCTGGCACATCCTGTGCGACCAAGCACCTCCAGTGCTTTTACCATTCCATACCAAAATACTGGTCACGGCTAGGAGTTTTATTTCATGAATATAAATATACATAATATATTAGTTCATGGCTCATTATTTGATCAATTCACATTTCACAGGCATCAGCCTGATGCTGCCATTTCATAATTCAACTATTCTCAATCTTTCTCATGCAATATTATTATTTTATAATCAAGGTATATTCAAGCAATTCATAAAATATAGGTTCAAGATGTTCAAGAATATGACTTGCCTTCCGCATCGTAAGAAACAGCAGTTGATGTCGGGTCTGCGACGGAGTCTTCGAACCCGGACTCTTGCTCTGAACAAGGATCAAACAAGCAAACAGGCATTACAATCAATCCTACTCTTACTATTCCACTATATGCGATAATGCAAGGAGAAACACTTAGGCGATACAAGATTTGGAAGCGATTAGGGTTAAACTATGGAAACCAAGGTTAAGATTAGTCGTCAAAGGTTTACAAGGTTCCAAAGGTTCCAAAATATCAGAATGATATCAAGGCTGCGGCTGGTTCGCTCAAAAACAGCGAATGTCTTTAGGTCGACATTCGGTTCAAGGCATCGACATAGGGTCGATGGATGATAGAGGGCTCAACTAAAGTTGTGACAATAGAATAAAATGTAGATCACAACATCAGGAGTCTAAGGGACAAAGTTATGTTCAGTTTGCATACCCAGATGGGGTCAAAATGGCCCAATGCCATTGGCTGACATAGGCTGACAATGCCCAAGAATGGCATTGACATGGTTTGAACAGTTTCTAGTAGCCAAAATGGGTTTTTATTCAAGCATATGATGCACAAGGTAGTGAAGCAACTGTTTGACAAGGTAATTTTTGGTTTGCATGACCAGAGGTGGGTGAACAGGGCTAATGCCACTGGCTGGCATAGTTTGACATAGAGTTGACATGGCCAGAAACTAGGGTTTGCCATAACTTTTGATCTAGGGCTCCAAATGATGCAGCACTTTGTCTGGTAGTTAGGCATTTGTAACAAGAACAAATGTCTCAACAGGATCTAGGGAAGGAGATGGCCGGAAAGTGATGAAAACCGGCAAGGAAGTTGACTAGCCTGGAGCACATGCAACATAAACAGTACAGCCAACTAGGGCATAGCTATATCTCACAATCTAGGCCGAATTAGAAGTCGTGATAGAAGACAAAGTTGCTCAGAATGGTCCAAAACATCTAAATGGCAAACTGGCTAGGGCTGGATTGGCCGGAATCGACGGCCGGCGACTGGAGCAGGAGGAGATGACATGAACATTGGGGGTTTTCGATTTAGGGCAAATGAACTCAATTCCTTGCTTGTACATGATCTCTAGGGCATTAGAAACATACTGGTGAAGTTGGATTGGCTAGAGATGCACCAGAATAGCTTAAACAGTAAGCTCAGTTCACAAGCAAAGTTCCAATTTGGGGTTTTCCAGATTTTAGCAAAATTGATGATTCTGGTTGCTTAGGTATGATAAGAATGATCTATTGAGCATGTTTGATCACTGGCTCAAGAGCTAAATAGGTTTAGGTGAGGGTTAATTGCTCACCGGAGTTCTAGGTGAAACACGGCGATTGCCGGTGACAGAAAGCATTTAAACTAAATTCCCAGCTTGAGAAGCATGAGGAGGATGAGGGAAGCTCACTGGGGGTGTTGGATCGAAGGAGGAAGCAATGGTTGAAGCTAGCACCGAAGCTCCCTCTGCTGCTCACCGGGGAAGAAGAAGACACAGTGCTGCTGCTGGTTTTCTGGTGTTTTGCTGTGTGGTGGAGTTGGCTAAGTCCCAGGGGGTTTAAATAGGTAAGCTGGAGGTGCTTCAACGGTTGGAAAAGCTCGGGGAGTTGTAGCCGGCAAGGAAGTGACTGGATGGCGACTTCACGGCGAAGACAGGCGGCGAAACGACTTGGTTCAGCGGCCGTGAAGGCTTTACAGGTGATGGGAAGGTGAACTGATGGCTGGCCGCGGTGAGTTCTCCACGTGGCGCAAAGCTCCTGCGTCGACCGTTGCTGGTGGCGTGCAAACGGGAGAAAACAATGGCTGTGAGTCGCGCCGGGGAAGATCCACAGTAGCCAACAGTGCTCGCACACGTGGCACTGTTCAGCTGGTGAAGGTGGCGACCACGGGCTGGCTTCAACGACTACGGGCTACTGTAGAAGTGCAGCAGGGCGTGCTCGAGGTCGAAGCAACCAGCAGTGGCGCGCTCGTGTGCTGTATCCAAGTCGTGGTCGATTTGGCTGAGGAGCTGCGGTCGAAAACAGTAGCTGGTCGATTGCACTGCTCTGGTCGAAGTCGAAATCAGCTGATCCGGTCGTGAACGGCAAGCTCTGGTCGATCAGGGGCATAAGTGTAAGAGTTTTAGTTGAAATCTGGACTGATTTATAATTCTGGTCTTAAAGAGGTTTAATCTGGAAATTGATTTCATGGATGAGTATAATATTTCTATTAATACTCATTTAGCTCAAATTTGGAGAAAATTTGATAAGGTTTGAGGGATTTCACCTATTTTCGAAAATAGGGTAAAATTAGGGTAAAATAGATCTGGATTTTGTCAAACTCGAATTCTAGTAATTAGGGTGAGATTTTGAAGTTTAAACAGAAGGGAAATATGTATCAAATAGCATTTGGGAGGTGTTCCCTGAAGAAATTCTGAGGTTGGAGTTGATTTGTGAATTTTAGCCTTTTCAGGCTTCCAGGTAACAGAAAAGGACTTATTCGCAGTAAAATTTGGACTAAACTGCGAAAAGTGTTTAGATGAAACAATCTGGTTCCCAACTTTTTGGAGTAAGTTGAGGGTAAACCTAGGAACATATTCCAAAAGATACTTGAGTCTGGATGGGGTTAGATCATGATAACTCAATTATCTGGAAACTGGGGTACTTAGGGTAAATCTGAATTTCCTGTTTTCGAAAACAGAAAGAGACTTAGATACTGGGAGTTAGGGTTAGAATTCAATCTGGCTCCTGAAGACTTTTATCTTCAGAATAACTGGTAGGTTAAATCTGGATGGTCAGATCTTGATCTGGATCTAGAGAATAGATTTGGAGATTTTTAGGGTTTGGGAGAGATTAGGGTTTAGCTGATCTGGCTACTGCTACAGGGATACATGCATGCAGGATTTTATGCAAAAACTTTTCACCCCCAAAACCAGGGTGTTACAGAAACAGTGGCGGAGGTGGCAACGTTGGAGGTCGCCGGCGACGAAACTGCGGCAGCGGCAACGGCGACGACCAAACTCCGGCGCTCGTGGTCGATTGCAACAGCCTGGTCGTGCACAGTAGCCCGTGGTCGAACCAGGGACTGATTTGCGATGATTGTTGGTTTGGCTTTGGACTAAACTGCAAATCTGGTCTTTGAGAGGTTCAATTTGGAATTTGATTCCATGGCTGAGTATAATATTTCTATTAATACTCATTTAGCTCAAATTTGGAAAAAGTTTGATTAGATTTGAGGGATTTCACCTATTTTCCAAAATAGGGTAAAATTAGGGTAAAAGAGATCTGGATTTTGTCGATCTCGAGTTCTGGTGATTGGAGAGAGATTCTGAAGTCTGATCAAAAGAGAGATCTGTATAAAATAGCATCTGGCAGGTGTTCCCTGAAGAAATTCTGGAGTTGGAGTTGATTTGTAGATTTTAGCCTTTTCAGGCTTCCAGGTAAACAGAAAAGGACCTATTCGCAGTAAAATTTGGACCTTCCCGCGAATAGTGTTCAGATGAATTAATCTGGTTCCCAACTTTTTGGAGTTAGTTGAGGATATACCTAGGAACATATTCCAGTGGATACTTGAGTCTGGATAGGGTTAAATCAAAATAACTCAATTATCTGGAAACTGGGGTACTTAGAGTAAATCTGGATTTCCTGTTTTCGAAAACAGAAAGAGACTTAGATACTGGGAGTTAGGGTTAGAATTCAATCTGGCTCCTGAATACTTTTAGGTTTAGGATAACTGATAGATCAAATCTGGCAAGTCAGATCTTGACTTGGGGTCACAGGATAGATTTTGGAGATTTATGGCTAGAACAGAATAAAGCTGAGGCTGATTTGGTTGATCTAGAAGAGACATATGCATGCATGACTTTTAAGAAAGAAACTTTTCACCCCAAAACTCAGGATGTTACAGATCTACCCTCCTTAAAGAAATCTCGCCCCGAGATTTACCTAAAGCAAGGAAAGATAAGAATTGGGATAGGTTCACTGAAAATTCTCTTCCTTCTTCCAAGTAGTTTCTTGTTCTGAAAGATTTCCCATTAAACTTATATAATCTGATATGGAGTATTCTAAGGGTACTTGCTTTATATGCATTTCAACTTCAGCTGTAATTGCCAGGACCAAATAATATTAAGGTGGGTGCAACTGAGTCAAAGATCTACCTCGAAGAATGTCGGTGATGTTTCCTGCTCCTTGGATGTAGTTTAACTTTCCTCCTGGACTTGCTGTTGGTGTTCCATCTCTTTCTCTTCCTCGGTTGGCCATGCTTCCTCCTCTTCCTGGTGGAGTTCCTCTAGAATTCTGTGGTTGTGACACTGGTACTCTGGGTGCTTCTGGTTGTGTTCTTGCCTGTGATCTGGCAATGGATGATGGAAGTCGAATCAAAGGACAAAATTCTCTACGATGTCCACGCTGTCCACAGTGGAAACAAATGATATTCATGCGAGGGCAATCCTTCTGATGATGATTTCCTCTGCAGGTTGGGCACATCGCCATTGCCGGTCTAGGAGCTTGATATGATGGTCAAAAATTGGAGGTGATGGGAGTCTTTCCTCTGGTTGGGTCTGTTTGTGGTCGCTCTTGCTGAAGCATCTTCCTCTTCCGATTTTCCTCTCCTATATTCCTCTTCTCCTCTACCTTTAGGACTCTGTTCACTAGTGTCTGAAATTCAGTTATCTCATGGGAAGCGATTTGGTACTGTAGGTAATGTTGAAGTCCTTCTGTAAAGCGTTCTATTTTCTTCTCCTCAGTATCGACATCTCCAGGTGCATATCGGGCTAAGTGAGTGAACTGGTGCAGATATTCTGTAACTGTCTTGTTTCCTTGAACCAAATTACGGAATTCCCGACGTTTGGCAGCTATGACGCCGGTAGGTACATGAAATTTCTGAAATTGTTCCTTGAATTCCGTCCAAGAGATGCTATCTTTGTCAAGGTGGGCCTCTTGGTAGTTCATCCACCATGCAGTTGCAGCTCCTACTAACTGGTGTGATCCAAACAAAACCTTCTCTCGGTTGCTGCATCGGACTGTGTCCAGTTTCCTCTCGATATCCCTTAACCAATCATCTGCAACCATGGGATCGGTCGCACTAGAGAATGTTGGTGGACGGGTCTTTTGGAAATCTGCTAATCTGGTTCCTACAATAGTTCCTTCTGTTGTTCCAATAGGCAATCTCTGAATTATCTGAGCCAATAACTGAGTATGGGCCGTCTGAGCTTCCTGTCGTGTCACGTCTGCCACGACAGTGACATCACCTGTGAGGAGCCCAGCTCGGTGCAGCTGGTCCCTTAAACCACTTGACTTCCCAGGATGAGTCAATCACAGGATTACATTGCAGCAGCAAAATAGTACAATAGTCATAATTGTATGGCCATCAGGCCTTAGTACAAAACGAGGTACAGTGCCTTACAAGGCACAAGGGTCTAACAAAATAACACATCTAGACGGCGGAAGCTAGGCCCAAAAGCAAACCACAGGAAACAGAGGTTGACAGCAAGACAGCATCACATCAGGGCTCCGGAGGAAACTGCTCATCATCTCCTGGGTCCGCAGCATCTTCAGGGTATCCTCCAAGGTCGTAGAACGCTCCATCTATTGATGAGTTGTTGCAAGGGTGAGTACTTACGTACTCAGCAAGTCATAGGGAAGGTAGAGATACATATATATATATATATGACATGAACCTATGCTATTGGGGAAAGAGTGAAAGGTTTTTCCCAAAATACATTTCTTTCTCAATTCTTACTCAACTTCTGATCATACCCATGGCAGTAAATACATAAACTTAGGGCATAAACCACATGTCTCTTAATTACCATATGATCTCTATATTATGGTATTACCGCGACACGTCAACACATGACAGCCCACGGTAACGCCCCTTATCGTGACAACACATGTCACTTGGGTAATCTTGAACTAACAAGTTTTAGCTTATAAAACAGTACTTGTGTCACACCCCATGGATTTAATCCACCGCAGCATACTCCTAAAACTCGGGAGCACGAAGTATTCGAATACATTTTTAAACTCTGCAGAGATGTACCTCTTTTTAAATCCACTTTTTCACTCGACTTCCAAGTCGGGCCAACTCCATGCGACTTAAACGCATGTGACAAGGCCGAGATCACACAACGTTTTTGCAGTCTAGTATTAACAGTATCCCTGTCCGGTAAATGGACAATACCATCCCAAGTACCGTTATGGGTCCTCCCCACTGCCTTACTTCCTAGCCTGGGTCTATGTTCCCGCAGGACACATAACCTCTTTTGATTACAGTCGCGCATGACTTAATCTGGCGTAGGGCGTCTTCCTTCTTTACACCTTATCCTCTCATAATTTTTCTGATCTCACATCACTCATGGACGAACTGCGTCCCACCAGTTTCCACGCGAGAAACTGGATCGACAAGCCATGCAGGGAACTGATAATACTAAGAAAGCTACTAGGTTGCGCCTGTCCCATACCAGGTAAGTGGTTGGTACGTTTTTCATGCCACTAGGCGCATAACACAAGGTTCTAGTCCTTACATGCCGGTGACCAGATCATACCACAAACCATGCACCCTCAGTGCCTACACATTCAGTGCAGCCCAGCACCTCCAGTGCTACCACCATTCCATACCAAAATACTGGTCACGGCTAGGGGTTCTATTTCATGAATATAAATGTACATGTTTATACTTTTATTAGTTCGTGGCTTGCTATCTTATCAAGTTCACATTTCTCAAGTATTCAATCTACCACTGCCATGATATCATTGATCTCAACACATGCAATATTAACGAGATATCTACTCATGGAATAGCATAGCAATTCATAAATTATGGGTTTCAATATGATCAAAGTATGACTTGCCTTCCGCGTCGTAAGTATCAGCAGTCGATGACGGTTCAGCGACAAGATCTTCAACCCCGGACTCTTGCTCTGAACAAGATCAAACAAGCAAACAGGCATTACAATCAATTCTATTCTTACTAATTCACTACATGCAAAGGTGCAAGGAGAAAATACTCTGGTGATACAAGGTTTGAAAGCGATTTGAGTTTAACTAAGGAAACCAGGGTTAAAATTAGTTGTTAAGGTTTACAAGGTTCCAAAATATCAGAGTGATATCAAGGTGGTGACTGGTTCGCCCAAAAACAGCGAATGTCTTTAGGTTGGCATTCAGTTCAAGGCATCGACATAAGGTTGATGGGTGATAGAGGGCTCAACTCAAGTTGTAACAGTAGAGAAAAGTGTAGATTACAACATCAGGAGTCTAAGGGACAAGGTTATTTTCAAAGTTCATGGCTGGAAGTGGGTGAAAAGGCTCAATGCCACTGGCTGACATAGGCTGACAGTGCTCTAGAATGGCATTGACATGGTTTGAACAGTTTCCAGTGGCCAAAGTAGGTTTTGATTCAAGCATAAGGTGCACAAGGTAGTGAGGCAGCTATTTGACAAAGAAATTTCTGTTTTACATGACTAGAGATGGGTGAACAGGGCTAATGCCACTGGCTGACACAGGCTGGCATAGGGTTGACACGGCCAGAAACTAGGGCAAGCCATATCTTTTGACTCAGGGCTCCAAATGATGCACCACTTTGTCTGGTGGTTAGGCATTTGTAACAGGAACAAATGTCTCAACAGGACCTAGGGCAGGAGGTGGCCGGAAAGTGATGAAAACCGGCGAGGAACACGGTTGCCGAGCTGTTCTCAACAGTTTCTGGACAAAACTTTGGCATGGCGATATTTCTTCATCTGGGCCGATCCAGGTGTCGAGCTAGAAGGAAAAAATACTCCTGGGGTCGAGGCACATCTACTAGACAAGGTGGTTGGGGTTGAAACAGCCGGGAACAAAATCCGGCGACCGGCGCTAGGGGAGAAGACATCAAAATTGGGCATTTCTGTTTTAGGGCAAATAAACTTAATTCCTTGCTTGAGGATGGTCTCTGGGGCATAAGTAAGCTAGGTGTGAAGCTAGATTGGCTGGGGAAACACCAGAGAAGCTTAACAGCGAGCTCCAGTTCACATGCATGGTGCAAAGTTGGGGATTTTCATATTTTAGCAAATTCTTCGATTCTGGTTGCTTAGACGTGTTCTAATCAGTCCACTGATCATGTTTGATTATAGGCTCGAGAGCTAATTCGACTTGGTTAAGGATTAATTGCTCGCCGGAGTTGCTGGAGAGAAACGGAAATTGCCGGCGACTAGAGAGGTTTGAAGTCAATTACATGCTCGAGTATGATGAGGGAGGTAAGAGGAGCTTACTGAAGTAGCTGGAATCGAGGAGGAAGCAGTGTAGAGGCTTGGCACCGTGAGCCTCTTCTCGAGCTCGCCGAAGAAGACGAAGACGACAACGTGGTTAGAGATTTTGGGTGGTTCTGGTGTGAGTGCCTTCGTGCTGGGCTGGGGCGGCTTTTATAGGCACAGCAAGGGGCTTGCAACGGCTGGAATTGCACGCGGAAGTGAAGCTCGAATCGATGGCGAGTTGACCGGTCGGGCGGGACAGCAGCGAAGCGACGCGCTCCAGCGGCCGTGCTGGCTTTGCAGGCTGGCGTGCGCTGTCCCGGGTGATGCAACGGCGAACTGACGGGCTCCTCCGGCATGCTTGCAATGTGGCACCGAGCTTCTGCAGTGGCTGCAGTGATGGCGTGCGCGCGCGGGCAAAATTGGAGATGCTGGTGCGGCCGCGGTGGCTCCACGGTGGCGAACGACGTGCGCACATGTGGCAGGAACGCGGTGGCAGGGGTGGCGACCACGGGGCTTCACCGGCGACGAAGTTCCTGGCGTGGCAGCGCGGTGGTCGCGGTCGTGCACAGCTGCTGGTCGCGCACAGTGTCTCTGGTCGAACCAGGGACCCAATTGCAAGGATTCTTATTTGAAATCTGGACTGATTTGCAATTTCTCTCTTAGAGATGGTTAATTTGAGGATTGATTTCATGGCTGAGTATAACATTTCTATTAGTACTCATTTAGCTCAAATTTGGAGAAAGTTTGATAAGGTTTGAGGGATTTCACCTATTTTCGAAAATAGGGTAAAATTAGGGTACAATAGGTCTTGATTTTGTCGATCTCTAATTCTGGTGATTGGAGAGAGATTTTGAAGTCTGGACAGAAGGGAAATTTGTATCAAATAACATTTGGGAGGTGTTCCCTGAAGAAATTCTGGAGTTGGAATTGATTTGCAGATTTTAGCCTTTTCAGGCTTCCAGGTAAACAGAAAAGGACTTATTCGCAGTAAAATTTGGACTAAACTGCGAAAAGTGTTTAGATGAATTAATCTGGCTCCCAACTTTTTGAAGTGAGTAGAGGATGAACCTAGGAACATATTCCAGGGGTTACTTGAGTCTGAATAAGGTTAAATCAAGATAACTCAATCATCTGGAAACTGGGGTACTTAGGGTAAATCTGAATTTTCCTGTTTTCGAAAACAGAGAGGGACTTAGGTACTGGGAGTTAGGGTCAGAATTTGGTCTGGCTCCTGAAGACTTTTATCTTCAGGGTAACTGGTAGGTTAAATCTGGATGGTCAGATCTTGATCTGGATCTAGAGAATAGATTTGGAGATTTTTAGGGTTTGGGAGAGGTTAGAGTTCGGCTGATCTGGCTACTACTACAGAGATACATGCATGCAGGGTTTTCATGCAAAACTTTTCACCCCCAAAACTAGGGTGTTACATGTCGATTCTTCTCCATTGACAGAAGGATTTCCTGCAGACTGAGTTGTTCATTCTGGGGCGGATTGGAACTCTGAGGTCCTTGCTGAAACAAAGGGTCTCTTGTCCTAGTATCTTCTCCCTGCGGAGTTTGTTCCCTGTCTTCTCCACTGCTTCGGGATCTTCTTCTTGTATCAACCATGGTGGCTCTGAAAAAAGGTTTAGACTGATCTAACTAACTAGGGCCAACTAAGTCAGCAATGTAGAAATTAATGCAAACTATTTTAATGCATAAAATACTTGGGCTACAAGCCATAATACACAAGTTAACCATTGCAAAAGCAACAGCGAATCACAAAGCTATCAAGAGCACCACTAGCTCTATCTACACCAAACCAACCCCTAAGACACTCTGAAACAACAGGACACACTCTCACAATCTTACTGATTTTTAGAAAATCCAAATAAGATTTTGAAATAAAAGTTTTTAGGAGCTACAAAGCTCATTATTTCTATAAAAATACAATTTTCAACAAATAGTTTTCTAAATAATTTACGTCTTCCTGGCACGGCCAATCCCTAAAGGTGTCGTCCTACAGTCAAGTTCTCATGTTGCTCTGATACCACCTTCTTGTCGCGCCCCGAAACTGGGACTACGACTACTCCTGTAGAGACCTAGCTCGCTGCAGCTAGTCCCATATATGCATAGCATACACATACCCTTGACGTCCCAGGATAAGTCAAGCACAGGAGTATATCACATTGCAACAGAGTCACTTACAAAATATTTAAGCAGTGTGGCCTGCTGGCCTTAATATTACATAAGGAGGTTACAATGCCTTCGCGGCATACATGGTTTAGCAAAATAACATCTACACAGCAGAAGGTAGGTGACCCACCCACAAAGAGAAGTGGACGGCAGAACAACACACATCAGGACTCTGGCGGAACTGACGCTCCTCCTTCTGGATCCAAGAAGTCCTCCATGCCTTCGTCTTGGTTGTAGAATGCTCCATCTACTGAATTGTGGGTTGCAAGAGTGAGCACTTACGTACTCAGCAAGTCATAAGTAAGAGTAGATACATATAGTAGAGATGATATGAACCTAGACTAGTCAAGAATTTTGGATGTTTGTAAAATAATCTTTTCCTTTCCTGGCTCAACTCATGGCAGCACCTTTCTATAATATAACATCATCATTCATGTTCACTAAATTATAGCACTACCGCGACACGTCAACACATGACAGCGCACGGCAGCACTCCTTATCATGACAACACATGTCATTTGGGTAATCTTGATTTAATATATTTTATTTAGAAAATAATACTTGTGTCACACCCCGTGGATTTAATCCACCGCAGCAGACTCCTAAAACTCGGGAGCACGAAGTATTCGAATACATTTTTAACTCTGCAGAGTGGTACCAATTTACCTGCAAGATTTCTACTTTCAAGCCCATCCTATCAGAATGATTGGACCCCTGACTCACTTCATACTGTGAGCGGCAAGGTGGAGATAACAGGAACTTTTGTTATGTTTCACTTACAATTCACCCCTGACCCTGCAGTTTTCTTCACACAAACCGCAGTTGTGGCGGGCTATACCCCCACCCATAAGCCTCTTCCCATTACTGGGTCAACGTGCTTGATCAAATCACATTCAGTGATACGTGGAGGAGCTGAACCCCGTGAGTTTAGTGTATTACTTTCCATCTCATGCAGGGGTTTCATATACGATTCACATAAGTACTTGTTCAGGCCTGTCCCATACCAGGCTTGCGGTTAGTACGTTTGTTCATGCCACTAGACGCACAACACAAGGTTCTAGTCCTTATATGCCAGTGACCAGACCATCCACAACCCTGCACCTTCAGTGCCTGCACATCCTTTGCAGTCTAGCACCTCCAGTGCTACCACCATTCCATACCATTTCCTGGTCACGGCTAGGGGTTTTATTTCATGAATATAAGTATATAAATATGTATAATAGTTCATGGCTCAAAACTTATTTATTTTACATTTCACAGATAACCAGTCTAGTACTGCCAATTCATAAATCAACCATTTCCAATCTTTCTCATGCAATATTATCTATATTCAAGGTTATGTTATAGCAACTCTTAAAATATAGGTTCGAGATGACCAAGAATATGACTTGCCTTCCGCGTCGTAAAATACAGCAGTTGATGTCGGGTCAACAGTGAAGTCCTCGAACTGGGGCTCTTGATCTGCTCTCCAAACCAACAAATAACCAATAATCACAATCTTTTCAATACATTATTATACTATATGCAATAATGCAAAGATGAAGTCTTAATGATTCTGAGATGATTAGGTTAGAAATTGATTAGGATTAGGTTAGTTGTTGAAGGTTTACAAGGTTCCAAATGTCTCAAAATATCAGAATGGTATCAAGGTTGCGACTGGTTCGCTCAAAAACAGCGAACGTCTTTAGGTCGACATTCGGTTCAAGGCATCGACATAGGGTCGATGGATGATAGAGGGGTT
Source organism: Pharus latifolius (assembly GCA_019359835.1). NCBI lineage: Eukaryota > Viridiplantae > Streptophyta > Magnoliopsida > Poales > Poaceae > Pharus > Pharus latifolius. Next base: position 33,773,224 of record CM033324.1, on the reverse strand, counting down.
ATCTCAACTTGTGGCAGTAGAATAAAATGTAGAGCACAACTCCACAAGTCTAAGGGACAAGGTTATTTCCAGTTTGCGCAACTGAAAAGAGGTGAAAAGAGCTAATGCCACTGGCTGACATGCTCTGGCATAGGGCTGACATGGCCAGAAACTAGGGCTTGCCATATCTTTTGATCTAGAGCTCCAAATGATGCACCACTTTGTCTGGGAGGTAGGCATTGATAACAGGAACAAATCATTCAACAGGATCCAAGGCTGAAAATGGCTGGAAAATGATGAAAACCAGCGAAGAAGTTGACTGGCCTGGAGTACCTGCAGCACAAACAGTGCAGCAACTAGGGCATAGCCATAACTCCTGTTCTAGGCCGAATTAGGGGTCGTGGTAGAAGACAAAGTTGCTCAAAATGGTCCAAAACATCTAGATGGAAAGGTGGTTTGAGCTGGAGTGGCTGAATTTAGAAGATATTGGTTGGAGGAAGGATGAACTCAATCCTGATTTGGGTATTTCTGTTCTAGGGCAATTGAACTCGAGTCCTTGCTTGAGGAGGGTCTCTGGGGCATAACAAAGCTAGGTGTGAAGTCAATTTAACTGGAAAATCACCACAGAAGCTTAACGGCAAGTCCCAGTTTGCTTGCAAGGTGTAAATTTGGGGTTTTCCAAGTTTTAGCAAAATTGGTGATTCTGGTTGCTTAGATGTGTTCCACACAGTCCACTGATCATGTTTGATCATAGGCTCGAGATCTAATTTGGTTTAGTTAGGGATTAATTGCTCGCCGGAGTTGTCGGGGAAAATCAGCAATTCCCGGCGATGAGGTGCGCTAGAGTTCAATTGGCTGCTACTACACAGGTAAGTGGATGAGAGAGACTTACTGGTAGCTTCAATTTGGAGCTCGGTGCAGTGGATTGGCCTGGCACCGTGAGCCTCTCTTCGAGCTCGCCGAAGAAGACGAAGAAGAGAGCGGGGTTAGGAACTTGAGTGGTTCTGGTGTGAGTGTCTTCGAGCTGGGCTGGGGTGGCTTTTATAGGCACAGCTAGAAGCTAGCAACGGCTGGAATTGCCTGGAGAATTGGAGCTCGAATCGACGGTGAATTGACCGGCCGGGCGGGACAGCAGCGAAGCGACGCGCTCCAGCGGCCGTGCCGGCTTTTGCAGCCTGGCGCGCAGTCCTGGTTGATGCAACGGCGAGTTGATGTTTCCCCCCGGCATGTTTGCAACGTGGCGCAGCTGGGCTGCCGTTGTCGAGCGCGCGCGCGGGAGAACAAAGGCGCTGCTGGCGGGCGAGGTGATTCCACGGTGGCGAACACAATGCGCACACGCGGCAGGGAAACAGTGGCGGAGGTGGCAACGTTGGAGGTCGCCGGCGACGAAACTGCGGCAGCGGCAACGGCGACGACCAAACTCCGGCGCTCGTGGTCGATTGCAACAGCCTGGTCGTGCACAGTAGCCCGTGGTCGAACCAGGGACTGATTTGCGATGATTGTTGGTTTGGCTTTGGACTAAACTGCAAATCTGGTCTTTGAGAGGTTCAATTTGGAATTTGATTCCATGGCTGAGTATAATATTTCTATTAATACTCATTTAGCTCAAATTTGGAAAAAGTTTGATTAGATTTGAGGGATTTCACCTATTTTCCAAAATAGGGTAAAATTAGGGTAAAAGAGATCTGGATTTTGTCGATCTCGAGTTCTGGTGATTGGAGAGAGATTCTGAAGTCTGATCAAAAGAGAGATCTGTATAAAATAGCATCTGGCAGGTGTTCCCTGAAGAAATTCTGGAGTTGGAGTTGATTTGTAGATTTTAGCCTTTTCAGGCTTCCAGGTAAACAGAAAAGGACCTATTCGCAGTAAAATTTGGACCTTCCCGCGAATAGTGTTCAGATGAATTAATCTGGTTCCCAACTTTTTGGAGTTAGTTGAGGATATACCTAGGAACATATTCCAGTGGATACTTGAGTCTGGATAGGGTTAAATCAAAATAACTCAATTATCTGGAAACTGGGGTACTTAGGGTAAATCTGGATTTCCTGTTTTCGAAAACAGAAAGAGACTTAGATACTGGGAGTTAGGGTTAGAATTCAATTTGGCTCCTGAATACTTTTAGGTTTAGGATAACTGATAGATCAAATCTGGCAAGTCAGATCTTGACTTGGGGTCACAGGATAGATTTTGGAGATTTATGGCTAGAACAGAATAAAGCTGAGGCTGATTTGGTTGATCTAGAAGAGACATATGCATGCATGACTTTTAAGAAAGAAACTTTTCACCCCAAAACTTAGGATGTTACAACCTTCCCTGTAACCCCTAGATGGTGTAGCCCAAAGCTTATAACCTGCATTGCTGTGTGGAGCCAGTTCGTCGTTCACCGTCTTCTCCAACTCCGGTGACAACGTCGACGAGCTCGCACGCTTAACCACTGCCCAATTCCTCTCTCCAGAACAATCCACACCACCCCAGGAGTGTTTCCCCTCAACCAATTTCAAGTTCAATCCACTCCAGTTCTTTGTCACCGTGGCTCGTCCTTGTCTCGGGTGGCCGAAGGTTTCAAACTCGCCGTTCGTCGCCGACAAGCGACCCCAGTCAAATTCCTTCTACCAGCAACCTTGTCTTGATCCCGCCCACCTCCCTGACATGTTTGGCGAAGCAATGCATGCGTGATTCGTCCAATGCATGTGCCCTAGTTCGCTGCTGTACAGTGGCATTCGATTTCATGTGTCCTGAGCTTTGCTGTGAATTTCTGTTAATTCAAGGGCTTTTCTGAAAAGTCCACTTTGTCATCTAGGTCCCACACAGCATTTGGCACACAATGCCACCTCTTGCACCAGTTTTGATCATCTAGAAGCCCCAAAACATTCTTGCGTCCTTCTCGGACATTGTCTGTTCGCGAACCGAATGCCAACCCTTGGCTTTCGTCGCAATCGAGTCTTGTCCAGTGAACCTAACCCTAGAATCCTTTTCTCCGCTGTTCTGTTTCTGCCCAATCTCCCTCATTTGCATTCATGTGTATATTTTACTTATGTTTTGTGTAAAGCCTATTTTCTGGATGCTTATGTATTGTATGTGTTGTGTGTGCTCTCGTGCGAATGCAGAGCAAGGAGCGGAAGATTTGGAAGGAACGTTTGAAGATCCAGCAGATTTCTTAGACCCAGCTTGGCATGGGAAGTCGTCACCCTTGATCATGTCTCACCCAGTATTTTGAAATAAAGTAGATTCACTGTTTTAAAGATATATGCATGCTGAATATTTGATAGAACTATGTTTAGAAATATGTGAATAGATATGACCCAACTTTCATGTGGAAACCCCTTTTGATATCGAATCATCATGCAACCTTGTCACCCTAGGATACCATGCTTAGGCTTTAATCTTATCTAAGTATACATGTTGGATGTGAAATGGCTAATATGTGAGAAATGGATTTGAAACCCCTTTTGTGAAATGAAATGTCAATTTAGAATTGATAGTGAGGATTGGTTTGTATGGAGAGGGTGCGGTGCGCACCAGGGAATGTGGATGGCTCCTCACTATTAATTCATAAGGACTAGAACCTTGTGTTGTGCCGCTATGCGGCATGAAAAACGTACCAACCACTTGCCTGGTATGGGACAGGCACGACTTAGTAGCTCTTTGGTATTAGCAGTTCCCTGCATGGTTTGTCGGTCTGGTTTCTCGCGTGGAGAAACTGGTTGGGCGCAGTTCGTCCGTGAGTGATGTGAGTTCAGAAAAAGTATGAGAGGAAAAGGTGGAAAGAAGGAAGACGCCCTATGCCTCTGATTAAGCCGTATGCAGTTGTAATCAAGAAAGGTCAGATGTCTCGCGTGGACAGACCAAGGCCATGTGTCCTGCGGGAGCATAAGCCAAGGCTAGGAAGTAAGGCAGTGGGGAGGACCCACAACGGTACTTGAGACTTAATTGTCTATTTACCGAGCGGGGATACTGTTAATACTGAACTGCAAAAGCGTTGTGTGATCTCGGCCTTGTCACATGTGTATAAGTCACATGGAGTTGGCCCGACTTGAAAGTCGAGTGAAGAAGTGGATTTAAAAAGAGGTACACCTTTGCAAAGCGTAAGAAAAGTATCGGATACTCTGTACTCCCAGGACATGGAGTATGTTCGCGGTGGATTTATCCATGTGGTTCAACACAAGTAACTATTTGGAATGTTTTCATAATGTGGTTAATTCAAATGGTGGATCACAGAGGATCACCATTCACAATGTTTTCTTAAAGTCTATTATAAAGTTTTCAAAAACCCCGCTGTTGAAAACAAAACCCTTGTTTGAAAGATCAAAGGATTGAAATCTATACTATTTATGATTATAAGACTTAACCCCTTTTCTTGATCACTACTCATCTATATAATTGCATTTGTAAATAAACGACTTGCTGAGCATTGGGTCAAAGCATGCTCACCCTTGCCTTTTTAAACAAATCAGAAGAGGGATTCGCCGATCCCGATTCGTTTGGTTATGAAGATGAAGTAGAAGATGGGAACGCCCCAGATGATTCGGAGTTCTAGGAGGGTCTCGCGCCGAGTTGAGTCCGATGTGGAGGAAGCCCTACCAAAACCGTTGCTGCCAGAAGTGAAGATCTTTGTTGTTGCTGTCTGCCTTGTTTTGTGTGTTCGGTATCTTGATGCTGACTCTTGTATGGATAAACTTGTTATTTTCGTAGCAACTCTAATTAGCGTCATTCTGGGCGCTATGTTAATGTAATATTGGTCCTTGTGACCTCGTACCTGTTTAATTATGTTTATGCAATAACTGCTTTCCGCTTGCTGTGAGTTATGTAATGGTCCAACCTGTGTGCAATCCACCTGGGCGGTTGCCCCGGGATTCCTCAAATGGGGGTCCCACCGTCCCGGGCGCCGCCACTTGCCCGGGGACGTGGCCTCCGGCCCCTCCCCGGGCGCCGCCTTTTCACCTCCGGGACCTGGCCTCCGGCGCCGTCCCGGGCGCCGCCATTGGCCCAGGGACGTGGCCTCCGGCCCCTCCCCGGGCGCCGCCTTTTGGCCCCCGGGACCTGGCCTCCGGCGCCGTCCCGGGCGCCGCCATTGGCCCGGGGACGTGGCCTCCGGCCCCTCCCCGGGCACCGCCATTTGCACGGGGACGTGGCCTCCGGCCCCTCCCCGGGTTCCGCCTTTTGGCCCCCGGGACCTGGCCTCCGGCGCCGCCCCGGGCGCCGCCATTTGCCCGGGGACGTGGCCTCCGGCCCCTCCCCGGGTGCCGCCTTTTGGCCCCCGGGACCCGGCCTCCGGCGCCGTCCCGGGCGCCGCCATTGGCCCGGGGACGTGGCCTCCGGCCCCCCCCCGCGTGCCGCCTTTTGGCCCCCGGGACCTGGCCTCCGTCGCCGTCCCGGGCGCCGCCATTGGCCCGGGGACGTGGCCTCCGGCCCCTCCCCGGGCGCCGCCTTTTGGCCCCCGGGACCTGGCCTCCGGCGCCGTCCCGGGCGCCGCCATTGACCCGGGGACGTGGCCTCCGGCCCCTCCCCGGGCGCCGCCTTTTGGCTCCCGGGACCGGGCCTCCGGAGCCGCCATTGGCCCGGGGACATGGCCTCCGGCCCCTCCCCGGGGGCTGCCTTTTGGCCCCCGGGACCCGACCTCCGGCGCCGCCATTGGCCCGGGGACGTGGCCTCCGGCCCCTCCCCGGGCGCCGCCTCTTGGCCCCCGGGACCTAGCCTCCAGCGCCTTCCCGGGCGCCGCCATTGGACCGGGGACGTGGCCCCCGGCCCCTCCCCGGGCGCCGCCATTTGGCCCCCGAGACCTGGCCTCCGGCGCCATCCCGGGCCTCATCGCCCTCCTAAAGGTAATGTCTCGAATTGTTTGTCACGTGCAGGTCACGCGAGCAGCGCCTCGGGAACTAGCGACCACCTGTCAAGCATCCAAGGCGTTTGACTGGAAGAAGGACGGTCCTACCCTTCAATCCGATGGTGGCTTCCGGGGTAGTTTAGGTTTTTTGCTTCTTTTTGGGGCTATAAATAGCCCTTGTACCCCTCTGTTGTAAAGGATCGGTTCTCTTTTATTGGAATAGCTACACTCATAGACGTGCTCGGAAGCCTCTCCCCCGGAGAGAGCCTCCCCAGCGGATTGCGGTCGGGAGCGCGTCGACAGGACTAGGGCCCCCATCGGGACCCGAACCTGTATAAATCCCTGTGTCATTTCTTGTGCTTGTCCGGCGGGGGACGACCGGTCATCTGGTCAACCCGCGCCGCATAATCTTCGCTAGGATCATTCTCAAAACCTGCCGGGGTATTCGCAGTACCACGACAATCTTCTTGAGGTATACAGTGCATAAGGACTCCTTGAGCACCTTTTTTGTACAGGGTACCTTTGACCAATCTGTAGATTGGCACTTTTCTAACTAATCGGTCGCTTTCAGTTTCGTCTTCTGGCAAGGTCCCATGCGTGAGATAGATTCTCAATGGATGAATCCAATTTGCTTCTTGCTCGAGGGTGGCAATGTTAGTCATCACCTCTGGTGCCTCTACAATGGTTGCGATTAAGGGCTTTTTTAAGTGCTCAACGAACACTCCTGCTGGGCAGATGATTGTGAGGATCCAAGTTTTGACAATTGGTCTGCGAGAATATTGTCTCTTCGCGGCACAAATTGGACTTTGAAATTTCTAAAGTATTGTTCCAATTTCCTCACTTCGTCCAAGTAATGAGCCATTGTTTGATCGGTGGTGTTGTACTCCTTATTTACCTAGTTTACGACCAAATGTGAGTCCCCCCCTTAGCACTAGTCGACGGACTCCGAGGGATTTGGCTGCTCAAAGCCCAGCCAAAAGACCTTCATACTCTGTTGTATTATTTGTAGAACAAAGTGTAATTGTATGACATACTGGAGCTGGTTTCCTTGAGGCGTAATTAAAATAGCTCCAGTACCCGAGTTTGAAAAACTGCGAGAGCCATCAAAATACAACATCCAGTGGTCGGTATTTTCCAAATCTTCAATTTCTTGTTCATGTGGTTGGGGATTAATCTACTCGACCACAAAATCTGGAAGAATTTAAGATTTGATTGCTACTCGTGCAGTGAAATAAAGATCAAACGCTCCAAGTTCTACCACCAACTTCGCAACTCGACCTATTGCTTCTGGTTCCAGAGTATATTTCCCAAGGGAAAGGACGAAGGCACTATGATTTTGTGCGCTTGAAAGTAATGTCGTAATTTTTTGGAAGCCATTAGGAGGGCATAAAGTAACTTTTGGCCCTTAGGGTAACACTCCATTGGTCCATTAAGTACCTCACTTACATAATAGGCTAGTCATTGCACACCTTCCCTTTCTTTGACCAAAGCTAGACTGACCGCATGGGGGCTTGCAGCTAAGTAGATGAGTAATGATTCTCCCGCGATGGGTGGAACCAACACCGGGGCATTGGTAAGATATGCTTTTAACTCCTGGAAAGATTTATCAACTTCATCCGACCACTGGAAATCATTATGCTTTCATAGAAGCTTAAAGGAAGGTCATCCACATTATCCTAACCTTGAGATGAAACAACTTAAATCAGCCATTCAACTGGTTAGTTTCTTTACTTCCTTCGTAGTCGAAGGAGGATGCATTTGCTCAATGTCTCAGATTTTCTCAGGATTAACTTCAATGCCTCGTGAACAAACAAGAAAACCTAAAAGTTTACCCAAAGAATCTCCAAAAGAGCACTTTTCAGGATTCATCTTGATTCCATGTTTATTCAGATTACAGAAGGTTTAAGTTAAATCATCTACATGATTGGAGCTTTTTAAGTTTTTTACAACCAAGTCATCGGTGTAAGCTTCTAAGTTATGCCCTAACTGAGGCTAAAATTTGCATTACGCGCTGGTACATGGAACCAGCATTCTTGAACCCAAATGGCATTCTAATGTAGCAGTAGGTGCCAAATGGTGTGATGAAGGCTGTCTTCTCTTCATTTACCTCTGCCATGCTAATTTGATGGTAACCCAAGTAAGCATCCAAGAAGATCATCATTTCACAACCTGCTGTGGAATCGACCAACTGATTTATAAGGGGGAGTGGAAAATCATCCTTCGGGAAGGTACTATTGAGACTAGTGTAATCAACGCACATGTGCCACTTACCATTTTCTTTCAACACCATGACTGGATTCATAAGCCATTCTGGATGGTTGACCTCCTGAATGAAGCTAGCTTCTTGGAGTTTGTCTAACTTCGCACGGATAGCTTCGTGTCGATTAGGAGCAAAGCGTCTGAGCTTTTGCTTGATTCGTCACTATCCAGGCCGAAATGCTAGCCTGTGCTCGATCACTTCCCTTGGGACTTTGAGCATATCAGATGGTTTCTACGCAAACATACCTGTGTTAGCTCGGAGGAAAGTAATGAGCCCAAGTTCTGATTTATCATCCAATCTTGATCCAATCCAAACAGTCTTAGATTGGTCATTTGGGAATAAAAGAACTTGTTTAAGTTTTTCATCTGGTCGAGGGTTTATCTTGACTTCTTCTTGTTTTTTGGTCGTAGCCTTGTCATCCCAAAGGGGAAGTTGATCGACCAATTATAGGGATATGCGATCACAAGTAAGGGGCATACTTTGACTGCCTCTAATGAAGATAACATCTTTTGGTCCTGGTACCTTGACACATTGATAAGCATAATGCGTCGCTGCCATAAATTTGGCAAGTGAAGGTCGACCAAATATTGCATTATACGCCGAATCACAATCAATCACATCAATACTAATCATTTCTATTTGGAAATTCTTTGGTTGTCTAAGTGTCACCGCCAGCACTACTTGACTGGTAGGACACAACAAAATACCAGGAATAATCCCAAAAAATGGGTGTACCACAGGTTTTATTCTTGAGCGAGCAATTTGCATCTCGTCAAGAGCTCTTATCTAAAGCAGGTCGAGAGAACTTCCTCCATCGACTAATACTTGTCCCACTTTTGCATTACTGATCGTGGGCGATATCACCAAAGTAAGTCGCCGCGGTCGCGAAAGTCCTTTGGGGCAGTCATCCCGGCTGAAGGTCAGGGAAATCTCTGACCAGCGGGGGAATTGAGACTGTCCTGGAGAAACCTCAACATTATGCACCTCTCGGCAAATGGATTTAAATTGATGCTCAGAGAATAAGACGAAGACCCACCAAAAATAACGTTAATATGATTATTTGGTGCCTGGAATGGCATGTCTTCATCTCCATCTGCATCTTCATTCTCACTGGGTTGCCCTCTTTCTAGTAATGCTGGCATTGGGGTTCTACCTTGGTAAAATTCTTGTAAGCGCTTTAACTAGGTGCGGCAATTTTGGAGGTCGCGTCCTCAATCTTGATGTAATAGATACCACTTCTTGCTTCCCTGTGAGATATTTTGCTTTCCTGCACGATCGCTAGAGCGTCCACCAGAAGAAGATTGGTTAGTTCTAAATGGAATTTGGTACCTTTGTTTTGTGGTCGCTTTTCCAGGTTGACAACCTCTCGGAGTTGATCAATTCCATCTTTCTTTGATTTTTTATTCTTCCCACTCGTAGATAGTCCAGACTTCTTACCAGAACTATCTTTCTTATCTGTGTTAAGACCAGGTTGAGGGGGTAAATTAGCCTTATCCACCATTCTATTCCATTCGACAGCTTCAGCTGTATCAGAATATCGATCAGCCATGTCGAAGAGTTCTGACACTGATCGTGGTGGATGGATGTTAAAATCTTCCATAAATCTTCGATATCGAACTCCATGCTTGAAGGCTCTGATAACCAAACTGTCAGAGATATTGGGAATAGTATTCCTTACTCCCACAAATCTCTTGACGAATTGCCGGATGGTTTCGATCGAAGTCTGGCGAAGTCGATGAAGATCATTTTCTTTGCCGGGCTTCTCATACCAATTTTGCAAATTGTTCAGGATAGCATCGCACAACATTTCCCAATTGTAAATTGATCATTCTGGCTGATTAAACAGCTAAGTCCAAGCTGGACCTTCGAGGACCGTCGGTTGATAATTTGCCATTACCCGCTCATCTCCTCCAGTTACCTGGATGGCAGTGACATAGATCTGGAGGAATTCAGATGGATTTTGGGTTCCATTGAACCATTCAATCATGCCAGGTTTGAACTTGTTTGGCCCGACTACTGCTGATAGCCCAGGCAAAAAAGCTTTACAGCCAACGTGAGAAGAACGCAGCTGTTGATCGTCACGACGAGTAACATGGCCGTGGAAAGAAATGGCATGAGGGACTTCTTGTCATGGCCCCAAATGTGAACATACCAGACCACGAGCATGATCACAGGAATGATTAATCCTCTGGATTTTATCCTACTCGTGATGGTCTAGTGCTGATCGAGCGTGAGCTTGCCTCCTTTGGCTATGATGTGCACTACTCCCTTCTAGGGAATAGGTCATCGAGAGCGATGATGCAGTAGGATTTGCATCTGATGTAACTCTATCATGGTTTTCTGCAAGAAATCTTGTGAATGTTACCCTGTCATCATTGGCGAAACTAGCAGGAGGGTTGCGGAGCGCTTCCGCGATCACACGAATGCGATCTTGAGTACTCCTTTGGGGAGCCAATGGAGTTCTTATGAGTGACACGTCAGCTGTCGGGGAATACTCTAGGCTGAGACCGGCATCCTTTCATGCCTACTACCATCATGATGTCATTGACGAGATGTTCTTGGACCAAAGTCATGAGTGGCGGTATCTTGGCGACATTGTGCAAGACGCAAAGTTTCCTCTATAGTTTTGTGAACCTCAGTCTCTCGTTGCTTGCGAGCTTCGTCCTCTTATCTTTTGCAATCAGCCTCCTCCCTGGCAATTTGTTTCTCAGGAGTTTCCTTGGAAAGTCTAGCAACTTCTCGAGGAGCTACAACCTCAAATAGAGAGAAAATCTTCTTCTTCGGAATGATGCTCAATGTTGAAGAGGGGATAAAGGCTATCTGGAGTAGAATCTTCCAGACTCAAGGCCTGATGATCGTTAGCCATCTCTGATGTCAAAACATCAGGATCTTCAACACTTGCATCAAGCAAGGTGAGGGATTGTCGCACATATTCATATTCAGTTGTGGGAATACTCACTGAAGATGAATGAATTGCTTGCTCTGATTCCTGGTTGATAACCAGGTCCTAGGAAAGATTCTCCTCAGCACAAGGTTCTGACAGTATTTCATCTTCTTCCATAAGAAGAGTATCTTCATCAGCATCAATGTCGATATAATCCTTGAGATCAAAATCATTCTCAAAATCATCAAGACATTCCATGATGATCTACAAATACAATTACCTCAAATGATGAAGAAGAATGCTTTGACGGGGCCTCACGATGGGCACCAACTGTCGACAATTGGAACAAGGTTCCAAACCGAACTAACACAAGATCAAAAGTTCACAGGGGGCTTCTCACAAACACCAGAGGAAAAATTGCAAACGTAGTGCACCAGAGACACATGAATTATACAGGTTTGGGCCCTCAAGATTGAGTAATAGCCCTACTCCTATTGTTGTTTCACTAAGAGTGCAAAGGATTACAAAGAAGAATAAGAGATGTTTTCAAATTAGTTAAAACCTAATCTCCTATTCCCTAAGCCATATGAGGCTCCGTCGTCCAATACTCTGATCAGATCAAGTCGTCTTGGCTTTGTCTAATCGATCTCTCGATCTTGTCTCTCCCTTTCCAACCCCCTTCTCTCTCCTCGACCTCTTCCCTTTATAGTTTGTTGAAGGTCATCGGTTACCAAATTGAAGGGTCGCTGGGTGTCGACGATTGAGACTCTAGTGCTTAGTCGAACTTACGTAAATGTTAATGAAGAATATGAAGCCAATCTAATGTGAAGCTCAGATAAATTACGGTATCTATGTCAAAGGAAGAAAGGAATTTATACAGGTTCGAGTCCTCTAATGGTGAGTAATAACCCTACTTCCTTTTGGGATTTCACTATGTAAATTGAGGATTACAAGAAGAGAACTATAGATGTTCTTAGATGGACTAAGAATAATCTTGTAGTCTTTAGCTTTGTAACACCCTGGGTTTGGGGGTGAAAACTTTTATGCATAAAAGTCATGCATGCATATGTTTCTTCTAGATCAGTCAAATCAGCCCCAGCTTTATTCTATTCTAAGCCCAAAATCTTAAAATCTATCCTGTAGACCCAAATCAAGATCTGACTTTTTAGATTTGATCTACTATCTATCCTGAGTATAAAAAAACCTTCAGAACCCAGATTCAATTCCATCTCTAACTTCCAGATTTAACAACTCCTTTCTGTTTTCGAAAACAGAAACATATTATATTACCCCAAATACCCTAAGATTCAGAAATTTAGGTTTAATCAAAATCTTGACCAAGTTCAGACCAGATTACTCTCAGATTATGATCAAGGGTATGCCAATACCTTAATCCAAAAGTTGAGAGCCAGATTTCATCAACTATACTCTCTTCACAAATCAGTCCAAGAGTATCGTAGATCAGTCCTTTTCTAGATTTTCCAGAAGCCTGAAAAGGAAAAATGTTACAAATCATCTCCAAATCCAAATTTGATTCAGGGAACACCTCCCAAATACTTTTCAACACAAAATCTTCTTATATGAGTATCTCAAGATCAAATCCTAAATCCCAGAATTTCAGCATTTGACAAAATCCAATTTCAGATACCTTAATTTACCCTATTATCAATTTCACTCAAAAACCATTCAATTGTTTCCAATTTCATCTTCTATCTATGCCAAATTATTTGTTGAATTAAGTTTGCCAAATCAGTAAAATCAAATTCAACCCTAACCATCCAAATCTCCAGATTTACAATTTAGCCCAAAGCCAAGAATCAGCATATTGCATTTCAGTCCAGCCTGCTGTTTCGACCAGGAGCAACTCCGTTCGACCTCGACTGCGACCAGCTACGCCGCGCCATTGCGTTCTTCGTCGTCGGTGAAGTTTAGCTTGCGCCTGTTCCCGTGCATGCTTGTGTTTGCTTTTGCGCACTCGTTCGCGCCTCAGCCATCGTCGTGGCAATGCCAACGACCAGCAACCGCTCCCGTGTGCGACCAGCAGCAGCAACAACAGCCTTTTGTCAGCAACTCCATGCCATGTTGCCTTGCCGTGCCAGCCATTGTCGCCACTGCTTGCACCAGCCAGCGCCGAGTCCCGATGAAGCGAAAATTTGATTAGTTGCAGAACCGTTGTCCCCGTCGCATCACACCGTTGTCGCGCCTGCGCCCGGCCAGTCAAGTCCCCGGCGCCAATTCCTTTCCTGTCCCCTCCTTGCCAACTCCGCCCCTGGCCTATTTAAGCACCACATCGCCGTGTAATTTCTACTCCACCAGAATTTAGCTAAGTCCCAAATCTCCTCCACCTTCGTCTTCTTCTCCGGCGAGCTCAGCACTGAGGCTCACGGTGCCAGCATCAACCACTGCACCATCTGCCAAATTGACACCACCAGTGAGTATCTCTCATCCTCCTCATCGTTCTGTATCATCTAATTGAGCTCCGGTGAACCCTAACGCCGGTGATCGCCAGAATCTTCGATTTGCCCTGTTCCGGCAATGTAGCCCGATTCAGCCCAAATTAGCCTTTGAACCTGTAGATTTAAATGATCAGAGAATTGTTTTGAGTATGCCTGTGAACCTAGAATCACCAATTGATCTCAAATCAAGACTTTCCCCGAATTTAAACTTCACCAGAAACTGGCTCATGTCGCCAGGCCACACCGGCGATCCTCCAGCCAATTTAACCATGCCAGTAGCTTTCTCACACCTCCCTTCCACTCTCACATCAAGGAATCGACCTATAAACCTGTGTAGCAAAAACCCCCAAATTCAGTGTTGTCTTCTCCGGCGCCGTTCACCGGAATCTATTTCTGGCCACCGTCGTCGAATCCACCTTGTCTAGCATCTTCGCCTTGATCTCCTGAGCACTTTTCGCTTCTAGCCCGACCTCTGAAACCGTCCAGATCGCAAGATATAGCTATGCCAAAGATTTTGTCTAGTGCTATTGTCTTGCCGTGTCGCCACCGTCTTTCCTCATCGCCGTTCATCGCAGTTCAGCCATCTTAGGTCTTGAAACCACTTGCATTGTGTTCCTGTTACTTGAGCGTGTCTCGTAGACATAATTGGCGCAGCAGATGAAGCCTTGAATTGCATTTGCTGCTAAACCCTAGTTTTTTTGACATTGTCAGTACTATGTCAGTGCATGCCAGCCAGTGGCATTGGTCTTGTTTACCCATTTCTGGTTGTGCAATTTGAGAACCACTTTGTCCACTAAATTTTTAGAGTTTTGATCTACATTTTCTTCTTTTGTTACAACTTAAGATAAGCTCTCTAGCTTTCCTTGAAGTTATGTCAGAGCCTTGATCTGAATGTCAATCAGTTGACATTCACTGTTTTTGGACAAACCAGCCACGGACTTGATGTCCTTATTGCAGCCTTGAGACCCTAAGAGCATCTAACACCCATCCTTAGCCAAACTCCTTGAAACCCTAGAATCTCGACTCAGTTTAGCTTGCAATCCCAATTATCTCCAGTATCGTTCAGTTATTCTTTTAAGCATATCTGCATATAGATCATAAATCATTTTAACATAGTTAGTAATTATTTTATGCTTGTTTGTCGCCGAGTAGATCCAGAACTAAGTTCGAGGACTTCGTTGCTGACCCGACATCGACTGCTGTTTCTTACGATGCGGAAGACAAGTCATATTCTTGGACATCTTGAACCTATATTTTAAGAGTTGCTATAATATAACCTTGAATATAAATAATATTGCATGTGAAAGACTGAGAATGGTTGAATTATGAATTGGCAGTACTAGACTGGTTATCTGTGAAATGTGAAATGAACAAGTTCTGAGCCATGAACTAATATATATTTATGTATATACTTATATTCATGAAATAAAACCCTTAGCCGTGATCAGAATTTTGGTAAGGAATGGCGGTAGCACTGGAGGTGCTTAGCTGCAAAGGATGTGTAGGCACTGAAGGTGCAAGGTTGTGGATGGTCTGGTCACTGGCATATAAGGACTAAAATCTTGTGTTGTGCGCTAGTGGCATGAACAACGTACTAACCGCAAGCCTGGTATGGGACAGGCCTGAACAAGTACTTATGTGGATCGCACATGAAACCCCTGCATGAGATGTGATGTGATGCACGATTTGTACGGAGTGCGGCTCCTACACATATCACTGAAGGTGATCATGCAAGCTGACCCAGTAATGGGAATATGCATAGGGGTGGAGGTTTGGGTACAACCTGCCACAACTGTGGTTCGCGAGAGATCCACAGGGCCAGGGGTGAATTGTGAGTGAAACATAACAAAAGTTCTTGTTATCTCCACCTTGCCACTCGCACATGGTTGTGAGGAAGGGTCTAATCATATTGATAGGATGGGCATGAAAGTGGAATATCTTGCGGGTAAATTGGTACCTCTCTGCAGAGTTAAAAACGTATTCGAAAACTCCGAGCTCCTGGGTTTATAGGAGTCTGCTGTGGTGGATTAAATCCACGGGGTGTGACACAAGTATGTTTTCTAAATAAAATTTGATAAGTCAAGATTACCCAAATGACATGTGTTGTCATGATAAGGGGTACTGCCGTGGCCTATCGTGTGTCGACGTGTCGCGGTAGTACTATAATCTAGTGAACAAGAATAGCGATGCTATGTTATGAAAAGTGCTGCCATGAGATGAAATGGGGTATGAAAGAAAAAATTATTTTACAAACATCCATAATTCTTGACTAGTCTAGATTCATATCATTCCTACTATATGTATCTACTCTTACCTATGACTTGCTGAGTACGTAAGTGCTCACCCTTGCAACCTACAAATCAGTAGATGGAGCATTCAATGATCGAGATGGAGGCATGAAGAATTTCTTGGATCCAGAAGGAGGAGAGTCAGTTCCGTCAGAGCCCTGATGTGTGTTGTTCTGCCGTCAACTTCTCATTTTGGGAGGGTCACCTATCTTCTGCTGTGTAGATGTTATTTTGCTAAACCATGTATGCCGCGAAGGCATTGTAATCTCTTTATGTAATATTAAGGCCAGTAGGCGACACTGCTTAAATATTTTTTTAAGTTACTCTGTTGCAAAGCAAATATACTCCTGTGCTTGACTTATCCTGGGAAGTCAAGGGTAAGCATATATGGGACTAGCTGCAATGAGCTAGGTCTCCACGAGAGTAGTCGTAGTCCCAGTTTCGGGGCGCGACAAGCTTATAATTAATATTGATCTACGGTGGCTACTTCTAAAGTATCGTGGCTTGAGTCTCTTGCTTGGTCCTCCGATCTCTGCTGGTGATCCTCCTTTTATAGCTCGTTGCCAGTCGCCGGTTATGGGATTGAAGGGTCACTGAGAGGCAAACGTACTCTGGCCATAATGTGCAATTACGTTCAGTTATGATTGCAGTTTCACCTTCTTGTCAGTTACAATTAACTTAAGGAGCTGAAACATCTAGGCAGCGGTAGTGGTAAAATAGGCTCAACTACTATATATGCTTGATGAGGCTAATCATATAACTGTTGGATGTTTTAACTATTTAGTAAGCCAAGGTCGCGTATTAACTACAACAATACATGGCTATCTTTGTGTCCTCCACGACCTGGGCGATCACGGGAAAATATCTCCACGTGCACAGTATTTGTGGGTATGTGAGACCATGGCTTCTGCAACTTCGGTATCGTAGATATCTAGAGACTACAAACCTTGCGACATCGCAAAATGAGACCATGGAATGGTCTATGTCCAAAATAGCTTGGACTATTCTATTGTCTCCCTCTTGGGTACCTAAAACCATAGAGAGGTAAAAAATCTCGTTTTGTAGCCCTTGCAACTATAGAACGGCAAAGGTGACTAACTCGAGTTATAATCCTCGTGAGCAAGCCCCCAAATTTGAAATAAAAAGTTATATACTTTGTTATTTTAAATTCTTTATTTTTTTAAATTTGATTATATAAACATCCCAACGTTTCACCTTCTCCTGTTGCAAAAAAGACGTTTTCTTTTTCCCACCGTATGCCGCTTCGTTTCCCAGGAAGAACTTTGGGTGTAATTTGATAGTTCATTATGAAATCTTTTGCTACAATTCGAGATGACACTTAAAATTCATTTTAAGAACTTGAGTTTTTGAGAACATGAATCGTCGGCTCTTTGTTCTATAAATACTTAGCCTTTACGTTCTAGGATCTTCAAGCTTTCACTTGTTAAGTGTTAGAACTTCTTTTCATATTCTAACCTCATCTCTTCTTCTCTGTTCTCGTTCTATTGGCAAGTCAAAGCTCTAAACAAGTTGTTGAGAGTGACGAAGAGGAATTAACAATAGAAGACAATGTCATGCAGGCATTTCAAAAGGTAACTCTCCTTTGAAGAATCTGCATAAATCTTTTCTTTTTGGGTAAAAGTGATCCAAAGCAATACATTTCGGAATTCTTGAGGTAGTTGAGGAGTGAACAACTTCAAAGAAGCGAGTAGGTGATGATGTAGGATCATGTAGTGGATCCTCATCGAATAAAGTAGTGAAGTCTGTGGTGTTAGCTTCCACCGCTTCTCAAACCAAGGTGTCGACTCCTTCTGAACAAAGTGATTATGACAGAAGGAAAGAGGTTGACAACCTATAGTCTTCGATTTTAGGATCTGTTTTACCATATCCTTCTGAATCAAAGTTGAGGTATTTATTGATTATCTCTCTAACAAAGTTGCTTTGTTAGGAATGACTCAATTTTTATTGAATATGTAGGGGCGATGGTACTGTTCTTGTACCAAATTTGTCTGTTACCCAGTCAGCATCTGCCTCCAAGGTAAATACTTTTTCTTTCTTAATTCTTCTTGTATGTGACCTGGATTGATCCTTTCTCTATAGAGGAGGACAAGGCATTGTCGGTTCTCAGTTGTCGTGGTATTGCGAATACCCCGGCAGGTTTTGTGAACGATCCTAGCGAAAATTACACGGTGCGTGTTCGAACCGACACCTTGATTTGCGCGCCAGTCCCTTCGTTTCCCGCGGACGGTTTGAACTTCAACGGTCCAGATTGCTTCGCATGGTGCCACATGGCGCCCATCTGGACCACGGCTCACCTCTATAAATAGGGCCTTGGGGTGCCCGGTAACTTCATTCCAAATTTCTCAGCCTTAGCGCGTTTTGCTCTCCCGGTCGCTCTCTCCCGGTAGCCACCTTCCGTTATCTAGCTCCCGGTAGCAAGCGTCCCGAACATTTAGATGTAGCCCCCTGCAAAGATAGTCTCCAGAAAAAATTTGGTTCCAAGCCTTCTTGCATTTGCATTGTGTTCATCAAGCTTTGAGGTTGATCAAGCAAGGTGCTAGGCTTATTACTCTTGGTGATTGCCGTCACCTAGACGACCCGGGAGGTCCGGCGATCTCTCCATCGACGGTGTGTCGGAGACGCCCGGCGAGTGGTTGTAAAGGCTTGGAGCTCGCCTATCCGGAGTGGAGAAGGGCTACCTCTTGTGGAATCAAAGCTTAAGCTCAAGCGAAGAGCGCTTCAACGAGGATTAGTGGAAATCGGCAAATTTCCGAGACCTCGGGAAAAACTTGATCTCCTCGGTTACCTCTACTAGTTGCTTGAATTTTCATTGTGATTGAATTGTTGCTAGTAGTATCATAGAAATTGCTAAATCTGAATTGAATTGTTTTTCCATACCCTTAGAATATTTGTTATTGCAATCTTAGGTTGTTAAACCCTAATTTAGAAGAAAAATTTAAAACCGCCTATTCACCCCCCCTCTAGTCGGCATCCTTCGATCAACACGGGACGGGCCTGGGCGCCGGGAAGGGTCCGGACGTATACCCCGCCGTGGGAGGGAACCCCCCGGCTGGATCATACGGGGCGGCCAAACTTTCGGAGGTCGGAGGGGCCGCCGGGTAACCCATAATGGGGGCATAGTCCACGGGTATGGGTGCGACGAAAATGTGGGGGCCGGAGGCCGCACCAACACGCTGAGCTGCTCATCCATAGAGCGCTGGGCGCAGAGCTGGCCCTCCACTAGAGCCTCAAGCAGGGCATCCCGGGGAGCCAGGGGAGCCGTCGGGGGGAGACTGGTCCCGGCTGAGGTCCCCGCGGTCACCGGGAGCGACCTGGAGGTAGAAGCACCTAAGTTAAGAGAAGAGGGGGGAGGCGGTACCAGGGCCAGGTCGCCTCCGGGTGGAAGCGCCGGGAGAGCAGTGTCCCGGACGGGCTGCGCCGGGTCTCCGAGACCCGGGTCACCGGGAAGGGTGCGAGCCCTTGTTCTTGGGGGAGCCATGGCATCTTGTCACGAGTCCCCACGGACGGCGCCAACTGTCGGGGTATTGCGAATACCCCGGCAGGTTTTGTGAACGATCCTAGCGAAAATTACACGGTGCGGGTTGATCGGGTGACCGGTCCTCCCCCACCGGACAAACACAAGAATTGACACGAGGATTTATACAGGTTCGGGTCCCGGTGGGGGCCCTAGTCCTGTCGGTGCGCTCCCGACCGGAGTCGGCTGGGGAGGCTCTCTCCGGGGGTGAGGCTTCCGGAGCACACCTGTGAGTTTAGCTATTCCAATCAATATGAATCACCTGCTTACAACTGAGGGCTACAAGGGCTATTTATAGCCCCAAAAAGAAGCAAAAAAGACCTATCTACCCCGGAAGCCACCGTCGGATTGAGGGGTAGCAACGTCCTTCTCCCGGTCAAATGTATTGGATGCTTGACAGGTGGTCGCTGATTCTCGAGGTGCTCCTCGCGTGACCTGCACGTGATAAACAACTCGAGACTTTACCTTTAGAAGGGCGATGACGCCCGGGACATGCGCCGGAGGCTAGGTCCCGGGGGCCAAAATGGCGGCGCCCGGGGAGGCCCCGGAGGCCACGTCCCCGGGCAAATGGCGACGCCCGGGACCGGCACCGGAGGCCAAGTCCCGGGGGCTGAAAGGCGTCGCCCGCAGAGGCCCCGGAGGCCACGTCCCCAGGCAAATGGCGGTGCCCGGGACCGGCGCCGGAGGCCTGGTCCCGGGGGCCAAAATGGCGGCTCCCAGGGAGGCCCCGGAGGCTGGGTCCCGGGAGCCAAAAGGCGGCGCCCGGGGAGGCACTGGAGGCCACGTCCCCGGGCAAATGGCGGGGCCCGGGAGCGGCGCCGGAGGCGAGGTCCCGGGGGCCAAAATGGCGGCGCCCGGGACCGGCACCAGAGGCCGGGTCCCGAGAGCCAAAAGGCGGCGCCCGGGGAGGCCCCGGAGGCCTTGTCCCCGGGCAAATGGCGGTGCCCGGGACCGGCGCCGGAGGCTATGTCCCGGGGGCCAAAATGGCGGCGCCCGGGGGGCCCCGGAGGCCTCGTCCCCGGGCGAACGTGACGCAAATTACCTGGACTTAGTCTCGCGGAGATTTCCCCCAACATCGGTGAACATCTTGCTAAGATCCAGACTCTTATGAGGGAAAAGATTCCTTTATGCAGAACTCTCCAAGAAGAAAAAGTGGAGATTGAGGAGCGGTCCATTTGGGGAGGACTCGACCTCGATGCTACCTCCAAGATCGTTGATCGTTTGAAGGCTAATTGTGACAGAGCTCATGAGGCTACAAGGTTGGATCGCATGGAGAGGGACCTTACTTGAGAGCAGAAGGACATCTCGGATGCGATTAGAGTTGGTTGTAGTCTCACAATAAAAGACGACCTCAAAAAACTGAGGAGCGTTGCTAATTCCCTTGGGGTAGCTATTGTTAACCTCACTAACGATAACTTGTCCCTCAGGGAACTTTGTGTTCTTCTTTCAGATCAATCTGACTCGTTTGTTGCCAGTGTAACACCCTGGTTTTGGGAGTGAAAATTCTTTTTCATGAAAATCATGCATGCATGTATCTCTTTAGAAGTAGCAAGATCAGTTCAATTCTAATCTATCGTAAGCCCCAAAAATCCCAAAATCTATCCTGAAGATCCAATTCAAGATTAGATTATCCAGATATAATCTACTATCCATCCTGAGTATAAAAGCCTTCAGAAGACAGATCAAATTCATTCTCTAACTCCCAGAATTATCAACATCTTCTTGTTTTCAAAAACAAGAATTAATTGAATATTCTAATTACCCTAAATACCGTGAGTTTCAGAATCCAGATTTAATCAAATCTTAACCGAGTCTAGACCAGATTATTCTTGGATTGTAATCATGGGTATGCCAATACCTTAATCCAAAAAGTTGGCAACCAGATTCCATCATTTAAGCCCTTCTTACAAGTTAGTCCAGATTTATCACAGATTAGTCCTTTTCTGATTTCCCAGAGCCTGAAAAGGCTAAAAGCCACAAATCAACTCCAAATCTCAATTTGATTCAGGGAATACCTCCCAAATGCTATTCAACACAAAATCGCCTTTTGTCAGAACATCAAAATCTCACCCTAAGTCTCAGATTTCCAGATCTCGACAAAACCCAGATTTGAGATACCCTAATTACCCTGTTTTCACTTCAGTTCAAAATTGATCAAGAGTTCCCAGATTTTATTAGGTCCTCTCTCAAATCATCCGTTGAATAAAGTTCTTGAAATCTATGAAGTCAAAATCAGTCATAATCTTCAATATCTCAGATTTTACAATTTAGTCCAAAATCAGAAAACTGAAATTGCAATCAAGTCCAGCCTCTTGTCTCGACCAGCAGCACCACCTTCGACCAGAGCAGCCGCGACCAGTAGCTGTGCCATTTTCGACCTCAGGTCCAGCTGCGACCAGGAGCACAACTGCACCGCGAACCTCACCGCCGGTGAACTTCGCCGTCGCCAGCTTCGCCGCAACCCCGTCGCCACATGAGGGCACTAGATCGGCCGTAGTAGCGCTGCAGCAGCACCAACATCGCCCGAATCTTTCCCTCGCATGCGCGCGCTCGTCTGCAGCAATGTCAGAAGCTTTACGCCACATTGCTTCCATGCCGAAGCTGCCAGACACTTTACCACTGCACCTGCCAGAGCACGAGACGACCGTGTTGAAAGGCTGTGGAGACCGCTGCACACCGCCACCGCAGCCAACCAGTTGGATATCCTCCCGATTGCTCCAAGTATCGAGAGCCCCATCCTCTACTATTTAAGCTCCCCCGTAGCTCAAAGCAGCTTCACTCCTCACTAGAACCAGCAAGCCTCATTTCTTCTCACCTTCTTCTTCGTCTCCGGCAAGCCACCGAGGAGGAGCACGACGCCGGGACAATCTACTCCACCAATCTGAAAATTGGTTCAACCAGTAAGTACCTTGTGCTCACCTCATCATTCTGTAGGCTTTGATTGAACTCCGGTGGTTCCTGTCGCCGGTGATCGCCGTTATTTGCTTATGCCCTGTTCCAGCTTCGTAGCCTGATTTAGCTAGAATTAGTACTCCTTTTGTCGTGGTATTGCGAATACCCCGGCAGGTTTTGAGAATGATCCTAGCGAAGGTTACGCGGCGCGGGTTGACCGGATGACCGGTCCTCCCCCGCCGGACAAGCACAAGAAATGATACGAGGATTTATACAGGTTCGGGTCCCGGTGGGGGCCCTAGTCTTGTCGACGCGCTCCCGACCGGAGTCGGCTGGGGAGGCTCTCTCTGGGGGAGAGGCTTCCGGAGCACGCCTGTGAGTGTAGCTATTCCAATAAAAGTGATTCGATCCTTACAACAGAGGGGTACAAGGGCAATTTATAGCCCCAAAAAGAAGCAAAAAGCCTAAACTACCCCGGAAGCCACCGTCGGATTGAAGGGTAGGAACGTCCTTCTCCCGGTCAAACATCTTGGATGCTTGACAGGTGGTCGCTGATTCCCGAGGTGCTCCTCGCGTGACCTGCACGTGACAAATCAACTCGAGACTTTACCTTTAGAAGGGCGATGAGGCCCGGGACATGCACCGGAGGCCAGGCCCCGGGAGCCAAATGGCGGCGCCCGGGACGGCACCGGAGGGCAGGTCCCGGGAGCCAAAAGGCGGCGCTCGGGACGGCACCGGAGGCCAGGCCCTGGGGGCCAAAAGGCGGCGCTCGGGACGGCACCGGAGGCCAGGTCCCTGGCGCCAAATGGCGGCGCCCGGGGGGGGCACTGGTGGCGAGGTCCCCGGGCGAGTGGCGGCGCCCGGGACGGCACCGGAGGCTAGGTCCCGGGGGCCAAAAGGCGGCGCTCGGGACGGCACCGGAGGCCAGTTCCCGAGAGCCAAAATGCGGCGCCCGGGACGGCACCGGAGGCCAGGTCCCGGGGGCCAAAAGGCGGCTCCCGGGATGGCACCGGAGGCTAGGTTCCCGGGCGAGTGGCGGTGCCCGGGACGGCACCGGAGGCCAGGTCCCGGGGGCCAAAAGGCGGCGCCCGGGACGGCACCGGAGGCGAGGTCCCGGGAGCCAAATGGCGGCGCCCGGGACGGCAATGGAGGCCAGGTCCCGGGAACCAAATGGCGGCGCCCGGGACGGCACCGGAGGCCAAGTCCCGGGAGCCAAAAGGCGGTGCTCGGGCAGGCATAGGAGGCCAGGTCCCCGAGCGAGTGTGACGCAACTTACCTAGACTTAGTCCCGCGGAGATTTCCCCCAACAGCAGCCCCCCATGCCCCCCGGGGACGATGGTCGAGTCCCTAGTGGGCCTAGTAGATGTCACCGGGAAAATCTCCGGACCAAGCCACCGGAGCCGTGACGTTTCGTCATAAATGCGCTCGCGGTTCGAACCGGTGCCTTGATTCGCGCGCCCGTCCCTTCGTTTCCCGCCCACGATTTGAACTTCAACGGCCGAGATTGGTCAGCGAGGTGCCACGTGGCGCCCATCTGGACCACGGCTCGCGTCTATAAATAGGGCCTTAGGGGGCCCGGTAGCTTCATTCCAAACTCTTCAGCCTAAAGTTTTTTGCTCTCCCGGTAGCTCTCTCGGTAGCTAGCGTCCCGGACTTTTAGCCGTAGCCTCCTGCAAAGTTAGCCACCGAAAGCAAACAAACCTGATGGCACCGAAAGGTCGAGCGAAGACGACCGAGGTGCCCCCGGAGGAAGTCGTTCCGGACTTCCTCTGGGCGTCCGAGTTTACGGCCGAGGACGCCGAGTCCATGGTCGAGCGCGGCGTCGTCGCGGACGGGGACATCTGAGTCCCCGTGAAGAAAGACGGAGCCCCCCGCCCCAGGCCCGGAGAGGTCGTGGCCTTCGAGGCCTTGCTGGAGGCGGGGCTCCGGCTCCCGGTGCATCCCATGCTCCGGGAGTTTCTGAAGGTGTATGGGGTGGCGCTCAACCACCTCACCCCGAACGCACTCGTCCGAATGGGCCTCTTCATCTGGCTCTACGAGACGGCGACCGGGCGGGAGCCCACCCTTCGCGCCTTCCGGTACTTCGACGAACCGGCGGCGCGGAGCTCCCACCTGGTGAAGGGGGGACCCAAGTCCCCCTTCAGTTCCGTGATGGTACAAATGCTGCTGTCCCGGGTGGCCGACTACCCGGCGGCGGCCTCCCGGGACCACTGGGGCGACTGGGTCCGGAGGTGGTTTTACCTCCAGGTCCGGGACGAGGCGGTGGTGTACGCCCCGGGGCCCCCCACCTACAGCCGATCGTCCGCGCCGAAGCCTCCGGTGTGGACGGACGAGGAGTTCGAGCTCCTCGGCAGGGTGGTCCTCTCCAAGAAGACCCGCTCAATGCGGGACGCCGCCGAGGAGATAATGCTCCTCCGGATCTCCCCCTTCTCAGGCGGGAAGAGGGGGATCGGCATGGGCCCCGAGCAGCGGCCCCCGGTCAAACCGGTGACGCGGCGTAAGCTCCGGGAACCTGTTGCATTATACTTACGAATTTTTTGAAAATTTGACTAACTCTTTACCTCTTGCAGTCCGGCCGTACCCGGCGGCGCGGGAGAAGGCGGAGAACCTCCTCAGGAGGTACTTCGCCGACGAGCAAAAGCGCGTCGTGCTCGTGGGGGAGGGTCCTCCCCGGAACCTGGTGGCTGAGGCCTACGGGTTGAAGCTTCCAAAGAGGAAGCCCCTCCCCACGTGGGGCTAGGTGAGAACCACAGCTCCCCGCGTGGATGTCTTCGAGAAGTTGAAGTCCTTCCGGCCGGGGGAGGCAGCGCAGGAGGGCGGAAGCCCTCCGCTTGTAAAGCCTCCCCTCCAGCAGGAGATATGCCCGAGCTTTAGCCCGGAGGCGTTTAGCCTCTGTCTCACTAAGAGGGTCCCCCTCCCCCTTGATGAAGGAGATGAGGGGGTCCATCCAAGATGGAGTCCGGGTGATCTCGGCGACCTCCGGGAGATGAGGCTCGTCGCCCTTGTTCGGGGAGGCCACTGAGGGTTTCGTGATGATTTCCAAGAAAGCCCCCTTGGGGAGCGATTCCCGGGCGCTTGCCGCCCGGGCCGAGGCGTCGGCCCGGTCATTGTCCCTCCGAGGGATATGCCGGGCCTTGAGGCCTTCGAAATGCCTCTCCATCTTCTGCACTTCCTGCAAATAAAGACTTAAGTTTCCGTCATGGCACAGGTAAGACTTGTCCATTTGGCAAACTACGAGCTGAGAATCTCCCTTGACTAGGAGGCGTCGGATCCCCAGGGAGCGC
The DNA here is from genome assembly GCA_019359835.1 of Pharus latifolius. NCBI lineage: Eukaryota > Viridiplantae > Streptophyta > Magnoliopsida > Poales > Poaceae > Pharus > Pharus latifolius. The sequence continues at coordinate 33,747,822 of CM033324.1, read as the reverse complement.
GCAAGGCGCATCCCGAGGAGCAAAGCCTCGTATTCGGCGACGTTGTTGGTTGCGGGGAACTCGAGCCGCGCGGCGTACTCGAGTTCCTTCCCCTCGGGGCTCCGGAGGACTACTCCCACACCAGCCCCGGCGAGACACAGCGACCCATCGAACATGAGAGTCCAATGGTCACTGCGTCGGGGCGGCACAGGGGGGTCTCCGTCCCCGGACCCAGAGGCGGGAGTCCACTCTACGACGAAGTCGGCGAGGACCTGCGACTTGATGGCAGAGCAGCCAGTAAGGGACAGGAAGAAGGGGGCGAGCTCGGCCCCCCACTTCCCAATCCGGCCGGTGGCTTCTTTGTTCCGCAGTACCTCCCCCAGGGGGAGGGACGACGGGACGGTGATGGGGTGCCCCAGGAAGTAATGCCGAAGCTTCTGGGACGCCATGAGGAGGGCGTAGCAGATTTTCTCCATCTCCGTGTACCGAGTTTTGGCCCCTTGGAGGGCCTCACTCACGTAGTACACGGGACGCTGCTGCCCCCCTTGCTCCTTTACCAAGACCGCGCTGACGGCAACGGGGGTCGCGGCAAGGTAGAGGAGCAAGGGCTCTTCTGGAGATGGACTCACGAGCATTGGAGGGCTCGTGAGGTACTTCTTGAGGTCGTTGAAGGCTTCCTGGGCCTCGGGGGTCCAGCGGAACCCCTCGAGACCCCGGAGGATCTTGAAGAACTGGAGGCCCCGCTCTCCCGACCGCGAAACGAAACGGCTGAGTGTGGCTAGGCGGCCGGAGAGCCGCTGGACGTCCTTGACGGAGCGTGGTGGGGGCATGTCCAGGAATGCCCGGATCTTCTCAGGGTTTGCCTCTATGCCCCGCAGGGACACGAGGAAACCTAGGAGTTTCCCCCCACGCACCCCGAAGGCGCACTTCTTTGGGTAAAGTTTGAGCCCGAACGCACGGAGGTTGCGGAAGGTTTCAGCCAGGTCGTCGATGTGGGAGGCTGCGCGGGGACTCTTAACAACCGCGTCGTCTACGTAGACTTCGACGTTGCAGCCGACTTGATCTTTGAAAACCAGCGTCAAGAGGCGCTGGAAGGTTGCCCCCGCGTTCTTGAGCCCGAAGGGCATATGGACGTAGCAGCAGGTTCCGAGAGCATATGGACGTAGCAGCAGGTTCTGAGGGCATATGGACGTAGCAGAAGACGTTATGATGGGTGGCAGCCCCCAGCCGGTTGATTGTAGTCCTCCCCATAATCGCGTTGTAGGAGGAGGGGAGATCTACTACGTCAAAGCGGACCAGCTCGATTCGGTAGTTCTCCGGGGTGCCGAACGTCATAGGAAGATCTACCTTGCCCACGGGGTGGATCGCCTTCCCCGGGACAAAACCTTGCAGGGGCCCAGCAGTGGGCTGCAAGAGCTTCTCATCCACCTGCATCTCTTTGAAGGCCTTCAGAAATTGGACGTCGGCAGAGCTCCCGCCGTCCACGAGGATGCGAGCCAGGTGGCAGTTGTAGATAGTCGCGGAGACAATGAGCGCATCGTCATGGGGGAAGCGAACCCTCGCGCGTCTTCCGCCGTGAAGGTGAGGGGGACGTCCGACCACTTAGGTGGCGGGGACGCGTGTAGCACCCCCACAACCTTGACCTCGCACGCGTACTCCTTACGCTGGCGCTTAGAGTCCCGCCCGGAGGCGGACCCTCCCATGATGACGTTGATGCGGCACTGAGAAGTTTGAAAGGGGAGAGCTTCTGAAGGCTCCCCCTCCAGTGTCTGCTCCCCCCCCCCCCCCCGCGGGAGCGGGAAGGGCCAGAACAGCTGGCCGAGGGGGCAGGGAGGCCGGAGTCCCCCCCCTGCACGCGCTGGTCGAGGAACGGCGCGAAGTGTTGCAGCAGCTGGTGGCAATCTCGGGTAGCGTGGGTACTGGACCCGTGGAAGCTGCACCACGGTCCTTCCCGGCTCCTCCCCGCAGGGCCTTCCTGGCCGCGTGAAGACTGTCCTCCCCATGACCTTTCGGCCTGGGAAAGGGGCGGCTGGCCCTCGGGGGGTCGCGCGAGCCGCCTCCGCCCTCGAGGACAAAGGTGTCCCGAGGCCGTGGCTCGCTATGCCCCCCCTGTCTGGGGCGTTTGGGGGGATCTCTGGTCCCCCGGTCGACAGGGGCGAGAGCCCCCTGGGTCTTCTTCCAGATGTCATCTTCCTCCACCCGAGCGTACTTTTCGAGTACGTTGAAGAGCTCGTCGGCGGAAGAGGGGCAGCTCCGGGAGAGTCTTCGGTGGAGCTCCCCTGGGAGGATGCCGCTTTTGCAAGCTTCGATGACTGTAGAGTCCGGGACGTGGGCCACTTTGCTTTTCACTGGGGCGAAGCGCTTCAAGAAGCTTCTGATGGTTTCCCCGGTCCTCTGACTGACAGTGTACAGCTGCGAGGAGTCCAGGGGACGCACGTAGTTCACCTAGAAGTTTGCACAGAACTCCCGCTTGAGCTGCGAGAAAGACTTGATGGAGCTCGCCTTCAGGTTGTAGAACCAGGAGCGGGTGATGCCTGTGAGGTAGAGGGGGACGACGTTGCATTGTACCGTCTCGTCCCCGCCAGCCGCGGAGATGGCAGTGCAGTAGACCTGCACAAACTCGTAAGGGACTGCCTCACTGTTATAGTGCTCGATGTGAGAAGGGCGGTAAGGCCGCGGCCACCGGATGCTGCGGAGTCTTCGGCACAGGGGCTGGTTAGCCCCCTGCACCTCCCGGGGAGAGTCCCGGTCGCTGTCTTCTTTCACGGGACCTTCGTTGTCTGAGTCTGGAAGCGGTCTGAGAGGTCCGCCAGAGTGGCGGTGGCGACGCTTCTCTTCTGGACCGGGGCTGAGTTCCAGGACGTCCGGGCTATTCTCCGGAGAGGTTGGCTCTTCAGCGGGTCTCTTCCCCCGACCGGTGCGAGAGCGAGGCTCCCCACGCCCGCAGCCGAGGAGTTCTTCCCCGCGCTCTGGTGAATGCATTCGCTCGACCTCCCCCCGGGCGAAACGGACCTGTCCCGCTGACGGAGGGAGCTTATGCACTGTAGCTACCGGCCCGGAGGCTTCCGGGGCCGGCTGGGGGGAGCCCCCTGCGACGACCCCCGGGACCGGAAAGGGGGACGCCCCTGTATTATCCGGAACCGGGGAGGGGGCGCCCATGGCGACGCTTGGAACCGAAGTGGAGGGGGCCCCAGTGGCAACGACCGGAACCGGAATGGGGGAAGCCCCTGTTACATCCGGAACCGGCAAGGGGGGAACCCCCGCGGCGACATCCGGAACCGGGGAGCCCATGCGGGCGGAAGTCCGCTGCGGCACGGGAGCTGCTCTGTCGACCGCCCCCGGTGCGGTAAACGCGACGCCGGGGGCGGGACTGGCTCCCGGCGTAGGGAAAACCCCCGGCATGAAGTGGGCTCCCGGCCCCGGGAATAGGCCAGGGACGGGCTACCCCCCTGGTGCCACGAAGGGCCCTGGCATGAAGTAGCCTCCCGGCACCGGGACGGGCCCGGATGCCGGGAAGGTTCCGGACGCATATCCCGCAGGGGGAGGGAACCCCCCGGTAGGATCATACGGGGCGGACAAACCCCTGGAGGCCGGAGGGGCCGCCAGGTAACCCATAAACGGGGGCATAGTTCCCGGATATGGGTGCGACGCAAACGTGGGGGCCGGAGGCCGCGCCAACACGCTGAGCAGCTCATCCATTGAGCGTTGGGCGCGGAGCTGGCCCTCCACTAGAGACTCAAGCATGGCGTCCCGGGGAGCCGGGTGGGCCATCGGGGGGAGGCTAGTCCCGGCCGAGGTCCCCGTGGTCACCGGGAACGACCTGGAGGTGGAAGCACCTAAATTAAGAGGGAAGGAGGGAGGCGGTATGTCGCGCCCCGAAACTGGGACTACGACTACTCCTGTAGAGACCTAGCTCGCTGCAGCTAGACTCATATATGCATAGCATACACATACCCTTGACTTCCCAGGATAAGTCAAGCACAGGAGTATATCACATTGCAACAGAGTAACTTACAAAATATTTAAGCAGTGTGGCCTGCTGGCCTTAATATTACATAAAGAGATTACAATGCCTTCACGGCATACATGGTTTAGCAAAATAACATCTACACAGCAAAAGGTAGGTGACCCACCCACAAAAGAGAAGTGGACGGCAGAACAACACACATCAGGGCTCTGGCGGAACTGATGCTCCTCCTTCTGGATCCAAGAAGTCCTCCATGCCTTCATCTTGGTTGTAGAACGCTCCATCTACTGAATTGTAGGTTGCAAGAGTGAGTACTTACGTACTCAGCAAGTCATAGGTAAGAGTAGATACATATAGTAGTGATGATATGAACCTATACTAGTCAAGAATTATGGATGTTTGTAAAATAACCTTTTTATTTCATACCTCATCTCATCTTATTTCATGGCAGCACTTTTCATAATATAACATCATCATTCATGTTCACTAGATTATAGCACTACCGCGACACGTCGACACACGACAGCCCACGGTAGCACTCCTTATCATGACAACACATGTCATTTGGGTAATCTTGATTTAACACATTTTACTTAGAAAATAGTACTTGTGTCACACCCCGTGGATTTAATCCACCACAGCAGACTCCTATAAAACCTGGGAGCTCAGAGTATTCGAATACGTTTTTAACTTTGCAGAGAGGTACCAATTTACCCGCAAGATATTCCACTTTCAAGCCCATCCTATCAAAATGATTAGACCCCTCCTCACAACCATGTGTGAGTGGCAAGGTGGAGATAACAAGAACTTTTGTTATGTCTCACTCACAATTCACCCCTGACCCTGTGGCTCTCTGCGAGACACAGTTGTGGTAGGCTGTATCATAACCTCCACCCCTACATATGTTTCCATTACTGGATCAACGTGCAAGATCACCTTCAGTGATATGTGTGGGAGCCGTACTCCGTGTTTATCGTGCATCACTACACAATTCCAGCAGGGGTTTCATGTGTGATCCACATAATTACTTGTTCAGGCCTGTCCCATACCAGGCTTGCGGTTAGCACGTTGTTCATGCCAATAGACGCACAACACAAGGTTCTAGTCCTTATATGCCAGTGACCAGACCATCCACAACCTTGCACCTTCAGTGCCTGCATTCCTTCGCAGTTTAGCACCTCCAGTGCTACCACCATTCCATACCATTTTCTGGTCACGGCTAGGGGTTTTATTTCTTGAATATAAGTATATAAATACATATAATAGTTCATCGCTCAAAACTTGTTTATTTCACATTTCACAGATAACCAGTCTAGTACTGCCAATTCATAAATCAATCATTCTCAATCTTTCACATGCAATATTATCTATATTCATGGTTATGTTTTAGCAACATTTAAAATATAGGTTCAAAATGACCAAGGATATGACTTGCCTTCCGCGTCGTAAGAAACAGCAGTTGATAACGGGTCAACAGCGAAGTCCTCGATCTCAGCTTCTGGATCTGCTCGATGACAAACCAAATAATACACACAAATATTACTTATATATTAAAATGTTTTAGGATCTATATGCAGATATGCTTTAGAAGAGTGACTGAATGATACTGGGGATAATTGAGATTGCAAGCTGAAATGAGTCAAGATCTAGGGTTTCAAGGAATTGGCTAGGAATGGTGTTAAATGCTCTTAGGATCTCAAGGTTGCAATAAGAACATCAGTTTTGTGGCTGGTTTGATCAAAAACTGCGAATGTCAGCAGATTGACATTCGGATCAAGATTCTGACATAACTTCAAGGAAAGCTAGAGAACTTATCTCAAGTTATGACAGTAGAAGAAAGTGTAGATCATAACTCTACAAATTCAGTGGACAAAGTGGCTTTCAAAATGCACAATCAGAAGTGGGTAAACAAGGCCAATGCCATTGGCTGGCATGCACTGGGATAGTGTCAAAAGCTAGGGTTTAGTATAACATGCATTTCAAGGGTTCAAATCAAGTTGTGATAGAAGAAGAAATTGCTGATCACAACCTCAGGAATCTAAGAGACAAAGTTATGCCCAAAATGCACATCTGGAAGGAAGTGAAAAGGGCTAATGCCACTGACTGACATAGTCTGGCATTGATCTTGACATGGCCAGAAACTAGGGCTTGGCATAACTTTTGATCTAGAGCTCCAAATGATGCACCACTTTGTCTGGGAGGTAGGCAATGATAACCGGAACAAATCATTCAACAGGATCCAAAGCTGAAAATGGCTGGAAGATGGTGAAATTCAAAGGAGAAGTGTGGTGGCGACACGGCACAGTGAAGCCACTGGACAACAATCTTGGCATGGCTGTAACTTGAAATCTGGGCAGTTTCAGGGATCGGGCTAGAAGACAAATATGCTCAGGAAGTTGAGGCACACCTGAATGACAAAGTGGATGAAGCTGAAACGGCCAGGAATAGTTTTTCGGTGAACTACGCCGGAGAAGAAGACATGAGATTTGGGGCTTTTCGATACAGGTCGAATGAACTCGCTTCCAAGCTTGGAGAGTGAAAGAGAGGTAAGAGAAAGTCACCTGCACGATCAATTTGGCCGGAGGATGGCCGAAGAAGCCTGGCGACGATGGCCGGTTTCTGGAGAAGCTCAAAACTGGGGAAAACTTCGATTGAAGCTCAATCTGGAGATATTGATGCATAGGCTTGCTGGAAATGAGTCACTGATTATTTTCTTCCACAGGATCGAGAGCTAATTCGAAGTAAATTGGTCTGCATTACTGGAACAGGGCAATCGAGATTTCCGGTGATCGCCGGCGTTAGAGGTCACCGGTGAGCAATTAAATGATACAGCATGATGAGTGAGATGAGAGGAACTCACTGGTGCTGTTAATTTGGTAGGAGATGCTGTGGAATGAGCTGGCACCGTGAAGCTTCTTGCTGGACTCGCCGGAGAAGAAGACGACAGTGAGGAGATTTGGAAATTGGCTAAGTTATGGTGATGAGAAGATAACACAGGGTACTGGTGGCTTAAATAGACCAGAGGGCGAAGCTTGCAAGGTTGTAATAGCAATAAATTGGTGTCAATTGACATGAGTTGCCGGGCGCAGAAGCAACAACGGCGAGCGGTGAAGCGACTATGCACTGGCGAGGCAAAGCTGTGCTACATCGGGTCTCATCAATGTCGGGCGGTGCAAGGCGGTGGCGACAAAGGCTGGTGAAGCAAGTAACGTGGCAAGAAGACACTGACAATGGCTGCTGCTGGTCGCGCACAGGAGCAGATGTTGTTCAATGGCGTTGCCACGGCGAAGGCTAGGACACGGACACGTGCGCACAAGCATGCACGGTCACAAGCGCGGCGAAACTTGGCCGGCGGCGAGCAAACACGGCGCAAAGAAACCACGGCGAGGCTTCTGGTCGTGTATTGCAGCTGCTGGTCGAAATAGGGCCTGATTGCAATTTCCAATTATTGATTTGGACTGATCTGTAATTCTGGAGATTTGGAAGGTTTGATATGATTTTGATTCTGCTGATTTGGTAAACTTGATTCAACAGATGATTTGGCACAGATTGAAGATAAAATTTGAGATGTTTGGATGATTTTTGATATGAACTGAAAATAGGGTATTTTAGGGTAATTGAAATCTGAATTTCAATTGATTTCGAATTCTGGGATTTAGGGTTTGATTTTGAGATACTCATAAAAGAAGAATTAGTGTTGAAAAGCATTTGGGAGGTGTTCCCTGAATCAGATTTGAATTTGGAGATGATTTGCAACATTTTGCCTTTTTAGGCTTTTGGAAAATCTGGAAAAAGGACTGATCTGCGATACTCTTGGACTGATTTGCGAAAAAGGTTCAGATGGTAAAATCTGGCTGCCAACTTTTTGGATTAAGGTATTGGCATACCCTTGATCATAATCCAAGAATAATCTGGTCTGATCTTGGCTAAGATTTTGATTAAATCTGGATTTCTTAGGGTAAAAGATATTTTGTTTTCGAAAACAGAAAGAAGTTGAAAAATCTGGAAGTTAGAGATGGAATTGAATCTGGGTTCTGGAGGCTTTTAGGTTTAGGATAACTGATAGATCAAATCTGGGAAGTCAGATCTTGACTTGGGGTCATAGGATAGATTTGGAGATTTTAGGGCTAGAACAGAATAAAGCTGAGGCTGATTTGGTTGATCTAGAAGAGACATATGCATGCATGACTTTTAAGAAAGAAACTTTTCACCCCAAAACTCAGGATGTTACACGGTACCTGGGCCTGACCGCCTCCGGACGGGCGGCGCCGGGTCTCCGAGACCGGTGTCACCCGGAACGGTGCGAGCCCATGTTCTTGGGGGAGCCATGGCGTCTTGTCACGAGTCCCCACGGACGGCGCCAATTGTCGTGGTATTGCGAATACCCCGGCAGGTTTTGAGAACGATCCTAGCGAAGGTTACGCGGCACGGGTTGACCGGATGACCGGTCCTCCCCCGCCGGACAAGCACAAGAAATGACACGAGGATTTATACAGGTTCGGGTCCCGGTGGGGGCCCTAGTCCTGTCGACGCGCTCCCGACCGGAGTCGGCTGGGGAGGCTCTCTCCGGGGGAGAGGCTTCCGGAGCACGCCTGTGAGTGTAGCTATTCCAATAAAAGTGATTCGATCCTTACAACAGAGGGGTACAAGGGCTATTTATAGCCCCAAAAAGAAGCAAAAAGCCTAAACTACCCCGGAAGCCACCGTCGGATTGAAGGGTAGGAACGTCCTTCTCCTGGTCAAACGTCTTTGATGCTTGACAGGTGGTCGCTGATTCCCGAGGTGCTCCTCGCGTAACCTGCACGTGACAAATCAACTCGAGACTTTACCTTTAGAAGGGCGATGAGGCCCGGGACATGCACCGGAGGCCAGGCCCCGGGAGCCAAATGGCAGCGCCCGGGACGGCACCGGAGGCTAGGTCCCGGGAGCCAAAAGGCGGCGCTCGGGACGGCACCAGAGGCCAGGCCCCGGGGGCCAAAAGGCGGCGCCCGGGACGGCACTGGAGGCCAGGTCCCGGGCGCCAAATGGCGGTGCCTGGGACGGCACCGGAGGCCAAGCCCCGGGGGCCAAAAGGCGGCGCCCGGGACGGCACCAGAGGCCAGGTCCCAGGCGCCAAATGGAGGCGCCCGGGGGGGCACCGGAGGCCAGGTCCCCGGGTCTTGGCCCTCTTGGTCATCTTGGGTCCTTCTCCTTGTGTGAACCATTCTGATCTTCTGAAGAGGGAAGCAGACAGGTCTAACTAACTAAGAGAGAATTAGGGTACTAATGCAGAAATTAATGCGAAGCTGATTCATTAATGCACAAGTAGTTGATACAAAAGCGGCTAAACGCCTTAGTTTGATACAACCAAAATACAAGTAATGGTGATGATAACAACCAAAAGCATCACCAATCCTAGAAGATCTACCCTGGCCTGAGGATCTAAAAGAACAGGCAACTAACTGCTCCCACAGGGCTCAACCTCCTCTGGCTCCATCTCGTCGTCGGACTCCTCCAGAGTGACAAACCCGGGTGGTCCAGACTCATGGAACAGCAGAGTAGACCCACTGCCCTTTGCCTGGCGGGTGCTAGGGGTAGAGAATGAGCGTCGGTACCCAGCTGCATTAGCAACCCTCCGAGGAATCAAGCTAGGTCCCGCACTGGGTCCAGAGGTACGAGCTGGGGAGACAACTGTCGGAGCAACCTCCTCAACTGTGCGGCGTCTCTGAGCTACAGGCTGTGAAGTCAACGACGGGGAAGCGGTTCGGCCACGTTTCTTCTGCTCCTCCAACTCCTTGCGGAGCTCCTGATGCTCAGCAAGCAAAGTGGAGTAGCGCGAGTCGAGGGTCCTCAACAGACCTACGGTGCCTGCCAGACACGGGTCCGGGTACTCCACGATGGGTGACAACGCAGAGGGAGATGAAGGCACGTGATGGAAAGGTGACTCCTGGAGCCGACATGAGTACACCTGGCGTACCCGATGCACAGCCTCTCGAGCTGCGTCCTGGATAGCATCCAGTCGGCTTGTCCTGCTGGCCTCCACCCTGATCACCTGTCCCTCACGACTATCGAGAGCGTGCACCAGCACTTTGGCCTTGAAGCCATAGCGACGCCCCTCATAATAGTCCCAATTAGTCTCGCAGATCGGGCGCTCATCAATCCCTAGGAATTGAGCAATATGCCACAGCAATGTGGCCCATCCACCGAGACGCTCGATGTAGCTGAAACGCTCCTTGGCCATCCTGCCGAGAAATTTTGGAAGCAAAATAAGATTTTGAAATCAACATTTTATAAGAGCAAGAACATCCTTTGCAAAATAAAATTTTTCAGAAATAATTTTTAAATAATTTACGAGGTCCTGGCGCTACCAAGCCCTGAGGGTACCGTCCTACAGCCAAGGTCTGTGCTGCTCTGATACCACTATTTTTGTCATGTCTGCCACGACTGTGACATCACCTGTGAGGAGCCCAGCTCGGTGCAGCTGGTCCCTTAAACCACTTGACTTCCCAGGATGAGTCAATCACAGGGATACATTGCAGCAGCAAAATAATACAATAGTCATAATTGTATGGCCATCAGGCCTTAGTACAAAACGAGGTACAGTGCCTTACAAGGCACAAGGGTCTAACAAAGTAACACATCTAGTCGGCGGAAGCTAGGCCCAAAAGCAATCCACAGGAACAGAGGTTGACAGCAGACAGCACCACATCAGGGCTCCGGAGGAAACTGCTCATCATCTCCTGGGTCTGCAGCATCTTCAGGGCATTCTCCAAGGTCGTAGAACGCTCCATCTATTGAGGAGTTGTTGCAAGGGTGAGTACTTATGTACTCAGCAAGTCATAGGGGAGGTAGGGATATAGTTACAGTATAAATGACATGAGCCTATGCTATTGGGGAAAGAGTGAAGGGTTTTCCCCAAAATACATTTCTTTCTCAATTCTTACTCAACTTCTGATCATACCCTTGGCAGTAATTAAATCATATTGATGGTGATACATATATCCCATATCCAAGGCGATATATTCTCATATCACATTATTTTCATTCAAGCCTTTCAATCTTATACTCATAACAGTATTTCATAACTTAGGGCATAAACCACATGCCTCTTAATTATCATATGATCTCTATATTATGGTATTACCGCGACACGTCAACACATGACAGCCCACGGCAACGCCCCTTATCATGACAACACATGCCACTTGGGTAATCTTGAGCTAACAAATTTTAGTTTATAAAACAATACTTGTGTCACACCCCGTGGATTTAATCCACCGCGGCATACTCCTAAAACTCGGGAGCACGAAGTATTCGAATACATTTTTAAACTCTGCAGAGATGTACCTCTTTTTAAATCCACTTTTTCACTCGACTTCCAAGTCGGGCCAACTCCATGCGACTTATACACATGTGACAAGGCCGAGATTACACAACGTTTTGCAGTCTAGTATTAACAGTATCCCTGCCCGGTAAATGGACAATCCAGTCCCAAGTACCATTGTGGGTCCTCCCCACTGCCTTACTTCCTAGCCTGGGCCTATGTTTCCGCAGAACACATAGCCTCTTTTGATTACAGTCGCGCACGACTTAATCTGGCGTAGGGCGTCTTCCTTCTTTACACCTAATCCTCTCATAATTTTTCTAATCTCACATCACTCATGGACGAACTGCGTCCCACCAGTTTCCACGCGAGAAACCGGATCGACAAGCCATGCAGGGAACTGCTAATACCAAGAGAGCTACTAGATTGCGCCTGTCCCATACCAGGTAAGTGGTTGGTACGTTTTTCATGCCACTAGACGCATAACACAAGGTTCTAGTCCTTACATGCCAGTGACCAGATCATACCACATACTATGCACCTTCAGTGCCTACACATTCAGTGCAGCCAAGCACCTCCAGTGCTACCACCATTCCATACCAAAATACTGGTCACGGCTAGGGGTTCTATTTCATGAATATAAATGTACATGTTTATACTTTTATTAGTTCATGGCTTACTATCTTATCAAGTTCACATTCCTCAAGTATTCAATCTATCACTGCCATAATATTATTGATCTCGACACATGCAATATTAAGGAGATATCTACTCATGGAATGGCATAGCAATTCATAAAATATGGGTTTCGATATGATCAAAGTATGACTTGCCTTCCGCGTCGTAAGTATCAGCAGTCGATGACGGATCAGCGACAAGATCTTCAACCCCGGACTCTTGCTCTAAACAAGATCAAACAAGCAAACAGGCATTACAATTCATTCTATTCTTACTAATTCACTACATGCAAAGATGCAAGGAGAAAATACTCTGGTGATACAAGGTTTGAAAGCGATTTGAGTTTAACTATGGAAATCGGGGTTAAAATTAGCTGTTAAGGTTTACAAGGTTCCAAAATATCAGGGTAATATCAAGATTGTGACTGGTTCGCCCAAAAACAGCGAATGTCTTTAGGTTGGCATTCGGTTCAAGGCATCGACATAAGGTTGATGGGTGATAGAGGGCTCAAATCAAGTTGTGACAGTAGAGAAAAGTGTAGAACACAACGTCAGGAGTCTAAGGGACAAGGTTATTTCCAAGTTTCATGGCTGGAAGTGGGTGAAAAGGCTCAATGCCACTGGCTGACATAGGCTGACAGTGCTCTAGAATGGCATTGACATGGTTTGAACAGTTTCCAGTGGCCAAAGTAGGTTTTGATTCAAGCATATGGTGCACAAGGTAGTGAGACAACTATTTGACAAAGTAATTTCTGTTTTACACGACCAGAGGTGGGTGAACAGGGCTAATGCCACTGGCTGACATAGCCTGGCATAGGGTTGACATGGCAAGAAACTAGGGTTAGCCTTATCTTTTGACTCAGGGCTCCAATGATGCACCACTTTGTCTGGTGGTTAGGCATTTGTAACAGGAACAAATGTCTCAACAGGACCTAGGGCAGGAGATGGCCGGAAAGTGATGAAAACCGGCGAAGAACACGGTGGCCGAGCTGTTCTCAACAGTTTCTGGACAAAACCTTGGCATGGTGATACCTCTTCATCTGGGCCGATCCAGGTGTCGAGCTAGAAGGCAAAAATACTCCTGGGGTCGAGGCACATCTACTAGACAAGGTGGTTGGGGTTGAAACGGCCGGGAACAAAATCCGGCGACCGGAGCTAGGGAAGAAGACACAAAAATTGGGCATTTCTGTTCTAGGGCAAACGAACTCGAATCCTTGCTTGAGGAGGGTCTCTGGGGCATACAAAAGCTATGTGTGAAGTTGGATTCGCCAAACATTCAACAGATAAGCTAAATCAGCAAGCACAGTGAACATGCACGGTTGAATTTGGGGGTTTTTCAGATTTTAACAAAATTGATGATTCTAGTTGCTTAGATGTGTTCCGCACAGTCCACTGATCAATGTTGATCACAGGCTCGAGAGCTAAATCGGTTTAATTGGGGTTTAATTGCTCGCCGGAGTTGTCGGGGAAGAACAACAATTCCCGGCGATGAGGTGCGGTAGAACTCAATTGGCTGCTACTACACAGGTAAGTGGTTGAGAGTAACTTACTGGTAGCTTCAATTTGGAGTTCGGTGCAGTGGATTGGCCTGGCACCGTGAGCCTCTTCTCGAGCTCGCCGAAGAAGACGAAGACGACGGCGTGGTTAGGGATTTTGGGTGGTTCTGGGTGTGAGTGTGTTTGAGCTGAGCTGGGGTGGCTTTTATAGGCTCAGCAAGGAGCTTGCAACGGTTGGAAATGCACGGGGAAGTGAAGCGGGCTGGAGGTGACAACACGGCTGAATCCCGGCGAAGTGACGCGCTCCAGCGGCCGTGCCGGCTTTAGCCTGCTGCTCTAGTGGAGGTGAAGGCGAAGTGATGCTTCCCCAAGGCATGCTTGCGACGTGGAGCAACTGTGCTGCCGTTGTCGGGCGCGCTTGCGGGAGAATGAATGCGTTGCTGGCGGGATGAAGCTGCTCCACGGTGGCGAACACGATGCACAAACGTGGCAAGGAAGCAGTGGCGGAGGTGGCGACGCTGGAGATCGCCGGCGACGAAACCGCAGCGGCGGCAATGGCGACGACCAAACTTCGGCGCTCGTGGTCGTTTGAACGGCCTGGTCGTGCACAGTAGCCTGGTCGAACCAGGGACTGATTTGCGATGATTTTTGGTTTGGCTTTGGACTAAATTGCAAATCTGGTCTTTGAGAGGTTTAATTTGAGATTTGATTTCATGGCTGAGTATAATATTTCTATTAATACCCATTTAGCTCAATTTTGGAGAAAGTTTGATAAGATTTGAGGGATTTCACCTATTTTCGAAAATAGGGTAAAATTAGGGTAAACTAAATCTGGATTTTGTCGATCTCGAATTCTGGTGATTGGAGAGAGATTTTGAAGTCTGATCAAACAGGAGATCTGTATCAAATAGCATTTGGGAGGTGTTCCCTGAAGAAATTCTGGGGTTGGAATTGATTCGCAGATTTTAGCCTTTTCAGGCTTCCAGGTAAACAGAAAAGGACTTATTCGCAGTAAAATTTGGACTAAACTGCGAAAAGTGTTTAGATGAATTAATCTGGCTCCCAACTTTTTGAAGTGAGTTGAGGATGAACCTAGGAACATATTCTAGGGGTTACTTGAGTCTGGATAAGGTTAAATCAAGATAACTCAATCATCTGGAAACTGAGGTACTTAGGGTAAATCTGAATTTTTCCTGTTTTCGAAAACAGAGAAGGGCTTAGGTACTGGGAGTTAGGGTCAGAATTTGATCTGGCTCCTGAAGACTTTTATCTTCAGGGTAACTGGTAGGTTAAATCTGGATGGTCAGATCTTGATCTGGATCTAGAGAATAGATTTGGAGATTTTTAGGGTTTGGGAGAGATTAGAGTTCAGCTGATCTGGCTACTACTACAGAGGTACATGCATGCAGGGTTTTTATGCAAAACTTTTCACCCCCAAAACTAGGGTGTTACAGTCCCGGGGGCCAAAAGGCGGCGCCTGGGACGGCACCGAAGGCGAGGTCCCGGGAGCCAAATGGCGGCGCCCGGGATGGCACCAGAGGCCAGGTCCCGGGAGCCAAATGGCGGCGCCCGGGACGACACCGGAGGCCAGGTCCCGGGAGCCAAAAGGCGGCGCCCGGGCAGGCCCAGGAGGCCAGGTCCCCGGGCGAGTGTGACGCAACTTACCTAGACTTAGTCCCGCGGAGATTTCCCCCAACACCTTTTAGTACAAGCAATTGATCATTAGAGTGTTCTTAGCAAGCCCATGCTGTTAGATTTTAAATTGAATCTCGGACGGAGCCTTTCCCTATTTTCACGCGCCGCCGTGAGCAATTCACGTCGCCGGCCCGTATAGGTTCATCTCCGACCAAATTGACCGTAGCATTGTGATCCTTGAACTCCGTAGATGGTGTAGCCGAACCTAATTGACCAGAGCTGTCTTATATCAGCAGCACCTCAGTTGCCGTCTTCTTCGAGTCCGGCATCAATGCCGGTGAGCTCCAGTACTTGATTGCAACCCAATTCCTCGCTGGAGAATGATAAGCAACACCCCAGGAGTGTTAACCCTCAACCAATTTCGAGTTTTATCATCTATAACTCGTTGCCACCGTAGCTCACCTCAGTTCCTGAAAGTCGACGAGTTCGACTTCACCGTTCGCCGTCGTCTCATCGCCGTTGTTCAATCCACTTTGTCCTGTAGAATTACCTCAACCTACTAAGCATATCACTCCACTACATCAACCTTCGATGCCATGCCAAATCGCAGGTAATCCCTATGCCAAGATCTGTCCAGCACCTGTGTCTTGCCGTGTCGCCACCGTGGTTTCTCATCGTCGTTCATCACCGTCCGACCATCTTAGTTTCTGAAACCTCCTCCATTGGATTCCTGTTGTCTTCGCCTACCTCCTAGACATAGTTGGCGAAGCAAAGCTCGACACGATCGATCAAATACTCAAGCCCTAGAATCTGGCCGTGCATTGACATTCAATTCACTGTGTCCAAGGGCCACTTTGCAAATTGCCAAATTCTGGACCTTCCCTGTGAAAACCACCTTGTCAAATAGCTACCTTATTACATTTTGCATCTAATGCTTTGATCAAATCACATTCTTCCCACTAGAAATTATCCAAACCACATCAATGCCATTCCTTGACAATGCTAGCCCTTGTCAGTTCATGCCAGCCAATGGCATTAGGCCAATTTAACCACTTCTGGTTAAGCAACCTAAAAACCACCTTGTCCACGAAGCTTGTAGAGCTATGTCTTATATTTTATTCAACTACCACACCTTGAGATAAGCTCTCTAGCCCTTGTAGAGCCTGAGTATGAAGATTTCGTCGGACCCGACATCGACTGCTGTACCTTACGACGCGGAAGGCAAGTCATATTCTTGAACATCTTGAACCTATATTTTATGAATTGTTAAGATATTGCCTTGACTATAAGCAGTATTACATTTGATGAAATGAGAAAAGTATGATATGGCAGTACTAGGCTGTATGCCGACAAAAGATGAGGAGATTCCTTATAAAACGATCAAACTGTGAGCCATAACTAATATATATGTGTCGTGGTATTGCGAATACCCCGGCAGGTTTTGAGAATGTTCCTAGCGAAGATTACGCGGCGCGGGTTGACCAGATGACCGGTCCTCCCCCGCCGGACAAGCACAAAAAATGACACACGGGTTTATACAGGTTCGGGTCCCGGTGGGGCCCCTAGTCCTGTCGACACGCTCCCGAATGGAGTCTGCTGGGGAGGCTCTCTCCGGGGGAGAGGCTTCCGGAGCACGTCTGTGAGTTTAGCTATTCCAATAAAGGAACCGATCCCTTACAACAGAGGGGCACAAGGGCTATTTATAGCCCCAAAAAGAAGCAAAAAACCTAAACTACCCCGGGAGCCACCGTCGGATTGAAGGGTAGGACCGTCCTTCTCCCGGTCAAACGCCTTGGATGCTTGACAGGTGGTCGCTAGTTCCCGAGGCGCTCCTCGCGTGACCTGCACGTGATAAACAGTTCAAGACTTTACCTTTAGGAGGGCGATGAGGCCCGGGACGGCGCCGGAGGCCAGGTCCCGGGGGCCAAAAGGCGGCGCCCGGGGAGGACCCGGAGGCCACGTCCCCGGGCCAATGGCGGCGCCCGGGACGGCACCGGAGGCCGCGTCCCGGGGGCAAAAAGGAGGCGCCCGGGGAGGGGCCGGAGGCCGCGTCCCCGGGCAAATGGCGGCGCCCGGGATGGCACCGGAGGCCGCGTCCCGGGAGCCAAAAAGAGGCGCCCGGGGAGGGGCCGGAGGCCGCGTCCCCGGGCAAATAGCGGCGCCCGGGACGGCACCGGAGGCCGCGTCCCTGGAGCCAAAAGGCGGCGCCCGGGGAGGCCCCGGAGGCCACGTCCCCGGGCAAATGGCGGCGCCCGGGACTGCACCGGTGGCCGCGTCCCGGGAGCCAAATGGCGGCGCCCAGGAGGTCACCGGAGGCCACGCCCCGGGAGCCAAAAGGCGGCGCCCGGGGAGGCCCCGGAGGCCACGTCCCCGGGCAATTGGCGGCGCCCGGGACGGCACCAGAGGCCGCGTCCCGAAAGCCAAATGGCGGCGCCCGGGAGGGCACCGGAGGCCACGCCCCGGGAGCGAAACGGCGGCGCCCGGGGAGGGGCCGGAGGCCGCGTCCCCGGGCAAATGGCGGCGCCCGGGACGGCACCGGAGGCCGCATCCCGGGAGCCAAACGGCGGCGCCCGGGAGGGCACCGGAGGCCACGTCCCAGGAGCCAAAAGGCGGCGCCCGGGGAGAGGCCGGAGGCTCGGTCCCCGGGCAATCGTGACACATCTTACCTGGACTTAGTCCCGCGGAGATTTCCCCCGACAGCAGCCCCCCATGCCCGCCGGGGACGATGCTCGAGTCCCCGGTGGGTATGGTTCAGGTCATCGGGAAGATCTCCGGGCCAAGTTACCGGAGCCGTGATGCTTCGGTTTCCGCGCCCCACGCTTAAAGCCGCGCCGTTTCGCCATAAATGCGCGCGCGGTTCGAACCGGTGCCTCGATTCACGCGCCCGTCCCTTCGTTTCCCGCACACGGTTTGAATTTCTACGGTCCAGATTGATCCGCAGGTGCCACGTGGCATGCATCTAGACCACGGCCCTCCACTATAAATAGGATCTTGGGGGGGCCCGGAAGCTCATTCCAAATTTTCAGCCTCAACGATTTTTGCTCTCCCGGTAGCCCTCTCCCAGTAGCCCTTTCCGGTAGCCCTTTCCGGTAGCAGGCGTCCGGGAGTTTCTAGTAGTAGCCTCCTGCAAAGTTAGCCACCAAAAAAGAAGACTAACCTCATGGCACCCAAGGGTCGAGCGAAGACCACGGAAGTGCCCCCGGAGGAAATCCCCTCGGATTTCCTCTGGGCGTCGGAGTTCACAGCCGAGGACGCCGAGTCCCTGGCCGAAAGAGGCATCGTCACGGACGGGGACATCCGAGTCCCCGTGAAGAAGGACGGAGCCCCCCGCCCTAGGCCCGGAGAGGTCGTGGCCTTCGAGGCCTTCCTGGAGGCGGGGCTCCGGCTCCCGGTGTATCCCATGCTCCGGGAGTTTCTCAAGGAGTACGGGGTGGCTCTCAACCACCTCACCCCGAACGCGCTCGTCCGGATGGGCCTCTTCATTGGGCTCTACGAGGCAGCGACCGTGCGGGAGCCCAACCTTCGCGCCTTCCGGTACTTCTACGAACCGGCGGCGCGGACCTCCCACCTGGTGAAGGGGGGCCCCAAGTCCCCCTTCGGTTCGGTGATGGTCCAGATGTTGCCGGCCCGGGTAATCGACTACCCGGCGGCGGCCTCCCGGGACCACTGGGGGGATTGGGTCCGGAGGTGGTTTTACCTCCAGGTCTGGGACGACGCGGTAGTGTACGCCCTGGAGGCCCCCAACTACAGCCGGTCGTCCGCACCAAATCCGCCGGTGTGGACGGACGAGGAGTACGAGCTCCTCGGCAAGGTGATCCTCTCCAAGAAGGATCGCTCGATGCGGGACGCGGCTGAGGAGATGGCTCTCCTCCGGATCTCCCCCTTCACCGACGGGAAGAGGGGGATTGGCATGGGCCCCGAGCAGCGGCCCCCGGTGAAGTCAGTGACGCGACGTAAGCTCCGGGAGTTCGCTGCATTGTACTTACGAATTTTTAATAAATTGACTAACTCTTTACCTCTTTCAGTCCGGCCGTACCCGGCGGCGCGGGAGAAGGCGGAGAACCTCCTAGGGAGGTATTTCGCCGACGAGCACGAGCGCGTCGTGCTCGCCGTGGGGGAGGGCCCTCCCAAGAACTTGGTGGCGGCGGCCTACGGGCTGAAGCTGCCGGAGAGGAAGCCTCTCCCCACCCCTGGGTCGCACAAACGGGGGAAGGAGGCGGCCGGGGGCTCGGAGCCCAAAAAGGCCTGGGTTCAAAAGACCCCCGGCCCATTGACAACGCCGGCGGCGACACCGGCGAAGCCCCGGGACGACACCCCCGGGAGCGAACGTGCCCGGGCACCGTCCCGGAAGGAGGCAACAGCTCCTCCCCCGAAGGGCCCCGTCGAGGCGCGGGGGAAGGAGGCGACCGTGGGCGGGGCGGCGTCCGACTCAGCGAACTACGCCCCATCGCCGCTCATGGTGGAGCCCCTCCCGCCCCTTCCGGCTTCTTTGGAGCCGGAGAGGCTGGAGGTGAGATTCGCGGGGGCCTCGCCCCCGCGGGTTTGGCTGGTGGACGAGGGGGGAGCCCCTCCGTCTACGAGGTTCCTCCGGAGGAGGAGGCCCCGAGGACCTTCCGGCCCGGGGCATGGAAAGGCCTGATGGTTCCCCCCCGGGCGGAGGCTCCCTCCGAGAGCTACTCGGCCACGTCTTCGGGGGGCACTACTTCGTCGACGAAGACGCCGGCCGCGGTACGGGACCTTGAGGTCCGGGGACCCCCCGCCAGCCGCACTGGCGGCGCCGGGCGGGAGACCCCTTTTCTTCCCCGCGAGGGAGGTCGCCCGCTACTCAGAGGGCCTGCATACCCGGAAGGTGCAGGCCTTCGTTGCAGGAGGGACGCTCCATGAGCATTTCGAGGGGCTTCAGTCCCTCGGGGCCCAGGTAACCCGAGTCGATAACGCCTTCGTTCATCCCCTGCACTTTGAAATTTTTCTAACTCTTATGTATTTTGTCAATGGCAGCTGTTACCTGGGGTCTTGAGCAGCGGGTCGCCCGGCTGCTTAAGGAGGAGGAGGGCCGGGCCGCGGCCTCCGTAGGGCAGCGCGAGGAGGCCCTCCGGGAACGCGACGAAGCCCTCGCGGAATTGACCCGGGTACGGGCCCAGGTCCATCTTTTCGAGGTCGTCAACGGCCGCCTCCAGGAGGAGGCCAAGGCGAGGGAGGAGGCGCTCCGGGAGCTCGAGAGCTCGAGCGTCCGGGCGGTGGCGGACGCGGGCCGCTCCGTCCGGTCGGCCCTCGAGGGCCTTGGCGTAAGCCTAGGCTCCGGGAGCAGGGAGGTGCCGCCGGCGACCCTCGCGGAAGTTGTGCGTTTTCTCAACGCACAGGTCTCCGCCATCCCCGTCGTCGCGGCAGCTGCGGGGCTCGTCGAATTCCGGGGGGTCGGTGCCCGGGCGATCGGGAGCCGCATCCCCCGAAGCTTCCCGGACTCCTTCGAGCCTTCGCGCCGGCAGATCGAGCAGCTTGCCGGGGGGTTCTACGACCGGATCATCCGGGCGTGGTTCCCGGCTCCGGCGCCTCCGGCGGGAGACGTCCCAGCCACGGCCTTGGAAGAAGCCCCCCGGGGGGAGGACGCCAATGAACATGTATGAGCCTCCCCCCGGGTCTTAGCTAGGGCCCTTTTTTGTTTTAGGACTTTTTGATTCCGGTAGCTTCTTAGAAGAAGCCCCGGGCACTTGTATAAAAACATTTTGAATGCAATGAAGTTAGAACTTTTTCTAAGTCTTTGAATTGAATTTACTGTTACCAGGGTTCCCGGGAGGTTGCTCCCGGGTGAAGGTCCGGGAGGGGCTCCCCGGGGGACGCCCAAGCGGCTTTAATTTTGCTAAGCCTTATCTCCGGGAATCGCGGCGAGGATAGTGTCCGGGAGACAATCCGGTTGAGGTGGCATCCGGAGTGGCACTTAGACAACTTTGACAATCATCGTGCCGAACTGTCCCCTCCGCGACCGGGGCTCCGGATGATCCCTCCCCTCCGGATACTTCCACCGCCGGGATACGAGTTCTGTCCTGAAGATGTGCTCCGGGACGCTCGGCGCCGCGTACGGGCGTTGTACCGGGACTTGACCCGGGAGCTAGCGGAGAGCCTCCGGGAGTATTAGGCGTAGGAGCCTTAGGGCGTAGAGAATCCCCCGGGTTAGAACCCGGGTTGTATCATTTCCGAAGCCCCACTGGAGGGGGAAGATGTCCTCCGGGTTTGAGAATTAATAAAGCTGTTGTCGTTTCCTTTCATTGCCTCTTTATTTTCTTCTTCTTGGATGGTCTGGACTACTCATCTTAACAAGGATGAGCTAAGTTTCCTCATGGGCGGTGCGGTCGACACCCGGGGGTTCCTTATCCCCCCCGCCCACAGCGGGCCGGAGAATAGCTCCGCGCGCTGTGGGGGTAACAAGGCCCCCGGGGTAGAGGCCACCTGTAGGATAGGAAATTTTCTAAGTTTGAAAACTTTAAAATGAGGTTTTCAAGGAGAAGACCTTCCGGGAGACAATCGTCCGGTCGCCGTGAGAACGGGGAGCCGGGAATGAGGCCTCATGTGGAAGAAACATCCAAGAAAACCCGATGAGATTTCCGGAGGCGAGCTTCCTAGGAGACATTCATCCGGTCGCCGTGAGGACGAAGAGCTGGGAATAGGGTCTTTGGGGAAGAAAATGCCCGAGAAATCCGTGACTTCTCCGAGAGACAATCGTCCGATCACCGTGAGAACGGGGAGCCGGGAATAGGGTCTCCGGGAGGCATTCATTCAGTCGCCGTGAGAACGGGGAGCCGGGAATAAGGTCGCTGGGGACCAATCGTCCGGTCGCCGAGAAAACGGAGAGCCGGGAATAACGTCGACTCCCGGAGGTGGAAGATAGATCAAATCAAGCCGTAAGGGGCCGATCTTCCGATCGCCTTGAAAACGGGGAGCCGGGAATAACGTCGACTCCCAGAGGAGGAAGATAGATTCAATCAAGCCGCAAGGGGCCGATCTTCCGGTCGCCGTGAAAACGGGGAGCTGGGAATAACGTCGACTCCCGGAGGAGGAAGATAGATCCGATCAAGCCGCAAGGGGCCGATCTTCTGGTCGCCGTGAAAACGGGGAGCCGGGAATAACGTCGACTCCCGGAGGAGGAAGTGCCCGAAGACGGGGCTTGAGTGTTTGGGCAGGGGACTAGTCTCCCAAAGTGACTCGTTACCATGGCCACTGTGACCGGGTTGCCGCTTACACCCTCAGTCCACGAGGGCTGATCGTAAGCTGCCCTACGGGAGTGAGGACTCCCGTTGTAGGGACTTGTTGGGGCTGGCCCACTTCCTCGCGGGGAGGGCATCCTCGCGGGGAGGGCATCGCCGTTAGGGGCGGCAATGAGAGAGACCTGCAATGAGACAGTTTGAAAAGCAAGACCTATGTATTGGTAATAAAATGAAGTACAGGGCCTCCCCCTGCGAAGCCGCGAAAGGGGAGGAAAATACAGCGTCCCTCCTCCCCCTCCGGCGTGAACGCTCCGGGGGAGGGGACAGGCCCGTAAGGCTAAACATAGAACTTGTGAAGTAAACGCAAGTTCCACGTGTGCTTCAGCTCCTGCTCTTGAAGGTTGGAGAGCTTGTAGGCCCCCGAGCCCAGGACCGCGGAGATCCTGTAGGGGCCCTCCCACTTGGGGGAGAGCTTACCCTGGGCCTGGGGGTCCGTCACGCGCTTGACGACAAGGTCCCCAAGGCGGAAAGCTCTCTCGCGCACACGCTGATTGTACGCGCGAGCCATCTCTTGCTCGTAGATGCCGTGTCGGAGGAGCGCTCGGTCGCGTTCCTCCTCCACGAGGTCGATCTCCAGACGCTGGTTGGCCTCGTTGGCCTGGTACACTGAGGGCATAGCTCCTTCCAGGAGCTCAACCCACAGTGACCGAAGCCAATCTCCGGGGGGAGGACCGCCTCCGCCCCGTAGACCAGGGAGAAGGGAGTACGCCCCGTCGCCCGGGACGGGGTCGTGCGCATGGAGCAGAGGATGCTAGGGAGCTCCTCCGCCCATGCGCCCCGCTTAGAAGCGGTTTGCTCGAGTCTCCGGCGCAATCCTTGTAGGATCACGCCGTTGACCCTCTCGACAGCCCCATTGCTCCGGGGATGTGCCACCGAGGCGAAGTGGATGACGAGCCCCAGGCCTTCGCAGAATTCCCGGAAATAAGCCGAGTCGAATTGGGTTCCGTTGTCCACGGTGATTTCCCGGGGGACACCAAAACGACATATGACGTTTTTCCAGAAAAACCGCTGAACGGCCCGGTACGTGATGCTGGCCAAAGGCTCCGCCTCAACCCATTTTGTAAAATAGTTGACTGCGACTACCGCATACTTGTATCCCCCGGGCGCTGGGGGGAAGGGCCCTAAGAGGTCCATCCCCCAGCGCACAATGGGCCAAGTGATGGGGATTGTCTGCAGCGCTATAGGGGGGAGGTTCGAGCCCTTGGCCATCTTCTAGCATGCCTCGCACGCGGAGACAAGGTCTCGCGCGTCGCGCATGACCGTGGGCCAGTCGAAGCCCTGCCGGAGGGCCTTGGCTGCGATGGCACGCGGGGCCAGGTGAGAACCACAGCTCCCCGCGTGGATGTCTTCGAGAAGTTGAAGTCCCTCCGGCCGGGGGAGGCAGCACAGGAGGGCAGAAGCCCCCCGCTTGTAGAGCCTCCCCTCCAGCAGGAGATATGCCCGGGCTTTAGCCCGGAGGCATTTAGCCTCTATCTCACTAGGAGGGTCCCCCTCCCCCTTGATGATGGAGATGAGGGGGTCCATCCAAGACGGAGTCCGGGTGATCTCGGCGACCTCCGGGACATGAGGCTCGTCACCCGTGTCCGGGGAGGCCACCGAGGGCTTCGTGATGACCTCCAGGAAACCCCCCTTGGGGAGCGATTCCCGGGCGCTTGCCGCCCAGGCCAAGGTGTCGGCCCGGTCATTGTCCCTACGTGGGATATGCCGGGCCTCGAGGCCGTCGAAATGCCTCTCCATCTTTCGCACTTCCTGCAAATAAAGACTTAAGTTTGCGTCATGGCACAGGTAAGACTTGTCCATTTGGCAAACTACGAGCTGAGAATCTCCCTTGACTAGGAGGCGCCGGATCCCCAGGGAGCGCGCGAGGCGCACACCGAGGAGCAAAGCCTCGTATTCGGCGATGTTGTTGGTTGCGGGGAACTCGAGCCGCGCGGCATACTCGAGTTCCTTCCCCTCGGGGCTCCGGAGGACTACTCCCGCACCAGCCCCGGTGAGACACAGCGACCCATCGAACATGAGGGTCCAATGATCACTGCGTCGGGGCGGCACAGGGAGATCTTCATCCCCGGACCCAGAGGCGGGAGTCCAATCTGCGACGAAGTCGGCGAGGACCTGCGACTTGATGGCGGAGCGGCCGGTAAGGGACAAGGAGAAGGGGGCGAGCTCAGCCCCCCACTTCCCGATCCGGC
The DNA here is from genome assembly GCA_019359835.1 of Pharus latifolius. Lineage (NCBI taxonomy): Eukaryota > Viridiplantae > Streptophyta > Magnoliopsida > Poales > Poaceae > Pharus > Pharus latifolius. Next base: position 33,723,317 of record CM033324.1, on the reverse strand, counting down.
CGGTGGCTTCTTTGTTCCGCAGTACCTCCCCGAGGGGGAGGGACGATGGGACGGTGATGGGGTGCCCCAGGAAGTAATGCCGAAGCTTCCGGGACGCCATGAGGAGGGCGTAGCAGATTTTCTCCATCTCCGTGTACCGAGTTTTGGCCCCTTGGAGGGCCTCACTCACGTAGTACACGGGACGCTGCTGCCCCCCTTGCTCCTTCACCAAGACCGCGCTGACGGCGACAGGGGTCGCGGCGAGGTAGAGGAGTAAGGGCTCTTCCGGGGACGGACTCACGAGCATTGGAGGGCTCGTGAGGTACTTCTTGAGGTCGTTGAAGGCTTCTTGGGCCTCGGGGGTCCAGCGGAATCCCTCGAGCCCTCGGAGGATCTTGAAGAACTGGAGGCCCCGCTCCCCCGACCGGGAGACAAAACGGCTGAGTGCGGCTAGGCGGCCGGAGAGCCGCTGGACATCCTTGACGGAGCGCGGCGGGGGCATATCTAGGAATGCCCGGATCTTCTCGGGGTTTGCCTCAATGCCCCGCTGGGACACGAGGAAACCTAGGAGCCTCCCCCCGCATACCCCGAAGGCGCACTTCTCCGGGTTGAGTTTGAGCCCGAACGCGCGGAGGTTGCGGAAGGTTTCAGCCAGGTCGTCGATGTGGGAGGCTGCGCGGGGACTCTTGACGACCGCGTCGTCTACGTAGACTTCGACGTTGCGGCCGACTTGCTTTTTGAAAACCAATGTCATGAGGCGCTGGAAGGTCGCCCCCGCGTTCTTGAGCCCGAAGGGCATATGGACGTAGCAGAAGGTTCCGAGGGGAGTAATAAAACTCATCTTCTCCTCGTCCCCCTCTGCCATCCGGACTTGATGGTAGCCAGAGTAGGCGTCTAGGACACTCATGAGCTCGCACCCCGCAGTGGAGTCGACGAGCTGATCAATCCGCGGGAGCAGGAAGTTGTCTTTGGGGCAGGCGCGGTTAAGGTCGGTGAAGTCCACGCACATCCTCCACCTGCCGGTTGATTTCTTGACGAGGACGGGGTTCGCGAGCCACTCGGGGTGCAGGACCTCCCGAATGAACCCCGCCTCTCGGAGCTGGGTGATCTCCGCCTTGATTGCCTCTTGGCGCTCGAGGGAGAGTTTCCGCAGCTTCTGTTTGACCGAGGGGTGACCGGGGGCCACTGCAAGCTTGTGCTGAATGACCTCCCGGGCGACGCCCCGCATGTCTGAAGGCTTCCACGCAAAAACATCAGAGTTTTCGCGCAGAAAAGCCTCAAGTTGCGCTGCGTGTTCCTCGGGGAGCTCCGCCCCGATCCGGACGGTTTTGTCTTCGTTGCCTGGGGACAGCAGGACCTTCCGGAGGCCCCCTTCCGGTCGCGGCTTGAGGAGGGGCCTCCCGGGCGATGGCGCAGCAGCATCTAGTTCCGGGGGAGAAGCCTCCCCCCCGGGCGTCTTTATGAGGTTGACGCTTCCGATTGTGGCCGCAGCGCGCTCGTATAGAGCACGGGCCATGTCTTCGTCTCCCCGGACGTTGATCACACCATGCGGCCCGGGGATCTTCATGCAGAGGTAGTTTTGATGGGTGGCAGCCCCCAGCCGGTTGATTGTCGTCCTCCCCATAATCGCGTTGTAGGAGGAGGGGAGGTCCACTACATCGAAGCGGACCAGCTCGGTCCGGTAGTTCTCGGGGGTGCCGAAGGTCATTGGAAGATCTACCTTGCCCACGGGGTGAATTGCCTTCCCCGGGACAAAACCTTGCAGGGGCCCGGCAGCGGGCTGCAGGAGCTTCTCGTCCACCTGCATTTCTTTGAAGGCCTTCAGGAATAGGACATCGGTGGAGCTCCCGCCGTCCACCAGGATCCGGGCCAGATGGCAGCTGTAGATGGTCGCGGAGACAATGAGCGCGTCGTCGTGGGGGAAGCGAACCCCCCGCGCGTCTTCTGCCGTGACGGTGAGGGGGACGTCCGACCACTTCGGTGGCGGGGACGTGTGTAGCACCCCCACAACCTTGACCTCGCGCGCGTACTCCTTACGCTTGCGCTTAGAGTCCCGCCCGGAGGCAGATCCTCCCACGATGACGTTGATGTGCCGCTGCGAAGTTTGAAAGGGGAGAGCTTCTGAAGGCTCCCCCTCCAGCGTCTGCTGACCCCCCATGGGAGCGGGAAGGGCTGGAACAGCCGGCCGAGGGAGCAAGGAGGCCGGAGTCCCCCCCTGCCCACGCTGGTCGAGGAAGTCCGCGAAGTGCTGCAGCAGTTGGCTACAATCTCGGGTAGCGTGGGTATTGGACCTGTGGAGGCTGCACCACGGTCCTTCCCGCCTTCTCCCCGCGGGGCCTTCCCGGCCGCGCGAAGACTGTCCTCCCCCTTGGCCCTTCTGTTTGGGGAAGGGGCGGTTGGCCCTCAGGGGGTCGCGCGAGCCGCCTCCGCCCTCGAGGACAAAGGTGTCCCGAGGCCGTGGCTCGCTACGCCCCCCTTGTCTAGGGCGTTTGGGGGGATCCCTGGCCCCCCGGTCGACGGGGGCGGGAGCCCCCTGGGTCTTCTTCCAGATGTCGTCTTCCTCCGCCCGAGCGTACTTTTCGAGCACGTTGAAGAGCTCGTCGGCGGAAGAGGGGCAGCTCCGGGAGAGCCTTCGGTGGAGCTCCCCTGGGAGGATGCCGCTTTTGCAGGCTTCGATGACCGTAGAGTCGGGGACGTGGGCCACTTTGCTCTTCACCTGAGCAAAGTGCTTGAAGAAGCTTCTGATGGTTTCCCCAGTCCTCTGCCGGACAGTGTATAGCTGCGAGGAGTCCAGGGGACGCACGTAGTTCCCCTGGAAGTTGGCACAAAACTCCCGCTTGAGCTGCGAGAAAGACTTGATGGAGCCGGCCTTCAGGTTGTAGAACCAGGAGCGGGCAATGCTGGAGAGGTAGAGGGGGAAGACGTTGCACTGTACTGTCTCGTCCCCCCCGGCCGCGGAGATGGCAGTGGAGTAGACCTGCACAAACTCGTAAGGGTCTGCCTCACCGTTATAGTGCTCGATGTGTGGAGGGCGGTAGGGCCGTGGCCACCGGATGCTACGAAGTCTTCGGCACAGGGGCTGGTTAGCCCCCTGCACTTCCCGGGGAGAGCCCCGGTCGCTGTCTTCCTTCACGGGACCTTCGTTGTCTGAGTCCGAAAGCGGTCCGAGAGGTCCGCCAGAATGGCGGTGGCGACGCTTTTCCTCTGGACCAGGACTAAGTTCCCGGACGTCCGGGCTCTCCGCCGGAGAGGTTGGCTCTTCAGCAGGTCTCTTCCCCCGGCCGGTGCGAGAGTGAGGCTCCCCGCGCCCGCGGCCAGGGGGAAGTTATTCCCCGCGCTCTAGTGAACGCATTCGCTCGACCTCCCCCGGGGCGAAACGGACCTGTCCCGCCGAGGGAGGGAGCTCGTGCGCTGTAGCTTCCGGAGCCGGTTGGGGGGAGCCCCCTGCGACGACCCCCGGGACCAGAAAGGGGGGAGCCCCTGTATCATCCAGAACCGGGGAGGGGGCGCCCGCGACGACGCCTGGAATCGAAGTAGAGGGGGCCCCAGTGGCCACGACCGGAACCGGGAAGGGGGCAGGCCCTGTAACACCCGGAACCGGCGAGGGGGGGGCCCCCGCGGTGACGTCCGGAACCGGGGACCCCATGCGGGGCGAAGTCCGCTGCAGCACGGGGGCTGCTCTGTCAACCGCCCCCGGTGCGGTAAACGCGACACGGGGGGTGGGACTGGCTCCCGGCGCAGGGTAAACCCCCGGCAAGAAGTGGGCTCCCGGCCCCGGGAATAGGCCGGGGACGGGGTACCCCCCTGGTGCCACGAACGGCCCCGGCATGAAATAACCTCCCGGCACCGGGACGGGCCCGGGTGCCGGGAAAGGTCCGGACGTATATCCCGCAGGGGGAGGAAACCCCCCGGCAGGATCATACGGGGCGGACAACCCCCCGGAGGCTGGAGGGGCTGCCGGGTAACCCATAAACGGGGGCATGTTCCCCGGATACGGGTGTGACGCAAATGTGGGGGCCGGAGGCCGGGCCAACACGGTAAGGAGCTCGTCCATAGAGCGCTGAGCGCGGAACTGGCCTTCCACGAGAGCTTTGAGCAGGGCGTCCCGGGGAGCCGGGGGAGCCGTCGGGGGGACGCTTGTCCCGGCCGAGGTCCCCGCGGTCACCGGGAACGACCTGGAGGTGGAAGCACCTAAGTTAAGAGGAAAGGAGGGAGGCAGTACCTAGGCCAGGTCTCCTCCGGATCACCGGGAAGGGTCCCGGGCGGACGGCACCGGGTCTCCGAGACCCGGATCACCGGGAAGGGTGCGAGCCGTTGTTCTTGGGGGAGCCATGGCGTCTTGTCACGAGTCCCCACGGACGGCGCCAACTGTCGTGGTATTGCGAATACCCCGACAGGTTTTGAGAATGTTCCTAGCGAAAGATTACGCGGCGCGGATTGACCGGATGACCGGTCCTCCCCCGCCGGACAAGCACAAAAAATGACACACGGGTTTATACAGGTTCGGGTCCCGATGGGGCCCCTAGTCTGTCGACGCGCTCCCGACCGGAGTCGGCTGGGGAGGCTCTCTCCGGGGGAGAGTCTTCCAGAGAACGTCTGTGAGTTTAGCTATTCCAATAAAGGAACCGATCCCTTACAACAGAGGGGTACAAGGGCTATTTATAGCCCCAAAAAGAAGCAAAAAACCTAAACTACCCCGGGAGCCACCGTCGGATTGAAGGATAGGACCGTCCTTCTCCCGGTCAAACGCCTTGGATGCTTGACAGGTGGTCGCTAGTCCCCGAGGCGCTCCTCGCGTGACCTGCACGTGATAAACAGTTCAAGACATTACCTTTAGGAGGGCGATGAGGCCCGGGACGGCGCCGGAGGCCAGGTCCCGGGGGCCAAAAGGCGGCGCCCGGGGAGGTCCCGGAGGCCACGTCCCCGGGCCAATGGCGGCGCCCGGGACGGCACTGGAGGCCGCATCCCGGGGGCAAAAAGGAGGCGCCCGGGGAGGGGCCGGAGGCCGCGTCCCCGGGCAAATGGCGGCGCCCGGGACGGCACCGGAGGCCGCGTCCCGGGAGCCAAAAGGAGGCGCCCGGGGAGGCCCCGGAGGCCACGTCCCCGGGCAAATGGCGGCGCCCGGGACGGCACCGGAGGCCGTGTCCCAGGAGCCAAAAGGAGGCGCCCGGCGAGGGGCCGGAGGCCGCATCGCCGGTTAAATGCCGGCGCCCAGGACGGCACCGGAGGTCGCGTCCCGGGAGCCAAAAGGCGGCGCCCGGGGAGGCCCCGGAGGCCACGTCCCCGGGCAAATGGCGGCGCCCGGGACGGCACCGGAGGCCGCGTCCCGGGAGGCAAATGGCGGCGCCCGGGAGGGCACCGGAGGCCACGCCCTGGGAGCCAAAAGGCGGCGCCCGAGGGGGCCCCGGAGGCCACGTCCCCGGGCAAATGGCGGCGCCCGGGACGGCACCGGAGGCCGCGTCCCGGGAGCCAAATGGCGGCGCCCGGGAGGGCACCGGAGGCCACGCCCCGGGAGCCAAACGGCGGCGCCCGGGGTGGGGCCGGAGGCCGCGTCCCCGGGCAAATGGCGGCGCCCGGGACGGCACCGGAGGCCGCGTCCCGGGAGCCAAACGGCGGCACCCGGGAGGGCACCGGAGGCCACGTCCCGGGTGCCAAAAGGCGGCGGCCGGGGAGAGGCCGGAGGCCCGGTCCCCGGGCAATCGTGACACATCTTACCTGGACTTAGTCCCGCGGAGATTTCCCCGACAATATGTATATATGTATATTCATGAAATAAAACCCTTGCCGTCGCCAGAGTTTGGTACGGAATGGTGGTGGCACTGACGAGTGCAGGGTTTGTGGAATGCACTGGTCATGGGCATGTAAGGACTAGAACCTTGTGTTATACTTCCATGCGGCATGAAAAACGTACTAACCACTTGCCTGGTATGGGACGGGCGCAACATAGGAACTTTCTCAGTATTAGCTTTTCCTTGCAATGGTTGTCGGTCCGGTTTCTTGCGAGAAACTGGTGGGCCACTGAGGGCCATGAGTGATGTGAGTTCAGAAAAATTATGAGAGGAAAAGGTGGAAAGAAGGAAGACGCCCTACGCCTGGATTAAGTCGTGCGCGACTGTAATCAAAAGTGGCTATGTGTCTTACGAGAACATAGACCAAGGCTAGGAAGTAAGGCAGTGGGGAGGACTGACAACGGTAATGAGGACTGGAATGTCTATTTACCGGGCATGGAATTGTTAATGCTAGGATTGCAAACTGTTGTGTGATCTCAGCCTTGTCACATGCGTAAAAGTCGCATGGAGAGGTCCCGACTTGAAAGCTGAGTGAACGGTGGATTCAAGTGGTACACATTTGCAAAGTTAAAAACGTATTCGAATACTCTGAGCTCCCGGGTCTATAGGAGCCTGCGCGCGGTGGATCCTATCCACATGGATGTGACACAAGTATGTTTTCTAAATAAAATTGGCTAGACTTAGCTCATGTGTGCTTGACATGTGTTGTCATGAAATGAGGTGCTAACATGGGCAGACATGTGTTGTCGTGCTATGGTGGTACTTCTAAGAGTTTATAAAAGATATTAATGATATGTCATGATGAGCACTGCCATAGATTTGGAAAGAGAAAAAGTATTTTGCAACCTTCCCTACTTCCTTAATAGCATAGGTTGATACCATTCCTACTATATATACCTACTCTTATCTATGACTTGCTGAGTACGTAAGTGCTCACCCTTGCAATTCGCTATCCAATAGATGGAATGCCCCTGATCAAGACGAAGGCCTAGAGAACTTCTTGGATCCTTGAAGGAAGAGAGTCAGTTCCACCCAAGCCCTCAAAAGTGTTGCTTTGCTTTCAACTTCTTGCTATGGGGGTTCACTTAGCTTCTGCCGAGTAGTCGTTCTTCTGCAACCAAACTTATTTATGCCGTGATGGTTTGTAATTTATTATGTTGTAATGAGGCCAATTGGCCATACTGCTCAATGTGATGTAAGTTAAGCTGATGCAATATACTCCTATGTTTGACTCATCCTGGGAAGTCAAAAGGTATGGGATCAGCTGCAGTGAGCTGGGTCCCCATGGGAGTAGTCGTGTCCCCCTGTGAGGGTGGGATGCGGCAGCCAGTATCCCATTTTTGTGTAAGGATTGTCAGAAATAAAGTTTTTTTTTACACTCAAGGTTCTAATGGATATGTTTATTAGTATGATTACACATTATCTATAATCATTTCTTAATGTCCAATCTTATCTCTACTATCAATCATGATTACAGGTAAATATCTCTGCGAGAAAAAATGATTGCTGGTAAATGTCTCTGCGACCATAACATTCACAGGTAGTATAAAACCATGATCGTTGCGACAATAGAAAATTGAGACCACAGAATTCCCTGGTTATAGTATGTGACTAACATCTAGCACCCAAATTTCAAACAAAAAGATTTTTCAGATTTCAAAAATATTCATTTTCATTTCGGATTCCAACAGGTCCCAAGAAGGACATTGGGTGCGCCCGTCATATCCATCATGGCAAACATTTAATGCCAAAGATGGGTGCAAGTGCAACTTACAGTTTCCAAAGCTTAAAAAACCCTCGTCTTGAAAACTTCACCACCTTATGCCCAAAAAACTCTCTTCTGCAAAACCCATTTTCTCATGATCAAATGGCATCCTGGAGCCAATCCACCTAGAGAAAGAAGAGATCTTGCCTTCGAGGTCATTGATGGCATGTCGACCCATTGCGAAGGAAGAAACAGCAATGATCAAGGAGAATGAACTAGTGATCTTTGAAGACTTCTGACGCTGCGGATTTCGCCTGCCTGAAGGTGAATTCTTTCTCAGCATTCTCAACCATTTCGGGTTGGAATTGGTAAACCTGCATCCCAATTCTGTTTTGAGTTTAGCCTTTTTCTAGTATCTGTGCAAAGCATTTGCTGGAGTCCTGCGCAGCATTTCCCTCTTCCGCCATTTTTATTTCTTAGTTTGGCCAAAGAGTGCAAATGCTGCTGGATGTTTCTACTTTCACCTGAGAGAAAAGAAAGGCTATCCAGTTGTTCCTCTCTGTGATTCTGTTCATGGATGGAACCAACACTAGTTCTATTGCTTGGCTCCTAAAGAGAGCCATCTCTGGTTTGAAAACGATCGACTAGAGAAGAGCAATGAAAAAGACTCTGCGCTTGAGTTGGACAAAGAATTGCAAAAGCAAGCCCAAGCTATCCTCCACCTAGCGTGTGAGGGCTTAACTGCGCGGAATGTTATTCGGGATTTCATAAAGAACCGGATTAGTCCGCTAAAGAAAAGGGTGCATCCTGCCTGGGAGGTGCGATCTATACAAGATGGAACCTTGGACTATAATCAAGGTAAAGACCCCGTCTTGTAGATTGGAATAATGTTCTCCATCTATTTTGAGCTTATTGTATTTCCCAAATAGGTTTACCTACTCCTGAGGTCGAGAGGAGAACTGATACTTTCTAAAAATTATACAATCCGACCACAGAAGGTCAAATTGATGTACCAAGACCACAGAGTTTGGTCAGTGGCAATGACATCTTAATAGAAGAGCGTCAAAAGGTAAATCTCTTTCAGAAGATTTTGTATATGTTAACCTGACGGGGATTATCACCTGAGCTAGTTAGATTAACACATGTCGGGTTCAAGTCAGATCAAATTCAATGTGTGTCTTTGAATTTGTGTCTTAGTAGCCGCTATGGTCGCTAAAAGGCACAAAGTTATTCTATGATCGCAACCTTTGCACGATAATGAGACCACAGACAATGCATGGTCAGAAGGCCGCAGACAGTGCACGGTCAGAGTGTCACTGACTGTACACGACCAGGATAATTCGAGGGTACTTGAGTCTTTACCAAGCATGTTCCCAGGATTAAGATAACTTCTCCCACATATGAAAACAACTGTCAGGAAATTAGCATGTGCGGTTATCCACAATTTGCACGTGTCTAACCGGCGAGGGAGAAGAGTGCGGTTACACTAACTGCACTGGAGCAACCATCCAGAATCGCTTTGCGTTGGCTCCCTTTTATTCATTATAATAGGAGGATCAACACACGATCTATAGGGCGGTTAACCAGCAAGACAACAAGTCAGCAAAGCTTGAAGACGTAGGCATAATTATATAGACAAAAATACAGAAGAGATCATCTCCTGTGGTAATCTCTTCTCCCTGTAAACACTTTTATCATATATAGTGAAATCACAACAGGACGTAGGGCTATTACTCCCACCATTGAGAGCCGAACTTGTATAAATCTTCGTGTTTCTTCTGACATTACTTATCCTATCTTCCCTGAGGAACACCTTGAAAGGTCTCACAACACTGAGTCCAAATCGTCGACAGCTGGCGCCCACCATGGGGCCTTTCTCAAGGTGCTCTCTCTTTTCATCAGGAGATTCAGTAAGCCATGTCTGGGGCATACGATTCCGAGAACGATTTCAATCTTGATGATTATGCCCATATACGTATGCCTTCACCGAGCGATCCCATTCCGATGGAAGAGGTAGATCACGCATGAGGATGCGTCTTCTCCCACCTAGGTTATGTCCATCGACCAGGAGACAGAGAAGATAGATCAGGAACTCAATTTGAGTCCTACCACTTTGGAGGCTGAGTTTATACCACAACACCTCGCTGTCGAGGACATGGACAATGGTGACCGGGGGCTCAATCCTGCGAGGTTTGATCCTGAAAACCTCCAATCTCTCTTTGATTTCGAATCCGATTCGGTACAAACAGAGATGTTTTCTCCTTCTGCAACCTCACTTCCTCGAGAGTTTGCTGCTTTATCAGGGGAGACTCCTGAGCAGCGAGCGGCTAGGGAGGAACAAGAACGCAAGCAAAAGGAGGAACGAGAAATAAAGCAAAGGGAGGACGAAAAATGTGAGCGACAAGATAATGAACTCCGCAAGACTGCGCTCGAAGCTCCCCAGAATGCGCAATCTAGTTATGATGCCGCTCCAAGTTCCTCCCATCGTCCTCGCGGTCGTAGGCTCGACCAGACACCCTCTTTAGCCCCAGACTTTCCGCCGGTGGACGAAGAAACGGTGACGCCTGGCGCGCCTAGGAGGAGTATGCATGGACGACTTCGCTCTATTGCAGAAGTCCTACGCAATTTTCCTCCTCATGTTGAGGACGTGCAAAGACCGGCTTTTGCTAGAATCTTCGCGGATAAGATGGACAAGGTTGCATCCGATGCAACCCCGACAGCCTCATCCTAGTCAATGATTCGCTCCCATGAAAGGGAGTTTTCTTACTCCAGTCAGGGAAAACGTAATCGATTACCATCGGGGTCACCTCAGCACGACAAAGCCAGGCGAGTCGGGAACTCCCGCGACTGTGATCGTGTTCCAGTTCATTCTCGTTTGGGACCGCGAGGTGTATCACCACGGCGTGAGGTCTCCCGCGATCATGTTGAAAGTTTCCGAACATTGCACAGTTCCTATGTTGGCGGCATGGCTTTCTCACCAGGCCTCTGTGCGGTGGTCTGGCCGGACATGTTTAAGCCTGGAACAATTGAAAGATTTGATGGAACTCAAAATCCATCCGAATTTCTTTAGATCTATATCACCGCTATTCAAGCGGCGGGTGGGGATGATCGCGTCATGTCAAATTACCTACCAACGGTCCTCGAAGGACCAGGGACAACCTGGTTGTTCAATCAGCCAGAGGGTTCAATTTATAACTGGGAAATGTTGTGTGATGCCATACTCAACAACTTGCAGAACTGTTACCAAAAACCTAGCAAAGAGGACGACCTCCATCGTCTCCGCCAGACTTCTACCGAAACTCTTTGGCAGTTTGTCAAGAGATTTGTCGGAGTAAGAAATACCATCCCTAACATATCCGACAATTCCGTTATGAGGGCATTTAAACACGCTGTCCGATATCAGAGGTTTACCGAAGATCTACTTATCCATCCCCCTCGGTCAGTAGCCGACCTCTTCGACATGGCTGATCGTTATTCCGCCTCAACCACATTTGGAGAGAGTCACCTCTGGTTCGAGAACAATTGGCCAGAGAATAATAGTGAAATGGACACCGTTCCCACTCTTAATCCGAGGATGAAGAAGCAGGCTCAGGCCATTCTTCATTTAGTCCATCAACGACTAACAACACGGGATATGATCCGTGATTTTGTGAGAAATAGGGTGAGCCCCCTACGGAAGCGGGAACACCCTATGTGAGACCCCCATTTGAGGATCACCTTGGTAACCGCCCAGGTAGGTTACACACAGCAGGATGACACATGAGCTCCAAACCAGACAAGCATAGTAATAACATTAAACAAGTAGCAGGCCAGCATGGCCAATATTACATACCCAGAGCACCGAAAATGGCGCTAAGTAGAGTTGCTAAGAAAATAACAAGTTTATCATAACCAGAATCGGTATCCAAGTACCGAACACACAACATGAAACACAAAGCAACGACAAAAAGCTTGACTTCCATCCGCAGCGAGGTTGGAGTGGCTCCTCCCACATCTGACTTGACTTGGTGCGCAATCCCTCTAGAACGTGGGCTCGTCCGGGGCACTTCCATCTTCTGCCGGGAACTCATAACTGAAGGAATCGGGATCCTCGAATCCCTCTTCTACAGTTGGATGTAAATGCAAGGGTGAGCACTTGGTGCTCAGCAACACTCATTCCGGGAATTAATGTAATTGTACTTACATGAGGGTGAAATATATGATTCCGGGGTTTTAGTTTCATATGGATAGAGATATATAGATTTCCAAGTCATTTGTTCAGTAAAACAGTACTTTGTCATGAGAATAATACTTTGAACGTTAAACAGGTTTTCAATAAAACATTAGATGTAGTGGTCTCCCATGAGTCACTACTTTGTTAACCGCATTATGAAAATATTCCGAAACATTACTTGTGCTATAACCCATGGATAACATCCACTACGAAAAGACTCCTGAACCTGGGAGTACAGAGTATCTGATACTTCTTTTACACTTTGCAAAGGTGTACCTCTTTTTAAATCCACTGGTTCACTCGGCTTTCAAGTCGGATCAGCTTCATGTGACTTATACACATGTGACAAGGCCGAGATCACACGACACTTTACAGTTTAGTATTAACAGTATCCCTGCCCGGTAAATAGACAATTAAGTCTCAAGTACCGTTGTGGGTCTTCCCCACTGCCTTACTTCCTAGCCTCTCTGGTCTATGTTCCCACAGGACACATAGCCTTGGTCTATGTCCACGCGAGACATACGACCATTTAAGATTACAGCCACTCACGGCTTAATCAGGTCTAGGGCGCCTTCCTTCATTTACGCCTTTTTCTCTCATCATTTTTCTGACTCACATCACTCATGGCCGAACCTTGGCCTTCCAGTTTCCACGCGAGAAACCAGATCGTCAAACCATGCAGGCAACTGCTAATACCAAAAAGCTACTGAGTTGTGCCTGTCCCATACCAGGCAAGTGGTTGGTACGTTTACAATTCGTATAGAGACACAGCACAAGGTTCTCGTCCTTATGAATCAATAGTGAGGAACATTCACATTCCCTGGTGCGCACCGCACCCTTTCCATACAATCCAATCCTCACTACTGATCCCTTTTATCAGTTTTCTTGACAAAACGGTTTTCATCATAACTTCTCATGTATTTGACCATTTCAGTTTAATGTGGATATTCAGTATATGAGTCCTAGGGTGACAAAAGCATATATAAGAAGGTTCAATAACAAAAAGGGTTTCATGATTCATTAGGGAATATCTACTCATGTCATTCAAACATAACTTGTATTTCAACTAAACATGCATAGTAAGAAACAGTGAATATACTTCATATGAAAATATTGGGTGAGACATGATCAAAGGAATGAGGCTTGCCTTGCGATGTGGGGTCTAAAAACTCAGACGGATCTTCAAAGACTTCTTCCGCTCCTTCCGCTTCTGACTCTGCGGCAAACAATTAACACACAAACACATAGCACATAAGCACACTGAAAATAGTTTCTAAAGAAAGTATTAAGTAATTAAGTCATGCATGCAGGGGAAAAGGTTAGGGCAAGGTCACAAGGGCTCTGGTTGAAGAAACGGCTAAAAAGGATTGAACGTCGAAGGGTCGACATTCAGTTCATGGCTTTGGCATAACTGGAAACTAGTCTTGGGATGGTTTTCTGGAGAAGTGATAGTAGAGAAAGTTGTAGAACACAACTCCAGGAATCTAAAGGACAAGGTGGCATTTCAATTGCTCAACCAGAAGGGGTCAAACAAGGCTAATGCCAGTGGCTGACATGCACTGACATAGTGCTGGACATGGCCAGAAACTAGGGCATGGCTTAACTTTTGATCCAGGGCTCCAATTGATGCACCACTTTGTCTGGGAGGTAGGCTTCACTAACAGGAACAATGTACTCAACAGGCACAAGGGCTGAAAGTGGCCGGAGGGTGGCCAAATCCGGCGATGAACTACGGTGGCCTGGACATGAACTGAGCTACTGGACAGTGATCTTGGCATAGGCATAACTCACAATCTAGGCAGATCCAGGTGTCGAGCTAGTGGAAAGAATTGTTCAGGGAGGTGAGGCGAAGCTAAGGGACAAGGTGGTGTCTACTGGATCGGCCGGGAACAAATTCCGGCGACCGGCGCTGGAGAAGACGACACTGGAGCTTGGGTATTTTTGATACAGGGCGAAAGAGCTCAATTCCAAGCTTGGGGATGATCTCTAGGGTACAGCAAAGCTACTGGAGGGGTTAATTTCATTGGAGATTGGCCGGAGAAGCTTGGCGCCGAAGTCCGGCGAACGGCCGAGGTTCCAATTTGGGATTTCTTCGATTTGAGCTCAATTGGGGATTCTGATTCTACAGGCTTGCTCTACTAAGCTTACTGATCAACTTCTTCTACAGGGTTGAGGGTTAATTTGGGTTGAATCGAGCGGCATTGGGGGAACAGGGCAAATCGGGAATCCGGCGATCACCGGCGATGGCGATCGATCTGGTGCAATTGGCTGCTATGACACAGAGAGGGGAACGAGGGGAACTCACTGGTGAACCTGGATTGAAGAAAGGGGCTGTGGAATGGGCTGGCACCGTGAGCTCACTCACTGGCTCGCCGGAGAAGAAAGCGAAAACGGCGAGAAACTGGAAATTTGGCTAAGTCTTGAGGTTGTGCTTCTTCACAGCGTTGAGGGGGTTTAAATAGGCATGGGGACGGAGCTTGCGAGGGAGAATGCGACAACGGTTGCTTGCGCCGGGGAGAAACTTGTCGGGCGCAGGCGCAACGACGGCGACGGCGACGTGATCGCGCTTTAGGCGGTGCTGCAGCTTTGCCAGTTGCGTTGGAACTTCGTCCGGGACGGCGCAGATGTGGAGGCGACAGCGTAGCTCCGGCAACGACACGTACACACATGCAATTGCCACGGCAACGGGAGCGCGCGCGAAACGCTACGGGAGCGCGGCCGTTTAACCGCTGGGCAAGGCGATGCCACGGCGCTGGCACGTGCGCACGGGGTGGCTCAGTTGCTCACAATGCAGGCGACAAGAAGCGGTGGCCGGCGGCGAGCAAACGCGGCGAGAACGCGGCGCGGCAACGGTGGCTCGAGCACTGGTCGTAGCAACGACCAGGCGCTGGTCGAAAGGGCCTGAAAATAATATTTGGGCTGTTCTGCAATTTCTGAAACTTGTTCCAGGGGCTGTTTTGTGAGGAAAGTTTGAATAGAACATGGGCCTGTTTGCAAATTTGGAGATCTGAGGGTCCGATATGAAATCTGATTTCTCAGCTAAGTTGCAAAAGATTAATAGAACTTATCTGGCCAAAGTTTGGTAAGATCGGGCAAGATCTGAAGGGTTTCGACAAAATTGGGGAAAACAGTTTGGGGTAATTAGGGTAATTAGGGTTTTAAAATGGTGAGGCTTGAAACTCAGCTTTAGGGTGAGATTTTGGAGATGGTCCCGAAGGGAAAAATGTTCTGAACAACATTTAGAAGGGAATGGCTGAAGCAGATTAGGATTTGGGGTCCAGATGTGAATTTTGGCTATTTTAGGGTTTAGCAAAAACAGGGGTGTTACACCCTACCTGGGAAATAGAATCCATGGCAAATGGTACCTGGGATTATAATAGAAGTATGTTCTCTGGTCTACAAAATGTACATTTGTACTGATGTAATAAGCGTACTCAGTAATTTGTACTTTTCATGACACAGTTTTATCATTGTCTGAGATCAAAAAATAGACAAACAGCCTGTTGCGGTCGTATAATGCCGCAACAGAAGGAGCTGAGGGATCGCCCCATCCCCAGAGCTTAATAAATAGCGGCGACTATCTGAAACAGGAATGACAAAAGGTATGACCTTTTTTTTGTAGAACTTGTTGCAAATCGTAAATTTCATTGAGATTGTCAAACCGTCTGCCCAAAATGATACATCTACTGGGGGGAATCGTCGGGACGAAACGTCCTAGTGATGACGCTGGACCCTCTGGGGGGTCAGCGGTAAAGAAGGTTAACAGAACCTCTTCAAAGCGGAAGATGAAGGAGCCTGCTCCCGAAAAAAGTAACAAGATCTTAGGAGGCGCTTCTTCAAAAAAGAAAACCACAACCGCCAAAAAGACCGCGGTAAGATATTCTGTACCCCATATACCCTCAAGTGCGAATAGGAATTACTTCTTAGTCGTGCAGGGTGAGGGGAGTGAGGACGAGGAAGACGACGTTCCTGTTATCTGCCACAAGAGGAAGGCGATGGACCTTCTGGAGGTAAGCATTCCAGAGAGGTCAACCTCTCCTCGCATCGCCAAAGTCTTGTCTCTGACGGCATGGACAGAAATAGCAACATAAGATCCAGTGGTGGCAGAAGATCTTGCGATCACGGAGGAGACTCCCAATCCGGAGGCTTGCGAAGCCCCAAGGTTGATAACTCCTCCCCCAATGATCGAGGGGACAACTATGGTAGGAACTTCACAGTCATTTAATTTTTTACTTCCCTGCATATACCAATCCAATTGTGGTCGTGCAGGGAGAAGAAGACACTGTCTTATTTAAGAAAAGAAAAACAAGGACAAATGCTGATGACACTTCAACAGGGGCACCCAGTGAGCTTTGTTCTCCCCAGAGCTCATCGTCGAAACCCAAACTCTGGACAGGGTTTCGTATAAAGTAAGAATATTTTCTCTTGTTAATTCTATGTCATCAACAAGAGATATCATAAGCTATGACGTTTAGACGTAGGGACCCTGCACTCAGTGCTCTGGTGACCTCAACAACTGTCAGCTCATCAACTACCGCAGAGATCACGGGTGAGACAGGCCCAACTACCATGGCTGAGGCATCCTCTCAGGCCATTGTAGAGGACATAATAGTGGACATCCAATCTCAGGGGATGGAATCCGCAGTCCTGACCGCGGGGGTGGATCAGCAAGATGAAACATTCACTGCCCCTGCTGTCAAGGATAAAATGAGTTTTGAGGCTCAAGCTATAGCTGAACCTGAGAGTAGTTCATTCAGTGACTTTTCAGAGGCAATAATTCTCTTAATGCTTCTGAATATTCCTAATACTTACTGCGTTTCAGGAGTTGACCCGGATGGCGACCAAGTCAATAAACGTAGCAAAACATATTGAGGTCGCACAGAAGGACATCAACCGGCTACAGCAGTAAGTGTAATGTGTCTCATCCATATTTACTTGAACTCTCATCTAAGTATAATTATGGTCTTCCTTGTCACAGGGAAAATGCCTTCCTTAACAAGAGCATGGCTGATCGGGAAAATCAAGGAGAAGTTGCAGCCGCGAGATTTTCTTCCCTAGAGAGGGAACTTCACGAGGCGCAATCAAAGCTTTCATGTGAGTTTACCTCCGACCGAAAAATTATTTCGTTACATGAACTACCGTAAAATCGATTATCGCATTCATGCAGTACAAGAGGATCAAATAAGCCTCCTTTCAAAAGAGAAAGGTGATCTTCGGGCGACCGTCAAGCTTCAAAGTTCAAAAATTGACACTGTCTGCGAAGAGAATGGAACCTTGAAGGCAATAATTTCATCCTGCAGTAGTGTTCAGTCAAATACATTCGAAAAACTGAAGATGGTGGCAACTTTACTCAAAGCTGATGTGGTCGAAGCTGAGAAGGATAACCCCAGCTTTGGTGAATTAGCCACCTTGGTCGTGGCTCAGGCTGAATAACTTCTCGAGTTTCTCCTTGAAGACACAAGACGGCAAGAAGAGGCAATGAAGACCAACGTGAATTCTGTAGCCTCTGCCATTCTGTGCAAATTAAGACTTCACCATGGCCTGAATCTGAATCTCGGTCCAGTGGTGGGAGATGGCGAGTTCGAAAGTGATGATTAGTTTGAGGCCATATCCGAAGAAGTCAAACCTCTTATCGAAGATCTCTTGAAGTAATTAGGCTTACCCTGAATATTGTAATAAACAACGCTCCTCTATTTTTTACCAATACCTGCAAATATACAGTTTATAGTATGCAAATGCATGCCTTAGGTTTTTAACTAAAAGAAATGTACCTAACTCCGTTTTATGTTATGACCATATTCTCATAGCCCCCTCCTGAGATCATACATACGGAAGACACAGTATTATAATCTCAGGAAAAATATGGGTTTTGATGATTAGAAATATCTAGTGAGCTTCTTATATGTTTAGGAACGATTTACAAAGAAATTTCTTGACCCAGATATGATCGCCTGATCGCACCGATACTGATCCCAATACGGCACCAAATCTTATTATGAACAGGCAGCCACACGAATGGTTAGAAACATGCCAGTAAGTCATGTGTGCGTTTAGAAACGGCTTATTTCAGGGATGTCTTATCTAGATGCGAGCATGAGGTCACCAGTGAATTCGATCAGGTTACCATAATAAGATGGTCATCGACGATCAACCCCCAAGCATAGCTTGGTATGGGTGTGACAAGAGAGAAAAGACTCGTAACATAATTAGAAGAGAAATACACACAATTTTTTAACGAATCATTCTAATTGAAAAGGATAAAAGAAATGAGGAACTTACACATAGAACTTACGTAGCTGATCTATGTTTCAAGTACTGTTCATGATTCTCCAATCCTCCATAGCTAATTGGGCCGATCCTAGCCACGGTACTGACACTACAGTATAGGGGCCTTCCCACTGAGGAGAGAATTTGTTGCGGTTAGACTGGTTTTGTATTTTCCGCAAAACCAGGTCGCCCACATGAAGACTACGTGGCCGCACCCTTTTGCTGTGATATTTACGTAAAGCTTGTAAATATACTGCTGATTTGATCAGCGCCCGATCACGTTTTACTTCGAGGAGGGTTATATCTTTAGCACGTTGTTCGAGTTGATCAGTTTGATCGAATTGATCTAACCGGACAGAACCAATATGAATTTCCATGGGTAATACAATCTCAGCGCCATATACCAAT
Source organism: Pharus latifolius (assembly GCA_019359835.1). Taxonomy (NCBI): domain Eukaryota; kingdom Viridiplantae; phylum Streptophyta; class Magnoliopsida; order Poales; family Poaceae; genus Pharus; species Pharus latifolius. Next base: position 33,704,956 of record CM033324.1, on the reverse strand, counting down.
TGGAAATGTGTCTCACCTGTAGCCCGACTACAAGTAGTGCGTAGTGCCCATAGAACAGAGTCGAGGTCATCTACCCAAGCCCCCAAGCGCGTCTTAAGGTGACCAAAAACACGTTTCTTTATGCCTTGTAATATCTGCCCGTTGGCACGTTCAACGGTGCCATTGCTCTACGGATGAGCTACAGAAGCAAAGCATACTTTGGTTCCGATATCGTCGCAATAGTCCAGGAAAAGACCACTGACGAATTGGGAACCATTATTGGTAATGAGACGACTTGGAACACCAAATCGAGTGATGATGTTCTTGTGGAAGAACTTCTTTGCCGCAGATGCGGTAATGTTGCAGACTGGTTCAGCCTCAATCCATTTTGTAAACGTATCTATGGCTACAAACAGGAACTTGTACCATTGACTGCTTGGGGCATAGGACCTACAATATATATCCCCCAGACCGCGAAAGGCCATGTTAGAGGGATAGTTTGTAAGGTATATGCAGGCTGAGGAACCTGTCTTGCGTGAAACTAACACTATGTGCATGTTTTTACCAGATGCTTGGCATCATCAAGTGCTGAAGGCTAGTAAAAACCATATCGGAAAGCTTTCTCGACCAGTGTACGAAATGACACGTGTGCACCACATACACCGTCATGAATTTCTTTCAAGAGGGACTTGCCTTCCTCTTGAGATATACAGTGCATGAATACCCCTTGAGTACATTTTCTGTACAAAACCCCTTCTATGAGTTTATACAAGCGTGCTTTTCGAACCAACCGATCACTCTCAGTTTCATCCTTGGGCAAGATCCCATGTTCAAGATAGACCCTCAATGGATGAGTCCAATCCCCTTTATGTCCAAGGTTGGTGGCGTAAACTGTCACCGGGTCGTCTTCGACCGTAGTCATGATCAAAAGATGTTCTAAGTGTTTGACGAACACTCCCGCTGGAGTGAATGTGCGTGAGGACCCAATTTAGATAATTGGTCTGCGAGAATATTGTCCTTTTGCGGGATATATTGGACTTCAAAATGACTGAAATGTTTTTCCAATTTTCTCACTTCCCCCAGGTAAAGAGCCATTGTCTCATCGGAGGTGCTATACTCCTTGTGATGAGGACATCACTCCTATGGATATGGATACCACTTTAACTCATGGCCCAATAACACGAGCACGTGCAAAATGACTCAATTAAAAGTTGAGCTCATTCCTAAGTGCTAATACTTGTTCTAATGAGAATGTGCTGCTGCATAACCTTCCGTGTGATATGTTGTTACTTAGGAGTATGGGAGAGGAGATGCCAAGTCAAGGGGACCCCATCCACATTCCACATTTCAACACCTACGAGCCACGTTCAAGTCTAGTTCAAGCCCAATTGATGCCATCCATGTACTTCAATTCGGGCTACAATTTGACTCGGAGTCAGCCTGACAGCACTGGACTAAAAATGCCATAACTCCCTCATACCGAGTCCGTTTGGGCTGATCCACCACTCGTTGGAAAGCGTATTTCAAGATGTTTCCAATGGGTAGAATCTCACTGCCTGATTCGTTCGGGAAGGCCTCCAAATCGATGAGACAAGTTGCTGCTGTTGCAGACTCCGCATCTGAACCGTTGATTAGTCGCCCTTGTTGCTTGTTCTTTATATATACTTTGAAGCCGCACTTCTAGGGTCAGGTTATTTTGCTACATTGTTCCTCCCGTGTGTGAGAAAATTGTTCATCAGAGTAGTGTTCCAGGACCTGGTTTGATGATAGATAACCTCAACTTTGTTCGTTCTAAGATTTAGATTGTTTCTTTCTCATTCTTGCTCGTCTCTTCTACTGCGTGCAGGAATCAACCCTCGTGGTAAGGTCTTCCGGGCGTGAGCACAGTTGATACTGAAAGGTGCGTGGGTGTAGCAATTGCAAGGATTCAATCTCACTGGTTGGAAGCCTTGGAACGCGAACGTCTCTGTTCCACAAAAGTAGAACCTAACGGAAGATCGGGCCGCCGATTGCATCACCTTGTTTACCTGGTTTACGACTAGCTCTGAGTCTCCCCTCACCACTAATCGACGGACTCCGAGGAACTTAGCTGTCCAGAGCCCTGCAATAAGACCTTCATACTCTGCTGCGTTGTTGGTCGCAACAAATTGTAATTGAATGACATACTTGAGTTGGTGCCCTGGTGTGTGACTAAGATCACTCTAGCCCCCGAGTGTTGAAAACTACGAGAGCCGTCAAAATACATCGTCCAATGGTCGGTGCATGATAGATCTTTGGATTCTTGCATAGGAGGGTCAGGATTCGTCCATTCGACCACAATGTCTGTAAGGATTTGAGATTTAATTACTGTGCGAGGGGTGAAATGGATGTCAAATGCTCCCAGTTCCACTGTCCACTTCGCAATGCGACCAGATTTTTCCGGATTGCGGATTATATCTCCCAATGGGAAGGATGAGGGCACAATGATTTTGTGCGCCTGAAAGTAATGTCATAGCTTACAGGAAGCCATCAGAAGTGCGTAAAGTATTTTCTGTACCTCAGGGTAACGCTCCTTTGGGCCATGAAGTACCTCGCTCACATAATAGACAGGTTGTTGCACCCCTTCTCTTTCTACGATCAGAACAGCACTGACTGCGTGAGGAGTGGCCGCCAAGTAAAGGAGTAGTGTTCTCCTAAGTTCGGAGAAACCAACACTGGTGGACTGGATAAATATGCTTTAACCTTTTGAAATGCTTTCTCGGCCTCATCCGACCAGGTAAAACCATTGTGTTTTCGAAGAGCTTTGAAGAAAGGTAGTCCTCGTTCGCCTAGTCGCAATATAATCCGGCTTAAGGCCGCCATGCAACCTGCTAGGCACTGGACGTCCTTGACGGTCGAAGGAGACCTCATTTGCTCAATGGCACTGATTTTTTCTGGATTGACCTTAATCCCCCAAAAACAAACAAGAAAGCCTAGTAGTTTGCTAGACGAAACTCCGAAGGAACATTTCTCTGGATTTAGCTTTATTCCATATTTGTTAAGATTACAAAAGGTTTCAGTGAGATCATCTAAATGATTCATGCTTTTCAAGCTTTTTACAACCAAATCGTCAACGTAAGCCTCGAGATTACGCCCCATTTGGGAAAGAAAGGTCTTTTGCATCAAGCGCTGGTATGTGGAACTGGCGTTCTTGAGACCAAATGGCATTCTGACGTAGCAGTAAGTGCCAAATGGTGTGATGAAGTCAGTTTTCTCTTCATCTTCTTCTGTCATGCTAATTTGATGGTACTCTGAGTAAGCATCCAAGAATCTCATCAATTCGCAACCCGTAGTAGAATCAACCAACTGGTCGATGCGAGGAAGGGGAAAGTCATCCTTCGAACAGGCACTGTTTAGGCTGGTGTAACCGACGCACATGTGCCAGTTACCATTTGACTTTCGAACCATGACCGGATTTGCAAGCCACTTAGGATGATCGACTTCGCGAATAAATCCCGCCTTTTGGAGCTTATCTAACTCCAGTCGGATGGCTTCTTGCCGATCAACAACGAAGCGTCTGAGCTTTTGCTTTATTTGTTGTTCTCCAGGTCGAATTGCTAACCTGTGCTCAATTACCTCCCGTGGGACTCCAGGCATGTCGGATGGTTTCCACGCAAACACATCTGCATTGGCCTGGAGGAAAGTAACGAGCTCGAGTTCCTATTTGTCGTCCAGGCTTGATCCAATCCGAATTGTTCTAGATGGATCATCTGGGTACAATGGAACTAGTTTTAACTTTTCATTTGGTCCCGGGGCAACTTTAATCGTGTCCGCTGCTGTGGTCGCTATCTTGACATCTCGAAGGGGAAGTTGATCCTCTAACTCCAGGGACAACCGATCACAAGTTAATGCGACATTCTTGCTACCTTGGACCGAAATAACACCTTTGGGACCTGGCAACTTGACGCACTGATAAGCATAGTGCGTCGCCATCATGAATTTAGCGAGAGTTGGCCTACCAAAAATAACATTGTACGCCGAATCAGAATCAATTACATCGAAGGTAACCAATTCTGTTCGGAAATTATCTGGCTCCCCCAGCATTACTTGGAGTACCACCTGTCCCATTGGCATCATACAGGGACCAGGAATTATTCCATAAAATGGATGAATTATGGGCTTGATTTTTGAACAAAGGATCTGCATCTCATCTAGTGCCTTGACCAATAAAATGTCCAAGGAACTACCTCCGTCGATTAGAACTTTTCAACTCGAGCATTGCTGATGATTGGGGTGATGACCAAAGGTAGTCTCAATGGCCGCGTAAGCCCAATAGGACAATCAGCACGATTGAAAGTCAAAGGATTTTCCGACCAATGGGGGTACTGAGGCTCGCCAAGGGGAGCCTCTGCTTGATTTACCTCGCGGTAAAACGTCCTAAACTAACGCTTAGAAAAAAAAGAGGAGGAACCTCCAAAAATAACATTAACATGGTTTTGTGGTACCTGATAGGACATCTCCTCGTCTCCATCGGCGTCCCTAATCCCGCAAGCTTGATCTTTTGGCGGCAAAGTTGGCATTGGTCTGACCCCTTGGTAGAAATTGTCTAATTGTTTCAACCAATTCCTGTAGTTCTTGAGATCGTGTCCCGAAGAGTTGTGGAGCTGACACCACTTCTTGCCTCCCTGCGGATTAGTCTGTTTTCCCTGCTGGTCGCTATCGTGGCCGCCAGAAGAAGTTTTATTCTTAAATGGAGGTTTGTTACCTTTTCTCGGTGGTGGCTTCTCGGCAACTGCGACATCCCTGTCTTGTCTAGATCGGTTTTTCTTATACTTCTTGGACTTCCCGCCTGATGACGATTCCAGCTTCTTTCTTGAATCCTTCTTGTCGTCTTTTAGACCAGGTTGAGGCGGTACGTTTCCCTTATCCACCATCCTATTCCATTCCACGGCCTCAGCCGCATCGGAATAACGATTAGCCATGTCGAAGAGGTCGGCTACTGACCGAGGGGGATGGATAAGTAGATCTTCGGTAAACCTCCGATATCGGACGACGTGTTTAAATACCCTAATAACGGAATTGTCGAATATATTCGGGATGGTATTTCTTACTCCGACAAATCTCTTGACAAACTGCCGAAGAATTTCGGTAGAAGTCTGGCGGAGATGATGGAGGTCATCCTTTTTGCCAGGTTTTTGGTAATGTAACACCCTAGTTTTGGGGGTGAAACGTTTTGCATAAAAACCCTGCATGCATGTATCTCTGTAGTAGTAGCCAGATCAGCTGAACTCTAATCTCTCCCAAACCCTAAAAATCTCCAAATCTATTCTCTAGATCCAGATCAAGATCTGACCATCCAGATTTAACCTACCAGTTACCCTGAAGATAAAAGTCTTCAGGAGCCAGATCAAATTCTGACCCTAACTCCCAGTACCTAAGCCTTCCTCTGTTTTCGAAAACAGGAAAAATTCAGATTTACCCTAAGTACCCCAGTTTCCGGATGATTGAGTTATCTTGATTTAACCTTATCCAGACTCAAGTAACCCCTGGAATATGTTCCTAGGTTCATCCTCAACTCACTCCAAAAAGTTGGGAACCAGATTAATTCATCTGAACACTTTTCGCAGTTTAGTCCAAATTTTACTGCGAATAAGTCCTTTTCTGTTTACCTGGAGGCCTGAAAAGGCCAAAATCCACAAATCAACTCCAACCTCAGAATTTCTTCAGGGAACACCTCCCAAATGCTATTTGATACAGGTTTCCCTTCTGTCCAGACTTCAAAATCTCACCCCAACTACCAGAATTTGAGATCGACAAAATCCGGATCTATTTTACCCTAATTTTACCCTATTTTCGAAAATAGGTGAAATCCCTCAAATCTTATCAAACTTTCTCCAAAATTGAGCTAAATGGGTATTAATAGAAATATTATACTCAGCCATGAAATCAAATCTCAAATTAAACCTCTCAAAGACCAGATTTGCAATCTAGTCCAAAGCCAAACCAAAAATCATCGCAAATCAGTCCCTGGTTCGACCAGTGCTACTCAATTGACCAGATTGGCTATTTGGACTTCGACCAGCTTCAGTTTTCGACCAGCTCTGCCGGTTCGACCGCGCCTGTTACAATCGACTTCGAGCACGCGCTGCTGCTGTTTTGCCTCGACCTGCAGCTACAGTACACGGTCAGTTGATTTCTTCGACCGTTGCTACGCCCGTGAACTCCTAGCCGTTGATCATCAGCATAGCCATCTTAGCCGCTGCCTCGTCGCCACGTGGTAGGTTCCTGTTCGCCACTGTGGATCGCCTTCTCCAGCACCGGCAAGATCTTGCTCTCCCGCGTTGCGCCCGACAGCCACAGCAAAATCGTGCCACGTTGCAGCCATGCCACGATCGGGTTTCACTTCACCATCTCTTCATCGCAGTGACAGCAGCGCAGCCGACACGACCGGTGAGGACGTCGTTCCGCCGCCTGTCTTCGCCGCCGGTCACTTCCCAGTCAATTCAAGCCGGCTTCAACTCCCCGTGCAATTGTAGACGTTGGGAGCCCCCACAGCCTCGCCTATTTAAACCCCCTGGCCTAAGCAACCATCTTACACTCCTTCATACCAGCAACCAGTAAAACTCGCCGTATTTCTTTTCTTCCCCGGCGAGCAGCAAGAAGGGGCTTTGGTGCCAAGCTTCTCCACTGCCTCCCTCTTCAATCCAGCACCCCCAGTGAGCGTCTCTCATCTCCCTCGTACTTCTCAAGCTTGTAATTTAGTTAAAATGCTCTCTGTCGCCGGCAATCGCCGTGTTTCATCTAGAACTCCGATGAGCAATTAATCCTCAACCAGATCGATTCAACCTTCGAGCTAGTAATCAAATATGCTCACTAGACCTTGCTTAACATCCCTAAGCAACCAAAATCGACAGACTTGCTGAAATATGAAAAACCCCAAATTGGAACTTTGCTTGTGAACTGAGCTTGCTGTTTAAGCTTTTCTGGTGCACCTCCAGCCAATCTAACTTCACCAGTAGCATTCTTATGCCCCAGAGACCCTCCTCAAGCAAGGAATTGAGTTCAATCACTTTAAATCAGAAATGCCCAAATCAGGTTTGAGTTAACCTTTTCTCCAGCCAATATCTCCTAAATCCAGCCAATCCAGCCCTAGAAACTTTGCCATCTAGATGTTTTGGACCATTTTGAGCAACTTTGTCTTCTATCACGACTTCTAATTCGGCCTACATTGTGAGATATAGCTATGCCTTAGTTTGCTGTACTGTTCATATTACATGTGCTCCAGGCCAGTCAACTTCTTTGCCGGTTTTCATCGCCTTCCGGCCATCTCCTACCCTAGATCCTGTTGAGACATTTGTTCCTGTTACAAATGCCTAACCACCAGACAAAGTGGTGCATCATTTGGAGCCCTGAGTCAAAAGATAAGGTTAACCCTAGTTTCTGGCCATGTCAACCCTATGCCAGGCTATGTCAGCCAGTGGCATTAGCCCTGTTCACCCACCTCTGGTCGTGTAAAACAGAAATTACCTTGTCAAATAGTTGTCTCACTACCTTGTGCACCATATGCTTGAATCAAAACCTACTTTGGCCACTGGAAACTGTTCAAACCATGTCAATGCCATTCTAGAGCACTGTCAGCCTATGTCAGCCAGTGGCATTGAGCCTTTTCACCCACTTCCAGCCATGAAACTTGGAAATAACTTTGTCCCTTAGACTCCTGACGTTGTGATCTACACTTTTCTCTACTATCACAACTTGAGTTGAGTCCTCTATCACCCATCGACCTTATGTCGATGCCTTGAACCGAATGCCAACCTAAAGACGTTCGCTGTTTTTGGGCGAACCAGTCACAACCTTGATATTACCCTGATATTTTAGAACCTTGTAAACCTTAACAGCTAATTTTAACCCTGACCCCCACAGTTTAACTCTAATCGCTTCCAAACCTTGTTTTCCCAGAGTATTATCTCCTTGCATCTTTGCATGTAGTGAATTAGTAAGAATAGAATGAATTGTAATGCCTGTTTGCTTGTTTGATCTTGTTTAGAGCAAGAGTCCGGGGTTGAAGATCTTGTCGCTGAACCATCATCAACAGCTGATACTTACGACGCGGAAGGCAAGTCATACTTTGATCATATTGAAAACCATATTTTAGGAATTGCTATGCTATTCTATGAGTAGATATCTCATTAATATTGCATGTGTTGAGATCAATGATATTATGGCAGTGATAGATTGAATACTTGAGGAATGTGAACTTGATAAGATAGTAAGCCACGAACTAATAAAAGTATAAACATGTACATTTATATTCATGAAATAGAACCCCTAGCCGTGACCAGTATTTTGGTACGGAATGGTGGTAGCACTGGAGGTGCTTGGCTGCACTGAATGTGTAGGCACTGAAGGTGCATGGTTTGTGGTATGATCTGGTCACTGGCATGTAAGGACTAGAACCTTGTGTTATGCGTCTAGTGGCATGAAAAACGTACCAACCACTTACCTGGTATGGGACAGGCGCAATCTAGTAGCTTTCTTAGTATTAGCAGTTCCCTGCATGGCTTGTCGATCCGGTTTCTCATGTGGAAACTGGTGGGACGCAGTTCGTCCATGAGTGGTGTGAGATCAGAAAAATTATGAGGATAAGGTGTAAAGAAGGAAGAGGCCCTACGCCAGATTAAGTCGTGCGCGACTGTAATCAAAAGAGGTTATGTGTCCTGCGGGAACATAGACCCAGGCTAGGAAGTAAGGCAGTGGGGAGGACCCACAACGGTACTTGGGACGGTATTGTCCATTTACCGGGCAGGGATACTGTTAATACTAGACTGCAAAACGTTGTGTGATCTCGGCCTTGTCACATGCGTATAAGTCGCATGGAGTTGGCCCGACTTGGAAGTCGAGTGAAAAAGTGGATTTAAAAAGAGGTACATCTCTGCAGAGTTTAAAAATGTATTCGAATACTTCGTGCTCCCGAGTTTTAGGAGTATGCCGCGGTGGATTAAATCCACGGGGTGTGACACAAGTATTGTTTTATAAACTAAAATTTGTTAGCTCAAGATTACCCAAGTGGCATGTGTTGTCATGATAAGGGGCGTTGCCGTGGGCTGTCATGTGTTGACGTGTCGCGGTAATACCATAATATAGAGATCATATGATAATTAAGAGGCATGTGGTTTATGCCCTAAGTTATGAAATACTGTTATGAGTATAAGATTGAAAGGCTTGAATAAAAATAATGAGATATGAGATAATATCGCCTTGGATATGGGATATATGTATCACCATCAATATGATTTATTTACTGCCATGGGTATGATCAGAAGTTGAGTAAAAATTGAGAAAGAAATGTATTTTGGGAAAAACCCTTCACTCTTTCCCCAATAGCATAGGCTCATGTCATTTATACTGTAACTATATCTCTACCTCCCCTATGACTTGCTGAGTACATAAGTACTCACCCTTGCAACAACTCCTCAATAGATGGAGCGTTCTACGACCTTGGAGGATGCCCTGAAGATGCTGCGGACCCAGGAGATGATGAGCAGTTCCCTCCGGAGCCCTGATGTGGTGCTGTCTGGTGTCAACCTCTGTTTCCTGTGGATTGCTTCTGGGCCTAGCTTCCGCCGACTAGATGTGTTATTTTGTTAGACCCTTGTGCCTTGCAAGGCACTGTACCTCGTTTTGTACTAAGGCCTGATGGCCATACAATTATGACTACTGTATTATTTTGCTACTTCAATGTATCCCTGTGATTGACTCATCCTGGGAGGTCAAGTGGTTTAAGGAACCAGCTGCACCGAGCTGGGCTCCTCACAGGTGATGTCATAGTCGTGGCAGACACGACAAAAATAGTGGTATCAGAGCAGCACAGACCTTGACTGTAGGACGGTACCCTCAGGGCTTGGTAGCACCAGGACCTCGTAAATTATTTAAAAATTATTTCTGAAAAATTTTATTTTGCAAAGGATGCTCTTGCTCCTATGAAAATGTTGATTTCAAAATCTTATTTTGCTTCCAAAATTTCTCGGCAGGATGGCCAAGGAGCGTTTCAGCTACATCGAGCGTCTCGGTGGATGGGCCACATTGCTGTGCAATATTGCTCAATTCCTAGGGATTGATGAGCGCCCGATCTGCGAGACTATTTGGGACTATTATGAGGGGCGTCGCTATGGCTTCAAGGCCAAAGTGCTGGTGCACGCTCTCGATAGTCGTGAGGGATAGGTGATCAGGGTGGAGGCCAGCAGGGCAAGCCGACTGGATGCTATCCAGGACGCAGCTCGAGAGGCGGTGCATCGGGTACGCCAGGTGTACTCATGCCGACTCCAGGAGTCACCTTTCCGTCACGTGCCTTCATCTCCCTCTGGGTTGTCACCCATCGTGGAGTACCCGGACCCGTGTCTGGCAGGCACCGTAGGTCTGTTGAGGACCCTCGACTCGCGCTACTCCACTTTGCTTGCTGAGCATCAGGAGCTCCGCAAGGAGTTGGAGGAGCAAAAGAAACGTGGCCGAACCGCTTCCCCGTCGTTGACTTCTCAGCCTGCAGCTCAGAGACGCCGCACAGTTGAGGAGGTTGCTCCGACAGTTGTCTCCCCAGCTCGTACCTCTGGACCCAGTGCGGGACCTAGCTTGATTCCTCGGAGGGTTGCTAATGCAGCTGGGTACCGACGCTCATTCTCTACCCCTAGCACCCGCCAGGCAGAGGGCAGTGGGTCTGCTCTGCTGTTCCATGAGTCTGGACCACCCGGGTTTGTCACTCTGGAGGAGTCCGACGACGAGATGGAGCCAGAGGAGGTTGAGCCCTGTGGGAGCAGTTAGTTGCCTGTTCTTTTAGATCCTCAGGCCAGGGTAGATCTTCTAGGATTGGTGATGCTTTTGGTTGTTATCATCACCATTACTTGTATTTTGATTGTATCAAACTAAGGCGTTTAGCCGCTTTTGTATCAACTACTTGTGCATTAATGAATCAGCTTCGCATTAATCTCTGCATTAGTACCCTAATTCTCCCTTAGTTAGTTAGACCTGTCTGCTTCTCTCTTCAGAAGATCAGAATGGTTCACACAAGGAGAAGGACCCAAGATGACCAAGAGGGCCAAGACCCAGTTACACCACGAAGAGGAACCACACCTCATCCAGGATCGCAGAGCTCACTACCACCACAAGAAGACTCACCAAGTCTCCAGGAAATTCTTCTTTCAATGGAGAGGAGCCGCCAAGAAGCCCAGGCTGCACATACCCAGTTGTTAGCTCAAGTCATTCAGAAAATGCCAGGGACTGCTGAAGGTACTGCCGTCGAAACTCAACTCTCAGACTTCCAGAAGACGCGACCGCCAACCTTCGCAAGCGCGACCGACCCAATCGTCGCAGACGACTGGCTGCGAGACATTGAAAGGAAACTGGACACTGTTCGTTGCAATGATCGAGAGAAGGTACTGTTCGGATCACACCAACTCACTGGAGCAGCAGCTGCTTGGTTGATGAATTATCAAGAAGCACACTTGGACAAAGACAACATCACTTGGACGGAATTTAAGGATCAGTTCCGAAAATTCCATATCCCTACAGGCGTCATGGCAGCCAAACGCCGAGAATTCCGGAACTTGAATCAAGGGAATCGGACTGTCACTGAGTAGCTGCACCAATTCGACCATTTAGCTTGGTATGCGTCCAACGACATCGACACGGAAGATAAGAAGATTGAACGCTTCACCGAGGGACTTCAGCACTATTTGCAGTATCAGATTGCCTCCCATGAGTTCACAGAATTCCAGACCCTGGTGAATCGAGTATTAAAGATAGAAGAAAAGCGAGGCCTCGGAGAAGAAAATCGGAAGAGGAAGATGATGCAACAGTCGCGACTGCCAGCCAGCTCATATAGGGGAAGGGCCCCAACATCTCCAAATTTTCGTCCGCCCTACCCGGCGTCAAGACCACCATTCACGCCGACATGCCCCAACTGCAGAGGAGCACATTATCAAAGGGATTGCCCTCAAACAAGGACCCAATGCTATCATTGCGGACAGATGGGACACCGCAAAGACAGTTGCCCGTGGATTCAACTCCCAATGGCGATAGCAAGATCGCAAACTGGAACACAAACAATGGCACCTAGAACCACAGCTGCATCTCCATTGCAGAGCCCCAGAGGAGGTTTGCCCAACAGAGGGGGAAATGTAGCAGGCCGAGGACGAGGGTGAGGAGGAAAACAAATGGCAGGCTGAGGAGGCCGACTGAACTTCACCTCCCTTCAAGAAGCAGACAATGCCTCTGACATTCTCCTAGGTAGATTCTTGATCCAGTCTGCATCTGCTTTAATACTGTTTGATCCTGGAGCTACAAACTCATTCATATCCGAAGATTTTGCATTTAAAGTAAGAATACCTAAGGTACCTCTAGAGTACCCTATGGCTATACAGACCCCAGGAGCTAAGCTGCCTGTATATTCAGCTTGTCGTCATTTAACCTTCAAAATAGATGGGGTAGAGTTCTGGGCTAATCTATTAGTCCTAGAACTGCAAGGCCTAGACATTATACTAGGAATGGATTGGTTATCTCAGCATAAAGGTCTAGTGGATTGTGAGAAGAAAACTCTAAGTCTTGTTAGTAACCAAGGGAAGGAAGTCCTATTCCATGCGGAAAGATCATCGGTCGAAAAACTGCAACGATCAGTCCATGCACTTTAGGAAGTATGCTTGGATCAAGTGCCCACAGTACAGGAATACCCGGATGTATTCCCAGAAGAACTCCCAGGGATGCCACCTGACAAGGAGATAGAGTTTACCATTGAGCTTAAACCAGGAGCGGCACCTATAGCTAAGAGACCATATAGGATGCCGGTAACAGACTTAGAAGAGTTGAAAAATCAGTTAGAGGAACTGGAGGGTAAGGGATTTATCCGACCCAGCGCTTCACCTTGGGGAGCCCCAGTTTTGTTTGTAAGAAAGAAAGATGGAACTTTACGGATGTGTGTAGATTACCGAGCTTTGAATGAAGTCACTATTAAGAACAAGTACCCCTTACCAAGAATTGATGACTTGTTCGACCAACTTCGAGGAGCCAAAGTATTTTCCAAGATAGATTTAAAATCTGGATATCATCAGCTGAAAATCAAGAAGGGAGATATACCGAAGACTGCTTTCACTACAAGATACGGGCTATATGAATTCACAGTAGTGCCCTTTGGATTGACCAATGCTCCGGCAGCTTTCATGAATATCATGAACAGTACGTTTATGGATTATCTTGACAAGTTTGTCATAGTATTCATAGATGACATTCTGATATATTCCAAGAGTACGGAAGAGCATGAGCAACATTTACACCTAGTCTTGGGAAGGCTACGAGAGAGGCAATTTTATGCCAAGTTTGACAAATGTGAATTTTGGATGTCAAGAATTTCATTTCTTGGACATGTGTTGACAGCAGAAGGAATTTCAGTGGATTCAGCTAAAATCTCCGCAATCAAGGAGTGGAAGCAACCTACCTCAGTTTCAGAGATTAGAAGTTTCTTGGGATTAGCAGGATATTATAGGAGATTCATTGAAGGATTTTCCCAAATAGCCAAACCTCTTACGAACCTGCTAAAGAAGGATGTTACTTTTGAATGGACCATCAAGTGTGAAGAAAGTTTTCAGAAGCTGAAGCAGAAATTGACAACAACACCGGTCCTCACATTACCAGACAGCAAAGAAGATTTTGTAGTTTACTGTGATGCTTCAAAGCAAGGAATAGGCTGTGTGTTAATGCAGCAAGGTCGAGTAGTAGCTTATGCTTCACGTCAATGGAGACCACATGAGGAAAATTATCCGACTCACGATTTGGAGTTAGCAGCAGTGGTGCACGCTTGAAAGATATGGCGGCATTATCTCATTGGACATAAGTGTGAGATCTTTACAGATCATAAAAGCCTCAAGTATATCTTCACATAGATGGAGCTCAATATGCGTCAGCGCCGATGGCTCGAGCTGATCAAGGACTACGACCTCAGCATACTCTACCATCCAGGGAAAGCCAACGTAGTGGCAGATGCCTTGAGCAGAAAGGCTTATACCCTACAAGGAGCTACACCCAAAAACCCGTGCTTACGGCAGGAATTTCAGAATCTTGAAGTAACCATAGTACCATCTGGGATGTTAGCTACATTGACTATGGAGTCTCAACTCCAAAAGCAGATTGAGGATGCTCAGAAAGAAGATGAGGAGATACATAAGATCAAGAGCCACATCAGATCAGGAAAAACCCAGGATTTCATTGAAGATCATCAAGGAATTGTGTGGTATCGGGGAAGGATTTGTGTGCCCCGAAATACAGACCTCAAAGAATTAATTCTTTTCGAAGCCCATAAAACCCCATATTCACTACACCCTGGAAACACCAAGATGTACAAGGATCTGAAGACACAATTCTGGTGGAATGGAATGAAGAGAGAAATCGCGGAATATGTCGCAAGATGTGACACTTGCCAAAGGATTAAGGCCGATCATCAGAAGATAGCTGGAAAGCTGCAACCCTTACCAGTGCCAACTTGGAAATGGGAAGAGATTGGTATGGATTTTATCACAGGACTTCCCAGAACACAAGGGGGATATGATTCCATATGGGTCATTGTGGACAGACTCACGAAAGTTGCCCATTTTATACCAGTCAAGAAAACGTATAATGGCAACAAATTAGCGGAGCTATACCTGCAGCGAATAGTGACACTGCATGGTATCCCGAAAAAGATCGTTTCAGATCGAGGAACACAATTCACATCCAAATTCTGGAACCGACTCCACGAAGCTTTGGGAACCCAATTGCAGTTTAGCACTGCATATCATCCACAGACAGGAGGACAGACTGAACGTGTAAATCAAATCTTGGAAGACCTTCTCAGAGCTTGCATCTTAGATTATGGAACCTCTTGGGAAAAGTGCTTACCATTTGCGGAGTTTACTTATAATAACAGTTACCAAGCTAGTCTGCAAATGGCACCCTTTGAAGCTTTGTATGGGCGCAAGTGCAGAACTCCACTACATTGGGACGAGCCAGGAGAAAGGCAAGTCATTGGACCCGAACTAATCGAAGAAGCTGAAGCACACGTCAAGCTCATCAGAGAACGATTAAAGGCAGCACAGTCACGCCAGAAGAGCTATGCCGACAACCGAAGAAGGGAATTGTCGTTTGCACCAGGTGAATCAGTTTATCTCAAGGTTACACCGTTAAAAGGGATGAGAAGATTCCATCAGAGAGGAAAACTGTCCCCAAGGTACATTGGGCCATTCAAAGTCCTTAAGAGGAAAGGAGAGGTATCTTACAAACTGGATTTACCATCAGATCTTGGAGAAATTCATGACGTGGTTCATGTCTCGCAACTCCGTAAGTGCCTCAAGGAACCAACGGATCAGATAGAACACCAGGGGATCCCGCTTCAGAAGAATCTCACTTACCACACTCAACCACTGCAAATACTGGCTAGTGATGAGCGTCAACTCAGAAGAAAGAAAATCAAGCTTTGCAAGGTTCAATGGGAAGATCACTCAAAGGAAGAAGCGACTTGGGAGAAAGAGGATGATCTGCGGCAGGCTTATCCCTACCTTTTCCCTTCTCTAGGTAAATCTCGGGGCGAGATTTCTTTAAGGAGGGTAGGCTTGTAACACCCTAGTTTTGGGGGTGAAAAGTTTTGCATAAAAACCCTGCATGCATGTATCTCTGTAGTAGTAGCCAGATCAGCTGAACTCTAATCTCTCCCAAACCGTAAAAATCTCCATATCTATTCTCTAGATCCAGATCAAGATCTGACCATCCAGATTTAACCTACCAGTTACCCTGAAGATAAAAGTCTTCAGGAGCCAGATCAAATTCTGACCCTAACTCCCAGTACCTAAGCCTTCCTCTGTTTTCGAAAACAGGAAAAATTCAGATTTACCCTAAGTACCCCAGTTTCCGGATGATTGAGTTATCTTGATTTAACCTTATCCAGACTCAAGTAACCCCTGGAATATGTCCCTAGGTTCATCCTCAACTCACTCCAAAAAGTTGGGAACCAGATTAATTCATCTGAACACTTTTCGCAGTTTAGTCCAAATTTTACTGCGAATAAGTCCTTTTCTGTTTACCTGGAGGCCTGAAAAGGCTAAAATCCACGAATCAACTCCAACCTCAGAATTTCTTCAGGGAACACCTCCCAAATGCTATTTGATACAGATTTCCCTTCTGTCCAGACTTCAAAATCTCACCCCAACTACCAGAATTTGAGATCGACAAAATCCGGATCTATTATACCCTAATTTTACCCTATTTTCGAAAATAGGTGAAATCCCTCAAATCTTATCAAACTTTCTCCAAAATTGAGCTAAATGGGTATTAATAGAAATATTATACTCAGCCATGAAATCAAATCTCAAATTAAACCTCTCAAAGACTAGATTTGCAATCTAGTCCAAAGCCAAACCAAAAATAATCGCAAATCAGTCCCTGGTTCGACCAGTGCTACTCAATCGACCAGATTGGCTATTTGGACTTCGACCAGCTTCAGTTTTCGACCAGCTCTGCCGGTTCGACCGCGCCTGTTACAATCGACTTCGAGCACGCGCTGCTGCTGTTTTGCCTCGACCTGCAGCTACAGTACACGGTCAGTTGATTTCTTCGACCGTTGCTACGCCCGTGAACTCCTAGCCGTTGATCATCAGCATAGCCATCTTAGCCGCTGCCTCGTCGCCACGTGGTAGGTTCCTGTTCGCCACTGTGGATCGCCTTCTCCAGCACCGGCAAGATCTTGCTCTCCCACGTTGCGCCCGACAGCCATAGCAAAATCGTGCCACGTTGCAGCCATGCCACGATCGGGTTCCACTTCACCATCTCTTCATCGCAGTGACAGCAGCGCAGCCGACACGACCGGTGAGGACGTCGTTTCGCCGCCTGTCTTCGCCGCTGGTCACTGCCCAGTCAATTCAAGCCGGCTTCAACTCCCCGTGCAATTGTAGACGTTGGGAGCCCCCACAGCCTCGCCTATTTAAACCCCCTGGCCTAAGCAACCATCTTACACTCCTTCATACCAGCAACCAGTAAAACTCGCCGTATTTCTTTTCTTCCCCGGCGAGCAGCAAGAAGGGGCTTTGGTGCCAAGCTTCTCCACTGCCTCCCTCTTCAATCCAGCACCCCCAGTGAGCGTCTCTCATCTCCCTCGTACTTCTCAAGCTTGTAATTTAGTTAAAATGCTCTCTGTCGCCGGCAATCGCCGTGTTTCATCTAGAACTCCGATGAGCAATTAATCCTCAACCAGATCGATTCAACCTTCGAGCTAGTAATCAAATATGCTCACTAGACCTTGCTTAACATCCCTAAGCAACCAAAATCGACAGACTTGCTGAAATATGAAAAACCCCAAATTGGAACTTTGCTTGTGAACTGAGCTTGCTGTTTAAGCTTTTCTGGTGCACCTCCAGCCAATCTAACTTCACCAGTAGCATTCTTATGCCCCAGAGACCCTCCTCAAGCAAGGAATTGAGTTCAATCACTTTAAATCAGAAATGCCCAAATCAGGTTTGAGTTAATCTTTTCTCCAGCCAATATCTCCTAAATCCAGCCAATCCAGCCCTAGAAACTTTGCCATCTAGATGTTTTGGACCATTCTGAGCAACTTTGTCTTCTATCACGACTTCTAATTCGGCCTAGATTGTGAGATATAGCTATGCCCTAGTTTGCTGTACTGTTCATATTACATGTGCTCCAGGCCAGTCAACTTCTTTGCCAGTTTTCATCGCTTTCCGGCCATCTCCTGCCCTAGATCCTGTTGAGACATTTGTTCCTGTTACAAATGCCTAACCACCAGACAAAGTGGTGCATCATTTGGAGCCCTGAGTCAAAAGATAAGGTTAACCCTAGTTTCTGGCCATGTCAACCCTATGCCAGGCTATGTCAGCCAGTGGCATTAGCCCTGTTCACCCACCTCTGGTCATGTAAAACAGAAATTACCTTGTCAAATAGTTGTCTCACTACCTTGTGCACCATATGCTTGAATCAAAACCTACTTTGGCCACTGGAAACTGTTCAAACCATGTCAATGCCATTCTAGAGCACTGTCAGCCTATGTCAGCCAGTGGCATTGAGCCTTTTCACCCACTTCCAGCCATGAAACTTGGAAATAACTTTGTCCCTTAGACTCCTGACGTTGTGATCTACACTTTTCTCTACTATCACAACTTGAGTTGAGTCCTCTATCACCCATCGACCTTATGTCGATGCCTTGAACCGAATGCCAACCTAAAGACGTTCGCTGTTTTTGGGCGAACCAGTCACAACCTTGATATTACCCTGATATTTTAGAACCTTGTAAACCTTAACAGCTAATTTTAACCCTGATCCCCACAGTTTAACTCTAATCGCTTCCAAACCTTGTTTTCCCAGAGTATTCTCTCCTTGCATCTTTGCATGTAGTGAATTAGTAAGAATAACATGAATTGTAATGCCTGTTTGCTTGTTTGATCTTGTTTAGAGCAAGAGTCCGGGGTTGAAGATCTTGTCGCTGAACTATCATCAACTGCTGATACTTACGACGCGGAAGGCAAGTCATACTTTGATCATATTGAAAACCATATTTTATGAATTGCTATGCTATTCTATGAGTAGATATCTCATTAATATTGCATGTGTTGAAATCAATGATATTATGGCAGTGATAGATTGAATACTTGAGGAATGTGAACTTGATAAGATAGTAAGCCACGAACTAATAAAAGTATAAACATGTACATTTATATTCATGAAATAGAACCCCTAGCCGTGACCAGTATTTTGGTATGGAATGGTGGTAGCACTGGAGGTGCTTGGCTGCACTGAATGTGTAGGCACTGAAGGTGCATGGTTTGTGGTATGATCTGGTCACTGGCATGTAAGGACTAGAACCTTGTGTTATGCATCTAGTGGCATGAAAAACGTACCAACCACTTACCTGGTATGGGACAGGCGCAATCTAGTAGCTTTCTTGGTATTAGCAGTTCCCTGCATGGCTTGTCGATCCGGTTTCTCGTGTGGAAACTAGTGGGACGCAGTTTGTCCATGAGTGGTGTGAGATCAGAAAAATTATGAGAGGATAAGATGTAAAGAAGGAAGACGCCCTACGCCAGATTAAGTCGTGCGCGATTGTAATCAAAAGAGGTTATGTGTCCTGCGGGAACATAGACCCAGGCTAGGAAGTAAGTGTAACACCGCTGTTTTGCCAAACCCTAAAATAGCCAAAATGCACATCTTGACCCCAAACCCTAATCTGCTTCAGCCATTCCCTTCTAAATGTTGTTCAGAACATTTTTTCCTTCGGGATCATCTCCAAAATCCCATCCTAAAACTGAGTTTCGACCCTTGCCGTCTCAGAACCCTAATTACCCTAATTTTACCCTAAACTGCTTTTCCCCAATTGTGTCGAAACCCTTCAGATCTTACCCGATCATACCAAACTTTAGCCAGATGAGTTCTAATAATTTTATGCAACTTATCTGCGAAATCAGATTTCAGATCGGACCCTTAGATCTCCAGATTTGCAATCAAGTACATTTCCTATTCAACTTTTCCTCGCAGATCAGTCCCTGAAGCAAGATTTGAAATTGCAAATTAGCCCGGGCCTTCTTTTTAGCCCCTGTGCCGTTCGACCGCGCCCCGTTCGCCGTTGCCTCACCGCAGAGCTCACCGCCGGCCATCCTCTCCTGTCGCCGCGCTCGTAATCGGTTGAGCCACCCCGCGCGCACGTGATAGCCACCGTGGCATCGCCTAGCCCAGCGGATAAACGCCCTCGCCCCAGAGCCGTGTCTTCGCGCGCGCAACCGTAGCCATGGCATTTGCATGCGCGTACGTGTCGTTGCCGGAGCTACGTTGTCTCCTCCGCATCTGCGCCGTCCCGGACGAAGTTCCAAGGCACCCTGGCATTACTGGCAAAGCTGCAGCACCGCCTGAGCACGATCACATCGCCGTCGCCGTCGTTGCGCCTGCGCCCGACAAGCTTCTCCCCGGCGGAAGCAACCACTGTCGCTTAATCCCTCGCTAGCTTCGCCCCTGGACCTATTTAAACCCCCTCAGTGCTGTGGAGAAGCACAACTTCAAGACTTAGCCAAATTCCCAGTTTTTCACTGTTTCCCTTTCTTCTCCGGCGAGCTGTTTCTGGAGCCACCGTCGCCAGAGCAAACCGTAGCCCATCTCAGATTTCAGTTGTTTTATTTGATCCCGGTGCAACTCATTCATTCATGTCAAAAGATCGCTTGTTGAGTAATAACTTGCCTGTGGTTGCTTTAGAGCATCCTATCATCATTCAGTCACCTGGTGCTAGGATGATTGTTAATTCTATCTGTAGAAATGTTGCCTTCTGTATCGGCAATCTAGAATTCTTGGCAGACATGCTAGTTCTAAACCTTCGAGGATTAGATGTCATTCTTGGAATGGATTGGCTGGCCAAGCATAAGGGATTAATGGATTGTGAGAAGAAAACAATCACCCTGACAAATGCCATTGGAAAGCAAGTTACATTCCATGCAGACAGAACTCCAATCTGCGACCACCTGCAGAGATTGAACTGCATTGAAGAAGTGAAACTTGAAGAGGTGCCGATTGTCAATGAGTACCCAGAAGTCTTTCCAGAAGAACTTCCCGGATTACCACCAAATAGGGACATAGAGTTCACCATTGAACTGAAACCCGGATCTGCTCCGTATGCTAGGAAGTTGTTTCGGATGACAGGTCATGAGCAAGAGGAACTGAAGAAGCAGATAGCTGAATTGGAAGAAAAAGGATTCATCAGATCAAGCTCATCACCATGGGGAGCCCCAGTGCTCTTTGTTAAGAAGAAAGATGGTAGCATGCGACTTTGCATAGACTACCGTAAGCTAAACGACATGACCATTAAGAACAAATACCCCTTACCAAGGATAGATGACCTTTTTGACCAGCTCAGAGAAGCGAAAGTGTTCTCAAGAATAGACCTGAGATCGGGATACCACCAGTTAAGGATCCTAGAACAGGACATTCCTAAAACTGCTTTCGTGACTAGATACGGGTTGCATGAGTTTACAGTGATGCCCTTTGGATTAACAAATGCACCCGCAGTATTCATGAATCTAATGAACAAAATCCTTATGGAATTCCTGGATAAGTGCATCATTGTATTTGTAGATGATATCCTCGTCTATTCCAAGACAGAGGAGGAGCACGCACATCACCTGAGGATAGTGCTACAGAAACTGGCAGACCACCAGCTATATGCCAAGTTCAGCAAATGTGCTTTTTGGCTGAAGAAGATCTCTTTCTTAGGACACATCATCTCAGGAGAAGGAATATTTATGGACCCGATGAAGATTCAAGCTGTTACTGAATGGAAACAACCAGAAACCGCAACAGAAGTTAGAAGTTTCTTGGGATTGGCGGGATATTATCGAAGATTCGTAGAAGGATTCTCGAAGATCACCAAACCGCTGACCCAGCTACTGAAGAAGAACGCCTCTTTTATTTGGACCGAGGAGTGCGAAAGAAGTTTTGAGGAATTGAAGAAAAGATTGACAACTGCACCAATCCTGATACTACCGGACGTCAAAAAGGATTTTCAAGTCTACTGTGACGCCTCCAAGCAAGGATTGGGATGCGTATTGATGCAAGAAAGGAAAGTGATAGCTTATGCATCAAGACAACTACGACCTCATGAGGAGAATTATCCAACACATGATTTGGAGCTAGCTGCGGTCGTACATGCACTAAAGATATGGAGACACTACTTACTAGGCAGTAAGTGCGAAATTTACACGGATCATAAGAGCCTGAAATATATCTTCACGCAACAGGAGTTGAATATGAGGCAGAGAAGATGGCTAGAACTGATCAAAGATTATGATCTAGAGATCCACTATCACCCGGGAAAAGCCAATGTAGTAGCTGATGCCTTGAGCAGAAAGTCTCGTTGCAACCAAATAACACAGCTAGAAGTGCCAACACAACTGATCAAGGACTTCGAAAGGTTGCAATTGGAATTAGTGGACCAAGGAACCATCACTACCCTAAAGATGGAATGTGAGTTGAAGGATAAGATCCGGCAAGCTCAAACAATTGACCCGGACCTTCAAGAGATGAAGGAGGACATGAGGAGCAAAGATACAACCAACCTTCGAGAAGATGAACAGGGAATTCTATGGTACGATGACCGTATCTGCATTCCAAATGACAACGAGATCAAAGGCTTGATCGTGCAAGAAGCTCATCAAACCCCATATTCCATACACCCAGGCAGCACCAAAATGTACAAGGACTTGAAGAAAAATTTTTGGTGGAAAGGAATGAAGAGAGAAATTGCCAAGTTTGTCGCAACTTGTGACACATGCCAAAGAGTGAAAGCAGAACATCAAAAGCCTGCAGGACCGCTACAACCTCTACAAATCCCAGAGTGGAAGTGGGATGAAATCGGAATGGATTTTATTGTGGGACTACCAAGGACGAGAAAAGGATTCGATTCTATATGGGTCATAGTAGATAGATTAACAAAGGTAGCACATTTCCTCCCAGTAAAGACCCTATATACAGCTAAGGACTTAGCAGAGCCTACAAATGGCACCATATGAAGCTCTATATGGAAGAAGATGCCGCACGCCTCTGTATTGGACAGAAATTGGTCAAAAGCAACATCTAGGACCCCAGTTGGTAGAAGAAGCCACAACCCATGTCAGGATCATACAAGAAAAACTGAAAACAGCTCAATCTAGACAGA
Source organism: Pharus latifolius (assembly GCA_019359835.1). NCBI lineage: Eukaryota > Viridiplantae > Streptophyta > Magnoliopsida > Poales > Poaceae > Pharus > Pharus latifolius. The sequence goes on along the minus strand of CM033324.1, from coordinate 33,682,308 downwards.
AAAGCTATGCAGATAATCGTAGAAGAGAGCTATCATTTGAAGAGGGCGATTACGTGTATCTCAAGGTTATGCCATACAAAGGAGTTCGAAGATTCCAGATGAAGGGAAAGTTAAAATCTAGAAATGTGGGACCATATCGAATTCTGGAAAAGCGAGGTGAAATGGCATTCAAGTTGGAATTGCCACTAGAACTGACCGGAATTCATGACGTATTTCATGTATCTCAGCTGAAGAAATGCTTGAGAAAACCAACAGAACAAATATCTCCTGCAGAGATTGAGATTCAACCAGACTTATCTTGTCAAGAATACCCTGTTAGAATTCCGGAAACCAGAGAGAAAGTGCTGAAGTCAAGAACCCTCCGATTCTGCAGAGTCCAGTGGAACAATCACTCAGAGGAGGAGTCAACTTGGGAAAAAGAAGAAGATCTCCGCCGAGAATTTCCCTTCCTATTCTCTGACCTGCCCTAATCTCGAGGACGAGATTGTTTCTAAGGTGGGTAGATTTGTAACACCCCTGTTTTGCCAAACCCTAAAATAGCCAAAATCCACATCTTGACCCCAAACCCTAATCTGCTTCAGCCATTCCCTTCTAAATGTTGTTCAGAACATTTTTCCCTTCGGGATCATCTCCAAAATCCCATCCTAAAACTGAGTTTCGACCCTTGCCGTCTCAGAACCCTAATTACCCTAATTTTACCCTAAACTGCTTTTCCCCAATTGTGTCGAAACCCTTCAGATCTTACCCGATCATACCAAACTTTAGCCAGATGAGTTCTAATAATTTTATGCAACTTATCTGCGAAATCAGATTTCAGATCGGACCCTTAGATCTCCAGATTTGCAATCAAGTACATTTCCTATTCAACTTTTCCTCGCAGATCAGTCCCTGAAGCAAGATTTGAAATTGCAAATTAGCCCGGGCCTTCTTTTTAGCCCCTGTGCCGTTCGACCGCGCCCCGTTCGCCGTTGCCTCGCCGCAGAGCTCGCCGCCGGCCATCCTCTCCGGTCGCCGCGCTCGTAATCGGTTGAGCCACCCTGCACGCACGTGATAGCCACCGTGGCATCGCCTAGCCCAGCGGATAAACGCCCTCGCCCCAGAGCCGTGTCTTCGCGCGCGCAACCGTAGCCATGGCATTTGCATGCGCGTACGTGTCGTTGCCGGAGCTACGTTGTCGCCTCCGCATCTGCGCCGTCCCGGACGAAGTTCCAAGGCACCCTGGCATTACTGGCAAAGCTGCAGCACCGCCTGAGCGCGATCACATCGCCGTCGCCGTCGTTGCGCCTGCGCCCGACAAGCTTCTCCCCGGCGCAAGCAACCACTGTCGCTTAATCCCTCGCTAGCTTCGCCCCTGGACCTATTTAAACCCCCTCAGTGCTGTGGAGAAGCACAACTTCAAGACTTAGCCAAATTCCCAGTTTTTCACTGTTTCCCTTTCTTCTCCGGCGAGCTGTTTCTGGAGCCACCGTCGCCAGAGCAAACCGTAGCCCATCTCTCCAATCCAGGTTCACCAGTAAGTTCCCCACACCCATCTTCCCGTGCCCAAGCAAGCAATTGCATCATAGTGCTCCCCATCGCCGGTGATCGCCGGAAAACCAGAAAACCCCTGTTCCCTCAATGCCATCCCATTCAGCCCGAATTAGCTCTCGATTCTATAGAAGAACTTGATCACTGAGCTTAGTAGACCAAGCCTGTTGAATCAGGATCCCCAATTGCGCTCAAATTGAAGAAATCCCGATCTGGAAGTTCACCAGTTCGCCGGACCTCGTCGCCGAGCCCCTCCGGCCGATCTCCAATGAAATTAACCCCTCCAGTAGCCTCCTCATACCCCACAGATCGCCCTCAAGCTTGGAATTGAGCTCATTCGCCCTGAATCAAAAATCCCCGAGCTCCAGTGTCATCTTCTCCAGCGCCGGTCGCCGGAATTCTTTCCCGGCCGATTTAGCCGACACCACTTTGTCCCTTAGCTTCGCCTCACCTCCCTGAGCATTTTATTCCACTAGCTCGACACCTGGATCTGCCTAGATTGTGAGTTATGCCCTTGCCAAGCTTTTGTCCAGATCAATGTCTGTGCCGTGTCGCCACCGCAGTTCATCGCCGGATTTGGCCACCCTCCGGCCACTTTCAGCCCTTATTCCTGTTGAGTATTTTATTCCTGTTAGTAATGCCTACCTCCCAGACAAAGTGTTGCATCAATTGGAGCCCTGGATCAAAAGTTTAGCCATGTCCAGCACTATGTCAGTGCATGTCAGCCACTGGCATTGACCCTGTTCAGCCCCTTCTGGTTGAGCAATTGAAATGCCACCTTGTCCTTTAGATCCCTGGAGTTGAGATCTACATCTTTCCCTTCTATCACTTCTCCAGAAAACTATCCTAAGACTAGTTTGAAGCCATGCCAAAGCCATCAACTGAATGTCGACCCTTCGACGTTCAATCCTTTTTAGCCGTTTCTTCGACCAGAGCCCTTGTGACCTTGCCCTAACCTTTTCCCCTGCATGCATGACTTATTTCCTTAACAATTTCTATAGAAACTATTTTCTGTATGCTTATGGTATGTGTTTGTGTGTTGGTTGATTGCCGCAGAGTCAGAAGTTGAAGGAGCGGAAGAAGTCTTTGAAGATCCGTCTGAGTATTTAGACCCAACATCGCAAGGCAAGCCTCATTCCTTTGATCATGTCTCACCCAATATTTTCATATGAAGTATATTCACTGTTTCTTACTATGCATGCTTATTTGAAATACAAGTTATGTTCGAATGACATGAATAGATATTACCTAATGGATCATGAAACCCCTTTTTGTTATTGAACTTTCATATATATGCTTTTGTCACCCTAGGACTCATATACTGAATATTCACATTAAACTTGAAATGGTCAAATACATGAGAAGTTATGATCAAAACCGTTTTGTCAAGAAAACTGATAAAAGGGATCAGTAGTGAGGATTGGATTGTATGGAGAGGGTGCGGTGCGCACCAGGGAATGTGAATGTTCCTCACTATTGGTTCATAAGGCCGAGAACCTTGTGCTGTGTCTCTATGCGAATTGTAAACGTACCAACCACTTGCCTGGTATGGGACAGACACAACTTAGTAGCTTTTTGGTATTAGCAGTTCCCTGCATGGTTTGTCGATCTGGTTTCTCGCGTGGAAACTGGTAGGCCAAGGTTCGGCCATGAGTGATGTGAGTTCAGAAAAATAATGAGAGGAAAAGGCGTAAAAGAAGGAAGGCGCCCTAGACCTGATTAAGCCGTGAGCGGTTGTAATCTTAAACGGTCGTATGTCTTGCGTGGACATAGACCAAGGCTATGTGTCCTGCGGGAACATAGACCAGAGAGGCTAGGAAGTAAGGCAGTGGGGAAGACCCACAACGGTACTTGAGACTTAACTGTCTATTTACCGGGCAGGGATACTGTTAATACTGAACTGTAAAAACGTTGTGTGATCTCGGCCTTGTCACATGTGTATAAGTCACATGGAGCTGATCCGACTTGAAAGCCGAGTGAACCAGTGGATTTAAAACGAGGTACACCTTTGCAAAGCATAAAAGAAGTATCGGATACTCTGTACTCCCAGGTTCAGGAGTTTTTTCGTAGTGGATGTTATCCATGGGTTATAGCACAAGTAATGTTTTGGAATGTTGTCATAATGCGGTTAACAAAGTAGTGACTCATGGGAAACCACTACATCTAATGTTTTATTGAAAACCTGTTTAATGTTTAAAGTATCATTTTCATGACAAAGTACTGTTTTACTGAACAAATGACTTGGAAATCTATATATCTCTATCCATATGAAACTAAAACCCCGGAATCATATGTTTCACCCTCATGTAAGTACAATTGCATTAATCCCCGGAATGAGTGTTGCTGAGCACCAAGTGCTCACCCTTGCATTTATATCCAACTGTAGAAGAGGGATTCGAGGATCCCGATTCCTTCAGTTATGAGCACTCAGCTGAAGATGGAAGCACCCCGGACGAGCCCACGTTCTAGAAGGATTATGCACCAAGTCAAGTCAGATGTGGGAGAAGCCCCTCCAACCCCGCTGCTGATGGAAGCCAAGCTATTCGTCGTCGCTTTGTGTTTTATGTTGTGTGTTCGGTACTTGGATACCGATTCTGGTTCTGATAAACTAGTTATTTTCTTAGCAACTCTACTTAGCGCCATTTTCGGTGCTTTGGCTATATAATATTGGCCATGTTGGCCTGATACTTGTTTAATGATATTACTATGCTTGTGTGGTTCGGAGCTCATGTGACATCCTGCTGTGTGTAACCTACCTGGGCGGTTACCAAGGTGATCCTCAAATGGGGGGTGTCACAGTAAGGCAGTGGGGAGGACCCACAACAGTACTTGGGACGGTATTGTCCATTTACCAGGCAGGGATACTGTTAATACTAGACTGCAAAACGTTGTGTGATCTCGGCCTTGTCACATGCGTATAAGTCGCATGGAGTTGGCCCGACTTGGAAGTCGAGTGAAAAAGTGGATTTAAAAAGAGGTACATCTCTGCAGAGTTTAAAAATGTATTCGAATACTTCGTGCTCCCGAGTTTTAGGAGTATGCCGCGGTGGATTAAATCCACGGGGTGTGACACAAGTATTGTTTTATAAACTAAAATTTGTTAGCTCAAGATTACCCAAGTGGCATGTGTTGTCATGATAAGGGGCGTTGCCGTGGGCTGTCATGTGTTGACGTGTCGCGGTAATACCATAATATAGAGATCATATGATAATTAAGAGGCATGTGGTTTATGCCCTAAGTTATGAAATACTGTTATGAGTATAAGATTGAAAGGCTTGAATAAAAATAATGAGATATGAGATAATATCGCCTTGGATATGGGATATATGTATCACCATCAATATGATTTATTTACTGCCATGGGTATGATCAGAAGTTGAGTAAAAATTGAGAAAGAAATGTATTTTGGGAAAAACCCTTCACTCTTTCCCCAATAGCATAGGCTCATGTCATTTATACTGTAACTATATCTCTACCTCCCCTATGACTTGCTGAGTACATAAGTACTCACCCTTGCAACAACTCCTCAATAGATGGAGCGTTCTACGACCTTGGAGGATGCCCTGAAGATGCTGCGGACCCAGGAGATGATGAGCAGTTCCCTCCGGAGCCCTGATGTGGTGCTGTCTGCTGTCAACCTCTGTTTCCTGTGGATTGCTTCTGGGCCTAGCTTCCGCCGACTAGATGTGTTATTTTGTTAAACCCTTGTGCCTTGCAAGGCACTGTACCTCGTTTTGTACTAAGGCCTGATGGCCATACAATTATGACTACTGTATTATTTTGCTGCTTCAATGTATCCCTGTGATTGACTCATCCTGGGAGGTCAAGTGGTTTAAGGAACCAGCTGCACCGAGCTGGGCTCCTCACAGGTGATGTCACAGTCGTGGCAGACACGACAGGTAACAGTTCTGGAAGTTGTTGAGTATGGCATCACACAACATTTCCCAGTTATTAACGAGGATTGTCACCCGGGTCACTTCTAATAAACTTTTGGTTCAAGACAGGTTCGAACCAGACATGTATCTGGCGATGCGAACTCAAGCTATTCTGAGGGGCATCGCCATGAGGTCGCAAGCTTTACGCGATCAGGCCGCGGGCTTCGTGCGATCAGGCCGACAGCTTTGAGCGGTTAGAAGTTCGTATGCTATACGCGAACTGAATATCCGGGATGTTGCGCGGTCAGCTCACATTCCGCGGTCAGAACATTCTCGACCAGGGTGCTTAAAGTTCATTCGGTTATCCATATAACAGGATATTCCAAGCATCCCGAGGATTCCTCCACGTTGAAGACCAACTGTCAGAGGTTAATATATGCGGTTGTTCGTGATTAACACGTGTTAATAACCTCCGTGGAAGTTAACAGCAGTTCTCCAAAAACCGCATCCAACCGTTTGATGTAGTTTTCTTCATATGGCACCCTTTCGACCAGTATAAAAGGGTGGCGTAGAGGTCCGAGGAGGGGATCATCCAATCTATTTGGAAGAAGACAACTGATACAAGTGAGACATAACACATCTCAACTACGAAAAACAGCCAAGTCTACGGCCCAAATTAGATAGTTTCTACAGGCCTCCCTGGCTTTACTCTGTATGTTTACACAGGAAAAATCCTTCGCCTGTGAAGGAGTTTTTCTGCTATTTCTGTAACCTTTTAACACCTATAGTGAAATCCTAACAGGACGTAGGGCTATTACTCCCACCATTGAGGGCCCGAACCTGTATAAATCTCTCTGTGCTCCTGTTCACCATTGTTCTACATACCTTCCCGGAGGGTCGTCTTGAAAGGTCTCACCATTACAAATTTTGCATAAGTTCGGCTGAGAACTCTGAGTCCGAATCGTCGACAGTTATAAATTGAACCCTCTGGCTGATTGAACAACCAGGTTCTCGCCGGTCCTTCAAAGACCGTTGGTAGGTAATTTGCCATGATGCGATCATCCCCACCCGCCACTTGAATAGCAGCGATGTAGATTTGAACGAATTCGGATGGATTCTGAGTTCCATCAAATCTTTCAATTGTTCTGGGCTTAAACTTGTCCGGCCAGACCACCGCACGGAGTCCTGGTGAGAAAGCCTTGCAGCTGACATAGGAACTGTGGAGAGTTCGGCGACTTTCAACATGATCGCGGGCGACCTCACGCCGTGGTGATACACCTCGTGGTCCCAAATGAGAATGAATTCGAACATGATCACGATCGCGAGAGTTCCCAACTCACCTGGCTTTGTTGTGCCAAGGTGACCCCGATGGTAATCGATTACGTCGGCCCTGACTAGAGTAAGAATACTCCCTTTCGTGGGAGCAAATTGTTCACCGAGAGGAGGCTGTCGGGGTTGCATCGGATGAAACCTCGTCCAGCTTATCCGCCAGGATTCTAGCAAAAGCCGGTCTTTGCGCGTCCTCAACATTAGGAGGAAAATTGCGTAGGACTTTTGCAATAGAGCGAAGTCGCCCATGCGTCCTCCTCCTTGCGTCCACCGGCAGATAGCTCTGGCCTAAAGAGGGTGTCTGGTCGCGCCTATGACTATGAGGACGACGGGAGGAACATGGAGCGGCATCATAACGAGGATGCGCATTCTGGAGAGCTTCCAGCACAGTCTTGCGGAGTTCGTTATCTTGTTGCTCGCGTTCTTCGTCCTGCCTTTGCTTTATTTCCTGTTCCTCCTTTTCTTTGCATTCTTGTTCCTCCCTAGCCGCTCGCTGCTCAGGAGTCTCCTCCGATAAAGCAGCAAACTCTCAGGGAAGTGAGGTCGAAGAAGGAGAAAGCATCTCTGTTTGTTCCGAATCTGATTCGAAATCAAGGAGAGATTGGAGGTTGTCAGGATCAAACCTCACAAGACTAAGCCCTCGGTCACCATTGTCCATGTCCTCGACAGTGAGGTGTTGTGGTATAGACTCAGCTTCCAAAGTGGTAGGACTCAGATGGAGTTCCTGATCTATCTTCTTGTCTCCTGGTCGATGGACGTGACCTGGGTGGGAGAAGACACATCCTCATGATGTTCCTCAGGAACATCTTCACGATCTAACTCTTCCATCGGAATGGTATCGCTCAGTGAAGGCATACGTATATGGGCATAATCATCGAGATCAAAATCATTCTCGGAATCGTACGCCCCAGACATGGCTTACCGAATCCCGCAGGGGAAGAAATGGGTACTCTTGCTTCTCCCTTATGCGGAAGTAGATGCAGCCCGTGGCATTGGTACTCTTCGACCATGCCGAGAAATAGAAGCGCCAGAAAAGATCCACACATGGCAGGGCTCCAACAAAAGCCTCGCACAAATGCTAGAAGATGGCTAGTATCAGAACAGCATTTGCATGGAGATTCACTATCTCCAGTCCGTAATGTGCAAGAATCTCCTGGAGGAATTCGCTCTCTGGAAGGGTGACGGCTTTGGAGATGATGAGGGCAAGGTGTGCAAAAGAGGGTTTTGTGCGGCGGGAATGTCTAAGGCAACATAGGGTTTTTGGCTGTGAAACTTCTCCAGTAAGCTACCCCTTCTTTTTATATGCCAAAGACGACTTCTCGCCAGGCACATTATTTTAATAATTTCCCAAAACGGGTGCCTTTCGTGTTGAAACCCATTATCATTAGCCTGTTATGAATCTGAAGCAAAATGTATCTTTTAATAAGGATCATTTTATTTTATATTTGGGGGCTATGGTACAAATATTTATAGGAGTGATTCTTAAGATTTGCTAAAAAAATTACCTTGTGATTTTAGGATAACCTCATAATTTCTACAATGATCGCAATATAAGTAATATGTGATCACAGTACTATGTATGATCGCAATGCTATCCTATGGTCTCAGTACTATGTTTGATCGTAGTATTACTTTTTATTGTGCATGGTCTCAATGTTATTCTGAGACCTAAAAATTGTCTCGAGTTGATCTCGGACAGAGGGCTAACTATTTGTGTACGTTTGGTCGCAAAAACGTCCTCTAGCAACCATTTTTCACACAGAGATTGTAAAGAATTCTAAATTGGTGATTATAAGTTATACATAATCATCTAAAAAAAGTCAAGTGTATAAGGAAAAGAAATTCTTTATTTCTTGTAATCTTTACATACAAAAGGGATACAGGCAACCAGAGCATCGACCTGATCCGAGAGCAATTTGCAAAGTTCTCCAAGGGACATATTGGTATTAGTGGGATCACCGCCCCAAGAGAACTAGCAATAGTTCTAAGCCTATCTACATCATCTGGTAGCAAAAGAATGCTACTATTTCTTATTGTATCGGAGAGTTCTCATTGCTGCTGAGTGTAATCTCTCTCCAACCGAAACCTATGCGCCTCTTCAAGAGAACCATCATAACATTCTGCCAGATGCAGAATAGCCGAAGACATCTCCTCAGTGCGCTTCTCAAGAGCCTCTTTTTCTTTTTGGAGAGTTCGGCACAAGGCTACTCTATCAAGAAAAAGGCCCTGGACCTCAGCAAGCTGATCGCTGAGGGGCCTAGAAGCCCTTGCCTCCTACATTTATGTCTGCATGGGTTAGTTTCGACCAGAAACGTAACCAGAAGATAAAATGGAGGTCATTACCTGAGAGGAAGAGGAGAAAGCCATGCTTTGGGGTAGATTTAGGCGTGGGAGTGAGAGATTTTCACCAGAAAGTTGATCACCCGACAAAAGATGATGATCCAAAGAAGGTGTATCATCTGGTTGCGGTGATGTGAGACTTCCTCCAAGAGAGGGAAGGTTTGAAGGATTGTTGTGGATCCCAAAGGTGGAGATGAAGATGCAACTAGATAAGTTGCTAAGGCCGAGGAGAAGGGTAATTGAAGAAAAGCATTCCAATTCCTATAGTTGCTCATCGGCCAAACGGTTGGGATGAAACAAACTGGAAATGATGCTGGGACTTCTGGGGGTCCTGCATCGAAGAAGTTGAAGAAAACTCCCTCCAAGCCCAAAGGTCAATCCTCATCTAAGATGATGACTTTATCTCTAAGCAAAATTAATCTGAAGAAGGCTGTCGGGGCAACTTCATCTAAAGCTGTCAATGTCAAATCAGCGGCTGAAATGGTAAAGCATTTTTGCCTTCACATTTGTCCAAGTACAACTAGAAATTATGCCTTAGTTATACAGGGATAGGAAAGCGAGGAGGAGGAAGATGATATTCCTCTTATTCTGCGGAGGAAAAAACTTGCAAAATCTGCTAAGAGATCCTTGAAAAAGTTGTTATCTTCCTTATTATCTCCCGTAAGTGGGACATTGAGTTTTCAAAGTCATCTGGGGCTTAGCTTCAAGTATCAACCTGTTATTTCTTTAACTAATCCTTGGAAATTAATTAGGAATTTACTCATATAGTAAAAAAAAAAAATGAACGTACAAGTCAATCCCACCCCCTGCTGCAATACAAGATAGTGAAACGACTGTGGCAACGGGGGTAACAACTTCTATGGCCAAAAATCTTGCCATAGTTGTCACTACAGCTCCATCTGTAGCACTAGATGTTGCTGGGACTACTAAGGAACTTGAAACTATCGTTGACAAGGAGGTTCGACAGAGTCATCTCTCAAAACCTGTCAATGATGAAGAAACTGAGGTAGCATCTGTGACCATGATTATGGGGACAAGAGAACAAGCAGGAACTTTTGCTCCCCCAGCGGTCAATGAAATCCTTCCTCTTGTCAAGAAGAGGAGAATATGGAAACAGCGGATCAAGCTGCTGATCTTTCACATCCTGCTCCAGAATTGAATCTATTAATTACTGAGCGGGTGTGAGATGGTTCGAGATCTGAGACCTTTCTCAGAGATCTTATGGTGGTAAGTAAATTTTTACCCAATGTCTTTTGTTGTTTATTTGAGTAATATCTTCAAATATTTATTTCTTTTGTAGAACTCTGCCCTACACTCGACCATGGTAAACTCACTGATTAATCAGTTCAAGGTCACTCAAGCAAGGTGCAACCAACTAGAGCAGTAAGTGCCTTGCTCTAATTTCAATCTAATGTGAATTAGAATGACACTTCTCATTGTTGCAGGGAGAACTCTGCTTTGATAAATGAGGTTGCTAGGGAGCGCTCCAACATGGAGACTGTAATAACATAAGCTTTGAGGGAAAACAACAGCAAACTTGCTGAAACCCTCTCATCCTTGGAGGAATGTAAAAGTGCATATGTTTCTCTCCAAGGGGAAAAAAGAAAAAGTACAAGCCAATTTAGATTGTAAGTCCATATTTATAACATTTACCGTGGACATATGCAATCTGTCATGGACTAATGAAATCAGTTTTGTTGTTTCACCTGACCAGACCAAAGAGAAACGAACCACATGTTGACCAAAGAGAAAGAAGACTTTGAAGAGAGATATATCAGGCGAGGACACGATCTTGAAAAGCTTCATAATCTTAATTAGAGGATGATCGAAAGAGCCAAAAATGCTGCGAAGATTGCTGAGGAAGAAAAGAGTAATTTGGAAAAGATCATAAATAATTTCAGCATCATTGAAAAAACTACTCTTGAGAAATTAAGAGATGTCGTGGACTCTATCGAGGCAACAACGATTGATCCTGAGAAGGATAATTTATTTCTTGAAGAGTGCTATGCCCTGGTCGCAGCTCAAGCTGATTCTCTGATCGACAATATTGTAAAGTTTGCAAAGAGGTACAAGCAAACAGTCAGGACCGATGTCGGTACGGCTACCACTTCCATCTTGTGCAAACTAAGACATCGTCATGGTCCAAACTTGGATCTGAATCTAGTGGCGGACGATGTAAATTTTGATAATGAAGATCAGATGAGTGCAACCATAGCTGAGGTTAAGCCCATAGTTGACAAACTATTAGAAAAACTCAAGCTTAGCTAAGACATTCCTTCTCATTGTAAATATTTATTTTGACAATGGAAAACATAAGTATTTGATGTATCTCATTGTTTATAACCTGCAAACAGAAATTTATAATAGAAAATGCAAATGCACGCTCTAAAAAAATTTAACACCATAAAAACATACTTAACTTTAAACTTTATTTTATAGTTATATTCTCCTAGCCCCCTCCTGAGATTACTAATACTGAGAATACAATATAGTAATTTCTACATAAAAAACATGCCTAGAGAGTCTCTTATGCGTTGTGAAACGGCTTAAAAAGCGAAGACCTCAACTAGAGTTTATTGTGAGATCACAAGAATAAACAACTCAAAATAAATGTCAAAGCTTTTTTCGAACTAACAACCACCCGAATGATCAGAAACATACTAGTAAGTCTCGTAGGCGTTAAGAAACGGCTTATTTAGAGATGTCTTATCTAGATGCGACCATGAGATCGGTCAGTGAATCCACTTGGAACACTCTAATGAGATGATTATTTGTTGATCAGGCCCAACCTTAACTTGAAGAAAGAAAAAGGATAGAAAATGAGAACACAACAATAACATAAAGTAAAAGAAACATTCAATTGTGAAAGAAAATATGCTAATTGAACAGGGAAATGGTAATTCGGAAAAACTTACACATAAAATTTGCGCAACTGATCTATATTCCATGAATTGGATAAGATCCTTCCATCTTCCATAGCTAATCGAACCGATACTAGTCACGGGATTGAGACCACAGTATAAGGACCTTCCCACTAAGGAGAGAAATTGTGATTGGACTGGTTTGGATTTTTCTTGAAACCAGGTCGCCCACATGAAGACTATGTGGTCGCACCTTTTTACTATGATATTTACACAAAGCTTGTAAATATGCAGTAGACCTAATCAATGTTGGATCACCCTTTTCTTCCAGAAGAGAAATTTCATCTTCTCGAGCATCACTTTGATTATAAATATTTAAGTGACTTAGGCGAGCTGAACCAAATTGAATTTCAACTGGTAAGATAGCTTCAGCACCAAAAACTAGTTGGAAAGGTGTTTCACCCATAGCTTGACTGGATGTGGTACATAATGCCCATAAAACTGAGTAGAGCTGATCCCCAAGTGTAACTTAAGGCGCTCGAAAACACGTTTCTTGACACACTATATTATCTGCCGTTGGCACGTTCTACTGCACCATTGCTCTGTGGATGAGCTATGGATGCGAAACAAATTTTGGTTCCAATGTCGTCACAATAGTCTAAAAAAACACCACTGACAATTTGTGAACCATTGTTGGTAATGAGATGACTTGGGACTCCAAATAGTGTCACTATGTTCTTGCAGTAGTAGTAATATTGCGAACTAGCTCAGCTTCAATCCAATTAGTGAATGTATCAATGGATATGAATAAAAACTTGTATCCATTGACAGCTTGAGGCATTGGTCCTACAATATCTATTCCCCAAATAGCAAATGACCAAGTTAAGGGAATGACTTGCAAAGCATAAGCTAGCTGATGAACTTGCTGAGCATGGAATTGACACTGTGGGCATGTCTTGACCAATTGCATAGCATCATTAAATGCCATAGGCCAGTAGTAACCCTGTCAAAAAACTTTTTCGACCAGTGTGCGGTAAGAAGCATGTGTTCCACATATGCCCCCATTTATTTCTCTCATAAGGGATTTTCCATCTTCTTGAAAAATACACTGCATAAGTTGACAAGGATTATCACCCGAGCTAGTTCAAAATAATACATGTCTGGTTTAAGACAGAATCAGATTAGACATGTGCCTATAAGTCCGTCGTTTTGGACTCAGATGACCTGAAAGGTGCGGACACAAAGATGGTTAATGATCGTAGCCCTTGCGCGATCATGAGGCCACAGACCGTGCGCGGTTAGAAGACTGTAGACAATGCTCGAACAGAAGGTCATTGACTATTTGTGACCAGAATAACTCGAGAATGTCTAACCCTTTGGATAGGCATATCCCGAGAATCACGAGGATCTTTCGACGTATGAAGACAGCTGCTAGGAGGTTAATATGTGCGGTTATCCCTTGATTGCACGTGTTAAGCCTGTGTGGAAGTTAAGTGCGGTTAACAAAACTGCATCCTAGTAACCGTTTGAGGCCGTTTCGTGTTGGCGCCCTTTTGGTCAATATAAAAAGGCGGTCAATGCATGTTATAAGGGCGGTTAAGTGTAACACCCTGGTTTTGGGGGTGAAAATTTCCTTTTTATGAAAAATCATGCATGCATGTATCTTGGTAGTAGTAGCCAAATCTTCTAATTTAAACTAGATCTGATCCCCAAAAATCTCAAAATCTATCTTGTAGATCCAATTCAAGATCAGATTGCTCAAATATGACCTACTATTTATCCTGAGTATAAAAGCCTTCAAAAGCCAGATCAAATTCGATCCCTAACTCCCAGAATTATCAACTTCTTTCTTTTTTCCAAAATAGAATTAAATTAATTACCCTAAATACCCTGAGATTCAGAATTCAGATTTAACCAAATCTTGACGTAATCTAGACCAGATTATTCATGGATTATAATCATGGGTACACCAATACCTTAATCCAAAAAGTTGGCAACCAGATTCCCCTGTTTACACCCTTTTCGCAAATCAGTCCAGATTGTATTGCAAATTAGTGCTTTTCTAATTTTCCAGAAGCCTGAAAAGGCTAAAAGCCACAAACCAGCTCCAAATCTCAATCTGATTCAGGGAACACCTCCCAAATGCTATTCAATACAAATTCTCCTTTTTTTGGAACATCAAAATCTCACCCTAAGTCTCAGAATTCCGGTTTTGACAAAACCCAGATGTGAATTACCCTAAATTATCCTGTTTTCGTTTTATCCGAAAACTGCTCAAATGTTCCAGATTTATCAAATACCTTTGCCAAATTATTTGCTGAATAAAGTTTGCTAGAGATTTGAAGTCAAAATTAGTCCCAACCATCCAAATCTCAGAATTCACAGATCAGTCCAAAATCAAAATCAGCAAATTGCAATCGGGTCCCTGAGCTCTTCGACCAGAGCTATGCTTGTTCGACCTCGCCACTTCGACCTCGACCAAGTGTGCCTGTCACCGTGTTTCTCGTCGCTGGAGAAGTCCAGCTCGTCGCTAGCACTTGTAGCCATTAGGGGTGCATGCCCGACATGCGTCCGCACTGGAGTAGCCACCGTGGCAGCAGTAGCAGCACCAGCGCCGCCTGTCTTCACTGCGCGCTCACGGCATCACCAACAGCAGCAGCAACAACAAGAGTTTTGCGCCACGTTGCAGCCATGCCGGGAGAAGTAGTCACCTCACCGTCGCACCAGCCAGAGAAAGTTGCACGCCAACAGAAAAGCCGACGAAATTGCCGTGTGCCGTCACGTCTTTACCGCTGTCACCACCCCGCCGTCCAGTCACATCGCCATCACTTCAGCCGCCCCTTACTCAGCTCATCCTCACACACACCAGAACCAGCAAATTCTAAGTTCTTCTCGTCTTCATCTTCTTCTCCGGTGAGCCGCCAAGGAGGAACACGGTGCCAGCTCGTTCTGCTGCGCCATCTTCAAATTAACTCGACCAGTGAGTACCTCCCTCTCTCCTCATCATTATGTATCATTTAATTGCTCTTCGGTGGACCTTAACGTCGGTGATCGCCGGAATTTCTGATTGCCCTGTTCCGGCAATGCTGTTTGATTTAGCCCGAATTAGTCCCCCCATTAGTAGAACTTTATGATCAGTAGACCCCTCTTAGCAAACCCATGCTTTTAGAATTCAAAATTGAGCTTCAATCGAAGCTTTCCCAATTTTTGAGCTTCACCAATCGCTGGCTCTCGTCGCCAGGCCACACCGGTGATGGTCCAGTCAAATTGACCACACCAGTAGCTTCCTCATCTCCCTCTACCACTGTCCAAGCAAGGAATAAGTTCAAACCCCCTGTATCAAAAAGCCCCAATTCCAGTGTCATCTTCTCTAGTGCCGACCACCAGAAAATTGCTCCCGACCATTGCAGCCCTATCCATTTTGTCTAGTGTGTGTGCCTTGACCCCCTGAACATTTTTGTCTTCTAGCCGGACACCTAGATCGGCCGAGATCAGAAGTTATAGCTATGCCAAAGTCTTGTCTAGAGACTGTTTCAAACAATGAGGTCACCGTGCTTCCTCGCCGGCGTTCATCACCGTCCGGCCACCTCAACCCTTGAAACCTCAGCCATTGTGTTCCTGTTACTTGTGCCTACCTCCTAGACATAGTTAGCACAGCAATTGGAGCCTTGAATCATAGTTTCTGCTAAGCCCTAGTTTTTGACATTGTCAGCCCTATGTCAGTTCATGCCAGCCAGTGGCATTGGCCCTGTTCACCCACCTCTGGTCATGCAAATCAAAAGCCACCTTGTCAATTAGCTACCTCATGGCATTATGCATCCAATGTTTGAATCAAAACCCATTTTTCCCATTGGAAATCTTCTAAACTATGTCAATGCCATTCTTGGGCATTGCCAGCCCTTGTCAGCCTATGTCAGCCAGTGGCATTGGGCCAGTTTGACCCCTTCTGAGTATGCAAACTGGAATCCACTTTGTCCCCTAAGCTTGTAGAGTTATGTTCTACATTCCATTCAACTGCCACACCTTCAGATAAGCTCTCTAGCATTCCTTGAAGCTATGTGAGAGCCCTGAACCGAATGTCGATCTGTTGACATTCGCTGTTTTTTTGAGCAAACCAACCGTGGACTTGATGTCCATATTGCAGCCTTGAAACCCTGAGAGCCTCTAACACCCATCCTTAGCCAAAACTCCATAGATTTGAGAGTTTAACTCAATTCCAGCTTCCAAATCCTATCTGTCTTAGCATCGCCAAGATCTTTTCTCCCTTGCATGTTGCATATAGATTATTAATGTATTTAATTGGTTTGTGATCTTGTGTGCTTGTTTGTTGGAGAGTAGATCAAGAGCCCGAGTACGAAGACTTCATCGCTGACCCGACATCGACTGCTGTTTCTTATGACACGGAAGGCAAGTCATATTCTTGAACATCTTGAACCTATATTTTAAGAATTGTTAAGATATTACCTTGATTATAAAGTAGTATTGCATTTGATGAGAAAAGAATGATTTTGCAGTACTAGGCTGGATGCCTGTTAAATATGTGGAATGATATCATAGTGAGCCATAACTAATATATATATGTATATATTTTATATTGATGAAATAAAACCCCTAGCCATGACCAGGGTTTTGGTATGGAATGTTGGTAGCACTGGATGTGCTTGCTAGATCTGGATATGCATGGTTTGTGGTATGACCTGGTCACTGGCATGTAAGGACTAGAACCTTGTGTTGTGCGTCTAGTGGCATGAAAAATGTACTGACCGCAAGCCTGGTATGGAACAGGCCTGAACAAGTAGTATGTGGATCATGCATGAAACCCTATATGACATGTCCATGATTTACACGGAGTGTGGATCCAACACATATCACTGGATGTGATTGCACGCTGACCCTGAGTGGGAAGATGCCAATTAGTGGGGGTTGTGTAACCCCGCCACAACTGTGGTTTCTAAGTGGAATCGCAGGGTCTGGGGTGAATTGCATGTGAACATGGCAAAAGTTCTTGTTATTTCTACCTTGCCACTCGCACATGGTTGTGAGGAAGGGTCTAATCATCTTGATAGGATGGGCTTGAAAGTGGAATATCTTGCAGGTAAATTAGTACCTCTCTGCAGAGATAAAAATGTATTCGAATACTCCGAGCTCCCGGGTTTATAGGAGTCTGCTGCGGTGGATTAAATCCACGGGGTGTGATAGAAGTATACTTTTATAATTAAAATTTGATAAGTCAAGATTACCCAAATGACATGTGTTGTCATGATTAGGGGTGCTGCCGTGAACTGTCGTGTGTCGACGTGTCGCGGTAATACCATAATTTAGTGAACATGAATAGTGGTGCTATTCTATGATAAGTACTGCCATGAACATGATCATGATATGAGATGAGAAAGAAAGAAAAGTATTTTGAAAAACCCTTCTCACTTTCCCTCAATAGTATAGGATCATATCATCACTACTATATGTAAATCTACTCTTACCTATGACTTGCTGAGTATGAAAGTACTCACCCTTGCAACATTTCGTCCTATAGATGGAGTGCTTCATGACTAGGGGGGATACCCAAAAGAGCCCTTGGATCCAGAAGGAGGAGATGCGTTTCCACCAGAGCCCTGATTTGTGTTGTCTCCCAGTTCACATCTGATGTGTGGGTGTTCACCTAGCTTCCGCCGCGTAGATGTCATTTTGTTTTAATTACACCATTGTGCCAGGTAGGCACTGTATCCCCTTTATTGTACTAAGGCTGATGGGCCATACAATTATGACACTTTGAAATATTTTGCTGGTGTAATCGAATTCATGTGCTTGACTTATCCTGGGAAGTCAATGTAGTGTTATGGGCCCAGCTGCACCGAGCTGGGATCCTCACATTAAGCATACAGGCATTAGCAGGAGTCCAATACTTGAAGACTTAGACATAGTTAGATAGACACTAACATAGAAGAGATCTTCGACTGTGATAATCTCTTCCACCCTCTTGTAAACATGTTTTCTCACATATTAAAATCATAATAGGACGTAGGGCTATTACTCCTACCATCGACGATCGAACCTGTATAAATTCTCTTGTGCCCGTACAGATATTACTCATCCTACCTTCCTGGAGGAGCGCACCGAAAGGTCCCGCAACTCACAAATTTGCATAAGATCGACTAAGGACCCCGAGTCCAAATCGTCGACAGCTGGAGCCCACCGTGGGGCCTTTTCTTAAGGTGCTTTCCCTTCATCCGGAGGTTTTGTGAGCCATGTTTGGAGCATATAATTCCGAGAACAACTTCGATCTCCACGATTATGCCCATATACCAATGCCTTCGCCTAGCGATCCCGTTCCAATGGAAGAGATCGATTGCGAAGACATTCCGAAGGAACGTCAGGATGACACTTCTTCCCCTACTCGGGTCATGTCCATCGACCAGGGGATGGAAGGGACAGGTCTGAAACTTGATGTCAGTTCCACCGTATGCAAAATCGAGTCTCGGTCACCATGCGTCCCCGTCAGGGACCAGGATGGCAGTGACCAGGAACTTAGTACAGGGAGTTTTGATCCTGACAACCTCCACTTTCTCTTTGATTTTGAGTCCGACTCGGAACAAACAGAGATGTTCACTCCTTCTGCAGCTTCACTCCCCAGAGAATTCGCTACCTTGTCAGAGGAAAAGCCCCGATCAGCGGATTACTCGAGAAGAACAGGAGCGCAGACAAAAGGAGGAACAAGAACGCAAACAGAAGCAGGATCAAGACCGTGTGCGACGAGATAACGAACTCTGCAGAACAGCCCTAGAGGCTATGCAAAATGCGCAGTCTCGTTATGACGCCGCCTCTAGTTCCTCCTGTCGCCCACATGGTCCCAGGCGCGACCAGACGCCTTCTTTACCCCCAGAGCATTTACCGACAGATGAAGAAACGATTACACCTGGCGCACCAAAGAGAAGTACGCATGGCCGACTTCGATCTATCGCAGAGGTCTTGCGTAATTTTCCTCCTACCCTCACAAACGCGGACAAACAGACTTTTGCTAGGATCCTGGCGGAGAAGCTAGATGAGGTCATATCTGATGCGACCCCTACCGCTTCCTCCCGGTCTACGATACATTCCCATGAAAAGGAGTATTCCCACTCTAGTCATGGTAGATGTAATCGATTACCATCCGGATCACATCGGCATGACAAATCCAGACGCGTGGGAAGTTCTCGTGATCGGGATCGAATTCCCGTGCATTCTCGTCTGGGACCACGTGGCACATCTCCATCGTGTGAAATCACTCGTGGTTATGCTGGAAACTGCGGAACTCTCCACAGTCCCTATGTGGGCTGTAAAGCTCTTTCGCCAGGCCTCTGTGCGGTCATCTGGTCGGATTAGTTCAAGCCAGGGGATATTGAGAGGTTTGATGGGACCCAGAATCCGTTGGACTTCCTTCAAATTTACATCACCGATATCCAAGCGGCTAGAGGGGATGATCGCGTCATGGCCAATTACTTGGCGACGGTCCTGGAGGGACCGGCAAGGACATGGCTATTCAATCAGCCCGAAGGTTTGATATATAACTGGGAAATGCTGTGCGATGCTATACTCAACAATTTCCAGAATTGTTTTCAAAAACCCAGGAAAGAAGACGATCTTCATCGTCTACGACAAACCTCTACGGAAACTATTTGACAGTTTGTCAAAAGGTTTGTCAGGGTAAGAAATACCATCCCAAACATATCCGATAACTCCGTTATTAGGCCGTTTAGGCATGTTGTTTGATATCGGAGGTTTACAGAAGATTTACTTATCCACCCTCCATGGTCAGTAGCCGATCTCTTCGATATGGCAGACCATTACTCTGACGTGGCCGAGGCCATTGGGTGGAATAGGATGGTGGATAAAGGGAATTTACCGCCCCAACTAGGTCTCAAGGACGTGAAAAAAGAGGACGCAGGCAAGAAGCCAGAGTCTTCATCCAGCGGGAAATCAAAGAAGTCTAAAAAGAATCGAACCAGACAGTACCAGGAGGTCGCAGTCGCAGAAAAACCTCCGCCGGCAAAAGGTAATAAGTTTTCATTTAAAAATAAAACTACCTCTACTGGCGGCAATGCCGACCAGCCAAAAAAACTGACTAACTCGCAGGAAGGCAAGAAGTGGTGCCTGATCCACAACTCTCTGGGACACAACCTCAAGAACTGCCGGAGTTGGTTGAAGCAACTAGATGACTTCTACCAGGGAATTGGGCCGATGCCAACTCTGCCATCAAAAGAGCAGACTTGCGGGTTTAGAGACGCCGACGGGGACGAAGAAATGTCCTACCAGGTACAAAGTAATCATGTTAATGTCATTGTTGGGGGAAATCTCCGCGAGACTAAGTCCAGGTAAGAAGCTGTGCCATTTGCCCAGAGACAAGGCCCTCGGTGCCTGTCCCGGGTGCCGCCATTAGCCCGGGGACAGGGCCCCCGGTGCCGGTCCCAGGCGCCGCCTTTAGCCCGAGGACAAGGCCCCCGGTGCCTGTCCCGGGCGCCGCCTTTAGCCCGAGGACAAGGCCCCCGGTTCCTGTCCCGGGCGCCGCCTTTAGCCTGAGGACAAGGCCCCTGGTGCCTGTCCCGGGCGCCGCCTTTAGCGCAGGGACAAGGCCCCCGATGCTTGTCTCGGGCGCCGCCTTTAGCCCGGGGACATGGCCCCCGGTACCCGTCCCGGGCGCCGCCTTTAGCCCAGGGACAAGGCCCTCGGTGCCTGTCCCAAGGCCCCCGGTGCTGGACCCATCTCGGCCGACGACGGGCGCCCGGTCATGAGTTGCCGGGGTGATCTGGACCGGGGTGGTGGTGGCTGGCGTCTTCGCCGACGAGGATGTGGCCGCCGAAGAGGTGGCCGAGGAGCTCTCGGAGGGGGTCCCTCCCCAGGGAGGGATCAGGAGCCCCTTCCCCTTTCTAGGCCGCGGGGCCCCCGAGACCTCCGTTTCCGGGGGAACCTCGTAGACCGAGGGGCTTCCCCCCTCGTCAACTGGCCACTCCACACGCGGGGGTGAGGCCTCCGTAAACCGAACCACCAGCCTCTCCGCCTCCGGTATCGCCGGGCCCGCCGGGAGGGCTATCACCGAAGGCGGCGAGGGGGCGAAGTCCGCCGAATCAGACGCCCCCCGTCGACGGCTGGTCCCTTCCCGAAGCCTCTGCGGGGCTCTCCGTGGGAGGTGGAGTTGTTTCCTTCTGGGCCGGGGCCCATGCTCGCCCTGACCCGGGAGTTGCGTCCCGGGCCTTCACCGGCGTGGAGCCCAGCGTCATCGATGGACCGGGGGCTTTCTGAGTCTTGGCCTTCTTCGGCTCAGAGCCCCCGGTAGCGCCCTTCCCCTCTTGTGGGAACCAGGAGTGGGGAGGGGCTTTCTCGACCCTGCTTAGGAGCTTCAGCTCCTCCTCGGTCCACAACGGGGGCTTGGGGGCGGACGATCGGCTATAGGAAGGAAGCTCCGGCGAGTACGCCACCTCGTCGTCTCGGAACCAGAGGTAGAACCACCTCCAGATCCAATCCCCCCAATGGTCCCAGGAGGCTGCCACCGGGTACTTCGCTACCCGGGATGGCAGAAGTTGGACCATCACTGAGCCAAACGGCGACTTCGGCCCTCCCTTCACCAGGTGGGAGCTTCTCGCCGCCGGCTTGTAGAATTACCGGAAGAGCCGGAGCGTCGCCTCCCGTCCGGTGGCTGTCTCGAACAGCCATATGAACAGCCCTATCCAAATGAATGCGCTCGGAGTCTGGTGGTTCAAGGCCCCCCCTTACTCCTTCAAGAACTCCCAGAGCAACGGATGCACCGCGAGCCGGAGCCCGACCTCGAGGAATGCCTCGAAGGCCACCACTTCCCTGGGCCTGGGGCGGGGGCTCTGTCCTTCTTCGCGGGGATCTGGACGTCCCCTTCCGCGACTACCCCCCGGTGGATCAGGGACTACAAGTCCCCGGACGTAAACTCAGAGGCCCAGAGGAAGTCCGCAGTGACTTCCACCGGTGGAACCTCCATGGCCTTGGCACGCCCTTGGGTCCCATCTAATTCTTCTGGTGGCTTAGGCTTCGGAGAATGGGAGGACCTAGGGGTTCCGGAGGCTCAGCTTCCGGGAACGAGGTTCCGGGAGAGCGCTACTGGGAGAGCTAAGGGCGCTAAGGGAGTTTGAAGGCTTGAAGATTGGAATGAGCTCTCCGGGCCCCCCGAGGCCCTATTTATAGGGGCCAAGCACGGCCCCGATGCGCGCCACGTGGCCCTCCATGGTACATCCACGCCGTTGGAATTCAAACAACGTGCGGGAAAAGACGGGACGGGCGCGCGAACCGCGGCGTCGGTTTGAACCGCGAGCGGCCATTATGGCCAAACGGTGCGCTCCCACCC
The DNA here is from genome assembly GCA_019359835.1 of Pharus latifolius. Lineage (NCBI taxonomy): Eukaryota > Viridiplantae > Streptophyta > Magnoliopsida > Poales > Poaceae > Pharus > Pharus latifolius. The sequence continues at coordinate 33,660,034 of CM033324.1, read as the reverse complement.
AGACAACGGCGCGATCATAAATGCACGGCACGAAAATCGAAGCATCACGGCTCCAACAGCTTGTCCCGAAGATTTTCCCGGTAACATGAACCATTCCCTCCGGGAACTCGAGCATCATCCCCGGAGGGCAAGGGGGGCTGCTGTTGAGGGAAATCTCCGCGAGACTAAGTGCAGGTAAGAAGCTGTGCCATTTGCCCAGAGACAAGGCCCCCGGTGCCTGTCCCGAGCGCCGCCTTTAGCCCGTGGACAAGGCCCCCGGTGCCCGTCCCGAGCGCCTCCTTTAGCTCGGGGACATGGCACCTGGTGCCCGTCCCGGGCGCCGCCTTTAGCCCCGGGACAAGGCCCCTAGAGCCCGTCCCGGGCGCCGCCTTTAGCCCGAGGATAAGGCCCCCGGTGCCCGTCCCGGGTGCCGCCTTTAGCCCGGGGACATGGCCCCCGGTGCTCGTCCCGGGCGCCGCCTTTAGCCCGGGGACATGGCCCCCGAGATCTAACTCTTTCTTTCCTGGGCGCCGCCTTTAGCCCGGGGACAAGGCCCCCTGTGCCCGTCTGTCGCGCCCCGAGACTAGGACAACGACTACTCCTGTAGAGACCTAGCTCGCTGCAGCTAATCCCATACCACAAACCTTTGACTTCCCAGGATGAGTCAAACACAGGAGTATATTACATTGCAACAGAGTACTCACAAAATATTAAGCAGTGAGGACTGCTGGCCTTAATATTACATAAAGAGGATTACAATGCCTACAAGGCATTCAGGGTTTAACAAAATATTTAACTACGCAGCAGAAGATAGGTGACCCTCCCACAAAAGAAGTTGACGGCAGAACAACACACTTCAGGGCTCTGGCGGAACTGATTCTCCTCCTTCTGGATCCACGTAATACTCCGTGCCATCATCTTGATCAAAGTAGGCTCCATCTATTGAGTTGAATGTTGCAAGGGTGAGCACTTACGTACTCAGCAAGTCATAGGTAAGAGTAAGTACATATAGTAGTGATGACATGAACCTAGACTAGTCAAGAATTATGGATATTTGTAAAATAATCTTTTCCTTTCTTATCTCATCTTATGGCAGCACTTTTCATAATATAACATCATCATTCATGTTCACTAGATTATAGCACTACCGCGACACGTCGACACACGACAGCCCACGGCAGCACTCCTTATCATGACAACACATGTCATTTGGGTAATCTTGATTTAAACATATTTTATTTAGAAAATAGTACTTGTGTCACACCCCGTGGATTTAATCCACCGCAGCAGACTCCTATAAACCCGGGAGCTCGGAGTATTCGAATACATTTTTAACTCTGCAGAGAGGTACCAATTTACCCGCAAGATATTCCACTTTCAAACCTTTCCTATCATAACAAAATGATTGGACCCCTGACTAACTTCATACTGTGAGCGGCAAGGTGGAAATAACAAGAACTTTTGTTATGTTTTACTCACAATTCACCCCCGACCCTATGGCTCTCAGCGAGGCACAGTTGTGGCAGGTTGTATCCAAACCTCCACCCCTTTGCTTATTCCCATTACTGGGTCAGCGTGCTTGATCACCTTCAGGGGTTTCATGTGCGATCCACATAATTACTTGTTCAGGCCTGTCCCATACCAGGCTTGCGGTTAGCACGTTGTTCATGCCACTAGACGCACAACACAAGGTTCTAGTCCTTATATGCCAATGACCAGACCATCCACAACCCTGCACCTTCAGTGCCTGCATTCCTTTGCAGTCTAGCACCTCCAGTGCTACAGCCATCCATACCATTTTTCTGGTCACGGCTAGGGGTTTTATTTCATGAATATAAGTATATAAATACATATAATAATTCATGGCTTAAAACTTGTTTATTTCACATTTCACAGATAACCAGTCTAGTACTACCAATTGATAAATCAACTATTCTCGATCATTCACATGCAATATTGCCTATATTCAAGGTTATATTATAGCAACATTTAAAATATAGGTTCAAGATGACCAAGGATATGACTTGCCTTCCGCGTCGTAAGATACAGCAGTTGACGTCGGATCCACAATGAAGTCCTCGAACTCGGGCTCTTGATCTGCTCTCCAATCAAACAAACAACCAATAATCATAATCTTTTCCATACATTATTATACTATATGCAATGATGCAAAGATGAAGTCTTGATGATTCTGAAATGATTTGGTTTACAGGCTGATTAGGGTTAAGTTAAGGAAACCAATATTAAGATTAGCTGTCAAAGGTTTACAAGGTTCTAAATGTCTCAAAATATCAGAATGATATCAAGGTTGCGACTGGTTCGCTCAAAAACAGCGAACGTCTTTAGGTCGACATTCGGTTCAAAGCATCGACATAGGGTCGATGAATGATAGAGGGGTTATCTCAACTTGTGGTAGTAGAATAAAATGTAGATCACAACTCTACGAATTTAGTGGACAAAGTGGTTTTCAAATTACACAACTAGAAGTGGGTAAACAAGGTCAATGCCACTGGCTGACAAGCTCTGGCATAGAGCTGACAATGCCAAAAACTAGGGCTTAGCATAACTTTTGATCTGGAGCTCCAAATGATGCACCACTTTGTCTGGGAGGTAGGCTTGAGTAACAGGAACAATTAAGTTAATAGGATCTAGGACTGAAAATGGCTGGAAAGCAAGAAATTTGATGATGAACAGAGATGAACTGGCTGCACTGGAGCAGTTCTGGACACAAACTTGGCATGGCTATAACTTCCAATCTAGGCCGATTTAGGTGTTGGGCTAGAAGACAAAAATACTCAAGAGGCTAAGGCACATCTAAATGACAACGTTTCGAGGGCTGAAATGACTGGAACAAGCTTTTCCGGTCATCGGTGCCGGAGAAGAACACTGCTGTTTGGGGGTTTTCAATTTAGGCCGAACGAACTCGATTCCAAGCTTGGGAAGTGATATATGGGTAAGAGGAAACTACCTGCACGATCACTTTGGCCGGATGATGGCCGGAGAAGCCTGGCGACGATCGCCGGTGACTGGTGGAGCTCAAATTTGAGGAAACCTTCGATTTGAGCTCAATCTGGAGATCTGGATGCATAGGCTTGCTGGGAATGAGTCACTGATCAATTTGTTTCACAGATTCGAAGATTAATTCGGGGTAGATCGGCCAGCATTGCCGGAACAGGGCAATCGGGAATTCCGGCGATCACCGGCGACTGGATGCAATATAACTCAATTAAATGGTACAGCACGATGAGGGAGATGAGGGGAACTCACTGATGCTGTTAATTTGACAGGAGATGCTGTGGATTGCGCTGGCACCGTGAGGCTCCTCGACGGCTCGCCGAAGAAGAAGACCAAGACAGGAGAATTTCGAGACTTAGCTGATTTCCAGTGAAGGAAAGGAGTTGCTGGGGTACAGTAGTGTTTAAATAGGCCAGGCGCAACTTGCAAGGAGGGAGCATTGAATTGATTTGGCAGCTGGTGATGTGATTGCTTGCGTGCTGAACATCAGCGGCGAAGACACAGCAAGAGCGGTGATTGCGACGGCGACAAGTCTGTAGCTGATCACCACGTTGGTTCATCGGGACTTTGCAGCGCTAGAGCACACGGTGGCGACAACAATTGGCACGGCGCAAAAGCAACTGACAAAAGCCTGGTGTTTCTGCTGCTGGTCGCGCACGAGGGCGGTGCTGTCGTCGACGCTGCCACGGTGTTGCCACGACGATGGCTGAGACACTGACGCGTGCGCAATAGGAAGAGCAAGCATGCACGAGCACAAATGCGAACAGAACTTGGCCGGCGGCGAGCGTGCACGGCGCAAGAAACCACGGCGAGCCCTGGTCGTGCGCACAGTAAACGGCCTGGTCGAATTTGGATTGAACTGCAGTTTCAAATCTTAAATTTTGGACTGATCTGTAAATCTGGAATTCTGGAAGGTTTAAACTGAATTTGATTCTGCTATTTTGGCAATCTTTATTCCACAGATGATTTGGCAAGGATTGAAAATAAAACTTGGCACATTTGGATAGCTTTTGATACAAACTGAAAATAGAGTAATTTAGGGTAAAATTAGATTTGAGTTTTGTCGATTTTGAATTCTGGCATTTAGGGTTCGATTTTGATATCTGCACAGAAAAGAAACTTGTGGCAAATAGCATTTTGAGAAGATTTGTCGAAGAAGTTCTGAATTTGGAGTTAATCTGGAGATTTTAGCCTTTTTGGGTTTTCAGATATCAGATAAGGACTAATTTGCGATAACTCTTGGACTAATTTGCGAAAAAGGTTCAGATGGTGAAATCTGGCTGCCAATTTTCTGGTTTAAGGTATTGGCATACCCATAACCATGTTCCAGGTATAATTTGATCTGAACTTGGTCAAGATTTGGATTAAATCTGAATTCCTGAAACTTAGGGTATTTAGGTAATAACAGATATTCTGTTTTCGAAAACAGAAAAGAGTTGATAATTCTGGAAGTTAGGGATAGAATTGAATCTGGGTTCTGAAGGCTTTTAGGTTTAAGATAACTGATGGATCAAATCTGGTAAGTCAGATCTTGACTTGGGGTCACAGGATAGATTTGGAGATTTTAGGGCTAGAACAGAATAAAGCTGAGGCTGATTTGGTTGATCTAGAAGAGACATATGCATGCATGATTTTTAAGAAAGAACTTTTCACCCCAAAACTCAGGATGTTACAGATCTACCCTCCTTAAAGAAATCTCGCCCCGAGATTTACCTAAGACAGGAAAAGATAAGGATAGGTTTGCTTAAGATCTTCTTCCTTCTCCCAAGTAGCTTCTTGCTCTGAATGATTCTTCCATTGAACTTTACACAATCTGATTTTCTTCCTTCGGAGCTGACGTTCATCAATGGCTAGGATTCTGATTGGGTGCTCAAGATAAGTGAGATTCTTCTGTAAAGGCACATCAGGCACATCTATCTGGTCAGTAGGTTCCTTCAAACATTTCCGGAGCTGAGAGACATGAAACACGTCATGCACTCCTGCTAATCCTTCAGGTAATTCCAATTTATATGATACTTCTCCCTTTCTCTTGATTATCTTAAATGGTCCAATGAATCTTGGAGATAACTTTCCTTTCACTTGGAATCTTTGTAATCCCTTGAATGGTGTAACCTTGAGATACACAAAATCTCCTGGTTCAAATGATAATTCTCTTCGTCGTTTATCTGCATAACTCTTTTGTCGTGATTGTGCTGTTTTCAACCTTTCTCTGATGAGTCTGACATGAGCTTCTGCTTCTTCTACTATCTCTGGTCCTATGACCTTTCGTTCTCCTGGCTCATTCCAATGTAACGGTGTTCTGCATTTACGTCCATATAAAGCTTCAAATGGTGCCATCTGTATACTAGCTTGATAACTGTTATTATATGTAAATTCTGCAAATGGTAAACATTTGTCCCATGATGTCCCATAATCTAGTATACAAGCTCTTAGAAGATCCTCTAGGATTTGGTTGACTCTTTCTGTCTGTCCTCCCGTCTGCGGATGATATGCAGTACTGAAATCCAATTGCGTTCCTAGGGTTTCATGCAGTCTATTCCAAAATTTGGAGGTAAACTGGGTTCCACGATCTGAGACTATCTTCTTAGGAATACCATGCAATGCCACTATTCTTTGCATGTATAACTCTGCTAATTTACTGCCATCATAAATCTTTTTGACTGGTATGAAATGAGCTACTTTAGTAAGTCTGTCCACAATAACCCATATGGAATCATATCCTCCTTGAGTTTTAGGTAATCCTGTAATGAAATCCATACCAATTTCTTCCCATTTCCATAATGGTATTGGTAGAGGTTGTAGCTTTCCTGCTATTTTCTGGTGTTCTGCTTTAACTCGTCGACATGTATCACAGTTTGCAATGTACTCTGCAATCTCTTTCTTCATATTATCCCACCAGAATCTGGTCTTCAAATCTTGATACATCTTTGTGTTACCGGGGTGTATTGAGTATGGAGTTTTATGTGCTTCATGGAGAATTATTTCCTTAAGATCTGCGTTTTGAGGTACACAGATTCTTTCTCGATACCATACAATCCCTTGGTTATCTTCAGTAAAGCCTTGAGCCTTTCCTAACTTGATTCGACTCTTAATCTTACAAATTTCTTCATCTTCCTTCTGGGCATTTCCTATCTGTTCTTCAAGTTGAGATTTTATTGTTAAAGTAGCTACCGTTCCCTGCGGTACTATTTCCACTTGATGATTCTGCAACTCTTGTTGTAGGTAAGGGTTCTTCAACATAACCATTCCTTGTAGGTTGTAAACTTTTCTGCTTAGGGCATCAGCCACTACATTAGCTTTCCCTGGATGATACTGAATACTAAGATCATAATCTTTGATCAATTCCAGCCATCGTCGTTGACGCATGTTGAGCTCCGTCTGAGTGAAGATATACTTGAGGCTCTTATGATCGGTAAAAATCTCACATTTATTTCCAATAAGGTAGTGTCGCCATATCTTCAAGGCATGAACTACTGCTGCTAATTCCAAATCATGGGTAGGATAGTTTTCCTCATGTGGCCTCAACTGGCGTGAAGCATAGGCTACTACCCGACCTTGTTGCATTAGCACACAGCCTATCCCTTGCATCGAAGCATCACAGTAAACTACAAAATCTTCTTTGCTATCTGGCAAGGTAAGAACTGGTGTTGTTGTCAATTTCTGCTTTAGCTTCTGAAAACTCTCCTCGCACTTGGTGGTCCATTCAAATGCAACATCCTTCTTTAGCAGATTTGTAAGTGGTTTGGCAATTTGGGAAAATCCTTCAATGAATCTTCTATAATAACCCGCCAATCCCAAGAAACTTCTAATTTCTGGAACCAAGGTGGGTCGCTTCCATTCCTTGATAGCTGAAATTTTAGCTGGATCCACTGAAATTCCTTCTGCTGTCAACACATGTCCAAGAAATGCAATCTTTGACATCCCAAAACTCGCATTTATCAAACTTGGCATAGAATTGCCTTTCTCGTAGTCTTTCTAAGACTAGATGTAGATGTTACTCATGCTCTTCTGTATTCCTGGAATATATCAGAATGTCATCTATGAACACTATGACAAACTTGTCAAGGAAATCCATAAATGTACTGTTCATGACATTCATGAATGCTGCCGGAGCATTGGTCAAGCCAAAAGGTACTACTGTAAACTCATATAAACCATATCTGGTAGTGAAAGCAGTCTTCGGTATATCTTCCTTCTTGATCTTCAGCTGATGATATCCAGATTTCAAATCTATCTTGGAAAATACTTTGGCTCCTCGAAGCTGATCGAACAAGTCATCAATTCTTGGTAATGGGTACTTGTTCTTAATAGTGACTTCATTCAAAGCTCGGTAATCTACACACATTCGTAGAGTTCCGTCTTTCTTCCTTACGAATAATACCGGGGCTCCCCATGGCGAAGTACTGGGTTTAATGAATCCTTTATCTTCCAAGTCTTCCAATTGGCTCTTGAGCTCTTCTAATTCAGAAACTGACATCCGGTATGGTCGTTTTGCTATAGGCGCTGCTCCTGGTTTAAGCTCAATAGAGAACTCTATGTCTCTATCAGGTGGCATTCCTGGAAGTTCTTCTGGAAATACATCAGAATATTGTTGTACTACAGGCACTTGTTCCAGGCATAACTTTTGCAATGATTGAACAGATCTTAGCGGTCTCTTGACTGCTGATCTTTCTGCATGGAATAGAACTCTCTCCCCTTGGCTACTGACAAGATTAAGGGTTTTCTCTTCACAGTCTACTAGACCTTTATGTTGGGACAACCAATCCATTCCCAAAATAATGTCTAGTCCTTGCAGTTCTAGAACTAGTAGATTTGCCTCAAATTCTACTCCTTCTATAATGAAAGTTACATTTGGGCAGATCGAGTAAACAGATAATCTAGCCCCTGGAGTTTGTATAACCATAGAGTACTCTAGTGGTACTTGGTCTATATGCATTTCAACTTCAGATGCAAATGCTTTTGACATGAAAGAATTTGTAGCACCAGGATCAAACAATATTAAGGCAGATGCAGATTGAATCAGAAATCTACCTAGAAGAATGTCGGTGGCGTTGCCTGCTTCTTGAATTGAAGTATAGTTTAATCTTCCTCCTTGGGTTGCAGTTGGTGCTCTACCTCTTCCTCTTCCTCGATTAGCCATGTTTCCTCCTCTTCCTGCTGAATTTCCTCTAAAATTCTGCGATGGTGATGCTCTGGTTACTACTGGCTGTGTTCTTGCTTGAGATCTGGTAATGGACATTGGAAGTTGTATCCAAGGACAGAATTCTTTACGGTGCCCACGCTGTCCACAATGATAACACTCAACACGAGGATGAGGGCAATCTTTCTGAGAATGATTTCCTCGGCAGTTGGGGCACAATGTCGTTGCTGGTCTGGGATTCTGATAAGATGGTCAGAAATTGGGAGTGATAGGAACTCTTCCTCTGATTGGGTTTGGCTGTGGTCGTGTTTGCTGGAACATTCTCCTCTTTCGGCTTTCTTCCCCCATATTCTTCTTTTCTTCCACCTTTAAAGCTCTGTTCACTAGGGTTTGAAATTCCGTAAGTTCATGAGAAGCAATTTGATACTGTAAATAGTGTTGAAGTCCTTCTGTGAAGCGCTCTATCTTCTTCTCTTCAGTATCCACATCTCCAGGTGCGTATCGAGCCAAATGAGTAAATTGGTGTAGATACTCAGTAACTGACTTACTTCCTTGAGTTAAATTCCGAAATTCCCGACGCTTAGCTGCCATAACACCAGTAGGTATATGAAATTTCTGAAATTGATCCTTAAATTCCCTCCAAGAGATATTATCTTTATCAGGGTGGGCTTCCTGGTAGTTCATCCACCATGCAGCGGCAGCTCCTGATAACTGATGAGATCCAAACAAAACTTTCTCTCGTTCGCTGCATCGGACCGTGTCTAGTTTCCTCTCAATATCCCGTAACCAATCATCGGCAACCATGGGATCGGTCGCACTAGAGAATGTTGGTGGACGGGTCTTTTGGAAATCTGTTAATCTTGCTCCTACAGCAGAAGTAGTTCCTTCTGTTGTTCCAGTAGGCAGTTTCTGAACTATCTGGGCTAACAACTGGGTATGAGCTATCTGAGCTTCCTGTCGACTTTTCTCCATTGACAACAAAATTTCCTGAAGACTGGGTTGTTCATTCTGAGGTGGATTAGAACTCTGAGATCCTTGCTGAAACAAAGGGTCTCTTGTCATAGTTTCTTCTTCCTGCGGAGTCTGACCTATATCTTCTCTTCCACTTCGAGATCTCCTTCTGGTGTCAACCATGGTGGCTCTGAAAAAGGTTTAGACGGATCTAACTCACTAAGGCCAACTAAGACAGCAATGCAGAAATTAATGCAACTACTTTAATGCATAAAATTACTTAGGCTATTAGCCATAATACACAAATTAACCATTGCAAAAGCAACAGCGAATCACAAAGCTATTAAGAGCATCCACTAGCTCTGTCTACACCAACCTCTAAGACACTCTGAAACAATAGAACGCACTCTCACAATCTTACCGAATTTTAGAAAATCCAAATAAAATTTTGAAATAAAGGTTTTTCAAGAGCTACAAAGCTCACTATTTTTACCAAAATAAAGTTTTCAACAATTAGTTTTCTGAATAAATTACGTTTTCCTGGCACGGCCAATTCCTAAAGGTGTCATCCTACAGTCAAGTTCTCATGTTGCTCTGATACCAACTTTTCTTGTCGCGCCCCGAGACTAGGACAACGACTACTCCTGTAGAGACCTAGCTCGCTGCAGCTAATCCCATACCACAAACCTTTGACTTCCCAGGATGAGTCAAACACAGGAGTATATTACATTGCAACAGAGTACTCACAAAATATTAAGCAGTGAGGACTGCTGGCCTTAATATTACATAAAGAGGATTACAATTCCTACAAGGCATTCAGGGTTTAACAAAATATTTAACTACGCAGCAGAAGATAGGTGACCCTCCCACAAAAGAAGTTGACGGCAGAACAACACACTTCAGGGCTCTGGCGGAACTGATTCTCCTCCTTCTGGATCCACGTAATACTCCGTGCCATCATCTTGATCAAAGTAGGCTCCATCTATTGAGTTGAATGTTGCAAGGGTGAGCACTTACGTACTCAGCAAGTCATAGGTAAGAGTAAGTACATATAGTAGTGATGACATGAACCTAGACTAGTCAAGAATTATGGATATTTGTAAAATAATCTTTTCCTTTCTTATCTCATCTTATGGCAGCACTTTTCATAATATAACATCATCATTCATGTTCACTAGATTATAGCACTACCGCGACACGTCGACACACGACAGCCCACGGCAGCACTCCTTATCATGACAACACATGTCATTTGGGTAATCTTGATTTAAACATATTTTATTTAGAAAATAGTACTTGTGTCACACCCCGTGGATTTAATCCACCGCAGCAGACTCCTATAAACCCGGGAGCTCGGAGTATTCGAATACATTTTTAACTCTGCAGAGAGGTACCAATTTACCCGCAAGATATTCCACTTTCAAACCTTTCCTATCATAACAAAATGATTGGACCCCTGACTCACTTCATACTGTGAGCGGCAAGGTGGAAATAACAAGAACTTTTGTTATGTTTTACTCACAATTCACCCCCGACCCTGTGGCTCTCAGCGAGGCACAGTTGTGGCAGGTTGTATCCAAACCTCCACCCCTTTGCTTCTTCCCATTACTGGGTCAGCGTGCTTGATCACCTTCAGTGATATGTGTGGGAGCCGCGCTCCGTGTTTATCGTGCATCACTACACATCTCATGCAGGGGTTTCATGTGCGATCCACATAATTACTTGTTCAGGCCTGTCCCATACCAGGCTTGCGGTTAGCACGTTGTTCATGCCACTAGACGCACAACACAAGGTTCTAGTCCTTATATGCCAATGACCAGACCATCCACAACCCTGCACCTTCAGTGCCTGCATTCCTTTGCAGTCTAGCACCTCCAGTGCTACAGCCATCCATACCATTTTTCTGGTCACGGCTAGGGGTTTTATTTCATGAATATAAGTATATAAATACATATAATAATTCATGGCTCAAAACTTGTTTATTTCACATTTCACAGATAACCAGTCCAGTACTGCCAATTGATAAATCAACTATTCTCGATCATTCACATGCAATATTGCCTATATTCAAGGTTATATTATAGCAACATTTAAAATATAGGTTCAAGATGACCAAGGATATGACTTGCCTTCCGCGTCGTAAGATACAGCAGTTGACGTCGGATCCGCAATGAAGTCCTCGAACTCGGGCTCTTGATCTGCTCTCCAATCAAACAAACAACCAATAATCATAATCTTTTCCATACATTATTATACTATATGCAATGATGCAAAGATGAAGTCTTGATGATTCTGAAATGATTTGGTTTAGAGGCTGATTAGGGTTAAGTTAAGGAAACCAATATTAAGATTAGCTGTCAAAGGTTTACAAGGTTCCAAATGTCTCAAAATATCAGAATGATATCAAGGTTGTGACTGGTTCGCTCAAAAACAGCGAACGTCTTTAGGTCGACATTCGGTTCAAAGCATCGACATAGGGTCGATGAATGATAGAGGGGTTATCTCAACTTGTGGTAGTAGAATAAAATGTAGATCACAACTCTACAAATTTAGTGGACAAAGTGGTTTTCAAATTACACAACCAGAAGTGGGTAAACAAGGTCAATGCCACTGGCTGACAAGCTCTGGCATAGAGCTGACAATGCCAAAAACTAGGGCTTAGCATAACTTTTGATCTGGAGCTCCAAATGATGCACCACTTTGTCTGGGAGGTAGGCTTGAGTAACAGGAACAATTAAGTTAACAGGATCTAGGACTGAAAATGGCTGGAAAGCAAGAAATTTGATGATGAACAGAGATGAACTGGCTGCACTGGAGCAGTTCTGGACACAAACTTGGCATGGCTATAACTTCCAATCTAGGCCGATTTAGGTGTCGGGCTAGAAGCCAAAAATACTCAGGAGGCTAAGGCACATCTAAATGACAAAGTTTCGAGGGCTGAAATGACTGGAACAAGCTTTTCCGGTCATCGGCGCCGGAGAAGAACACTGCTGTTTGGGGGTTTTCAATTTAGGCCGAACGAACTCGATTCCAAGCTTGGGAAGTGATATATGGGTAAGAGGAAACTACCTGCACGATCACTTTGGCCGGAGGATGGCCGGAGAAGCCTGGCGACGATCGCCGGTGACTGGTGGAGCTAAAATTTGAGGAAACCTTCGATTTGAGCTCAATCTGGAGATCTGGATGCATAGGCTTGCTGGGAATGAGTCACTGATCAATTTGTTTCACAGATTTGAAGATTAATTCGGGGTAGATCGGCCAGCATTGCCGGAACAGGGCAATCGGGAATTCCGGCGATCACCGGCGACTGGATGCAATATAACTCAATTAAATGATACAGCACGATGAGGGAGATGAGGGGAACTCACTGATGCTGTTAATTTGACAGGAGATGCTGTGGATTGCGCTGGCACCGTGAGGCTCCTCGACGGCTCGCCGGAGAAGAAGACCAAGACAGGAGAATTTCGAGACTTAGCTGATTTCCAGTGAAGGAAAGGAGTTGCTGGGGTACAGTAGTGTTTAAATAGGCCAGGCGCAACTTGCAAGGAGGGAGCAGTGAATTGATTTGGCAGCTGGTGATGTGATTGGTTGCGTGCTGAACATCAGCGGCGAAGACACAGCAAGAGCGGTGATTGCGACGGCGACAAGTCTGTAGCTGATCACCACGTTGGTTCATCGGGACTTTGCAGCGCTAGAGCACACGGTGGCGACAACAACTGGCACGGCGCAAAAGCAACTGACAAAAGCCTGGTGTTTCTGCTGCTGGTCGCGCACGAGGGCGGTGCTGTCGTCGACGCTGCCACGGTGTTGCCACGGCGATGGCTGAGACACTGACGCGTGCGCAATAGGAAGAGCAAGCATGCACGAGCACAAATGCGAACGGAACTTGGCCGGCGGCGAGCGTGCACGGCGCAAGAAACCACGGCGAGCCCTGGTCGTGCGCACAGTAAACGGCCTGGTCGAATTTGGACTGAACTGCAGTTTCAAATCTTAAATTTTGGACTGATCTGTAAATCTGGAATTCTGGAAGGTTTAAACTGAATTTGATTCTGCTATTTTGGCAATCTTTATTCCACAGATGATTTGGCAAGGATTGAAAATAAAACTTGGCACATTTGGATAGCTTTTGATACAAACTGAAAATAGAATAATTTAGGGTAAAATTAGATTTGAGTTTTGTCGATTTTGAATTCTGGCATTTAGGGTTCGATTTTGATATCTGCACAGAAGAGAAACTTGTGGCAAATAGCATTTTGAGAAGATTTGTCGAAGAAGTTCTGAATTTGGAGTTAATCTGGAGATTTTAGCCTTTTTGGGTTTTCAGATATCAGATAAGGACTAATTTGCGATAACTCTTGGACTAATTTGCGAAAAAGGTTCAGATGGTGAAATCTGGCTGCCAATTTTCTGGTTTAAGGTATTGGCATACCCATAACCATGTTCCAGGTATAATTTGATCTGAACTTGGTCAAGATTTGGATTAAATCTGAATTCCTGAAACTTAGGGTATTTAGGTAATAACAGATATTCTGTTTTCGAAAACAGAAAAGAGTTGATAATTCTGGAAGTTAGGGATAGAATTGAATCTGGGTTCTGAAGGCTTTTAGGTTTAAGATAACTGATGGATCAAATCTGGTAAGTCAGATCTTGACTTGGGGTCACAGGATAGATTTGGAGATTTTAGGGCTAGAACAGAATAAAGCTGAGGCTGATTTGGTTGATCTAGAAGAGACATATGCATGCATGATTTTTAAGAAAGAACTTTTCACCCCAAAACTCAGGATGTTACACGGTTCATGTGGATCTGTGAAACCCTTCAACTCTAATAGTTGGCTCCGTAGTTGCTAGACGGACGCAGTAAAGTTGATAAAAAGCATTAAGTTGTGGCATGATCCTTCGCCATGATTTAGGAAGACTAATGACAGTGGATGATTTGCGATGAAACTGTCAATTCCCCTCGCTGGTTGGCTCTGTGGTAGCTAGAAGGATGCAGCAGAATTGCAAGGCTTTAATTGTCACATAGCTTCCACCTCTGGCCATCATCAAGAAAAGTTCTTCTACAATTCTTTGGTCACATCGAGTAGCATCAGCGACCACGGTTTCTTCGGTCGCCTCATCTTCGACCAAAGCATCTGTAAGTTAATTACATGCAGATTTCGTTGCTCGACGCTAGTTTCAAGTGTCGCAACTCAGAAACAATAGTCGATTTCGCCAAGTTGAGTTCGAGCTGCTTCACGCACAAACTCAACTCGGCAAGGGAAATTTGCTTGATGAATTTTTGTAATAAAAATTCATTAGAAAAGTCCCATATGGCCAAATAGGCTAAACTAAAATATATATACTTGGGTTGTAAAAAAAATGATGATAAAAACTAGGACAAAAATTCCACTGGTCAAAAAAATATCAAAACTGGATTGGTCAAACGTGGTCAACGCTTGGTCAAATCTGGTCAACATTGGTCAACACTGGTCAAACGTGGTCAAACCTGGTCAACACTTGGTCAAATCTGGTCAATGTTGGTCAAACCTGGTCAACAACATGGCCAAACCGACATGCAGCCCGAGTTCGAGTTGGATTTATGTCTAGTTTAAATAACAAAAGTATATCTCCTTTTCAAATTAAAAAAAGGATAATCTCTCTCTTTATCCTTTCGTAATAAAATATATCTCTTATTCAAGTTCAAAAAGGAGATAAACCCTCCCTTTATCCTTTTGTTTATTTAAATAACAAAGTATATCTCTATTCGAATTCAAATCCCCTAAAATCTCTGGTTGTTGGATAGTTGTAACCAACTTGGAGCCTCTATAAATAGAGAGGGGATGCTAACCTTTTTTTTGAGGGAGAGGCAAGACGGGCACAGACACATGAGGAGCAAGACAGAAGTAGGTGCAGGGTAGAGGTGCGAGCGGGCCAGAAGCTATTCTCCTTGTCCCCTTTGAAGATGATCATGGGTGAGTGCTTATCATAAGCACAACATTCATCATGTATCATATCAGAGGTGGAGGCCTATCCATTGGTGCCTACCCGAGCCCGATTGTGATGACTTCTGAATCGCTTTTCGATCGATGTTCCTCGAACCCAGTTCCAGCAATAGATCTTATTAGCATTCGATCTAGTCTTCAATTGTGTTTTCGGTCCAAACCGATAAATACTCTGGCCAGCGACCAAAATAACATCACTTGATCGAAATCAGGTGTGTTTGCGGTAGGAACTGAGTATTTTTCAGGCAAAGATTTGAAAACAGCAATCTGATTAACCTTGCTCTTATGGGAGTAGATCGATGCCACTTTTGAATTGCTTTTCGACCGAAGTTCCTCGAACCCAGTTCGAGCAGTAGATCTGATTAGCATTTGATCTAGTCTTCAATTACGTTTTCGGTCAAAATCGAAAAATACTATGGCCAGAGACCAAAATAACATCACTTGATCGAAATCAGGTGTGTTTGCGGTAGGAACTGAGTATTTTTCTGGCAAAGATTTGAAAACAGCAATCTGATTGACCTTGCTCTTATGGGAGTAGATCGATGTCACTTCTGAATTGCTTTTCGATCGAAGTTCCTCGAACCCAGTTCGAGCAGTAGATCTGATTAGCATTCGATCTTGTCTTCAATTGCGTTTTCGGTCAAAACTGATAAATACTCTGGCCAGAGATCAAAATAACATCACTTGATCGAAATCAGGTGTGTTTGTGGTAGGAACTGAGTACTTTTTCAGGCAAAGATTTGAAAACAGTAATATGATTGACCTTGCTCTTATGGGAGTAGATTGATGTCACTTCTGAATTGCTTTTCGATCGAAGTTCCTTGAACCCAGTTCGAGCAGTAGATCTGATTAGCATTCGATCTAGTCTTCAATTGCGTTTTCGGTCAAAACCGATAAATACTCTGGCCAGGGACCAAAATAACATCACTTGATCGAAATCAGATGTGTCTGCGGTAGGAACTGAGTATTTTTCAGGCAAAGATTTGAAAACAGCAATCTGATTCACCTTGCTCTTATGGGAGTAGATCGATGTCACTTCTGAATTGCTTTTCGATCGAAGTTCCTCGAACCCAGTTCGAGCAGTAAATTTGATTAGCATTCGATCTAGTCTTCAATTCCATTTTTGGTCAAAACCGATAAATACTCTGGCCAGAGACCAAAATAACATCACTTCATCAAAATCAGGTGTGTTTGTGGTAGGAATTGAGTATTTTTCAGGCAAAGATTTGAAAACAGCAATCCGATTGACCTTGCTCTTATGGGAGTAGATCGATGTCACTTCTGAATTGCTTTTCGATCGAAGTTCCTCGAACCCAGTTCGAGCAGTAGATCTGATTGGTATTCGATCTTGTCTTCAATTGCGTTTTCGGTCAAAACCGATAAATACTCCGGCTATAGACCAAAATAACATCACTTGATCGAAATCAGATGTGTTTGCGGTAGGAACTGAGTATTTTTCAGGCAAAGATTTGAAAACAGCAATCTGATTCACCTTGCTCTTATGGGAGTAGATCGATGTCACTTCTGAATTGCTTTTCGATCGAAGTTCCTCGAACCCTGTTCGAGCAGTAGATCTGATTAGCATTCGATCTAGTCTTCAATTGCGTTTTCGGTCAAAACCGATAAATACTCTGACTAGAGACCAAAATAACATCACTTGATCGAAATCAGGTGTGTTTGCGGTAGGAACTGAGTATTTTTCTGGCAAAGATTTGAAAACAGCAATCTGATTCACCTTGCTCTTATGGGAGTAGATCGATGTCACTTCTGAATTGCTTTTCGATCGAAGTTCCTTGAACCCAGTTCGAGTAGTAGATCTGATTAGCATTCGATCTAGTCTTCAATTGTGTTTTCGGTCAAAACCGATAAATACACTGGCCAGAGACCAAAATAACATCACTTGATTGAAATCAGGTGTGTTTGCGGTAGGAACTGAGTACTTTTTCATGAAAAGATTTGAAAACAGCAATCTGATTACCTTGCCCTCATGGGAGTAGATCGATGATAACTTCTCATCCAGAAGTCCGATCGACCGCAAATGTTTATGGTGAATAGAAGACTCTATGAGAAACTTCACCTAATTTCATGTCCATCAGAGATCTCTAATGTAGAATTTGATCAGAAGAGAGGCTCTGTCCAGAAGTCATTCCAGCTTGCCCTCATGTGAGTAGATCAATGGTAACTTCTCGTTCAGAAGTCTAATTGACCCCAAATTTTGCTTCATTCAGAAGTCCGATCGACCCCAAATTTTTATGGTGAATAGAAGACTCTATGAGAAACTTCTCCACCAATTTTCAAGTCAATCAAATATCTCTAAAGTGGAATTTGATCAAAAGAGATGCTCTGTCCAGAAACTTGTCAACTTCATTTTATGGGAGAAGATCGATGATAACTTCTAATCCAGAAGTCCGATGAATCCCAAATTTTTATGGTGAATAGAGGACTCTATGAGAAAGCTTTCCACCAAATTTCAAGTCAATCAAAGATCTCTAAAGTTCAATTTGGCCAAAGGAGATGCTCTGTTTGGAAACTTATTCATTTTGTCCCACGGGAGAAGATCAATGATAACTTCTGATCCAGAAGTCCGATCGACTGCAAATTTTTATGGAGAATAGTAGGTTCATTCTGAAACTATTCTTTCAAGTTTCACCTTGATCAGATGTCCAAAGTGTCATCAAAACCATTGAAAATAGTTCTGTCTCATTGAATTCCAGCTTGACGTACAAGTAATGCAATGAAGATAAAGTTTTAAGCCTATAATAAGTCAGAAAAGCCCTCATCCAAGTAGCAGAGTGAGAGCTAATGACTATTTGTGTGCAAAGATTCAAATCAAGTTGAAATCTTACTAAGTCCTTGATGGATATTCCAATGGGCTGTCTACCATGCAACATACTTTTCCTGAAGATAAGGAAGTCAAAGATGTTATCACAAGTCATCCATCCATAATTTACATGTTGCTGGGTACTGATGAAGCAAAGGCAACATGCTTTTTGTCTGTGACTGACGAAGCCGGACACCATTCATGCCGGGTACTAATGAGGCGAAGGCATCTATTTGTTCGCGACCGACGAGGCCGAACAACTCCCTGGCCGGGCACCGACGAGGCGAAGGCCACATCTTGTGATAACACCATAGACTGACGAGGCTATGGATTTGCATACTTGCATGCATGAGCATACGTATTGCATTTATTGATTCAAGGGCAAAGTAATTTTGAAGCTTGAGGACGACGACCATTAACACAGCTTAATCAGAGGTTTTCTGTGGACTTGTTCTGCAGATATAATTAACCAGGAGCTTTTCAAAAGACCTGAGGAACCATGAACCATGCAATCCCCTGATGCCAAGATGTACTTTCCTTCGGTGCAATAAGAGATTGTAAATCCGAAAGAGACTTGTAACTTGTAATTTTTTTCAGAATTAATAAAGTACAGTGTTTCCTAAGATTGTGCATTCTCTACTGTTTTATTTGTATACTTATGTATACTGGCATGCCCGCACCACAAAAAAGGGGGCCAATTTCCCGGAAGAGGGATCTTCTCGGCGAAACATGGAGACTTAAAGCTCAAATCAGGGGTAGGACAAAGGATGTTGATGGGTTGCGCCGTCATTTCTTGTGCCTTCTCCGCTCCTTGTTCTTCTAGATGGGAGGGAGGCACAATATCTTGGACCAGAGGGGGAGCAGAGGTGTTAGGCTGTTCATCCATCCCCATGGTTGAGGTCGCAGAAGCGACCTTGGTTTCACCAACATCGACGGGTTCATTAGATTGAAGATTTTGAACCACATCGTCGATGATGGATGCAGGATCTTCCTCAACCACCTACGTCTAAACAACTGATGTAGTCGCAGCGACCTCTTCCATAGATGCTAGATTTGCAATAGTTTCACCAATGGCAGGCAACTCTGCCATGGTAGCCTCCTCCTCTACTACAGTTGATTTAGTTTATTGCATTGGAATAGGTGTAGTAGAGGTAGAAGAAGTCCTGCATATCCAATTCACAATTGGATAAAGGTGTGCCTAACTAAAAAGACTTAGTTAGAGATGAATTTTACCTGATGGTAAGACCCAAAGGATTGCGGGAGCTTGACGATCCGCTTTTGGGAGCTAAAAGTGAAGATAACACCATTGGTGAGGAATCATCAGGTACTACTGACCTCTTCCTTAGAACAAATAAGGAAGGTTCCGTATCCTCCTCCACATCGCTCCCTTCTCTCTATACGACCATGAGATAGTTCCTAGTTGTATGTGGTAAAATTTGAGAGGGGGAGGCTCTTATCAGAACAACCTTTCTAGTTAATAAACCAGTTGTTGATTTCCCCACAGTAGGGGGATGGGCCACTTGTGGTTGCCTTCACCCTTGCGATCGCCTGAGTGCTCGTGGCCACAGAGGCTGGTAAAGAAGCCTATGACCGCAAAGGCTGTGAACTTGCAGCCTTACCAGAAAAGAGATGAGTAGTTTGTTTGGCCCTAGATGTGGCTGTGCCTTTGATCGTAGAGTGGGCCTTCTTCAGTTTTTTCGATGAAGGACCACTGGGGGATCCAACATCCTGCTCAACACACCTTTTTAGACCCATCTAGCGCTTGAACAACTGTCTAAAATGAATTACTTTGGGAAACTCCTTTTCTAAATAAGACATGTGCAGTCTTTTCGAAAGAGACATACCTTTCGACGCACCTGCACGAAGTCGTCAGTATTGCCAACCATGCTCTCTGGCCTTGGTGCACTAACATCGCCTTTTGCAGCCACATTGATGGTCTTCAGGAGAGAGTTTGTTCTCCTGTCGACCTCAGAATTTGATAGAACTATCAAGAAAAGGATAATCAATAATTTTCAAATGCTTCAGTTCAGATAAATCTAAAATTAACTGAAAAGAATATACCAATTTGAGCGGCTGAGTAATTACTAGGGCAATGATCCCTGGAACCATCATCTACGGTCTTGACCTCCCAGGCAGGATGTACCATCTTCCTCAGAGGGCTGATCCGATTCTTAACAAAGTCCCAGATCACATCGTGGGTGGTGAAGCCCTCATTCACCAGGTGATGGATCACCTGGGCTTGCCTCTTCTACTTGTCGTCCAGTGGAGGAGCAGAATCATGCTCTCCACTATTTTCTAGTCGACGGTTCTCGAACCAGATATGACTCTCTAGGAGTCGAGCAATAGAACCACTGCTGACTCCATCCATGGACAGAGTCGTAGAGGGGAGGTAAGGGTAGTCTTTCTTCTCCCACAGCTGAAAGTTGACACACCCAGAAGCATTGGAGCTTTTTGACCACGCTTGAAAGTAAAACCAGTGAGAAAGGGGAGTGTTGGGCAAAACCCCAATATACGTCTCACACAAGTGCTAAAAGATGGTGAGGATCAAGATAGAATTGGGTGAAGGTTCACCAATTCTAAATCATAATGGGCAAGAATGCCCAAGAGGAATTCGCTCTCTAGGAGACAAAACTCGCAGCGCAAGAAATCCTCAAAAATTACCAGTTCACCCGGTTGGATGACTAGAGTTTCTTCTTCTCCGGCAAGGCGCCACGGGATTAGAGACTTGGAGGGGGGAAATCCTTCCCTCTCCAAGGCTAGCAAATCCTCAACCTAGTTGAGAAGAGAGTGGGTCCTGGATGCCATTTGGATGAAGAAAGTGAAGAACGATGAGAAGGCTTGACTTCTGAGAGTTTGGGACTTTGGCAGATTTTTAAGAAAAAAGTCTCCGAAGGCTAAGTATATAAAGCCTCAGAAGCAACACTTCGTATTCCCGGTAGTGGATCACGATGGGTAGGCTTAAAGTTTTTTCATTTAATGCCAATCTAATACATGCACCGAGAAGGTTTTTTGGACTCTCATTGGAATTTGAAATGACAAAGCGTCTCTTTGGAATTGGAAACAATGTTTTTTGAGATGACCGTGTGATTTCAAATTTGTTGGCTAGCTGATGAGGATTTTTACCAAGTCCTTTGTTTATACATCTCCGTGATCACAAGAGACCATGGGGGGAGATTCGAGCCCTTTATATGTGTCTTTCCATGATCGTAGGAGACCATGGAAGGAAATTTAAGTCTATGCCTTCTCGAGGTCGTAGGAGACCATGGGAAGAAAACCAACCTACTTTGGCCTTCTGAGGTCGTAGGAGAACATGGGAAGAGAATTAACTTGTTCGTACCTCTCCATGGTCGCAGGAAATCATGGAAAGAGATCAAAGAATAAGTCCAAGATATTATGGACATAACCCAATCTGTTGGGGAAGTCCTGGACGCCTCCCAGAAGAAGTCCCGGAGGGCTCCCGTGGAAAGCCACGGAAGCCTCCCTTGGAACATCCCAGAGGGCTCTCGTGGAAAGCCACAGACGCCTCCTGTGGAAAGTCCCGGAGGGCTCCCATGAAAAGTCCCGAGGGGCTCCCGTGGAAAGCACCATAGGGCTCCCGTGGAGGGCCACGAACACCTCCTAGGGAAAGCCACAGACGCGTCCCGTGGAAGGCCACGGACGCCTCCCATGGAAAGTCCCAGAGGGCTCCCGTGGAAAGTCCCAGAGGGCTCCCGTGGAAAGTTCCAGAGGGCTCCCGTGGAAAGCCACAGAGGGCTCCCGTGGAAAGTCCAGGAGGGCTCCTGTGGAAAGCCATGGATGCCTCCCGTGGAAAGTCTCGGAGGGCTCCCATGGAAAGCCACGGAGGCCTCCCGTGGAAAGTCCCGGAGGGCTCCCATGAAAAGTCCCGGGGGCTCTAGTGGAAAGCCCCAGAGGGCCCTGTGGAAGGCCACGAACACCTCCTGTGGAAAGCCACGGACGCCTCCCGTGGAAGCTCTCGGACGCCTCCCATGGAAATTCCTGGAGGTCTCCCATGGAAAGTCCCAGAGGGCTCCCATGGAAAGCCACGGAGGGCTCCTGTGGAAAGCCACGGACACCTCCCGTGGAAAGTCCCAAAGGGCTCTCGTGAAAAGTCCCAGAGGACTCCCGTGGAAGGCCATGAACGCTTCTTGTGGAAAGCCACCGAGGGCTCCCGATGGGAGGTGACTGGTCGCACGGTCAGCTCGCGTCTCTATACACGTGTTACACATGTCCGGAATGCCGTGGTACTATTTTATACCAAGACAGTTGGCGCCGACTGTGGGGACACGTGACGATTCACCATGGATTCCCCAAGAACGAGGGATTGTGCTCTCTCTCTCTCTCTAGTGACACCGGTCCCAGTGACCCGGCGCCACCCCCGTAAGATGTTGCCGTCTTGGCACCACCATTCGGGGAGGCTCGGAGTGAGGCGCTTCCTCCTCCCACGTTCCCCGGGGTAGGGGGACCCCCGTACAGAGCCCAGCGACCGCGATCGTGTTGGTGGGAACAAGTGCCCCCCAAGCGACTGTCCTGGTTCCTAGAGACCCATTGCTCGGGGCCTTGGTCGAGGGCCAGCTCCGCACCCAGTGCACCTTAGAGGAGCTATTGCACTTCTTAGCGCGGCCTCCAGCTCTCGCTTATCCGCCCCCGTTCCCTTTTATGGGGGCACCACCACCATTTTTCATAGGGCACCAGGCCGCCTTCCCTGCCCTAAGAGGTCCGGCGTCCGGAGCTCTCCCCTTTCCGGGAGGTTACCCTATGCCGTTGAGTTGGCTTGTGTGGGCCGTCGCTGTCGCGATAGGAACACTCCCCGCCTTGGGGGCTCTCTCCGTGCAAGTGATGGCCCACATGCTTGGGGACACCCCCAGGTGAATGGCCGCCGTTGCGCTCGGCACCTTCCCGATGCCTAGACCAACCCTCATCTCGGGCCCTCCCCCTGTGTCGATCCTCGTCGCCGCCCCAGACACACGCCCGACACTGGGCACAGTTGGCGTGCTGGTGGTATCCACCGGGCCGACAGCCCACACGCACTACCTCCCTCCTCCCCCGGGACCGCCCCCAAGGGCTCCCTAGGCAGACCAGACCCGCTTCACCAGGGAGGAGGAAGAGCGCATGCGTATGGTAGGTGCTAGGAAAACTTCCTCCCCAGCCGATCGGAGCCACCACCACAGCAAAAGCTGCGCTTGACCCACGGCTCTCGGGAAGACCGGGGAAAGAGGCTGGCTCAAGAGGCCATTGTCGCCTCGGGGGAGGACCCTGAGATCCAAGAGGTCAGCTCGACCAACCCAGAGGAGAAGAGGCGCTATCATCAGGCGGGCGGTCACCTGGGCCCCCTGCCTAACTCCAACAACGAGTGCCCCTCCCTTGTCGAGGGGGATGATGATCGGGAGTTTCACCGGGAGGTTGAGGGGGCTAACCAGCCACGGTATTGCCGCCTCTGGTTCATTGGGTGGCCACGGCCGTACCATCCGCCGCACATCAAGCACTACAATGGTGAGGCTGATCCTTATGAATTTGTTCAGGTATACTCTACGGCCATCTCGGTAGTTGGGGGAATGAGACGGTGCAGTGCAACGTCTTCCCCCTCTACCTATCGCGGATCGCCCGGTCATGGTTTTATAATCTAAAGGCCGAGTGGGTCAAGTCCTTCGTACAACTCCAGCGTGAGTTTTGTGCGAACTTCCAAGGGAGCTATATACGCCCCCTGGACTCAACACAGCTCTACACCGTTGGACAGAAAACGGGGGAGACCATCCAGAGCATTTTCAAGCACTTCACTCAGGTAAAGAGCAAGGTCGCTCACGTCCATGACTCGACGCTCATCGAAGCCTACAAGAGCGGGCTCCTCCCCGGGGAGCTCCACCAGAGGCTCTCCCAGGGTTGCCCAACTCGGCGAACGAGCTCTTCAACATTCTCGAGAAATATGTTGGAAGAAAAACCAGGGGGTGCCTGCCTCCGCCGAACGGGAGGCCAAGGACCTCTCCAAGCGCCCCAAGAGGGGCAATCGCAGTGAGCCACGGCCTCGGGACACTTTTGTCCTTGAGGGCGGAGGTGGCTCACGCAAAGCCAATAAGGACAATCATCCCTTCCCTGGGCCGAAACACGGTGGCAAGGATGGCACAGCCAACCTGTGGTGTGCCTTCCACAAGTTTACTACCCACGCCACTCGAAAATGCAACCATCTCCTGCAGCACTTCACCGCATTCCTCGACCAGCATGGCAGGGGGGAGCCCTGCCTCCTTTCCCACTCCACCAGCTTTGGTGATTCTCCCCGCTCCCTCAGTGGAGCAGTAGAGATAGGCACAGGAAAGGGGCTCAGCTGAGGAGCTACCTTTCCAAACTTCCCAGAGACGTGTCAACATCATCACGGGAGGATCCACCTCAAGGCGGGACTCCAAGCGCCAGTGTAAGGAGTACGCACAGTAAGTAAAGGTGGTAGTGGTGCTGAAAATGTCCCGACCACCAAAGTGGGCGGACGCCCCCTCACCTTTATAGCGGAGGACGCGTGCAGCGTTTGCTTCCCCCACGACGACCTCTGCTACCATTTTCAACTGGCAACTGGCAACTGGCGCACATCCTCGTCGACGGTGGAAGTGCCGCAGACATCATGTACCTGAAAGCGTTCAGGGAAATGCAGATCGATGAAAAACTGCTACAACCTGCAGCCGGGCCCTTGCAGTGCTTAGTCCTGGGGAAGACTATCTACCCGGTTGGGAAGGTCGACCTTCCCATGACTTTTAGCACCCCAAACAACTACCGGACGGAGATGGTCCGGTTCGACGCAGTGGATCTCCCCTCTTCGTACAATGTGATCATGGGGAGAACCAAGATCAACCGTCTAGGGGCGGTAATCCATAAGAGCTATCTCAGTGTGAAGATCCTTGGGCCTCGTGGCCTAATCACCGCCCGAGGCGACCAGGACGTGGCTCATGGAAGATCCGACTGTCCCCAGAGGACAGGGAAAGGATCATTAAGATCGGGGCGGACCTCCCCAAGGAGCACACAGGGCAACTCGTGGCCTTCCTGCACAAAAATTCTGACGTCTTCGCATGGAGGCCTGTAGACATGTGGGTTGTTGCCCGGGATGTTATCGAGCACAAGCTCACTGTAACGCCTGGCCGCCCCCGAGTAAAGCAGAAATTGAGGAAGATCTCCCTCAAGCACCAAGAGGCCATCAAGGTCGAGATCGCCCGGCTCCGAGAGGCGGGGTTCGTTCGGATGGTTTTGCACGCCGAGTGGCTAGTGAACCCTGTCCTCGTGGAAAGTCTAGTGGCAAGTGGAGGATGTACGTGGACTTCACCGACCTCAACAAGGCTTGCCCGAAGGACAACTTTCCACTCCCGCGGATCGACTAGTTGGTGGATTCGACTGTGGGGTGCGAGCTAATGATCTTCCTAGATGCGCACTCGGGCTACCACCGAGTCCAGATGGCCAAGGAGGACGAGGAAAAGATCGGCCTCAATGTCTTTCGCATGGCACCTTCTGCTACGTTCACATGCCCTTTGTGCTCAAGAACACTGGGGCAACCTTCCAATGCCTCATGTCCTTGGTCCTCAGGGATCAGATCGGCCTCAACGTAGAGCTCTACGTCGACGACTCGGTCATTAAGAGCCTCCGTGCGACTGCTCACCTGAAAGATTTACTGGAGACCTTCCACAACCTCCGCGAATACGGGTTGAAGGTCAACCCGAAGAAGTGCATGTTTGGTGTGCGCGGGGGGGGGGGGGGGGGGGGGGGGGGAGTTGCTTGGCTTCCTCGTGTCCCGGCGGGGCATAGAGGCCAACCCCAAAAATATTCAGGCCCTGTTGGACGTGCCCCGCTGCGCTCGATGAAAGATGTACAGCGGCTTACCTGGCGCCTGATCGCGCTGAGCCGCTTCGTCTCACGGTCGGGAGAACACGGCCACAAGTTCTTCAAGATCCTCTGGGGTCTCAAGGGATTCAAATGGACACCCGAGGCCCAGGCCGCTTTCGACAACTTGAGGAAGTGCCTCACAAGTCCCGCGATGCTTGTGAGCTCCTCTCTGGAAGAACCCCTGCTCCTTTACCTCGCGGCCACCCCAGTCGATTTGAGTGCAGTATTGGTAAATGAACAGGATGGGCAATAGTGCCTTGTGTACTACGTGAGCAAAGCCCTCCAAGGGGCTAAGACATGGTACACAAAAGTGGAGAAGATTTGCTACGCCCTCTTGATGGCGTGTTGGAAGCTTTGCCATTACTTCCTGGGACACCCGATCACAGTCCTGTCCTCCCTCCCCCGAGGGGAGGTGCTACGGAACAGAGATCCCACTGGTCGAATAGGGAACTGGGGAGCCGAGCTGGCCCTTCTACCTCTCCCTCGCGGGCCATTTTTCCATCAAATCACATGTCCTCATTGACTTCGTGGCCGAATGGACCCCTGCCCCTGGGGCGGAGGGGAGCTCCCCCATCGACCTGCCCCGACATGACGACTATTGGACACTCATGTTCGATGCCTCCCTATGTCTCGGTGGGGCCGGGGAGGGGGTGGTCCAGAGCCCCAAGGGAAGGACACTGGAGTACACGGCAAGGCTCAAGTTCCCTGCCACAAACAACGTTGCTGAGTACAAGGCCCTCCTCCTGGTCAAGGGGGACTCCAAGCTCGTGGTTTGCCAAATGGACAAGTCATACTTGTGCCATGACACAAACCTGAGCCTCTACTTGGGGGAAGTACGCAAGATGGAGAAATACTTCGAGGGCCTAGAGGCCCGGCATATCCCCCGGAGGGACAATGACCGGGCCGATGCCTTGGCACGGGCAACCAATGCCTGGGGACCCCTTCCCGGGGGCACTTTCTTGGAAGTCATCACAAGGCCTTTGGTGACTATCCCCGACTCGGACAGTGAGCCCCACGACATGGTCTCTGAAATCACCCGAGCGGACTCGTGGATGGATCCTCTCGTCTCCTTCATAAGGGGGGAGGAGTCCCACGATGGCGTTGTGGCCAAGCGCCTTCGTTCGAAAGCACGGGCGTACCTCTTGCTGGAGGGGAGGATCTACAATCGGGGTGCTTCGGCCTTGCTCCGTTGTCTTCCCTGGGTAGAGGGGCTTCAGCTTCTCAAAGACATACACACGGGGAGCTGTGGCTCTCACCTAGCCCGTCGCGCAATCACAGCAAAGGTTATCCGCCAGGGCTTCTACTGGCCTACTGTGGTCCACGATGCGTGAGACTGTCGACGATTCAGACTCGGAGTCCTTAGTCGATCTTACGCAGATTTGTGAGTTTAGTATGAGACCTTTCAGGGTCTCTATCAGGTAAGTTAAGACAAGTATGAAATAGAGACACGAAGAATTATACAGGTTCGGGCCCTCAAAAAGATTGAGCAATAGCCCTAAGTCTTGTTGTGGTTTCCCTATGTATGAGAGAATCTACATGGTGGAGAGATTGTTACAGAGGCTAATCAATCTCTCTTTGTACTTCTGTTGTCTATTATCTAAATCTTTGTTCTCTTGATTTCTCCTCGTCTGTGTCGTACCGTACATCTACCATCCTTTTATACTAAAGGAAAAGATGCCAATGTGAAGTAGTTTTGGACGGTTGCCATAGTGCAGTTTGTATAACTACACTAATCCCTTCGTGTAACACGTGCAGTTTACAGATAACCGCACATCTTAACTACCTGACGGTTGTCTTCATACGTGGGAGAAAAATTTATCTTTATCCTAGAATGTGTTTGGTAGAGCTCAAACACACTCACGTCATCTTGGTCGTGCAAAGCCTATGACCTTATGATCGTGCAAGTACTACGACCATAGACTGGTTCTGTGCTTGCGACCTTCTGGTATGCAGGAAGCACTCTCTGCAACCATAGTGGCTGCTAGGGCACAAGTTGACATATCATATCCAAATTATCCTGAATATGATATATATATATATATATATATATATATATATATATATATTAAATAAACAACTAGCTTGGGTGATAATCCTCGTCAGTTAGCTCCCAAATTTGAAGTGATAAAATTATTATAACTTCAAATTTTAAACTTATTGGATATAGAACCCGATGCTTCACCTTCTTCTGAGGTATGGTGCACCGTGTGGTGGTTCACTTCCCAAGAAAAATCTTTGGGTTTATCTTGACAGGTAATCATGAAGGCTTTTACCACGCAATTGAGGCAAAATGTAAGTGCGTTTAGGAGCTCGAGGCCTTTGTGAATGCGAACCGACACCTCTGGGCTCTATAAATAGTGAAGCTCTTCAGTTCTAACACTCACAAGCTTTCCTTCACTAAGTCTTTTAGAACTTCTTCTCATCCTCTTGCTTCACGTTTCCATTTCTACTCTCATCTTAATGGCGAACCAAGAATCCAAAAAGATTGTTGAGAGAAATAAGGAAGAAATAAAGATAGAGGACAAGATTGGATAGGCTCTTCAGATGGTAATTCTATTCCAAAACATCTGTGTGAATCTTTTTGTAGTTTTGAGCATTTCCAAAGTAATACATTTTGGAATGTACAAGTTCCTCCTGCAGCAGTACTCAACGGAACATCTTCGAAAAGCTGAAGATGGTGGCTACTCTGCTAAAAGCAGATGTGATCGAGTCGCAAAAGGACAATCCAACCCTTAGCGAGTTAGCCACATTGGTCGCGGCCCAAGGCGAATCACTCCTCGAGTATCTTCCTGGAGATACAAAATGGCAGGAAGAGGCAATGAAGTCGAATGTATGATCTATAGCCTCTGCCATTCTCTACATATTACAATTTCACCATGGCCCAGATCTGAATCTGAAGCCGGTGGTATAAGACGCAGAGATCGAGAGTGATCAACTTGAGGCCATCTTTGAAGAAGTCAAGCCTCTAGTCGAAGATCTGTTGAAAGAACTAGGCCTTATTTGATTCCTTGTAATGTACAATGATCTCTTTTAGTAATTGTACCTGAAAAATTACATTTATAACATGCAAATGCGTGCCTTAAATTTAGGAAAAGAGTGATACTTTCTTCATTTCACATTATGACCATATTCTCTTAGCCCCTCCTGAGATCATAAGTATTGAAGACCTAGTACCTAGTATTATAATCTCTGGAAAAATATGGGCGCTATGACTATCTAAAAAATGCTTTAACTTAGATATGATCATCCGATCATACCAATACTGACCTTAATACAACACCCAGCCTTCTTACAAACTGGCAGCCACTAGAATGATCAGGAACATGCCAGTAAGTCCCTTGTGCGTTGAGAAACGGCCTATTGAGGAATGTCTTAAGTAGATGCGACCGTGAGATCGGCCAGTGAATCCGGTTAGGATATTGTAGCAAGATGATTGTCGACGATCAGCACCCGAGCCGGGCTTGGTAGAGGTATGGCAAATAAAGAAACGAACGTAACATGAACCGAAGAAAAGTACTCACGAAGTTTTTGTTAAACCATGCTAATTGAACAGGAAAAAAGATTGGAGAACTTACACGTAAAACTTGCGTAGTTGATCGATGTTCCAAGTATTGGACAGGATTCTACAATCCTCAATCGCTAACCGAGTTGATCCTGGTCGCGGTACTGAAACAACAGTGTAAGTGCCTTCCCACTGAGGAGAGAACTTATTGCGGTTAGACTGATTTTGTATTTTTTGTAAAACCAGGTCACCCATGTGAAGATTACGCAGCCGCACCCTCTTGTTGTGATATTTTCGCAAAGCTTGCAATTATACTGCTGACCTTATCAACGCTCGATCACGTTTTTCTTCGAGGAGGGTTAAATCTTGAGTATGTTATTCGATCTGATCAATCTGGTCGAATTGATCTGTTCGGACAGATTCAATATGAATTTCCATCGGTAACACAGCCTCGGCGCCATATATCAATTGGAAAGGTGTCTCACCGGTGGGTCGACTACAGGTAGTACGTAGTGCCCATAGCACGGAGTAGAGTTCATCTACCCACGCCCCCGAGCGCATCTTAAGGCAATCGAAAATCCGTTTCTTGATGCCTTGTAATATCTACCCGTTGGCATGTTCGATGGCACCATTGCTCTGTGCATGAGCTACAGAAGCAAAGCACACCTTGGTTCCAATATTATCGCAATAGTCCAGAAAGAGACCACTAGCGAACTAGGAACCGTTATCGGTGATGAGATGACTTGGAACACCAAATCGAGTGATGATGTTCTTATGAAAGAACTTTTGTGCCACAGCAGCGGTGATATTGCGGACTGGTTCAGCCTCGATGCACTTTTTAAACGTGTCAGTAGCTACGATCAAGAATTTGTAACCATTGACCGCCTGTGGCATAAGTCCCACAATATCTATCCCCCAGACGGCAAAGGGCCACATTAAAGAGATAGTTTGCAAGGCATATGCGGGCTAATGAATCTGTCTTGCATGAAATTGACACTGGGGGCATGTCTTGACCAAGTATTTGGTATCATTTAGTGCCGAAGGCCAGTAAAAACCCTGTCGGAAAGCTTTCCCGACCAGTGTGCGAAGTGATGCGTGCGCACCACACACACCGTCATGGATTTCTTTCAAGAGGGACTTACCTTCCTCTTGAGAAATACAACGCATGGATACTTCTTGAGTACCCTTCCTATACATAACCCTTTCTATAAGTTTGTATAGGCGCACTTTCCAAATCAATCGATCACTCTCGGTTTCATCCTTGGGCAAGGTCCCATGTTCGAGATAGACCCTCAATGGATGGGTCCAATCTTCATGTCCAAGGTTGGTAACGAAAACTGTCACCGGGTTATCTTCGACTGTAGTCATAATCGAAGGATGTTCTAAGTGTTCGACAAACACTCCTGCCAGAGCAGATGTACATGAGGATCCAATTTTAGATAATTGGCCTGCGATAATATTGTCCTTTCGCGGGATGTATTGGACTTCGAAATGACTGAAGTGTTTTCCAATCTCCTCACTTCCCCCAGGTAATAAGCCATTGTCTCATCGGAGATGCTGTACTCCTTGTTTACCGAGTTTACGACCAGCTGTGAGTCTCCCCACACCACTAATCGACGGACTCCGAGGAATTTTGCTGCCTGGAGCCCTGCAATAAGACCTTCATATTCTGCAGTATTGTTAGTCGCAACAAAATGCAATTGAATGACAAACTTGAGTTGGTCGCCTTGAGGCGTGACTAAGACCACTCCAGCCCCCGAGTGTTGAAAACTGCGAGAGCCGCCAAAATACATCGTCGAGTCGTCGGTGCATGATAAGTCTTTAGTTTCTTGCATTGGTGGGTCAGGGTTAGTCCATTCAACCACAAAGTCTGCAAGGATCTAAGACTTGACCGTAGTGCGAGGGGTGAAATGGATGTCAAATGCTCCAAGTTCCACAGTTGATCCGTTTGAGACCTAGCCTTGGTTTTTGCACTAGGCTCGCCCAGATTCTAATATGCGGAATAACGGGATCTTACTCAGAATTACCGAAACCCAAAGAATGATCGAAAACACAGCTCAAATAATTGCACAACTCTTTATTTCAAAGAGAGCTTTACACGCCGAACATTAGACAGACTCGTCTACGTCGATGAACTATAAGTGTCTAAAACTCATATAAGTTCTTGATCCGAAAGGATCTTCAAATCCTGATCGCATACGGTTCCGCGATCATAACCATGATCGTAAAGGTTTCACGACCATGGATTGGTCTGCGACCATGAGAAGGAATTCGTTCCCCGTTCAGAATTGTAATCCGATCCGAATATATATGACTAAGCCTACCATTTAGGGTCAGTTAGTTATATGAGTCTAATATGTTTAGGTTACTGAGTCTGATACGTACTCATACGATCGGACTATAAATACCTTGTAATAGGTCTAGTTTAGATCATCGAATGCATTCGAAGAGTCGTAGAACTTATTTGAGTTTTAGACACTTATAGTTCATCGACGTAGACGAGTCTATCTAACGTTTGATGTGTAAAGCCCTCTTTGAAATAAAGAGTTGTGCAATTATTTGAGCTATGTTTTCGATCATCCTTTGGGTTTCGGTAATTTCGAGTAAGATCCCGTTATTCCGCATATTAGAATCTGGCGAGCCTAGTGCGAAAACAAAGGCTAGGTCTCAAATGGATCAAGTTGGTATCAGAGAAACTTTCCTATCCTGTGGATGGTGAAGACTCGCCAGGGTTACAAAACTTCCGGCGAAACTCCACGCGATCAATTGACGGTTCCTACAGCCGCGTCTTCGACAATGTCTGACGACACCTCCGTTCAAGCTAACCTAGCCGAACAAGTGGCTAAGCTATCCACCGACATGGAAACCGTTCTTGCTTGGATTAAGCAGCAGGCCATGATTGTACCTACGGAAGTAGGGAAGGTTAAGGGTGTGAAGACTGGTGAAGGCTTGCGTAGGACAGACGAAGATGAAGACGAAAGCGACCATAAGACCGACGACCTCGCCAACACCTCCTTAGCTGTCGGATCTTTCAAGGTCGACGCTAAGATCGATATACCCATATATTATGGGGTGATCGATGCCGAAAAACTGGATTCTTGGATCGACCAGCTTGAGACCTACTTTGACCTGAAAGGGTTCAATAGCGCTCAAAAGGTCAAATTTTCACCTTTGAAGATGAAGGACCACGCCAAGACATAGTGGAAGGCCCTTATCACCAGTGGAGGAGCTGACGACCTTGTGTGGGGTCAATTCAAACGACTTCTGCGACAAGAATTCTATCCGATGGGTTACCTTGAGGAGAGATGGGAACGTTGTCACAGATTGTAGCAATGGCGCGACCAATTTGTCCAGGACTACATGACAGAGTTTCGAAGACGAGGAATGGTCATCAGCATATCGCTGTCTGACCCTCAGGTAATTCGGAAATGCACATCTGGACTTTAAAAATAGATCAGTACCGAGCTAAGTCTGTTCGGCGTCCAAGACATCACGACCGCAAGCACAACTGCTATGGCGATCGAGAAGAAGAACAAATCCTGCAGCGACAAAAGCACGAAGGAAAGTGTGACCTTGACAAAGAAAAAGCCGAGTCCAAAGAAGAACGCTCCAAAATCGGGCACGGGTGCTTTTTGTGAACATTGTCAAGTCACGGGCCATACCAAGGACAAATGCTACAAGCTTCATCCAGAACTTCGACCAAAGAAAAATGGACAAGGGAAAAGAACAGCCCTGGCTACTGTGCCTTCGTCCGACGAAGAAGTTGTTCGAGTGAATTCGGTTAATGAGGCGGATACGACATTGTCTCTAATGGCTAGGCCGAAGGAGAAGGGTTCGTATCCACTGTACGACCATCACCCAACAGAGGACTTGTTCACCATCAACATCCAGGTGAAGCACGAAGTTGTCGCAACGATATTCGATCCCGGAAGTCAGAAAAATCTGGTCTCCGCTGGACTGGTCCGGCGACTTGGTTTGAAGACAACCACACACTCGCGACCATATCCGCTGGGTTGGTTTAATCCGACATGAACCATCAGATTACGAGTCAGTGTGTGTTGAAGTTTGCAATCTCTGCACGGTATATCGATGAGGTGCAATGCGATGTTGTCCCTACCAATATATGACAGGTGATCTTTGGGAGTCCGTATCTGTATGATTGAGACGTTCACTTCCATCGGCGAGCGCAAGAGTATGACCTCACCAAAGACAGAGTTAAGTTCGTAATCAGTAGAGACATCCACGTCAACAGTTTGAACTTGATTACCACAAATCAAGCCAAACGAATTGTTAATGCATGTCACAAGTATGTTCTTGTCATAATTCGACCCATTGGTCAAGGTGAGGGTACTCGACTAGCATTGTCGATGGCGTGTCGAGAGGATTCCGGTTGTGGTTGTGTGGTTGTCTTCAAACCAAGTCACCGAACCAGTCCAGCGAAGACCAGATTTTTCTGACTTCCGGGATCGAATATCGTTGGTACCACTTTGTGCGTCACCTGGATGTTGATGGTGAACAAGTCCTCCGTTGGGTGATGGTCATTCGGTGGATCGGAACCCTTCTCCTTCGGTCTAGTCATCAGAGACAAGGTCGTATCCGCCTCGTTAACTGAATTCACTCGGACAACTTCTTCATTGGATGAAGGCACAATAGCCGTGGCTGTTCTTTTCCCTGGTCCATTTTTCTTTGGTCGAAGTTCTTGATGAAGCTTGTAGCATTTGTCCTTGTTATGTCCCGCGGCTTGACAATGTTCACAAAAAGCACCCATGCCCGATTTTGAGGCGTTCTTCTTCGGACTCGGCTTTTTCTTTGTCGAGGTCGCACTTTCCTTCGTGCTTTTGTCGCTGCGGGATTTGTTCTTCTTCTCGATCGCCATAGCAGTTGTGCTTGCGGTCATGATGTCTTGGACGCCAAACAGACTTAGCTCAATACTGATCGATTTCTGAAGTCCAGATGTGTATTTCTGAAATACCTGAGGATCGAACAGCGATATGCTGATGACCATTGCTTGTCTTCGGAACTCCGTTGTGCAGTGCTGGACAGATTGGTCGGGCCGTTGGTACAATCTGTGCCAACATTCCCATCTTTCCTCAAGGTAACCCATCGGATAGAATTCTTGTCGCAAAAGTCATTTGAATTGACCCCACGCAAGGTTGTCGCAGAAGTCTTGGCATGGTCCTTCATCTTCAAAGGTGCAAATTTGACCTTTTGAGCGCTATTGAACCCTTTCAGGTCAAAGTAGGTCTCAAGCTGGTCGATCCAAGAATCCAGTTTCTCTGCATCGATCACCCCATCATATATGGGTATATCGATCTTAGCGTCGACCTTGAAAGATCCGATAGCTAAGGAGGTGTTGGCGAGGTCGTCGGTCTTATGGTCGCTTTTGTCTTCATCTTCGTCTACCCTGCGCAAGTCTTCACCAGTCTTCACACCCTTAACCTTCCCTACTTCCCGAGGTACAACATGGCCTGTTGCTTAATCCAAGCATGCACGGTTTCCATGTCGGTGGAGAGCTTTGCCACTTGTCCGGCTAGGTTAGCTTGAACGGAAGTATCGTCAGACATTGTCGAAGACGCCGCTGTAGGAACTGTCAATTGATCGCTTGGAGTTTCGCCGAACGTTTTGTAACCCTGGCGAGTCTTCACCATCCACAGGATAGGAAAGTTGCTCTGATACCAACTTGATCCATTTGAGACCTAGCCTTGATTTTTGTACTTGGTTGGCCCAGATTCTAATATGCAGAATAACGGGATCTTACTCAGAATTACTGAAACCTAAAGGATGATCGAAAACACAGCTCAAATAATTGCACAACTCTTTATTTCAAAGTGGGCTTTACATGTCGAACGTTAGACAAGCTCGTCTACGTCGATGAACTGTAAGTGTCTAAAACTCAACTAAGTTCTACAACTCTTCGAATGTATTCGATGATCTAAACTAGACCTATTAGAAGGTATTTATAGTCCGATCGTATCAGTACGTATCAGACTCTGTAACCTAAAATTATTAGACTTATATAACTAACTAACCCTAAACGGATAGGCTTAGTTATATATATTCGGATCGGATTACAATTCCGAACAGGGAACGACTTCCTTTTCATGGTCGCGGACCAATCCATGGTCGCAAAACCTTTCCGATCACGGTTATGATCGTGGAACTATTTGCGATCAGGACTTGAAGATCCTCCTAGATCAATAGTCTACTTCGCGATTCAACCAGATTTCTCCGGGTTTCCGATAATATCTCCCAAAGAGAAGGACGAGGGCACTGTAATTTTTTGTGCCTGAAAGTAATGCCGTAGCTTGCGGGAAGCCATCAGTAGCGTGTAAAGTATCTTCTGGACTTTAGGGTAACTCTCCTTAGGACCATGAAGTACCTCGCTTACGTAATAGACGGGTTGTTGCACTCCTTCTCTTTCTGCGATCAGAACCGCGCCGACCGCATGAGGTGTGGCCGCCAATTAAAGAAGTAGTGGTTCCCCCGTGATCGAAGAAACCAACATCGGCAGACTGGATAAGTATGCTTTAACCTATTGGAATGCTTTCTTGGCTTCATCCGACCAGGTAAAACAATGGTGTTTTCGAAGAGCATTGAAAAAAGGTAATCGAGTTAAAGCCGCCATGCGACCTGCCAAGCACTTGACATCCTTCATGGTCAAAGGAGACCTTATTTGCTAGATGGCCCTGATTTTTTTGGGATTAACCTCGATTCATTTAGAATAGATGAGAAAGCCTCAAAGTTTACCAGATGAAACCCCGAAAGAACACTTTTTTGGGTTTAATTTTATTCCGAATTGGTTCAAATTACAGAAGGTTTCAGCAAGATCATCTAAATGAGTCAAGATTTTTAAGTGTTTTATAACCAAGTCATCTACATAAGCTTCAAGATTACACCCCATCTAGGAAAGAAAGGTCTTATTCATCAAGCGCTAGTACGTGGAACCGGCGTTCTTGAGACCAAATGCCATTCTGACGTAGCAGTAGGTGACAAAAGGTGTGATGAAGGCAGTCTTCTCTTCATCTTCTTCTGCCATGCTAATTTGATGATATCCTGAGGAAGCATCCAGGAAACTCATCAGTTCGCAACCCACAGTAGAGTCGACCAACTGATCGATGTGGGGAAGGGGGAAGTCATCCTTCGGGTAGGCACTGTTTATGCTGGTGTAATCGACGCACATGCGTCACTTACCATTTGACTTTCGGACCATGACTGGATTTTCAAGCCATTCTGGATGATCGACTTCTCGAATAAACCAGGCCATTTGGAGTTTGTCTAACTCTGCTGGATAGCTTCTTGCCGATCAACAGCAAAGCGTCTGAGCTTCTGTTTTATTGGTCGCTGTCCTGGTCGAATTGCTAACCTGTGCTCAATTACCTCCCTTGGGACATGGGGCATGTCGGATGGTTTCCACGCAAACACATCTGCATTAGCTCGAAGGAAAGTAATGAGTTCGAGTTCCTATTTATCATCCAGGCCTGATCCAATCCGAATTGTTCTAGATGGATCATCTGGGCATAACGGAACCAGTTTTAGCTCCTCCTCTGGTCGAGGGGCGACCTTGATCGTATCCGCAGTTGTGGTGGTGATCTTGACTTGCCGATGGGGAAGCTGATCTATGAGCTCTAGGGATAACCGATCGCAAGTCAATGCCACGTTGCGACTACCTCGGACCGAGATAACGCCTTTGGTGCCAGGTAACTTGCTGCACTGAAAAGCATAGTGCGTCGCCATGATAAATTTAGCGAGAGTTGGCCAGCAAAAAATAGGGTTATAAGACGAATCACAATCAATTACATCGAAAGTAACTAACTCTGCTCAGAAATTATCCAGTTCACCCAGTGTTACTGGGAGGACCACCTATCCCATTGGTATCATCGAGGGACCAGGGATTATCCCATAAAATGGATGGATTATGGATTTGATTTTTGAACAAGGATTTGCATCTCGTCCAATGCCTTGACCAATAAAATGTCCAAGGAACAACCTCCATCGATCAAGACCCTGTCGACTCTCGCGTGACTGATAATTGGGGTAATGACCAAAGGTAGTCTCAATGGTCGAGTAAGCCCAACGGGACAATCAGAGCGATCAAACGTCAAAGGAGTGTCCGACCAACGGGGGTATTGAGGTTCGCCAAGGGGAGCTTCCGCTTGGTTAACCTCTTGATGAAACGCTTTAAACTAACGTTTAGAAACAAAAGAGGAGGAACCTCCAAAAATGACTGTCGTGGTATTGCGAATACCCTGGCAGGTTTTGTGGACGATCCTAGATAAGAAAATACGACGCGGGCTGACCGGGTGACGGGAGGACAGACAGAAAGAGTCAACCAAATCCTAGAGGATCTTCTAAGAGCTTGTATACTAGATTATGGGACATCATGGGACAAATGTTTACCATTTGCAGAATTTACATATAATAACAGTTATCAAGCTAGTATACAGATGGCACCATTTGAAGCTTTATATGGACGTAAATGCAGAACACCGTTACATTGGAATGAGCCAGGAGAACGAAAGGTCATAGGACCAGAGATAGTAGAAGAAGCAGAAGCTCATGTCAGACTCATCAGAGAAAGGTTGAAAACAGCACAATCACGACAAAAGAGTTATGCAGATAAACGACGAAGAGAATTATCATTTGAACCAGGAGATTTTGTGTATCTCAAGGTTACACCATTCAAGGGATTACAAAGATTCCAAGTGAAAGGAAAGTTATCTCCAAGATTCATTGGACCATTTAAGATAATCAAGAGAAAGGGAGAAGTATCATATAAATTGGAATTACCTGAAGGATTAGCAGGAGTGCATGACGTGTTTCATGTCTCTCAGCTCCGGAAATGTTTGAAGGAACCTACTGACCAGATAGATGTACAAGATGTGCCTTTACAGAAGAATCTCACTTATCTTGAGCACCCAATCAGAATCCTAGCCATTGATGAACGTCAGCTCCGAAGGAAGAAAATCAGATTGTGTAAAGTTCAATGGAAGAATCATTCAGAGCAAGAAGCTACTTGGGAGAAGGAAGAAGATCTTAAGCAAACCTATCCTTATCTTTTCCTGTCTTAGGTAAATCTCGGGGCGAGATTTCTTTAAGGAGGGTAGATCTGTAACATCCTGAGTTTTGGGGTGAAAAGTTCTTTCTTAAAAATCATGCATGCATATGTCTCTTCTAGATCAACCAAATCAGCCTCAGCTTTATTCTGTTCTAGCCCTAAAATCTCCAAATCTATCCTGTGACCCCAAGTCAAGATCTGACTTACCAGATTTGATCCATCAGTTATCTTAAACCTAAAAGCCTTCAGAACCCAGATTCAATTCTATCCCTAACTTCCAGAATTATCAACTCTTTTCTGTTTTCGAAAACAGAATATCTGTTATTACCTAAATACCCTAAGTTTCAGGAATTCAGATTTAATCCAAATCTTGACCAAGTTCAGATCAAATTATACCTGGAACATGGTTATGGGTATGCCAATACCTTAAACCAGAAAATTGGCAGCCAGATTTCACCATCTTAACCTTTTTCGCAAATTAGTCCAAGAGTTATCGCAAATTAGTCCTTATCTGATATCTGAAAACCCAAAAAGGCTAAAATCTCCAGATTAACTCCAAATTCAGAACTTCTTCGACAAATCTTCTCAAAATGCTATTTGCCACAAGTTTCTCTTCTGTGCAGATATCAAAATCGAACCCTAAATGCCAGAATTCAAAATCGACAAAACTCAAATCTAATTTTACCCTAAATTACTCTATTTTCAGTTTGTATCAAAAGCTATCCAAATGTGCCAAGTTTTATTTTCAATCCTTGCCAAATCATCTGTGGAATAAAGATTGCCAAAATAGCAGAATCAAATTCAGTTTAAACCTTCCAGAATTCCAGATTTACAGATCAGTCCAAAATTTAAGATTTGAAACTGCAGTTCAGTCCAAATTCGACCAGGCCGTTTACTGTGCGCACGACCAGGGCTCGCCGTGGTTTCTTGCGCCGTGCACGCTCGCCGCCGGCCAAGTTCCGTTCGCATTTGTGCTCGTGCATGCTTGCTCTTCCTATTGCGCACGCGTCAGTGTCTCAGCCATCGCCGTGGCAACACCGTGGCAGCGTCGACGACAGCACCACCCTCGTGCGCGACCAGCAGCAGAAACACCAGGCTTTTGTCAGTTGCTTTTGCGCCGTGCCAGTTGTTGTCGCCACCGTGTGCTCTAGCGCTGCAAAGTCCCGATGAACCAACGTGGTGATCAGCTACAGACTTGTCGCCGTCGCAATCACCGCTCTTGCTGTGTCTTCGCCGCTGATGTTCAGCACGCAACCAATCACATCACCAGCTGCCAAATCAATTCACTGCTCCCTCCTTGCAAGTTGCGCCTGGCCTATTTAAACACTACTGTACCCCAGCAACTCCTTTCCTTCACTGGAAATCAGCTAAGTCTCGAAATTCTCCTGTCTTGGTCTTCTTCTCCGGCGAGCCGTCGAGGAGCCTCACGGTGCCAGCGCAATCCACAGCATCTCCTGTCAAATTAACAGCATCAGTGAGTTCCCCTCATCTCCCTCATCGTGCTGTACCATTTAATTGAGTTATATTGCATCCAGTTGCCGGTGATCGCCGGAATTCCCGATTGCCCTGTTCCGGCAATGCTGGCCGATCTACCCCGAATTAATATTCGAATCTGTGAAACAAATTGATCAGTGACTCATTCCCAGCAAGCCTATGCATCCAGATCTCCAGATTGAGCTCAAATCGAAGGTTTCCTCAAATTTGAGCTCCACCAGTCACCGGCGATCGTCGCCAGGCTTCTCCGGCCATCCTCCGGCCAAAGTGATCGTGCAGGTAGTTTCCTCTTACCCATATATCACTTCCCAAGCTTGGAATCGAGTTCGTTCGGCCTAAATTGAAAACCCCCAAACAGCAGTGTTCTTCTCCGGCGCCGATGACCGGAAAAGCTTGTTCCAGTCATTTCAGCCCTCGAAACTTTGTCATTTAGATGTGCCTTAGCCTCCTGAGTATTTTTGTCTTCTAGCCCGACACCTAAATCGGCCTAGATTGGAAGTTATAGCCATGCCAAGTTTGTGTCCAGAACTGCTCCAGTGCAGCCAGTTCATCTCTGTTCATCATCAAATTTCTTGCTTTCCAGCCATTTTCAGTCCTAGATCCTGTTAACTTAATTGTTCCTGTTACTCAAGCCTACCTCCCAGACAAAGTGGTGCATCATTTGGAGCTCCAGATCAAAAGTTATGCTAAGCCCTAGTTTTTGGCATTGTCAGCTCTATGCCAGAGCTTGTCAGCCAGTGGCATTGACCTTGTTTACCCACTTCTGGTTGTGTAATTTGAAAACCACTTTGTTCACTAAATTTGTAGAGTTGTGATCTACATTTTATTCTACTACCACAAGTTGAGATAACCCCTCTATCATTCATCGACCCTATGTCGATGCTTTGAACCGAATGTCGACCTAAAGACGTTCGCTGTTTTTGAGCGAACCAGTCGCAACCTTGATATCATTCTGATATTTTGAGACATTTGGAACCTTGTAAACCTTTGACAGCTAATCTTAATATTGGTTTCCTTAACTTAACCCTAATCAGCCTCTAAACCAAATCATTTCAGAATCATCAAGACTTCATCTTTGCATCATTGCATATAGTATAATAATGTATGGAAAAGATTATGATTATTGGTTGTTTGTTTGATTGGAGAGCAGATCAAGAGCCCGAGTTCGAGGACTTCATTGCGGATCCGACGTCAACTGCTGTATCTTACGACGCGGAAGGCAAGTCATATCCTTGGTCATCTTGAACCTATATTTTAAATGTTGCTATAATATAACCTTGAATATAGGCAATATTGCATGTGAATGATCGAGAATAGTTGATTTATCAATTGGCAGTACTAGACTGGTTATCTGTGAAATGTGAAATAAACAAGTTTTGAGCCATGAATTATTATATGTATTTATATACTTATATTCATGAAATAAAACCCCTAGCCGTGACCAGAAAAATGGTATGGATGGCTGTAGCACTGGAGGTGCTAGACTGCAAAGGAATGCAGGCACTGAAGGTGCAGGGTTGTGGATGGTCTGGTCATTGGCATATAAGGACTAGAACCTTGTGTTGTGCGTCTAGTGGCATGAACAACGTGCTAACCGCAAGTCTGGTATGGGACAGGCCTGAACAAGTAATTATGTGGATCGCACATGAAACCCCTGCATGAGATGTGTAGTGATGCACGATAAACACGGAGCGCGGCTCCCACACATATCACTGAAGGTGATCAAGCACGCTGACCCAGTAATGGGAATAAGCAAAGGGGTGGAGGTTTGGATACAACCTGCCACAACTGTGCCTCGCTGAGAGCCACAGGGTCGGGGGTGAATTGTGAGTAAAACATAACAAAAGTTCTTGTTATTTCCACCTTGCCGCTCACAGTATGAAGTGAGTCAGGGGTCCAATCATTTTGTTATGATAGGAAAG
Source organism: Pharus latifolius (assembly GCA_019359835.1). Classification (NCBI taxonomy): domain Eukaryota; kingdom Viridiplantae; phylum Streptophyta; class Magnoliopsida; order Poales; family Poaceae; genus Pharus; species Pharus latifolius. The sequence goes on along the minus strand of CM033324.1, from coordinate 33,618,323 downwards.
GTTTGAAAGTGGAATATCTTGCGGGTAAATTGGTACCTCTCTGCAGAGTTAAAAATGTATTCGAATACTCCGAGCTCCCAGGTTTATAGGAGTCTGCTGCGGTGGATTAAATCCACGGGGTGTGACACAAGTACTATTTTCTAAATAAAATATGTTAAATCAAGATTACCCAAATGACATGTGTTGTCATGATAAGGAGTGCTGCCGTGGGCTGTCGTGTGTCGACGTGTCGCGGTAGTGCTATAATCTAGTGAACATGAATGATGATGTTATATTATGAAAAGTGCTGCCATAAGATGAGATGAGAAAGGAAAAGATTATTTTACAAATATCCATAATTCTTGACTAGTCTAGGTTCCTATCATCACTACTATATGTATTTACTCTTACCTATGACTTGCTGAGTACGTAAGTGCTCACCCTTGCAACATTCAACTCAATAGATGGAGCCTACTTTGATCAAGATGATGGCACGGAGTATTACGTGGATCCAGAAGGAGGAGAATCAGTTCCGTCAGAGCCCTGAAGTGTGTTGTTTTGCCGTCAACTTCTTTTGTGGGAGGGTCACCTATCTTCTGCTGCGTAGTTAAATATTTTGTTAAACCCTGAATGCCTTGTAGGCATTGTAATCCTCTTTATGTAATATTAAGGCCAGCAGTCCTCACTGCTTAATATTTTGTGAGTACTCTGTTGCAATGTAATATACTCCTGTGTTTGACTCATCCTGGGAAGTCAAAGGTTTTTGGTATGGGATTAGCTGCAGCGAGCTAGGTCTTTACAGGAGTAGTCGTTGTCCTAGTCTCGGGGCGCGACAAACCGCACTGGCACGCTGCACTGCTCCCATCTTCCTAAGTTATGGTGAATAATCATGCCACAACCTAAGGCCTTTTATCAACTTCACTGCGTTCGTCTTGCCACCACGAAACCAACTAGTGGAGTTGAAGGGTTCCACAGATCCACATGAACTGCACTAGCATGCTTCACTGCTCCCATCAATAGTCACGTTGCAACTTGTTTGGTCAAGGCATCACATAACCATCTTCAGACCTAATTTTGACAATGTTAACCTACATATCAAAGAAAGGAAAATAACCTTTTTCTTTGAAGATTTGGGGTAAAATCTCCATAGAAAGGGTTAAAGAAAGGAAATAAACATCTTTCTTTGGAATATTGGGGTAACATCCGCCCCTTAAAAGAACAGTAAAGAAAGGAATAACACATCTTTCTTTAGAATATTGGGATAACACTTTTCCATTAAAAGAACACCAAAGAAAGAAAAGAAACATCTTTCTTTGGAATATTGAGGTAACACCTTCCCATTAAAAGAACATCAAAGAAAGAAAAGAAACATCTTTCTTTGGATATTGGGGTAACACCTTCCCATTAAAAGAACATCAAAGAAAGGAAAGAAACATCTTTCTTCGGAATATTGGGGTAACACCTTCCCATTAAAAAAACATCAAAGAAAGGAAAGAAACATCTTTCTTTCGAAATATTAGGGCAAAACTTTCCTAAAAAGAATCAACAAAGAAAGGAAAAATCATCTTTCTTTGGAAATTTAGGGTAAAACCTTCCCTCAATAAAAATAAATAAATAAAGGGAAAAACCATCTTTTCTTTTTAAAACATGGGGTGTTATCCTCCCAGAATAAAAAAAACAAAGAAAGAAAAATACATCTTTCTTTAAGACTTTAGGAAAAACCGTCAAAAAATTTTTTTGTTTTAACACGATTAAAGAAAGGAAAAGAGACATATTTCTTTAAAATATTGGGGCAAAACCTTCCCAAAATAGATTTTATTTTGAAATATCAGCTTTTCTTTAAACATCAAGCCATGGATATCATCCCGAGATAGAGCCTCTGAAGGATTCATTATTCTGAAGACATCGAGTGTCCATGATGAGCTTCATTTACAACTTCATTCACTCGTGATGATGTGTATGTAGCATAATGCTTCAGTAAAAGTCACCAAAGGCAGTAGGAACTTCTTCAAGTCTTTCTCGTCTACTAGAGATCACCAAGACTTCACACACCTTGCACTAACTTCATCGAATCCGGAGTCATAGGTATGGCTGGTTTGACTTGAATAGCTGAAAGGTTTGTAGTGTGAAAGAATTGCTGGAATTTTGCCTTACTTTTGCCGAGGATGGTGGATGGCTTTCTTCATTGCTTTATTGGAGGATTTCTTGAAGATACTCCTTGAGATTTTCTTGGAAGCTTCTTTAAGGATTACCCATTGAGGGTTGCTTCTTTACTTTGAGACTTTGATTGGTGCTTCTTTGCTTTAAAACTTCAAAGATAACCAATCCACATCTTGTAGTGACTAAATAATCCCCACAGGCTTGATTTTTTTTTAAAAGGACCCTTGTTAACGCCTCACAGGAGTGGCAAGTGGCTGCACATTGAACTACGACTTGTGCCGAGTCAAGTAGCCCTTTCCTGCTCTTCATCTTATAGTTTCTCCAGGGGCTTGATGTCTCCATGGATCTGAAGAGAGGCATTGGATAGCAAAGTACATGGTGAACTGTTGCTTCAGATAGGACAAGAATTAGCATCCTACTGCCCTTAGTTACACATACTTCACACTTGCTATGTGCTTTGTGTGGAGGTCATTCCATTGCCAATAAAGTCAAGCTAATTCATTCTTTTGCTCAGTACATGAATCCTTCAGCCGCAAAACTAGGGGTGATTGACTTGATGAAAGCTAAGAAAGCCTTTCATTGTTGGGTGTTGCCACCCGTAAAAGAAAACTTTTTTTTTTAAAAGTTTTTTTTCCGAAAGAGAAAAAAAATTAACACAAAAAGAACTTAATCAAAAGCAAAAGGGGTGAAAGAAAGAGAAGAGGGGTCAGGAGATCATGCCAAAGACACAATCATGCAAAGTACTTCTTCAGGAACCTGCCATTGATGGGAGGCATTGGGCGGTTCTTCTGTTGATCAATGAGTTGGTATGCACCACCATCATATGCTTGCTCGATGATATACAGTCCTTCCCATTTAGGCTCGAACTTGCCTTTGACTTTGCTTGTGACCACAATGGGGCGTCGAAGAACAAGCACAAGTTCGCCTTTCCTGAAGACACGCGGCTTGACAAGCTTGTCATATGCCCGTACCATGTTTTGACGGTACAACTCGATGTCTTGAAGTGCATGAAGACGATTTTCCTCCAAGGTATCCAGCTCTTGAAAATGAAGCCGAATTTGTTCGTCATGGGTGAGTTCTTCTTGAAGAGCGATTCTTAATGAGGGAATCTCAACCTCTAATGGCAACACTGCTTCACTTCCAAACACTAAGGAATAGGGTGTTGCCTGTGTTGGAGTGTGCACTGTTACACGATAGGCCCATAACGCTTCGAAAAGACGATCATGCCAGTCTCTTCGGTATCTTCCGACTGTCTTCTTCAAGATATTGCCCAATGTCTTGTTGAAGGCATCAATCAATCCATTGGCTTGAGGATAATATCCTGTAGAATAATTCCACTAGATCTTGTACTTCGCTGCAAAATTAAAGATCTTCTGCGACTTGAAAGCTTTTCCGTTGTCAGAGATGATGCGATGAGGTATCCCGAAGCGGTAAAGGATGTTGCGCTCCAGAAAATTGATGACGTTGTCAGACTTCACTTCTCCTAATGGGATTGCTTCAGCCCATCTGGAGAAATAATCAGTCGCTGCTAAAATGAAACAGTGTCCCCTGGATTAAGGAGGCTCAATAGGACCAATGACATCAATGCCCCAGGCGTCAAACGGCCATGAAGGGACAGTGGGATGAAGTGGAACCACCACAACACGGTAGGCCAGCGCAAGCTGTAAAACTGCTGGGAAAAAAAGTTTTTCCCAGCAGTCCTGCAGATGAAAATATAATTTTGATTTTTCACCGATGTGTCAGCTAGGAAAAGTTATTATTTTTAGCAGATCTACCGCTAGAAATAAATAATATATAGCAAGCTGTAGATCAGTTTGGGAAAAGATTTTTTTTAGCAGATCTACAGCTGAGAATATTTTTTCCGCTGGGAAAATTTTTTTTTTACCAGCAGTTCTATAGTTGAAAATATAATTTTTATTTTTCACCGATATGCCAGTTGGGAAAAATTATTATTTTTAGTAGATCTACCGCTAGGAATAAGTAATTTATATATTTTTTGATGTAAAACTGAAAATTTTCAGCAGAATAATAACAGATTTATTATTTTGGGAGGGAAATTTTCATGAAAAAATATTTTCATGCTAATTTGTTGGTTTTGCGCCAAATATAAAATCTTTCTCTACAGATTACTAGTTATCTTAATTCCCTGCTTCCCTCGATCAGTTCCCCAATCCAACCTCCACCGAGAATTTGACCTCTCTCCGGCCGCTGAGAAAACCGCCAATCAAACTCCTCCACCGACAAACCTCCCTTCTCCATCTCCAGCTCTCCGGCCGCCGAGAAAACTCCCCCAATCAAACCTCCTCCACGGACAAACGTCCCCCAATCCTCTCCATCTCCAGCTCCCTGCCGATAAACCTCCCCAATCCTCTCCATCTCCAGCACTCCGCCGAGAAACCTCCCCGATCCAACCTCCTCCACCGAGAAACCACTCCCAATTCGCCGAGAAACCTACCCAATCTTCGATCTAGTCTCCCACCGTTCGTGAGGTGTCTCGCGGTGTGGCCCTAGAAACGCTACCGGCAGGGTGTGCGGTGAACGGCAGAGGTGGAGCGACAGCAGCGAAGAAAGTGTGCAACAGGGAGGTGAGGAGCGAGGCCGGCATAGCATGAGATCAGCAAGCCCTGCACGGGAGTGAAGCAAAGGGTGAGGTCAGGGGTTGAGGCTGGCGACCCGACGCGGCAGAGAGGCGAGTGCCGGCGCCCGGCGTGATAGAGCTCCGGTGGTGTAGTCCCCCTGAATTCGGAGCCACCTCTAGTTGATGCGAATAGATTGGAATAAAAATCCATAGGTAAGAGTGGTATTCTTATCAAATCTCTTTTAGAAATTTCACTCTTGGATGCGCCTGTTGCTTAGTTCATCAATCTTTTCATCAACTTTGATCATTAGTTGACGACTTGATGTTCAGCAAATTTGTTTTGTTGCCTTCCAGTTTGCATATGCATTTTTCTACATTACCATGAGTTACCTTCTACACATTAGCATGAGTGGGCATCATGAAATTTTTATGGGGCATGATTGCAATGTTCTAATATCTAGAGTAAGGGCTGAAGTTTCGATGGTTGTAGTTCTGATTGGCCTGAGCAGGCAATTATAGATCTAAATTTCCAGATTCAACAACAACATGATCTGTTCTACAGCCATGTCTCAGTAATTTGGCATTAGAATCAAATCTTATATGTCTTTTGAGGGTTTTGTGTTGATCTGGTCACAAGATACCTTGGTGATGTTCTTGTTCATTTATATTACCAGCAAAGTTACAAAGCCATGCATCTGAGTCTCAGATCATTTTGCAAAGGCAGTGCAGGCTAACTGCGGTTGTTGTATGCATGGTGGCATCTAATACTAACATTGACTTTGATACAAATGGATACAATCATAGAACTGAATGTCTGAATGCCTTCCTGTTTAGAAGTCCTTTCTATCAGAAACCTAAGTTTAGGTCATGAAGATTTGGAATTAGCAATGTTAAATTCAATTTGCAGTTTGTTTTAAATTGTTTTTTTTGGGTAGTGGTAGTATAGTAGAAAGTGAAATTAATGATGTGTTAGTCAACTCAGAAAGCCTGTCAATGCCATCCAGTGAACCAAATTATTTTCTGAAAACATTGAGATCAAAATGCTTTTGCAGAATGAAATCTTAATTTACCTCAGATAGATTTGAAGCAAAACAATGTTCAGATGTTCTTGCAATTTTCTATCTGGGATGTGTGTGTATTGGCCAGCAAATCTGATAATTTATTGTATTCAGATTTGGATCTTGGGGAGTATCTGACTGGACCCCTCACTGCCTGCTTCAACTCTTCTATGCATAAAATTAAAACAACTTGTGTGCAGCTAGCCTGCTAGAATTTGTATTGCACATTGCTGCTTAAATAATTTTGATTCGTCAATAAAGGATTCACTTGACAAATTTGAAATGGAACCTCCCACAAAAATTACTCTTTTTTTTTAAAAAAAGAGAACATGTGACTTTATAATGCACCAAAATATCTATTTAAAAAAATTATATTTTGTTATCAATTTTTTCTTAAGTTCTATATCTACATAATCAACCAATATATTTGTTTTCGTTTTGAGGTCACCAATTAGTAATAGTTTAAGCTAGGTAGCATATTTGGAAACCACAACTTGTTGCAATCATAATCTTTTAAAAGAACTTGTTGTCTGCATGACAAAACAGAATTTTAAGCATGCATAACCAAAGCACATGGTCAGCAAAAATGTTCTTAGATATATAATCCAATCACAACTTCTTTATATAAGATACCATGAAAACAATTACTGTATCTTATATGTTGAAATATGAATATATTGCTTATCTTTTTTCAACATCATAAATTTTTAAGTGAATTAATCATAGATAAAACTCAATATTCCGCCTGTTGTGCATGGCAAACTCAAGTGTACATGTCTGGGAATATGTGAAGCATTTGGAAAGCTGTAAAAAATGCTAGCTTCCATCTTTCAGTAATCTTTAGACTTCAGTCTTCAGTTCTCAGAGACAATTTTTTTTTTTACTTGTACAGGTTTTCACTTTGTGGTGACAAAAAAGCTCTTGGAACTCAAAAGGTGAATGCTTGTACTCCCTTTCTCATGTTATGTCCTGCTCTACACTATAAGACAAAGTGCATCATACACTTCTCGGCTTTCCAGCCTATCACAGGCAGTCAAAATTTTGACCCTGTGACCCCCATCCCCTAAGCTACTAGCATGCGGGACCCATACGTATCGGCCCCAACTGGGCATCTCCGTTGATTCCCTTCATCTGTTAGCCTATCTCTAATAATTGAGACTTTTGAGAGATTTTTTAGAAAAATATTTCATGCCATACAAGCGATCAATAAGGAGTTGTTTGGAAAGTTTTTTTGTGAGACCCACGCGTGAAGAGTTTCTTTAAAAATCAATCATTCGAGTAACTTATATTTTGGAGGACTCTTCAATAGGTCCCACATATTAAATATTCAGATGTGTTTTTTGCATCATATTATTGATTAAATAATTGATAAAAATTATTAAAAAAATTAAGAAAAAAATGGAACCACCCGCAGTGTACAAAATAGACTTTGTAGCTGAGTATAAACGTCTCTTTCCCCCCCACATGGATAAAAGTAAGTAAACAGGAATTAATTCTAACTCCCACATTAAAAAAAGTAAAAGGTCTCGAGAAGAAAATAATCCTATTTGACCACTATACATTGCTAGCATCAGGAAATAGAATAATCGCGAATTAACTGGCCAAGCCGCTAAAGTAGCTAAAGTAGTGATAAATCCTGTCAATAAAATAGATCCTAATGAAAGTCCATCAATTCCCAATCTCCAGTGGAAATCGAAGACATCTATCCATTTTAAATCCTCCCTTAATTGGACTAAGGGATCCTCCAATTGGAAATGATAACAGAATGCATAAGTCATTAGAAGGAATTCTAATAAACAAATAGATATAGTATACCACCTAACTATTTTGTTTCCCCTACGAGGGAAAAATAAAATTAATGAACCTGCAAATATTGGAAAAACTACAAGTATTGTTAACCAAGGAAAATAACTCATGATAAAGTGATAAAGACAAGATACGTTTTGACCAGAAAAGCCCGTACTCGAAATAATCGAGCACAGGCTTTTTCGGTAAAGACGAATCAGACGATTCGAGTGGAGTTTTTTGTAATCTATCAATAAGATAGAGCCATGCTGCGGGTTGTTTCAGGCCCTAAATAAACACGGACACTTAAAAAATCTGTTGGGCATGCAGATTCACATCTCTTACAACCCACACAATCTTCGGTTCTCGGTGCGGAAGCAATTTGCTTGGCTTTACATCCATCCCAGGGTATCATTTCCAATACATCCGTTGGACAAGCTCGTACACATTGAGTGCATCCTATACATGTATCATAAATTTTTACTGAATGTGACATTGGATTTACAAATTTTCCTTTTCAACATAAAAATTTTTGATCTGGTAAAAATAAAATTAGTACTATATGAATGAGTCAATTGTATTGTAGACACCAGACGAAGCAATGATTTATCCAGACTTCAACAAACAATGCAATATGTTTTTTAATTTGTGAGAAAATATGAAAAGAGCCAAGAGACTTGAATTTTGGACTTCAACAATCATGATTATACGAATTGTACATGTGAATTATAATTAGCTGATAAATTGGCGATTGTGTTTTTGACATAAATTATTGCAATATTCAAATTGCAATATCAATTAATTGAAAAAAAAATTCAATCAATATTCAATCAATAAGTAAAAAACAATACTATGTTTGCTATAGATTCTTTGAGAAGTATGTCAAAGAGAGGAGCTAACTAGTGGTTATTGTGCAAATACTTTAGTTCATTTGGAGTAATATAGCATTGGTATGAGCTAGTGATTTATGTATGATATTTAGAGATTCAAATTGTAACTCCAAATTTTTGTAACCGGCTATTGTATAAAGATTTTAGTTTACTTGGAGTAATATAGTATCAACAAGAGTTAGTGATTTAGATATGATATTTATAAATTCAAATTGTAACACCAAATTTCTGTACTTTCTAGTCTTATATTGATCAAATTCTTGTTAATAGGCTCTTCTATTCCCATGTTGCATAGGTGGATGAATGTTCAGGACTATTTTGACCAAAATAATAAGTGCAAGGACTCAAGTGATCAGCAACAAAGTGGATTCCATAATAGTTGGTGCACATGGTCCTAAAGAACAAGGGTTTTGAGTATGGCTAATGTGCACACTAATAATGCTATATTTTGAGTAGTTTCCATCACTAATCACCCTTAAAAAGTTCTATATGTATGGAAGGCTGGACACAGTCAATCATTGTATTCTAAAAGGCATGCATGCCCTTTAATTTATAGGTGTTACACAATGTATCCACTAAACAGAAAAAATAGTAGTCTTATGTTATATAGTCATAACTATTTAATAGTTTTGTATCTATCTCTTTAGATAGACATTAGTGAATTTTTTATAATTTTGGTGCATAGATGTGAAATGTATGGAAATACTCCTAGTTATGTGATTGTGTTTGTGCATATATATACTCCTACAAAATCCGCAGGTTAGATCCATTGTGGTGTTGGTGCTTCTGAATGAAGCTGAAACCACTTTTACACTAAAGAATTTGATGTGCTTTAACAGCTCTAACTTCAAGTTTACAAATACTCATAAAGTTAGAATTATTTATATGGCTATGTCATTGATTACAACTACAATTACCTTCTATTATAAGATGTAAATTTTATTTAAAACAACAAAATAATAGTCTTTTGTCAAACACTATCAGAACTCTAGTTTTTAGTATATGTTGCAGTAGAGTTATATCATATATGACTTTAGTTTCTCTATGATAGAAGTTGAATCCAAAACTTACCAAACTAAGTCTTGAACATCAATTCTTTAAAACTAGCATTTAATTTTTTTTGAAATATTATTTAACTTGGAAATCAATGATTTAGAGGGACCAATAGTATATTTTTTTGGCATACAATGTTAATCATATAAGTCTTTAGACTCTTAATTGGAGAAGTTAAATATCAAATGAGTTTCTATTTTCATTTTGGTGAGAAAAATTGGACAAGTAGGAAGAAAGTCTCACCAATTGTGTGCCTTAATTTGAATTTTTTATGGTTTTTAGAAAAGTAATTTTTACCCCTAATCCCATATTTTTCAATTTTCCTGGTAGATCTATATTTTTTCCATTTAAGTACTTATATTTGTTTGCAGGTTGTAATTATGCCTTTGTGTCGTACACTTTCCTTTTCACAATTTAAGAATATTTTTATTTTTCTATATTTCACAATATAAACCTTACTATAATTCCAATATATTATTTAGTACATGTTTGACTTCTTTATCCTCTATGGTATCTTCTCACGCCTCCATTTACATTTTTTCCTCACACATCCAAACTTTATATAATAGAGGCATCATTAATTTATTATGATTATTTTCTCTCATTCAATACTCTTAATTCGCATGTGAATAAGAAGTAAACTTATATTATGAATCAAAAGAAGTATTTCAACAATGAATGAATGACTGTATAGAATGATGTTATTGCTTGCTTACATGAACAATAACATGGTGTGATGGGCCAATACTTACCTTATCAAATTGTATTTTGCTATCCAATTTTTGTAGTTAGCTAAGATTATTATTAAAATTAACCTAGAATTTCAAATCACTTTGGAGAGAAATTTTTGCAGTAAGCTATTACTTCTTTCTAAATAGGAAGTATTTGTTAACCCTCCCTCTCCCGTCTATTTGTGTTCTTGTTTATAAACTCATTTCAGATTAAAATCCGTATTAAACTAGTAATGATACTAGCTGATTTTATTTCAGATATACTAGCTGATTCTTACAGTAAGCCATATAATAAGGAAAGACTACGAGGATTTTAAGGTCTTTGGCATTTATTATGGACAAGCGTTGGATGAGTGCGGCTAGGTAGAAATCAAACACTCAGTCACTAAATCAAATACAATGCTACTTTATGTGATTCTTTTGATTGAAACTAATGATAATTAAATGTAGGTACTCAACTGAATATAGCCAAGGCATAAAGGACTTCATAGAGTTTGCTTTTGCAAATTCTGCAAAAGCAAATGAAATTCTCTGCCCTTGTAGAAAATGTGTGAACTGTGTTTGGAGAGAAGCTGAAGTTGTTTATGAACACTTGATTTGTGATGAGTTTTTAGAAGGATACACCAAGTGGATATTTCATGGTGAACAAACATCATTGCACAGGACAAACAAGAAATCTAATATAGAAAATGTTCCTAATATGGATAGTGAGCCACAGCTAGATGAGATCACTGAAATGATTCTTGACATAGGATGTGGATACCAAGAAGTTGGTGATATAGGTGGTGATGGTTCCGATTCGGAGGATCAAGATGTAGATGTTGAGACATTCTATAGGTTAGCAAGTGATGCTAGTCAAGAGCTCTACCCTAGGTGCAAACTCACAAAGCTACAATTTATTGTGAGGCTCCTTCACATAAAATTCCTAGGTGGATGGAGTAACAGTAGCTTTGATTTGTTATTAGACTTACTGAAGGAAGCATTTCCAAAGTATGCCACAATGCCAAAAAACTTCCATGATGCAAAGAAGATGGTGAGAAGTCTCGGGTTGGGTTATGAGAATATTGATGCATGTGAACATGACTGTATACTATTTCAGAAAGAGCATGCAAATATAGACTCATGCCCAAAATGTGGAACTTCCAGATGGAAGATAGAAAAGAAGAGCCTTGATGGGAAGCGAATACACAAAATTCCTAGAAAGGTTCTTCGATATTTTCCACTTAAAAAGAGGCTCCAGAGACTGTATATGTCATCAAAGATAGCAGCTGATATGAGATGGCATAGTGAAGGGCGCACTAGAGATGGGTTGATACGCCATCCAGCTGATTCTCTCGCTTGGAAGGATTTCGACCACAGGTACCCAGACTTCAGTTCTGACTGTCGCAATATTAGGCTGTGTTTGGCAACAGATGGTTTTAATCCTTTCCGAAGCCTAAGTTCATTACATAGCATATAGCCTGTTGTCTTGATTCCCTATAACCTTCCACCATGGATGTGTATGAAGCAACCAAATTTTATCCTCTCTCTGCTTATTCCTGGTCCTAAAGCTCCTGGAAATGATATTGACGTCTACCTTCAACCTTTGATCGATGATTTGTTAGAGATGTGGCATGGTGTCAAAACTCGTGATGCATCATCTGGTCAATGGTTTCAATTGCGTGCCGCCTTGTTCTGGACTATTACTGATTATCCAGGATATGGATATGTATCTGGACAAGTTACTTCTGGTGAGGTTGGATGTGTTGTTTGCCATGAAAATACTTGCTCACTTCGTCTTAAAAATGGTAAAAAACATTGCTTCATGGGACATCGTCGATTCTTGCATTCTTGTCATGAATTTAGAAATGATAGTGAGTCATTTGATGGTACCAAAGAGTATAGGGAAGCCCCAGTTTCTCTTTCTGGATATGATGTTATAGAACAAACAAAAGATGTAAAAAATGATTTTGGGAAGGACCCAATAGGGAAAAGACCATCCCGAAAGTGTAAGGGTAAGGATGGTGAACCAAAAACTATTTGGAAAAAACAACCAATATGGATGCAATTGCCCTATTGGAAGGATATTTTGTTGCGGCATAATCTTGATGTGATGCATATCGAGAAAAATGTTTGTGACAATATAATTAACACACTTTTGGATATTGATGGCAAATCAAAAGACAATTTGAACACTCGCTTGGACCTCCAACTGTTAGGTATCAAGAAGGATCTGCATCCTATCTCAGTAGGGGACAAATTCTATTTACCTCCTGCATCTTACTCATTGAGTTCTGCAGAGAAAAGAATGTTTTGTGAAGTATTAAAAGGAGTTAAATTTCCAGATGGATATGCAGCTGATATACGAAGTCATGTAAATGTTCATGATAAGAAGATAATTGGGTTAAAAAGCCATGACAGTCATATTCTTTTAGAACACTTGCTTCCATTGGCTGTTAGAAGGATACTACCAGAAAATGTTAGTATTGCATTGATTCGTGTAAGCAACTTCTTCAAGAAAATATTTTCTCCTGTAATCAATGTAACTGATATGGAGAGATTAGAGTCTGAAATTTCTGAAACCTTGTGCCTTCTTGAAAAAATATTTCCGCCATCATTTTTTGATGTTATGGTGCATTTAATGGTCCATCTCCCTACTGAGGCAAGGATTGCTGGCACTGTCCAGTACCGCAATATGTATCCCATAGAAAGGTATATTAATTTTATAGTAGAAGGCTTAATTTCATTAGACTGTTATTAATATTTTCAATAATTAATTATTTCAAAACTTTTATAGATTTTTGATGAGGTTGAAGAGCTATGTTCGAACTAGAAGTCACCCAGAAGGATCAATTGCGGAAGGTTATATATTTGATGAGAGTATGACATTTTGCTCTCGTTATTTGCATGGTTGTGAGACTAGATTTAATCGGCCGAGTCGAAATGATGATGCACAATTCAATACCTTGTCAACTGGTACCACATACTTGAACAACATAGGTCGCGGTTTGACTGGCAAGTGCACTATTACGTTGGACCATAAAACATGGATTCAAGCTCACAGATATGTCTTATTTAATTATGAGCATATTGAGCCATATTTGATGTATGTTCTCTAGCTAATTTTCTATTAAATGTTATTAAATTAGTTCAAATATATATTTTATAATATCTTACATTCAAAAAATATTTGTAGAAAACATTTGGGGTATCTTTCATCTATTGGTCATCAAAGGATTCATGAGAGAGAGCGTATACATCATGCAACATTTCATGAGTGGTTTAGATTGCATGTAAGTTCATAAACAACAATTTTAGTTAAATACATATTTCAATGTTTTTTTTTATTAATCGTATAAATAAATTTTTCTAGGTGAATGAGTTACTATCAACTGGGGAAGATGTAGGAGAAGAGATTCATATACTAGCAAGTGAGCCTTTTATGGTCGCAACAAAATATAACAGTTATTCAATAAATGGATACAATTTTCATACAATATCTTATGATGAGGGCAGATCAGTTCAGAGTAGTGGGGTAGCTATTGTTGCAAAAACTTGTAGTTTTTCTAGTTCAAAGGATCAAAATCCACAAATAGGAGATATAACATACTATGGTGTCATAACTGAGATACTTGAGTTAGATTATCGTCGAAAGGGTAATGTTGTTCTCTTCCAATGTGATTGGGTTGATGTTCTCAGAAAGGACAAATGGGTTAAGAAAGATAAATTTGGGATTACGACAGTGAACTTCAAGCATTTAATTAATACGGGGGAAAAATTATTAGATGAGCCATATATTTTAGCATCACAAGCTACTCAAGTCTATTATGTTGAGGATCCTATCGATAAAGACTGGAAAGCTGTCATTGAGTCAAGGCCAAGAGACCTCTATGACATGTCTGCAGAGGAAGAAATTGAAAATACAGTGGTAACTGACAAAGTTAGTGAAATCTCTGAGTTGAATGTTGGTGCGGAAATATATCTTCCAGATGGCAACAATAATTGTGTTAGAACAAACATTGATGGTATACTTGTTGAGAAATCTCCACCTCAAATGGGGAAGTAAGATGCTATTCATTGAATGTGTTGTTTATGTCTATGTTCTTTTATTTTTTCGTCTAATATTGTAAAATTTTATTGTAGCCGTAAAGATGCAAAACGCAAGAGGAAGAAATAATGGAGTTATGCGGAGTGAGTATGAAGAGTTACGGCAAGCAAACATTGAAAGAAACAATGAGGTATTGAGAGCATTGTGCTTGCCTATACGACTTCCTGGAAATGAAATGAGGGAAAATGTCTTGAGACCATCTACAAGAACTAAAAAGGTTATTTGTTTTACCTGATGTGTTGCTAATTTCTGTTTCAAAGAACTATTTTGTAATTATCTCCCAATATGATGCATGTTGATTATGTCATAGCACATCAATGATCAGCCTGTAGTTCCCCATCAAGAGCCATCACAACGTCAAAGGCATATCACTAGCAATGAACGTATTGAAAATGAAGATCCTGACGACATTTCTATGGAAGAACAACAACTTGGTGATAATGAAGATGAAACATTGAATATAGGTATATTTAAGTATAGTTTTGCATTACTTTGCTCACTTTTTTATATCATTGGTTGTTATTTTCAATTGCATATTTGTGTAGAGCAAATTCATCCAGGTCAAAAAAATAAAAGGAAGGGACGAGGACCCACTACCAAGCATGACATATGGAAGCGAAGGAATGAACCAAAAATTCATGTTGACCATAATATGAATAATCAACCAGTTGGTGATCAAGCGTCACCATTAACCAACTTTATTTCTACAATAGTGAGATCAGGAATACCACTTTCCTATAAAGACTGGAATGAAATTGATGCAGATAAAAAGGAATCTGTTTGGGCTACTGTAAAGGTACATTTGTATACTACTTAGAGTAAAAAGTCTAAATTAATTTACTCTCATTTCAGCCTTACATGTATATTTTAATAGAACTGAGATATACTTCAATAGCTCCTCTTACTATACATAGCACTGACTAATTTTTCTTGTAATTAAGGGTGAAAATATATATGTGGAGCTTTGCAATTTATTATTAGATGTGTCATTCTAATATGAAGAGAGAGTTTGATTCTATATTCTATTTTTTACTTGCATTTTGAATTTTACTTCATAAATTGGATAGCATTCCTTTATAGTTATTTAAAATCATCAAAAATAGTAACTAGTGACAAGTTTTGTAGGCTCATGGTCTATGTATTCCATAGACATGTATAGTACAATAGTATATAATCATTGACAACTTGATAATTTTGTAGGAATTTTTTGATGTTCATGATGACCTTGAGGATTGGGTTTTACAAAAAGCGGTAGTGAAATGGAAAGATTTCAAATGTGAAATAAAGAGGAATTATTTTGATGAAACAAAAATTGATGAGGAACTTTTTTCTATGAAGATTGATTCTAGAGTACCTAAAACAGATTGGATGTGGCTTATAGAGCATTGGAGAGCTCCGAAAAGTCAGGTAAAACTTCTTTATAAATGATTCTTAATTACAAATTAAATATATTTTATGCAATTAATTATATTCTCATCTTATAGGCTCTAAGTGAAATTGGAAAAGCAAATAGTGCAAAAATGACAATGACACATACTGCTGGAAGCAAGAGTCTTGCTCGGATTGCACATGATATGGTATTAAATGTCTTAATATTTATTTCTACTTTCTTTAGATAACTAATTGTCAATATTAATGGAAGTGCAGTCCAAAGAGCTGGGTTATATGCCCGCTAGACATGAAGTTTTTATCAAAGCACATACCCATAAAAATGGAGTTCCAGAAAAAAGAGCTGAAGACATAATTGTAAGTGTCATTGAAGGGTTACATGTATTTATAATCAACGATCAAATGTAAACATATATATATAAATATGAGCTTTATCTAATTTTCAGAAAACAATTGCGGAGACATGTGCCAACAAGCCAGAACTCACTAAAAAAACCATAACAGAAGGAGATCTATTTTACCATGTCTTTGGAAAAGAAAAACGCTCACGTGTACGTGCTATTGGTTTGGGCCCTACTCCTCAAGACTTAAAGATGCCAGGGGTACAAAAGTATTCATCCACTAAGCTTCAAATAGCTAATGCAGCAAGGATAAGACTTCAAAATCAGAATAATCTTTTGATAGAGAGGCTAGATAAAATGGAGAGTGAGAGTGTGGGAAACAAAGATCAATTGACACGGATGGAAAAAGAAATTGAAGAATTGAAACAAATGCTTGCTTCACAGGCTAGGCAAAATATAGATAATGATTACAATCAGAGATGTAAGGGTCATGTACAAGTGATTTTCTTATATGTGTTCTTTATAATATTTAAGCAATAATATACATATGGTTATTTACTAAATTGCTCAAATGTTATGTACTAATTATTGTAGGACACGGGAGACGAAAGTGATGGTTGTTCTATAGAGTCATCTGCAGGTGAAAATAGGGTTCCACGAAATGTAAGTTTACATTTTATTATTTTACCTAAAAGTTGTACCTAACCTAACAATATTTAGCCTATCAACTTATCCTTAATTTTTGTATAGATAATGCAAAGGAGAGTTGGTAAGACACATGATGTACCACGCTATAGGCATAAGGAGGTAATAGTTGCCAGTTAATTATACTCTATTGAATTTGGATGCTCATTATTGAGGTAATCATTGAGCTTATATGCAATTCTATTTGATCTTTAGGGAGGAAAGGAAGTTATTTTGATTTCTTTTATGAGGCCATATATTCCTGTTGCTAAGGGTACGCTTCAAAGGGCATCTCGAAGTGTAATAGTTGGTGGCACACCTCTTGGGCCCGAGTGTTGTGAGGTGGTTGTGAACTATGTGTTGAAAAGAGATGCTCCATTGTTACGTCCATATGGGAATGTTAGAAAAATGTCTGATGCGCTTGGACGATCAATTGCATGGCCACGTGAAAAAGTAATCCATTCTATCTAGTATAATCACTCTTATTTACTTACTAATACCATCTAAGTAAACAAATTATGAACTTTTACTTGTAGATCCAAGATGATACTACAATAGGTGGTGGTCCATCTCGTGTTCTAGGTATATATAATTCTAACCTGTTATTTACTTGGTTAGTTACTATTTTTCCATTTGTTTTGTTTTGTTATTAATAAAACAATGCTTACAGGTGAAAGGGACAAGAGAATTAGTTGAAACTAAGTGGAAATACTTAATAATTTTATAAAGGTGAGGTGTTATCAACACAATCCACATGTTATTCATTTTTAAAATTTTAAGTGTATGTTAATTGTGTTTTGAATTAGAAGCTCGCTTTCATATGATTAATTTATTTTATCAAGTGTATGCAAGTCATGTCAATCAACACAATTTTCTCATTCGCATAAGCAACAGCTTGTACATGTTCTACAACAATCGACCAACCATCTTTTATTATAATTGTCATATGTTTTATATGTTACTTAAAGCAAAAGTTATTGATTTGTATATATTTAACTCAAGACTATTGTAATCAATATCTTTTCTTTTGCAGGTGGTTAACAGTAAGGTGTTAAAATCATATGAAGTGATGAAGATATTTTACGTCATAAGAGGAGTTTGAAAGTGGAATATTTTACTTTTGATAGTTATAGTTGGAACAAAATATATAAAGTTAGGAATATTATATATGGGCATACATTTGGTGTAAATAATTCTTAAGTGATATTTTTATTGCAATTATTTCAGAGATTCTATATCTATTTTGTTTGGTTTTGTCAATTGAATAATTTGTTACCATTACGAATCTTGTCAATGGCTATATAAAGCAAAGAATTCAATAAAATATGGTGTGATTTCTGTTAGGATAGTGCATATTATAATTTTAGTTGTAATATTGTTGCTTAATTACTAAAAAAATATATATTTAAAATTAATTATTGACACAATTCCTAGCGGTAAATTTACTACAAATAATTCACATATTTAAATTTGATAGTCTAAATTCTCAATAACAGATCAGCTGGTAATAATTTATTTCAAATAGTTGTACAGCTCGTAATAATGTATTACAAGTGGACATACAGCTGGGAAAAGTTCAAACTTTCCAAGCGACCTACAGTTGGGAATACTCTTTGCCACCGGATCTACAGCTAGGAAAAATATTTCAAATAGTTATACAGCTTGGAATAATGTATTACAAGTGGACATATAGGTGGGAAAAGTTCAAACTTTCCAAGAGACCTACAGCTGGGAATACTCTCTGTCACCGGACCTACAGCTGGGAAAAATATTCCAAATAGTTATACAGCTTGGAATAATATATTACAAGTGGACATACAGGTGGGAAAAGTTCAAACTTTCCAAGTGACCTACAGCTGGGAATACT
This sequence comes from Pharus latifolius, assembly GCA_019359835.1. NCBI lineage: Eukaryota > Viridiplantae > Streptophyta > Magnoliopsida > Poales > Poaceae > Pharus > Pharus latifolius. The sequence continues at coordinate 33,599,721 of CM033324.1, read as the reverse complement.
TTTTGCCACCAGACCTACAGCTGGGAAAAAATATTCCAAATAGTTATACAGTTTGGAATAATATATTACAAGTGGACAACCTACCGCTGAGAATACTCTTTGCCACCAGACCTACAGCTGGGAAAAAATATTCCAAATAGTTATACAGCTTGGAATAATATATTACAAGTGGACAACCTACCGCTGAGAATACTCTTTGCCACCAGACCTACAGCTGGGAAAAAATATTCCAAATAGTTATACAGCTTGGAATAATATATTACAAGTGGACATACAGGTGGGAAAAGTTCAAACTTTCAAAGCGGTCTACAGCTGGGAATACTCTTTGCCATTGGACCTACAGCTGGGAAAAACTTTTCGCAGCACCTTTTTGCCCAGCTGTAGCAAACCTTATTCCCAGCAGCTAAAGTGTTGGGAATACTGGCTTTTGCCAGCTGCTCAACTACTAGCATTGAAGTACTATCTTATAGTGAACCGGTGGTCGATGCTTGATATCACCATGTGTTTGACAATCATGGCAAGACTTAGCCACCTTAAGACAATCAACCACAATACTGGGCCAATAGTAACCAGCAAGCTTAATGCTGTAATTCATTTTTGGTACACTTTGATGGGCGCCACAGACTCCGTGGTGAACTTCCTATAGAACTTTATCAGCTTCTCTTCGGGAAAGACATCGAAGGAGCATTTGATTAAAAGACCGCCGGTATAAAACCCCCACTTTGTAGGTGTACGTTGGGAGTTGACGTTGCAGCTGGCATCTCTTCACAGGTTCATCAGGTAGAATACCATGATTGAAATAATCAAGGAAGGGTTTACGCCAGTCTTCCTCTTCAACGTCGGAAGTGACAATAATGCCAACTTCAACTTCTTCTGAGGTGAGTTCCAAAACCGTAGGAAGCAACCACCTTTCTTCAATGATAACTTGCGTGGATTACCCATCTGGAAGAGCAAGTGCTACAGCAAGCTTTGCCAAAGCATCTGCTGATGTATTTTGACTTCGAGGTACATGAGAAATCTCAATATGCCCAAATTTCTTCATGAGTCTTTGTGCTGCTTCATAGTAGGGTATTAGTTCAGGCTTCCAGACTTCATAGATGCCATTGACTTGGCGTACAATGAGTTGAGAGTCACCGAATGCATGGAGGCGACTAATATCCATGGAAAGTGCCAATAAAAGGCCGAAGATAAGTGCTTCATATTCAGCTTCATTATTTGAACATTCTTATTTTAGGAGAGAAAAAGAGTGATGTATCGTCCTGCCTTCTGGTGTCTTGACCACGAGACCTACTCCGGCTCGCCTTCTTGGCATACCATCACGGTCTAGTTCATTTCAGGAGGCACCATCAAAGTACAATTCCCATTCCTTCGTGTTGGAGGTGAAGACTTCTTTGTCAGGCAAGTCAATGACCAACAGAGAATCATCTGGCACAGGATGTGCTGTGAGAAAATCAGCTAAAGCTTGACCCTTAACTGCCTTCTGCGGGAGATAAGTGATATCATACTCCATCATAAGTAAAGCCCATTTACCGAGTTGGCCCATGATAACCGGCTGACTCAATATGTATTTCACTGGATCCACTATTGCGATGAGCTGGATCTGATGTGATAACATATAATGTCGTAGCTTCTTCAAAGCGAAAATAAGGGCCAAACACAACTTTTCAATGGGTGAATAATTGTGTTCAGCACCTGCCATGGTGCGGTTTAAATAATAGCACGCCACCTCCTTTCCTTCATCATCATGCTGGGCAAGAAGTGCTCCTAATGAGTTAGGCTGCACTGCTACATAAAGGATGAGAGGACGTCCTTTGATTGGTGCTGATAGAATGGGCGAGTTGAGCAAGTATTCTTTAATGCTATTGAAAGCATCTTCACACATCTCATCCCACTCAAATTCCATTCCTTTCTTCATCAACCTGGTGAAGGGTTGGATGCGACCTGAAAGGTTAGAAATAAAACACCGTATATAGGCATGTTGGCCTTGAAGTGACTTCAACTCCTTCAGGTTCCTTAGCAGGGGCATCTACATAATCGCCTTGATCTTCTTTGGGTCAATCTCAATGCCGCGATGGTGCACAATAAATCCTAGAAAGACGCCAGATTGAACAGCAAATGCACACTTGAGGGGATTCATCTTCAGTTGATGCTTACGCAGCCTTTCAAAGACAATGCGGAGATCCTCTTGATAATGTTCATGCTTCCGAGTTTTCACCACTAAATCATCAACAAAACATTCTATCAAAAGATGAATTAATTCATCAAAGATGAATGTCATGGCTCGCTGATAAGTAGCACCAGCATTCTTCAATCCAAAGGGCATGACTGTATAATAGAAATTCCCTTTAGGCGTACGAAAGGCAGTGTCAATGGCATCATGTTCATCCATCTTGATCTGGTTGTAGCCTGATGATCCGTCCATGAAGGAGAGAGCACCATAGCCCGTAGTGGCATCAATGATGATCTCCGTGATAGGCAAGGGGAAATCATCCTTTGGACAAGCTCGGTTCAAATCCCTGAAGTCAACACAAATGCGTACCTGACCATTCTTCTTTCACACCAGGACAATATTAGCCAGCCAGCATGGGTATTGCACTTCCTTGATGAAGCCAGCTATGATTAGCTTATCCACCTCAGCAACAATTTGCTCTTGTAACTCTGGGCGGAAACATCGCGGATGTTGCTTCACAGGGCGAAATTGTGGATCAATTGCCAACTTATGAGTGGCGACACAAGGGTCAAGCCCCAGCATTTCTTTATAAGACCAAGCGAAGCAATCCTTGTACTCAATTAAGAAGTTTCAGTAACTTTCGCGCTCTTCAAGCGTGAGGGTTGCGCTAATAAAGGTGGGGCGCGGATCCTCCTCACTTCCCAAGTTGATCTTCACGAGCTCATCAACAGTGAGTTGTCCTCCATCTTCAAGTTGTTGAGGTGCAGATGCAGCATCTAGCACTTCTCCATGTTCAGCAGGCATTGCTTCATACATCTTGGCTAAGAGATGTTGCTCACCTCCATCCCAATGACTTTGACTTGCAGCAACTCCAAAGGACCGAGGTTGATGAAGAGTCCAATCATCTTCATTGGAACCTGAAAATTCAAATTCATTATACCTTTGTGGGCTAACTCCAGTCACTATGGTATGACATGTGACTCTTTGTGCATTATCAGCTTCATCATCTTCATCGTCAGGGCTGGCATATCCCAAGCCATACTTCGGGCGGAGGTCATGAGACTTGCGCCTCTTCGGGATGAGCTTTTCTGATTGCTCCCACCATTCTTCACAAATTGCCGGCGGAGGTGGCAACCTTTGATTTCTTTCTAGCTTGACTCCAGCCCTTTTGAGCAGATTGGCTATTTGGGGCTCAGCTTTCATGGCGATTAAAGCTACTTCGATGTCAGTCGAAAGACTGGGCTGTTCAATAATTGGATCGTATTCCTGCTTCTTTGGAACTTTGTAGAAGATAGTGGGTAAAGCAGAATCATGTGGGTCCAGAACATGCCAAACTTCCAATGGTGTTGTCACAGATGTATGGCGCGATGGAGGCTGCCTGAAAGTAGCACTTGTCACTGCCTTTTCGAACTGCTTTATTCTTCTTTTGACAAGTCCTCGCTTTTGCATGAAAACCGTTTGTGCTCCCGGTTTTCCACATGCATCAAAGATGAAAGGGGATGAGGACTCATCCTGGGCCGCAATTGTCTTGCAATTTGCTTGAGCGCCTGCAAAATTTTTGTTAGTAAAAGAAATGGAGGGTGAAGAAGTAGGAACCGAGTTGGCTTTCTTTAAGCCTGAGGTAAGGAACATTGGAGATGCTTCCATTTTTGACCTTAGCGACATAGGTGTAGAAGAAGAAGATGCAATTCCCACTTTCAACAATAATGGAGCAAAAGAGTTTTGCTCCCGCGAGGCTGACGTAGGGGTTGGAGGGCCATATAAGTAAGGGACAGCTGCGAATGATTTTTCGCAACTAGAATCCTTGCCCCTATAGGCACGCTTTGCAAACTCCCTCTTTCTGGTAGGTAGGGATGGTGCAATGAGAAAATCCGCTTGTGAACTTGGCGCGACCAGAGCATCTACAGCTGGCGTCGCTCTTCCTTGCTGCCTCCCAGGAGCTTCACTTGGAAAATAATATTTCGCATCAGTGAGATGCGATTCTTGGAAGGTATATGGGTTGTTGTTGGCAACTATCCTCTGCTGCTCTCCATTGCCATCTATGAACTTGAGGCATTGGTGCAGAGTTGAGAGAACTACCCGATACTTGTGTATCTAGGGTCTCCCTAACAGCGCGGTGTAGGAGGTGTTTACTTCGATAACGAAGAATCGCACCTTGAAACTGAAAGTGGACATTTGGAGCTTCAAAGTAGTTGCCCCCATTGCCGCCCTTCCTTGATTGTCGAAGCCACATATCATCACATATGTGGGCTCCAAGTCTTCAAATGAGAAACCTACACGAATTAAACTTCGAATTGGAAGAATATTTACTGAGGACCCTGGATCAACCAAGACTCGTCAGAGATAGGCACTTTCGATGTTCCCTTCTATGTAGAGAGGGCGGTTGTGATCACCATTCTCTATGACCTTGTCTTCATCAGAAAAGGTGATCTCATTTATGCTGGCGGCGTTGCAGAGAAGACGATGCTTCGCCATTGCCACTTCGTACAACTCAGGAGCTTGTAGTGCTTTAATAAGGGCCTGCCGAAGATCGGGCACCAATATTAAAGCATCATGCACACTCAAGAGTGCAGGAATGCGCTTCAGATGTGCATTGATATTATAATCAATTGCCTGTTGCGCTTGCTTTTCTTCTTCAGCAGCACGGGCATCTAGAGCACCACTTGGTACATTGGCAGCCTTGTTGAGTAAGGCCTTCTCTTTTTCTTCTCTGTACAACCAAGATTTGAGAGGTTCAGGACAGGCCTTGCCTCCTCGCAGGTTCATGTTGACCTCTTCAACTTGAACTTTTGTAGGTAAAACGTCAGTACGAAGTACTTCACATTCTTGCGCTGTAAATATCTCCTCTGAGTCAAATGTATTGGAATTGTAACCTGCAAGAATCACATTGCACGAGGCAATGTTTAAATAAGGTGAAGGTATTTCATCATCAGTTGCCTCAATTGGTGCAGAGGGTTGCCCCCAGTCTTTAGGTAAGAACTGTGCCAAAGTAGGAAGAGCGCGGTTTGGTCGAGGAAAAGGTTTGTCTCCTTCTGACAAAGGGACAAATCTTGGTGGCATGCGCCGACGGCTTAGATCAGATTGCCTCTGTCTTGCTTGTGACTTGATCATTGAGATGGAAGTTGCATGATCCTGAATGTGGTTTTGGAGTTTATATCGTGGGCACCTTCGCTCCATCATCTCCCACAGTCTTCCTCCCTGCTTGGAAGTAGTTGAAACCGGCCAATGATTGGCTAGTTGGTGCTCCACTTGCTCAAGTGGCAACCTCAAGTCTCCGTCTTCATTATCTGCTTGCATGGATGAAGGACATTCACAAACTGTTGTAAAGTTTGCGGTATGATAATCGGGATTGATAGCCTGGGGCTCTAAAGAAAGCCGCTTCTCATCAATCGCCCTTTGGAGCCACTCCTTGAAGGCAAAACAATCTTCAATTCTATGCCCAACATACCTATGGTACGGGCAGTACAAAGGATTGTTTGTCATCCCGACTTGATCAAGTCTTCTTGGCTCGGGAAGATTCAAAGCTTGTTGCGCCATCAGTTGATCAAAGAACATCTTTACTAACTCTCAGTGGAAGATATACTGCTTCTTCAACATCTCTTGGACAGTTGGGCGTTGAACAGCCGAGCATTGCAGTCTTGGTGTGGGTTCACGTCTTGATCCCAACATTGGAACATTGTAATGTGCAGCAGGTGCATGCACAGCATTGTGAGATTCAGCCGGTGCCTTGGTCTTGACTCCGGTGTTGGGAGGCTTGGTTGCTGAGTTGAATCTTCTTGCATTATCAGCATGACCAGCATTCTTGTACAGCTCCATAATTTGAGGAGACTTCTCAAACTCCAATTTGGTTGCTGCTACCGCTGTGCCCAAAGTGCTGAAGGTATTGGGCTCATGCCTTGAAACTTCTATGGACCAATGCTGTTGCATCCCATGGACGCACATGCGAATGGCCTCTTCTTGATGCATTTCCCTGGCAAGACGCACATAGTTGTTGCGGAAATGGATCAAGTAATCATCAATCTTCTCGTCGCGCTTCTGCTTGACTTGGGACAACTCCAAAGCTGAGATGTCCTTTTGCATAGTCACGAAGTGTGTCTTGAAAAGTTTCTTCATGCCTATCCAATCGCGAACAGACCCTATCGGAAGACGACTGTACCAATGGAAAGTAGAGCCGGTCAAGGACCCTGAGAACTGCCTCAGAAGAAGTGAGGGCTTGTTGGTAGTGTCTCCACAAGCTGCTTCAAAGTAGGCTAAGTGCTCCCTCGCATCACCGGTTCCATCAAATTGACGGAACTTAGGTGGATGCCATCCAGACGGGAAGGGCACTAAATCATGCCATGCTTCATAAGGCTTCTCGAGCTCGATTTCAGGAGTTTGAGGAGTTTTCTCGACTGTAATATGCTTCAATCTTTGGTTGATTAACTCTCCAATGTAGTTGCAGCAATCCTTCAATGCAGCAGGTGTTGGTGTAGCATTTGCAACTATGGTGGGAATAGAAAAGAGAGGTGGAGCACCCACTACTGCGGCATGTTGCTCACCACTATCTGCAGGGCGGGATTGTGCAGCAGCCTCCAACTCTGCTATTTGAGGGTCAATGACTAGTTGGGGCGGATTTGATGGTATTTCTCTATGACTAGGATTGGTCAAAGCCTCAACCAACTGATCAAACTTCGCTCCCAATTCTCAAACATCTTCTTGTACTCGCGATCTCGTTCTTCAAAGGCACGCCGTGTGGAAGGATCAAGGGTAGGAGGATTAGCATCTACCCCTTGCTCTTCATTAGCATTGGTTTCATCACCTGCATCGCCTTGACCTGTAGCCATCTTAACTGGAGCAGTGTTGTCATCACCAATATCAATTCCAAGATACTGTTCCTCATCAGAAGGGATGGAAGAAGCAAATCGGAATAGTGCGGTGAATGTAGGAGTTGCTAAAAAGAGGTTGACTCAGAGTCAGAGGACCCTCTTTCAGAATTAGACTCAACATCTTCTTTCGACGGTTCAGTCATAGAACCTAAGGCAGCTCTTTGACGTGCCCTCGCCCTCAAGCGAGTCTCCATGCCTTGTCGGGTTGCCACTTCTTGTAATTGAACAGGATCCTCCGGAAGATGGGACGCGATGTCGACATAGGGGCGAGAAGATTGCCCCTTGTCAGCATCTTTTTTGGAAGTGACAGGAAGACAAGAAACTTTTGCCACTACTTCTTTTGTTGATGTTTCTTGATCTTCTTGTGCTTCAGCAGACTTGGACCAAGGACGGACACCTTTCAGGCAAGGTAAGAATGTTTTGGGGAACACAGGTTTTGGGTTTGGAATTATCTCCTCATCCGAAGGGTAGGAAAACTCTTGAGTAACAGGAGGAGGCCTCCAATCAGAGTCAGTATCACCCTCAGGTTGAGATGTCACCATCCCACAAACCATGGCATCCTCTCCAATGACTTGAGTACTTGATACCTCAGTCATTGGTGCAAGAGCTTTTATAGTCTCCTGGGGAAGATTCATCACAGCTTCTAGTAGTGCTTCCTTCATGATAACATCATTTGAGGTCTCAACTTCTTGTTTTGCAATGGTTGAAGGAGTCTGAACTTGCACAGTTTTGGAGAGAATAATGACCGATCGGAGCCGTCTTTGCTTGGGAACTCCTATACCCTGAGATAATGTTCTTGCAAGGGTTAATGGAGATGATGGAGATGATACCTTCTCCTTTTGATTGTTTGGGCTTTGAACACCTTCGACTGGTTGATCATGATGCCGTCTTGGAGCTAGACAGTCAAGAAGGTAATGATACCTCTGACTCTGTTCTAGCATCGAAGAGATGCGGAACATGATGTTCTCATCATCCGGACGGATGCTACCATCAGGCCGGACGCGAACTTATACATTTTTCAGTACAAGATCCTCCAACTCTTGGCGCAACATGCGACGATTCCTCCTACGTCGATCACGCTTGCGTTGATTGAACGTAGGGACATGAGGGACCTTGGGTAGGCCAGGTGGTGTTGGAAGAAGAGGAGGAGCCTGAGAAGGAGGCATCCAAGTGCTTCTTAGTTGAGATGGCAAGTTGACATGCTTTCTAGGCGAAGTAGGTGCCTGCAAAGGGCCCCTGCCTTGCCGAGACGAAGTCAATGCAGGTGGAGAAGTCCGCACACGCCATTGTTGTTGGACACGTGGTGGTTGCTCTGGCCGACGAGACCACTGATTCCAGCGAGGTGGAAGTGGTGCTTGTCTAGGCCGATAAGTCGATGTAGATGAAGGCTTTTGACGAGGCGCCCAAGTCTGGTCCATTTGCTGAGGACGGCTTCTTGAGGTGTCATGCCCCAAACTCCTTCTAAACCTAGAAGAAGAGTTAGGCATGTCACGACCTCACATCCGCTCTTGTAGACTCTTCATTTGGGTTCGCAGCTGTTGGAGTTGTTGTTGCACTTCATAGTACTGGGAGCGGGTACTTCATTCGGCAACACTGCAAACTTGTTATCGGTATTGGATGCACCAACTTCTGTAGAAACATGGAAGCATGACTCCCAACTAGTTACTTTAACCTCAGGGGTGAAAGAACCCGTCAGACTAGGCATTCTTGCTCGCTTGGTCGAATGACGCCTCCAGAATTCCCTCATGATGGCAAGCCTCAACAAGTCCTTGATCTTGCTATTTGCCCATTCGTCAGGGAACAAGTCATAGGGAGGTGTCACTATGTATGGATAGCGACAAGTCCTGTCAATGAGATCATTCGCACCGAGCGACCAATCCTCTTTAGGGATAGCAACGCAGGCAATGCGGGCACCAAGTTGTTCCTGCAAAGCACTCACCTTGCGGTACTTCCTTCTAAGGTTACGCAGCCTGTTGGGATTGAAGTCACGGCGAGCAAATGACATCTGCTTCCATAGAGTATAGGAGGCATTCTCCAGTGCATTGAATAACTCAACCTCATATGAGCGGAGCATCCACACGAAGAGCGGTGGCATGGTGCTACCTATTGGTGGGTTGCTGATGAAGCCGTTGAGCAGCTTGAACGTCACCTTGAATGTCGGTGACGACAGCATTCTTTAGAAGGTTGCGTGCTTCTACCATCAAGGCACGGCGCTCCTTCTTGGCTTTAGCAGAGGCACGTTTGTGTGCCTTCTTCGACTCCGTCGCCTGGAACTCTACAGGCTCTTTAGTCTGGTGGAAGTAGGTTGTGTAACTGTACTTGAAGATTGCCACTGGAGGCAATGTCCCGAATTGAACCATCAGAACTTCTTCGTCTGTGTGAGCAAGTTTGTTGAGGAAGGACTCACCTGCAAAAAGGGGTTCCTTGATCAACTTATGCATCATCACATTTACTATGCAGGCGCTCCATAGACGAGCAGCCATATGCATGATGGATGAAAGATAGAGGGCATATGGAAACGAGTCACGGAAGAAAATCAGACGACCATCGGAGCATAGCAAAGATGAGAGGAGAACCAGGTCCCACTGGGCGTGCCATTTTGTTTCGCCGAGAAGATCTCTCTTCCGGGAAATTGGCCCCCTTTTTGTGGTGCGGGCGTGCCAGTATACATAAGTATACAAATAAAAAAGTAGAGCATGGGGAAACACTGTACTTTAGTAATTCTGAAAAAAATTACAAGTTACAAGTCCCTTTGGGATTTACAATCTCTTATTGCACCAAAGGAAAGTACATCTTGGCATCAGTGGATTGCATGGTTCATGGTTCCTCAGGTCTTTTGAAAAGCTCCTGATTAATTATATCTACAGAACAAGTCCACAGAAAACCACTGATTAAGCTGTGTTGATGGTCATCGTCCTCAAGCTTCAAAATTACTTTACCCTTGAATGAATAAATGCAATGCATATGCCCATGCATGGAAGTATGCAAATCCATAGCCTCGTCAGTCTATGGTGTTATCACAAGATGTGGCCTTCGCCTCGTCGGTGCCTGGCCAGGGAGTTGTTCGGCCTCATCGGTCGCGAACAAATGGATGCCTTGGCCTCATTAGTACCCAGCATGAATGGTGTCCGGCTTCGTCAGTCACGGACAAAAAGCATGTTGCCTTTGCTTCATCAATACCCAGCAACATGTAAATTATGGATGGATGACTTGTGATAATATCTTTGACTTCCTTAGCTTCAGGAAAAGTATGTTGCATGGTAGAGAGCCCATCGGAATATCTATCAAGGACTTAGTAAGATTTCAACTTGATTTGAATCTTCACACACAATTAGTCATTAGCTCTCATTCAGCTACTTGGATGAGGGCTTTTCTGACTTATGATAGGCTTAAAACCTTATCTTCATTGCATTACTTGTACGTCAAGCTGGAATTCAGTGAGATAGAGCTATTTGCAATGGTTTTGATGACACTTTGAACATCTGATCAAGGTGAAACTTGAAGGAATAGTTCAGTATGAACCTACTATTCTCCATAAAAATTTGGGGTTGATCGGACTTCTAGATGATAAGTTATCATCGATTTTCTCCCGTGGGACAAAATGAATAAGTTTCTAAACAGAGCATCTCCTTTGGCCAAATTGAACCTTAGAGATCTTTGATTGATTTGAAAATTGGTGAAAGGTTTCTCATAGAGTCCTCTATTCACCATAAAAATTTGGGGTTGATCGGACTTCGGGATTAGAAGTTATCATGGATCTTCTCCCATAAAACAAAGCAGACAAGTTTCTAGACAGAGCATCTCTTTTGATCAAATTCGACCTTAGAGATCTTTGATGGACTTGAAAATTGGAGAAGTTTCTCATAGAGTCTTCTATTCACCATAAAAATTTGGGGTTGATCGGACTTCTGGATGAGAAGTTACCATTGATCTACTCCCATGAGGGCAAGCTGGAATGACTTCTGGACAGAGCCTCTCTTCTGATCAAATTTGACTTTAGAGATCTCTGATGGAGATGAAATTTGGTGGAGACATTTCTCATAGAGTCTTCTATTCACCATAAAAATTTGGGGTTGATCGGACTTTTGGATGAGAAGTTATCATTGATCACTCCCATGAGAGCAAGGCCAATCAGATTGCTGTTTTCAAATCTTTGCCTGAAAAAGTACTCAGTTCCTACCGCAAACACACCTGATTTTGATCAAGTGATGTTATTTTGGTCTCTGGCCAGAGTATTTATCGGTTTTGACTAAAAACGCAATTGAAGACTAGATCGAATGCTAATCAGATCTACTGCTCGAACTGGGTTCGAGGAACTTCGATCGAAAAGTAATTCAGAAGTGACATCGATCTACTCCCATAAGAGCAAGGTCAATCAGATTGCTGTTTTCAAATCTTTGCCTGAAAAATACTCAGTTCCTACCGCAAACACACCTGATTTTGATCAAGTGATGTTATTTTGGTCTCTGGCTAGAGGATTTATCGGTTTTCACTGAAAACGCAATTGAAGACTAGATCGAATTCTAATCAGATCTACTGCTCGAACAGGGTTCAAGGAACTTCGATCGAAAAGCAATTCAGAAGTGACATCGATCTACTCCCATAAGAGCAAGGTCAATCAGATTGCTGTTTTCAAATCTTTGCCTGAAAAACACTCAGTTCCTTCCGCAAACACAAATGATTTCGATCAAGTGATGTTATTTTGGTCGCTGGCCAGAGTATTTATCGGTTTTGACCGAAAACGCAATTGAAGACTAGATCGAATGCTAATCAGATCTACTGCTCGAACTGGGTTCGAGGAACTTCAATCGAAAAGCACTACTACAGAAGTGCATTCCACTAACCCTTATTTTCTAACGGTTATAAGCAATCTAGGAAAAATCCGACAGAATAGGACGACAGCGGCGGAAAACCATCATTTTACTATCGGTTACACACTAGTCCAACGTTAGTGAAATGCAAATACTTTTTACTATCGGTCATTACAGTACAAACCGGTATAATATATTAAATAGTACTATCAGTTTTCCATTTTTAACTGATAGTAAAATTGCGCACTTTATACTATCAGTTATTACTGTACAAACCGATATAATATATTAAATACTACTATCGGTTTTTCATTTTTAACTGATAGTAAAATTGCGCACTTTATACTATCGGTTATTGCTGTACCAACCGATATAATATATTAAAATAGTACTATCGGTTTTTCGTTCGTAACAGATAGTAAAATTACTCACTTTATACTATCGGTTCGTACTGTATTAACCAATATAATATATTGAATAGTACTATCGGTTTTTCCTCGGGTAACTGATAGTGAAATTACTGACTTTTTACTATCGGTTATTACTGTACTAACCGATACAATATATGAAATAGTACTATCGGTTATATAAAACAAACCAATAGTAAAATGACTTCATATACACTAATGGTTATGACAGTGGGGACCTTATTTTACTATCGGTTTGTGTTTTTGAATCGATAGTAAAATTGGACAACTTAATTAGGTCGACCCTTGCTCTGCGCTCTCCATGTTGGAATCATTTCAGCCCCGCACGACTCCAAGCTAGAGTGATCTGGAGAAGCTAGCTGAGAGGTTGATCATATTTCCATCCCCCTCGGTATTGTCATCTTCTCATCACCTCTCTCTCTCTCTCTATCACTCTTTCACACTCTCCCTCTCTCTCTCTACTTGCAATTCATTAAACTAGATACATGTATCTCCAAACTAGCTAGAAGGCTGGGTTAGCTAGCTAGCTATAGCTTGCTGAATTTAAGCAGCTAGCTAGCTGGCTCTTCCAATTAATGCATGCATCAAGTTAATTAGGGTTTCATATATACAAATCCATTTAATGTAATTAAGCAGATCATGTACACACATATGGCCTAGCTAATTATGCTTCATGCATATATGCATGCCCTGAGTCATTAATTATTTATTTGAATTTGTCAATTTTGTGAAATAATTGTAGATGGACCGAGAATATTGGATGTATGGAATAAAACGTACTACTGTTGAGTATTTGGAGGGTGTGAATGGATTTATTAAATTTGCTGAGCAAGAAAAGGCGAAGAAGGGAGAGAAAGATATGCATTGTCCTTGTATAGATTGTATGAACTTAAAAAGGTTCGGCAACTCTGATCAGATTAGGAGTCATTTGATTCGTCGTGGTTTTAACGCACGCTATACCCGTTGGATATGGCATGGTGAAGATCTTGAGGAAACGAGCACTACCGCTACCACTCAGCAGCACCCGGAAGTGGATTGCAGTAATGATGATCATGATCAAAACATTGATAATGTTCATTCGGAAGTCCATGTAGATGACGACAATTTAGATGAAATGTTACGTGATGTAGAAGAGGACTACAGCGAAAACGATTTAGCTAAATTTCAGAAATTAATTGTTGATTCTGAGAAGCCTTTGTTCCCCGGATGTGAAACATTTACAAAGTTGTCTTCTGTGTTGAGATTATATAACTTGAAGGCAAGCAACGGTGGGAGTGATAAGAGTTTCACGGCGCTATTGGATCTGTTAGCGGACATGCTTCCAGAGGGAAATGAGTTGCCAAGATCGGTTTACCAGGCCAAAAAACTATTGTGTCCGTTGGGAATGGAAATCGAAAGAATACATGCATGCCCAAATGATTGTGTTCTATACCGTAATGAGTACGAGGATTTGCATGTTTGTCCAAGATGCGGTGCATCGCGGTATAAGCATGGGGACAGAATTTATCACAATGGATGTGATGAGGTAAAGAAAGGGCCTCCGGCCAAAACTGTGTGGTATTTTCCTGTGATTCCCAGATTGAAACTGCTGTTTGCAAATCCGAAAGATGCGAGGTACTTGCGTTGGCATGTTGAAGGTCGGAAACAAGACGGAAAACTAAGACATCCAGCTGATTCCATTCAATGGAGAAACATTAACAGAACATTCGGTGAGTTTGGCGGCGAAGTGAGGAATATAAGGTTTGGGCTGAGTACGGATGGTATGAATCCACACGGAAATATGAGCAATCGACATAGCACTTGGCCGGTTCTTTTATGCATCTACAATCTTCCTCCTTGGTTATGTATGAAGCGCAAGTACATCATGATGTCGTTACTAATTTCAGCACCCAGACAACCCGGGAATGATATTGACGTGTTTCTATCACCGTTAGTCGAGGACTTACATAAATTGTGGAGCGAAGGGGTACGGGTGTGGGATGCACATAAGCGAGAGAATTTCATGTTGCGGGCCATGATATTTTGCACCATAAATGATTTCCCGGCCTATGGAAATTTGTCGGGGTATAGTACGATAGGAGGCAAGGCTTGTCCTATTTGCCTGGATGAAACTGAAAGCATGTGGTTATCGAACTGCAGAAAAACAGTGTACATGGGTCACCGCAGATTCCTTCCGATGCATCACGCCTACCGTAAGAAGAGGAAGTCATTCAATGGGAAGCCTGAGAAAGGATCAGCCCCAGTGTTTGTGACTGGTAAGGAGCTTTACTTGCGCGTGAAGGACATCAAAGTTGAGTTCGGTAAATGTTCTAAACCTCCAGGAAAAAATGTTTGGAAGAAGAGATCGATTCTTTGGGATCTGCCATATTGGGAGCACTTACAAGTTCGACATTGCATTGATGTCATGCACGTAGAGAAAAATGTTTGTGACAGTCTGATTGGTTTGTTGTTGAACATTCCAGGAAAGGCGAAAGATGGCATCAACGTTCGCCGTGACATGCTCGACATGGGCATAAGGACTGAGCTTGCAACGTTGGAGAAGGGAAAGCGGACATACCTCCCCCCGGCCTGCTATACTTTGTCAAAAAGAGAAAAAACAGAAATCTGTCAGTGCCTACATGGTGTCAAAGTTCCATGCGGGTATTCTGCGAACTTGAAAAAACTTGTGTCCATGAAAGACTTGAAACTGGTTGGTATGAAGTCCCATGATTGTCATGTACTGATGTCACAAATGCTTCCCATTGCTATCAGAGGCATTCTCCCAGTCAAAGTCAGAGAGACAATTACAAAGCTATGTTATTTCTTCAACACAATATCTGGCAAGGTACGTAAGCGTGTACTCCTAGCAAGTTAATTAGCTCCATTCGTGGAACTTGTCAGATTTTTTGGATTTGAATATTTGCTACAACTGTGTCCCTGCAGGTAATTGATATGGATGGACTGGACGATTTGCAACGCGATGTGACTACCACTCTTTGTCAGCTGGAGATGTATTTCCCTCCATCCTTTTTTGATGTTATGGTCCATCTAATTGTTCACCTGGTCAGAGAAATTAAGTTTTGTGGACCCGTGTTCCTGCGCTACATGTATCCATTTGAGAGATTTATGGGTATCTTGAAGGGATATGTAAGGAATCGACATCGGCCTGAGGGCAGTATCATTGAAGGTTATGCCGCCGAGGAGGTGATCGAATTTTGCACCAACTATATGGCCGGGGTTGACCCAATTGGCGTTCCTACGTCCCGGCATGAGGGCAGGCTTCAGGGCATTGGAACGATTGGATTTAAAGCAGTCGTCCCCTCTAGTGATCTGTATGCAAAAGCCGATTTTTGGGTCTTACAACACATGACGGGGGTGGAGCCATACATACACGAGCACAAGGAAATGTTACGGAAACAGAATCCCTCGAAGCCAGAGATTTGGGTCACCAGAGAACATAATAGGAAGTTTGCTGGGTGGATCAAAAATAGAGTCCTGCAAGCTTCTGAGGGCGACGTAGATGAAGATGTTACATGGTTGGCCAGAGGGCCTAGATTTACTGTAGGGACTTGGCAGGGGTATGACATCAACGGCTATTCATTTTACACAAGAACTCAGGACGAGAAGAGTACTATGCAATGTAGTGGAGTGACACTACTTGCTATTTCGGAGGATGCCAGGGCAGTAAGGGCACTCGACTCATATTACGGTGTTATTGAGGAAATATGGGAGCTCGATTATGTATTACTTAAGATTTGCTCTGTTTCGATGCCAATGGGTCGAAATCCCTCGAGGTGTTAAAGTCGACAATTGTGGGTTTACTCTCGTCGATCTCAGTAGAGTCGCACACAAAGATGATCCATTTATACTTGCTGAGCAAGCCACACAGGTGTTCTACATCGTCGACCCGGCCAACCCAAAGTTGCACGTTGTCCTTCACAGTAAGAGACGTATTGTTGGGGTCGAAGACGTTGTGGATGAAGAAGAGTACGATTAGTTCGACGAACTACCTCCATTTTTAGATGGAATCCTTCAATCTGTCCCTACCGAAGATATTGACGAAACAAGTTACCTGCGAGACGACCACGAAGAAGGATTATGGGTGGACAACAATTCTTGACTAATTTGCAATATGTAAGTGACGTATATTACTTGGATCTTTAATCGAAGAATTCTTCAAATCATTTTTCAAAAATTCTTTGGGAAAACATACGT
The DNA here is from genome assembly GCA_019359835.1 of Pharus latifolius. NCBI lineage: Eukaryota > Viridiplantae > Streptophyta > Magnoliopsida > Poales > Poaceae > Pharus > Pharus latifolius. Next base: position 33,583,253 of record CM033324.1, on the reverse strand, counting down.
GATGCATTGAGAATCATTTCTGCAAATTTTCATTTCAATTGGAGTATATACTTGATTTGAGCAATAATTGATTCTTCTCACAAATATATATGAAAACAGCAAATTTTCATTCCATGATTGGTCTTTACTGTTAATTTATTTCAAAATTATTGGAAGTCATTTGCATGGTGTTTCAGGTGTCTTTACAAGTGCAAAATGATGTACTGAGACCCATCTGTAATTGTTCTCAGGAAATACCTTTAGATCAATTTAACAGTATTATACTATCGGTTTCAACCTCCAAACCGATATGAAATTAACATATACTATCGGTTTCTTGTCATAAAACCGATAGTAAAATACAATGCAAAATGATGTACTGAGATCCTCTGTAATTCTTCTAAGGGAAATCCTTTAGAGTCAATAACATTGTATTTTACTATCGGTTATAACTGTGAAACCGATATGAAATTAAACTATACTATCGGTTTATAGTTCATAACTGATAGTGATTTACACTGTGTTATGAGCCCCTGTTCTTAGTTTACTATCGGTTTAGTGTTTACGACCGATAGTGATTTACACTGTGTTATGAGCCATGTTTCTTAGTTTACTATCGGTTTGGTATAATAAAACCGATAGTGAAAAGTTCCCATACTGAAAACCCTAACTTACATGTTTTTACTATCGGTTTTGTGGTGATGAACCGATAGTAAATATTCATTTATTAGGTTATAACCTTGCACGATTTTCCCTCCAGTGCAACTGATCACATTCCAATTTCCAAATACTCACGCGGAAAACCCTAGATTCGCCGACGTTCGCTTCTTCGCTCCTCTGCACCACTGGTTCTCCACCGCCTTCGGCATTGCATTGCGCCACCGCCTCCGGCCACTCCACGATCGACTGTAAGTGTTCTTGACCAAATCGCTCGCGTGTATTGCTTAATTTTGTATGCAATGGTTCATATCCCGTTCAATGGATTACAAATATAAACCTAGAGTAAAATTCATGAACTACAAACTTGATAGCTATGAGAATGACAGAATTGATGAAAATCACTAGCAATTTGTCATACAGTGTAGTTCACTATCGGTTTCTTATTCAGAACCGATAGTAAATACCTTAAACTGAATTTTCTATTAATTGTTTCCCATTTTCTAATTTTCATCTGAAATTTTGGTTCATTTACATTTTAACATACTTTATGTTCCTGCTGAGCAATTACTTTATGTTCCTGCTGAGCAATTTTGGAAATTTTACTGAATTCAAACTTGATTACTATCAGTTTGACTTGGAAAACCGATAGGAAATAGTTGTGCCATCATAGTTTGCACTGCTAATTTGAATTTTCTGTGAATTACTTCCCATTTTCTAATGTTCATCTCAAATTTAGGTTCATTTAAATTTTAACAGACTTTATTTTCCAGCACAGAGATTAGCATAGTTTGCACTGCTAATCTTTTAAATTTTCCTGAATACAAACCTTAGTACTATCGGTTTTCCTTTCAAAACCGATAGGAAATAGAGTATGTGTTATTTGCACTGCTCATCTGAATTTTCTGTGAATTACTTCTCATTTTCTAATGTTCATCTCAAATTTAGGTTCATTTAAATTTTAACAGACTTTATTTTCCTGCAGAGAGATTAGCACAACAATTTTAGTTGTGAACTTTGTCATGTACCTTTCTTCATATCAATTGATGGTTTGTTCATGGTATTTTAGGTAAAGCCATGTCGGCATCTTCCTCGGCTGATAGTAGTGATTCGGCGAGGGCGAACGTAGATGGCGCTGCCTCGTCCCAGCGCAAGAGGAAGGCGCGAGGCGCGACGATGTTGGGTCGTTTGGCCAAACGCGCGAATCTTTCCTGTGAGTTCAACCAGTTCGGGAGACCGATCGGGAAGAACGCCGGGCACTATGCTGCCTATGTTGGCTTGTTGGCGAAGGAAAGGGTGAAGATCACCGTCCAGAGCTGGAAGATCACCGTCCACTTTAAGTACAAACGCTTAAATTAGATTTTGCAAATTGAGTATATTAACTGAGTTGTAAGCTAGAATGGCTAGGGTTTACCTCCTGTAGTCTAACACCCTGCTTGGGCCACTGTATGTACGAGCCCAATGCCTCGCCAATTGTCCGCATTTCGTCCGTTGGGACGGGCAACGGAAAAGAGCTGTAGCCCGGGAGGGCCATGTCCACCTGTACCTTTGTGAATCCAGGCTCCAGAGGTACGCAGTGGATCCGGACATCCTCCCAAGACTGGTATACGACCCCGTTTGCAACCGCAACAGGTTTGTCGCCTATGTTGATCAATAGGCTACAGCTCTTCGGCTTCTGCAATTTGCAACAATTATAACAGGTTAGCGAAACAATTCTAACATAACGGGAGTGGCATCAGCCGAACTGCATATATAGCTCAAGAGTTGCAATACCTCGATCAGGTCCACCGGATCCACGTGAACCTTCGAGCCAACACTACTCGGCTTGGCAGCGTCGACCTTGGTAGCTGGATCTAAACCCTTAGACTGCACAACTCGGCTGAGGCGTTCATACTTCTCGTTCATTTGAGCGAACATGTCCGTGAATTGTGCAGTCACATCTGCCCGTATCTTCTAAGATAGCTCCACTTCCCTTTCCTTCCAGCTGCCAGCCTTCTTCGCCTTTTGCCCGGGCTCCGAGAAGCCTTCCTTCCATGGCACCACAGCCCCCACGGTTCGCGTCCGCCCTGGATGCTCCTTGTTCCCTAGAGCCTGGGTAAGGATGTCGTTCTCCCTATGGGGACTGAACAATCCCTCGGTCGCCTCCTTCGAGCAAGAGATCTGTTACATTGAAAGCTCTCCATTGTGAGGAAGAAATATATACAAACTTGTGCGCACACTAGTGATCATAGTTAGCCAACTTACGAGTCGCTGCACGACCTCGACGTCCCTGGGGTTTGGGAACGCCACAGTCCCCGTGGCCGACACGGTCCCTCTGGCCAGCCACCAGCGCTTGCATCGCTGATCGCGGATCTCGGAGAGTGGTAGGTCAGGGGAGTCGACGAAATGCGACGCCTAGTCTTCAGCCTTATTCCACTGCTCCTCCTTCCCCGCATAGCCGCGAGAGCCGAGCCGGTGTGGGTGGTCGTTCCTCCTCTGGATTGCCCTGTTCTTCTCGCTGAGGGCCTTCGTACCAGAAACAAGAAAATTAATGCACCACTGCTTACTGCATACAATGGTGTAACTAAGCAAAGGAACCATTCATACCTTGAACTCAGGAGTCCCCTTCTGTTGGGCGAATTCCTCCCATACCTCCTCCGTTATGAAGGGGTACTTCTAGCATGGAGATTCGCCTTTAGCGAGGAAGGTACTGACGAGGACGCTCTTGAAGGTTTTCCACGTGTTGTTCATGTCCTTCAAGCAAGCTATCTTGGGACCATCGTCCGGGATGTTCCACTTGGCCTGTTTCAAATGGTTCATATAAGTAGGACTTACCTAATCTCTAGGATAAACCAAGGGAATGTGATTACTCAAGAGTTCAGTGATTTTGATTAATTTTACCTTCACAATGGAGAGCTTTCAATGTAACAGATCTCTTGCTCGAAGGAGGCGACCGAGGGATTGTTCAGTCCCCATAGGGAGAACGACATCCTTACCCAGGCTCTAGGGAACAAGGAGCATCCAGGGCGGACGCGAACCGTGGGGGCTGTGGTGCCATGGAAGGAAGGCTTCTCGGAGCCCGGGCAAAAGGCGAAGAAGGCTGGCAGCTGGAAGGAAAGGGAAGTGGAGCTATCTTAGAAGATACGGGCAGATGTGACTGCACAATTCACAGACATGTTCGCTCAAATGAACGAGAAGTATGAACGCCTCAGCCGAGTTGTGCAGTCCAAGGGTTTAGATCCAGCTACCAAGGTCGACGCTGCCAAGCCGAGTAGTGTTGGCTCGAAGGTTCACGTGGATCCGGTGGACCTGATCGAGGTATTGCAACTCTTGAGCTATATATGCAGTTCGGCTGATGCCACTCCCGTTATGTTAGAATTGTTTCGCTAACCTGTTATAATTGTTGCAAATTGCAGAAGCCGGAGAGCTGTAGCCTATTGATCAACATAGGCGACAAACCTGTTGCGGTTGCAAACGGGGTCGTATACCAGTCTTGGGAGGATGTCCGGATCCACTGCGTACCTCTGGAGCCTGGATTCACAAAGGTACAGGTGGACATGGCCCTCCCGGGCTATAGCTCTTTTCCGTTGCCCGTCCCAACGGACGAAATGCGGACAATTGGCGAGGCATTGGGCTCGTACATACAGTGGCCCAAGAAGGGTGTTAGACTATAGGAGGTAAACCCTAGCCATTCTAGCTTACAACTCAGTTAATATACTCAATTTGCAAAATCTAATTTAAGCGTTTGTACTTAAAGTGGACGATGGATACCAGCTCACTTCCTGAGGACACCACCCCCGCCACAACGCATGAGTGAACTCCTTCGGCCCCCATGCCTCCTCCGACGGCCTCAAACCCTTCGCCATCAAATGAGGCCGACGGCACCACACCCCAACCTTCGAAGGTATACACTCGCTCCCCGCCCAAAGGCAAGGGCAAGGCCAAAAGCAAGGGCAAGGCCAAAGGCAAGGCCAAACAAAGCCAGCCGGGTACGTTCAACAACGAGTCCCCACTCGTGTCGGAGTACCTTCTGCGCAATATGGATCAAATAACCAGAAGTCTCCACGAGTGGTACCTGACCCGGTCTAGGCGCCACATCAACTTCTTGGTTCACTTCAGGCCAGCCCATTTTCACCGTGAGCCCGGGAGCATATCGGTGGCCCACGAGGATTTGTTCGACCTCCTCAACTGGCGGGAGCTTGATATGTCCATCATACGGGCTGGAGTCCTGTGAGTTTGCTGTTGTCTGAAGTTATCACAGTTCGTTTCATAAATCTAATCACTTTTTGTATGCACTAGTTACTAATGTCTACTTTGCATCCAGGTGCATGTATAGGCTGGCGTCGATGAGGGCATGTGACAAGGTGGGTTTTCTCGACCCAGAGAAAATAAGCCTCACGATGCTAGAGCACAACCAAGTACATGCGGAGGAATACATATCAAGGGCACTACTAGCGCAGCAGGACCGAGAGTTCATCCTTGCGCCGTACCACCAAAGGTTAGTGCATTTCCTACTAATTTAACTCATTCTTGTATGTTACGCCTAACATATGTGTGAAACGGTTCTCTTATATATGCAATGTAGGGGCCACTGGGTCCTCGCCGTCATTTGCCCATGGATGAATGAGGTCTATTACCTCGATTCGATGAGCGACAAGGTGGCGCATGTTTTCACCCTCACATGGCACATAGACGCGTAAGTAACATAGTTGTCTTAAATTTTTCTCTGACTAGCTAATTAATGATAACATATTAATCGGCAATGCTAAATTAAATACAGGGCTTTCAAAAATTATGCTAGTGCTGGAGGGAGGCATGACGCGTCGAAGGGCACAACAATTTCTTGGAAAGAATATGAGGTAATTAATACGGATGGAAGTACTCATGATGAGTCTTTTAATTTAAGCTTAATTAGTTCTTTCGAGTTAATGTGGGTTTATGTCTTTGCATATGCAATTTTTCCAGTGCCATCAGCAGCCACAATCGTGGGAATGTGGCTTCTATGTCATGTGATTCATGTATGACCTGATCAGGAGAAACTTTGCCCAATTCCCTAAGGTAACCATTTTTCCTGACTCAAAGTCGAACTTTAATTGGATGTGACGTACGATCCTAACTTCATACACGCATATATGCAGAGCGCCTTGTTGAAAGAGCAATATGAGTTGCCTCAATTGAAGGAGCTGCGCAAAATTTGGGCTCAATATGTCATGGAAGAAGTGGCTATCAACGATCGATAGTAACTGACTTGTGTTGATTGCTGTATTTGTGAATAAACTCAATATGTGAATAGATTCATTGATGTATTTGTGAATAAACTCGATCAATATGTGCATAAATTCAATCTGTCCAATTTATGAACAATATGTGAATATGTGAATATTGCTGAATTAGTGTATTTGTGAACAAATTGATCAATATGTGAATATTGCTGAATATTTGTAAATATTGGTGTATTTGTGAATGATCCAATGTATCTCTGTATAGCTGTATGTATATGTGCATGATTCTAGTACTAACCGTGCCAGTACATAACCGATAGGAAAAACTAATATTACTATCGGTTATACACTAAAACCGATAGAATAAATATTACAGTACTATCGGTTCATATGCAACAACCGATAGAATAAAGTTTTCAGTACTAAACGTGTCTACAAATTACTATCGGTTATATACTACAACCGATAGAATAAATATATCAGTGCTATCGGTTGATATACAACAACCGATAGAATAAAGTTTTCAGTACTAAACGTGTCTACAGAATACTATCAGTTATACAATATAACCGATAGAATAAAGTTTCCCGTACTAACTGTATCCAGACAATACTATCGGTTTAGATAATACCCAATAGAAAAGAACATTAACATTACTATCGGTTTAGATCCTAGCCGATAGAAAAAGCCTAAACAATACTATCGGTTTATATACGAGCCGATAGAAAAAATGTTTATAATACTATGGGTTTAAATTTGAGCCGATAGAAGAAATAGTCGATAGTGATTAGTGAACGTTGGGAATGTAGGTGTTTTACTAACGGTTTTTGAACCGATAGAAGTGTTATGCTCCTCTACTATCGTGCCGACCACTATCGGTAAGGGAACCGATAGTAGAGTGGATTTTTAACCGATAGTGAAAAGCATTTCTGTAGTAGTGAAGTGATTCAGAAGTCATCATAGTCGGGCTCGGGTAGGCACCAGTGGATAGGCCTCCACCTTTGATATGATACATGATGAATGTTATGCTTATGATAAGCACTCACCCATGATCATCTTCAAAGGGGACAAGGAGAACAGTTTCTGGTCTTCACGTCGTCTTCTGGCCTACTTGCACCTCTGCCCTGCACCAGCTTCTGTCTTGCTCCTCACGTGCCTGTGCCCGTCTTGCCTCTCCTTCAAAAAAAAGGTTAGCACCCCCTCTCTATTTATAGAGGCTCCTGGTTGGTTACAACCATCCAACAACCAGAGATTTTGAATTCGTATAGGAGATATACTTTGTTATTTAAATAAACAAAAGGATAAAGGGAGGGATTATCTCCTTTTTGAATTTAAATAACAGATATACTTTGTTACAAAAGGATAAAGAGAGTGATTATCTTTTTTGTAATTTGAAAAGGAGATATACTTTTGTTATTGAAACTAGACATAAATCCAACTCGAACTCGGGCTGCATGTCAGTTTGGCCATGTTGTTGACCAGGTTTGACCAGTGTTGACCAATGTTGACCAGATTTGACCAAGCGTTGACTAGGTTTGACAACGTTTGACCAGCGTTGATCAATGTTGACCAGGTTTGACCAGTTGTTGACCAGCGTTGACCAGGTTTGACCAATCTAGTTTTGACATTTTTTTGACCAGTGGAATTTTTGTCTTAGTTTTTATCATCATTTTTTTTACATCCCAAGTATATATATTTTATTTGAGCCCATTTGGTCATATGGGACTTTTTATTACAAAAATTCATCAAACACTCCATTTATAGATAGTGGGGCAGGCACAGGATCACATGGCATCTTCCAGCCAAGTGTCCGAACTCGAGGACCTCCCTGAGAGGTACCTTGAGGAGTTCATGGAGGTAAGAATCTTTTACCTCTTAATTTCAATATTTTATCTGAGAAGCTCCTTTAGATATTTTGTGCTTTGTTCAACAAAAAACTTGCTGAATCCCTGTTGCCGACTGGTCATCTTATCTTGAAAGCTTTTTCGGTGCAATTGAGGCCAAGTTGAAAGATGCTGTTAAGAAGGCGGCGACCTTGGAGCAAAAAGCTCAATCATTCGATTCCTTTCGATAAAAAAGCGATCGCCTTCAACTGATTTGCAATCAATTGCAAACAGAGTTGATGGTAAGTTCACTTTAGCAGAATTTTACCTTGCTTCTATGAACGTGCATAAATTTCATGAACTCAAATGAATTCATTCTCTCCCCTGCTCAGAGCAAAGAAAGGTAAATAATAGGCTAACCCAGGAAAGGGACCATTATGAGCAGAAGTTTATCAAGCGAGGAAACGACCTCGATAAACTTCAAAACATTGTTAGGCATTACAAGATAGTTTCAGAGAAGACCAAGGAAACTGCAAAGCTCGCCCTTAAAGAAAAGGGAGCCTTGGAAGAAATCATCAAGAGCTGCAATTTTGTTGAGAAAGATACCCATGCAAAGTTGCGGGAGATCGTGGACTCTCTTAAGGCAAATCTTATTGATCCTAAGAAGGATGATTCTACCCTTGAGGAGTCCTACAAGTTGGTTACTTCTCAAGCTGACATCTTGGTCGCAAGCATTCTTGAAATTACAAACAGGCACTAGGAGGTACTGAGGAGCGATGTCGCAACTATAGCCTCTTCCATGCTTTGTAAACTTCGACTTCGCCATGGTCTGAACATAGGTTTGAACCCGGTGGCGGAAGATGCGTCCTTTGATAGCCAAAGACAACTTGATGCGATCCTAGCTGAGGTCAGGCCCTTGATAAAAAAGATATTGCACGACATCAGCTTTTCTTAATTGTAATTCCTCTCATTGTAAAATTATTATCTTTGGAATGGAAAAACTTCTTGCTATATTGGAATTCTTGTTTCTTATACCTTGCAAGTTCACTTGATTAGCAAAGAAATGAATGAACAAATGAACAAATGAACAAATGAAAGAGAAAAGATACTTAGTTTACTAACCGAATGTTATGATTAAATTCCCCTAGCCCCCTCCTGCAACCAGTGATACTGAAGACGTAGTATGATGGTCACAGGATAGTTTCTTGGTCAAAGAAGACCACAGCTTATATGATCAAGACATTTTACCAAGTCTCTTATGCAATAAGAATCGACTTAAAAAGAGATGTCTTAGCTAGATGTGACCATAAGAACGGAAATCAATGACTCAGTACAAAGATATAAGCTTTTTGCTAACTGACAGCCACTTGACTGATTAGAACATGCGATAAGAACCGGCTTAAAAAGAGAAGTGCTTGACTAGATGTGACCATGAGATCGGCTAGCGAATCCACTTATACTTCATAGAAAGGCACTTATTACGACCAGCCCCCGGGCGTAACTGCGGGGACCCTCATTTGAGGAATCCGGTGGCAACCGCCCAGGTGGATTGCACTTAGAATGATATATCACAAGCTCACAACAACAAAATACATTATACTGTGATGCAAATAATTAAAATGAGTACTAGGTCACAAGGACCAATAATACAATATCATAGCGCCAAGGATGACGCAATTTAAAGTTGATACAAAATTAAAAAGGGTTTCATCAACACAAAGGTTGGCACAAAAATAGAACACACAAAACAACAAGCGAAACAACAACGATGGTCTTCATCATCACTGGCAGCAGCATAGCATGGGCTTCCACCACATCGGACTCCACTAGATGAGTGACCCTCTAGTAAGTTGAATCGTCGGGGATGGTTCCTTCTTCTTCATTAGGTTCGAAGCCACAGGAGTCGGGATCAGCGAGTCCTTCCTCTAAATTTGTTTGCAAAAGCAAGGGCAAGCACGTTGTCCATACAGTGCTCAACAAGTCTCAATTTAAGAATGTAGGTATATAGATGAGGGGGATTTTCAAAGGAATAGGCTCTTTGGTTTATAGATAAGAATAGAATAGATTTTCACTCTAAAGTTTTGAAAAAAGGTTTTGTTTTAAAAAAATTGAGACTTTAAAATCCTAAACTAGATTTTAGAAAACGTTATGTGTGGCGGTCTTTCATGAGTCACCACTTTTACCAATATTATAAAAATCTTTCAAATTCTACTTGTGCTGCATTGACGTGGATAGAATCCACCGCGCGCAGACTCCAGAACCTGGGAGTTCAGAGTATCCGATACTTTTGATAACTTTGCAAAGGTGTACCACTTTAATCCACTTCATCACTCAACTATCAGGTCGGTACCTTTCCATGCGACTTTTACACATGTGACAAGGTCGAGATCACACAACAGTTTGAAATCCTAGCATTAACAATTCCTTGCCCGGTAAATAGACAATTCAGTCCTTATTACCATTGTGGAGTGCACCCCACAGCCAATTCTACCTAGCCTTGGTCTATGGTCCCGCGAGACACATAGCCCATGGATCCAGCCGCGCACGACTGGGAATCCAGGCCTAGGGCGCCTTCCTTCCAACATCCTGATTCACTCACTCACTCTCACACCTCACAGCCCTCTGTGGCCCACCAGTTTCCTCAAGAAACCTGACCGACAACTATTGCAGGGAAAGCTAATACTGAGAAAACTACTATGTTGTGCCCGTCCCATACCGGGGAAGCGGTTAGTACGTTTTTCATGCCGCATAGAAGTACAACACAAGGTTCTTGTTCTTATGAACCGTTAGTGAGGAACAAGCCACATTGCCATTGTGCACACAGCACCAACCATACAAACCATCCTCACTTTCGATTCCAACTTATACTTGCACAAAAGAGGTTTTAAACACACCTTTCATATAGATGACCATTTAGCATTTAGTACATATGTTCAAGCATAAGCATAGGTTAAGCATAATATCCTAGGGTGACAATTGAATGCACGTGATATGTGAACATGAAGGGCTTTCAAGAAGTTGGGTCATATCTACTCATTTTGTTCTAACATAGCATTCGAAAATAAAGCATGCATATACTTAAAATAGTAAATAACCTAGTTTACTTAAAATACTGGGAGAGACATGATCAAGGAGAAAGAGACTTGCCTTGCAACATGGGGTCTGGCTGCTCTAAGGGATCCTCGAAGACTTCTTCCGCTCCTTCTACTTCCGGCTCTATTCTCGCACACAAATCACAACACAACAGATAAGCATACAGAAATTACATATATATAAAGTATAAACATGCATGCAAGTGAGGTAATCTGGTTGGGGATGATCTTGAGAGGGAGAAGATATTTGGGGTTTGGCTCAGACGCACAAATGGCTGCTGGCCCACATTTGGTTCGCGGCCTGACAATGTCAGAGAATGGCATCGGTTGATTTAGGACTTCCAAAAGGTCAAGATGAGCACAAATTGGGAAATTAGGTGCCAAATATAGTGAGGTGGTTAATGGACAAATTGGATTTTGTAGAAAAATCCAGGAATTCACAGGGATTGCAGACAAGTCCCTGGCATAGAAGAACTGAGTGCCAGTGCACTGTTGCACTCTATGGCTTGTGCGTCTGGACAATCCACGCATGCGTTGCTTCGCCAACTTTGTCAATCACGTAGGTTGGGTAGAAAGGGTGCTGCTGTTAAGATTGATTTGACAATGGCGGCTAGACGGCGCCGAACGGCGAAGATTGTTGCATCTAGGCCCTTTTTGGGTTGATTTTGATTATTGATGACATTATGTGTCTTGGACTAATCGTGTCTTTGAGCTATTTGTACGCAGTGTTGTCCGAGGTCACAATCCAAGGACACAAGCCAAGGTCGCAAGCGCAAGGTCACAGTGTCGCCAGAGGTCGCAGTCCAAGGACGCGAGCCAAAGTCGCAAGTGCAATGTCACCAAGAAGGAAGCTGCAAAGACCTAAGGTAAGTGCTTGTTTATTATACCGGTCTTGGAGTTTAGAGTTTGACCAGTTTTATAAGATTTCTTTTATTTTAAATTGTACTATTAAGAGGGGCTGCAAAATCTCTTTTAGTTCCAGCAAAAATTGAGAAACTCTTAGGTCATATGTTGCATTCGCATTCATTCACAATCTTGGTCAAAAATCTCAAAGAGGAACTAAAACTGGTCATCCGAGTGCTGTTTATTTGACCAGATACTGTTCGTTTGACCAGTGGTCACACGAGTACTGTTCATTTGATCAGACACTGTTCATTCGACCAGTAACACTATTCTTTCGACTAGTAACACTGTTCATTCGACCAGACATTCGAACGGCTATTTACTAGTCGTTAGAGGTCGTAGCTGGCTGTTAGCTGTACTGATTTATTTTCTTTTTGACCACAACGGCTAGCTAAGAGGTTGGGCTATAAATGTAGGTGTTTTGAGAAGTATTCTCATTCATCTCAAACCATATTCTCATATACACCTTCAAGTATCATTTCTCTACTCTTTTGAGCAGTTTTTAGAAGAAGTTTTGAACACTTTTTTGCTACTATTTTTGAGTTGTTCTTAAAACACTTTTGAGCAGATTTTCTCTGCTATTTTGAGTAGTTTTTAAAACACTCTTGAGTAGATTCTCTCTACTATTTTTGAGTAGTTTTTAAAACCATTTTTGAGTAGTTTCTGTTCACATTTTTGAGCAGTTTTATAAATAGTTTTTGAGAAGATTTTTGAGGAATTTCTGTTCACATTTTCGAGTAGTTTTTAAATAGTTTTTAGCAGATTTTTCTACTGTTTTGATCAGTTTTATAAACACTTTTCGAGCATATTTTTGAACAGCTTTATAAACAATTTTGGAACTGATTTTTGATCAGTTTTACAAACACTTTTGAGCAGATCTTTGAGTAGTGTTTGAGCAGATTTTTGAGAAGCCTCTGTTCATATTTTTTATCAGTTTTATAAACACTTTTAGAAAGATTTTGATCAGTGTTTATAAACATTTGTTGAGCAGTTTTTCTAAAGAACCAAGAGATATATTTTTTATATACACTTGAGCCTAAGTGCTAAAATCTTAATCTTTTGATGAAGTATCATTCATTGTGATTGAGAGAGATCTTCTGAGAGCATTCATTTGCATCCTTAGAAGTTTCTCGGTATTTGTTGGGGGTCAAGAGAAGATCTTGCAACTTGTTACTCTTGGTGAACGCCCTCACCTAGACGATTTGGAAGTGTGGCCATTAACCTCTCCATTAACAGAGGTTGTCAGAGAGGCTCACATATTTCGTGAAAGGCATCGTTGCTCGCCTATTCGGAGTGGAGAAGGCGCAACCTTAGTGAAAAATATCCTTCGTGGATATTGAAGCAAGACTCATTCATTTGAGTGCTTCAACGAGGAGTAGGGGAGACCAGGCGAGTCTCCGAGACCTCGGGATAAATCAGCGTGTTTGATTTTCTTACTCTTTCTTAGTGCAAAATACTATTAAATTATTTTAGTTTATTTGCTCTTTGTCTTTTCCTTGGAAAAATTGTTTTTAGTCAAAAAGTTTTAAAGCCTCCTATTCACCCCCCTCTAGTCGGCATCCTCGATCCTGCACATTGTATCAAAGCATGGTCTCTCATTTATTGGCTTTATCGCCTAGAGAGTAAGGATGGACTCGATAGAGGATTTTTGTTTGATTTCCCCTCACTTTGATGGCTCACATTATTTTCATTGGAAGATTATTATGAGCACTTATTTTTAAGCATTGAGTTTGGATTTATGGAGTTTAGTGGAGATGGGTGTGACTTATTCATTGATTTTGTATAAGGATATTCTCCTCGTAAATACAAAGGCTAAAGATGTGCTTCTTAGATCTCTTAGCCATGATGTGCTCGAACTAGTGAGTGATCGTTCAACCGCTCACGATGTTCGGAAAACCCTTGAGTCTATCTTTGAGGGCACATCTAGCTTTGAGCATGCTAAGGTGCGCTTCTTGATACGACACTATGAGGCATTTGTGATGTTGGAGCATGACACACTCTCCACCATATATGATCGCTTGATCAACATCACAAATGAGCTCAAAGCCCATGGCGCTAATATTTCCAATCTAGACATTTGTAGGAAATTTCTTAAGGTGTTACCGGAGGATCGCTACGGAGACTTCATTACCACTCTTGCAAACAGTGACCTCTCCAACACTTCACCGAGTGAGCTCATTGACATGCTTATGTCAAATGATGCTATGTCCAAGGAGAAGGACATACATTCCACCTCCGAGCATATTAAGAATGATGATTTCATTACGGAGGATCGGGAGCTTTCTAGCAAGCTCAAAGACGTCATCGACTTGGTTCGCCTAAGAAAGACAAAGGCGAACTCTTGCAAGAAGAGCTCAAAGAAAGAAAGAAAGAAAGTGTCAAAATCAAAGTCTTCATCTCATGACAAATCTATATGCCTTATGGCATGTGATGAGGACATCACTAGCTCGGATATGAACAAGGCTCCATCCACTCCTTCCACTACTTCCACTACTTCCTCGCCGCCACCAGAAAATCAAGGAGAACGGTGAGTCAGCATGAATCCATGTGCCGAGCCATTCATTACACCCACACTGGAGGATCAGCGAGCTACATCAAATGTGGAGCAACCCATGATGCATAAAGCCCAGCCCAAGATCAAGCCCAACTCGTTCGCGAGTCCAGCTCGATCATCCAGCTGGAATCCAACTTCAAATGGATGCCCAGGCCACATATGGAGTCCGTTTGGGGTGAATGAGCACTTTACAGACAAGCCCACGATGCCACCTTTCCAACGGATCTGGCCCCACTGCAAATTCCTTCTGCCTCACCCGCAATGGACAAAACAATTTGCAGACAGATTCTACCGGGTACTGTGCCACCTCTACTTTGGGCCGAAGGCCCGTGTACTCCTAGGATTTCACGTCCACCTCCTTGGCCACCACCCCTGTTACATTTGGCTGTTACCCTTCCCGTTCTTGCTCAAGTTTTGTTTTGATTAGTTTTCCCCGTGTGTGAAACTTCATCCTTGTGTTCTTGTATCGGCTAGACCAACAACTACAAGTTACACAACCTCAAATTTATCGTGTGCTTCATCCATATTTGCAATTTCATATTGCTTTTATCTTGTTCTTGCTTGTTCTTCGGTTGCTTGCAGGAATCGATCCTTGTGATTAGGTCAACCGCGTCTTGGCATGGTTGATAACGACTCGTGAGTGTGGTTTAGCGATTGCTAGGGCGTCCAGTCTTGTTTGGTTGGTAGCCGGATCACCAAGGTCACTCTCCATCAAATCGAAGTTATCCCTCTCACCAGAAGCTTGGGCATACGTGTCTGCATCAGCTGGTATCAGAGCTTCTGGCTGACTGGTGAGAATTTATCTATCTTAGTTTAGTAGATTGATTTCATACCTACAGTGTGGGACCTCATTTGAGGATTCCAGTGGCAATCGCCAAGGTGGATTGCACTCAGAAAAGGGCACATTGCAGCTCACAATAACAAGATGCATTATATAAAAATGCGAGTAATTAAAAACAAGTGCTGATCACAAGGACCAACATTACAATAACTTAGCGCCAAAATGACGCATTTAAATGTTGATACAAATTAAGGAGTTTTCGACACAAAGGTCGGCACAAAATAAAACAGTAATAGTAAACAAAAGGACTTCATTGGTCTTCTTTTTCAGCAGCAGCGGTGTTGCACGGGCCTTCACCACATCGAACTCCACCTTGGTGCATAACCCTTTAACCAGATGGGTCTTCAGTTTCTTCTTCTTGTTCCGCATTGGGTTCAAGACCATAAGATTCGGGGTCGACGAATCCTTCTTCTAAATTTGTTTGTAAAAGCAAGGGTGAGCACATTGTCCACATGGTGCTCAACAAGTCCCAAGTAACAATGCATGTATATATAGATGAGGGGGAATTTCTCAAAGAATAGCTCCTTGGCTTCATATATGAATATAGAATAGATTTTCACACTTAGTCTTTGGAGAAAAGACTTTTATTTTCAAAAGTAGTGCTTTTAAAACCCTAAGCTAAATTCTCAGAAAATGTTGTGTGTGGCGGTCTTTCATGAGTCACCACTTTATCCTGATTTTGTGAAAACTTTCCAAAAGCTACTTGTGCTGCATCGACGTGAATAGAATCCACAGCGCGCAGACTCCATAACCTGGGAGCTCAGAGTATCCGATACTTTTAAACTTTGCAAAGGTGTACCACCTTAATCCACCGATCATTCGGCTTTCAAGTCGGTACCTCTCCATGCGACTCTTACGTATGTGACAAGGCCGAGATGACACAACAATTTACAGTCCTAGCATTAACTATTTCCCTGCCCGGTAAATAGACAGTTAAGTCTCAAGTACCGTTGTGGGTCCTCCCCACTGCCTTACTTCCTAGCCTGGGTCTATGTTCTCGCAAGACACATAGCCTTTCTTGATTACAGTCGCGCACGACTTAATCTGGCATAGGACGTCTTCCTTCTTTCCACCTTTTCCTCTCATGATTTTTCTGAGCTCACATCACTCATGGCCTTCTGCGGCCCACCAGTTCTCGCAAGACACTGGATTGACAACCATTGCAAGGAAAAGCTAATACTAAAGAAAGCTACTAAGTTGCGCCCGTCCCATAAACAGGCAAGTGGTTGGTACGTTTTTCATGCCACATAGAAGCACAACACAAGGTTCTAGTCCTTATGAATCTCTAGTGAGGAGTCTTTCACATTCCCAGTGCGCACACAGCACCATCCTATCAAACCATCCTCACCATCGATTCCAATCATACTTTCTTTCACAAAAGGGGTTTTGAACATGCTTTTCTCATATGTGACCATTCAACATTTATCATATAATCTTGGGCATAGCATAACCTAAGCATGATATTCTAGGGTAACAAGGGTGCAGGGGTATTCAATGTCAAAAGGGGCTTTACAATCATTTAGGTCATACCTAATCATTTTATTGAAACATAGTTCTTATTTGAATCTAAGGCATGCATATACTTGAAAACAGATAACATACTTCATTTCAAAATAATAGGCTAGACATGATCAAGGGTTTGAGACTTGCCTTGCAGTGACGGGTCTAGCTGCTCAAATGAATCTTCGGGGATCTCCTCTGCTCCTTCACCGTCTGGTTCCACGATGGGTACAAACAACACATACACACTATATAAGCATACAAGTACTAGAAAATAATACGTAAATACATCATGCATGCAGGGGTAAGGGTTTGGACAAGGTCACTTGACATAGGTTAAAGAGATGGGCTCAAAGGGCTTGAATGTCGAAGGGCTGACATTCGACTCATGGCTTGACATTGCTCTAAATTGGTTCTAGGTCTGATTTCTGGAGATGTGATAGTAGGGAATGTTGTAGATCATGACTCAAAGGACTTACTGGACAAAGTGGCATTTCAATTGCTCAAATGAAACAAGTCTAAATCATCCAATGCCACTGGTGGTCATGCACTGACATAGTGCTAGACATGGCCAGAAACTAGGGCATTGCATAACTTTTGACTCAGGACTTCAATTGATGCACAACTTTGTCTGGGGTTTAGGCATTGATAACAGCTACAAAATTCTCAATAGGCTCAAAGGCTGAAAGTGGCCGGAGGGTGGCCAAATCCGGTGAGCAATCACGGTGGCCTGAACATGAACTGAGCCACTGGACAGCAACCTTGGCATGGCCATAACTTTTGATTTAGGTCGATTCAGAAGTCGAGCTAGTAGACAAAATTGCTCAGGGGGTTGAGATCTATCTGAAGGACAAGGTGCGCGGGGCTAGATCGGCCGGGGAAAAATTCCGGCGACCGGCGCTGGAGAAGACGACTCCTGAATTGGGCGTTTCTGATTTAAAAGGTTTGAGGTCGATTCACTACTCAGGGAGTGAGAGGGTGAGGTGAGGGGTCTATTTGCAATGTTAATTTGGCCGGAGAATGGCCGGAGAAGCTTGGCGACGAGGACCAGTTCACTGGTGGCGCGCAAACTTCGGAAAGGCTATGATCGCTGCTCAATTTTGAAATCTAAGTTTGCAGGCTTGCTCAATTGGGTACACTGGTCAATTCTTATCACTGGCACGAGGATTAATTCGGACTAAATCATTCGGCATTACGGGAACAGGGGATTTCGATTTTCCGGTGATTGCCGGCGTTGAGGTGCGCCGGGGACCAATCAATGGCTATGAAACACACAGGGGGAAGAAAGGAGCTTACTGGTGACGTTGGTTTGGAGGGGAAAGCTTCGGGCAGGGCTGGCGCCGTAAGCTTCAAAGGTTGCTCGCCGGGGAAGAAGACCTTCGCGGCGGCGCTAAAGAACTGGACTACTCTCTGGTGAAGGAAGCTACGGTTTGAAGTTGTGGAATGGTGTGTGAAGAAACGCTGGGCAAGGGGGGGCTTATATAGCCGCGGGTGAAGCTCTCGGGAGCAGCAGCAATCGCCGGAGGGATTTTCTTCTGGCGCTGGGGCGGTCATCAAGGTATTTCGGGACACGGCGGGGCTCTGCCAGAGACGATGAATCGCGGGAAATCAGGATTCCGTCAGGGTGGTGTGGCGACGATCTCCGGGATGGCGGCCATGTGGCGTGAGGCTTCTGGTAGCAGCAGCAGGCACGCGTGCGCGGGGAAGAACATGGCATGGCGCGGTTGAGGCGTTCCACGGTGGCGGTACAGCTGTGCATGGTTGGTGGCTACGTGGCCGTGAAGGTGGCAGCGCGAGGAACTTCGCCGGCGGCGAGTTCAACAGCGCGGCAAAAGGCGGGCGCTGGTTGAAAACTTCACGGGGACCTGGTTACGAACTTTGGGCTGATTTGCAAGAGATCTGGACCAATCTGTAAGGATTTTAACTCGGGTACTTGGGCCTATTTGCAAATATGGAGATCCAAAGGGCTGATCTGAGTTCTGGTTTTGCAGATGAGTGCTACTAAATGTCTTGGACTCATCTACCAGGAAAAATGATAAAATCTGATAAGATCTGGTGGTTTTGACAAAAATCGAAAACAGGGTAATTAGGGTAAACAGGGTAATTAGGGTTTGAACTTTTGTTGAGGCTGAAACTAGGGTTTTGGTTGAGATTCTGGAATTCTTCCAGAAGGGAAAAATGTTCAGAAAAACGAAGGAAAGGTAATCACTTGATCAGATTTGGATTTGGAGATGATCTGGGACTTTTAGCCTTTTTGGGTTTTCCGAAACTTCTGAAAAGGACTAAATTGAAACACTTTTGGACTGAAATGTGAAAATGATCTGGGATGAAGTTTAGCAGCCAACTTTTTAGGTTAAGGTAGTGGCACACCTAACATCAAGATAGGGTTGAGACAACAGGGATTCCAAAGAATATATGCTGACTCGTAAGCAGAAAAGATAGTCAAAAACTGGGGTGTTACATACAGTCCAGAAAATTTCCCTACAAAAAGATTTATTTTCCGCTGTCCAAACCATCGTCATTAGCCATGCATCGTTCTTGTCATTTTTCATCTATGAATTTTCGTCCATCGTTGTCGAGTGCTGGTTCTTAGTTTTAGTCTTGCATCTCGTCGCGGAATCGAATTCCACATCGATCTCCTCGTCGTCGCGTCCAATTCTAATATGCTACTATCCAGTTTGTTGTTTTCATCATAACTTCTTCATACGAACTCAGATTTTTATATTCTTGCACTTTCAGGAAACCTCAGATCGTGCTCCGTTAATGTCGACGGTGTAGAGTTTGAATCTAATAGATCTGTTTTGGTATTTTCATCATAATATTTCATCCAATCTCGGATTGGGATAAATTTATACTTTCTGGAATCATTGCCAGAAATCTCACAAAAATTTAGTTGGGGTAATCTTCAAATTCGGCCGTTTTCGTCACACTAAAATTAGGGCAAACTCTAGTCCAATTCGGATTCGAATTGCTCAATCTGAGACAGCTTCGGTAAATTTGCCATATCGTTTGATTTCCAACACCATTTTTGACGTTCTTATACTTGTTGGAAAGATAAAATTAACGATCCTCTACAACTTTGGTGTTGACCAGATCCTCAAATTCAGAGTTCCTGGGGTCTGAAATTTCTAAACAATGTGTCTGTCCTAGTTGTGCAGCCAAAAACAAAAAGGCAAACTGCAACAAAAGCTGCACTGTTCATAAAAAGAAAAGAAAAGAAAAGAAAAGAAATAAGAAAAAGGCAAGTGCAAAAAAAAGAGCCACACAAAAAAAAAGAAAAAAATCAGAAAAGAAAAATGTGTGCAGCAAAAGAGGAGAATTTTTCTATGGTGATTCCTTTGGTTCTAGACTTTTGTATTGCTAGTTGCTTGCTTGAGTTAGGTCTAAGTCTAGACTAGTTCCAGCACATTGACTATTACTTTGGACTAATTTTCAATATTGTATTATTGATCTTGAATTGTTGCTACACCTATAATAGCCTATCCAAGCTCCACCATCTACTAACCATATAGGTACGGTACCTTGCAATCGCTTTGCTCACACTTGAGTTTAAGTTATCACGAACCAACCATCGGTTGCACCGACTGTTCGCTTTGATAAGAACTTGTAAGAGCTAGGTAAGAAGCTTGAGCAAGAGTGACTTATGTTCCTTGTTCGCTACATAGTAGTTGATAGAGAAATATAGTCTTGTGTGTTTCTTGTTTTCTACTAATAATGGCAGGTGATGAATTTTAGAAGGAGATTGAAACACAAATTGATATGTTCTGCCACAGGGAGAGATTGCAAGAGAGCCACACCACCATTGCTGCATCTTTCCCCACGAGTAAGGGTAAAATCATTCCAACCCATCTTTCTTATAACGGATTTCGTTCTGATGCATATATTGATTGGGAAATAGTGGTAGACAAAATTTTTTCTTGATATAAAATCTATGATAAACGAAAGATTAGGAGTGCCGCTAGTGCTTTAACTATTTTTGCATCAATGTGGTGGAAGGATTTGTGTGCATGTAATAAGTTACCTCACACTTGGAAAGACATGAAAAGGCTTATGAGAGATAGATTTGTCAGTAAACCGTATGCTAAATTTTTGTTTAAGAAACAACCACATGTAAAATAGTGTAATAACACTGTAACAGGATGCTACCAAAAATTAGAAACATGCTTGTTGCGTTGCGGTTTAGAGGAAACCGAGGAAGCTAAGGAGATTAGATTCATAGGTGGGCATGATAAGGAAATTCAGGACATTCTTGTTGCTAGGAAATATAATTCTTTGTCTCAATTGTTTACTCTTGCTTGTGAGGCTGAAAATCAAATTGAACATGAAAGACATATATTTGAAATTAATATCTATAATTGCAAGGGTGAAGAATTTTCTTTGGAAAAACGGCCTTTTGCCATGTCCCCACTTGTGACTAATCATTTCACGTCAAGTTCCTCTCGTTTTCCTTTGAACCTACATGATAGCTTTCAAGAAGGGGAGTAGATGCATGTTGCTTTGCCTTGTGTTGGTACTAATCTTTTGCAGGAGATTATGCTTGAGTCAAGGACGACTCAAATTCAAGAAGGGGAGAATGATGAGGACATCACTAGCTCGGATATGAACAAGGCTCCATCCACTCCTTCCACTACTTCCACTACTTCCTCGCCACCATGAGAAAGTCAAAGAGAACGGTGAGTCGGCATGAATTGATGTGCCGAGCCATTCATTACGCCCACACCGGAGGATCAGTGAGCTACATCAAAGGTGGAGCAACCCATGACGCATCAAGCCCAACCCAAGATCAAGCCCAACTCGTCCGCGAGTCCAGCTCGGCCATCCAGCAGCAGTCCAACTTCAAATGGATGCCCAAGCCACATCCAGAGTCCATTTGGGGTCAATGAGCACTTTATGGAGAAGCCCACGATGCTACCTTTCCAACGGATCTTGCCCCACTATCAAATTCCGTCTAGATCACCCGTAATCCATGAAACAATTCATGGACAGATTCTACTGGGTGCTGTGCCACCTTTACTTTGGGCCCAAGGCCCGTGTACCCCTAGGGTTTCACGTCCACCTTCTGGGCCGCCACCCCTGTTACATATGACTGTCACCCTTCCCGTTCTTGCTCAGGTTTTGTTTAGATTAGTTTTCCCCATGTGTGAAACTTCATCCTTGTGTTCTTGTGTCGGCTAGACCAACAACTACAAGTTACACAACCTCAAATTTATTGTGTGCTTCATCCCTATTTGCAATTTCAGATTGCTTTTATCTTGTTCTTTCTTGTTGTTCAGTTGCTTGCAGGAATTATCCTCGTGATCAGGTCAATCACATCTTGGCACGGTTGATAATGACTCGTGAGTGTGGTTTAGTGATTGCCAGGGCATCCAGTCTTGTTTGGTTGGTAGCCAGATGGCCAAGGTCACTCTCCCTCAAATCGAAGTTATCCCTCTCACCAGAAGATCGGGCATTCATGTCTTCATTAGCATGTGACTCAACGGTATCAAATACTAACTTCTCCAATGATGAGCTTATGGATATGACTGTAGAGTTAAATGACTTGCTTGGCAATATGAATAAAAGTTTTTGCACTTTAAAGAATAACTTCTCATTCTTGAAAGTGCAATTTCAAGAGTTGAAAAGCTCTTATGATTCTTTGCTTGCCAAGGAAGCTATTAGCTCCACAATTACCTTAGATGATAGAGTTGCTTGTGACTTGCTTATTGATCCATCCTTAGAGTCACATACTTCCACTTCACATGCTAGCACCTCTATTAATGACTTAAGTGTTAATTCATGTTTAGACTCAAATGCTAGTTTTGTGGACACTAGTACTTCATGTGATAATTTGTCTATTGATTCATTTATTGATTCACATGCTTGTACGGTTGATACTAGTAACTTATACCATGATTTATCTAGTGACTCATCTTTATGACATGGTGTTAGTACTAGTTGCTCCGCATTTGATATGCCTAGCTCATCTAGTGGTTCTATTATTATGCCTTCTAGTTCATCTACTTGTGATGATATGCCGTCATATTCTCATTCGCATCATGTTTCATGTGTTAACATGGTATCATCTCATGAGCATAAAATTAAGGCATCACATATTTCACCGCACTCATACCATTTCATTTGTAAAGCCCTCTCGAACTTCATGTTCCGCATGTCACTTAATAGGCCAACATTCTCATGAGTGTGTATCTAACCCTTTCATAGTTGGTTCTTTTGACTCTTATTTGATTTCTTCTTCTAGAAGGGGTTTAATTGCAAAACTTGTTGATTTCTGTTTTCAAAAACCTAAAGATAGAGCCATTTGGGTACCAAAAGACTTATGCAATAAGGCTGGAGGGGCTCGTATGGTTTGGGTACCTAAAAAGGCTTGACTCTTGATTGGAAAATCCGTTTTGGAAAATTCTTTTTGCAAAATATGTGTCATGCATTGAAAATCATTTCTGCAAATTTTGATTTCAATTGAATTTGATTTGAGCAACATTTGATTTTTCACAAATCAAATTTGAAATCTGCAACTTTAGACTTATTGTGGGTTTTGACTGAATTTTCATATCTCTAAATTGGTTGGCTATTTGAAAAAAGTTTCTACATGATATTTTATCTTCTTTGATTGGTCTTTACTGTTCACTTATTTCAAAATTTTTGGAAATCATTTGCATGTTTTTCAGGTGCCTTTACATGTGTAAAATAATTTACTCAAAACCTGAAATATGAAACTTTCAATCTGGTCAACATTTTTCTTTTTCATATCTTGTTGTTGGCTTCGATTTTGGCTTCACTGTAAAAGGTTAACTAGTTCCTCATTATCTCATTTATCTCCAGAATTTATTTTGAAATTTTTGGAACTTGTGAACATATGTTTCTATGATTATAAAGAAGCCAAAGTGTTTGAGAAAATTGTTCAGTCAAATTGGATGTCAATCTCTCATAACTAAAAATTTGAGTCTTTGGATGGTTTCTCGATCCTTCTTGATTATCTTTGTTTTAGGCCATAAAGAGGGAAGTTCATAACTTTTATTTTGTTTTGATTCTTGTTGAACTCTCTTTATTCACCAATAGGTCATTTCTATCTCTTGCACATAATTTATGACCTAACTTGGATGATTATTCCTCTCATAGTCCTTGTTTCCTCAAATCTCGCATTTTGGCGGAATTGATGGATTTTGATTTATGCAAAATTTCTTGAAATTGGAGCACATGTTTGAATGGGTTATCGATTTGAGTACTCTTTGTGGAGATTTGAGCTCTTCCTTAGATCATATACTTTTCTCCTATTTTTTTTGTGATCTAAAATTGTTTTGTCAAACCTTTTTTTTTTCATACCTTTCATTTGTATGTTTTTGGTGATTAAGACCAAAAAGGGGGAAGAATTTTGTGAGTTTAAAATTGTTATTTCCTATTGATCATTTCAAATTGAGCTTGATATGAACGTCTTACAGACTTTATTATATCAAAAGGATTTAAAATTGGGAAGATAGACACAACCCTATTTACAAAAGTGGTTGAGAAAGATCTTCTTGTATATCTAATGCCCGTGCATACACTTAGGGGGAGTCATTAATTTTCATTCGTTTTCAACACTTGTCATCAATCATCAAAAAGGGGGAGATTGTTGCATCTAGGCCCTTTTTGGGTTGATTTTGATTATTGATGACATTAAGTGTCTTAGACTAATCGTGTCTTTGAGCTATTTGTACGCAGTGTTGTCCGAGGCTGCAGTCCAAGGACGCGAGCCAAGGTCGCAAGCGCAAGGTCGCAGTGTCGCCCGAGGTAGCAGTCTGAGGATGCGAGCCAGTCGGAAGTGCAATGTCGCCAAGAAGTATCATTCATTGTGATCGAGAGAGATCTTCTGAGAGCATTCATTTGCATCATTTGCATCCTTAGTAGTTTCTCGGTATTTGTTGGGGCTCAAGAGAAGATCTTGCAACTTGTTACTCTTGGTGAACACCCTCACCTAGACGGTTTGGAGGCGTGGCTGTTGATCTCTCCATTAACGGAGGTTGTCGGAGAGGCTCGGCATATTTCGTGAAAGGCATCGATGCTCGCCTATTCGGAGTGGAGAAGGAGCAACCTTAGTGAAAAATATCAATCGTGGATATTGAAGCAAGACTCATTCATTTGAGTGCTTCAATGAGGAGTAAGGAGACCTGGCGAGTCTCCGAGACCACGGGATAAATCAGCGTGTTTGATTTTCTTACTCTTTCTTAGTGCAAATTGTAACACTCTGGGTTTGGGATGAAAATTATTTTCATAAAAAGTCATGCATGCATATGTCTCTTCAAGATCAGCAAAATTAGCCTAGTCTTATTCTATCCTAAGCCCTAAAATCTCAAAATCTTCCCTGTGAACCCAAATCAAGATCTGACTTTCCAGATTTGATCTACTATTTATCCTGAGAATAAAGGCCTTCAGAAGACAAATTCAATTCTATCTCTAACTCCCAGATTTGTCAATCCTTTCTGTTTTCGAAAATAGAATTTAATTAAGTATCCTAATTACCCTAAATATTCTGAACTATGATTTAATCAAATCTTGACCTAATCCAGACCAGATTATTATTGGATTATGGTCAAGGGTATGCTAATACCTTCCAAAAAGTTGGCAACCAGATTCTATCATCTAGACTATTTTCGCAAATCGGTCCAAAAAGTATCGTAGTTCAGTCCTTTCCAGAAGCCTAAAAAGGCTAAAAGCTACAAATCAGCCCCAAATTCAAATCTGATTCAGGGAACACCTCCCAAATGCTATTCAACATAAAATCTTCTTCTATGAGGATAACAAAATCTCATCCTAAATCCCAAAATTTCAAATTCAACAAAGTTTAGATTTCAAATACCCTAAATTACTCTGTTTTCATTTTATCCAAAAACTATTCAAATGTTTCAAATCTTGTCAAACATCTTTGCCAAATCATCTGTTGGATAAAGTTTTCCAGATTTGTGAAGTTCAAATCAGCACTAATCCTCTAAATCTCAGAATTTACAGATCAGTCCAAGGCCCAAAATCAGAAATTGCATTTTCGTCCAAAACATTGTTTCGACTAGAGCTCCCAGCAGCTTTGCCTTCGACCAGTGCCAGGCCTCGCCACGATCTTCACCACCGGCAAAGCTTTGCCTTCGCTTGTGCTTGTGCTCGTTTGTACTTGCATGTGCACACGTGTTCGCGCCTAAGCCGTCGCAGTAGCAGCACCAGCGACCACCAGCGACCGCACGCGCGACTAACAGCGACCGCATCAGCCCTTTTGTCAGGAACTTCGCACCACATTGCCTCGCCGTGCCAGCTTTGTTGCCTCTACTTTGCACCGCCCAGCACCAAGTCCCAAAGTGCCGACCAAATGTAGATGCAGAGCTGCCTGCTCGCCGTCCCATTGCTACTACTGTTAATTCGATCAGTTACTTGTCACCGGCACAATTTTCACTGCTCCAGCCTTGCCATCTCCGTCCTGTGCCTATAAATAGCAGTTCCAGATCAGCTTCATCTTCATTACTTTACTCCATAGTTTCCTTAGCCATTTAAACTAGAATTTCTTCATTTTCGTCTTCTTCTCTGCCTAGCCGCCGAGGAGGATCACGGTGCCAACTTGATTTGCTGCACCATTCTTCAAATTGATTCGACCAGTGAGTACCTCCCTCCTTCCTCATCATGTTGTTGCATTTAATTGAACTCCGGTGGACCCTAACGCCAGTGATCGCCTGATTTTGAATTTGCCCTGTTCCGGCAATTGAACCCTCTCCAGCTGATTTCAGTACCCCTCTTAGTAGAACCAAATGATCACCAGAGCCTTTGGAGCAAGCCTACTCAACCAAAATTTGAAATTAGCCAGTGGTTAAGAGTTTCCTATTTTTCATGCTCCACAGTGAACGCCTCACGTCGCCAGCCCGTTCCACCTCACCTCCGAGCAAATTGACTGCACCAAATCGTTCCATGGATTCCGTAGATGGTATAGCCAAGCTTAATTGTGCAGCACTGCTTTGTAGCTGTTGCGCCCTCTTCGCCGTCTTCTTCAACTCTGGTGTCTTCACCAGCGAGCCCTAAAACCTCAATAGCAACCAGATTACTCGCTCCAACACGATCAGCATCACCTCAGGAGCAAAAGCCCTCGATTAATTTCTAATTTCATCTTCTATAGCTTGCTGTCACCGTAGCTCGCCTTGTTTCTGAAAGCTGACGGGTTCAACCTCGCTGTTCGCCGTCCTCTAACCATTATCTCCAAATTAACTTTGTCTAGTAGATTCGGCTTGACCTCTTGAGTATATCTCTCCACTACATCGACCATTGGATCTGCACAAAATCCCAAGTTATCTTGGTGCCAAGATTGTGTCTAGTAGTTGTACTGTGCTGTGTCGCCACCATGGTTCTTCGCCGCCGTTCGTTGCCCTCCGGCCACTCCAGTGATCGAAACCACCACCATTGGATTCCTGTTGCTTTCGCCTATCTCCTAGACATAGTTGGCAAAGCAATCGAAGCCCTAAATCGATCAAATTCTTAAGCCCTAGTTTTTGACAGTGCACAGACATTTAGTTCACTATGCACAAGGGTCTTTTGCTAATTCCTTGAACTTCTAGACTTTTCTGTGAGAACCTTATTGTCAAACAGATGCCTTGTTCAATTATGCACCCAATGCCTTGATCCAAATCCATTTTGTCTACTGGAAACCTCCTAAAACATGTCAATGCCATTCTTGGACATTGTCAGCCCTTGTCAATCTATGTCAGCCAGTGGCATCAGTTCAATTCGACCACTTCTGGGTGTGCAAATGGAAAGCCACTTTGTCTACCAATTTTGTAGAACCATGTTCTACATGTCCTTCAACTGTCAAATCATGAGAAGAGCTTTCTAAAGCCAACGAAAGCCATGTCAGGTCGTGAACTGAATGTCGATCTATTGACATTCATCATTTTTGAGAAAACCAACCATGAACCCTTTGTCGATTTTGATGTCTTGAAACTCTAGTAACCACTAGTACTTAATCTTAGCCCAGATTCCTTGAAACCCTAGAATCTCGACCCAGTTCAGCTTGCAGTCTAAATCATCTTGAACATCGTTTAGTTAATCTTTTAAAGCATATCTGCATATATATCATAAAACATTTTAATATAATTAGTAATCATTGTGTGTTTGTTTGTCGTCGAGCAAATCCAGAAGCTGAATTCGAGGACTTCACTGTTGACCAAACACCAACTGCTAATTTTTACAACGTGGAAGGCAAGTCATATTCTTGAACATCTTGAACCTATATTTTAAGAGTTTCTATGATATGACCTTGAATATAAGTAGTATTGTATGTGAAAGAATGATTGAGATATGAAATGGCAGTATTAGGCTGGATGCTTGTGAAATGTGAAATGATCAAATAATGAGCCATGAACTAATATATGTGTATTTATGTATATTAATGAACTAAAACCCCTAGACATGACAAGAGTTTGGTATGGAATGGTGGTGGCACTAGATGTGTGTAGCTATGGATGGTCTGGTCACTGGCATATAAAGACTAGAACCTTGTGTTGTGCATCTAGTGGCATGAAAATGTACTAACCGCAAGCCTGGTTTGGGACAGGCCTGAACAAGTAAGTATGCGGATCGCACATGAAACCCCTTCATGAGATGGAAAGCGGTGCACGATTGGCACGGAGTGCGGCTCCTACACATATCACTGGATGTGATTGCACGCTGACCCAGTAATGGGAAGAGGAATTTGGGGTGGGGGTATAGCCCGCCACAACTGTGGAAGGTCTAGTAGTCCGACCACAGGGTCAAGGGTGAATTGTGAGTGAAACATAACAGAAGTTCTTGTTATCTCCACCTTGCCACTCACACTATGCAGTGAGGAAGGGTCTAATCATCTTGATAGGATGGGCATGAAAGTGGAATATCTTGCGGGTAAATTGGTACCCCTCTGCAGAGTTAAAAACGTATTCCAATACTATGAGCTCCTGGGTTTTTAGGAGTCTGTTGCGGTGGATTAAATCCACGGGGTGTGGCACAAGTATGTTTTTTAAATAAAATTTGATAAGTCAAGATTACCCAAATGACATGTGTTGTCATGATAAGGGGTGCTGCTGTGGGCTATCATGTGTCGACGTGTTGCAGTAGTGCTATAAATAGTGAACATGAATAGCGATGCTATGCTATGAAAAATACTGCCATGCGATGAGATATAAAGGAAAAGTCTATTTTACAATCATCCACACTTCTTTACTAGCATAGATTCATATCATCTCTACTATATGTATATACTCTTACCTATGACTTGCTGAGTACGAAGTACTCACCCTTGCAACCTACAATCCAATAGATTGAGTATTCCATGATCAAGATGAAGGCGTGGAGAACTTTTGGATCCAGAAGGAGGAGAGCCAGTTCCGCCAGAGCCCTGATGTGTGTTGTTCTACCGTCAAGTTCTTGCTGTGGGGGTTCACCTATCTTCCGCCATGTAGATGTTTTATTTTGCTTTAGCTAGACCATGTATGCCGCGAAGGCATTGTAAGCTCTTTATGTTGTAGTAAGGCCAGCAGGACACACTGCTTAAATATTTTGTAAGTTACTCTTCTATAATGTAAATATACTCCTGTGCTTGACTTATCCTGGGAAGTCAATGGTATGCATGTATGGGATCAGCTGCAGCGAGCTTGGTCCCCACGGGAGTAGTCGTTGTCCCCAAGGTGGGGCACGACAAATTTATGGTATCAGAGCAGCATGAGAACTTGACTGTAGGACGACACCTTTAGGAAATACCTGCACCAGGAAGGCGTAATTTATCTAAAAACTATTTCTTTGAAAACTCTATTTTGGTAAAATGAGCTTTGTATTTTCTATAAAATTTTAATTTCAAAGTCTTAGTGGTTTTTTCTAAAAATTCGGTAAGGTAGCGAGAGCGCATTCTGCTTTCTCAGAGTGTCTTAGAGGTTTAGCTGGGGATAGTGTAGATAGAGCTGGTGAATGCTCTTGATAGCTTTGTGTTTCGCTGTTGCTTTTGCAATGGTTAACTTGTGTATTATGGCTAGAAGCCTAAGTATTTTGTGCATTAAAATAGTCTACATTAATTTTTGCACTGCTGTCTTAGTTGGCCTTAGTTAGTTAGATCTATCTGGATTCTCTTTAGAGCCATCATGGTCGACACAAGGAGAAGATACCGAAGCAGCGGAGAGGACAGAGATCAGACTCCGCAAGAGGAAGATCCTATAGCAAGGGGACCTTTATTTCAGCAAGGATCCCAAAGTTCCAAACCTCCCCAGAATGAGCAACCCAGTTTGCATGAAATTCTTCTATCAATGGAGAAGAACTGACAGGAAGCCTAGACAGCCCATACCCAATTGCTAGCCCAGATAGTTTAGAAATTGCCTACTGGAACCACAGAAGGAACTACTGTAGGAGCAAGATTAATAGATTTCCAGAAAACCCGTCCACCAACTTTCTCTAGTGTGACCGATCCCATGGTTGCCGACTATTGGTTAAGGGACATAGAGAGGAAACTAGACACAGTTTGATGTGGTGACAGATAAAAGGTTTTGTTTGGATCTCATCAATTAGCAGGAGCTGCAGCAACATGGTGGATGAATTACCAAGAAGCTCACCTGGACAGAGACAACATTTCTTGGAGGGATTTTCAGGATCAATTTTGGATGTTTCACATACCTACCAGTGTCATGGCAGCAAAATGCAGAGAATTCCGCAATCTGATTCAAGGAAACAAGACAGTCACCGAGTAGCTGCATCAATTCACACATCTAGCTCGGTATGCACCCGGCGACGTCGATACCGAAGAAGAAGATAGAACGTTTCGCGGAAGGACTTCAAAACTACTTGCAGTACCAAATTGCCTCCCATGAGTTTTCAAAATTCCAAACATTAGTGAACAGATCATTGAAGGTAGAGGAGACCATGTATGCCACGAAGGCATTGTAATATCTTTATGTTGTATTAAGGCCAGCAGGCCACACTGCTTAAATATTTTGTATGTTACTCTGCTATAATGTAAATATACTCCTATGATTAACTTATCCTGGGAAGTCGATGGTATGCATGTATGGGAACAGCTGCAGTGAGCTGGGTCCCCACGGGAGTAGTCATTGTCCCCAAGGCGGGGCGTGACAAAAATACTATTAAATTGTTTTAGTTTATTTGCTCTTTGTATTTTCCTTGCAAAAATTGTTTTTAGTCGAAAAGTTTTAAAGCCTTCTATTCACCCCCCCCCCTCTCGTCGGCATCCTCGATCGTACAAAGTTGAAGTCCACGGCTGCTAGAACCAAAAGCGGGCTACGGCGACCGAGCACAGGGGTTAAGGAAGTTAGAAATTGATCGAGGGGTTTTGTTCCTAGGGTGATGCTGATGGTGCTGGAGCGAGGAATTTAGCTGCAACAACATTTCGAGGCTCGCCGGTGCTACAGCCGGACTCGAAGAAGACAGTCGCGAAGGGCGCCGTTAATTTAAAGCAATGCAGACTAATTGGGCTTGGCTACATGATCTACGAGACTTAGTGAACGTGTAGGTGAGGTTACATTCATCGGGGATATAGCGAGGTGTGCTTGCGACGTGAGGTGTCCATGGTGGTGCACAAAGAAATGGGGAACTCTATAGATCGGGCTAAATTTAAAATGTGGCTGAGCAGGCTTGTCCATGGGGCTCTAGTGATCATTTAACTCTACAAGAAGGGATGCTAATTTGGACGGAAACTAGGGCCATAGTGAGAACAGGGCAAATTGAAATCCCGGTGATCACCAGCAATGCAATTCACCGAAGTTCAATTACAAGCTATAGAACAAAGAGATGGGTGCTAGGAACACACGAGTGAAATTAGCTGGAGAGATGGGGCTGAGGTGAGCTCTAGCGATGTTTCCCTCCTCGACGGCTCGCCGGAGAAGAAGAAAACAAGAAAAGTTGGGACTTAGCTTGTTTCTGGTGACGTGGAGATAGTTCTGGATGAGGGTGGTTTATACAGACAGTGGGTTGGAGCTCTCGAGACTTGAAACAAATAGGATAGATGTCGAATTGACCGGCGGCGAATAGCGAGGCGGCGTGCAACGTCGATGGGACAGTGTGCAGTGGCTGCTACCGCTTTGTCAGCTGGGAGGTGGCATTCATGCAAGCTCTTGGCTGATGCAGAGGCGAATGATGTGCGGGCCTCTGCAAGTCGACAGTGCGGCACAAAAGCCCTGACGGGACACGCGCACGGGACGAGACGGCGTTGCTGGTCGAAGCTGCTGGTCGTGGACGCTGCCACGGTGGTTGGCTCCGGCGTGACACATGCGCGGCATGCAGGTGCAATGTTCACACACGCTGGCGACGACTGGGCCTCACCGGCGGCAATGAATCGCAGCGGCGCTCTGGTCGAAGGCGTGTCGGCGGGGTAAAACAGGTTTTGGATTGAAACACAATTTTTAAAACTTGATTTGGACTGATTTGTGAATTCAGTGAAATATTTTGAAATTGATTTCACTAATGCGGCTCAATAAACTCAACAAGTAGTTTGGCAAAGACAGATGACAAAATCTGGGACTTTGATCAGGTTTTGAATGAAAACGAAAACAGGGTAATTAGGGTATTTAGAATCTAGATTTCATCGAAGTCTGAAATCTAGGGTGTAGGATGAGATTTTGAGATTCTCTTAGAAGGAGATTTTGCATAGAATAGCAAATGGGAGATATCCTCTGAATCAGATTAAGATTTGGAGCTAATCTGTGGCTTTTAGCCTTTTCGGGCTTTTGGAAAATCTGAAAAGGATCAATCCATGATACTTTTGTACTGAAATGCAAAAGTGGTCTAAATGATGGAGTTCTACTGCCAACTTTTTGAATTGAGGTAGTGGCATACCCTGGATCATGATCCTGAGATAATTGATCTAGACCAGGTCAGGGTTTTGGGATTCTTCTAGATTTTACCTGAGATGTTGTCAAGACATCCGAGGAATCCAATAGAGATGCACTGATTGGCAAACTAAGAGAAACAAAAGTCTGGGGCGTTACAGTAACCCAGTAGAAAATGTGGCTGAAGATTGAAATACGATCATAGCATAGGGTGATAAAATATTGATAAGAAACTCATAACAAAAAAAGAAAGACTTACACATAGAATTTATGCAACTTGTCTATCTTCCAGATGTTGGATCATATGCATCCATCTTCCATAACTAATCGAACCGATCTTGGTTGCAGCATAGCAACCACAGTTTAGGGTCCTTCCCACAGAGGGGAGAATTAATTATGATTAGACTGATTCTGGATTTTTCTTAAAACCAAGTCTCCCACATTTAGCATACGTGGTCACACCCTTTTACGATGATATTTACGCAAAGCTTATAAATATGTTGTTGATCGGATCAAGGCTTGATCGCATTTTTCTTCAAGAAAAATTATATCATCTTCACGTTTTTCACTTTGATTTATGATATCTAAGTGATCCACACGACTAGACCCAATTTTGATTTTAATTAGCAACATGGCTTATGCACCATAAACTAGATGGAAAGGCGTGTCACCTGTAGCTCGACTGGCTGTAGTGTGTAATGCCCATAGAACGGAATAGAGTTCATCTACCCAAGCCCCCGAGTGCTTAAGGTGATCGAAAACAAATTTCTTAACCCCTTGTATTATCTGCCCGTTGGCCCATTCAACTGCACCATTACTTTGCGGATGAGCAACGGATGCGAAGAAAATTTTAGTCCCAATATGGTTGCAATAATCCATAAAAAGACAACTAACAAATTGGGATCCATTAGCTGTGATTAAGCATCTTGGAACACCAAATCGGGTTACAATGTTGTTTTGAAAGAACTGTCAACGATTCGGACTAGGGGTCCTTAGTCGAACTTATGCATAATTTGTAGGTTGTGAGACCTTTCAGAGTGTCCCTCCGGGAAGGTATGATGAATCAAAGATAACTAGAGCACAGAGAAGTTTATACAGGTTCAGACCCTCGATAGTGGGAGTAATAGCCCTACGTCCTGTTGGGATTTCACTATGTATAGTAGAAAGAGTTACAAAGTTATGGAAAAGAACTTCACAGGCGAAGATTTTTCCTATGTGTTTATACAAGACAATGCTAGAAAGGCTTAAGAAATCTAGCTAACTTGGACTACTGTCTTCTAATCCTTTGAGTATTATATTGCTTGATTTGATGATCTGATCATCTGATTATCCGATGCCCTGTTTGATTCATTGGGTTACCCCTTTATACTGGTCGAAAGGGTGCCAAGTCATAACGGCATCGAACAGTTGCTTGGATGCAGTTTTGGCAACTGCCTTTAACCTCCACGCAAGTTTAACACGTGTTATTCATGGATAACCGCATGTATTAACCTCCTGACGGTTGTCTCCATACGTGGAAGGATCTTCGGGATACTCGGGATATCCCTATTGTAGGGACAGAACAATCCCGCGTCCCTTGGTCGAAGGTGTTCTGACCACGCGTTGTTTGTTATTACTTGACCGCACACTATCTGCAGTCTTCTGTTCGGGTATGGCATACGAACTCCTGACCGCGCACTAGCTATGGTCTGATCGCGTAAAGCCTGCGACCAAATGATTGTGCTTCTCGGAGTAACTTGAGTTCGCATTAATAGACACTCATCTGGCTCGAATCAGTATAGAACCAGTCATGCATTTATTTGAACCAGCTCGGATATCAATCCTCATCAGTTAGTCCCCAAATTTGAAGAGAACGAAGGGACGTGTTTGCTTCAAATTTCAAGACTTACATCGGATACTTAACCTGACGCTTCAAATCCTCCACTTAGTGGTGCACTAAGTGTGGCGGTTGGTTCCCCGAGATGGACTCTGGGTAATACGTGACGGGTAATGATGGCGCCGTAGCAATGTTTTTTAACCCGAGGTAAAATTGTAAATGCTTTAAAAACTCGAGGCGTTCAGAAACTGAACCGTCACCCTGGCGGCTATAGATACCGAAGCCTCTGGACTTCAAAGCTCCACAATTCTTCTTCCCGGCTAAGTCTCTTCCAAAGCCATCTTCCCTTCCTTACACCCCTCGATGGCAGACCAAAACATCATCTATATTGAGAGTGATGAAGAAGAAGTTTCACTTGAATTCGAGCAGGATTCATAGATGTCCAAAGATCTGTCTCCTTCAAGGAAGAAACCCAAGGTTGACGAGGGATCCTCCAACAGAACAAAGGTGAAAGATGCATCATTGCTCTCTTTTCCTTTGGTTCCCGTATTTCTTCCTGTTCATGCACCTCGGCAGGTCGAACCTTCATCTCCACCTTTGGAGGGACGTTCTTCTCAGCTTTCTCCATTTCATCCCAATGATCCCCGTTTTTGTTCGGGTGATTAATTTTCTGGTTGGCAAGCTATACTTCCGGGACCAGACGATCCTCAACTTGTGTTGGGGAAGCAATCTTCTGGTGGGAAGGTTGCACTTCCACTATCTGATGATCCTCGACCTTTATCGGGTGATCTACTTTCTGGGAGAAGTACATCAACCTGTCACTTGCGAGGATTGGTAATTACTTCCATCTCCCTTTGCTTGTTGTTATAGTTAGTAAAACAAACATCTGCAAATGTAGGAGACGAAAATTGTTGGAGCCCCCAGCGACCAGCCTGTTGAAGTTCAACCTCCTCCCCTCAAACAGACTCTCCAAGGGGAAAAAGAGGCCTTGGAGAAGAAGACCGAAGAGATGTCTTCAGTAATTCTGCACCTGGCAGATTGTTTTGAAAGATCCTGCGAAGAGGCGCACCAATTCCGCCTGGAGAGGGACTATGCTCGACAGCAGCGAGAACTCTCCGATTTGATTAGGAATAATAGTGCGTCTCTTGTTAGGGATGATGTAGATAGACTAAGAGTAGTTGCTAGTTCCCTTGGGATCGTCAGTGTAGATCCTACTGATGACAACATGTCCCTAGGAGAACTTTGTAAACTCCTCTCGAATCAGGTCGAAGCTCTGGTCACCGGTATCCCTTTTGTATGTAAAGATTGTCAGAAATAAAGATTTCTTTTACCTTACATAACATGAAGATTCTTCATAATTTCTGTGTGAAAATGTGGCCATAAGTAGTGTTTTTACGACCACTCATACATAGATAAGTCTCGGTATTACGACCAGAGACACATTCAATATGTTATACCGCGACTAGTGCTAATACCGCGATCACACTTAAAGCCACGGTCATAATCTGAAATTCGATCTGGAAGGTTACCGCGATCAGAACCGAAATTCGATCAGACCACCACTTCGACTAGAATTGGAATCCGATCAGAAACATAGTTCTGATAGTACAGTAATCTGATCGAAAAAACAACCGTATGCCAGCAGTTGAATCATAGAATATCTTTATGATCAACTCGTGAAAGTTTACAAGAAACAAGAAGGAAAATGTCCTCCGAAAATCCTTTGTAGAACTTTTCACATTTTTGTGCCCATTTTTAATCCTCAAATTCGAAACAAAGAAGACCTTTCATTTCGGATTCGGTGCAGGGAATGCATAACGGGTTTACCAGAGAAAACATCCATTATGGGAAACAAATAGAATATTTAATGGAACGTTACCCTCAGTGGTGCGTCTCCTTGGGCCTATAAAAGGAGCAGGTAGCTTCCTGAGGAAGCCACACATCCAGCCACCAGCCCTAGAACTTCCGCCGCTCAAAACCCTCGTTCCTCATCTTCCATCGCCCCCAAAGCCACCAGCTTTTCCATCACAATCTCTTCCAAAAATGACATCTTGGAGCCGATCAGTTCATCATACGAAGGAGAGCCTGATGGTGCTGGAGAAGGAAGAGATTCTTCCCCCAAGATTGCTGATCAACTGGTGACCTGCGGGGAAAGATCAAGAAACCCCAATTGTCCAAGAGGGCGAGTTGGTGGATTTCGAAGAATACCTGAGGTGCGGGTTCCGATTTCCTGAGAGTCGGTTCTTGAAGGGGATATTGGAGCACTATGGGTTGGAGTTGGTGAATCTCCACCCAAATGCTGTCCTGATCCTGGTGATCTTCCAGCACCTGTGCGAAGCCTTCGTCGGAGTGTATCCCAGTGTGGATCTCTTTTGACGCTTCTACTATTTGGCGTGGTTGAAGAGCGCCAACGCCGCCGGATGCATTTATTTTCGGATAAGGGAGAAGAAAGAGTATCCCTTCCCACCCCTACGAGACTCCATGCACGGGTGGTACCAGAAATGGTTTTACTGCACCCCTCCGTCGGAGAGCGGGTTGTGGTTTGTGAACTCGCCGCCAGAGAAGTCCAGCGAGTTGGATTCCCTGCCTGCTCTGAATGCAGAGCAGAAGAAGTAAGCCGAGGTGATTCTTCACTTAGTCCAACAGGGACTGACAGCTCGCGATGTCATTAGCGACTTCGTGAAGAATCGGGTGAGCCCCTTACGCGAAAGGGCTCATCTGGCTTGGGAGATACAGTCCATGGCGGACAGCACCTTGGACTATAACAATGGTATGTGACTTTGCCAACGAAATCTTATACTTTTCTTTCATATTTGCTAACTGGTCTGCTGGTGATGCAATTTTGCCTTCGTCCGAAATCGAGAAGCGGACAAACTACCTCCTTAAGGCATATAGTGCCAAAGTGGAGGGAACCAAGGGATCGCCTCACCCCCAAAGCTTGATCAATGCCAGCGACGACCTTAGACAAGAACGTGGAAAGGTATGTCATCTCTCGTTATGTTCTGTCTGTAAGTCATATGTATTTCTTGTACTAACAAGGGCACTGGAAAGGCATAGCTTTTGGGGAAATTTGCCGAGGCGACGTATCCAGGTGAAAGCGTCGATTTCCTGGGAAAGCCGACAATGAAGAGAGTAAAGAAAGTCTCTTCAAGGCCTGGAGCGAGGGAACCTGCCTCCAAGAAATCCAAGAAACTTCTCGGGGAAGGCTCCTCGCATAGGACGCCCCTTACCACGAAGAAGACTGTGGTAAGATATCATGTGCCTCCTGTTACCCCAGGTGCGAATTGGAATTACTATTTCGTCGTACAGGGTGAAGGAAGCGAGGAGGAGGAAGATAACATTCCTCCGGTTCGCCGGAAGAGGAAGGTGATCAGTCCTCAAGCCGACGAAGAGCTGCCTCAGCCTGCAGAGACAGCTACTGCAGACTCCGCGGCCACCGAGAACCTTGTGGTCGCGGATGAGCCCTCCGCTCCTGAAGCCCTGGAGGCTTCAGGTTCTGTAACTTCTCCCTCCTTGGTCGAAGGGACGACCGCGGTAAGATTCCTCGCAATCTTGAGTGTTACAATTTCATCTGTGTGCGTGTTCATCAAGCCACGCTTGCACAGGAAGAAGAAATTCCTCCTACGACTCATGTTAGTCCTAGGAAGGCGAGTACTCCGCTCCTGGCGACAGGGGCGAGTATAACAAAGCAAGATCCCACGACCACTCCCAATCTTATGGTCGCGGATGAGATGCCAGCACCGGTGGTTCATGAGACATCCAGACCATCGGATGCATCCCTGCCAACAAAGCAGGTTACCCCGGTAAGAATCCTTATCACTTAGACCGTCATCATTCCTCCTATATGTGCTTACAAGTTGGTACACACAGGGAGGAAAAGACAAGGTCTTGTTCACAAAGAGGAAGACCAGAACAGACGACGACTGTCCTCTTTTCCTGGGTGAATCATCTTTGAAATCCAAGAAGCTGATGGGATTTCAATTAAGGTAAGAATTCCCTTTTGTTTATACCAGATTGGGTTGTGGCAACCATCTGTGAAACTGACGGTTTCTTTTCCTGCTTAGGCGTAGAGATTCAGCGCCAAACCTCCCAATAGCCTCGGCGAGGGTTGAAGCTCCCTCTGGTGCTGAGGCCTCTGGTGAAGAGAGCTGTATCCCTCCGGTCCAGGAAGTCGTCCGGGCCGTTGTGGACGAGTTGGATGCGGAGGCCCAATCGCAGGTATTGAAATCTGCGACCGAGGCTCAGCAGGGACATTCATCTGCTGCTCCCACCGGGGATGAGGCGAGTCCATCGACTCGGCCTCCAACCATCCCGAAGAACAGGTCATTTCGGGAATACACTGAGGTATGTCGAACACCCCTCATGGTATCTGAGTTTTGCATAGAATTACCCAGATTTTGGAACTGATTCGCTTCCATGACATAGAAATTGACTCGCATGGTGACCAGATCGATGGCTATGGCGGATAGCATCAAGGCCATGCAAGAGGAAATGGATCGCTTGCAGGAGTAAGAAAGATGTTCTTTGGTTTGCCTGATCATAGACCTGTCATAACAATCATATCTTTTGTTACAGAGAGAATGCCTTTCTGACAAAGAGCTTTGCTGACATGATCTCAAGGCGGCCACCACAATTTCATATCTAGAGGCCGAACTCAGTAAACTGCGATCACAGCTCTCATGTAAGTCAATTTCCGACTAGAGAGAATTAGTTTTGTCGTTCGGATTTCTTATAATGACCTTCTTACTGCAGCGCAAGTCGATCAAATAAGCCAACTTGGTCAAGAGAAAGAAGACCTCCAGGCGACCATCGATTCTGTCCGCAGGGAGAACCAAGACTTAAGCACATCCCTCTCGACCTGCGGCAGGGCTCATCATGATATCTTTGAAAAACTAAAGATGGTGGCTGGTCTACTAAGGGCTGATGTGGTCGAAACCGTGGTGGATGACCTCAGCCTTAGTGACTGGTCCAAATTGGTCATAGCTCAAGCGGAATCACTTCTCGACTATCTTCCTGAAGATACTAGGCAACAACAAGAGGCGATCAAAACAAGAGTTCGATCAGCAGCCTCTGCCATTCTCTGCCGGTTTCGTATCCACCATGGCCCAGACCTGGATCTAAACGCATTGGTAGAAGAGGTAGAGATCGAGAGTGAAGACCAACTTGAGGTTATCATGGAGGAAGTCAGAACTCTTGTAGATAAACTCTTGATCGAGCTCGGCATTATATAAATCCTTATACCTGTACAGATATGGTTCATAGAATGCAATGCATGCATTTTTTGGTTTTGTTTCGAAAGAAAGCACTTCTTTTTGTTTCATACTGTAACCATATTCCCCTAGCCCCCGCCTGTGATTATATATACTGAACACTTAGTATTATAAGCACAGGAAAAATATGGGTGTAACGACCAGGAACATTTGACCAGGCCAGCAATTATATTCGATACAATGCCTAACCTTGTTGCAAACTGGCAGCCACTCTGATGACCAAGGACATGCCAGCAAGCCCAGTGTGCATTGAGAAACGGCTTATTGAGGAGTGTCTTATCTGGAAGTGGTCATGAGATCGGCAAGCAAATCCGATTAGGGCATTGTGGTGATATAACCATCGGCGATCATCCCCCGAGCCAAATTCGTAACACATGGGCATAAAAGGCAATATTCGACATATGAAACAACAAAGAAGCACTTATTTTATTAAACCATGCTAATTGAAAAGGAAAAGGAATTGGATACTTACACATAAACTTGCGTAGTTGATCGATGTTCCAAGTATTGGATAAGATTTGACCATCCTCCATCGCTAACCGAGCTGATCCTGGTCGCAGCACCGAAACAATAGTATAAGGGCCTTCCCACTTCGGGGAGAATTTGTTGCGATTGGATTGGTCTTGTATTTTACGTAAAACCAGATCACCCACGCGAAGACTACGTGGTCACACCCTTTTGTTATGGTATTTGTGGAAAGCTTGCAAGTAAACGTGGACTTGATCAAAGCACGATCACGCTTTTCTTCTACGAGGATAAGATCTTGCGATCGCTGTTCGCCCTGATCAACTCGTTCGAATTGATCTGTCCGAACAGATCCAATACTAACTTCCATAGGTAATACGGCCTCAGCCCCATAGACCAAATGGAAGGGTGTCTCACTGGTGGCTCGACTAGAGATAGTTCATAGTGCCCACAGAACGGTGTAGAGCTCATCTGCCCAAGCCCCCGAGCGAGTCTTAAGGTGGTCGAAAACACGTTTCTTGATACCTTGCAATATCTGCCCATTGGGATGTTCCACGGCACCATTGCTCTGTGGATGAGCCACAAAAGCAAAGCACACCTTGGTTCCAATCTGATCGCAGTAATCCAGAAAAAGACCACTAGCGAATTGAGAACCGTTATCCGTAATGTACGATTCAGAACACCAAATCGAGCAACGATGTTCTTATGGAAGAACTTTTGTGCTGCAGCAGCAGTAATATTGTGTACCAGTTCGGCCTCAATCCACTTCATAAACGTGTCAATCGCTACGAACAGGAACTTGTATCTATTGACCACTTGTGGCATAGGATTGACAATATCCATTCCCCAGATCGTGAAAGGCCATGTAAGAGGAATGGTCTGCAACGCATAGGAAGGCTGGTGAACCTGTCTTGCATGAAACTGACACTGAGGACACATCTTGACCATATTTCTGGCATCATCGAGTGCCGAAGGCCAGTAGAATCCTTGTTGAAAAGCTTTTTCGACCAGTGTACGATATGACGCGTGCGCACCGCATACACCGTCATGAATTTCTCTCAAAAGGGATTTACCTTCCTCCTGAGATACGCAGCGCATGAATACTCCCTGAGTACCATTTCTATACAAAACTCCTTCTATGATTTTGTATAAACGCGTTTTTCGAATCAACCGATCACTTTCGATTTCATCCTTAGGCAAGGTCCCATGTTCAAGATAGACTCTCAATGGATGAGTCCAATCCTATTCCTGTCCGAGGTTGGTAACGTAGACTGTTACCGGATCATCCTCGACCGAAGTCATAATCGAAGGATGTTCCAAGTGTTCGACGAACACTCCTGCCGGAGCGGATGTGCATGAGGACCCAATTTTGTATAATTGGTTTGCGAGAATGTTGTCCTTTCGCGGGATGTATTGGACTTCGAAATGACTGAAGTGTTTTTCCAACCTCCTCACATTCCCCAGGTAATGAGCCATTGTCTCATCGGAGGTGCTGTACTCCTTGTTTACCTGGTTTACGACCAGCTGTGAGTCTCCCCTCACCACTAATCGATGGACTCCGAGGAATTTTGCTGCCCGGAGCCCTGCAAAATGACCTTCATACTCTGCTGCGTTATTGGTCGCAACAAAGTGTAGTTGAAAGACAAACCTAAGCTGTTCGCCCTGAGGCGTAACTAAGTCCACTCCAGCCCCCGAGTGTTGAAAACTACGAGAGCCGTCGAAGTACATTGTCCAGTAATCGGGGCATTCCAATTCCTCGAGTACCCGCACGGGTGGCTCAGGATTGCTCTATTCGACCACAAAGTCGGCCAAGACCTGAGACTTAACCGTAGTGCGGGGCGTGAAATGGATATCGAAGGCACCGAGCTCGACAGCCCATTTTGCGATCCGACCAGATTTCTCCAGATTGCGGACAATATCCCCCAATGGAAAAGATGAGGGTACTATGATCTTATGTGCTTGAAAGTAATGTCGTAGCTTACGGGAAGCCATCAGTAGTGTGTAAAGTATCTTCTGGACCTCAGGGTATCGCTCCTTAGGGCCATGAAGTACCTCTCTTACATAGTAGACGGGTCAGTGTATTCCTTCTCTATCCGCGATTAGGACAGCGCTGACCGCGTGCGGCGTGGCCGCCAATAGAGAAGTAATGGTTCTCCTTTGTCGGGAGACACCAAGACTGGTGGACTGGATAAATATGCCTTCACCTCCTGAAACGCTTTTTCGGCCTCATCAAACCATGCGAAATTGTGATGTTTTCGCACGGCTTTGAAGAAAGGTAGTCCCCTCTCGCCTAGTCATGATATGAATCGACTTAAGACTGCCATGTGACCTGCCAGGCACTGAACATCCTTCATGGTCGAGGGAGACCTCATTTGTTCGATAGCCCTGATTTTTCAGGATTGACTTCAATTCCTTTGGAACAAACAAGAAAACCCAGAAGTTTTCCTGAAGAAACCCCGAAAGAACATTTCTCCGGGTTCAATTTTATTCCAAAGCGATTCAAATTACAGAAGGTTTCAGCGAGATCATCCAAATGAGACAATCTTTTAGTGCTTTTTACAACCAAGTCGTCTATATATTCTTCGAGATTACGCCCTATCTGGGAAAGAAAGGTCTTTTGCATCAAGCGCTGGTACGTGGAATCTGCGTTCTTGAGACCGAACGGCATTCTAACAT
The DNA here is from genome assembly GCA_019359835.1 of Pharus latifolius. NCBI lineage: Eukaryota > Viridiplantae > Streptophyta > Magnoliopsida > Poales > Poaceae > Pharus > Pharus latifolius. The sequence goes on along the minus strand of CM033324.1, from coordinate 33,540,673 downwards.
AGCAGTAAGTGCCGAACGGGGTGATGAAGGCAGTCTTCTCTTCATCTTCTTCTGCCATGCTAATTTGATGATATCCTGAGTAAGCGTCCAGGAAACTCATCAGTTCGCAACCCGCGGTTGAGTCGACCAGCTGGTCGATGCGGGGAAGGGAAAAGTCGTCCTTCGGACAGGCACTGTTGAGGCTGGTGTAGTCGACGCACATGCGCCACTTACCATTTGACTTGCGGACCATGACCGGATTTGCAAGCCATTCCGGGTGATCGACCTCGCGAATAAACCCGGCCTTTAGGAGCTTGTCCAACTCCTCTCGGATGGCTTCCTGTCGGTCAACAGCAAAACACCTAAGCTTTTGCTTTATTGGTCGCTGTCCAGGTCGAATCGCTAACCTGTGCTCGATTACCTCCCTTGGGACACCGGGCATGTCCGATGGTTTCCACGTAAACACATCTGCGTTATCCCAGAGGAAAGTAATGAGCTCGAGTTCCTATTTGTCATCCAGGCCTGATCTGACCCGAATTGTCTTGGATGGATCATCTGGATACAAAGGAACTACTTTGAGTTTCTCATCTGGTCGAGGAGCAGGCTTGATCGCGTCAGCGGCGACTGTGGTGACCTGAGCGTCCCGGAGGGGAAGTTGGTCCACCATCTCCAAAGATAGCCGGTCACATATCAGTGCCATGTTGCGACTGCCTCGGATCGAGATGACACCTTTGGGGCCAGGCAACTTGCCGCACTGGTAAGCATAGTGCGTCGCCATCATGAACTTAGCAAGAGTTGGCCTGCCAAAGATTGCATTATAAGCTGAATCCCAATCAATTACATCAAAAGTAACCAATTCTATTTGGAAGTTATATGGTTCTCCCAGTGTGACTGGGAGGACCACCTGTCCCAACGCCATCATGGAGGGACCAGGAATTATCCCATAAAATGGGTGGATTATGGGCTTAATCTTCGAACGAGGAATCTGCATCTCGTCGAGCGCCTTGACCAATAGGATATCCAAGGAGCTTCCTCCGTTGATCAGGACCCTTTCGACTCTCGCATTAGTGATGATTGGGGTAATGACCAGAGGAAGCCTCAATGGTCGAGTAAGCCCCGCTGGACAACCAGAGCGATCAAACGTCAAAGGTGTATCCGACCAACGGGGGTACTGAGGTTCACCAAGGGATGTCTCCATTTGGTTAACCTCTCAATAAAAGGCCTTAAATTGCCTTTTGGAAACAACAGAGTAGGAACCTCTGAAAATAACATTAACATGATTACGAGGTACCTGGTAAGACATCTCTTCGTCCCCGTCGATGTCTCTTAGCCCACATGCTTGTTCCTTAGTCGGTAATGTCAGCATCAGTCCAATCCCCTAGTAGAAGTCATCTAACTGCTTCAACCAACTCCTGTAGTTCTTTAGGTCGTGGCCTGCGGAGTTGTGGAGCGGACACCATTTCTTGCCTTCCTGCGGGATAGTCGACTTCTCTGGCTGGTCGTCACAACGACCACCAAAAGCAGTTTTATTTTTAAACGAAGGCTTGTTACCTTTGGTCGAAGGAGGCTTCTCTGCGATGGCGACCTCTCGGTACTGTCCAGAGCGATTCCTTTTCGACTTCCTCGATTTCCCGCCTGATGAAGATTCTGGCTTCTTGCTTGGATCTTCCTTCCTAGCGTCCTTGAGACCTGGTTGAGGCGCTAGGTTACTTTTATCGACCATTCGGTTCCATTCAACAGCCTCGGCTGCGTCAGAATATTGATCAGCCATATCAAAGAGATTGGCTCCTGATCGGGGAGGATAGATGAGCAAGTCTTCGGTGAATCTCCGATATCGAATGGCATGTTTAAATGCCCTAATAACGGACCTATCAGATATGTTTGGGATGGTATTCCTTAACCCAACAAATCTCTTGACAAACTGACGAAGGGTTTTGGTCGAAGTTTGCCGTAGTCGATGGAGGTCATCCTCTTTACCCAGCTTCTGATAACAATTTTGGAAATTCCTGAGGATAGCATCACACAGCATTTCCCAGTTATAGATCGAACCTTCGGGTTGGTTAAACAACCAGGTTCTTGCCGGTCCTTCGAGGACTGTTGGCAGGTAGTTGGCCATGACCTGGTCATCGCCTCCTGCCGCTTGTGATGAGGACATCACTTATTCGGATACACGCACTCCTCCGCTTGTTACACAAGGACCAATAACGCGTAGCAAAGCCCGATTGTTGCATTGCCAGGTGAACTGGTTTCTAAGTTTATATACATATGGTTTTGAGAATAGTTTACTATCTAATAGTGATAATATTGTGCTTAGGAACAATGGAGAGGACCAGCAAGGATACAAGGGCCATCATGGAGTCCAAGTCGAGTTGGAGTCCGAGATGAATTCGAGTTAGAGTCCGGTTCGGCCATCCAGGAGCAGCCTGCCTTCAAACGATCATAACTCCCTCATACGAAGTCCGATTGGGACATTCTTATAGTCCACGGAGAAGCCCACGACGAGATCTTTCCAATGGATCTAGTTCCACATCCAAATTCCTTCTGTATTGCTGGAAATTGATAAATCAAATTTCGACCAGATTCTGATTGGACCGAGTCGGTGCTGCGTCACCTTTTTGGTTGGGTCAAGTCCCATGTATTGAGTTCGAGTCCGAGTAGGGAAGGAGTCCATGTCGGTTTCAGGTTTCCTTACCTGGCCACCGATCTCTTTTACCTCCTCTATATAATCATACTGAACCATTAGGGTTCCAGGGGGTTTTGTTTAGTCATAGTCTTTCCTTCGTGAAGCTATTGAGATATTCTTCTTGGTCGGCTAGATCAACATCAATATCTGTATTCGGAACCCCCAACTCTTTTTCGTGATTCAATCTATATTTGCAATTTCAGATTGCTTGTTTATCTTGTTCTTACTTGTTCTTCGATTGCTTGCAGGAATAGATCTTCGTGATCAGGTCGATCGTGCTTCTAGTTCGGTCGATAACAATCTGAAGTTGGTTCAGCGATTGCCAGGGCGTATCAGTCGTGTATGGTTGGTAGCCGGATCGTGAGAGTTGTCTTTACAAATCGATAGTTCTTGTTCTCATCGAAAGATCGGGCCACCCGTGTCGCATCATTTGGTATCAGAGCAAGGTTGATCGGTGAGAATTTATCTATCTTAGTTTAGTAGATTGATTTCATACCTAGAGTCCAGAAAATTGCCCTACAAAAAGATTTATTTTATGCTGTCCAAACCATCGTCATTAGCCTTGCATCGTTCTTGTCAATTTGCATCTTTGAATTTTTGTCCATCGTTGTCGAGTGCTGGTTTCTAGTTTAGTCTTGGTCTAGTTTTAGTCTTGCATCTCGTCGCGGAGTTGAATTGCACGTCGATCTCCTCGTAGTCGCGTTCAACTCTAATCTGCTGCTGTCCAGTTCGTTGTTTTCATCATATCTTCTTCATACGAACTCAGATTTTTGTGTTCTTGTACTTTTTGGAAACATTAGATCGTTCTCTACAACTTTTCTGTTGAGGTGGAAGCTAGATTCGGCTCCCACCTATGAGATATTGGGCTGTTATTGACGACGGTGTAGAGTTCAGATCTAATACGTCTGTTTCGGTATTTTCATGATAACTCTTTCATCCGGACTCAGATTGGGATAAACTTATACTTTTTGGAATCATTGCGAGAAATACCACAAAAAGTTAGTTGGGGTAATCTTCAAATTCGGCTGTTTTTATCACGCTAAAATTTGAGCAAAGTTAGTTGTGTAATTTTCAAACTCTAATCCATCTCGGATTCAAATTGCTCAATCTGAGACAGCTTTGGTAAAACGGCCATATCTTTTGATTCCCAACTCCGTTTTTGACGTTCTTATACTTGTTGGAAAGATAAAAAGATCCTCTACAACTTTTCAGCTGGATAGAACTTCAGATTTGGAGTTGTTGGAGCCCGAAATTGCTAAACAACATTCCTATCTTAGTTGTGCAGTCGAAAAGAAAAAGACAAAGTGCAACAACAGCCGTATTATTCATAAAAAAAAAAAGAAAAGAAGTAAGAAAAACGTACGTGAAAAAAAAAGAGAGCCGCACAAAAAAAAAAGAAGAGAGAGAACAAAATGTGTGTAGCGAAAGAGAAGAATTTTCTGTGGTGCATCTTTTGGTTCTAGTCTTTTGTGTTGCTAGTTGCTTGCTTGAGCTAGGTCTGAGTCTAGGCTAGTTCCAGCACATTGACTATTACTTTGGACTAATTTTCAATCTTGCATTATTGATCTTGAATTGTTGCTACACATATAATAGCCTGTCCAAGCTCCACCTTCTACCGACATACAGGTACTGATCGCTTGCAATTGCTTTATCTAATCTTTGGAGAGTTTGAAAACCGGTACTAGCGGCCGATCACCACCTGCTGCTTGGTAAGAATCGGTAAGAGCTTGATAAGAAGCTTGAGTGTGAGAGAGTTTGAGCCACCTACACCTAGTAGTTCATAGGAAATATATACTACTCGTGTATTTTTCTTGTTTTCTACTAACAATGATAGGTCATAGCTCCCATCGTCATATGAAGAAGTATGACATATTTGCTCCACCTCCTCCGAGAGATATGTTTGATGACTATGATGCAGAAGATGCTTATCTCGACTTGAAATATTTGAGACAAGGTAAAATGAAGGTAAAAGAGTACTATAAGAAATTTAAAACCTTGTTACGGCTAAGTGGATTAAACGAATGTGAAGAGGCAATTGAAAATAAAGTTTTGAAAGGACTTAATGAGGAGATTCGTGATATTCTTGTCAATGAAACATATAGTTCTTTCTCCCAATTGTTTAAATGTGCTTGTAGAGCTGAACTTAAGTTTATTGAATCCTTAAATGAATTTCTAGCCTCTTTAGATGTGCCTGTTGTTGCATCTACTCTTGGAGCTAACAATATCCAGGAAGACAATCATTGCCGAGAGAAGGAGGATAAAGAGGAGCACATGAAGAAAGAAGGGATCATTGCTTTGAGCAGAGAGCATACCATCAAAGTTACACCTACATCAATTGATGAGGCCTTGGAAGGTAATGAAAAAGGTGATGCACTTGCTCAATGTGAGAATACTTGTGATGATATAAAATTGTCCACTACTCATGCTATTGTAGAACAATCATTAGTGCAACCCATTGTAAAATTTCCTTTGTCACAAAATGATTTGCTTGCTATTACTTGTGATAAAGAAGAGTTGTGCGATAATGCTTCACTTATATCGATACCACAACTATTGAAAGAACATGTAACTTCTGTTTTAGAAACCAATTCTTATGTTAATAAAAGACATGTTCTTCACAATGTGAGAGAAACAGATGAGTTCAAATTGATGTCTTCATTAAATACTTTAGGTTACATTGAATTCGATATTCTATGTGATCTAGACACTTTAAAGGAGAAATTTTCTCAACATTCTGATTTGCCATGTTTATATAAACATAATTTTCATGTTATTGGCAAATATCATAAAGGAGAGTATATGGTGCATCGAGTATATGTTCGTTCAAATATAGAGCCTCCTTTTGCTGTGGAAAAATTTAACAAACCAGAGGATGATGATAGTGCTAGTTATGTCATGTTCACCTCATCTAATTTTGAGTCGAAAGCTGTGCATGTTTCTTTGCCTCGTATTGGTACTAACCTTTTGCAGGAGATTATGCTTGAGTCGAGGACGACTCAAATTCAAGAAGGGGAGAATGACGAGGACATCATTAGCTCGGTTATGAACAAGGCTCCATCCACTCCTTCCATTACTTCCACGCCGCCACGAGAAAATCAAGGAGAACGGCGAGTCGGCATGAATCCATGTGCTGAGCCATTCACCACGCCCGCAATCGACGAAACAATTCGCAAACAGATTCTGCCGGGTGCTGTGACACCTCTAATTTGGGCCCAAGGCCCATGTACCCCTAGGGTCTCACGTCCACCTCCTTGGCCACCACCCCTGTTATATATAGCCTTCACCCTTCCCATTGCAGATTTGAAACCATATTTGGGTGAGGAAGATGAGCTTGAGTCGAGGACGACTCAAATGCAAGCAGGGGAGGATGATGAGGACATCACTTATTTGGATACACGCACTCCTCCGCTTGTTACACAAGGACCAATAACGCGTAGCAAAGCCCGATTGTTGCATTGCCAGGTGAACTCGTTTCTAAGTTTATATATATATGGTTTTGAGAATAGTTTACTATCTAATAGTGATAATATTGTGCTTAGGAACAATGGAGAGGACCAGCAAGGATGCAAGGACCATCAAGGAGTCCAAGTCGAGTTGGAGTCCAAGATGAATTCGAGTTAGAGTCCGGTTCGGCCATCCAGGAGCAGCCTGCCTTCAAATAATCATAACTCCCTCATACAATGTCCGATTGGGACATTCTTATAGTCCACGGAGAAGCCCACGACGAGATCTTTCCAATGGATCTAGTTCCACATCGAAATTCCTTCTGCATCGCTGGAAATTGACAAAACAAGTTTCGACCAGATTCTGATTGGACCGAGTCGGTGCTGCGTCACCTTTTTGGTTGGGTCAAGTCCCATGTATTGAGTTTGAGTCCGAGTAGGGAAGGAGTCCATGTCGGTTTCAGGTTTCCTTACCTGGCCACCGATCTCTTTTACCTCCTCTATATAATCATACTGAACCATTAGGGTTCCAGGGGGTTTTGTTTAGTCATAGTCTTTCCTTCGTGAAGCTATTGAGATATTCTTCTTGGTCGGCTAGATCAACATCAATATCTGTATTCAGAACCCCCAACTCTTTTTCGTGATTCAATCTATATTTGCAATTTCAGATTGCTTGTTTATCTTGTTCTTGCTTGTTCTTCGATTGCTTGCAGGAATAGATCTTCGTGATCAGGTCGATCGTGCTTCTAGTTCGGTCGATAACAATCTGAAGTTGGTTCAGCGATTGCCAGGGCGTATCAGTCGTGTATGGTTGGTAGCCGGATCGTGAGAGTCGTCTTCACAAATCGATAGTTCTTGTTCTCATCGAAAGATCGGGCCACCCTTGTCGCATCAGCTTGGATGGCAGTAATGTAGATTTGAAGGAACTCGAAAGCGTTCTAAGTTCCATCGAACCTCTCTATGGCCCCTGGTCTAAACTTGTCTGGCCAAACGACCGTACGAAGGCCGGGCGAGAAAGCTTTACATCCAACGTAGGGACCGTGAACTGTCCTACGGCTCTCTATCGGATCGCGGGCAACCTCACACAATGGAGAAGCCACTCGTTGTCCTAAATGAGAGTGGACAGGAACCCGATCCCTATCATGAGAATCCTGTGCCCATTTGGACTTCTCCTGCCGAGATGGTACAGGTGGCGGGTGACTCCGTTGACCAGAACCAGAGTGAGAGTGCTCTCAGTTGTGGGAACGTGTCACCGACCGGGAAGAAGCCATAGGGGTCGCGTCAGATGTGACCTCATCTAACCTCTCCGCCAGGATTCTGGTGAAGGCCGGTTTCTGCGCATCCGTGACCGTAGGAGGAAAATTACGCATGACCTCCATGATAGATCGGAGCCGGCTATGCGTACTTCTCCTAGGGGCACCAGGTGTTACTGTTTCTTCGTCCACCGGGAAACGCTCTAGAGGCAAAGAGGGTGTTTGGTCGCGTTTCCGACCACGTGATCATCGGGAAGAACTCGGAGCAGCATCGTAACGAGCCTGCGCATCTTGAAGAGCCTCTAGGGCAGTTCTGCGTAGTTCATTGTCTTGTTGCTCGAGATCTTGATCCTCCTTTTGTTTGCGTTCCTGTTCTTCCCTAGCATCCTGTTGATCAGGAGTTTCTTCCGATAAGGCAGCGAACTATCTAGGGAGAGAGGTCACCGAGGGAGAAAACATCTCAGTTTGTTCCGAGTCAGACTCAAAATCAAAGAGACGATGGAGGTTATCAGGGTCAAACCTCCCCGGGCTGATTTCCTGGTCGACATCATTCTTCCCCTCAGTAGGGTCATATGACGGACCGGATTCACCTTCTAATGCATTAAGAACCTCAGTGGGTTCTGACCTTGCGTTAGTCACCTCCTGGTCGATAGACATGATCTGGAGGGTGATTCGACCTCTGGGACGTCCTCACCTCCGGTTTCCTCCATCGGGACAGGATCGCTAGGAGAAGGCATCGGAATGTGAGCATAATCCTCGAGATCGAAATCATTCTCGGACTCATATGCTCCAGCCATGATTCAGCGAACCTTCGGATGAAAATTAGAACGCCTTGAGAAAGGCCCCACGGTGGGCACCAGCTGTCGACGATTCGCACTCGGGGTCCTTAGTCAAACTTATGCAGAATTTGTAGGTTGTGAGACCTTTCAGGGTGTCCCTCCGGGAAGGTATGATGAATCAAAGATAACTAGAGCACAGAGAAGTTTATACAGGTTTGGGCCCTCGATGGTGGGAGTAATAGCCCTACGTCCTGCTGGGATTTCACTATGTATAGTACAAAGAGTTACAAAGTTATGGAAAAGATCTTCACAGGCGAAGATTTTTCCTATGTGTTTATACAAGACAATGCCAGAAAGGCTTAAGAAATCTAGCTAACTTGGACTACTGTCTTATGATCCTTTGAGTGTTAGATTGCTTGATACGATGATCTGATCATCTGATTATCTGATGCCCTGTTTGATTCATTGGGTTACCCCTTTATACTGGTCGAAAGGGAGCCAAGTCATAATGGCATCAAACAGTTGCTTGGATGCAGTTTTGGCAACTGCCTTTAACCTCCATGCAAGTTTAACACGTGTTATTCATGGATAACCGCACATATTAACCTCCTGACGGTTGTCTCCATGCGTGGAAGGATCTTTGGGATACTCAGGATATCCCTGTTGTAGGGACAGAACAATCCCACGTCCCCTGGTCGAAGGTGTTCTGACCGCGCGTTGTTTGTTATTACCTGACCGCGCACTATCTGCAGTCTTCTGTTCGCGTATGGCATACGAACTCCTGATCGCGCACTAGCTACGGTCTGATCGCGTAAATCCTGCGACCAAATGATTGTGCTTCTCGGAGTAACTTGAGTTCACATTAATAGACACTCATCTGGCTCGAATCTGTCTAGAATCAGTCATGCATTTATTTGAACTAGCTCGGGTATCAATCCTCGTCAAGAACTTATTCACCGCTGAGGCAGTAATATTGTAGACTGGTTCAGCCTCAATACATTTGGTAAACGCATCAATGGCTACGAATAATAACCTGTACCCATTGACTGCTTGAGGCATAGGTCCTACAATTTCTATTCCCCATGTGGCAATGGCCATGTTAAAGGAATAGTTTGCAATGTATATGCCGGCTGATGAACTTGCCGAGCATGAAATTGACACTGCGGGCATGTCTTAACAAATTGTATGGCATCATTAACTATCGTTGGCTAGTAATAACCCTGTCGAAAAGCTTTTCCGACCAGTGTTCAGTAGGATGCGTGTGCACCACACATATCCCCACGAATTTTTCTTAGAAGGGATTTGCCATGTTCTTAAAAATACAATGCATTAGCACTTCTTGAGCACCGTTCCTGTACAGGGTTCCTTCAACCAATCTGTACAGTCGCACTTTTCTAACTAAGTGATCATTCTCAGTTTTTTCCTCGAGCAAGGTCCCATGTGCAAGATAGTTCCTCAATGGTAGGATCCAATCTACTTCATGTTCGAGAGCGGCGACCTTAGTCAACGCCTCGGGTGCCTCTACGGTGGTCACAATTGAGAGCTGTTTTAAGTGATCGATGAACACTCCTGCCGGGGCGGATGAGCGTGAGGAACGAATCTTTGACAATTGGTCTACGAGAATATTGTCTCTTCGCGGAACGAATTGGACTTCAAAATTACTGAAGTATTTTTCCAATTTCCCCACTTCGTCCTGGTATAGAGCCATTGTCTTGTTGGAACATTGGTATTCCTTATTCACCTGGTTTACGACTAGCTGTGAATCTTCCTTTACCACTACTCGATGGACCCCAGGGGATTTGGCTACTCGAAGCCTAGCCAGAAGACCTTCATACTCTACTGCGTTATTGTTAGCAACAAAGTGTAATTGTACGACATATTGGAGCTGGTCGCCTTGAGGCGTAATTAAAACTGCATCAGCCCCTGAGTTTGTAAAACTCTGAGAGCCATCGAAATACAATGTCCAGTGGTCGGTATGTTCTAAATCCTCCGATTTTTGGGCAAGTGGTGCGGGATTAGTCCATTTGACCACAAAATCTACAAGGATCTGGGATTTGATTGCTACTCGGGCTATGAAGTGGAGATCGAATGCTCCCAATTCTACATCCCATTTCGTAACTTGACCTGCAACTTCCGAATTATAGAAAATGTCTGCTAAGGGAAAGGATGAGGGCACAGTAATCTTGTGCTCTTGAAAATAATGTCGTAGCTTCCGTGAAGCCATTAAGAGAGGGTAAAGTAACTTCTGGACTTTAGGGTATCTCTCCTTTGGTCCATTTAACACTTCACTTACATAGTAAATAGGCCGTTGACTCCCTCCCTTTCCGTGAGCAGGACAGCGCTGATCACGTGAGGGGTAGCACCCAAATAGCCTAATAAAGGCTCTCCCGTGGTTGGGGAAACCAATACTGGAGCACTAGCTAAATATGTTTTCACTTCCTGATAGGCTTTTTCGGCTTCATCTAATCAATGGAAACCATTGTGCTTTCGTAGAACCTTAAAGAATGGTAATCCATGTTAGCCCAACCTCGAAATAAAATGGCTCAAAGCCGCCATTCGGCCGGTCAGGCTTTGTACCACCTTCGTGGTCGAAGGAGATCGCATTTGCTCAATGGCCCGAATTTTTTCGGGATTAACCTCAATGCCTTGTGAACAAACAAGGAAACCCAAAATTTTCCAGAAGAAACTCCAATGAAGCACATCTCAGGATTCAACTTTATTCCATACTGATTCGAGTTACAGAAAGTTTCAGCCAGATCATCTATATGATCAGAGCTTTTCACACTCTTTACAACCAAGTCATCCACATAAGCTTCTAAATTACGCCCTAATTGAGATTGAAAGGTCCACTGCATCAAGCACTGAAGACAGTCTTCTCTTGATCTTGTTTTTCTATGCTAATTTGATGGTACCCTGAGTAAGCATCCAGGAAGCTCATCAGTTTGCAACCTGCTGTTGAATTGACCAACTGATTAATGCATGGAAGGGGAAATCATCCTTCGGAGAGGCAGCATTAAGACTGGTATAATTGACACACATGCGCCACTTACCATTTGATTTTAGGACCATAATTGGGTTTGTGAGCCATTTGGAATGGTCAACCTCGCGAATAAAGTCAGCTTCCTAGAGTTTGTCTAACTCCAAACGAATGGCTTCTCTCCGATCAGGGGCAAAACGCCTAAGCTTTTGCTTTATAGGTCGCTATCCAGGCTGGATTGCTAGCCTATGCTCAATAACTTCCCTTGGGACTCCTGGCATGTCAGATGGTTTCCAAGCAAACACATCTGCATTAGCCCAGAGGAAAGAGAGGTACGGCACCTTGCAATCACTTTGCTCACACTCGAGTTTACGCTATCACGAAACAGCCACCAGTTGCACCACCTGTTTGCTTCGGTAAAACTTGTAAGAGCTAGGTGACTTTTGTTCCTTGTCCGCCACCTAGTAGTTGATAGGGAAATATACTCTTGTGTGTTTCTTGTTTTCTACTAATAATGGCAGGTGATGAATTTAAGAAGGAGATTGAAACACAAATTGATATGTTCCGCCACAAGGAGAGATTGAAAGAGAGCCACACCACCATTGCTGAATCTTTCCCCACGAGTAAGGGTAAAATCATTCCAACCCATCTTTCTTATGACAGATTTTGTTCTGATGCATATATTGATTGGGAAATAGCGGTAGACAAAATTTTTGCTCGATACAAAATCTGTGTTAAACGAAAGATTAGGAGTGCTGCTTTTTTTTTAACTATTTTTGCATCAATATGGTGGAAGAATTTGTGTGCATATAATAAGTTACCTCAAACTTGGAAAGACATGAAAAGGCTTATGAGAGATAGATTTGTCAGTAAACCCTATGCTGAATTTTTATTTAAGAAACTGCAACATGTAAAACAGGGTAATAACACTACCAAGAATTAGAAACATGCTTGTTGCGTTGTGGTTTAGAGGAAACCAAGGAAGCTAAGGAGATTAGATTCATAGGTGGGCTTGATAAGGAAATTCAGGACATTCTTGTTGATAAGGAACATAATTCTTTGTCTCAATTATTTAATCTTGCTTGTGAGGCTGAAAATCAAATTGAACATAAAAGACATATATCTGAAATTAATGTCTATAATTGCAAGGGTGAAGAATTTTCTTTGGAAAAACGGCCTCTTGCCGTGTCTCCACTTGTGACTAATCTTTTGCAGGAAAATGATAACAAGCAAGAGGAGGAGGATGAGATGGAGAGAGAAGTACTTGTTGTTCCATGTGTAACTCAAGATCCAACAATGGATAAAGCACCTACATCAGTTGAAGAGGAATTAGAAGGTATTGAGAATGGTGCTACACTTACTCATGGTGAGAATAATTTTGATGTGTTGAAACTTTCCACCAATCATGCTATTGTAGAGCAACCATTAATGGAACACATTGATGATTTTCCTTTGTCACAAAATGATTTGCTTGCTATTTCTTGTGATAAAGAAGAGTTGTGTGATAATGCTTCAGTTATTTCCATGCCAACCATAGTGAATGAACATGTTATTTCTGTTTTTGAACCAAACATTTGTGCTGAAAATAGACATGTTCTTCACATTGCTAGTGAAAAAGATGAGCTGAAATTGTTGTCTTCTTTAAATACTTTGGGTTATATTGAATTTGATGTTCTGTGTGATCTAAATAGTTTAGAGGAGAGACTTTTTGTCCATTCTGATTTGCCATGGTTATCTACAAATAATTTTCATGTCATTGGCAAACCTATTGATAAAGGAGAGTATATGGTGTATCAAGTTTACATATGTTCAAATCTAAAACCTTCTTTTGTTGTGCAACAATGTGATCAACTAGAGGATTGCAATAGCACTAATCATTTCACGTCAAGTTCCCCTAGTTTTCATTTAAAGCTACAGGATAGCTTTCAAGAAGAGAAGTATATGCATGTTGCTTTGCTTCGTGTTGGTACTAACCTTTTGCAGGAGATTATGCTTGAGTTGAGGATGACTCAAATTCAAGAAGGGGAGAATGATGAGGACATCACTAGCTCGGATATGAACAAGGCTCCATCCACTCCTTCCACTACTTCCTCGCCACCACGAGAAGATCAAGGAGAACGGCGAGTCGGCATGAATCCAAATGCCGAGTCATTCACTACGCCCAAACCGGAGGATCAGTGAGCTACATCAAAGGTGGAGCAACCCACGACGCATCAAGCCCAGCCCAAGATCTAGCCCAACTCGTCCACGAGTCTAGCTCGGCCATCCAGCAGCAGTCCAAATTAAAACGGATGCCCAAGCCACGTACAAAATCTGTTTGGGACAAATGAGTACTTCACGGAGAAGCCCACGACGACACCTTTCCAACTGGATTGGTCCCATAGCCAAATTCCATATAGATCATCCCCAATCAATGAAACAATCAATGGACAGAACCTGCCAGGGGCCGCGTCACCTCCACCTTGGGTCCGTACCCCTAGGGTTTCACGTCCACCTCCTTGGCCGCCACCCCTGTTACATATGGCCATCACCCTAACCGTTCTTCCTCAGGTTTTGTTTAGATTAGTTTTCCCCATGTGTGAAACTTCATTCTTGTGTTCTTGTGTCGGCTAGACCAACAACTACAAGTTACACAACCTCAAATTTATCATGTGCTTCATCCATATTTGCAATTTTGGATTGCTTTTATCTTGTTCTTGCTTGTTCTTAGGCTGCTTGCAGGAATCGATCCTCGTGATCAGGTCAGCAGCGTCTTCACACAGTTAATAATGACTAGTGAGTGTGGTTTAGCGATTGCCAGGGTGTCCAGTCTTGTTTGGTTGGTAGCCGGATCGCCAAGGTCACTCTCTATCAAATCGAAATTATCCCTCTCACCCGAAGATCGGGCATATGTTTCTTCATCATCGGCCTCACAGTTGTAGTGCTCGATGTGTAGCAGATGGTAGGGCTGCGGCCAACGGATGCACTAGAGGCGGTGGCACAGTGGCCGGTTAGCCCCCTCGACCTCCCAGGCAGACTCTCAGTCGCTGTCCCCTTTGACGGGGGAAACACACTTGTTGTCAGAATCGAGGAGGGATCCCAGTGGTCCACCGACAAGACGGTAACGTCTCTTCTCCTTGGGGTTAGTCGAGCTAACCTCTTGAATCTCTGGGTACCCCCCGGAGGTGACGGTAGCCTCTTCGGTTGGCCTCTTCCCCCGGTCGGCCTAGGAGCATGGCTCCCTGCGGCCGTGGGCTGGGGGGAGTTCCAATCGGTGACGGGAGGGAGCCTTCCCAGAGTTTACAGTATGCATGCGCTCTACCTCCTCCCGGGTGAAGAGTGTTTGATCCGCCGAGGGAGCCCTCAAGGGCGGTCCCGGGGGAGGGAGCTGATGCGCATGCGTCGCAGGCCCGGAGATTGCTACCGGCGCACAGGACGAGTCGAGCGCCGGGCGAGCGTCCAGGGTGACGACGGGAGTTGATGCGGGGAGGTTTCGTATAGTGAGAGCCAGCTCTGGCACCGGAGCGGCCTCGGGCATTGATCTGGGGAGGCCCTGGACACATGGGCGGCCATGGCCGTGTGGAAAACTCCCGGCGCGGGGAGGGCCCCCGGCTCGAGGAGGGTTCCTGGCATGATGGCAGCCACCCGTACAGGGCCCGCCAGTGCCAGGTAACCCGCCGGAATGGGGAAGGTTCTAGGCATGGGCAAGCCTCCTGGCGCGGGAAACATTCTCAGCGCGGGGAATGCGGCCGGGTGCCCCATGAAGAACGGAGGATGTGCCTCCATAAACGAGTATGGGGGCGGGTAGACAGGAGCGGGGGACTGCCCTAAGACGTGCAACAACTCCTCCAAGGTGTGTTGGGCACTGAGTTGGCCCTGGACCAAAGCCCCAAGTAGCGGGTCTCTGGAGACCCGCTACCGGTTGTGGGGCACTTGGCCCCGCAAGCGCGGTCGCGGTCGCCGGGCCCGAGACGGGGGCACTTCTTCGGAGATTACGAGAGAAGGAGGTGGTTCCTCTGTCCAGGTGCCCCCGGACCGCGGTGTCGTGATAGCAGCATCTTGGGGGGGCGGCGTGGGGTCGCTAGACCGGCACTACCAGAAAGGGAGAGAGACTGAGCTCTCGTTCTCGAGGGAGCCATGGCGAATTGTCACGAGTCCCCGTGGACGGCGCCAACTATCGTGGTATAAGAGACCCCACGGCAGATTTTCCAGACGTGAGTAAGACGCGTACAGTGGCGCGAGCTGACTGTGTGATCGGTCACCTCCCGCCGGGCAACACAGAGATTGACACGGAGAGTTTTATACAAGTTCGGCTCCCGATGGGGGCCCTAGTCCTGTCGGCACCCCCGAACGTGAGTCCACTGGGGATGTTTTCTCTCGGGGAGAGAGGTCTCCGAGCGATGCCTATTGCTTTTAGTGTGTAAAAATGAGTTGAGAGAATTGTTTATAGATGAAATCCAAGGGGCACCACTATCTTTTCATCCGGCGGAGGACTTGGATGCTCGACAGGTGTCCTCGCTAGTTCCTGAGGCATCCTTGACGTCACCCACCTGCAGTCTTCCCTGGGAGTCATCTGTGACTTTCCACGAGAGCCCTCCGGGACATTTCCTAGGAGGCGTCCGTGGCTTTCCACGGGAGTCCTCTGGGGCTTCCCACGGGAGGCGTCCGTGGCTTTCCACAGGAGGTGTCTGTGGTTTTCCACGGGAGCCCTCCGGGACTTCCCACGAGAGGCGTTCGTGGCTTTCCACGAGAGCCCTCCGGGACTTTCCATGGGAGACATCGAGGACTTTCCGCGGGAGGCATCCGTGGCTTTCCACGGGAAGCGTCCGTGGCTTTTTCCACGGGAGCCCTCCAGGACTCTCCACGGGAGGCATCCGTGGTTTTCCATGGGAGCCCTTCGGGACTTTCCCCAGGAGTCGTCCATGGCTTTCCACGGGCGCCCTTCGGGACTTTCCCGGAGAGGCGTCCATGGCTTTCCATGGGAGCCCTCCGGGGCTTCCCACGAGAGCCTTCCGAGACATTCCCCAAGGGGCATCCGTGGCTTTCCTTGGGAGCCCTCCGGGACTTCCCATGGGTGGAGTTCGTGGCTTTCCACGGGAGCCCTCTAGGACTTTCCACAGGAGCCCTCCGGGACTGTCTGCGGGAGCCCTCCTGGACTTTCCCCGGGAGGCCTCTGTGGCTTTCTACGGGAAGCGTCCACGGCTTTCCACAGGAGCCCTCCCGGACTCTCCGGGAGGCGTTCGGGACTTCCCCAACACTCATTCACTCTCAGACATTCGATTCGTTTTGTCAGTAAAGAATTTCGACGAGATCACGAGACTCAGCCCAAAGGTTCTTGAAAATTGAAATGTCATAGGAAAAAATTGATATTGTTGGGGCAAATCTCCGTGATATCAAGTCCAGTTAAGGGACAAGGGTCCCAGTGACCCCCGTCCCGGGCACCGTCTTTTGCCCGAGGGAAACAGCCCCGGAGCCTTCGTCCTGGGCGCCGCCTTTGGCCCGGGGACAAGGGTCCCTGTGACCGCTGTACCGGACCCCGCTTTGGCCCGGGGACAAGGGTCTCGGTGACCCCCATCCCAGGCGCCGCCTTTTCCCCGGGGGAAACGGTCCCGGAGCTTTCGTCCTGGGCGCCGCCTTTGGCCCGGGGACAAGGGTCCTTGTGACCCCCTTCCCGGGCGTCGCCTTTGGCCGGGGACAAGGGTCCTGGTGACCCCCGTCCCAAGTGCCGCCTTTTCCCCAAGGGCAACGGTCGGGAGCCTTCGTCCCGTGTCCCGCCTTTGGCCAGGGGACAAGGGTCCTGGCGACCGCCGTCCTGGGAGCCGCATTTGGCCCGGGGACAAGGGTCCCGGTGACCCCCGTCCCGGGCGCCGCCTTTTGCCCGGGGACAATGGTCCCGGAGCCTTCGTCCCAGGCACCGCCTCTCGCTCAGGGACAAGGGCCCCGGTGACGTCAGGGTCACGCGGGGAGCGCCCCGGGAACTCGCGGGGACGCTTGTCAGGCATCTAGCACCCTCAGTCGGGAGAAGGACATCAATGCCCTCTGATCCAACGGCTGCAGCAGGGGTAGTTTACTCTTTTTGCATCTTTTGGGCCTATATATGCCCTTGTATCCCTCTATTGTAACCAGAGACAACTCATTTGACATCAATACACAAAAACAGACAGGTGTGCTTAGGAGCACTCTCTCCATGAGAGAACTCCCCAAGCCAACTCTTGTTGGGAGCACGTCGACAGGAGTAGGGTCTCCACTGAGACCTGAACCTATATAAATCTTCGCGTCACTTGTTGTGTTTGTCCGACAGGAGGGGACCAATCACTTGGTCAGCTCGTGTCGTCTTCGTTTAGCTAGGAACTTCCACAAAACCTGCCGAGGTATTCGCAATACCACGACAGTTGGCACCGTCCGTGGGGACTTTGCGACAAATCGTCATGGCTCCCCAAGAACTAGGGCTCGCGCCCTACCCGGTGACGTCAGTCCCAGCGACCCGGCGCCACCCCCTCGAAGTACGACCATTCCGGCACTTCCGGCCGGACATGGCCAGACCCAAGTACTGCCTCTAACTCTTCCAGTTGTTTGCGGTGGATAGGCCTCCGGGTCCAACCCAATGACCATGGGCGCCCCGAGGGGGTCTAGCTTTCCCCCGGTGGCTCCCCCGGTCTCCCGGGACACCCTACTCTAAGCTCTCGTGGAGGGCCAACTCCGCACCCAGCGCTCCATGGATGAGCTCCTCCTCATTTTGGCGCGGCCGCCAGCCCCCATCTATCCACCGCAGTTCCCATTCATGAGGGGCAATGCCCCCATTTATGGGACATCCAGTGGATCCTCTGATCCGCGGAGGCCCGGCCGCTCCCGGGGCCTACGATTCCACCGGGGGGTACATCCCCCCAACGGGTCCATCGTCTAGAGCCTTCTCGGCGCCGGGAGCCTTCCCGATGCTGGGGGATTACCTCATTCCTGGAGCCTTCCCCATGTCGGGAGTTCACCCCGCATCGGGGATCTTCCCAAGGCCGGGAGCCGGTTTCGCCCAGCCGGTCGCATCCGTCGCGCCAGAGGAGGCCTGCCGGACGGCTCCCACACCCCCACGGGACCTCCCCCGTGAGGGCCCCTCCTCTTCGGCTCCGGATGTCGCTCCCGGGGACTGCCCGGTAGCGGATTCCGCCCGCGTCCCGGTAGCTTCTCCCGAGCCGATGACCACTGCGCATGAGCCCCCTCCTCCCCCGGGGCCACCCCCGAAGGCTCCCCCGGCGGATCAGGTCCGCTTTACCCAAGAGGAGGTAGAGCAAATGTGTACCGCCAAGTCTGGTGAGACTCCCTCACGCTACCGGCCGGACCACCCTTGGCTCGCGGACGCGGTGAATCACACTCCCGTCCCAGCCGAGGGAAGAGGCCTGCTGAGAAAGCGAGTGCCGCTTCTGTGGGGTGCCCAGACGTCTGGGAGGTTAGTTCAACTAACCCGGAGGAGAAGAGACGCTACCGCCGCATCGGTGGACCTCTTGGACCCCTCCCCGACTCCGACAACGAACGCGCGTCCCCCGTCAAAGGGGACAGCGACAGTGACTCTCCCCGGGAGGTGGAGGGGGCCAACCAACTGCTGTGCCACCGGCTTCGGTGCATCCGGTGGCCATGACCCTACAGACCGCTGAACATTGAACACTATAATGGTGAGGCCGATCCCTATGAGTTTGTGCAGGTGTATTCCACAGCCATCTCAACGGCTGGGGGGGGACGAGACAGTCCAGTGCAACATCTTCCCCCTCTACCTTATCGGGATCGCCTACTTGTGGTTCTACAACCTGAAGGCCAGCACCATCAAGTCCTTCGCGCAGCTCAAGCGCGAATTCTGCGTGAACTTCCAAGGGAACTACGTGCGTCCCTTGGATTCATCGCAGCTTTACACCATCCGACAGAAGACAGGAGAGACTATCCGCTGCTTCTTCGAGCACTTTGCTCAGGTTAAGAGCAAAGTAGCTCACGTTCCCTGACTCCACAGTCATCGAGGCGTGCAAGAGAGGGATCCTCCCCGGGGAGCTCCATCAGAGATTCTCCAGAAGCTGGCCCTCCTCCGCCGACGAGCTCTTCACTGTACTCAAGAAATACGCTTGGGCGGAGGAGGACGACCTCTGGAAGAAAAACTAGGGGGCTCCCACCCCTGTCGATCGGAAGGCCAGGGACCCCCTCAAGCACCCCAAGAGGGGTAATCGTAGCGAGCCACGGACTCGAAACACCTTTGTCCTCGAGGGCGGAGGCGGCTCACGAGAGGCCCCCAAGGGCAACCATCCCTTCCCCAAGCTGAAAGGCCATGGGGGGTGCAGTCGTCCCACGGCCGTGAAGGCCCCGTGGCTAGAGGCAAGGAGGGCCTGTGGTGCACCTTCCACAAGTCCAATACCCACACTACCCGGGAATGCCACCAGCTTCTCCAACACTTCGCCGCATTCCTTGACCAGCATGGGCAGGGGGGGAGTCTTGCCTCCTTGCCCTCCCAGTCGGCTTTGCTGGCTCTTCCTGCCCGCTCGGGGGAGCAGTAAGGACAAGAGCGGGAAGGGGGCTCAACAGAAGAGCTCCCCTTCCAAACCTCCCAAAGGCATGTCAACATCATCACCGGGGGGTCTGCCTCGGGGCAAGATTCCAAGTGCCAGTGCAAGGAGTATGCGCGTGAGGTAAAGGTTGTGGGGGTGCTACATACGTCTCAGCCACCAAAGTGGTCAGACGTCCCCCTGACTTTTACAGCAGAAGACACGCGCGGGGTTCGCTTCCCCCACAACAACGCGCTCATCGTCTCCGCCATCGTCTACAACTGTCACTTGGCATGTATCCTCGTCCATGGCGGGAGCTCTGCCGACGTCCTGTACCTGAAGGCATTTAGGGAGATGCAGGTCGATGAGAACCTACTACAGCCCGTAGCAGGGCCCTTGCAAGGCTTCGTCCAGGGGAAGATGATCCACCCAGTGGGGAAGGTGGATCTCCCCATGACCTTCGGTATCCCAGACAACTACCGGACGGAGATGGTCAGATTCGACGTGGTGGACCTCCCCTCTTCATACAACGCAATCATGGGGAGGACCACAACCAACCGCTTGGGGGCGACGATCCACCAGAGTTATCTCTGTGTGAAGATCCCCGGGCCTAACGGCGTGATCACCGCCCTAGGTGACAAAGACGTGGCCCGCGCTTTATACGAGCGCACCGCCGCGATGATTGGGAGCGTCAACATGATCAAGACTCGGGGGGGGAGGCCTCTTCCCCGGTGCTGGACGCCACGGCCATTCCCCCCGGGAGGTCTCCCCCTAAGACACGTCCAGAAGGGGACCTCCGGAAGATCCTGCTGTCCCCGGATGATAGGTACAGGACCGTCAAGATCCGGGCGGACCTCCCCAAAGAGGACACGGAGCAACTCGCGGCTTTCCTACGCAAGAACTCTGACGTCTTTGCATGGAAGCCCGCTGACAAGCAGGGTGTCGCCCGGGAGGTCATCGAGCATAAGATCGCTATGACCCTCGGTCACCCCCGGTCAAACAAAAGCTGGGAAAACTCTCCCTTGAATGCCAAGAGGCTATCAAGGTCGAGATCACCAAGCTTCGGGAGGCGGGGTTCATTCGGGAGGTCTTGCATCCTGAGTGGCTGGCAAACCCTGTCCACGTGAAGAAGTCGAACGGCAAGTGGCAGATGTGCGTGGACTTCACTGACCTCTACCGCGCTTGCCCAAAAGACAACTTCCCACTGCGAATTAACCAACTTGTCGACTCGACCGCGGGGTGCGAGCTGATGAGCTTCTTGGATGCGTACTTGGGCTACCACCAAGTCCGGATGACGGAAGGGGACGAGGAAAAGACGAGTTTCATAACTCCCCTCGGGACCTTCTGTTACGTCCACATGCCCTTCGGGCTGAAGAACGCGGGAGCAACTTTCCAGCGGCTCATGTCGTTGGTCTTCAAAGACCAAATCGGCCGCAATGTCAAAGTCTACGTCGACGACGCGGTTGTCAAAAGCTCCCGCGCGATCAGTCATGTTGACAACCTCGCAGAGACATTCTGCAACCTCTGCGAGTATGGGTTAAAGCTCAACCCAAAAAAGTGCGCCTTCAGCGTACGAGGGGGGAAGCTGCTTCTCTTCCTCGTGTCTCAGCGAGGCATAGAGGCCAACCTCGAAAAATTTGGGCCTTCCTAGACATGCCTTCCCCACGTTCCGTCAAAGAGGTACAGCGACTCACCGGCCGCTTTGCCGCGCTAAGCCGCTTCGTCTCGCGATCTGGGGAATGCGGCCTCCAGTTTTTCAGACTCCTCTGGGGCCTCGAGGGGTTTCGATGGACTTCCGAGGCCAGGAGGCCTTCGACTACTTGAAGAGGTATCTCACGAGCCCTCCAATGCTCGTGAGCCCGTCGCCGGGAGAACCCCTGCTCCTCTACCTCGCTACGACACCAGTCGCTATGAGCGCGGTATTGGTAAAGGAGCAGGATGGGCAGCAGTGCCCCATATACTACGTGAGCGAAGCCCTTCAAGGGGCCAAGACTCGATACACGAAAATGGAGAAGATCTAATATGCCCTCCTCATGGCGTCCCAGAAGCTCCGCCACTACTTCTTGGGACACTCGATCATGGTCTCGTCGTCCCTCCCCTTGGGGGAGGTGCGGCGGAACAAAGAGGCGACCGGCCGGATCGAGAAGTGGGGGGCTGAGATCGCTCCCTTCTCCCTCTCCCTTACAGGCCATTCCGCCATCAAATCACAAGTCCTGGCTTACTTTGTGGCAGAACGGACCCCCGCTCCCGGGACAGAGGGGGAGACTCTCCGTGAGCCGCCCCAGCACAATGACCATTGGACGCTCATTTTCGATGGCCCCCTGTGCCTCGCTGGGGCTGGTGTGGGAGTGGTCCTTCGGAGGCCCGAAGGTAGGACGCTGGAGTACGCAGCGAGACTCGAGTTCCCCGCAACCAATAACATTGCCAAGTACGAGGCCCTTCTCCTGGGACTGCGCCTCGCGCGCTCCGTGGGGATTCGTCGCCTCCTCATCAAAGGAGATTTGCAGATCGTGGTCTGCCAAATGGACAAGTCCTACTTGTGCCATGACGCGAACCTAAACCTGTACTTGGGGGAGGTACGCAAGATGGAAAGACACTTCGACGGGTTGGAGGCCCAACATATCCCCCGAAGGGAAAACGACCAGGCCGACGCCCTAGCCCGGGCTGCCAGTGCTCGGGAACCTCTTCACAAAGGAGCCTTCCTGGAGATTATCGCGAAGCCCTCAGTGATCCCCCTGAACACGGACCTTGAGTCCCATGTCCCAGAGGTCTCAAAGATCGCTCAGGTGGTGTCCTGGATGTATCCTCTCATCTCCTTCATAAGGGGGGAAGGGGATCCTCCCAACCAAACCAAGACAAAACGGCTTTGTGCCAAAGCACGAGCATACCTTCTGCTAGAAGGGAAGCTTTACAAGTGGGGGGCCTCCGCCCTACTCCGCTACCTTCCACGGGAAGAAGGACTTGAACTCCTTGAGGAGATCCACTCGGGGAGCTGTGGGTCTCACCTGGCTCCACGTGCCGTCGCGGTAAAGGTCCTTCTCCAGGGCTTCTATTGGCCCCAGGTTGTCCGCGACACGCGAGATCTTATCTCCGCGTGTGAGGCCTGCCAGAAGATGGCCAGGCTTCCAATCTACCCTCCACAGCACTACAAACCATCCCCATTACTTGGCTGTTCACATGCTGGGGTATGGATCTCCTTGGTCCCTTTCCCCCGGCACCTGGAGGCTACAAGTATGCGGTGGTTGCGGTTGATTATTTCTCCAAGTGGGTGGAGGCCGAACACTTTGCCAGCATCACCTCCCGAGCAGTACAGCAGTTTTTCTGGAAGAATATCGTGTTTCATTTTGGGGTCCCCCGGGAAATCACTGTCAATAATGGGACCCAATTCGACTCAGCATATTTCTGGGAATTCTGCGAAGGCTTGGGGGCCACCCTCTACTTCGCCTCTGGGGCTCACCCCAGAGCAACGGGGCTGTCGAGAGGGTCAACGGCTTGATCCTACAGGGGTTACGCAGAAGGCTCGAGCAAGCTGCATCCAGGCGGGGTGCATGGGCGGAGGAGCTCCCGAGCATCCTCTGTTCCATGTGCACGACGCCGAGTCGAGCGATGGGGCGCACGCCTTTCTCACCCGTGTATGGGGCTGAAGCGGTCCTCCCCTCGAAGATTGGCTTCCGGTTGCTGTGGGTCGAACTCCTGGATTGAGCTACGACCGCAACGTACCAAGCCAACAAAGCCAATCATCAGCTGGAAGTCGACCTCGTCGAAGAAGAACACGACCGAGCACTCCTCCGCCACGCCATCTACGAGCGCGAAATGACGCGCGCATACAACCGGTGCGTCCGTGAGAGAGCTTTTTGCCTTGTGGACCTTGTCCTCAAGCGCGTGACCGACCTCGGAGCCTAGGGGAAACTCTCCCCCAAATGGGAAGGCCCCTATAGGGTCTCTGCAATCCTGGGCTCGGGCGCATACAAGCTCTCCAATCTCCAAGATCAAGAGCTGAAACATACATGGAACGTAGACTTGCTTCGCAGGTTCTATGTTTAGCCTCCGGGCCTTGTCCCTCCCCCGTAGTGACTTCGCAAGGGGAGGCACTGTCCCCCGCCGCAGTTATGCGGGGGGACATTGTATTCACTTTCCCTCCCCCACTGCTGCTTCGCAGGGGGGGGCGTTGTATTTCAAGTTCTATCAATACAATTGGGTTTTTTCTCCAACTCGAGTTCATTGTAGGTTCTTACATTCCTGTCTCTTAGACGATGCCTTCCCATTGAGGATGCCCTCCCCGTGAGGACGTAGGATATCGCAGCCTAAGAGTCCCTACGATGGGAGCCCCGCTCCCGTAGGGCGGCTTACAATCACCCCTCGTGTACTGAGAGGGTAAGCGGCAACCCAGTCCTCAAGGACTGAGGTAACGAGTCAATTTGAGAGACTAGTCCCCCCTCAAACACTCAGACTCATCATCGGGCTCACCCTCCTCCAGGAGCAAAATTGTCTCCCTAGCAAGACGGGACTTTCGAAAAATTTTCCCGAAGGATTTTACCCGGCTCCCCGTCCTCATGGCGACTGGAGGATTTTTCACCAAGATTTTCAGAAAATCCCCCTTGGAGAAATTTTCACCCAGTTTCCCATTCCCACGGTGACCGGGAGATTTCTCACCGGGACCTTCGGAAAATCATCTTGGAGAATTTTTACCCCGGTAATCATTAACATCCGGGCCCTTCACTCCTTCCCCACAACGCGCGGAGCTAAGCTACAACCCGCTATGGGGAGGGGGGTAACTCTTGCCCGGATTGTCCCCTCCCAGACCATCCTTTGGATGGGAAATTTCAAAAACAAGTTAAGGAACAAGCAAACTTAGCTTTATTGATATATTTAACCGGAGGACATCTTCCCCCTCCGGTGGGTATCGGTACATTTAACCGGGAGACAACCCCCCGGTGGGCTAAGGCGTCCCAGAGATCGAAACCCTGGGAAAACACAAGATACTACTAGGGGGGACGGCGCCCCCCCCCGCCCCCCCCCCCCCAGGGCTCCTACACCTAATAATCCCGGAGGCCCTCTGATAGCTCCCGAGCCAGGTCTCGATACAAGCCTCGTATACACCGCTGGGCCTCCCAAAGCAAGTCCTCGGGCCAATACTCGTAGCCCGCCAGCGGGAGTATTCGAAGCGGTGGAACCCTCCAAGACCCCGGTCGCGGAGGAGACAATTCGGCGCGATGGTTGTCGAAGTTATCAAGGTGCCATTCCGGAAGCCAGCGCAGCTGGATAGCCTCCCGGGAAACACCCCTGCTGTGCCCTCCAGAGAGGAGACTTAGCAAAACTAAGGCCGCTTGGGCATCCCCCAGGTGATACCCCCCGGAGCCCGGAGGCCCTATGATGAGGAACGGGGTCCCGATCTTCCGACAGGTAGGGGATAGTTCGATTGGTGGAGACTCGACGTTGACGATCCGACTTTCGACCAAAACCGATCTAGGCCTGCAATCGTTACACCTCTGCTCTGTTCGTTATCAACCGTACTGAGGCGTGGTTGACCTAGCCACGAAGGCCTGTTCCTGCAAGCGAATCGAAGAACACATGCAAGAACACAGAAGAAGCAATCTCGAATTGCAAGTATGTATTAAGATCACGAAGTGTTGGGGTTCCACAAACCGAAAGACGGCGAACTGCGACAGCAAAAAAATTATAAGCAAAACCCAAGTCTAACAATGCCTGCTACGAGGTTTTAATATGTGAGAGGGGTGGCGTTGAGCGTTTGGGGTGCACCCCCCCACGCGGGATACACGGGCCGAGGCCCAATAGACAGGTGACGCAGCACCGCACGGCCCAACAGAATCTGGTCTCCAATTGTTTCGACGATTGTGATTGACTCAGAAGTATTTTGGACGTGGGACCAGATCTGTTGGAAAGGCCTCGTCGAGGGCTTCTCTGTAATGTACTTGAATACCCCAAACGGAGTTCGTATGCATCTGCTACGCCCGTTTGAAGACAGGCTGCTCCGCCGTGGCCGACCCGGACTCCAGCTCGCGGTAGACTTGATTCCCGACCAGTCTTGGCGCAAAGTGACACCCTCGCTGATCAACACCATGATTCCTGAGCACAAGCACAATATTATTAGGTAGTAACTCGCTCTTGTCAATATTCTGTCGTGTACTAAGAAACGAGCTCACCTGGTGATTTAGTTGACGTGCACGTGCCCTTGTTATTGGTCCTTGCACAACGGGTGTTGGAAGAATGGACGCATCGTTAGGGGTGATGTCCTCATCATCCTCCCCCTCTTGAATTGGAGTCGTCCTCGACTCAAGCTCATCTTCTTCTCCCAAATATGGCCGCAAATCTGAAATGTTAAAAGTAGGACTAACCCCGAAATCTGTAGGCAACTCAAGTTTGTAGGCATTATCGTTTATTCGCTCTAACACCTTAAATGGACCATCCGCACGAGGCATTAATTTTGACTTTCTTAACTCAGGAAAACGCTCTTTACGTAAGTGTAGCCATACAAGATCTCCAGGAGTAAATATCAATTCCTTTCTACCATGACTACCAGCAATGCGATATTTTTCATTCATTCGCTCAATATTTTCTTTTGTTGTTTCATGTAGTTTTAAAATAAACTTAGCACGTTTCTTAGCATCAAGATTGAACTTTTCAGATGATGGAAGAGGCAATAGGTCAATAGGAGCACGAGGGTTGAAACCATACACTACCTGGAAAGGACTTACCTTGGTAGTCGAGTGTAGCGCACGGTTGTAGGCAAACTCCACATGAGGAAGGCACTCCTCCCACATCTTTAAGTTCTTCTTCAAAACAGCTCGCAACATTGTGGACAAGGTGCCATTTACCACCTCCGTTTGGCCATCAGTTTGGGGATGAAAAGTAGTAGAAAACAGTAACTTTGTCCCCAATTTATTCTATAATGTCCTCCAAAAATGACCCAAAAATTTTGTGTCGCGATCTGAAACAATAGTGGAAGGCATACCATGCAAACGAACAATTTCTTTGAAAAATATGTCGGCAATGTGAGTGGCATCATCACTTTTGTGGCAAGGAATAAAATGTGCCATCTTGGAGAATCGATCCACAACAACAAATATACTATCCCTCCCCCTCTTTGTCCTAGGCAAACCTAGAACAAAATCCATCGAGATATCCTCCCACGGGACACTAGGAGTAGGAAGAGGCATATACAAACCGTGTGGATTTAACCGTGACTTTGCCCTTTGACACGTGGTGCAGCGTGCCACGAAGCGCTCAACATCACGCCTCATCTTTGGCCAATAGAAGTGCGTGGCCAAAATATCCTCCGTCTTTTTGACACCAAAATGTCCCATCAGGCCTCCTCCATGAGCTTCCTGCAACAACAAAAGACGAACGGATCCAACTGGAATGCATAGGCGGTTAGCTCTAAACAAGAACCCATCATTGAGTACAAATTTATTCCAAGCCCTCCCATCCTTGCAATTAATCAAAGCATCTTTGAAATCAACATCTTGAGCATATTGTTCTTTAATAGTTTCAAGTCCAAAAATTCGACAGTCAAGTTGAGATAACATAGCATATCTCCAAGACAAAGCATCAGCAATTACATTATCTTTCCCTTTCTTGTGTTTAATGATGTAAGGAAAAGATTCAATAAATTCTACCCACTTGGCATGTCTACGGTTCAATTTGTTTTGACTGCGAATATGTTTCAGCGACTCATGATCAGAGTGAATAACAAATTCCTTAGGCCATAAATAATGTTGCCTCGTCTCTAAGGTTCGCACAAGAGCATACAACTCTTTATCATACATGGAGTAATTTAAAGTAGGCCCACTTAATTTCTCACTAAAATATGCAACAGGCTTACCTTCTTGCAAGAGCACACCACCAATGCCAACTCCACTAGCATCACATTCAAGTTCGAAAGTTTTACCAAAATCTGGAAGTTGGAGTAATGGTGCATTTGTTAGCTTTTCTTTCAAAAGGTTGAAGGCGTCCTCTTGTGGTTGTCCCCAATGGAATGCAACGCCCTTCTTTGTCAATTCATTCAATGGTGCGGCAATGGTGCTGAAGTCCTTCACGAAACGGCGGTAGAAACCAGCAAGTCCATGAAAGCTTCTCACCTGTGTGACCATTTTAGGAGTCGGCCAACTCTTGATAGCTTCGATCTTAGCTTCATCAACCTCAATTCCCTACGGAGTCACAACATAGCCAAGAAAATGAGACTCGATCGGTGCAAAAAGTGCACTTCTCGAGGTTACCAAACAAACGTGCCTCTCTCAAAGCATTAAAAACAGCATGTAAATGTTCGAGATGTTCAGAAAGTGACTTGCTATAGATCAAGATATCATCAAAATAGACCACCACAAATTTACCAATGAAAGAACGTAAGACCTCGTTCATCAAGCGCATGAAAGTACAAGGTGCATTAGTCAATCCAAAAGGCATAACTAACCACTCATATAAACCGAACTTGGTCTTAAAAGCAGTTTTCCATTCGTCTCCCAATTTCATTCGAATTTGGTGGTACCCACTACGCAAGTCAACTTTTGAGAAGATAATAGAACCACTTAACTCATCAAGCATATCGTCTAACCTAGGAATAGGATGATGATACCTTATTGTAATATTGTTAATGGCTCTACAATCCACACACATGCGCCAACTACTGTCTTTCTTAGGAACCAAAAGAACAGGAACAGCACAAGGACTAAGGCTTTGTCGCACGTACCCACGGTCCAAAAGCTCTTGGACTTGTCGTTGAATTTCCTTAGTCTCCTCTGGATTGGTCCTATATGCATTACGGTTTGGCAACGTCGCTCCGGGGATCAAGTCAATTTGATGCTCAATACCTCGAATAGGTGGTAGTCCCGGGGGCACCTCAACGGGGAACACATCGTCATACTCCTGCAAAAGGTTAGTAACAGCAGGTGGAAAAGAGACAGGCATATCATCAAATGAAAACAAGGTCTCTTTACATATCAAAGCAAAGAATGACGGTTCAGCAAGATCATATTTTGTAGCAAGCAAAACACCACCCTTCAATTTAATTCCCTCAGTCTTAGAAGCAGGTACATTCTCATCTTCCTTATGTGGAAAAACAGTTTTAGCTACTTGCTGATTTTCAGATTTTGTGGTGTTCTCTTTCTTCTCATTTTCAAGTCTTTCCCTATCAAAATGCACAATTTCAGAAGGAGTCATGGGAAGCAAGGTTATTTTCTTTCCTTTGTGCATGAAAGTGTACCAATTATTTCTACCATGATGAGTTGCATTAGTGTCATATTCCCAAGGTCTGCCTAATAAAAGTGAACATGCTTGCATACGCACTACATCAAAATCAGCAACATCATGGCATGAACCAATGAAAAATGGTACTCTTGCGGTTTGCGTTACCTTAACCTTACCGCTGTTGTTGAACCATTGAACATGATATGGTTGGGGATGTGGTTGTGTGGTCAAGCCAAGCTTCTTGACTAGATCAGAACTCACCAAGTTGTTGCAGCTCCCACCATCAATGATTGTTCAGACGCGCCGGTCGTTGACGACGAGGAACATTTGAAACAAGTTGTGGCGTTGGGCTCGCTCGGCTTGCTTCATTTGAGTACTAAGGACCCGCTGGACAATGATGGTCTGGTATTTTTGTGTGGCTACAGTACCCCAAAGCTTCCCCATCATCATCATGTTCGGATTCGTCATCAACATTACCTGCAAGGTTAGCTGCAAGAGCATATTCATCTTCAACATCAGAAGCACTAACGTACCCACCATCGTCTTTCGCAATGTAAGCTCGCTGACTTGGGCAGTCCTTCATGACATGGCCCATCCCCTTGCAACGATGGCATATGATACCTGTTGTACATCCCGTGGAGGCAACAGATGAAGACGACTTCGCTAGTGCCTACACATTAGAAGTTTTGCTTACCTCGGGTGTACGTGGCGGTGGTAACGGTGCTACTGAACTTGCCCTACTGGTCGAGGGGGTAGTAGAATGAACAGCAGGAGGTGGCTTTGATTTGGTTGACGCCTGTCTTGGGGTGAAGGTACTACCAAAGTTGCTCCGTGGCCGCTGTTGTCGTCCCTGCAATTCTTTTTCTGCCAAAACAGCAAGCTGGAACAATCTATTGACATCATGATAGTCCTTGTAATCAATAATATTTTGTATATCATGCCTTAACCCCCCATAGAAATGAGCCATTTTATCCTCCTCGGTTTCCTCTACCTCACAACGCAACATGCCTATTTGAAGCTCATGGTAGTACTCCTCTACCGATTTGTTACCTTGATCTAAGCGTTGCAATTTTTTACGCAAATCACATTTAAAGGAAGGAGGCACAAATCTGGTGCGCATTTGTCTCTTCGGATCATGCAAAGTACCAGGATGTACGTTAGACTTTACTAGTTCATTCCACCAAATTATAGCAAAGTCCTTGAACTCACTAGTGGCTTGTCTAACTCTATGAATTTCAGGAACAAGATGGGAGTTAAATTTTTGTTCAATCTCCATTTCCCAATCTAAATACACCTCAGCATCATATGTACCAGAAAAAGAAGGTACGGTAAACTTAACTTTAGCAAATGGATCATCATTGTGATAGTTATTATTACCATTGTTTCCTCTCATACCTTGACGATTTCGGTTGAAGCGCTCTAAGTCATGTGCCGCGCATCGCATAGTGGGTTCATTGCGAGGTGCCACATGTCCCTCTACATCATCATCGTGCTCCTGGGCTGCATCATTTTGCTGTTGTTGGACAGCAGGTGGGCGGTTCTCAATCACCTGAACCCTGTCATCAAGCTGGGCAACACGTCGTTCCAATATTTCAATACCTTTGGTTATCTCTTCCATCATGGTTTTCAGCTCAGCATGAAGGACACACTCGTTGTCCTCTTTATCAGATCCTGCCATGATTAGTACAAAGTAGAAGAAACACAAGAAGTATTATCCCTACAAACTACCAGGTTCAGACAAGTGGAGTCACACCCTCTCAAGCGTCTTACCACGCTCTTGCAAGGTTCTTACCAACGCTGCAGAAGGTACAACCGGTGGCTGGTTCGTGATATCGTGACGAGCTTAAGTGTAATGATTGCAAGGTTGAATCCTGTTCTGATAGAAAGTATGTGGAGCTTGGAAGGCAGTTATGGTAGCAAAGGTTAGCAATAATTGAAATCAGAATGCTAAGTTGAATAAGTGTCCAAAGAACCCACTAGTGTTGTTGGCCTAAATGCGCCCCTAGAACTGTTCAAGCAAGCAAAGACAACAAGGTAACAAATGGAAACAGCAAGATGATGGCAAGGACAATCAATATTGAAGCAATTCTGATCCCAAAGATAGCAAGTATGGCAAGTACGAACCCCCGGATTTTTTTTCACTGCGCGGCTCTTTTCTGTGCGCTGCCTCTTTTTGATAATTTTTTTTATTTTTGTTTGATTTTTCTGATATGTTTTTCAAGTTCAGCAACACAGAAATATCGAAACAAAGCAGGTTCCCCTCAATTTGGAGGCAAGGGGTGGCCGATATAAATTCTGGTGCTTGCTACGAAAACTGTGCTAAAACTTCCGGGGCCGGATACTCGATCTTCCAGAGGGATTTTGGCTTCCGAAATTTTGCCAAAAGCAAGAAAGTAGGTGAAATTCAAGTGTAACTTTTCGTTAGCTTTGAAATGAGTGGTCGTGGAGCTCAAACGGAGTTCGGATGCAAAAGTTATGGCCGTTTTAGTGAAGGTGCTGCGGATCAGGGTTTCTGGGCAATGCGAACTTTCGGTTTCGCAAGTAGGGAACGTGACGGTGGGTTGGCGGGATGAACAAAAGGGGAGGCTAGTGATGCAGGGCGTTTGACACAAGGCGATGTGCGACCTATCTAGGGTTTGCGAAGCGGGACAGTAACACAAGGCGGCTAGCGGGGGCAAACCGAGTAGGACTCGATTTGGTTTTTTGGATGTCTGGCGGTGGTAGGACGGACGATGCAACGGGGAGGTGATGGACAGAACTACGAACACAATCTAAACCAGCAACCAGACTACGAACTAAGGACACAACGCTAACTGAAAGCAAAGATTGAGAAGGCTCGAAGTGGTTTGGACAGCGGAAGACTATGACCTAATTTTTTTTTTTTGGCTTTTTTTCTGGACGATGGGTAAAACAATGAACAATGAACAGATGGGATACAAGATACCTGATGGGCAACCAGAGCTCTGATACCACTTGATGAGGAATGGGGTCCCGATCTTCTGACAGGTAGGGGATAATTCGATTGGTGGAGACTCGATGTTGACAATCTGACTTTCGACCAGAACCGATCTAGGCCTACAATCGTTACACCTCTACTCCGTTCGTTATCAACCGTACCGAGGCGCGCTTGACCTAGCCACGAAGGCCTGTTCCTGCAAGCGAATCGAAGAACACGTGCAAGAACACATAAGAAGCAATCTCGAATTGCAAGTATGTATTAAGATCACGAAGTGTTGGGGTTCCACAAACCGAAAGACAGCGAACTGCGACAGCAGAAAAATTCTAAGCAAAACCCATGTCTAACATTGACGGCTACGAGGTTTTAATATGTGAGAGGGGTGGCGTCTAGGGTTTGGGGCGCACCCCCGCACGCGGGATACATGGGCCGAGGCCCAATAGACAGGTGACGCAGCACCGCACAGCCCAACAGAATCTGGTCTCCACTTGTTTCGACGATTGTGATTGACTCAGAAGGATTTTGGACATGGGACCAGATCCGTTGGAAAGGCCTCATCAAGGGGTTCTCTGTAATGTACTTGAACGCCCCAAACGGAGTTCGTATGCATCTGCTATGCCTGTTTGAAAACAGGCTGCTCCGCCGTGGCCGACCCGGACTCCAGCTCGCGGTAGACTTGATTCCCGACCCGTCCTGAGCACAAGCACAATATTACAATATTATTAGGTAGTAACCCGCTCTTGTCAATATTCTCTCGTGTACTAAGAAACGAGCTCACCTGGTGATTTAGTTGACGTGCACGTGCCCTTGTTATTGGTCCTTGCACAACGGGTGTTGGAAGAATGGACGCATCGTTAGGGGTGATGTCCTCATCACCCTATCTCCGGAGAGGCCCCTTGCACCGCTGGGGGGCCTCTAAGGTCACGCCCAACTCTCGGGAGCCCTCCCTCGGGAGTAACCTCCCGGGGCACCTGGTGAATTCAATTCAAGCCTTAGCAAAAAATTCATTTCATTTCATCAAAATGTTCTGTGTACAAGTCTCCTCGGCTTCTTCTAAGAAGCTACCGGGAGCAAAAATCTTAAAACAAAAAAGAGGACCTATCTAATGGCCGGGGGGGAGGCTCATACTTGTTCATTGTTGTCCTCCCCACAGAAGGTCTCCGCCAGAGCTGTGGTGTCCGCCCTCGGGGGCGCCGACGCCGGGAATCGCACCCGCACGATCCAGTCGTAGAAGCCCCCGGCTAGTTGCTCCTCCTCTCGCCGCAGCGGCTCGAAGAACTCGGGGAAACCTCGGGGCATCCGGCCCCCGATCGCCCAGGCACCGATCCCCCGGAGTTCCAGAAGGCTCACGGCCGCAGCCACCACCGGGATCACCCCGCCCCGGGCCCGAGCGTCGGTGGCCTCCGGGAAAAAAGAGACTTGTGTGTTAAGAAAACGCACGGCCTCCGCGAGTGTCACCGGCACTTCGTCAGAGCTGCCCCCGGACCGAGGCTCACCCCAAGCCCCTCGAGGGTCGAGCGGATGGAGCGACCCGCTTCCACCACCGCCCAGGCACTGGAGCCCTCGAGCTCCAGGAGGGCATCCTCCTTCGCCCTCGCCTCCCTCCAGAGCTGGTCGTTGGCGCCCTCCGAGGAGTGGAGTTGAGCCCGAACTAGAGCCAACTCCCGGAGCGCATCGTCCCGCTCCTCGGCAAAGGCGGCGGCCTTCCCCTCCACCTCCTTTAGCGCCTTCTCGAAGCGCGCCTCGATGCCCCAGGCGAGGGCCGCCCCCTGTAAACACGAAAGTCATTCAAAGCCCGAAAGTTAGTAAAATCTTAGAAAGAAATGACTTGCTGATCCAGAAACGAACCTGGATATGGAGCCACTGCAGCTCCCAGCACTGGTCGTGAAGCATCCCTTGCGAGACGTACTCCTGCACCATCTGGGTCTGGAGCCCCTCCGCGAACTGGAAGACCTCCCCCGCGGACAGCAGGGAGGTCTCCCTCCCGACAGCTCCGGACCCGACCGCGCCGGCGGGCCCCCTCACAAAGGTTGCGGGGGTGATGTGGACCGGAGTGGCAACGGCTGTGGTCCTTGCCGCTGAGGAGGTGGCCGAAGAGGAGGTGGACGAGCTCTCCAAGGGGGTGCCACCCCAGGGAGGGATGCGGAGACCTTTCCCATTTCTGGGGTGTGGGGCCACCGGAACCTCCGTCGCCGCGGGGACCTCATGGACCGAGGGGCTCCTCCCTCGTCCACCGGCCATTCGACGCGCGGAGGGGAAGCCTCCGCGAAATGAACCTCCGGCCGCTCCGGCTCCGGTAGTCCCGGTGCCACCGGAGGTGCGATCGCCGGAGGTGGCAAGGGGGCATAATTTGCGGAGTTAGACGTCCACTCGTCACCGGCCAGCTCCTTCCCCCGGGCCTCTCCGGAGGCCTCCAGGAGGCGCGCGAACTCTTGCGCCTCTGCCGCCCCCCTGGAGTGCTCTTTCGGAGGGGGCGGCGTCACCTCGCGCCTAGAAGGTGCTCGCGCACGTCCCGACCTGGGGGTGGCATCCCGGGCCTTCACGGGAGTAGAGCCCGGTGTCATCGCCAGACCGGGGCCTTCTAAGACTTGGCACGCTTCGGCTCAAAACCCCGACGGCCTCCTTCCCCCGCTTGTGAGAGCCGGCGGTCGGGAGAGGCGTCCTCTCCGGTAGCCTTAGCCCAAAGGCCTCGGCCACCATGTTCTAGCAAGGACCGTCCCCGATAACGCGCACGATACGTTCGTGCTTGTCGGCGTAGTTGTCGATGATTCAGACTCGGGGTCCTTAGTCGAACTAATGCAGAATTTGTAGGTTGTGAGACCTTTCAGGGTGCTCCTCCAGGAAGGTATGATGAATTAAAGATAACTAGAACAAGAGAGATTTATATAGGTTCAGGCCCTCGATGGTGGGAGTAATAGCTCTACGTCCTGTTAGGATTTCACTATATGTGGGAAGAAAGAGTTACAGAACTAGGGAAAAGATCTTCACAAGTGAAGATCTTTCCTGTATGTTTGTACAAGACAATGCCTGGAAGGCTTGTGAAAATTAGCTAACTTAGACTACTGTCTTCTGATTCTCTGGGTGTTTTTATTGCTCGATCCTTCAATCTCCTGTTTGATCCACTGGCTTAACCTTTTTAAACTGGTCGAAAGGGTGTCAAGGCATAACGGCATCAAACAATTGCTTTGGTGCAGTTTTTGGTAACTGCCCCTAATCTCCACACAGGTTTAACACGTGTTATTTAGGGATAACTGCACGTATCAACCTCCTGACGGTTGTCTCCATACGTGGAAGGATCTTCGGGATACTCGGGATATCCCTGTTATAAGGACATAGAAATCCCGCATCCCCTGGTCAAAGGTGTTCTGACCGCGCGTTATCATCTGACCGCGCACTATCTGCAGCCCTCTGTTCGCGTATCACATACAAGCTTTTGACCGCACACTGTCTACGGTCTGATCGCGTAAATCTTGCGATCACACTTGTCTGGTTCGAATCTGTTCTAAACCAGTCGTGTATTTATTTGGTCTAGCTCGGGTATCAATCCTCGTCAGCTAGCCCCCAAATTTGAAGAGAACGAAGAGACATGTTTACTTCAAATTTCAAGACTTACATCGGATACTTAACCCAACGCTTCAAATCCTCCAATTAGTGGTGCACTAAGTGTGGCGGTTGGTTCCCCGAGACAGACTCTGGGTAATATGTGATGGGTAATGATGGTGCCATAGAAATGTTTTTTAACCCGAGGTAAAATTGTAAATGTCTTAAAATCTCCTGGTTAAGTTTTTTCCAAAGCTATTTCCCCTTCTCTTCTATACACCGCTCGATGGCAGACAAAAACATCATCGAGATTGAAAGTGATGAAGAAGAAATGTCGCTTGAGTTTGAGCAGGATTCACAGACGTCTAAAGATTTGTCTCCTTCAAGGAAGAAACCCAAGGTTGACGAGGGATCCTCCAGCAGGACAAAGGTGAAAGATGCATCATTGCACTCTCTTCCTTTGGTTCCCGTAGCTCTTCCTGTTCATGCACCTCGGCAGGTCGAACCTTCATCTCCACCTTTGGAGGCTCGTGATGATCCCTTAGGGCATTCATCCCAGTGATCCCCACCCTTTTTCAGGTGATCAATTTTCTGGTTGGCAAGCTGTATCTCCGCGACCAAATAATCCTCAACTTGTGTTGGGGAAACAATCTTCTGGTGGGAAGGTTGCACTTCCACCATTTGAAGGTCCTTGGTTTTTATCGGTTGATCTACTTTCTGGGGGAAATACCTCAACCTGTCACTTGCGAGGATCTGTAATTACTTTCATCTCCCTTTGCTTGTTGTTATAGTTAGTAAAACTAACATCTGCAAATGTAGGAGACAAAAATTGTTAGAGCCCCCAGCGACCAGCCTACTGAAATTCAACCTTCTCCCCTCGAACAGACTCTCCAAGGGGAAAAAGAAGCCCTGGAGAAGAAGACCGAAGAGATGTCTTTGGCAATTCTGCACCTGGCAGATTGTTTTGAAAGATCCCGCGAAGAGGCACACCGATTCCGCCTGGAGAGGGACTACACTCGACAGCAGCAAGAACTCTCCTATTCGATCAGGAATGGTAGCGCGTCTCTTGTTAGGGACGATGTAGATAGACTTAGAGTAGTTGCTAGTTCCCTTGGGGTCGTCAGTGTAGATCCTACTGACGACAACATGTCCCTAGGAGAACTTTGTAAACTCCTCTCAGATCAGGTTGACGCTCTGGTCGCCTACATCCCCTTTGTATGTAAAGATTGCCAAAAATAAAGATTTCCTTTACTTCATATAATATGGAAATTCTTTACAACCTCTATGTGAAAATATGGCCATAAGTAATGTCTTTACGACCACTCATACACAGGTAAATTCCAGAACCACGACCAGAAATGCATTAATACATCATACCGCAACTTGTACTGATACTACGATCAAACCCAAAGTTGCGGTCAGAACTGAAATTCGATCTGAACTGTTATGGCGATCAGATCTACAACTGCGACTAGAGTTGAAGTCCGATCAGAAACACAGTTCCGATAGCAACTCGACCGAATAACAACTGTATACACAATAGTGTGACCATAAAGTATCTTTATGACCAAAACATGAAAGTTTACAAGCAACATGAAGGATAATGTCCTCCAAAAATCTTTGTAAGACTTTTCACGTTTTTGTGTTCACCCTAATTCTTAAATTCGAAACAAAGAAAACCTTTCGTTTCGGATTCGGTACGGGGAACATATAACGGGTTTACTGGAGAAAAAGATCCATTATGGGAAATGAATAAAATATTTCAATGGAACGTTACCCTCAGTGGAACGTCGAGTCGGGCTTATAAAAGGAGCAAGTAGCTTCCTGAGGAAGCCATATAGCCAGAGACTTGCCCTAGAGCCTCCGCCGCACAAAACCCTCGCTCCCCATTCTCCATCGCCTCCAAAGTCGCTACCTTTTCCTCCGATCTTTCGAAAGAAATGGCGTCCTAGAACCGATCTGTTCACCACACAGAGGAAATTCTAGTGGCTCTAGAGAAAGAGGAAATCCTTCCTCTGAGGTTGCTGATCAACTGGCGACCTGCAGAGAAAGATCAAGAAACCCCAATCGTCCAAGAGGGCGAGTTGGTGGTTTTTGAGGAGTATCTGCGTTGCGGGTTTCGATTCCCCGAAAGCCAATTCTTGAAGGGAATCCTAGAGCACTATGGGTTGGAATTGGTCAATCTCCACCCAAACGCTATGCTGATCCTGGCGATTTTCCAGCACCTATGTGAAGCTTTCATCGGAGTGCTTCCAAGTGTGGATCTCTTCCAACAGTTCTATTACTCGGCTTGGTCGAAGAGCACCAACGCCACCGGATGTATCTACTTCCGGATTAGGGAGAAGAAGGAGTACCCCTTCCCACCCCTGCGCGATTTCATGCACGGGTGGTATCAGAAGTGGTTCTATTGTACTCCTCCGTCCGAGAGTGGGCTTTGGTTTGTGAATTCGCGGCCAGAGAAGTCCAGCGAGTCGGATTCTCTCCCTGTTCTGAATGCAGAGCAGAAGAAACAAGCTCAAGTAATTCTTCACTTAGTACAGCAGGAACAACGGCTCGTGACATCGTTCGCGACTTCGTGAAGAATCGGGTGAGCCCCCTACGCGAAAGGGCTATCCGGCTTGGGAGATTCAGTCCATGGCGGACAGCACCCTGCACTACAACAATGGTATGTCACTTAGCCAACAAAAACATACATTTCTCCTGAAAGAAAATTGTGTTTGCTAACTTGTCTTCTGGTGACACAGTTTTGCCTTCGTCCGAGATCGAGAAACGGACAAATTACCTCCTTAAGGCATATAGTGCCAAGGTGGAGGGAACCAAGGGATCGCCTCACCCCCAAAGCTTGGTCAATGCCAGCGACGACCTCAAACAAGAACGTCGAAAGGTATGTCGTCTCTCGTTATGTTCTGTCTGTAGGTTTACCTGTGCGTCTTGTACTAACAAGGGCACCAGAATGGCATAGCTTCTGGAGAAGTTTGCCGAGGCAACGTATCCAAGTGAAAGCGTCGGTCTTTTGGGCAAACCGACGATGAAGAGAGTAAAGAAAATCTCTTCAAAGCCCGGAGCGAGGGAATCCGCCCCCAAGAAATCCAAGAAAATTCCCGGGGAAGGCTCCTCGTATAGAACCCCCCTTACCGTGAAGAAGACTACGGTAAGATATCATGTACCTCCTGTTACCCCAGGTACGAGTTGAAATTACTTAATCGTCGTACAGGGCGAAGGGAGCGAGGAGGAGGAAGAAAATATTCCTCTGATTCGCTGAAAGAAGAAGGCGACTACTCCTCAAGTCGGCGAGGTACTGTCTCAGCCCGAAGGGACAGAGACGGCTACGGCGGGCCCCGCGACCACCGAGAACCCCGTGGTTGCGGGTGAGACCTCCGCTCCCGAAGCCCTGGAGGCTTCAGGATCCATAACATCTCCCCCTTGGCCGAAGTGACTGTGGTAAGATTTCTCGCAATCTTGAGTGTTACAATTCATCTGTGTGCGTGTTCATCAAGCCACGTTTGTACAGGAAGAAGAAATTCCCCCTATGACCCCCGTTAGTCCTAGGGCGGCGAGTACTCCGCTCCTGACGACAGGAGCGGGAAAACAAGACCCCGCGATCACTTCCAATCCCATGGTCGCGGATGAAATGCCAGCACCAGTGGCTCACGAGACACCCAGACCATTGGATGCATCCCTGCCAACCGAGCAGGTTACCCCGGTAACAATTCTTACCACTTAGATCTTCATCATTCCTCATGTGTGTGCTTACAGGTTGGTACACACAGGGAGGAAAAGACAAGGTCTTGTTCACAAAGAGGAAGATCAGAACGGACGACGATTGTCCTCTTTTCCTGGGGGAACCGTCTTTGAAATCCCAAAAGCTGATGGGATTTCAACTAAGGTAAGAATTCTTTCTTGTTTATGCAGGGTTGGACTGTGGCAATCAACTATGAAACTACCGGTTTCTTTTCTTGCTTAGGCGTAGAGATTCAGTGCGGAAACCCCCCAATAGCCTTGGCAAGGGTCGAAGTTCCCTTTGGCGCTGAAGTCTCTGGTGAAGAGAGCTCTATCCCTCCGGTCCAGGAAGTCGTCCGGGCCGTTATGGATGAGTTGGACACAGAGGCCCAATCGCAGGTATTAAAATCTTCGACCCCGGCAAGAAATGAGGTTCAGCAGGAACATTCATCTGCTGCTCCTGCCAGGGATAAGGCGAGTCCATCGACTCGGCCTCCAATCGTCCCAAAGAATAGGTCGTTCCGGGAATATACTGAGGTATGTCGAACAGCCCTCATGGTATCTGAGCTTTGTACAGGATCATTTAGATTTTGCAACTAATTTCCCTCCATGTCATAGGAACTGACCCGCATGGCGACCAAATCGATGTCTATGGCGGATAGCATCGAGGCCATGCAAGAGGAAAAGGACCGCTTGCAGCAGTAAGGAAGATGTTCTTTGGTTTGCCCGAATACAGATCTGTCATGACAATTGTCTCTTTTATTACAGAGAGAATGCCTTTCTGAAGAAGAGCCTTGTTGATCGGGAAAACCATGATCTCAGGGCAGCCACCACAATTTCATATCTAGAGGCCGAACTAAGCAAACTGCGGTCACAGCTCTCATGTAAGTCAACTTTCAACCAGAAGGAATTAATTTTGTCGCTCGGATTGCTTGTAACGACCTCCTTACTGCAGCGCAAGTCGATCAAATAAGCCAGCTTGGTCAAGAGAAAGAAGACCTCCAGCCGACCATCGATTTTGTCCGCAGGGAGAACAAAGACTTCAGCACATCCCTCTCGACCTGCAGCAGGGCTCAACAAGACATCTTTGAAAAACTAAAGGTGGTGGCCAGACTACTAAGGGCTAATGTGGTCGAAACCGCGGAAGACGACCTTAGCCTTAGTGACTGGTCCAAATTGGTCGCAGCCCAAGCGGAATCACTTCTCGAGTATCTTCCTGAAGATACTAGGTGACAACAAGAGGCAATCAAAACGAGAGTCCGATCAGCAGCCTCTGCCATTCTCTGCCGGTTCTGTCTTCACCATGGCCTAGACCTGGATCTAAATCAATTGGTACGAGAGGCAGAGATCGAGAGTGAAGACCAACTTAAGGTTATCATGGAGGAAGTTAAACCTCTTGTAGATAAACTTTTGAACGAGCTTGGCATTATGTAAATCTTTATACCTGTACAGATACAGTTTATAGAATGCAATGCATGCATTTTTTGGTTTTGTTTCGAAAGACAACACTTCCTTTTGTTTCATACTGTAACCATATTCCCCTAGCCCCCGCCTGTGATTATACATACTGAAGACTTAGTATTATAAGCACAGGAAAGAGATGGGTGTAACGATGACCAGGGATACTCGACCAGGCCAGCAATTATGTTCGGTGCAATGCCTAACCTTGTTGCAAACTGGTAGCCACTCTGATGACCAAGGACATACCAGCAAGCCCCGTGTGCGTTGAGAAATGGCTTATTGAGGGGCGTCTTGTCTGAAAGTGGTCATGAGATCGGCTGGCAAATTCGATTAGGGCATTGTGGCAATATAACCACCGGCGACCAGCCCCCGAGCCAAATTCGCAACACATGGGCACAAAGGGAAATACTCTACATATGAAACAACAACAAAAAAAAATGAAAAGCATTTGTTTTATTAAACCATGCTAATTGAAAAGGAAAAAGAATTGGATACTTACACGTAAAACTTGCGTAGTTGATCGATGTTCCAAGTATTGGATAAGATTCGACCATCCTCCATTGCTAATCGAGCTGATCCTGACCGCGGCACTGAAACAACAGTATAAGGGACTTCCCACTTCGGGGAGAATTTGTTGCAATTGGATTGGTCTTGTATTTTACGTAAAACCAGATCGCCCACGTGAAGACTACGTGGTCGCACCCTTTTGTTATGGTACTTGTGCAAAACTTACAAGTATACCGCAGACTTGATCAAAGCACGATCACGTTTTTCTTCTAGGAGGATGAGATCTTGAGATCGCTGTTCGCTCTGATCAACTTTTTCAAATTGATCCGTCCGAACAGATCCAATACTAATTTCCATAGGTAACACAGCCTCAGCCCCGTAGACCAGATGGAAAGGCGTCTCACCGGTAGCTCGACTAGAAGTAGTGCGTAGTGCCCACAGAACGGTGTAGAACTCATCTGCCCAAGCCCCGAGTGAGTTTTAAGGCGATCGAAAAGATGTTTCTTGATGCCTTGCAATATTTGCCTGTTGGCACGTTCTACGGCACCATTGCTTTGTGGATGAGCTACAGAAGCAAAGCACACCTTAGTTCCAATCTGATCGCAGTAATCCAGAAAAAGACCACTAGCGAACTGAGAACCATTATCCGTAATAAGACGATTTGGAACACCGAATCGAGCAACAATGTTCTTCTGGAAGAACTTCTGTGCCGCAGCAGCGGTAATATTGCGTACCGGTTCGGCCTCAATCCACTTTGTAAACGTGTCAATGGTTACGAACAAGAACTTGTATCCATTGATCGCTTGTGGCATAGGACCGACAATGTCCATCCCCCAGACCGCAAAAGGCCATGCAAGGGGAATGGTTTGCAACGCATAGGCAGGTTGGTGAACCTGTCTCGCATGAAACTGACACTGAGGACACATTTTGACCATATCCTTGGCATCATCAAGTGCCGAGGGCCAATAGAATCCTTGTCAAAAAGCTTTTTCGACCAATGTGCGATATGACACGTGCGTACCCCATACACCGTCATTAATTTCTCTCAAGAGGGATTTACCTTCTTCCTGAGATATGCAGCGCATGAATACTCCCTGAGTACCCTTCCTATACAAAACTCCTTCTATAAGTTTGTATAGACGCGCTTTTCGAATCAACCGATCACTTTCAGTTTCGTCCTCGGGCAAGGTCCCATGTTCAAGATAGACTCTCAATGGATGAGTCCAATCCTGTTCCTATCCGAGGTTGGTAACGCAGACTGTTACCATATCATCCTCGACTGAAGTCATAATCAAAGGATGTTCCAAGTGTTCGACGAACACTCCTGCCGGAGCGGATGTGCGTGAGGACCCAGTTTTGGATAATTGGTCTGCGAGAATGTTGTTCTTTCGAAGGGATGTATTGGACTTTGAAATGACTGAAGTGTTTTTCCAACCTCCTCACTTCCCCCAGGTAATGAGCCATTGTCTCATCGAAGGTGTTGTACTCCTTGTTTACCTGGTTTACGACCAACTGTGAGTCTCCCCTCACCACTAATCGACGGACTCCGAGGAATTTTGCTGCTCGGAGTCCTGCAAGAATACCTTCATACTCTGTGCATTATTGGTCGCAACAAAGTGTAGTTGGAAGACAAACTTAAGCTGTTCGCCCTGAGGCGTAACTAAGACCACTCCAGCTCCCGAGTGTTGAAACTACGAGAGCCATCGAAGTACATTGTCCAGTAATCGGGACATTCCAATTCTTCGGGTACCCGTACGGGTGGCTCAGGATTAGTCCATTCGACCACGAAGTCAGCCAGGACCTGAGACTTAACCGCAGTGCGGGGTGTGAAATGGATATCGAAAGCACCGAGTTCGACAGCCCATTTGGCGATCTGACCAGATTTCTCCGGGTTACGGACAATATCCCCCAATAGAAAAGATGAGGGTACTGTGATCTATGTGCTTGGAAGTAATGTCGTAGCTTACGGGAAGTCATCAGTAATGCGGAAAGTATCTTCTAGACCTCAAGGTATCGCTCCTTAGGGCCATGAAGAACCTGGCTTACATAGTAGACGGGTCTATGTATTCCTTCTCTGTCCGCGATCAAGATAGCGCTGACCGCGTGTGGCGTGGCCGCCAAGTAGAGAAGTAAAGGTTCTGCTTTGTCAGGAGACACCAAGACTGGCGGACTGGATAAATACGCTTTTACCTCCTGAAATGCCTTTTCGGCCTCATCGGACCATGTGAAGTTGTGATGTTTGCACAGGGCCTTGAAGAAAGGTAGTCCCCTTTCGCCTAGCTGCGATATGAACCGGCTTGAGGCCGCCATGCGACCTGCTAGGCGCTGAACATTCTTCATGGTCGAGGGAGACCTCATCTGTTCGATAGCCCTGATTTTTTCAAGATTGACTTCAATTCCTCTGGAACAAACAAGAAAACCAAGAAGTTTAACTGAAGAAACCCCAAAAGAACATTTCTCCGGGTTTAATTTTATTCCAAATCGATTTAAATTACATAAGGTTTCAGCGAGATCGTCTAAATGAGACAATCTTTTGGTGCTTTTTACAACCAAGTCGTCTACGTAAGATTCAAGATT
Source organism: Pharus latifolius (assembly GCA_019359835.1). Taxonomy (NCBI): domain Eukaryota; kingdom Viridiplantae; phylum Streptophyta; class Magnoliopsida; order Poales; family Poaceae; genus Pharus; species Pharus latifolius. Next base: position 33,497,102 of record CM033324.1, on the reverse strand, counting down.
ACACCCTATCTAGGAAAGAAAGGTCTTTTGCATCAAGCGCTGGTACGTGGAACCTGCGTTCTTAGGACCGAACGGCATTCTGATGTAGCAGTAAGTGCCGAATGGGGTGATGAAGGCAGTCTTCTCTTCATCTTCTTCTGCCATGCTAATTTGATGATATCCTGAGTAAGCGTCCAGGAAACTCATCAGTTCGCAACCCGCGGTAGAGTCAACCAGCTGATCGATGCGGGGAAGGGGAAAGTCGTCCTTCGGACAAGCACTGTTGAGGCTGGTGTAGTCGACACACATGCGCCACTTACCATTTGACTTGTGGACCATGATCGGATTTGCAAGCCATTCCGGGTGATCAACCTTACGAATAAACCCGGCTTTTAGGAGTTTATCTAACTCCTCTCGGATGGCTTCTTGCCGGTCAACAGCAAAATGCCTGAGCTTTTGCTTTATTGGTCACTATCCAGGTCGAATTGCTAACATGTGCTCGATTACCTCCCTTGGGACATGGGGCATGTCGGATGGTTTCCACGCAAACACATTTGCGTTAGCCCAGAGGAAAGTAATGAGCTCGAGTTCCTATTTGTCATCCAGGCCTGATCCAACCCGAATTGTCTTGGATCGATCATCTGGGTACAAAGGAACTAGTTTGAGTTTCTCATCTGGTCGAGGAGCAGCCTTGATCGCATCAGCGGCGACTGTGGCGACCTGAGCGTCCCGGAGGGGAAGTTGGTCCACCATCTCGAAAGATAGCCGGTCACACGTCAATGCCACGTTGCGACTGCCTCGGATTGAGATGACACCTTTGGGGCCAGGAAACTTACCGCACTGGTAAGCATAGTGCGTTACCATCATGAATTTAGCAAGAGTTGGCCTGCCAAAGATTGCGTTGTAAGACGAAACACAATCAATTACATCAAAAGTAACTAATTCTGTTCGGAAGTTATCCGGTTCTCCCAGCGTGACTGGGAGGACCACCTGTCCCAATGGCATCATGGAGGGACCAGGAATTATCCCATAAAATGGATGGATTATGGGCTTAATTTTCAAATGAGGAATTTGCATCTCGTCGAGCGCCTTGACCAACAGAATGTCCAGGGAGCTTCCTCCGTTGATCAGGACCCTTTCAACTCTCGCATTACTGATAATGGGGTTAATGACCAGAGGAAGCCTCAGTGATCGAGTAAGCCGCGCAGGACAGTCAGAGTGATCAAACATCAAAGGTGTATCCAACCAACGGGGGTACTGAGGTTCACCAAGGGAAGTCTCCGTTTGGTTAACCTCTTGATAAAAGGCCTTAAATTGCCTTTTGGAAACAAAAGAGGAGGAACCTCCGAAAATAACATTAACATGATTACGAGGTACCTGGTAAGACATCTCTTCGTCTCCGTCGGTGTCTCTTAGCCCGCATGCTTGTTCCTTAGTCGGTAAGGTCGGCATCGGTCCAAGTCCCTGGTAGAACTCATCTAACTGCTTCAACCAACTCCTGCAGTTCTTGAGGTCGTGGCCTACGGAGTTGTGGAGCGGACACCATCTCTTGCCTTCCTGCAGGTTAGTCGACTTCTCTGGCTGGTCGGCACTACGACCACCAGAAGCAGTTTTATTTTTAAATGAAGGCTTGTTACCTTTGGTCGAAGGAGGCTTCTCTGCGACAGCGACCTCTCGGTATTGTCCAGACTGACCCCTTTTCTACTTCTTTGACTTCCCGCCTGATGAAGATTCCGGCTTCTTGCTTGAATCTTCCTTTCTAGCGTCCTTGAGACCTGGTTGAGGCGGTAGGTTACCTTTATCGACCATCCGATTCCATTCGACAGCCTCGGCTGCGTCGGAATATCGATCAGCCATATCAAAGAGATCGGCTACTGATCGAGGAGGATGGATGAGTAAATCTTCAGTGAATCTCCGATACCGAACGGCATGTTTAAATGCCCTAATAACGGAGCCATCAGATATGTTCGGGATGGTATTCCTCACCCCGACGAATCTCTTGACAAACTGACGAAGGGTTTCGGTCGAAGTTTGCTGCAGTCGATGGAGGTCGTCCTCTTTGCCCGGCTTCTGATAACAATTTTGGAAATTGCTGAGGATGGCATCGCACAGTAGTTCCCAGTTATAGATTGAACCTTCGGGTTGGTTAAACAACCAGGTTCTTGCCGGTCCTTTCGGGGACTGTTGGCAGGTAGTTGGCCATGACCCGGTCATCGCCGCCTGCCGCTTGGATGGCAGTAATGTAGATTTGGAGGAACTCGGACGGGTTCTGAGTTCCATCAAACCTCTCTATGGCCCCTGGTCCAAACTTGTCTGGCCAAACGACCGTACGAAGGCCAGGCGAGAAAGCTTTACAGCCAACATAGGGACCGTGAATTGTCCTGCAACCCTCAAATGATCACAGGCGACCTCATGCAGAGAAGAAGCCACTCGTGGCCCCAAACGAGAGTGGATAGGAACCCGATCCCTTTCGTGTGAATCCTGCGCCCATCTGGACTTGTCCTGTCGAGATGGTACAGGTGGCGGGTGACTCCGTCTGCTAGAACTAGAGTTTGGGTGCTCTCGATTATGGGAGCGTGTCACTGACCGGGAAGAAGCCGTCGGAGTTGCCTCCGATGCGACCTCGTCCAACCATTCCGCCAGGATTCTGGTGAAGGCCGGTTTCTGCGCATCTGTGACCGTAGGGGGAAAATTACACATGACCTCCGCGATAGATTGAAGCCGGCCATGTGTACTTCTCCTAGGGGCACCAGGTGTTACCGTTTCTTCGTCCACCGGGAAACGCTCCGGGGGCAAAGACAGTGTCTGGTCGAGTTTCCGACCACGCGATCATCGGGAAGGACTCGGAGCAGCATCGTAACGAGCCTGCGCATCTTGAAGAGCCTCTAGGGCTATTCTGCAAAGTTCGTTGTTTTGTTGCTCGCGATCTTGATCTTCCATTTGTTTTTGTTCCTGTTCTTCTCTAGCAGCCCGTTGATCAGGAGTTTCCTCCGATAAGGCAGCGAACTGTCTAGGAAGAGAGGTCGCCGAGGGAAAACATATCTTGGTTTGTTCCGAGTCAGACTCGAAATCAAAGAGACGATGGAGGTTATCAGGATCAAACCTCCCCGGGCTGATTTCCTAGTCAACATCATTCTTCCCCTTAGTAGAGTCGTATGACGGACCGGATTCACCCTCTAACGCATTGAGAACCTTGGTGGGTTCTGACCCTGCATTAGTCGCCTCCTCGTCAATAGACATGACCTAAACAGTCGATTCAACTTCTGGGACGTCCTCGCCCCCGGTCTCCTCCATCGGAACAGGATCGCTAGGGGAAGGCATTGGAATGTGGGCATAATCCTCGAGATCAAAATCGTTCTCAGAATCATATGCTCCAGCCATGACTTAGCGAACCTCCAGATGAAAATTTGGACGCCTTGAGAAAGGCCCCATGGTGGGCGCCAGCTGTCGACGATTCGGACTCGGGGTCCTTAGTCGAACTTATGCAGAATTTGTAGGTTGTGAGACCTTTCACGGTGCTCCTCCGGGAAGGTATGATGAATCAAAGATAACTAGAAACACAGAGAGATTTATACAGGTTCGGGCCCTCGATGGTGGGAGTAATAGCCCTACGTCCTGTTAGGATTTCACTATATGTGGGAAGAAAGCCACTGGCTGCTTACGTCGGGTCACCGGCTTTTGCGGGGGCCGTTGTGCGGGCACATTCCAATCCCCCTCCTCCCGTGTGAGAAGGGGGAGACCTTTAGTAGAGTCAGCTCCTCCGCGGCGTCCCTCATGGAATGGACGCCCCGAGAGCCAACCACCTTGCTGAGGAGCTTCAGCTCCTCCTCGGTCCATACCAGGGCCTTGGAGGCAGACGACCGGCTGTAGGAGGGGGGCTCCGGTGAGTAGGTCACTTCGGCGTCCCAAACCCAGAGGTAAAACCACCTCCGGACCCAATCCCCCCAGTGGTGCCGGCAGGCCGCCACCGGATACTCCTGCACCCGCGACGGTAGAAGCTGTATCATGACAGAGCCGAACGGAGACTTCGGCCCTCCCTTCACCAAATGGGAGCTCCTCGCCACTGGCTCGTAAAAGTACCAGAACAGCCGGAGCATCGGCTCACGTCTGGTGGCTATCTCGAACAGCCAAATGAAGAGCCCCATCTGAACGAAGGCATTCGGCGTCAGGTTGTTGAGCGCCACCCCGTACTCCCGAAGAAACTCCCGGAGCAATGGATGCACCGGGAGCCGGAGCCCGGCCTCGAGGAAGGCCTCGAAGACGACAACTTCTCCGGACCGGGGGCGGGGGGTGCCATCCTTCTTGGAGGGGATTCAGATGTCCCCATCTGTGACGACCCCCTGATCCACGAGGGACTCTAAGTCCCCCGAAATGAACTCGGAGGCCCAGAGGAAGTCCGCGGTGACTTCCTCCGGAGGCACCTTGGCGGCCTTGGCGCGACCCTTAGGACCCATTTGTTTTTCGGTGGGTTAAGCAATCAGGGGGCTAAGTTCGAGGGGTTTAGGTTTCCGGAGACTAAGCTTCCGGGAGAGAGCTACCGGGAGAGCTTAGGGCACCGGTGGTGTTTGAGGATTGGAGGTTCAAGTGTCCTCTCTGGACCCCCCTGAAGCACTATATATAGGGCCCGAGTGCTGTCCCGATGGGTGCCACGCGGACCCTCGTGATGAATCCGCACCATTCAATTCAAAGGGCATGTGCGAATCGAATAGACGCATGTGGGAAACGACGCATCGGTGACGCACAACAACCGAGACATCATAAGTACCTAACGCAGGAATCGAGGCATCGGCGAGGCGCCGGAAATCCCTTCCGGGGGAGATGTTCCCGTTAATGAGAACCATCCCCTCCGGAGACTTAAGCAACATCCCCAGAGGGCATGGGGGGCTGCTGTTTGGGGAAATCTCCGTGCAATCAAGTCCAGGTAAGGGACAAGGGTCCCAGTAACCCCCGTCCCGGGTGCCGCCTTTAGCCCGGGGACAAGGGTCCCGGTGACCCCCGTCCCGGGCGCCGCCTTTTGCCCTGGTCCCAGAGCCTTCGTCCCGGGCGCCGCCTCTCGCCCGGGGAAAAGGGCCCCGGTGACCCCCGTCCTGGACATGGTCACGTGAGGGTCACACAGGGAGCGCCTCGGGAACTTGCGAGGAAACTTGTCAAGAATCTAGCCCCCTCGGCCGGGAGAAGGATGTCAGTGCCCTCTGATCCAACGGCTGCAGCAGGGGTAGTTTAGTCTTTTTGCATCTTTTGGGCCTATATATGCCCTTGTATCCCTCTATTGTAACCAGAGACAACTCATTTGACATCAATACACAAAAATGAACAGGCATGCTTAGGAGCACTCTCTCCACAAGAGAACTCCCCTAGCCAACTCTTGTTGAGAGCACATCAACAGGACTAGGGTCTCCACTGAGACCTGAACCTGTATAAATCTTTGCGTCACTTGCTGTGTTTGTCCAACAGGAGGGGACCAATCACTTGGTCAGCTCGTGTCGTCTTTGTTTACCTAGGAACTTCCACAAAACCTGCCGAGGTATTCGCAATACCACGACAGATATTACTTACACTATTTTCATTTTTCATTTTAGATGTCTAAAGCAGATGATATTCAAAACATTGGTGGATCAGTAGGCAATGATGAAAAGTCGCAGCTGGGGGCAATGCACCTTTGAATAATAGAAGAAAGCAAATGGGCCACAGAGCAAAAATATGGAACCACTACATAGTACTAGAAGGTGAGAAGAAGGCTGCATGCAAACATTGTTCAAGAGTACTTGCAAAAATTTGTAAAAGCATCCCGATAGAAATAAGGGCAGCAAGCAAACTTTACTAAATTGCAATCTAGTGCGGATGGAAGTAGTTCTCTTTCTAATTGGCAATACAATCCTGAAGAGATTAGGGAAGGACTTGCTCGCATGATAATTATAGATGAGCTGCCGTTGAGTTTTCCAGAACGTGAAGGTTTTAAACAGTTTATGTCAAAAGTTTGTCCTCATTTTCATGCTCCATCCAGGTGGACAATGCAAAGAGATATTGTTCGAATTTATGAAAATGAGAAACTTATGTTAAAAATGTTTTTCAATGATTCTTCTCAAAGAGTTTGCCTCACCACAGACACATGGACTTCTTCAAGACTTCATAATTATATGTGTCTAATAGCACATTTCATTGATAATGAGTGAAAACTAAATGAAAAAAATCCTTAGCTCTTGTTTAGTAAACACTCACAAAGGAGAATTCATTGGTAAAGCACTAGAGAAATGCTTGCTTGAATGGGGAATTGTAAATGTGCTTACTATCACAGTAGATAATGCTAGTGCAAATGATGTTGTTGTAGGCTACATCAGAAGAGCTTTGAATAATTGGGGAGGTAGTGTTGCACAAGGCAAATATCTTCACATGAGATGTGTAGCTCATATTATTAATCTTGTGGTTCAAGATGGGGTGAAGAGGATGTCTAATTCAATCTCCCGTGTTCGTAATGCTGTGAAATATGTGAGAAGTTCCTCTTCAAGAATGAATAGTTTTAAGCAATGTGTTGAATTCACTAAGATAGAAAGTAAGACATTTGTAGGATCAAGGATGCCGATTGAGGGGGGTGAATAGGAGGCTTTTAAAATCTTTTAGCAATTTAAAACTCCAAAGAATAAGCAGTAAATAAAACTGAACCAAATCAACAATAGATAATATGAAAGAAGTAAGAGAATAAGAAGCTAACACAATGATGTATCCCGAGGTCTCAGAGACTCGCCCGGTCTCCCCTACTCCTCATTGAAGCACTCAAACAAATGAGTCTTGCTCCGATTTCCACTAAGGTTGCTCCTTCTCCTCTCCAGAAAGGTGAGCACCAAACCTCTCACAACAATGCTGAGCCTCTCCAACAATCTTCATCAAGGGAGAGATCAAAGGCTACCACCTCCAAACCTCTTAGGTGAAGGCGATCACCAAGAGTAATAAGTTGCAAGATCTCTTTTTTGATCTCCAACAGCCACCGAGAGACTCTAAGGATGCAAATGATGCAAATGGATGCTCTCTAATGTTTTCTCCCAAACACAACTTATGATTTTGATCAAACGATCAAGTCTTTAGTGCTAGAGAACTTAGGCTCAAGAGTATATCAAAATATAGCTTAGTGGGTTGGCAAAGACCTACTCACAACAAGTATATATAGCCCAAACCTCTCAACTAGTCATTCTAAATTTGCAGAAAAACTATCAATTCATGCTGACAGTCAGCATCGACCACTAATGGCTAGTTATGACACAGTCAATAGCCATTGGTTTCATTTTGTCAGCACCTGTGCTGACAGTCAGCATAGTCACACTGACAGTCAGCATAGAACAAAAATATTTGGCTCAAAAACGTGCGTCTCTGGAGAAATGACCCCACGCACGCTGACATTCATGCTGACTGTCAACACCACTACGCGGACTGTCAGCATGGCAAAAATATTTGGGTCTCAAAAACATACCTCTCTGGACAAATAGCAGCATGCACATGCTGACTGTCAGCATCAAACACGACCAGTTTTGTACAGTTTAAAAGGATTTAATATATAAAGACTGGTCTAAACAAGCTTTGGTCGAAATCACTGTGATCGAATATAATGTGGTCGAACACACTATATGGTCGAATCCTTTTTAGTCAAAAATTCTAAGTCAAAAGACCATAGCTCGAATGCAAACCTGTTCGAATGGAAATCTGGTCGAATGTCAGCATGCAAGGCTGACTGTCGGCATGCATTGTCAATTTCCAAAATCTTGAATTTTTAAGTCTAGTTTCAGTCTTTTGAAAACTAATTTTCTCTCAGTTTCGACCAGGGATTTAAATGAATTTAAATGCATCATATGACCTAAAAGTCTCTCAGAGTTTGCTGGAATCAAAAGAGATATGCAACCCCTCTTAATAGTACGGTTTAAACTAAAGAAAAGGTTTCTATAAATCTGGTCAAAACTTCAAACTCCGAGACCGGTAAAATACAAAGGTATTACCTTGGGTCTTTGTGATTTTAGCTTTTTGCAGGGGCCTAGATGCAACAATCTCCCCCTTTTTTATGATTGATGGCAACAAGTGTTTAAGTTAAAAAAAAGGTGTAGTAACTCCCCCTAAATACATGTATAACCAAAGATATATGAGAACTCCCCCTAAATGCATGCATGTGCAAATATGCGTATTAGTCATTGGAGAGTTACTTAATCACAAAGCATACATCAATTCAATGAGCATTTAAGAGTAGCATCGACAAGCATAATATAATATTCGGATAAAACAATATAACAGTGAATAGTGATAATATCTGGATATATACTAAAAACTCTCCCCCTTTGACATCAAGCACAAAAAGGCGGGAGGTAGAAAAGATGCCCTAACCTAACTGCTCATCATCAGATGAGACACCTAATATGGCCATATCTCTGGAACTGGCAGGAGAGCCAGTCGGCTCAACCGCCAGGGTAGGGTCAGCAGGCGACGCAGGGATGGCTGCAGTAGGCACAGCACCTGAAGCCGATCTTGGTGACGGAGAGAAGCGCAAGGACGCAGCTGGGCAAGCCCTCTTGCAAGGGGTAGGAGCTGATGAGGGCAATCGGGCCAGCATCTACTCCTGCTATGCTAAGAGGTGATCCAGAATCACATGGTGCTCCGTCCGAGTTTGAAGAATCTGTTGCTGCATCTAAAGCAACTGATCGACTGATCGCTGAAGATGGGTGATGAAGAAAGAGGATCCACCTCCCATCCCACCTGTATCCACCTCTCCTGCAACCTCATCGCCAGTCTCACCAGCTGCATCATCACTAGATTCTGGAGAGGCAGGATCATGAGCTGGTGCTGCAGCAGGATGTACACCAACTCGACGATCATCCTGAGTAAGGATAGAAAACTAAGGTGTGCTGAGGACGAGGCAAGTCGGCATCAACCACCCCAATGTGTAGAAGCAAAGCCATAATGTAGAGGGCATAGAGTAGATGATGACGCGGAGTAGAGAGGACATGCTGAATCTCATTGATAAGCAGATCAGTGATGTCGAAGGGCTCCTCTCTAAAGATAGAGAGCAAGACATGAAGCGCTAGATATGTAACCTTGGACTGATCACTGGTCCTGGGTAGTAGAGTGAGATGTAAAATCTTCAAGGCAAGATCTATGTCGCGGAGTATGCCAGTGATGTGCCTCAACTGAAAGGTATCAAAGTATAGCATGGCAACATCACAGCGCTCAAGGTCTGGAAGCGTGTGCAGCTGCCAACCGGAGGCAAGACGCACTAAGCCTAGCACAGCCTCAAACTGTTCCTTTGTGGCGGTGTAGACCTGGTGGCCCGCCATGAAGGACAGTGAAGTACGCTGAGGATGGATGAAAAGAGTGGCATAGAACTGATGGATGGGTTGCTAAGCCCAGTGCAGTGATGAGTTAGAAACAAGATCTCGAAGACCCACACAGGCAAACAAATCAGCCAAGGTGGATATCCCCGTACGAATGGCAATCATGGGGACACGACCATAGATACTGTCCAAAAGATCGAGCTGAGTGAGAGTGTATCAAATGAGAATGGGACAGCTGTCCCGATCAATAGGTCCAAGTGCCAGATAGGGGTTCTTGGCACGAAGAGAGCGAAGCTATCCAGCACCCCACTTGGAGTAGTCAACAGGAGTGTGCTCTGGTGGTGAAGGCAAGCGAGGACGAGAAGCAGAGGCCTGTCCGGACGATCGACCACGGTGGGAGGCGAATTTTCGCCTCGCAACGCGCCTTGAAGAGGAAGGATTAGATGACATGACATAGGAGGGCGGCAATGATAGGAAAAGAAATAGAATTGGAGGTGTGACAATGTCGTAGCAGCTGAAGCTGGGGTCTATGTTGGTGCGGTGGCGCGGCTAGGGTTTTGTGATGACAGCCAAGCGGCGGCTCGGTGCAACTACGAGAAAGCTCACGACAAGAGAACTTTGAGGTGGCGGCGAGGACTAAACAACAATGGTGTTACAATGGCGTGGTGCGGTGATGTGGCTAGGGTTACGTGGCGGTCATCCGGCAGCGTGGGTAAAGGAAAAAAGACAAAACACGAACCGGCGGCAGATGGTTGCAACGGCACCAAGGTGGTTAGAAATGAACAGTCATGGGTGAGAAAGAAATGAAGCAGAAACAATGCGAATGGATCTAGAAAAAAAATTATCATACTGACAGTCAGTATGTAATGCAAACAGTCATCATGAAAACTTGGTTTTTGATGCTGACAGTCAGTATGAGGTGCGGACAGTGTAACACCCTGGTTTTGGGGGTGAAAAGTTTTTGCATAAAAACCCTGCATGCATGTATCTCTGTAGTAGTAGCCAGATCAGCTAAACCCTAATCTCTCTCAAACCCTAAAAATCTCCAAATCTATTATCTAGATCCAGATCAAGATCTGACCATCCAGATTTAACCTACCAGTTATTCTGGAGATACAAGTCTTCAGGAGCCAGATTAAATTCTAACCCTAACTCCCAGTATCTAAGTCTCTTTCTGTTTTCGAAAACAGGAAATGCAGATTTACCCTAAGTACCCCAGTTTCCAGATAATTGAGTTATCTTGATTTAACCCTATCCAGACTCAAGTATCTCTTGGAATATGTTCCATGATACATCCTCAACTTACCTCAAAAAGTTGGGAACCAGATTGTTTCACCTAAACACTTTTCGCGGATAAGTCCAAATTTTACTGCGAATAGGTCCTTTTCTGTTTACCTCGAAGCCTGAAAAGGCTAAAATCTACAAATCAACTCCAACTCCAGAATTTCTTCAGGGAACACCTGCCAGATGCTATTTTATACAGATCCCTCTTTTGATCAGACTTCAAAATCTCTCTCCAATCACCAGAATTCGAGATCGACAAAATCCAGATCTGTTTTACCCTAATTTTACCCTATTTTCGAAAATAGGTGAAATCCCTCAAATCTTATCAAACTTTCTCCAAATTTGAGCTAAATGAGTATTAATAGAAATATTATACTCAGCCATGGAATCAAATCTCAAATTAATCCTCTTTAAGACCAGATTTACAATTTAGTCCAAAGCCCATCAAAAATCATCACAATCAGGCCCCTGGTTCGACCACGGGCTACTGTTCACTACTAGACCACTCAGTTCGACTTCGACCACACCTCCTGTTCACGATCAGGCCGTTCAGCGACCACAGCTCCAGGTTTCGACCGCAACAACTGTCTTCGACCGCGCCTGTTACAATCGACCACGAGCTGTTGCCTTGGACTTCGACCACGACCTGGATCCAGCACGCGAGCGCGGGAGCTTCGACTTCGAGCACGCGCTGCTGCTGTTTTGCTTCGACCTGCAGCTACAGTACACGGTCAGTTGATTTCTTCGACCGTTGCTACGCCCGTGAACTCCTAGCCGTTGATCATCAGCATAGCCATCTTAGCCGCTGCCTCGTCGCCACGTGGTAGGTTCCTGTTCGCCACTGTGGATTGCCTTCTCCAGCACCGGCCAGATCTTCACTCTTCCGCGTGTGCCCGACAGCCACAGCAAAACCGTGCCACGTTGCAGCCATGCCACGATCGGGCTTCACTTCACCATCCCTTCACCGCAGAGACAGCAGCGCAGCCGACGCGACCGGTGAGGACGTCGTTTCGCCGCCTGTCATCACCGCCGGTCACCTTCTAGTCAACTCAAACCGGTTTCAACTCCCCGTGCAATTGTTGACGTTGGGAGCCTCCCCAGCCACGCCTATTTAAACGCCCTGGTCTTAGCAACTCTCTCACACTCCTTCACACCAGCAACCAATAAAACTCGCCGTATTTCTTTTCTTCCCCGGCGAGCAGCAAGAAGGGGCTTTGGTGCCAAGCTTCTCCACTGCCTCCTTCTTCAATACAGCACCCCTAGTGAGCTTCTCTCATCTCCCTCATACTTCTCAAGCTTGTAATTTAGTTTAAATGCTCTCTGTCACCGGCAATTGCCGTGTTTCATCTAGAACTCCGATGAGCAATTAATCCTCAACCAGATCGATTCAACCTTCGAACTAGTAATCAAATATGCTCACTAGACCTTGCTTAACATCCCTAAGCAACCAAAATCGACAGATTTGCTCAAATATGAAAAACCCCAAATTGGAACTTTGCTTGTGAACTAAGCTTGCTGTTGAAGCTTTTCTGGTGCATCTCTAGCCAATCTAACTTCACCAGTAGTATTCTTATGCCCTAGAGACCATGTACAAGCAAGGAATCGAGTTCTTTTGCCCAGAATCAAAAATACCCAAACCAGATTTGAGTTCATCTTTCCTCCAGCCAATAACTTCTAAATTCAGCCACTTCAGCTCAAACCACCTTGCCATTTAGATGTTTTGGACCATTTTGAGCAACTTTGTCTTCTACCACAACCCCTAATTCGGCCTAGAACAGGAGTTATGGCTATGCCCTAGTTGCTGTACTGTTTGTGCTGCAGGTACTCCAGACCAGTCAACTTCTTCGCTGGTTTTCATCACTTTCCAGTCATCTCCTGCCCTAGATCCTGTTGAGACATTTGTTCCTGCTACAAATGCCTAACTACCAGACAAAGTGGTGCATCATTTGGAGCCTTGAATCAAAAGATATGGCTAACCCTAGTTTCTGGCCATGTCGACCATATGCCAGGCTATGTCAGCCAGTGGCATTAGCCCTGTTCACCCACCTCTGGTCGTGTAAAACAGAAATTACTTTGTCAAATAGCTGCCTCACTACCTTGTGCACCATATGCTTGAATCAAAACCTACTTTGGCCACTGGAAACTATTCAAACCATGTCAATGCCATTCTAGAGCACTGTCAGCCTATGTCAGCCGGTGGCATTGAGCCTTTTCACCCACTTCCAGCCATGCACTTTGAAAATAACCTTGTCCCTTAGACTCCTGAAGTTGTGATCTACACTTTTCCCTACTGTCACAACTTGAGTTGAGCCCTCTATCACCCATCGACCTTATGTCGATGCCTTGAACCAAATGCCAACCTAAAGACATTCGCTGTTTTTGGGCGAACCAGTCACCACCTTGACATTTCCCTGATATTTTGGAACCTTGTAAACCTTAACCACTAATCTTAACCCTGGTTACCATAGTTAAACTCAAATCGCTTCCAAATCTTGTATCACCAGAGTGTTTTCTCCTTGCATCATTGCATGTAGTGGATTAGTAAGAGTAGAATTGATTGTAATGCCTGTTTGCTTGTTTGATCTTGTTCAGAGCAAGAGCCCAAGATTGAAGACCTTGTCACTGAACTGCCATCAACTGCTGATACTTACGACGCGGAAGGCAAGTCATACTTTGATCATATTGAAACCCATATTTTATGAATTGCTATGCTATTCCATGAGTAGATATCTCATTAATATTGCATGTGTTGAGATCAATGATATTATGGCAGTGATAGATTGAATACTTGAGGAATGTGAACTTGTTAAGATAGCAAGCCATGAACTAATAAAAGTATAAACTTATACATCTATATTCATGAAATAGAACCCCTAGCCGTGACCAGTGTTTTGGTATGGAATGGTGGTAGCACTGGAGGTGCTTGGCTGCACTGGATGTGCAGGCACTGAAGGTGCATGGTTTGTGGTATGATCTGGTCACTGGCATATAAGTACTAGAACCTTATATTGTGCGTCTAGTGGCATGAAAAACGTACCAACCACTTACATGGTATGGGACAGGCGCAATCTAGTAGCTTTCTTGGTATTAGTAGTTCCCTGCATGGCTTGTCGATCCGGTTTCTCGCGTGGAAACTGGTGGGACGCAGTTCGTCCATGAGTGATGTGAGATCAGAAAAATTATGAGAGGATAAGGTGTAAAGAAGGAAGACGCCCTACGCCAAATTAAGTCGTGCGCGACTGTAATCAAAAGAGGCTATGTGTCCTGCGGGAACATAGACCCAGGCTAGGAAGTAAGGCAGTGGGGAGGACCCACAACGGTACTTGGGACTGGATTGTCCATTTACCGGGCAGGGATACTGTTAATACTAGACTGCAAAACGTTGTGTGATCTCGGCCTTGTCACATGCGTATAAGTCGCATGGAGTTGGCCCGACTTGGAAGTCGAGTGAAAAAGTGGATTTAAAAAGAGGTACACCTTTGCAGAGTTAAAAATGTATTCGAATACTTCGTGCTCCCGAGTTTTAGGAGTATGCCGCGGTGGATTAAATCCATGGGGTGTGACACAAGTATTGTTTTATAAACTAAAATTTGTTAGTTCAAGATTACCCAAGTGGCATGTGTTGTGACGATAAGGGGCGTTGCCGTGGGCTGTCATGTGTTGACGTGTCGCGGTAATACCATAATCTAGTAAACATGTGTTAACTAAGAGGCATGTGGATTTTGCCTTAAGCATATGATAACTAAGAGGCATGTGGTTTATGCCCTAAAGTATATGAGATACTGCTATGAGTATAAGATTGAAAGGCGTGAATAAAAGTAATGTGATATGAGGTTATATCGCCTTGGATATGGGATATATGAATCATTATCAATATGATTTATTTACTGCCATGAGTATGATTGAAAGATGAATAGGAAGAAATGTATTTTGAGAAAAACCCTTCACTCTTTCCCCAATAGCATAGGTACATGTCATTTATACTGTAAATATATCTCTACCTTCCCTATGACTTGCTGAGTACATAAGTACTCACCCTTGCAACAACTCATCAATAGATGGAGCGTCCTACGACCTTGGAGGATATCCTGAAGATGCTGCGGACCTAGGAGATGATGAACAGTTTCCTCTGGAGCCCTGATGTGGTGCTGTCTTGCTGTCAACCTCTGTTTCCTGTGGATTGCTTTTGGGCCTAGCTTCCGTCGACTAGATGTGTTATTTTGTTGGACCCTTGTGCCTTGTAAGGCACTGTACCTCGTTTTGTACTAAGGCCTGATGGCCATACAATTATGACTACTGTATTATTTTGCTGCTTCAATGTATTCCTGTGATTGACTCATCCTGGGAAGTCAAGTGGTTTAAGGGACCAGCTGCACCGAGCTGGGCTCCTCACAGGTGATGTCACAGTCATGGCAGACACGACAGACAGTCAGTGTGAGAAATTGGTTTTTGATACAGACAGTCAGCGTGGGGTGCGGACTGTCAGCGTGGTCCTTGACCATAACCACGACATTAGTTTCGACTAGTTTCTTGGACAAAAGATGTGTTCAATAGAATTCCACTAAAGAACTACAAATGAGTTGGAGTTTCAACCACGACCACGACTTGGTCTTGAAAGTTTGTAGTCAAATAGTTTCTATTAAAGCACGGGGTGATCTGGTCATTGATCCTTTACACGATGAGCGATTTAATTTCCAATTTCGACCAAGACTAGGGACTAAAGAATTGTGGTCAAAAGATATCTACTCAAAAGGGGCCACAGAGTGAAATATTGGTCGTCCTATGGTCGTTTGGGCCTTAAATCTACTTTGACTAGGTTCCAGTTTTTGACCACGATCAGATCTGGACTGATGGTTTGAAGTCAAATAGCTTCTACTTGAAACGACCACGACTGGAGTAATTTAGACCAAAACCTGAGCAGAGCAATTTTGCAATAGAGTGGTCGTTTGATTCTTCAAATTGACCATGACCAAGGCATTTTTTGACCACTACCAAGACAGGAGTTTTTGGCAGTATAGTGGTCTTTTCGGCCTTCTAATTGACCATGACCAGGGCATTTTTCGATCAAGATCAGAGCAAAGGGACTTTGGTTAACTCGAACCCTTTTGAGTTGGATTTTTGGTTGTCCTAGTGGTCAATTCACTTGAAAAATACCAAGATCAGGCCAAGTCATTTTGTAAAGATATATAAGTACATATTAAAATATATAATCAACTAGAATTTGATATATCAATTAAATTTAGTTCACTTCTAAGAAAGCAAAAACTAGATTCATCCAAAGGTTTTGTGAAAATATCCACTAATTGCATGTTGGTTTTGACATGGCCTAAATTAATGTCCCATTTTGCCACATGATCTCTTATAAAATGGTGCCATATGTCAATATGCTTTGTTCTTGAATGTTGAATAGGATTATTTGCAATTTTAATGGCACTTTCGTTATCACATCAGAGTAGCACTTTATCAAAGTATATTCCATAATCAAGGAGAGTTTCCTTCATCCATAGAATTTGAACCCAACAAATACTCGCCAAAACATATTCCGCTTCGACGATGGACAGAGCTACAGAGTTTTCTTTCTTGAATGACCAAGATACTAATGATCTCCCCAAAAGTTGACAACTACCGGATGTGCTTTTTCTATCTATTTTGCATCCCACATAATCCGAATTCGAATATCCAATTAATTCAAAGTTTGCATCTTTTGGATACCAAAGGCCTATATTCGGATAACATTTCAAATATCTAAGGATTCTTTTAATATCAGTTAAATGACATTCCTTAGGGGATGATTCAAATCTAGCACACATGCAAACACTAAACATGATGTCGGGACTAGATGCGATAGGATAAAGTAAACTACATGTTGGGAAAAATCTCTGGCCTAAATGCCTCCCTCGTCCCGAGCGCCGCGACCCGGTGACCACGGTCCCGGCAAGCAGAGCCCCAGGAACAAGTGTCTCCCTTGTCCTGGGCGCCGCCACCCAGTGACCATGGTACCGGCGAGAGGAGCCTCAGTAACAAGCGTCCCACTATGCCCCGGGCGCCGCCACCCGGTGACCGCTGTACTGGTGAGCGGGGCCTCGGCCACAGGTGTCTCTCTCGCCCCAAGTGCCGCCACCTGGCAACGGGCGTCCCACTTTCTCCCGGGCGCTCCCACCCGGTGAGTGGGGCCCCGGCCACAGGGGCCTCCCTCATCCCAGGCGCCGCCACCCAAGAACAGGCGCCCTCTTTGTCCTGGGAGCCGCCACCCGGTGACGACAATCCCGGTGAGCGGGGCCACGGCCACAGGGGGCCTCCCTCATCCCGGGCGCCACCACCCGATAACGGGTGTCCCCCTTTGTCCCGAGCGCCGCTACCCAGTGACCACGGTCCCGGTGAGTGGACCACCAGGAATAGGCGTCCCCCTATGCCCTGCGCGCCGCAACCCGGTGACCGCTGTCCCAGTGAGCAGCGCCCAAGCCACAGGTGTCTCCCTCGCCCCAGGCGCCGTCACCCGATGACCATGGTCCCGGTGAGCGGAACCCCAGGAGCAGGCATCCCCCTCGCCACGGACGCGGCCACCCGACAACAGTCGTCCCCATTAATCCCGTGCGCCGCCACTGGTGACCACTGTTCCGGTGAGCCGGGCCCCAGCCATAGGGGCCTCCCTCGCACCAGGCGCCACCACCCCGTTACCACGGTCCCGATGAGCGGAGCACCGGGTATAGGCGTCCCCTTGTGCCCCGGGCGCTGCGACCCGGTGACTGCTGTCCCGGTGAGCAGCGCCCCGGCCACAGGTGTCTGCCTTGCCCTGGGTGCCGCCACCCGGCAACAGGGTCCCACTTTATCCCGGGCGCAACCACGCGATGACCTCGGTCCCGGTGAGCGGGGCCCCTGCCACAGCGGCCTCCCACCACCCGGCACCTCCACCCAGGAAAAGCGTCCCCCTTTGTCCCGGGTGTCACCACCTGGTGACCATGGTCCCGGTGAGCGGGGCCCCGTCCACAAGGGCCTCCCTTGCCCCGGGCGCCGCCACCCAGAAATCGGCATCCTCCTCATCCCCGGCGCCGCCACACGGTGACCACGGTCCCGGTGAGTGGAGCCCCGGGAACAGGCGTCACCCTCGCCCCAGGCACCGCCACCTGGTGACCATAGTCCCGGTAGCGGAACCCCAGGAGCAGCTGTCCCCCTCACCATGGACGCCGCCACCCGGTGACCGCTGTCCTGGTAAGCAGCGCCCCGGGTGCCGCCACCCGACAACGGGCGTCCCCCTTTGTCCAGGGCACCGCCACGCGGTGACCACGGTCCCAGTGAGCGGGGCCCCGGCCACAGGGGCCTCCCTCGCCCCGGCACCGCCACCCGGGAACAAGCGTCCCCATTTGTCCCGGGTGTCGCCACCCAGTGACCACGCTGCTGGTGAGCGGGGCCCCGGCCACAACGGCCTCCCTTGCCCTGGGTGCCACCAACCAGAAACGAGAGTCCTCCTCATCCTAGGCGCCGCCACTCGGTGACCATGGTCCCGGTGAGCACAGCCCCAGGAACAGGCGTCACCCTCGCCCCAGGAGCCGTCACCCGGTGACCATGGTCCCGGTGAGTGGAACCTCAAGTGCAGGCGTCTCCCTCGACACAGACGCTGCCACCCGGCAATAGTCGTCCCCATTATTCCCGAGCGCCGCCACCCGGTGACCATTGTCCCAGTGAGCGGGGCTCCGGCCACAGGTGTCTCCCTCGCTTCGGGCGCCACCACCCGGCAACAGACGTCCCCCTTTGTCCCGGGAGCCGCCACCCGGTGACCACTGTCCCGGTGAGCGGTGCCCTGGCCACAGGTACCGCCCTCGCCCCGGGCGCCGCAACCCGGTGACCACAGTCCCAGTGAGCGAGGCCCAGGCAAGAGGGGCCTCCCTCGTCCTGGGCGCCGCCACCCGGCAACAGCTGTCCCCCTTTCTCCCGGGCGCCGCCACCCGGTGACCACTGTCCCTTGAGCGGGGCCCCAACCACAGGGGCCTCCCTCGCACCGGGTGCCACCACTCGGTTACCAAGGTCCCGGTGAGCAGAGCACCGAGAACAGGCGTCCCCTTGTGCTCCGGGCGCCGCCACCCGGTGACCGCTGTCCCAGTGAGCAGCGCCCCGGCCACAGGTGTCTCTCTCGCCCTGGGCGCCGCCACCCGGCAACCGGGTCCCACTTTATCCTGGGCGCAACAACGCGATGACCACGGTCCCAGTGAGCGGGACCCCTGCCACAGGGGCCTCCCTCGCCCCAGCACCGCCACCCGGGAACAAGCAACCCCCTTTGTCCCGAGTGTCGCTACCCAGTGACCACGGTCCCGGTGAGCGAGGCCCCGGCCACAATGGCCTCCCTTGCGCCGGGCCCCACCACCCAGAAACCGGCATCCTCCTTGTCCCGGGAGCCGCCACCCGGTGACCACGGTCCCGATGAGCGGAGCCCCGGGAACAGGCGTCACCCTCACCTCGGGCACCGCCACCTGGTGACCATGGTCCAGGTGAGCGGAACATCGAGAGCAGCCGTCCCCCTCACCACGGACGCAACCACCCGGCAACGGGCATCCCCATTATTCCCGGGCGCTGCCACCCGGTGACCACAGTCCCAGTGAGCAGGGCCCTGGCCACAGGTGTCTCCCACTCTCCGGGCGCCCCCACCCGGCAACGGACGTCCCCCTTTGTCCCGGGCGACGCCACCGGGTGACCACTATCCCAGTGAGCGGGGCCCCAGCCACACGTGCCGCCCTCGCCCGGGCGCCGCCACCTGGGAATAGGCGTCCCTCTCGTCCCGGCCGCCGCCACCTGGTGACCACATTCCCTGTGAGCGGAGCCCCAAGAACAAGTGTCCCCCTCGTCACCCTCTTGTAAAGGAGCATTGATTCATTTTTTGGCTTAAAACAAACAAAGCAATAGGCATCCTTTGGAGACCTCTCCCCACGAGAGAACCTCCCCAGCGGACTTACGTCCTGGGGGTGTCGACAGAACTAGGGTCCCCACTGGGGCCTGAACCTATATAAATCCTTGTGTCATTCTCTGTGCTTGCACGACGGGAGGTGACCGGTCGCGCGGTCAGTTCGCATCGTTGTTCGTTCGCTAGGAACATTCATAAAACCTGCCGGGGTATTCCTAATACCACGACAGTTGGTGCCATCTGTGGGGATCGTGACGAATCACCATAGCTCCCCCAAGAACAAGAGCTTAAGCCATCTCTGCTGGTGTTGGTACCAGCGACTCGGCACCACCTCCGCAAGATGATGCTGTCACAACCCTACCGTACGGGGACGCCCGACGAGAGGAACCATCTTCTCCTCCCGTAGTCTCCTGTAGGAAGGTTCCCATTTCCAAACTGGTGACCGTGACCGTGCTTGCAGCGCCTAGCGCCCCCCAACTCTCTGTCCCGGTCTCTAGAGATCCCCTACTGGGGGCCTTGGTCGACAGCCAACTCCATGCCCAGCACACCCTAGAGGAGCTATTGCGCGTCTTAGCGTGGGCCCCGGCTCCTGTCTACCCACCCCATACCCGTTTATGGGGGCACCGCCTCCATTCTTCATGGGACACCCGGCAGCCTTTACCGCTCCGGGAATGTTTCTCGCCCCCGGGGCTTGCCCCCGCCTGGAGCTTTCCCAGCACAGGAAATGTTTCTCGCTCCGGGAGGCCGGCCCGTGGCTAGAACCTTTCCCGTCCAGGGCGGCTATCTAGCACCAGGCCCGGAATCCCCGCAGGCTGCTGCCATTGCGCCGGGAGCCCTCCCCGTGCCAGGGGTCCCCCCCACGGTGGGAGCCTTCCCCGCGCCCGCGACCACATAGGCGCAGGAGCTGGAGGTCGCCCAGGAAGCTCCCGTCACCGCCCCGGACGCCCACCCAGTGATGGGGCCGTCCCGCTTGCTGGTGGCATCCTCCGGGCCAGTGACCCACGCGCATCAGCCCCCTCCCCCAGGACTGCCCTTAAAGGCTCCCCTGGTGGACCAGACCGGTTTCACCTGGGAGGAGGTTGAGCGAATGCGTACCGAGAAATCCGGGGAGGCTCCCTCTCGCTACCGATCGGAACTCCTCCCAGCTCACAGTCGCGGTGAGCCACGCTACCGTCCTGACCGGGGGAAGAGGCCGGTTGAGGAGGCTACTAACACCTCCTGAGGGTACATGGAAATCCAGGAGGTTAGCTCGACTAACCCCGAGGAGAAGAGGCGCTACCGTCGCGCCGGTGGACCGCTAGGACCCCTCCCCAACTCTGACAACGAGCGTGCATCCCCTGTTAAAGGAGACAGCGACCGGGACTCCCCCCGGGAGGTCGATGGGGCCAACCAGCCACTGTATAACCGCCTCCGTTGCATTTGCTGGCCGCGACCCTACCGCCCACCGCACATCGAACATTACAACGGTGAGGCCGACCCTTACAAATTTGTTCAGGTGTACTCCACGGCCATTTTAGTGGCTGGGGGGATGAGACGGTCCAGTGCAACGTCTTCCCCCTCTATCCCACCAGGAGGGAC
This sequence comes from Pharus latifolius, assembly GCA_019359835.1. NCBI lineage: Eukaryota > Viridiplantae > Streptophyta > Magnoliopsida > Poales > Poaceae > Pharus > Pharus latifolius. The sequence continues at coordinate 33,476,063 of CM033324.1, read as the reverse complement.
AATGACTATGCCGACGCTCTGGCTCTGGCGGCCAATGCCTGGGAGCCTCTCCCCAGAGGTGCCTTCCTTGAGATCATCGCAAAGCCCTCGGTGACCCCTATGGGTGCGGACTCCGAGTCTCGTGCCCCAAAAGTCTCTGAGATCGTCCGGGCCATGTCCTGGATGGACCCCCTCGTCTCCTTCATAATGGGGGAGGGGGAGCCCCCCATTGACACTAAGGCGAAGCGCCTCCATGCCAAGGCACGGGCATTTCTCCTACTTGCGGGGAAGGTTTACAAGCGAGGGGCTTCCGCCCTACTCCGCTGCCTCCCGTGGGCAGCGGGACTCCGGTTCCTCGAAAACATTCACTCCGGGAGCTGTGGGTCTCCACCAAGGCTTTTATTGGCCTACTGTGGTCCGCGACATGCAAGACCTCCTCTCCACGTGCGAGGCTTGCCAGAGGATTACAAAGGGCACCAGACTGCCCTCCGCAACACTGTAGACCATCACCATCACTTGGCCCATCACGCTCTGGGGCATGGACCTCCTCGGTCCTTCCCCCCAGCACCTGGGGGCTACAAGTATGCGGTGGTCGCTGTGGACTATTTTTCCAAGTGGGTGGAGGCTGAGCCTTTGGCCAGCATCACCTCCCGCGCGGTACAGTGGTTCTTCTGGAAGAACATCGTGTGTCATTTTGGGGTCCCCCAAGAAATCACCATCGACAACAGGACCCAATTCGACTCAGCATGCTTTTGGGAGTTTTGCGAAGGCTTCGGAACTACCCTCCACTTCGCCTTCGTAGCTCATCCCCACAGCAACGGGGTTGTTGAAATGGTCAATGGCGTGATCCTACAAGGATTACACCGATGACTTGAGCAAACCGCCTCTAGGCGGGGCGCTTGGGCGGAGGAGCTTCCGAGCATCCTCTGTTCCATGCGCACGACCCTGAGCCAGGCAACAGGGCGTACGCCCTTTTCGCTCGTGTACGGGGCTGAAGCAGTCCTCCCCTCAGAGATTGGCTTTCGGTCCCTGTGGGTCGAGCTCCTAGAAGGAGCTACGGCTGCAGCGTACCAAACCAACGAAGCAAATCAGCGGCTGGAAGTCGACCTCGTCGAAGAAGAGCGGGACCGAGCACGCCTCCACCACGCCATCTACAAGCGCAAGATAATGCGCGCATACAACCAGCACGTCTGCGAGAGAGCTTTCTACCTTGGAGACCTGCTCCTCAAGTGCTTGACTGACGCCCAAGCCGAGGGCAAACTCTCCCCCAAGTGGGAAGGCCCATACAGGATCTCTACGATCCTGGGCTCAGGGGCTTATTAGCTCCACAACCTCGAAGACCAGGAGCTGAAGCATACTTGAAACGCAGACTTGCTCCGCAAGTTCTACATCTAGCCTTCGGGCTTACTACCTCCCCCGTCGCGACTTCGTAGGGGGAGGCACTGTAATTACCATTCCCTCCCCTGTCGCGATTCCGCGGGGGGAGGCGTTTCGTCTTTATCAATACAAATGGATTTTCGTTCAACTCTGGAGTCTTTGTAGATTTGTACCTCTCCGCCCTCGAGGCGATGTCCTCTATGAGGACGCCATCCCCATGAGGACATAGGCTATCGCAGCCTAAAAGCCCCTACGACGGGAGCCCCGCTCCCGTAGGGTGGCTTACATTAACCCTCATAGACTGACGGGGTAAGCGGCAACCCAGTTCTCATGAAATGTGGTAGCAAGTCACTTTAAGGGACTAGTCCCCTCTCAAATACTCTACACCTGCCGCCAAGTCACAGAACCCTCCTCAGGGATCGGCCTAATCCCTTTAAGGGCCATCGGCCCATCCCCCCCGGGAAGTGAGTTGCCCCCTCTGCAGGTTATAGGATTCTAGGTTTTTGAAACTCCCAGTTACCGTCGGAATCCCCCCCCCCCCATTCTCATGACGACCGGGGAGATTCCTTACCTTATCCCTTTCTGACTGGGGGCTAGGAGACCCTGGTAGTTATCAGCGTCCAGCCCCCCTTCTTTCGGGTTCCTCACCCACAGTGCACGGTGCCAAGCCACACCCTGCTGTGGGGGGGGGGGGACAACCTAGGCGCCCGAACGGGAATTTTTGGAAAATTTTGAAGACAACATTCAAGCAAGTTCAAGCAAACTCAGATAGCTTAATTGATGAAACGTTTCCCGGGGGACAACCCCCCCCCCCCCCCCCCCCCCCCCCCGTGGATTAAGGTGTCCCCGGGACGACAACACCCGGGCACATACTGGATACAACCCGGAGAGCCGAGCTCCCACGAAAAATCACCCCGGAGGACAGCCCCCTGCGGTGGGCACCTTCACCTAATATTCCCGAAGACCTTACCACAGTTCCCGGCAAAGGTCCTGATACAAGCTCCTTATGCGTCTTTGGGCTTCTCGAAGCAGATCCCCGGGCCAACACTCGTAGCCGCCCGGCAGATGCATCCAAAGCGGCGGGACCCTCCGGGACCCCAGTCTTCGAGGGGACAACTCGGCGTGACTGTTGTCGAAATTCTTTAAATGCCACTCCGGGAGCCACCGCAACCGGATTGGCTCCTAGGGAGCACCCCAAGCATGTCCCGTGGTGGCAAGGCTTAACAAAGCTAAGGCCACTTGGGCATCCCCCAGAAGCCCCTCCTCGGGAACAAGCTCCCGGGCTAAGCAGCTCAAGCCTCGGGAACTCTCTCTCAGGAGCAAGCTCGCGAAAAGACAAAAGGCTCAGCAAAATTATCTTTTCATTGAATCAAGTAAAGGGATTTACAATTCTCCGGGGCTTCTAAGAAGCTACCAGGAGCAAAAACCTAACAAAAGATAAAGGACCTATCTAAAGGCCTGGGGGGGAGACACATACTTGCTCGTTCCCGGTCCCCCCCCCCCCCCCCCCCCCCCCCCCCGCGGAGGCCTCCCTCGCAGTCCGGACGTCCGCCCTTGGGGGCGCCGAAGCTGAGAGTCGAGCCCCGATGATCCGGTCGTAGAAGCCCCCCGCCAACTCCTCCAACTCCCACTGTTGCAACTCGAAGAAGTCGGGGAAGCTACGGGGGAGCCGACCTCCAACCACCCGGGCGCCGGTCCTGATGAGACCATGTACATCATGGTTATGACCAAGACGACATCAACATGGTGGTCATCAAGATGTCATCGTCCGCCACCTTGGCCAGGACGCGAAAGCTGGCAGCACGTACATCGTCTGGATTTTGTGCTGTCGCCGCCACAAGTTCGGCCTCCACCTTGGCCACCTCCCCAAACACAAGACGTGCTCAAGAAAGGCGCCTCTACACCTCTAAGGTCGCACAAGCCACGTCGCTCCAAGGCCAGCCCACAAGTGAGCTCAATTCATCCGCGAGTCCGGTTCGGCCATCTGCGTGTAGTCCAACTTCAAATGGACGTACAGGCCACATACGAAGTCCGTTTTCGACGTTCTTGGACTCTACAGACAAGAGAACGACGAGAAATTTCCAACGGATCCAGTCCCATGTCTAAATTCCTTACGGATCAACAGGAATCATCAAAACAAGATTACGACCAGAATCTCACGTGCGCTGCGACGCTCCACTTTGGGCCCAAGGCCCATGTACCCCTAGGGTTTCCTCCTCCACCCCATGGCCGCCCCATACAGTATATATATGGCCGCCATGGCTGTCGTTTAGACTTGGGTTTTGCTTAGATCAATTCTGTCTTTGAACAGTATCGCCGTTCATCGGTTTGTGAGACCCCAACTCGTGAGCTTCATCCTCAAATGCAAATTCAGTTGCATCTTTCTCGTTCTTGCTTGTGTTCTCGATTCGTGGAGACTCGACGTTGACGATCCGGCTTCCGATCAGAACCGATCCGAACCCAGCAATCGCTACACCACGGCTCCGTTGGTTATCAACCATGCACAAACACGATTGACCTCACCAAGAAGGCTTATCCCTGCATGCGAATCGAGAACACAAGCAAGAACGAGAAAGATGCAACTGAATTTGCAATTGAGGATGAAGCTCACGAGTTGGGGTCTCACAAACCGATGAACGGCGATACTGTTCAAAGACAGAATTGATCTAAGCAAAACCCAAGTCTAAACGACAGCCATGGCGGCCATATATATACTGTATGGGGCGGCCATGGGGTGGAGGAGGAAACCCTAGGGGTACATGGGCCTTGGGCCCAAAGTGGAGCGTCGCAGCGCACATGAGATTCTGGTTGTAATCTTGTTTTGATGATTCCTGTTGATCCGTAAGGAATTTAGACATGGGACTGGATCCGTTGGAAAGCTCTCGTCGTTCTCTTGTCTGTAGAGTCCAAGAACGTCGAAAACGGACTTCGTATGTGGCCTGTACGTCCATTTGAAGTTGGACTACGCGCAGATGGCCGAACCGGACTCGCGGATGAATTGAGCTCACTTGTGGGCTGGCCTTGGAGCGACGTGGCTTGTGCGACCTTAGAGGTGTAGAGGCGCCTTTCTTGAGCACGTCTTGTGTTTGGGGAGGTGGCCAAGGTGGAGGCCGAACTTGTGGCGGCGACAGCACAAAATCCAGACGATGTACGTGCTGCCAGCTTTCGCGTCCTGGCCAAGGTGGCGGACGATGACATCTTGATGACCACCATGTTGATGTCGTCTTGGTCATAACCATGATGTACATGGTCTCATCAGGTCCCCTGGTGCTCCACGAGAGCCGCGGCTGTGGCCACCACCGGAACCCCGAGGTGCCGGAGCCTCCTCCTGGATCGAGGCGAATCCCGAGCCCTTCGAGGGCCGAGCGAACGGAACGTCCCGCCTCCCGGTAAGCGCTCTCCTTCGCTTTCACCTCCCTCCGGAGGTGGGCGTTGGCCTCCTCCGAGACGAGGAGTTGGACCCGGACCCTGGCCAGCTCCCCGAGGGCTTCATCTCTCTCAGTACAAAAGGCCGCGGCCTTATCCTCCGCCTCCTTCAACGCCTCCTCGAAGCGCTCTTCAACGCCCTATGAGATGGCCACCCCCTGCAAACCCAAGGATTAGATGAGCATGGAGCGTGGGCGAAACTTCCGAGGGAAGGTCCCCGGGTGCCACTGGAGTAAACTAACCTGGAGATGTAGGGAGACCAGCTCCGAGCACCACTCGCCGATCGTCCCCAACTGGACATAAGTCCGGACCTTCAGGGTCTGGAGGCCCGCGATGAATTTCTGGGCCTCGCTTGAGGACAGCAAGGGGGGTCTCCCTCTCGACGGCACCAAACCCGTCGCCACCGGCGAGTCCCCTACACCTCTCCCCGAGGGTGATGTGTACCTGCTCGGTCACGGTCACAGCCCCCATCGCCGGAGACTCGGTATCCGAGCAGTCAGAAGATGAGTCACCGGAGGGAAGGTGACCCTTGGGGGGGACGAGAAGTCCTTTGCCCCTCCCGTGCTGCGGGACCCCCAAGGCCACTGGGACCGGCTCGACCGAGGGGCTCGCCCCCTCATCCACTGACCAGTCGAAGCGCGGGGGGACGCCCCCACGAACCGCACCTTCGGGCGCTCCAGGCTCGCCGGCTCCGAGACCGCCGGAGGCATGGCCACTGCAGAAGGCGAGGGGGCGTAGGTCGCTGAGTCGGACTCCCCCCGTCACCGGCTGCTTCCCCCTTTTCGCCCGATCCAGTCGACGCATTGAGGAGGTGCATCAACTCCGCCGTCGTCCCTTGACCGGCGGGGAGCTCCACCTCCGGGAGGGGCGACACCGCCTCAGCCGCTGGGGTGGCCCACACCCACCCCAACCCGGGGTGACCCCACGAGCCTTTGCGGCCGTAGTGCAAGGTGTCGTAGCCGAGCCTGGGGCTTTCCGTGCCTTGGCACACTTTGGCTCCAAGCCCCCGGCGGCCTCCTTGCCCCGCTTATGAGAGCCAGGGGTGGGGAGAGTCTCCCTTACCGGTAACATTTGCCCGAAGGCTTCCGCCACCAAGTTACAGGGAGGGCCCTCCCCGATAACACGCACAATGCACTCGTGCTCGTCGGTGTAGTACCTCCCGAGGAGGTGTTCCGCCTTCTCCCGAGAGGCCGGGTACGGCTAGACTACAAAAAGTAAAAGTGTTAGCTGAAATAACTAAGACCGAGTCACGGGTCACCAGACACTCACGTCGAGCCACTGGCTTATGTGGGGGCCGATGCGCCGGACACATCTCAATTCCCCTCCGTCTGTGCGCGAAGGGTGAGAGCCAAAGGAGCAACAACTCCTCCGCGAGATCTATCATGGACCTCCGAGCCCAGGCACCCACCATCTTGCTAAGGAGCTTCAACTCCTCGGCTGTCCAAACCACCACCTCAGGGGCGGACGAGCGGCAGTAGGAGGGGGGCTCCGGGGAGTAGGTCTCCCCAGGGTCCCGGACCTAGAACCACCCCAGGAGCCAGTCCCCCCAATGGTCCCGGGAGGCGGCCACTGGGTACTCCTCCACCCTAGCTGGTAGACGCTGCACTATGACCGAGCCGAAGGTGGAATGCAGTCCACCCTTGACCACGTACGAGCGCCGGATGCACCGGAGCAGCCGGAAGGAGGGCTCGTAGAAGTACCGGAGCAGTCGGACCGTCGGCTCCCATCTGGTGGCTATCTCACAAAGCCAAATGAAGAGGCTGATCCGGACGAGAGTTTTGGGTGCCAAGTGGCTCATCGCCACCTCGTATTCCCGGAGGAACTCCCGGAGCAGCAGACACACCGGGAGCCGGAGGCCGGCCTCCAGGAAGGCTTCAAAAACATCCACCTAGCCTGCCCGAGGGCGAGGGGCCATCTCCTTCTTCCCGGGGATCGGGACATCCTCGCCCGCGAGAGCTCCCCGTTCCACGATGGACTCTAAGTCCCCCGAAGTAAACTCGGTGGCCTCGAGGAAGTCTACGGTGACTTCCTCCGGGGGCATGTCGGAGGCTAGGGCGCGGCCCTTCGGAGCCATCTACCAGGGAGAGGATCACCGGGCTAGGGTTATTGGGGGTTAGGTTTCCAGAGCAGGCTTCGCGCGCCAGTGAGAAGTTTGGAGCCAGGGTTTTGATGTGAGCTCTCTGGGCCCCCTTGCGGCCCTATTTATAGAGCCTAGTGCGGCCCTGATGGGCGACACGCGGCCCCTCGGGGTCAATCCAGGCCGCTCATTTCAAACACCACGAGAGAATCGAAGGAGCGCGCAGGGAAACAGCACACCGAAATTTGAAGTATGTGAAGCCATGATGGCCGACGATGCGAGCAAATCGAGACTCACAAGGTCATAATGACCGGCGGCACCATCATTCAATGCAAAGGCACGGGAACTGAGGCGCCCCCACGCTCCGGAGGCTCGCCTCTGGGGGAGATTTTCCCGGTGGTTTATCCCATTCCCCCAGGGGACCTAGCTGTGTCCCCGGAGGGTATGGGGGGCTGCTGTTGGGGGAAATCTCCAGCCTAAATGTCTCCTTCGTCCCGGGCGCCGCCACCTGGTGACCACGGTCCCGGCAAGCGGAACCCCGAGAACAAGTGTCTCCATTGTCCTGGGCGCTGCCACCCGGTGACCACGGTCCCGGTGAGCGGAGCCCCGGCCACAGGGTCCTCCCTCACACCCGGTGCCACCACTCGAGAACAGGCATCCCCCTTTGTCCCGAGCACCGCCACCCGGTGACCACTGTCCCAGTGAACGGGACCCCGGCCACAGGTGTCTCCCTCACCCCGGGCACTGCCACCCGGCAATGGTCGTCCCCCTTTGTCCCGGGCGCCGCCACCCGGTGACCACGGTTCCGGTGACCGGAGCCCTGGGAACAGGCGTCACCCTATGCCCCGAGATCCCCCACCCGATGACCGCTGTCCCGGTGAGCGGGGCCCCGGCCATAGGTGTCTCCCTCGCCCCGTGCGCCACCACCCGGCAATGGGTGTCCCCCTTTGTCGCAGGCGCCGCCACTCGATGACCACGGTCCCGGTGAGCGGGGGCCCGGCCACAAGGGCCTCCCTCACCCCAGGCGCCACCACCTGGGAACCGGTGTCCTGCTTGTCCCGGGCGCCGCCACCCGGTGACCACGGTCTCGGTGAGCGGAGCCCCGGGAACAAGCGTCCCCCTGTGCCCCGGGTGCCGCCACCAAGTGACCGCTATCCCAGTGAGCGGGGCTGATGTGGACATCACAAGCTCCAACGACCAAGATGTTCGCCCCAATGACCAAGATGGTTGCATACAAGACTCTTCAACCAAATTTCAAGGACCGATCACTCAATCTCGTGCCAAGCAAATTCGTGACCAGGTGTATGCTAACTTGAGTCCCATTTCAGATTTAAACAACTTAATGGAACTTCCAATGTCCACTTCTTTGGTTGAACTTAGGTGCATTGGAAGGGACGACGAAGATTGGTCGCACGAATGAGGGTGGTGCAAAGCACACACTGTCTATACGTTTGCGAGCAATTATGGAGACAATCTGAGAGTGCAACATGGTCATGGGCCACATCATTAGAAATATAATGAAGTCTAGTTTCCAACACATCAAACCATGCATCATTTCGACTTCCGAGTCAAAATTTATGGTCATTTTAGTGGAAGCTGCACAACCAGTCCAACCTGCGCGAAAATTGAAGAACTCTTTTCCAAACGAATTGGTCTCTTGGATATCCAAGGAAACTCTTCATCTAATGGGTGCCTTCACACCTTAATTAGGAGGGTTGATTGTTCAAGAAAACTTTTCATCTAATGGTTGCTTTCACACCTAAACTAGGAAGGTTGTTCCTAGTATAAATACCCCATGTATTCCAACTATTGGAAGCACTTTTGATCAAACCATTTTAGCTATATGCTAGTGTAGCAAGACTACTTGAGTGTTCCTCTACCTTTGCTCTTGTGAGTTTTCTTGGATTCGCGAGAAGGATCTTTACGGGTCCCCCTAGTTCGTGCTCTACGATTCCGGCCGTTTTGTGTGGATTAGTCCCGGATTGTGGTTCTGCAATTGTTCGGACGGCGGGTCGGAGTTCTTGTAGCTTCAGATCGACTTCCCCATCGTACGGGTTGCAACCAACCTTGGCAGGTATAAAGCCAGTTACCCCAGCTGTTCGCAGCTAATTATCTTTGTTCTATCCTACGCCGTGAAGATCGGGCCACTCTTGTGGAGAAACTGATATGCGTTGGTGCAGCAGTGATCCATCCCACTTGACAAGCGCTACAAGGTTTGTCCTTTTCAAAATTCACATCCTTCAAGCCATGCAGTAAATCACATTTTAAAAGTTTTTTAAGTCGATGCATTCCAACATGTGCAAGCCTTCTATGCCAAAGACAGTCTTTTGAAATTTGAGAAACAAAACATGTTGAAAGATATGCATCTTTTGAGTTAAAATCAACAAATAAAGATTTCCAAAATGAAAGCCTTTGAAGATTAAAGAATTGTCTTTCAAATTTTCCACTAAAATTTCTTTGGGAGAAATATGCAACGAAATCCAAGATCACAAATTTGTGCAATGGATAGCAATTGAAATTCAATTATTCAACAAGTAAAATATTTGAAATAGAAAGATCATGAGAAATTGCAATTTTACCCAAGCCTACCACATTCCCTTGATGTGGGACCCTCCTTTGAGGAATCCCGTGGCAACCGCCCAGGTGGATTGCGCACAGGTAGGTTCATCACAAGCTCACAACAACAGGATTCACTTTAAATAATAAAGCTGATAGATAAAACAAGTACAGGGTCACGAGGACCACTATTACAATATCATAATGCCAAGGATGGCCTTAATTAAAGTTGATACAAAATTAGAGAGTTTTTCAAAATCCAGAATCGGTATCGAAGTACCGAACACAGAAAAACAACACAAAAAGCAACCACAAAGGTCTTCACTTCCTTCTGCAGCGGCTCTGGAAGGGCTTCCTCCACATCGGACTCAACTTGGCTCATGACCCTCCTAGAAGCTCAAATCGTCTGGAAAGACTCTTTCCTCTTCTTGGTGCTCAAGGCCAGGGGAATCGGAATCCTCGAATCCTTTCTTCTGAATTTGTTTGCAAAGGCAAGGGTGAGCATGTTTTTACACAATGCTCAGCAAGTCTCGTTACAAGAATGCGGGCATATAGATGAGGAGTGATCAAGAAAAGGGATTTTGGTTTTATATATATATAAGAATAGAGTAGATTTTTACTCTAAAATTATAAAGAAAGGCGTTTAGTTTCCAAGAGCAATACTTTGAAATCTTAAATTATGCTTTAGAAATCATTATGTGATGGTCTCCCATGAGTCATCATTTTTATTAACCTATATTATGAAAACATTCCAAATCATTACTTGTGCTATAACCCATGGATAACATCCACTACGAAAAGACTCCTGAACCTGGGAGTAAGAGTATCTGATACTTCTTTTACACTTTGCAAAGGTGTACCTCTTTTTAAATCCACTAGTTCACTCGGCTTTCAAGTCGGTACAGCTCCATGTGACTTATACACATGTGACAAGGCCGAGATCACACAACGCTTTTACAGTTCAGTATTAACAGTATCCCCGCCCAGTAAATAGACAATTAAGTCTCAAGTACCGTTGTGGGTCTTCCCCACTGCCTTACTTCCTAGCCTCTGGTCTATGTTCCCGCAGGACACATAGTCTTGGTCTGTGTCCACGCAAGACATATGACCGTTTAAGATTACAACCGCGCATGGCTTAATCAGGTCTAGGGCGCCTTCCTTCTTTCCACCTTTTCCTCTCATCATTTTTCTGAACTCACATCACTCATGGCCGAACTGCGGCCCACCAGTTTCCACGCGAGAAACCAGACCGACAAACCATGCAGGGAACTGCTAATACCAAAAAGCTACTAAGTTGTGCCTGTCCCATACCAGGCAAGTGGTTGGTACGTTTACAATTCGCATAGAGACACAGCACAAGGTTCTCGTCCTTATGAATCAATAGTGATGAGCCATCCACATTCCCTGGTGCGCACCGCACCCTCTCCATACAAACCAATCCTCACTATCAATTCTAATTTCACATTTTCTTTCATCAAAAGAGTTTCAAATTCATTTCTCACATATTAGCCATTTCACACTCAACATGTACGTTTAAATAAGATTAGAGTTTAAGCATAGCATCCTAGGGTGACAAGGTTGCATGATGATTCAATCTCAAAAGGGGGTTTCCACATAAGACTTGGGTCATATCTATTCACATGTTTCTAAACATAGTTTTATCAAATACTCAGCATGCATATATCTTGAAAACAGTTAATCTACTTTATATCAAAATACTAGGTGAGACATGATCAAGGGGTTGAGACTTGCCTTGCACTGTTGGGTCTAATTACTTGAACGAAACCTCGAAGACTTCTTCCGCTCCTTCAACTTCTGGCACTGCGGCGGACACAAGCAATACAACACATACACTACATAAGCATACATGAAATAGTTGCAATAGAAAATAATAAGTAAGCATATCATGCATGCAAGGGAAAAGATTTGGACAAAGTCACTTGGGTGCTGGTCGAAGAGATGGGCTCAAAAGAAGTTGAATGTCAAAGGCCGACATTTAGTCCACGGCTAGACATAGCCATAAGTTGGTCTTAGGTAGGTCTTCTGGAGAGGTGGCAGAAGAGAAAGATGTAGAACACAACTCCAGGAATCTAGGGGACAAAGTGACATTTCCATTGCTCAACCAGAAGGGGTCAAACAAGGCTAATGCCAGTGGCTGACATGCACTGACATAGTGCAGACATTGCCAAAAACTAGGGCAAAGCACAACTTTTGATACAGGGCTCCAATTGATGCACAACTTTGTCTGGGAGGTAGGCATTGATAACAGGAACAAATCATTCAACAGGATCAAGGGTTGAAAGTGGCCAGAGGGCGGCCAAATCCGGTGATGAACTACGGTGGCGACACGGCACAGACACAGTTCTGGGCAGAATTTTGGCAAAGCCATATCTCCAAATCTGGGCCGATTCAAAGGTCGAGCTAGAAGGCAAAGTTGCTCAGGAGATTGGGAACTATCAAAAGGGCAAGGTAGACGGGGCCAGATCGGCCGGAATTAAAATCTGGCGAACTGCACAGGGGAAGAAGACACAAATTTGGGGTTTTCCAGATTTGAGCAAATTCTTCAACTTTGATTGCTTAGATGTGTTAAGCTAGGTTTACTGATCCTATTTAATCACTGGCTCGAGAGCTAAAAGGGCTTGGTTAGAGTTTAATTGCTCACTGGAGGTTTTTGGGGAAACCGACGATCACCGGCGACAGAAGGCAAGAGAACTCGATTCCAAGCTTAGATACACTCAAGAGGGGATGGGAAACTTACTGGGAGGCTTGGATTGCTGAGGGGAGCAACGGGTGAGGCTGGCACCGAGAGCTCCGGAAATGGCTCGCCGGGGAAGAAGATTTCACGGCGGAGCTGCGAGCTTAGGTGGTTTCTGGCGCTGGGTGAAGATGCAACGGCTACAGAAGGCTTTATATAGGCACGGGCGAGGCAAAAGGGCCGACAATTTGGAGTGTTGCTGCTGCGAGATGACTTTGAAGCGACGGGACGGGGTGGTGATGGCGAGGCGACTGACGGTGCGGCGTTGCAGCTTTGCAGCTGGACGGTGCAGGTGCAGGCGGCGAAGGCAACGGCGAGGAGACACCTAGCTCGAGCATGGCTGCGACGTGTCGAGCGTTCTCTGCGGTGCTGCGCTGCTGCAGCTAGCGCGTGTGCTGTGGCGGGGAAAATTTGCAGCAATTGCGCGGTTGAGGTGGCTTCCACGGTGGCGAACGGCGAGGGCACACATGGCGGCAAGGGCACAGGCGACTGCCACGGCGGAGTGAGCACAGCAGCTGGTCGAGGTCGCGCACAGGAGGTTCTCTGGTCGTGGACATGCTCCAGTCGAAAGCAGCAGGGACCTGGATGCAAATATTTTGGACTGATTTGCGATGATCTTTCTTTGGAGTTTGGACCTGATTGCAATTCTGGAAATTTGGGGGTCCAAATTGAACTTTGATTTCGCAACTGAGTGACACTAAAATGCTGGGACTCATCTGGCAGGAAATTTGGTGAATTTGAACAAGATTTGAGGGTTTCGACAAAAATCCGAAAATAGAGTAATTAGGGTAAAACAGGGTAATTAGGGTTTTGAAAACGGCGAGGCTCGAAACTCAGGTTTAGGGTAAGATTTGGAAATTCTTCCAGAAGGGAAAAATGTTCAGAATAGTGAAAGGAAGGTGTTTACTGGATCAGATCAAAGTTTGGAGATGGTCTGAGACTTTTAGTCTTTTTTGAGCTTCTGACAATTCTGAAAAGGGCTGATTTGTGATACATTTGGGCTGATTTGTGAAAAGGTCTGAATGACAAGAGTTTGATTGCCAACTTTTTGGGGTAAGATATTGGCATAACTGGGATCTCATTCTGATATAGGGAGAGACGAGGTAAGCCAAGATTTGGGAAAAATCGGGGTGCTACACTTGACGATTGTCGCCAAAGGTTATCTTTTGGTCATCTCTTGAGTTGTCTTCCAATGAGGTGAATGTTGGATCAAGGATGCCGACTAGAGGGGAGGTGAATAGGAGGCTTTTAAAAAATTTAAAACTTAAAGCAAATCAAGAATAAATAAAGAACAAATAATATAAGCAAGGAAAAGAGAACGAACACAACGATTTTTACCGAGGTATCGGAGACTCGCCCAGTCTCCACTAATCCTCGTTGAAGCACTCAAATCACTTGAGTCTTGCCTCAATACTCCGAAGAGTATTATCAACTAAGGTTGCTCCTTGTCCACTCCGGAAAGGCGAGCACCGATGCCTTGTACAAGCTTGCCGAGCCTCTCCAACAATCTCTGAACGGAGAGATCAACGGCCACACCTCCGAACCGTCTAGGTGAGGGCGCTCACCAAGAGTAACAGGCAGAGAGGTCTTCTCTAGACCTCCAAACACGCACCGAGAAGCTAAGTGAATGCAAAATGCAAAGAACTGAAACTCTCGGTGGATCGAAAAGCACTCGACTTGATCAAAAGATCAAGATTTTATATGAGAAACTAATGCTCAAGAGTGTATATGAAATGCTGCTGCTTGTTGTAAGAAACACATGCCCAAAGCCCCTATTTATAGTCTCAAGAAGCAAATGAACCGTTGGAGCTAGGGCTGAAAATCAGCAACTCAAACTGACAGTCAGTTTGCCTAACTGACAGTCAGTTTAGTGCACAACGGCCGACAAAATTTACGGAATAAACTTTGCTAGCCGTTCGTGGTCGAAAAAGGAAAGCTGAAACCCACAACTGACAGTCAGTTACACAAACTGACAGTCAGTTCGACCACAAACACGACCAAAAACAAATAGAAACTCAGTTAAAAGCACTGTGGTCGAAACCCCAACTGACAGTCAGTATGGACAAACTGACAGTTAGTTTAGTACAAAAATTTTGAGCCCAAAATACACCCTCTCGGGACAATTGTCAGTTTAAACTAACTGACATTCAAACTGACAGTCAGTTTAGCAAACTGACAGTCAGTCTAAACAAAAACAGAGATAACTTTAAATCCAGAAATCCAAAAGAGGTGTTTAATAGCTCGTTGGAAAGATAATTTCAAGGGCTACATTTTTGTCAACAGAACCAAAAGCCAGATCTGCCTAGATCTTTCTAGAAAATCGAAAAACTCTTCTACTATCAAAAACCGAACTGAAAAACCAGATTTTTCAAATAACTTCAAAACCAAATCCAACCAAAAAGATGCAATGCAATGACCTAGGTTTCTCGGTTTGCGTTGGAGGTAAAGAGAGGACTTTCGCTACCCCTCTTTATAGTACGGTTTAAAACTAGAAAATAATTTCCCTAACCGATCATCTCCAAACACCGAGATCGGTAAAAATAAAAACTCATAATACCTTAGGTCTTTCGCATCTTCATGATTTGCGTCTTGTATTTTGCTCTTCTACATCTTGTGCTTCACTTCATGTCGGGTTCATCTTGATCATCTTATATTTCTTCCCAATTGATCCCTGTATCAATCAATCTCGAAAGCACAATTAGTCCGGAACACTTTGTTTTCATTAATCATCAAAATTAGGGTTAGGCATGAAGACCTAGATGCAACAATCTCCCCCTTTTTGATGATTGATGACAACAAGTGTTCAAAAACAAAATAAATGAAATAGCTCCCCCTGAGTATATGCATCTCATCAAATCAGAGCATTAACCAATACATATACATCAGGGCATCTCATACATAACCAAGTCATAGATGTGCAAATA
The DNA here is from genome assembly GCA_019359835.1 of Pharus latifolius. NCBI lineage: Eukaryota > Viridiplantae > Streptophyta > Magnoliopsida > Poales > Poaceae > Pharus > Pharus latifolius. The sequence continues at coordinate 33,460,969 of CM033324.1, read as the reverse complement.
TTACCAAGTCATATCAGAGCATACACATCTCAAAATCAAGACATCATATATATCAATGTATCAGAGCTCAAGAACATCATCTCAAGAAACCAAGTCATCATATATATAAAGATATCAGAGCTAATCAGAGCTACACAGATAAACTCATCACACACAGATAAAGAAAAACATCTCCATATATATGAAAAATAAACATCTGTTCAATACAGCAAAAGACTCTAATATCCAAAATACCAAAATACTTCTCCCCCTTTGGCATCAAGCACAAAAAGGGAGGCAAAAAATACATATCAGAGCCTAATGCTCATCATCTGAAGAAAAGCCTAGGACGGCTGTATCTCCGGAGCCATCTGGAGATGCAGTCGGGTCGACAACTGGGGAGACCGGAGGAGTGGCAGCTGCAACTGGAGAAACCGGTGCAGGAGCCGCAGGAGCTAGAGCAGATGGTCCTGGAGCAGCTGGATCGGAGGCAAAGCTCGGCGAAGAAGACGCAGCTGGTCTGGCCCTCTTGCGAGGGGCAGGAGAACCTGGAGCAGGTAGCCGAGCCAAAATCTGCTCCTGCTGAGCGAGAAGGCGAAGCATGATCCTGTGATGCTCTGCCTGGGTGCGCAGGATCTCCTGCTGAGTCTGCAACACCTGAGAAAGAGAAGCTGAAGACAATGCAGATCCGGTGCCAGTCCCTGCAGCTAGAACTGGAGAAGACTCCTGAGCAGCAACCTCATCCTCTGACTCCCCCGCAGCATCATCATCTGATGCGGGAGAACCAGGGCCAGCAGCTGCAGCGGGGCGAGCACCAAGCCGGCGATCAGCCTGGCCTGGAGGATAAAAGAGAAGAGGATGATGGGGCCGTGGCAGCTCAGTGTCGACGGCCCGGATATGAAGAAGCATCGCCATGATATACGAGCGTATATCAGCTGACGGCGCGGGGAAAGAAGGACGTGCTGAATCTCACTAATGATGAGATCAGCAACGTCGAAGGGCTCCTCCTGGAAGATAGAAATTAGGACGTGGAGCCCTAGATAGGTCACTCTGGCCCTATCTCCGGTCATAGGAACTAAGGTGAGCCGGAGGATCCGTAGGGCCAGATCAACATCGCGGCGCAAACCAGCGATGTGACGGAGCTGGAAGGGGCCGGAATAGAGCATGGCCACCTCCCGACGCTCAAGATCTGGAAGGGTGTGGAGCTGGCGGCCAGAAGGAGGGCGCACCAGTCCAAGCGCTGACTCCATCTGCTCCTTCGTGACGGTGTGGACCTGGAGGCCCGTCATGAAGGTCATGGAGTCGCGCTGAGGGGAAATGAAGACGGTAGAATAAAACTGGCGAATGGGCCCCTCAGCCCAATGCAAAGAGGAATCGGCGACAAGGTCGCGGACCCCTACAGAGCCAAAGAGATCTGCGAGGGAGGCGATGCCTGTGCGAGAGGCGATCGTCCCCCACGACAGAGAGCGGTGGGCGAAGATGGGCGCGCGGCTATAGACACTGGTGAACAGGTCTAGGTGGAGGTTGGTGTAGCAAGTGAGAACCGCGCATGCGTCGCGACCAGTGGGACGCGGCGACAGATACGGGTTCACAGAGCGAAGAGAGCGAAGGCGGCTCACGTGCCACCGTGAATAATCCACGGGCACGCGCTCAGGCGGAGGCGAGGGCCAGTTCTCGGACGTCTGACCCGATGAACACTGGCTGTTCGCCGCGTTCTTCCGTCGGGCCACACGGCGAGAGGGACCGGGCTGATCAGACATGATTGAAAGAAACAGAGAAGACAAGGAATTAGACCTGAACAGAGAGGGCAGAGACTGAACTGAAGTGGTCGTCGAAGCTAATGCGGAGCAGACAACCAAATCAACTGCAGAACTCGACGAGGAGAACCACAAAGGACTGCACACGACGAAGAAAAGAGGCACCGAAGTGCAAATCCGGTGAACAGAGGAACTGCAGCCGGTGTGGTCGAAGACGAGGAGGAGACAGTGGTGCCGGCGGTGAAGAGATCACCGGCGACGAGGGGTGGCGCAAGGAGGTGGTGGCGAGGTATGGCGAGGAAGCGGCGCAAAGGCGACGGCGAGGGGGCGCAAGAAGCAACGGCGGCGAGAAGAAAGGGAAGCCGAGAAGACAAGAAAAGAAACGGGGATTTTAGGGTTCTCGATCCCGCAACTGACAGTCAGTTTGATAAACTGACAGTCAGTTCCAAACTCAGAAACATGTAACTGACAGTCAGTGTACCATACTGACAGTCAGTTCACAGAACTGAGTTTTGAAACTGACAGTCAGTGTATGAGACTGACAGTCAGTTGGGGACACGAACACGACCAGGAGCTACGACCAATATCAAATGCACGTAACTAACTGTCAGTTTGTGAAACTGACTGTCAGTTATGACAATGACTTCGACCAGAGACTAAGACCAGGCTCCTAAGCACTAAACTGACTGTCAGTTAGAGGAACTGACTGTCAGTTTGGTCAATTTCGACTAGAAGCAGTCTAAGACTAGAGAGGGAATAAAATAATAATATTTTTATAGAAACAACACATTTAGCACATCAACTAGCATTTGATATATCAATAATGTTCAGTTCACCCCTTAAAAAGCAAAATCTTGATTCATCTAGGGGTTTAGTGAAGATATCTGCTAGTTGCAAATCAGTTCTTACATAATTCACATCAATATCTCCTTTTGCCACATAATCTCTAATAAAATGGTGTCTTATTTCAATATGCTTAGTTCTAGAATGTTGAACAGGATTATTAGCAATTTTAATGGCACTTTCATTATCACACAAGAGTGGCACTTTATCAAATATAATCCCATAATCCATAAATGTCTGCTTCATCCATAATAATTGAGCACAACAACTTCCAGCAGACACATATTCAGCTTCAGCTGTGGAGAGAGCTACAGAATTTTGCTTCCTAGATGACCATGATCCTAATGATCTCCCCAACAGCTGACAGCTACCATATGTGCTTTTACGATCAATCTTGCACCCAGCATAATCAGAATCCGAATACCCAATTAATTCAAAATTTGCATCTTTCGGATACCAAAGTCCTAAACTAGGATAACATTTTAAATACCTAAGGATTCTTTTAAGAGCAGTTAAGTGACATTCCTTAGGATCAGACTGAAATCTAACACACAGGCATACACTAAACATGATATCAGGCCTAGATGCAGTAAGATATAAAAGACTACCAATCATAGACCTATACAGTTTAGAATCGACCGATTTGCCGCTTTTGTCCATGTCCAGATGTCCATTGGTCGCCATGGGAGTTTTGATTGCCTTAGCGTCTTCCATCCCAAAGCGCTTGAGCAGGTCCTTTACGTACTTTGTTTGACTCACGAAAGTACCGTTCTTGAGTTGCTTGATTTGAAGTCCGAGGAAGAAGCTCAGCTCACCAATCATGGACATCTCGAACTCCCTAGACATCATCTCTCCAAACTCATGACAGAAATGTTCATTAGTAGATCCAAATATAATATCATCAACATAAATCTGACAAATGAACAAATCCTTTTCAATTTTCTTTGTAAAGAGAGTTGTGTCAACCTTCCCAATTTTAAAACCTTTTGATAATAGAAAGTCTCTAAGACGCTCATACCAAGCCCGAGGAGCTTGTTTGAGACCATAGAGAGCTTTCGACAATTTAAATACATGGTTTGGAAATTTAGAATCTTCAAAACCAGGAGGTTGTTCAACAAAAACAAGTTCAGAAATTTCACCATTTAAGAACGCACTTTTTACATCCATTTGAAAAAGTTTGATATTAAAACATGATGCATAGGCAAGAAGAATGAGAATAGCTTCAAGTCTTGCTACCGGTGCAAAAGTTTCACCAAAGTCTAATCCTTCGACTTGAGTGAAGCCTTGAGCAACAAGATGAGCTTTGTTTCTAATTACAACACCATTTTCATCTTGCTTATTTCTGAAAACCCATTTTGTTCCAATAACATTATGATTTTTGGGTCTTTCAACTAGAGTCCGAACTTCATTTCTAGCAAAGTTATTGAGTTCTTCATGCATGGTATTTACCCAATCAGGGTCATTTAAAGCTTCATTAACATGTTTGGGTTCTAAAGAAGATACAAAAGAATGATGTTCACAAAATGCAGCAATACGAGATCGAGTTTGAACACCCTTACTAACGTCACCCAATATTTGGTCTAGAGGGTGATCCTTGGTGATGGTTTGGTGTTGCCTTGGTTCTTCATCTTGTACTGCTTCATCTTGACCTTGTTCTGGAGGATCAACATGAGATGATGATGCGTCTTGATCAACATTTTCAACGTTGACATCATCTTCTTGATCTTCCTCTGTTGTCTTGTGTCTCCAATGGTTATGTTCTTCATTGCTTCTTGAATATCTTCACCTGAAACTTCATGAGAGACTTGCTCCTTTTGTGAGCCATTAGTTTCATCAAATTCAACATCACCCGATTCTTCAATACAACTTGAATTTTTATTGAAAACACGATAAGCTTTACTAGTGGTGGAGTATCTGACTAGAAAGCCTTCATCTACTCTTCTTTGAAATTTACCACCAAAATTCCTTTTCTTAAGAATATAACATTTGCAACCAAACACTCGAAAATAAGAAATATTTGGCTTGCGCCCAACAAGAAGCTCATAAGGAGTCAAGTTTAGAAGAGGATGCAAATAAAGTCGGTTTATAGAATAGCAAGTGGTATGCACGGCTTCAGCCCAGAAGCGAGTAGGAGTATCGTACTCACTTAGCATAGTCCTTGCCATTTCTATAAGTGTTCGATTTTTTCTTTCAACAACTCCATTTTGCTGTGGAGTGTAGGATGTGGAAAATTCGTGTTTGATTCCAAGAGAGTCACAAAAATCAAAAACAGTTGAATTAACGAACTCTCCACCATGATCACTACGGATTTTCCTGATGGATAATTCGAATTCAGTAGAAACACGTTTTGCAAAACTTTTGAAAACATCGGGGCTTTCAGATTTTTGGGAAATAAAGAAAACCCAAGTATAGCGTGTGAAATCGTCAACAATCACAAAACCATAATTGCTACCCCCGATACTTTGGAACTCAGAAGGTCCAAATAAATCTATATGAAGAAGTTCCAAAGGTTTGCAAGTCGAAAGAATGCGCTTAGTTAGATGTGAAGTAGCTACTTGCTTGCCAGCTTGACAAGCGCTATAAGGTTTGTCCTTTTCAAAATTCACATCCTTTAAGCCAACAACCAAATCACGTTTTAAAAGTTTTCTCAATTGATGCATTCCAACATGTGCAAGTCGTCTATGCCATAGCCAACCTTTTGAGGTTTGAGAGACAAGACATGTTGAAAGAGATGCATCTTTTGAATGAAAATCAACCAAATAAAGATTTCCAAAACGAAAGCCTTTAAAGATCAAGGATTTATCTTTTAAACTTTCAATCAAAACTTCTTTTGGATAAAACGTGCAACTAAAACCAAAATCGCAAATTTGTGCAACGGAAAGCAAATTGAAATTCAGGGATTCGACCAATAAAACATTAGAAATAGAAAGATCATTTCAGATTGCGATTTTACCCATGCCGACCACATTTCCTTGACGGTTGTCGCCAAAGGTAATCTTTTGGTTCTCGCTTGAGTTGTCTTCTATTGAGGTGAACAACTTCTTATTACCGGTCATGTGTTCAGAGCATCCGCTATCTAGTACCCAATGCCTCCCACCGGTCTTGTAGTTGACCTGCATAAAAAGAATTAAGTCCTTTTAGGTACCCAAACCTTTTTGGGTCCTTCAATGTTAGCAATCAAAGCTTTGGGCACCCAAATAGATTTCTTTCTTTTATTTAACATGGGTGCACCAACATACTTTGCTATAGCATAACCTTTTCTCGACTTTTGAAGCATGTAGCAAGTATCAAAATAATTAGGAGTCATTAAGGGACATGCTTCATGCGAATGACCGGTTTCATGGCATTTATGACAGAATGTGTTGCATGCTTTAACAAATATAGTTTTAGAATTTTGTTTCCTTCCTTTCTTTTGAAAATATCCTAATCCTTCTTTTCTAAAAGAACATTTTTGTTTACTAAGGATTAGATCAAGAGATATTTTACCTTTATAACAATTTTCTAAGCCTTTTCCAAGTTTTTCAACTTGTGCCTTAAGTTCATTATTTTCATTTAAGATGTTATCATTAGAAACACATGGAATGTGATGACTATTAGAGGGAGAATCATCCAAATTACATGAAGTTGAAGCATCTACCTTAGATGAGATATTTGTAACATCTTTTATGAGCATGCATTCATAAGATTCTTTAAGCTCGGAGTATTGAGCGCGTAGGGAAGAATGTTCTTCCTTAAGCGCTTTATACTTCTTTTTAGTTTTTCCAAAAACTTCATTTAATTCGGTTATCATTTCAACTAAGTCATCATATGATGGATCGTTAGAATGTACCTTTTCATCGCCTTTAGCCATAAGGCAAATGGATGAGCTAGTTGAAGTGTTGATGTTGCCGAGAGCTAGTCCGGCCATCTTCTTGGAGCAACTTCTTTCGTTGTCGGAGTCGGAGTCGGAGCTCTCTCCGCCGGACATCCACTCTCCAAAACAGGCTTCTTTGATTTCTTCATTCTTCTTCTTGAAGAACTTCTTCTTCTTGTTCCACGCCTTGTTCTTGTTTGGACATCTTGATGCTATGTGTCCCTTCTCATGGCATCCATAGCAAATGATGTCCTTGAAGTTGTTTTGCTTTTGCCCCTTTGGTCGTGTGTCAATGTTGACACCTTTCTTATGCAACCTGCGAAAGAGTTTTTGAGTGTTCTTTACCATGAGTGCGAGGTCTTCATCGGAGGAGCCATCGCTTGAATCGTTTCTTGCATTAGCTTTGAAGGCCAAAGCTTTCTTCTTCGTCTCCGTGGGTTCGGCTGCTTCCTTCTTCTCCTTCTTGTGCATCTCATGGGTGATGAGGTTCCCATAAAGATCGGTTGGTGTTGTGGTCGATAGATCAGAGTTTGTGAGAACCGTGACCAAGGTGTCGAAGCTTTTCGGCAAGGCCCTAAGCATCTTTCTCACAAGCTCAAGGTCAGTAAAAACAACACCAAGACCCTTGAGTTCATTCACAATGTTATTTAACCGAGTAAACATGGAATCCACGGACTCGGTTGATGACATAGTGAATGTCTCATATTTTTGCCTCACCATTAGCAATTTTGCCTCTTTAACCTTTGTTGTGCCCTCGTAAATTTCTTCGAGGGTAGTCCAAACCTTATGAGCAGTCGTGAGATTGCTCACACGGTTGAACTCATTCAAGGATAAACCGGCAAAGAGTGCATTTTTTGCACTGGCATTTAAATGCAACTTTCTCCTATCGTCCTCAGACTGACTTGCCGGATCAACCGGAGGAGTAAAGCCGAGTTTAACGATATCCCATACATCAAGCCCCATAGCTTCTAGGAATACCGACATGCGCACTTTCCAATAAGGATAGTTTGTCCCATCAAAGATAGGCGCACGACCGGTATGACCGAGAAGAAAATCTCCACTTGACGACATCCTCTCTCTAGGCGGTAAAGCCTAATGAATCGAGAGACCAAGCTCTGATACCACGTGTTGGATCAAGGATGCCGACTAGAGGGGGGTGAATAGGAGGCTTTTAAAAAATTTAAAACTTAAAGCAAATCAAGAACAAATAAAGAACAAATAATATAAGCAAGGAAAAGAGAACGAACACAACGATTTTTACCGAGGTATCGGAGACTCGCCCAGTCTCCACTAATCCTCGTTGAAGCACTCAAATCACTTGAGTCTTGCCTCAATTCTCACGAAGAGTATTATCAACTAAGGTTGCTCCTTGTCCACTCCGGAAAGGCGAGCACCGATGCCTTGTACAAGCTTGCCGAGCCTCTCCAACAATCTCCGAACGGAGAGATCAACGGCCACGCCTCCGAACCGTCTAGGTGAGGGCGCTCACCAAGAGTAACAGGCAGAGAGGTCTTCTCTAGACCTCCAAACACGCACCGAGAAGCTAAGTGAATGCAAAATGCAAAGAACTGAAACTCTCGGTGGATCGAAAAGCACTCGACTTGATCAAAAGATCAAGATTTTATATAAGAAACTAATGCTCAAGAGTGTATATGAAATGTTGCTGCTTGTTGTAAGAAACACATGCCCAAAGCCCCTATTTATAGCCTCAAGAAGCAAATGAACCGTTGGAGCTAGGGCTGAAAACCAGCAACTCAAACTGACAGTCAGTTTGCCTAACTGACAGTCAGTTTAGTGCACAACGGCCGACAAAATTTACGGAATAAACTTTGCTAGCCGTTCGTGGTCGAAAAAGGAAAGCTGAAACCCACAACTGACAATCAGTTCGACCACAAACACGACCAAAAACAAATAGAAACTCAGTTAAAAGCACTGTGGTCGAAACCCCAACTGACAGTCAGTATGGACAAACTGACAGTCAGTTTAGTACAAAAATTTTGAGCCCAAAATACACCCTCTCTGGACAATTGTCAGTTTAAACTAACTGACAGTCAGTTTAGCAAACTGATTATCAGCCTGAACAAAAACAGAGATAACTTTAAATCCAGAAATTCAAAAGAGGCGTTTAATAGCTTGTTGGAAAGATAATTTCAAGGGCTACATTTTTGTCAACAGAAGCAAAAGCCAGATCTGCCTATATCTTTCTAGAAAATCGAAAAACTCTTCTACTGTCAAAAACTGAACTGAAAAACCAGATTTTTCAAATAACTTCAAAACCAAATCCAACCAAAAAGATGCAATGCAATGACCTAGGTTTCTCGGTTTGCGTTGGAGATAAAGAGAGGACTTTCGCTACCCCTCTTTATAGTACGGTTTAAAACTAGAAAATAATTTCCCTAACCGATCATCTCCAAACACCGAGATCGGTAAAAATAAAAACTCATAATACCTTAGGTCTTTCGCATCTTCATGATTTGCGTCTTGTATTTTGCTCTTCTACATCTTGTGCTTCACTTCATGTCGGGTTCATCTTGATCATCTTGTATTTCTTCCCAACTGATCCCTGTATCAATTAATCTCGAAAGCACAATTAATCCGGAACACTTTGTTTTCATTAATCATCAAAATTAGGGTTAGGCATGAAGGCCTAGATGCAACAGTGAACAGTTTTTTGTTATCGGTCATGTGTTTAGTGCATCCACTATCTAACACCCAATGCTTTCCACCGGTCTTGTAGTTCACCTGCACCACAAAGAAATCAAGTTCGTTTAGGTACCCAAACCCTTTCGGGTCCTTAAATGTTAGCAATCAAAGTTTTGAGTACCCAAATTGATTTTTTCTTTTTGTTTAACATGGGTGCACCAACAAACTTTGTTGTAACTTATCCTTTCTTAGTCCTCTTATGCATGTAGCATGCATCAAAATGAGTTGAGGTCATTAAGGGGCAAGCATTGTGTGCATGACCTATTTCATGACATCTAAAGAAAAATTTGTTAGATGCTTTTACAAAAACAGTTTTTGTGTTAGGTTTATTTCCTTTCTTAGGAAAGTATCCGAGTCCTTCTTTTCTAAATGAGCACCTTTGCTCACTAAAAAGAAGATCAAGGGATGCTTTTCCTTTGTAACAATTTTCTAAACTTTTGTTAAGTTTCTTAACTTGCGCCTTAAGTTCATTGTTATCATTTAGAATTGTTTTGATGAAACATGGCATGGTAATGCTTTCTTAAGGGTACATGATGTATCAAGAGGATCATTGCAACTAATTAACATATCATACTTAGAGACTTCAATTTGCAAATCATCAACTAAGTTACAAGAAGTAGCTAGATCTACTTTGGTTGATGAGTTGGTGAGATCTAAGCTTTCATGTGTATCTTTTAAATTTGAGTAAACAGTAAGCAAGGAGGAGTGTTCTTATTTAAGTGCTTTATACTTCATTTTAATTTTTCCAAAAGCATCATTCAATTCACTAACCATTTCAACTAAGTCATCATATGAAGGGTCAAGTGAATATACCTTCTCATCTTTCTTAGCCATGAGGCAAAAAAATGAGGTGGATGACATATTGTTGTCGCCAAGAGCTAGTGCAGCTAGCTCCTTGGAACAACCTTCCTCATCATCGGAGTCGGAGTCGGAGCTCTCTCCTCTAGACATCCACTCCCCAAAGCATACTTCGTTAATTCCACCATTCCTCTTCTTGAAGAACTTCTTCTTGGGATCTTTCTTCTTCTTATCCCAAGATTTGCTCTTGCTTGGACATCTTGAAGCTATATGTCCCTTTTCATGACATTCATAGCATATGATGTCTTTGAAGTTTGATGACTTCGACCCCTTAGGTCTTGTGTCAATGTTGACACCCTTCTTGTGCAACTTTCAGAGAAGCTTTTGAGTGTTCTTTATGAGAAGGGCTAGATCTTCATCGGATGAGCCATCACTTGAATCATCCTTGGAGATGGCTTTGAAAGCCAAATTTTTCTTTTTCATCTCCGATGATTCAGTCACCTCCTTCTTCTCCTTCCGATGCATCTCATGGGTGATGAGATTCCCATAGAGATCGGTGGGTGTAGTAGATGATAAGTCGGAGTTGGTGAGGACCATCACAAGAATGTCAAAACTCTCCGGAAGGGCTCTAAGTGAAGTTTTTTTCTACCGTCATTGGAATGACTTATCGGATCAACCGGAGGAGTAAACCCAACCTTAACAATATCCCAAACATCAAGTCCCATAGCCTCTAGAAACACCGACATGCACACTTTCCAATAGGGATAGTTAGTCTCGTCAAAGATGGGCGCACATCCGGTGTGTCCAAGATGAAAACCCTCATCGGAAGCCATCATCTCTCTAAGCGGTGAAGCCTACTCAAATGAGAGACCACACTCTAATACCACATGTAGGATCAAGGATGCCGACTAGAGGGGGTGAATAGGAAGCTTTTAAAATCTTTTAGCAATTTAAAACTCCAAAGAATAAGCAGCAAATAAATTTGAACCAAATCAACAATAGATGATATGAAAGGAGTAAGAGAATAAGAAGCTAACACAACGATGTATCCCGAGGTCTCAGAGACTCACCCGGTCTCCCCTACTCCTCATTGAAGCACTGAAACGAATGAGTCTTGCTCCGATTTCCACTAAGGTTGTTCCTTCTCTTCTCCGGAAAGGTGAGCACAAAACCTCTGACAACAATGCCGAGCCTCTCCAACAATCTTCGTCAAGAAAGAGATCAACGACTACCACCTCCAAACCATCTAGGTGAAGACAATCACCAAGAGTAATAAGTTGCGAGATCTCTTCTTGATCTCCAACAGCCACCGAGAGACTCTAAGAATGCAAATGATGCAAATGGATGCTCTCTAATGTTTTCTCTCAAACACAACTTATGATTTTGATTAAAAGATCAAGTCTTTAGTGCTGGAGAACTTGGGCTCAAGAGTATATCAAAATATAGCTCAGTTGGTTGGCAAAGACCTGCTCACAACAAGCATATATAGCCCAAACCTCTCAACTAGCCATTCTGAATTTGCAGAAAAATTGTCAGTTCATGCTAACAGTCAGCTCTAAAGATTGACAGTCAGCATCGACCACTAATGGCTAGTTATGACACAGTTAGTAGCCGTTGGTTTCATTTTGTCAGCACCTGTGCTGATGGTCAACATAGAACAAAAATATTTGGCTCAAAAACATGCGTCTCTTGAGAAATGTCTGCACGCACGCTGACATTCATGCTCACATTCGTGCTAACTGTCAGCACCACTACGCGGACTGTCAGCATGGCACAAAAGTTTTGGGTCTCAAAAACATACCTCTCTAGACAAATGGCAGCATGCACATGCTGACTGTCAGCATTGACCACGACCAGTTTTGTACGGTTTAAAAGGCTTTGATATATAAAGACTGGTCTAAACAAGCTTTGGTCGAAATCACTGTGGTTGAACACACTATGGTCGAATCCTTTTTGGTCGAAAATTCTAAGTCAAAAGACCAAGGCTCGAATGCAAACCTGTTCGAATGGAAATCTGGTCGAATGTCAGCATGCAAGGCTGACTGTCAGCATGCATTGTCAATTTCCAAAATCTTGAATTTTTAAGTCCAGTTTCAGTCTTTTGAAAACTAATTTTCTCTCAGTTTCAACCACGGATTTAAATGAATTTAAATGCATCATATGACCTAAAAATCTCTTAGAGTTTGTCGGAATCAAAAGAGATATGCAATCCCTCTTAATAATACGGTTTAAACTAAAGAAAAGGTTTCTATACATCCAGTCAAAACATCAAACGCCGAGAACGGTAAAATACAAAGGTATTACCTTGGGTCTTTGTGATTTCAGCTTTTGCAACTTCCCTTTTTGACATTTCATCTTTTCACCTGATGTTATAATCTATACTCAAATCAAACAAATTAGTCCAAAACACTCAGTGTCATTAATCATCAAAATCAAAGGCAGGGGCCTAGATGCAACATGCTCGTCATTTTGCACAATTTCTGAAACATTTTAATGATCTCACACTTCGTGTTTCGGGCATTCAGTATGTTACTTCCAACATTTCTTTGAAGAGATTGCTGCTGTGAATATTTTGTTGTGAGATTGGTGCGATAGTCTAGATGAAAACCTATCTAAGATAGTCTAGATGAAAACCTATCTAAATGGCTATTAAGATGAAGGAGAAGTATGATAAGTATTAGGGGATCCTGAGAAGATGAACATGTTGATATTTGTTGCTGCTATGCTTGATCCCAGGTATAACCAAATTTGTTATTTTTTTTCTTCTATTTAAGGATATATATTATATAGTCGAGCTAAATTTTTCTTATTTTCCTCAATGCAAGGTACAAACTATCTGATTACTTGAAGTTTACAATTTTAGAAATGTATGGTCCAATCAAAGGAGATCAGGTATGGATAAAGGTAAAAAATGCATTTCATTCTCTTTTTGAATAATACAAGAGCATGTATGCTCAAGGTGGAAGCCAAAGTGATAAACAACAAGGAGCACTAAATTCTAGTTCTGAACTTCAAGTAAATACATCAAATTTGATGAGGTCTTTATACAACAAGAAAATGAAAGTTTCTTGTGAAGCTGGTGCGTATAGCAACACTGAATTAGAAAAGTATGTTGGTGAAGATACAGAAGAAGATCGGGAAGATTAGGACATTCTTGCTTGGTGGAAATGTAACTCTCCTTGTTTTCCTATACTTCACACATGGCTCGTGATGTGTTATAAATTCCTATATCGACAGTTTCTTCTGAGTCAGCTTTTAGTACTAGTGGCCGTGTTCTTGATGATTTTAGAAGCTCATTGACACCGTTTGTGGTGCAATGCTTGTTATGTGCACAAGATTGAATATGGTGTTCCGCGCATCAATGTTGAGAAGGATTTAGTTGAATTAACTCATTTTGAAGAAGGTACTAAATTATAACTATTGTGTTTTAGTTAATCATTTTCATGTTACAATAGTTGAATTGTTTCACCTTGTGATTATCATATTTTTGTGTCATGCAGGCTTGATAAGTCCCCAATTAGAATCTGTTGCAACAAGTATTTACTCATGTGATCAACTATGAGCTGGCAATTTCTTTAAGATTGACTGCATATTACATTGGTAATTTGATATGCATTTTTAACATTATAATTTGTTCTTGTCGCAGATGTTCCTTTTGATGCCAACAAAACCAGAGAACGTCTATATGTTGAACACATTTTTCTCCTGAACATTTTGTATTGAATTGTGATGCATAAGTTGTTCCATTGATTGTGGATTGTCTATCTTTTTGTTATATATACTGGCAGTGACTCAGTGTGACTGTGATTTGTGGACTTTCTTATGTTTTATGAACTGTGCTTAACTGGTTGGTTATGTTTAGTAAGCTATGGTGTTTAACTTAAATGTTATTTGATATTTAATTTTAATTGTTGATCACTTTAAACCTTTAATACTATACTATTACATGGTACTCCAAATCATAAAGTAAAAAAAGAGCCAAAGATGTCATATAGGTTCGCGATAATTTAGTAAATTTAGTATTTAGCGAAACCGAATCAAAATTTTTTTGATAAATATGGTATGTAGTGTGTAATACTGAAATTTAAAAAAACCGAAAAAACCAAACAAAAAAACCAAATGCACACCCCTACCATTATCCTTCACATGCACTTAGGATTAAGTCATCCATTTTCCTAGAGATAATCCTAAGTGATCCATTTTCCTAGAGATAAGTTACTCACTCATAATCAAAGAAAAAAATAAAAAAGTAATAAAAAATCATACTAAACCCCTGAATTGAATTATTAAACTGAAAGTTGAACCAAAAAACAAATCCAGACTAGAAAGAAGACTAATCTAGAACTAGAAAACTAATCTAAAATCATAGATGATGAGATTTGATGGTTGAGAGATGCATGGTGGCTCTCGTTTTATTACCAGTTCACATTTAACACACTGAACCTGTAACACAATCTCTTGCAAAACCGACTCGAATAAGATTATTCATCTCTAGAAAACTCTCTTTTCTAATATCTTTTGCGTAATTGTTACAAATTTGATCGTATTTAGCATCTTTTGTCCTAAAACAAAATAGAACACAATTTCCACATTGTTTTCATTCAAGCAACAGTACTAATGTAATAAATCGCAAAAATAGACAAGTAATGGTTCTGAAAATGAAAGTGAGTCACATATGGGGGGTTTAAATATATAAAATTAGCACTTATTAATAATATTTTGATACAAATAGTATAAATAAGAAAAAAAAGACAAGAGTTTTATGCAATAAATGGCAAAGATGGGCTAATAATGATTCCAAAAAAATCAAATTTAGAGCTTTAAATATATAAAATTAGCACTTGTCAATAAGATTTCAGTAAAAATATTACAAAAAGAAAAAAGAATACTCCCATTTTGAGCCTTTCAACTTTGAATTCTTGTCTTTTTATGGCCTCTCTAGTCTTAACTTTATGAAATACCACAAATAAAAAAAAAATCTATGTCACTGACAAGTGAGTGCACAACTCATATATCAATGATACAAAGATAATTTTTATTAACTAGTAGATTTTTTTACCCAAACTATATAAGAGGTTGGGATCGACCCCACAACCACAGGTAATTAAATTTAGAAGGAAGTTTCACTGACAATCTAGACCAATACAAGTATTTTGCTATAAGAATCATCTTCAAAACTTTTAGAGAAAATTACACATAACCCCATCTACTTTGACACCATTGTCAAAAAACATTTCAATTTACCCTGTTTCAGTTCAATGTATCTCAATTAATTGCCTATCAATTTCGATGGTTATAAAATGTTGAGCCATGAAGCATTCATGTAACACATTTATGGTGCTAATATGACACATATTTCACTAATCTATCATTTTATTTTGAGTTTTTATGGATTTTTAGTGTTTATAATCTCCAAATTGTACTAAATTGTAATATAAAATGATTTAAGAAGGCTCCATATACACCTCATCAATACTATGGAAGTGCCATATGGATATCTTATAGTTCTGGCATGCAAAAATTATCAAACCAACATATTGTTAACAAAATTTATGGTAAATTGAAATATTTGGCAAAAATATTTAAGATGAACTGAAAATTTTTTTAAAATTTGGGGTTTTCAGATAATAGTGCCAAATATGAGACTTTATGTAATTTTCTCAAATTTTTAAGTGGTAACTGTAGCCTTGTATGGCTCGTCATTGGGTGCACATGCACTCAACGCTGATCCACTAGATCTGCCCCTGGCTTTTTCACGCAAAGTTGAAGAATCAAAACCGGACATTTTTTTTTCACTTTAAATTAAACAAACACCTTGACCCATTGTGGAAACTGTTAAGTCCAATTTATACGTCTAGTAACGCTAACAATGGACACCGCAAACAAATGTATGGATAGCATGCCTAGAACGGCTTCTTGACCGATGCAATCTGAATTGCATCATGTACACCTCTGCATGGAGAGGAGAGTGCGCTATTCTTAGCACCCTTTACAAGTCAGCCTGCTAAAGAATATGAGGCCAATGTTTTCTTCCTCCCTCTGCAAATGCCAAACACCAAAACAATACAACCCCCACTTTGCAAGAACCTTCTCTCTCTCTCGTCGACGATCTGTGACGCAAGTTTAAGTTTGTGTTCGTGGTAGTATTTTTGATCCATGCTGCGGCTGGCAATGCTGCTGCTGCTGGCCCCGCTCGCGGCCCGGCGTGCCGCCGTCCAGGCGGCGATCGTGGACGGCCTGCGGGTAGGGTTCTACAAGGAGATGTGCCCAGAGGCCGAGGAGACTATTCGCGAGGTAGTCAACTCGGAGATCAGCCTAGACCTCAGCATCGCCGCCGGCCTCATCCGTCTCTTCTTCCACGACTGCTTTGTAACGGTAATGCAGACAGTCTCATGAATAATTCATTCAGGTCAGTCACGTAATATAGGAATGTACAAGACGTAGCCACATAACTGTGGTATTACCAGTGTTCTAAAAAAATGGTCCGAGCGGCCGCTTACACATTAAGTGCCGGCCTTTCCTCGCTCACCTATAAACAGTCAAAATAAGTGGATTTTACTTTGAAATAATCTGCCGCTTAAGTGGTCAACTAGACGAATAAGCAGTTCCAAAGGACCCTTACATATGAATGTTGTTCTTTTTCTTTTTTTAGTTAGTTCAAGTAAGCCAAAAGGCTTTCATCAATATTTTAATGCTTCTCAATAACAATTATCAGTATTCTCCTATTATCGGCAATAATTTTTTACAATGTAATTTGCAAGATTATGTATATATCTTTTCTATATATAAATATACAATCTAATTACAAAGCCATTTAAGCGTCTATGGTGGGATAGTCGCTCACTTACTGCTTACTATTATCTCAATCCATAAAAACTATCGCATTCAATTTTTCATGGCCTCCAATAAATAACTTTGACCAGTAGCAGATCTACAATTTAGGTATAAGGTGCAAACCATGGTTACAAAGAAAACAAAGTTGATAGTTTAGAAAAAGTAATCTAAGCAAGCTTTCTTGTTAGGAAGGAAAAAATTGGTTAGCACTGAATTTGAATCAAAAACATAAAATTGGAAGTTGCAGATCGTCGAAAATTGATTGACATAACATTCGAACTTTGAACTCAGAACCTAAGAAATAGGAAATTCATAGTAAAAATTGCTTAGCATACGATTTGAATCCAAGAACTAATTAGAGAAGAAAAAGTTGCTTAGCATATGGCCTAAATAGAAAACATATAATTGGAAGTTTAGAGTGTTAAAAATTGTACGATATAGAGTTTAAAATTTGAACCTAGGACCCAAAAGTATTAGGAGTCTATGCTAAAAATTAATGTTTAGAGAAGTGCTAAAAGTTTGTTAGTATAGGGTTTGAATAAAAAAAGCTAAACTTCAAAGTTTAGAGAAGAAAAAAAATAAAGAAAAGAAGTGGCTAGCTTGTTCAATGTAGAGGTTAAACTGTGAACCTAGGACCTAAGTGTGTTAGGACTCTGCTAAAAATTAATGTTTAGAGAAGCGCTAAAAGTTTGTTAGTATAGGCAGTGACGGAGTCAGGATTTAACAAAAGAGAGCAAACATATAATAAGTATAATTTCTTAGGCATGTGACCATATCACAATTCAAATGGCATAGCATAATAAACAAATATTATAATTTGGCATGTTACAAGTACCTAACTAACACAAAAGATATCTTAAAACTAGTACCTCAGACGAACTTTTCATGCATAACTGGTCAAGTCTCCACTATTTAGAAGTACCCAAAAGCTACAATCACAATCCCCAAACAGCAACCTGCATATTCAAAAATTAAAAATATATGAATGAAAATTATTCAATCATAATATTTTCAAACATTGTATAAAAAACAAACATACCGTTATAAATTATGAGAAAGTTGAATATACGAGTTCTCATGTTTCGAAAATGTTGCAGAATTTTCTCTTCAAGTCGTAGAAATTTTGTCGCTCAATGTAGCACACTATCATATTATTCAACCATTTATCAGATATCTTAATGATATTCATCGCCGAAAAAGCTCTTTCAACCGTTGCAGTCGCCACCGGCAAGATCAAAGCCAATTTGATGAGCCGATAAACAAATGGAAAAATTAAATGTTTTTCAGTTTGAACCATCTTGATAGCAAGACCTGCAAGTTCATGACAATCTGAAAAATCAGGACTTCTCACATCAAGAATGTTCAAGTGAAGTTGTTCCTTCAAGATTACACGATCTTGTGTTGAGAAATCATCATAATAAATCTCAGCAAGTCAAAAGAAGCATGCCATGATATAACTTGGAAAAGGAGTTTCTCGGATGAGACAAGCAATGCATCGGAGTAACTCCGTAGAAGTTTCAGTGAAGTGAGAGTTCATCTCAATAATTACTGAATTAATCACAGCAAGACAAATCTCAGCATGATAATAATGACAATAAGTAACCTATTGCCCTTCACGCCTCGAACGACCACGAACTGGAATACTATCTTCCATATTGGGTACCAGAATAGACACAGCAACACAAAAGCTTTTGGCTTCTTCCAAAAGTGTATCCCATCCATTCTCCTGCAAGTTTTGCAAAACATCCTTAACAGAAACAATCAAACTCATTGCATTAGCTATGTTTTGATCTTTGTGTCGTAAGGATTGTGACAAATCATTAGTTATAGTTAATATTTTCATCATCAAATGCAATATACAAACTCAAACTTCTCCATTGATTCTATCAAAGCCCAATGCTTGCCTTTTTGCATCTCATCAGTTGCATCATCATACACAACCTGTAGCACCTCCAACACTGATACCCACATTGAGAAGAAATGAATTAGAATTGTAAAATGTGAGCCCCACATAGTATCACCGGTCTTGCAAGAGTAGTCCTGAAAAAATATCACCTCTCTCTAATTTCTCTACCATCCTTTCATGGTGCTTTTGAAGCAATGTATCTTTCCATTTACAAGAAGCAGCCACAACATTCACAATCATAGCAATATGGTTGAAAAAATCAGAAACAAGAGGAATGCTCCTGGCAATAGAAACAACCACCAATTGCAATTGGTAAGAAAAGCAGTAGACATAAAAAGCATATGGGTTTTCATTCAAAATCAATGACTTTAGCCCATTAAACTCTCCTCTCATATTTGAAGTTCCATCATATCCCCGTCCTCTCACTCTAGAAATAGACAAACCATGATGAGCAAACAAATCATCCAAAGCTGCCTTTAGTGAAGAAGCTGAAGTATCTGTAACATGTACGACACCTAAAAATCTTTCAGTAACCTGTCCCTGCTTGTTAACAAACCTCACAATCACGGCATTTGCTCCTTTATTGATTTATCATGAGACTCATCAACAAATACAGAGAAATTGCCATCTCCAAACTCATCTATAAGCGCCTGTCTAGTATGTTCTGTGCAAGCTTTCACAAAGTCCTTTTGTATCTGCGGAGAAGTCATTTGATTAATCCCAGGAGCATTTTCATTAAGCACACGTCCAACATACTCAACCTCATCTTTATACCAGTTCAATATCTCCAAAAAGTTCCCTCTTTTTCAGAACTAGAAGATTCATTGTGTCCAAGAAAAGCAAGAACTTGCTTAAGCAGAATTTTAACAACACGAAGAATAGCAGTCACACGAATTCTATATGTAATCTCCGCCTCAGTGCTATAAGAAGACAACACATGTGACACACTTTGCCTCTGATTTTTTAAGTCCTCACAATATCACCTTGCATTATTGTGACTACCATTAACTCCGCCAACATGATCATTGAAAAAATCAATTGCTTTCTTCCAATTTCTAAAACCTGATTTTGTGAAGTGCCAAACATATCACCTCTTCTCGGCTGCTTAAAAAGATAACAATAGAAACAAAAAACTGCATCTTTCTCCACACTATATTCCAACCAATCAAATTTCTTGAACCATACTTCTTTAAAACTCCGCAAATCCTTGCCCTGCTATTTGCGAGGAAATTTACAATCTGTTGATCAACATGGACCATTCAACAAATAATGCCACCATACTCCTTGGACCATTCCAGATTTGTCATTTTTCAATAAAGGTTTGAAAAACCTCTCCATTTCTACAAAAATCAATAACACATAATCACTATTTTTTTCATTCAGTTTAGTGTAATTACAAATCTAATATTAGAAAGACATTGCGCCACTTTTCTTTTTCTTCCCTCCTTTTGTTAAACCTTACCATATAAAGTTTCATGTATGGAATAATTTACTCAAACACTTCCATTGTTGAAAAAGAATGACACTAATAGGATATATATTGTTGAGCCTCATACGTTAATTAAAACTTCGGATTAGATCTGCTTATAGCCTCATACTTAGAGCGTGTTTGGCTGAGTTAAAACTTCTTCAATAAGCCCCCTTCCGTTGGGTTTATTTATTTTGAACTTCCAATTCCAAGAGGACTTGTGCTTATGGTCACAGATTTAGTTCACTAAAACTAAAAGTCGACCAGATTCAGAGCTTTCAAATTGCCTCCCATAGAGCTCAAATCCACATTGCCAAGTAGCTGCTCCTTCCACCTCCTCAAGCTCTCATCATCCTAAAGAAAGAAACCAATTAACCAGTAACTAAAGAACCACCATCAAAGAAATCAAAGTAGCATCCATCAGAATTTTACCAGAAAAAATCCCCATGAAAATAGGAAAAAAGAAAACTTCAGGTGACAAAGTACAAACAGTGGATGAATCACTGTAGAAGAATGTGAGTACGTGCCGCCGCCGGTGCCGAGGCACTGAGGACGCGTCACCGCCCGTGCCGAGGTGCCGAGGACGCGCAGCCGCCGCCGCCGCCGCCGCCACTATCGTGAACGCTAGAACCTGGAGGCAGAGGAGCTAGGGATTTAGACTATTTTGGGAATGTTTACTCTATGGACGGCAAAGGGGCGGGTACGGGGAAAATTCAAAACCAGCAGGGGCGATGACGGGGAAATCTAATACCCGCAGATAATTTTAAAGTGGGTAAGTGAAATTAAACCTCGAACTCATAAATCCGTAGGGTCCCGAAAATTACAAATACTCATGTGTGCATGTCAGTATGTGTATCAACATTCAACACTCAAACAGTCAAACCCGCTACCCGCTCGGCCCAAACCCGCTGCCCACAAAATTCAGGAGATCAAAAATCACAACCCTAGATCTATCTCCTCTAGAGTCCAGACTTGACACGCCGTCACCACCCTCACGGTCACGGCCTCGCCGCCCTCTTCATCGTCGCCCTCGTTGGCTCACCACCTCGCCATCCTTGCGAGTCGCAGCCGCCGGCCTCGCCATCCTTACCCTCGCTGCCACCGCCATCTTCATCGTCGCCGTTTTCATCGTCGCCCCCACCCTCGCCATCCTCGCCCTCGCTGCCACCGCAATCTTCATCGTCGCCACCATCCTCGCCCTAGCTGTCGCCGCCGTCTTCATCGTTGCCAACCTCGTGAGTCACGGTCTAGCCGCCGCCACCCTCACAGCCTCACCGCCCTTTTCATTGTCGCACTCGGGTATTGGGGCCTCAGCGGGTATTGGGGCCCCAGTGAGGGCGGGGAAGGGGGGTGGGTATCCCCCGCAAGGCGGGGGCTGGGGCGGGGGCGGGGTTGCGAACTATACCTAGGGATGGCAACGTGGCGGGTTTAGAGCGAGGGTATAGTTCGCACCCCCACCCCCGCCCTCGCCTTGCGGGGGATACCCGCCCCCCGTCTCAACCACCGCCGAGGGCCCCAATACCCAAGTGCGACGATGAAGAGGGTGGCGAGGCCGTGAGGGCGGCGGTGGTGAGGCCGCGACTCGCGAGGGTGGTGAGGCGGCGAGGGCGGTGGCGACGAGGGCGAGGATGGCGAGGGCGGCGGCTGCGACTTGCGAGGATGGCGAGGTGGCGAGCCGACGAGGGCGACGATGAAGAGGGTGGCAAGGCCGTGACCGTGAGGGTGGCGACGGCGTGTGGAGTCTAGACTCTGAAGGAGATAGATCTCGGGTTGTGATTTTTGATCTCCTGAATTTTGTGGGCAGCAGGTTTGGGCCGAGCGGGTAGCGGGTTTGACCGTTTGAGTGTTGAATGTTGATACACATACTGACATACACACATGAGTATTTGTAATTTTCGGGGCCCCGCGGGTTTACGGATTCGGGTTTTAATTTCGCTTACCCGCTCTAAAATTACCCGCGGGTATTAGATTTCCCCCATCCCCACCCATGCGGGTTTTGAATTTTTCCCATACCCGCCCAATTGCGCTCCCTAGTTTACTCCCATGTGTGTGTGGCAGCTTTGGGCTTTTGGGCTCTCCATTTGTTGGGTTCACATATACTTGCACAGTTGCACTAGCACAACCCAAATATTTTTGTTTCTTGGCATTGTTTCTTGTCTCTTGGCCGCCGGCCCTAGAGAAGAAGGAGGAGCTTGTGCTGTTATGCAGCTGTGCTTGGTGGGGCGGCCATGGTGGCAAAGGACCTAGTCCCTTGGCTGGTGGCAACCAAGCTGGGGCGGGGTGGAGACATCAGGAGGGCTGGCCAGCCGCCCCACCAGCCCTCCTGATGTCTCCACCCTATGGTTTGAATACAAAAACCTAAACTTCAAAGTTTAGAGAAGAAAAAGAATAAAGAAAACTGACCCTGTTAACCAGCCAAAACAACATATCACATTTATAGGGTCATTACAAGTTATATATATTGATTGCACCAGCATGATCATGTTAGTAAAAGTTATAAAAATATAATATTATAAAAGAATTTTTTATGATAAATGTAACTATATTATTTTCATGTGGCCAATCTAATATATCTTTTTTTAATCTTGCATATAACTTTATCCATCATAAGATTAAACCTCTCTTCTTAGGTTTAACTCTCTAGAATCCACCTAATTCTCTACTTAACTTCTTTGGTGCCGACCACCGGTGAAGGCGATGGGAGGTGGCAATTGCAGAGGAAATGATGCGACAGAAGAGCTATGGTCGGGCGGTGTCGTCGTTGGTGGTGGTTGGCGGGGGAGAAGAAGATGTGGGGCGGTGGCAGAGATTGGGAGAAGGAATAGAAAGGGGGAGAAAAGGTGTGTGAAAGATGAAGGCTAGAGATTTAATCATATATGGATGTGTGGTGTTGATGGATGGATGTGTGGTGTTGATGGCATAAGTTTTTTAAGAAAAATTTTACACTTGCACTCTAGACAACCCCAAATATATCTGTAGTAAAACTTGTACAAGTTTAACTATATGCATACCATAGGGACAAATATTTGTGAAAGGAGGGAGTACTATTTGGAAAGTTGTTAAGAGCAATGCTATTGCTAAGTGAAAATTATATGTAATATGAGCACAATAAAAAGATAGATGGTTAGGAAATTTATAATGGCAAATCTTTAATATATAATATATTGTCTCCAACTAACTTGTGTCACTATTCATTCGCCTCTCCGGGCTTGTCCCACTTCATTGTTTTTCCTTGCCCGTTGGATTTGTTTCATTGCTAGCTGTGATCGTCCCACCTGGATGGGTTGTTGCCTTGCACGTCCGCCCTTCCTGGGTCAGCCATGTCTTTTTTTTTCCTCGGTCCGTTCGATCGTCTGCTTTGACATATTCGATTCACCCGTGTATGCTGGTAGGTGAGCTACATGATGATGCTTTCGGATTGATCCGCGTCATCTTCTTCAAACTGGCTGTTCGATCGTTTGGTTTGACGGTGTGGATTTCGTTGTATGCACAGGTGGGTGGCTTCCGAGGCAATCTTCCCTCCAACTACCGATGCGTGTCCCTCAGATTTCCTCACTGATATCACCATCATGGTCGCCTTGCCTTGGTCCTCTTTGTGATTTCCTCTCTTTTGCTTGCTTGTCGCGTTCATGGGTGCATGTGCCTCGCTGTCGTGCCCAGTTGCTGTCCCACCTAGTTGGGCGAGCTAATTTGATTGCGGCTGGTCTGCCTCTGGTGCCTTCCGCTACTACTGCCTTGTGCGTTTCCCGCTGGTGTGGTTGCCCGTCCCTTCTGGTGCGTTCTTCGGCTAACATCCGTCGTGCCATGCTCATGCAGGCCGCCGCTCTTGGCTTTTCTGTTTTTCCCGCTATGTGTTCTCTAATGCTAACCAGTGTTTTCATTGCAGTTTTGTTGCCATTATCTCGGCAATGTTTCCCCTCCCATTGTCTCGATTGCCTTAGCTCAGTTCTTCGTCTGCTGCTCAAGTGAGCCTTCTGCATTTTTAAAGTTTATCCCTTTTGCAACCCCTCGTTGTGGAGGTTTCATTGGATTATTTCCATTTCCTTTTGACTTGTTTTGCTTATTCCTCACCTGCCATCGACCAAAAAATCATGCTTCCGACAGTCCAAGTGTGTAAAATTTTTTTGCTCCATGCCTGCCAACCATATTCTCCAACTTTTGTTTATCCATCATCAACGATTTCATCCGCTCTACCATAGCGTAGCCAGTTTATCGTTATATCTATGGTGCATATGCCATACTTTGCAAATCATGTTGATGTCTCCAACTGACAGTGCTTTTTTTTTGTAACTAGAACATGTTTCCTATAAAAACTATGAAACATAGTCATAGCACAGGACCATCTGACACCGTCTGTAGACATGTACACAACACTAACCTACCATAACTACATCATGTCCATATGCTCATATATATGTATGATATGGCAGTGCCCTTCAAAACTGTACATACCTCTTCCCGTACACACCTATGACTTACAACCATTTTTCCTTTGCTGCTTCCTATTACCACATACCATTCTATCACACCATTATCCGCTTCACTGTTGCTTACCCAATTAACCTCCTGTTGCGTATGTCCCTCGTCTTCTACAGCAATTTCTTTCCTCGCATCAGATACACCATGAAAAATAACTATTGTACAAACACTTCCCACAATTTTTTTTTACTATCAACCATTGTACCAACACGTCTTGTGCTGATCCAACCAGTTTTGAACTCAACGACCATGACTAGATCTTGTCCTGATACAACCAGTTTTGAATTGAATGACTACAGACAAGGCTTGTGCTGATACGACCAGTTTTCAATTGTTTGATCATCTCCAGTTCTTGTACTGATACGACCAGTTTTGAACTTATACGACCATGAATAGGCCTTCTATTGATGCAACCAGTTTTCCCTTTCTTGAGAACGATCAGTTCTTTTACTATCGCGACCAAATTTCTGTTTTACTGTTTCGATCACTTCTTTTACTGGTGCGACCAAAATTTGTACTGTTCTGACCAGGTTTATCTTTTACTGATTCAATCGATTCTTTTACTGATGCGACCAAGATTTTTACTGTCACAACCGATTTTTTATTGTCACAACAAACTTTATGTTTTACGAATTCGATCAACTCTTTTACTGCAGATCTTGTCCTGATACCACCAATTTTCTACTGGCCGACCGTGACCAGTTCTTGTACTGATACACCCAGTTTTAAAATTATACGACCATGAACAGTCCTTGTACTGATGTAGACAGTTTTCCCTTACCTAAAATGATTAGTTCTTTTACTGTCGCGACCATGACGAAATTTCTCTTTTGCTGATTCAATAAGTTCTTTTACTGGTGCGAACTGGCCCACCATGCCTAGTTCTTGTACTTATACGACCAGTTTTCAACTTATACGACCATAACTAGGCCTTGTACTGATGCAACAAGTTTTCCCTTTGCAGAAATAATAAGTTCTTTTACTGTCACCACCATGACGAAATATCTGTTTTATTGTTTCGATCAGTTCTTTTACTAGTGCAACCAAGATTTTTATTGTCCCAACCAGATTTATCTTTTATAGATTCGATCAATTTTTACTGATACAACCAAGATTTTTACTGTCACGACCATTTTTTACTATCACGACCAACTTTCTATTTTACTGATACGATCAGGTCTTTTACTGCAAATTATGTCCTGATATGACTGGTCTTGAACTGAACAAATATGAACAAGACTTGTGCTGATGCACCCAGTTTTGAACAAATACGCCCATGAACAGGCCTTGTACTGATGCAACCAATTTTGCCTTCGCTGAAACGATCAGTTCTTTTACTGTCGTCACCATGACCAAATTTCTATTTTACTAATTTGATCATTTCTTTGCTGATGCGACCAAGATTTTTACTGTCCCGACCAAGTATCTTTTACTGATTCATTCCATTCTTTAACTGATGCGATCAAGATTTTCACTGTCACGCCTGATTTTTCACTGTCACTACCAACTTTTATATTTTACTGATTCGATCAGATCTTTACGACAGATCTTGTCCTGATACGACCAGTTTTGAATTGAACGACTGTGAACAAGGCTACTGCTGATACGACAAGTTTTCAACTGAACGACCATGACCAGTTCTTGTCTTGATATGATAAGTTTTGAACTTACTGATGCAACCAGTTTTCCCTGTCTTGAAACGGTCAGTTCTTTTACTATCGCGCCCATGACCAAATTTCTCTTTTGTTGATTTGATCAGTTCTTTTATTGGTGCGACCAAGATTTTTACTGTCCCGATTAATTTTATCTTTTACTGATTCGATCGATTCTTTTACTAATACAACCAAGGTTTTTATTGTCACGACTGATTTTTTACTGTCACTACCAAGTTTCTATTTTTCTGATTCGATCAGGTCTTTTACTGTCCTGACCAAGTTTACCTTTTACTGATTCGATTAGTTCTTTTACTATTGCAACTAACATTTTTATTGACACGACCAAGTTTCTGTTTTACTGATTCCATCAGTTCTTTTATTGCTACGACTAAAATTTTTATTGTTATGACCAAATTTGTGTGCTAGTCGGACATTGTCCGCTACCAGTAGACTTTGTCTGATCATATCAAACAAGTTGTGGCCCCACACATTCATTTCTCTTTGCTGAACTGGTGCATAATTTTTATCTCTGAAACTCATACTCACAAGTGTTGTATTGATACAATCAGTTTTGAACTGAACAACCATGAACAGGTCTTTGACTCATACGACCAATTTTGGTTTTACTAAAATAATCAATCTTTTACCGTTGCTACCAAGATTTTTTGCTGTTACGACCAAGTATCTGTTTTACTAATTTGATCAACTTTTTTACTAATGCGACCGATATATTCACTGTGACAACCAAGTCTATATTTTACTGATTCGATCAGTTCTTTTACCGGTGCGATCAAAATTTTTACTATCACCACTAAGTTTTTGTATTAGACTGACATTGTCCGGTAACATCAGACTTTGTCCGATCATATCAGTCGACTTATCACTAGACAGACTCATCTGTCCGTGGTGAACTAGCGCACAGTTTTTATTTCTGAAATTCACACTCTACCTTAATTACCTCATAAACTCTATAAATATGCACTTGAGCTTTAAATCATAACATGGATCAGTGTGAGACTTAATCATAGTTGTTTAGTTCAAAACTGGTCATATCAATAGAAGGTTTGTTCGTGGTCGTCCAAATCAAAAAGTAGACGTATCATTATAAATTCTGTTCATGGTTGTTCAGTTTAAAACTGATTAGATTAAGACAAAAATCTGATCATAAACGTGTAGTTCAAATCTGGTCAAATCATAAAATGTCTTATTATCTACAAATATATTACCACGCGGGCAGCCTCCTACTTATAATTAATCTTTGCATAAATCCGTAATTTTTATGTAGAAGATGAGTTTCTGTACAGTATATTCGCGCGACTGTTCTTACATGACCTGTATGTGTGAACGTGCGTACATATGTTATTTTCTTAGGGTTGTGACGCTTCCATTCTCTTGGACGAGACGCCGTCCGGCGATATTCCGGAGAAGGAGTCGTCGGCGAACAGCTTCACCCTCGTCGGCCTCGAGACCATCGACGCCGCCAAGTCGACCATCGAGGCCATGTGCCCGCGGACGGTCTCCTGCGCCGACATCCTCGCCTTCGCGGCGCGCGACGCCGCGGTGGCCACGGGTCTCCAAAGCTACGAGGTCGCCGCTGGCCGCCGCGATGGCCTGTCCTCCCGCCTGAGCGACCTCCCCGGCAACATCCCCTTGCCCGGGAACGACGCCGGGCAGCTCTCCGAGCTCTTCGCGCAGAGGGGGCTGTCCCAGGAGGACGTGGTTGTGCTCTCCGGCGCGCACTCCATCGGCGCCGCGCACTGCTTTATGTTCTCCAACCGCCTCTACGGCTTCTCGGAAGGCAGCGACGTAGACCCGGCGCTGGACCCGGGGTATGCCGCGCAGCTCCGCCGCACGTGCCCGCAGGCGAACCCCGACGACGACCCGGCGAGTGCCCCGAAGGTGAACTTCGACTCGCAGACGGCGCAGCGGCTCGACAACGCGTACTACACCGAGCTGCTGGCCGGCCGCGGCCTCCTGACGTCGGACAACTCTCTGGTGGAGAACCCGCAGACGAGGCTTACGGTGGAGCTCATGGCGAGGGACGGGGTCCTGTGGCAGCAGAAGTTCGCCGAGGCCATGCAGAAGCTCGGTGCCGTCGACGTGCTCGTCGGCCAGAGCCAGGGCGAGATACGGCGGGAATGCCGAGCCGTGAACAGGAGATGGGGCCGCCGTCCATCCCCGTCGTTCCCGTCCCGGGGCAAGTTCCCGGTAGCCGATCTGATCCGCAAGTTCATCCCTCATTTTCGTTAAAGTTTGATGTCCATACATGACCTACCAAGGTGCATGACTATGCAAATAAGTATATAATGAAGGAGAGCAAAGTATTTCAGGTCCAATAAAAAAGTGTAATGACACCATTACGTTGGTCCGACAAAGACCAAGAAACGACCTTTCTTAGTACGTAAAATTCATGTATAAATTCAGGATAAGTATCATTATCGGCATTAGAATTTATTGCTGGTTCCATGTCGAGAGAATGTAAGACTAATTATTTCATTTACTGTAGAGAGGTGTGCTAACTAGCTATTGTTTCGAGGAGTTGCAAAGTTGATGGAACATACAACCACTGTTCTAAAAAGCACTCTTAAGAATCGCTTAAATGCCATCAGACGTGATAAGTACTTCCTCTTCACTTAGCTTTTATATAAAGGTTGGTTTTAATTAGCTCTTAAGCAGCCCATTTAAGCCACAAAGTGCTCTAGTTAAACATTTAAGTGGTCACATAAGCGGTTCAAATAGAGTCCAATTCATCCAAAATTTTTTCTTTTTATCTTTTATTGGTTTAAGTATAATTAAAACACTCTTAACAATATTTCTTTATAACAATCATTAATATCATTTTTTCTTTATTTTTCTTTGAGGATGATGTATGACTATGAATATATTTTGTATTAATAAATATACAATTTGTTTATAAAGTTGTATAATCACCTGCTTACCATATAAGTATTAAGCGGTTGATGATTGTGACACTGACCGAGAGAGTCGTGTTTGAGTAATACCGCAAGCAAATGGTTGACGTTGAGTACTTGAGGATCAAATTCCACGATGAACAAGTATATTCGTATATTAGGTTAAGAGATTGCAGATTAAGTCAGATCGAATTGGGGGTTTATTTATCTACCACTAAAATTTATTAATCTAGGGTTTTGAAAGTAGTAAAGAAGCAAGTTTTAGAAATCTGGAGTTTTAGAAAGCAATAAAGAAACAACTAATTAGAGTTTAGAAATCAAGAAAGAAAATCCAGAGTTTCGAGAATTCCATAACCATCGGGTGTAATTCTAAGTAAGACTTGTGAATTGCGAATCAGTTTCAAGTGTTTTCCAAGACAGATTAGGTTGTCGGTTGGGTCGCCGATACAATGGTCAAATGATCGCTTCACAGTTAAGTTTGGTGAGAGCCTCTCTCTTGTTCAGGATCCTACGTCAAGACGCAAAGGCACTTCAGAACTCTCTTAAATTCTTGCCTAGACTGAACTATTACGTATGTTGCTAGGGCAAGAATTTAGGGTTTAGAGGAAGAAAACGCGAGAAACTAAGTGACAAACTTGAAAACGAGACTAAGGAAGAATCACTCCCTCCGGATTAGGTCATCCCTAACCCTAGAAGTGAATTACTCATAGAAAGCCATAAAAATACAGAAACAACAAGAATTAAATAAAAACTTACTCAATTGCATTCAATTATGAAGTCTGTCGTCCACGTTGGCTTACAGACGTGAAAGCTAGAACAGCCGAGCACGAGCCCTACCAGTGCCTGTGCTAGGCTCGGTTAGGGTTAGTGTTTGGGTCTCTCAGGGCCTTTTTTTTGTCCGGTTTTTGTGTTTTCTCTGTTTTTGGTCGACACGAACTTGAAATGTTTTCAAATTTTGTATGCATGATCCCTGAAACATAATGAACGCAACTGTGAAAATGGATTGTAAAATAATACAAAAATTCGTATAAAATGTCATGTCAAAAGATTTTTCAGCACATTTTTAGATGCAAACCTAGGGTAAAACTATACCAATTAAGTACTTATCAAACTACTCACTTACTGTTAGCACTTTCTAAAACATTGCATACAGCACTTTCATTGTTGACATTTTTTAGGTATGAGTAGGAACAAAACTTTTTTTTTATCTTCTTTGCTTCCACTTTTGATATCAACTAATAAATCTTGATCCAATGGCCACTAACTAACTCAATAGATTTTAGGGATGTCATTTTTTTTAGGTTGTCAAATTTCTAATTTTAGGTTTTTCACATTGTTGATGATCGGTAAATCAGTCATCAAGCTCACAGTTAAAACAAAGATTGTGAAGAATGAAAAGAATCAAACACAATGATGAGGTGCGTGGGAGTTTTTTAGATAGGTTCGGGCCCGTGATGAATCGAGTAATAACCTTACGTTCTGTGTGGTGTTTGATTATTCTTGGAAAATATGTGTGTATACAAAGAGAAAAAAATATTTCGATCCTTAAGCTCTTACATCATTTCCCTTCTTATGATTATACAAGAGCAGTTATTGACTATTAGTTACCGGTAGTTGTTGCCAGTCACCCTTATGATGCGGTTGTATTGGCAGTTATTGAAGATTATGTGCTAATCAGCTTGATGTGTCCTTAGTCAAAGATAACTGATATTCTGATCAGGGATCTTCATACACAATTACTTCAACTAGGGAGGGCTTGAGGATAATATTTTGACTAGGGCAGGCTGTGGTCGAATATATGCGCCTGAAGGCGGTTTGATTATGCCATTTCGACCAGAGCAGGTTGTGGTCAAATATATTAGTTTGAGCCCAAACACAGCTTATACATCATAGACCAGAGCAGATCATGGTTTTAGACTTTTCATGTATGATATTCATAAATATCATCTTTGACTAAGAGGCTAGGAGTGGTGTAATCCTCGTCAGTTAGCCCCCTGATCCGTATGGATAACTTGATCCAATTGGATATGCAGTGTCACTACTACTACAGAAATGCAATCCACTAACCCCTATTTTCTAACGGTTATACGGAATCTGGAAGAAAACCGTTAATGTACAAGGTCCGTAGTGGAGAAGAGCTTTTTTACTAACGGTTAGGTTGTGGGAAACTCTTAGTAAAAACCACATAACTTATTCTAATGGTTCATAATATATTAATCGTTAGAAGAGAGAAAATTGTACTAACAGTTTGTTTTTTGTAACCGTTAGTAAAACCACGTTATTTATTATAACAGTTATTACTATATTAACCGTTAGAAGAGAGTAAAGTGTACTAACAGTTGTGTTTTGGAACCGTTAGTAAAACTTCATTATTTATTCTAACGGTTATTACTGTATTAACTGTTGGAAGAGAGGAAAGTGTAAAAACGGTTGTGTTTTGGAACTGTTAGTAAAAGTTCCACTATAAGACAAATTAACCCACTCGACCCTTGCTGACCATCTTGATCTCTCTGTTAATTTCCTTCTGTTCCACGCTCCAAGCTAGAGTGATTTGGGCAAGCTAGCTGGAAGGAAAGTTAATTTGATCCCTCTCGCTAATGTAAACTTCTCATCACCTCTCTCTCTCTCTCTCAATCTCTCTCTCTCTACTTCCAAACTAGCTGTAGCTCCAAGCTAGTAGGCTAGCTAGCTAGCTATAGCTTGCTGAAGTTAAGCTAGGAATGATTTATGGCTTAAGTCAATAAGTTAGCTAGCTGGCTCTTATAATTAATGCATCAAGTTAGGGTTTCATATATCAATTGTAAGTAGCTGTATACATATAGCCTAATTGGCCATGTTTCATGCATGCATGCATGAGTCATTAATTATTTTTTTAATTTGTCAATTTTGTGAATTGTAGATGTACTGAGAATATTGGATGTATGGAATAAAACGTACTACTCTTGAGTATTTGGAGGGTGTGAATGAGTTTATTAAATTTGCTGAGCAAGAAAAGGCGAAGAAGGGAGAAAAAGATATGCATTGTCCTTGTACAGATTGTATGAATTTAAATAGGTTTAGCAACTCTGATCAGATTAAGAGTCATTTGATTTGTCGTGGTTTTAATGCACGATATACCCGTTGGATATGGCATGGCAAAGATCTTGAGGAAACGAGCACTACTACCAATTAGCAGGACTCGAAAGTGGATTGCAGTAATGATGATCATCAGAACTTTGATAATGTTCATTCGGATGTGCATGTAGATGATGACAATTTAGATGGAAATGTTACGTGATGTAGAAGAAGATTACAGCGAAAATGACTTTCGTAAATTTGAGAAATTGATTGTTGATTCTGAGAAGCCTTTGTTCCCTAGATGTGCAAAATTTGCAAAGTTGTCTTTGAAGGAAACCGAGTAAGCTACACTAACAAAATTTCAAAAAATTTACTCGAAGGCTGCAAGTAATAGATCATAGATTAGATTGTTACCAACAGCGGAAGCAGATTTGATGAAGCGATCGAATATTCACAACAACCGTTTGTGGATCGTCCTAATCAACAGATGTAGATGACAACGACGGCTCATGGATCATTCTAATCAGCGCAGCAATTGCAGCAACGCCTCTACCGGTATCCACACGTACCAGGATGGAACATCGTACGATGGTGTACTAGCACCAACGCGCACGACAAGGGTTTAGGAGCTATCAAAAGGAGATGGCAGCTATGGCTTTTGTGATGTGCTCAAAGCCCATCATACCTCTTTTTACATAGAGCCATGTAGAAGCAATCTTAATAGATTAAGTTTTCTGATGTGATACGAATCTTATCCGAACTGCCCATCACTACTACAGAAATGCTTTTCACTATAGGTTAAAAATCCACTCTACTATCGGTTAAAAATCCACTCTACTATCGGTTCTCTTACCGATAGTGGTCGGCACGATAGTAGAGGGCAGCACACTTCTATCGGTTCAAAAGCCGTTAGTAAAACATCTACAATCCCAACGTTCACTAATCACTATCGACTATTTCTTCTATCGGCTCGGTTTTAAACCGATAGTATTATATAAGTTATTTCTATCGGCTCGTATATAAACCGATAGTATTGTGTAGGCCTTTTGTATCGGCTAGGATCTAAACCGATAGTAATCTAAACATTTTTTCTATCGGCTCTTATATAAACCGATAGTATTGTTTAGGCCTTTTGTATCGGCTAGGATCTAAACCGATAGTAATATAAACGTTTTTTTCTATCGGCTCTTATATAAACCGATAGTATTTTGTGGACACATTTAGTACTGGAAACTTTATTCTATCGGTTGTTATATATAAACCGATAGTATTGTGTGGACACAGTTAGTACTGGAAACTTTATTCTATCGGTTGTAGTATATAACCGATAGTACTGAAATATTTATTCTATCGGTTATATTATATAACCGATAGTATTTTGTAGACTCGTTTAGTACAGGAAACTTTATTCTATCGGTTTCTGAATATGAACCGATAGTATTGTTAGTTTTTCCTATCGGTTATGTAGTGGCACAATTAGTACTAAATATTTACAAATATACATACAGCAATACAGAGATACATACAGCAATATACATACAGCAATACAGAGATACATTGGATCATTCACAAATACACCAATATTTACAAATATTCACCAATATTCACATATTGAATTTGTTCACAAATACACTAATACAGTAATATACACATCATTGGACAGACTGAATTTATGCACATATTGATCGAGTTTATTCACAAATACATCAATGAATCTATTCACATATATTCACAAATCAATGAACCAACACATTCAATATATATTCACAAATACAACAATCAACACAAGTCAGTTACTATCGATCGTTGATAGCCACTTCTTCCATGACATATTGAGCCCAAATTGTTCGCAGCTCCTTCAATTGAGGCAACTCATATTGCTCTTTCAACATGGTGCTCTGCATATATGCGTGTATGAAGTTAGGATCGTACGTCACATCCAATTAAAGTTCGACTTTGAGTCAGGAAAAATAGTTACCTTAGGGAATTGGGCAAAGTTTCTCCTGATCAGGTCATACATGAATCTCATGACATAGAAGCCACATTCCCACGATTGTGGCTGCTGATGGCACTGGAAAAATTGCATATGCAAAGACATAAACCCACATTAACTCGAAAGAACTAATTAAGCTTAAATTAAAAGACTCATCATGAGTACTTCCATCCGTATTAATTACCTCATATTCTTTTCAAGAAATTGTTGTGCCCTTCGACGCGTCATGCCTCCCTCCAGCACTAGCATAATTTTTGAAAGCCCTGTATTTAATTTAGTATTGCCGATTAATATCTTATCATTAATTAACTAGTCAGAGAAAAATTTAAGACAACTATGTTACTTACGCATCTATATGCCATGTGAGGGTGAAAACATGCGCCACCTTGTCGCTCATCGAATCGAGGTAATAGACCTCATTCATCCATGGGCAAATGACGGCGAGGACCCAGTGGCCCCTACATTGCATATATAAGCGAACCGTTTCATACATATGTTAGGCGTAACATACAAGAATGAGTTAAATTAGTAGGAAATACACTAACCTTTGGTGGTACAGCGCAAGGATGAACTCTCGGTCCTGCTGTGCTAGTAGTGCCCTTGATATGTATTCCTCCGCATGTGCTTGGTCGTGCTCTAGCATCGTGAGGCTTATTTTCTTTGGGTCGAGGAAACCCACCTTGTCACATGCCCTCATAGACGCCAGCCTATACATGCACCTGGATGCAAAGTAGACATTAGTAAGTAGTGCATACAAAAAGTGATTAGATTTATGAAACGAACTGTGATAACTTCAGACAACAGCACACTCACAGGACTCCAGTCCGTATGATGGACATATCAAGCTCCCGCCAGTTGAGGAGGTCGAACAAATCCTCGTGGGCCACCGATATGCTCCCGGGCTCACGGTGAAAATGGGCTGGCCTGAAGTGAACCAAGAAGTTGATGTGGCGCCTAGACCGGGTCAGGTACCACTCGTGGAGACTTTTGGTTATTTGATCCATATTGCGCAGAAGGTACTCCGACACGAGTGGGGACCCGTTCTTGAACGTACCCGGCTGGCTTTGTTTGGCCTTGCCTTTGGCCTTGCCCTTGCCTTTGGCCGGGGAGCGAGTGTATACCTTCGAAGGTTGGGGTGTGGTGCCGTCGGCCTCATTTGATGGCGAAGGGTTTGAGGCCGTCGGAGGAGGCATGGGGGCCGAAGGAGTTCGCTCATGCGTTGTGGCGGGGGTGGTGTCCTCAGGAAGTGTGCTGGTATCCATCGTCCACTTTAAGTACAAACGTTTAAATTAAATTTTGCAAATTAAGTATATTAACTGAGTTGTAAGCTAGAATGGCTAGGGTTTACCTCCTGTAGTCTAACACCCTTCTTGGGCCACTGTATGTACGAGCCCAATGCCTCGCCAATTGTCCGCATTTCGTCCGTTGGGACGGGCAACGGAAAAGAGCTGTAGCCCGGGAGGGCCATGTCCACCTGTACCTTTGCGAATCCAGGCTCCAGAGGTACGCAGTGGATCGGGACAATCTCCCAAGACTGGTATACGACCCCGTTTGCAACCGCAACAGGTTTGTCGCCTATGTTGATCAATAGGGTACAGCTCTCCGGCTTCTGCAATTTGCAACAATTATAACAGGTTAGCGAAACAATTCTAACGTAACGGGAGTGGCATCAGCCGAACTGCATATATAGCTCAAGAGTTGCAATACCTCGATCAGGTCCACCGGATCCACGTGAACCTTCGAGCCAACACTACTCGGCCTGGCAGCGTCGACCTCGGCAGCTGGATCTAAACCCTTGGACTGCACAACTCGGCTTAGGCGTTCATATTTCTCGTTCATTTGAGCGAACATGTCCGCGAATTGTGCAGTCACATCTGCCCGTATCTTCTGAGATAGCTCCACTTCCCTTTCCTTTCAGCTGCCAGGCTTCTTCGCCTTTTGCCCGGGGTCCGAGAAGCCTTCCTTCCATGGCACCACAGCCCCCACGGTTTGCGTCCGCCCTGGATGCTCCTTGTTCCCTAGAGCCTGGGTAAGGATGTCGTTCTCCCTATGGGGACTGAACAATCCCTCGGTCGCCTCCTTCGAGTAAGAGATCTGTTACATTGAAAGCTCTCCATTGTGAGGAAGAAATATATACAAACTTGTGCGCACACTAGTGATCATAGTTAGCCAACTTACGAGTCGTTGCACGACCTCGACGTCCCTGGGGTTTGGGAACGCCACAGTTCCCGTGGCCGACACGGTCCCTCTGGCCAGCCACCAGCGCTTGCATCGCTGATCGCGGATCTCGGAGAGTGGTAGGTCAGGGGAGTCGACGAAATGCGACGCCTCGTCTTCACCCTTCTTCCACTGCTCCTCCTTCCCCGCATAGCCGCGAGAGCCGAGTTGGTGTGGGTGGTCGTTCCTCCTCTGGATTGCCCTGTTCTTCTCGCTGAGGGCCTTCGTACCAGAAACAAGAAAATTAATGCACCACTGCTTACTGCATACAAGGGTGAAGACGGTGATCTTCACCCTTTCCTTCGCCAACAAGCCAACATAGGCAGCATAGTGCCCGGCGTTCTTCCCGATCGGTCTCCCGAACTGGTTGAACTCACAGGAAAGATCCGCGCGTTTGGCCAAACGACCCAACATCGTCGCGCCTCGCGCCTTCCTCTTGCGCTGGGACGAGGCAGCGCCATCTACGTTCGCCCTCGCCGAATCACTAGTATCAGCCGAGGAAGATGCCGACATGGCTTTACCTAAAATACCATGAACAAACCATCCAATTGATATGAAGAAAGGTACATGACAAAGTAATTCACAGAATATTCAGATGAGCAGTACAAACTAACAAATACTATATTTCCTATCGGTTTTGAAAGGAAAACCGATAGTACTAAGGTCTATATTCAGGAAAATTTAAAAGATTAGCAGTGCAAACTATGCTAATCTCTCTGCTGGAAAATAAAGTCTGTTAAAATTTAAATGAACCTAAATTTGAGATGAAAATTAGAAAATGGGAAGTAATTCACAGAAAATTCAAATTAGCTGTGCAAAATATGATGGCACTACTATTTACTATCGGTTTTCCAAGTCAAACCGATAGTAATCAAGTCTGAATTAGGAAAAATTTCCAAAATTGCTCAGCAAGAACATAAAGTAATTTCTCAGCAGGAACATAAGGTATGTTAAAAAATAAATGAACCTAAATTTGACATGAAAATTAGAAAATAGGAAGTAATTCACAGAAAATTCAAATTAGCTGTGCAAACTATGATGGCACTACTATTTACTATCGGTTTTCCAAGTCAAACCGATAGTAATCAAGTCTGAATTAGGAAAAATTTCCAAAATTGCTCAGCAGGAACATAAAGTAATTGCTCAGCAGGAACATAAGGTATGTTAAAATATAAATGAACCAAAATTTCAGATGAAAATTAGAAATGGGATATAATTAACAGAAAATTCAGTTTTAGGGTATTTACTATCGGTTCTGAGTAAGAAACCGATAGTGAACTACACTGTATGACAAATTGCTATGATTTTCATCAATTCTGTCATTCTCATAGCTATCAAGTTTGTAGTTCATGAATTTTACTCTAGGTTTCTATTTGTAATCCATGGAACGGGATATGAACCATTGCATACAAAATTAAGCAATACACGCGAGCGATTTGGTCAAGAACACTTACAGTGGATCGTGGAGTGGCCGGAGGCGGTGGCGCAATGCAATGCCGGAGGCGGTGGAGAACCAGTGGCGCAGAGGAGCGAAGAAGCGAACGTCGGCGATTCTAGGGTTTTCCGCGCGAGTATTTTTCGATTTGGAATGTGATCAGTTACACTCTAGGGAAAATCGTGCAGGTTATAACCTAATAAATGAATCTTTACTATCGGTTCATAACGACAAAACCGATAGTAAAAACATGTAAGTTAGGGTTTTCGTAACACAGTGTAAATCACTATCGGTTGTGAACACTAAACCGATAGTAAAATAAGAACAGGGGATCATAACACGTGTAAATCACTATCGGTTGTGAACACTAAACCGATAGTAAACTAAGAACAGGGATCATAACACAGTGTAAATCACTATCGGTTGTGAACGATAAACCGATAGTATAGTTTAATTTCATATCGGTTTCACAGTTATAACCGATAGTAAAATACAATGCTATTGACCCTAAAGGATTTCCCTTAGAAGAATTACAGAGGATCTCAGTACATCATTTTGTATTGTATTTACTATCGGTTATGACAATAAACCGATAGTATATGTTAATTTCAT
Source organism: Pharus latifolius (assembly GCA_019359835.1). Lineage (NCBI taxonomy): Eukaryota > Viridiplantae > Streptophyta > Magnoliopsida > Poales > Poaceae > Pharus > Pharus latifolius. The sequence continues at coordinate 33,422,468 of CM033324.1, read as the reverse complement.
ATCGGTTTGGAGGTTGAAACCGATAGTATAATACTGTTAAATTGATCTAAAGGTATTTCCTGAGAACAAATACAGATGGGTCTCAGTACATCATTTTGCACTTGTAAAGACACCTGAAACCCTATGCAAATGGCTTGCAATAATTTTGAAATAAAATAACAGTAAAGACCAATCATGGAATGAAAATTTGCAGTTTTCATATATATTTGTGAAAAGAATCAATTATTGCTCAAATCAAGTATATACTCCAATTGAAATGAAAATTTGCAGAAATGATTCTCAATGCATCACATATGTTTTCCCAAAGAATTTTTGAAAAATGATTTGAATATTCTTCGATCCAAGTAATATACGTCACTTACATATTGCAAATTAGTCAAGAATGGTTGTCCACCCATAATCCTTCTTCGTGGTCGTCTCGCAGGTAACTTGTTTCGTTAATATCTTCGGTAGGGACAGATTGAAGGATTCCATCTAAAAATGGAGGTAGTTCGTCGAACTGATCGTACTCTTCTTCATCCACAACGTCTTCTACCCCAACAATACGTCTCTTACTGTGAAGGACAACGTGCAACTTTGGGTTGGCCGGGTCAACGATGTAGAACACCTGTGTGGCTTGCTCAGCAAGTATAAATGGATCATCTTTGTGTGCGACTCTACTGAGATCGACTAGAGTAAACCCATAATTGTCGACTTTAACACCTCGAGGGATTTCGACCCATTGGCATCGAAACAGAGGAATCTTAAGTAATACATAATCGAGCTCCCATATTTCCTCAATAACACCGTAATATGAGTCGAGTGCTCTTACTGCCCTGGCATCCTCCGAAATAGCAAGTAGTGTCACTCCACTACATTGCATAGCACTCTTCTCGTCCTGAGTTTTTGTGTAAAATGAATAGTCGTTGATGTCATACCCCTGCCAAGTCCCTACAGTAAATCTAGGCCCTCTGGCCAACCATGTAACATCTTCATCTACATCGCCCTCAGAAGCTTGCAGGACTCTATTTTCGATCCACCCAGCAAACTTCCTATTATGTTCTCTGGTGACCCAAATCTCTGGCTTCGAGGGATTCTGTTTCTGTAACATTTCCTTGTGCTCGTGTATGTATGGCTCCACCCCCGTCATGTGCTGTAAGACCCAAAAATGGGCTTTTGCATACAGATCACTAGAGGGGACGACTGCTTTAAATCCAATCGTTCCAATGCCCTGAAGCCTGCCCTCATGCCGAGACGTAGGAACGCCAATTGGGTCAACCCCGGCCATATAGTTGGTGCAAAATTCGATCACCTCCTCGGCGGCATAACCTTCAATGATACTGCCCTCAGGCCGATGTCGATTCCTTACATATCCCTTCAAGATACCCATAAATCTCTCAAATGGATACATGTAGCGCAGGAACACGGGTCCACAAAACTTAATTTCTCTGACAAGGTGAACAATTAGATGGACCATAACATCAAAAAAGGATGGAGGGAAATACATCTCCAGCTGACAAAGAGTGGTAGTCACATCGCGTTGCATATCGTCCAGTCCATCCATATCAATTACCTGCAAGGACACAGTTGCAGCAAATATTCAGATCCAAAAAATCTGACAAGTTCCACGAATGGAGCTAATTAACTTGCTAGGAGTACACGCTTACGTACCTTGCCAGATATTGTGTTGAAGAAATAACATAGCTTTGTAATTGTCTCTCTGACTTTGACTGGGAGAATGCCTCTGATAGCAATGGGAAGCATTTGTGACATCAGTACATGACAATCATGGGACTTCATACCAACCAGTTTCAAGTCTTTCATGGACACAAGTTTTTTCAAGTTCGCAGAATACCCGCATGGAACTTTGACACCATGTAGGCATTGACAGAGTTCTGTTTTTTCTCTTTTTGACAAAGTATAGCAGGCCGGGGGGAGGTATGTCCGCTTTCCCTTTCCAACGGTGCAAGCTCAGTCCTTATGCCCATGTCGAGCATGTCACGGCGAATGTTGATGCCATCTTTCGTCTTTCCTGGAATGTTCAACAACAAACCAATCAAACTGTCACAAACATTTTTCTCTACGTGCATGACATCAATGCAATGTCGAACTTGTAAGTGCTCCCAATATGGCAGATCCCAAAGAATCGATCTCTTCTTCCAAACATTTTTTCCTAGAGGTTTAGAACATTTACCGAACTCAACTTTGATATCCTTCACGCGCAAGTAAAGCTCCTTACTAGTCACAAACACTGGGGCTGATCCTTTCTCAGGCTTCCCACTGAATGACTTCCTCTTCTTACGGTAGGCGTGATGCATCGGAAGGAATCTGCGGTGACCCATGTACACTGTTTTTCTGCAGTTCGATAACCACATGCTTTCAGTTTCATCCAGGCAAATAGGACAAGCCTTGACTCCTTTCGTACTATACCCCGACAAATTTCCATAGGCCGGGAAATCATTTATGGTACAAAATATCATGGCCCGCAACATGAAATTCTCTCGCTTATGTGCATCCCACACCCGCACCCCTTCGCTCCACAATTTTTGTAAGTCCTCGACTAACGGTGATAGAAACACGTCAATATCATTCCCGGGTTGTCTGGGTCCTGAAATTAGTAACGACATCATGATGTACTTCCGCTTCATACATAACCAAGGAGGAAGATTGTAGATGCATAAAAGAACCGGCCAAGTGCTATGTCGACTGCTCATATTTCCGTGTGGATTCATACCATCCGTACTCAGCCCAAACCTTATATTCCTCACTTCGCCGCCAAACTCACCGAATGTTCTGTTAATGTTTCTCCATTGAATGGAATCAGCTGGATGTCTTAGTTTTCCGTCTTGTTTCCGACCTTCAACATGCCAACGCAAGTACTTCGCATCTTTCGGATTTGCAAACAGCCGTTTCAATCTGGGAATCACAGGCAAATACCACACAGTTTTGGCCGGAGGCCCTTTCTTTACCTCATCACATCCATTGTGATAAATTCTGTCCCCATGCTTATACCGCGATGCACCGCATCTTGGACAAACATGCAAATCCTCGTACTCGTTACGGTACAGAACACAATCATTTGGGCATGCATGTATTCTTTCGATTTCCATTCCCAACGGACACAATAGTTTTTTGGCCTGTTAAACCGATCTTGGCAACTCATTTCCCTCTGGAAGCATGTCCGCTAACAGATCCAATAGCGCCGTGAAACTCTTATCGCTCCAACCGTTGCTTGCCTTCAAGTTATATAATCTCAACACAGAAGACAACTTTGTGAATGTTTCACATCCGGGGAACAAAGGCTTCTCAGAATCAACAATTAATTTCTGAAATTTAGCTAAATCGTTTTCGCTGTAGTCCTCTTCTACATCACGTAACATTTCATCTAAATTGTCGTCATCTACATGGACTTCCGAATGAACATTATCAATGTTTTGATCATGATCATCATTACTGCAATCCACTTCCGGGTGCTGCTGAGTGGTAGCGGTAGTGCTTGTTTCCTCAAGATCTTCACCATGCCATATCCAACGGGTATAGCGTGCGTTAAAACCACGACGAATCAAATGACTCCTAATCTGATCAGAGTTGCCGAACCTTTTTAAGTTCATACAATCTATACAAGGACAATGCATATCTTTCTCTCCCTTCTTCGCCTTCTCTTGCTCAGCAAATTTAGTAAATCCATTCACACCCTCCAAATACTCAACAGTAGTACGTTTTATTCCATACATCCAATATTCTCGGTCCATCTACAATTATTTCACAAAATTGACAAATTCAAATAAATAATTAATGACTCAGGGCATGCATATATGCATGAAACATAATTAGCTAGGCCATATGTGTGTACATGAGCTGCTTAATTACATTAAATGGATTTGTATAAATGAAACCCTAATTAACTTGATGCATGCATTAATTGGAAGAGCCAGCTAGCTAGCTGCTTAAATTCAGCAAGCTATAGCTAGCTAGCCAACCCAGCTTTCTAGCTAGCTTGGAGATACATGTATCTAGTTTAATGAATTGCAAGTAGAGAGAGAGAGGGAGAGTGTGAAAGAGTGATCGAGAGAGAGAGAGAGGTGATGAGAAGATGACAATACCGAGGGGGATGGAAATATGATCAACCTCTCAGCTAGCTTCTCCAGATCACTTTAGCTTGGAGTTGTGTGCGGCTGAAATGATTCCAACATGTAGAGTGCAGAGCAGGGGTCGACCTAATTAAGTTGTCCAATTTTACTATCGGTTCAACAACACTAACCGATAGTAAAATAAGGTCCCCACTGTCATAACCATTAGTGTATATGAAGTCATTTTACTATCGGTTTGTGTTGTTGAACCGATAGTACTATTTCATATATTGTATCGGTTAGTACAGTAATAACCGATAGTAAAAAATCAGTAATTTCACTATCAGTTACCCGAGAAAAACCGATAGTACTATTCAATATATACTATCGGTTAATACAGTACGAACCGATAGTATAAAGTGAGTAATTTTACTATCTGTTACGAACGAAAAACCGATAGTACTATTGTAATATATTATATTGGTTGGTACAGTAATAACCGATAGTAAAAAGTCAGTTATTTCACTATCAGTTAAAAATGGAAAACCGATAGTACTATTGAATATATTATATCGGTTTGTACAGTAATAACCGATAGTATAAAGTTCGCAATTTTACTATCAGTTACAAAAGGAAAACCGATAGTACTATTTAATATATTATATCGGTTTGTACAGTAATGACCGATAGTAAAAAGTATTTGCATTTCACTAACGTTGGATTAGTGTGTAACCGATAGTAAAATGATGGTTTTCCGCTGCTGTCGTCCTATTCTATCGGATTTTTCCTAGATTGCTTACAACCGTTAGAAAATAAGGGTTAGTGGAATGCACTTCTGTAGTAGTGTATGTAGAAGAAATCGTAACAGATTAGGTTTCCAAATCTTATTCAAACTGCCCATGTAGAAGAAATCCTAACAGATTAGGTTTCCTGATGTGATACATATCTTATCCGAACTGCAGGATGAGTCTAACATTAAATCTTCGTATCTGACATGAAAACTCCATAACAGACCCAATCCGGATCTGATACGAAAACCCATAACAAACCTAATCCAAATGCATAAGGAGTCTAATATTAAGTCTCCGAATCTGATATGGAAATCCATAACAAACCCAATCCAAATGCATAAGGAGTCTAATATTAAGTCTCTGAGTCTGATACAGAAACCCATATCAAACCCAATCCAAATGCATAAGGAGTTTACTATTAAGTCTCCGAGTCTGATACAGAAACCCATACCAAACCCAATCCAAATGCATAAGGAGTCTAATATTAAGTCTCCGAATCTGATACGGAAACCCCAAAATAGACTTAATCTGAATTGCATTGTTCCAACCCGTTAAGTGTGTGACCTTGTAGGTTCATGTATATTTAGTCACGACCCGGGAATACTTACCCGAATTTTAAGTCGGTAGTGGCCCCTAGTAGGACATAACGACTATCCAAATACACACAAAGATCATAATCAGCAAACCTATATAATTTCTTCATGTTGATCCTCTTGTCATACGATACCAGATTAAACTCAAGGTAGGAAATGTGCCACCCTTGCACAGTTCAATCATTTCTCGATCTTATAGTGAATTGATCTTCCCGTAGTTGACACTCAACCACAAACAACATGACCATGCGCTTCTCAATTCATCTATATTGAGGAGCCTAGAGATATCTCTCTCATTATATGAGAGATGTAAATTTCATCTTAACCATTCATATTCCTCCGCATGGCTCATAGCATACCCGAATATTACCTTTATTACCACTTAATTAAAAGTATCGTTTGGTAGTATCAAAGTATACTACTACACATGTAGGAAACTATGATGTTCTTAGGTCTAAGGATCGATCATAAATATTATTTGAGACCAATTGGTGACACTTAAATAACAAATCCAAATAGTATCTCAAAATGGGTCTATCCAACGTTATGTTCTCCAATATATGTCCACATTATTGATTTGATATCTTATATCCATGGTCCGTGAAACATCACCATCAATCAATATATGCGCTGATCCATTAATCAATAATGTCCTGTTTAAAGACAATGGATCAGGGACTTTATTAGAATAAAATCATCAAATAAATTTAGAGTCTCACGAACAAGTCACATACCTGTTGATCGAACCAAGATGATAATTTATTCAAAAATAACATATTACTTAAATGTTCATAAATATAACAAAGATAAATACATCTCTGTGATTTTTCCCTAGGACATATCACCAACACTCTCCCACTTGGACTAGAGGCAATCATAAATGTATCTAATACCTATTGCTCTAGTATGCACCTCATGCTTTGGTTGCGGGAGAGACTTTGTCAACGGATCAGCCACATTCAGATTCGTGGACACTTTGCAAATCTTCACATCACCTCTATTCACGATTTCTCGAATGAGGTGATAACGCCTGAGTATATGTTTGGATTTCTGATGAGACCATGGTTCCTTGGCTTGCACAATGGCTCCACTATTATCACAATAGAGATCCATTGAGCTTGAAATGCTAGAAACCACACCAAGTTCAGAGATGAGCTTTTTAATCCAAACAGCTTCTTTGGCAGCTTTAGAAGCAGCAATGTACTCTACTTCTGTTGTAGAATAAGCGACAGTTTCTTGCTTGAAACTCTTCCAGCTTACAGTTCCTCCATTAAGGCAAAACACAAAACCAGATTGCGATTTGAAATCATCTTTGTCGGTTTGGAAGCTAGCATCGGTGTAACCACTAACAACAAGCTGTTCCTTATCTCCATAAACCAAGAACACAGCCTTAGTCCTTCTCAAGTATTTAAGGATGTTTTTTACAGCAATCCAGTGACTCTCACCTGGATCTGATTGGTATCTGCTCGTAACACTTAGAGCATATGAGACATCTGGGCGTGTACAAAGTATGGCATACATAATAGACCCAATAGCAGAAGCATATGGAATCTTATTCATTCGGTCCCGTTCATCACATGTCGAAGGACATTGACTCTTGCTAAGACTAATGCCATGTGACATGGGTAGAAAATCTTTCTTGAAATCCTGCATGTTGAATCTATTCAATACTTTGTCAACATATGTACTTTGGCTTAATCCAATTAGCCTTTTAGGTCTATCTGGGTAGATCTTAATACCCAAAATATATACTGCCTCACCTAAGTCTTTCATAGAAAAGCTACTTTTCAATGAGGACTTCACAAACTCAAGCATAGGAATATCATTTCCGATCAGAAGTATGTCATCTACAAATAGGACCAGAAAAACAAGTGCGCTCCCACTTGCCTTTTTGTAAACACAAGATCTTCTTCATTTTTGATGAAGCCAAACTGTTTGACTATTTCATCAAAATGAAGATTCCAACTCCGAGATGCTTGCTTCAACCCATAAATGGTTTTATGAAGCTTGCACACTTTCCTAGTATTTTCTGGATCGACAAAACCTTTAGGCTGTGCCATATACACATCCTCACTTAGGTTTCCATTTAGGAAAGCCGTTTTGACATCCATCTTCCATATCTCATAATCAAAATAGGTAGCAATAGCTAGAATGATCCTGATTGACTTTAACATAGCAACGAGCAAAAATGTTTCATCATAATCAACACCTTGAATTTGCTTGAAATCTTTCGCAACTAATCTTGCTTTATGGATATGAACATGACCATCAATGTCAATCTTTTTCTTATAAACCCATTTGCACTCAATGGTTTTTACACCATCAGGCAGATCAATCAAGTCCCGCACTTGATTGTCATGCATGGATTCAATTTCGGATCTCATGGCTCCAAGCCATTTCTCAGAGTCAGGGCTCATCATCGCTTCTTCGTAAGTCTTGGGCTCATCATTGTTTAGCAATAATACTTCACGCTGCTCCATTGTAAGGAACATGTACCTTCCAGGTGCATGACGTACCCTTTCAGACCTACGTGTAACCGGTGCTTGTCCTGCATTTTCTACATTATTTTGCAGGTCTTGCTGAGCTTCAGTAGGTGTTGAAAAAATTTCTAGTGGTTCCCGAATTTCTTCAAGTTGCACTGTGGTCCCACTTACTCCTTTTGAGAGAAACTCTTTCTCCAAAAAGACACTGTTTCGGGCAACAAACACTTTGTTTTCTTCTCAATTATAGAAGTAATATCCTTTTGTTTCCTTAGGATATCCCACAAAGAATCATTTATCTGATTTGCGTTTGAGCTTATCAGACATTAAAAGTTTTACATAAGCCTCAGAATGTGGGACCCTCATTTGAGGATTCCAGTGGCAATCGCCCAGGTGGATTGCACTCAGAAAAGGCACATTGCAGCTCACAACAATAAAATGCATTATATAAAAATGCGAGTAATTAAAAACAAGTGCTGATCACAAGGACCAACATCACAATAACTTAGCGCCGAAATGACGCATTTAATTGTTAATACAAATTAAGGAGTTTTCGACACAAGGGTCGGCACAAAATAAAACAGCAACGATAAACAAAAGGACTTCGTCAGTCTTCTGCAGCGGCGGTATAGCATGGGCATTCTCCACATCGAACTCCACCTTGGTGCATAACCCTTTAACCAGATGGGTCTTCAGTTTCTTCTTCTTGTTCCACATTGGGTTCAAGACCATAAGATTCAGGGTCGACGAATCCTTCCTCTAAATTTGTTTGTAAAAGCAAGGGTGAGCACATTGTCCACATGGTGCTCAACAAGTCCCAAGTAACAATGCATATATAGAGATGATGGGGAATTTCTCAAGAAATAGCTCTTTGGCTTTGTATATACATACATAATAGATTTTCACATACAGCTTTGAAGAAAGGTCTTTATCTTTGAAAACGAGGCTTTTAAAATCCTAAGCTAGATTTTTAGAAATGTTGTGTGTGGCGGTCTTTCATGAGTCACCACTTTACTCAGATTTTGTGAAAAACTTCCAAAAGCTACTTGTGCTGCATCGACGTGAATAGAATTCACAGCGCGCAGACTCCATGACCTGGGAGCTCAGAGTATCCGATACTTTTTAAACTTTGCAAAGGTGTACCACCTTAATCCACCAATCATTCGGCTTTCAAGTCGGATCAGCTTCATGCGACTTTTACGCATGTGACAAGGCCGAGATGACACAACAATTTACAGTCCTAGTATTAACTATTTCCCTGCCCGGTAAATAGACAGTAAAGTCTCAAGTACCGTTGTGGGTCCTCCCCACTGCCTTACTTCCTAGCCTGGGCCTATGTTCTCGCAAGACACATAGCCTCTCTTGATTACAGTCGCGCACGACTTAATCTGGCATAGGGCGTCTTCCTTCTTTCCACCTTTTCCTCTCATGATTTTTCTGAACTCACATCACTCATGGCCTTCTGCGGCCCACCAGTTCTCGCAAGAAACTGGACCGACAACCATTGCAGGGAAAAGCTAACACTAAAGAGAGCTACTAAGTTGCGCCCGTCCCATAAACAGGCAGGTGGTTGGTACGTTTTTCATGCCGCATAGAAGCACAACACAAGGTTCTAGTCCTTATGAATCTCTAGTGAGGAGTCTTTCACATTTCCAGTGCGCACACAGCACCATCCAATCAAACCATCCTCACTATCGATTCCAATCACATTTTCTTTCAAAAAAAGGGTTTTGAACATGCTTTTCTCATATGTGACCATTCAACATTTATCATATAATCTTTAAGCATAGCATAGCCTAAGTATGATAATCTAGGGTAATAAGGGTGCAGGGGTATTCAATGTCAAAAAGGGGCTTTACAATCATTTAGGTCATATCTAGTCATCTTTATTGAAACATAACTCTTATTTGAATCTAAGGCATGCATATACTTGAAAACAGTTAACATACTTCATTTCAAAATAGCAGGTGAGACATGATCAAGGGTTTGAGACTTGCCTTGCAGTGACGGGTCTAGCTGCTCAAATGAATCTTCAGGGATCTCCTCTGCTCCTTCAACGTCTGGTTCCAGGACGGGTACAAACAACACATACATACTATATAAGCACACAAGCACTAGAAAATAACACGTAAATACATCATGCATGCAGGGGAATTGGTTTAGACAAGGTCACTTGACATTGGTCGAAGAGATGGGTTCAAAGGGCTTGAATGTCGAAGGGCTGACATTCGACTCATGGCTTGACATTGACCTAAATCGGTTCTAGGTTTGTTTTCTGGAGATGTGATAGTAGGGAATATTGTAGAACATGGCTCAAAAGGCTTAGTGGACAAAGTGGCATTTCAATTGCTCAAAAGAAACAAGTCTAAATCATCCAATGCCACAGGTGGACATGCACTGACATAGTGTTAGACATGGCCAGAAACTAGGGCATTGCATAACTTTTGACTCAGAGCTCCAATTGATGCACAACTTTGTCTGGGGTTTAGGCATTGATAACAGCTACAAAACTCTCAACAGGCTCAAGGGCAGAAAGTGGCCGGAGGGTGGCCAAATCCGGTGCGCAAACACGGTGGCCTGGACATGAACTGAGCCACTGGACAGCAACCTTGGCATGGCTATAACTTTTGATTCAGGTCGATTCAGAGGTCGGGCTAGTAGACAAAATTGCTGAGGGGGTTGAGATCTATCTAAGTGACAAGGTGAGCGAGGCTAGATCGGCCGGGGAAAAATTCCGGCGACCGGCGCTGGAGAAGACAACCTCCAGATTGGGCGTTTCTGATTTAAGAGGTTTGAGCTCGATTCCTTGCTCAGGGAGTGAGAGGGTGAGGTGAGGGGTCTATTTGCGGGGCTGAATCGGCCGAAGAGTGGCCGGAGAAGCTTGGCGACGAGGACCAGCTCACTGGTGGTGCGCAAACCTCGGAAAGGCCATGATCTCTGCTCAAATTTGAAATCTAAGCTTGCAGGCTTGCTCAAAAGGGTGCACTGGTCAATTCCTATCACTGGCACGAAGGTTAATTCGGGCTAAATCGTTAGGCATTGCGGGAACAGGGGTTTTTCAGTTTTCCGGTGATTGCCGGCGTTGAGGTGCGCCGGGGACCAATTAATGGCTACGGTACGAAGAGAGAGGTGTAGGGAGCTTACTGGTGGCGTTGGTTTGGAGGAAGAAGCTTCGGGCGAAGCTGGCGCCGTGAGCTCCAGAAACGACTCGCCGGAGAAGATGAGTTTCGCGGCGGCGCTGAGGGCTTGGTTTCTCTCTGGTGCTAAGGCTAAAGAAAATAAGCTGTGGGGTGGTGCGAGGTACTGCTGGGCAAGGGAGGGGGCTTATATAGCCGCGGGTGAGGTTCTCGGGAGCAGCAGCAATCGCCGGGGAGATCTTCTTCTGACGCCGGGACGGTCATCGATGCACTTCGGGACGCGGCGGGGCTCTGCCAGAGACGGTGAATCGCGGAAACAGGATTTGGTCAGGGGGTGGTGGTGATGATCTTCGGGATGGCGGCCAAGTGGCATGAAGCTCCTGGCAGCAGCAGCACGCGCGCGCGGGGAAGAAGATGGCACAGTGGGGTTTGAGCGCTCCACGGTGGCGGTACAGCTGCGCACGGCTGGTGGCTACGTGGCCGTGAGGTGGCAACGCAGCGAACTTCGCCGGCGGCGAGTTCAACGGCGCGGCAAATGGCGGTTGCTGGTTGAAAACTTACAGGGACCTAGTTGCGAACTTTGGACCTGTTTGCAATGATTTGGACTGATCTGTGAAGGTTTTGGCTCGGAAGTTTGGGCCTAATTGCAATTCTGAAGATCTGAAGGGCTGATTTGAATTCTGATTTTGCAGATGAGTGCTACTAAATGTCTTGGACTCATCTAGCAGGAAAAATGATGAAATCCGATAAGATCTGGTGGTTTTGACAAAATTCGAAAACAGGGTAATTAGGGTAATTAGGGTTTGAAACTTTCGTCGAGGCTGAAACTAGGGTTTTGGTTGAGATTCTGGGATTCTTCCAGAAGGGAAAAATGTTCAGAAAAATGAAAGAAAGGTTATCACTTGATCAGATTGGATTTTGAGGTGATCTGGGACTTTTAGCCTTTTTGGGTTTTCTGAAATTTCTGAAAAGGACTAAATTGAAACACCTTTGGACTGAAATGTGAAAATGATCTGGGGAATGAAGTTTAGCAGCCAACTTTTTAGGTTAAGGTAGTGGCATACCTAAGATCAAGATAGGGTTAAAATATCAGGGTTTCCAAAGAAGATATGCTGATTCGTAAGCAGAAAAGATAGTCAAAAACTGGGGTGTTACAACCTACCCTCCTTAGGAATAATCTCGTCCTCGAGATTCCGAATAGTCTGAGAATAGGTAAGGAAAATTCTGACGCAGCTCTTCTTCTCTTTCCCAAGTTGACTCTTCTTCGGTGTGGTTATTCCATTGGACTCTGCAAAATTTTATGGTCCTTGACTTTAATCTCCTTTCACTGACTTCTAACACCTTGACTGGATATTCCTGATATGTCAGATCTGGTTGAACCTCTGTTTTTGTGGGAGACACTTGCTCCGTTGGTTTTCTCAGGCATTTCCTCAGTTGGGATACGTGAAACACATCATGAACTCCTGCTAACTCAGGCGGTAGCTCTAGTTTGTATGCTACTTCTCCTTGTCTTTCCAAAACCTTGTATGGTCCTACATATCTTGGGCTTAACTTTCCCTTCATCTGGAATCGTCGAACTCCTTTGTAGGGTATTACTTTGAGATATACGTAATCGCCTATCTCGAAGGATAGTTCTCTCCTTCTTCTGTCGGCGTAACTCTTTTGTCGAGACTGGGCCGTTTTCAATTTCTCTTGTATGATTCTCACATGAGCTGTGGCATCTTCCACTAATTGTGGTCCAAGAAATTGCTTCTGTCCCACTTCGGTCCAATATAGTGGCGTACGGCACTTCCTTCCATAAAGTGCTTCATAAGGGGCCATTTGTAGACTCACTTGATAGCTATTGTTGTAGGTAAATTCTGCGTATGGTAGGAATTGTTCCCAAGAATTCCCATAGTCCAAAGCACAAGCTCTCAACATATCTTCTAAAATTTGATTCACTCTTTCTGTTTGACCTCCAGTTTGCGGGTGGTAAGCTGTACTGAACTTCAACTTCGTTCCTAGGGACTTCTGTAACTCTTCCCAAAATCTTGATACAAATTGTGCTCCTCTGTTTGAGACGATTGTTTTTGGTACTCCATGTAGCGTAACAATCCTGGTAAGATATAGCTCTGCCAGTTTTTGCGTTGTGTACTGCGTTCTTACTGGTAGAAAATGAGCTACTTTCGTCAATCTATCGACTATGACCCATATAGAATCGTATCCTTGTTGGGTTCTTGGTAAACCAACTATGAAATCCATTCCAATCTCATCCCATTTCCATTCTGGGGTTGGTAGGGGTTGCAGCGGTCCTGCAGGTTTCTGGTGTTCTGCTTTCACTCTTTGACAGGTGTCACAAGAAGCTATAAATTCGGCAATCTCCTTCTTCATTCCTTTCCACCAAAACCGATCCTTTAGATCTTGATACATCTTTGTACTACCTGGGTGAATAGAGTATGGGGTACAATGGGCCTCTTGCAGTATCATGTTCTTGATTTCCTTGTCTTCTGGAACACAGATTCGGTTATGATACCACAAAATTCCTTCTTCGTCCTCACGAAGGTTAATCACATCCTCGTGTTTCATGTCCTCTTTTATCTTCTGAATACTCTGGTCTACTTCCTGAGCTTTTCGGATTTGGTCCTTCAGCTCGCATTTCACTGCCAATGCGGCGACGGTTCCTTGTTCAACGAACTCTAAACTCAACTTCTCGAAATCTCCAAGCAATTGGGGTGGTATTCCTAAGATCTTTGCTTGATTGCAGTAGGATTTTCTGCTCAAGGCATCAGCTACTACATTCGCTTTTCCAGGGTGGTAGTGTATTCCAAGGTCATAATCTTTAATCAACTCTAGCCATCTTCACTGTCTCATGTTCAAGTCTTGTTGGGTGAAGATGTATTTCAAACTCTTGTGGTCCGTGTAGATTTCACATCTATTTCCGAGTAGATAGTGTCGCCAAATCTTTAACGCATGAACGACGGCGGCTAACTCCAAGTCGTGAGTTGGATAATTCTCCTCATGTGGTCGCAATTGTCTCGATGCATAAGCTACTACTCTTCCTTCTTGCATAAGGACACAACCTAGTCCTTGCTTCGACGCATCGCAGTAGACTTCAAAATCCTTTTTGTTATCCGGTAACGTAAGGACAGGTGCGGTTGTTAATATCTTCTTCAACTCCTCAAAGCTCTTTTCACATCCTTCTGTCCAGTCGAATAAAACATCTTTCTTTAGTAGTCTGGTGAGTGGCTTTGCAATCTTGGAGAATCCTTTGACAAATCTCCGGTAATATCTGGCTAATCCTAGGAAACTGCTTACTTCAGTCACTGTCTCCGGTTGTTTCCATTCCATGATAGCCTGAATTTTTGACGGATCCATTGAGATTCCTTTTCCAGAGATAATGTGGCCTAAGAATGAAATTTATTTTAACCAAAAGGCACACTTATCGAATTTGGCATACAGTCGATGTTCCACTAACTTTTCCAGCACCATCCTAAGATGTTGTGCGTGCTTTTCCTCTGACTCTGAAAAAATGAGAATGTCGTCGACAAACACAATGACAAACTTGTCCAGGAATTCCATGAGAACCTTGTTCATCAAATTCATGAACACTGCTGGTGCATTTGTTAAACCAAATGGCACTACAGTAAACTCATGCAATCCATATCTTGTTATGAATGCAGTTTTTGGAATATCTTGTTCTCGAATCTTCAGTTGGTGGTATCCGGACCTCAGGTCGATCCTTGAGAATATCTTTGCTCCTCTTAGTTGATCAAAGAGATCGTCGATCCTTGGTAAAGGGTACTTGTTCTTGATCGTCATATCGTTTAGCTTCCGGTAGTCGACACAAAGTCGTAGACTGCCATCTTTCTTCTTAGCGAAAAGCACCGGGGCTCCCCAAGGTGAGGAACTTGTTCTAACAAATCGCTTTCTTTCCAATTCTTCCACTTGCTTTCTTAATTCTTCTTGTTCTTCCTTTGTCATACGTGCAAGCTTTCTTGCATAAGGGGCAGATCCGGGTTTTAATTCGATTGAGAATTCAATGTCCCGATCTGGTGGCATTCCGGGAAGCTCTTCAGGAAAAACTTCTGGATATTCATTCACTATTGGAACTCCTTCAGACTCAACTCCTTCCAAGCTGTTCAAACTGTACACTCGGTTGTTCACTATTGATCTCTCTGCGTGGAGTGTGACTTGTTTTCCTTCAGCATTCGTTAGGGTTATTGCCTTCTTTTCACAGTCCATCTGGCCTCTGTGCTTGGCTAGCCAATCCATTCCGAGAATGACGTCTAGTCCTTGAAGGTCCAAAACTAGCAGGTTTGCTAGGAATCCTAGATTGCCAATACTAAAGGCGATATTTCTACAGATAGAGTTGACAGGCATTCGAGCTCCAGGGGATTGAATTAAAATAGGGAACTCTAATGCAGAAACTGGCAACTTATTTCTGAGCACGAAGGGTCTCGACACAAATGAATGAGTAGCACCAGGGTCAAATAATGCAACTGAAAGTTCAGAGTGGATAAAGATCCTACCGATTACGACGTCTGATGCTTCTCCTGCTTCAACGGCGGATGCATAGTTAAGTCTTCCGCGACCTGCAGCAGGTACTCCTCTTCCTCGACCATTTTGAAACCTTCCTCCTCTGGAGGGTGGAGCATTCCTGGTGAAGCCTTGGGCTGGAACAGAGGGTCTTGCAGCTTGCATACGAGCGACATTGGATGGAAGGTGTTGTAGTGGACAAGTGTTCCTACGATGTCCCTTCCTTCCGCAGTGAAAGCACTCCTCGTTCTTAAGGGGGCAGTCCTTCAAGAGGTGATTTCCTCTACATCCAGTACATTGAGCTATTGCAGTAGGCGCAGGCCTTTGGGGTCTCTGAGGTGGTCGGAAGGCTGGTCGGAATGTAGGCATTGGTCTCCCTCGACTGGCACTTCCTTGGTATGAGTTGGGCAAGGCCTTCCTTTTTCGGTCTTCCTCGATCACTCCTCTCTTCTCTTCCATCTTAAGTAATCGGTTTATTAGGACGTGGAAGTCTGTGAACTCATGGGATGACAGTTGGTATTGTAGGGAATTCTGTAGTCCTTCGCAAAACCTATCAATCTTCCTTTCCTCTGTTGCGATATCTTCGGGGGCGTATCTTGCCAGCTGAATGAATTCGTGTAGGTACTATTTGACGGTCTTATTCCCTTGTCGCAGATTTATGAATTCTCGGCGCTTTGCTTGGACAACGCCTTCCGGGACGTGGTATCTACGGAATTCTTCCTTGAACTCATTCCAGGTGATCGAATCTCTGTTGGTGTGCACGGTTTGGTAATTCTCCCACCAAGCAGCAGCAGGTCCAGCCAGTTGGTTCGATCCGTACAAGAGTTTTTCTTCATCACTGCATCTGACGGTATTCAATTTTCTTTCCACATCTCGAAGCCAGTCGTCTGCCACGATGGGGTCTTCTGTGCTTGAGAAAGTCGGGGGTCGCGTCTTTTGAAAATCAGTTAACTTTGCGCCCATCACGGGTCCTTCAGTTTGTCCGGATGCAATATGCTGCATCAGCTGTCCCAAGATTTGGTTCTGCACAGCCGCTGACTCTTGACGATTGCGCTCCATCCATAGCAGCACATCGTTGATGTCACCTCCCTGTGGCATCGTCGAAGATCCTAGTCTATCGGGGTCTGTGCGGCCTCTTGCTCCGGGTGTAGTTCTTGCATTGTTGGGGTTTTCCTCTAGCCCTCCTTCCTGGGGTCTCGCGCGTGTGTTAACCATCCTACTTAAACAGGAGGTTAAGAATAGAAACATTGATTCGGAAAGAATTGTTCACACAGAGATGCTAGCAGAATGCTGGCATTAACTCAAGAAGTAAGAATAAGGATATGCAAAATGACTTTTTCATAAACCAATTTTTCAAAAGATACAAAGCTTCTAGCCTCATCGGCTTACAGAGCTTGTCTAACATCCAGCATACATCAACCACACTAAAACTACTACAACAAAAGGAAATCTAGCGTCTGCTGGGCTAGGCACAAAAGGTCGAAAGTCTGCAGTCACTCCTCAGCATCATCAGAAGAATCACAAGGCTCAACCTCCTCGGGATCCTCCTCCTCATCGTCATCAGCATCCATCGGGTCATCTTCGTTGTCGTCATTGATGTTGACAATCTCCTTCCCTTTTCCCTCAGGGGTCTTCTCCTTCTTTGCGGTGCAGGGAAGCTTGATCGTCTGACCGTTGATGACTATGCCACGCGACGCAGGCATGAAACCACTGAGATACTCCTTCGAGTTTCCTACCTTCTTGCGAGCGGTGATCCTCAACTTTGGGCAACTCTTCTTGGTTACCGACTCTGCAGCTTCAAGGTCCTTTTCTCCACTTGATTCAGCCATTTCTTGAATTTGTCTTTCTTTTTCTCGGAGACTCGCACGAGCCCTAATAAGCATGCCTTCAAGGTAGTGGCGATCATCGCGAACACGCTCGTAGTCTCGAAATAGGCGGGTGTATCCAATCTCTGAAGCGCGAACGACGTCTCGAGTCTTCGTCAGAATAGCGTTCTCCTGGTCGCTGGACGGAAGAACAACTCGGTACTCCGATCCGGGGACCTGGTAAGGTACGAAGCGGTAGGGGGAATCAGAAAGGTAGTCGCTGTACATCTGCCGGACGGAACCTACAGCACGACGGGCAGCGTCCAAGATAGCATCCTCCTCTTCTTCTCTACGGGCTTGGCGTGTAACTGAGCCTCTCCCATGCTCGGGGATCTCGTAGACAATCACTGAAGCCCGACAACCAATGGGTCGTCCGTTGATCTCATCTTGCCAGACACAATATACCGGTCTCTGACTGTCCCGTGCTCCAAGGAATTGCAGCATCATCCACAACAACAGTGCCCACGATCCGAGCTCGTCTCCATGAAGGTATCTCCTGTCGGAAGCCATCTGAAGACAGAACGAAAGGCATCTATGAGTTTTAAAGAGAAGTCTAAAGCCTTTTTCCAAAAATCGAAAATAACATTTTTCTTAAGGAAAATAGGTTTTCGTAAACAAATTTTTGACAAAGAACTAGCAAACTTTTCTTCTAGGGACGCCAAAGTCTATCTAAGGGTTACGACCTACAGTCGAGTCTTCCACTCTGATACCAAGTTCTGTGGGACCCTCATTTGAGGATTCTAGTGGCAATCGCCCAGGTGGATTGCACTCAGAAAAGGCACATTGCAGCTCACAACAATAAAATGCATTATATAAAAATGCGAGTAATTAAAAACAAGTGCTGATCACAAGGACCAACATCACAATAACTTAGCACCGAAATGACGCATTTAATTGTTAATACAAATTAAGGAGTTTTCGACACAAGGGTCGGCACAAAATAAAACAGCAACGATAAACAAAAGGACTTCGTCAGTCTTCTGCAGCGGCGGTATAGCATGGGCATTCTCCACATCGAACTCCACCTTGGTGCATAACCCTTTAACCAGATGGGTCTTCAGTTTCTTCTTCTTGTTCCACATTGGGTTCAAGACCATAAGATTCAGGGTCGACGAATCCTTCCTCGAAATTTGTTTGTAAAAGCAAGGGTGAGCACATTGTCCACATGGTGCTCAACAAGTCTCAAGTAACAATGCATATATAGAGATGATGGGGAATTTCTCAAGAAATAGCTCTTTGGCTTTGTATATACATACATAATAGATTTTCACATACAGCTTTGAAGAAAGGTCTTTATTTTTGAAAACGAGGCTTTTAAAATCCTAAGCTAGATTTTTAGAAATGTTGTGTGTGGCGGTCTTTCATGAGTCACCACTTTACTCAGATTTTGTGAAAAACTTCCAAAAGCTACTTGTGCTGCATCGACGTGAATAGAATTCACAGCGCGCAGACTCCATGACCTGGGAGCTCAGAGTATCCGATACTTTTTAAACTTTGCAAAGGTGTACCACCTTAATCCACCAATCATTCGGCTTTCAAGTCGGATCAGCTTCATGCGACTTTTACGCATGTGACAAGGCCGAGATGACACAACAATTTACAGTCCTAGTATTAACTATTTCCCTGCCCGGTAAATAGACAGTTAAGTCTCAAGTACCGTTGTGGGTCCTCCCCACTGCCTTACTTCCTAGCCTGGGCCTATGTTCTCGCAAGACACATAGCCTCTCTTGATTATAGTCGCGCACGACTTAATCTGGCATAGGGCGTCTTCCTTCTTTCCACCTTTTCCTCTCATGATTTTTCTGAACTCACATCACTCATGGCCTTCGGCGGCCCACCAGTTCTCGCAAGAAACTGGACCGACAACCATTGCAGGGAAAAGCTAACACTAAAGAGAGCTACTAAGTTGCACCCGTCCCATAAACAGGCAGGTGGTTGGTACGTTTTTCATGCCGCATAGAAGCACAACACAAGGTTCTAGTCCTTATGAATCTCTAGTGAGGAGTCTTTCACATTCCCAGTGCGCACACAGCACCATCCAATCAAACCATCCTCACTATCGATTCCAATCACATTTTCTTTCAAAAAAAGGGTTTTGAACATGCTTTTCTCATATGTGACCATTCAACATTTATCATATAATCTTTAAGCATAGCATAGCCTAAGTATGATAATCTAGGGTAACAAGGGTGCAGGGGTATTCAATGTCAAAAAGGGGCTTTACAATCATTTAGGTCATATCTAGTCATCTTTATTGAAACATAACTCTTATTTGAATCTAAGGCATGCATATACTTGAAAACAGTTAACATACTTCATTTCAAAATAGCAGGTGAGACATGATCAAGGGTTTGAGACTTGCCTTGCAGTGACGGGTCTAGCTGCTCAAATGAATCTTCAGGGATCTCCTTTGCTCCTTCAACGTCTGGTTCCACGACGGGTACAAACAACACATACATACTATATAAGCACACAAGCACTAGAAAATAACACGTAAATACATCATGCATGCAGGGGAATTGGTTTAGACAAGGTCACTTGACATTGGTCGAAGAGATGGGTTCAAAGGGCTTGAATGTCGAAGGGCTGACATTCGACTCATGGCTTGACATTGCCCTAAATCGGTTCTAGGTTTGTTTTCTGGAGATGTGATAGTAGGGAATATTGTAGATCATGGCTCAAAAGGCTTAGTGGACAAAGTGGCATTTCAATTGCTCAAAAGAAACAAGTCTAAATCATCCAATGCCACAGGTGGACATGCACTGACATAGTGTTAGACATGGCCAGAAACTAGGGCATTGCATAACTTTTGACTCAGAGCTCCAATTGATGCACAACTTTGTCTGGGGTTTAGGCATTGATAACAGCTACAAAACTCTCAACAGGCTCAAGGGCAGAAAGTGGCCGGAGGGTGGCCAAATCCGGTGAGCAAACACGGTGGCTTGGACATGAACTGAGCCACTGGACAGCAACCTTGGCATGGCTCTAACTTTTGATTCAGGTCGATTCAGAGGTCGGGCTAGTAGACAAAATTGCTCAGGGGGTTGAGATCTATCTAAGTGACAAGGTGAGCGAGGCTAGATCGGCCGGGGAAAAATTCCGGCGACCGGCGCTGGAGAAGACAACCTCCAGATTGGGCGTTTCTGATTTAAGAGGTTTGAGCTCGATTCGTTGCTCAGGGAGTGAGAGGGTGAGGTGAGGGGTCTATTTGCGGGGTTGAATCGGCCGGAGAGTGGCCGGAGAAGCTTGGCGACGAGGACCAGCTCACTGGTGGCGGGCAAACCTCGGAAAGGCCATGATCTCTGCTCAAATTTGAAATCTAAGCTTGCAGGCTTGCTCAAAAGGGTGCACTGGTCAATTCCTATCACTGGCACGAAGGTTAATTCGGGCTAAATCGTTAGGCATTGCGGGAACAGGGGTTTTTCAGTTTTCCGGTGATTGCCGGCGTTGAGGTGCGCCGGGGACCAATTAATGGCTACGGTACGAAGAGAGAGGTGTAGGGAGCTTACTGGTGGCGTTGGTTTGGAGGAAGAAGCTTCGGGCGAAGCTGGCGCCGTGAGCTCCAGAAACGACTCGCCGGAGAAGATGAGCTTCGCGGCGGCGTTGAGGGCTCGGTTTCTCTCTGGTGCTAAGGCTAAAGCAAATAAGCTGTGGGGTGGTGCGAGGTACTGCTGGGCAAGGGAGGGGGCTTATATAGCCGCGGGTGAGGTTCTCGGGAGCAGCAGCAATCGCCGGGGAGATCTTCTTCTGACGCCGGGACGGTCATTGATGCACTTCGGGACGCGGCGGGGCTCTGCCAGAGACGGTGAATCGCGGAAACAGGATTTGGTCAGGGGGTGGTGGCGATGATCTTCGGGATGGCGGCCAAGTGGCATGAAGCTCCTGGCAGCAGCAGCAGCAGCAGCACGCGCACGCGGGGAAGAAGATGGCACGGTGGGGTTTGAGCGCTCCACGGTGGCGGTACAGCTGCGCACGGCTGGTGGCTACGTGGCCGTGAGGTGGCAACGCAGCGAACTTCGCCGGCGGCGAGTTCAACGGCGCGGCAAATGGCGGTTGCTGGTTGAAAACTTACAGGGACCTAGTTGCGAACTTTGGACCTATTTGCAATGATTTGGACTGATCTGTGAAGGTTTTGTCTCGGGAGTTTGGGCCTAATTGCAATTCTGAAGATCTGAAGGGCTGATTTGAATTCTGATTTTGCAGATGAGTGCTACTAAATGTCTTGGACTCATCTAGCAGGAAAAATGATGAAATCCGATAAGATCTGGTGGTTTTGACAAAATTCGAAAACAGGGTAATTAGGGTAATTAGGGTTTGAAACTTTCGTCGAGGCTGAAACTAGGGTTTTGGTCGAGATTCTGGGATTCTTCCAGAAGGGAAAAATGTTCAGAAAAATGAAAGAAAGGTTATCACTTGATCAGATTTGGATTTTGAGGTGATCTGGGACTTTTAGCCTTTTTGGGTTTTCTGAAATTTCTGAAAAGGACTAAATTGAAACACCTTTGGACTGAAATGTGAAAATGATCTGGGGAATGAAGTTTAGCAGCCAACTTTTTAGGTTAAGGTAGTGGCATACCTAAGATCAAGATAGGGTTAAAATATCAGGGTTTCCAAAGAAGGTATGCTGATTCGTAAGCAGAAAAGATAGTCAAAAACTGGGATGTTACACAGAACCCCAAATCTTAAGAAAAGACAATCTGGGACGCCTTCCATTCCATATTTCATATGGTGTCTTTTCTACGGCTTTTGATGGAGCTCTATTTAATGTGAATGCAGCTGTTTCTAGAGCATATCCCCAGAAGGACAATGGAAGATCAGTTTGGCTCATCATTGACTGAACCATGTCCAATAAGGTCCTATTCCGTTGTACTGACACACCATTCCATTGAGGTGTTGCCGGCGGGGTCAATTGTGGAACAATTCTGTGTTGTTTTAGATGATCAGCAAATTCTTGGCTCAAATACTCCCCTCCACGATCAGATCGTAGGGTTTTGATTGTTTTTCCAAGTTGATTTTGTACTTCATTCTGAAATTCCTTGAATTTATCAAACGTTTCAGATTTATGCCTCATTAAATAGACATATCCATATCTACTAAAGTCATCAGTAAAAGATATGAAGTACTGAAAACCACCTGTAGCTGTTGAACTTAATGGTCCACATACATCGGTATGAATAAGAGCCAATAAGTCACTTGCCCTTTCACTTTCACCTGTGAAAGGTGCCTTTGTCATTTTGCCAAGTAAACAAGATTCACACACATCAAATGATTGAAAATCAAATGAGTCTAGAAGACCATCTTTTAAGAGTTCCATGATGCATTTCTCATTTATATGGCCTAAACGACAATGCCAAATAAACGTGGGATTCAAATCATTGGGCCTAAGCCTCTTAGTACATATGTTATAGACAAGTAATTCAAGATTTAGTTGATAAAGCCCATTCTCCAATGAGGCATTGCCATAAAACATATCATTTAAATAAAAGGAACAACGATTGTTCTTTATTCTAAATTCATAACCCAGCGTATCCAAACATGACACGGATATAATGTTTTTGCTTATGGTAGGAACATAATAATAGTTATTAAGTTCTAAAACTAATCTTGAAGGTAAAGCTAATATAAAAGTTCCAACAGCTAAGGCTGTAACTCTTGCTCCATTGCCAACGCGAAGTTGAACATCGCCCTTAGCCAAATTTCTACTCTCTTTAAGCCCCTGCATCGAAGTGCAAATATGAGTAGCCGATCCAGTATCAAATACCCAAGAGTCCGAAGGAGAAGTAGCTAAATGAACTTCTATAACATATATACCTGAAGGAGTCTCACTTTCCTTCTTTTTCTTTAAATCTTCCAGGTACTTCTTGCAATTCCTCTTCCAATGGCCAAATTCCTTGCAATAGAAGCATTCAGTAGTAGGGGTGGCATCTGGCTTGAAATTTCCTTTGGAATTAGGCTTAGCGCTAGAGGACCTTTCTAGAATTTTTCCTTTTCCCTTAGCCTTGCCCTTGCCCTTCTTCTTAAAGCTTTTTCCCTTTTGAACCATCATTACATTATTTGGAATTTTCTTAATATTCTGTTCCGCTGTTTAAAGCATTCTATGCAATTCGATCAATGATTTCTCCAGATTATTCATGTTATAGTTCATGACAAACTGGTCATAGCTCGGAGGGAGCGATTGGAGAATCATATCAGTAGCCAACTCTTGACTAAGGGGAAAACCAAGTTTTTCCAAATTCTTAATGCAACCAATCATCTTGATCACATGAGGACTGACTGAGCTCTCTTCTGCCAACTTGCAATCATGCAATTTCTCGGTGGTTTCATATCTTTCCACCCTGGCCTACTCCTCGAATAAGTTTCTAAGAGACATAGCCATGTCATAAGCTGTCATGTTCTCATATTGCTTCTAAAGCTCATAGTTCATGGTGACTAGCATTAGACAGCTGGCATCAAGTGCGTTATCGGTATACTTTTTGTAAGCATCCTTTATAGCACGTGGAGCACTAGCGACTGGTTCATCAGGTATAGGAGTCTCTAGAATATAGTCCCTTTTCTCTTGTTTGAGAACAATTCTCAAGTTTCTATACCAATCAATAAAATTTGTTCTATTGAGCTTTTCTTTATTAAGGACAGATTGCAAATTGAAATTGTTTGAGGAGCTACCACTATCCATGGTCTACAACAGTAAAGAAATGAAAAATTTTAGCATTATATTTATGAAAAATCTTTTATTAAACAATTCAATAAAAGATGTACCAACTATATATTTTAGAACAAAAATCCCTCAAGAAATATATATAGTAGGCCAAGATCCATATTTCACTAAGTTCTAATGAGCTTTGGCATCACTGCTAGAAACCTAGTTATTTAGGTAAGCAACTCCTTACTAATTATATCATATATAACTCTTGTTTGTTGGGTGTCATCCCAAACCATGGCTCCCAACACCATGCCCCAAAGCCCAAAATCGTTTTGATGGCCTTGTTAAGTTAAACCAATTCTATACTTATGAGTGTACAACACACTTCCTGCCTTATTAAGATGATTGATGGTGCCCTGATTTGTTAGGCCCACCAAGCAACGATCAAAATCTTGATAGGTGCAGCAATTGGAATGGCATAATAAACACTTAATTTTTATGAGGGGTTAAAACATGGCAAAACATCTATATGCACGAAAATAACCATCAGCTAGATGATCTAACAGGTGCAATTTCGACTATATTTAACTTCCGTTGGCAGTAAACTTGGCCAGGAAAGACCGTGACTGTTTTCGCTCACACCATGAAGGAAAGCGTTCCGCTGAGCAGGGCTTATTAAGAAAAACCTTATGATGTGTTCTTTCCTTAGACACCAAAGTTGACAGCTTCTGGTTGTCAAGTATAATCTTTATGTTTTTGAGGGGTTAAAAGATGTCACAACATCTATATGCATGAAAATAACCATCAGTTAGATGATCTAACATGCATAACTACAACTATATTTAACTTTTGTTGGTAGTAACCTTGGCTTGGAAAGACCGCGACTATTTTCACTCACACCATGAAGGAAAGCATTTCGCTGGGCGGGGCTTATTAAAAAAAACCTTATGATGTGTTCTTTCCTTATACACCAAAGTTGACAACTTCTGGTTGTCAAGTATAATCCTTTTTTTTAAACAAAATATTAATATATTAAATTAACCACATTAATCAAATTTTTGAACCAATCTAATTGGTTTAAATCCCCTTATGCCAGTCATATTAACTCCAATATGAATATTTAGAATAGGCAGCTAATGTCATATATAGATCCAATCTATACACATATGATTTAGAAGATCCAATCTACTATTGTCATATAAACTCTAACATCACCTTCCTCTGGGCCATGCTAGGATCATTAGACATTAGTTCATATTAAAGTCAGCCAAAAAGTAGTTCATCACTTGGATTTCAAAACAAACATGAACAATGAAACTTATACGGTAACAGATGGAACAAACTAGTAGATCTAGTCTACTATAACTTCATATATCACATATATGTAATTAATCCAGATCTAATACTATACAGGATGGCTCTGATACTATTGAAGGAAACCGAGTAAGCTACACTAGCAGAATTTCAAAAATTTTACTCGAAAGCTGCAAGTAATAGATCATAGATTAGATTGTTACCAACAGCGGAAGCAGATTTGGTGAAGCGATCGAATATTCACAGCAACCGTTTGCGGATCGTCTTGATCAGTAGATGTAGATGACAATGACCGCTCACGGATCATTCTAATCAGTGCAGCAATTGCAGAAGCGTCTCTACCGGTATCCACACGTACCAGGATGGAACATCGTATGATGGTGTGCTAGCACCAATGTGCACGACAAGGGTTTAGGGGCTATCAAAAGGAGATGGCAGCTATGGCTTTTGTGATGTGCTCAAAGCCCATCATACCTCTCTTTATATAGATCCATGCAGAAGAAATCCTAACAGATTAAGTTTTATGATATGATACGAATCTTATCCGAATTGCCCATGTAGAAGAAATCCTAGCAGATTAGGTTTCCAAATCTTATTCGAACTGCCCATGCAGAAGAAATCCTAAAAGATTTGGTTTTCTGATGTTATACAAATTTTATCCGAACGGTTGGAGCGATATGAGTCTAACATTAAATTTTATCCGAACGGTTGGAGCCCATACTGGATGAGTCTAACATTAAATCTTTGTATCTGATATGAAAACTCCATAATAGTCTTCTGTGCTAAGATTATATAACTTGAAGACAAGCAACGGTTGGAGCGATAAGAGTTTCACGGTGCTGTTAGATCCTTTAGAGGACATGCTTCCAGAGGGAAATGAGTTGCCAAAATCGGTTTAGCAGGCCAAAAAACTGTTGTTTCCATTGGGAATGGAAATTGAAAGAATACATGCATGCCCAAATGATTGTGTGCTGTATCGTAACGAGTATGAGGATTTGCATGTTTGTCCTAGATGCGGTGCATCATGGTATAAGCGTAGGGACTGAATTTATCACAGTAAATGTGACGAGGTAAAGAAAGGGCCTCCGGCCAAAACTGTGTGGTATTTGCCTGTGATTTCTAGATTGAAATTGTTGTTTGCAAATCAGAAAGATGCGAAGTACTTGCGCTGGCATGCTGAAGACCGGAAACAAGATGGAAAACTAAGACATCCAGCTGATTCTATTCAATGGAGAAACATTAACAGAACATTTGGTGAGTTTGGCGGTATAGTGAGGAATATTAGGTTTGGGTTGAGTACATATGGTATGAATCCACACAGAAATATGTGCAGTCAGCATAGCACTTGGCCGGTTCTTTTATGCATCTACAATCTTCCTCCTTGGTTTTGTATGAAGCGCAAGTACATCATGATGTCATTACTAATCTTAGGACCCAAACAACCCGGGAATGATATTGATTTGTTTCTACTGCCTTTAATCGAAGACTTACAGAAATTGTGGAGCGAAGGGGTGCGGGTGTGGGATGCATATAAGCGAGAGAATTTTATATTGTGGGTCATGATATTTTACACCATAAATGATTTCCCGGCCTATAGAAATTTGTCGGGGTATAGTAAGAAAGGATGCAAGGCTTGCCCTATTTTCCTGGAGAAAATTGAAAGCATGTGGTTACAGAACTGCAAAAAAAAGTGTACATGGGTCATCGCAGGTTTACAGAACTGCAACTTTGATGGGAAGCCTGAGAAAGGATCAGCCCTAGTGTTTGTGACCGGTAAGGAGCTTTATTTGCGCATGAAGGATATCAAAGTTGAGTTCGGTAAATGTTCTAAACCTCTAGAAAAAATGTTTGGAAGAAGAGATCGATTCTTTGGGATCTGCTATACTGGGAGCACTTACATGTTTGACATTGCATTGATGTCACACATGTAGAGAAAAATGTTTGTGACAGTTTGATTGGTTTGTTGTTGAACATTCTGGGAAAGATGAAAGATGGCATCAAAGTTCACCGTGACATGGTGGAAATGGGTATAAGGACCGAGCTTGTATTGTTGGAGAAGGGAAAGCGTACATACCTCCCCCCCGCCCTGCTATACTTTTCCAAAAGGGAAAAAACAAAACTCTGTTAGTGCCTGTACGGTGTCAAAGTTCCATGTGGGTATTCTGCGAACTTGAAAAAACTTGTGTCCATGAAGGACATGAAATTGGTTGGTATGAAGTCCCATTATTGTCATGTAGTGATGTCACAAAT
Source organism: Pharus latifolius (assembly GCA_019359835.1). Taxonomy (NCBI): domain Eukaryota; kingdom Viridiplantae; phylum Streptophyta; class Magnoliopsida; order Poales; family Poaceae; genus Pharus; species Pharus latifolius. Next base: position 33,394,834 of record CM033324.1, on the reverse strand, counting down.
GTTTCCCATTGCTATCAAAGGCATTCTCCCAATCAAAGTTAGAGAGACAATTACAAAGTTATGCTATTTCTTCAACGCAATATCTTGCAAGTGTGTATTCCTACTAATTTAATTAGCTCCATGTTTGGAACTTGCCAGATTTTTTGATCTCAATATTTGCTGCAACTGTGTCCTTGCATGTAATTGATCTGGATGGACTGGATGATTTGCAACGTGATATGACTACAAATCTTTGTCAGCTCAAGATGTATTTCCCTCCATCCTTTTTTGATGTTATGGTCTATCTAATTATTCACCTTGTCAGAGAAATTAAGTTTTGTGGACCGATGTTCCTGCGCTACATGTATCTATTTGAGAGATGTTTATGGGTATCTTGAAGGGATATGTAAGGAATTGTCATCCGCTCGAGGGCAGTATCATCAAAGGTTATGCCACTGAGGATGTGATTGAATTTTGCACCAACGATATGGCCGGTGATGAGGACATCACCAACACGGACATGAACAAGGCGTCTCTCACTTCTTGTACTACTTTCGCTTCCTCCACTACATAGTCGGAAGATCAAGGAGGACGACGAGTCACCATGAATCCATGTGTTGAACCATTCAAACCGTCTACACCGGAGGGTCAGCGAGCCACACCCAATACGGAGCAACCCACGAGGCATCAAGTCAAGCCCAAGTTCAAGCCCAATTCATCCACGAATCTGGTTCGGCCATCCAGCAGCAGTCTGACTTCAAACGGATGTCCAGGCCACGTACATAGTCCATTTAGGGAAAATGAGTACTTCATGGAGAACCCACGACGACACCTTTCCAGGCTTGGGCCTATGGCCAAATTCCTTCGGATAGTCCGCACTAGATGAAACAATCCGCGGACAGAACCTATCACGTGCTGTGCCACCTCTACTTTGGGCCCAAGGCCCGTGTATCCCTAGGGTTACGTGGGGATGGGTTCTCTAGCCGGTGGCCTACCTCTGGCCGCCATACTCCTGCTACATATGGCCACCACCCCCTATCTTTTTTGGTTAGTTTATTTTCTATGTTGTTCCCCGTTGTGTGAGAGACAATTGTTCATCGGAGTAGTGTCTCCAGACCTGGTTTGATGAAAGATAACCTCAATTTGTTTATCTGAAATTCAGATTGCGTTCTTTTTCGTTTCTTATACTGCATGCAGGAATTAACCTTCGGGGTAAGGTCATTCGGGCGTGAGCACGGTTGATACCGACAGGTGCATGGGTGTAGCGATTGCAGGACTCAATCCCTGCTGATTGGAAGCCTTGAAACGCGAACGTCTCTGTTCCACAAAGTAGAACCTATCGGAAGATCGGGCCACTGTCGCATCAATTGGTATCAGAGCCATAGTTGCACGTTAGGTATCACCACTTTTTCCCTTTGTTTTGTTGCTCTTTTCCATCACCTAGAGTCCAAAAAAAAAACAAGGTTCACAAAAATATTTGTTTTTCCCTTGTCCAAACCCGTTTGTGCCTTTCGATCTATTAATTTTGGTTTGTTAAATTGAGTTTGCGTCCGTTCTAGCGTTGTCTAGTTGCTGGTCATAACTTTGATCCTTAAAAAAAAAAATCCCACAGCAACAACCCATCCAACAACCCCAACAACCCATCCAACAACCCAAACCCTAATTTCCAATCTCCGCCAGAAAAATCTCTTTTTTGCAGCCGCCACCAAAAGTGCCATAACTTTTGATTCCTCGATCCTTTTTGAGTGAAACAAAAACCAGCAGATTCATAACTCAATTTCCTATCTTCTTGTAAATTTTGACATCGATCCATCAATGCAGTAAAACGTTATGTTGCCGGGAGTAAGACCTAGTTTCTGTTCAAAAATCTATAATAGTGCACACTTGTGGCTTTTGTGCGAATTTTTCTGTTAGATTTCAGAAAGTGGGCCCAAAGAAAAATTTGTAGAAAAAGTCGTCAAGAAACAGTGAAAAAAACATTGCAAAAGAAGCACCTCACAAAAAGATACGATCAAAATACCGACTTGGTGTCACATGGACAGAAATCAGCAGTTTCCAAATTAGGTTTGCTCTTTGCGCTTTCAGGTTCCAAATTGCATATCATTGAGCTATCTCGCGTCTACCACTTGTATCCATTGCTATACACTTGTCTTAGACTATCACCCACCCTTGGTTGATCAGCAACTTAGGCTCAGTGCTAGATACGAACAAAAATTCAATTCTATGCAATTATGAGATTAATTGATTGTTAATTCCTTGCTACTCATACATAATCTTCCAAGCTCCAGTTTCTTCCAACTCAGTTACAGATTTACTTTGCAATCACGTGCTCCACCACTGTCACAAGTTGTCACGAACCAGCCAACCGGATTGCCTTGCCTATTGCAGTTGGTAAGAAACTTGCAAGATCTTGGTAAGAAGCTTGAGCGAGAGTGAATTTTACTCCTTGTCCACCACCTAGTAGTTGATAGGAAGAATATATATACTGTGTTTTCTCTTGTCTTCTACTAACAATGATAGGATCGGAGACTAGAGTTCCGGATGGAGATGACTGTATTACAAGAATTGAGCTCATGAAGTACTTGGAGGATCATCAAAGCGCGTTGAGAGGCATCGACGTAAACCTCACCAAGCTTGCTCAAGTCAATGAGCATAGGATGGAGCGGATCAAGCAGAGCATCATCTCAAGAATGGAGCACTTGGAGAGGCAGCCACCTCCACCTATGGCCCATCGAAGGGTGGTAAACCTTGCTGCCCATGAAGATGAAGAAGCATCCCTCGCCGACGACATAGAGAATGATGAAGGTGAAGGGAGTGTCGGCATTCTGGATGATCGTTCTGCTGAACGGGAGACACGGTTACGCCATCGTCTTCGCCGCAATCGTCATGGTATGAGAGGTAACTATGGTAATGTTAATCGACATCTTGCTAATGTTAGTGACGCATTTTCTAAAGTTAAATTTACCATGCCATCTTATGCGGGTCGTTATAATCTGGATGAATATTTAAAATGGGAGTTAACCGCGGATCAAAAATTCTCATGTTTTGAAGTTCCAGAAGAACATAGAATTAGACTTGCCACTAGTGAATTTACTAACTTTGCATCATATTGGTGGCATGAAATTAAACAAACGGATACTGCCCCTACCACTTGGAATGCTTTGAAAGAATTAATGCGCTCTAGATTTGTACCCTCATATTATGCTAGAGATTTACTGAATAACTTGCAGCTCTTGAACCAAGGTAATAAGTCTGTGGAAGAGTATTAGCAGGAGTTACAAATTGGTATGTTACGTTGTAAAGTGCAAGAAGAAGAGGATGCCAAAATGTCTAGATTTTTTGGGGGTTTAAACCGCGAAATCCGGGACATATTAGAGTATAAGGATTATCATAGTATCACCCGTTTGTTTCATCTTGCTTGTAAAGCTGAAAGGGAAGTACAGGGACACCATTACAGGACGCGAGGCAACTTTGGAGGCTCTCCTTCATCATGACCGACCCACGGGGCTGCAAAGGCGACATCCTCTACCTCCGATCGTACCCCTCCATCGACTGTCCCTTCTTCCACACCGTCACATGCTCTAGATGCAAGCAAATCAACCACGGTGCAAGACCCTGCGAAAAGTGCTTCTTCAGTGGCTTCTACAGGGCGATCTCGAGACTTGCAATGTTTTTGTTGCAAATGTTTTGGACATACGATGCGTAATTGTCCTAGTCAGTGTGCTCCCATTGTGAGAGAAGACGGTGAGTATACTAGTGATAGTGATGTTGATGCGAATGATTTGGCTCTTGTTGCAACTAACACTGTAGGTGAGAATGAAGAAGATGTCGAACGCTTGACCGCTGAAATGTCAGAGAAGTACATGACCCTTGTTTCCCAGCGTGTACTTACTGCACAACCATATTCGTCGTGAATGAGCGCTCGTTGCAAGTCATTATTGACAGCGGAAGTTGCAACAATATTGCTAGCAAAGACATGGTCGAGAAGCTTGGCTTGACCACCAATCCACATCCAACTCCATATCATCTTGAATGGTTTCACTCTTGTGGTAAGTTGAAGGTAACAAAAGTTGTGCGACTGCCTTTCTCTCTTGGTTCGTATCATGATTATGTTGATTGCGATGTTGTGCCTATGGAAGCATGCTCTCTTTTGTTGGGTAGACCTTGGATATATGATAGAGATGTTGTTCATCATGGTAGAACTAATCAATATGCTTTCATGTTCAAAGGCAAGAAAGTTATATTGGATCCCATGACTCCTGCTGAACTGCTGCAAACTATTGTAGAAAGAGCTAAAAAGGGTAATCAGAGTGTGGTAAAAGTGTAGATAAAGAATTTAACCCACCAAAGAAGAAGGAACCAAGTTCTAAGAAATATGAAATTAGATTGAAGGGTGCTGTTCTACTAGCTACTACAACTGTTTTACATGAGGACAATAATTCTAGTTGCAATGATTTGACTACAACTCCTCCTGTTGCTTTTTCTATTGCTTTGGCTCATGTTGTTACTAACCTTTTGCAGGAGAATGTGATGGAGTCGAGGAAGACTCCAATTCAAGAAGGGGAGGATGATGAGGACATCACCAACACGGACATGAACACAGCGCCTCTCACTTCTTGCACTACTTTCACTACCTCCACTACATCGTCAGAAGCTCTTGTTTTGAAGCTTCTGCATAAGTTCTTTAATAAGCTATTGACTCCTTGGGTTCAGCTTATGTGGTCTCATTACTACAAAATTAGATTACCATCTGATTCCCTTTTGTTGGGTCATTTTGGTGGAGAGATTTGTTGAGACTATTAATCCTTTTTAAAGGCTTATCTAAATGTCGAATTGGAAGGGGTGATACTTGTAATTTTTGGAAGGACCTTTGGCTTTCGGAAACCCTTTCCCTCAAATGGGCTGAGTTATTCTCCTTTTCTACTAGAGACTTAACTGTGCATCAATTTCTCATTATGGATTCAGGAGAAGATAATTTTCAGTTACCTTTGTTTGACTTAACCTATACTCAATATCAATGTTTTCTTTATTACAACTTGACATTCCTGGAGACCCAAGCATGAATGACTGCTGGATGATGATTAATAGCAACCTTCTGAAATATGAAACTCATAATGTCGTGGTATTGCGAATACCCCGGCAGGTTTTGAGAACGATCCTAGCGAAGGTTACGCGGCGCGGGTTGACCGGATGATCGGTCCTCCCCCGCCGGACAAGCACAAGAAATGACACGAGGATTTATACAGGTTCGGGTCCCGGTGGGGGCCCAAGTCCTGTCGACGCGCTCCCGACCGGAGTCGGCTGGGGAGGCTCTCTCTGGGGGAGAGGCTTCCGGAGCACGCCTGTGAGTGTAGCTATTCCAATAAAAGTGATTCGATCCTTTACAACAGAGGGGTACAAGGGCTATTTATAGCCCCAAAAAGAAGCAAAAAAGCCTAAACTACCCCGGAAGCCACCGTCGGATTGAAGGGTAGGACCGTCCTTCTTCCGGTCAAATGCCTTGGATGCTTGACAGGTGGTCGCTAGTTCCCGAGGCGCTCCTCGCGTGACCTGCACGTGACAAACAATTCAAGACATTACCTTTAGGAGGGCGATGAGGCCTGGGATGGCGCCGGAGGCCATGTCCCGGGGGCCAAATGGCGGCGCCCGGGGAGAGCCCGGAGGCTACGTCCCCGGGCCAATGGCGGCGCCCGGGACGGCGCCGGAGGCCATGCCCCGGGGGCCAAAAGGCGGCGCCCGGGGAGCGGCCGGAGACCACGTCCCCGGGCAAATGGCGGCGCCCGGGAGGGCACCGGAGGCCACGTCCCGGGGGCCAAATGGCGGCGCCCGGGGAGAGCCCGGAGGCTACGTCCCCGGGGGCCAAATGGCGGCACCCGGGACGGCGCCGGAGGCCATGTCCCGGGAGCCAAAAGGCGGCGCCAGGGGAGGGGCCAGAGGCCAGGTCCCCGGGCGAATGGCGGCGCCCGGGACGGCGCCGGAGGCCAAGTCCCGGGAGCCAAAAGGCGGCGCCCGGGGAGAGCCCGGAGGCTACGTCCCCGGGGGCCAAATGGCGGCGCCCGGGGAGAGCCCGGAGGCTACGTCCCTGGGCCACTGGCGGCGCCCGGGACGGCGCCGGAGGCCATGTCCCGGGAGCCAAAAGGCGGCGCCCGGGGAGGGGCCGGAGGCCAGGTCCCCGGGCGAATGGCGGCGCCCGGGACGGCGCCGGAGGCCAAGTCCCGGGAGCCAAAAGGCGGCGCTCGGGGAGAGCCCGGAGGCTACGTCCCCGGGGGCCAAATGGCGGCGCCCGGGGAGAGCCCGGAGGCTACGTCCCTGGGGGCCAAATGGCGGCGCTCGGGGAGAGCCCGGAGGCTACGTCCCCGGGCCAATGGCGGCGCCCGGGACGGCGCCGGAGGCCATGTCCCGGGAGCCAAAAGGCGGCGCCCGGGGAGGGGCCGGAGGCTAGGTCCCCTGGCGAATGGCGGCGCCAGGGACGGCGCCGGAGGCCAAGTCCCCGGGCAAACGTGACGCAACTTACCTGGACTTAGTCCTGCGGAGATTTCCCCCGACACATAAGGTCTATAATAGCTTGATGGGGATTTTTCCCTCTCATCCTATTTTCAAACTTTGTTGGAAGAACCATTGTCTTCTCAAGATCAAAGTCTTCTTCTGGATTTTTCTTTGGGAGAGATTAAATTCCAGAGATATGCTGAACAGGAAGAATATGGTTCTATTCTAATTTCTGTGAATTATATTCAGAAGGAATCCTGGAAACTCAGCTGCATATCTTTTTTGAGTGTTCCTTTGCCACTCATTGTTGGGATTTGATTGGAATTAAAAGGGTCTTTTACCCTTCTTTGTTGGATATGATTTGGAGGGTTAGAAATGATAATATGGTTTTTAAAGATTTTTTCATGGTGATTATATTAGTGGCATTTTGGAACATCTAGAAAATTTGTAATAAGAAAATTTTCCAATTCAAGATATCGAATCCTTATGATTGGAAATGGGGCTTTTATCTCAGAATTGAAGCTTGTGGCCCTTCGTTTTCAGGATAGGATTAGACCTCAAATTAATAGATGAATTCATCTTTTGTAATCTTTGATAAGTGCTAACTTAGTAGCACTTTTACCCTAGGTTTAGTATAAAAAACATGTAAAATCATGCCTAAAACTCCTTTGATACGACATTTTATGTGCAAAATTTGATTATTTTCACAAATTGCTTTCATGGTTGTGGTCATCATGTTTCAGGGATCAAACCTGCCAAATTTGAGGCAATTTCTGCCACATTTGAACCTCACACGACTAAGAAACCCAACTGGAGAAGCAAAAAGACCTGGTCGAAGTCAAATTGGCGGGTAAAGAATCTTATCCATACGAATTAGGGTGAAAAGACTCCTACTCATAAAGAAGACCTGGTCGATTACAACAAGGTAGAAAAAGATTCCCTCTCGGTTTCGGTCACGACACGTGTCTAGACGCAATTGCGCCATGTGTCCTGGTCGTGTTCGAATTGGATTCCTTGGCTTGGTTTGGATCAGTTTTTATTCGAACCGGTCATTTTGAGTCAGGTTTGACCAGGATTGGTTGTAAGTGGGCTGTTTTGAAGTGGGTTTGATCCAAACTGGTCATTTGTGGGCTGTTTTGATTTGGTTTTGACTCAAACTGGTCAAATTTGGTTGGTTTTAGCTAGATTTGGTCGACTTTAGTTGTATTGGATTAGAACTAGTCGAATCTGGTCAGTTTTGACTCAGATTTATCCATTCTCGCACCGTTTGAAGACAGACTTCATCATCTACACATCAAGGAGTTATTTTTGGACACATTTTTCTATGTACTATAAATAGAGAAGCTTTTGGCTCAATTAATCATGCTTTCTTTAGGCTTAGTAGTAGTTTTTAGCTATTTTTTAGTTTAGAAGAGCCCCTTCTCTATTTTTATTGCTTTTGTAAGCCGGCCAGGACGATAACTTCAATTTCCAAGCAATCAAGTGAGTTTTTATTTAATTGTTATTCTTACTTTTGCATTATTACGGCTTTTAGTGAGTAGATCCCCTATAGGGTTAGGGATGACCTAATCCTGAAGGTGTGATTCTTTCTCGATCTTTATTTAAAGTTTTGGAGTAATTTCATGATATTTTCTTCTTCCATACCCTAAATTCTCGTTTTGGCAACAGACGTAACAGTTGAGCCTTAGCAAGAATTTAGGGGAGTTCTTGAGTTCTTTGCGCTTTGACGCGGGATAGTGAACAGGAGATAGGCTCTCGCCAAACGTGACAGTGGAAGCGATCCTCTGACTGTTGACCCAGTGCCCCGAACTAGAAACTTAATTTTTCTTGGAAAACAATTGAAATTAACTTATAATCCTCGGACCTTGGATAGAATTACGTCGGATGGTTATGGAATTCTAGAAGCCCTAGATTTTCATACCAGCTTGCAAACCCTAGGTTGATAGTTTAGTCATAGAAAAATACACCCACAACTTGTTTAGACTTACTCAGTGATCCATTAAGCCAGAAAGATGAATACGCTTGTTCCTCGTGGAATTTGACCCTCAAGTGTTCAATGTTCAACCGTTCACTTGCGGTTATTACACAATCACGACCCTTTCGGTTGCGATTAAGTTTTTGGCCCCGTTGCCGGGGAACAACAGTAATTCATCTTTTTAGATTAATTTTCGCTGATATAAGTCAGTCTCACTTCTCAATCTTGCTTCTATTTTTCTTTATCTTCTTTTCTTTGCACCACTAACCTTTCAGGGATAGTAGTGCAGAGTTGGACAGCTCAGACAAACCTGTCTAAACCGCACACCAACTTCGGTACGAGAAAAGATAGGTAAGATTTGGAGGAAAACTCGCAAACTTTTGAAGACATCAAAGAACAACCAACAATGGAGGACCAAAAGAGACTAAAGGATTATGCAATCCCGCTCAGCATGGGGTTGCAATCAGGTATTCTTAGACCACCGATTGAATCAAATAATTTTGAGATAAAACCTGCGCTTTTGAATTTGGTTCAACAAAACCAGTTCAGCGGTCTTCTAGCTGAAGATCCATTATTACATTTGCACATGTTTCTTGAGCATTGTGATACTTTCAAGATTCATGGAGTTACACAGGATGCACTTCGTTTGAGGCTCTTTCCTTTCTCGCTTATCGAGAAGGGGAGGGCATGGCTATACACTCTTCCTCCTATGTCAATCACTACTTGGGATGCTCTCACGAGTTTTTCTTGGTAAGTTTTTCCCTGCTGCTAAAACTGTTAAAATTTGCAACCAGATTGTAAATTTTCTCAGCAGGTAGGTAAATCTCTTTATGACGCTTGGGAACGGTACAAAGACTTATTGATCAAATGTCCGCTTCACGGACTAGAGAAGTGGCTTGTAGTTCAAACGTTTTGTAGAAGATTAAACTACAATGCACGAATGGCCGTAGACGCCGCAGCTGGCGGCGCACTGATGAACATCAGTATAGACGAAGCATACGACCTCATCGAAGGTATAACTTAGAACTACACATAATGGGGAACTGAATGAGCTACTCAACAAAATCCGACCAATAGCATGGATGTAAGTGCAATGTCGCAATTGACCGAACAAGTAGCAATTCTCACTGATAGATTATCAATTCTTGGATCTTTTGCTACTTCATATGTTAATGCAATTGCACCTATATGTGAACTGTGCGGCATACAAGGCCACTATGCCCTTGAATGCCAATTTAACCCATCCATGGAACAGGCAAATGCTTTTCAGGGTATGCAACAACCGCAAGGTAATACTTTTCCTAACTTGTATAACTCTGGATGGCGCAACAATCAAAATTTTACATGGTAAATCAGCAACCTCAATGCCAACAACAAAGTTTTAGAATGTAGCAAACAGAACAACAAAATCCCCAATATCAAGCTCAAAGGCCGCCATTCCAACCACAAAATTAGCAACCTTATCGACCACCAAACCAACGACAACCTGAGCAATCGAACATGGAGCGCATGCTCGAGAACCTTCTAGCAAATTAAGAGAAAGAGAAGATGTCCATGAACCAAAAGATAGACTCCATATCGACTCACGTCCACATGCTCGAGACTCAAATCGCACAATTGGAGAATAAAGCAACCAAAAAATGATAACCCTCTTCCTTCTCAACCTATCAATCCTCGCAATTCTAAAAAAATTAATTCCATAGCTTGTTCTAATCCTCTTGCTTCTAATGTAGTGATCTTAAGGAGTGGAACTAAGCTACCGGAACGAACACCACCAACCGAACCTGTGCCGGCAAGCCAAATTGAAGAAGTATCATTACCACTGGTAGAGGATGAAGACAAGGATGCCGAACCAAAGAAAAGGAAAGTGGAGAAAATTCAGGTAACACATATTTATAATCCAACTCCACCTTTTCTAAAAAGGTACATAAAAGCGAAACTCGATAAGCAAATTAAAAAATTTGTGGAAATCTTGAAAAAGCTTAATGTGACCGTACCTTTCACTGATTTAGTAACTCAAATGCCTTCTTATGGAAAATTCTTGAAAGATATACGTACTAAAAAGAGGTATTTGAGTGAATTTCAAACCGTTGCTTTAACTGAAAATTGTAGTGCTCTAATTCAGAACATGATGCCGATAAAGCTGTGGGATTAAGGGAGCTTCTCCATCCCTTGCAATATAGGTACGGTACACATAAATTGAGCTCTTTGTAACCTAGGCGCAAGCGTTAGTGTGATGGCTTTAACCATTGCACAATGTTTGAGCATGGGTGTGATCAAGCCTACACGCATGGTTCTGCAACTTGCTGATCGTTTGATAAAGCATCCGGAAGGTATCTTGGAAGACGTGCCTCTTCAAGTTGGTAAATTTTATCTTCCAGTTGATTTTGTCGTTCTTCATATGGATGAAGATGTCGCTATACCTATTATATTGGGACGACCAATGCTCCGGACAGCAGGTGCCCTCATTGATGTTCACAAGGGAAGAATTACTTTTCGCATAGGGGAGGAGAAAATTTTGTTTAAAATGTCTAACCTTGTTAACTGTCCTATGTACGAGGAGAAAATTTGCAGCGTGGATGATGTAGAAGAAATCCTAAAAGAGGAGTCACTGCTTCGACTCACTTTTGGAGAAGGAACATATGAAATATTCGACAATGGAAAAATGGACAGCAGCAAAGAAGATGAACAAAACAGCGACGGACCAACAAAAGAACATCCAAAGAGGACATCTTGGATTCCGACATCACAGGTAAGGAAAATGTAAGTAAACCTACACTTAAAACTCTTCCTTCCTCACTGAAATATGTGTTCTTGGAGGATGATGAGACGCAACCTGTCATTGTTAATGAAAACTTGACCAATTCGCAACTAGAAAAATTGATTTCTTTACTTCATGTGCATCACAATGCTCTTGGTTATTCAATTGATGATATCAAAGGGATTAGCCCTGAAATTTCCATGCATAGGATCTCTCTTGTTGATGAAACTAAAACCTCCATTGAACGTCAACATAGAATAAACCCAAATTTGAAGGAAACTATCAAAGTTGAAATTTCTAAACTATTAGATGCGGGTATCATTTATCCTATCTCTGATAGTAATAGGGTTAGTTCTGTTCATGTGGTTGCTAAGAAAGGAGGTATGACTGTGGTAAAGAATGCTAATAATGAGTTGATCCCTACTAGACTTGTTACTCGATGGCGCACATGCATTGATTATTGTAAATTGAATAGTGCCACTAGGAAGGATCACTTTTGATGAGACAGTGGCCCAATCTTCTGATAGATTTGATTAATCGACTTGTGGACGTTGGCGTTTTGAGGCTTCCGATCAGTGGATCATCACCTCGCAATCGCTACACCCGCACGCCTCGTCGTTATCGACCACGCTCATACACGGCCGACCTTACCACGAAGGTAATTGTTCCTACAACAATCGAGAAATTCACAAGAACAAGGAAGAAGCAATCTGGAATTTGCAAATAAAGATGAAGCACACGATTTGGGGTTCCACAAACCAATGCAGTAGCCTAGTTAGTCCGGTGCAGAGGCGAAAATAATCTACAAAATGTCATCTAGATGCAATCTAAGCAAAACCCACCTGTTTGTGATGGCTAAGGGAAGTATTTGAGGGGTACACAACTCTAGGGACGCGCCCCTAATGGGCTCTAGTTGATACAAGGCCCATCGGCCCAAGTTAAGGTGGCGCAGCACCGTTTCCAGGAAGGAATGCAGACTCATTCGACGTTTGCGGCTGGCTCAGGTAGAATTTGTAGATGAGGATAGATCTGTTAAAAATTAGACTTCATAAGCTTTCCATGAAGTCCAAGAACGTCCTAAACGGAGTACGTATGAGGATGTTACGGCCATTCGAATTCAGTGCTATCGCAGCAGTCCGAATCCGAATCCAGCACGAACCCAACTAAAACTCTAGCTTCCCTTGGGCTCAAAGTGACGTGGGGATCTAGTGGAAATGTCGATGAAAGTATGGGGCAGGTGGTTGCAGGTCTAAGCCCATGTTTAGCTTCACTTGTGGCGCCATGCATCCCTCCTTGATCAACCGAAAGGTGATGTCTTGAGGCAGCATTTGTCGAGTTCCTCTCTTCCCCTACTCCCGCGTTCCTGATCACAAGTAGATCATAAGAGTTAGGTAGTAATCCATTCTGAAAATCCAAAGTATTAAACCCGAGGAAAGAGTCACCCTGATAGTTTAGTTGTTGTGCCCGAGCTCTAGTTATAGGTCCAAGTAATTGTTCTGGTTCAGCTTCATCTAGAAAAGTAGTCGCGCGTGCATCCAAGGCTGTTATGTCCTCATCATCCTCCCCCTCTTGAAATGGAGTCGTCCTCGACTCTAACTCATCTTCTTCGCCTACGTACGGCTTCAAATCTAAAATGTTAAATGTGGGACTAACCCCGAAATCTGCAGGCAAATCAAGCTTGTAGGCATTATCATTAATCTTTGCTAGAACTTTAAATGGGCCATCAGCTCGAGGCATTAGTTTTGACTTTCTCAACTCTGGAAACCTATCTTTTCGCAAATGTAACCAAACAAGATCACCAGGTTCAAAAGATAAATCTTTTCTACCAGCAATCTTATATTTCTTAGTCATCTTCTCAATGTTTTCCTTAGTATTTTCATGAATTTTCAGAATCAGTTCAGCCCGCTTTTTAGCATCCAAATTCAACCTTTCAGATGTAGGTAACGGTATAAGATCAATTAGAGCATGGGGATTAAACCCATATACTACCTGAAACGGACTTACATTGGTGGTGGAGTGTACCGACCTGTTATAAGCAAATTCAACATGCGGTAGACACTCTTCCCACATCTTCAAGTTCTTCTTTAGCATGGCCCGCAACATTGTAGACAAGGTACGGTTGACAGCTTCAATTTGTCCGTCTGTTTGAGGATGACATGTGGTAGAGAATAGCAGCTTCGTTCCCAACTTGTTCCAAAGTAACCTCCAAAAGTGACTAAAAAATTTTGCATCGCAATCTGAGACAATAGTATTGGGCACTCCATGTAAGCGTATGATTTCCCTGAAAAACAAATCAGTTGTGTTTGTGGCATCATCGCTCTTGTGACAAGGTATAAAATATGCCATTTTAGAAAAATGATCTACAACCACAAAAATACTATCCCTCCCCCTCTTTTTCCTAGGCAGTCCTAAAACGAAGTCCATAATATATCCTCCCACGGTGCACTAGGAATAGGAAGAGGCATATAGAGTCCATGTGGATTGAGATGAGACTTAGCTTTGTTGCATGTAGTGCAGCGTGCCACGTAGCGCTCAACATCGCGTCTCATCTTAGGCCAAAAGAAATGAGCGGTCAACACATCTTAAGTTTTCTTCACTCCAAAGTGCCCCATTAATCCTCCTCCATGCGCCTCCTGCAAAAACAAAAGACGAACATAGCTAGCTGGAACGCATAACTTGTTAGCACGATATAGCAAACCATCATTCAGCACATACCTTTTCCATGTTCTTTGTTCTCTACAGTTATCAAAAGCTTCTTTAAAGTCCAAATCAGTAGCATACAATTCTTTTATTGTTTCTAATCCAAAAATCTTATGATCAATTTTAGATAACAGGGTATAGCGTCTAGACAGAGCATCAGCAATCACATTGTCTTTGCCTTTCTTATGCTTAATGATATATGGAAACGACTCAATAAATTCCACCCATTTAGCATGTCGTTTATTCAGTTTAGCTTGACTTCTAATATGTTTCAAAGATTCATGATCAGAATGTATAATAAATTCTTTCAGCCAAAAATAGTGTTGCCAAATTTCTAATGTTTGAACCAAAGCATACGATTCTTTTTCATAAGTGGAATAGTTCAAACTAGGCCCTGACAACTTCTCACTAAAATATGCAATCGGCTTACCTTCTTGAATCAACACGCCTCCAATCCCAATTCCACTAGCATCGCATTCGAGTTCAAAAATCTTACCAAAGTCTGGGAGTTGGAGCAGCAATGGTGATAAAATCCCTCACAAAACGGCGATAGAATCCAGCCAGCCCAAGGAAGCGCTGCACCTATGTAACCGATTGAGGAGTTGGCCAACTCTTGATCTCATCAACCTCTATTCCTTGTGGAGTCACAACATAACCAAGAAACGAAACTCGATCCATACAAAAGGTGCACTTCTCGATGTTACCAAACAAACGTGCTTCTCTCAAAGCAAGAAAAACAGCACGTAAATGTTCTTTATGCTCATCTATAGTCTTCTTGTAAATCAGGATATCATCAAAATAAACTATCACAAATTTTCCAATGAAAGTGCGTAAAACTTCATTCATGAGACGCATAAAAGTACTAGGTGCCTTAGTTAAGACGAAAGGCATCACTAACCACTCATACAAGCCAAATTTAGTTTTGAACGCTGTCTTCCATTCATCACCCAATTTCATCCTAATCTGGTGGTAGCCACTATGCAAGTCTACTTTAGAGAACACCAGAGAGCCACTTAATTCATCAAGCGTATCATCTAATCTAGGGATAGGATGAGGATATCGAATAGTAATATTATTAATGGCTCTACAATTAACACACGTACGCCATGATCCATCTTTCTTAGGTACCAAAATAACCGGAATAGCACAAGGACTAAGGCTCTCATGTACGTACCCTTTGGCAAGCAATTCTTGCACCTGATGCTGAATTTCCTTTGTCTCTTCGGGGTTGGTCCTATAAGGAGCACAGTTTGGCAAAGAAGCTCCCGGGATCAAATCAATTTGATACTTGATTCCTCTCATAGGTGGCAGACCCGAGGGTATGTCACTTGGAAACCTCAGAAAACTCCTGCAAAAGGTTAGCAACAGCAGGAGGCAAGGAGGAAGGCAAGTCCGCAAGTGTAAACAAGGCCTCTTTGCAAATCAAAGCATAGTAGATAGAATCATGTGCACTTAGCTCAGAAATGTCTGATTTAGTAGCTAACAGGGCAGCACCTCTCAACTTAATTGTGTCTTTCCTAGCATGTTGTTCTTTCTTCTCCCTTTTAGGTGGAAAAATATCTTGAACTACTTGCTGATTTTCACATTTAGATTCATTTACTTTTCTCTCATTTTCAGCACGTTCTACATCATCCTTCAAAATTTCAGCAGGGGTCAGTGGTAGCAACTCTATCTTTTTACCCTTATGTGTGAAAGTGTATGTGTTAGCTCTACCATGGTG
Organism: Pharus latifolius; assembly: GCA_019359835.1. NCBI lineage: Eukaryota > Viridiplantae > Streptophyta > Magnoliopsida > Poales > Poaceae > Pharus > Pharus latifolius. Next base: position 33,379,213 of record CM033324.1, on the reverse strand, counting down.
CAAGACATCTCTATCATATTCCCAAGGTCTACCTAGCAATAAAGAACATGCTTGCATAGGCACCACATCAAAGTCTGAACTATCATGGTAGTTGCCTACTGAAAAATGCACTCTTACAACTTTGCTTACCTTCAACTTACCACAAGAGTTGAACCATTGGATGTAGTAAGGACGTGGGTGCGGCTGCATGGTCAAGCGAAGTTTCTCGACCAGATATGAACTAGCAAGGTTGTTGTAGCTCCCTCCATCAATGATGACACGGCATGCTCTCTCCTTCACAACGAACCTCGATTGGAACAAATTGTGGTGCTGATTGTGCTCCGCTCGCTCCATTTGAGCACTTAGCACTCGCTGTGCCACAATGCTCATGTATTTTGCCGTATCTACAGCACCTATTTGCTCCACTCCATCATCCTCATCACCGTCTGTCTCATAGTCTTCACCTGCATGATTAGCTACAAGTACTAGTTCATTGTCAACATCACTAGCACTAGTGTACTCATCGTTGTCGTTAGCAATAAATGCTTGCTGACTTGGGAAATCCTTCATTACATGGCCCATTCCTTTGCAACGGTGATAAATAATCTCATGTGATTGACCCATGGACGTAACCGATGAAGCGTTCTTCGCTGGTGCCTGCACACTAGTGGATTTGCTCACCTCGGGTGCATGTGGCGGTGTCGACGGTGCTACTGAATGCGCCCTACTAAAGGAGGGGGCAGCAGACCGAAAAGCAGTAGGATGTGTGGATTTGGCTTGCCCCGATGTCGTTCTCAGTGTAGAAGTACTCCCAAAAGTGTTCCTTGTCCGTTGTTGCTTTCCCTGCAATTCTATTTCTGCCAACATAGCAAGATGGAACAATCTATTGATAGTATTATATTCCTTATAATTGATAATGTCCTGAATTTCACGTCGTAAACCTCCATAAAACGTGCCATTTTACCCTCCTCATCCTCCTCCATCCGACAATGCAACATGCCTATTTGGAGCTCCTGATAGTACTCCTCTACAAATTTGTTACCTTGGTTGAAGAGCTGAAATTTCTGACGCAAATCACGTTTGAAAGAAGGAGGAATAAATCTACCACGCATAGCTCGCTTTAATCTATCCCACGTGTCAAGTTCTAGGCCAGATTTAACTAGTTCATTCCACCAAAGGATAGCGAAACCCGTGAACTCACTAGTTGCTTGCCTAACTCTGTGTATTTTAGGGACTAAATGGGAGTTAAACTTCTGCTCAACCGTCATCTCCCAATCTAGATAAATTTCAGGATCATATGTACCAGCAAAGGAAGGTATGGTAAATTTAACTTTAGCAAAAGGATCATCATTACCATGACCATTGCGATTAGCATTATTACCTCCCATACAGTGACGGTTGTTGTTCAATCGTTGTTGTAGGTGTGCATCTCGTGCAGCAGGGTGGTCAATATGGGCATCGCGATCTTCTCCATCAATATCATCTCCTGCGAGGGATCCTTCATTCTCAGGTGCTACACCATGGTGAAGTGGTTGGTTTCTTTCTGTTCCATCATTGCTGTAGTGAGCATTGCAATGCTATCGGTGAGTGCCTCAATATTCCATTGCAAGGTGTTTATTGTAGCCGCATTAGCTTTGAGCTTCTTGTTTAGCTGGTCATGTCACGCGTTCATGGCATGTTGTTGTTCATCCGTATGCCTTGTGAGCTCATTCCTCGAAACACAGTCCTCCCCATCATGATCTCTAATTTGCGGACTTGTCATTGTTAGTAGGAAACAGAAGAGAACACGAGAGTATTATCCCTATCAACTACTAGGAGGTGGAAAGGTGGAAACACACACTCTCAAGCGTCTTACCAAGCTCTTATGAAATTCTTACCAACTGCTGCTGGTGGTACAACCGAAGAGGTGGGACGTATGATGGGCGAGCTGAGTGATTGCAAGGATCCAACCTGAACTGACCAGAAGAATGTGGAGCTCGGAAGGCAATTTATGAGTAGCAAGGATTAGCAACAATTCAATTCAGAAATTGCAAGATTGAAAAGTAGTTCCAAGCTAGTCTATGTTGTTGCTGGCCTAAACTTGTTTGTGACCTAGTTCAAGCAACACGAAGCACACAACTCAGCAAAGGACTCAAAAGAGGCAATCACTTCACTTCTTTTTTTTTTCACTTCTGTTTTTTTTCACTTCTGTTTTATTTTTGCAATTCGACCAAGGAATCACAAGCTTAAGTCAGGAAACAAAGATTACACAAATTTGAAGCAAGAAAAACTCAAACTAGATGCAAAAGATCGACAAAAACAGTTGCCGAAACTTCGGAGGCTTTTTTGAGGCCCTAAACTACATTTTTTTGGGTTTGTTCAGCTGCACGTACAAGGCCATGAATATGCTGTTGAAAGAGCACTAATTTTTAAAAATAACTTTTTGTAAGCTTTTCAACGGTCCAAAGAACGCCCCGATCGGAGCTCGTATGCAAAAGTTATGGCTATTTTATCGCAGGGTGGTTGAATTCTGTCGTGGAATGGAAAAATCCGCCGTAAAACTCGACGACAAGACCTAAACCAGCAAGTTCGACACGACCTAAACCAGCAAGTTCGACACGACGACACAGCTAGGGACCAAATTTCAGAAAAGCAAACTGAAAATGAAAAATTGCAAAAGACTCAAAGGGTTTGGACAGTGGAGAATGTATATATATATACATATATATATTTATATATTTTGGGAAATTTTCTGGACTCTAGGGCGAAGAACAAATTTAAACTAAAGGAAAAAAATGTTGATACCTAATGGGCAAGGCAGCTCTGATACCACTTAATGAGACAGCAGCCCGATCTTCTGATAGGTTCGATTAATCGACTTGTGGACGTTGGTGTTTTGAGGCTTCCGGTCAGCGGATCATCACCTCGCAATCGCTACACCCGCGCGTCTCATCGTTATCGACCACGCTCGTACACGGCTGACCTTACAAAATTTTTCCTGCAACAATCAAGAAATTCACAAGAACAAGGAAGAAGCAATCTGGAATTGCAAATAAAGATGAAGCACACGAATTGGGGTTCCACAAACCAACACAGCGGCCTAGTCAATCCGGTGCAGAGGCGAAAATAATCTACAAAATGTCATGTAGATGTAATATAAGAAAAATCCGCCTGTTTGTGACGGCTAAGGGAAGTATTTGAGGGGTACACAACCCTAGGGATGCGCCCCTAATGGGCTCTACTTGATACAAGGCCCATCGGCCCAAGTTAAGGTGGCGCAGCACCGTTTCTAGGAAGGAACGTGGACTCTTTTGACGTTTGCAGCCGGATCAGATAGAATTTGGAGATGGGGCTAGATCTGTTAAAAAGTAGACTTGATAAGCTTTCCATGAAGTCCAAGAACGTACTAAACGGAGTCTGTATGAGGAAGTTATGGCCATTTGAATTCAGTGCTGTCGCAGCAGTCCGAATCCGAATCTAGCTTGAACCCAACTCAAACTCTAGCTTCCCTTGGGCCCAAAGTGACGCGGGGATCTTGTGGAAATGTTGATGAAAGTATGGGGCAGGTGGTTGCAGGTCTAAGCCCATGTCCGGCTTCACTTGTGGCGCCATGCATCTGTGGGACCCTCATTTGAGGAATCCGGTAGCAACCGCCCTGGTGGGTTGCACTCAGGGTGATATATTGCAAGCTCACAACAAAATATTGCATTATATTTCAATGCAAATAATTAAAAAAGTACCGGGTCAGAAGGACCGATATTACATAACCATAGTGCCAAAATGACGCAATTAAAGTTTGATACAAAATAAGTGTTTTCTTCGACACAAAGGTCGGCACAAAACATGACAACAATAAGCAAAAGACTTCAATGATCTTCATCTTCATTTGCAGCGGTGTTGCATGGGCTTCCTCCACATCGGACTCCACTTGGTAAGTGACCCTCTAGAAGGCTGGATCTTCGGGGATGGTTTCTTCTTCTTCCACATTGGGTTCAAGACCGTAGGAGTTGGGATCAACAAATCCTTATAAATTTGTTTGCAAAAGCAAGGGTGAGCACGTTGTCCACATGATGCTCGACAAGTCTCAATTTAGGAATGCAGACATATAGATGAGGGGGATTTCCAAAAGATGGGCTCTTTGGTTTGTAGATAAGGATAGAATAGATTTTCAATCTAAGTTTTGAAGGAAAGGTTTTGCTTTCAAAAAGTGAGTCTTTTAAAATCCTAAACTAGAATTTCAGAATATGTTATGTGTGGCGGTTTTTCATGAGTCACCACTTTAATCAATATTAGGAAAACCTTTCCAAAAGCTACTTGTGCTGCATCAACGTGGATAGAATCCACCGCACTCAGACTCCATGACCTGGGAGCTCAGAGTATCTGATACTTTTTGAAACTTTGCAATGGTGTACCACCTTAATCCATCGATCATTCCGCTTTCAAGTTGGTACCTCTCCATGCGACTTTTATGCATGTGACAAGGCCGAGATCACACAACAGTTTGCAATCCTAGCATTAACAATTCCCTGCACGGTAAACAGACATTTCAGTCCTAGTTACCGTTGTGGGTACTCCCCACAACCAATTCTACCTAGCCATGGCCTATGGTCCCGCAAGACACATAGCCTGTGGATTTAGCCACACACGACTCAGAATCCTGGCGTAGGGCGTCTTCCTTCTTACACCTTATCCTCTCATCATTTTTCTGATCCCACATCACTCATGGCCCTCTGTGGCCCACCAGTTTTCTCTTGAGAAACCGGACCGACAACCATTGTAGGGGAAAGCTAATACCGAGAAAGCTACTATATTGCGCTCGTCCCATACAGGGCAAGTGGTTGGTACGTTTTTCGTACCGCATAGAAGTACAACACAAGATTCTTGTCCTTATGAATCTTTAGTGAGTAGTCATTCACATTCCCGATGTGCACACAACACCATCCTTTCAAACCATCCTCACTATCGATTCCAATCACATTTTCTTTCATAGAAGAGGTTTTGAACATACTTTTCACACATGTGACCATTTAGCACTTAACACGTAATTTTAAGCATGAGCATAGCCTAAGCATAATATCCAAGGGTGACAAGGGTGCATGAATATATGAACATGAGGGGCTTTACAAGGATTTAGGTCATATCTATTCACATTCTTCCAACATAGTACTTGATTTGAACATAGAGCATGCATATACTTTAAAACGGAAATTAATCTAGTTTACTTCAAATACTGGGAGAGACATGATCAAGGTTAGAGACTTGCCTTGTAGTGTGGGGTCTAACGGCTCTAGTGGTTCTTCGAAAACTTCTGCTGTCTCTTCTGCTTCTTGGTATATTCTCGGACACGAATAACGAAACAGTTCAATACAACGCAATACAGAAGCATTCATTAATACTTATATATATAGAACGTAGACATGCATGCAAGAGAAGAGGTCTGGTGGAAGATATTGGGGTGTGGCTCAAAGAGATTAGCTCTGAAACGTCGAATGTCGAAGGGTTGACATTCGGTTCACGGCTAGACATGGCCTTAAGTTGGCTTTAGAGGGGATCTTCTCAAGATGTGTTAGTAGAGGAAAGTGTAGAACAAGGCCTCAAAAGCTTAGTGGACAAAGTGGAATTTCATTTGCTCAACCAGAAGTGGCTAAACAGGGCCAATGTTAGTCACTGACATGGGCTGACACTGAGCTGACAATGCCAAAAACTAGGGCACAGCTGGGAAATCGATTCAAGGCTTCAATCTCCTCACCAACTATGTCTGGGAGGTAGGTGAAGGAAACAGGAACCTGGTGGTGGTGGTTTCAGGGGCTGGGGTGGCCGAATGGTGGTGAACGGCGTCGGGGAAACACGGTGGCGACACGGTGAGGTGCAGCCACTGGACAGATTTCTTGGCACAGAGACAAATCATGATTTGGCACAGCATCGAAGGATGATGCAGTGGAGTAGCTTGCTCAGGGGGTCGAGGTGAGTCCACTAGACAATGTGGCGACAACAGCAACGGTCGGCGATGAGCGGCGGCGAACAGCGCCAGAGAAGAAGTTGGCCTCTACGGCGGCAAGGCTACTGGGTTGATTATCCTCCAAATTGGAAGCACGGTTGTGCTCCTGAGCTTGTCCAGATGGTGTGATTCAAAAGAATTTGGTTAAGGCGGCGACGGCGAGAGGTCTCGACGACGCGGCCGAAGAAGGGGCCGATTTGGGCGTTCCTCATACAGGGCTTTAGGGTTTGATTCCTTGCTGTGAGAGCAATAGGGCAGTGAGGGGAATCTATTGGGAGGATTAATTTGGCTGGAGATGAGGTGGCAAGGGCCGGTGGCGAGAGCCTTCCACGGCGGTGCGCGAAAACAGGGAAAGCTTCACAGCGAGCTTCAATTTAAATTCCGGTTGAACAGGCTTGCCAAGAATGTGTCACTGATCATTTAACTCTACTTTTTGGAGGGCTAATTTGGGCCAAATCTAGCTACATTGCTGGAACAGGGCAAAACAACATTTCCAGCGATCACTGGCATTAGGGCACACCGGGGATCAATTGAATGCTACTGAACAGAGAGGTAGTTGCATGGAACATACCAGGGTAGCTGGAAGAAGCAAAGGGGCAGTGGTTGGTTTTGGTGTCGTTGCTTTCTTCGGCAGCTCGCCGGAGATGAAGAAGAAACACAAGAGGGGTTGGAACTTGGTGGTCGCTGGAGGTGTGAAGGAGTTCTGGGTGAGGGGGAGGGCTTTTATAGGCAGTGGCTGGGGATTTTGAGACTTGAAGCGAATCGAGCTTGATACAGCGTGGCTGGCGACGGTGGCGGGATCGAGATAGCGTGCACGGTGTTGGGACACGGCAGTGGCTCTGCCAGAGAAGAGAATCACGCCAAATCTTGACTGGAGCAGGGTGACGTGATGGCCGGCTTCGGCATGGTGGCGATGTGGCAAAAAGCTCCTGACAGTTGCAGGCACACACGCAGGCAAAATGAGACAGCGCGGCTGCTGGCACTGTTGGTTGTCGATCATTGCCATGGTGGCCAGTCTTGGTGCGATGCATGTACCACGCGCGGGCACAATGGACGCAAGTGCCGAAGGAGACGAGTGCTGGCCAGCGGTGAAGATCACAATGGCGCCTCTGGTCGAAACGGCTGCTGGCCGAGCCCTGGTCGAAAGCTCACGGCTTGGTCGAAGGGAGGGGCTGAAAAAGAAATTTGGGCCGATTTGCAATTTCTGAAACTTGATTCCAAGACTGAATTGTGAATCTGGCAATATATTTGGTTTCGGCTGAAACTGACTTTGCCAATTGGACTCACTAAATTCAGTAAGTAGGTTTTCAAGGATAAAAGACATGATTCAGTGCCTTTGATCAGGTTTAAAGCAAAATGAAAACAAAAGGATTAGGGTAATTAGGGTAATTAGGGTCTGAATTTTGTCGAGGCTAAAATCTGAGATCTCGGATGAGATTTTGAGATTTTCTCTGAAGAGGATTTTGTTCAAAATAGCCATTGGGGATGTTCCCTGAATTCGATCAAGATTCAGAGATAATGTGTGGCTTTTAGCCTTTTCTGTCTCCTGGGGAAGTTCTGAAAAGGATCAATCTAAAATACTTTTGGACTGAAATGCGAAAATGGCTTAAACGATGGAGTTTAACTACCAACCTTTTTAAACTAAGGTAGTGGCATACCTTGCATCATAATTCTGAGATAAGAGATAAAAAATGGGGTCGAGACATATGAGAAACCAATGAAGATATACTGACTGGCATACTAAGAGGTGGCAAAATCTGGGGTGTTACAGCATCCCTCTTTGATCAACCAAAAGGTGATGTCTTGAGGAAGCACTTGTCGAGTTCGTCTCTTCCCCTACTCCCGCGTTCCTGATCACAAGTAGATCACAAGAATTAGGTAGTAATCCATTCTAAAAATCCAAAGTATTAAACCCGAGGAAAGAGTCACCCTGATAGTTTAGTTGTCGTGCCCGAGTTATAGGTCCAAGTAATTGTTCCGGTTCAGCTTCATCTAGAAAAGTAGTCGTGCGTGCATCCAAGATTGTTATGTCCTCATCAACTTCCCAATACCTTTCATTGATCAAATGTTGGAAAGATTGGCCAAACATTCATATTTTTGTTTTCTTGATGGGTATTCGGGATTCTTTCAAATCCCAATTCATCCCGATGATCAAGATAAGATGATGTTTACATGTCCTTTCGGTACTTTTGCTTATCGGCGAATGCCGTTTGAGTTATGTTACACGCTTGCAACCTTTCAACGATATGTGACGGCTATCTTTTCAGATTTAATTGTGGAAATAATGGAAGTCTTTATGGATGATTTTAGCGTTTATGGTTCCTCTTTCGATGCCTGCCTACAAAATCTTTCTCGAGTCTTAAGCAAGTGCAAAGAAGTCAACCTAGTGCTAAATTGGGAAAAGTGCCAATTCATGGTTCAAGAAGGCGTGGTACTTGGCCACGTAATTTCTGAACAAGGGACCGAAGTCGACAAGGCAAAAATTGAAGTCATAGCAAATCTTCCACCACTAACGAACGTGAAGGGCATACGCAGTTTCTTGGGACACGCAGGTTTTTACCGTTGTTTCATTAAGGATTTTTTCAAAATTGCTAAACCTCTCACACATTTGCTAGGTAAAGATGTGCCTTTTGATTTTGATGATAAATGTCTTGATGCCTTTAATCAATTGAAACATGCATTAACTAGTGCTCCCATCATACAACCTCCAAATTGGAAAGAACTCTTTGAATTGATGTGTGATGCTAGTGATTATGCAATTGGCGCCGTTCTAGGGCAAAGAACAAATAAGGTTTTACATGCTATATACTATATAAGCAAGACTTTGGATGATGCTGAAAGTAATTACACTACGACTGAAAAAGAATTGCTTACTGTAGTATATGCCCTAGATAAATTTCATCCATATTTAATTAGTTCAAAGTTATTGTGCATAGTGATCATGCTGCTCTTAAGTATCTTTTGACCAAGACAAAACCAAGCCAAGACTTACACGATGGATCCTATTACTGCAAGAATTTGATTTGGAGATCAAAGATAAAAAGGGTGCTGAGAACGTCGTTGCCGTTCATCTCTCGTAACTCTTAACTGACACTGCCGACGTTCACATCAATGACCATTTACCCGACGAGCACCTTTACTTGATTCAACAAAAACCATGGTATGCTGACTATGTGAATTACTTATTTAACCATGAACTTCCTCCAGGGTTGACAAGTAGACAACGCAAGTGCTTCCTCCACAACATTCAACGCTACTACTGGGACAATCCGAACCTTTTCAAAAAGGGAGTTAACATCTTTTGACGATGCGTGCCCGACCATGAGATTCAAAGCGTTCTTGAACACTGTCATTCATCTCCATGTGGACACGCCAGAGCTTCAAAAACAGTGGCTAAGGTATTGCAATCAGGTTTGTTTTGGCCTTCTTTATTTAAAGATGCTTTTGACTTTGTGCAAAAATGTGAACCTTGCCAATGTTCCAGAAATTAGAGTAAAAGACATGAAATGCCCATAACAAACATTCTTGAAATTGAGCACTTTGATGTATTGGGAGTAGACTATATGGGACCTTTTCCATTTTGGTTGTGGTTGATTATGTTTCTAAATGGGTAGAGGCTGTTGCCACGCCAACAAATGATTCAAAACATGTGATTAAGCTTTCCAAAACAATCATCTTTCCCCGATTTGGTATTCCGCAAGTAGTAATTAGTGATGGCGGTGCGCATTTTATGATTTACCAATTTTAGAAATTGCTAATGAAATATGGAGTAGTTCATAGAGTTGCTCTTGCATATCACCCTCAAACAAGTGGATAGGTTGAAGTGTCAAACAGAGAAATCAAGACAATCTTGCAGAAGGTGGTGGCTCCGTCTCATACGGATTGGGTGCTCAAACTTCCAGATGTCCTTTGGGCTTATCGCACTGCATTCAAAACTCCGCTAGGTATGACGCCTTACAAACTTGTATTTGGTAAGAACTACCATTTGCCTGTTGAACTGTCACACAGGGCATTATGGGCATTAAAAGAACTCAACTGGGACTTTGACAAAGCGGTGCGAAGGCGAATCCTTGAATTGCATGAGCTAGAAGAGATTCGGAACAACTCCTACGAAAGTGCATTGATCTATAAAGTCAACACAAAGAAGTGGCACAACAAACAGATCCTCAACCGTGAATTTAAACCAGGTGATTCGATTCTATTATTCAATTCTCAGTTGAAATTGTTCCCAGGAAAATTGAAATCGTGATGGACAGGGCCATATGCGATAGAAAAGGTCTTTCCGTATGGTGTCGTAGAGCTTCGAGCACAAAACGCCACGACTTTCAAGATGAACATGCACCGCATCAAGCTTTACAATGCGGGAGACCAGGTAAGTACATTGAACTCGGTCGATTCTTTCAATTCCATATATTTTTGAACGGCTGAGGACGTTTTGTTGAGCGGGACGTTAAACCAACGCTAGCCGGGAGGCAAGCTGGTACACTAACATGAAGTTCTTTTTTTTGTGAACAGAGTGGCACCAAAATCACTCAATTCCGATGCCATTTGACCACTCAAAACTTGTTTTTCATAAACTAGGGCTTACACTTTTTAAAAAAAAAACAAAAAACAAAAAGTTTTCAAACTGGCCGAGTTGACCACGACCACGACCACTTGCACGACCAATGTTGGAGTTTTGTTTGGTTCAAAATTTCAAAAAGCAATTTTTCAACTTAGCCACAACAACCACGACCAGGTTTACAACCAGTGGTGGCTTCGGTTTGATGATTTTTCAAAAACGCAAAATTTTTTGTTTTTACTCGATACGAGCACGACTAGGAAAACAACTAGATGGAAATTTTACAAAAGAAACAAAGTTTTCAAAACTTCTTGAGACCAGCACGGCCACAAGCACGACCAGTGCCACTTTTGGGTGCATTTTTCCAAATAAAATAAACGTTTTTCTTTTTACCCGAGCCAAGTACGATCTCGACCATAACCAGTGCCGGTTTCGGGTTGATTTTCAGATAAAACTTCACAAGTTTTCATAAACTATCCGAAGCGACCATGACCTCGAGCACGACACGTGGCACGCTCGGGTTGAATTTTCACAATATTAAAAAGTTTTTTATTTTCGACTACAAAAACCATGACTAGTGGCAAGTCCCGTGCTTGTGTTTTCCACGACACGTGCTTTTTGTCGTGCCCTTGTCCGTGCGACTAGGTGGTCGAACATCCCGAACAAGTTTCAAGCCGAACCAAACATGCCCCGTGCTCGTGAAAGTGGCCCATCGGTGCGACCAGCTGGTCGAAACAGGTGGAACCGCACCAAACATGGCCCGTGCCCGTGGTAGTGGCGCTGTCGGTGCGACCAATTGGTCGTAGCGGGTAAAACCTGAGCCGAACACGCCCCGGAGCACGCCTCGTGACCGAATCGGGCATGCCTCGTGCCCATGGTCGTGCCAGGCTCAGTTTCCTCTCCTTTTTGGCTGAAAATGTCCTTTTTGACTCCTTTTTGTACTTTTCTCAGCCCAAACCTTTTCTAACTCAACCTACCACCGTATTTAACCATAGCCTTCTTCTCCAAACAGTACCGATCCATTATTTTAGCCAAACTTTTTCTCAAAACCTATCCACACAAATCCAAATCCAACCGTTCAAACTTCGATCCGACTGTGGATTCTGGCTCCTTGCGCCTCGACACCGCTGGATCTGAAGTTTTCTACGACAATGATGACTCCTCGATGCAATATCAAGAAGGTAACAAAGCGCAAACATGAATAGAGGACTGTGATGGATTCCATGATGAACCAACTCCAAGGTCGCATCAACAGCATCTATGATTATCATGTACACGCAGGCCAGATTTTTCCGAACAACACATTTCCAGGCGCTCGTACCCACTACGGGGACCACCTCCACAACCACGGACTTTCCCCACAACTCTTTAATCCACCTACCTATCCATCCTATACATCGCCATAGTTCTACCATTCTCCTCCACCGGCTTCCGACGAGTGATCTCCAAGGTATGCAAGTTTTTATTTTTATTTTCCTTTTCCTTTTCCTTTTTGTTTCTTTTTGTTTTTCTTTTTAGGTTTTCACTTGCGACACCTTGGATTGCATCATTGGAGCTACGTGGACCGCAACATCCTCTTTCACTGCACCATCTTCCACAACATCTACCTTCCTGAACCACGACCGCAAACAGTAATATGTATCTCTCTCCATACATTGAGGGCAATGATTGATTTAGCTTGGGGGGCTGTTCACTTAACTGTTTGCTTAGTCTGAATTAGCTTGAGGATGTTCACTTCACCATTTGTTTAGTCTACATTGAATCATTATTCCACCACATTCCATCATAAACTGAAAAATAAAAAGAGATTTATCACTTGGAATGCCTGGTTTTGAAGATGACCTTTAATCAATTAGATGATTATTGTATCACATCTTTGCATATGATCCATTGAACTTAGCTCTTTTAAAAAATTTCCATTGCTTATATTCAGTTTTTATCTTAAATTGACCATTAAAGCTTGAACTTATCTATTAAATTGTACTTGACTTCTTCCAAATTGAAGATTTCTAATAAAACTATTTTTTGGAATTAACACTCTTATGTTCCTTTTTATGCCTAGGTTGCTAATTGCTCTTCTCTTTAAAAATAAAAAAATGTGTAAGAGTAAAGTATAATCAACCCACTAGGGGAGGCGGTGGTGAATCATCGACCAGCTGGGGAAGGAAGATTTACTTAACTTATTCACACAAAAATATTTCGATAAAACAGTTGCTTAAGCTGTGGCTTTGTCTAATCTCGTGTAACGTATATGCGACCCACTGGGGGGTGGCAGTGGTGAATCATCGTTGACCATCTAATGAAGGGAAGGTATATGAAGCATTGAGGTTTCTTATAGGGGCTCGGGAAACTGACAAAGCTGTCTTTCTACAAGTGCACTTAAGTAAGCGTCTTCAGCTGTGTCTCCTCTAGCCGCGACGGAATGATCCAGTAGAAACATTTTGGCCAAGAGCATGAAAAGTTGAAGAAGAAAAAAAACAGCAAAAAAGAGAATAAGTGTTCTAATTTTTCTTTAGAAAAGGGCAATCTAGCAACTTTGTATAAATCATAGCATAACGAGTGTTTTCTTTGCATGGTTTATTCTAAATCCTATATGAAAGAATATTGTTAAGGCAATTTAATTTATTAAGCTCTCTCTTTTCTAAAGTTGAAATTTAATAATCTTAATATATGCATTTGGAAAGTTTAAATTGCTAAGATCAATTGCCTCATATGCATAGATGTGTTGTGAATCTTCAGAAGATTGTTTATTGAAAATTAGATAAAGCAAGGCATCTCAATTTTTGGAAAAACATTCACATTCTTTGCTTGTGGACAAGCAAAATTCTAGCTTGGCGGAATTTGATAAGTGTTAACTTGGTAGCACTTTTACCCTAGGTTTAGCATCAAAAACATGCAAAATTATGCTTAAAACTCCTTTGATGCGATATTTTATGTCCAAAATTTGATTATTTTCACAAATTTCTTTCACAGTTGTGTTCATCATGTTTCAAGGATCACACTTGTCAAATTTGAGGCAATTTCGACCACATTTGAACCTCACATGACCAAGAAACCCAATTGGAATTTTCTTGCTTAGATCAAAACTAACTTTTGGGGAGCTCTGGCGATTCTAGCCGTTGGGGGCTTGCCATGAGCTGATCCATTCATTGCCGGGATTTGACCGGAGCTAAGGTTTAGCAGCACCTGTGCTTAGTGTCTTCGGTGCTTCCGCTACTGAGGTCTGTTTTTCCTCCCCCTGGCTTTGGGTTTTCAGTGTAGGAGTTCCTTTGAGGGGATTTGTCCTTGGGTTCTCCCTCTGTTGTTTAGTTCTTGGTGATTTTTGATGTGCTCATATCTTGCCTTCTTAATGGTGTTTGGAGATTTGATTTGAGCCTAGGATTTCCTGCGATTGTGTTGATCTGTGATCTCTTGTTCTCTGGTCTCTGTTTGAGGTCGTCTGAGGAGGTGTTTCTCTTATTTAAATTGGATTTCCCTTTTTTCATCATGTTTGATTTAAAGGATTTAAATTGGAATATTGGAGTTTCTTTTGAGAAACAAGTTTGGAATTCTTTCCATTCTAGAGTAACTTTTGATAGTGCTAGAGACTTCAAAGAATTCTTCCTTACACTGTTCATCAGACATTCAGTGTTTAGGCCTTCTGAGAGAGTGATTGCTTACATTTTGGCTACTTACTTTGGAAGTGTTGCTAATCTTTTCAGTGTGATTCAATTCTTTGATTTTGGTTTCCGTTTCTCTGTGGCTAATAAGAAGTTTGGTTTTAAAATTCTTCATTCTGATAAGATCATTCATGAGAAGTTCTCCTTATCTTTCTTTCTTTGGAGAGATGGAGGCCCTAATTGGCAAGCAAAATTTGTTAAGTGGTCTTCGGAGCAGGCCAATGAGTGGAAAATTGTCAACTATAGATCCTCAAATCGGTTTTCTTCTCAGAAAGGTAAAGATAATGCTTTGGAGGTTAGGAGGTCTGGTCGAAAAAAAGTTCTGGGGGTTTGTCGACCAACCTTTTTTCTCCTGTTTGGCAAGGTGTTAGTGGGTCTGTTTCGACCAAAAATTTGGTTCCTTTTTGACAAGTTGGTCGTTGGATTCTTTCGAGCTTGCCTTCAATTCCTGATCGTCAAACTGCTCGTAATGCTCTTTCGACTAGTCCTTCATATTGTTTTCGGCAAGGAGGGTCTTAAGCAAGGTGGTCATCCTAATTCCTTTATGAGTTGTTTTGAGTGTCTTGCTCCTGGTCATCTTAAAAGAGATTGCTACAATTATGGCCATATTAGCAGGTATCGTTTGAAAGCTAAGAGTAAACGAAAGTTTTTCATTCGAAAGGATGCTTTCACAACGGCCCGGTTTCCCATGCATCTGATTGGCATTCATGCATCTAAGCCAATTAGTGGAAGTGTTAATGATTTCTCCTTTGGAATTTCAAATCCTCACTTTGGTATTCATGCCATGAATGACAAGCAAATGATTCTTTCTGAGGATTTCTCTGGGTTTTTCAAGAAGATGGTGACTAATAGAGGTCGTTCACTTTCCACTTCATTTCTTAGCCCTTCTTCGTTGTGTAATAAAGGCTTTTCATCTTCTAAGTCACCTATCCCTTCTCCTCTGCGAGTTGAGGTTGTTGCGCAGGAAGTCAATTCTGTTGCTGCTTTTTCCTCTGGCTTTTCTGTTCCTTCCTCTCCTCTAACTATGGCAAACTTTTGGGTTGATCCTATCCCATTTCTTAGAAATGGTTTAGAAGAGGTCATTGTTCCTGATAGACCTCTTAGGAGAAGATGCGTTGCCTCTAGGATAGAATCTAATGAAGCTGTCGCAGTGGCGTCCCTTGGACCTGCTGCTAACCACCCTCGGCTAGTGGTTGCTAATTATTTCCATAATGAAAGAGGAATGCAAGTTTAGGTTTCGCCTTCTACTCTGGGACAGGCGTTTGCTATGGTACGCTTTGCTTCTACTCTAGAGAGGGACAACATGATGGAGAAATGCTTGCATGTTACTGAAGATTTTCTTCTCTTTCACCCTAAACATGATGAGGGGCCAAATCAGAGGAAGAAGAGTTTTAACCAGTATGTTTGGCTCATGCTTCTCAATTTTCCTTTGGATTTCTGGTCTGTTCATAATCTTGCCAAGGCTGTGTCCACTTTTGGTCAATTGAAAGAATGGGATAGAGGTTTTCAGCTGGATCGGAATCGATCTTATGTTATGGTTAAATGCCTTGTTACTGATTTGGTTGACATCTCCCGCTTTTTGGTGATCACTGAGCCAGATGAGAACTTGGGGCTCAACTGGATTGTTCAAGTTGTCATTGGCTTTGTGCGCCATACTGAAGCTTTGAATGGTGACAAAGATGATCCAGAAGACTTTCATCCTGGTCGTCATAATGCTAATGCGCCTCATGATGATGATGGTGATCAGAATAAGGGTGATATTGGGGAGGGTGATGATGAAGAGGATGATCAGGATCTAGATTTTCATGGAGAGGATGGAGACCCTCACTGGGATGCTTTAGTGCCACATGTTCATGAGGATGATCACCATTGGCCACAAGGGGATGTGGAAATGCAAGAGTCTATTGGTTCTTTGTCATTCTCAGAGTCTACTGATTCTTCGGAATGTGTTATGTTTTTCCTTTCAGCTGAGAATTCTGTTGTGTTCTCTCATGTGCCTTTTGTTAATTGGTTGTTTGTGTCGGCTTCCTTATCTTTTTGGACTTTCAATCAGTGGATCTTAAGTTCTTTTCTATGTTTGAGGGTCTCTTGGATGCTCCTTAATTTGGAGGCTTCTAGAAGGTCGGTTTCTAATATTTCTTGGAGGTTGGTGGTGATGAAGTCGAAATCTTTTTCAAAGCATTTGAAGATTTCTAGGCCAATTCTAAAGAGGCAGTTGACCCCTATTTCTTTAGTTTCTCTCAGGAGGAGTCCGAGGCTGGCGGCTAAATTTAATGATTTTAAACCTTCAGTGGTGCCTTCTCTTTCTCTAGAAATGATTCAAGTTCTTGGCGCAAATTATGGATTGCCAGCTGAGTTGTTATCAGTTGGCCACTTGAATGGTCATATAATTGAAGAACTTGATGATTGAAATATCTTTGTTGTTGGTGGTGGCAGTGTGGTTTTGCTTCTCCTTTCTCATTTTCAATGGGTCGTGGAAACTTGTTTCATCCTTGTCAGGCCTTTTTGGGTACCTGCTGTTGGTTGTAATGGATATTTTGTCTTTTGCTTGGTGGTCGTGGTTCGACCTCTTTGTTTGGCCTTACCTTTTGATGTTGGGTTTACCTCTGGTTGGTTTAGGGCTGGTTTATTGCATTGTTTGTAATGGACATATGATCTCTGCTTTCTTTCTAATGGATAATTGCAAAACCTTTTCTATTCTCAACTGGAATGTAAGAGGTTTAAATTATTTTGCTAAGAAACGAGCAGTTTGTAGTAAAGCTAAAGAATCTAGGTGTTTTATTATTTTCCTTCAGGAGTCTAAATTGGAGGAAATCGACTAGTTATTAATGAAAACTTGTTGTCCCAAGTTTTTTAGGGAATTTGAATTCCTTCCCTCTGTGGGCGCTTCAGGAGGTATTATTGCAATTTGGAATTCTAAATTTTGCCAAGGTAAAGGGGTGTATAAGAATAAGTTCTCTCTGACGGTGGAGTTGTTTCATAAACTGTCTGGTTTAACATGGGTGATTACCAATATTTATGCTCCTTGTTCCCATCAGGGTAAATTGGAATTTATTCGTTGGTTAAGGAATATTGCAATGCCACCTCATTTTAATTGGTTAATCATGGGAGATTTTAACCTGGTTAGATCAATCTTAGATAGAAGTAGAGCTAGAAATAATATGCTTGAGATGGATGAGTTTAACTCTTCCATTAATCATCTGCAACTGGAAGAGATTCCTTTCAAAGGTAGAAGCGTTACTTGGTCGAATATGCAGGTTAATCCGTTATTAGAGAAATTGGATTGCTTTTTTTTGCTAATGGGGCCTGGATTGAGGACTTTCCAAATTTTTTTGTCTCTGTTCTAAGCAAAATTACATCGGATCATGCGTCTTGTGTTTTGAATGTTAACTCTAAGATTGCCATGGGACACATTTTTAGATTTGAGAATCATTGGGTTAACTGGGCTGGATTTAAAGACACTATTGCTTCGGTCTGGAATTCGGTTCCTTGTGAGGATAATGTTTCAACATCAATTGTCTCTAAATTCAAGCTACTTCAAAATGCTTTGAAGTTGTGGTGTAAGAAAACTTATCAATTCAAAGTCTGGATTGATAATTCTAATTTGATAATTGCCCTTTTAGATGGGTTGGAGGAGCAGAGGACCTTAAGTATCTTGGAATTCAAATTCAGGATTATCTTAAAATCCCATTTGAAACATCTTTTGAAAGTTGATAAGGAGTACTAGAGACAAAGAGGTAAATTCAGATGGGCTAAATTTGGTGATGAGAATACCAAATTTTTTCATGTTGTGGCTTCAAAAATTTCAGGAATAATTTTATCTCCTCTTTAAAGATGGATTTTGGTAGTATTATCAATTCTCATCATGAAATGGCAGATCACTTGTGGTTTTCTTTCAGAATCAAGCTTGGTACATCTAACTTCTCCTTCATTGATTTTAATATTGATGAGTTTCTTATGGATTTTAAGGGTGATTTTTCATCACTAGAAGTTCCTTTCTCTTAGGATGAGATTGATAATTGTATTGTGCAATTACCTATCAATAAAAGTCCAGGGCCTGATGGTTTTAATGGCCAATTTTATAAAGTTTGCTGGGATATTATTAAGCATGATTTTTATAAATTATTCCAAAAGTTGTATGCAAATGCAGTGGATTTAAGAAGGCTCAATCCTTCTTGGATTATTCTTTTGCCTAAAAAGGAAGAGGCTCAGTTGGTTACAGATTTTTGACCTATTTCTTTGGTTAATAGTGTTGTTTAGCTGATCACTAAGATTTTAGCTTCTAGGCTTCAGAAAATTATTAAGGATACAATTCATAAGAATCAATATGGGTTTATTCAAAGTAGATCTATTCAAGATTGTCTAGCTTGGACTTTTGAATATTTACATATATGAAAAGTCAAAAAATATCCCTCTATGTTACTCAAGATTGGTCTTGAGAAAGCCTTCGATACAATTGAACATAATTCTATTCTGGCTGTTATGAAAGCTAGAGGTGTTTTGGCAATAGATGGATAAGCTGGATTTCATCTATTATGCAATCAGGGTCTTCTAATACCTCTTAACAATGTCCTTGGAAAATTTTTTAATTGTGCAAGAGGGGTTAGACAAGGAGATCCTCTTTCTCCTCTTCTTTTTGTTTTGGTTGCTGATCTTCTTTAGAGTATCTTGAATATGGCCAAGAGTAAAGGGATTTTGGATTTGCCTATTTGTCATGGTATTACGAATACCCCGGCAGGTTTTATGAAAGGGCTTGGATGCTTGACAAGTGTCCTCGCTAGTTCCCGAGGGAAAACCTTTCCCCGGGGCCCCGGTCACTGGGACCGTGGTCACCGGGTGGTGGCGCCCGAGACGCGGGGACGCTTGTTACCGAGGCTCCGCTCACCGAGGCCGTGGACACTGGGCGGTGGCGCCCGGGACGAGGGGGACGCCTGTTCTCGGGGCTCCGTTCACCAGGATTGTGGTCACTGGGTGGCGGCACCCAGGACGCAGGGACGCCTGTTACTGGAGCTCCTCTCACTGGGTGGCGGCACCCGGGACGAGGGGGACACCTGTCCCTAGGGCTCCGCTCACCGGGTGGCGCCGCCCGGGACGGAGGGGACGCCTGTCACCGGGTGGCAGCGCCCGAGATGAGGGAGACACCCGTGGCTGGGGCTCTGCTCACTGGGACTGTGGTCACCGGGTGGTGGTGCTGGGGACGAGGGGACACTTGTCGCCGGGGGCTTCGCTCACTGGGACCGTGGTCACTGGTGGCGGCGCCCAGGAAGAGGGGGATGCCTATCATTGGGTTGTGGCTCCCGGGACGGGAGGGCGCCTGTTACCGGGGCTCCGCTCACTGCGACCGTGGTCACCGGGTGGCGATGCCCGGGACGTGGGGACGCCTGTTACCAGGGCTCCTCTCACTGGGACCGTGGTCACCGGGTGGAGATGCTCGGGACGCGGGGACTCCTGTTACCGGGGCTCCGCTCACTGGGACTGTGGTCACCTGGTGGAGATGCCCGGGATGCGGGGACGCCTGTTGCCGGGGCTCCGCTCACCGGGGCCGTGATCACTGGGTGGCGGCGCCCGGTACTAGGGGATGTTTAGGTCAGAGATTTCCCCTTACAGCAGCCCCCCATACCCTCCGAGGACACAGCTAGGTCCCCGGGGGGGGGGGATGGCATAGACCACCGGGAAAATCTCTCCTTGAAAGGAACCTCCGGACCGTAGGGCGCCTCGGTTCCCGCGCATTGCATTAAATGACGACGCCGCCGGTCATTATGACCTCGCGAGTCTCGATTTGCTCACGTCCTCGGCCGTCATGGTTTCACGTACTTCAATTTTTGGCACTCCATTTCTCGCGTTCACGCTTGATGTTTGAAATTGATGGCTCTGATCAATCCCGAAGGGGCATGTGGCTCCCATCAGGGGCCGGACCAGACCCTATAAATAGTGCCGTGGGGGAGCCGAAGAGCTCACACCCAGACCCTAGCCCCCCCAGTCCTCACCAGCGCATGAAGCCTCTCCCGGAGACCTAACTCCCAGTAGCGCTCACTTGTTGATCCTCACCCAAATAGATGGCTCCTAAGGGACGCGCAAAAGCCTCGAATATGCCCGCGGAGCAAGTCACAGCGGACTTCCTCAGGGGGACTGAGTTCGCCTCGCGCGATCTCGCGTCCCTCGTGGACCGGAAGTCTTCGCGGACGGGGACGTCCGGATCCCTGGGAGGAATGAGATGACCCCTCGCCCCTGCCCAGGGAGGTGGTCATTTTTGAAGCTTTTGTGGAGGCCGGCCTCCGGCTCCCAGTGTACCTGTTGCTCTGGGAGTTCCTCTGGGAGTACGGGGTGGCGTTAAGTCACTTAACGTCGAACACCCTCATGCGGATAGGCCTCTTCATTTGGTTGTCCGAGACAGCCATCGGACGGGAGCCGACGCTCCAGCTGCTCCGGTACTTCTACGAGCCCTCGGCGAGGGGCTCGCAGGTGATCAAGGGAGGGCCGAAGTCTGCCTTCGGCTCCATCATGGTGCATTTGCTACCGGCCTAGGTAGACGAATACCCGGTGGTGGCCCCCTGGGACCACTCGGGGGACTGGCTCTGGAGATAGTTCTATCTCTGGGTCCGAGACTCTGGGGTGACATTCCCTGGAGCCCTCCCCCTATTGCCTGTAGTCCACCCCCAAAGCTCCGGTCTGGACCACCGATGAGTTGGGGCTCCTCAGCAAGATGGTGGGCGTCCGGCCCCGGAGGTAGATGAGGGACCTCACAGAGGAGCTGGCACTCCTCCAAATCACCCCCTTCATGCACGAGCGAAGGGGGATCGGCATGTGCCTGGTGCACCGCCCTCCGCAGTTGCCGGTGGCCCGGCATAAGTGCCCGGTGACTTGCGTCCCGGTCCTTGTTATCTCGGCTAACACTTTTTGCTTTTTGCAGTCCGGGCGTACCCGGCCTCTAGGGAGAAGGCGGAGAACCTCCTCGGGAGGTACTATGGCGACGGGCACGAACTCATCGTGTGAGTCAATGGGGAGGGCCCCCCGTGCAACTTGGTGGCGGAGACCTTCGGGCTGATGTTGCTGGAGAGGGAGCCCCTCCCCACCCCTGGCTCGTATAAGCAGGGGAAGGTGCGCAAAGACTCGGGCCCGGTCGCGACACCGGGCTCTATGCCCGTGAAGGCCCTGGCCCTACTGGCGGGGGTGGGAACTCATCCCTTGTCCCGTTGAGCTACTCCCGGTTCGGGGCGCGCACAGGCTGCCCAGGCAGCCGGGGTCACCCCACCCCTCCCGGAGGGAGAACTCTCAACTGGCCAAGGAATGATTGGGGAGTTCATGCGCCTCCTCGAAGCTCCCACTGAGTCGGGCGAGAAGGGGAGGGCAACCGGTGACGGAGGGCAGTCCGACTCGGCAGACTACGCCCCGTCGCCCTCTCCGATGGCCACACCACCGGAGGTTCCAGACCTAGCGGGCCTGGACCGCCTGGAGGTGCGGTTCCTGGCGATGTCCCCGCCACATTTCGAGCGGCCGGTGGACGAGAGAGCGAGTGGTTTCGGCGGTCCCGCAGCCCGGTTAGGGGAAGGGAATTTTCATCCCTACTAAGGGCCACGTCCCCCCAGAGGAGCTGATGTGTGACTCTTCGGACGATGAGTCCCCGGTGGTGGGGGCTGTGATCGGGGACGAGCAGGTCTACATCATCCCTGGGGATGGATGGAGGGGGCCCGCCGGTGGGGATGGGTCCGATGCCATTGGGAGGGAGACCCCCTGCTATCCCTGGCCAAGTCTCGGAGATTTGCCGCTGGCCTCCAGACCTCGAAGGTCCGGGCCTACTTCCAGTTGGGGACTATCAGCGAGTGTTGCTCAGAGCTGATTTCCCTCCACCTCCAGGTGAGTTCATCCTCGTAGCACCCAGGGACTTTCCCCCGAGAGCTCGCCAAGTGTATTGTGCACGTCTAACTCTTAGGTTTGCAGGGGGTGGCCATCTCCTGGGGGGTCTAAGAGCACTTCGAGGAGGCATTGAAGGAGGCTGAGGTCAAGGCCGCCGCCTTCTGCGCCGGGAGGGACGAGGCCCCGGGGAGCTGGCCAAAGTCTGGGCTCAGCTCCTCGCCTCGGAGGACGCGAACTCCCACTCCGGAGGGAGGCGAAGATGAGGGAGAGCAACTACCGGGAGATTGAAAGCTCTAGCTCTTGGGTGGTCGCCGAGGCAAGGCGCTGCGTCCGCTCAGCCCTCGAAGGGCCCGGGATCAGCCTCGGGCCGGGGGAGGCTCTGGCTTAGCGCCGGCATCATTCGCGGAAGCTATGCGCTTTCTTAATGCGCAAGTTTCTATGATCCCGGAGGTTGCCGACGCCTGAGCTCGAGGCCTAGCGGTCTCGGTGGTCGCCGTGGCCGTGGCTCTTATGGAGCACCAGGGTACCCGTGCTCGGGCGATATGGGGCCGGCTTCCCCAGCTTGTTCGAGCCACAGCGGCGGGAGTTGGTGGAGTTGGCGGGGGCCTTATATGACCAGATCATCCTGGCCTGGGCCCCGGCACTGGCACCCCCAACTGTGGACGCCCCCAGCGGTGAGGTTGGCCTCCCGGGGGGGGGATGACATTGGGCAAGTATGAGTCTCCCCACCCCCTGGGCCTTTAAACAGGTCCTTTTTTTGTTAGCCTTTTGCTCCTGGTAGCTTCTAAGAGGCTACTGCCTCGCTAAGCCTCACCACCGGGGAGCGTGCCGACTGTCCAGCCCCCAGATCTCCTTCCGCGGGCGTGCTGGAGAGTGCTCTCCGGGAGCTGATCTGGTTGCAGTGGCTACTAGAGTGGCACTTGGACAGTTTTGAAAATTCCAGAGACCCGGTAGGAAATTTCCCCGGTCGCCGTGAGAATGGGGAGCTGGTAGAGGGCTTCGCGGTCGAAAAATTCTGAAGGTCGATAAGAAGTTCCCCTGATCGCCATGAGGACGGGGAGCCGGTAGAAAACATCATGTTCGAAAGATTTTGAAGGAAACTGAGAATTCCGAGAACCGAGAATCCCATGACCCACAGAGGGGAAACTCACTCCCAGAGGGGGATGAGCCGGTGACCCGTAAAGGGATAAAGCCGCTCCAAGATGAGGGTTCCGTGACCCAGCAGCGGGTGTAGAGTGTAACATCCCAATTTTTGCCATCCTTTCTGCTTTCTAGTCAGCATATCTTCATTGAAATCCCACATGTCTGAACCCTATTTTGATCTCTTATCTCAAAATCATGATCTTAGGTGTGCCACTACCTTAACTTAAAAAGCTGGCAGCTAAACTTCACCTTTCAGATCATTTTGACTTTTCAGTCCAAAAGTATTTCAGTTTAGTCCTTTTCTGAATTGACAAAAGCCCAAAAAGGCTAAAAGTCTCAGACCACCTCCAAATTCCGATTTGATCCAATGATTGTCTTCCTTTCACTTTTCTGAACATTTTTCCCTTCTGGAAGAACTCAAAAATCTTAACCGACACGCTAGTTTCAGCCTCGCCAAATTTGCAAACCCTAATTACCCTGTTTTCGATTTTTGTCAAAACCATCAGATCTTATCGGATTTTGCCATTCTTCCCACTAGATGAGTTCAAGTACTTTGGTAACACTCATCTGCAATGTCAGATTTCAAATCAGCCCTCCAGATCCCCAAATTTGCAAAGAGGTCCAAAATTCCGAAGTGAATCCTCACAATTCAGTCCAAAACTTCACGGATTAGTCCCTGGCCCCTTTTTCGACTTCGACCAGGGCTGAGCCCGTGTACGACCACGACCAGAGGTCACCTCGACCACAGCCGCTGCTAGTCGCCGTGAACCGCCACCGCAAGCTTCACCGCCGGCCAGTTTTGCCTTCACCAACGCCCGTGTCCTACGTGTCCGCACGTGGTGCTCGCGTCGCGCCAAAGAGCTCCACCATGGCGACGATCGGAGACCGCCAGCAACGCCGTTCGCGCGCGCGTGCTTGCTGCTGTTAGAACTTTAGTGCCACTTCGCCACCATGCCGAAGCTTGCCATCCCGTCGTTCTGCCAAACCGGATATCACGCGATTTTTCTCCTCTGGCAGAGCCACCGCCGTGTCCCAACACCACCTCGACACTGCTCCAGCGCCAGTCGAGCATCTCCCACTCGATTCGCTGCAACTACCGAGGACCCAGCCCCTGGCTACATAAAGCCCCTCACCCAGAGCTTCCCACTTCACACCACACCTCACCAGCAGCTTCGTAGCTTAGCTCTCTCGTTTTCCATCGCCTTCCCCGACGAGCTATCGGAGGAGCTCTCACCGCCAGCCCAAGCCTCTGCTTCCCCCTTCAATCCGAGTTCACCGGTGAGTTCCCCTCACCTTCCTCTCTGTTTCATGGCGTTTAATTGAACCCCGGCGAAACCTAGTGCCGGCGACTACCGGATTTATCTTTTGCCCTGTTCCCCCAATGCCGAGCGATTCAAGCCAAATTGATCCTCGTGCTAGTAGGACAAATCAATCAGTGAACCAAGTGGAGTAAGCCCGTAGGATTGAAACCTTCAATTTTGCCCTGAGCGACGAATCCCCAATTTTGGATTTCGGCAGTTCACCGGAGATCACCGCCGAGCTTCTGTAGTGATCCCCTAGCCAAATTGAAAACCCCAGTAGCTTCCTACTGTCCCCTAGATGCTTCACAAGCATGGAATTGAGCTCAAAAGCCTTAAAACGAAAACGCCCTAATCCTATGCCTTCGTCTTGGGCTCAGTTCACCGGAGTTTTCTTCCCGGCCGATCTAGCCGATGCCACCTTGTCATTTAGCTAGGCCTCAACCCCCTGAGTAATTCTTCCCACAAGCCCGATCCCTGAATATGTCCAGATCAAAAGTTATTCCCTTTCCAAGTTCCTGTCCAGAACCATGCCTGTGCCGTGTCACCACCATAGTTCATCATCGCCGTTCATCGCCGTCCGGCCATCTTTTGCCCTGAAACCACCGCCAATATGTTCCTGGCATCCACGCCTACCTCCTAGACTTAGTTGGCGAAGAGTTTGAAGCCCAGAACCAAATCTAACCCTCTGCCCAAGTTTTTGACAGTGTCAGTGCAGTGTCAATACATGTCAGCCACTGACATTGACCTTGTTAAACCTTTCTATTTGAGCAATTGAAATGCCACTTTGTCCAATAAGCTCCTGGAGCCATGTTCTACAATATTCTCTACTGTCACATCTCCAGAAAACATACCTAGAGCCAACTTAGGGTTATGTCTAGCCGTAGACCGAATGTCAGCCTTTCGACATTCAAGTCCTTTTTAGCCCATCTCTTCAATTAACACCCAAGTGACCTTGTCCAAACCTTTCCCGTGCATGCATGATGTATTTACTTATTATTTTCTAGTACAACTATTTCTGTGTGCTTATATAGTGTGTATGTATTATTTGTATACGCCGTGGAACCAGAAGTTGAAGGAGCAGAAGAGATCTTCGAAGAACCGTCTGAGCAACTAGACCCATCACTGCAAGGCAAGTCTCAAACCCTTGATCATGTCTAGCCTAATATTTTGAAATGAAGTATGTTAGCTGTTTTCAAGTATATGCATGCCTTATATTCAAATAAGAGCTATGTTCAAATAAAGTGATTAGATATGACCTAAATAATTGTAAAGCCCCTTTTGTGATTGATTATCCATGCACCCTTGTCACCCTAGAATATCATATTTTGGCTATGCTATGCTTAAGATTATATGTTAAATGTTAAATGGTCACATGTGAGAAAAGCATATTCAAAACCCCTTTTTGTGAAAGAAAATGTGATTGGAATCGATAGTGAGGATGGTTTGATTGGATGGTGCTGTGTGCGCACTGGGAATGTGAAAGACTCCTCACTAAAGATCCATAAGGACTAGAACCTTGTGTTGTACTTCCATGCGGCATGAAAAACGTACCAACCACTTGCCCGGTATGGGACGGACGCAACATAGTAGCTCTCTCAGTATTAGCTTTTGCCTGCAATGGTTGTCAGTCCGGTTTCTTGCGAGGAACTGGTGGGCCACTGTGGGCCATGAGTGATCTGAGTTCAGAAAAACTATGAGAGGAAAAGGTGGAAAGAAGGAAGTCGCCCTATGCCTGAGTAAGTCGTGCGCGGCTGTAATCAAAATAGGCTATGTGTCTTGCGAGAACATAGACCAAGGCTAGGAAGTAAGGCAGTGGGGAGGATCCACAACGGTAATAAGGACTGGAATGTCTATTTACCGGGCAGGGAATTGTTAATGCTAGGATTGTAAACTGTTGTGTGATCTTGGCCTTGTCACATGCGTAAAAGTCGCATGGAGAAGTACTGACTTGAAAGCGGAGTGATCGGTGGATTAAGGTGGTACACCTTTGCAAAGTTATAAAAAGTATCGGATACTCTGAGCTCCCAGGTTATGGAGTCTGTGCGCGGTGGATCTATCCACGTCGATGTAGCACAAGTAGCTTTTGGAAGATTTTTCACAAAATCTGAGTAAAGTGGTGACTCACGGGGCACCGCCACACATAACATCTTTTGAAAATCTAGCTTAGGGTTTTAAAAGCCTCGCTTTTGAAAACAAAAACCTTTTCTTCAAAATTAAGTGTGAAAATCTAATCTATACGCCAAAGAGCCATTATTTGAGAACTTTCCCCCTCATCTATTTATATCTGCATTCTTATTTGGGACTTGTTGAGCACCATGTGGACAATGTGCTCACCCTTGGTTTTACAAACAAAATTTAGAAGAAGGATTCATTGACCCTGAGTCCTACGGTCTTGAACCCAACATGGAACAAGAAGAAGAAACTGCTCCAGAAGATCCAGCCTGTTAGAGGGTCACTTACCAAGTGGAGTCCGATGTGGAGAAGGCCCGTGCAACACCGCAGCAGTTGAAGATGAAAACAGATGAAGTTCTTTTGCTTACTGTTGTTGTTTTATTTTGTGTCGACCTTTGTGTCAAAGAAAACTCCTTAATTTTGTATCAACATTAAAGTGCGTTATTTTGGCGCTATGTTATTGTACTGTTGGTCCCTGTGACCAGCACTTGTTTTAATTACTTGCATTTTTATATAATGCATCTTCTTGTTGTGAGCTGCAATGTACCATTTCCTTGGTTGTCCCAATATAAAGGTCTAGTAGACTGTGAAGGGAAAACCCCTAAGCCTTGTCAGTAGCCAAGGGGAAAAAGTTTTATTCTATGCGGAAAGATCATCAACCAAGGAACCGCTAGGATCTGTTCAAGCACTGCAAAAGATATGCCTGGAACAAGTACCTATAGTACAGCTATATTATGATGTATTTCCAGAAGAACTTCTAGGAATGCCACTCGATAGAGACATAGAGTTCTCTATTGAGCTTAAACCAGGAGCAGCGCCCATAGCAAAACGACCCTACTGGATGTTAGTTACTCTGTTGCAAAGTAAATATACTCCTGTGCTTAACTTATCCTGGGAAGTCAAGGGTATGCATATATGGGACTAGTTGCAGCGAGCTAGGTCTCCACGGGAGTAGTCATAGTCCCAGTTTCGGGGCACGACAGGAGCCGTCTCCCCCCGGGGTCTTGATCAGGTTCACGCTCCCAATTGTTGCTGTGGCGCGCTCGTAGAGAGCACGGGCTACATCCTGGTCGCCTCAGGCAGTGATCACGCCGTGAGGCCCAGCGATCTTCACACAGAGATAGCTCTAGTGGATCGCCACCCTAGATGGTTGATCATGGAAATTTCATGTACCTACCGGCGTCATAGCTGCCAAACGTCGGGAATTCCGTAATTTGGTTCAAGGAAACAAGACAGTTACAGAATATCTGCACCAGTTCACTCACTTAGCCCGATATGCACCTGGAGATGTCGATACTGAGGAGAAGAAAATACAACGCTTTACAGAAGGACTTCAACATTACCTACAGTACCAAATCGCTTCCCATGAGATAACTGAATTTCAGACACTAGTGAACAGAGTCTTAAAGGTAGAGGAGAAGAGGAATATAGGAGAAGAAAATCGGAAGAGGAAGATACTTCAGCAAGCGCGACCACAACCAGACCCAACCAGAGGGAAGACTCCCATCACCTCCAATTTTCGACCATCATATCAAGCTCCTAGACCGACAACGGCGATGTGCCCAACCTGCAGAGGAAATCATCATCAGAAGGATTGCCCTCGCATGAATATCATTTGTTTCCACTGTGGACAGCGTGGACATCGTAGAGAATTTTGTCCTTTGATTCGACTTCCATCATCCATTGCCAGATCACAGGCAAGAACACAACCAGAAGCACCCAGAGTACCAGTGTCACAACCACAGAATTCTAGAGGAACTCCACCAGAAGGAGGAGGAAGCATGGCCAACCGAGGAAGAGAAAGAGATGGAACACCAACAGCAAGTCCAGGAGGAAAGTTAAACTACATCCAAGGGGCAGGAAACATCACCGACATTCTTCGAGGTAGATCTTTGACTCAGTTGCACCCACCTTAATATTATTTGGTCCTGGCAATTACATCTGAAGTTGAAATGCATATAAAGCAAGTACCCTTAGAATACTCCATATCAGATTATATAAGTTTAATGGGAAATCATTCAGAACAAGAAGCTACTTGGAAGAAGAAAGAGAATTTTCAGTGAACCTATCCCAATTCTTATCTTTCCTTGATTTAGGTAAATCTCGGGGCGAGATTTCTTTAAGGAGGGTAGATCTGTAACATCCTGAGTTTTGGGGTGAAAAGTTTCGTTCTTAAAAGTCATGCATGCATATGTCTCTTCTAGATCAACTAAATCAGCCTCAGCTTTATTCTGTTCTAGCCCTAAATCTCCAAAATCTATCCTGTGACCCCAAGTCAAGATCTGACTTGCCAGATTTGATCTATCAGTTAACCTAAACCTAAAAGTCTTCAGGAGCCAGATTGAATTCTAACCCTAACTCCCAGTATCTAAGTCTCTTTCTGTTTTCGAAAACAGGAAATCCAGATTTACCCTAAGTACCCCAGTTTCCAGATAATTGAGTTATCTTGATTTAACCCTATCCAGACTCAAGTATCCACTGGAATATGTTCCTAGGTATATCCTCAACTAACTCCAAAAGTTGGCAGCAAGATTTCATCATCTAGACTCTTATCGCAGATCAGTCCTTTTCCAGATTTTCCAGAAGCCTGAAAAGGCAAAATGTTGCAAATCACCTCCAAACTTTGATCTGATTCAGTGAATATCTCCCATTCACTATTTTAAACATTTTTCCCTTCTGGAAGAATTTCCAAATCCTGCCCTAAACCTAAGTTTCGACCCTCGCCGTTTTTGAAACACCAATTACCCTGTTTTACCCTAAAGTCGTTTTCCCCACTTTTGTCGAAACCCTCCAGATCTTGCCCGATCTTGTCAAACTTTGGCTAGATGAGTTCCATTAATCTTATGCAACTCATTCCTGAAATCAGATTTCAGATCAGCCCTCCAGATCTCCAGATTTGCAATCAGATCCTTTTCCTATTCAAACTTTTCCTCGCAGATCAGTCCCTGGAGCAAGTTTCAAAATTGCAAATCAGCCCGAGCCTTCTTTTCCAGTCCCTGTTCGACCAGTTGCGCACGACCAGAGAACCTCCTGTGCGCGACCTCGACCAGCTGCCGTGCTCACTCCGCCGTGGCAGTCGCCTGTGCCCCAGTCGCCATGTGTGCCCTCGCCGTTCGCCACCGTGGAAGCCACCTCAACCGCGCAATCGCTGCCAGTTTTCCCCGCGCACAGCGCGCGCGCTAGCTGCAGCAGCGCAGCACCGCAGAGAACGCTCGACACGTCGCAGCCATGCTCGAGCTAGATGTCTCCTCGCCGTTGCCTTCGTCGCCTGCACCTGCACCGTCCAGCTGCAAAGCTGCAACGCCGCGCCGTCAGTCGCCTCGCCATCACCACCCCATCCCGTCGCTTCAAAGTCACCTCGTGGCAGCAACACTCCAAATTGTCGGCCCTCTTGCCTCGCCCGTGCCTATATAAAGCCTTCTGTAGCCGTTGCATCTTCACCCAGCGCCAGAAACCACCTAAGCTCGCAGCTCCGCGGTGAAATCTTCTTCCCCGGCGAGCCATTTTCGGAGCTCTCGGTGCCAGCCTCACCCGTTGCTCCCCTCAGCAATCCAAGCCTCCCAGTAAGTTTCCCATCCCCTCTTGAGTGTATCTAAGCTTGGAATCGAGTTCTCTTGCCTTCTGTCGCCGGTGATCGCCGGTTTCCCCAAAAACCTCCGGCGAGCAATTAATCCCTAACTAAACCAAATTAGCTCTCGAGCCTATGACCAAACATGATCAGTGGACTGTGTGGAACACATCTAAGCAACCAGAATCACCAATTTTGCTAAAACTTGGAAAACCCCAAATTTACACCGTGCATGCAAACTGGGACTCGCCGTTAAGCTTCTGTGGTGATTTTCCAGTCAAATTGACTTCACACCTAGCTTTGTTATGCCCCAGAGACCCTCCTCAAGCAAGGACTCGAGTTCAATTGCTCTAGAACAGAAATACCCAAATCAGGATTGAGTTCATCCTTCCTCCAGCCAATATCTTCTAAATTCAGCCACTCCAACTCAAACCACCTTGCCATCTAGATGTTTTGGACCATTTTGAGCAACTTTGTCTTCTACCACGACCCCTAATTCGGCCTAGAACAGGAGTTATGGCTATGCCCTAGTTGCTGCACTGTTTGTGCTGCAGGTACTCCAGGCCAGTCAACTTCTTCGCTGGTTTTCATCATTTTCCAGCCATTTTCAGCCTTGGATCCTGTTGAATGATTTGTTCCTGTTATCAATGCCTATCTCCCAGACAAAGTGGTGCATCATTTGGAGCTCTAGATCAAAAGATATGGCAAGCCCTAGTTTCTGGCCATGTCAAGATCAATGCCAGAGCATGTCAGCCAGTGGCATTAGCTCTTTTCACCTCTTTTCAGTTGTGCAAACTGGAAACAACCTTGTCCCTTAGACTTGTGGAGTTGTGCTCTACATTTTATTCTACTGCCACAAGTTGAGATAACCCCTCTACCATCCATCGACCCTATGTCGATGCCTTGAACCGAATGTCGACCTAAAGACGTTCGCTGTTTTTGAGCGAACCAGTCGCAACCTTGATACCATTCTGATATTTTGAGACATTTGGAACCTTGTAAACCTTCAACAACTAACCTAATCCTAATCAATTTCTAACCTAATCATTTCAGAATCATCAAGACTTCATCTTTGCATTATTGCATATAGTATAATAATGTATTGAAAAGATTGTGATTATTGGTTATTTGTTGATTGGAGAGCAGATCAAGAGCCCCAGTTCGAGGACTTCACTGTTGACCCGACATCAACTGCTGTATTTTACGACGCGGAAGGCAAGTTATATTCTTGGTCATCTCGAACCTATATTTTAAGAGTTGCTATAACATAACCTTGAATATAGATAATATTGCATGAGAAAGATTGGAAATGGTTGATTTATGAATTGGCAGTACTGGACTGGTTATCTGTGAAATGTGAAATAAACAAGTTTTGAGCCATGAACTATTATATATTTATATACTTATATTCATGAAATAAAACCCTAGCCGTGACCAGGAAATGGTATGGAATGGTGGTAGCACTGGAGGTGCTAGACTACAAAGGATGTGCAGGCACTGAAGGTGCAGGGTTGTGGATGGTCTGATCACTGGCATATAAGGACTAGAACCTTGTGTGGTGCGTCTAGTGGCATGAACAAACGTGCTAACCGCAAGCCTGGTATGGGACAGGCCTGAACAAGTACTTATGTGAATCGTACATGAAACCCCTGCATGAGATGGAAAGTAATACACTAAACTCACGGGGTTCAGCTCCTCCACGTATCACTGAATGTGATTTGATCAAGCACGTTGACCCAGTACTGGGAAGAGGCTTATGGGTGGGGGTATATCCCGCCACAACTGCGGTTTGTGTGAAGAAAACTGCAGGGTCAGGGGTGAATTGTAAGTGAAACATAACAAAAGTTCCTGTTATCTCCACCTTGCCGCTCACAGTATGAAGTGAGTCAGGTGTCCAATCATTCTGATAGGATGGGCTTGAAAGTGGAATATCTTGCGGGTAAATTGGTACCTCTCTGCAGAGTTAGAAATGTATTCGAATACTTCGTGCTCCCGAGTTTTAGGAGTCTGCTGCGGTGGATTAAATCCACGGGGTGTGACACAAGTATTATTTTCTAAATAAAATATATTAAATCAAGATTACCCAAATGACATGTGTTGTCATGATAAGGAGTGCTGCCGTGGGCGGTCATGTGTTGACGTGTCGCGGTAGTGCTATAATTTAGTGAACATGAATGACGATATTATATTATAGAAAGGTGCTGCCATGAGTTGAGCCAGGAAAGAGAAAGATTATTTTACAAACATCCATAATTCTTGACTAGTCTAGGTTCATATCATCTCTACTATATGTATCTACTCTTACCTATGACTTGCTGAGTACGAAAGTGCTCACTCTTGCAACTTATAATTCGGTAGACGGAGTATTCTACAACCAAGACGAAGGCATGGAGTACTTCGTGGATCCAGACGGAGGAGCGTCAGTCCCGTCATTTCCCTTATGTGTGTTGTTCTGCCGTCCACTTCTCTTTGTGGGTGGGTCACCTACCTTCTGCTGTGTAGATGTTATTTTGCTAAACCATGTATGCCGTGAAGACATTGTAATCTTCTTATGTAATATTAAGGCCAGCAGGCCACACTGCTTAAATATTTTGTAAGTGACTCTGTTGCAATATGATATACTCCTGTGCTTGACTTATCTTGAGAAGTCAAGGGTATGTGTATGCTATGCATATAAGGGACTAGCTGCAGCGAGCTAGGTCTCTACAGGAGTAGTCGTTGTCCCAGTTTCGGGGCGCGACAGAAGGTCATGGGAAGATCAACCTTCCCCACGTGGTATGATGAGACCATGTACATCATGGTTATGACCAAGACGACATCAACATGGTGGTCATCAAGATGTCATCGTCCGCCACCTTGGCCAGGACGCGAAAGCTGGCAGCACGTACATCGTCTGGATTTTGTGCTGTCGCCGCCACAAGTTCGGCCTGATTTGGACGCGGCGGCGACGACGACGTGATGGCGTTAGACTCAACGTCAAGATGCAAGACTCAAACTAGATCAACAACTTACTCTAAACCAGCAACAAGACGATGACGATGGATACAAATTCAACAACGCGAAACTGAAAACGAAATTGCAAAGCTCAAAGGGTTGTAGGACAGCGGAATTGATGATGAACTTTTTTTGTGGGGCAAATTTTCTGGACTCTAGGACGATGGCAAAACAAAACTAAAGGGGATACAATGATACCTGACTGGAAACCGAGGCTCTGATACCACTTGATGACCACCATGTTGATGTCGTCTTGGTCATAACCATGATGTACATGGTCTCATCATGGTAGATGGTCTTCCTCGAGACAAAGCCCTGCAAGGGCTCGGCAGCAGGCTGCAGCAACTTTTCATCGACCTGCATTTTCTTGAATGCCTTTAGGTACAGGATGTCAGCAGAGCTTCCACCGTCGACTAGGATACGAGCCAGCTGGCAGTTGTAGACGGTGGCGGAGACGATGAGCACATCGTCATGGGGGAAGCGAACCCCGTGCGCATCTTCTGCTGTGAAGGTGAGGGCAACGTTCGACCACTTTGGTGGTCGAGACGTGCATAGCAACCCCACAACCTTTACTTCCCGCGCATACTCCTTGCGTCGGCGCTTGGAGTTGCCCCGAGGCGGATCCCCCCATAATGACGCTTACATGCCTCTGGGAGGTTTGGAAGGGGAGCTCTTCGGTTGAGACTCTTTCCTGTGCCTGTCTCTGCGGCTCCCCCGAAGAAGCAGGAAGAGCCGGCAAAGCAGGCAAAGGGGGCAAGGAGGCAGGGCTCCCTCCCCCCTGCCCACGCTGGTCGAGGAATGCGGCGAAGTGCTGCAGAAGCTGGTGGCATTCCCGAGTAGCGTGGGTATTGGACTTGTGGAAGGCACACCACAAGTTGGCTGTGCCCTCCTTGCCTCCCGTCACGGGGCCTTCCCGGCTGCGGGATGACTGTCCCCTCCTATGGCCTTTTGGCTTAGGGAAGGGGCGGTTGCCCTTGCTGCCATCATGCGAGCCGCCTCTACCCACGAGGACAAAGGTGTCCCGAGGCCGTGGCTCGCTACGATTGCCCCTCTTGGGACGCTTGTTGGGGGGTCCCTATCCTCTCGGTCGGCGGGGGTTGGTGCCCCCTAGTTTTTCTTCCAGTGGTCATCCTCCTCCGCACGAGCATACTTCTCGAGCACGGTGAAGAGCTCATCAGCGGATGAGGGACAGCTTCGGAAGAGTCTCGATGGAGCTCCCTGGGGAGGATCCCGCTCTTGGACGCCTCAGTGATTGTAGAGTCAGGGACGTGAGCCACTTTGCTCTAGACCTGAGCGAAGTGCTTGAAGAAGTTGTGGATGGTCTCCCCTGTCTTCTGCCTGACGGTGTAGAGCTGTGACGAGTCTAGGGGGCGCACGTAGTTCCCCTGGAAGTTTGCGCAGAACTCGCGTTTGAGGGTCGCGAAGGACTTGATGGAACCGGCCCTCAGGTTGTAAAACCATGAGTGGGCAATTCTGGTGAGATAGAGGGGGAAGACGTTGCACTGCACCGTGTCGTCCCCGCCAGCAGCTGAAATGGCTGTGGAGTACACTTGCATGAATTCATAGGGGTCGGCCTCACTGTTGTAGTGCTTGATGTGCGCTGGGTGGTATGGTCGCGACCAGCGAATGCACTGGAGGAGACGACACAATGGCAGGTTGGCCCCCTCAACCTCCCGGGGCGAGTCTCAATCGCTGTCCCCTTTGACAGGGGATGCACACTCATTGTCAGAGTCGGGGAGGGGTCCCAGTGGCCTTCCTGCGTGACGATAGTGTCTCTTCTCTTCGGGGCTAGTCGAGCTAATCTCTTGGATGTCCAGGTACCCTCTGGAAGTGGTAGTAGCCTCCTCGACCGGCCTATTCCCCCGGTTGGGCCGGGAGTGTGGCTCGTCGTGACCGCGGGTTGGGGGGAGTTCCGATCGGTAGTGGGAGGGAGCCTCCCCAGATTTTGCTGTACGCATTCGCTCGACCTCCTCCCAGGTGAAGTGAGTTTGATCCCCCGGGGGAGCCCTCAAGGGTGGTCCGGGAGGAGGGAGTTCATGAGCATGGGTCATCGGCCCGGA
The DNA here is from genome assembly GCA_019359835.1 of Pharus latifolius. Taxonomy (NCBI): domain Eukaryota; kingdom Viridiplantae; phylum Streptophyta; class Magnoliopsida; order Poales; family Poaceae; genus Pharus; species Pharus latifolius. The sequence continues at coordinate 33,343,945 of CM033324.1, read as the reverse complement.
GGATGCCGTCGACAAGCGGACGGGCCTGGTGCTGGGTGGACGTCTAGGGCGGTGACGGGAGCCTCCGAAGCGTCCCCCGGCTCTGGTGCCGGTGCGGCACCGGCGCTGACCCAGACAGGCCCCCGGACACATGGGCGGCCACGAGTGCGGGGAAGGCTCCTGGCGTGAGGGGGACCCCCGACGCGGGGAGGATTCCCAGCACAATGGTAGCCGCCTGCGGGGGTTCTGGGCCCGGTGCCAGATAGCCCCCCATGATAGGGAAGGTCACGACCACGAGCCAGCCTCCCGGCGTGGGGAAAGCTCTGGGCGGGGGCCAGCCCCTGGGTGCGGGAAACATTCCCGCGTGCGGGGAAGGCTATCGGGTGCCCCATGAAGAACGGAGGCAAGTAAACAGGAGTTGGGGGCCGCGCTAGGACGCGCAGAACTCCTCTAGAGTATGATGGGCACGAAGCTGGCTCTCAACCAAAGCCCCCAGCAGGGGGTCTCCAGAGACCGGGACAGGGAGTTGGGGGTTGCTTGGCCCCACAGGCGTGGCCACGGTCACCGGGTTGGAGATGGAAATCCTCCTACCGAAGACTACGGGAGGGGAAGATGGTTCCTCTCCCAGAATGTAGGGTCACGACAGCGTCATCTTGCAGAGGCGGCGTCGGGTCGCTGGGACTGGCAGCACCGGAAAGGGAGAGGGCTTGAGCCCTCGTTCTTGGGGGACCCATGGCGATTCGTCATGTGTCCCCACGAACGACGCCAACTGTCGTGGTATTACAAATACCCCGAAAGGTTTTATGAATGTTCCTAGTGAACAAACAATGACGCGAGTTGACTACGCGACTGGTCACCTCTCGTCAGACAAGCACAAAGAGTGACATGGGGATTTACACCGGGACGGGGGGGACGCCTGTCATCGGGTGGCGGCTCCTGGGACGAGGGAGACACCCGTGGCTGGGGCTCCGCTCACCAGGACCGTGGTCAGCAGGTGGTGGGGCCCAGGACGCGGGGACGCCTGTCGCCGAGGGCTCCGCTCACCGGGACCGTGGTCACCGTGTGGCGGTGCCCGGGACGAGGGGGATGCCTGTCACCGGGTAGCGGCACCCTGGACGGGGGGACGCCTGTTACTGGGTCTCCACTCAGCGGGACGGTGGTCACCGGGTGGCGGAGCCCATGACGCGGGGACGCCTATTGTGGAGGCTCCGCTCACTGGGACCGTTGTCACCGGGTGGCGGCGCCCGGGAGGGGGGACTCCTGTCCCCGGGGCTCCACTCACCCGGACTGTGGTCGGCGGGTGGTGGCGCCCGGGACGGGGGTACGGCTGTCACCGGGTGGCGGCGCCCGGGACGAGGGAGACACCCGTGGCTGGGGCTCCGCTCATCGGTACCATGTTCAGTAGGTGGCGGCGCCCAGGACGTGGGGACGCTTGTCACCGGGGTTCTTCTCACTAGGACTGTGGTCACCGGGTGGTGGCGCCCGAGATGATGGGGACGCCTATCACTGGGTGGCGGTGCCCGGGACGGGGGGACGCCTGTTACCGAGTCTCCACCCACCGGCATCGTGGTCACCGGGTGGGGGCGCCCAGGACGCGGGGACGCCTGTTACGGAGGCTCCGCTCACCGGGACCGTGATCACTGGGTGGCAGTGCCTGGGACAAGGGGGCCATTTAGGTCGGATATTTCCCCCAACACTATTTCTAATCTCCGCTCTCAAGGATTTCCCATAATTCAATATGCGGACGATACTCTTATTATTGTAAGAGCCTCTGCAAGAGAAATTTTCTTGGTTAAAGCTCCCTTTAGTCTTTTCACCAATTCTACTAGGTTGAAAGTTAATTTTGATAAATCTTTTTTAGTCCCTGTGTGTTGTGATCAGGATAAGTTGATCAATCTAGCTGGAATCCTTGGCTGCAAATTAGGATCTTTTCCATTTACTTATTTAGGATTGCCTCTTGGGATGGCTAGACCGAAGGTTTCGGAGTTTCAAGGATTGATGAATAGAATTGAGAAAAGGTTGATGGGTTGGCATCTCTCTTTTCTTTCGATGGGAGGGAGATTAACTTTGGTTAATTCAGTTTTGTCTTCATTGCCTACGTTTTTTATGAGCACTCTTAAGATTCCTGAAAAATCAATTGCCAGGATTGATAGAATTAGAAGAGCTTTCCTTTGGAAAGAAAACGATTCTTGTGCTGGAGGCAATTGCTTAGTTGCTTGGTCGAAGATTTGTAGACCTAAAAGAAATGGAGGGTTAGGAGTTTTGAATCTTAGCGTGCAGAATTTAGCTCTTTTGATGTAATTCCTCTTTAAATTCTTTAACAAAAAGGACACTCCTTGGTCTAATCTGCTTTGGGAGTATTATTACTGTAATAAGTTACCTCAATGGTCTGCCGCTGCCGGTTCCTTTTGGTGGAAAGATGTGCTTCATAATCTTTCTTTTTTCCAAGGATTATTTTATTGCTCAATTGGTAATGGTTCTACTTGCAGTCTTTGGATGGATTTATGGCATTCTAATATTCTTTCACATGAATGGGATGAGTTATACTCTTTTGCTAATCAGGAGATCTCAGTTAGTAATTTTGTGAACCTGAATGTGTTGGAGGAGTCTTTTATACTCGCTTTGTCTCCTATTACGCATCAACAATTCTTGCTTTTGTCTAATCTTCAGCAAGATCTTCAACAAGTGGGGCATAATAAAGATAAATGGTTTTTCTTTGGATCTGATCAAGGGAGTTTTATTACGAACAAGGTTTATATGTATTTGTCGGGTCAAGGGATTGTGCATGCATTTTTTTCAAGTGTTGGAATAATAGTTGTCTCCTCAAGCAGATCTTTTTCTGGATTTTTTTTACATGGCAGATTGCATACAGGAGACTTATTAGGAAACACTTTAATTTGAGCAATCAGGATTGTGTTTGCTGCTTGAATGATGTTCTGGAAACACAACTTGATCTTTTCTTTCGTTGCCCTTTTGCTATTTCCTGTTGGAGGCACATTGGTATTTTTTTGACTTTTCAAGATAATATTTGGGATTTGTTATTTGAAGGCCAGAAGTATTTTCTAGACATTAAGGAATTCTATTGGGAAGTGATTATTTCGGTCTTGTGGTCCCTATGGAAATTTAGGAACAAAGCTATCTTTTAAAATCTTTTAGGATCAAGGGAAGACTGGCTAAAGTTATTCATCTCAGATGTTGAGCCTATTGTTTTTAGATTTAAACCGGGTGTTAAAATTGGTTTATCCAGATGGATTGATCTTTTGTAATTTTCTTTTTTTGGTTTTTTGTTTACCTTTTTGATGAATTTTGTATTATCCTCTTGATAATATATCTTTTGCAGTAGGTTTCCTACTGTTTCCCTAAAAAAAAAAAGAAAACCAACTGGAGAAGCAAAAAGACCTGGTTGAAGTCGAATTGGCAGGTAAAGAATCTTATCCGTACGAATTTGGCCGGAAAAGGCTCCTACTCGAAAAGAATACCTGGTTGATTACAACATGGTCGAGAAATATTCCTGCTCGGTTTCGGTCACGACACGTGTCTGGCTGCAATTGTGCCATGTGTCCCAGTCGTGTTCGAATTGGATTCCTCGGCTTAGTTTTGATCCGGACCGATCGTTTTGAGTCGAGTTTGACCAGGATTGGTCATAAGTGGGCTGTTTTGAAGCGGGTTTGATCCAAACTGGTCGTTTGTGGGCTGTTTTAATTTGATTTTGACTCAAACTGGTCGAATTTGGTTGGTTTTAGCAAGATTTGGTCGGTTTTAGTCGTATTAGATTAGAATTGGTCGAATCTAGTTGGTTTTGACTGAGATTTATCCGATCTCACACCGTTTGAAGCTAGACTTTGTTGCCTACACATCAAGGAGTTATTTTTGGACACGTTTTGCTATGTACTATAAATAAAAGCTTTTGGCTCAATTAATTGTGTTTTCTTTAGGCTTAGTAGTAGTTTTTAGCTATTTTTTAGTTTAGAAGAGCTGCCCTCTCTATTTTTATTGCTTTTGTAAGCCGACAAGGATGACAACTTCAATTTCAAAGCAATCAACTGAGTTTTTATTTAATTGTTATTCTTATTTTTGCATTATTATGGCTTTTAGGGAGTAGATCCCCTATAGGGTTAGGGATGACCTATTCCTGAAGGTGTGATTCTTCTTAGGTCTTTATTTCAAGTTTTAGAGTAATTTCATGATGTTTTCTTCCTCCAAATCCTAAATTACGGTTTTGGCAACAAACGTAACAGTTGAGCCGTAGCAAAAATTTAGGGGAGTTCTTGTCCCACCCCAGCCTTAGGGACAACGACTACTCCCGTGGGGACCTGGCTCGCTGCAGTTGATCCCATACATGCATACCATTGACTTCCCAAGATAAGTCAAGCATAGGAGTATATTTACATTACAGCAGAGTAACTCACAAAATATTTAAGCAGTGTGGCCTGCTGGCCTTAATACAACATAAAGAAATTACAATGCCTTCGCGGCATACATGGTTTAGCTAAAGCAAAATAAAACATCTACACGGCGGAAGATAGGTGAACCCCCAAAGTAAGAAGTTGACGGTAGAACAACACACATCAGGGCTCTGGTGGAACTGGCTCTACTCCTTCTGGCTCCCAGAAGTTCTCCACGCCTTCATCTTGATCATGAAACACTCCATCTATTGGATGTAGGTTGAAAGGGTGAGTACTTACCTATTCAACAAGTCATAGGTAAGAGTATATACATATAGTAGAGATGATATGAACCTATGCAAGTAAAGAAGTGTGGATTGTTGTAAAATAGACTTTTCCTTTATGTCTCATCTCATGGCAGTATTTCTCATAGCATAGAATTGCTATTCATGTTCACTATTTATAATAACACTGCGACACATCAACACACGACAGCCCACAGCAGTACCCCTTATCATGACAACACATGTCATTTGGGTAATCTTGACTTATCAAATTTTATTTAGAAAATATACTTGTGCCACACCCCGTGGATTTAATCCACTGCAGCAGACTCCTATTAACTCGGGAGCTCGGAGTATTCGAATACGTTTTTAACTCTGTAGAGCGGTACCAATTTACCCGCAAGATATTCCACTTTCATGCGCATCCTATCAATATGATTAGACCCTTCCTCACAGTAATAATGTGAGTGGCAAGGTGGAGATAACAAGAAATTTTGTTATGTTTCACTCACAATTCACCCTTGACCCTCTGGTCGGACAAACCACAGTTGTGGTGGGCTATACCCCCACCCCGACTGCATCTCCCCATTACTGGGTCAGTGTGCATCAACACATCCAGCGATATGTGTAGGAGCCGCACTGTGGGACCCTCATTTGAGGAATCTGGTCCCAACCGCCCAAGTGGGTTGCACTCAGAACGGTACATTGCAAGCTCACAACAACAAGATGCATTATATAACAATGCAAGTAAATAAAACAAGTGCTGATCTCAAGGATCAACATTACAATAACATAGCGCCAAGAAGACCGAGCCCTGGTCGAAAGTTCACTTCCTGGTCGAAACAGTAGCGGCTGGTCGAAAGAAGGGGCTAAAAAAGAAGTCTTGGGCCAATCTGTAATTTCTGGAACTTGATTCTTGGACTGAATGTGAATCTGGCAATAAACTTGGCGTCGATTGAAACTGGCTCTGCCAATTGGACTCACAAAGTTCAGTAAGTAGGTTTGCACGGATAGAAGACACAATCTGGTGTTTTTGATTAGGTTTTGAGTAAAATGAAAACATAAAGATTAGGGTAAAAAGAATAATTAGGGCCTCAATTTTGGTGAGGCTAAAAACTGAATATTAGGATGAGATTTTGAGATTTTGCCTGAAGAGGATTCTGTTCAGAATAGCGATTGGAAGACATTCCTTGAATCAGATCAAGGTTTGTAGTTGATTTGTGGCTTTTAGCCTTTTCAGGCTTTGGAGAAAATCAGAAAAGGATCAATCTGAAATATGTTTGGACTGAAATGAGAAAATGGTATGAAAGGTGGGGTTTAGCTGCGAACTTTTTAAATAAAGGTAGTGGCATACCTAGGATCAGAATTCTGGGATAAGAGATGAAAATGGGGTTGAGACACCCGAGAATCCAATGAAGATATGCTGACTGGCAAGCTAAAGAGGTGGCAAAATTTGGAATGTTACAACCTACCCTCCTAAAGAATAATCTTGTCCTCGAGATTCTGATTAGTCTGAGAACAGGTGGGGAAATTCTGACGCAACTCTTCCTCTCTTTCCCACGTTGATTCCTCCTCTGTGTGGTTATTCCATTTAACTTTGCAGAATCTGATGGTTCTTGACTTCAACTTCCTTTCACTGACCTCTAACACTTTGACTGGGTATTCCTGATATGTCAAGTCTGGTTGAACTTCAGGTTCCGCAGGAGACACTTGCTCTGTTGGTTTCTTTAGACATTTCCTTAGTTGAGATACGTGAAAAACATCATGAACTCCTGCTAGTTCAGGCGGTAGCTCTAATTTGTATGCTACTTCTCCTAGTCTTTCCAAAACCTCATATGGTCCAACATATCTTGGGCTTAATTTTCCCTTCATCTGAAATCGTCGGACTCCTTTGTAGGGTGTCACTTTGACGTACACATAGTCACCTATCTCAAAAGATAGTTCTCTCCTTCTGCTGTCGGCGTAGCTCTTTTGTCGGGATTGGGCTGTCTTCAACCTTTCTTGTATAATCTTCACATGAGTAGTGGCATCTTCCACTAGTCGTGGTCCCAAAAATTGTTTCTGACCCACTTCGGTCCAATATAGTGGCGTGCGGCACTTCCTTCCATAGAGTGCTTCATAAGGAGCCATTTGCAGACACGCTTGATAGCTATTGTTGTAAGTATACTTTGCGTACGGCAGAAATTGTTCCCAAGAATTTCCATAGTCCAAAGCACATGCTCTCAACATGTCTTCTAGAATCAGATTCACCCTCTCTGTTTGGCCTCGAGTTAGCGGGTGGTAAGCGGTACTAAACTTCAATCTCGTTCCCAAGGATTTCTGCAATTCTTCCCAAAACTTTTACACGAATTGCGCTCCTCTATTTGAGACAATTGTTTTTGGTACTCCATGCAGATTGACAATCTTGGTAAGATATAGCTCTGCTAGCTTAGTTGTCGTGTACTGAGCCTTTACTTGTAGAAAGTGAGCTACTTTTGTCAATCTGTCGACTATAACCCATATAGAATCATAGCCTTGTTGGGTTCTTGGTAAACCTATTATGAAATCTATTCCAATTTCATCCCATTTCCACTCAGGGGTTGGCAGGGGTTGCAGTGGTCCTGCGGGATTCTGATGCTCCGCTTTCACTCTCTGACAGGTGTCACAAGAAGCTACAAACTCAGCAACTTCTTTCTTCATTCCTGGCCACCAAAATCGATCCTTTAGATTTTGGTACATCTTTGTACTCCCTGGGTGGATAGAGTAAGGGGTACAATGGGCTTCTTGCAGTATCATGTCCTTGATTTCTCTGTCATCTGGAACACAAATCCGATTGTGATACCATAAAATTCCCTACTCATCCTCACGGTGGTCAATTGTATCTTCATACTTCATATCCTCTTTCAACTTCTGAATATTCTGATCTGCTTCTTGAGCCTTCCGAATTTGATCCTTCAACTCACAATTTACTTTTAAAGCAGCGACGGTCCCTTGTTCAACAAACTCTAAACTCAACTTTTCAAAATCTTTAAGTAATTGGGGTGGCACTTCCAAGGTCTTTGCTTGATTGCAGTAGGACTTTCTGCTCAAAGCATCTACTACCACGTTTGCTTTACCGGGGTGGTAATGTATTCCAAGGTCATAATCCTTAATCAATTCTAACCACCTTCGCTATCTCATATTCAAGTCTTGCTGGGTGAAGATATACTTCAGACTCTTGTGGTCCGTGTAGATTTCACATCTATTCCCTAGCAGATAGTGTCGCCAAATTTTTAGCGCATGAACAACGGTGGCCAATTCCAAATCATGTGTTGGGTAGTTCTCCTCATGTGGTCACAACTGTCTTGATGCATAAGCTAGAACTCTCCCTTCTTGCATAAGGACACAACCTAGTCCTTGCTTTGATGCATCACAATAGACTTCAAAGTCCTTCTTGTTGTCTGGCAACGTAAGAACAGGTGCGGTTGTTAATATCTTCTTTAGCTCTTCAAAGCTCTCTTCACACCCCTCAGTCCAGTCGAATGGAACATCCTTCTTCAGCAATCTGGTGAGTGGCTTAGTGATCTTGGAAAATCCTTTGACAAATCTTCGGTAATAACTAGCCAATCCTAGGAAACCTCTCACATCGGTTACTGTTTCCGGTTGTTTCCATTCCATGATAGCTTGGGTCTTTGAAGGATCCACCGATATTCCTTTGCCAGAGATGATGTGGCCTAGAAATGAGATTTCTTTCAACCAAAAGGCACATTTATCAAATTTGGCATACAACTGATGTTCTGCCAGCTTTTCTAGTACCATTATGAGATGTTGGGCATGCTTTTCCTCTGACTCAAAAAAGATTAGAATGTCATCGACGAATATAATGACAAACTTGTCTAAGAATTCCATAAGGACCTTGTTCATCAGGTTCATAAACACTGCTGGTGCATTTGTTAAACCGAATGGCACTACGGTAAACTCATGCAATCCATATCTCGTTATGAATGCGGTCTTTGGGATGTCTTGTTCTCGAACCTTCAATTGATGGTATCCGGACCTCAGGTCAATCCTTGAAAATATCTTAGCTCCTCTGAGTTGATAAAAAAGATCATCGATCCTTGGTAGAGGATACTTGTTCTTGATTATCATGTCATTCAGCTTTCGGTAGTCGACACAAAGTCGTAGACTGCCGTCCTTCTTCTTAGCGAAGAGTACAGGGGCTCCGCAAGGTGAGGAACTCGTCCTGACAAACCCTTTTCTTTCCAATTCTTCCACTTGCTTCCTTAACTCCTCTTGCTCTTCACTTGTCATGCGTGCAAGCTTTCTTGCATACGGAGTAGATCCAGGCTTTAATACGATTGAGAACTCTATATCTCAGTCTTGTGGCATTCCAGGAAGTTCTTCGGGGAAAACTTCTGGGTATTCATTCACTATTGGAACTCTTTCAAACTCAATCCCTTCTAAACTGTCCAAACTGTATACTTGGTCGTTTATTATTGACCTTTCCGCGTAGAATGCGACTTGCTTTCCTTCAGCGTTCGTCAGGGTTATTGCTTTCTTCTCACAGTCCATCTGACCTTTATGCTTTGCTAACCAGTCCATTCCAAGGATAACATCTCATCCTTGAAGGTCCAAAACCAGCAAGTTCGCTAGGAATCCTCTGTTGCCAATACTAAAGGCGATATTTCTACAGATAGAGTTGACAGGCATTCTAGCCCTAGGGGATTGGATTAAAATAGGAGACTCTAATGCAGATACTGGTAAGTCATTTATGAGCACAAAAGATCTTGACACAAAAGAATGAGTAGCACCAGGGTCAAATAATGCAACTGAAAGTTCAGAATGGATCAAGATCCTACCGATCACAACATCAGATGCTTCTCCTGCTTCAATGGTGGATGCGTAGTTGAGTCTGCCACGACCTGCAGTAGGCGTTCCTCTTCCTCGACCATTCTGGATTCTTCCTCCTCTGGAGGGCGGAACACTTCTGGCAAAGCCTTGAGTTGGGATAGGGGGTCTTGCAGCTTGAGCTCGGGCAACGTTGAATGGCAAAGTGGACAAGGTTCCTTGCGATGTGCCTTTCTTCCACAATGAAAGCATTCTACATTCTTCATGGGGCAATCCTTGAAGAAATGGTTTCCTTTACATCTAGTACACTGTGCTGTTGTGGCTGGCGCAGGCCTCTGGGGTCTCTGTGGCGGTCTGAAGGCTGGCCGATAAGCAGGCATCGGTCTTCCTCGACTAGCATTTCCTTGATAAGAGTTGGGCAAAGCCTTCCACTTCCAGTCTTCTTCGATCACTCTCCTCTTTTCTTCCATCTTGAGTAATCGATTTATCAGGACATGGAAATCCGTAAACTCATGGGATGACAGCTGGTATTGTAAAGTGTTTTGCAGACCTTCGCAAAATCTATCGATCTTTCTCTCCTCCGTTGCAATATCTTCAGGGGCGTACCTTGCCAGTTGAATGAATTCGTGTAGGTACTGTTTGACGGTCTTGTTCCCTTGTCTTAGATTCACGAACTCTCGGTGCTTCGCTTGAACAACGCCTTTTGGGATGTAGTACTTGCGAAATTCTTACTTAAACTCATTCCATGTGATTGAATCCTTCTTGGAGTGCACAGTCTGGTAACTTTGCCACTAGGTGGCAGCGGGTCCAGCTAGTTGATGTGATCCGTATGGAAGTTTCTCCTCGTCGCTGCACCTAACGGTGTTCAACTTTCTTTCCACATCCCTTAGCCAGTCGTCGGCCACGATGGGGTCCTCGGTACTTGAAAAGGTTGGGGGACGTGTTTTCTGAAAGTCAGTCAATTTCGCACCAGTTGCTGGTCCTTCAGCTTGTCCAGATGCTAAGTGTTGCATCAACTGCCCTAAGATCTGATTTTGCACAGTTGCTGACTCTTGTCTGTTTCGCTCCATCCATAGTAGTACATCGTTAATGTTGCCTCCTTGTGGCATTGTTGATGATGATCCTAGTCGGTCTGGGTTAGCATGGTCTCTTGTTCCTGGTGTGGCCCTTGCATTGCTGGGGTTTCCTTCGAGTTTTCCTTCTTGGGGTCTTCCACGCGTATTAAACATCCTATTTAAACAGGAGGTTAAGGATAGAGATGCTGATTCGGAAAGAATCATACACAGGGATGCAAGAAGAATGCTGACATTAACTCAAGAGGCAAAGATAGGATTATGCAAAATGCCTTTTTTCATAAATCAGTTTTTCAAAAGATACAAAGCTTTTTGCCTCATCGGCTTACAAAGTTCATCTAACAACCAACGCACATACATTAACCAAACTAAGAACAACTACTACACCAAAAGAAAGATCTAGCGTCTGCTGGGTTAGGCACAAAAGGTCGAGCCAAAGGAAGTCTGGGGTCACTCGTCAGCACCGGAAGAACCACAAGGCTCTACCTCCATGGGATCCTCCTCCTGGTCGTCATTTGCATCCATCGGATCTAGATCCAAATCCTCATCATCATCCCTGTCGCTGTCGATATTGACAATCTCCTTCCCTTTTCCGTTGGGGGTCTTCTTTTCTTCTGCAGTGTTGGGAAGTTCGAGTGCACGACTATTGATAACAATGCCGCGTGATGAAGGTGTGAAACAACTGAGGTACTCCTTTAAGTTTCCCACTCTCTTGCGAGCGGTAATCCTTAGTTTTGGGCAACTTTTCTTGACAGCTGACTCTAAAGCATTAGGGTCCTTCTCTCCACTTGATTCGGCTAACTCTTGAATTTGTTTCTCCTTCTCTTGGAGACTTGCACGGGTCCTCATAAGCATCCCTCAAGATAATGGTGGTCGTCACGAACATGCTCGTACTCACGAAGTAGGCGGGTATATCCAATCTCCGAAGCATGAATGACGTCTCGGGTCTTTGTCAAGATAGCATCCTCTCGGTCGCTGGATGGGAGAACGACTCGGTACTCCGATCTGGGAACCTAATAAGGCACGAAGCGATAGGGGGAATCTGAAAGGTAGTCACTATACAACTGCCGGATGGTACCTACGGCATGACGGGCAGCATCTAAGAGGGCATCATCTTCTTCTTCTCTGCGGGCCTGACGTCTCACTGAACCTATCCCATGCTCGGGGATCTCATAGACGATCACTGAAGCACGATAACCGAAGGGTCGTCCATTCACCTCATCTTGCCAAATGCAATATACTGGCCTCTGACTATCTCGCACACCAAGGAACTGGAGCATCATCCACAGGAGTAGCGCCCACGATCCAAGCTCGTCACCATGAACGTATCTCTTGCCGGAAGCCATCTGGGAGATAGAACGAAAAGCACCTATGAGTTAAAACAAAGTCTAAAACCTTTTTTCAAAGAATCAAAAAACAACATTTTTTTAACAGAATAGGTTTTCGCAAACAAGCTTTGTCAAAGAACTAGCAATCCTTCAGCTTCTAGGGACGCCAAGGTCTATCTAAGGGTCACGACCTATAGTCGAGCCTTTGCTCTGATACCAGCTTCTGTGGGACCCACATTTGAGGAATCCAGTGGCAACCGTCCAGGTGGGTTGCACTTAGAACGGTACATTGCAAGCTCACAACAACAAGATGCATTATATAACAATGCAAGTAAATAACACAAGTGCTGATCTCAAGGATCAACATTACAATAACATAGCGCCAAAATTACGCAATTTAGAGTTGACACAAAAGTAAGGAGTTTTCTTCGACACAAAGGTCAGCACTGAATAAAACAACAACAACAAGCAAAAGGACTTCAACGATCTTCATCTTCAACAGCAGCAGTATTGCATGGGCTTCCTCCACATCGAACTCAACTTGCTAAGTTACCCTCTAGTAAGCTGGATCTTCTGGAGCGGTTTCTTCTTCTTCCATATTGGGTTCAGGACCGTAGGACTTGGGATCAATGAATCCTTCCTCTAAATTTTGTTTGCAAAAGCAAGGGTGAGCACATTGTCCACATAGTGCTCAACAAGTCTCTAATAAGAATGCAGGTATATAGATGAGGGGGATTTCCAAGAAGATGGGCTCTTTGGTTTATAGAATAGATTTTTCACTCTTAATTTTGAAGAAAGGATTTTGTTTTCAAAAGCTATGCATGGCGGTCTTCCATGAGTCACCACTTTAATCAATATTATGAAAAACTTTCCCAAAAGCTACTTGTGTTGCATCGACGTGGATAGAATCCACTGCGTGCGGACTCCATGACCTGGGAGCTCAGAGTATCCGATACTTTTTGTAACTTTGCAAAGGTGTACCATCTTAATCCATCAATTACTCAGCTTTCAAGTCGGTACCTCTCCATGCGACTTTTACGCATGTGACAAGGCCGAGATCACACAACAGTTTACAATCCTAGCATTAACAATTCCTTGCCCAGTAAATAGACATTCTAGTCCTTATTAACGTTGTGGGTACTTGACGAGGATTGACACCCGAGTTAGTTCAAATATATGCATCGTTGGTTCAAGACAGATTCGAGCCAGACACATACCTGGTGGTACGAACTTAAGTCATTCTGAGAAGCACCAGCCCGAGGTCGCAGGCTTTGCGCGATCAGACCGCAGCTAGTGCGCGGTCAGGAGTTCGTGTGCTATACGCGAACAAAATGTTGGAGATGTTGCGCGGTCATCCAACATCCCGCGGTCAGAGCACTTTCGACGAAGGTATTTGGGATTCACCTGTCCCTATTCCGGGGATATCCCAAGTATCCCGAAGATTCTTCCACGTGGAGGACCAACCGTCAGGAGGTTAATGCGTACAGTTATCCATGAATAACATGCGTTAAACCTACGTGGGGGTTAAGAGCGGTTCTTTAAACCGCATCCAAGCAACTGTCTGATGCAGTTACGACATGGCACCCTTTTGACTAGTATAAAAGGATGGCAAGATGCATCAAACAGAAAGGGAAGAAAAAAGATCAACGTCTCTGATCAAAGCGAGATACAACATATCTCAACCACTCAAACAGCCAAGTCTACGGCCCAGATTAGATAGTTTTTATAAGCCTCCCTGGCTTCTTTCTGTACACTTACATAGGAAAAACCTTGCGCCTGTGAAGGTCTTTTCCCGCCATCTTGTAAATCTTTACTACATATAGTGAAATCCCAACAGGACGTAGGGCTATCACACCCACCATCGAGGGCCCGAACCTGTATAAACCTCTCTGTGCTCCTGTTCTTCATATTCCTACATACCTTCCCGGAGGGTCATCTTGAAAGGTCTCGCTATTATAAATTTTGCATAAGTTCGGCTGAGGACCCCGAGTTCAAATCGTCGACAGCTGGCACCCACCGTGGGGCCTTTCTCAAGGCGTCCTAATTTTCATCCGGAGGTTCGCTGAAATATGGCAGGAGTATATGATTCCGAGAACGATTGTGATATCGAGGATTATGCTCACATTCCAATGCCTTCTCCAAGCGATCTTGTTCCGATGGAGGAGGTTGAAGGCCAAAATCTTCCTGAGGTTGAATCATCTCTCCAGGTCATGTCCATCGACTAGGGAGCGACTAGCGCAAGGTCAGAACCCACCGAGGTTCTTAATGTGCTAGAGGGTGAATCCGGTCCGTCATACGACCCTGCTGAGGGGAAGGATGATATCGACCTGGAAATTAGCCCGGGGAGATTCGACCCTGATAACCTCCACCGTCTCTTTGATTTCAAGTCCGACTCAGAACAAACTGAGATGTTTTCCCCATCGACAACCTCTCTCCCTAGACAATTCGCTGCCTTATCGGAGGAAACTCCTGATCAACAGCTGCTAGGGAAGAACGGGATCGCAAACTGAAGGAGGATCAAGATCTCGAGGAAAAAAACAACGAACTGCACAGAACTGCCCTAGAGGCTCTTCAAGATGCGCAGGCTCGTTACGATGCTGCTCCGAGTTCTTCTCGATGGTCACGTGGTCGCAGGCGCGACCAGACCCCTTCTTTGCCTTCGGAGCGTTTTCCGGTGGACGAAGAAACGGTAACACCTGGTGCCCCTAGGAGAAGTACCCATGGTCGACTGCGATCTATCGCGGAAGTCATGCGTAACTTTCCTCCTACTGTCACGGATGCGTAGAAACCAGCCTTCAGCAGGATCCTGGCGGAAAGACTGGATGAGGTCGCGTCTGAGGCAACCCCAACGGCCTCTTCCCGGTCGGTAACACGTTCCCGCGAATGCGAGTGTTCCTACTCTGGTTCTGGTCGGCAAAGTTACCCGCCGCCTGTACCATCCCGACAGGACAAGTACAGGCAAACACAGGATTCTCGTGGTAATGATCGAGTCCCTGTCCACTCTCGTTTGGGACCGCGGATAACTCCACCGTTGCGTGAAGTCGCCCGTGACCCGGTCGAGGGTCATAGGGCAGTTCACGGTCCCTACGTCGGTTGCAAAGCTTTCTCACCCGGCCTTCGTGCGGTCGTTTGGCTGGACAAGTTTCGACCAGGGGCCATTGAAAGGTTCGACGGAACTCATAACCCATCTGAGTTCCTTCAAATCTATATCACTGCCATCCAAGCGGCAGGAGGCGATGACCGGGTCATGGCCAACTACTTGCCTACAGTCCTCGAGGGACCGGCTAGAACCTGGCTGTTTAATCAGCCCGCGGGTTCCATCTACAATTGGGAAATGCTGTGCGACGCCATCCTCAGCAATTTCCAAAACTGTTATCAAAAGCCGGGTAAAGAGGACGATCTTCATCGGCTACGACAAACTTCAACCAAAACTCTTCGGCAGTTTCTCAAGAGATTTGTCGGGGTGAGGAATACCATCCCGAACATATCTGACGGCTCCGTTATCAGGGCATTTAAACATGCCGTTCGATACCGGAGATTCACCGAAGATTTACTTATCTACCCTCCTCGATCAGTGGCCGATCTTTTCGACATGGCCGATCGATACTCCGACGCAGTCGAAGTGGTCGAATGGAACCGGATGGTCAACAAGGGTGACCTACCACCTCAACCAGGTTTCAAAGACGCCAGGAAAGAAGATTCAAGCAAGAAGCCGGAATCTTCGTCGGGTGGGAAGTCGAAAAAGTCGAAGAGGAACCGCTCTGGACAGTACCGTGAGGTCGTAGTCGCAGAGAAGCCGCCTTCGGCCAAAGGTAACAAGCCTTCATTTAAGAATAAAACTGCTCCTGGTGGTCGTAGTGCCGACCAGCCAGAAAAGTCGACTAATCCGCAGGAAGGCAAGAAGTGGTGTCCGCTCCACAACTCCGCAGGCCACGACCTCAAGAACTGCAGGAGTTGGTTGAAGCAATTGGATGACTTCTACCAGGGAGATGGGCCAATGCCGACCTTACCGGCTAAAGAACAGGCATGCGGACTTAGAGACGCCGACGGAGACGAGGAGATGTCCTACCAGGTACCTCAAAATCATATTAATGTTATTTTCGGGGGTTCTTCCTCTTTCGTTTCCAAAAGGCAATTTAAAGCCTTTTACTGAGAGGTTAACCAAACGGAGACATCCCTTGGTGAACCTCAATACCCCTGTTGGTCGGATACACCTTTGACATTCGATCGCTCTGATTGTCCCGCGGGGCTTACTTGACCATTGAGGCTCCCTCTGGTCATTACCCCGATCATCAATAATGCGAGAGTCGAAAGGGTCCTGATCGACGGAGGGAGCTCCCTTGACATTTTATTGGTCAAGGCACTCGACGAGATGCAAATTCCTCGTTCGAAGATTAAGCCCATAATCCATCCGTTTTATGGGATAATCCCAGGCCCCTCCATGATGCCGTTGCGACAAGTGGTCCTCCCGGTCACACCGGGAGAACCAGATAACTTCCGAACAGAATTGGTTACTTTCGACGTAATTGATTGTGATTCGGCTTATAATGCAATCTTTGGCAGGTCAACTCTCGCTAAATTCATGATGGCAACGCACTATGCTTACCAGTGCGGAAAATTGCCTGGCCCCAAAGGTGTCATCTCGGTCCGAGGCAGTCGCAACGTGGCACTCACGTGCGACCGGCTATCTTTGGAGATGGTCGATCAACTTCCCCTCCGGGACGCTCAGGTCGCCACCGTCGCCACCGACGCGATCAAGGCTCCTCGACCAGATGAGAAACCCAAACTGGTTCCTTTGTACCCAGATGATCCATCCAAGACAATTCGGGTTGGATCAACTCTGGATGACAAATAGGAACTCGATCTCATTGCTTTCCTCCGGGCTAATGCAGATGTGTTTGCGTGGAAACCGTCCGACATGCCCGGTGTCCCAAGGGAAGTAATTGAGCACAGGTTAGCAATTCGACCTGGACAACGACCAATAAAGCAAAAGCTCAGGCGTTTTGCTGTTGACCGACAAGAAGCCATCCGAGAGGAGTTGGACAAACTCCTACAGGCCGGGTTTATCCGTGAAGTTGATCACCCGGAATGGCTTGCCAATCCGGTCATGGTCCGCAAGTCAAATGGCAAGTGGCGCATGTGCGTCGACTACACTAGCCTCAACGCTGCCTGTCCGAAGGATGACTTTGCCCTTTCCCGCATCGACCAGCTGGTTGACTCAACTGCGGGTTGCGAACTGATGAGTTTTCTGGACGCTTACTCAGGATATCATCAAATTAGCATGGCAGAAGAAGATGAAGAGAAAACTGCCTTGATCACCCCGTTTGGCACATACTGCTACGTCAGAATACCGTTCGGTCTGAAGAACGCAGGTTCCACGTACCAGCGCTTGATGCAAAATACCTTTCTTTCCCAGATAGGGCGTAATCTCGAAGCATATGTAGACGACTTCGTTGTAAAAAGTACCACGAGATTGTCTCATTTGGACGATCTCCCTAAAACCTTTTGTAATTTGAATCGCTTTGGAATAAAATTAAACCCAGAGAAATGTTCTTTCGGGGTTTCTTCAGGAAAACTTCTTGGTTTCCTTGTGTGTTCCAGGGGCATTGAAGTTAATCCTGAAAAAATCAGGGCCATTGAACAAATGAGATCGCCCTCGACCATGAAGGATGTTCAACGCCTAGCTGGTCGCATGGCGGCTTTAAGTCGTTTCATATCGCGACTAGGCGAAAGGGGATTGCCTTTCTTCAAAGCCTTGCGGAAGCATCACCATTTTACATGGTCGGATGAGGCCGAAAAAGTGTTTCAGGAGGTGAAGACATATCTATCCAGTCCGCCAGTATTGGTGTCTCCCGACAAAGCAAAACCGTTGCTCCTTTATCTGGCGGCCACACTGCACGCGGTCAGCGCCGTTCTGATCGCGGATAGGGAAGGAATGCACAGACCTGTCTACTATGTGAGCGAGGTACTTCATGGTCCTAAGGAGCGTTACCCTGAGGTCCAGAAGATACTTTACGCGCTACTAATGGCTTCCCGTAAGCTACGACACTACTTCCAAGCGCAGAAGATCACAGTACCCTCCTCTTTTCCTTTGGGGGATATTGTCCAAAACCCAGAGAAATGTGGTCGAATCGCCAAATGGGCGGTCAAACTTGGTGCTTTCGAGATCCATTTCATGCCCCACACGGCGGTTAAGTCTCAGGTTTTGGCCGACTTTGTGGTCGAATGGACCAACCCTGAGCCACCAGTGCAGGTGCCGGAGGAATTGGAGTGCCCCGATTACTAGACAATGTACTTTGACGGCTCCCGTAGTTTTCAACACTCGGGGGCTGGAGTGGTCTTAGTTACGCCCCAGGGTGAACAGCTTAAGTATGTCATCCAACTACACTTTGTTGCGACCAACAACGCGGCAGAGTATTAACCGCCGTGTGGGGCGTTAGTGGTGAGGGGAGACTCACAGCTAGTAGTAAACCAGGTAAACAAGGAGTACAGCACCTCCGATGAGACAATGGCTCATTACCTGGGGGAAGTGAGGAAATTGGAGAAACACTTCAGTCATTTTGAAGTCCAATATATCCCGCGAAAGGACAACATTCTCGCAGACCAATTATCCAAAATTGGGTCCTCACGTATATCCGCTCCGGCAGGAGTGTTCATTGAACACTTGGACCGTCCTTCGATCATGACTTCGGTCGAGGATGATCCGGTAATAGCCTCCGTTACCAACCTCGGTCAGGAACAGGATTGGACTCATCCATTGAGAGTCTATCTTGAACACGGGACCCTACCCGAGGACGAAACCGAAAGCAATCGGTTAATTCGAAAAGCGCGTCTGTACAAGCTCATAGATGGGGTTCTATACAGAAAGGGTACTCAAGGAGTATTCATGCGTTGCATATCTCAGGAGGAAGGAAAGTCCCTCTTGAAAGAAATACATGACGGTGTATGTGGTGCACACGCGTCATATCGGACACTGGTCGGAAAAGCTTTTTGACAAGGATTCTACTGGCTTTCGGCACTTGATGATGCCAAGCACATGGTCAAAACGTGTCCTCAGTGTCAGTTCCACGCGAGACAGGTTCATCAACCTGCCTATGCATTACAGACCATTCCCCTCGCATGGCCTTTCGCGGTTTGGGGAATGGATATTGTCGGTCCTATGCCACAAGCGGTCAACGGATACAAGTTTCTGTTCGTAGCCATTGACACGTTTACAAAGTGGATCGAGGCCGAACCGGTACGAAATATTACCGCATTAGCAGCATAAAAGTTCTTTCACAAGAACATTGTGACTCGATTTGGTGTTCCAAACCGTCTTATCACCGACAATGGTTCTCAGTTCGCTAGTGGTCTTTTCCTAGACTATTGCGACCAGATTGGAACTAAAGTATGCTTTGCTTCTGTGGCGCATCCACAAAGCAATGGTGCTGTAGAACGAGCCAATGGGCAGATACTACAAGGCATCAAGAAACGTGTTTTTGATCGCCTTAAGAGTCGCTCGGGGGCTTGGGCTGACGAGCTTTATACCGTTCTATGGGCACTACAAACTACTTCTAGTCGAGCCACCGGTGAGACACCCTTCCATCTGGTCTGTGGGGCCGAGGCTATATTGCCTATGGAAGTTAGTATTGGGTCTGTTCGGACAGAACAATTCGAACAGGTTAATCAGTCCGAACAGCGGTCACAAGATCTCATCCTCTTAGAAGAAAGGCGTGATCGCGCTTTGGTCAAGTCCGCGGCATACTTGCAAGCTTTGCGCAAGTATCACAGTAAAAGGGTGCGACCACATAGTCTTCACGTGGGCGACCTGGTCTTACGAAAAATCCAAGATCAGTCTAATCGCAACAAATTCTCTCCGAAGTGGGAAGGCCCTTACATTGTTGTCTCGGTGCCGCGACCAGGATCAGCGCGGTTAGCCATGGAGGATGGTTGAATTTTGTCCAATACTTGGAACATCGATCAACATCGCAAGTTTTACGTGTAAGTACTCAACCCCATTTTTCCTGTTCAATTAGCATTTTTTCATAAAATAAAAAATGTTTTGCTTTCATATGATGAATATTTCCCTTTATGCCCATCCACTGTGAATTCGGCTCGGGGGCTGGTCGCCCGCGGTTAGATCATTATAACATCCTGGTCGGATTCGCTGGCCGATCTCATAACCACTTTCAGATAAGTCACTCCTAAATAAGCCGTTTCTCAACGCACACGGGGCTTTCTGGCAAGCCCTTGGTTATCTGAGTGGCTGCTGGTTTGCAAACAAGGCTATGTGTTATAGTGATCATAATTGTTGATTCGATCACATACCCCTGGTCGTTATATTCACTTTTCTCCTGCGTTTGTAATACTAAGTCTTCAGTATCTACAATCACAGGCGGGGGCTAGGGGGATATGTTTATAATATGAAATAACATAAAACAAAAATATATTCATTTTCAAAAATGAATTTTCATGTGCATTGCATTGTATACAACTGTTTCTGTACAGGTATAGGGATCATTCGATCCCGAGCTCAGTCAGGAGCTTATCTACAAGGGGATTAATCTCCTCCATAACAGCCTCTAGTTGCTCTTCACTCTCGACCTCAATCGGTCCCACCAATGAATTCAGATCTACATCTGGGCCATGGTGAAGACGAACCCGGCTGAGGACAGCGGAAGCGGCTGACCGAACTCTGGTTCTGGTCGCCTCTGCTTGTCGCTGAGTATCCTCAGGGAGATACTCGAGAAGTGACTCCGATTGGGCCATGACTAGCGCATACCAGTCATCTTGGCTGAGATTGTCTTTTGTGGTTTCGACCACATCAGCCTTCAGAAGATGAGCCACTGTCTTCAGTTTTTCGAAGACTGAACGGCTCAGCTTTCTAATCGCCTTTTCGGAGGTTTGGATAGAATCCTGGAGGAGTTTATTGTCCCGGTTAAGTTGCTCTACATGACCCGCTTGCGCTGCAACAAGAGAAAAGATTATTCGCATATTGTGAAGACAAGTTTTCCTAATTAGGAATTGACTTACCAGCAAGTTGTGACCGCAGTTTGTTGTTCTCAATCTCTTGGTTTCTAGCAACCGAGATCGAATGAAGCCTCACTGTGGCCACTTCTTTGTCCAGCAATGCCACTTTCCTGTAATAAAACAGAAGGAGTGGTCATAATCAATTTGTATCTCTACAAGTTGAAGAGTAATGATCCTTACCTACACAAGCTGTCTCGCTCTCTTTGTATGGCCACCATGCTCGCCGCCGTAGCATGCGATTGGGCCATCATCCGGGATAGTTCCTGTGATGCAAAAAAAATGGGAGTTAAAGGTGTCCTATGTACAATTCAGGACACCCAGAGAGGGATTCATCATACCTTCATGAACTTCTGTAAGGAGGCATCTTCCGAACTGATGGGAAGGTTTGTTGAAGGCCTGGAGGTGCCTACAGCAGGGGCAGTTGGTGGAAGTGCCTGCAGGGCACTGCTTCCAGTCGCTGTTGATTGCGACTGGGTCCCCACACCTGTTTCTCCCCTCACGGTCTGGACGACTTCCTGGACCGAGGGGGCGGAGCGCTCCTCACTGGAGGCTTCTGCACCAGCAGTGACTTCAACCCTTCCCGAAGTGGTTGAAGGCTGGGCGTTGTTTCTTTCCGCCTGACAAAGGGGGAAAGAAGCAGACGATCACAATTCGTAACCACCATTTTAAAGCAACCAGGATAGAGGTTCTTACCTTATTTGAAATCCCATCAGCTTTTGGGATTTCAGGGAAGGTTCTCCTCGAGCAAGGGGACAATTGTCGTCCACCCTGGTCTTCCTCTTGGAGAACAAGGCAGCTCCTCCCTGTATGTGTTCCCCTATGAACATTTTTTCAAGGGAAAGATAAAGGCTAACGAGAAGAATCTTTACCTGGGCAGTCGATCCCGTTGGCGGCGTTGCACCCGAAGACCTCGATGGCTCCTGGGTTTCCGGGGCTGGCACCACGTGTGCAACCGCCACAGGACCTTGCGCAACCACCTCCACTCCTGTCTGCGGAGGAGGAGTATTTTCGTCCCTGGGACTCGCAGGAGTCACAGGGGGAAGCTCTTCTCCCTGCATAAGCATTAGCTCATCAAATGGGCAGGGGGAATTGAAGAAAACAAGACTGTGAGAGAATCTTACCACGGTCGTCCCTTCGACCAAGGAGGTAGAGGCAACTGGCTCTGAAGCCTCCGGAGCTTCAGGGGCCAGGGAATCATCCGCGACCACAGGGCTTTCGGTGGTCGCGGGGTCTGCTACAGCTGCCTCTGCAGTAGCAGTTGTCCCTGCGGAATGGGTTGGAGCGTCACCGGATGGAGAGCCCGCAATCTTCCTCCTCCAGTGAACTAGAGGGACATCATCGTCCTCCTCCTCCTCGCTCCCCTCTCCCTGTACGACGAAGAAGTAATTCCAGTTCGCACCTGGAAAGATCGGAGGGATGTGATATCTTACCGCAGTTTTTCGGGCGGTAGGAGGAGTGCTTCGTGAAGACCCTTCCCCAATATTTAGCCTGACTTTCTTGGGGGCGGGATTCCTCGTCCTGGGTCTCGAGGAAATCTTCTTCACGTTCTTTGTCGTCGCTTCCCCAGGGAACCGACGTTCTCGCTGGGAAACGTCGCCTCAGCAAACCTCCCAAGAAGCTATTCTCATGGGATTAGTATAGACAGACATAAGACCTGTAAAACAGAGGCCAAGTGGAAAATGTACCTTTCGGCGCTCCTGTTTGAGGTCGTCGCCGGCGTGAATTAAGCTTTGGGGGCGAGGCAACCCCTTGGCACCCTCTACCTTGGCGTTGTACGCTCGGAGGAGGTAGTTAGTCCGCCTCTCGATCTCAGCAGAGGGCAGAACTGTTCCCAAATACAAATTAAAATTGGTGCATTCCAGAAATAACATAAGAAGGTTTTCGGTGCCAGAAATGAATACCTTCGTTGTAGTCCAAGGTACCGTCTGCCATGGACTTGATCTCCCAAGCTGGATGAGCCCTTTCATGCAGGGGGCTCACCCGGTTCTTAACAAAGTCTCGGATGACGTCACGAGCCGTCAACCCTTCTTCGACTAAGTGAAGAATTACCTCGGCGTGCTTCATGAACTCTGAGTACATCGCCGGGAGAGTGTCCAACTCGCTTGGCTTCCATGGCCGCGAGTTTTCAAACCACAGCCCGCTCTCCTTCGGCGGGGTGCAGTAGAACCACTTCTGATGCCACCCGTGCACTGAGTCTCGCAGGGGTGGAAAGGGATACTCCTTTTTATCCCTTAGCCGTAAGTAAATACATCCGGCGGCGTTGGCGCTCTTCGACCACGCTGAGAAGTAAAATCGCCGGAAGAGATCCACGCTAGGATACACTCCGACGAACGCCTCGCACAGGTGTTGAAATACTGCCAATATCAACACCGCGTTGGGGTGGAGATTGATTAACTCCAACCCGTAGTGCTCGAGGATGTCTTTCAGGAACCGACTCTCAGGGAATCGGAACCCGCAGCGCAAGTACTCCTCGAAAACCACCAACTCGCCCTCTCGGACGGTCGGGGTTTCTTGATCCTTCTCCGCAGGCCGCCAGTTGATTAGCAGCAGCGGAGGAAGGATCTCCTCCTTCTCCAACAACATCAAACTCTCCTTGGAATGGTGGATGGATCGGCTCCAGGACGCTATTGTTCGATGGAGAGTTGAAGGAAAAGTTGGTGACTTTTGGGAAAGATGAAGGCTAAGAGGAATGAGGGTTTTGTGCGGCGGAGATGTTGAGGGTTTTTGGCTGAGTGGCTTCTTCAGGAAAACATCTGCTCCTTTTATAGACCCGAGGAGACGCATTAATGTGAGTAACGTTCTATTCAAACGTTCCACTGAGTATTTTATTCATTCATTTCCCATAATGGATACTGTCTCTGGCGGACCCGTTAAAGTGTTCAGGCATCGGATCTGAAACAAAAAGACTTCTTTGTTTCAGAAACTGAAAGCGTAAAAGGACTGAAAAGTTTTCAGTGCTTTTCAGAGGACGTTTTTCCTTTATATGCTTTGGACATTTTCATGAAAAAATCATACGACTCAATTTTTTGACGTATGGATGTATTTTGACCGGGTTGCGGTATGATCGAGACCACGTTTTTGATTAAGCTCCGATTCTAATCGAAGTGACGGTCTGATCGAGCTTCAATTCTGGTCGCAGTATGTTTCAGTTCTAACCGCGGCTTTAAGTCTGATCGCGGTATTAGAGCTGGTCGCGGTACTTTTATAAAAGTGTGATTCTGATCGCAGAACTGAAATTTCCCTGTGTATGAATGGTCGCGAAGGCATTACTCGTGACCATATATTCACACAGAAGATGCAAAGAATATTCATATGAAGAAAGAGATTTTATTTTTTGCATTCTTTACATACGAAAGGGGTACCGGCGACCAAAGCGTCGACCTAATCCGAAAGATGTTTACAGAGTTCTCCAAGGGACATATTGTTGTCAGTAGGATCTACACTGACAACCCCAAGAGAACTAGCAACTAATCTAAGCCTATCTACATCGTCCCTAACAAGAGATACACTACTGTTCCTAATTAAGTCAGAGAGTTCCCGCTGTTGCTGGGCGTGGTCCCTCTCTCGACAGAACTGGTGCGCCTCTTCACGGGACCGTTCAAAACATTCTGCCAGGTGCAGAATCGCCGAAGACATTTCTTCGGTCTTCTTCTCCAGGGCATTCTTCTCCTCCAGAAGATTATGTCCGGAAGGAAGAAACGGAGCAGCAGAAGGCTGATCACTGGGGCCTCCAGTCTCCTACATTTGTAAACGTTAGTTGTGTTAACCATAAACTATCAGCAAAAGGAGATGAGGATCGTTACCTGTCCCTGTTCATGACACGTTGATGTAGCCATCCTGGGAAGTTGATCATCCGATAAAACCGGACGATCACCAGATGGAGGAAGTGCAAACTTCCCACCAGAAGATTGCCTCCCCAACACAGATTGAGGATCTTCTGACCGAATAGTCGCCGCTTGCTGGCCAGAAAATCGATCACCCAAACAAAAGCAAGGGGTGCTAGAGAAGAAAGCTGCAGGAAGAAAAGATGATGGCTCATCTTCTACCTTTGCTCTACTGGAGGATCCTTCGTCAACCTTGGACTTCTTCTTTGAAGGAGATGGATCTTCAAGCATTTCAAGCTCCTGCTTGAGAACTTCCTCTTCATCACTCTCAATCTCGATGATGTTGTGATCTGCCATCGGGAAGTGTATGAAGAGAAGAATGAAGATGTTTTTTAGAAAGAACTTAGCCATGAGAAGAAATTGTGAAGCTTTACAGAGTCAAAGACCCGGTATTTATAGCCATCAGGGTGACGGTTCACGTTCTAAGTGCCTTGGGTTCTTAAAAGTATTTACAATTTTACCTCGGGTTAAAAAATATTTCAACAGCGCCATCATTACCTGTCGCATAATACCCAGAGCCCGTCTCGAGGAACCAACCGTTCTACTTAGTGCGCCACTAAGTGAAGGATTTGAAGAGTCGGGTTAATAATCCGATGCATTTCTTTAAATTTAAAGTGAACACGTCCCTTCGTTTTCTTTAAATTTGGGGGCTAGCTGACGAGGATTGACACCCGAGTCAGTTCAAATAAATGCACTGTTGGTTCAGGACAGATTCGAACCAGACACGTGTCTAGCGGTGCGAACTCAAGTTATTCTGAGAAGCATCAGCTCAAGGTCGCAGGCTTTGCGCGATCAGGTCGCAGGCTTCGCGCGGTCAGGAGTTCATATGCTATATGCGAACAGAATGACCGAGATGTTGCGCAGTCAGCCAATATCCTGCGGTCAGAGCATTCTCGACCAGGGTGCTTGGAATTCATCTGTCCGGCTATTCCTATAGCGGGAATATTCCAAGTATCCCGAAGATTCCCCCACGTAGAGAATCAACCGTCAGGAGGTTAATACGTGCAATTATCCATGAATAACACGTGTTTAACCTGCGTGGAGGTTAAGAGCGGTTTTCTAAAAACCACATCCAACCGTCCGAACAACTGTTTGATGCAGTTATGGCATGGCACCCTTTCGATCAGTATAAAGGAGTGGCAAGATGCATCAAACAGGAAAAGGCGAGGTACAACGCATCTCAACCACTCAAACAGCCAAGTCTACGGCCTAGATTAGATAGTTCTTACAAGCCTTCCTAGCTTTATTCTGTACATTTGCATAGGAAAAACCCTTCGCCTGTGAAGGAGTTTTTCTACCATCTTGTAACCTTTTATCATCTATAGTGAAATCCCAACAGGACGTAGGGCTATTACTCCCACCATCGAGGGCCCGAACCTGTATAAATGTCTCTGTGCTCCTGTTCTCCATTGTTCTACATACCTTCCCGGAGGGTCATCTTGAAAGGTCTCGCTATTACAAATTTTGCATAAGTTTGGCTGAGGACTCCGAGTCCGAATCGTCGACAGCATTGGCTGAGGCGAGGACACGTGCGCACAAGCATGCACGGTCACAATTGCAGACGAGGCTCGGCCGGCGGTGAGCAAGCACGGCACAAGGAAACCATGGCGAACTCTGGTCGTGCACAGTGGCTGTTGTCCTGGTCGAATAGTGCTGATTTGTGATATTTGATTCTTGGTATGGACTGAATTGTAAATCTAATGATTTAAATGATTTGATCTGAAATTGATTCTGCTGTTTTGGTATACTTAATTCAATAGATGATTTGGCACAGCTAGGAGATAAAGTTTGAGACATTTGGACGATTTTTGATATAAATTGAAAATAGAGTATATTAGGGTAAAATAAGTCTGAATCTTATTGATCTCGAATTCTGGGATTTAGGGTTTGATTTTGAAATCTGCACAGAAGAGAAACTTGTGTCAAATAGCATTTAGAAAAGATTTGCCGAAGAAATTCTGAATTTGGAGTTAATCTGGAGATTTTAGCCTTTTTGGGTTTCCAGATATCTGATAAAGGACTAATTTGCAATAACTCTTGGACTGATTTGTGAAAAGAGTCTAGATGATAAAATCTGGCTGTCAACTTTCTGGATTAAGGTATTGGCATACCCTTGATCATAATCCAAGAATAATCTGGTCTGAACTTGGCCAAGATCTTGATTAAATCTGGATTTCTGAAACTTAAGGTATTTAGGTAATAAAAGATATTTCTGTTTTTGAAAACAGAAAGGAGTTGATAAATCTGGAAGTTAGGGATAGAATTGGATCTGGGTTCTGAAGGCTTTTAGGTTTAGGATAACTGATAGATCATATCTAAAAAATCTGATCTAGTTTTGGGGGTTCACAGGTAAAATTTGAAGATTTTAGGGCTAGAACAGAATAAAGCTGGAGCTGATTTGGCTGATCTAGAAGAGACATATGCATGCATGACTTTTAAGAAAGAAACTTTTCATCCCAAAACTCGGGATGTTACATCTTGTAAATCTTTACTACATATAGTGAAATCCCAACAGGACGTAGGGCTACTCCTGTTCTTCTTATTCCTACATACCTTCCCGGAGGGTCATCTTGAAAGGTCTCGCTATTATAAATTTTGCATAAGTTCGGCTGACGACCCCGAGTTCAAATCGTCGATAGTACTCCCCACAGCCAATTCTTTGTAGCCTTGGTCTATGGTCCCACAAGACACATAGCCTGTGGATTCAGTCGCACACGACTCAAAATCCAGGCGTAGGGCGCCTTCCTTCTTACACCTTATCCTCTCCTTATTTTGCTAATCTCACATCACTAATGGCCCTCTGTGGCCCACCAGTTTCCTCTCGAGAAACCGGATCGACAACCATTGCAGGGAAAACCTAATATTCAGAAAGCTACTATGTTGCGCCCGTCCCATACCGGGCAAGTGGTTGGTACATTTTTCATGCCGTATAGAAGTACAACACAAGGTTCTTGTCCTTATGAATCTTTAGTGAGGAGTCTTTCACATTCCCAATGCGCACACAGCACCAACCAACCAAACCATCCTTACTATTGATTCCAATCACATTTTCATTCACAAACAGGTTTTGAACATACTTTTCACACATGTGACACTAGTACAGAGATGCAGTCTACTAACCCCTATCTTCTATCGGTTATTAGCGAAACAGCAGAAAATCGATAGAAAATGTGCCTCGCGGTCATAAAAGCCCGACGGATGTATTTTCCCTATCGGTTTATAAGAAACTTACCGATAGAATAAATAGTATGATTTACTCTAGCGGTGATGAACATATTTGCCGTTAGAAGAGATGCATAAGTACTGACGGAAGAATGTTGTGCGCCGATAGGACTGGTCGACTTCAACAACTAGACTTATTCTATCGGTACTGTATGAATATACCGACAGAATATATTAAAAATTCCTATCGGCAATATGTAGTGCGCCGATAGAATAGTTGGCCTTCTACAAATATTTTTATTCTATCGGTAATGGATTCTTTTACCGTTAGAATATATAGAAAATTGCTTAGAACTGTTCGTCTTCAAATAGTTTTATTCTATCGGTAATGAATGTTTATACCGGTAGAATATTGCAAAAAATATATTAGAACTGTTGGCCTTCTACAACTAGTAATATTCTATCGGCAATGTACGTACACACCGATAGAATATGTACAAAAATTCCTATCGGTAATATTTATTGTGCCGATAGAACCATTCGCCTTCTACAAATGTTTTTATTACTAACGGTATTCTGTTTTCGTACCGATAGAAAATATATATTTGTATAAATACACGGGTCTGTCTCTTTCATTCTCACAGTTCATCTGGGGCTCGTAGTCCTAACCCGTAAGCTCCATGGACGGCCGGCGCACCTCTACAGGGGACCGCTGCACCTCCGCACCTCCATTGACGCCCTCTAGACGTCGGCATCCCAAGGAAGGTACGTAAAATTTCTGCAATATTGTTAGATTATTCTAATCCGATTATGGCAATAATTCTGCTTTTTTTGTATCCTTCATTTTGATGTGTCTTCTTTTCAATATGATTATGATCTGTTCAGGTCCTTGGATGATGCTCGTGAGGGGCAACGTATTTCACGGTTCTTCATCGT
Organism: Pharus latifolius; assembly: GCA_019359835.1. Taxonomy (NCBI): domain Eukaryota; kingdom Viridiplantae; phylum Streptophyta; class Magnoliopsida; order Poales; family Poaceae; genus Pharus; species Pharus latifolius. The sequence goes on along the minus strand of CM033324.1, from coordinate 33,315,099 downwards.
AGTACGCTGCCTACGTTGGCTTATTGGCGAAAGAAATGGTGAAGATCACCGTCGAGAGCTGGAAGGACGTGAAGGGCGAGATCTTGGTTGGCTCGGTCGAGAAGATGCTTAAGCCCGGCGTGTTTCTCAAATCAGGACCTATAGAAAGCATCTTACATTTTTTTGCATGCACCAGCTTGTGGCCAGATGCTTACCTGCTTGGAGAAGAAGAATTGTTGTTATTTGCACAGCCATTCTACACCATCACTACACAGAACAACATCTTGGAAGGTAGGTTCTTTTTGTTAATGGAGTTGAGTTGAGTTGAGTTGATCGAGTTTGAGTCCGAGGAAATCACCAATACGTACCAATGTATGTTGACGGCAGTTCCAGCTCCTCGGGCGTCTTCGAACTGAACTCCTATGGTTAAGTCCAATGTAGTTCAGACATTTGCTGTTTTGGATGAATGGATTTGTGATGTATCAGGTCTAACTTGTAGTCGGTAGTTGCATTGTGGGAACCTGCAAAGGTTCCCTTTTATGTAAAATGCATGTATGGGCCACTGGGTCCTCGTCGTGAACTGGCATGTGTATGTTTGTACCTGAATTTGTGAACTGGCATGTGTAATTTCTTTGGCAAGATGAAGTCCCAAGTACCTAAGAAAAGTATTTTTGTGTCTCCTAGTTAATCCACAAATTAGCATTTCTTGAAATATATTGCTTTATCTTCTAGTTAAGATCCATTTGATGTAAGATCTGTTTGATGTAAGATCTGTTTGATGTTACATTGATATGATTCCTTGAATGTGAGAAATGGCATGTGCATGTTTGTCCCAGTTTGGTACCAGTACCTCCTCTAATTGTAAGTACACATATTTACCGATAGGAAAACACATATATTTGCTCAGTCATGCATATTCTAACGGTAAATACACATATTTACTGATAGAAAAACTCTTGCTCGTGTGTCATGCATCATCTAACGGTTCGTACACATATCTACTGATAGAAAAACTCATGTGCGTGCTGTGTCATGCATGATCTAACGGTCAATACACATATTTACCGAAAGAAGAAGTCCTGTACTTGCTCGGTAATGCACATTCTCTAACGGTATGTGTGTGTTTTTACCGATAGAATATGTGAGCGGCAAATTACCTATGTTAGTCTGATGGTTATTTCATGTATTTACCGTTAGAAAAATGTCCATTATAAGGAAAACCCCACTCGACTATTGCTGAGCTGCTCTTTAATTTGTTCTGTTGCACTCTGTGTCCCTCTGTTTGTGACGAAAGTTCCAGCTACACTGCTAGGGTGATCAGCGCAGGCTGGAGGGAAGTTGATTGCGCCCCTCTCTTTAAGGTACGCTTAATCGTCGACACTTATCTCTCTCTCCCTCTAGATCTCCCTTCCTCTCTACTTGCAAGCTAGTTGTATTGTGTAGTTCCAAGTTTGTAGCTCTAAGCTTGGGAGCTTGGTAGCTGGAAATGTGTCATGTTTTAGGAGCTAACTAGCTTGTATTGTGTAGTTAGCTAGGTTAATTAGTGTTAATTTCGTCAGGCTAGGGTTCAACACATGTATCTGTTGTAAGAGGCTGTACATGTACATATACATAACTTAATCGGGCAGGTTTCATGCATGGCTTACTCATTAAATTTTGTTAATTATAGATGGACAGGAAATATTGGATGTATGGAATAAAACGTACTACTCTTGAATATTTGGATGGTGTGAATGAGTTTATTAAATTTGCTGAGCAACAAAAGGAGAGGAAGGGAGAGAAAAATATGCTCTGTCCTTGTACAGATTGTATGAACTTGAAGAGGTTTAGCAACTCTGATCAAATTAAGAGTCATTTGATTCGTCGTGGTTTTAACGCGTGATACACCCGTTGGATATGGCATGGCGAAGATCTTGAGGAAACAAGCACCACTACTACCAATCAGCACGACTCGGATGTGGATTGCAATAATATCGATGATCATCCCAATTTTGGTAATGTTCATTCCAATGTGAACGTAGATGATGATGGTGACAATCTAGATGAGATGTTATGTGATGTAGAGGAAGATTACAACGAAAATGACTTCTGTGAATTTGAGAAACTGATTGCTGACTCTGAGAAGCCTCTGTTCCCTGGATGTGCAACATTTACAAAACTGTCTTCTGTGCTGAGATTATATAACTTGAAGGCAGGAAACGGTTGGAGTGATAAGAGTTTCACGGCACTATTAGATCTTCTAGCGGACATGCTTCCAGAGAGAAATGAGTTGCCAAGATCTACTTACCAAGCCAAAAAACTGTTGTGTCCGTTGGGAATGGAAATCGAAAGAATACACGCATGCCCAAATGATTGTGTGTTGTACCGTAACGAGTACTCCAGTTTGCATGTTTGTCCAAGATGCGGCGCATCGAGGTATACGCGTAGGGACCGGATTGACAGTGAACGTCACGAGGTAAGGAAAGGGCCCCCGGCAAAAACTGTGTGGTACTTGCCTGTGATACCTAGATTGAAGCGGCTGTTTGCAAATCCGAAAGTCGCGAAGCACTTGCGTTGGCATGCTGAAGCCCGGAAACAAGACGGAAAACTGAGACACCCAGCTGATTCTATTCAATGGAGAAACATCAACAGAACATTTGCTGAGTTCGGCGGCGAACTTAGGAATGTAAGGTTCGGGCTGAGTACAGATGGTATGAACCCACATGGTAATATGAGCAGCCGGCACAGCACTTGGCTGGTTCTTGTATGCATCTACAATCTTCCTCCTTGGTTATGCATGAAGCGCAAGTACATCATGATGGCGTTACTAATCTCAGGACCCAGACAACCCGGAAATGATATTGACGTGTTTCTAGCGCCTTTAATCGAGGACTTACGGAAATTGTGGAGCGAGGGTGTGCAGGTGTGGGATGCATACAAGAAAGAGAATTTCATCTTGCGGGCCCTGATATTTTGCACCATAAATGATTTTCCGGCCTACGGCAATTTGTCGGGGTATAGTACGAAAGGAGCCAAGGCTTGCCCTATTTGCCTAGATGAAACTGAGAGCATGTGGCTGCGAAACTGCCGGAAAACAGTGTACATGGGTCACCGCAGGTTTCTTCCGGTGCATCACACGTACCGTAAGAAGAGGAAATCATTTAACGAGAAGCCTGAGAAGGGATCAGCTCCAGTGTTTCTGACCGGTAAGGAGATTTACTCACGCGTGAACGACATCAAAGTTGAGTTCGGTAAGCATTCTAAACCTCGAGAAAAAAATGTTTGGAAGAAGAGATCGATTCTCTGGGATCTACCGTACTGGGAGCACTTACAAGTTCGACATTGCATTGACATCATGCATGTAGAGAAAAATGTCTGTGACAGTTTGATTGGTTTGTTGTTGAACATTCCGGGAAAGACAAAGGATGGTGTGAAAGCTCGTCGTGACATGGTGGAAATGGGGATAAGGACTGAGCTTGCACCTTTAGAGAATGGAAAGCGTACATACCTCCCCCCGGCCTGCTATACGTTGTCCAAGAGCGAAAAAACAGAACTCTGTCGGTGCCTGCACGGTGTTAAAGTTCCATGTGGGTACTCCGCGAACTTGAAAAAACTTGTGTCTATGAAGGACCTAAGACTGGTTGGCATGAAGTCCCACGACTGTCATGTCTTGATGTCACAGATGCTTCCCATTGCTATCAGAGGCATTCTCCCAGTTAAAGTCAGAGAGACAATCACAAACCTATGTTATTTCTTCAACGCAATATCTTGCAAGGTAAGTACGTGCACTCGTACTATAAGTTCATTACCTCCATTTGTGGAGCTTAATTAGAAGATTTTTCTGATATGAATATTTGGCGCAACTGTGTCCTCGTAGGTAATTGATCCCGATGGATTGGACGCTTTGCAACGCGACGTGGTTACAACTCTTTGTCAGCTCGTGATGTATTTCCCTCCATCCTTTTTTGATGTTATGGTCCATCTGATTGTTCACCTTATCAGAGAAATTAAGTTGTGGACCCGTGTGCCTGCGCTACATGTATCCATTTGAGAGATTTATGGGTGTATTGAAGGGATACGTAAGGACTCGTCGTCGACCCGAGGGGAGTATCATGGAAGGTTATGCCACCGAGGAGGTGATTGAATTTTGCACAGATTATATGGCTGGGGTTGACCCAATTGGCATTCCTAGGTCCCGACACGAGGGTAGGCTTCAGGGAATTGGAATGATTGGATTCAAAGCTATCGTCCCCGCTCATGATGTGTACGCAAAATCACATTTTTGGGTCTTACAACACATGACGGAGGTCGAGCCATACATACACGAGCACAAGGTAATGTTACGGTCACAGAATCCTTCGAAGTCAGACGTTTGGGTCAGCAGAGAACATAACAGGAAATTTGCTGAGTGGATCCAAGAAAGAGTCACATGAGCTACCGAGGGCTCCGTAAGTGAAATTGTGACATGGTTGGCTAGAGGCCCAAGATTCACTGTAGGGACTTGGCAGGGGTACGACATCAATGGGTATTCATTTTACACAAGAGCTCAAGACGCCAAGAGTAGCACGCAATGTAGTGGAGTGACACTGTTTGCTATTTCCGAGGATGCCAAGTCAGTAAGGGCGCTGAACTCATATTACGGTGTTATTGACGAAATATGGGAGCTCGATTACGGATTACTTAAGATTCCCCTGTTTCGATGCCAATGGGTCGAAATCCCTCGAGATGTTCAAGTTGACAGTTACGGGTTTACTCTCGTCGATCTTGGTAGAGTCGGACACCAAGACGATCCATTCATACTTGCAAAGCAAGCCACACAGGTATTCTACATCGTTGACCCGGCCAATCCAAACTTGCATGTTGTCCTCCACAGCAAGAGACGTATTGTTGGGGTCGAAGATGTTGTCGACGAAGAGGAGTATAACCAATTCGATGAAATACCTCCATTTTTAGAGGACATTCAATCTATCCGTATTGAAGATATCGACGAAACAACGTATCTGCGAGATGACCACGAAGAAGGATTATGGGTTGAGAACCATTGATGATTAATTTCTATTTCAGGGATAAATGCCAAGCAAACAGCCCACAAGTTCCGCAGCAAGGTGAGGAACTTATCATTAATACATCAGGCAGTACATTTTTCTTTAGAACTTAATGATAAGCTAGTTCACAGCATTAATACATCTCAATTTTACTCCACAGCATGAGTTCTAACATGTACAGTACCTTTATCCTGTAAATACTTAATTCTTCCCTTCAAATAGCACTTGCAAAAATCTCATCGCAGCCTCTTGCTTCTTCAAATTAAGTTCTGCAAAAATCCCTTTTTTCTGACGGTATTTTGTTATTTATACCGATAGAAAAGGACATCCGCTACTTTCACACTTGTCTCAAGCACTTCAAAATGTTTTCTATCGGTATTGTTCTATTTTACCGTTAGAATAAATTCGTTAGTCTCACGGTATTTGTTGTTTGACGGTTTTTTCCTGTTTTTACCGATAGAAGAATACTCTGCCGCTTTGAATTCTCAACCGTGTCGCCATGCGTCGCCTTGGAAACTCTATAAGTACCTCGCCATGCGTCGCGGTATTTTGTTGTTTTTCTAATTCTCGAACGGTTCGACTCCTCATCTTCTCTTTCACAATGGCAACCTCCATGGGATCGTCAGCCACGCCCTCCCCGGTAAGAACTCTAAATCTCCTCAGTTTACCTCTGTATTGTTAATCCATGTTCAGTTCATTCTTGACCTGTTGATTTGCACAGGGAATGGTAACCGTGGAAGACACTGCCAAAGTGAAGGCCGACCTGAGGGCCCTCCAGGAGGAGCACAAGCTCCTTACACACAAGCACACTCAGCTACGGCTTGACCTTGACGATCTCTTCTAGCGCATTAAGCGCATGAAGACGGATGGTGACAATGCTAGGGCGAGGACGAGGCGTCTTCGCGAGGAGAAGAAAGCCGCGGATATGACCATCGCTGGCTGCGGTTTGACTATGAAGGATACCATAGCGAAGCTGAGGGAGGTCGCAGGCCTTCTCGACGCGGTAGTAGTTGATCCTAGGGACAACTTGTCGCTAGAGGAGTCCTGCGTCCTGGCTGCAAGTCTAACTGACTCTATTCTACATGCAGCCAGGACTAAGACCACCCCTTGACCTAGCATTTTGGGTTTTATTTTTTTTTGTTAGTGATAAAACAACAATGAATGAACAATTTCTTTTTATGTCAATTTTCCAATTTTTCGGCTATCTTCCCTCTTTCTTTATCATCCTGCAGCTTTCAACCACGGTCTGTTTGATGTTAAATTGTGTGTACCATTTCATTACTCTGACGGTATTTTGTTATTTTTACCGATAGAAAAAGGGCACCCAATACTATAAGCTCAAGCACTTAATTAAAAAATTTTTCTGGGGAAAATTAGTCTCACGGGATTTTATTGTTTATACCGATAGAAAAAGGCACCTTTTCATTACTCTGACGGTATTTTGTTGTTTTTACCGATAGAAAAAGGGCACCCAATACTATAATCTCAAGCACTTAATCAAAAAATTTTTCTGGGGAAAATTGGTCTCACGGGATTTTATTGTTTATACCGATAGAAAAAGGCAGTTTTTCATTACTCTCACGGTATTTTGTTGTTTTTACCGATAGAAAAAGGGCACCCAATACTATAATCTCAAGCACTTTAAAAAATTTTTTTGGGGAAAATTGGTCTCACGGGATTTTATTGTTTATACCGATAGAAACAGGCATCCACTACTTCAAATATTTTTCCGGGAATTTACTTTTTCTATCGGTACTATTTTGTTGTACCGATAGAAACTGACATAATTCTATCGGTATCATTTTGTTGTACCGATAGAAAAGTTCCTCCGCTACTTTATTACTCGTACACGGCCCTTTAGTTTCCCTCCACTCGAACAGTTCCACCTTAGAGCACTGCGTGTCTTCGAGAGCGAAGAAAACCACAACCTCCGCCGTGACCACTCACTTCCTCTCTCCCACACGACGATCGCCGGCTGGACACTGGTTCGCCACTGCCACCGGTTCTTATTTTCGTCCTTCGCCGGTCGCCGCTGCGTTCTACACCGCCTCTCCATCACCAGAACTGATCGCCGCCGTAAATACCCTAATTCGTCGTTCTATTTCCAACATCTTCTTTATTTGATCCTAGTGTTTTGCACGTATTAATTCTTCGAGTTTTGCAATTACACTAGGGTTCCCTATTGTGTTGGCTTATGTACATTCCGCAGGCAATGTTGATTTAAATTAGGGTTTACATTATATGTTCCAGTGCTGTAATGAACCTGTTTTGAGATTTTAACTTATCTATACTGCTGTATGTGTGATCAATTGTATCCAACTGCCATGTAATGCAGATTATATGTTGGAGGTGTTCTCACACATATTCTATCGGCAAATCATGTGTTTACCGATAGAAAATATTTCTGCACAAGTAGTAAAACTTAATTTGGATCTGGAAGGACATGAGCCATGCAATGTACTAGTTTTGTTGGGAATTTTTACTCACTTCGTATGAATATATGGCAATGTGGATGGGTCTTCGATGTATATGTTTCAAATGCCTAAACATCACTTTTGCCAACCTAATAGATGTGAAGTCCTGATGACTCACATACAGGCTAGGCTAAAGATTATGCACAGTGGCACTTAGATGCTTGTGTGCATATTTACGTGTGAAATAATAATGCTGGCCCATGAATATTAGTATAGCAAATCATCGAGAATGTTATGTGATGACAGTGAATGGTGGCTTGTTAACAAAATTCCATATGTAGAGAACATTGTTATGTTCTATCGGTATCTCACGGGTTTGCTGATAGAAAAATTGTCTTCTGTGGAGGTAATTGTTATGGTCTATCGGCAGCTCATGTGTTTACCGATAGAAAATATTTCTGAACAGTTCAGGAAGTAATTTATGCATGTCTTTCTTTTTGTATTATTTTCCCTTTTGCCGCCCTAGTTAGTCTCCAGTCCTGGGCTGAGTTATGGAACTCCAAGGCGAATTAATTGCCATATATATGGTTTGTTGAAGGTTTTGTAGGGGAAGACATGTCGTCGTCTTCATCGGATGGTACTAGTGGTTCGACTAGGGCCAACCCCATCGTAACTACTGAAGATGGGGCTGTTACATCCCAGCGCAAGAGGGTGGGGCGAGGCGCGATGACGTTGGGGCGTTTGGCCAAACGCACGGATCTTTCTTGTGAGTTCAACCAATTTGGGAGGCCGATTGGAAAGAATGCTGGGAGGTACGCGGCCTACGTTGGGCTGTTGGCGAAAGAAAGGGTGAAGATCACCGTCCAGAGCTGGAAGGACGTGACGGCGGACGAGAGGGATAGGTTGTGGGCGGAAGTGAAGGTTAAATGAAGTGAAATCGCTGAACTCTTTCGTAATCACGTTCTCTTGGCTTATACTAAAGTTTAACTAACTCGTGATTAATTGTATGCATTTTTTGGAAACAGGCTAAGTGGAACATCCCCGACGATACACCTAGGACTGCCTGCTTGAAGGCCATGAACGGAACATGGAAAACCTTTAAGAGCTGGCTCGTCAATAACTTCCTTGCTGCGGGGAAATCTTCTTGCGAGAAGTACCCCTTCATATCGGAGGAGGTATGGGAGGAATTCACCAAGCAGAAGGGGACTGAGGAGTTCAAGGCCCTTAGCGAGAAGAATAGGGCGATCCAGAAGAGGAACGACCACCCGCATCGGCTCGGATCCCGGGGCTATGCGGGGAAGGAGGAGCAGTGGAAGAAGGAAGACGAGCAAAATCCTGTCATCGACACCCCTGAGTTGCCGCTCTCCGAGATCCGGGATGAGAGGTGGAAGCGATGGTGGAGGGGGAGGGGGTCCGTGTCGTCCACGGGGTCTGTGCAGTTCGCAACCCCTGGGGACGCCGACGTTGTGAGGCGAATGGTAAGTTGGCTAACCTCGTAAACTGTGTGCGCACAAGTGTATATAAGGCAATTTGTCTCACAAGGTACCTTTAAATGTAACAGATCTCTTTTGAGAAGGAGGCAGCGGAGGGATTGTTTACCCCGCAGAGGGAGAACGACATCCTCACCCGGGCTCTAGGAAATAAGGAGCATCCCGGGCGGACACGGGCCGTGGGATCCATTGTGTCGTGGAAGGCCGGTTTCGTAGATCCGGCTCCACCGAGGAAGAAGGCCCGCACCTAGAAGGAAAAGGAAGCTAACCTCTCCGATAAGATACGGGCTGAGGTACGGGAGGAGATACGGGTGGAGATGCGGGCTGAGATATGGGCTGAGGTACAGTCTGAGGTGCAGACCGAGGTCGCACAAATGAGGGAAGAGTTTGCACGGTTGAGAGAAGCATTGCTGGCCAAGAGTGCAGATGCGGATCCCCAGGATGACGGTACCCCGCGGGGTCGGATAAGCAGTTGCGCTTCGAAGGTACTCGCGGATCCAGTGGATCTACTTGAGGTACTGCAAGCCTTCATCTGTGCACTTAAGTTGATGCCACTCCCATTCTGTTAGAGTTGTTTCGCTATCCTATTTTAATTGTTACAAATTTGCAGGGGTCGGAGGGCTGCATCCTACAGAATCACATAGGCACCAGGCAGGAAGTGGTTGGACACGGCTTCGTATATCCGTCTGGGCCGGATGTCTGGGTCCACTGTGTACCTCTGCGGTTGGGTTTCGCAAAGGTACAGGTGGACATGGCCATGCCGGGTACAACGATTCTCCGTTGCCAGTCCCAACAGAGGAACTGCAGACACTTGCTGAGGCAGTGGGCTCCTACGTACAGTGGCCCAAGAAGTGTCTTGTAATACAACCGGTAAATCCTACACATTTTAGATTACATCCTACTCAGTACACTCAACTTGCATAATCTAACATACGTGCTCATTAATTGAAGTGGCCTGCCGCTGGGCTACCAGGGGACTGCGCCCCCAGCTCGGGGCATGAGGCCCGATCTCGTGCGACCCTGGACACATCAAAGACGGCCTCCACCCCACCCAGTGCATCCAGGCCTTCACCTCGGAAGAAAGCTGCCATCACCTCGCCCTTGCCTTCGAAGGTACGCGCTCAGTCCCCGACAAAAGGCAAGGGCAAAGGCAAGGGAAAAGGGCAACAGGGACAGCCGGAGAGGTTCACGAACGGGTTCCCACTCATGTCGGAGGCAGCTTTGCGCAAATTGGATCGATCAACCAGAGACCTCCACGCGTGGTACCTACACCGAGCTCGGCGCAATCTGAACTTCTTAGTTCCCTACAGGCCTGGGCAGTTCCACCGTGAGCCCGGGAGTATATCCGTGGCACACGAGGATCTGTTCGACCTCTACAACTGGCGGGAGCTCGATATGTCCATCATACGGACTGGAGTCCTGTGAGTTTGCTGATGCTATGTATTGCTGTTTTCTAACTCTGTTTGCTAACTCTGCATTGTTGTAGTTCATTTGAAATGTAGTAACTTTCTGTGCAATACTAATGTCGTCCTTTGCATGCAGGTGCATGTACAGGCTAGCATCGGAGGCTGTGTGTGACAAGGTGGGTTTCCTCGACCCAAAGAAAATAAGCCTCACGATGCTAGAGCACGACGCCGCGCACGCTGAGCAGTACATATCCAACGCGCTGATGGCGCAGCAGGACAGGGAGTTCATTCTGGTGCCGTACCACCAAAGGTTAGTGCATTTCGTACTAATTTAACTCGATCTTGTATGTAACACCTGAGATATACTTTGAGCACGCGGTCCTCTTTTACGTACAATGCAGGGGCCACTGGATCCTCATCGTGATCTGTCCGCCGAGGAACGAGGTGTACTACCTCGATTCGATGCGTGACAAATTATCGATGGAATATGTGGTCAAGGGGAATATGGAGGCGTAAGTAACTTATATGTTTGATTTAAATTTTCACCTCACTAGCTCATGATAATACATTTACGGGTAATACTAACTGAAATGCAGGGCTTTTGATAAATATGCGTCCGCTGGAGGGAGGCATGCCGCACCGCAGGGCTCCCTACTAGCTTGGAAAGAATATGAGGTACTCACGAGACTTTTTGTTTATGCTTAATTAGTTTGTGGAAACAATAGCTAACATGTCTTCGCATATGCAATTATCTCAGTGCCATCAGCAGCCGCAATCGTGGGAATGCGGGTTTTATGTGTTGCGCTACATGTACGACCTAGTGCAGACAAACTTTGCCCAATTCCCCCAAGTAAGCATCGATAGCTAACTCAAATTTGAAAATTGGGTGTCACGTTCTAAATTAGGAAGTTAGTTACTAAGTATTCACACATGCTTGCAGATCGCCATGTCGAAAGACTCATACGAAAATGCAAAGATTAGAGATCTTCGACAAATCTGGGCTCAATATGTCATGGAGGAAGTTGCGCCAAACCATCCGCCATGATAATTTTCTCTTTTTCGTGTACTCTGTGCATAGACTGTTTATATACATGTGAATAAATATATATGTCAATAAATGTCCACATTGGATTGCAATTTGTATTTGTCCATATATATGTGAATAAATGTGAATAACTGTCTAATGTGTCAATCTGTTCTATGAATTTACCCTTTGCATCTGTACTGTATTGTGTATCCAATCTATAATGTATTGCATCTGTACTGTATATGTGAATGTACTGTATTGTGAATGCAAATAATGTACTGTATATGTGAATGTTCTATCGGCAAATTCATTCACAGCCGACAGACCACTACAAATTTTCTATCGGTAAACTCATCCACAACCGAGAGACTACTGTAGTTTTTTCTATCGGTAAACTTGAAATTAACCGTCAGAATAGTGTGACTTTTCATGCCGGTGAACTCATCCACAACCGAGAGATTACTGTGGTTTTTTCTATCGGTAAACTCATCCACAACCGAGAGACTACTACCCATTTTTCTATCGGTAAACTTGAAATTAACCGTCAGAATAGAGTGACTTTTCCTGCCGGTGAACTCATCCACAACCGAGAGACTACTGTGGTTTTTTCTATCGGTACACGTATAATTAACCGTTAGAAGAGTGTGATTTTTCCTGCCGGTGAACTCATACACAACTGAGAGAGTACTATGATTTTTTCTATCGATAATGTCATTTCCAACCGAGAGAGTGCTACACTTTTTTCTGTCGGTAAACTTATAATTAACCGTTAGAATATGGGTATTTTTCCCAACGCTAAACGTCAGACGACGACCGGTTTTCTATCGGTACAATCATAAGGTGCCGATAGAATAGTAATATTTTCCTGTCGGTAATCATGTAATTAACCGTTAGAATAGTGGTACTTTTCCCACCGTTAATCGTCAGACTACGACGGGTTTCCTATCGGTACACTCCTAATATGCCGATAGAATTGTTAATTTCTTCTGTCGGTTATTTACTGATAGAAAATATTCTATCTTGTTCTATCGTGTCTATCTCTATCGGTACGAAAACCGATAGTACAAGGGTTTTTTTTACCGATAGAAGAAAGCTTTTCTGTACTAGTGTGACCATTTAGCATTTAACATATAATCTTGAGCATAAGCATAGCCTAAGCATGATGTCCTAGGGTCACAAGGGTCCATGGATATTTAATCACAAAAGGGGCTTCACAATTATTTAGGTCATATCTAACCACTTTATTTGAACATAACTCTCATTTGAATGTAAGGCATGCACATACTTGAAAACAAATAACATACTTCATTTCAAAATATTAGGCGAGACATGATCAAGGGATTGAGAATTGCCTTGCAGTGTGGGGTCTGACGGCTCTCCGAACTCTTCTGTTGACTCTTCTGCTTCTTGCTCTATTCTCGCACACAACAATGAGGCAATTCAACACATCGCACCACATAACATACATAAAATAGTTTCTATAGGAAATAATAAGTAAAATATAACATGCATGCAAGGAAAAGATCTGGACATGGATGCTTGAGCGCTGCTCGGAGAAATGGGTTAAAAGGGGTCGAACGTCGAAGGGTCGACATTCGGTTCACGACTAGGCATAGCCTTAGGTCACCTCTAGGTGGGTTTTCTGGAGATGTGACAGCAAAGAAAGTTGTAGAACAAGGCTCCAGGAACCTAGTGGACAAAGTGGCATTTCAATTGCTCAATCAGAAGGGGTCAAACAAGGCTAATGCCAGTGGCTGGCATGCACTGACACTGCACTAACACTGTCAAAAACTAGGGCAGAGTGCTAAGATGCCAGGGACACAATGGCGATGGTTTCAAGGGCTGAGGCGGCCGGACGACGGCGAACGGCGGCGATGAACTACGGCGGCGACACGGCACAGACACAGTTCTGGACAAGAACTTGGCAAGGGAATAACTTCCAATCTGGGCAGATCTAGAAGTCAGGCGAGTGGAACAAAATGCACAGGGGGCTGAGACCTAGCCAAGTGACAAGGTGGTACTGGCTAGATCGGCTGGGAACGAAATCTGGCGGCCGGCACTGGAGAAGAAGGCGCTGGATTTTGGGGTTTTTGACACAAGGCGATTGAAGTCATTTCCTTGCTTGGAGAGTGAGAGGGGGACAAGAAGAAGCTACAGACATGGCCAATTTGATCGGAGGGTCACCAGCGTGGCCTGGCGACGTGAGTCAGATCCTGGTGGCGCTTAGATTCGGGGAAAGCTTTGATTTGAGGTTAAATTTGAAATCCAAGCTTGCAGGCCTACTAGGGAGGCTCTACTGGTCATAAGCTCTCACAGAAAGGTGAGCTAATTCGTGCTAAAACACACGGCATTGCTGGAACAGTGCTTTTAGGGAGTTCCGGTGATCATCGGCGACAGGGTCCGCCGGGATGAAATTAAGCGCCACGGCACAGAGAGGAGGGAGAGAGGGACTCACCGGTGTGATCGATTTGAGGTCTGGTGTAGCTGAACGGGCTGGCACTGGGCTCCTCTCCGTTGGCTCATCGGAGACGAAGAAGAAAAGCGAGGGCTGGAACTTTGTGGCTGCTGGAGTGGTGTGATGGACTCTAGGCGAGGGGGAGGGATTAAATAGGCAGTGGCCGGGGCTCTCAAGAGTTGAAGTGGATCGAGTAGGATACGCGTGACTGGCGCTAGAGGCAGGATCGAGACGGCGTACACGGTGTTGGGATGCGGCAGTGGCTCTGCCAAAGGAGAAGATCGCGCCAAATTTGGCTGGAGCAAGGCGACGGGGTGGCTGGCTTTGGCATGGCGGCGATGTGGCAAAAAGTCTCTGACAACAGTAGGCACATGGGCGCACAAAACGAACAGCGCTGCTGGCGATCATCGGTCGTTGCCACGGCGGAAGGTTTTGGCGTGACGTGAGCACCACGCGCGGACACGTCAGACACGACCATAGGTGGAGACGTATGCTGGCCGACGGTGAAGATCGTGGCGGCGCCTCTGGTCGAAACGGCTGCTGGCCGAGCCCTGGTCGAACGTTCACTGCCTGGTGGAAACAGCAGTGGCTGGTCGAAAGAAGGGGTTGAAAAAGAAGTCTTTGGCCGATTTGTAATTTTTGGAACTTGATTCTTGGACTGAAATGTGAATCTGGCAATAAACTTGGTTTCGATTGAAACTGGCTTTGTCAATTGGACTCACAAAGTTCAGTAAGTAGGTTTGTAGGGATAGAAGACACAATCTGGTGTTTTGGATAGAAGACACAATCTGGTATTTTGGATAGAAGACACAATCTGGTGTTTTTGATCAGGTTTTGAGTAAAACGAAAACAGAAATATTAGGGTGAAAATAGTAATTAGGGCCTGAATTTTGGAGAGGCTAAAAACTGAATCTGAGGATGAGATTTTGAGATTTTGCCTGAAGAGGATTCTGTTCAGAATAGCGATTGGAAGACATTCCCTGAATCAGATCAAGGTTTGGAGCTGATTTGTGGCTTTTAGCCTTTCAGGCTTATGAGAAAATCAGAAAAGGATCAATCTGAAATATTTTTGGACTGAAATGCGAAAATGGTATTGTCGTGGTATGACGAATACCCCGACAAGTTTTGTGGAAGATCCTAGCGAAGAAAAGACGATGCGAGCTGACCGTGCGATCGGTCCTCTCCCGTCAGGCAAACACAGTAAGTGACACGAGAGTTTATACAGGTTCAGGCCTCTGTGGAGGCCCTAGTCCTATCGGCATGCTCCCAACCGGAGTTGGCTTGGGGAGCTCTCTCGGGACAAGCCACAAGGGGGCCTTGTCCCCGGGAAAAAGGCGGCGCCCGGGACAAGCCACCGGGGGCCCTTGTCCCCGGGCAAAAGGACGGGCCTCTTACCAGCACTTGATCGCTCGGAGATTTCCCCCAACAGGTATGAAAGGTGGGGTTTAGCTGCCAACTTTTAAATAAAGGTAGTGGCATACCTAGGATCATAATTCTGAGATAAGCGATCAAATTGGGGTTGAGACACCCGAGAATCCAATGAAGATATGCTGACTGGAAAGCTAAAGAGGTCGCAACATTTGGGATGTTACACGCACTCCGTGCCAATCGTGCACAACTTTCCATCTCATGCAGGGGTTTCATGTGCGATCCGCATAATTACTTGTTCAGGCCTGTCCCATACCAGGCTTCCGGTTATTACATTTTTCATGCCATTAGATGCACAACATAAGGTTCTAGTCCTTATATGCCAGTGACCATACCATCCACAACAACGCACATCCTGTGCTCGCACATCCAGTGCCACCACCATTCCATACCAAATTCTAGTCACGACTAGGGGTTTTATTCCAGGAATATACATAATACACATATAATAGTCCGTAGCTCATTACTTGATCATTTCACATTTCACAGGCATCCATCCTAATACTACCATTTCATATCTCAATCATTCTTTCACATGCAATACTACTTATGTCGTGGTATTACAGATACCCCGGCAGGTTCGGACGTGCGCAGCATGAGTACGACGGCGCTAGCTGACCGAGTTACCGGTCTTCTCCCGCCGGGCAACACAGAAATTGACACAGTGGTTTATACAGGTTTGGGTCCCAGTGGGGGCCCTAGTCCTGTTGGCTCTCTCCGGACGCGAGTCCGCTGGGGAGGTATGCT
The DNA here is from genome assembly GCA_019359835.1 of Pharus latifolius. Lineage (NCBI taxonomy): Eukaryota > Viridiplantae > Streptophyta > Magnoliopsida > Poales > Poaceae > Pharus > Pharus latifolius. The sequence goes on along the minus strand of CM033324.1, from coordinate 33,299,129 downwards.
CTCGGGGAGAGGTCTCCAAGATAGCCTGATATTGCATTAATTCAAATGAGTTCGAATCCCCTGAAAAGAGGTACAAGAGGGGTATATATAGCCCCTAAGAAATACAAAAGACCAAAAAGCCCTCGCTACGACCGTTGGATCGAAGGGCGCAGACGTCCTTTGGCTAGGGGGACGGCTCGGATGCTTGACACGTGTCCTCGCTACGACTGTTGTATCGAAGGGCGGTTGCTGACCCGAGAAGCCGACGCCATCGGGGCCCCGGAGGCCCTTCGAGACTCACCGGGGTTCCGGTGACCCTCCGGATCTCACCGAGGGCCCGGTGACCCTCCGGATCTCACCATGGGCCCGGTGATGCTCCGGGTCTCGCCGGGTGTCCGGTGACCCTCTGGATCTCACCGGGGGCCCGATGACACTCTGGGTCACACCGGGGCCCTGGTGATGTTCCGGGTCTTACCGCGGGCCCGGTGATGCTCCGGGTCTCCCCGGGGGGGGCTTTTCAGGACTTCGTGGGGCCCCTGGGAGTTCCCCCAACAGCGGCCCCCAGGCCCTCAGGGGCACTTAGCGCCCCCGATGGGTATGTGAAGCTCCCGATGATGACGCCTCGTTTTCCACGAAGTCTCTTACGCCGCTGGCGGTGTTTCGGCTTCCGAACCGTTTCTCCGCGGGACGCGTCTATCCGCGAACCGACGCATCGTTTCCAAGCATTCACCTTCGCGTAGCCTCGTCTTGCGCCCGACGGTTCAGCTCCGCAGCCTTGATGGGCTTGTGGACACGTGGCGGGCATCCGGGTCCCCCTCCACCGCCTATAAATATGGGGGGGCCCTTTGTTTGAGCCTGCCCACAAGCCCTCAAATCCCACAAATCCCAGTTTTCTTCCGGTAGTTCCCGGCGCCCTTATCCTGTGGTTTCCGGTAATATCCGGTGGCTTTCGGTGACATTTTCCTGGTAGCACCTGGTAACTTCAGGTGACGTTTTTCTGGAAGTACCCGGTGACATCTCTCCGGTAGCACACGGTAACTTCCGGTGACGTTTTTCCCGGAAGTACCCAGTGACATCTTTCCGGTAGTACTCGGTGAGTTCCGGTAATCTTCAACGAGCTCACCCCCGATGGCGCCGTAGAGTCGCACCAAGGTCTCCGAGCTGCCCGCGGAGGAGGTGACCTTCGATTTCCTCGGGGCCACCGAGTTCTCCTCGGGGGCCCTTGAGGCCTTCTTGGAGCACGGCTATTTCCGAGCGGGAGACATCAGGATCCCCGGTCCGGGCGGAGTAGGTGCCGAGCCCCCAGGACAGGGAGGTGACGGCTTTCGAGGCCTTCGTGGAGGCGGGCCTCCGACTCCTGCTCCACCCGCTGCTGCGCGAGTTCCTACAGGTATACGGCCTCTCGCTCAACCACCTCACCCCGAACACTCTCGTTCGGATGGGTTTGTTCATTTGGTTGTGCGAGACGGCCACCGTGACGGAGCCCACCCTGCGGCTCCTGCGGTATTTCTACGAGCCATCGGCGAGGGGCCCGGTGCTGAGGAGGGGTGGCCCTAGGTCGGCTTTCAGCTCCATCATGATCCAGTTGACGCCGGGCCGCGCCGACGAGTACCCGGTGCTAGCCTCCCGGGACCACTGGGGTGACTGGCTCCGGCACTGGTTCTACCTTCGGGTGGGAGACCCGAGGGTGACGTACTCATGGGAGACCTTGACGTATTCGCGGTCCGGCGGCCCGGTGGCTCCAGAGTGGACCGTGGCGGAGATGGACCTCCTCACCACGATGGCGGAGGCCCAATTCCGGCGGTCCATGCGGGATCTCACAGAGGAGATGGCCCTCCTCCGAGTGGCATCGTTCCACACCCGCCGAGGGAGGGGGATGTCGGCGGCACACAGGCCACCCTGGATGGCGGTGGCGAACCATAAGTATTTGGACCCCTTCTCCCTGTTGGGACATTTTTCCTAACTCTTGCTTCTTTTGTTCCTTTTGTAGTTAGGTCTTATGGTCGGGCCAAGGAGGTCGCGGTGACCCTCCTTGGGCGATATTACGAGGACGAGCACGAGAGGGTGGTGCGTGTTATCGGGGAGGGTCCTCCCCGGAACGTCATCGCGGAGGCGTTCGGGCTGAGGCTCCCAGCCCGGGTGTCTGTTCCCACCCCTGCTTCGCGCAAGCGGGGGAAGGAGGTTGCCGGTGGACCCTCGAAGCGGTCTCATCCGTCGGGCAGTCCTGTGGGATCCCGGGCCCGGAGGAGTCCCGCGAGGCCCCTGGCGGGCTGGATCCCATGGGCGGCGTTCCGGCCAGGGAGGGCCAGGGCTCAGACTCGGAGATGTACGCTCCGAGTCCCTTGCCGCCTCCTGCTCCCGCGGGGGTCCGGCCGCAGCCCTCATCCAGTGAGGTCTCCGTCTGGTTTCAGATGCTGGGCGGCCTGCCGATGGCCTCGATCCTGGCCCCAGAGACGAGCTCCTCGGCGGTTCGGCCCGCGACGGCGGCGCTTCCTTTACCATGGAGGGGTAAGGGTCTGTTTGTTTGCCCCGGGGTTCCGGCGCCACTGATGGATCAGGCTTCCGGCTCCTCCGATTGTGGGACTCCGGAGGAGGGTGTTCTGCTCGGTGGGGAGGCCTCCCGAGGGAGCGACCCGGGGGGCGACGAGGGTGACGTTGACGCGGTCATCGCTTCCGGACGTCGGGTAAGTTACTTGAATCTCACGCTCATCCGCCTTTTGTATTCTGATTATTGTTTCCCTGTAGATGGTTGCATTGGCCCGGGGCTTTAGGGCTCGGCTAGCCACGCATCTCTGGGCCGTCGAGGACATAGTGGCCTCCGAGCGCGCTGGGAAGGAGAAGGCGCTCAGGGACGCGGCCTCGGAGCGCTCCGAGAAGGAGCAGGCGCTCAGGGAGCTCGCCGCGATGCAGGCTCGGCTCACTGCCGTCGAGGACACGGCCTCTCAGCTCCGGAGGGAGCTGCAGGCGGAGTGGGAGGCTGCGGCTTCGGGCGTCCAGGCCGTAGTCACAGGAGGTAGGGCGATCCGCTCTACCTTGGAGGAGCTCGGGCGGGGGGCAGGCCTCGACCCGGCGCCTGCGTCGGTCGGGGAGGCCTTGCACTTCCATGGTGTGCAGGTTGCCCTGATCCTGGCCGCTGCGAAGGCTCGGGCACGAGGCCTCGCCGTCCCGATGATTGCGTTGGCGGCGGCCCTCGTTGAGTACTGCGGCGAGGGCGCCCGGGTCATCTGCCTTGTTCGACCCTCGGCCGGTGGAGCTGGAGCGGTCCGCCGAGGCCCTCTTCGACCAGATCACCGGTGCCATGGAGACGGGCGGCCGGCGCTCGGGTCAGGACGCAACAGGCAGCGTGGATGTCCCCCTGGGGGGGAACAAGGACGGGCAAGTATGAGCTCCTCCCCCCCGGTTAGATTAGGCTTTTCTTTTTAGATCTCTTTTGCTCCGGGTAGCTTCTTTAGAAAAGGCCCCGGGAACTTGTAAATATCTTTCAACTGGAATAAAGTACTATTTTTGCTAAGTGTGTTCAACTTGTCAGCAGGTATCTTTAGATATCACTTTCCCGGGGTTTTCTTGCCCTGAGGGGCATCTTTCGGAGAGTGCTCGAGGGTCGCCCGGGAGGTCTAGCCCAGGTAGCGCCCAGGCGGCCTCGATTTTACTAAGTCTGGCAGCTGGGGGAGCATCTGGCGAGCTAGTCTCCGGGTCCGTTCGTGCTAACTTCGCGAAGGGAGGTGCCTCCCGGGAGTTGGCTCGGTACGATGGCTCCCGGAGTGGCACCTGGGGAACTTCAACGATTGTCGTGCCGAGTTATCTCCACCGAGGCCAGGGTCTCTAAAGGTCCCCCCGCTCAGGATACTCCCCCCATCCGGCTATGTGTGCTGGCCGGAGGATCTCCTTCGGAGGGCTCTTTGGCGTGTGAGGAGTTTGTACAAGGATCTTTCCCGAGAGATCTCAGAAGGCCTCCGAGATTATTAGGTGTAGTTGCTTCTCGGGGGTCGTCCTTCGAAGTAGTTCCCGCGGGAGCTTAACTCCCCAGGCTGTACTTGCGTACCTGGGTCTTATCTCAGGGGCACTTTCATCCCACTAGGGGGGTTGTCCCCTAGTGCAATCTTGTATTAATAAGGTTGTAGACTTGTTTATTTGCCATGTCTTTGTCTCTAAAATTTCAAAGTCTTCCGCATTAGGTCATTGTTTTTCTGTCTGGGCCCGGGGTTCCCCCCCCCCCCCCATAGCGGGGTGCAGCTCGGCTCCGCGCCTTGTGGGTAAGGATTGGAGAGGCCCGGACTGCAATGGGTGCTTAACTTATGTAGTCCCCCGTCGACAGTCCCGGGGACTAGTGGGGCGGCTAACCCATCAAACCGGAGGCAGGGAACATATCCGAAGGATTTCCGGTTTGTCTTTTGAGATAATGAATTCCGAATGCTGATTTCCCTGTCTGGCCCGGGGGGCAAAGGATATTCCCTTAGGAGGGTTTCGTGACCCAGTGGCGGGTGTAGAGTGTTCGAGGGGGGACTAGTCTCTCAAAGTGACTCGTTACCGCAGTTCGTGAGAACTGGGTTGCCGCTTACCCCCTCAGTCCACGAGGGGTTACGGTAAGCCGCCCTAGGGAGCTGGCCTCCCGTTGTCGTGACTTTAGGCTGTGATAGCCTACTTCCTCATGGAGAGGGCATTCTCGCGGGGAGGGCATTTTTATAGAGGAGACGTCGCCTTTTAGGCGGAAGAAGAAACTCCTGTAAAAGAATTCCAACGTTGAAGTAGAAAAAAGCCATTCGAGTTAATGAAAACATAAGACCCCCCCTGCGCGGTGACAGCGGGAGAGGGAGACACAATCCCAGAGTTGAACAAAAAATCCACTTGTATTAATAAAGGGCGAGATACAACGCCTCCCCCCGCGAAAGCATGGCGGGGGAGTTAACAGTGAGTACATAAGTGTAACATCCTGAGTTTTGGGGTGAAAAGTTTCTTTCTTAAAAGTCCTGCATGCATGTATCCCTGTAGTAGTAGCCAGATCAGTTGAACTCTAATCTCTCCCAAACCCTAAAAATCTCCAAATCTATTCTCTAGATCCAGATCAAGATCTGACCATCCAGATTTAACCTACCAGTTACCCTGAAGATAAAAGTCTTCAGGAGCCAGATCAAATTCTGACCCTAACTCTCAGTATCTAAGTCTCTTTCTGTTTTCGAAAACAGGAAATTCAGATTTACCCTAAGTACCCCAGATTCCAGATAACTGAGTTATCATGGGTTAACCCTATCCAGACTTATGTATCTATTGGAATATGTTCCTAGGTATACCCTCAACTTACTCCAAAAAGTTGGGAACCAGATTGTTTCATCTAAACACTTTTCGCAGTTTAGTCCAAATTTTACTGCGAATAAGTCCTTTTCTGTTTACCTGGAAGCCTGAAAAGGCTAAAATTCACAAATCAACTCAAACCTCAGAATTCCTTCAGGGAACACCTCCCAAATGCTAGTTGATACATATTTCCCTTCTGTCTAGACTTCAAAATCTCACCCCAATTACCAGAATTCGAGATCGACAAAATCCAGATCTATTTTACCCTAATTTTACCCTATTTTCGAAAATAGGTGAAATCCCTCAAATCTTATCAAATTTTCTCCAAATTTGAGCTGGATGAGTACTAATAGAAATGTTATACTCAGCCATGAAATCAAATTCCAGATTAAACCTCTCTAAGACAGAAATTACAAATCAGTCCAGATTTCAAATAAGAATCATTGCATTTTGGTCCCTGGTTCGACCAGAGGCACTGTACACGACCAGCAGCCGTGCACGACCGCGACCACCACGCTGCCACGCCAGGAACTTCGTCGCCGGTGAAGTCCCGTGGTCGCCACCCTTGCCACTGCGTTCCTGCCACGCGTGCGCACGCCGTTCGCGACCGTGGAGCCACCACGGCCGCACCAGCATCGCCGATTTTGCCCGCGCGCGCACGCCATTGCTGCAGCCACTGCAGAAGCTTTGCGCCACGTCGCGCACATGCCTTGGGGGTGCATCACTTCGCCTTCACCTCCACCAGAGCAGCAGCGCAGCTGACACGACCGGTGAAGACGTCGCTTCGCCGCCTGTCATCGCCACCGGTCACTTCCCAGTCGATTCAAGCCGGCTTCAACTCCCCGTGCGATTGTAGACGTTGGGAGCCCCCGCAGCCTCGCCTATTTAAACCCCCCTGGACTAGCAACCATCTTACACACCTGCACACCAGCAATCAGTCAAACTTGCGGTGTCTTCTTCTTCCCCGGCGAGCAGCGAAGGAGGAGCACGGTGCCAAGCTTCTCCACTGTTTCATTCTCCAATCCAACACCCCCAGTGAGCTTCTCTCATCCCCCTCATGCTTCTCGAGCTTGGAATTTAGTCTAAATATCCTCAGTCGCCGGCAATTTCAGTTTTATTCCAGTAGCTCCGGCGAGCAATTAATCTCATTCCAGAATGAATTGATCTTCGAGCCAGTAATCAAATATGCTCAGTAGACCTTGCTTAACATCCCTAAGCAACCAAAATCGACAGATTTGCTAAAATGTGAAAAACCCCAAATTGGAACTTTGCTTGTGAACTGAGCTTGCTGTTCAAGCTTTTCTGGTGCATTTCTAGTTAATCTAACTTCACCAGTAGCTTACTTATGCCCCAGAGACCCTCCTCAAGCAAGGAATTAAGTTTATTTGCCCTAGATCAAAAATGCCCAAATCAGGTTTGAGTTAATCTTTTCTCTGGCCAATATTCCCTAAATCCAGCCAATCCAGCCATAAAAACCTTGCCATCTAGATGTTTTGGACCATTTTGAGCAACTTTGTCTTCTACCACGACCCCTAATTCGGCCTAGAACAGGAGTTATGGCTATGCCCTAGTTGCTGCACTGTTTGTGCTGCAGGTACTCCAGGCCAGTCAACTTCTTCGCTGGTTTTCATCATTTTCCAGCCATTTTCAGCCTTGGATCCTGTTGAATGAATTGTTCCCGTTATCAATGCCTACCTCCCAGACAAAGTGGTGCATCATTTGGAGCTCTAGATCAAAAGATATGGCAAGCCCTAGTTTCTGGCCATGTCAAGATCAATGCCAGAGCTTGTCAGCCAGTGGCATTAGCTCTTTTCACCTCTTTTCAGTTGTGCAAACTGGAAATAACCTTGTCCCTTAGACTTGTGGAGTTGTGCTCTACATTTTATTCTACTGCCACAAGTTGAGATAACCCCTCTATCATCCATCGACCCTATGTCGATGCCTTGAACCGAATGTCGACCTAAAGACGTTCGCTGTTTTTGAGCGAACCAGTCGCAACCTTGATACCATTCTGATATTTTGAGACATTTGGAACCTTGTAGACCTTCAACAACTAACCTAATCCTAATCAATTTCTAACCTAATCATCTCAGAATCATCAAGACTTCATCTTTGCATTATTGCATATAGTATAATAATGTATTGAAAAGATTGTGATTATTGGTTATTTGTTTGATTGGAGAGCAGATCAAGAGCCCCAGTTCGAGGACTTCACTGTTGACCCGACATCAGCTGCTGTATTTTACGACGCGGAAGGCAAGTCATATTCTTGGTCACCTCGAACCTATATTTTAAGAGTTGCTATAACATAACCTTGAATATAGATAATATTGCATGAGAAAGATTGGAAATGGTTGATTTATGAATTGGCAGTACTGGACTGGTTATATGTGAAATGTGAAATAAACAAGTTTGAGCCATGAACTATTATATATATTTATATACTTATATTCATGAAATAAAACCCCTAGCCGTGACCAGGAAATGGTATGGAATGGTGGTAGCACTGGAGGTGCTAGACTGCAAAGGATGTGCAGACACTGAAGGTGCAGGGTTGTGGATGGTCTGGTCACGGGCATATAAGGACTAGAACCTTGTGTTGTGCGTCTAGTGGCATGAACAAACGTACTAACCGCAAGCCTGGTATGGGACAGGCCTAGACAAGTACTTATGTGAATCGTACATGAAACCCCTGCATGAGATGGAAAGTAATACACTTAACTCACGGGGTTCAGCTCCTCCACGTATCACTGAATGTGATTTGATCAAGCACGTTGACCCAGTAATGGGAAGAGGCTTCTGGGTGGGGGTATAGCCCGCCACAACTGCGGTTTGTGTGAAGAAAACTGCAGGGTCAGGGGTAAATTGTAAGTGAAACATAACAAAAGTTCCTGTTATTTCCACCTTGCCGCTCACAGTATGAAGTGAGTCAGGGGTCCAATCATTCTGATAGGATGGGCTTGAAAGTGGAATATCTTGCGGGTAAATTGGTACCTCTCTGCAGAGTTAGAAATGTATTCGAATACTTCGTGCTCCCGAGTTTTAGGAGTCTGCTGCGGTGGATTAAATCCACGGGGTGTGACACAAGTATTATTTTCTAAATAAAATATGTTAAATCAAGATTACCCAAATGACATGTGTTGTCATGATAAGGAGTGCTGCCGTGGGCGGTCATGTGTTGACGTGTCGCGGTAGTGCTATAATTTAGTGAACATGAATGACGACATTATATTATAGAAAGGTGCTGCCATGAGTTGAGCCAGGAAAGAGAAAGATTATTTTACAAATATCCATAATTCTTGACTAGTCTAGGTTCATATCATCTCTACTATATGTATCTACTCTTACCTATGACTTGCTGAGTACGAAAGTGCTCACTCTTGCAACTTACAATTCAGTAGATGGAGCGTTCTACAACCAAGACGAAAGCATGGAGTACTTCGTGGATCCAGAAGGAGGAGCGTCAGTCCCGTCGTTTCCCTGATGTGTGTTGTTCTGCCGTCCACTTCTCTTTGTGGGTGGGTCACCTACCTTCTGCTGTGTAGATGTTATTTTGCTAAACCTGTATGCCGCGAAGGCATTGTAACCTCCTTATGTAATATTAAGGCCAGCAGGCCACACTGCTTAAATATTTTGTAAGTGACTCTGTTGCAATATGATATACTCCTGTGCTTGACTTATCCTGGGAAGTCAAGGGTATGTGTATGCTAGGCATATAAGGGACTAGCTGCAGCGAGCTAGGTCTCTACAGGAGTAGTCGTTGTCCCAGTTTCGGGGCGCGACAATAAGCCTCCCCCCGCATAATCGCGGCGGGGAAGTGGCGAGCCCGGAGGCTAAACATAGAACTTGCGGAGCAAGTTTATGTTCCAAGTGTGCGTCAGCTCCTGGTCTTCAAGTGTGGAGAGCTTGTAGGCTCCTGAGCCCAGGACTGCGGAGATCCTGTACGGGCCCTCCCACTTGGGGGATAGTTTGCCCTGGGTTTGGGGGTCGGTCACACGCTTGAGGACCAAGTCCCCGAGGCGCCTTTCGCATACGCGCTGGTTGTACGCGCGCGCTATCTCGCGCTCGTAGATGGTGTGGTGGAGGAGCGCTCGGTCGTGTTCTTCTTCAACGAGGTCGACTTCCAGCTGTTGATTGACCTCATTGGTTTGGTACGCCGCGGTCGTGGCTCCATCCAAGAGCTCGACCCGCAGCGATCGAAAACCAATTTCCGAGGGGAGAACTGCTTCGGCCCCGTACATGAGCGAAAAAGGCGTGCGCCCTGTCTCTCGGCTAGGGGTTGTGCGCATGGAGCAGAGGATGCTAGGAACCTCTTCTGCCCATCCGCCTCGCCTGGAGGTAGTCTATTCGAGCCGTCGACGCAGGCCTTGTAGGATCAGGCCGTTGACCCTTTCAATGGCTCCGTTGCTCTGAGGGTGAGCCACGGAGACAAAATGGAGGGTAGTCCCTAAGCCTTCACAGAACTCCCTGAAATATGCCGAGTCGAACTGGGACCCATTGTCGATAGTGATTTCTTGGGGGACCCCGAAGCGACATACGACATTTTTCCAAAAAAAAACGTTGCACCGCGCGGGAAGTGATGCTGGCCAAGGGCTCAGCCTCCACCCACTTGGAGAAGTAATCCACAGCGACCACCGCGTACTTGTAGCCCCCAGGTGCTGGGGGGAAGGGACCAAGGAGATCCATCCCCCAGCGCGCGAAGGGCCAAGTAACAGGGATGGTTTGCAGCATCGCAGAGGGGAGCCTGGTGCCCTTCGCCATCTTTTGGCAGGCCTCGCATGCGGAGATCAGATCCCATGTGTCGCGGACCAGCGTGGGCCAGTAAAACCCTTGGCGAAGGACCTTCGCGGCGACCGTCCGAGGAGCCAAGTGGGATCCGCAGCTCCCTGAGTGTACGTCCTCAACGAGCTGGAGTCCCTCCGTCCGCGGGAGGTAGCGGAGAAGGGCAGAGGCTCCCTGCTTGTAAAGCTTTCCCTCTAGCAGAACGTATGGCCGGGCCTTGGTGCGGAGCCACTTCACCTCGGCATCACCGGAAGGTTCCCCCTCGTCCCTTATGCAGGAGATGAGGGGATCCATCCATGATGCGGTCCGAGTGATCTCGGAAATCTCTGGGATGCAAACCCCAAGGTTCGCTTCCGGAAGGGTTATTGAGGGCTTCGTGATGATTTCCAGAAAAGCACCCTTGGGGAGAGATTCTCGGGCGCTGGCTGCCCGGGGTAAGGCATCGGCCCGGTCGTTATCCCGCCGGGGGATATGTCGGGCCTCCAAGCCTTCGAAGTGTCTTTCCATCTTTCTCACCTCCCCCAAGTAAAGACTCAGGTTCGCGTCATGGCACAAGTAGGACTTGACCATTTGGTTGACCACAAGTTGGGAATATCCTTTTACCAGGAGGTGGCGGATTCCCAAGGAGCGCGCGAGGCGCAATCCCAGGAGCAAGGCCTCGTACTCGGCGACATTGTTCGTAGCTGGGAACTCGAGCCTGGCGGCGTACTCCAGCATCTTCCCCTCGGGACTCCGGAGAACCACCCCTGCGTCAGCCCCGGCGAGGCACAAGGAGCCATTGAACATGAGTGTCCTGTGGTCCTAGCACCGGGGGGGGGGGGTGGGGGGAGTCTCTACGTTTGCCACGGTGGTCGGGGTCCATTCTGCCACAAAGTCAGCGAGGACTTGCGACTTAATGGCGGAGCGGCCCGTGAATGTGAGGGAGAAAGGAGCAAGCTCGGCCCCCTACTTGCCAATTTGGCCGGTGGCCTCCTTGTTTCTCACCACTTCACCCAGGGGGAGAGATGATGGGACCGTAATTGGGTGTCCGAGGAAGTAATGGCGGAGCTTCCGTGACGCCATGAGGAAGGCGTAGCACAGCTTCTCCACCTCTGTGTACCGCGTCTTAGCCCCTTGAAGGGCCTCGCTTACGTAGTACACGGGGTGTTGTTGCCCGTCTTGCTCTCTTACGAGCACCGCGCTCATAGCGACTGGGGTTGCAGCAAGGTAGAGGAGTAAGGGTTCCTCCGGAGATGGGCTCACGAGCATTGGAGGAATCGCGAGGTACTTCTTTAGTGCGTCGAACGCCGTCTGGGCCTCGGGAGTCCATTTGAACCCCTCGAGGCCCCGGAGGATTTTGAAGAACTGGAGTCCACGTTCCCCTGACCGCAAGACGAATCGACCCAAAGCGGCTAAGCGGCCGGTAAGTCTTTGCACGTCTTTCACAGAACGCGGAGGAGGCATGTCCAGCAGGGCCGGAATTTTTTCAGGGTTTGCCTCAATGCCCTATTGGGACACCAGGAAGCCAAGCAGCCTCCCACCGCATAGGCCAAAGGCGCATTTTTCCGGGTTGAGTTTCAACCCGTACTTGTGGAGGCTGCGGAAAGTCTCCGCCAGGTCGTCGATGTGGGCGGCCGCACGAAGGCTTTTGACGACCGCGTCGTCAACGTAGACCTCGACATTGCGGTCGATTTGGTCCTGGCGCTGGAAAGTTTCCCTGGCGTTTTTCAATCCAAAGGGCATGTGGAGATAGGAGAAGGTGCCGAGGGGAGTTATAAAACTCGTCCTTTCCTCGTCCTCCGTTGCCATTCGATCCTGATGGCACCCCGAATATGCGTCGAGGAAACTCATCAATTCGCACCCCGCGGTCGAATCGACCAGTTGGCCAATTCGCAGGAGTGGGTAGTTATCCTTTGGGCAAGCGCGGTTAAGGTCGGTGAAGTCGACGCACATCCTCCACTTGCCACTTGACTTCTTCACGAGGACGGGGTTTGCCAACCATTCGGGATGCAGGACTTCCCGCACAAACCCCCACCTCTAGAAGCTTGGCGATCTCGACCTTGATGGCGTCTTGGCGTTCGAGCGATAGCTTCCTCAACTTTTGTTTGACCGGGGGGCGGCCCGAGGTCACTGCGAGCTTATGCTCGATGACATCTCGGGCGACGCCTTGCATGTCCGAGGGTTCCCACGCGAAAACGTCTGAGTTTTCGCGGAAGAAGGCTGCAAGTTGCTCCGCGTGTTCCTCGAGGAGGTCTGCTCCGATCCTGACGGTCCTCTCTTAATCTCCCGAGGATAGTTGAACTTTTCGAAGGCCCCCCTCGGGGTGTGGCCTCGGGAGTGGCCTTCCAGAAGAAGCGGCCAGGGCGTTAGGCTCCGGGGGGTTCTCTCCCCCCCGAGTCTTGATCATGTTGATGTTTCCAATGGCAGCGGTGGCGTGCTCGTAAAGAGCGTGGGCCACGTTCTGGTCGCCTCGAACGGTGATCACCCCCTTCTTGTGTTTGTCTTTGCTGCTCGCCCGCGGGAGCAGGAGGTGCTGGCAAGGCCGCCGAGGAAGGCAAGGAAGCAGGGCCCCCTCCCTCCTGGCCGCGCTGGTCTAGAAAAGCCGCGAAGTGCTGTAGAAGCTAATGGCATTCCCGAGTAGCGTGGGTACTTGACTTGTGGAAGGCGCACCACACGTCGGCTGTGCCCTTTTTGCCTTCCTTGGAGTGGCCCTCGCGCCCGCGGGAGGACTGTCCCCCCCATAGCCTTTCGACTTAGGGGGAGCACGACTGCCTTTGCCGCCGTCGCACGAGCCACCTCCGCCCTCGAGGACGAAAGCGTCCCGAGGCCATGGCTCGCGGCAATCGTTTCTTTGGGGACGCTTGTTGGGGGGATCTCTAGCCTCCCGGCCGGCGGGGGCAGGAGCCCCCTGGTTCTTCTTCCAAAGATCGTCCTCCTCCGCGTGAGCGTACTTCTCGAGTATGGTGAAGAGTTCATCGGCGGAGGTGGGGCAGCTCTGAGAAAGCCTCCGGTGGAGCTCCTCGGGGAGTATCCCGCTCTTGCACACTTCGATGACTGTGGAGTCGGGGACATGTGCCACTTTGCTCTTCACCAGAGCGAAGCGTTTGAAGAAGCTGCGGATGGTCTCCCCCGTCCTTTGCCGAACGGTGTAGAGCTGGGACGAGTCTAAGGGGCGTACATAGTTCCCCTGGAAGTTCGCGCAAAATTCGCGCCTCAGCTGCGCGAAGGACTTGATGGACCCAGCTCTCAGGTTGTAGAACCATGAGCGGGCGATGCCCGTGAGGTAGAGGGGGAAGACATTGCATTGCACTGTCTCGTCCCCCCTAACCGCCGAGATGGCCGTGGAGTATACCTGGACGAACTCGTCAGGATCGGCCTCACCGTTGTAATGCTCGATGTGCGGCGGGAGGTAAGGCCGCGGCCAGCGGATGCATCGGAGGAGACTGCACAGCGGCTGATTGGCCCCCTCAACTTCCTTGGGGGATTCATGGTCGCTGTCTTCTCTCGCTGGGGACGCATGCTCATTGTCGAAGTCTGGGAGGGGTGCTGTAACATCCTGAGTTTTGGGGTGAAAAGTTTCTTTCTTAAAAGTCATGCATGCATATGTCGCTTCTAGATCAACCAAATCAGCCTAAGCTTTATTCTGTTCTAGCCCTCAAATCACCAAAATCTATCCTGTGACCCCAAGTCAAGATCTGACTTTCCAAATTTGATCTATCAGTTATGTTAAATCTAAAAGCCTTCAGAACGCAGATTCAATTCCATCTCTAACTTCCAGATTTTTCAACTCCTTTCTGTTTTCGAAAACAGAATATCTTTTATTACCTAAATACCCTAAATTTCAGAAATTCAGATTTAATCAAAATCTTAGTCAAGTTCAGACCAGATTATTCTTGGATTATGATCAAGGGTATGCCAATACCTTAATCCAAAAAGTTGGCAGCAAGATTTTACCATCTGAACCTTTTTCGCAAATCAGTCCAAGAGTATCGCAGATCAGTCCTTTTTCCAGATTTTCCAAAAGCCTAAAAAGGCAAAATGTTGCAAATCATCTCCAAATTCAAATCTGATTCAGGGAACACCTCCCAAATGATTTTGAACACAAATTCTTCTTTTATCAGTATCTCAAAATCAAACCCTAAATCCCAGAATTCGAGATCAATAAGAATCAGACTTATTTTACCCTAACTTACTCTGCTTTCAGTTCATATCAAAAATCATCCGAACATCTCAAATTTTATCTTCTATCTGTGCCAAATCATCTGTTGAATCAAGTCTACCAGATCAGTGCAATAAATCTCAGATTTAACCTTTCAAATCATCAGATTTACATTTCAGTCCAAATCAAGAAATCAAGTATTGCAAATTAGCCCAAATTCGACCAGGCCAACTGCTGTGCACGACCAGAGCCTCGCCGTGATTCCATGCGCCATGCTCGCTCACCGCCGGCCAAGCCTCGCCTGAAATTGTGACCGTGCATGCTTGTTCGCACGTGTCCGTGTCCTATCCTTCGCCGTGGCAACGCCGTGGCAGCGCCATTGAACAACACCTGCTCCTGTGCGCGACCAGCAGCAGCCCTTGCCAGTATCTTCTTGCCACGTTGCTTGCTTCACCAGCCCTTGTCGCCACCGCCTTGCACCGCCCGACATTGTTGAGTCCCGATGTAGCACAGCTTTGCCTCGCCAGTGCACAGTCGCGTCACCGCTTGCCGTTGTTGCATCTGCGCCCGGCAACTCATGTCAACTGACGCCAAATTCATTGCTGTTTACCCCTTGCAAGCATCGCCCACTGGTCTATATAAACAGCCATACCTTGTGTCACTTCCTCATCACCAGAACTTAGCCAAATTTCCAAATCTCTTCGCTATCGTCGTCTTCTCCGGCGAGACCAGCTCGAGGCCTCACGGTGCCAGCTTCACCCACCGCATCTCCTGCCAAATTAACAGCACCAGTGAGTTCCTCTCATCTCACTTATCATGCTGTATCATTTAATTGCTCACTGGTGACCTCTAACGCCGGCGATCACCGGAAATTCCCGATTGCCCTGTTCCGGCAATGCAGGCCAAATTACTTCGAAACAGCTTTCGATTCTGTGGAAGAAAATGATCAGTGAGATATTTCCAGCAAGCCTGTGCATCTAGATCTCCAGATTGAGCTTCAATCGAAGCTTTCCCCAGATTTGAGTTTCTCCAGAAACCGGCGATCGTCGGCAGGCTTATCCAGCCATCCTCCGGCCAAATTGATTGTGCAGGTGACTTTCTCTTACCCTTCTATCACTCCTCAAGCTTGGAATTGAGTTCATTCGGCCTAAATCGAAAACCCCCAAATGGCAGTGCTTCTTCTACGGCGTCGATCAACGGAAAGCTTGTTCCAGCCATTTCAACCATAGCCACTTTGTCCTTCAGGTGTGCTTCAACCTCCTGAGCATATTTGTCTTCTATCCCGATCTTTGAAACTGTCCAGATTTTGAGTTATAGCCATGCCAAGATCTTGTCCATAACTGCTCCAGTGCAGCCAGTTCACCTCAGTTCATCACTGAATTTCATTACTTTACAGCCATTTCTTGCCCTAGATTCTGTTGACTTAATTGTTCCTGTTATCCTTGCCTACCTCCCGGACAAAGTGGTGCATCATTTGGAGCTCTAGATCAAAAGTTATACCAAGCCCTAGTTTTTGGCCATGTGAAGATCAATGCCAGAGTATGTCAGTCAGTGGCATTAGCCCTTTTCACTTCCTTCTAGATGTGCATTTTGGCATGACTTTGTCCCTTAGATTCCTGAGGTTGTGATCAGCATTTTCTTCTTCTATCACAACTTGATTTGAGCCCTTGAATTATATTTGCCGCTGAACCCTAATTTTTGACACTGTCTCAGTGCATGCCAGCCAATGGCATTGGCCTTGTTTACCCACTTTTGATTGTGCATTTTGGAAGCCACTTTGTCCACTGAATTTGTAGAGTTATGATCTACACTTTCTTCTACTGTCACAACTTGAGATAAGCTCTCTAGCTTTCTTTGAAGTTATGTCAGATTCTTGATCCGAATGTCAATCTGCTGACATTCACTGTTTTTGATCAAACCAGCCACAAAACTGATGTTCTTATTGTAACCTTGAGATCCTAAGAGCATCTAACATCCATCCTTAGCCAATTCCTTGAAACCCTAGATCTCAACTCAGTTCAGCTTGCAATCTCAATTATCTCCAGTATTGTTCAATCACTCTCGTAAAGCATATCTGCATATAGATCCTAAAACATTTTAATATATTAAGTAATATTTGTGTGTATTGTTTGTTTGCCGTCGAGCATATTCAGAAGCTGTGTTTGGGGACTTCGCTGTTGATCCGTCATCAATTGCTGTATCTTATGACGCGGAAGGCAAGTCATATCCTTCGTCATTTTGGACCTATATTTTAAATGTTGCTAAAACATAACCTTGAATATAGATAATATTGCATGAGAAAGATTGGAAATCGTTGATTTATGAGTTGGCAGTACTAGACTGGTTATCTGTGAAATGTGAAATAAACAAGTTTTGAGCCATGAACTATTATATGTATTATTATACTTATATTCATGAAATAAAACCCCTAGCCGTGACCAGAAAATGGTATGGAATGGTGGTAGCACTGGAGGTGCTAAGCTGCGAAGGAATGCAGGCACTGAAGGTGCAGGGTTGTGGATGGTCTGGTCACTGGCATATAAGGACTAGAACCTTGTGTTGTGCGTCTAGTGGCATGAACAACGTGCTAACCGCAAGCCTGTTATGGGACAGGCCTGAACAAGTACTTATGTGGATCGCACATGAAACCCCTGCATGAGATGTGTTGTGATGATTGATATGGAGGCTGACTCCCACTATCGCTGAAGGTGATCTGACATTTGACCCAGCAATGGGGAAATGAGTAAGGGTGGGGGTATAGCCCGCCACAACTGTGTTTCGCGAGAGATCCACAGGGTCAGGGGTGAATTGTGAGTAAAACATAACAAAAGTTCTTGTTATTTCCACCTTGCCGCTCACAATATGAAGTGAGTCAGGGGTCCAATCATTTTCTTATGATAGGAAAGGCTTGAAAGTGGAATATCTTGGGGGTAAATTGGTACCTCTCTGCAGAGTTAAAAATGTATTCGAATACTCCGAGCTCCCGGGTTTTATAGGAGTCTGCTGCGGTGGATTAAATCCACGGGGTGTGACATAAGTACTATTTTCTAAATAAAATGTGTTAAATCAAGATTACCCAAATGACATGTGTTGTCATGATAAGGAGTGCTACCGTGGGCTGTCGTGTGTCGACGTGTCGCGGTAGTGCTATAATCTAGTGAACATGAATGATGATGTTATATTATGAAAGGTGCTGCCATGAGATGAGGTATGAAAGTAAAAGATTATTTTATAAACATCCATAATTCTTGAGTAGTCTAGGTTCATATCATCACCACTATATGTATCTACTCTTACCTATGACTTGCTGAGTACGTAAGTGCTCCCCCTTGCAACATACAAATCAGTAGATGGAGCGTTCAATGATCAAGATGAAGGCGTAGAGGACTTCTTGGATCCAGAAGGAGGAGCGTCAGTTCTGCCAGAGCCCTGATGTGTGTTGTTCTGCCGTCCACTTCTCTTTGTGGGTGGGTCACCTATCTTCTGCTGTGTAGTTGTTATTTTGCTAAACCATGTATGCCGTGAAGGCATTGTAATCTTCTTATGTAATATCAAGGCCAACAGGCCACACTGCCTAACTATTTTGTAAGTTACTCTGTTGCAATGTGATATATTCCTGTGCTTGACTTATCCTGGGAAGTCAAGGGTATGTGTATGCTATGTATATATGGGACTAGCTGCAGCGAGCTAGGTCTCCACAGGAGTGGTCGTAGTCCCAGTTTCAGGGCGCGACAAAAAGGTGGTATCAGAGCAACATGAGAACTTGAATGTAGGACGACACCTTTAGGGATTGGCCGTGCCAGGAAGATGTAATTTATTTAGAAAACTATTTGATGAAAATTTTATTTTGATAAAAATAATGAGCTTTGTAGCTCTTGAAAACCTTCATTTCAAAATTTTATTTGGATTTTCTAAAATTCGGTAAGATTGTGAGAGTGCGTTCTGTTGTTTCAGAGTGTCTTAGGGGTTGGTGTAGATAGAGCTAGTGATGCTCTTGATAGTTTTGTGATTCGCTGTTGCTTTGCAATGGTGAACTTGTGTATTATGGCTAGTAGCCTAAGTATTTTATGCACTAAAGTAGTTTGCATTATTTTCTGCATTGTTGTCTTAGTTGGCCCTAGATAGTTAGAGTCAGCCCAAACTTCTTTTTCAGAGCCACCATGGTTGATACAAGAAGAAGATCCCGAAGCAGTGGAGAAGACAGGGAACAGACTCCGCAGGAAGAAGATACTAGGACAAGAGACCCTTTGTTTCAACAAGGATCTCAAAGCTCCAATCCTCCCCAGAGTGAACAACCCAGTATCAAGGAAATTCTCCTATCCATGGAGAAAAATCGTCAAGAAGCTCAGGCAGCTCATACCCAACTACTGGCTCAAATAGTTCAGAGATTGCCTATTGGAACAACAGAAGGAACTATTGTAGGAACTAGATTAGCAGATTTCCAAAAGACCCGTCGACCAACTTTCTCTAGTGCGACCGATCCCATGGTTGCAGATGATTGGATAAGGGATATCGAGAGGAAACTGGACACAGTCCGATGCAGCGACCGAGAGAAGGTTTTGTTTGGATCACACCAGTTAGTAGGAGCTGCAGCTGCATGGTGGATGAACTATCA
Organism: Pharus latifolius; assembly: GCA_019359835.1. NCBI lineage: Eukaryota > Viridiplantae > Streptophyta > Magnoliopsida > Poales > Poaceae > Pharus > Pharus latifolius. The sequence goes on along the minus strand of CM033324.1, from coordinate 33,280,326 downwards.
GGAGGCTCATCTTGACAAAGATAGCATCTCTTGGACGGAATTCAAGGAACAATTTCGGAAATTTCATGTACCTACCGGCGTCATAGCTGCCAAACGTCGGGAATTCCGTAATTTGATTCAAGGAAACAAGACAATTACAGAGTATCTACACCAGTTCACTCACTTAGCCCGGTATGCACCTGGAGATGTTGATACTGAGGAGAAGAAAATAGAGCGCTTTACAGAAGGACTTCGACACTACCTACAGTACCAAATCGCCTCCCATGAGATAACTGAATTTCAGACACTAGTGAATAGAGTCCTAAAGATAGAGGAGAAGAGGAATATAGGAGAAGAAAATCGGAAGAGGAAGATGCTTCAGCAAGCGCGACCACAGACAGACCCAACCAGAGGAAGAGCTCCCATCACCTCTAATTTTCGACCATCATATCAAACTCCCAGACCAGTAATGGCGTTGTGCCCAAACTGCAGAGGAAATCATCATCAGAAGGATTGCCCTCGCATGAATATCATTTGTTTCCACTGTGGACAGCGTGGACATCATAGAGAATTTTGTCCTTGGATTCGACTTCCATCATCCATTGCCAGGATAAAGGCAGGAACACAACCAGAAGCACCTAGAGTACCAGTGTCACAACCACAGAATTTTAGAGGAACTCCACCAGGAAGAGGAGGAAGCATGGCCAACCGAGGAAGAGGAAGAGATAGAACACCAACAACAATGCCAGGAGGAAAGCTAAACTACACTTCCATCCAAGAAGCAGGAAACACCACCGACATCCTTCGAGGTAGATTTTGACTCAGTTTGCATCTACCTTAATACTATTTGATCTCAGTACTGCAAATTTATCTGAAGTTGAAATGCATATGGAACAAGTATCTTTATAATATTCCATGTCAGATTATATAAGTTCAGAGGGAAATCATTCAGAACATGAAGCTACTTGGAAGAAGGAAGAGAATTTTCAGTGAAACCTATCTCTATTCTTATCTTTTCTTTTCTTAGGTAAATCTCAGCGCGAGATTTCTTTAAGGAGGGTAGATCTGTAACATCCTGAGTTTTGGGGTGAAAAGTTTCTTTCTTAAAAGTCATGCATGCATATGTCTCTTCTAGATCAACCAAATCAGCCTCAGCTTTATTCTGTCCTAGCCCTAAAATCTCCAAAATCTATCCTGTGACCCCAAGTCAAGATCTGACTTTCCAGATTTGATCTATCAGTTATCCTAAATCTAAAAGCCTTCAGAACCCAGATTCAATTCCATCTCTAACTTCCAGATTTTTCAACTCCTTTCTGTTTTCGAAAACAGAATATCTTTTGTTACCTAAATACCCTAAGTTTCAAAAATTCAGATTTAATCAAAATCTTAGCCAAGTTCAGACTAGATTATTCTTGGATTATGATCAAGGGTATGCCAATACCTTAATCCAAAAAGTTGGCAGCCAGATTTTACCATCTGAACCTTTTTCGCAAATCAGTCCAAGAGTATCGCAGATCAGTCCTTTTTCCAGATTTTCCAAAAGCCTAAAAAGGCAAAATGTTGCAAATCATCTCCAAATTCAAATCTGATTCAGGGAACACCTCCCAAATCCTTTTCAACACAAATTCTTCTTTTATGAGTATCTCAAAATCAAACCCTAAATCCCAGAATTCAAGATTAATAAGAATCAGACTTATTTTACCCTAAATTACTCTGTTTTCAGTTCATATCAAAAATCATCCGAACATCTCAAATTTTATCTTCTATCTGTGCCAAATCATCTGCTGAATCAAGTCTACCAGATCAGTGCAATAAATCTCAGATTTAACCTTTCAAATCATCAGATTTACATTTCAGTCCAAATCAAGAAATCAAGTATTGCAAATTAGCCCAAATTCGACCAGGCCAACTGCTGTACACGACCAGAGCCTCGCCGTGATTCCTTGTGCCGTGCTCGCTCGCCGCCGGCCAAGCCTCGCCTAAAATTGTGACCGTGCATGCTTGTGCGCACGTGTCCGTGTCCTAGCCTTCGCCGTGGCCACGCCGTGGCAGCGCCATTGAACAACACCTGCTCCTGTGCACGACCAGCAGCAGCCATTGTCAGTATCATCTTGCCACGTTGCTTGCTTGACCAGCCCTTGTCGCCACCGCCTTGCACCGCCCGACTTTGTTGAGTCCCGATGTAGCACAGCTTTGCCTCGCCAGTGCACATTCGCGTCACCGCTGGCCGTTGTTGCATCTGCGCCCGGCAACTCATGTCAACTGATGCCAAATTGATTGTTGTTTACACCTTGCAAGCATCGCCCACTGGTCTATATAAACAGCCATACCTTGTGTCACTTCCTCATCACCAGAACTTAGCCAAATTTCCAAATCTCTTCGCTGTCGTCGTCTTCTCCGGCGAGACCAGCTCGAGGCCTCACGGTGCCAGCTTCACCCGCGGCATCTCCTGCCAAATTAACAGCACCAGTGAGTTCCTCTCATCTCACTTATCATGCTGTATCATTTAATTGCTCACTGGTGACCTCTAACGCCGGCGATCACTGGAAATTCCCGATTGCCCTGTTCCGGCAATGCAGGCCAAATTACTTCGAATCAGCTTTCGCTTCTGTGGAAGAAAATGATCAGTGAGACATTTCCAGCAAGCCTGTGCATCTAGATCTCCAGATTGAGCTTCAATCGAAGCTTTCCCCAGATTTGAGTTTCTCCAGAAACCGGCGATCGACACCAGGCTTCTCCGGCCATCCTCCGGCCAAATTGATTGTGCAGGTGACTTTCTCTTAACCTTCTATCACTCCTCAAGCTTGGAATTGAGTTCATTCGGCCTAAATCGAAAACCCCCAAATGGCAGTGCTTCTTCTCCGGCGTCGATCACCGGAAAGCTTGTTCCAGCCATTTCAGCCCTAGCCACTTTGTCCTTCAGGTGTGCTTCAACCTCCTGAGCATATTTGTCTTCTATCCCGATCTTTGAAACTATCCAGATTTTGAGTTATAGCCATGCCAAGATCTTGTCCATAACTGCTCCAGTGCAGCCAGTTCACCCCAGTTCATCACTGAATTTCATCACTTTCCAGCCATTTCTTGCCCTAGATTCTGTTGACTTAATTGTTCCTATTATCCTTGCCTACCTCCCAGACAAAGTGGTGCATCATTTGGAGCTCTAGATCAAAAGTTATGCCAAGCCCTAGTTTCTGGCCATGTCAAGATCAATGCCAGACTATGTCAGTCAGTGGCATTAGCCCTTTTCACTTCCTTCCAGATGTGCATTTTGGGCATGACTTTGTCCCTTAGATTCCTGAGGTTGTGATCAGCATTTTCTTCTTCTATCACAACTTGATTTGAGCCCTTGAATTATATTTGCCGCTAAACCCTAATTTTTGACACTGTCTCAGTGCATGCCAGCCAATGGCATTGGCCTTGTTTACCCACTTCTGATTGTGCATTTTGAAAGCCACATTGTCCACTGAATTTGTAGAGTTATGATCTACACTTTCTTCTACTGTCACAACTTGAGATAAGCTCTCTAGCTTTCTTTGAAGTTATGTCAGATTCTTGATCCGAATGTCAATCTGCTGACATTCACTGTTTTTGATCAAACCAGCCACAAAACTGATGTTCTTATTGTAACCTTGAGATCCTAAGAGCATCTAACATCCATCCTTAGCCAGTTCCTTGAAACCCTAGATCTGAACTCAGTTCAGCTTGCAATCTCAATTATCTCCAGTATTGTTCAGTCACTCTTGTAAAGCATATCTGCATATAGATCCTAAAACATTTTAATATATTAAGTAATATTTGTGTGTATTGTTTGTTTGCCGTCGAGCAGATTCAGAAGCTGAGTTTGAGGACTTCGCTGTTGATCCGTCATCAATTGCTGTATCTTACGACGCGGAAGGCAAGTCATATCCTTGGTCATCTTGAACCTATATTTTAAATGTTGCTAAAACATAACCTTGAATATAGATAATATTGCATGAGAAAGAGTGGAAATGGTTGATTTATGAGTTGGCAGTACTAGACTGGTTATCTGTGAAATGTGAAATAGACAAGTTTTGAGCCATGAACTATTATATGTATTATTATACTTATATTCATGAAATAAAACCCCTAGCCGTGACCAGAAAATGGTATGGAATGGTGGTAGCACTGGAGGTGCTAAGCTGCGAAGGAATGCAGGCACTGAAGGTGCAGGGTTGTGGATGGTCTGGTCACTGGCATATAAGGACTAGAACCTTGTGTTGTGCGTCTAGTGGCATGAACAACGTGCTAACCGCAAGCCTGGTATGGGACAGGCCTGAACAAGTACTTATGTGGATTGCACATGAAACCCATGCATGAGATGTGTTGTGATGATTGATATGGAGGCTGACTCCCACTATCACTGAAGGTGATCTGACATTTGACCCAGCAATGGGGAAATTAGTAAGGGTGGGGGTATAGCCCGCCACAACTGTGTTTCGCGAGAGATCCACAGGGTCAGGGGTGAATTGTGAGTAAAACATAACAAAAGTTCTTGTTATTTCCACCTTGCCGCTCACAATATGAAGTGAGTCAGGGGTCCAATCATTTTGTTATGATGGGAAAGGCTTGAAAGTGCAATATCTTGCGGGTAAATTGGTACCTCTCTGCAGAGTTAAAAACGTATTCGAATACTCCGAGCTCCCGGGTTTTATAGGAGTCTGCTGCGGTGGATTAAATCCACGGGGTGTTACACAAGTACTATTTTCTAAATAAAATGTGTTAAATCAAGATTACCCAAATGACATGTGTTGTCATGATAAGGAGTGCTACCGTGGGCTGTCGTGTGTCGACGTGTCGCGGTAGTGCTATAATCTAGTGAACATGAATGATGATGTTATATTGTGAAAGGTGCTGCCATGAGATGAGGTATGAAAGTAAAAGATTATTTTATAAACATCCATAATTCTTGACTAGTCTAGGTTCATATCATCACTACTATATGTATCTACTCTTACCTATGACTTGCTGACTACGTAAGTGCTCACCCTTGCGACCTACAAATCAGTAGATGGAGCGTTCAATGATCAAGATGAAGGCGTAGAGGACTTCTTGGATCCAGAAGGAGGAGCGTCAGTTCTGCCCGAGCCCTGATGTGTGTTGTTCAGCCGTCCACTTCTCTTTGTGGGTGGGTCACCTATCTTCTGCTGTGTAGTTGTTATTTTGCTAAACCATGTATGCCGTGAAGGCATTGTAATCTTCTTATGTAATATCAAGGCCAGCAGGCCACACTGCCTAACTATTTTGTAAGTTACTCTGTTGCAATGTGATATACTCCTGTGCTTGACTTATCCTGGGAAGTCAAGGGTATGTGTATGCTATGCATATATGGGACTAGCTGCAGCGAGCTAGGTCTCTACAGGAGTAGTCGTAGTCCCAGTCCCAGTTTCGGGGCACGACAGGTGCCAGCGGTCCACCGGTGCGACGGTATCGACTCTTTTCCTCGGGGTTGGTTGAGCTGACCTCTTGAGCATCGAGGTATTCCGCGGGGAGGGTAGCAGCCTCCTTAAACGGTCTCTTCCCCCTGGCAAGTTGGGAGCGCGTCTCTACGCGCCCGCAGGTTCGGGGAGGCCTGACCGATGGCGGGAGGTGGTTTCCCCAGACTTGGCGGTACGCATTCGCTCGACCTCCTCCCTAGTGAAGCGGGTCTGATCCGCTGGGGACGCCCGCAGGGGCGGCCCCAGAGGGGGAGGGAGCTGATGCGCGTTCGCCATCGTCCCAGTGGACGCCGCCGGTGCGCTGACCGGGCCAGGCGCCAGGTCCGCGCTCGGGGCGACGGCGGGAGCAGTCGCGGTTCGAGTCTCCAGGGTGTTCGCAGGAGCGGCTGCCGCACCGACCCCGAGCGTCGGCCCTCGAAGGCTCTCGGCCCTAGGTGTGGAGGTTGTCACCGGTGCAAGGCAGGTCCCCGGCACGTCGATAGCCGCTCGCGAGGGTTCCAGGCTCGGGACCGGGTGACTCCCCGAAGCAGGGGAGAACTCGGGGACGAGTTGACCCCCCGGCGCGGGAAGCATTCCCTGGACCGGACATGCCCCAGGCGCGGGCGCCCCTTCAGGAGCGGGGAACATCCCCGGCCCGGAAAAGGTGGGGTGCCCCATGAAGAATTGGGGCGGTGCCCCCATAAACGGATATGGGGGACGGTAGACGGGAGCCGGGGGTCGCGCCAGGACGCGCAGGAGCTCCTCCAGGGTGTGCTGGGTGCGGAGCTGGCCCTGGATCAAATCCCCCAGCAGAGGATCTCCGGATACCGGGAAGGAGAGTTGGGGCGCACTAGGCCCCGCAAGCTCGGTGGCGGTCACCGAGTCGGAAATGGGGACCCTCCTGCCGGGGGCCGCGGGTGGAGGAGGCAGTTCCTCCCCCCTGGTACCCCCGGGCGGCAGGGTCATGGAGGCATCATCTCGCGGAGGCGGAGCTGGGTTGCTAGGACCAGCGCCATCGGGAGATGAGAGGGCTTGAGCTCTGGTTCTTGGGGGAGCCATGGCGATTCGTCGCGAAGTCCCCACGGTCGGCGCCATCTGCCGTGGTATTACGGATACCCCGGCAGGGTCGGACGTGCGCAACACGAGTACGATGGCGTGAGCTGACCGAGTTGCCGGTCTTCTCCCGCCGAGCAACACAGAAATTGACACAGTGGTTTATACAGGTTCGGGGCCCAGTGGGGGCCGTAGTCCAATTGGCTCTCTCCGAACGCGAGTCCGCTGGGGAGGTATGCTCTCGGGGAGAGGTATCCAAGAGAGCCTGATATTGCGTTAATTCAAATGAGTTCGAATCCCCCGAAAAGAGGTACAAGAGTGGTATATATAGCCCCTAAGAAATAGAAAAGACCAAAAAGCCCTCGCTACGACCGTTGGATCGAAGGGCGCAGACGTCCTTTGGCTAGGGGGACGGCTCGGATGCTTGACACGTGTCCTCGCTACGACCGTTGGATCGAAGGGCGGCTGCTGACCCGAGAAGCCGACGCCACCGGGGGCCCGGAGGCCCTTTGAGACTCATCGGGGTTCCGGTGACCCTCCGGATCTCACTGGGGGCCGGGTGACCCTCCGGGTCTCAACGGGGGCCCGGTGACGCCCCGGGTCTCACCGGGGGCCCGGTGACCCTCCAGATCTCACCGGGGGCCCGGTGATGGTCCGGGTCTCACCGGGGGGGGGGCTTTTCAGGACTTGGTGGGGCCCCTGGGAGTTCGCCCAACAACTGATATTCAAGGTTATATTATAGCAACTCTTAAAATGTAGGTTCAAGATGTTCAAGAATATGACTTGCCTTCTGCGTCGTAAAAATCAGCGGTTGGTGTTGAATCAATAGTGAAGTTTGCGAACTCAGCTTCTGGATTTGCTCGGCGACAAACAAATACACAATGATTACTAATTATATTAAAATGTTTTATGATCTATATGCATATATTCTTTAAAAAGAATAACTTGACAATGTTGAAGATGATTTAGATTGCAAGCTGAATTGAGTCGAGATTCTAGGGTTTCAAGGAATCTGGGCTAAGATTGAGTACTGGAGGTTACTAGTGTTTCAAGATATCAAAATCGACATAGGGTGCACGGCTGGTTTGATCAAAAACAGCGAATGTCAGTAGATTGACATTCGGTTCACAGCCTGACATGGCTTTGGTTGGCTTTAGAAGGCTTTTCTCAAGATATGACAGTTGAAGGAAATGTAGAACATGGTTCTACAAACTTGGTAGACAAAGTGGATTTCAATTTGTACACCCAGAAGTGATTGAACTGAGTTGATGCTCTGGCTGACATAGATTCACAAGGGCTGACAATGTCCAAGAAGGGCATTGATATGCGTTAGGAGGTTTCCACTGGACAAAATAGATTTGGATCAAGGCATTGGGTGCATAATTGAACAAGGCATCTGTTTGACATTAAGGTTTTCAAAGGAAAGTCCAGAAGTTCAAGGATTTAGCAAAAGTCCCATGTGCACAGTGAACAAAATGTCTGTGCACTACCAAAAATTAGGGCTTAAGAATTTGATCAATTTAGGGCTTGGATTGCTTCGCCAACTATGTCTAGGAGATAGGTGAAAGCTACAGGAATCCAATGGTGGTGATCTCGAACACAGAAGCAGCCGGACGGTGACGAACGGCGGCAAAGAAACACGGTGACGACACAGCACAGCACAACTACTGGACAAGATCTTTGCATAGCGATTTTGAGATTTTGTGCAGAACCAAAGGTCGATGTAGTGGAGAGATATACTCAAGAGGTCAAGGCGAATCTACTAGACAGAGCAGATTGAACAATAAAGGCGAAACGACGGTGAACGGCGAGGTCGAACTCATTGGTTTCAGAAACAAAGGCGAGCTACTGTGACAGAGCACAGGAATTGATAGAACTTGAAATTGATCGAGGGTTTTTGCTCTTGAGGTAGTGTTGATGGTGCTGGAGTGAGTAATCTGGTTGCGATTGAGGTTTTTAGGGCATCGCCGACGAAGACACCGGAGTCGAAGAAGACGATGAAGAGGGCACAACTGCTACAAAGCAATGCTGGACAATTAAACTTGGCTACACCATCTACCGAACACAAGGAATAAGTTGGTGAAGTTGGTTTGGTTGAAGATGGAGTGGAGCTCGCCGGCGACGTGAGGCATTCATAGCGGCGCGCAAAGAAACAAAGAACTCAAAGCACGGCTACAATTCAAATTCTGGTTCAACAGGCTTGCTAAGAACAATTTGGTGGTCATTTTAATCTACTACAGAGAAGGCTATTTCGTGCTAAATCAAGCTACATTGCCGGAACAGGGTAAATTAGAATCTCGGCGATCACCGGCGATCACCGGCGTTAGGGTCCACCGTAGTTCAATTAGAAGCTACAACATGATGAGGTGAGAGAGAGACACTCACTGGTGGAAGCGAATTGAAGATTGTGCAGCGTATCGATCTGGCGTCGTGCTCCTCCTCGGCGGCTCACCGGAGAAGAAGATGAAGATGAGAAGAAATGAGACTTAGCTGGTTCTGGTGGGTGTGAAGAAGTAACTCGCTACGGGTGGCTTAAATAGGCACGGGTGAAACTTGTGAGGAGGAAACAACAATGATCTTTTCGCCGGGGATGAGACTGGCCGGGCGCAGAAGCAACAGCAGTAATGATGATGCGACAGCGACAATAGGTCAGCATCTGCTCAAATTGTCGGCTCGTTGGGACTTGGCGCTGGGCGGTGCAAAGTGGAGGCGACAAACTTGGTAGACAAAACTCCTAACAAAGTGCTGTTGCGGTCGCTGCTGGTCACGCGTGCGGTTACTGATGGTCGCTGGTGCTGCCACGGCGACGACTTAGGCGCGAACATGTGCGCACACGCAAGCACAACCGAGCACGGGCACAACAGAAGGCAAAGCTTGGTCGGCGGTGAAGATCGCGGCGAAGCTAGCGCTAGTTGAACGTGCTGGCGGGTGTGGTCGGAAAAGGCTGGGAGTTCTGGTCGAAACAGGGATTTGGACCAAAATGCAATTTTTGATTTTTTTGCCTTTGGACTGATTTGTAAATTCTGAGATTTAGAGGATTAGGGCTGATTTGAACTTCACAATTCTGGCAGACTTTATTCAACAGATGATTGGAGAGAATATCTGATAAAATCTGGGAACTTTTGATCAAATTTGAATTAGAGCGAAAACAGGGTAATTAGGGTATTTGCAATCTGAACTTTGTTAAAATTTAAATTCTTGGATTTAGGTTAGTATTTTGATATCCTCATAGAAGAAGATTTTGTATTGAATAGCATTTGGGAGGTGTTTTCTGAAACAGATTTGAATTTGGAGCTGATTTGCAGCTTTTAGCCTTTTGAAGCTTCTGGAAAGGACTGCACTGCGATACTTCTTGGACTGATTGGTGAAAATAGTCTAGATGATAGAATTTGGCTGCCAACTTTTTGGATTAAGGTATTGGCATACCCTTGATCATAATCCAAGAATAATCTGGTCTGGATTAGGTCAAGATTTGATTAAATCAGAGTTCAGAGTATTTAGGGTAATTATGATACTTTAACATCCCAGTTTTTGCTATCTTTTCTGCTTGCTAGTCAGCATATCTTCTTTGGAATCTCAGATATCTCAACCTGTTTTGATCTCTTGTCTCAAAATCATGATCTTAGGTGTGCCACTACCTTAACATAAAAAGCTGGCAGCTAAACTTCATCTCCCAGATCATTTTCACCTTTCAGTCCAAAAGTATTTCAGATTAGTCCTTTTCAGAATTTTCAAAAGCCCAAAAGGCTAAAAGTCTCAGATCATCTCCAAATTCTAATCTGATCTAGTGATTGTCTTTCTTTTACTTTTTTGAACGTTTTTCCCTTCTGGAAGAACTCAAAAATCTCAACAGAAACCCTAGTTTCAGCCCCGACAAAAATGTCAAACCCTAATTACCCTGTTTTCGATTTTTGTCAAAACCACCAGATCTTATCGGATTTTGCCATTTTTCCTGATGGATGAGGCCATGTATTTTGGTAACACTCATCTGCAAAATCAGATTGCAAATCAACCCTTTAGAATCCCAAATTTGCAATCAGGTCGTAAATCCCGAGAAGAATCTTCACAATTCAGTCCAAAATCTCGCAAACTAGTCCCTGGCCCCTTTTCTCGACCACGACCAGAGCCCGCATGTTTTTCGTGAACCACCGTAGCCTTCACCGCCGGCCAGTTGTGCCTCCACCAACAGCCACATCCTATGTGTCCGCACGTGCTCACGTCGCGCCAAGGAAGGCCACCGTGGCGATGACCAGAGACCGCCAGCTTCACCGTTCACGCGCGCGTGCCTGCTGCTGTTAGAATCTTTGCGCCACTTTGCTGCCATGCCGAGGCTCGCCATCACGTCGTTCTGCCGAATCCAGATATTGCGCGATTTCTTCGTCTCTGGCAGAGCTTCCGCCGTGTCCCAACACGCCTCGTTGACTTCTTCGGTGCCAGAGAGCATCCCCGTTCGATTTGCTGCCACTCCCGAGGACTCAACCCCACGGCTATATAAAGCACCCCTCGCCAGTGCTTCACTCCACACTACACTTTGCCAGAAACCCCGTAGCATTAGCTCCAGAGGTTGCCTTCGTCTTCTTCCCCGGTGAGCCACTTCTGGAGCTCACAGTGCCGGCTTCAACCGCAGCATCTCTCTCCAATCCAAAGCTACCAGTGAGTTCCCCTCACCTTCCTGTCCGTTTCATAGCTTTTAATTGAACCCCGGCGAGACCTAGCGTCGGCGATGGCCGAAATCGTCTTTCGCCCTGTTCCCCCAATGCCGAGTGATTCAAGCCAAATTGATCCTCGTGCCAGTAGAGAAAGATGATCAAAAAGCTAGGAGAAGTAAGCCTGCAAGATTAGAATCCCCAAATATGGCCCGAGCAAAGAATCCCCAATTTCTGATTCTGTCAGTTCGCTGGAGAACGCCGCCGAGCTTCTCCAGTGACCCCCTGGAAACATTAAGCACCCCAATAGCTTCCTGTTATCCCCTAGATGCTTCACAAGCAAGGAATTGAGTTCAAGCGCCTTCAATCGAAAACGCCCAAATCAGTGCCTTCGTCTTCGGCTCCGATCACCGGAGTTCATTTTCCGGCCGAACCAGCAGATACCACCTTGTCATCTAGCCAGGTCTCAACCCCCTGAGTATTTTACTCCACTAGCCCGAACCTTGAATCGGCCTAGATCAAAAGTTATGATCATGCCAAGTTTTGTCCAGAACCGTGTCTGTGCCGTGTCGCCACCGTGGTTCATCGACGCCGTTCATTGCCATCCGGCCACTTTCTGCCCTTGAACCTGTTGAGTGATTTGTTCCTGTTATCAAGGCCTAACCACCAGACAAAGTTGTGCATCGATTGGAGCCCTAGGTTAAAAGTTATGCCATGCCCTAGTTTCTGGCCATGTCCAGCACTATGTTAGTCATGTCCACCAGTGGCATTGAATGATTTAGACCTGTTACATTTGAGCAATTGAAATGCCACTTTGTCCACTAAACCTTTGGAGCCATGTTCTACAATATTCCCTACTGTCACATCTCCAGAAAACAGACCTAGGACCAACTTAGGGCTATGTCTAGCCATGAACCGAATGTCAGCCCTTGGACATTCAAGTCCTTTTGAGCCTATCTCTTCGATCAACACCAAGTGACCTTGTCCAAACCTTTTCCCCTGCATACATGATATAATTAATTATTATTTTCTAGTACTTGTGTGCTTATATGGTGTGTATGTATTGTTTGTGTCCGCCATGGAACCAGAAGTTGAAGGAGCGGAAGAGATCTTCGAGGAATCATCTGAGCAGTTAGACCATCACTGCAAGGCAAGTCTCAAACCCTTGATCATGTCTAGCCCAATATTTCGAAATGAAGTATGTTAACTGTTTTCAAATATATGCATGCCTTATATTCAATCACAAAAGAGTTATATTCAAATAAAGTGTTTAGATATGACCTAAATAATTGTAAAGCCCCTTTTGACATTAATTAACCATGCACCCTTGTCACCCTAGAATATCATGCTTAGGCTATGCTATGCTCAAGATTATATGTTAAATGTTGAATGGTCATATATGAGGAAAGCATATTCAAAACCCCTTTTTGTGAAAGAAAATGTGATTCGAATCGATAGTGAGGATGATTTGATTGGATGGTGCTGTGTGCGGACTGGGAATGTGAAAGACTCCTCACTAAAGATTCATAAGGACTAGAACCTTGTGTTGTACTTCTATGCGGCATGAAAAACGTACCAACCACTTGCCCAGTTATGGGATGGGCGCAACTTAGTAGCTTTCTCAGTATTAGCTTTTCCCTGCAATGGTTGTCGGTCTGATTTCTTGCGAGAAACTGGTGGGCCAGTAAGGGCCGTGAGTGATGTGAGTTCAGAAAAATTATGAGAGGAAAAGGTGGAAAGAAGGAAGACGCCCTATGCCAGATTAAGTCGTGCGCGGCTGTAATCAAAAGAGGCTATGTGTCTTGCGAGAACATAGACCCAGGCTAGGAAGTAAGGCAGTGGGGAGGACCCACGACGGTACTTGAGACTTAACTGTCTATTTACCGGGCAGGGAATTGTTAATGCTAGCTAGGACTGTAAACTGTTGTGTCATCTCGGCCTTGTCACATGCGTAAAAGTCACATGGAGAGGTACCGACTTGAAAGCCGAATGATCGGTGGATTAAGGTGGTACACCTTTGCAAAGTTTGAAAAGTATCGGATACTCTGAGCTCCCAGGTTATGCAGTCTGCGTGCGGTGGATTCTATCCACGTCGATGCAGCACAAGTAGGTTTTGGAAAGTTTTTCACAGAATCTGAGTAAAGTGGTGACTCATGAAAGACCGCCACACATAACATTTTTTTAAAATCTAGCTTAGGATTTCAAAAGTCCCGCTCTCGAAAATAAAGATCTCTTCTTCAAAACTGAGTGTGAAAATCTATTCTATACATATACACAAAGCCAAAGAGCCATTCTTTGAGAATTTCCCCCTCATCTATATATAAGTGCATTCTTATTTGGAACTTGTTGAGCACCATGTGGACAATGTGCTCACCCTTGCTTTTACAAACAAAACTTAGAAGAAGGATTCATTGACCCTGAGTCCTACGGACTTGAACCCAATATGGAACAAGAAGAAGAAACTGAAGACCCAGCTTGTTAGAGGGTTACGTACCAAGTGGAGTCCGATGTGGAGAAGGCCCGTGCAACACCGCTGCAGTTGAAGATCAAGACTGATGAAGTCCTTTTGCTTACTATTGTTGTTTCATTTTATGCCCACCTTTGTGTCGAAAACTCCTTAATTTTGTATCAACATTTAAGTGCGTCATTTTGGCGCTAAGTTATTGTAATGTTGGTCCTTGTGATCAGCATTTGTTTTTAATTACTCGCATTTTTATATAATGCATCTTGTTGTTGTGAGCTGCAATGTATCATTTCTGAGTGGAACCCACCTGGGCGGTTGCCACCGGATTCCTCAAGTGAGGGTCCCACAGATAATTAAATTCTATTTTCGAAAACAGAAGGGATTGACAAATTTGGGAGTTAGAGATGGAATTGAATCTGGCTTCTGAAGGCTTTTATTCTTAGGATAAATGGTAGATCAATTCTGGAAAGTCGGATCTTGATTTGGGTTCACAGGGTAGATTTTGAGATTTTAGGGCTTAGGATTAAATAAGACTAGGCTGATTTTGCTGATCTTGAAAAGACATATGCATGCATGACTTTTTATGAAAAGAATTTTCACCCCAAACCTAGGGTGTTACAGATCTACCCTCCTTAAAGAAATCTCGTCCCGAGATTTACCATAGACAAGAAAAGATAAGGATACATTTGCTGAAGATCCTCCCAAGTGGCTTCTTGTTCTCAATGATTTCTCCACTGAACCTTACACAACTTGATCTTCTTCCTTTTGAGCTGACGTTCATCAGTGGCTAGGATTCTGATTGGGTGCTCAAGGTAAGTAAGATTCTTCTGCAGTGACATCTCTTGTGCTTCTATCTGGTCAGTAAGTTCCTTTAAACATTTTCAGAGTTGAGAGACATGAAACACATCATGCACTCCTACTAATCCCAAAGGTAATTCCAATTTATATGATACTTCCCCTTTTCTCTTGATTATCTTAAATGGTCCGATATACCATGGAGATAGCTTTCCCTTTACTTGAAATCTCTTCAATCCTTTGAATGGAGTGACCTTGAGATAAACCAAATCTCCTGGTTCAAATGATAATTCTCTTCATCAATTGTCTGCATAACTCTTTTGTCTGGATTGTGCTGTCCTCAACCTTTCTCTGATGAGTTTGACATGAGCTACTGCCTCTTCTACTATCTCTGGTCCTATGACTCTTCGTTCTCCTCGCTCATTCCAATGCAATGGGGTTCTGCATTTTCGTCCATATAGAGCTTCAAATGGTGACATCTATATACTAGCTTGATAATTGTTATTGTATGTAAACTCTGCAAATGGTAAGCATTTGTCCCATGATGTCCCATAATCTAGTATATAAGCTCTTAGGAGATCCTCCAAAATTTGGTTTACTCTTTCTGTCTGTCCTCCTGTTTGTGGATGATATGCAGTGCTGAAATTCAACTGAGTTCCTAGAGTCTCATGAAGTTTGTCCCAAAACTTGGATGTATACTGTGCTCCTCGATCTGAGACTATCTTCTTGGGGATGCCATGCAATGCCACTATTCTTTGTATGTATAACTCTGCCAATTTGCTACCATTGTAGATCTTCTTGACTGGTATGAAGTGAGCTACCTTGGTAAGTTTGTCCACAATAACCCATATGGAGTCATATCCTCCTTGAGTTTTAGGAAGTCCTATAATGAAATCCATACCGATTTCTTCCCATTTCCATAGTGGTAGTGGCAAAGGTTGTAACTTTCCGGCTATCTTCTGATGCTCTACTTTAACTTGCTGGCATGTATCATAGTTTGCAATATATTATGCGGTCTCTCTCTTCATATTATCCCACCAGAATCAATTTTTCAAGTCTTGATACATCTTGGTCTTACCAGGGTGTATTGAATATGGAGTTTTATGCGCTTCATGGAGAATTAATTCTTTAAGGTCTGCGCTTTGAGGAATACAGATCCTTCCTTGGTACCACACAATTCCTTGGTTGTCTTCAGTAAAACCTTGAGCCTTTCGTAACTTGATTCGGCTCTTGATCTTGCAAATCTCCTCATCTTCCTTTTGGGCATTCCCTATATGTTCTTCGAGTTGACGTTTTACTAATAGAGTAGCTACCGTCCCTTGTGGTACTACTTCCACTTGATGATTCTGCAACTCTCGTTGTAGGTAAGGGTTCCTCAGTACGATTGCTTCTTGCAGGTTATAGACCTTCCTACTTAGGGCATCGGCTACTACATTAGCCTTTCCTGGATGGTACTGGATGCTCAGGTCATAATCTTTGATCAATTCTAGCCATCGTCGTTGACGCATGTTGAGCTCCGTCTAAGTGAATATATAATTGAGGCTTTTGTGGTCTGTATAAATCTCACACATGTTCCCAATGAGATAATGTCGCCATATCTTCAACGCATGTACTACTGCTGCTAATTCCAAGTCATGCGTAGGATAATTTTCCTAATGTGGCCTCAATTGGCGTGAAGCATAAGCTAGTACTTGAGCTTGCTGCATTAACACACAGCCTATCCTTTGCTTCGAAGCATCACATTAGACTACGAAGTCTTCCTTGCTGTCTGACAAAGTAAGGATTGGTGTTGTTGTCAACTTCTGCTTCAGTTTCTGAAAACTTTCTTCGCACTTGGCGGTCCAGTCAAATGCAACATCCTTCTTTAGCGGGTTAGTGAGAGGTTTGGCAATCTGGGAGAATCCTTCAATGAATCTTCTATAATAACCTGCCAATCCCAAGAAACTTCTAATCTCTGGAACTGTAGTGGGCTACTTCCACTCCTTAATTGCAGTAATTTTAGCTGAATCCACCGAAATTCCTTCTGCTGTCAACACATGTCCCAGAAATGCGATTCTTGACATCCAAAATTCACATTTTTCAAACTTGGCGTAGAACTGCCTCTCTCGTAGTTTTCCAAGACTAAGTGCAGATGCTGCTCATGTTCTTCGAGGTCCTAGAATATATCAGAATGCCATCTATGAACACTATGACAAACTCTTCAAGGAAATCCATAAATGTACTGTTCATGACATTCATGAAAGCTGCTGGTGCATTGGTCAAGCCAAATGGTACTACTGTAAACTCATACAGCCCGTATCTGGTAGTGAAGGTAGTCTTCGGTATATCTTCCTTCTTTATCTTCAGTTGATTGTATCCCGACTTCAAGTCTATTTTGGAGAATACCTTGGCTCCTTGAAGTTGATCAAACAAATCGTCAATTCTTGGCAATGGATACTTGTTCTTTATGGTGACTTCATTCAAAACTCGATAATCCATGCACATCCGTAGAGTTCCGTCCTTCTTCCTCACGAACAATACTGGGGCTCCCCATGGTGAAGCACTGGGCCTGATGAATACTTTGCTCTCTAAGTCTTCAAGTTGATTCTTGTGCTCCTCCAAGTCTGTAATTAGCATCCTGTAGGGGCATTTCGCTATGGGCGCTGCTCTCGGTTTAAGCTCAATGATGAACTCTATCTCCCTGTCGGGTGGCATTCCCAAAATTTCTTCTGGAAACACATCGGGGTATTGCTGCACTACGGGTACTTGTTCCAGGCATATCTTTTGCAATGCTTGAACAGATCCTAGCGGTTCCTTGGCTGACGATCTTTCCGCATAGAATAAAATTTTGTCCCCTTGGCTACTAACAAGGCTTAAGATTTTCTCTTCACAGTCTACTAGACTTTTATGTTGGGACAACCAATCCATGCCCAATATAATGTCTAGACCTTGCAGTTCTAGAACTAGCAGATTTGCCACAAATTCTACCCCTTCTATACTGAAGGTTACATTCGGGAAGATCGAGTAGACATATAATCTAGCCCTTGGAGTTTGTATAATCATGGAGTACTCTAAGGGTACTTGCTCTATATGTATTTCAACTTCATATGCAAATGCTTTTGACATAAATGAATTCGTAGCACCAGGATCAAACAATATTAAGGCAGATGCAGACTGGATCAGAAATCTGCCTAGAAGAATGTCAGTGGCGCTTCCTGCTTCTTGGATAGAGGTGCAGTTTAGTCTTCCTCCTTGAACTGTAGTTGGTGCTCTACCTCTTCCACTTCCTCGGTTGGCCATGCTTCCTCCTCTTCCTGGTGGAGTCCCTCTGAAATTCTGTGATGGTGATGCTCTGGGTACTACTGGCTGTGTTCCTACTTGTGACCTGGCGATGGAGATCGGGAGTTGAATCCATGGGCAGCAGTCTCGCCGATGTCCATATTGTCCACAATGAAAACATTGGACACGGGGATGAGGACAATCTTTCTGAAGATGGTTTCCTTTGCAGTTAGGGAAAATCGTTATTGCTGGTTTGGGAGTCTGGTATGATGGTCGAAAACTGGAGGCAATAGGGGCTCTTCCTCTAATCGGGTTTGTCTGTGGCCGCGCTTACTGGAGCATCGTTCGCTTCCGACTCTCTTCTCTCATATTCCTCTTCTCCTCTATCTTTAAAGCTCTGTTCACTAGTGTTTGGAATTTTCACTAGTACAGAAAAGCTTTCTTCTATCGGTAAAAAACACCCTTCTACTATCGATTTTTGTACCGATAGAAATAGACACGATAGAACAAGACAGGTCATTTTCTATCGGTAAATAACCGATAGAAGAACTTCACTATTCTAACGGCATCTTAGGAGAACACCGGTAGAAAACCCGTCGTAGTCTGACGTTTGTGAAAGAGTTTACCGATAGAAAAAATATAGTACTCTCTCGGTTGTGAATGAGTTTAATGGCAGGAAAAGTACCACTCTTCTAACGGTTAATTACGAGTTTACCGACAGAAAAAACTTTAGTACTCTCTCGGTTGGAAATGAATTTACCGATAGAAAAAATGATTGTACTCTCTCGGTTGTGTATGAGTTTACCGGCAGGAAAAGTTAAACTCTTCTAAGGGTGAATTACGTGTGTACCGATAGAATAAAGTATAGTACTCTCTCGGTTGTGAAAGAGATTATCGATAGAAAAAATCATAGTACTCTCTCGGTTGTGTATGAGTTCACCGGCAGGAAAAGTCACACTCTTCTAACGGTTAATTATGAGTGTATCGATAGAAAAAACGATAGTAGTCTCTCGGTTGTGGATGAGTTTACCGATAGAAAAAGTGATAGTAGTCTCTCGGTTGTGAATGAATTTACCGATAGAACATTCACATATACAGTACATTCTTTACATTCACAATACAGTACATTCACATATACAGTACAGATGCAATACAGTATAGATTGGATACACAATACAGTATAGATGCAAAGAAGGGTAAATTCACATATACATTGAACAGATTGACACATTAGACAGTTATTCACATTTATTCACATATATATGGACAAATACAAATTGCAATCCAATGTGGACATTTATTCACATGTATATAAACAGTCTATGCACAGAATACACGAAAATGAGAAAATTGTTGTTGGGGGAAATCTCCGCGAGACTAAGTCCAGGTAAGTTGTGTCACATTTCCCTGGGGACGTGGCCTCCGGTGCCTGCCCCGGGCGCCGCCTTTTGGCTCCCGAGACCTGGCCTCTGGTGCCGGCCCCGGGTGCCACCATTTGCACGGGGACGTGGCCTCCGGTGCCTGCCTCGGGCGCCGCCTTTCGGCTCCCGGGATCTGGCCTCCGGTGCTGGTCCCGGGCGCCGCCATTTGCCCGGGGACGTGGCCGCCGGTGCTTGCCCCGGGCGCCGCCTTTTGGCTCCCGGGACCTGGCCTCCGGTGCCAATCCCGGGTGCCGCCATTTGCCCGGGGACGTGGCCTCCGGTGCCTGGCCCGGGCGCCGCCTTTTGGCTCCCGGGACCTGGCCGCCGGTGCCGGTCCCGGGCACCGCCATTTTCCCGGGGACGTGGCCTCCGGTGCCTGCCCCGGGCGCCGCCTTTTGTCTCCCGGGACCTGGCCTCTGGTGCCTGCCTCGGGCGCCGCCTTTTGCCTGGGTACATTGCCTCCAGGGCATGTCCCGGGCGCCGCCTTTTGGCTCCCAGGACCTGGCCTCCGGGGCCGGTCCCGGGCGCCGCCATTTGCCCGGGGACCTGGAATCCGGTGCCTGCCCTGGGCACCGCCTTTTGGCTCCCAGGACCTAGCCGTTCCCGAGCGCCGCCATTGGCCCGGGGACGTGGTCCCCGGTGCCTGCCCAAGGTGCCGCCTTTTGGCTCCCAGAACCTGGCCTTCGGTGCCGGTCCCGGGCGCTGCCATTTGCCCGGGGACGTGGCCTCCGGTGCCTGGCCCGGGCGCCGCCTTTTGGCTCCCGGGACCTGGCCTCCGGTGCTGGTCCCGAGCGCCACCATTTGCCCGGGGATGTGGCCTCCGGTGCCTGCCCCGGGCGCCGCCTTTTTTCTCCCGGGACCTGGCCTCGGGTGCCGGTCCCGGGCGCCGCCTTTTCCCCGGGGACATTGCCCTTCTAAAGGTAAAGTCTTTGGTTGTTGATCACGTGTACGTCACGCGAGGAGCGCCTCGGGAATCAGCGACCACCTGTCAAGCATCCAAGGCCCCTGCCCGGGAGAAGGACGTTGCTACCCCTCAATCCGACGGTAGCGTCCGGGGTAGTTTAGTCTTTTTTGCTTCTTTTTGGGCCTATAAATAGCCCTTGTACCCCCTGTTGTAAGGACAAGTGATTCATTATTTCTATAATACCAAAACTCACAGGTGTGCTCCGGAAGCCTCTCCCCGAGAGAGCCTCCCCAGCCGACTCCGGTCGGGAGCACGCCGACAGGACTAGGGCCCCCACCGGGACCCGAACCTGTAAAAATCCTCGTGTCATTTCTTGTGCTTGTCCGACGGGGGAGGACCGGTCACCCGGTCAACCCGCACCGCATTTTCTTCGGTAGGATCATCCACGAAACCTGCCGGGGTATTCGTAATACCACGACAGTTGGCGCCGTCCATGGGGACTCGTGACAAGACGCCATGGCTACCCCAAGAACAAGGGCTCGCACCCTTCCCGGTGAAGCCGATCTCGGAGACCCGGCGCCGCCCGTCCGGGACAAGACTGTCCTGGAGCTTCCGCCCGGAGGTGGCCAGACCCAGGTACCGCCTCCCACCTTTCCTCTTAACTTAGGTGCTTCAACCTCCAGGTCGCTCCCGATGACCGCGGGAACCTCGGCCGGGACTAGTCTCCCCCCGACGGCTCCCCCGGCTCGCCGGGACGCCCTGCTCGAGGCTTTAGTGGATGGCCAACTCCGCGCCCAGCGCTCTATGGATGAGTTGCTCAGCGTGTTGGTGCGGCCGCCGGCCCCCACATATGCGCCGTACCCATATCCGGGGACCATGCCCCCGTTTATGGGTCACCCGGCGGTCATCGGGGCATAGAGGCAAATCCCGAAAAGATCCGGGCGTTCCTGAACATGCCCCCGCCGCGCTCCGTCAAGGACGTCTAGCGGCTCTCCGGCCGCTTAGCCGCGCTAAGCCGCTTCGTCTCGCGGTCGGGGGAGCGAGGCCTCCAATTCTTCAAGATCCTCCGGGGGCTCGAGGGTTCCAATGGACCCCCGAAGCCCATGAGGCCTTCGACGACCTCAAGAACTACCTCACGAGCCCTCCAATGCTCGTGAGGCCGTCTCCAGAAGAGCCCTTGCTCCTCTACCTCGCCGCGACCCCGGTCGCCGTCAGCGCAGTCTTGGTGAAGGAGCAAGGGGGGCAGCAGCATCCCGTGTACTACGTGAGTGAGGCCCTCCAGGGGGCCAAAACTCGGTACACGGAGATGGAGAAGATCTACTACGCCCTCCTGATGGCATCTCGGAAGCTTCGCCATTACTTTCTAGGACACCCCATCACCATCCTGTCGTCCCTCGCCCTGGGGGAGATGCTGTGGAACGAAGAAGCCACCAGCCGGATTGGGAAGTGGGGGGCTGAGCTTGCCCCCTTCTCGCTGTCCCTCACAGGCCGCTCCGCCATCAAGTCACAGGTCCTCGCCGACTTCGTCGCGGAGTGGACTCCTGCCTCCGGGCCCGGGGACAACGATCTCCCCGCACCGCCCCGACGCAGTGAACATTGGACACTCATGTTCGACGAGTCACTGTGCCTCACCGGGGCTGGTGCGGGAGTAGTCCTCCGGAGCCCCGAGGGGAAGGAACACGAGTACGTGGCGCGGCTCGAGTTCCCTGCAACCAACAACGTCGCCCAGTACGAGGCTTTGCTCCTCGGGATGCGCCTTGTCATCTAGCTAGGGATCCAGCGCCTCCTAGTGAAGGGAGATTCTTAGCTCGTAGTTTGCCAAATGGACAAATCTTACCTGTGCCATGACGCAAACTTGAGTCTTTATTTGCAGGAGGTGCGAAAGATGGAGAGGCACTTCGACGGCCTCGAGGCCCGGCATATCCCTCGAAGGGATAATGACCGGGCCGACGCCTTGGCCCGGGCATCTAGCGCCCGGGAATCGCTCCCCAAGGGGGCCTTCCTGGAAATCATCACGAAGCCCTTGGTGGCCTCCCGGGACACGGGCGACGAGCCCCGCGTCCCGGAGGTCGTCGAGATCACCCGGACTCCGTCATGTATGGACCCCCTTATCTCCTTCATCAAGGGGGAGGGGGACCCTCCCAACGAGACCGAGGCTAAGTACCTCCGGGCCAAAGCCCGGGCATATCTCTTGCTGGACGGGAGGCTCTACAAGAAGGGGGCTTCCACCCTCCTGCGCTGCCTCCCCCGGTCGGAGGGACTCCAACTTCTCGAAGACATCCACGCGGGGAGCTGTGGCTCTCACCTAGCCCCGCGTGCCATCTCGGCCAAGGCTCTCCGGCAGGGCTTCTACTGGCCCACGGTCATGCGCGACGAGCGAGACCTTGTCTCCGCATGTGAGGCCTGCCAGAGGATGGCCAAGGGTTCGAACCTCCCGCCTGTAGCGATGCAGACTATCCCCATCACTTGGCCCTTCGTGCGCTGGGGGATGGACCTTCTAGGGCCCTTCCCCCCAGCGCCCGGAGGATAC
Organism: Pharus latifolius; assembly: GCA_019359835.1. Taxonomy (NCBI): domain Eukaryota; kingdom Viridiplantae; phylum Streptophyta; class Magnoliopsida; order Poales; family Poaceae; genus Pharus; species Pharus latifolius. Next base: position 33,257,841 of record CM033324.1, on the reverse strand, counting down.
AAGTATGTGGTGGTCGCGGTCAACTACTTTACGAAGTGGGTAGAGGCGGAACCCTTGGCCAGCATCACGTCCCGAGCCGTACAGCGGTTTTTCTGGAAAAACGCCATTTGTCGTTTTGGTGTCCCCCGGGAAATCACCGTTGACAATGGGACCCAATTCTACTCGGCTTATCTCCGGGAATTCTGCGAAGGCCTGGGGCTCGTTATCCACTTCACCTCTGTGGCCCATCAGCGGAGCAATGGGGCTGTCGAGAGGGTCAACGGCGTAATCCTACAGGGGTTACGCCGATGACTCGAGCAGGCCGCTTCTAAGCGGGGTGCATGGGCAGAGGAGCTCCCTATCATCCTCTGTTCCATGGGCACGACCCCGAGCCGGGCGACGGGGCGTACTCCCTTCTCCCTAGTCTACGGGGCGGAGGCAGTCCTCCCCCCGGAGATTGGCTTCCGGTCGCTGCGAGTCGAGCTCCTAGATGGAGCCACGACCGCAGCGTACCAAGCCAACGAGGCCAACCAATGGCTGGAGATCGAACTCGTGGAGGAGGAACGCGACCGAGCGCTCCTCCGCCACGCCATCTACGAGCGCGAGATGGCGGGCGCATACAACCAGCACGTGCGCGAGAGGGCCTTTCGCCTTGGGGACCTTGTCCTCAATCGCGTCAGAGAACCCCAAGCCCAGGGTAAGCTCTCCACCAAATGGGAGGGCCCCTACAGGATCTCTACGGTCCTGGGCTCGGGGGCTTACAAGCTCTCCAACCTCCAAGAGCTGGAGCTGAAGCACACGTGGAACTTGCGTTTACTTCGCAAGTTTTACATCTAGCCTACACAGGCCCGTCCCCTCCCCCGGAGCGATTACACTAGAGGGGGAAGGGGGACCTCGTACTCACTGTCCCCTCCCCCGGAGCGGTCACGCCGGAGGGGGAGGGGGAGGGGGACATTGTAATCACCTTTCCCTCCCCTTTCGCGACTTTGCGGGGGGAGGAGTTGTATTTCATTTCATCGTCAATACAATTGGATTCTTCTCTTCAACTGTCTCATTGCAGGTTCTTCACATTACCGCCCCTAACGGCGATGCCCTCCCCGCGAGGATGCCCTCCCCGCGAGGACGCCCTCCCCGTGAGGAAGTGGGCTCAGACCCAACAAGTCCCTCCATTAGGGCGGCTTACGATCAGCCCTCGTGGACTGAGGGTGTAAGCGGCAACCCGGTCACCAGCGACCGTGGTAACGAGTCACTTTGGGAGACTACTCCCCTACCCAAATACTCAGACCCGTCATCGGGCATATCCTCCTCCGGGAGTCGACAGTCTCCCCAGCGGGACGTCTCAGGCTTTCTTGGATATTTCTTTCCCGAAGACCTTATTCCCGGCTCCCCGTTCTCACGGCGATCGGATGATTGTCTCCCGGAAGATCTATCCCCGAGAATCTCATCTCAGGCTTTCTCGGATATTTATTTCCCGGAGATCTTATTCCCGGCTCCCCGTTCTCACGGCGACCGAGTGATTGTCTCCCGGAAAAATTATGGATTTCTTGGACATTCCTTCCCCGGAGACCCTATTCCCGGCTCCCCGTTCTCACGGCGACCGGACAATTGTCTCCCGGAAAGTTCACCTCCGGAAATTTCGACTGGTTTTCTCGGATGTTTCTTCCCCCGAGACCTTATTTCCGGCTCCCCGTCCTCACGGCGATCGGACGATTGTCTCCCTGAAGGTCCTTTCCCGAAACCTCATTTTTGAATTTTCTAACTTGGAAAAATTCTTATGTTACAGGTCATCTTCACCCCGGGGGCTTTGTCACCCCCACAGAGCGCGGAGCTACCCTCTGCCCCGCTGTGGGCGGGGGGGATAATGAACCCCCGGGTGTCGACCGCACAATCCACGAGCAAACTTAGCTCATTCTTATCAAAAGAAGTCGTCCAGACCATCCAAGAAAAATATGAAAAGAAGACTCTCAAAGCAACAAGAAGCAAACACGGCTTTATTAATCATTCAACCGGAGGACATCTTCCCCCTCCGGTGGGCATCGGAAAAGATACAACCCGGGTCACAACCCGGAAGTTCTCTACATCCTAAGGCTCCTACGCCTAATAGTCCCGGAGGCACTCCGCTAGCTCCCGGGCCAGGTCCCGGTACAATGCGCGTATGCGGCGCTGAGCTTCCCGGAGCACATCCTCGGGCCAGTACTCGTAGCCCGCCGATGGAAGTATTCGAAGTGGGGGGATCATCCGGGACCCCGGATGCGGAGGGGATAATTCGGCGCGATGATTGTCAAAATTGTCCAAGTGCCACTCCGGATGCCATCTTAACCGGATCGGCTCCCGGACAACGTCCCCGCTGCGCTCCCCAGAGATGAGACTCAGCAAGATCAAAGCGGCTTGGGCGTCCCCCGGGGGGCATCTTCTGGACCTTCGCCCGGGAGTAACCTCCCGGGAATCCTGGTAACAATGTATTCATTCAAGACTTCGAAAAATTTCTAATTCCATTGCATTTCAAAATGTCTTTTTACAAGTGTCCGGGGCTTCTTCCAAGAAGCTACCGGGAACAAAATCCTAAGAAAGAAAAAGGGTCCTATCTAAGACCCGGGGGGAGGCTCATACTTTTTCAATGGCGTCCTCCCCCCAGGGGGCTTACGCCGGGGCCGTGGCCGGGGCCGGGGCATCCGCTGTTGGAGGCGCCGGTGCCGGGAATCTCACCCGGACGATCCGATCGTTGAAGCCCCCGGCGAGCTGCTCCACCTCCCGGCGCGAGGGCTCGAAGAACTCGGGGAAGCTCCGGGGAATGTGGCCCCCGATCGCCCGGGCACCCACCCCCCGGTGCTCCACGAGCCCGGCTGCGACTGCAACCACGAGGATTGCCCGGCCTCGTGCCCGGGCGTCTACGGCCTCCGGGATCACGGAGACCTGTGCGTTAAGAAAACGCACAGCCTCCGCGAGGGTGGCCGGGGGCACCTCCGAGCTGCTCCCGGAGCCTAGGCTCATGCCAAGGCTCTCAAGGGTCGAGCGGACAGAGAGGCCCGCGTCCATCACCTCCCGGACGCTCGAACCCTCGAGCTCCCGCAAGGCCTCCTCCTTCGCCTTGGCCTCCTGCAGGAGGCGGCCGTTGACGACCTTGGAGACGTGGACCTGGGCCAGGACTAGGGCCAGCTCCTGGAGGGCTTCGTCGCGCTACCCCAGGTAGGTGGCGGCCCTCTCCTGTGCATCCTTTAGCAGCCGGTCGATCCGCTGCTCGAGGCCCCAAGTAATGGCCGCCCCCTACAAACTCCAGAGTTAGAAAAATTCAAAGTGGAGGGAGCCGAAAGAAAGTGTCATCGACTCAGGTAAGTACCTGGACTTGGAGACACTGAAGCTCCCCAAAACGCTCATGGAGCGTACCCTCCGCGACGTAGGCCTGGACCTTCCGGGTGTGCAGGCCCTCCGCGTAGCGGGCGATCTCCCCCGCGGATAGCAGGGGGGTCTCTGTAACATCCCAGTTTTCGGCTATCTTTTCTGCTTGCGAGTCAGCATATCTTCTTGGGAATCCCAGATGTCTCAACCCTACTTTGATATTAGGTATGCCACTACCTTAACCTAAAAGTCGGCAGCTAACCTTCATCTCCCAGATCATTTTCACATTTCAGTCCAAAAGTATTTCAGTTTAGTCCTTTTCAAAATTTTCAAAAAGCCCAAAAGGCCTAAAAGTCCCAGATCATCTCCAAATTCAAATCTGATCAAGTGATTATCTTTCTTTCATTTTTCTGAACATTTTTCCCTTCAGGAAGAACTCAAGAATCTCAACCGAAACCCTAATTTCAGCCCCGGCAAAATGTCAAACCCTAATTACCCTATTTTACCCTATTTTTGATTTTTGTCGAAACCCTCAGATCTTATCGGATTTTGCCATTTTCCCTGTTGGATGAGTCCAAGTATTTTGGTAATACTCATCTGCAAAATCAGATTGCAAATCAGCCCCTTAGATTTCCAAATTTGCAATCAAGTCCAAAATCCCGAGAAGAACCTTCGCAATTTAGTCCAAACCCTCACAAATCAGCCCTTTTGCCCCGCAGTTTAGTCCCTGGCTTCTTTTCTTCGACCACGACCAGAGCCCGCGTGCACGACCACGACCTGAGGACGTTCGACCGCGGTTGCTGCCGACGTTCGACCGCGGTTGCTGCCACCGTTCGCCGTGAACCACCGTAGCCTTCACCGGCGGCCAGTAGTGCCTCCGCCAGCGGCCAAGTCCCACGTGACCGCACGTGCTCGCGTCGCGCCAAGGAACGCCACCGTGGCGATGACCAGAGACCGTAGCTTCACCATTCGCGCGCGTGCCTGCCATTGTCAGAACTTTACTGCCACATGGTTGCCATGCCGAAGCTCGCTATCCCGTCGTCCTGACGAATCCAGATTTCGCGCGATGCTCCGTCTCTGGCAGAGCTCCCGCTGTGTCCCAATGCACCTCGCTGACCGCTCTGGCACCAAAGAGCATCCCCATCTATTTGCTACCGCTCCCGAGGACTCAACCCCGCGGCTATATAAAGCCCCCTCTCGCCAGTGCTTCACTTCACACCAAAGCTCACCAGAAACCCCGTGGCATTAGCACCAGAGCTTGCCTTCGTCTTCTTCCCCGACGAGCCGCTTCTGGAGCTCACGGTGCCAGCCTCGATCGTTGCTTCCCACTCCAAACCAAGGCCACAAGTAAGCTTCCCTCATTCCCCTGTACGTTTCATAGCAGTTAATTGAACACCGACGAAACCTAGCGCCGGCCATCGCTGAGATTGCCTGTTCCCCTAATGCTGAGTGATTCAAGCCAAATTGATCCTCATGCTAGTAGAGAAAAGTAATCAGTAAGCTAGGAGGAGTAAGCCCGCAAGTTTGGAATCATAAATTTTGCCCCGAGCGTCGAATTCCCAAATTCGAGCCTCGGCAGTTCGCCGGAGAACGCCACCGTGCTTCTCCAACCATTCCCTGGCAAAATTGAGCACACCAGTAGCTTCGTGATGACCCCGAGCTGCTTCTCAAGCGTGGAATTGAGTTCAAACGCCATGGAATGAAAATGCCCAAATCGGTGCCTTCGACTTCAGCTCCGATCACCGGAGTTTGTTTTTCGGCCGAACCAGCTGATGAAACCTTGTCATCTAGCTAGGCCTCAACCCCCCTGAGTATTTTACTCCACTGGCTCGAACCCGGAATCGGCATAGATCAAAAGTTATGATCATGCCAAGTTTTGTCCAGAACCATGTTTGTGCCGTGTCGCCACCGTGGTTCATCGACGCCGTTCATCGCCGTTCGGCCACTTTCTACCCTTGAACCTGTTGAGTGATTTGTTCCTGTTATCAAGGCCTAACCCCCAGACAAAGTTGTGCATCAATTAATGCCCTAGGTCAAAAGTTATGCAATGCCCTAGTTTCTGGCCATGTCCAGCACTATGTCAGTGCATGTCCATCAGTGGCATTGGATGATTTAGACCTGTTACATTTCAGAAATTGAAATGCCACTTTGTCCACTAAGCCTTTTGAGCCATGTTCTTCAACATTTTCTACTGTCACATCTCCAGAAAACAGACCTAGAACCAATTTAGGGCTATGTCAAGCTATGAGCCGAATGTCAGCCCTTCGACATTCAAGTCCTTTTGAGCCCATCTCTTCGGTCAATATCAAGTGACCCTGTCCAAACCCTTACCCTTGCATGCATGATATATTTACGTATTATTTTCTAGTACTTGTGTGCTTATATAGTGTACATGTGTTGTTTGTGTCCACCATGGAACCAGAAGTTGAAGGTGCAGAAGAGAACTTCGAGGATTCATTTGAGCAGCTAGACCCATCACTGCAAGGCAAGTCTCAAACCCTTGATCATGTCTAGCCTATTATTTTGAAATGAAGTATGTTAACTGTTTTCAAGTATATGCATGCCTTAGATTCAAATAAGAGTTATGTTTTAATGAAATGATTAGATATGACCTAAATAACTATAAGGCCCCTTTTGACATTGAATACCAATGCACCCTTGTCACCCTAGAATATCATGCTTAGGCTATGCTATGCTCAAGATTATATGTTAAATGTTGAATGGTCACATATGAGAAAAGCATATTCAAAACCCTTTTTGTGAAAGAAAATGTGATTGAAATCGATAGTGAGGATGGTTTGACTGGATGGTGCTGTGTGCGCACTGGGAATGTGAAAGACTCCTCACTAAAGATTCATAAGGACTAGAACTTTGTGTTGTGCTTCTATGCGGCATGAAAAACGTACCAACCACTTGCCCGGTTATGGGACGGGCGCAACTTAGTAGCTTTCTTTAGTATTAGCTTTTCCCTGCAATGGTTGTCGATCCGGTTTCTTGCGAGAGCTGGTGGCCCGCAGAAGGCCATGAGTGATGTGAGTTCAGAAAGATTGTCGCGCCCCGAAACTGGGACTACGACTACTCTTGTAGAGACCAAGCTCGCTGCAGCTAGACTCATATATGCATAGCATACACATACCCTTGACTTCCCAGGATAAGTCAAGCACAGGAGTATATTCACATTGCAACAGAGTAACTTACAAAATATCTAAGCAGTGTGGCCTGCTGGCCTTAATATTACATAAGAAAATTACAATGCCTTCGCGGCATACATGGTTTAGCAAAATAACATCAACACAGCAGAAAATAGGTGACCCACCCACAAAGAGAAGTGGACGGTAGAACAACACACATCAGGGCAATGACGGGACTGACGCTCCTCCTTCTGGATCCAAGAAGTTCTCCATGCCTTCATCTTGATCATTGAACGCTCCATCTACTGATTTGTAGATTGCAAGGGTGAGCACTTACGTACTCAGCAAGTCATAGGTAAGAGTAGATACATATAGTAGTGATGACATGAACCTAGACTAGTCAAGAATTATGGATGTTTATAAAATAATCTTTTTCTTTCTCATCTCATCTTATTTCAGCTCATGGCAGCACTTTTCATAGTATAACATCATCATTCAAGTTCACTAGATTATAGCACTACCGCGACACGTCGACACACGACAGCCCACGGCAGCACTCCTTATCATGACAACACATGTCATTTGGGTAATCTTGATTAAACATATTTTATTTAGAAAATAGTACTTGTGTCACACCCCGTGGATTTAATCCACCGCAGCAGACTCCTATAAACCCGGGAGCTCGGAGTATTCGAATACATTTTTAACTCTGCAGAGAGGTACCAATTTACCCGCAAGATATTCCACTTTCAAGCCCATCCCATCAAAATGATTAGACCCCTCCTCACAACCATGTGTGAGTGGCAAGGTGGAGATAACAAGAACTTTTGTTATGTCTCACTCACAATTCACCCCCGACCCTGTGGCTCTCTGCGAGACACAGTTGTGGTAGGCTGTATCATAACCTCCACCCCTACATATGTTTTCATTACTGGATCAACGTGCGAGATCACCTTCAGTGATATGTGTGGGAGCCGCACTCCGTGTTTATCGTGCATCACTACACAATTCCAGCAGGGGTGTCATGTGCGATCCACATAAGTACTTGTTCAGGCCTGTCCCATACCAGGCTTGCGGTTAGCACGTTGTTCATGCCACTAGACGCACAACACAAGGTTCTAGTCCTTAAATGCCAGTGACCAGACCATCCACAACCCTGCACCTTCAGTGCCTGCATTCCTTTGCAGTCTAGCACCTCCAGTGCTACAGCCATCCATACCATTTTTCTGGTCACGGCTAGGGGTTTTATTTCATGAATATAAGTATATAGATACATATAATAGTTCATGGCTCAAAACTTGTTTATTTCACATTTCACAGATAACCAGTCTAGTACTGCCAATTCATAAATCAACCATTCTCAATCTTTCACATGCAATATTGCCTATATTCAAGGTTATATTATAGCAACATTTAAAATATAGGTTCAAGATGACCAAGGATATGACTTGCCTTCCGCGTCGTAAGAAACAGCAGTTGATGACGGGTCAACAGCGAAGTCCTCAAATTCAGCTTCTGAATCTGCTCGACGACGAGCCAAACAATACACACAAATATTACTTATATTAAAATGATTTATGATCTATATGCAGATATGCTTTACAAGAGTGACTGAACAATACTGGAGATAATTGAGATTGCAAGCTGAACTGAGTTGAGAGTCTAGGGTTTCAAGGAATTGGCTAAGAATGGTGTTAAATGTTCTTAGGATCTCAAGGTTACAATAAGAACATCAGTTTTGTGGCTGGTTTAATCAAAACAGCGAATGTCAGCAGATTGACATTCGGATCAAGAATCTGACATAACTTCAAGGAAAGCTAGAGAGCTTATCTCAAGTTATGATAGTAGAGGAAAGTGTAGATTATAACTCTACAAATTCAGTGGACAAAGTGGCTTTCAAAATGCACAATCAGAAGTGGGTAAACAAGGCCAATGCCATTGGCTGGCATGCACTGAGACAGTGTCAAGAATTAGGTTTTAGCATAACTTGCATTTCAAGGGCTCAAATCAAGTTGTGATAGAAGAAGAAAATGTAGATCACAACCTCAAGAATCTAAGGGACAAAGTTATGCCCAAAATGCACATCTGGAAGGGAGTGAAAAGGGCTAATGACACTGGCTGACATAGTCTGGCATTGATCTTGACATGGCCAGAAACTAGGGCTTGGCATAACTTTTGATCTAGGGCTCCAAATGATGCACCACTTTGTCTGGGAGGTAGGCAATGATAACAGGAACAAATCATTCAACAGGATCCAAAGCTGAAAATGGCTGGAAGATGATGAAATTCAAAGGAGAAGTGTGGTGGCGACACGGCACAGTGAAGCCACTGGACAAAAATCTTGGCATGGCTATAACTTGAATTCTTGGCAGTTTCAAAGATCGAGCTAGAAGACAAAAATGTTCAGGAGGTTGGGGCACACCTGAATGACAAAGTAGATGAAGCTGAAACGGCCAGGAATAGGTTTCCGGTGAACTGCGCCGGAGAAGAAGCACTGCCATTTGGGGGTTTTCGATTTAGGCCGAATGAACTCAATTCCAAGCTTGAGGAGTGAAAGAGAGGTAAGAGAAAGTCACCTGCACAATCAATTTGGCCGGAGGATGGCCGGAGAAGCCTGGCGACGATCGCCGGTTTCTGGAGAAGCTCAAAATTGGGGAAAACTTCGATTGAAGCTCAATCTGGAGATATTGATGCATAGGCTTGCTGGAAATGAGTCACTGATCATCTTTCTTCACAGGTTCAAGAGTTGATTTGAAGTAAATTGGCCTGCATTGCTGGAACAGGGCAATCGAGATTTCCGGTGATCGCCGGCGATAGGAGGCAAGGAAATCCAATTAAGTGATACAGCACGATGAGAGAGATAAGGGAAACTCACTGATGCTGTTAATTTGGCAGGAGGTGCTGTGGAATGAGCTGGCACCGTGAAGCTTCTTGCTGGACTCGCCGGAGAAGACGACGACAGTGAAGAAGTTTGAGAATTTGGTTAAGTCCTGGTGATGAGAAGATAGCACAGGGTACTGGTGGCTTAAATAGACCAGAGGGAGAAGCTTGCAAGGTTGTAATAGCCATAAATTGGTGTCAGTTGACATGAGTTGCCGGGCGCAGAAGCAACACCGGCGAGCGGTGAAGCGACGGCGTTCAGGCGAGGTGACTACTGCTTAGCTTGTCGGCTCTTTGGAACTCCACATTGTCGGGCGGTGCAAACAGTGGCAACTGGAGCTGGCAATGCAAAGCAACGTGGCAAGAAAATGCTGACAACGGTCGCGCACGGGAGCAAGCTGTTCAACGGCGTTGCCACGGCGATGGCTGGGGCGTGGACGCGTGTGCACATGCAACTCAAGTGAGTACGAGCTCAGGCGCAGGCGAGGCGTGGCCGGCGGCGAGCAAGCGCGGCGCAAAGGAACCACGGCGAGGCTTCTGGTCGTGCACTGCAGTTGGCCTGGTCGAATTTGGGCTGATTTGCAATACTTGATTTCTTGATTTGGACTGAAATGTAAATCTGGAGATTTGGAAGGTTTGATCTAATTTTGATTGCACTGATTTTGCACACTTGATTCAAAAGATGATTTGGCACAGATTGAAGATAAAATTTGAGACATTTGGATGATTTTTGATATGAACTGAAAATAGGGTATTTTATGGTAATTGAAATCTGAATTTCAATTGATTTCGAATTCTGGGATTTAGGATGAGATTTTGGAATCTGAACAGAAGAGAAACTTGTGACAAATAGCATTTAGAAAAGATTTGCTGAAGAGATTTTGAGTTTGAAGTTAATCTGGAGATTTTAGCCTTTTTGGGTTTTCAGATATCAGATAAAGGACTAATTTGTAATAACTCTTGGACTGATTTGTGAGAAAGGTTTAGATGGTGAAATCTGGCTGCCAACTTTTTGGATTAAGGTATTGGCATACCCTTGATCATAATCCAAGAATAATCTGGTCTGAACTTGGCTAAGATTTTGATTAAATTTGAATTTCTGAAACATAGGGTAAAAGATATTCTGTTTTCGAAAACAGAAAGGAGTTGATAAATCTAGAAGTTAGGGATAGAATTGAATCTGGGTTCTGAAGGCTTTTAGGTTTAGGATAACTGATAGATCAAATCTGGAAAGTCAGATCTTGACTTGGGGTCACAGGATAGATTTGGAGATTTTAGGGCTATAACAGAATAAAGTTGAGGCTGATTTGGTTGATCTAGAAGAGACATATGCATGCATGACTTTTTAAGAAAGATGCTTTTCACCCTGAAACTCAGGATGTTGCAAAGATCATGAGAGGAAAAGGTGGAAAGAATTAAGGCGCCCTATGCCAGATTAAGTCGTGCGCGGCTGTAATCAAGAGAGGCTATGTGTCTTGCAAGAACATAGACCCAAGCTAGGAAGTAAGGCAGTGGGGAGGACCCACAACGGTACTTGAGACTTAACTGTCTATTTACCGGGCAGGGAATTGCTAATGCTAGGGTTGTAAACTGTTGTGTCATCTCGGCCTTGTCACATGCGTAAGAGTCGCCTGGAGAGGTACCGACTTGAAAGCCGAATGATCGGTGGATTAAGGTGGTACACCTTTGCAAAGTTTAAAAAGTATCGGATACTCTGAGCTCCTTGGTTATGGAGTCTACGCGCTGTGGATTCTATCCACGTCGATGCAGCACAAGTAGCTTTTGGAAAGTTTTTCACAAAATCTGAATAAAGTGGTGACTCATGAAAGACCGCCACATACAACATTTTCTGAAAACCTAGCTTAGGGTTTTAAAAGCCTCGCTTTTAAAAATAAAGATATTTTCTTCAAAGACTAAGTGTGAAAATCTATTCTATGTACTTATATAAAGCTAAAGAGCCATTCTTTGAGAATTTCCCCCCATCTATATATACTTGCATTATTATTTGGGGCTTGTTGAGCACCATGTGGACAATGTGCTCACCCTTGCCTTTACAAACAAATTTAGAAGAAGGATTCATCAACCCTGAATCTTACGGTCTTGAACCCAATGTGGAACAAGAAGAAGAAATTGAAGACCCAGCTTGTTAGAGTGTTACGTACCAAGGTGGAGTTCGATGTGGAAAAGGCCCGTGCAACACCGCTGCTGCTGAAGATGACTACTGATGAAGTCCCTTTTGCTTATTATAACTGTTTCATTTTGTGCCGACCCTTTTGTCGAAAACTCCTTAATTTTGTATCAACATTTAAGTGCGTCATTTTGGCACTAAATTATTGTAATGTTGGTCGCTGTGATCAACACTTGTTTTTAATTACTCACATTTTTATATAATGCATCTTGTTGTTTTTGCTGCAATGTGCCATTTCTGAGTGCATCCGACCTGGGCGGTTGCCACCGGATTCCTCAAATGAGGGTCCCACAGTCTCCCGCCCGACGCTGGTCCCATCGCGGCCGATAAGGGGTCCCCGGACCTGAGCCTCCGGCAGAGTGGTCGGCGTCTTCGTCGCCGAAGAGGTTGCCTCCGAGGAAGTGGCCGAGGAGCTCCCAGAAGGGCTCCCTCTTCGGGGAGGAACCATCAGGCCCTTCCCCTTCCCGGGCAGGAGGGCCCTCGTAGACTGAGGGGCTCCCCCCCTCGTCCACCGGTCACTCCATCTGCGGAGGTGAGGCCTCCACGAATCTCACCTCCGGCTTCTCTAGCTCCAAAGGTGCCGGGGGCGCCGGGAGGGCCGCCACCGAAGGCGGCAACGGGGCTAGTCCACCGAATCGGACGCTGCCCCGCCCGCGGCCGGTTTCTTCCCCTGAGCCTCAACAGGGCTCTCCGGGGGAGGGGGTGTTGCTTCTTTCCAGGCCGGCGCCTGTCACGTCAGCCACGACTGTGACATCACCTGTGAGGAGCCCAGCTCGGTGCAGCTGGTCCCATAAACCACTTGACTTCCCAGGATGAGTCAAGCACAGGATTACATTGCAGCAGCAAAATAGTACAATAGTCATAGTTGTATGGCCATCAGGCCTTAGTACAAAACGAGGTACAGTGCCTTACAAGGCACAAAGGTCTAACAAAATAACACATCTAGTCGGCGGAAGCTAGGCCCAAAAGCAATCCACAGGAAACAGAGGTTGACAGCAGACAGCACCACATCAGGGCTCCGGAGGAAACTGCTCATCATCTCCTGGGTCCGCAGCATCTTCAGGGCATCCTCCAAGGTCGTAGAATGCTCCATCTATTGAGGAGTTGTTGCAAGGGTGAGTACTTATGTACTCAGCAAGTCATAGGGGAGGTAGAGATATAGTTACAGTATAAATGACATGAGCCTATGCTATTGGGGAAAGAGTGAAGGGTTTTTCCCAAAATACATTTCTTTCTCAATTCTTACTCAACTTCTGATCATACCCATGGCAGTAAATAAATCATATTGATGGTGATACATATATCCCATATTCAAGGCGATATAACCTCATATCACATTATTTTTATTCAAGCCTTTCAATCTTATACTCATAACAGTATTTCGTATACTTTAGGGCATAAATCCACATGCCTCTTAGTTATCACATGTTTACTAGATTATGGTATTACCACGACACGTCAACACATGACAGTCCACGGCAACGCCCCTTATCGTGACAACACATGCCACTTGGGTAATCTTGAACTAACAAATTTTAGTTTATAAAACAATACTTGTGTCACAACCCATGGGTTTAATCCACCGCGGCATACTCCTAAAACTCGGGAGCACGAAGTATTCGAATACATTTTTAAACTCTGCAGAGATGTACCTCTTTTTAAATCCACTTTTTCACTCGACTTCCAAGTCGGGCCAACTCCATGCGACTTATACCCATGTGACAAGGCCGAGATCACACAACGTTTTTGCAGTCTAGTATTAACAGTATCCCTGCCCGGTAAATGGACGATCCAGTCCCAAGTACAATTGTGGGTCCTCCCCACTGCCTTACTTCCTAGCCTGGGTCTATGTTCTCGCAGGACACATAACCTCTTTTGATTACAGTCGCGCACGACTTAATCTGGCGTAGGGCGTCTTCCTTCTTTACACCTTATCCTCTCATAATTTTTCTGATCTCACATCACTCATGGACGAACTGCGTCCCACCAGTTTCCACGTGAGAAACCGGATCGACAAGCCATGCAGGGAACTGATAATACTAAGAAAGCTACTACGTTGCGCCTGTCCCATACCAGGTAAGTGGTTGGTACGTTTTTCATGCCACTAGACGCATAACACAAGGTTCTAGTCCTTACATGCCAGTGACCAGATCATACCACAAACCATGCACCTTCAGTGCCTACACCTTCAGTGCAGCCAAGCACCTCCAGTGCTGCCAAGCACCTCCAGTGCTACCACCATTCCATACCAAAATACTGGTCACGGCTAGGGGTTCTATTTCATGAATATAAATGTACATGTTTATACCTTTATTAGTTCATGGCTTGCTATCTTAACAAGTTCACATTCATCAAGTATTCAATCAATCACTGCCATAATATCATTGATCTCAACATATGCAATATTAATGAGATATCTACTCATGGAATAGCATAACAATTCATAAAATATGGGTTTCAATATGATCAAAGTATGACTTGCCTTCCGCGTCGTAAGTATCAGCAGTTGATGATGGTTCAGCGACAAGATCTTCAACCCCGGACTCTTGCTCTAAACAAGATCAAACAAGCAAACAGGCATTACAATTCATTCTATTCTTACTAATTCGCTACATGCAAGGATGCAAGGAGAAAATACTCTGGGAAAACAAGGTTTGGAAGCGATTTGAGTTAAACTGTGGGGATCAGGGTTAAAATTAGTTGTCAAGGTTTACAAGGTTCCAAAATATCAGGGTAATATCAAGGTGGTGACTGGTTCGCCCAAAAACAACGAACGTCTTTAGGTTGGCATTCGGTTCAAGGCATCGACATAAGGTCGATGGGTGATAGAGGGCTCAACTCAAGTTGTGACAGTAGAGAAAAGTGTAGATCACAACATCAGGAGTCTAAGGGACAAAGTTATTTCCAAGTTTCATGGCTGGAAGTGGGTGAAAAGGCTCAATGCCACTGGCTGACATAGGCTGACAGTGCTCTAGAATGGCATTGACATGGTTTGAACAGTGGCCAAGGTAGGTTTTGATTCAAGCATATGGTGCACAAGGTAGTGAGGCAGCTATTTGACAAAGTAATTTCTGTTTTACATGACCAGAGGTGGGTGAACAGGGCTAATGCCACTGGCTGACATAGCCTGGCATAGGGTTGACATGGCCAGAAACTAGGGTTAGCCTTATCTTTTGACTCAGGGCTCCAAATGATGCACCACTTTGTCTGGTGGTTAGGCATTTGTAACAGGAACAAATGTCTCAACATGACCTAGGGCAGGAGATGGCCGGAAAGCGATGAAAACCGGCGAAGAACACGGTGGCCGAGCTGTTCTCAACAGTTTCTGGACAAAACTTTGGCACGGCAATACCTCTTCATCTGGGCCGATCCAGGTGTCGAGCTAGAAGGCAAAAATACTCATGGGGTCGAGGCACATCTACTAGACAAGGTGGTTGGGGTTGAAACGGCCGGGAACAAAATCCGGCGGCCGGAGCTAGGGAAGAAGACACAAAAATTGGGCATTTCTGTTCTAGGGCAAACGAACTCGAATCCTTGCTTGAGGAGGGTCTCTGGGGCATACAAGAGCTATGTGCGAAGCTAGATTGTCTGGAGAAACACCAGAGAAGCTTAACAGCGAGCTCCAGCTTACATGCAAGGTGCAAAGTTGGGATTTTTCATATTTTAGCGAAATTGGTGATTCTGGTTGCTTAGATGTGTTCTAAACAGTCCACTGATCATGTTTGATTACAGGCTCGAGAGCTAATTTGACTTAGTTAAGGATTAATTGCTCGCCGGAGTTGTCGGGGAAAAACAGCAATTCCCGCGATGAGGTGCGATAGAACTCAATTGGCTGCTACTACACGGGTAAGTGGTTGAGAGTAACTCACTGGTAGCTTCAATTTGGAGTTCGGTGCAGTGGATTGGCCTGGCACCGTGAGCCTCTTCTCGAGCTCGCCGAAGAAGACGAAGACAACGGCGTGGTTAAGAATTTGAGTGGTTCTGGTGTGAGTGCCTTCGAGCTGGGCTGGGGTGGCTTTTATAGGCGCAGCAAGGAGCTTGCAACGGTTGAAAATGCACGGGGAAGTGAAGCGGGCTGGAGGTGACAACACGGCTGAATCCCGGCGAAGTGACGCGCTCCAGCGGCCGTGCCGGCTTTAGCCTGCTGCTCTGGTGGAGGTGAAGGCGAAGTGATGCTTCCCCAAGGCATGCTTGCGACGTGGCGCAACTGTGCTGCCGTTGTCGGGCGCGCGTGCGGGAGAGCGAAGGCGCTGCTGGCGGCGAGGTGGTTCCACGGTGGCGAACACGATGCGCACACGCGGCAGGGAAACAGTGGCTAGGGTGGCAACGCTGGAGACCGCCGGCGACGAAGCCGCAGCGGTGGCAACAGCGACGACCAAACTCCGGCGCTCGTGGTCGTTTGAACGGCCTGGTCATGCACAGTTGCCTGGTCGAACCAGGGACTGATTTGCGATGATTTTTGGTTTGGCTTTGGACTAAACTGCAAATCTGGTCTTTGAGAGGTTTAATTCGAGATTTGATTTCATGGTTGAGTACAATATTTCTATTAATACCCATTTAGCTCAAATTTGGAGAAAGTTTGATAGGATTTGAGGGATTTCACCTATTTTCGAAAATAGGGTAAAATTAGGGTAAACTAAATCTGGATTTTGTCGATCTCGAATTCTGGTGATTGGAGAGAGATTCTGAAGTCTGATCAAACAGGAGATCTGTATCAAATAGCATTTGGGAGGTGTTCCCTGAAGAAATTCTGGAGTTGGAATTGATTTGTGGATTTTAGCCTTTTCAGGCTCCCAAGTAAACAGAAAAGGACTTATTTGCAGTAAAATTTGGACTAAACTGCGAAAAGTGTTTAGATGAATTAATCTGGCTCCCAACTTTTTGAAGTCAGTTGAGGATGAACCTAGGAACATATTCCAGGGGTTACTTGAGTCTGGATAAGGTTAAATCAAGATAACTCAATTACCTAGAAACTGGGGTACTTAGGGTAAATCTGAATTTTTCCTGTTTTCGAAAACAGAGAAAGGCTTAGGTACTGGGAGTTAGGGTCAGAATTTGATCTGGCTCCTGAAGACTTTTATCTTCAGGGTAACTGGTAGGTTAAATCTGGATGGTCAGATCTTGATCTGGATCTAGAGAATAGATTTGGGGATTTTTAGGGTTTGGGAGAGATTAGAGTTCAGCTGATCTGGCTACTACTACAGAGATACATGCATGCAGGGTTTTTATGCAAAACTTTTCACCCCCAAAACTAGGGTGTTACAGCGCTCGGGCGCGCCCGGTCCCGGGGGTCTCATCCCGGGCCTTCGCCGGCGTCGAGGCCGGTGTCGTCGGCGGGCTGGGGGCTTTTTGGACCCTGGCCTTCTTAGGCTCAGAGCCCCCGGCAGCGTCCTTCCCCCGTTTGTGCGATCCGGCGGTGGGGAGGGGCTTTCTCTCTGGTAGCTTCAGCCCGAAGGCCTCGGCTACCAAGTTCCGGGGAGGGCCCTCCCCCACTACGCGCACGACGCGCTCGTGCTCGTCAGCGAAGTACCTCCCCAGGAGGTTCTCCGCCTTCTCCCGTGCCGCCGGGTACGGCCAGACTGCGAAAGGTAACAAGTTAGTCAAATTTAGTAAAATTTGTAAATGCAATGAACCAGGTAACGAAGACTTACGTCGGGTCACCAGTTTAACCAGGGGCTATTGCTCCGGACCCATCCCAACCCCCCTTCTCCCGCGTGAGAAGGGGGAAATCCTCAAAAACATCATCTCCTCGGCAGCGTCCCGCATAGAGCAGGTGCGCCGGGAGATGATAACCTTCCCGAGGAGCTCCAGCTCCTCGTCCGTCCACACCGGGGGCTTCGGCGTGGACGATCTGCTGTAGGTGGGGTCCTCCGGGGAGTACACCACCCCGCCGTCCTGGACCCGAAGGTAAAACCACCTCCGGATCCAATCCCCCCAGTGGTCCCGAGAGGCCGCCACCAGGTAATCGGCTAGCCGGGACGGTAGCATCTGCACCATCACCGAGCCAATGGGGGACTTTCGTCCCCCCTTCACTAGGTGGGAGCTCCTCGCCGCCGGTTCGTAGAAGTACTGGAAGGCTCGCGGGGTAGGCTCCCGCCCGGTCGCCGTCTCGAAGAGTCATATGAATAGGCCCATCCGGACAATGGCGTTCGGCGTGAGGTGGTTCAGAGCCACCCCGTACTCCTTCAAAAACTCCCGAAGCAATGGATGCACCGGGAGCCGGAGCCCCGCCTCGAGGAAGGCCTCGAAGGCCACGATCTCTCCGGGCCTGGGGCGGGGGCCTCCATCCTTCTTCACGGGGACCCGAACGTCCCCATCCTCTACGACTCCTCGTTTGACCAGGGACTCTAAGTCCCCGGCCGTGAACTTAGACGCCCAGAGGAAGTCCGGAGCGACCTCCTCCGGGCGCACCTCCGTCGTCTTCGCTGGACCCTTCGGCGCCATCAGGTTTGGTTTTTCCGGTGGCTAAAGTTTCAGGGAGCTGGACACCTAAAGGTTCTGGACACTTGGCTACCGGGAGCTCGCTACCGGGAGAGGGCTACCGGGAGAGCTAACGGCGCTGAAGTTTGAAAGTTTTGGAATGAGCTTCCCGGGCCACCCAAGGCCCTATTTATAGAGGCGAAGCGTGGCCCAGATGAGTGCCACGTGGCACTTCGTAGCGCATCTGGGCGGTTGGAGTTCAAATCGTGCACGGGAAATGAAGGGACTGGCACGCAAACTGAGGCACCGGTTCGAACCGTGAGCGCATTTATGGCCCAATAGCGCGGTCATAAGCACACGGCACAAGAATCGAGATTTTCCCGGTGACATGCACCATACCCTCCAGGGACTCGAGCATCGTCCCCGGGGGACATGGGGGGCAGCTGTTGGGGGAAATCTCTGCGAGACTAAGTCTAGGTAAGTTGAGTCACATTTGCCCGGGGACGTGGCCTCCGGTGCCTGCCCCGGGAGCCACCACTTGCCCGGGGACGTGGGCTCCGGTGCCTGCCCCGGGCGCCGCCTTTTGGTTCCCAGGACCTGGCCATTCGTGCCAGTCCCGGGCGCCGCCACTGGCCCGGGGACGTGGCCCCCGGTGCCTGCCCCGGGCGCCGCCTTTTGGCTCCCGGGACCTGGCCTCCGGTGCCGGTCCTGGGAGCCGCCATTGGCCCGGGGACGTGGCCCCCGGTGCCTGCCCCGGGCGCCGCCTTTTGGCTCCCGGGACTTGGCCTCCGGTGCCGATCCCGGGCGCCGCCATTTGCCCAGGGACGTGGCCTCCGGTGCCGGTCCCGGCCGCCGCCATTTGCACAGGGACATGGCGTCCGGTGCCTGCCCCGGGCGCCACCTTTTGGCTCCCGGGACCTGGCCTCCGGTGCTGGTCCCGGGCGCCGCCATTTGCCCGGGGACGTGGCCTCCGGTGCCTAACCCGGGCACCGCCTTTTGGCTCCCGGGACCTGGCCTCCGGTGCCTAACCCGGGCACCGCCTTTTGGCTCTCGGGACCTGGCCTCCGGTGCTGGTCCCAGGCGCCGCCATTTGCCCGGGGACGTGGTCTCCAGTGCTTGCCCCGGGCGCCACCTTTTGGCTCCCGGGACCTGGCCTCCGGGGCCAGTCCCGGGCGCCGCCGTTTGCCCGGGGACCTGACCTCTGGTGCCGGTCCCGGGCGCCGCCTTTTGCCCGGGGAGATTGCCTCCGGTGCATGTCCCGGGCCTCGTCGCCCTTCTAAAGGTAAAGTCTTTCGTTGTTGATCACGTGCAGGTCACGCGAGGAGCGCCTCGGCAATCAGCGACCACCTGTCAAGCATCCAAGGCCCCTGCCCGGGAGACGGACGTTGCTATCCCTCAATCCGACAGTAGCGTCTGGGGTAGTTTAGTCTTTTTTGCTTCTTTTGGGGCTATAAATAGCCCTTGTACCCCCTGTTGTAAGGACAGGTGATTCATTATGTCTAGAATAGCAAAACTCACAGGTGTGCTCCGGAAGCCTCTCCCCGAGAGAGCCGCCCCAGCCGACTCCAGTTGGGAGCACGCCAACAGCACTAGGGCCCCCACCGGGATCCAAACCTGTATAAATCCTCGCGTCATTTCATGTGTTTGTCCGGCAGGGGAGGACCGGTCACCCGGTCAACCCGCGCCGCGTTTTCTTCGCTAGGATACCATGACAATTGTCATGGCGGATGGTTGGGTGCAACTTCCTCTATGACATATTGATCCCAGATTTGTCGAAGATCTCTAATCTTTGCATTTTCTTATTGGTCTTTCGACATGGTGATCTGCAAGCATGTGTGAATACTGAGTAACTAACTTCCTAATTTTGAACGGGACACCCAATTTTTAAATTTGAGTTAGCTATCGATGCTTACCTGGGGGAATTGGGCAAAGTTTGTCTGCACCAGGTCGTACATGAAGCGCAGCACATAAAACCCGCATTCCCATGATTGCGGCTGCTGATGGCACTGAGATAATTGCATATGCGAAGACATGTTAGCTATTGTTTCCATAAACTAATTAAGCATAAACAAAAAGTCTCGTGAGTACCTCATATTCTTTCGAAGCTAGTAGGGAGCCCTGCAGTGCGGCATGCCTCCCTACAGTGGACACATTTATCAAAAGCCCTGCATTTCAGTTAGTATTGCCGGTTAATGTATTATCATTAGCTAGTGAGCTCAAAATTTAAATCAAACATATAAGTTACTTACGCCTCCATATTCCCCTTGACCACATATTCGATCGATAATCTGTCACGCATCGAATCGAGGTAGTACACCTCGTTCCTCAGCGGACAGATCACGATGAGGATCCAGTGGCCCCTGCATTGTACGTAAAAGAGGACCGCTAGCTCCAAGTATATCTCAGGTGTAACATACAAGATTGGGTTAAATTAGTACGAAATGCACTAACCTTTGGTGGTACGGCACCAGAATGAACTCCCTGTCCTGCTGCGCCATCAGCGCCTTGGATATGTACTGCTTAGCGTGCGCGGGTCGTGCTCTAGCATCGTGAGGCTTATTTTCTCTGGGTCGAGGAAACCCACCTTGTCACACGCACCCTCCGATGCTAGCCTGTACATGCACCTGCATGGAAAGGATGATATTAGTATTACACAGAAAGTTACTTCATTTCAAATGAACTACAACAATGCAGAGTCAGCAAACAGAGTTAGAAAACAGCAATACATAGGATCAGCAAACTCACAGGACTCCTATCCGTATTATGGACATATCGAGCTCCCTCCAGTTGTAGAGGTCGAACAGATCCTCATGTGCCACGGATATACTCCCGGGCTCACAGTGGAACTGCCCAGGCCTATAGGGAACTAAAAAGTTCAGATTGCGCCGAGCTCGGTGTAGGTACCACTCGTGGAGGTCTTTGGTTGATTGATCCAATTTGCGCAAAGCTGCCTCCGACACGAGTGGGAACTCGTTCCTGAACCTCTCCGGCTATCCATTTCGCCCTTGGCCCTTGCCTTTGCCCTTGCCTTTTGCCGGGGACTGAGCGCGTACCTTCGAAGGCAAGGGCAAGGTGATAGCGGCTTTCTTCTGAGGTGAAGGCCCGCGTGGATGCGCTAGCTGGGGTCGAGGCCATCTCATCAAAGGCACACCTCAGCTAGCATATACAAGAGATAAGCCATCAGCATCATAAGCACAACCTCGCGGTCAGTAGAATGCCTAGAAACAATCCAACAAAGAGTCAAGTTAATATTGAGTATGAAATGCTAGTAATAAGGTTTTTTCAGGTTAAAACAAACCTTCCAAAAAGGTGGTTCTAATTGAGACTTCGAAATCAACTAACAATGACTCCAAGAAAGTGCTGGTCACAAATAATATAAGAAGTTCCCCAAGAAATTTAGCTACAACTTTACAAACAACAAGTATCACCATGTATCATGAGATTGTGTTAAATCATTGTGAAATGCTCCATGGCTACAACTTGGAAGCCTACAACTACAACTTTACAAACAGCAGGAATCACCATGTATCATGAGATAGTGCTAAATCATTGTGAAATGCTCCAATGAAGTTAAAAAAAAAAAATTGTGACAATGAGCCCAGATAGGCAATGCATGCTAAAAATTTAGTCAGTACTTTAAGTAGTAGTGATTTGCTAAAAAAAATGCTGATGTTTTCACCCAGTCATTAAACAAAAGAGTCCTTCCAGAAGTGAAATTAAACAAAAGAGTCCTAGAACACATAATAAAATTAAAAAGCATTGTCACTGTCCTTCTTGAAGTGATATTACAAAATGACGACACAATGTTATTGTCCTTCTCACTAGTCACATCATCTACAAATTGGTAATGAAAAAATTCAAAATCATCTGATTAAACAAGAGTACATTTTTGTTTTTTTGGGAAAGCAAGAGTACATGACAACGTAAAGAAAAACATGTCTAGTTGACAACTTAACATACCGTGATACATCTTATTCATCTTTGTCATTTATCTGATCAAATTTTAACTCTTGAACAATTGAAACAACATCAACTTTACTTACAATAATAAAACAAGTTAACTAATGCATACATAAGAAAAATAACTGTAACAATTTTTTTATTAAATTATCTTTGTTAGTTGCCCTTATCCAGTCCTTGGTGCATATCAATGCCTCCACAACTTCAAGTTCTAAGCAACGACGGTACTTGTCAATGACTCTCCCACCGGCTCTGAAGGCAAACTCAAATGCAACTGTTGATACAGGATTGACAAAAACATCTCGTGCAAGCAGTGAAAGAACAAAATGCTTTGCACCTTGAGTATGCCACCAAGCAAAAATATTAAAGTGATCATTTTCAGGCCATTTCAACAATGGCTCGACTAAATATCTCTCCAATTCAGACTTCTCTTGATTCCCTACATTGATATCCTTTAAGAAAGCACTCAGTTTTCTACGACGACTCTTCATTAGGATTGAGGTCAAAATTTCTACATGGTTAGATCATGCTGCAGTAATAGTTTGATTCATCGAACACCATGAAATGGCAGTGGCACCACAAATGTAAACGTATCCAATTTGTAATCGTACGTTATGAGGATTAGATAGAGCATGTGCAAAACCAACTAGGCTTGTCTTGGATAGATTAGAAAAATATAAACAGATATCCTTTGTACCTTGAAGGTAACAAAGTATATGTTTCACACCATTCCAATGTTTTTTGAAGGACAAAAGCTATATCTGTTAATAAATTAACAGAAAATCATATATCAAGTCGTGTATGAGTAGCAAGATATATTAGTGCTGCTATAACACTTAAATATGGCACTTCAAGACCAAGAATGTCCTCATCATTTGTCGGGGATTGAAAAAGATCTTTGTCTACATCAAGTGACCTTACTTAATGGACGTGCATCCATATAAAATTATTCTAATATTTTTATCTATATAAACTACTTGATGCAAAAGAATTATATCTTTAAGATGATCAATTTGCAATTCAAGGCACAATTTGTTTTTCCATGATCCTTTGTTTCAAACTCTTTCTTCTCTTTCTTCAGACAATTAACTGATTTAGAAAGCTCTTCAGTAGTTCTAACAAAAATTAAATCATCAACATATATAGCAATGATTACAAATTCAGATCCAAATCTTCTTTTAGAAATACAAAGACAAATATAATCATTTTTGTACCCTTCTTTTGTTAAATATTCATTGAAACGATTATATCACATTCATTCAGATTGTTTTAATCCGTATAGTAACTTTTTCAATTTGATTGAATATTGTTCTTGAAAACCTACTTCAAACAGTTTGAATCCGTCAAAGATTCTCACATAAATGTTATTATCAAGTTAACCATACAAATAGGTAGTACAAACTTCCATTAGACACAAGTCAATTCCTTCTTTTATTACCAAATATATAAGATATTGAAAGTTGTTGCATCTATCATCGGAAAATATGTTTCTTCATAATGAATGCTGGGGCTTTGAGAAAAACCTTGTGCAACTAATTGTACCTTATATCTTGTTATTTCTCTTTTCGAATTTCATTTTAACACAAAGACCCATGTATAACCAATAGATTTTACACCATCAGGTGTAAGGACTACAGGTCCAAAAACTTCTCTCTCTGCAAGAGAATTCAATTCTATCTAAATAGCGTCTTTTCATTTTCACCAATCATTTCTATGTTTGCATTCTTCAACAGATTTAGGTTCTTCATCCTCTTTATTATCCATAATTTTTAGCACAAGATTATAGGTAAATGCATTATCGATATCGATTTCATTTCAACTCCATATTTTTCCAGATATGACATAGTTTCGTGAGATCTCATTTTTGCAAGAATTAAGTAATTGAGTTTTTCAAGAACAATGTCATTCTCATGCATGCTTATTATCTCTTTAGGAGATTTTTATGGAATCATTATTTTCTTGACTTGGCCATCTAAAATCTTTACTCCTTTTCTATTTTGAGGATTTTTATCTTTAGAACCCAATGAATTGCAATGCTTTGTGCTTTCTTTTGACTCATTAGCGATAGACTATTGTCCTTCTCGGACATCAATTTTTATAGAAGCATTAGCAGTCGCTATGTGTGACTTACTCACTCTTTTTGTATCTATAGAAGTGTCTGGTAATTGATTTGCTAAACTTTGTAAATGGATCATCCTTTGAATTTCTTGTGCATATTTTTTTTTTGTATGAGGATCAAAATGAGACAATGATAAATCATTCCAACTTAATTTATCATTGAGCTGCTTATTTTTTTCCCCCTATGGTTTGAAAAATAGATTCATCAAAATAACAATCACATATCTGGCTATAAATAAATTTTCTGTCGATGGTTCAAGATATTTAATTATAGATGATGATTCATACCTAACATATATTACTAATTTTCTTTGTGGTCTCATCTTAGTGCGCTTTTGCGAAACAATTGGAACCTATACCGCACATTCAAAAAATTTTAAATAGGAAATGTTTGGCTCCTTGCCAAAAACCAATTGCAATGGGGAAGAAGTATGATAACTCGTTGGCCTCATGTCAATCAATGTTGTTGCACACAAAATAGCATGACCCTAAGCAATTGTTTGGATCTTTGATCTCACAAGCAATGATCTTGCTATTAGTTGAAGACATTTTATAATTGATTCTATGATACCATTTTGTGTATGAACATGTGCTACATGATGTTCAATATTTATTTCGATTGACATAAAGTAATCATTGAAGCATTTTAATGTAAACCCACTTGCATTATCGAAACATGGTGATTTAATAGGATAATTTGGAAATTGTGCTCGCAACTTTCTTAGTTGAGGCAATAATCTTGCAAATGCAAAGTTGCGAGTTTATAAGACCTTCTCCAACAGAATTGGATCTCTATATCCTCATATACATACCTCCCTAAAAAGATTCCATACCTATATTTCTACTCTCTCCAACAGAATCTCTAAACCTCAAAACCATATAGGTAGAGGAGAGAGAATACCTAAATTTATCAATTCTCTGCAGTAATATCTAAAATCGGAATTGAGATAGGTATTCTGTTGGAGTAAAAAAGGTATTACTGATACCTAAATTTTAGGCTATCAATTCTTTTAGGGGGGCTGTTGGAGAAGGTCTAATAAGGAGATGTGTGACCATCTAGTCGATGCATTGATAAATACCATAAAATATCTAAATAGCCCACTTTGTATAGTATAAACCAGAAGATAGTACATGCAATTTCTACATCACATACTTTTTACTTGAAGACATATTTGTAATATTAAGGTACTCATATTTTCTTCACATATTGCCTTCATATGATACCGATTTCAATGGATATCTTTAGAACTCAATATGTTTCTTTGAGACTTTGGACAAAACAATGCCTCATTTATATGTAGTTTTGTCTCACTAGATAATAAAATAGTAGTTCTTCTGGAGCCTTCTATCAATTTTGCACTCCCAAATTAGTATTAACATTTGCCTCTTATGTCATTATATAAGAAAATTATTTTTTATTCTTGAGTATGGTACGTGTTGTTGCACTATTTGCAAGTCATATGTCTTCACCATTCATTATTAGTTAATCTAGAGGATTATTCATTCACTTCAAAATAAACACATTATCATAAAATTCATTACACATTCAAATAGCACAACGTCAAAGACTTATTACAAATTTTATAGAATAGAAAAAAAACTTATAATAAGACAAAAAGTGGCAACATCTAAATATATCTTATAGAAGAAAGAAAGTAACAACATCTAAATAATTTATCCTTGAACAAAAAAATCAGCAGCATCTAAATGAAACGTCCCAATATAGCCATCAACTTTAGGTTGAGTTATGTCAAGAAGACCATCATCAACATTTCCACTATTGCAAGCAAAATTCGTCTCTATCCTTTTGTGTTTATTTTGAAATGATGTTTGATAGAGTTCCACAAGATGTTTAGGTGTATAACAAATACAAGACCAATGATTTTTTGCTTCCACAATGATAGTAAATATTTTCTACAACAACTTTATAATTCTCACATTTTTCTTTGTCTCCCTTTTTGTTGCCTTATCTAGATTTCAATTGTGTTTTGGAAGTGAACATCATAATTATTTCGACCACATCTACATCCATATCCACGGCCATGACCACGTCCACAGCCATGGCCATGATCTCAATTTTGAATATTATATGTATAGCCACATTCGCTTCCGGTAATGGGGCATAATCAGTTGGGCATGCCTCATAGTTTTTCATTAAAAACTCATTATTTTGTTTAGTCACTAGTAAACAAGAAATCAGTTTAGACTATTTCTTAAAACTTTTTTTCACAGTATTGCTGTTGCAGGAGCACATTTGATGCATGGAAAGCAGTGTATATTTTTTCTAGCACTTTCTCATCAGTAATTGCCACGTGTTTTAATGAACGTTCGCAAGTGCACAGGTGTGTTGTAGTTTTCTCTTGAGTATTCCACGATTATCACATCCACGAGGAGTGAAATGCACTCACCATTGTAGTTATTTTAGCTATTAAGGATTCACAAGTTTATCTTTATAAGAAGAAAGAGAAGATTACAAGAGAAAAAATTAAGTTCAGAGATCTAGAGTAAAAAGTAGGGTGTAACCAATCCGAAAAATTCTTCTCTAGACCAAAGTTCACCTAGATAAACTAATTGGTAAAGATAAATACACCACAATTGGTTAGGTCAAATTGATGGGTGGTACAATCACATTCCCATATCGACCACACTCCCTAAAAATCCTATCAAAAATTATAGGATAGCAGACAAACTATGCCCATATACTTCTGAGTAAGTCTACTAAATCAACCTAGGCACTATTCCCAATTTGACAAGTTTGGCATGAGTGTTGCAATCACAAGTATAAGAAGAAACTGTGGCAGAATGGGTTGCTACTCTAGCGCTAATTTCAAAATTATCCACCCGAAATCCCAAGAACCATGCAAACAAAAGATTATAGATCAGAAGTTTACCACTAGACGTGCGAATGTGCCTACTTAGCAGTGCAAGAAGAGTCGATGTCGCAATCGAATCGTGAATAGCAGCACAACAGTAGCAGCCGCACCTCTATGGAAGTCCACACGTCTGGGGAAGGAGCACCGCGTGTTCATGTGCTAGCACTAGTACACGCTGCTAGAGTTTTATGAGATCTATCTCGTGAATGGTGGTGGCGATTAGAATTGATCGGATATATTTTGCATGCCCATCTCACCTCCTTTTATAAGGCTTTAAAGATAAGTCCTACTACAAAGCAAACCCTAATCTTATGGTAAACCCATTACCAATAGGGGACCCGTTTCGAATCCCATCCGACTTAATGCTCCAACCTGTTAAGTGTGTGACCCTGTAGATTTGTGTATACTTGGCCGTGACCAAAAATAACTTCCCGAATCACAAGTCATAAGTGGTCCTTAGCAAGACATTATGACTACCCACATGTACACGAAGATCATATCCAACGAACCTATACAATTTATCATAAATTATCTTTTTGCCTCACGATACCAGATTGAACTCAAGATGAGAAACATGTCATTCTTGAATAGCTCAGTCCTTTCGCGATCTTGTAATGGACTAGCTTTTATCCATAGTTGACTCTCAATTATATTCGGCATTGTCATGCACTTTCTTAATCCAATTACATCAAAAGGCCTAGAGAAATCTCTCTCAAGATATGAGAGGGGCAAATTCCATCTCGACCATCTATTTTCAATCACATGGTTCATAACATATCTGTATATCACCTTTATGAATATTAAGTTAAGAGCAGCAGTCGATGACACCAAGGTATGCTACTGCGTATGCATAAAATTGTGATGATCTAAGGTCTAAGGATAAACAAAAATAACTGTTAGAAACAAATTGATGACACATAAAATCTCGACAGTGTCTCAAGTTGAGTTAATCCGACCAACATGTTCTCCAACATGTGTTCACGACATTGACTTGATATCTCATATCCATAGTCTGTGAAACTTGACTATCAATCAATGATCGCGCTAACTTATTTTGCATTATTATTCCATGCAATGCTGAAAATCAAGGATATTTAAAATAAGTATCACTGATAATTCCATAAGTAAATTGAGATAATTCATACATTATTATAAAGAGTTCCACGAGTAAGTCACATACTTGTTGATCGATAAAAGTGATACTTTATTGAAGGAATACAATAACATTTTTATAAGAATTCATAAACATATCATGATACAACCATCTCCATGATTGTCTCTAGGACATATCTCTATCAGAAACCACTAGAGAGAATTCAAAGATAGAATAATTAACCAAAAATAAGTGTCCTTAAACCAGAACCAACTTGTTCTTCATGATCCTTGGTCTTAGAGAAGTGGAGAAATTACCC
Source organism: Pharus latifolius (assembly GCA_019359835.1). NCBI lineage: Eukaryota > Viridiplantae > Streptophyta > Magnoliopsida > Poales > Poaceae > Pharus > Pharus latifolius. Next base: position 33,229,544 of record CM033324.1, on the reverse strand, counting down.
TATATAGAAATTACAAACCATAACAAAAGATAGTTGAACAAGATGCATGTCTAGTTTGACGAAATTCAGTTTGATGGCATAAACCAATGTAGAGGCACTTCCCGGCAGCTTCAACTTGTAGAATTCTTGTGTGTATAAGACTTTTCAAAACCATAGATGGGTCTCCCCCTTTTTTTGGTTGACAATGGCTCTTTTATAGCCTTTTTGGCGGGTTTGAGGTGGATCCACAACTTCAGGAATAAGGCGAATCCAAAGAGGAACACTAATTGCTGCGCACAGTTAAGGCGCACGCGCACGGCTAAGGATAATCATGCGTGTTAACCATGCTAGGATATCAGCCTGACTTTTGCTTTTGTGCATCACACATGGTTAAGGCGCACAAGTAAGTCATAACCATGTGTGTTAGCCGTGCTCTTCTCCGGATCCCTCTGGTGAGCATGGTCTAAGGCACACATCAAGTCGTGAACATGTGTATTTTCTGGCTTCCTTTGGTGTGCATGTCCTCACGTGCACAATCAACTCATGACCGTGTGTGTTAGCCGTGCCCTCTTTAGGACCCTTCTAATGCACACGCTTAAGTCACACCGTTAAAACTTAATCACCGTTCACTCCAGTGAGAGCTGATTTGACTTCTGCTTGGTGCCCTTCACAACATTGCTCTTTTTTTGACTTGGAAGTGCTGAGATATTTTGCTTGTTTCTCATGTTCTGTAACCAACAAAGTAGGTAAATCACATAATTGCTTTTGGATAATTATTCTAACTGAATACAACCTAAAAGGGAAAGAATAGATTAAAACATTGAAAAGTCGATATGAGAATTGTGTATAAATCATGTGTCAATAGTAATTTTTCCCGCATAACAATAATTGTGAATTGATTTTAAACTTGGCTGAATTATACTCAGATACAGTTTTAAAATCTTTCAATCTCAGGTGCATTTAGTTATAATGAGCTTTAGGGAGATAATTTTCTACTGATCATACATTTCTTTTAGCCTATTCCAAAGAACAAGTGGATCCTTTATTGTAAGGTTTTCGATCTTTAGTTCTTCATGTTGGTGATGGCGAATAAAGATAATTGCTTTAGTCTTATCTTCATTAGATGCTTTATTTTCTTATTTGATTATATCACTAAGGTCTTTGACATCCAAATGAATTTCAGCATCTAGTACCCAAGACAAATAATTTTTGTCAGTAATATCCAAAGCTAAAAATTTATGCTTTGCAAGATTTGACATGATGAATTACAATGTACAATAAATACAAAATTATAAATTATAGCATAAAAATGTCATCCAAAATAAAACTAAAAAAATATCTCACCGTAAAAAAGGTATCGTGATCAGAGAAATTCTTACTAGCAAAACAATACTAGTTGACAGTAATCATTAGAGACACTTATGTTAATAAAGTGTTATAAAAAAATGTGATTGTGAACTACAAGTATAGAATATATAGAAAATGTAGAGAGAAACGAGGGAATGAAAGAATTCTTATTCTTTTATTATGTTCTCTAAAGTGTACAAATGTCTCATATTTATAGGAAAGCATGGTAAATGAAGAGACTTACAATTACACAATCTGTAATATACAATGTTATTATTTTCATTATATGGTGGCACAGTGGGCTTTAATAGTATAGAGATTACAATATTTATGTTATATTGGTCATGGGCATCTACTAGAAAGAGAGAGTAATGTCTATAGCAATCTCATCGGAATTTTGTATTAAATGAAACTAGTATTCCAAACCTGCCCCATGAAAATCTCCAAGGAATGGGTGAAAAGCTGTCCTTTCAAACGGGCACTAAATGTCAGGTTTGGATTGGATTTGGGGGGCTAAATTGGTAACTTCTTAAAAAATTCGTCTTTAAGTTGCAAAATACTACAAATAACTTTATTTTTAGCCTAGTATATATATAGAAGCAATGTTTACACCATACATGAGGCCAAATACATGGTGAAATTGGAGTTGATCACACCCTAAAATTCCCGATGGCGCTTATTAATGCCATGCTTAGCAGCGCGATGTTGTGCTATGCTGTGTAGTAAAATCAGTTTATTAAGGGTAAAACAACATGATTTTCCCATGTACAACAGGGTGGCTCGGGCTATGTCAAGAACATTTGGTTCACGAACATCGAGTTGTCAGAGGTAAAGATGCCAATCGTGATTGACCAGTTCTACTGCGACCACATGACATGTGCAAACCAGACAGCCACCGTGGCGGTTTCGGGTGTCAGGTACCAGGGCATCACCGGCACATACATGGAGCGACCGATGTACTTGGCGTTCAGCGACAGCGTGCCATGCTCCGGCCTCCGCCTTGCCGATATCGAGCTCTCACTGGTCAAGGATATCCCCCATTTGTACGGGTCCTTCTGCTGGCAGGTCTACGGCAATGTGGTACCACCAGTTGAGCCGCCAGTCGATTGCCTGATGGCCGGAAGGCCGTGAAAGACTAGCCGAACACTGTTGTTGCCTTTTGATGATTATATACAGACAGCTTTTATAGGCCTCAAACTTCATAGGTAGTGTATTTAGGTAAAAATAGCCAAGAAATCAGCTGCAGTTGCGTGGTTAAGGTCAATACAATTTAAAATTGTACTAGTATTTCAAATATATGTCATCTTTTAATACTATAATAGAGATTGAGTTTGTTTTGAATATGATTTTGAACATGAATCTATATCATAAGAGATAGCACACAATGGTGTTGTTCCATGTATTACCTGTAAAATGATAGGAATATATAGGTACAAGCTAGAGCAGACATATATAAATATTTATTGCATGTGCTTGAGTACATAGCTACAGTAATCACAAGTTTCACACCATGATCAGCATATATATTAATTTTTTCAATTATTACTTACGTCGATCACTTACATTAATTGCAAAATAGTCAAGAATGGCTGTCACCTATAATTCTTCTTCCTGATCGTCTCGCAGGTAATTTGTTTCGTCAATATCTTCGGTACGGACAGATTGAAGAATTCCATCTAAAGATGGAGGTAGTTCGTCAAACTGATTATACTCTTCTTCATCCACAACTCTTTTGACCCCAACAATACATCTCTTACTGTGAAGGACAATGTGCAACTATCGATTGGCCGGGTCAACGATGTAGAATACTGTTTGGCTTGCTCACCAAGTATAAATAGATCTTCTTGGTGTGCGACTCTACTGAGATCGACGATAGTAAACCCGTAATTGTCGACTTTAACATCTCGAGGGATTTCGACCCATTGGAATCAAAACAAAGGAATTTTAAATAATATATAATCGAGCTCCCATATTTCTTCAATAACACCGTAATATGAGTTGAGTGCCCTTACTGCCCTGGCATCCTCTGAAATAGCAAGTAATGTCACTCTACTATATTGCATAGTACTCTTCTCGTCCTGAGTTCTTGTGTAAAATGAATAGCCGTTGATGTCGTACCCCTTGTCGACGATTTGGACTCGGGGTACTTAGTCGATCTTATGCAAATTTGTGAGTTGCAGGACCTTTCAGGGTGCTCCTCCGGAAAGGTAGGGTGAATCAAGTCTGTAGAGGCACAAGAGATTTTATACAGGTTCAGACCCTCGATGGTGGGAGTAATAGCCCTACATCCTGTTGTGATTTCACTATATGTAATAAAATGTTTGTACAAGGGGGTAGAAGAGAAGATCACAGGCGATGATCTCTTCTATGTTAGTATCTACCTAACTATATCTAAACCTTCAGGTTTCGTGAATGCCTGTTAGTGCTTGTATGCTTGATCGAATTAGTCACTTGTCACCTGTCACCTGTCTTTAGAATGTGTATTGACTACCTTTTTATACTGGACAAAAGGGCGCCAATACGAAATGGTCGTGGGCAGTTGTTAAGATACAGTTTTGTTAACTGCATTAACTCCCACACAGGCTTAACACGTGCAATCAAGGGATAACCGCACATGTTAACCTCCTGGCAGTTGTCTTCATACGTGGAAATATTTTCATGATTCTCGGGATATGCCCATTCAAAGTGTTAGGCCTTCCATGATTATCCTGGTCACAGACAGTCAACGACCCTCTGACCGCGCACTGTCTGGAGTTTCCTGACCGTGCACTGTCTGCGACCTCATGATCGCGCAGGGGCTACGACCATGAAATATCTCTGTATCCGCGCCCTTTAGGTCATCTGAGACCATAGCGACGGACTTATTGACACATGTCTAATCTGTTTCTATCTTAAACCAGACGTGTAATACTTTGAACTAGCTCAGGTGATAATCCTCGTTAGCTAGCCCCCAAATTTGAAGAAAAATGAAAGAACATATTTACTTCAAATTTTTATCTTGGATCGAATTATGAACCTGACGTTTTAACTTCAGCTGATACTGTTCCGCCGTGTGACGGTTCATATCCTGAGAAAAACCCTGAGTCTTTCTTGGCTGGTAATGATGACTTTGGCAACTCATCGTAATGGCAACCGTAAGTGTTGTTTAAGAACTCGAGACGTGTGTGGAAACGAACCGACGCCTTCAAGCTCTATAAATTGAAGAGCCTTTCGGTTCTTTGTACTCACGAGTTTCTTCACCACGACTAAGTCTTTTTTCAGAGCAACTTCTCCTCTCCAGTTACTCCCTCTAAGCCTCAGTTCTTCGTTCTGATGGCAGATCAAGACCTCAAGAACATTATTGAGATTGAGAGTGATGATGAATAAGTGATACCCGAACTTGACCAGGATTTCCAAAAGGTAAGTATTTTCTGGAACTTTTGGTTCAAGTCGTCATTTTATATTCTGATCGCTTCCAAATGCTTTTTGGGAATTCATAGGTAACTGAGGAGCTGGTTCCCCCGAGGAAGAAGCCAAAGTTTGACGAGGGATCCTCCAGTGGAGCTTCATTCACGGGTACAAAAGTTGGGGATGCATCATTGCACTCTCCTTCCTTATCCCATGTAGTTCTTCCTGTCCATGAAACTCGGCAAGTCGAACCCTCATCTCCACCTTTGGAGATCCATAACACTGCTTCAAGACTTTCTTCTTCTCAACTTTCTCCATTGCGATCAAGCGATCCCCAGCTTTTGTTGGGTGATCAATTTTCTCGTGGGAAGGTTGCACTCCTGCGACCGGATGGTCCTCGACTTTTGTCGGGTGATCTACTTTCTGGGGGAAGCGCTTCATCCTCCCATTCAATCTTACTGCGAGGATTGGTAATTATTTTTATTCTCTCTGCTGGTCGTTTTATCTTGTAAAACTAACGCATATATGTGCAGGAGATGAAAATATATGGAGCTCCCAGCGACCAGCCTGCTGAGGTCCAACCTCTTTCCCTCGAGCGAACTTTCCAAAAAGAAAAAGAGGCTCTAGAGAAGAAGACCGAAGAATGTCTTTGGCCATTCTGCACCTGGCAGAATGTTATGACAACTCCCGCAAAGAGGCACGCCAATTCCGCTTGGAGAGAGACTATGCTCGACAGCAGTGAGAACTCTCCGATGCAATAAGGAATAATAGAGCTTCTTTGATTCGGGATGATGTAGATAGGCTTAGAGCCATAGTCAGTTCTCTAGGGGCAGCCAGTGTTGATCCCACTGATGTTAATATGTCCCTGGGAGAATTTTGTAAAATGATATCAGACCAAGTTGACGATTTGGTCGCCAGTGTCCCTTTCGTATGTAAAGATTGTCAGAAATAAAGAATTTCTTTACCTCACATACTTGATCTTTTTAAAAGAATTATGTAGAACTTATAATCCAAATTAAGGTTCTTTACATTATGTGAGAAATAATTACACAAGAATGCTTCTGTGACCAAAAAATACACAAGTAAACTTCTGTCCAAAACTGGCTCGATTCTTCGGTCTCAGAATAGTATTAAGACCGTGGACTGCGATCACAACTAGAGTAACGATCAGAAAACAGCTCTCCAGTCTCAGAATAGCATTGAGGCCGTAGACTGTGGTCAGAACGATCACAAAACAAATAGCCTTTTGATCATACAAAGACCATAGCTGTCATGATCACACATATCAGTTATGATCATAGGATTATGTTGCGATCAGTGTAAAGACTAAAACTTATTCCACAGTCAAAAAGAATTATTTCCATAATAAAGATTTAGGAATCTCCAATATTTTTTTCCGTACCATAGCCCCCAAATGCGAAATAAAATGATAAGAACATATTTCATTTCGGATTCATTACTAGGTAGGGATAACGGGTTTCAAGAGGAAAGACACCCATTATGGGAAATTAATAAAATATTCGGTGAAGGGTTGTCTCGGACATATAAAAGGAAGAGATAGCTTACTGGAGAAGCCAAAAACCCTTTGTTGTCTTAGACTCTCCTACCGCACAAAACCCTCTTTTGTATTCCTCGTCTTCGTCGTTTCCAAAGTCACTACTTTTCTCCTCAATCCTTCATAGTAATGGCACTAGAAGAGAGTCTAGTGGCACTAGAAAAAGAAGAGATTCTCCCTCCACGGCTGCTGATCAACTGGCGGCCAGCGGAGAAAGATCAAGAAACCCCAATCGTCCAAGAGGGCGAATTGGTGATCTTCGAGGAATACCTGCACTGCGGGTTCCGATTCCTAGAAAGCGAGTTTTTGCGGGGAATCTTGGACCACTACGAGCTGGAGTTAGTGAATCTCCACTCAAATGCAGTCCTTATCCTGGCAATTTTCCAACACTTCTGTGAAGCCTTTGTCGGAGTGCTTCCAAGCGTGGAGCTTTTGCAACGCTTCTACTTCTTGGCATGATCAAAAAGTGCCAATGCTGATGGGTGTATCTACTTCCGTATATGGGAGAAGAAAGAGTACCCATTCCCGCCCCTACGGGACTCTGTTCATGGGTGGTACCATAAATGGTTCTACTACACCCCTCCGTCGGAGAGCGGACTATGGTTCGCAAACACCCGACCGGAGAAAGCCAGTGAGTTAGATGCCCTTCCTGTTCTGAGCGCAGAACAAAAGAAGCAAGCTCAAGCTATTCTTCACTTAGTTCAGCAAGGCTTGACCGCGCGTGATATCATACGTGACTTCGTGAAGAATCGGATAAGCCCCTTGCATGAAAGGGCACATCCAGCTTGGGAAGTGAAGTCCATGGCGGACAACACCCTAGACTATAATAACGGTACGTACTTTAATCAACAAAACAGACATTTTTACTGATTAAAAGACATTGCATTTTGTTAACATGTTTATTTGTAATAGAACGCTATCCTTGTCCGAAATCGAGAAACGGACAAACTACCTCATTCGGGCGTATAACGCCACCGTAGAGGGAGCTAAAGGATCACCTCACCCCCAGAGCTTGATCAACGCCGGCGATGATCTTAAGGAAGAATGCCGAAAGGTATAATTCATTCAAACAAGCTTTGTAGGAAACCATCCATTTGTCTTGTATTACCAAAAACTAGTTGAGTAATACAGCTTCTGGGAAAATTTGCCGAGGCAACGCGTCCAAGTGAAGACGTTGGTCCTTCGGGAAGACCGACTGCGAAGAGGGTGAGAAGAACCCCTTCAAAGCATGAGGTGAAAGAGTCTGCTCCCAAAAAACCCAAGAAGATCTCGGGAGAAACTTTTTCGTGAAAGAAAAATATTACCACGAAAAATACTACGGTAAGATTTTCGATACCTCTTGTAACCCCAAGTACGAGCGGAAATTACTTCTTCGTCGTACAGGGCGAAAGGAGCGAGGACGAGGAAGACGACATTCCTCTAGTTCGCCGCAAGAGAAAAACAATTGACCTTCTGGGAACAAGTGTCCCAGAGAGGTCGACTTCCCTTCTGGTCGACGAAATCTTGTCCCTGACCGTAGGGACAGAAAGGACTATAGTGGGCCCCGTATCCACTGGCAATCCAGTGGTTTCGGGTGGAACCCTGGTGCCTGAAGCTCATGAAGCCTTAGGACTTGCAACACCTCCCCTTCTGATAGAAGGAGCGACTATGGTAAGAATTCTCACAATCTTACATGTTTTTGTTTCTCTGTACACACTCATTAAATTGTGTTCATACAGGAAGAAGTGGATACCATCCTTTTTAAGAGAAGGAAAACAAGGACGGATGAAGACTCTTCCCCGAGAGCAGCCATCAAGCTCCTCTCTCTTGGGAGTACATCGTCGAAACCCAAACCGTGGGTGGGGTTTCGGATAAAGTGAGAACTTTTCCAATCGTCATCTAAATATGATCGACAGGAGGTTTCTTCACCTTACAATGTGTTTGTTTGTTGGCGTAGGGATGCTGAACCCAGTACCCTGGTGACCTCGACAAGCCATGGTACACCCATTGCAGAGGTCGCGGGAGAGCCAAGTTTGATTCCTGTGGCTGAAGAGGTTCTTCGGGCCATCATAGATGGAATGGCAGAAGAAATCCGATCCCAAGGGACGAAAACTGCAATCCTAGTCATAGAGGGGGAACAACAGGAAAAATCCTCTGCTGCCCCTACCGCGGACACAATAAGTCCTGAGGTTAGACCTCACACTGATGTTGAGAACGTTTCGATCGGCGATTACATAGAGGTATGAACGACTCTTCTCTTTTTTTTTTTCCAATCTGCAAAAAATTCTGGAACATTCAAGTCTCAAGAACAATTTCTTATTGTGTTCCAGGACTTGACCCGGGTTGCGACCAAGTCAACAACTATAGCAAAGCATATTGAGGTCGCGCAACGGAAGATTAGCCAGCTAGAACAGTAAGTATAGTGCTTTTTATCCATGTTAACTTGAATCCATATTCAAGCGTATCTGGTCATCTTTCTTGCTACAAAGAAAATGCCTTTTTGCACAAGAGCATGGTTGACCGAGAGAATCAAGAAGAGACCGCAGCTGCGAGATATTCTTCTCTAGAGAAGGAACTTCGCAAAGCGCAGTCAAGGCTTTCTTGTAAGTGTACCACCAAGCAGAAGAATCCTCTCATCATATGAGCTTTACTTATAGTAAACGTTTACTGTGTTAATACAGCACAAGAGGATCAAATAAGCCATCTCTCCGAAGAGAAAAAACACCTTCAGGTGACCATCGAGTTGCAAAGCTCGAGAATTGATACCGCTAATCAGGAGAATGAAGGTCTAAACGAAACAATCTCCTCTTGTAGCGGTACTCAATCGAACATCTTCGAAAAACTGAAGATGGTGGCTGCTCTACTAAAAGTAGACGTGATTGAGTAGCAAAAGGACAATCCAAGCCTTAGAGAGTTAGCCAGATTGGTCGTGGCCCAAGCCGAATCATTCCTCGAGTATCTTCCTGAAGATACCAAACGGCAGGAAGAGGTGCTGAGGTCAAATGTCAGATCCGTAGCCTCTGCCATTCTCTGCAGATTACAATTCCACCACGGCCCAAATTTGAATTTGAAGCCGGTGGTAGAAGATGTAGAGATCGAGAATGATCGATTTGAAGCCATCTCTGAAGAAGTCAAGCCTCTAGTCGAAGATCTACTGAAAGAACTAGGTCTTGTTTGATTTCTTGTAATGATCTCTCTTAATAATTATACCTGTGAAATTACATTTATAACATGCGAATGCGTTCCTTAAATTTTTGGAAAAGAGTGATACTTTCTTTGTTGCATAGCATAACCATATCCTCTTGGCCCCTTCCAGAAATCCCAAATACTGAAGATTTAGTATTATAATTTCTGAAAAAATATGGGCATTATGAATACTTAGGAAAAAGCTTTAACTTAGATATAATCATCCGATTTTACCAATACTGACCTCAATACAACATCCGACCTTATTACTAACTGGTAGCCACTCGAATGATCAAGAACATGCCAGTAAGTCCCGTGTGCGTTGAGGAACAGCTTATTGAGGGATGTCTTAGCTGGATGCGACCACGAGATCGACCAATGAATCTGGTGAAGATATTTGTAGCAAGATGATCATCGGCGATCAGCCCCCGAGCCAGGCTCGGTATAGGTATGGCAAACAATGAAAATGGACATAACATGAACCGAAGAAGAGTACTCACGAAGTTTTTGTTAAACCATGCTAATTGAACAGGAAAAAAGATTGGGAAACTTACACGTAAAACTTGCGTAGTTGATCAATGTTCCATGTATTGGATAAGATTCTACCGTCCTCCATTGCTAACCGAGCCGATCTTGGTCACGGTACTGAAACAACAATGTAAGGGCCTTCCCACTGAGGAGAGAACTTATTGTGGTTAGACTGGTTTTGTATTTTTCGTAAAACCAGATTACCCACGTGAAGACTATGCGGCCGCACCCTTCTGCTGTGATATTTTCGCAAAGCCTACAAATATACTGCTGACCGTATTAACGCTCGATCACACTTTTCTTCGAGGATGGTTAAATCCTGGGTACGTTGTTTGATCTGATGAATCTGATCGAATTGATCTGTTCGGACAGAACCAATACGTATTTCCGTAGGTAACACCGCCTCAGCGCCGTATACCAACTAAAAAGGTGTCTCACTAGTGGCCCGACTACAGGTAGTGCGTAGTGCCCATAGAACGGAGTAGAGTTCATCCACCCAAACCCCCGAGCGCATCTTAAGGCGATCGAAAACACGTTTCTTGATGCCTTGTAATATTTGCCCATTGGCGCGTTCGACAGCACCATTGCTCTGTGGATGAGCTACAGAAGCAAAGCACACCTTGGTTCCAATATTATCGCAATAGTCCAGAAAGAGGCTACTAACGAATTGGGAACCGTTGTCAGTAATGAGACGACTTGGAACACCAAATTGAGTAATGATGTTCTTATGAAAGTACCTCTATGCCGCAGCAGCGGTGACATTGCGGACTGGCTCAGCCTAAATCCACTTTGTGAACGTATCAATGGCTACGAACAGGAATTTGTAACCATTAACGGCCTGTGGCATAGGTCCTACAATATCCATCCCCCAGACCGCAAAAGGCCATGCTAATGGGATAGTTTGCAAGGCATACACCGGCTGATGAACCTGTCTGGCATGAAATTGACACTGGGGGCACGTCTTCACCAAATTCTTAGCATCATCGAGTGCCGAAAGCCAAAAAAACCCTGTCAGAAAGCTTTTCCAACCAGTGTACGAAATGATGCGTGTGCACCACACACCGTGATGGATTTCTTTCAAGAGGGACTTACCTTCTTCTTGAGTAATACAACGCCTGAATACTCCTTGAGTACCCTTCCTATACAGAACTTCTTCTATAAGTTTGTATAGGCGAGCTTTTCGAATCAACCGATCGCTTTTGGTTTCGTCCTTGGGAAAGGTCCCATGTTCGAGATAGACCCTCAATCGATGAGTCCAATCCCCTTCTTGTCCATGGTTGGTAACGAAGACTATCACCTGGTCATCTTCGACTGTAGTCATGATCGAAGGATGCTCTAAATGTTCAACGAGCACCCCTGCCGGAGCAGATGTACGTGAGGACCCAATTTTAGATAATTGGTTTGCGAGAATATTGTCCTTTCACGGGATGTATTGGACTTCGAAATGACTAAAGTGTTTTTCCAATCTCCTCACTTCCCCCAGGTAATGAGCCATTGTCTCATCAGAGGTGCTGTACTCCTTGTTTACCTGGTTTACGACTAGCTGTGAGTCTCCCCTCATCACTAATCAACGGACTCCGAGGAATTTCGCTGCTTGGAGTCCTACAATAAGACCTTCATATTCTGCTGCGTTGTTAGTCGCAACAAAATGTAATTGAGTGACATACTTGAGTTGGTCGCCTTGAGGCATTACTAAAACAACTCTAGCTCTCGAGTGTTGGAGACTTCGAGAACCATCAAAATACATCGTCCAATGGTCGGTGTAAGACAAGTCTTCGGACTCTTGTCTTGGAGGGTCAGGGTAAGTCCATTCGACCACAAAATCAGCAAGGATCTGAGACATGACTGCAGTGCGAGGGGTGAAATGGATGTCAAATGCTCCAAATTCCACAGTCCACTTCGCAATTAGACTAGATTTCTCTGGGTTTCGGATTATATCTCCCATGGGGAAGGAGGAGGGCATTGTAATTTTATGTGCTTGAAAGTAATGTCGTAACTTGCGGGAAGCCATCAGTAGTGCGTAAAGTATCTTCTGGACCTCAGGGTGACGCTCCTTAGGACCATGAAGTACCTCGCTTACGTAATAGACGGGTCGTTGCACACCTTCTCTTACTGCGATCAAGACGGCGCTGACCGCATGAGGTGTGGCCGCCAAATAAAGAAGTAGCTGTTCCCCTGCGACCGGGGAAACCAACACCGGCGGACTAGACAAGTATGCTTTAACTTCTTGAAATGCTTTCTCGGCTTCATCCGACCAGGCAAAACAATGGTGCTTGCGGAGAGCTTTGAAGAAGGGTAATCCCCTTTCGTCTAGTCGCGATATAAATTGACTTAAAGCCGCCATGCGACCTGCTAGGCACTGCACTTCCTTCATGGTCGAAGGAGACCTCATTTTCTCGATGGCCCTGATTTTCTCGGGATTAACCTCTATCCCTCTAGAACAAATGAGAAATCCTAACAGTTTACCAGACGAAACCCCGAAAGAACACTTTTCCGGGTTTAATTTTATTTTGAATCGGTTTAAATTACAAAAGGTCTCAACAAGATCATCTAAATGAGTCAAGTTTTTCATGCTTTTTACAACCAAATCGTCTACGTAAGCTTCAAGATTACGCCCCATCTGGGAAGAAAAGGTCTTTTGCATCTAGCGCTGGTATATGGAACCGGCGTTCTTGAGACCAAATGGTATTCTGACGTAGCAGTAGGTGCCAAAGGGTGTGATGAAGGCAGTCTTCTTTTCATCTTCTTCTGCCATACTAATTTGATGATATCTTGAGTAAGCATACAGAAAACTCATCAGTTCGCAACCCGCAGTAGAATCGACCAATTGATCGATGTGGGGAAGGGGAAAATCATCCTTCGGGTAGGCACTGGTTAGGCTGGTGTAATCAACGCACATGCGCCACTTACCATTTGACTTACGGATCAAGACCGGATTTGAAAGACATTCCGGATGTTTGACTTCTCGAATGAACCCGGCTGCTTGGAGCTTGTCTAACTCTGCGCGGATAGCTTTTTGTCGATCAACAGCAAAGCTCCTAAGCTTTTGCTTTATTGATCGCTGTCCAGGTCGAATTGCTGACCTGTGCTCAATTATCTTCCTTGGGACACCGGGCATGTCGGATGGTTTCCATGCAAACACATCTGCATTAGCCCGGAGGAAGGTAACGAGCTCGAGTTCCTATTTGTCGTCCAGGCCTGACTCAATCTGAATTGTTCTAGATGGATCATCTGGGCATAATGGAACCAGTTTTAACTTTTCCTCTGGTCGAGGGGCGACCTTGATCGTATCAGCACCCGTGGTGGTAACTTTAACATCCCGAAGGGGAAGTTGATCCATGAGCTCCAGTGATAACCGATCGCAACTCAATGCCACATTACGGCTACCTCGGACTGAGATCACGCCTTTGGGGCCAGGTAACTTGCTGCACGGATAGGCGTAGTGTGTCGCCATCATAAATTTAGCAAGACTTGGCCTGCCAAAAATCGCGTTATAAGCCCAATCACAATCAATTACATCGAAAGTAACTAACTCTGTTCAGAAATTATCCGGTTCACCCAGCGTGACCGGGAGCACCACCTGTCCCATTGGCATCATCGAGGGACCAAGAATTATCCCATAAAACGGATGGATTATGGGTTTGATTTTTGAACGAGGGATTTGCATCTCGTCCAATGCCTTGACCAGTAAAAGGTCCAAGGAACTGCCTCCATCGATCAGGACCCTTTCGACTCTTGCATTACTAATTATTGAGGTAATGACCAGAGGTAATCTCAGTGGTCGAGTAAGGCCAACGGGACAATCAGAACGATCAAATGTCAAAGGGGTGTCCGACCAATAGGGGTATTGAGGTTCACCAAGGGGAGCTTCCGCTTGGTTAACTTCTCGATGAAATGCTTTAAACTGTTGTTTAGAAACAAAAGAGGAGGAACCTCCAAAAATGACATTACAATAATTACAAGGTACCTGGTAGGACATTTCTTCGTCCCCGTCGGCGTCTCTAAGCCCGCAAGTTTGCTCTTGCGATGGCAAAGTTGGCATAGGCCCAATTCCCTGGTATTAGTCATCTAGCTGCTTCAACCAGCTCCGGCAATTTTTGAGGTCGTGTCCCAGAGAGTTGTGGATCGGACACCATTTCTTGCCTTCCTGCGAGTTAGTCGGTTTTTCTGGCTGGTCGGAATTGCGACCACCAAAGGCAGTTTTATTCTTAAATGAAAACTTGTTACCTTTCGCCGGCGGCGGCTTTTCTGTGACTGCGACCTCCCGGTACTGTCTGGTTCGATTCTTTTTGGTTTTCTTTGACTTTCCGCCCGATGAAGACTCCGGCTTTTTGCCCGCATCCTCTTTTTTGATGTCCTTGAGACCTGGTTGGGGCGGTAGGTTTCCTTTATCGACCATCCTATTCCATTCAACGGCCTCAGCCGTGTCTTAATAGCGATCAGGCATATCAAAGAGATCGACGACTGATCGAGGGGGGTTAATAAGTAAATCTTCCGTAAATCTCCGATATTGAACAGCGTTCTTAAACGCCCTGATAGCAGAGCTATCAGATATGTTTGTGATGGTATTTCTCACCCCAACAAACCTTTTGACAAACTGTTGGAGAGTCTCCGTAGAGGTTTGTCGTAGATGATGAAGATCGTCTTCTTGCCCAGGTTTTTGGTAACAATTTTGGAAATTGTTGAGGTTGGCATTGCACAATATTTCCCAGTTATATATTGAACCCTCGGGCTGATTGAAGAGCCAGGTCCTTACCGACCCCCTCAAGAACCATCGACAAATAGTTGGCCATGACGTGATCACCCCTACCTGCCGCTTGCATAGCGGTAATGTAAATTTAAAGGAACTTCGACGGATTCTGGGTCCCATCAAACCTCTCAATAGCCCCTGGCTTGAAATTATCCTGCCAGACAACCGCACGGAGGCCTGGCGAAAAAGCCTTGCAGCCTACATATGGACTGTGGAGAGTTCCGTGATTTCCAGCATACCCATGAGCGATTTCGCGTGATGGAGATGCGCCTCGTGGTCCCAGACGAGAATGCATAAGAATTCGATCTCGATCACGAGAGTTTCCTACGCGCCTGGATTTGTCATGCCGATGTGATCCGGATGGTAATCGATTATGCCTACCATGACTAGGGTAAGAATACTCCTTTTCATGGGAACGTATCGTAGACCGGGAGGAAGCTTAGGGGTTGCCTCAGATGCAACCTCATCCAGTTTCTCCGTGTCAGTGAGGGTAGGAGGAAAATTATGCAAGACCTCTACAATAGATTGAAGTCGGCCCTGCGTACTCCTCTTTGGTGCGCCAGGTGTAATCATCTCTTCATCCGCCGATAAATGCTCCGATGGTGAAGAAGGCGTTTGGTCGTGCCTGCGACCATGTGGGCCACGGGAGGAACTAGGGGTGGCATCATAACAAGCATGTGCATTTTGGAGAGCCTCTAGGGCTGTCCTGCGGAGTTCGTTATCTCGTTGCTCGTGGTCTTGATCCTCCTTCTGCTTGTGTTCTTGTTCCTCCTTTTGTCTGCGCTCCTATTCTTCCCTAGCGATCCGCAAATCAGGATTTTCTTCCGACAAGGCGGCGAATTCTCTGGGGAGTGAAGCTACAAAGGAGTGAACATCTCTGTTTGCTCCGAGTCGGATTCAAAGTCAAAGAGAGAGTGGAGGTTGTCGGGATCAAACCTCCCTGGACTGAGTTCCTGGTCGCTGCCATCCTGGTTCCTGATGGGAACATATGGTGATCGAGACTCGATTTTGCAAATAGTGGAACTGACATCAAGTTTCAGAGTTGTCTCTCCCATTCCCTGGTCGATGGACATCACCCAGGTAGGGGAAAATGTGTCCTCTTGATGTTCTTTTGGAATGTCTTCACAACTGACCTCTTCCATTGGAACGGGGTCACTGGGTGAAGGCATTTGTATATGGGCATAATCGTCGAGATCGAAGTCGTTCTCGGAATCATATGCCCCAGACATTGTTCACCAAAACTCTGGATGAAGGGAAAGCACCTTGAGAAAGGCCCCACGGTGGGCGCCAGCTGTCGACGATTTGGATTCGGGGTCCTTAGTCGATCTTATGCAAATTTGTGAGTTGCAGGACCTTTCAGGGCGCTCCTCCGGAAAGGTAGGGTGAATCAAATCTGTAGAGACACAAGAGATTTTATACAGGTTCGAGCCCTCAATGGTGGGAGTAATAGCCCTACGTCCTGCTGTGATTTCACTATATGTAATAAAATTTTTGTACAAGGGGGTAGAAGAGAAGATCACAGGCGATGATCTCTTCTATATTAGTATCTACCTAACTATATCTACGCCTTCAGGTTTGGTGAATGCCTGGTAGTGTTTGTATGCTTGACCGAATTAGTCATTTATCACTTGTCTTTAGAACGTGTATTGACTACCTTTTTATACTGGACAAAAGGGCGCCAATACGAAACGGCCTTGGGCAGTTGTTAAGATACAATTTTGTTAACTGCACTTAACTCCCACACAGGCTTAACACGTGCAATCAAGGGATAACCGCACATGTTAACCTCCTGGCAGTTGTCTTCATACGTGGAAATATCTTCATGATTATCGGGATATGCCCATTCAAAGTGTTAGGCCTTCCTTGATTATCCTGGTCACAGACAATCAACGACCCTCTGACCGCGCACTGTCTGGAATTTCCTGACCGCGCACTGTCTGTGACCTCATGATCGCGCAGGGGCTACGACCATGAAATATCTCTGTATCCGCACCCTTTAGGTCGTCTGAGACCATAGCGACGGACTTATTGTCACACGTCTAATCTGATTCTGTCTTAAACCAGACGCGTAATATTTTGAACTAGCTCGAGTGATAATCCTCGTCACCTCTGCCAAATCCCTACAGTAAATCTTGGCCCTCTGGTCAACCATGTAACAACTTCACTTACGGAGCCCTCAAAAGCTCGCAGGACTCTATTTTCGATCCACCCAGCAAACTTCTTGTTATGTTCTGTGGTGACCCAAATCTCTAGCTTCGAAGGATTCTATTTCTGTAACATTTCCTTGTGCTCGTGTATGTATGGCTCCACCCCCATCATGTGTCGTAAGACCCAAAAATGTGCTTTTGCACACAGATCACTGGAGGGACGATTGCTTTGAATCTAATCGTTCCAATGCCCTGAAGCCTGCCCTTGTGCCAGGACTTAGGAACACCAATTGGGTCAATCCTGGCCATATAGTTGGTGCAAAATTCAATCACCTCCTCAGCGGCATAACCTTCGATGATACGCCCTCAAGCCGATGACGATTCCTTACCCCTTCAGGATACGCATAAATCTCTCAAATGGATACATGTAGCACAGGAACACGGGTCCACAAAACTTGATTTCGCTAACAAGGTGAATTGTTAGATGGACCATAACATCAAAAAAAAGATGGAGAGAAATACATCTCGAGCTGACACAGAGTTGTAGTCACATCACGTTGCAAATCATCCAGTCCATCTGGATCAATTACCTGCAAGGACACAGTTGCAACAAATATTCAGATCAAAAATATGGCAAGTTCCATGAATTAACTTAGTAGGAATACACACTTACCTTGCAAGATATTGCATTGAAGAAATAACATAACTTTGTAATTGTCTCTCTGACTTTGACTAGGAGAATGCCTCTGAGAGCAATGTGAAGCATTTGTGACATCAGTACATGAAAATCATGAGACTTCATATCAACCAATTTCAAGTCTTTCATGGACATAAGTTTTTTCAAGTTCGCAAAACACCTGCTGTCGTGGTATTGCGAATACCCCAGCAGGTTTTGAGAGTGATCCTAGCGGAGATTACGCGGCGCGGGTTGACCGGATGACCGGTCCTCCCCCGCCGAACAAGCACAAAGAAAGACACACGGGTTTATACAGGTTCGGGTCCCGGTGGGGGCCCTAGTCCTGTCGACGCGCTCCCGACCGGAGTCGACTGGGGAGGCTCTCTCCGGGGGAGAGGCTTCCGGAGCATGCCTGTGAGTTTAGCTATTCCAATAAATGAATCGATCCCTTACAACAGAGGGGTACAAGGGCTATTTATAGCCCCAAAAAGCAGCAAAAAACCTAAACTACCCCGGAAGCCACCGTCGGATTGAAGGGCAAGACCGTCCTTCTCCCGGTCAAACGCCTTGGATGCTTGACAGGTGGTCGCTAGTTCCCGAGGTGCTCCTCGCGTGACCTGCACGTGATAAACAGTTCAATACTTTACCTTTAGGAGGATGATGAGGCCCGGGACGGCGCCGGAGGCCGCGTCTCCGGGTCAAAGGCGGCGCCTGGGGAGGCCCCGGAGGCCACGTCCCCGGGCAACTGGCGGCGCCCGGGAGGGCACTGGAGGCCACGTCCCGGGAGCCAAAAGGCGGCGCCCGGGGAGGCCCCGGAGGCCAAGTCCCCGGGCAAGTGGCGGCGCCCGGGAGGGCACCGGAGGCCTCGTCCCGGGAGCCAAAAGGCGGCGCCCGGGGAGGCCCCGGAGGCCAAGTCCCCGGGCCAGTGGCGGCGCCCGGGAGGGCACTGGAGGCCGCGTCCCAGGAGCCAAAAGGCGGTGCCCGGGGAGGCCCCGGAGGCCACGTCCCCGGGCAACTGGCGGCGCCCGGGAGTGCACCGGAGGCCACGTCCCGGGAGTCAAAAGGCGGCGCCCAGGGAGGCCGCGGAGGCCACGTCCCCGGGCAACTGGCGGCGCCCGGGAGGGCACCGGAGGCCTCGTCGCGGGAGCCAAAAGGCGGCGCCCGGGAGGGCACCGGAGGCCATGTTCCGGGACCGAAAAGGCGGCGCCCGGGGAGGCCCCGGAGGCCAAGTCCCCGGGCCAGTGGCGGCGCCCGGGAGGGCACCGGAGGCCATGTTCCGGGAGCCAAAAGGCAGCGCCCGGGGAGGCCCCGGAGGCCAAGTCCCCGGGCCAGTGGCGGCGCCCGGGAGGGCACCGGAGGCCATGTTCCTGGAGCCAAAAGGCGGTGCCCGGGGAGGCCCCGGAGGCCAAGTCCCCGGGAAAGTGGTGGCGCCCGGGAGGGCACCGGAGGCCGCGTCCCAGGAGCCAAAAGGCGGTGCCCGGGGAGGCCCCGGAGGCCACGTCCCCGGGCAAGTGGCGGCGCCCGAGAGGGCACCGGAGGCCACGTCTCGGGAGTGAAAAGGCGGCCCTGGGAGGCCCCGGAGGCAACGTCCCCGGGCAACTGGCGGCGCCCGGGAGGGCACCGGAGGCCTCGTCCCGGGAGCCAAAAGGCGGCACCCGGGGAGGCCCCGGAGGCCACGTCCCCGGGTAATCGTGACACATCTTACCTGGACTTAGTCTCGCGGAGATTTCCCCCGACAGCAGCCCCCCATGCCCGCCGGGGACGATGCTCGAGTCCCCGGTGGGTATGGTTCAGGTCACCGGGAAGATCTCCGGGCCAAGCTACCGGAGCCGCGACGCTTCGGTTTCCGTGCCCCACACTTAAAGCCGCGCTGTTTCGCCATAAATGCGCGAGCGGTTCGAACCAGCGCCTCGATTCACGCGCCCGTCCCTTCGTTTCCCGCGCACGGTTTGAACTTCTATGGTCCAGATTGATCCGCGGGTGCCACGTGGCGTGCATCTAGACCACGGCCCGCCCCTATAAATAGGACCTTGGGGTGGCCCAGAAGCTCATTTGAAATCCTCAGCCCCACGATTTTTGCTCTCCCGGTGGCCCTCTCCCGGTAGCTTTTTCCGGTAGCTTTTTCTGGTAGTCCGCGTCCGGGAGTTTCTAGTAGTAGCCTCCTGCAAAAGCCACCAAAAAGAAAACTAACCTCATGGCACCCAAGGGTCGAGCGAAGACCACGGAGGTGCCCCCGGAGGAAATCCCCTCGGATTTCCTCTAGGCGTCCGAGTTCACGGCCGAGGACGCCGAGTCCTTGGCCGAAAGGGGCATTGTTGCGGCCGGGGACATCCGAGTCCCGGTGAAGAAGGACGGAGCCCCCCGCCCCAGACCTGGGGAGATCGTGGCCTTCGAGGCCTTCATCGAGGCGGGGCTCCGGCTCCCAGTGCATTCCATGCTCCGGGAGTTTCTCAAGGAGTACGGGGTGGCTCTCGACCACCTCACCCCGAACGCGCTCGTCCGGATGGGCCTCTTCATCTGGCTCTTCGAGACAGCGACTGGGCGGGAGCCCGACCTTCGCGCCTTCCGGTATTTCTACGAACCGGCGGCGCGGACCTCCCACCTGGTGAAGGGGGGCCGCAAGTCCCCCTTTGGCTTGGTGATGGTCCAAATGTTGCCGGCCCGGGTAATAGACTACCCGGCGGCGGCCTCCCGGGACCACTGGGGGGATTGGGTCCGGAGGTGGTTCTACCTCCGGGTCCGAGACGACGCGGTGGTGTATGCCCCGGAGGCCCCCACCTACAGCCGGTCGTCTGCACCGAAGCCGCCGGTGTGGACGGACGAGGAGTACGAGCTCCTCGGCAAGGTGATCCTCTCCAAGAAGACCCGCTCGATGCGGGACGCGGCTGAGGAGATGGCTCTCCTCCGGATCTCCCCCTTCACCGGCGGGAAGAGGGGGATCGGCATGGGCCCCGAGCAGCGGCCCCCGGTGAAGTCGATGACGCGACGTAAGCCCCGGGAACCCGCTGCATTGCTCTTACAAATTTTTAGGAAATCGACTAACTCCTTACCTCTTGTAGTCCGGCCGTACCCGGCCGCGCGGGAGAAGGCGGAGAACCTCTTGGGGAGGTACTTCGCCGATGAGCACGAGCGCGTTGTGCGCGCCGTGGGCGAGGGCCCCCCCAAGAACCTGGTAGCGGCGGCCTTCGGGTTAAAGCTGCCGGAAAGGAAGCCTCTCCCCACCCCCGGGTCGCATAAACGGGGGAAGGAGGCGGCCGGGGGCTCGGAGCCCATGAAGGCCCGGGTTCAGAAGACCCCCGGCCCATCGACGACGCTGGCGGCGACACCGGTGAAACCCCGGGACGAGACCCCCGAGGGCGAGCGTACTCGGGCACCGTCCCGGAAGGAGGCAACGCCTCCCCCCCCGAAGGGCCCCATCGAGGCGCGGGGGAAGGAGGCGACCGCGGGCGGGGCGGCGTCCGACTCGGCTAACTACGCCCCGTCGCCGCTCGCGGTGGAGCTCCTCCCGCCCCTTCTGGCTTCTCTGGAGCCGGAGAGGCTGGAGGTGAGATTCGCGGGGGCCTCGCCCCCGCGGGTCTGGCCGGTGGACGAGGGGGGGAGCCCCTCGGTGTACGAGGTTCCTCCGGAGGAGGGGGCCCCGAAGACCTTCCGGCCCGGGGCAGGGAAAGGCTTGATGGTTCCCCCCCGGGCGGAGGCTCCCGCCGAGAGCTCCTCGGCCACGTCTTCGGGGGGCACAACCTCGTCGACGAAGACGCCGGCCGCGTTACCGGACCTTGAGGTCCGGGGACCCCCCGCCGGCCGCACCGGCGGTTCTGGGCGGGAGACCCCCTTGCTCCCCGCGGGGGAGGTCGCCCGCTTCTCGGAGGGCCTGCACACCCGGAAGGTGCAGGCCTTCGTCGCGGGAGGGACGCTCCATGAGCGTTTCGAGGGGCTTCAGTCCCTCGGGGAGCAGGTAACCCGTCGATAACACCTTCGCTTATCCCCTGCACTTTGAAATTTTTCTAACTCTTATGTATTTTGTAGGTGGCAGCTGTTACCTGGGGCCTTGAGTAGCGGGTCACCCGGCTGCTTAAGGAGACGGAGGGCCGGGCCGCAGCCTCCGTAGGGCAGTGCGAGGAGGCCCTCCGGGAACGCGACGAGGCGCTCGCGGAATTGACCCGGGTCCGGGCCCAGGTTCACATTTCCGAGGCCATCAACGCCCGCCTCCGGGAGGAGGCCAAGGCGAGGGAGGAGGCGCTTCGTGAGCTCGAGAGCTCAAGCGTCCGGGCGGTGGCGGACGCGGGCCGCTCCGTCCGGACGGCCCTCGAGGGCCTTGGCGTAAGCCTCGGCTCCGGGAGCAGAGAGGTGCCACCGGCGACCCTCGCGGAGGCTGTGCGTTTCCTTAACGCACAGGTCTCCGCCATCCCGGAGGCTGCCGATGTTCGGGCGCGGGGTCGGGCGATCCCCGTCGTCGCGGCCGCTGCGGGGCTCGTCGAGTTCCGGGGGGTCGGCGCCCGGGCGATCGGGGGCCGCATCCCTTGAAGCTTCCCGGACTCCTTCGAGCCTTCGCGCCGGGAGGTCGAGCAGCTCGCCAGAGGGTTCTACGACCGGATCATCCGGGCGTGGTTCCCGGCTCCGGCGCCTCCGGCAGGAGACGCCCCAGCCCCGGCCTCGGAGGAAGCCCCCCGGGGGGAGGACGCCAATGAACATGTATGAGCCTCCCCCCGGGTCTTAGCTAGGGCCCTTTTTTGTTTTAGGATTTTTTGATTCCGGTAGCTTCTTAGAAGAAGCCCCGGGCACTTGTACATAAAAAATTTTTAATGCAATGAAGTTAGAATTTTCTCTAAGTCTTTGAATTGAAATTACTGTTACCAGGGTTCCCGGGAGGTTGCTCCCGGGCGAAGGTCCGGGAGGGGCTCCCCGGGGGACGCCCAAGCGGCTTTGATTTTGCTAAGCTTTCTCTCCGGGAATCGCGGAGAGGATAGTGTCCGGGAGCCGATCCGGTTGAGGTGGCGTGCGCAGTGGCACTTGGACAATTTTGATAATCACCGTGCCGAATTGTCCCCTCCGCGACCGGGACTCCGGATGATCCCTCCCCTCCGGATACTTCCACCGGCGGGATACGAGTTCTGGCCTGAAGATGTGCTTCGGGATGCTCGGCGCCGCGTGCGGGTGCTGTACTGGGACTTGACCCGGGTGCTAGCGGAGAGCCTCCGGGAGTATTAGGCGTAGGAGCCTCAGAGCTTAGAGAATCCCCCGGGTTAGAACCCGGGTTGTATCGTTTCCGAAGCCCACCGGAGGGGGAAGATGTCCTCCGGGTTTGCTGATCAATAAAGCGCTGTGTTGTGTTGTTGCTTCCTTTTACTGCGCCTCTTTTATTTTTCTTCTTGGATGGTCTGGACGACTCATCTTAACAAGGATGAGCTAAGTTTCCTCGTGGGTGGTGTGGTCGACACCCGGGGGTTCCTTATCCCCCCCGCCCACAGCGGGCCGGAGGATAACTCCGCGCGCTGTGGGGGTAACAAGGCCCCCGGGATAGAAGTTACCTGTAGCATAGGAAATTTTCTAAGAAAATCTTAAATTGTTTTCAAGGAGAAGACCTTCCGGGAGATAATCATCCGGTCGCCGTGAGAACGGGGAGCCGGGAATAAGGCCTTGAGCGGAAGGAATGTCCAAGAGAACCCGATGAGATTTCCAGAGGCTAGCTTCCCAGGGGACATTCGTCCGGTCGCCGTGAGAACGGGGAGCCGGGAATAGGGTCTTCGAGGAAGAAAATGCCCGAGAAATCCGACTTCTCCGAGAGACAATCGTCCGGTCGCCGTGAGAACGGGGAGCCGGGAATAGGGCCTCCGGGAGGCATTCATCCGGTCGCCGTGAGAACGAGGAGCCGGGAATAAGGTCGCTGGGGACCAATCGTCCAGTCGCCGTGAAAACGGGGAGCCGAGAATAACGTCGACTCCCGGAGGAGGAAGATAGATCCAATCAAGCCGCAAGGGTCTGATCTTCCGGTCGCCGTGAAAACGGGGAGCCGGGAATAACGTCGACTCCCGGAGGAGGAAATGCCCGAAGACGGGACTTGAGTGTTTGGGCAGGGGACTAGTCTCCCAAAGTGACTCGTTACCACGGCCACTGTGACCGGGTTGCCGCTTACACCCTCAGTCCACGAGGGCTTATCATAAGCCGCCCTACGGGAGTGCAGGCTCCGTTGTAGGGACTTGTTGGGGCTGGCCCACTACCTCGCTGGGAGGGCATCCTCGCGGGGAGGGCATCCTCGCGGAGAGGGCATCCTCACGGGGAGGGCATCGCCGCCAGGGGCGGTAATGAGAAAAAACCTGCAATGAGGCAGTTTGCAAAGCAAGACCTATGTATTGCTAATGAAATGAAGTACAGGGCCTCCCCCTGCGAAGCCGCGAAAGGGGAGGAAAATACAGCGTCCCTCCTCCCCCTCCGGCGTGAACGCCCCGGGGGAGGGGACATGCCCGTAAGGCTAAACATAGAACTTGCGAAGTAAACACAAGTTCCACGTGTGTTTCAGCTCCTGCTTTTGGAGGTTGGAGAGCTTGTAGGCCCCCGAGCCCAGGACCGCGGAGATCCTGTAGGGGCCCTCCCACTTGGGGGAGAGCTTACCTTGGGCCTGGGGGTCCGTCACGCGCTTGAGGACAAGGTCCCCAAGGCGGAAAGCTCTCTCGCGCACGCGCTGATTGTACGCGCGCGCTATTTCTTGCTCATAGATGGCGTGGCGGAGGAGCTCTCGGTCGCGTTCCTCCTCCACGAGGTCGATCTCCAGGCGCTGATTGGCCTCGTTGGCCTGATATGCCGAGGGGGTGGCTCCCTCCAGGAGCTCTACCCGCAGTGACCGGAAGCCTATCTCCGGGGGGAGGACTGCCTCCGCCCCGTAGACCAGGGAGAAGGGAGTACGCCCCGTTGCCCGGGACGGGGTCGTGCGCATGGAGCAGAGGATGCTAGGGAGCTCCTCTGCCCATGCACCCCGCTTAGAAGCGGTTTGCTCGAGTCTCCGGCACAATCCCTGTAGGATCACGCCATTGACCCTCTCGACAGCCCCATTGCTCCGGGGATGGGCTACAGAGGCGAAGTGGATGACGAGCCCCAGGCCTTCACAGAATTCCCGAAAATAAGCCGAGTCGAATTGGGTCCCATTGTCCACAGTGATTTCCCGGTGGACACCAAAACGACATACTACGTTTTTCCAGAAAAACCGCTGAACGGCCCAGGACGTGATGCTGGCCAAAGGCTCTGCCTCAACCCACTTTGTAAAATAGTCGACTGCGACTACCGCATACTTGTATCCTCCGGGCGCTGGGGGGAAGGGCCCTAAGAGGTCCATCCCCCAGCGCACAAAGGGCCAAGTGATGGGGATCGTCTGCAGCGCTATAGGGGGGAGGTTTGAGCCCTTGGCCATCTTCTGGCATGCCTCGCACGCGGAGACGAGGTCTCGCGCGTCGCGCATGACCGTGGGCCAGTAGAAACCCTGCCGGAGGGCCTTGGCTGCGATGGCACGCGGGGCTAGGTGAGAACCGCAGCTCCCCGCGTGGATGTCTTCGAGAAGTTGAAGTCCCTCTGACCGGGGGAGGCAGCGTAGGAGGGCGGAAGCCCCCCGCTTGTAGAGCCTCCCCTCCAGGAGGAGATATGCCCGGACTTTAGCCCAGAGACGTTTAGCCTCGGTCTCACTAGGAGGGTGCCCCTCCCCCCTGATGAAGGAGATGAGGGGGTCCATCCAGGACGGAGTCCGGGCGATCTCGGTGACTTCCGGGACATGAGGCTCGTCGCCCGTGTCCGGGGAGGCCACTGAGGGCTTCGTGATGATCTCCAGGAAAGCCCCCTTGGGGAGTGATTCCCGGGCGCTGGCTGCCCGGGCCAAGGCGTCGGCCCGGTCATTGTCCCTACGTGGGATATGCCGGGCCTCGAGGCCGTCGAAATGCCTCTCCATCTTTCGCACTTCCTGCAAATAAAGACTTAAGTTTGCGTCATGGCACAGGTAAGACTTGTCCATTTGGCAAACTACGAGCTGA
Source organism: Pharus latifolius (assembly GCA_019359835.1). Taxonomy (NCBI): domain Eukaryota; kingdom Viridiplantae; phylum Streptophyta; class Magnoliopsida; order Poales; family Poaceae; genus Pharus; species Pharus latifolius. Next base: position 33,204,001 of record CM033324.1, on the reverse strand, counting down.
GAATCTCCCTTGACTAGGAGGCGCCGGATCCCCAGGGAGCGCGCAAGGCGCATCCCGAGGAGCAAAGCCTCGTATTCGGCGACGTTGTTGGTTGCGGGGAACTCGAGCTGCGCGGCGTACTCGAGTTCCTTCCCCTCGGGGCTCCGGAGGACTACTCCCGCGCCAGCTCCGGCGAGACACAGCGACCCATTGAACATAAGGGTCCAATGATCACTGCGTCGGGGCGGCACAGGGAGATCTTCGTCCCCGGACCCAGAGGCGGGAGTCCACTCTGCGACGAAGTCGGCAAGAACCTGCGACTTGATGGCGGAGCGGCCAGTAAGGGACAGGGAGAAGGGGGCGAGCTCGGCCCCCCACTTCCCGATCCGGCCGGTGGCTTCTTTGTTCCGCAGTACCTCCCCAAGGGGGAGGGACAACGGGACGGTGATGGGGTGCCCCAGGAAGTAATGCCGAAGCTTCCGGGACGCCATGAGGAGGGCGTAGCAGATTTTCTCCATTTCCGTGTACCGAGTTTTGGCCCCTTGGAGGGCCTCACTCACGTAGTACACCGGACGCTGCTGCCCCCCTTGCTCCTTCACCAGGACCGCGCTCACGGCGACGGGGGTCGCGGCGAGGTAGAGGAGCAAGGGCTCTTCCGGGGATGGACTCACGAGCATTGGAGGGCTCGTGAGGTACTTCTTGAGGTCGTCGAACGCCTCCTGGGCCTCGGGGGTCCAGCGGAACCCCTCGAGCCCTCGGAGGATCTTGAAGAACTGGAGGCCCCGCTCCCCCGACCGGGAGACAAAGCTGCTGAGCGCGGCTAGGCGGCCGGAGAGCCATTGGACATCCTTGACGGAGCGCGGCGGGGGCATGTCTAGGAATGCCCGGATCTTTTCGGGGTTTGCCTCAATGCCCCGCTGGGACACGAGGAAACCTAGGAGCTTCCCCCCGCGCACCCCAAAGGCGCACTTCTCCGGGTTCAGCTTGAGCCCGAATACGCGGAGGTTCCGGAAGGTTTCAGCCAGGTCGTCGATGTGGGAGGCTGCGCTGGGACTCTTGACAACCGCGTCGTCTACGTAGACTTCAACGTTGCGGCCGACTTGCTCTTTGAAAACCAGTGTCATAAGGCGTTGGAAGGTCGCCCCCGCGTTCTTGAGCCCGAAGGGCATATGGACGTAGCAGAAGGTTCCGAGGGGAGTAATAAAACTCGTCTTTTCCTCGTCCCCTTCCGCCATCCGGACTTGATGGTAGCCCGAGTAGGCGTCTAGGAAGCTCATGAGCTCGCACCCCGCAGTGGAGTCGACGAGCTGATCAATCCGCGGGAGCGGGAAGTTGTCTTTGGGGCAGGCGCGGTTAAGGTCGGTGAAGTCCACACACATCCGCCACCTGCTGGTGGATTTCTTGACGAGGACGGGGTTCGCGAGCCACTCGGGGTGCAGGACCTCCCGAATGAACCCCGCCTCTCGGAGCCGGGTGATTTCCGCCTTGATTGCCTCTTGGCACTCGAGGGAGAGTTTCCGCAGCTTCTGTTTGACCGGGGGGTGACCGGGGGCCACTGTAAGCTTGTGCTCAATGACCCCCCAGGCGACGCCCCGCATGTCTGACGGCTTCCACGAAAAAACATCAGAGTTTTCGCGCAGAAAAGACGCGAGTTGCGCTGTGTGCTCCTGGGGGAGCTCCGTCCCAATCCGGACGATTTTGTCTTCGTTGCCCGGGGACAGCAGGACCTTCAGGAGGCCCCCTTCCGGACGCGGCTTGAGGAGGGGCCTCCCGGGCGGTGGCGCAGCAGCATCTAGTTCCGGGGGAGGAGCCTCCCCCCCGGGCGTCTTTATGAGGTTGACGCTTCCGATCGTGGCCGCAGCGCGCTCGTATAGAGTACGGGCCATGTCTTGGTCTCTCCGGACATTGATCACACCGTGCGGCCCGGGGATCTTCATGCAGAGGTAATTTTGATGGGTGGCAGCCCCCAGCCGGTTGATTGTCGTCCTCCCCATAATCGCGTTGTAGGAGGAGGGGAGGTCTACCACGTCGAAGCAGACCAGCTCGGTCCGGTAGTTCTCCGGGGTGCCGAAGGTCATTGGAAGATCTACCTTGCCCATGGGGTGGATTGCCTTCCCCGGGACAAAGCCTTGCAGGGGCCCGGCAGCGGGCTGCAGGAGCTTCTCATCCACCTGCATTTCCTTGAAGGCCTTTAGGAATAAGACATCGGCGGAGCTCCCGCCGTCCACCAGGATCCGGGCCAGATGGCAGTTGTAGATGGTCGCGGAGACAATGAGCGCGTCGTCGTGGGGGAAGCGAACCCCCCGCGCGTCTTCCACCGTGAAGGTGAGGGGGACGTCCGACCACTTTGGTGGCGGGGACGTGCGAAGCACCCCCA